>JAPDNY010000002.1:98541814-101415981 GCA_029375565.1 Gekko gecko | reverse complement strand
TGAATTTTTTACCAGTGACAGCTTTTCTTTGTTGCTGAAATAGAATAATAGAATCATAGAATTATAGAGTTGGAAGGGACCTCCAGGGTCATTTGGACCCATCAGTGAGCAGGATAAATAGATTTTACCTGTTCACTTATTGTGCCATCACCCAGTGGCAAACTATCAGTAACTGGGGCTAGTTGTTGAATACAGAACTGGCCTCTGGGTCAGTTGCTCCATACTATTTACCACCTCTGCCAACGTGCACAACAGTTCAAAACTGCAACAGCTTGGACTGAGTCTTGTTGATGCTGGAACTTCTCCTACCTTTGTCATGGTAATTGGTGGACTTCTAAGGTGGTAGTTTGAGTTCCTATTGCACAATAAACATGAAGTTCTACTGAGCTGTTTCAGAAGGTCTGAAAGTTTGACAGCTAGCACATGTCGCAAAGCAGTCTTACTTTCCTGAAGAAAATAATATTATTTTCATTGCTGGGAAAATTGAAAATCCTCCAGTCACAATTTTTTTGCAATGGAAAGTTCTCTGTTAATTGCATGAGTGCCCTGGGTTAGTATTGGAGAGTGCCTGTGACATCATTGGGAACAATCCACATGCTCCTACCTCATGTCCACATCATCTAAAATGTTGAATGTCTTTTTCAGAAGTGCTTACTGTTGTACCACTATACCATGTTTATGTAGCCATCTAAAAACTTAAAGGCAGAACTTGGCAAAGGCAAACAAGCTTATCCTGTCCCATACATCAGTCTCCTGTAATCTTGTACTCTCCCTCTTTCCTTTCTCCCTTCTTATTTTGTTCTCGGCTTTGTATTACTCCTCTCTACTGTTTCAGTACACATCTGCCTCCAGTGTCCACCCCATGCCAAATCTGGGATAGCACTAATTTTTATGCTGGGGCGGAACCCTATTTGTGCTTCTCTACAATAGTCCATGAGCTTTCTCTACATATTGTGTTTTACTTAGCAGGCTGGAGGTCATCTTCCTGCATGGTGAGTCGTTCACTTCCAAAACGTGGGAGGAATTGGGGACACTGGATTTGCTCTCTGAGAGTGGGCATCGTGCAATAGCCATTGATTTACCTGGTAAGAATGTGCTGTTAAATTTTCTATGTTAATTAGTTGCTGTAGATTTTCTGGGCTGTATGGCCGTGGTCTTGGCATTTTAGTACCTGATGTTTCTCCAGCAGCTATGACTGGCATTCTCAGAGGTATAGCACAAAAAGATAGAGTACTCTCTGTGTCAATGTGAGAAGAAAAATGGTAGGCAGGTAATTTATATCTATTCAGGAAGGTGCGGTAGGGCTGAGTCATTATCTTGTAGCCTTTGATATGTGCAAGATGGATATGTGAAACACACTTTCTCAACAATGAACTAAACCATCTAAACCACACACTTCAACCAAACGGCTACTTGAAGAATGAAATCAGAAGAGTGATTAAACCAAAGGTAAAACAAACAACTGAGGAAAAATAGTCTCCCACAGGAAAAGCGTTTTTGCCATATATCAAAGTAATCACTGATCAGATGGGAAAATGTATGAAAAAAACCAACCTACAAATAGTATTCAGACCCACCAGAAAAATACAATAGATGCTTCGATTGGCAAAAGACAGAAGAGACCCCCTCACTTCTGCAGGAGTATACTGCATACCCTGTAATTGTGGACAGGTTTCTATCAGGACCACACAGCATAGCATCCAGACAAGAATAAAAGAACATGAAAGACACTGCAGACTGGGCCAGCCTGAAAAATCAGTAGTGGCTGAATATAGCCTAACTCAAACAGGATACAGTATCTTATTCCAAGACACTGAAATGCTGGACAACACATTCAATTACCATATCAGATTACACAGGGAAGCCATTGAAATTCATAAACATAAACACAATTTCAACAGGAAAGTAGAGAGTTTAAAAATAAATAGGGCATGGTTTCCTGTCCTGAAAAACACAATATGCTCTACATTTTACAACAGCACTACAGATAAGATTAGAATTTCAACAGCCAATCCATATGCAAAAGAACCTCCTGAGGAAAGTTCCTCAGTTAGCATGTCACAGCCTGGGAAACTCCTTCAAGGTAATGACTCAATCCTACCCCCACCTTCCTGAATAGATATAAATTACCTGCCTACCATTTTTCTTCTCACATTGAAACAGAGAGTATTCCATCTTTCTGTGTTATACCTCTGAGGATGCCAGTCACAGCTGCTGGCAAAATGTCAGGTATTACAATGCCAAGACCACGGCCATACAGCTGGAAAATCTACAACAGCTAATGAACTCCGGCTGTGAAAGCCTTCGACAGCATATCTATGTTAACTTCAACTTTTCACCTTCAGTTTGACATGCTGTTGTAGACCAAAGTCAGGAAGAACTTGGCCAAAATACAATATAATTCCTTGGTTGGTAAGTTAATTTTTAACAGGGGCATTGAGCAATGGTGGATGGGCCAGCAACATTAGCTCTTCTCACAGAATCCTTTCTGCATCAGTCAGGTCACACCAGCAAAAGGTTTTTTAACCTCTTCCCTCCCAGTGTACTCGACAGTAATAAGAGCTCAGCTTCACCATTCGTACTGGTGAGAAAGTAGCTGAAGTGTTTAATGAGAGGGACACTGGAGGCCAGATGGGAGAGTCCCCTATGCCTTCATTTGTCCATCACTAGTGTGGCTGGTTTATTTCTTGGTGCTGTGTTTTCTGAAGGCTTGTGACCAACAGCACAATGAAACACAGTACTGCCCTTAGTTCTTGGATATAGTCCTCTTTCAGACTACACTCAGTGTTTACTAAGGGACAGTATTTGGTCCCTGCTCAGGGATTCTTTGTCGTAGTTACTCATTGCCTTGGAGACATGGTGGAACTAGCCTACAAAAATTTGGCTTGCATCACTGTGTAAGATGGCTGCTAATTACCAATAAATGGGAACCAGGAGAAGACTCTCTAATGCCCAGCTGTGTAATTCGAGCCAAATGGGCTGTATCTACTCAGACGAATTGTTAGTAGGTCCGGGTTAGAAGTGGCTTGAAATAGCAGCAGAGTCATGTCAGTTTTCCTCTTCAGTAGCTGGGATCTTGCACCATCCACTCCCTAGAGTCATTTGTTTCAAAGGAACAAACCTTAGCTTGGCATTTTGCAGCAAATCCTGTGCTAGAGTGACTTGGAATGCTTCCACTTAATGTTGGTGCCCTTTCTTTCCCAATACAACAATAATACTTGGTGTTTATATAATGTCTGAAATGGGGGCTTCCTGGCTTATGGCTTGCAGAGCCACTAAAACAAACCAGGTCTGCAGAATGTGAATAACTAGCAAAGTAATAGTATAATGTGGTTGCTGCCCCTCCCAGTCAATAAGCGGTTGTGTGTTCCAGGTGTGCCCTAGGACTGGGACTTTACTGCCTTCCTGAAGCCATAAAATAAGAAAAAAATAAAATCCCATCCTGTTTTTTTCCTTTCCTTTAGAGATAGCTTAATGCAGGAAAGTAAGAGTTTATAATGGCTAAGGATACTAGAAATGTATGAACTTGTCCAAAAGGTTGTTCTCTTTTCTTCTGGAAGTGGGTGTGAGTAAAAGTTAGCAGTTAGAATCACTTCCCTGGTCCTTTGCTAGTATAATTCAGTTGTTGCCAGTTTCCTTGCAGTCCATTAATCCAGTTCCTTATATTTCTCACCAGGCTATGGGGAGACTCCACATTCCACTGCTTTGGAGACAGCACAAAGTCGTGTTGCCTTTCTGCAACAAATCTTCAAAGAGCTGAAGTTTCAAAGGCCTGTTCTAGTCAGTTCATCCATGAGTGGCCGCTATTCCATCCCATTCCTTCTGGCCAGTGGGGGACAGCTGAAGGGCTTTGTGCCCATCGCACCAGTGGGCACCAAGGACTTCACTACACAGCAGTATCAGCAAATCCAGGTATGGGTTTTAGAGCAGTGCAATAGAGCTACTACTGTAGTTCCAAACTCATTTGGTAAGAGTATTGCAGAATCAGCTTTAGCCTGTGATTCTAATGGGGAGGTAGGAAAGGGTAAATAGGGATAGACTTTCTTCACCGATGCAGCTGTGATGCCTTGAATGGAGTTTGTGCAGAAAAAAAAGTCCCTACACCACTGGTTCACGGTATAAGTGAAGAATTTGGTATGACATTTGGTATCCAGGGAAATCAACCATCACCCACCTATTTTTTAAAGCAAGTTTTTCAACTTGTAAGATAATTGGAATGTGTGGATAGTGTTTGAAGGATCAGAAATCAGTGGGATTTTTTCTTCCCTGTGTTCTGTGGCTTTGAACAGCTGCAAAGCTACTTTCCTCTAGCCTCTGCTCCTAGACAGCCAAAATCTCTCTCTCTTTCCATTCTCACTCTGCCCCCTGCTGCTGAATCCAAAGCCTTCAGTTCTTTAAATAATCCTGATCTTATCAGATCTTGGGTCAGCCCTGGCTATATTTGGATGGGAGACCTCCAAGGAATACCAGGGTCTCTATACAGAGGCAGTCAATGGCAAACCACCTCCAAGTGTCCCGTGCCTTGAAAACCCTATGGGGTCACCATAAGTGAGCTGTGACTTGATGGCACTTTCCACTTTCAACATCCTGGTAATTAAGTGCATGCCAATTTGTTTCATTTGCATAATTTTGTCTGCCTGAGCCTGTTGTATAGCAAGGACAGCATTGTTCTCTCAATCACACTTGTTCAGCTCATCCTAACAGTCTTGCTTTTGTATAGGTTTATAGCTTTTTACTTATGTTTCAACCCTCCTGCCATGAAGCCTTTGCCAAAGTAAGATCAAGTATAGAATATGTTTGTAATCATGTATTCCTGCTAAAGAGATTCAGTTCCCAGCGTTCCCACCTCCCCCTGAATGCTCTCCTGTTCTGTCTGTATGTTTCTCAACCATGGACACACTCGTGTTATGTGACATGGTCCCATGACACACTGTACATTATGGTGAACTAGGAAAGAGAAGCAGAGCTGGAAGAAACGGAAGGCAGATGAATGAGGAGCAGTTACTCTGTTATTATAACCCCTGCAAGAGAGAAGCTGGTGGAGATATGCTCTACTGTAACACACTCAGGAGTCCAGGTTTCTGCTGGACCTATTCCATTCTCCTTGTGAGAGAGATGGTGTAGTGGCTGTGTTCCAGAAAAGGAAGTTCTTGGCTCAGATCCTTTCTGTGCCAAGAGCTCCATGGTGTGGTCTTTGGGAAGCCACTCCTCCATTTCAAGAACTCTCTCTCTCATCTGCAGTATAGAGATAATGCTAATTAGCTTTATATTACCAGAAGATAATATATTTGAAGCACTTTGAATACATGCTACATATTTTTTATGTATTACATTAGTATATAGCCTGGGCATAGAGATGTTCTTGTAGGGTAGCAGAGCACTGTTTCTACACAATCGCCACTGTCTCCTGTGGGTGCCTCCCAGTGCTTTGATATCATCTTTCTCTAAGATATGAACTAAGAGTACATAGCAGGTCCTTTACAACTGTGGCCCTCCTTCTCTGCAGCTCCCAGCCAAGAAAACTCTCATTGGTTTGTTTTTTTGCCATCAGCACAGGTCGTATATTTATTTTCTCATTTTTAATGATGTTGGCTAGGTTTAGTTTTTGCTTGTTTTACCATTTCTTCCAGTTCCAAGCACTATATATTAGTTTAGTTTTAGTATAGTTCTTAATTTCCCTTTTTCAGTCATCTTTGTATGATTTATATGCATTGGTTTGTGCATTTCCATCATGAGAAAGGCAACTTGGACATGTTAAATGTTCAGTGGACCTTTCAAAAAGCTGCCTGCAAGATCTGGTAAAAAGCACCTTTTGCAGAAACCCCTTGGGAACATTCTTAATGTATTAATATTTTGATCTTTCTAGACTCCAACTCTGATTATTTATGGAGAGCATGATACTGCCCTGGGCCTTCAGTCTCTGCAAAGCCTTCAACAGATACCCAAATCCAGAGTTGTCATGTTGCCTGGAGCTGGCCATGCCTGTTACCTTGATAAGCCTCAGGAGTTCCACAAGGCACTCCTGAATTTCCTGGGTGAGCTCAAGTGACTGTATGGAATCCTCTTTCCCCTGCCATCATCTTCTTGAGGGGGAGAAAAAAGAACAAAGACAGTCTGTACCACGTGACTGGGGTGCTGTGTGTTTGAATCTGTTACTCCGTATTTAAAGGGCTGTGGGTTTTGCTGACTGTTCATGGGAGGAGCTTCTCACTGCTTGCTTGTGGGTCTATTTCCATTATGCCTGTTTGCAGGCTTGACTGGTTAAATCCTGCATTCTTAAGCAGAAAAACTGGATCAAGGGGTAAATGCAGGAGAGCGACTCCTTTGAGCTGTCTGTTACAGAGGAGTCTGGGGAATTCAATCTACGCTTCATGGTCAGCCTCTCATCCTGTTTAAGAGCTGATCCCTCTGAACAAGGATACAGCTTCAATGTCTTGTTTCAGGAGCACAAGCCATTTTTGGAATGCTGAGGTGTCACTCATCAGTGGACTTCTACACTCCTGCTGTAAGGCTTAAGTTCTCATCATGTACTTATTGATTTACAGCCCACCTTTTTCTTGGCTGGGATCTCCTAAAATTCGTCCATTGATGAAATGAGACCAGGTGGACTTTTGTACTCCCTGTATGTGTTTATGATGTTGTCCGGAATATCTGAGCATAAGGGTTTGGGAATTGGCAAGGATGTTTTCAGAGGGAAAAAACCCTGTCCAAATGTCTTTCTCCCAACCTCCCCACCCCATAACAGACACACATACCCAGAAATCCTTAGTGTGCCTGAGGCTCCAGATCTAATAAGTTGGTTGTTGTATGTAAATGATTTTCTTTTTTTGTCATTGGGGATTGTTATATGAGCTATTGTTCAAAGTAGAAGGAGTGGGACATAGGGTGAGTGACCTAATAAGTTATCCAGGGAGTGCAGCCCACATGTTGGGGAAGGTAATCATTTATCCTGCTCATGAGTTCATAAGCCGCCTTAGGCTTATGAGCATTGAAAAACTGTTATGTGTCAGTCATTTCTGTGTACGTGCTTATACTAGGCACTAAATGGAGCAAGGAAGCCTTGCCTGACTGTGGCACGGACACATACTTGCCAGTCATCTTCTGAAAAGGATATTCTTGTCACCCACTCATTTTGGAATGGACCTCCTCTCTGTTCATCCACATTAGAAGCACTGAATTGGCCAGATGCATCCTGGTCTCTATCATTTTCTGTTACAATGCGCCATCACCCTGCAACTCATGCTGCTCAGCCTCTAAAGGCTGATCTGAATTGAGACTGTGGCTGACATCACTGTGGCTGAAGGTCAGAGCACACTTGTCATTTAAAGGACATTTGGCTTTATGATAACACTCTAAACAAGACACCAGTATGGATCTGGGGCAATTTTTACGATGCTACAATAATACAAGTAAATTTGCCAGCAGCCTTATTCTAGTAAAATTCCACATGGCTCATTTGGGAAAGATATTTCCTCTGTTGTAAACAGGCACTGTGTTCTTCTGAGTTCTCTTCCTAAATGTTTTCAGGTGAATTCTTTCTGTGTTTCTCAGCACTCTGAATCATTCAGGTTGAATTGTTTTGAACTGTTAGAAAAATAAGACACCAGGTGGTAACTTGAGTCAGCTCATGGTTAATTTCATATGCTTAGGACTTAAAAATGTCAGAGCTTTGTTTGATCTGCAATAACTGCTTGTCTGAACAATCTTGTGCATCTTCAGGTGTTACTGAGTAGTATGGCAACCTACACTGCTGTGTGCAATGTGAGCCATTGCCTTATAGGGCCACTGCTGACCGAGAGCAATCAGCCCCAACAGCTCTGCCAGTGCCTCAGGGGGCTACTTGGCTCAGACCCTTCATTAGCAGTGCTGTTGGCATCACCTCAGCAGTTCTCACCCCTGCAGGGTTGCCAGTTTCAGGAGGAAGCAGTAGGTGAACTGATGCCCATTTTTAGTGTTGCTGTACAAAGTGGCTCCTGCAGCATTGGCTCTTGTAACAGTAGGGGGGGGCCCTGCTCGGCTTGCTCCAGCGCCATTTTCACTTCCCAGTTCACTGCCAGCAGTGTAGGAGATTTGTGGATGATTTTCCACAATGCAGACTGCTGGCTTTCAGGCCTGAACACCTGTAGCTGCTGCCAAGGGTGAGTGGCCTAATGGGGGGGGGCAGGGCTTACTCACATGGTACATCTCCATCTCTAACCATTTCCTGACTTAACCTTTTTGGATGAGCATTTCAACACATGCAAGCATTCAAACAAGTGAGGGGGACACTGATGGGAGAGTGAATGTGCCTAAGGCAAGGAGGGCTGGATCTGTAATCTAGAACATGGAGACACTGAAATTCACCCTTACACTTGGCGAAATGGCTTGTCTAGGAGAAAAAGTTTCTTACAAGACATGGAAGAAAATACCTCCCAGTTTAATGCTTCAGTTCTGTTTTTTGCAGACATGATGGAATTTGGACCTGAAGCTAATATACAAAGTTAAATGAAGTCTAAAGGAGGTTTGCATAAATACTCAAGATAATTATTAAAGGCCTAGTTAGGTAATAGTTCCTTGGCTGACTATGAAGTATGCAGAGCATGTCACAGCCAGGATTTATCTTCTGTCCTGCATGTGTGATGAGAACTGTTAATTTTCCATGCTGCTGGATGGTTGCCAAAGCAGATTCTGATGCCACTCTGAATAGGAATGTGCTGGGTTGATGGGCAGAATATAGGTTATTGACATGTTATGGTAGATCTGAGAGATGATACACACTTAACATGGAATATGTTTGCTGTACAAAGACCGTGTTTGCAGCAGTAAACACTACAACCAGTGAAGCGGAGATGTAGGATTGTCCTCTTGCAGTGAAGCACATCAGGGCTGCTCAGAGCCCACTTCCATTTGTCCACTGTGTGTCCTAAATGTATATCTCAACTTTGCACTTCATAATGTTTACCATGGTAAACACCCCAGTTCCATGTCACAGGCTCCATAAATAGTGGCCCATATCCATTGCATATCGACACATCTCTCAACTACAGAAATTGTGAACTAGCTTTAATAGCCATGGACATCTTGTATGTAATAGCAGAAGTTTGCACACAGGCAGGATATATAAGAGATAGAAAGTCAAGTTCCTCATTGCTCCAGTGTAGTATGGTCCTCTTATGGAACGCCCCAGTTTTGCTCTGTAGGTACATTGCTTAAGTCTACTAAAATTTTATCCATGCATTCCTGCTTCTTAAGAAATGAGCCTGCATCCCATGCAAAGGGAGCTCAAAAGGTTTATCAGATTCAGGGCTTGCTGCACATTGTTTAATCCTATTTGTGTTTCAGGTATGCTTGACCCCCTTAAAATGAATAAGAAGGGCAAGTCACTGCCCCGCTCCCAGTGGCTTTTCTAGAAGTGGAACCTTCCAACTCCTCCAATGAAATTGGAAGTTGGCTGCTGACTCTTTTGGAACAGAGTTCAGACTTGCACACAGCAATGCTGCCAGAAGATACTTAAAATTCAGGGCATGGTGCAGTAGTGTTGAATCAGGACAGTGACCTCAAGAGGTTCTGGGAAATGCAGCATATAACAATAGGGAGTTTGGGCAGCTGCCTGGGAACCTGAAGCTGGGGAGAGTGTTGTGTGATGTCACTGCTGTTGCTCCAGGGGGACTTGGGCTGTGCAACATTCATGCAAAGTCTTACTCAAGCCAATCTGGTACTGTATATTATTTTTGTATATAGACACTGTACAGGTAAGAACATGCTTATGGAAGATCTACAGACTGTAGAAAGAACTTGGATGGTGGATAGGCCTGTCCTTGGGCAGAGAGTTGGAGTCAGTTATCTTTCTCAGCTCTACATAAGGGGATCCACATGGCAAAGGCTACCCAAATTCTACTGGAAATATGGTAACCCCATTATTAGAAATAAAAGCCCTATCTGGCATATTTTTAAAAAAGAAATATTAAATATTGCTGCTGATTGTGAGAGTACTTCGCTCTGATTGCTCAAAGGAAGAATTTGCATATTTTTGAAAAATGGATTTGAGCTGCGTTTTCTATGCAGTTTTCTGCTGCCCGCTCTGGTCTCTAGTTGGTATGAGGTGGATTCTACCTCCCACATCTGGAAATGTGGATCACCTTATTTTCTGTCCAGCCTCTTAGAAAAATAGGCAGCATAATCAGGAAGGACTTTTGGGGGCAGTGAGAAAGTTTGTTTCTGTGTGTGCACGCACGTGTGTGTGCTTCTTTGCTTTGTGCCTGTGGAGTCTTTGACAGTAGGAAAAAGTAAACACTGGTATGCATTCTCTAGTCCATTTCTAATTTTGCAACAATGACATCCCTTTACTAAAATGATGACTATTAAACATTGGAGTTGTATTTCTCTATTTTATTTTCCTTTTGCTGTTTTTTTTAAAAAATGTTTCCCCCAGAAAATAAAAAGAAGGTGTGAGAGTTCCTGGCATTTCCCCCAAATATCAGTAAAGTGTGAAATTGAATTCTCCTATTTTCTTCTTGATGATCTCTATGTCATGCTGCTGGGATCTTGAGGATGTGCACCATCTACCTTGGAAATATTATTTTTTTCATATCAAAAGGTCATCTAATAATTTTTATACTGTTCTTTCTTCCAAGGAAATTGGGGTGTGGTATGCATGGTTCTCCCTCCCAGCCTTACAACAGTCTGTAAGGTAGGTGATGCTGAGTGACTGGCCCATGGTCCCCTAGGAAGTTTCATGTCAAAATGGGGATCTGAACCCAGTGTCAATCAGACAGTGTAACTACACCAAATACCAGTGAACAGTGAACTGAAATTGATTTCTAGATATGTCCCCTTCTGTTCCCTGTACATGCAAGAAGCTTCTGCGAGATTTCAGAGACTGTGCAAAGGAATCCGTCAACATGGCATGCCTTTGTAACTGCTGTGCTCATGGATTGACCTCCTCCCACTATGTGTAGGTGGATCTAGCATGGTATGGAGAATAGAAGAAAGAATGGTGAGCACAGTGATGCCTGCAGATTCACAAGCTAGAGAAACTGTGTAAGAAATACATGACCAGTCTTGACAGTTGGGCCATTCTGATTGTACCAACCTCTGCTGCATAAATTTGCATTTATAAATAACAAGTGGGGACCTGCTAGAAACTTGTGGGGGAGCTATCCCATTCCCCCCACCTTTGCATCCTCGCCTCTCCTGCCTCTCTCACATTCTTCCTTCTGCCACCCCTTTTCTTACCCTCTCCTCCATGCATGTCACTTCTCTCTCTCTGCCTCCTCATCACTCTTTGTTTTTCTGCCTCCCCACCTCTTCACTCTTTCTTCTGCCCTCCGCTCCATCACATTCTCCTCCTGCTCCCATCACTCTCCCAGTCTCCTGCCTGCTTCCCCCCACACACACATTAGCAGCGGTGGTGGTGGTGGTGCTCTCAGCTGCCCACCTGCTCCCCCCCCCGCCCACACCAGCAGCAGTGGCAGCAGCAGTTCTGGAATCACAACAGATCTCCCAGCTACAGAGATCAGTTTCCCTTAGGGCTGCCAGCTCCAGGTTGGGGAATTCCTGGATATTTGGGGGTGGAGACTAGGGACAGGGAGGCTTGGGGAGGGAAGCAACCTCAGCAGAGTATAATGCCACAGACTCCACCCTCTAAATCAGCCATTTTATCCAGGGAAACTGAGCTCTGTCACCTCATGAGCAGCTGTAATTCCAGGCAATCTCCAGCCCTTACAGTAGTTCCCATGGAGGAAATGGCTTGTTTGGAAGGTGAAGTCTATGGTGTTATAGCAGTCTGATGTCCCTCCCTTCCTCAAAACCCACCCTCAAATGTTCAAAAAATTTCCAACCTGGAGTTGGCAACCCTATCTCCTTCCCACCCAAAAGCCAAGCTACCTTTATCTGCCCCCGTGTCTTCAGCTTTCCGTTTCCACACCCTCCCCCACAGCCTCTACCTAGGAAAACTACAGTCTTTCTCCACAGTGGGGACCAAAGCTGCTTATATTATTCTCTCCTATTTATCTGCACAACAACCCTGTGAAGTATGTTAGGCTGAAAGTACGTGACCAGCTCAAAATCACCCAGTGAGATTCCACAACAAGGTGGGGATCTGAACCTGGGTCTTGCAGACCTTACTCTGAAGCTCTAACTGCTGCACCACAGTGGCTTTCATAGGGTGGCTGCTGTTGAACAGCAGCAAGCAGCCAGGCCTAGTTGAGTCATGCACGTCAGGTTGTACCAAGTCAACCACAGCGTGCTGTCATGCCTAGGGTAGCCAGCCTCCAGGTGCTAACTGGAGATCCTCAAAATTACGACTGAACCCTAGACAACAGAGATCTGTCTCCCTGGAGAAAATGGCTGCTTCGGAGTGTGCACTCTGACATTATATCCACCTGAGGCCTCTCCCTTCCACAAACCCTGCTCCTTGCAGACTTCACCACAAAATCTCTAGGAATTTTTCAACCTGGAGCCAGGAATTCTAATGCCTGGCCCCAATGATCCATCCCTCAAAGGCCAAAATAGGCCTGGAAAGGGCCATCTCCCCTTCCTCTGTCTTTTACTGACAGAACCAAGCTTGGAATACTATGATTGCCTAGCAACAGCCACTGAGGGAATCTGTTTTTTAAAGCTACAGGTGCTCCTTTTATCATTTTTGGCTTCTGAAAGCTGCCCAGTGTTGGTTTTTTTTATTTCACATTTTTCTGCAAACCTAGGGCCCTTTTCAGGTTTGTAGAAAGATTTGTGTTGCCCATTCACAGCTCCAGTCACTGGATTTAAGGATCCAAATATATCCCGACTTTGCTATTAGAATATAAAATTTAGGAGAGAGAGTTTAGGTATCACACAGAATCACATCTTCAAAATTTAGTTACTGTGAAAACTATTATGTATTAAATATATGCAGTAAAGTTTGTGGTGGGTTGTGCTGAGTAATAGAAAGTAAGTCTTTTCTCCCTTCTGGGATATGCATGTGGGGGGAGGGGATGGTGCAGTAATTAAAAAAATATTGTTGCTAAAAGTGAACTGATGTAGTGGTTAAAAGGTGAAATGTGATCCAGAATTCCCAGTTCAGATCTTAACTCCTTCAATCATGAATACACTTCGGGGCCTTACTGATGATGTAATGATAAGGAAACATTGTCTCCAAAGACATGCATGGCACTGATCCAATCCCAATCCATAACCATAAACAGGATTTCTAGGGCAGTTAACAGAACTCTGAGGCAAGCTTGAAGCATGGGATCTTGCTAGCAACAAAACACTTGTAGACACTAAGATGATGTTAGCAGGCAGGAAACTGGTACCCAGCTGTCATTCCTAAGAAAGCCTGAACATTAAAAATTAAGTTAATAGTTTTAAAAAGGGGGTGGACGACCCTGAGATTTAAACAATAGCAGCTTAGTCATGTCTTTCAGTTATCACAGCAAACTTTTCTGAGCAAATGGGGAAAAAATGCAAGCATGATCAAATGTACTTTACTTGAGTTACGGAAATAGTGGTCTTGATCCTGACTCCTACTCCATGGAGAGGCCTAAGTAGGAAGCCTTATGTGAATGGAGCCTTAACAAGAATCTAAACAGTAGAATCCCAGGTAGAATCCCAGAGATCAATGCCTGCCGGGTAGATTGAGCCGCCTGCTACATAAGGAGGCTGATTCTTCCAAGAGACTTACAGTTGCAATATGTAGTGAAAGGATCAAAAGCATTTACATAGTGATTTTCCTAAGTGCTTGAAGCAGATCACATACATTGGGACTATCCATATTTATTATGTTATTTTCTGCCCACCTTTCTCACTGAGACTCTATGCAGATTATACAGTACAAGTCAACTACAGTCAACAGGATGGGGCATCCACTAAACAGTGTAATAGGATTTGCCTAAATCTGAAAACAAGCATAAATCTGGATACAGTGCTGAAACAGTGATGAAACAAAGCCCAAACATCTAAATATGCTATATGAGGCTATTATACACTGGTGAAAGAATGTTTTTCAACAGTTGGCTGGGAACATAATTGAAATTGTGGTCCTACATAGCATTTAAAATAATCTTTTATTCCCCATAAAAATGCACACTCATAGATTAGATTCTAGTCATAAGTAAATACTACATCTCACAGGCTCAGAAGAATCAACAGCAACAAAAACAAGATGAAGTGTAAACATCACAGAAAATAAAAACAAACCTACAAATTCAACTCATCATAAATCAACAGTAAAATCACAAGCATCAGCTTCATCAGTGATACAACAGATAGGTCACAGTTCTAATTATTGACAATGTATCAATTCTACCGTATCAACAAAAATGTTTCCAGAATAACCAGGTTTTACAAGCCCTTTTAGAAACGAGAGATCTTACAGAGGCCATTCCATGGTAATGGAGCAGCCACTGAAAAGGCCCTGTTTCTCACTGAGACCTACTATCCTACCTGTGATGAAGAAATGGTTAAAAGAGATTGGTGCGTGGACGTATGTGCACATGAGTTGTGGTTCTTTAGGTAAGTGGGGCCCCAGTCATGAATGGCTTTAAAAATAACTAATACCTTAAAATCCCACAAAGCAGGTCACCAAGCGGTGGGGAAACAGCACAGAAAATGCTGGAATGAAAATACTGACTGCCAACAGTGTCATCTGGATTCTGTTAAAACTCAATGATTAAGTAATGCCAATTCTGTACTAAATGGCTATTTGGGGAAACAACCAATACCTCAGTAATATGGTAGGAACAGAGTAGCAGTTCAGGCGCAAATTTTAGCTTCAGTCCCTTATCTGCTACAATGTGGTGATGATAATATTGTAATAAAGTGTGACAGGAAAAAGGAGGTTGGCCTTGAGGAGGAGAGACATCTGAAAGCCTGAGGGCCTGTGTGTGAGAAGGAGTTCTTTGACAGGCCTGGATTTCCAGAGTCAGTCGACTTCTTATTTCTGATTAATATAATACTTTTCTTGTTCTTATAAACCACTGCTTGACTTTTCTTGAGACATAATCTGCCCGGCTGAACTGCCAAAGTAGGCCACAAAGCCTCATTACATCGCTTTCAGATTGCTGCAAGGATTACAAGAAGTTAATTCTTCTCTGAACAGGTGAACAGAGTGGCACAAAGTAAAAATATTATGTTATTATGAATCCTGTAACCATTTTGCAGACAGAGGGCTGAAACTCATAAGAGGAACACTGGCCTAAAGCCAACTGATTCTTCTGTTTTATAGCGCACCTTCTTAATCGACAGCCTGCTAAGAGTGAAAGTGTTCACTGCAGAAGGGTCTTCGGTTTGGCCTGGAGCAAGGCAGCAGCCGGGCTTCACCCGCCTGAGCAGTGAGGGGAAGGAGAGCGGGTGTTACCTAGAGGGAGGGTGTGTGTGGGGGTAACCCTTGGGACCTGTTTTCAAGGCCAGCCCTGAAGCATGAAGAGGAAGCAGGGTGCCGGTGTATCGCGCTTTCCTGCCCCCTTCTCCTTTCCTCATCTCTGCAAGACTTGCAAGCAGCCCGCTCGGCCCCTGCCACGTGCGGCGCGAGGAGGCCCCTAGCTGGCTCGGGACGGGGCAGGGCTGCAGGCTGCATGTGGGATTGGCCGTGCCTGAGGCCGGCGGGCGGGCTGGAGGCAGGACTGTCCCCGCGCCCAGCCCGCCCTTGCCGGGAGTGCGGCGGACTTGGGGAGGAGGGCTGGAGCAAGGCACTACGGGCTTCCGCGAGCGCAGAGGTGAGTGAGAGGAAGAGCTGGCAGCACTGGGCACTGCCTTCAGCTCCTTGCCTGAGGGAGGGGGGAGGGAGAGGCCAGATTGCCCGCGGTCTTGAGGAGCCTGCGGAACAACTTGTTTACTTAGCAGCTGGGCCGGGACAGGGAAGGGAAGGAAAAGCAGGCTGGCTGGCTGGCTGCGGTAGAGAAGGGAGGAAAACACTCTGCCAAGGGAAGAAGAGGGACTGCCCTGCAGTGGCCCTGCGCAGGAGACTTCACCACTGGCAGTCTCTCCGCTGACACACCCAGTCCTATACTTGGATGTTCCTCTTTCATTCCCCCCTCCCGCTTCGCTTTCTGAGCTGCCCATTCCCATACCATCTTCTCCCTTTCCCCAAAACTGCTTTTTTCGCTTTCCTGAATTTTGTTTATTACCGTATCTCCCCAGGACCTCTCCCTCTATTTATGCGTCTACCTCCAGTTCTCCACGACAGATATCCTTAAACTATCTCCCAGCCTTCTGCACCTTCATTTCTGAATCCACAGTTTCCTTTTCCAAAAGTTTCTTTCCCAATCCCTGGCTCCTTATAAGCTTTGATGTTCCCATTCCTGCTTATGCTTCCTGTAACTTTATAGAAGTTAATAGCCCACAGTTACTTTTACTAGCCTACTTACCCACACGTACCTGTTTTATTCACTGGGGCAGTTTTTATTAACCATCTTTGTCTGGTTGCATACTCCCAAATGGTGAGTTGGTAGAGCTTTTTTTTCCTTTAATGCATCTTGCCCATAAGATTACACTTACTTACTTCAGTTCCATTCCTACTATATACGTCCCTTCCACTCCAGTCACTGCAATGATTTTCTGAAAGGGACAGAATGGATTTCTCTGTATTTTTTTTTCAGAAGCGTGCACACTGACTTTAACGTTCCACCCCCCAAGAGTGTGTTGAACCCACCTGTTAGGCTAATGCTTCCAACAATACATGTCACTTTCCCCCCTGCATAAAAGGTCTGTGCTTTTTACAGCCACCCAGTGTGCAGAAATTCAACAGGTGCAGCATTCTCCACCACTGTAAAACAAGGCTCAATGTACCCAGAATGTGGCTGGAAAACTAGTTTGGAAAGTCAGTTTCCCAAACTCCCCCCCCACTCATCTGCCTTTTGTCTAGCAGCTATTTGAAGGTCCCGATAGAGTTTCAAGTGAACACATCTCCAGTTGTTCAAGCAATTATATCAGTTTCATGTTTCTAAAGTACAAGTTGCCTTCAAGCCAGGCCTGTAGCCAGGATTTTGTAATTCAGGGGGCCTTGAAATAAGTCAGGGGGCACTGACATCACAAAAATAAAAACTAAAATAAAAATTTTTAAACTCAGCCTTGCCTGTTGGAATGGACAGGATCAGTTGGAGCAGGCTGCCGCTCAGCCATGGAGGCCTCCCATGGCAGGGCAAGGGGCTCTAGCAGTAATAGGGTGAGGGGGTGGGGAAGCAAGCCACGCTTGGGGAAGGGGGTGGTGGAGGTGGCAGGGGGCCTGGGCTAGATGGAAGTTGTGGGGCCTTGGCAGGAAGTCAGGGGCCGAGCCCCGAAATGCCCCACTGTAGCTACAGGCCTGCTTCAAGCCTAGCCTAATAGTTCTGTAGCTGAAGAAGTGAGCAGTGACTCACAAAAGCTCATATCCTGCCACAAATTTTGTTAGTCTTTAAGGTGCTACTGGACTCTTGTTCTTTTCTATTGCTACAGACAGACTAACATAGCTACCCATCTTGATTTAGCTCTGTACCAGAAATCCTACCCAGGTATGGCAGCTGTGGAAGCTATGGAATGCTTGTGACCGTTATAATATAAGGTGTTACAGAATGGAAAGAATGACCTGGTCAAAGACTCTTTTGAACATTGTGATTTCCCTTCAGTGGCTGAACTTACCTTTGTAGTGAATGCTGAGGAGGGATGTCTTTTGAACTGTTATGATTTTGGAGCGGAGCGTTTCCAGGATAGGTTTGACATTCCAGATCAATTGTTTGCGCCACTTGGAAACAGATGGTAATTTCCTCCTGTTGCTTTGGCCTCTGTGAAGTGAGAGAAGGCACAGCAGGAATTCAGTGTGGCTCATACATGTTACTACCTGTAGCAACTCATTCCACTCTAAACATTGTAGGAGGAACAGAGGTGTTTCACCCCTACTTCTCATTCCCTGTCTTTTCCTCATTATACACAGGACTCAAATAACCTCAAATCAGAAGGCCAACATGCTGCCAGAGAAAGACTCTAAAAAACTGGGGGAGAAGGACCCCAAGGAAGACCCATCAGTCACTCTTTTCCGGGAGTATCTGAGAATCAAGACTGTCCAGCCAGAGCCTGATTATGGTATGGAGGCTGATTTCTTTCTTCCTTCATTTCAGTACTGTGATCTGTTTGACGGGTGTCACTGCTAAGGCTTTGTGGGAAGTTAGCAGTCAATAAGAGCACTGACTGCAGTCAGAGGCAGTGTTTTCCCCTCATTTGCCAGAATGAACAAAATAAACTGATTCCACTGAATTACCTGTCCTGGCCTTGATGTATTCAATGCATGTGCCATGTACAGAGAGGCTCACCTTATTTTAACGTGGGGGAGGGATCCAGTTGGTTCTTAAGGACCTCAGCCCTCAGGAGGAATATGTAGTGCAGGATATAATCATCATTATCTGGGTCTTTTATTTGATATCGGTTGCTGAAAATACAATACTGTAGTTTCGCTCACATGTCTGTCCCAACTTGGCCTGGCATGTTTCATTGTGTATATTCATTTTTTTACTACGTACATTTTGTCTTCATGTTAAGAAACTGCAGTTGTGACTCTCTACCTGACGCTTGTTATGAAGAGTGGGGAGGGAATCCTCTCATATCATGCCTTCAGTTCTCTCTTCTTGAGAGCCACAAGGTGTATTAAGATCTCATGTACCCATATCAAGTAATTGGCTTCTGGGCAATCAGTGGCCTGGTCTGAAGTAGAATGAAGTGGTAGAATCATAGAGTTGGAAGGGACCTCTAGGGTCATCTAGTCCAACCCCCTGCACAATGCAGGAAATTCTCAAATACCTCCCCTTCTACACCTGTAATGACCACGGTTTCACGCCCAGAAGATGTTAAAAAAAAAACCCAACCCTCCAGGATTGCTTCCTGACCCCTAAGTGGCAATCAGCATTTTCCTAGGCGTGTAAAAAAGGGCCACAAAAACTAAGCACTGAGGCAACCCTTCCTGTCCTCCCTCTTATGATCTGGATTGCTGTCAGATGGCCATCTAGTCTCTGTTTGAAAACCTCCAAAGAAGGAGAGCCCATCACCTCCCAAGGAAGTCTGTTCCACTGAGGAACCACTCTAATTGTCAGGAAGTTCTTCCTAATGTTTAGCTGAAAACTCTTCTGATTTAATTTCAACCTGTTGGTTCTGGTCTGACCTTCTGGGGCAACAGAAGACAACTCCACACCATCCTCTAGATGACAGCCCTTCAAGTACTTGAAGGTGGTTATCATATCACCTCTCAGTCGTCTCCTCTCCAGACTAAACATACCCAGCTCCTTCAGCCTTTCCTCATAGGACTTGGTCTCCAGATCCCTCACCATCTTTGTTACTCTCCTCTGGACACATTCCAGCTTGTCTGTATCCTTCTTAAATTGTGGGGCCCAAAACTGAACACAATACTCTAGGTGAGGTCTAACCAGAGCAGAGTAAAGAAATCTTTAGCAGAGCAGAGTAAAGAAATCTAAGTGATAGCGGCTATATCATAGCCTATATGCGAGTGTTTTTGAATGCTCCCTCCCTTTAAAAAACTCCATGCAAGTAGAAATATAGCAAATGAGGGAGAAATGCTCAGTTTGTTCCCTGCTGTGCTAATTTCCTGTTTGTGGATAGGAGAGGTTACCTGCAATCTGAGGTGGTACAGCCTATTCTACGAACTTATTACAGTACATTCCTTGACCAGGCTATAGGTTGGACTTCTGTGAAGGAAGTTTCTAATTTTTAAGAAATGATACTGCACAGAACAGCAGTATGGAAAAAAAGTCCTTACTCTTGTTTGGTCTAGTGGTGTTTTGTTTATGCCAACATTTGTCACCTATCTTTCCAATGGGTCTGTCAGAATAGTAACTGAATTTTCCTGGGCGGGGGGACTTTTTCCATATATGTGTTTTTTCTATTATTTATTTGGTACATCTGGTACGTTTGTATCTCATTTCCTCTTAGAGGAAAAGGCCATTTTTAAAGGCAATGTTATTCAATTTGAAAACATGCACCCCTCTCCATAATTAATAGTATTTTTTATTTTAAAGTCTTATAGCCTGCCTCCCTCCACCAAGCATATAAAATGGTGACTATAAAACCATCTATACTTCAAACCTGCTTGCCAGGCAAAAATGTTCAGAAAGAACCCAGCACCATAACTCAGAAGGCCAGGAAGAATCCATGTAGCATAAGAGTGCCTTACAGAGCCTTCTGAAGGCCATCAGAGAAGATACCTCTGCACCTTTCCTTGGGGGGCACATTCCATAGGGTCGAGGCTACGACTGAAAAGGTCTATGACCTGGGTGAGGACAGTCTTCACAGTCCTGTGGATAAGAATGGCAAGCAAGGGCTTCGGAGAGCTGTGACGACTTATAATAGCCAATGATAATAGTAATATAGAGTGATATGAGACTTATTGCATAATCTTTCATCATTGATCCAGCTTATCTCACATACTGAGAGAACTTCTCAGTTCTTCATTTCTAACTTAGATTGTAGGATAAAATGGTTGCCATATATGGCAACCTTATAAAAGCAGTCTCTTCCTGTTTGACTGGGGTTTGATCTTATGAAAAGGATTAAGAGTCAGTTGCCCAAGACCACCAAGTGAGCATCACACAGCTGAGCAGAGATTTGAATCTGGTTTTCTCATATCCAAATCCAGCACTAATTAAGAGCATAGGCAGAGGAATGAAAGCGAGGGTATAATTGTATTAATCCTGCTAGTGTGCAATCCCAGGTCTCTTGAGTTCTCTGCACTGAGGTGGAAAAGCTTTGTCCAGGCTGTACCACTTCATCCTGCAGGTGTGGCTCACGTGATTGAATATTCCTATTTACAAAAAGAAAAACCTAACACATAAAGAATTAGCATTTTTGTGGAGAAGGCTGGGTCTTCCCTTAGACATTTGTTTTGCTCTGTGGATGATTTTTTTTTTTTACATGGAGGAACACAGTGCTTACCCCCTCCCCCCATGCTAT
The DNA here is from genome assembly GCA_029375565.1 of Gekko gecko. NCBI lineage: Eukaryota > Metazoa > Chordata > Lepidosauria > Squamata > Gekkonidae > Gekko > Gekko gecko. The sequence continues at coordinate 101,395,095 of JAPDNY010000002.1, read as the reverse complement.
AAAAATGGTACTGCCCAGATAAAATTTTAGGACCAGATTCTCCAGCAGCAAATCACATGGGTGCACAGTGTTCAAAATCCCTCACTACGGTGGATACCAGAATAACTGGTAGGAAACACTTTCATCATATGGAAATGTGCATGCTACCTGTTAAAAATGAAAGTGCACCAGAAGTTACTTAATTAGTGAGGTATGCTCCATTATCCAGTAGGTAATTATGATCTGCTTCCTAGAACATTACCCTTTGGTGTGACTAAGCAGACTTGGGTAGGGCAGGTTCCAAAACGTATTTTGTTGCCCTGAGCACAGTACACCCATTGCTTCCTCCAGTGCTGCTGCATGTGGCACCAATATATATCCAAGAGCCTTTCACCTCCTGTGTCACTTTTGGCTGTGACCCCAGGCAGTTTCTTGGATGGCTGTACTAGAGAACCAGCCCAGACCTGGGCTGACAAAGTTAGGTAGGTATGGGTTTTCCCAGTAATATTTTGAAGTGGTTAGGAATGATAGAGCAAAACAGAAATTTCAGCCTAAGCTATGTGATTATTTCACATAGCAGGGAAGAGAATAGGTTGTGCTCTGGGGGGTCCCTAGCTCAAATGTCACTTCCACCACAGACTAATTGGGTCACCTTAGATAGGCCACTCTTTCAGCCCCAGCACCCTTTGCCCCACAATATGGGGACAGTAACTTGCCTGCATTACAGGATTGATCTGAATATTATAGCAAGATAATATATGAGAAGTTCTTCAAACATGTGGAAGTGCTATATAAATACTAAGCATTATTAGGAAGGGTAATTTTACATTAGTGGCATTGTGGTGTTTGAGAGTAAACGTCAGTCATAATGTGCACCTTACTTTTCTGATCTCTGCAGATTTCCTGTAAGAAAAGCTTTTACTCAGTTAAGGATACAGCAGATACCGTCATCTGTTCTAGATGGATGTTTTCATGAAATATCTTCACAATCTAATTTAATGCTGGATTTTAATTTAGATCTTCTAATGTTTTGCTTTTATTAGTTTTGTTTTGTAAGCTGCCTTGGGCAGGTTCCTGGAGAGGTGTAAGGTCTGTATTTTATGCAGCTTGAAGATAAGCAGCATTTTATGTTTCATTGCCTTGTCTGAGAGTAGCCTAGGCAAGAGTTTCTTGACCTATAGTTGGAGAATGGAATGTATTGGTTGCAACACAAACTTGAACATCTATTTGCTAACAAAAAGTGAGCAGACTCATGAAAGCTCATACCCTCCCACAAATTTTGTTAGTCTTTAAAGTGCTACTGGACTCTTGCTCTTTTTTTACTGCAAGGAGAATACCATGAAAGTAGCAAAATTTTGCCTTGTTTGTTTGTTTGCTTGATTCTCATGCAGAAACCGTAAATTAGATTGAGGTACATACTTATCCATAAATATAAGATAGGTAGATAGGTAAGTATAATTGTTACCTTGTTCTGTTAGTTTCTTTTTGGGTGTTACAGTGTAAATAATGTGACTTGCTCATAACAGGGAAATAAGGTCCTCATTGAGGTCAGGACAGTGACATGAACACATGGATCATAATTATGTGTGGAGTTAAGTGCACTGAATCCAATTAAAATCATGGGACTTAAGCATACTCAACTTAGAACCCTGGCCTAAGGCCAACATTCAGAGAGTTTCTTTAAGAGTACACAAGGGCTTGATTGTTTGCCATGGGAATTTTGACTTCTCCACCCCTTTGAACAGCAGACTACTTTGCTATGTTGCCAACTAGTTTTGACACTACACTGAATTTCAAAAGTGTGGGACACTGCTACTTGAGAAATGGATATCTAAACCCCATAAGACTTCCAGAGCCAGTTTCATGATACTGTGTATTGTCACCTAAATACTTATATACCGCATGATCGTTGTAATATTTTAGCAAATGAGTCTTCTTTAATTAAATTATAAAAATATGATCCTCGCTAGGCCAAGGAATCAGAAAAACCTGCTAGAGTCCCAGCAGACACTGGAGAACTATGCTTCACATAGGCCTCAAACTGTGTGAACATATAAAGCTGCCTTGTATTTTCAGATAATTGGTTCATCTAGTTCAGTACTGGCTACACTAATTGTTAGGGGCTGCGGTGGCTCAGATGCTGAACTGCAGACCGGAAGGTCGGTAGTTCAGCAGTTTGAGACCCGAGTGTTGCATGATGGAGTGAGCTCCCCTCTCTGGTCCCAGCTCCTGCCAACCTAGCAGTTCGAAAGCAAGAAATTGCAAATAGATAAATAGGTACTGCTTCGGTGGGAAGGTAACAGCATTATGTGCGCCTTGGCATCTAGTCATGCTGGCCACATGACCATGGAGAAGTTTTCAGACAGCGCTGGCTCTTCGGCTTGGAAACGGAGATGAGCACCGCACCCTAGAGTCGGATTCACCTGGCTTTCGAGCAAAGGAAACCTTTACACTAACTGTCAGTGGCTCTTCAGGACTTCAGACAGATCTTTCTCATCACCTCCTGCCCTGGGAGCCTTTAACTGGAGCTGCCGGGAATTGTAGCTAGGAGTTTTTGCAAGCAAAACATGTGTTCTACCGCTAGTTACTAGAGATGAGTGATTGGTTCTTTAACAGAACAAAGTTTGATTCCAGTGGCACCTTTAAGACCAACAATGTTTAATTTCGGGTATAAGCTTTTGTTTGATTGCATGTTTCTTCACACATTCTTCAGATGTCTGAAGGTGTGCGTGCACATGAAAGTTTATACCCCAACTTAAACTTTGTTGGTCTTAAAGGTGCCACTGGAATCAGACTTTGTTCTGTTGCTTCAGACCAAAATGGCTACCCACCTGGTTCTATAACAACTTATGCATGCACAAGGTTTGCAACTTTTAGTTAAGTTGGGATTTGAACTCAGGTCTCTCATAACTGTATCTGACTCTCGTTCTACTAAACCAGTCACATACTTCAAAATGAGCAGGAAGAGAGGTGGGGCAACTCTTCTGGATTTGGTGTGATTCATTCTGTTTCTTGAAGGTTCTGGTGATGTTCCCCTACCCACATACAATGCTCTGCTGCCCTTAACCTCCTTTACCTCTCTTCATGGTATCTTGCTACTTGCCAGAGTTGGTGAATAAGTTTGTGGGGGTTGGAGAACATCATTTAGGATCTGACCCACCGCCCCCCCCACCGCTGCCCTGAATGCACACATACAAGTGTCTACATAGTTCAGCTGTGGCTTTTTAAACTTTCTGGTATTGGAAATCTGTCTGTGATCACACCTGTGACTGGTTTTCTCATGGCCTTTTGTTGTCATTTGAAAGGAAAAATGTGTTCCATGTGCTGTCAGGTCAGACCACCATTTTGCACATCAAGCTGTCAAAAGTGAGAAAGAGTGGAAATTGTTGGTTGTTTAGAAAATGCTTAACTGAGTGACTGGGTGCTGAGTGAAGTCCACATTCCAGGTCTTATTGCAAATGAGTAATGTCCCTCTGTTATCTTGAAGTATTATTGAGTCACAAAGTCTGAAGCCTTGTTTTCATGGCAACATGTGAAAATCTGTATCCATTGGGGACTCAAATATGTTAAGCTGGAACACAGTTTTGTTGCTGTTGTTTATACTGTTGGTTGGCTCATGTCCACTTTGGTCAGGCCGATGCTGAGTTGCAGTCATGTGGTCTCTCATTTGCAGTAGACTCTGTGGTTAAGTTGGCAAGTTTGCTCCTTGCTAATCACTTTTGCAACATGAAGAGGGTCTGTTGAAGCCAGTGGGAATGCTCTGGAGTAAGAGATTTGTCGATTGCCACCCCAGTTAGTTTTGAATACATGAGAATGTCTTTCTGTGACAGGCAAAATTCACTTGAGAGGATGTATTTTGATTGGAAAGACATTATGTGCGGGTGTGTTCATATTTCCATCCGGTGCATGGTGACCCTGGGAAAGTTCTTGATAAGCCTTTATGTGCTTATTCCCAGCCAGGAAAGATTTGCTTATCTACCTAACACTTTGTGAAAGATTCAGCATTGGCATGAATGGGAATATACCTGAAAACTGACTCTTCCCAGTGAGTGCACCCTGAAACTGAATCCTGGCCTGCACATGACAGGGGTGCAGACACTAGGCTTACCATGGGCTGGAAGCAACCTCAGTCTTTTCACAGTACCCCCGAGATTTCAGGTGATTGTGTGAGTACTAAGAGATGAGATGGCAATGGGATGCTACCAAATTGTTTTGAATCAGCTGGTTCAATAGATAGATGTGACTTGATTTTTATAACACACCTGCACTGCATTTAACTCACCAGTGATTAAATTTTTATTTCTCGTTTGAGCGAAGCAATAGTAGTTTCGTAATACTGTAGAAGGTTCCCCCCCCCCCCACGTAGTGCTCAAAGCTTCTTTAGAGTAGAATGGGCTACTTCTTCAGCACAGAATGTTTTGCTTGTGGGGAAGGTTTGTGGCTCAGTGGAAGAGTGTCTGCTTTGCATGTTGAAGGTCCCAGATTCAATCCCCCAGCATCTCCAGTTAAAAGGACCAGGTAGTACATGATGTGCAAAATTTGTACCTGAGACCCTGGAGAACCACTGCCAGTCTGAGTAGATGCTACTGACCTTGATGGACCAAGGGTCTGATTCATGATAAGGCAGCTTCATATGTGTGGCTGTTAATGTGAGATAGAAACTGTAAGAGAGTAATATTTACTCTATGCTTTAATTAGTTTAACTTTTTTCACTCTGCATCTGGAAGGAGGAAATGTAAAAGCCACGTTAAGTAAATTTGTGGGGAAAAGTCCTTGGGGAGAAAGGCTTGATCTCTGGAGGGTGTGTAATGAGGCAATGAGTTTCTTACTACACTGTCAGTGCTGCATAATTCTAACATCTCTGAGCTGGTCAAGGATGAGACTATATGAATTGTTCTCTGTGTCCAAGAAGACAAAAGCTGTAGGAAGGCTGTGCCAGGAAACTCTAGCAGGAAAGAAAAGGTTTTTTCCCCCCATGTTCATACTTTCCCCCCTGTTTTGCTAAAGGGGCCCTGCTGGGACAAGAATCCTGCAGAGGGGACTGTTAGAGTCTTTTTCCATTTGCTTGGCCAAGAACATTACTGAGAGACACCCCAGTGTAAAAAAATATATATTTTTCTTTTCTCTTTTTTAAACTTGGTCCATAAAATGTTCTGAAATAGAGTGGGGGGAGTAGCAAAACTAGTCTTAGGACAGATTCTTGTTTAAGGACCTTGTGGAAATTGCTTTCATGATATCTTCCACCTTCTCAAGGAACATGGAGTAACCCTGCTCCAGGCATTTTCCAAATCTTTGGAATATTCCCACAGTGGCCTGTGTGTGTTTATTACATTTGCTGAATAAGAGAGAAAAAGATAAGAGTTTGCAGTATTTCAGGAAGAGTTATAGGACAAGCTTTCAGTAATGAATGGCAAGCATGTTGAACATGATGCTTGCAGACATTTCACTGTTTTGTCTTTATCAGTCTGTTCTACAAGCAACGTTCTATAGTAGAGGGTTGAAGGAAAGGGGGGGAAATCTTTTTCTTCATATGGAGCTTCTTCTCATTACATCCCTTTTCCACAATGTCTGTATCCTTCTGTGCAAAAAAATAAAAATAAATATGAGGGATTGACCCTCCCCTCCCCTCAAGGTCTCTGCAGTTCATGGAGAACTGAGATGTAATTGCCATTAATGACCTTGTGAGTGTAATTGTAGAGCCTTAATTGTAATTAAATGCTAAAATTATATTTGAAATTCTATGAACTCTGTCTTGTACCTGGGGGTCCAAACCCTCCCCTTTCCTTTGTTGGAGGATGCAGGTTGTTGTGTATCACAGCAGTATACCATCTTGGATAATAAAGAACAAGTATGTTTCAGTAATTAGAACTGTGGATGGACTTGGGATGTCCTGTGTGGCTCAATGTTGCTTGATGGCTTTAGGCAAGTTGCTGTTCTGCTTGAGAGAGATAAACATGATAAAACCTGTAAAGCATTTCCCCAGTAAAATGTTTAAAGGAAAATGCATAAATGGATAAGCACAGCATGCTTGGCATAAAACAAGGGAGTCAAGTGAGCAAGAAAGATGTGGAGTGAAGACACAACCACCAAGAGACTTTTTTTGGAACTGGTCTACAAGGACTTCACCTCCAGTTGCCATTCACCTTGGGGCCAGTGTTTTACTGCTGAATGCTGCACAAAGCATAGAAGGGCTAGGTATTGATGTGATAAATTTGAAAGGTTTTTGAAATTAAGAAAAAAAAAGTTGCATGGACATATGTCATTTTTATAGTGGTTTTCTCCCTCCTTCCAGACTCAGCAGTGAAATTCCTGGAGAGAATAGCTTCTGAACTTAATCTGCAGTGTCAGAAAGTGGAGGTAAGCCATATGAACACCCATACCTTGTGTCTGTAGGGTTGCCTACAGGCCTGGAGAAAAAAGTCCAGCCCCGTTAATATTTATTTATTTACACTGTTTATTTATGTTATTTATAATCTACATTTCTCATGGGGACTCTAGGTGAGTTACACAGAGTAAGTCAATACAATCAACAGGGTAGGCCATCCAAGAAACAATGCAATAGGATTTGTATTGTAGAAATCTGGAACCAACCAGGATTCAAAAATTACCCAGTAGAATCTGACTTACAGCAACAGGCAGCATAAAGTTTACACAGTAGTACAGACCACAGTTTCTAGCACTTTACCCAAGGGTAGTCAGTGGATTGACTGCAAGTGTAATATGTGTGTGCCATCTAGCTCCCAATAATAGCTGAGGTGCAGTGTTCTGCACCAGTTGGAGTCTCCACATTGATTCTGAGGGGAGACCAATATAAACTGCATTTCAGTAGTCTAGTCTTGATGTTACTATGGGTGTGTTCAGACGGATCTTTTGATCTGCCATAGGAACGACTCCCTAGCGGATCAAAAATGCACGACCAGACAGAAACATCTGCGAAATATTCCGGTCCCATAAGCATCCCGTTCTGCTGCGCCTCCAATCCTGATTTAAAAAGTAGCAGTTTCAATGTAGGGTTTTCGCTTACCCGCGCAACAACTGCAGACTTTCTTCCGTCTGGTCACTCCATTAGCACGCGATGCTCCCGTCGGCTTGGTCTGACATCAGACCGAGCCGACGGAGGCGCGATTTTTAAAAATTGAAACCCCATGTGCGCTTTAACGAGGGGAAACGCATTCAGCGATAAGCGCTACGAGGAATGTAATATTCATGCTTATTTCTTTTAGGGACAAGACGTTACCGCGAAGGGAGATGGAGGGGGAAGGACTGTTCTAACTTGCAAAATAGTCCCTCCATTGATCATGATGGCAAGGGGGAGGACCGGGACTTTGCTGAAAACCCTCCGCGATCGCCTCAGTTCTCCAAGGAGGCGCAGCCTTGCCTATGCGAATGTACAAAACTTTTTTTTTTTAAATCCTCGGTGGATGCCGTGTAGACAAATCACGGTGGGAACAACGCGCGGTGAGGCTATTTCATGGGGGGGCGTCTGGTCGTGCTAGGCTGGATTAAAAAAATCGGGATAAAATTTTAGGAGGGCTCATGGCGCGATTGACTGGCCGTCTGAACGCAGCCTATATCACAGATTCAGGTGGCCAAATTGGTCTGATCCAGCAAGGCTCTTCTTACGTTCTAAAGAAGCATGGCCTTGATTTACATTCAGATGGAGGTCATTGATTAAAGCTGGCAAAGCTGTCTCTGTCCCATTGCCCGGCCTAAAGCCAACAGAAAGGAGTCCAGAGCAGATGAGTTATCCAAGAAGTATCATAATGCAATAAATTAATCTAAATGTCATAAACCACTGCACGAAGCAACATATTTCTGCTCCATCAAGTCATAAACTGTTGTAGACTGGCCTGTTCTCAACAAGTCCAAACTAAATAGACATATTGTTTTCTAGATATTGTACTCGTCACCAGTGTTCCCTCTAAGCTCAGTTAGTGTGAGCTAGCTCACAGTTTTTTAGCCTCCAGCTCACACATTTTTGTCCTAGCTCAGGAAGGATGGCTCCAGAGCAAACTATTTTATGCAGCAGCCAAATCTTTAATGCCAGTAGCTCACAAAGTACAATTTTATGCAGCAGCTCACAACTTCAATGCCAGTAGCTCACAAAGTATAATTTTTGCTCACAAGACTCCACAGCTTAGAGGGAGCATTGCTCGTCACTCTACAATAAGCCATTTAAAAAAGGGTTGTTTCTGTCATGTGTAGCTTGCTGTTTCAGGGTTGGGGGGACAAGTAGCTTTTCAGTGGCATGCTGTCAAACCCATGTGAGCTGCATTTATCTCTGCGTTGTCTCATTTCTCCTTCATTATTTACAGTCAAATGAAAATTCCCATTTTCATTCTATGCCTTAACAAGTATGAGGGTTAGGGTGGGAGAGAGGGATTATACACAAGATATTGTAATCATGCAGAATTTTAACTTTCTTATAATAAAAAATGTACACTTACATTTGAATAGCTTATCAGTCCATTGGGCAAATGCCAAAGGTTTCCTCCCACAGGAATATTTTTATTTACTGATCAACTTCGTATCCCACCCTTCTTCCCCTCAGCTCAGTCTGAATATGAGAGGAGTCCTTTTATCCAGTCAACAGCCCTTGTAATTTATTCCAGTGTCTCAGAATTTAAAACCACTTCTCCCTGGCCCAGCACTCTACTCACAATAGTATCTTGCCTCCTATATGGCAATCCTAGGCACGTTAGCTTAATAGAGGCTTAATGTGTAGAAGTAAGAAGCTGAAGCTTCTCATGGCATGAAGATAAATAGCATCCCATTAAGCCTCTGTTTTCTCCAGGTAGTTGACAATCCTGTATGTCTGTGTTTCATCAGGATGCCTGATCTTGCTTGGTTCACCATCATATGATCTTGCTATGCTTGTGACTTGGGGAATGAGATGTCATCTAATTTCCTGTCATCTAGGAGGCCTTGTGCTAAAGGAAATTATTCGGTCCCAATTTTGGTACATTTTGGAGGAGGGGCTGTGGCCCAATGAAAGAGCCTTTTCTTTTCTTGCAGAAGGTCCCAGGTTCAATGGTAACCAAAAAGGCTGAAACAAAGAAAAAGAAAGTCAAATATAACTGTGCATGTAGTGCAAATGTACAAAATATAATATATAATTTAATAATACAATTGCAAGTAAAGTATCATTAAAAACAACAATCCTATGGTTAAGCATATAAGTACCTAATCCCAACGTAAAGACAAATGTCCATTCATATAAATACAGGTTAAAAGGTATATAAAGTCTCCATATGCAAAAACCAATACCAAATGCTTTTCAGCAATAAGCCTTCCTCAGTGGTATAATTCAAACTGAGCACTCCATTAATTAAAGATATACATAAAACTAATCATACACAGAATGGACCTGAAATGGGGGGGGGAGAGAAAAATAATTATATGTCTGTTAAGAAACATAATAATTTAAATACTTTGAAGTAAATGGAACAGAGATAGCTACCTTACTCACACTGAGATGGTCACTCATGGAGTAAGTGGTGTCAAATATTCTTGAGATACAGCATGACCAACTCATCAAGATGTAAAATATTTCATTTGCCCGTGGATCTAAAATACACATAAAACATGTAACTTAACAACTGCAAATTAAAAAGCCTCCTAATTATTTTAGGAAAAATGTGTAGCCTACTGAAAAAAATCTAAATGGTACAATATTTACGTTCGTAAGTCCAATCTGCAGTACTAATTTCTAAAATAGGCAAACAGTCCTCCATGCTCTTCCTAGCCAAGAATGATCTCTAAATCAATATTATGGACCTAAAAAATTGAAATCACAACCCAACATAATTTCCTGATAGCTATAAAAGTGTGTTAGTGTCTCCAGGAGAAGCTATTGACCATTTTTGGACTAGCGCACATGTTGACCAGTCACCAAATGAATTGGCAGTGGCCATGTGCCTTTATTATTTGTTCATCACATAAATTCCTGCCTTCCATTGTTGTTGAAAGCATCCTTTGTCTTACACAAATTAATACCACCTGTGGAATAACAGCAGTAATAATAAGGCTCTTTGTGTGTAAAGTGTATATGGCTGGAGGCATTTGTTTGTGTCCACTGTCTTGTCAGCACATTTTGGATATGTATGAAATTTTCCCACGCTTCACAACCAATATTATGTTTGCTCAAAGCTATTCTGGAGTATGGTTTTGTGTATAGTTCTGAAAGGAATTAAGGTAGAAGTATTGTGGGAATAAAGTTGAATATTTTCAGAGTGCAGCATTTTCAGAGCACTTTCAGAGTAAACGCACTTTACTACCTTTGGATCGCCATTGACCTATTAAATTGTTGTTGTGCATTTTATTGTGTATTTTAAACTGTGATTTTATGTAAGCCACCCTGAGCCTGCCTCGGTGGGAGGGCGGGATAAAAGTTGAATAAATAAATAAATAAATAAATAAATAAATAAAATGTTGGTCTGCAGTAGAACAGCTAGATTTGAATGCAGTAGCATCTTAGAGGCCAGCAAGTATAAGCTTTCAAGAGTCAAAGCTTCCTTCTTCAGATTGGAGCTGGAATAGATATCTCTTGAGTCTTTGTATCCCAGTCAGAAGGTGGGAGCAGTATAGCAAAGAAGGAACTCAGGATGCAGAAGTAGAGTGTGCATTATAATCAGCTTGATTAGAGCAGAGGGGAAATATTTGAGGACAGAAAATTAGCATCTGTAGTGAGATAAGAATCCTAAGTCCTTATTCAGTCTTGTGGGTGGTGGGGTGGAGTGTTCCATTGTTCTGAACTTGTGAATGAACTCAAGTTCAGCAATCTCACATTGAAATCTCCCCTTGCAGCTTCTCTGTTCTGAACACTCTTCAAGGATAGCTCCAAGTTGAGCGCATTTCAGTAGTCCAGTCTAGTTTAACTAAGGTATAGATCACTGTGCCTAGATCAGATTAGATCAGAGCCAGGAACAGGTGCAGTTGATGTACCAGCCAAAGCTGGGTGAAAGCATTCCTAACCAAGGGGAGTGTAACCCCATCCAAGATGGGAAAGTCCCTGGTCTATCTTTCTGCTAACCTAGAGAATCTCTGTCTTGTCTGGATTAAGTTTCACTTTGTTCACCCTCCTCTAACCTATTACTGACTCTAGTCATCAGTTCAGAAAATTAACAGCATCCTCAGAATTTGGTGGAAAACCAAAGGTAGAGCTGGGTATCATTTTGCATATTGGTGACACTGCAGGCCTCAAACCTCCTGATGACTTCTCCCAGTAGACATTAAATAGTGGTTGGGGGGGGGGGTAAGCATAAAGGGGGATTGAGCCTATTGTCAACCTCACTCTTATATCAGCAAATGGCAGGGCTGTTTGGTTTTTTGTTTTCTCTAAGAGTTCTCTGATAAATACTGTCATTGCCTCCTTATTTTGTTATCTTTTGGTTCAAAGGTGCCTGTAAATGTCGCTGTTTTCCATGAACCTTTCACTTCAAGATACACCTGTTCTGTACAAAGGGTAGAACACACTCAAAGCAATTCTGCACCATTTTGTCACAGCTGCATAGAATAAAGGGCCTACTAGTTGCAAGCATGCAAGAAAATTATTAAAAGTGACCCGAGCATGTGTAACATCAGAATCCATTTTATCTCTTTAACAGAAAAACAAGTAAACTTATTAGCAGACTAGAGGGGCAGAGTGGGCAATTAGAAGATGATGGAGTTTTTTTCCTTGTTATGCTGCATGTTGTGTGAGATCAGCGGCTCATCCTTATTAGTGTTGTGTCTTTAGTGTGTTTTTTTCCCCAGGGCCTTGTGCAATCTACAGCATCCTTTACATATAGGTACATCAGTGGTAAGAGGAGCTACCATGGTGCAATCCCCTGAGGCTGCATGTAATAATGCCTCTATGTGACTGAGGCTGATTGTATGATTTTTCCATATCCCCATCAATATTTGGCCAGAAAGAAGGGTTGCCAAGGACATTGGGAAAATTGATGTTGATAAGGTGCATCCATGCAGTTGTGTCAATCACTTACAGCCCACTGTTGTGGAGGATTGCACAGAGAAGTGGCTCCCACACTACTGCAGTTTACATGTGAGGGAGTCCTTGTTTTTGAAACAATGGGAGTTATTTGCAGGGGGCCCTTTGATACATTCATCTTTGGAGATGATTGTAAAAATAAGCATGGTGCATTACACCATCAGAGACTAGTAGTTATTCCATGTGATAGAAACTTCAGTGTTTTTAGTTCTTTGTTCTTTAGGAGCCCTTGGATCAAGGCCTTGATCTCTGTGGTCTGATGAATGGGGGGCCCTGAGGTTTGTGATCTGGTAGACATCTGAGCAAAGATATGCTATGTGAAAAGTTTTGATAATGGTGGTGTTTCTGTTGGCTCTTTACTGTTTGCAGCAAACTTTTCTCAGTCTTTAATCCCTTGCAGAGCTGGTATTCCATTAATCCCTTATTACAGGTTCTCAGTCTATTCCTGAATAGATCTAGACTAACATTTCTAGCTTTATGTGTCATATTTAGACAGATGATTATTACAAATGAACATTGTGCAAAACAAATTTAAAAATTAAGGGGAAAAAAACAAGCTTGAAATGATGCTGGTTTTCTCTTGTATAGGGAATGTCCAGTTTTCATCTCCCAAATTGGCCTACCTCAGATAGGTAAAATATCCTTTGCAAATCATATCTTTTTGATTTTTGAAAGAGGCATTCATTAGTGAAGTTAAATCACTTCAAGAACTGAGGCTTACCTCTAGTCTAGCATTTGTTGTGAGAACCAAGGCCATTTTTAAAGACTGTACCAACAGTTAACAATCTTCCTGAATCTGTTGGTTGTTCCTAGAAGTTCTATAGCTCCTCTGGACCCCTGAGAATCTCTGTGTTAGAAAGTACTGTTTTAATTATGTCCTCAGAAACCAAGCTGCAGATGTGGATCTGCTTTGGAGGGAGCTTCTTGGAACTTCTTGACTTGCCTCTTGGACAGGTTCTGTCTTTATTTGGGTTCTGAGGGTCATACTGATTCTGCCTGTGATGCTGTATCCTATCCATAGCTTCTCTTCATGGAATGAATTGACTTCTTTCAGCCTTGCAAATAAGTGGACAGAAATTACTAGTCCATAAAGAGTCCCCCTCCAGCTGCTTGTCTAGATGTTCCTAAACTAGTCATGTGTGGCACCTTGAGCCAACTCTCTTCTGAATGCGCTCTTGCCTGTTCACTTCAGATGATACTACTTCCCACAGGGAGCAAGTAAGTGTCTGTTGTCTCCCAGCTTCTCATTCGAATTAACAGAATGTCTTTCTCGGAAGGGGAAAAGAATAATAACCCCCATTCAAATCTTCAGGTTGCTGCAAAATCCAAGCTATAAAAAGTAGAACACCAAACGGGGTCTCCACATAGTAATACAACAGTTCTCTTGCTATCCTTATTGCCATTATATGGAGCCCCCTGCTTGTAGAGAGAGGTTTTATGGTACAGTGTATAGGAACTTCTTAGAGAACATACATCACAAGTATCAAAGAAAGGAAGAACAATCCCCTGCTGACCTAATTTTCTATTGCAGGTTTGCCCTGGCCGTGTGATCACCATTCTGACCTGGAAAGGCACAAACCCACAACTCAGTTCCATCTTGCTGAATTCCCACACAGATGTTGTGCCTGTGTTTGAGGTTAGTGAAGGAGGGGCAGATTAGGGGTTTGAAGGCTTTCTAGTCTTCCTGCTACTTGTGATTTGGCTTTTGGGAATAGATGTTGTTGGTCTGAGTGTGTTCTTACCTAAAAATCCCAGTGACAGGATATTTTGCTCCAGAAGAGAAATCCTCCTCCTGTCTCACCTATGTTTTGAACCTACAGTAGATGTAGGTTACAGTGTTTATGTAGGTGTAATGCATTCTCACACACCCCTACTTACCCTATCAACACCAGTGCCATCCTAGATGGTTTAGTACAACAAAGTCCATTCTGAATTAATTCAGGTGAAGAGTGGGGTGCATGATATCTTTGACAAAATTAATTCTGTTATTTCATTCAGAGGCACTTCAATATGTTCCTGGGTTTGTGCAAACAGAGTGCCAACTTCAGGGGGAAAATAAAGATGTGCAAGACCTTTGGGTGGTGCCATGGTAGGTTATAGAACAGCTTCTCTAAAACAGTTATACCGGGCTCCCAAGAACTCTTTTCCCACAAAGAATGAGCTAAATAGCATTATTTTTAAAAATCTTATCTGTCATGGCCAACCACCGGAAACCATTTGGATGAAATTATACAGGCATTTCTTCAGTGTCTTTTCAGACTGTTCCAGGTTGGACCGAGCAGATAATAAATCTGCTTCACTATGTAGCCAACTTCTGGTGTTGTCTCCTTCCACTGAGTGGCAGTAGGAACCCCATTTTGAGGTCATTGTCACTGTTGTTTGGCTCTAAGGCAGCACTGAAGGGGCCAAGTTAACATGAGGCCCTTTTCAGGTAGGACTTGATGGTGGATTCAAAGCAGCTCTTCACTCAAAGAACTGATACTTGTGATGTTAGAAATGTGAAAAATTCTGTTGATTTCAGTCCCCTGGACTTGAATCGTGAAGGGCTCATTATTTAAATGAATCTTTGAGAGAACCAATTCTTTTGTATTATCCTTTGCTGCTGCTGAAAAAAGCCCTTTTTGCATTTGCCTTGGTTTGTGTTCAGGTTGAGTAATGAAGGATTGCACCTCTCTGCTTCTCTAATTTAGCCTCTTAGTGGTTGATTCTCCAAAGCAAAGGGGGATGAGCTCCCTAATGACTTCTGTATAAGTTTTTCTTATTCAAGGAAGATAGATGCATCAAAGGCTATGAGCCACAGTATTTAAATGGAACTTATAGGGGGGCAGTAATCCTCTGAATACCAGTGCAGGGAGGTATCAACAGAGGGAGGCTGTGGTCTTTATGCCCTGCTTGTGGGTATTCCTGTGGCATCTGGCTGGGCAGTGTGGGAAACAGGAGGCTGGAGTAGATGGAGTCTAATGACTACTCTTAAGTTCTTATACAGCTGTCCTTGTCAACTGTTTCCACCTCCCTTTGCTTAAGGGCAGATTGCCACTCCATTCAGTCCAGAAGTAGCTCCAGAGATATCCTTCTCCTCACAGCTTTGTTGCATTCCCTAGGATGCCATTCTTGTATAGCCTTGTATCCTCCAGCATCCTCATCCATCTTCTAAGGGTACTCTGTGCTGTTTTCCCTTTCCTGCAGGATTACTGGTGCTGTGACCCCTTTGCAGCTTTCAAAGACTCTGATGGAAACATCTTTGCACGTGGAGCTCAGGATATGAAATGTGTCTCCATTCAGTAAGTCCAGCCATCTTCCCTGTCATGTCTGTGTTGTATAGTGAAATTTTCCTGTGCTAATTAAAAAGGTTTCTGTGCCAGTTCTGCATTGGAGAGTGATGGGAAGGGGGAAGCGCAGCTGAGAGGATCTTTCCACCTTACCACATCAAGTACTCACTCTAGTTACATCCACATGAATCTGTAGAAGGGATGGAAGTCAGTGATCAAGGTAATGTGGAGAGCCATTGTGGTATAGTGGTTAAGACTGTCAGACCAGTATCTGGGAGACCCAGGTTCAAATCTCCACTTGTGCCACGGAAGCTCATTGGGTGACCTTGGGCCAGTCACATTCTCTCACCCTAACCTACCTCACAGGGCTGTTGTGGGGATAAAGAGGAGAGGAGATTTATGCAATCCACTTTTGGTTCTCATTGGGGAGAAAGGTAGGGTATAAATGAATAGATGAATTAAATAAATAATCTTATGACGTATCAAGTAGTTATTACTGGTCTGGTACCCTCAATGAAAACTGGAATAAGTGGGCTGCCCAGACACAACTGTGAGCTGAATGGTGTGTTGTTGTTATATGTCTGGGAGTGGAAAAGAGATGTTTGGAACTGTTTTATGTATTAAGTGTATAGGAGCAGGTTGTTTCCACTTTGAACTGCAAGGCATGTCTTAGGTGTGAGGGAATTCTGACCCAAGCTTTTGTTAACTATGGTAATCCTTTTGCTCCCCTCACTCCCTGCATGGTAGTTCTTTAAATCAGATGCTTCAACTCTTTCCTCATTCCTTTCTCTGGGTACAGTCCTGACTGAGTACAGGTCAAGTATCCCTGTGTCCCCGGAAGTTTTAGCAACCACTAAATAAAACCTCTTTCTCGTTAGGTACATAGAGGCCATCCGGAGGCTGAAAGCTGAAGGGAGACATTTTCCAAGAACAGTTCATATGAGCTTTGTCCCAGGTAAGTTAAGTATTGGGAAATAAAGATGCAGCCAGTTGTTTCCTAGCATCTGCCCAAAGTGGTAGAACCTGAAAGTGGCTGAGCTGGAGATGGGGTGACCCACAGGCAATCCTAAACAGACTTATACCCTCCTAAGCCTGTTGGTTTCAATAGACTTAGAAGGCAGTAACTCTGCTTAGGACTGTACTGGTAGGCTTTTTGGATCAAGGGATACTTTCATTAGAGGCAGATCTCCAATAAGCCAAGAAGCAGCTGTCTAAGGAAATACATAGAAGCTAGCAAAGTATTGGCATCTGTTCAGCGTGTGTCTGCCAGAGTCTGATATCTCTGTATTAGTTTGGGCCTTATCTGTTTTCTACTTCCCAGGCCACTCACCCCACTTCTGTCTCCAAAATGTAACCAATTAGGCCAGAAGGAATAAAGTTGCCGAACATGTCAAGAATTGAAAAGCTAGATTTCATGTGTAGAGAAAATGATGGTGGTTTAAAAACTCACTTCTTTCTTCTTCCATACTATTTGGTCCCATCTGATCTGCTCTCTTGCCCTCTTTTGCTCAGGTGCTCAAGAAACCATTCCTATTCTTTCTCTAGAGTTTAAAAGAGTAACAAATGTATATGCTAGATTTAGCATCATGTACAACGTTCCGTGCGCCTTGGTGCCTAATCATGCCGGCCACATGACCATGGAAAAGTCTACGGACAGCGCTGGCTTCTCGGCTTGGAAATGGAGATGAGCACCGCAACCCTAGAGTCAAATTCGACTGGCTTTCAAGCAAGGGAGACCTTTACCTAATTGTATTACGCTTTAGGAGAAAGAGGCTGAGTCTCAGCTTAAAAGACAGCAGTAGCAGCTGACATTCGTTCACTCCAGCCCCTGCCAAACACACTCAGACTATGTATTGTCTCCTTCCCCTCTTAATAACCCACCCCCCGCTGAAAAAAACAGTTGCCAAGGGACTGAGACACCTTGGTGGTTGACTGTCCAAGAGATGCTGCAGAAGAGAAAGGGTTGAATGGGGTCAGAACTTTAGTAGCGGCTCGTGTTGATAGTTTTGTCTCTGGAACAATTATGACCCCCAAAAAGTAGACTTTAGGAGTGAACTCTCATATATTGCTGACCGAGTACAATGTCCAATATTTCCTGGATTGGATCAGCAATATCCAATACTATGAAAAGCTTTCCTGATGTTTCCAGTGTGGGGGAGGTACTTGCAAAGTTATCTTTTTGTATGGGAAAGTCGGGATGGGCAGTGTCTACAGAATTTTTGAATAGCTGTCAGAAAGAGGCTCATGAAAACAACTGTTCTTTTTTCAGGGGTTGTGCTGTTCCATTGTCAGTTGGTTTCAGAGAGCAAAAGCTTTTTATGTTCTTGTTGGGAGCTTTGAGTTGCAGTGGGTTCCGGACTCTACAGATGTGGCTGGTCAGGAGAGTAAAGTGGTGATTTTTCTTATCTGTTCTCTCTCTCTTTTTTTATGCAGATGAAGAGATTGGGGGCCATAAAGGGATGGAAATGTTTGTGAAACGACCAGAGTTCATGACTCTTAATGTTGGCTTTGCCTTGGATGAGGGTGAGAGCTGATTTGTTTGGTACCGGGGAAGTGATCCTTAGCCTGGTTTGATTTATATAGAACATTCATTGCTTGACTTTCCATCATTATTTATTCCATTTATACCCTTTCTTTATTTCATCATACAATTCAAGGCAGCATGATAAGGTTTCCAGGAGCTCTCCCATCTCGGCAATGCCCCAGTCTTGTTCTGCTCCAGCAAGTTTGCCACAGACCAGACCTTGGGGCTAAGACAAGTGTGGGTGGGGGGAGGAAATATGAGCCATCTTTGCAGCACTACTGGAGGGACAAAGCTGGGAAAATTCTCCCCCAAGCTGTTGTCTCTTGAGGGCTGCAGTGAACCCCTCCCCCTCATCAACAAGCATCAGCTGCCAGTTGGGGACAGGTGGGATCTTTTGATGTCACTAGTCTGTCCATCTGCTTTTCCTCCTTCTGAAACAGTCCTTGGTGGTTACCTACTACTTCCTTCAGCCTAAGAGAGAGAAGAGTCCTGTTAGGGCACAAGCTAGCTACCACAGAAAAAGGAGTCTTCTGTTCCACTTTTTTTTTTTTTGTATTTTTGCATTTGTGTGTGTGTGTGTGTGCGCATGCCCATGCCTGGATTGGAAGTCATGGCAACCTCTGGTAACTCCTACTGGGGCATGAAGGATGTTCAGAGAAATGGCTTGATTGCCTGCCTCTGCCTCCCAGCCTTGGTATCCTCTGGAGGTCTCCCAACCAAATACTTGTCAGGGTCAGCCCTGCTTAGCTTCCAAGATCTGATGAGATCAGGGCCCTTCTGCTCCACTTTTGAGACACAAGGATGTGGACATTTTAACCTGCCTAAGATTAATGAATGCCTTGGCCACTTAGCTGATTCAGAGATGCCACTGCTGTGGCTTCCTTGTGTAAAAGATATCACAGAAAGCCTACTGTATCTTCTAGTAAAACATATTGCTAATTCTGTCTTTTGTTTCCCTGTAGGCCTGGCGAACCCATCAGACACCTTCACTGTATTCTATGGCGAGAAATGCCCATGGTGTAAGTAAGATTTAGGATTCCATCTCGTATGAAGCTGCAGAGTCATTGGTCCATCATGCTCAAGATCATCTACTCTGACTGGCTGTGGCTCTGCAGGGTCTTAGGAAGAGCAATATTTTTCCTCCTGCTTCCCAAAAGCATTTTTAGCCAAAGATGCCAGGGACTGAACCTAGGACCTTCTGCAGTGTCCTGCCACTGAGCCACAGCCCCTCTCCCCATTTGTAGTTTCTAAAAACATGCTTTCTATCTATTTCTCATTGTTCTGTTTAAAGATATACATCTTAAGAACTATACTAAAAATGCAGATAAACTTTATAAAAAAAACTAACATGTATGTCTTTCACAATGAATGCACAAATTCTTCCAAACTGTTCTGGAGTTTTGCCATTGATATGTCATAGTTGTGAAAAACACCTATGTAATCCTTTATTAAGATTTTAATCTTCTTGGGGCAGCCAAAATAGATAATTGGCCCAGCTTCCTGTTGGTATTGGAATGTATAAGATTCTTAGGCACAGATGTTTTTCACTTTTGCAATAGATTGCAATCTGTGGATTTACAGTTACACTACTGGGGTGTATTTGGAATATAAGACCCTCTCAGGGACAAAGTATGCATGGAATTGGAATTCTGTGATTGAAATTCCACACTTGTAATTTGCTGTCAAGAACAGTTGTGTAGGTGCCCTTGTAAGAAACATGGTCATGGTGCTAGGCAAGGGAGATTAAACTCTTGCCCTGTCTTATTTCTCTGATCAAAATGCCCCCAACAACTGCTGTGAATCTCACTAGATGTCCACAACAAAAGGAATCTCTTTTTACCCCTACTAGGTCTTAAAGAGCATGTGGAGAGCCATTTCCAATTGGGCTGTGTGGGGGAAAGGCAACACCCCCTCCCCAGGGTAGTGGCTGTGATTCAGATCGGGGGGCCCCATGGCTGTTTTATAGGGCCAAGAAGCACATCTGGAATTGCAGACACAGAAGTTCAGCTTTGTGTGTTGTTTGGCCCTTAGCCACATCTTTTGTGTGTGTGTGTGTTTTTATACTTGAGAATATTCAGCTAACAGCTTTTGTGACTGCTGCTGTTGAATTGCGGCTTTACAAAGTATTCATATCTGCTCTGTATTCTTGGTGCTTGGGGTGCAACCGTGGGAGGGCTTCTGGAGTTCTGGCCCCACTGGTGGACCTTCTGATGGCACCTGGGTTTTGGCCACTATGTGACAGAGTGTTGGACTGAATGGGCCCATTGGCCTGATCCAGAATGACTTCTGTTATGTTCTTATATCTGAATTTTGCTATCCGTGTGCATCCAAAAGTTGACATTCATGCATGAACCCCAATGATCCTGCACCTTTTAAAAATGACTATTCAAAAATGAAGAAATATACCAGTGGGTACTGGCTGTCACTTAAACATGATTGATAATGTTCAGTGATGTACGTTTTAAGAGTAGAAGTATAGAACTCTCCTAAGAGAGCCAACAGTTGGATCATGTGCTATAAAGATGCGCTGGAGTTGTTGGTGCCAAGACCCTGTTTCTCTTCCAGCTGGCTGTGCCCTATTTTTTTCCATTAGCAACTGCTTTCTTGATATCACTTTCTTAAATCTTTTGTATAAACATTTGCGTACAGTTTGGAATTTAAATTCTTTTAAACAATGTTTTGCTTACTCAGAGGAATTCTATTTTTAGTGTGGCTCTCAGGACCTAACTAGATGGTATGCTGGAGTTCCATGTCAGGAGCTCCTAGCGTTTCTTTAAGGCTTTTACCAGTGGTTTTTTTGTTTTGTTTTTTTGAGGCTTTTACACAGGACATAACTAGATGGTGCACTCAATTTTACAAACTAGAAGTTACACTGGGAGTTCTGTGTCAGGAACTCCCAGTGTTTTTAAGGCTTTTACAAGGTGTGCTGGGACCAATTCAGATTGGAACTGTGGCACCAGGGGAGGATTTTTTAAAGCCCCCCTCCCTGCACTGTTTCCCAATTTAAAATGGCCCCAGTGGATTACTATTTGTCATGTTATGAAGCTTGTGTGTACTAACCAGTACATGTAAGTCTTCACAACAGGGCAAGTAGCACCCCAACTGTTTTCAATTGGGGGAAATGGCATGGGGAAGGCTTAAAATCCCCTTCCCCTCATGTCTCAGTCTGATGTTCTAACTACGATATCACAGTACCTTCTCTCTCAAAGCTGTGAACTCTTCTGTTGCAGCTATTGCCGAAGAAAGAGCCCACAGCCCACTTTCAAAGCAGGCTCTCTCCTTGACAGTGGGAAGCCTGGAAGCAGTTCTCCTTTCAGTGTAGGTGTTGCTCCTTTTGATCGTGACCCATATACTTTGGAAATTCTGCTGCAAGATGTTCCAGCTCCATTTGTAGCTGGGCTACATGGTGCTTCTCTCCTTGTTTTGCTTGCCTTTCATTTTGCTCTTCCTCTCCTTCATATTTGCAGGGATTAAAGTGAAAGTAGAAGGGAACCCTGGACATGGATCTAGATTCATTGAGGACACAGCTGCTGAAAAGCTGGTAAGAGAACACCCTGTAAAGGCTAGAGGCAGGGTGCGGCGAGGATTGCTTGTGTGAGGCCACAGGAGACAGTTGGTTTCTTAGACCAGCTGTGAAAGCAGATGTCAGGCTACCTTCATAAGTATCATCTTGCACAAGCCAAACGCATTGCCTCTGGGGAAGTGTAGACTTGACACAGCCCCGTAGCTAAGGAGTTTTGGGGGAAGGGGCCGGGGGGGCCCACCAGCCAATCAAAGTTAATCAAATTAACTTTGATTTAGTTGCTGGGACTCCTAAGGCAGCCCCGGCTGCAACCGAGGGTGGAGGAGAGCGCTGCCACCAACAGCAGGGACAGCCCTGGCACCGTGTACAAGCCCTCGGGTCTTGCAGGCATGCTGGGCGCTCTCTCTCACTCTCTCTCTCCACCTCTCTTGGCAACTGGCCACCTGGGCAGGTTCTGGGCAGGAGGGACCCAGCTGTATTGTCTGCAGGGTGCTAGGGAGCCCCCCTCCCCTCTCCCCGTGGCCTGGAGCGCGACACCCTCATGGCCCGGTGGCTGAGCCCCGCACAGGCCGGGCCCCTGCCCTGCCTGCCTGCCACCCTCCTCCCCTCCCTCCCAGCCTCTGTGTGTGTCCTCCCCCTCCCCCGCCATCCAGCCCCCTTTGCCTCCCCGGCACCACCGGCTCCGCTCCTCGCGCCCGCTTCGACCCAGCCGCCGCGGGAGGAGGAGGAGGGGGAGGGAGCACGAGAGCCAGCCAGAAACCTTGGCTCAGCACTTGATTTTTTTCTTTTTTGAGGGAGCAGCAGCAGGCTGTGCAGAGGGGGAGGGGGAGCCGAGGATTAGAGGGGGGGCCATAAGAACCGTGGGGGGCGGGCCCCATTGGTGCTATGGGCCTGACTTGACATCTCCCAGGTACTAGGCATCTTACATTAAAAATCTGGTATCTGCTTGGTAGGATGTACTATATTTGATTTGACTCTTGTACTTTCCTATCCACAGCACAGAGTGATCACTTCCTTCCTAGAGTTCAGAGAGCGTGAAAAACAAAGGTGAGGGGGAAGCCTGTAGTATAAGCCAGATTTTTCTTCCCTGACCTCTTCCAGGGCTTACTTTCATTCACTTATGCCATAAGAGCAAGATTCAAGTCCAGGGCATAAGCTTTCAAGAGTCAAAGCTCCGTCAGATGGGACTTGAACCTTGCTCTTCTACTTTAGACCCACACAGTTACGACTTGAAACTTACACCATGACAATAGCTGTGTTTGTCTACAGAAGCACAAAAAGAAGAAAAAGTGCTTTGATAACTCAGAAGTGAAACTGATTGTGACATGGCCCTTCCTATGGGGAGACACACTTCATCAGATGCATAAAGTGGGCTATTCTTTAATCACCAGTGGCCATCTATCTGAAGGCAGTGTCCAAGACTTTGAAGTTTTGCTTCTTGCATCTGCTGTTCACACCCTGTGTGGCACTGGGCCAGACATCTCCATTTATTTGTTGCTCAGTTTATCCTTTTGTATAATAAAACTGGGAACTGGTGTAGCATAATCACTAAGAAGGAGACATCCAAATTTCTGGTTCCTATCCCATGAACTCACCAGGTGGCCATAGACAAGCCGCAGCCTCCCATCTTTCCATGCACAATAGCGTGTTAGTAATAATGGCCAGCCTGGCAAAGTGATGTAAGACAATATAAAAATAAAAGGACAATGAACAATTGGAAACAAGTACTGTGCAACATTATTATGAAAACTTTTGCCAGTTCTGTTTGCAAATTAGTTGTATGGTATATTTATTATTTGCTTCCAGTTATAATTTGCTATTAGCATGCAAAGGTCATTAGCATATTTTCAGAGTAATCAGTAGAGTTTTTGATTCACAAGGGCATTGTAGGATCAGCCCATCTTTTAGTTCCACTTCTCATACTGTTCAGTGGACCCTACTGGTGCATGGCTTGCCACAGTCTGAACAGTTTAAGCACCTCAGCTGAGGTGCAGGTGTGATATTCATCAGCAGTTTTCCAACTCTGTGTAGTGGAGAACATGGGTGCTTTGGTAGTATCAGCCACACTTGGGTATGTGTATGCATCAAGAACTCTTGCAAAGTACTGTTATCATAAATGAGAGAGGTGTTTTATGCAGTCCATTTTCTGTGGACAGGGCTGTTAGTCACTCTGCCCTTTGCAAATGCCAATGGTTCCTACAGATGCTTGAAAAAATGAGCTTGAGCCCAAGAATGTGCTGTTGGGGTGGCTCTTCAGTCTCTGGAAGTTAGGAAGAAGCTTCCAGAGTTTCACCAAGGTGGGGTGAAAGACTTTGTCCTTTCCTTCACACAGGTTGAAATCAGAGAAGCACCTTACCTTAGGCGATGTAACCTCCCTTAACCTAACCATGTTGAATGGGGGCATTTCCTTCAATGTGGTCCCCTCTGAGATGTCTGCTGGCTTTGACATCCGCATACCACCCACAGTGGATTTAAAGGTACAATAGAGAAACAGGTAGAGAAATGGTGACCAGTTTTCAGTCTGTGAGATGTTGTCTGGAATCTGTGAGATATACCTCCTGGGAGCTGCCTGGAATGTGTCTTGGACTGTGATTCATGTAGCTGTATTTTCCAGGGTCCTTCACATTAAAAAAAAAAGTTGAAAACATGTTATAAAAAAAATTGAACTATCAAGAAAGATCTCTCCTTGCATTGGTTGCAGTTGATGATGTAGTGGTTTCTTGGAGCCCTGATTGGCTGTGGCTGAGAGAACCAGAAGGACTGGTCCTGAGGCCCTGAGGCCCAGTCCCATTCTCCTGCCCTTTGTTCTGTCTGAGATGCAACAGCAGATGCAGGTCGTTCCTTCCAAATGCAAGAAAGCATTTGCAGCAATAGGCTGCAAGAAAATAGAGACCTCACTAGTGCAACCAATAAGGGTATCATCGGAGACCCTGCATGGCCTTACGCCAGCTTGGGACACTGATTAAAGTTCTTTTTTTTTTAGAAGCATCTGATTTGTACTGTTATGTGGGAAGAACTGGTAAAGGTGGAAAGCAGAAGATTATGGGATAAATTGAGAGGCTTATGGAGTTATAAGCCAGACTGAAATCAGAATCTTCACTCAAGAATCACTCACTTTCCCATGGTCTGTCTTGCAGGCATTTGAAGAGCAGCTCACAGCCTGGTGCCGGGCAGCTGGGGAAGGTGTTACCTATGAGTTCCACCAGGTAACTGCGGAGATGAGGGAGCATTCCAGCAGCTTGTTGCTGTCTCGTAGACCTAGGATCATTGATCCATTCCTGTTTTTTTTACTCTGTTCTCTACCTTACGGCTGCCACAGTCTCGCTGCCCTGGGTCTTTTGTCTCAACATGGCTACCTTTCTGTTCTGCACTGTGCCCCTCACTCTCTTGCGCTCCTGCTGCCGCTTCTGCTGTGCCTTTGCCACAGACTCTTGCACTGTGGGTGCTCCATTGCTGCCTCCTCCAAGCTTTACCTTCTACCCTTCTCTTTGGGCTAGAAATACACGGATCAGTCGATGACCTCCACAGAGGAATCTGACCCTTGGTGGAAAGCATTCAGTAGCACCTGCAGGGACATGTGAGTAAGGTGCCATATCTTCCCCACTCTTACACTTGCTCCTTTGGGTGCATGTATGTATGTAAAGCTATCCTATCGAACGCTTGGAGGAGGTCTGCCTTCCTTTACCCAGAGGCCTGTATGTTAAGTGTTACTGCTAAATGGGCAGCTTACTGCTGGTGGCTGTTCCATTTGCAGGGCACGGAGGAGGCAATGTCAATTTTGGGGGGGGCAACATTCAAAGCATTCAGAACAGACTTCCCTAAGTGCCTGTATAAAGAACAAAGGAGTTGCCCGGTGACTCTGAACCTTCCCAACATCTCCCCTGTTCTCTCCTATGAGGTATCCTCAACTCCAGTTGTCAGTTTGGTGTAGTGGTTAGGAGCACAGACTCTAACCTGGGAGAACCGAGTTTGATTCCCCACTCCTGCACATGCAGCTGCTGGTGTGACCTTGGGTCAGTCATAAGTTATTTCAGAGCTGTTCTCTCAAGAGCAGTCCTCGAAACAACTCTACCCCACCTACCTCACAGGGCAAGGGATTGTAAGCCGCTCTGAGACTCCTTTGGGTAGTGAAAGGCGGGGTATAAATCCAATCTCGTCTTCTTCTCTTCCATTATAAAAACGCCCACTGCCTGATGATCCTGCCTTCAAACACTGGAGGAAGAGGAAGAACAGGGTTAACTCAGCAGTGGGAGCTGCTTCTTACGATGTCTCTGTCTTGTCAGGAACATGAAACTGAAGTGTGAGATCTTTCCTGCTGCCACAGACAGTCGTTATATCAGGGCAGTGAGTATAAGTTTATTTCCTGTGTCTGTCAGTCACTTGGTGTCTTCTCTTGTATTTTGTTGAGATCTTGTTTGTGATAGTTACTTCTCCTTGCACTGTATTTCCAGGCAGGCCACCCAGCAATTGGCTTCTCCCCCATGAATCGCACTCCTGTGCTGCTGCATGACCACAATGAATTCCTGAATGAGCAGGTCTTTCTTCGTGGGATTGAGATCTATGCCCACCTCATCCCAGCGCTGGCTAGTGTCCCTCCTCTACAAGCAGAGGCCTGAGTGAAGGTTATAAGCAAGAGGCAGTGGTCTGAAGGAAAAAGACATAGAAACCAAAGAGAGAGAGAGAGAGAGAGAGACAGTTGAAAAATTATATTATTTCCTGTTGTGACACAGGACCCTCCTAGGGGGATGTAGGCCTTAGATGTTGTGGTTGAGAACCAGTGATTTACTTAGGTCTGGTGGTATCCCAGGACAAACTGTGGAACTCCAGCATCCCTGAATGGTATCACCTGGAGCAAGACATGTTTAAAGCAGACATTTAGACTGACGCATCTAAAGCTGTGTTTTTAGGTGACTGTGACTGGTTCCCTGCTCCTTACTGAAACACATACTAAGCATCTTTATTTTCCACAGTTCCTGGACTAAGTTCTCAGTTCCTAAGCTTTCTTATTGACACCTGTCCCTTTCAGAGAATCCCCCCCCCCGATTCCTGATTCTCATCATAGAGGCTTCTTGGGATATGTAGGGAAGTGTGATTACCCTCCATTGGCCTTCACTATGCCCTTAATTCCAAAGCTGTACCATTCTTTCATGTGATCCTCATAGAAAAGCATCAGTTCCCCAGCTGCCAGACCCAAAAGCAAAGCATTGGGAGGCGCCAGAGAAGCCTTAACCGGTAGGTATAACTCTGCTTTCTTTTCTATTTGGGCACCTCCTGTAGCTTCTTTGGTGACTTTCACTGTTGCCATGCCTGCCAGACTCTATAGTCCAAGAACAAACTTTTTTGGAGGGCCCAGACATCACAAAAGAATCTTCATTTTAGCTCCGCTGTCCATATGCTTTATGGCTTTAGACAAATCAACAGTTCTTTTTGTGTCTCAGATTCCTCCTTGGTAGAGGGGCATGAATGATGCTACTGCTTCCTTACTATCCAAGATCCTCCAGTGGAAGACAGTGATTCTAAAAAGGGCTGGGAGTGAAAGCTAATATATAAATGACTCAGACTGCATAGGAAATGGCAAATCCTTGGAGTGGGGGAACAGTATTCAATGTGGCCACTGAATTTGCACTACCTGCCACCCACCCCCGCCACAGCAGAAAGCAGTCCCATGAATTTCTACTCCTTGGGAGTCAACAGCACAGTTACTGGCTGCAGCCCTCCGCCTTAAGTTTCTGTATTAAACTGCTGTCTTAAAAAATGCCAGGTGGAATGAATGAGTTGAATGAGTGAACCTTGCATGCAAGAGCAAATGCTTTGGACAGCTGGGTGCCCTACATTGTGGGGGAATTGTTTTCCTTTTGAGGTAAGGAACAAGCTATCCTATCAAATGTTTGGAGGAGGTCTACCTTCCTTTACCCAGTGCATTGTATGTTAAGTATTATTGCTAAATGGGCAGCTTACTGCTGGAGTCAGGGATTGCCATCAGGGTGTTACTTGGGTATCATTGTGTTTGCTGTCAGAAGAAAAGATGCACAATGTGATCCCTGCATTGGATGACCAGATAGCCTGGAAGGCCCACAGCAGCCATCGACCTCGTGGTGTTCCCTCCAGTCCAGCAACAGCTGGTCAGAGGCATTCTGCCTTTGAACATGAAAGTCCTATTTGGCCATTATGGCTAATAATCACTGATGGATCTGTCATCATGAAGTTGTCTAACCCCATTTAAAGCCATTGAGTTCCTGGCCATCACCACATCCTGTGACAGCAAATTCCACAAGTTTGTGTGTACAAGAATTTCCAGCAAGTTGTATTTAGAAGAATTTTCTTAAGTCAAGCACATCTTCTGTCTGGAATGCTCTTCTAGAAGTGGAAACCTCTATCTTTCCCGGGCCTGAGGCAAACTCTTGAACTGTACAAAATGAAAGGAATGTGTTTGAAGACTGACCTCATTCCTGGGCTTAGCATCTTAAGCGTGGAAGGGGCTGACTGATCGCAGAGAGTCTCCTTGCACAGTCGGGGGTGGGGGAAGAGAGAAGAAGGAAAGCTCCTTCATATTGGCCAGTGGGATCACCATTAACCGAGCTTAGAAAGAACTTCTCAAGTGATGTGCCTAAATTCCTCCTCCCCGTGGATAGTATGGATGCTTTCTGATTTAATTTTGCTTCCGGAATGTCTGCCAGAGCCTCCAGATCTTTTGTCTGCCTCCACTATGTCTGTGAGTTCACTAAATAAAATTGTTCATTAGGAATGGAAAGGAAGGCTGCCCTCCAGATTGTCCATGTTTTACTCAAGCCCTCCTGTCTCATCTCTCTTTCCTGGTTGTTTTTAGCAACTTATCCACTTGTCTGGGGAGTATCTTTCATGTGTTGCTGTAACACAATCCGATTCCTCATCTGTAGGTACATTTTGCAGCTCATGCTCTTTTTATATTTGATGACTGCATCAGGAAATAGCAACTGCATTCCCTAGGAACCATGCTCACGAACACTGGCGTCATACATCAACAGGCACTTGGGGAATAGGGAAAATTCATTTCTTTATCCCCCTATTAACCGCTTGGGGCCTGAACATTAGTTTGAGGAAAGATGTGATGGTTTGGTTTGCCAAGCATGACTACTAGTATGACCCTGCAGTCCTAAGAAGTTACACCCTTCTAAACGCATTGACTCAGCAGGGTGTAACTCTGCATAGGGATGCACTATGAGGGCCAAACTACATATTAGTGTTTTTAAAGAGTTGGGTCTGGGTTCCCTACAGCTACACAGCAACTTCTTTTAAAAATGAAGAGTCCAAACAGGCTCGGAATATTGCTGCTGGTGGAGGAAGGGCTCCTTCCTGCCCCCCAGGCTGTTTTTCCACTTGGAAACAGCACTGGGGGGATTATTTCCCCATTTTTGCTGCTCTTCATGGAGTATTCTGTGTACCTGGAGGAGCAAAAATGGGGAAATACATCCTCCCCAAGCCTCTTCCACATAGAATAATGGCTTGGGGAGGGGGACTTAGGAGTCTTTCCTCTTCCACCCCCCATGGTGGCATTCTGAACTTATCTGGGCGAAGCCATTCCCCATAGCTGCTGTGGCTATGGGAAACTCAAGATGGGTCCTCGCAACCCAGGCACAATCCTGTAAAAACACTGATGTATAGTTCAGTCCTGAGTCTTGAAGATGAAGGCTTATCTACCAAAGCATACTAAGAGTCTTTGGAGTACATTTACAGTCTTGTGTCCCCTTGTCCCATGATAAGCATAACAAATCAGTTTACTTCAGAAGCCCAAAGAAAAATCTGAGAAATTTGTTTTAGACACTCTGGTTTAGAATTGTAGGATTCTCAGGTCAGGAGTCTGTTGGTAAGAACCTCCTTTGGAAAATGGGACTACAGGTATGCATGTGTCAGCACCCTTATTTTACTGTTGCTTTGAGGTTCATCCTTTGTTGTCCTCTGAAATCAGCACTTTCAAAGGGGGCATTATTACAGCGCTTGAGTAAACTTAAGAAATAGCAACCTGATGTTTGAATCCCCAAACAGAGTTCCTTTCTAACTAGAGAAAGAAGTAGACCCTGTGGTCATAATTCTGAAGAAGACAGAGTCAGTATTCAAAATTATCTAGATAGGCTGGAACAGTGGGCTGAGGCAAATAAAATGAAATTCAGTAGAGATAAGTGCAAAATCCTACACCTAAGCACAAAAAATCAAAGGCACAGATATAGAATGGGAGGGACTTGGCTTGACAGCAGCACATGTGAAAGGGATCTAGGTGTTCTGATTGATCACAAGCTCAACATGAGCCTGCAGTGCAATGTGGCTGTGAAGAAAGCTAATGCAATCTTAGGATGCATTAACAGAAGCACTGTGTCCAGATCACGGGAGGTGGTCTTTCCGCTCTATTCTGCTATGGTCAGGCCTCACCTGGAGTACTGTGTCCAGTTTGGGGCACCACACTTTAGGAAGGATGTTGACAAGCTCGAGTGTGTCCAGAAGAGGGCAAATAGGATGGTGAGAGGGTTTGAATCCAAGCCTTATGAGGAAAGGCTGAAAGAGTTGGGTATGTTTAGCCTGGGAAAGAGAAAGCTTAGAGGGGACATGATTGCAGTCTTCAAGTATTTGAAGGGCTGTCATGTAAAAGATGGAGCAGATCTATTCTCTCTTGCTCCAGATTGCAGGACTAGATCTGATGGGTGGAAATTATGAGGGAGTCGTTACCAGCTAGATATCAGGAGAAACTTCCTAACAGTAAGAGTGGTTGAGCAGTGGAACAGTCTGGCTCTGGAGGTGGTGGATGCTCCTTCACTGGACGTTTTCAAGCGGAGGCTGGACGACCATTTTTTGGGTATGTTGTAGGTATGTGGGGCTATCTTTTGGCTATGCTCCTGCAGAGTGCAGGGCGTTGGACTAGATGACTTACAAGGTCCCTTCCAACTCTAACATTCTATGATTCTATTCTATGATTCTATGTGTGGCATGCAGTTCTGTTCCCTGCATTTCCCTGCAGTTGGGAAGAACTTGCAAAGCTGTGGTATATGGCATAGCTTGCCAGTTACTGCCGTCTGGTACAGGAAAAGCATGTGCAGAAAGCAGACTGAATAAAAGTAAGGAGGTACAGCAGATGGCATGCCCCACTGAAGAAATTTGAAATCCTTAACCTCACAGGATACACTCCACCAGGAAGGTCTGTGCAAAACTCTGGCTGAATCTGCTGGTTGATTGCACTCAATGTTTATCTTAATTCAGCATTCACATCAAGACTTTGCATGGTATGATCCAGTTCTTCCTCTCAGAATAGTTTATAAGATTGCAAAATTATGAGAAATATTGCTGCCCAATTACATCATATTACATAGGTATGAAATTGTAAGCTCTGGACATAGTATTAACTATTATCTAATGCTGAGAGTTGGTCCATCTTCTCTGCCTTCTGAACCTCTGATAAACAATTGCTTCCTCCTGGGTAGAACTACAGGCTGCTTTAGCCTTGGAAGTGTTATGAATCGTTAACAATCCAAATTACTTTTTCAGGTCGCAAAAGATCAGAAATATATAACAAAAATATAATAGTGATTCTACTAGAAAAACAGATTCAGATATTAAATTCTATTCAAATATTTTAAAGAACCCTAAAATGTGGTCATCTTGTAGGACTGTAGGTTGACTAGGAAGTGGATCCTTAGTTTTGTATTCCACCAGATGGCAGACTCTGCCTGAGAATCCTCCCTTAAGGCCCTGTTGGTGCTTTGCTTGGGTGTTGACCAATGTTTGTGGCACTAATCAGAGCATACAGATGAATATACAGCTGCTGCTCAATATTAACATTGTTGTAACTCTTTCTGTTTGATTTCAGTCATCACAGGTGTGCCACATTTTTTCAAGAAGGGGTTTTAGAGTAGATTTGGAGAGTAGGTACAACTTATCAAGAGCAGACCACCAGATTCAAGTCCAGTGGCACTTTAAAGACCAAGATTTCCAGGGTTTTGAGAGTCAAAGCTCCCTTTGTTAGAAGGGACTCAAATCTTGCTCTTCTACTGCACTTAAATCTTGATGGGCTCAAATCACGCTCTTCTGTTGCAGAACAACACAACTACCCACCTGAAACAAAAGCAGACAGTGTTTGCTCGGAACTTCTAAATGGCTCGGAAATGGCTGAGAACAGCATTGGGGGGGAACTGACCCACAACAAATTATTGTAAGGCCCCTGCACACACACTAACTGTGTTCTGTGGTTTTGTAGGGCTAAAAGACCAGAGGAGCATGTATACATCTTGCTCTCCCTTTGCAAAGCTAATGTCGGTGTCATGCTAGCTGGGCGTGGATAATTGGTCTGGTTGCATCTATATTCTGAAAGATTATGCTGTAGATACTTGAAATAACAGTGAACATTACTTAGCCTGCAAATGGATGTAATGAAGTAATAATAAAACATTTCATGAATACAAAAATGTTCACAGTGACCTACAGCCCTGTTCAAATGAAGCTCTCTTGTAAGGTGTATGGGAGGGGGCCAGGGTTGCAATGGCTGGGCTGCTCCCTCATCCTGAGGCATTCAGCTACATGTAGGCTTAGAATTCTATGTATGTATACAAGTCAGGTGTCTAGGTCTTGTCCGTGCAAGTGGGGATGCTGCAATGCTCCCCCTCTCCTCAGCTTCGCTGGACATGTGCCAGAGGTTATAGTCATGTTATAAAAGATGAGATTGTGGCTGTTTACAAGCTAGAAAATGGAAAAAAAGGATGCAAATGAACAGGTTTCACAATTAAAATAGGAACATAGCAGTGCATACCTGCAGCATGTTCTTTGATAACCTTGAAAAGGTGGTGGAGACAAAATTGGCAGATGACAGAAGAAACGTTCGGCTTATACGTCTCAGAAATTGAACAGGAAAGTTTTCCATTAAAATACATACAACTGGAAAAGTGGGCAACAAGTGGGTGGAGGAAATCAAAATTAGTTGCTGTGTAGTGTTAAAAAAAATATCCTTCCTATGGTTACAGTGGAAAACAAAATACTCCTAGCTATGCACATTCAGTGTTGGGTTCTAAACTAGCAATTGTATGCATTCCCTAGGGGGAAGAGAAAATATAATGAAATACCTGTAGTCAGCTGAGTTTGCTGCAGCTATCAAACAAACAAAAAAGCAAAACGGATTTAGGGACCATGTGGGAAAGGCTGGATTGAACCAGAGGGACCTGAGTACTTTTCTGTTGCTGCTCCATGCTTTGTTAGGGTTTTTCTGATTGATATATCTGGTACTAGCTGAAGACATAATACTACTTAATTGTACCACTGGTCTGGTCTATTTTATGGACTTATTAATTACTATAGAATGCGAACACATGCACAGGGGACCCTTATTACTAAACTATTGGGTGAGGCAGGAATGCTCTGAAGCCATTTGATGAATATGAAACATAAGCATGATCAAAGCCTCCTAAAAGAGAGACAGCCCAGTCGCATCTGGGATTTGACCTTGATCTAACTGAGTATGAAAGCCTGTGTGTGACACTGGACGTTTTCTCCTATCATATAAATCAAACCAGGTGTGGAATAGCATAATCCTGAGTTCAGCATCTTCACACTTCTTATGCCACAATGCAAACCTCCACATGGTGCCATGCGATGTTTCGGAGAAGGTATCACAGGAACAGCATGGTATCTGTCTTTGGAGGGAAAGCTATTTCCACAGCAGCCTGTTGAGGTTGCGTGCAAATGTTTGCAGAAGCCTCTTCCCCCACAGCCCCACTGTCTCCACTCTACTCAAAACACAACAGCAAGCAGAATAATTTAAAGGCAGCCATCAAAATTGAAATCAGATGAGATGCAAAAATATTTTGCTTTGGGTTTGAACTTTCCTTCTTCTCACATATGAGATCCATGTCTTCCTGTGTAGGGGTTCTCTCTTGGGCCCCCAAACCTGTTCAGCTTGATAGAAGATGATGAGTGAGGAGTTGTGATGACAGGGCCCAGTGGGGTGTAGTGGATTAGTGGTGAGCAGGTCTTATAATAGTTCAGTTCAATTTCCTGGCATTCAAATTGTCATAAGAGGCCTAATCCCCATAGAAGAGTACATTGGCTCACTCTTCTTTGGGGAGAGGTGCAATTGGCCAACAACTAATCCTAGAGAGATTGCTGGGTTTTGTGGGGCAGTGAGGGTGGTTAGAGTTCAAGAAAAGTTTTCTGTTGCGAAGGGTGTTAAGAATAGTATTGCAGCATCATTGGACTAATAGTTTCTAGGGCCCTCTCCTCTCCTGCAGAGCCCAGAATGCTCCTTGGTTTACTTAGGAACTTGGAGCAGTGAAGCAGTCAGACAGATGGCTGGAGCACAAGTGGAGGAAAACACAAAGTGACCTTATCATGCCTACTCGGTGGAGGTGATAACAGCAAAACAAGCTCACTTCTTTCCCACCATTGCACCCACGCAATGCCGTCCAGTGCAGTTTTTCCAGGTTATGAAGGGGCTCTTATCCCAGGCTCCTGAAAACGTAGACCCAGAAAACATACAGGCCCACTGTGATGCTTTTGTGATGCCTTTTTTGGATAAAATTTCTCATATCTGCTGTGACTTAGATTCCATATTTGGTGCCATTCCATCTAGGGATGCCAGCCTCCAAGTGGCACCTGGGGATCCCCTGGAATCACAGCTCATCTTCAGACCACAGAGATCAGTTCCCTGGAGAAAATGAATGCTTTGGAGAGTGGACTCTGTGGCAATATACCCCACTGAGGTCCCTGTCCTCCCCAGGCTCCATCCCCAAATCTCCAGGAGTTTCCCAACCTGGGTCCGGCAACCTAACTCCACCATTCCCTGCCGGTGGCCAGGGGAGGGGGACCTGGTAACCCTAGTTCCATTTCAGGATGCCATTGTATCATCTGGTCCTAGCTGTATGCATGACTTTCAGTTGGTGAGGCTTGATGAAGTGGACAGGCTACTCAGAAGCATGCACCCAACCACATCTAGATTCCACTTTTGGCCTTTGTGGTTGTTGATACTGAGTCAGCTGGGTTGTCAAATGGGTCTGGGAGATAATAAATTCCTCTCTGCAAGAGGGTATAGTTCTGACTGCCTTGAAAGAAACAGTCATGTGATCCCTCCTCAAGAAGGCATTTCTGGACCCCACTGACCTGAACAACTACCGCCTGGTGGTCAACATTCCATTTTGGATCAAGATGCTTGAATGGGTGGTGGCCAAACAGGTGGGGATGGGCCTTGGAGGGGATGGATTATCTAGACCCATTTCAATCTGGATTCAGGCCTGCATTTGGGATGGAAGCAGCTTTGTTTACCCTAATGAATTATTTTCAACAGAAGAGTGATGGGGAGTGCGTATGCGTTGATTCTCCTGGTCGTCTCTGCAGCATTCAGTACTGTCTACCATGGTATCCTTCTGGAGAGTCTGGTTGAGTTGGGAATGGGAGAAGGTACCATGCTTTGGTGGTTCCACTCTTACTTCACTGGAAGATGGTATTGGGGGAGAGTGCTGCTTGGCCCCATGACTTTTATGCTGTGGGGTCCTGGAGGGTTCCATCTTGTCCCCTGTGCTGCTTAATATCTACATGACACTGTTCAGCAAGATCTTCAGAGAAT
The DNA here is from genome assembly GCA_029375565.1 of Gekko gecko. Taxonomy (NCBI): domain Eukaryota; kingdom Metazoa; phylum Chordata; class Lepidosauria; order Squamata; family Gekkonidae; genus Gekko; species Gekko gecko. The sequence goes on along the minus strand of JAPDNY010000002.1, from coordinate 101,360,241 downwards.
TTAGTGTAAGGTGCCACCAATATGCATATAACACTCCCCTCTGCATCTCCCTGACAGCTGAGGCAGGTGGGTCTGTGAAAGTTCTGAACTAGTAATGAAGATGGTAATGGAGTGGATGAGGCCCAATAAACTGAAGCTCAATCCAGACAAGACTGAAGTGCTGCGGATCAATGACAAAGCTACTTGAGGACTCAGCCTGTTCTGGAGGGAGTTGTACTCCCCGTGAAGGAACAGGTCCATAGCTTTGGGATACTGCTAGATCCTGGCCTACAGTTGGAGGCACCCATCTTTTCTGTGGCTCATAGCACCTTTTATCAGCTTCAGTTGATAATGCAGGTGCAGCTGTCCCTCAAAAAGCATGATCTGGCCACAGTGATCCATGCTGTGATTGCATCCAGGTTAGATTACTGTAGATAGGTCTGCCTTTGAAAATGGTCCAGAAACTTCAGCTTATCCAAAATGCAGCAACCAGGTTATTGTCAAGGGCGGGATACAGGGATTGTATCACCCCAGTCCAGACCCAATTCAAAGTGCTGCTTTAAAGCCTAAATGGCTCAGGGGCTGGGCCAAGGTACTGGAAGGACCACTTCACTTCCTCTTATATTGTCCAGCCCACCAGTTAAGATCTGCACCAGGTCCCTATGCCCCCAGCTTCAGAGGTGAGGTGGGTGGCAACCAAAGAGGGCTTTTTCAGTAGTGGCACTTCAGTTGTGGGATGCCCTTCCCCTTGAGGCTTGCTTGGTGCCTACACTGCTTTCTCTTAGGTGGTGGACCAAAATATTTCTGTTCACCCAGGCTTTTAATTAAGGATTGCCTGATTTTTTAAAACACTATTTTAGCCTGGAAATTGTAGTTTTAAACTCTCTCTAGTGGGTTGATCCTCTTTTAATGTTAGATTAGATTTTAATTAGTATCTTTTAATTATTTGTTTTTATTGTTCTTATTTTGTAAGCCACCTCTGGCAGATTCCTGAAGAGGCATCATAAAAATGTTATAAATAAATAATTTGTTTGATGAATAGATTTGAAGTGTTAGGACCTGAAGCAACAGGTTTAAATTACATACAGAAAGGTATCGGCTGTGTAAAGTACTGGGTTCACCACATGGAGACTCGGACTATGACATGCATTCATATAACACACACTGCAAACCCAACCCTGCAAGGGCCAACTTTATACACCCCACCCAGCACACCCTTAGTCCCATTGGTGGGTTTGAATTTCCCACCAAGGTCTAATTGGTGGACTCGAGGTGGACTAGGATCCTAGGTCCTATTGTCTTTTTGTCCCAAGCTTCAGACTTGGTGGCGGACCCCTAGTGGCGGTCCGCATACGCAACAGGCTGGTTATTAGGAAAACCTTTTTCACGGTCAGAGTAGTTCAAAGGTGGAATCAGTTGCCTAGAGAAGTGGTTAGCTCCCCTTCATTGATAGCTTTCAAGAAGAGGCTGGATGAATATTTGTCAGAGATGACTTAGGCTGGTCCTGCATTGGGTAGGGGGTTGGACTAGATGGTCTGTATGGCCCCTTCCAACTCTATGATTTTATATTTAAAACCACACAGTGGCCTGTAAATGTTTTTTAAAATGTTGACAGCATCTTTAAACAAGCAACCTATAAGCACCTCTTGATTCAGGTAAACCACTTAAATTGATTTTTTCAGATCTGAATTATTACTGAGTTATATGAACTCAATTATCTTCATTAAATAATTTGAGAATAGCTCCTGTGTTAAGAGAGAGAGTAGTGGAAACTGGGAAACCAAGGGTGTATTCCTAAACACACTTACAAAGGAGTGAGAAAATTTACTTCTAGGTATACATAATTAGAATTGCACTGCAAGCAAGACAATTTTTCAACGTTAGAAATGTTTAATGTATTAAAGCTGTTCATAGTGATCATTTTTGCAAATGTTGATGCCAGTTTAGAAGAAAAAGGAGTACCCAAGGATTTGGTGTCTATGTAGACATGCTATACATCTCTTTAGCTCCCAGGTAATTCCATAATCTCTTCTACCTACCCCCAGGAAGCCCTACCCATGTTCAGCTTACCTCCTTTTATGAGCTGGCCTGTCTGCCTATCATCATCTTCCTCCTCAACCAGAATTAGTTAACTCCTGCATGGCCTGGTGCAATAGGAGATTGTATTCAGCAAGAGATGTGCATCAAGGAGTAGAATATATAGACCCTGAGCAAACCTGATCCTACATAACTTAAAACCAGTGGGTTGTATCTACCAGAAAATTACCACAGATGGGGAATTCTGGTTGATTCCTCCACCTACTGCAGACCTCTAACTCCCCACTCATGCTGCTCTGAGGTGGGGGTTTTTTTTTCCTATCCTCCAGTAACAGCATCTGGACTGCAGCAGGAAGGGGAAGGTGAGAAAGTCATGCTCTGTGGAAATTACCCTGGATCCAAGCAAGTGGCTCCCATCCTCTCTCTCTACTCAACAGTTTGAAGTCTTTCTCTAGTGAAAGGAAGTAGTGGTTATGCTCTTCTGTGAGAAGCAGCAGGAGTTTTTCCGTTAATTATGAAAGAGCTTGGAAAAGACTGAAAAGTGATTTGGTTTAGAAGAACATTGAATAATTAAATAGTACTGAACACTTTGGTTCTCATATTGTGGAACTGCTAATGCGAAGTAAAACTGTCACATCTCACACAAACCTAGATTTTCTATTTGCCTATGTCAATCCATCTAAGGCTTAAATTATTAATTGGTTGTCATTGAAATAAGTGTAAAAGCATGGCCAGGTAGTCAAATCACTGCTACCTCAGGTTAGCAGTTCATGAGTGGGGCTGTTTGGGTACTCTGTCATCCCTTTCCTTTTCAGTGACCTAATATGCTTAGTACATCTCCACAAATCTACCCTGACACAGGGTGGGAGGAAGAAGGAGTCTTTCTAGCTGTCCACCAAGCTGAACTACCTGTAAATGATGTGCCTAATACCAGCATGTTTGACTGTAAGATGTGCCTTTAATCCCGCCATAGCTTACATTTTACTTTGTGAATGGCAAAGGGGGGGGGAAGAAGAAATGCATCTTTGGATTTGTAGAACTTGCTCTTTCACAGTACCTCTAACCACACAAGATACTGGACCTCCACAAGGAATTTTGTCTAATATGAATGTTCCAAATAGCATTGAAAAGACAAACAGGGTTCCCGGTCATACAGGCCAGAAAATGTGGGGGGGGGGGAGGCGTGGCAATTCGCCCCAGAGCAAAATAAGGTGCGGTAGCCCAATCATATGGGCCACCGGGTTGCCATGCTCCAGCTCCAAGTGCTGATCACACCACGCTGCTGCAGCGCGGCAAAAAAGCGGAGCAGCAGACCACGCAAGCCGCGCTGTTGCGAAGTGTGCATGTGCTGTTGGAGAGGGCCCCAGCCCCTGCCGGTGTCTTGCATATGCGCATGCCTCATTCAGCGTTGGTGCACATCCCGTGGAAACTTACAACATCCGGAAACCCCGGGACATGGGCCGGCATCGGAAGCAGCGGGATACTGGCGCTCCTGCAATCAGACGCTGGCCTTTGCCCCGGTGTTTCCGGAAACTAGTACTTCGACCCTAGTAGTTTTTTACCCCGCGTTTTCAGAGGGAAGCCGCGGATTGGCCAGGGGAGCGCTATGCCTCCCAGATGTGCTCGTATGATCGCACACAGAAAGTCCACGGGGCTCCCGTGCCTTCAGCAGGGCAAATGCTCCATGTGAACGGGGCCCCAGTTAGACTAATTCCTGCAATGTTTGAGCCCATATTAGTAGCTGTGGGTACAGAGATTTGTTGTTTGTTTTGGTCCTGGTTAAGTTGTGCCGGCTTCTCAGAGCTGCCAGCGGCTCAGGAGATCTTATAAAAACAGGAAGCTGCTATTGGATACAAGCTGGACACATAACCACAACAGACAACTAGAAGTCCAGGCACAATCTTTTTAGTTTTGGCTTGAATAAAGTCCCTGAGAGGAGAAGAAGGAGAAGCAGCATATATTCCACTTAACTCTCCAGTGGCCAGTGGAGACCTACTGGACTTGTTTACATGATCAATTAATCTGGGATAACCAGCCTTGAATTAACTTCAATCTCTAATTTGTTTCCATGTTCAAGGGGTCAACATAAGTTGAATGAAGGCATCAATCCATCACAAAATCAAGAACCATTAACTCACACATTTATCCAAGCAATTAACTGTGGAAGTCTGTTACAAAAAAGGGGGGGAGGTTTCTGAGCACCTTAAAAACTAACAGATGTCCCGAACATGTGAGGCTGCCTTCTACTGAGTCAGACTATTGGTCTGTCAAGGTCAGTATTGTCTCCTCTGACTGGCAGTAACTCTCCAGGGTCTCAGGCAGAGGTCTTTCACGTCACCTCCTACTTGATCCTTTTTTAACTGAAGATGACAGAGATTGAACCTAGGACCTTCTGCATGCAGAACAGATGCTCTGCGACTGAGCCGTGGCCCCATATTGTGTCATATGTTTCATGATCTTTGTAGGTTTATGCCAAAATATATCTGCTACTCTTTAGGGCTTCTCAAGACTCTTTGGCATTATTATTTCTATCAAATTAAGTTCACAATTTAATTCAGAAATACTATTAATGACCTAAAACAGCAAGAGTCTATGTGGCTGTGAAACATCCTCCAATTTCTTATTCATTAAGTTGGGGGGATAAAAATCTTAAAATGATAATTTACTAAACTTGATCATGTAAACAAGCATTGCAATGCTACCAAAAAGGAATGACCATATTAATTCCTCAGACATTAGGTCCCAAGATTATTCAAAAATACATTCCCCATTAAGTCTTTTGCTCCTCTGGTCTCTTAAGTGCTGCAAGAGTGAATCGCTGTTTGGATTGGATCTAACACATTTATTCTATACTAGGAGAAAGGCCTGTTGTGGAAAGAAATGCAACAAGCTCTAGGAAGGGGGCCTGGGCAAGTGCGGGGTCCTGGAGCATTGGCTGGTGGGCCCCCTCCCCACTGTGCCTGGCTCTGTGGCCTGGGCAGGTGGGTCTGGACGGGTTGTAGGGGGGACCTCTTGGAGGTTTCCCCAGTGGGTGGGCCAGGAGGGGGCGTGGGTGGCTTCTCATGCTTGTCTGCCCTCCCCAGTCCCTTCCTGGGCCATCTGGCTTGGCAGACGTGCAAGGGGGGGCATGGATGGTTTCTCCTGCCCATCCACCCTCACCAGCCCTTTCATGGCTCGCCTGCCTCAGTGGGGGGGCCAACAGGGGGTGGGGGGACCATGGATGGCTTCTCCTGCTCACCCGCTTTGGTGGCTGGGCAGCAGAAGCGACAGGGAGGGCTTAAAGTGCCTCCCTAGTCGCTTCCTGGCTCGGCTGCCTTGATGGTCAGGCCAGGAGGGGGCAGGGGGCCAGGCAGCAGAAGCCATGGGGAGGGCTTGAAGTGCCTCCCTAGTCGCTTCCTGGCTTGGCTGCCTCACCAGTCGGGTCAGGAGGGGGTGGAGGGGTTGTGGGTGGCTTCTCTCGCTCACCCACTTTGGCAGCCGGGCACCCGCTTTGGCGGCTGGGCTTTTAAGTGCCTTCCTGGTTGCTTCCTGGCTTGGCGGTTGGGCCAGGAGGGGCGGGGGGGGCCGTGGGTGGCTTCTCCTGCTCGCCCACTGTCCCGGTTCTGTGGGCCCAGGCTGCGATACCCACTCCTCGCCCCCGCACTCCTGGCGAAAGCTTACCGATGGGACGACGGGAGACTGGGGAGAGGCTGGAAAACCCCCGGAGGTGGAGGGACAGGCTCAGCGAGACCCCCGCAATGGACCTCCCCCAGCAGGCCGAGGGAGTGACATACCAACGGGGCGGGCAAGGCCCCAGCGCCGTGCCCTGCGGGAGCCACTGGACGCCGGTGCCGAGGCCAGCCCCCGGCCCCTAGGAATCCTCTGGAGCGGTACTGGCAGCGTGGATATCTGGCCGCGAAGGATGCCGCCAACCCAACAACAGCCCCTCCCACACCCACCAGATGGCGTCCCCGGTTATGAAGAGGGGCGGGGCCGGGCAAGGGAGGAGAACGGTGAGGAGGAAAGGCAGTGCTGGGTGCGGGGCTGGGAATATAACGAAGGAGGGAAATGAGATGGCCGGGGAGGAAGTACGAGCCGCGGACCAGGGCACGCTGGTGCAGAGAGACGAGGCAGTCAAGCTCCGAGTTTGAGACAGGAGGGCCTTGCGGGTGAGGTTAACCCGGCCCACTGTCATATCTGAGGCCAGCTCGAACCACCCGACCTTGTGCCAGCCGCTGCACCGGGGCCGCCCCCTCCTTTAGGTTGTCTGCACCACGGCAACAGGAGGAGCACCAGCAGGGACGCAGCATCAGCCCAACACCCGCTTTGGCAGCCAGGCAGCAGAAACCATGGAGAGGGCTTGAAGTGCCTCCCCGGTTGCTTCCTGGCTCGGTGGTTGAGCCAGGAGGGGGTGGGGGGCCCGTGGGTGGCTTCTCTCACTCACCCGCTTTGGCAGCCAGGCAGCAGAAGCCACAGGGAGGGCTGTACGTGCCTCCCCCCTTTCCTGGCTTGGCTGCCTCGGCAGTTGGGCCAGGAGGGGCCGGGGGGGCTTCTCCTGCTTACGCAGGGGCTGCAGACCCTGGTCTCCTTCTCTGCCCCCTGCTTGAGTCCCCAGTGGGCCAAGCCACCCGGCCTCGTCCCCCACCCGCCGCCCGTTGTGAGGGGAGGCCGAACGAGCCAGCTCTGGGAGGGGAGGGGAGGTGGTTTAAACTGCATCTCCTTCCTTTGCCTTGCTCAGCTTCCCTGGGGCCGTGGGGAGGGCGAGCAAGCCGGCTCTGCAAAGCTGTCAGCATGTGAGTACCCCACACCCGCCCCCCTGCTCGGCTGCCGCAGATTTGTGAAGCTTTCTGGCCTTTTGCCCTGCTCCCAGCCTTCGTGGCAGTCGGTTGGTGACCCTCCACACACTGGAGGATCCGGCCTGTCGGTCTGATGACAGCAGACTGAGGCTGAGAGACTTGCCGCCGCCGCTGTAGGTAGGACTCAGCAATGCAGCCAGCCAATGGAGGCAGTGCCTTCTGATGGGCAGGTCAGGCAGCGAACTGATTTTGCCAAACATAGAACCTTGCCAGACCACTACACATTTATATAATAGGACAGGATTATCATTGGTGATTAAGGTAACCAGGTGCCTAGGAGATTGCTATACCTTTAATAAGTGGGAGTTTCTTACCCTTACATGACAAGCCACCAACGTTCCTTTTTCTATGCAACAATTATAAATACAGGAAAGTTTGTGTTAGTGTTCTTTGAGGGAGTGAACAAACATGTGGACAAGGGGGACCCAATAGATATTTACCTTGACTTCCAGAAAGCTTTTGATAAAGTTCCTCATCAAAGGCTCTTAAGTAAGCTCAAAAATCATGGAATAAAAGTTCAAGTCCTTTTGTGGATCAAAAACTGGTGAATTAATAGGAAACAGAGAGTGAGCATAAATGGGCAATTTTCTCAGTGGAGGGTGGTAAGCAGTGGGGTAGCACAGGGATCAGTACTCGGTCTGATGCTTTTTAATTTATTCATCAGTGATTTGGAGTTGGGAGTAAGCAGTGAAGTGGCTAAATTTGCAGATGACACGAAGTTGTTCAGGGTGGTGAAAACCAGGGAGGATTGTGAGGCACTCCAAAGGGATCTGTCGAGGATGGGCGAGTGGGCGTCAACGTGGTAAATGGGGTTCAATGTGGCCAAGTGCAAGGTGATACACATTGGAGCCAAAAATCCAAAAATATAAATATATGTTGATAGGGTCCGAACTGGCAGAGACTGACCAAGAGAGAGATCTTGGAGTCATAGTAGATAACTCACTGAAAATGTCGAGACAGTGTGTGACTGCAATAAAAAAGGCCAATGCTATGCTGGGGATTATTAGGAAGGGTATTGAAAATCAGCCAATATCATAATATCCCTATATAAATCAATGGTGCAACCTCATTTGGAATACTGTGTACAGTTCTGGTCACCACACCTTAAAAAGGATATTATAGCTTTGGGAAAAGTGCAGAAAAGGGCAACTGGAATGATAAAAGGGTTGGAATACTTTCCCTATGAAGAAAGGTTAAAGCGCTTGGGGCTCTTTAGCTTGGAGAAACGACGGCTGAGGGGTGACATGATACAGGTTTATAAGATTATGTATGGGATAGAGCAGGTAGAGAAAGATGTACTTTTCTCCCTTTCTCACAATACAAGAACTCGTGGGCACTCCATGAAATTGCTGAGCAGTCACATTAGAACAGATAAAAGGAAGTACTACTTCACCCAAAGAGTGATTAACACATGGAATTCACTGCCACAGGAGGTGGTGGTGGCTACAAGCATAGACGGCTTCACGAGGGAATTAGATTATGGAGCAGAGGTCCATCGGTGATTATTAGCCACAAGGTATAGATAGGGACTCTGGGGCAAGTGATGCTCTGTATTCTTGGTGCTTGGGAGGGCAACAGTGGGAGGGCTTCTAGTGTCCTGGCCCCACTGCTGGACCTCCTGATGGCACCTGGTATTTTTGGCCACTGTGTGACACAGAATGCTGGACTGGATGGGCCATTGGCCTGATCCAACATTGCCTTCTCTTATGTTCTTATGACCCAGCTAATGGCAATTGGCATTGCCTTTTTCATGCCCATTGTCCTCTGCACCACATTAAGGATTAAAAATTTCTGTTTCCATTGCAGTTGAAGATTGTTTAAATTATAATGCTGCTTTGGTTTCTCACTAGAGATGGTTCAGATGGGATTCCCACTTTCTATTATAACTAAAAACTTCATGTGTACCTGGTAGATCAAGTATTGGGATCCAAGGTGTGAAATTTATCTATAAAAACATTGTTTAATTCTTCCCTCTGTGCCCTAACTGATTAGAAATGGCCTCCCTGGAAAGGAAAAGACCTGAATAGTATGAGCACCTGTCCTTTTTCTCTCCTGAGGCTTAAAGAAGCCTATGGGAGAGATTTATCAGGGGACTTTGGGGGGGGGCAAAGAGTTAACCCTGTCACCTTCCTCAGCCCTGTTCCATTCAGTGTTTGGCTGCTTAAAATATACATCGAATCTCCAGCGGTATGTGTGGTTTGGTCCTAAGCTGAAGATAACCCACAGTGAGTGAACTGTTTGAACTTTCCTTGTGAAGGGGCGGCAGCGGTCTTTCTGAATAAGGATTCTAAGTTCCACAGTGTGAGTTAGCTATCCCTTAGGTCTGTATTGCATATGAACTCTTTTTGACCACAATGGAGTAGAAAGCTGATTATGGAAAAACAAATATTTTCAGATAGTTTCATTTATCCACCAGGGAAAAGAAAAATGAAGCTCACCTGAGGAAGGGCAAGAGGGTTGAGTCTCCAGCTGTCTGCCAGATGACTCGGTTACCAAAGCCACAGGCCATTTGCCTCTGGAATTACTAGCCAAATAAACCCTGGGTTTAGAAAAGTGCTAATTAGCTGGGCCTAGGCTCAAGGAACAGTTGTTGAGCAATGAAAAGGGCATTCACCAAGAATAATAATTTACCAACTAGGAAGTTAACAGCTCTCCCAGCTAAAACTAACCGTGAGTTGCCTCATGCTGTGAGGTGGCCAGCCAAGTGCAGTTAATGGCTGTAACTGATTTCTGACATAAACAACTGCTGTTCCTTTCTCAGACAGCTAAAACCAAGTCACTGTGGGGACTCTGAAATATGAGGTATTGTGCTGGCTTGGAAAGATGACATTCAACACTTAATACTGGAAATATGGCCAGAAATCAGTTGAGTGTGGTAAGAATTACCAGTCTCTTCTCTGCCCAAGTCTACATGCTCATTAAGATAACAGTACTATTGTAAAGATGTTAGTTGGTTCAGAAAGCCAAATCCTTCCTGTTTCTTCATATCCTACCTCAAGTATGTTTCTGTGGTTCTAATTTTTTCCTATTGATCCTGCTATTGCATCTGATTGGGGAGGGCAAACACACAAAAAACCCATTTCAGCAGCAATGTGTTAGGAAAGAGGTTCAGTTCAGCTTGGGAAAGTCCTATAGATGGGGAAGGGGTGCCTAGGGAGGCCAGAGTTTGGGGAGAGGAGAGAGCTACCAGGAATGTGATGTCATAGAGTCCGTCATCTCAAGCTGTCATTTCCTCCTGGGGAATTGATCTCTGTAGTCTGGAGGTCAACTGTAATTGAAGGAGAACTCCAGGCCTACCTAGATGCTGGCAACCCTAAGTGCCAGGTTCACCTCATGTTAAAGTGATATGTGGTCATGATGCTGGATTTTAATTAACAACTTGTAATGTTTTGTTTTTATCTTTTTTGGCTTTGTAAGCCACCTCAGGCAAGTTCCCTGGAGATGCAGCATACCCCTATCTTTGCCTCCTGGGAATTTCTTTTACCATTTGTGTGTGTGTGTGTTGCTAGAGCTGTCAGTCTTCAAGGCTTCCGGTCTGTCTGAGGAGGCAGCTACATATTGACTCTACTGCATTTGCATGTAAATACATATGAATGAGCAGTGCACTAAGATTCTATTTGGTACACAGCATAGTGTTTTGTACTATGGTTGCCAACCTTGGCCTGGGAAATTTCTGGAGATTTGGGGGTTAAGCCTGGGCAAAGGTAGAATTTGGATAGGGGAGGGAGCTCAAGAAGGGTGTGATTCCATGGTGTGTCTACCCAGATGCTATTTCCTCCAGGGGAATTGATCTCTGTAGTCTGGACAACAGTTGTAATTCCGGGCAAACCCCAGGCTTCACGAGGAGGATGACAACCATTTTTCATATGGTGGACCACTATTTTGAACTGTTGATAATCTCCTGCAGGACAATCATGTCTTTGTAATATATTTTTAAGCCACAGAACAAGCACCTCTTTGGCTTCTATATGCCATTGCAGCCTAACTAAATATGGCATACAACACTGGAGTAGAGTTTTCAGCAATGTGGAATAATGGGGTAGCATGGGCAGTGATCCTTGGTATGGCAATAAGTGTGTGACTGATGAGTCCCTGTTTCACCTGTGACATATTGGAGGGCATACAATTAGACTGTCTTGAGTAGGCGGGGTGTTCCTCCAGGTTACAGGTAGCAGGTCACATTTTTGAATGATCCAAATTCCTGTTTAAAAACAAAACACCTTTCTTGCTTGTAGAAAACTAGAGGCCTGGACTATAAGTTAACATGTTAGTTTTCTATTCATAGGGAGGGTTTCTTTTCTTTTGCTTTTTTATTTTTTTAATTAAGAGGATTGTTCAAAGTCATACCCTTTCCCTGCATAGGGTTGCCAGGTCCTACTTGGCTGCTGGGGGGGGGGGGCGCTCCCAAGCCTTCCTGAAGTACTTCTGGCATGCATGCTGTGATGACATCACCCAAAAGTGATGTCATCATGTTTCCACCATTTGGGGTGACACTAGGTTTTGGCCGAAACTGTATAGTATTTTGAGCCTCAAAGTCATCAAATTTTGCCCAAAACCCAGAGTGTTACCTTCAACATTGGAAATGTGATGACATCACTCTTGGATGATGTCATCACGCCAGTGGTGCTGGGAGGGGGCTTCTCAGGGTGGGGCTTCCTCCACCAGCCAGCTGGGCCCCCCGAAATTGGGGGATCCCCTGGCCCCACTGGGGGAATGGCAACCCTATCCCTGCATCTTCATCATTCTGTCATTTCAGGCTTCTGCTGTATGACCAAATCCCTTCTAAGGCACTTTGTATGACAGTGGCCCAGTGAAACTTCAGGTTGCATGCAAAGCCAGCAGCAAAAAACACACGGTGAGAACAAAGAACAAAGGAATTTCCCAAAGCAATGAGGGAACAGATAAGAGGGCAGCTTAAAAAGGTAGGGTCAAACACCACACATTGATAAGCAGAACTGCAGTATGTTAGGAGTGCTTGACACAGTGTTCTGAACAACCTACATATGGATGTGCACTTGTGAGGCGCTCGTAACCAACTCCAAATGATGCAAGCAGATGATCCATTTCAAGACCATCAGATTCACTACAGTTAAAAAATAATAAGCCAAAATCTAAGCAACTAACAAAGCCTTTTTTGTCCACTCTGTTCACAGGCAGAAGCATCCCCTGTCTAAAGAGCTTTGCAGCGGTCCGTTGGGTTGTCACATTGGTCAGGCCCAGATCCAAAGAAAACACTGAGCTGCCTTGCTTAAAGGGATCAGCATGGATGGATTTGGGCCTGTGATGCTAAGCAGAGTCTTTGTGTTGGCTTTTGCCTCTTGGCACAGAATGGAGCGGCCTAGCTAAACTACTGGCTGCTAATTCAGATCCCTGTGTACTGAACTTCCAGGAAAAATACATGCCAGAAATTAGAGCATTCCTAGAAAAAAAGAGTGTTGTTCCTGGGCTACAGAGGAAACAAAGTCCTGAAAGGAAGCTTTTGCTTTCATTGGGGATGTTGCTTCTTTGGTGAACGTAAGAATTATCTTGCTGATGAGACCAAAGTTCCATCTAATAGAACATTCAAGTTCCAACAGGTCTCAAGCAAGAGGTGCAGATAACGAGAGCTAGTTTGGTGTAGTGTTTAAGAGCAGTGGACTCTAATTTGGAGAACTATGTGTGATTCCACACTCTTCCACATGAAACCAGCTGGGTGACCTTGGGTCAGTCACAGTTCTCTTAGAGCTGTTCTCTCAAGGGCAGTTTTCTCAGAACTCTCTCAGCCCTACCTAGCTCACAGGTGTCTGTTGTCGGGAGACGAAGGGAAAGTGACCATAAGCTGCTCTGAGACTCTGAGTGAAGGGTGGGGTATAAATCCAACTCTTCTCCTATCCTTCCTTCCTTCCTTCCTTCACCTTGCACAACTGGTAACCAGAGATAGATTGCCTCTGAGCAGGTTACTGAATGTTGTGGGTGAAGAGCTAAATATCAGTGACCTGCCATGTTGAAGAAGCTAGCATATTCCTTCTTACTGACAAGTCAGGAGGCTGAAATCCTTCAGCTTTTCACAAGGTTAAGTAGTGGTTATGGAAGAACATCTGCTCTGATCACCACATAAATGTGCTTTGAAAATTCGATTGGAATGCTACAAGTTTAGTCCTGCCAAAGAGTTTGGTTAGTGTGTGTCATATGCAGCAGAGTAGGATTAATTGCAACTGTCCCAGGCCCGATTCCAGTCAGCATCTAAGAAACAAAAAGTTTGCTTAAATCCACTAACAATAAACCCTGATTTGCAAGCACTGATTTCTGTCCTTCTTAGGAATATGGAAGTTTTTGGTTCAGAGATACTTCTATATCACTGACTGACACCAGTCTCCTTTCCTGATGCATAACTTCTTTTCCTTTAAATGCCTCTGGCTTCTTGAACCTGAGCCACTGACACCAACAGAGCAGAAAATCCTCCACTGGCATCTGCTTCCCACTTCCATCTTTGTTCTCTTAGGTATTGATTGTGGAGCAAGTGGATCCACGGGAGGAAGAGCTGACCTGAGGTGTGCATGACTGCAAAGATGTTTTGGGTAAACCCACCCCGATTGGAACAATAAGGCCATTGGTGGTGTTGTTTGGGGATTAGCTGACTCCTGTCTCTGGATCACTGACAGGTAATTTTAGGCTCCATTGGTGGATAAGGAATGTTAATGGGAAAGGCAAAAGCTTCCACACATGGGAAGCTGACTTCCATCCTGGGGGGTGAAATCAACCCAGCGAGATCAACCTAACTGTGTCTTTCTTTCATCATCATCGAAGACAAGTTCTTGGCTTTTGCACTGAGACAGTGAGAATAAATGAGGCATCTTCCTGAAGAACAAACCTTGCTTTATAGCTTTGACATCTTTTCCTTACCCCCAAAGGCTGAGATATGACTGATGCCACAGTATTCTGCTGGTGCAATGTTCTTCTAAACTGTTGAGCCCAGTGGCACATTTCTAACCAAAAGCCACCAGTCCCAATTACTGCAGCCCTGCCACCCTAGCACATGGGCCTCAAAATCTTTTCCTAATGTTTTTTAGATTTGCTCTGCAGCTCCTTTGATTCTGTAATCCTATTTAACCAGTTGGTGCTACCTTGACTTCTGCTTATAAGAGGTTGTTACTAAGGGCTCGGCTAGATGATACATGTGATGTGAGTAAACTTGTGCCACGTGTAACATTGGGGAATTAACTTTCTCAAATGCTGCAGGTTCAGATTTGTTTCACTAGTACAGCATGGGGGAAGGGGGATTCAGTCTTCTCTCCTGTGCCATTTTTCCTGCTGTGTGCCACCATGTGCTGCAGTCAGGGGCAAATACCTCCCCCTTGGCCATTTCAGCCTGGCAAAACCTCGCTGGAGGGAAGGTTGAAGATCTTCCCTTGTGCCATGTTCGTGAGCCGAATCCAACCCCACAGCACTTGAGAATATTAATTCCCTGAAAGTTGCATGTGGCACAAGTTAGGCCAGGCAATCCCTGACCTGATTCATGTCACACATATTGTCTAGTTGAGCATTAAGATGTTTCCTTACACAGTGAGCAGCTGACTTTTGGTTCATGCCTCCATCTTCTTTTCTTACAGCAGTGATTGATTTGTTAACACAGTCTATATCCTGACAGTTCACATGTGCCAATTCATCCCTCACTGACTCCAAATGAAATCCTGCTTGTGTGGAGGGAAAAACCCAACCATTGTAGCACAAACGGCACAGACGCCTGACATCAGCAGAGAAAGTTCTTGTGTTATGATTCACTGAGTCATGAGAGATCAAGTGCTAGAGGAGCAGCCCCTTTGCTGTTTGTATTCCTGGTATAAATCTCTGTGCCAAGTGAATTAACACTTCATCCATCTGATTAAATGGCCTCTGGCTAATGAAACTTCTCTGCCATGATAAATTTGTTTGTCTTTTGTTGTTTTTCATTCTCAAGCAATGTCCATATGTATATATGAATCAACCCCATAAGAGGCTTGGTCTGTTGATGAATGTGGTTGGTATATATAAGCTCAGAATTTCTTTGCTATTTCATGTAGGAAAATTCTTCCTGTGCAGTGCTGTTAGGACTGCAAATTAAAACACCATCCTTGAAGCCATAATTATGAATTGGTAGCCTATTGATATTGACATTTAGGACACCTTTTTCATTAAAGGTGTATGTGTGTTTCATACAATACACATTATAGAACCTTGTTCAGAACAGCTAGTGGGGGTTTAATGTATTGTACTTTTTGAAACAATCTGTTCTGCAAAGGTCTACTATTGATGGAGCCATACAATCAGAACTTCTGAAGTGAACCTGCTTGAGAAGAGAGAGCCAAGGAACAGGAGAAGGGAGATGGCAGTGCTGGCACTGAAGCATTTCTTTACCTGTTTTCACAACAATAAGAGTCATAGTTGCCATTTGGCTGGACCATGTGGCATGGAGGCTAATTGGGATCTCCATTCCATGGCACTGAATTGAACCCTAGATTAAACATGTGCACTGTTCCTCTTCTGCCCTAAGAAGTGCTTGGAGGACTCCTTACAATACTGAGAACTAAGGAAGAACAATAAGACTCTCATTATTAGAGCATGACAACAACCCTTCAGTGTTTGGGGGGGGGGCGGTAGGTTTCCATTATATTGCATAGTCTGTCCCTAGTCTGGTGGCATTCATGATTAGAACCTCAGATGATGACAGAGCCTTTGGTAAGGCATATGGTAAATGACATCTCTGCAGTATGAATGACTCCTTGCCCTTCAGTACACTGTAGCACTCATCCCATTAAATCTAACAGTAGGGACCACTCAGCTCTCGCTGAGGAGATATGCACACAGACAATAGAGTCAATGTGTGCTGCTTAATGAAAGCATCTGACTCCAATTACATCTCTCCTGGATTTGCATTTCTGTTTAATTGAGGAAGTGAGAGTGAATCTGGTGTGGCTCTTTGCAAGCCCTAGCAGCCTTTTATCTGACTAATATGTGTTTAATTAAGCCTGCAATGAGCTGGCTGCAGTTATCTCTGCGAGGGTTTGATGAAGTCATCTCCCAGCATGCACTGCAACTCTACAAGCTCTCTAGGCATAAGTCCCAGTGTGGGCACACATCAATGCCTAACTGTATGAGCTGGGGGGAGATTCTGGAAGAGGTATTGGTATGTTGTTACATACAGAGAGAATTGCTGGAAAATGTTTATAAATGACATTGAAGTCCAGCTTGTAAATAAGGAAACTGAAAGATCTGATCTGGCTAATAATATCTAGCAACTTGTACAGTTACTTACCTGCATGCCAGGTAATGTGGTAACTCTTTGTACTCTGAATGCACAAAAACAAAAGGTAGACCGAAATTATACTGGCTCTATTTGGTGTGTCACTTTTTTCCATAATCTGAATGAAATGTGTGAGTTGCTGCTCCAGTTTTACTCTGGCAGGATGTAATTATCTGTGACTCGTGCCTAATTTCTCTCCTGAGGTTGCTAGCTCTGGCTTGGGAAATTCCTGGAGATTTGGGGGCAGCACATGGGGAGGGACTTCTGTTTCTTGCTGTACAACTGCTCTCTGAAGCTGCCATTTTCTCCAGGAACTGACCTCTGTTGTGTAGAGAATCACTTGTAATTGGAGAACACCAGCTTCCACCAGGAAGTTGGCAACCCTATTTCTTCCTCATAATGTTTGAAACTGCCCATCATATTACCAGAAGATTGGCAGGCAGATCAGCAGCAGCTGTTTTCCTTATCCTTATTCTATTTCCCAGACTTTTTTGTGTGTGCGGATACCTATTCCCACCAACAGTGGCCTCACTCTCCCCCAACAGCTTTTCCTACATAATCAGTAGACTTCCTGGGTTTGTAGAAAAATCCAAAAAGTGAGAAAATCCCTTCAGGGATGGTTGAATTCCCCCAAAACCTTTTGAAATGGCCTCTGCAGGGACCTAACTCCAGGCATCAAGGGTGAGAGATTAGAACGTTGGAGGGGGGAGGCTTCTAACTGGCTCTGTCATTAAAGGGTGGGGGAGAATGGCCCTTTCTTTCCAGGCCTCTTTCGGCCTTGGAGGGAGGGGGAAGGGAGGGAGCCTTGGGGCCAGGCTGGGGGATTCCTAGAGGTTTTGTGGTGGAGTGCAAGGAGGGCAGGATTTGGGGAAGGGAGAGGCCTCAGCTGGGTATCATACCACAGAATCCACCCTCCAAAGAAGCCATTTTATCCAGGGAGACAGATCTCTGTTGTTCACAGATCTCTAGAGTTCACTCTCCAGGCCCCACTTGGAGGTTGCCAACCCTAGGCCTGGCAGCAGTCTAGGGTTGCCAGGTCCCCCCATGGGCACTGGCAGGGGATGGGGGTAGTGGGGTTGCCAGCTCCAGGTCTGGAAACTCCTGGAGATTTGGGGATGGAGCCTGGGGAGGACAGGGACCTCAGTGGGGTACAATGCCCTAGAGTCTACCCTCCAAAGCATCCATTTTCTCCAGGGGAAGTTATCTCAGTAGTCTGGAGCTGAGCAGTAATTCCAGGGGATCCCCAGATCCCACCTGGAGGCTGGCATCCCTAGGCAGCACCCTCTGGGTGACTTGATACCAACTAATTTGCATGACTCAACTTGGCCTGGCTGCTTGCTGCTGTTCAGCAGCCACCCTATGAAAGCCAGCAGCGGTGCAGCAGTTTGAGCTTCAGAGTAGGGTCTGCAAGACCCAGGTTCAGATCCCCATATAGCGATGGAAGCTGACTGGGTGATTTTGGACCAGTCACATACTTTCAGCCTAACTAACCTCACAGGGTTGTTGTGCAGATAAAAAGGAAGTGAAAATAATGTAATGTAAGCTGCTTTGATCCCCACTGTGGAGAAAGATTACAATTTTCCTTGGTAGAAGCTGTGGGGGAGGGGGATGGAGACGAAAAGCCGAAGACAGATAAAGGCAGATAAAGGTTAAGTTGGCTGTTGGGTGGGAAGGAAATAGGGTTGCCAACTCTGGATTGGGAAACTCCTGGACATTTAAGGGGTGGATCCTGGGGATGGTGGGGTTTGAGGAGGGGAGGAACTTCAGACCGGTATAATGCCATAGACTCCACCCTCCAAACCAGCCGTTTCCTCCATGAGAACTACTATTGCCAGCCTCTGGGTGAGGGCTGGAGATCACCCAGAATTACAACTGTTGTCCGAGTGACAGAGATCAGTTCCCCTGAGTAAAATGGCTGCTTTGGAGGGTTGAGTCTACGGCTCCTCCCCCAGAAGGGAGAAAGAGTGAGATAGGTAAGGGTAGAGGGGAGGAAGCAAAGGTGTGAGGAATGGGATGACCATCCCACAAGTTTCTTGCAGGTCTCCACTTGTAAGATCTAAAAGAGAACTATATGGATGACGTGGGAGGATTCAACTAGGCCTAGTGATTATTCTTCCTTGTCCTTTGCAATTGGTCTTTTGAAATTCACACAGTTATAGGGTTAACATATTTGAAAAGCAAAAAAGAGGACATATTTCCTGACTGATTACTTCAAACAACTGATCACTATGGCAAAAGTCATTTTAAATACCCCCCTATTTAAGTTGAAATTTGCCGTCACTGGGGGACTAGCAAAACAGGCTCAGCCTCCCAACCTAAAAAGAGGACATTTTCATTCTTTAAAAAACCAAAAAGAGCTGCAAAGGGGACTGACACCAAAAAATGAGGACGTGTGTCCTCTGAAAAGAGGAAATCTGGTAACCCATACAATTATGTAGCCTTGAGGCCTAAAAATGAATTGTCCCAGAGGACAGGTTCAGACAGCCAGGCTTTGTTTATCTGCACCCCTGCTCAGAGGGCCTGGCTCTGGGGTCATGGTCAGACACCTTGCTGTACATCATCCTACCCAGGCTTCTGCTTTCATAAGGCCTTATCATATTCTTCAGAAATACCTTAAGAAGAACTGTATCTGCAAAGTTGGGCCTGCTTCTGCTGCTGGTTTCCTTCTCTGTGCTTATCTTCCAATAGGCTCCAGAGATTCCCAGCTCAAAGAGATGTTGAGCCATGAAGAATGAGGGCCTTTGTGACTCACTCCTGTTGTGGGAAAGATTATGAACTGTAATTATTCCTGATACACTGAATGCATCTTTTGCCTTTTCCATCTATCAAATAATAAATGCCTCCTACTAATTTGCCCTCCCCCAGAAGCTGCCCTGCTCGATTTATTTCTAATGCACTAAATGGTCCATCCCACTAACTGCTGTCCTGTCTCAGACAACCTACTCCCACAGAAAGTATTCAGTTCTTAAAACATGCCAAAGAATCACTGGCTGCTGTCTGGAACTTTGCAAATTTACTTATGAAAATGTTTATTTCTTATTTATTTCCAGAGATCACATGACATTAGCTTATCCATTACAGCATATTTTTAACTGTAATGAACAACGTATGTTATGTAAATATATTATTTCTTAAACAGACAAGCCAGGCACGAGGACTCTGAATGAGAGACACGCTGTGGGTCAGTGGTGGTGAACATGCTTTCTGTGCAGATGGCTCCAGATTTACTCCAATGGAACTTAATTTCGCCAGATACTCTTAGGTAACAGGCATTAGACATTTCTCAGCATAAGGCTCTGGTAAGCACTACCAATCACACATAGGGCCTGCTGAGCTAGACTGATCAATACCGATCACAAGCAGAGCCTGCTGAGCTAGACTGATCATCAACAATATCTGCGCCTGGCATGGCACTTAGGTGTCCATGCATGACTGTCTCTGTTTTCCAAAACCATCTGTATGAGTCATGGGATACATCTTTGTTTCTTCAGTGTATTTTGGAGTGGTGTTTGGCACGTCTTTGAAATAATAGGAAGCAGCATCCCTGGTTCATTATCAGGCTTCTGTTGATCTTCTGATTTGCAGTGGGAGAACATAAGTGACCACAGAAAACTTCATGAATGGATCAGCAGTACTACTGAAGAGCATTATCTCTGCATTATCAGCAGATAAACTGAAAAAGTTGTGATTTAATAGGAGTACACTACCAGGTGATATGTGAAAAGCAGGCTTTCAGATAACTAGTTAAAATGTTTTTTGGCATTGCCTTTGTTTGTATTCACAATCAAGTTGGCTGCCGTATCAGGTTAATCGTATGCCTCTCTACACTTTGTTCTTTTTATGGCTAGTTTCTCAATAACGTATATTCTTACATTTCTTTGAATTGTAAATGGTTATCTTTCAGTTTGCTTTTCCTTTGCAGATCACAATAATGACTTATGACTGCCATGTGGGAGGCCTCTTAAAAGCTTTCTGAATTAAGGTGTGGGTTTATATTAATTCCAAAAAATTGATGTGGCAGGGTAACTTTCCTAACCTGAGGCATGCAGGGTTTCAATTAATGTAGTTTTAAATATCTTCCAAGCATTGTGGAGGAATTTTACTCTCTTAATCCTAACTTTCAGCTTTCTTTTGACTAGTCCCCTCCCTTTTGTTAAATTCCCACTTTGAAATCAGATGTCAGGGCTCTTTTTGTAGCAGGAACAACTTTGCATATTAGGCAACATACCCCTAATGTAGCCAATCTTCCAAGAGCTTACAGAGCTCTTCTTACAGGGGCTAGTGTAAGCTCTTGGAGGATTGGCTACATTAGGGGTGTATCACCTAATATGCAAAGGAGTTCCTGCTACAAAAAGAGCCATGGATGTGATCATTTTGGACTTCTGGGACAGCTTTCTATTGATATAAATGGTGGACTTAACAGCATAGTTGTTACTGTTCCCATGTGCTGCAGCAATATCTACATCTTGCACCAGGTTTCAAGCACCTCTCAGAACCAGTCCAGGGTCACTACCCCTCTGGTTGGCTCCATGACCAACTATTTCAACACACAGTCATTTATGATATCTAGAAATCTCATGTCTGTGGCATGACCCAAACATATATTTACCCTGTCAATATGAAGCTAGTTAAAGTCACCCATTATTCCATCAGTCTATAGTTGTCTCATTTCCTTTTCTGTCTTGAGATCACCCTTCAGATTTTCATCAGATGGTCAGTAGTATATCTCTGCTTTTAATTTACCTTAAACATGGGTAATGGTCCTGATGGCCATTTTTTTAAAAAACAAAAAAGCCAGTAGGAGAGGGCAATTGGAAGGAAAATTGGCAGCGGCAAGGCATTGCATAACCATTTCTCTACTCACTATTTCTCCATTCCCAATTCTTTTTCTGTACACAAGGCCAGGTTTGCAGGTAGTTTGGCATGCAATAGCATGGAGCATGTGCAAATTTAGCAATGCCTGCTAAGCCTTTTCTCTTTTCACAAGTGAATTAATTAGCTGTGTTGAAGTAAGTCCTCAGGCAAGTCCTTAAAGAGATGAGAGTACCAGACCACCTCACATGTCTCCTGAGAAACCTGTATAAAGGTCAAGAATCGACAGTTAGAACCAGATGTGGAACAACAGATTGGTTTAGAATAGGAAAAGGAGTATGACAAGGATGTATATTGTCACCTTGCTTATTTAATTTATATGCAGAGTACATCATACAAAATGTTGGCCTGGATGAATCATAAACCGGAATTAAGATGCCAGGAAAAACAACCTCAGATATGCAGACGATACCACTCTAATGGCAGAAAGTGAAGAGGACCTAAAGAGCCTCTTGTTGATGATGAGAGGAGAGCACAAAAGTTGGCTTGAAACTCAACATCAAAAAAACTAAGAGCATGGCATCCGGCCCCATCAATCCTTGGCAAATAGAAGGGGAAGTCATGGAAGCAGTGACAGAATTCACATTCCTGGGATTCGAGATCACTGCAGATGGTGACTGCGGCCATGAAATTAAAAGACACCTGCTCCTTGGGAGGAAAGCTTTGGCAAACCTAGACAGCATAATAAAAAGTAGACACATCACCCTGCCAACAAAAGTCCATGTAGTCAAAGTGATAGTATTCCTAGTAGTAATGTATGGCTGCAAGAGTTGGATCATAAGGAAGGCCAAGTGCTGAAGAACAGATGCTTTCGAATTATGGTGCTGGAGAAAATTCTTGAGAGTCCCTTGGACTGCAAGGAGATCAAATCAGTCAATCCTAAAGGAAATCAACCCTGACTGTTCCCTGGAAGGCCAGATACTGAAGCCGAAGCCCAAATACTTTGGCCGCCAAATGAGAAGGGAGCACTCACTGGAGAAGACCCTGATGCTGGGAATGATTAAAGGTAAAAGAAGAAGGGGATGGGAAAGGATGAGATGGTTAGACAGTGTTCTCGATGCAATGAACATGAAATTGAGCAAACTCCGGAGGACAGAAGAAGACAGGAGGGCCTGGTGTGATGTGGTCCATGGGGTCATGAAGAGTCGGACTTGACTGTGAGAATGAACAACAACACTGAAGTACATTATGGACTTGAGTTTTAATCTCATAATTCTGAGAAAAAAAGACTTCAGTATTATCCTCTATGATGTTTGCTGTGAACTCGGGGAGCATATGAACGCACATAACTCTATTGTATCTGTTCCTACCGCAATTTCTTGACTCCGTTCAGATGATAATTTGGACCACTTTCTTCACTCAGGGAAGGGGGCATTATGTGAAGAAAGCTTTCAGATGTCTATCATGCTCATCATAGTACTTAAAGATAACAAGAGAGTTGAAGACATCACTGTGTCTCAGTTCTGTAAGCTTCTGGCTTGCACACTTTGTTCTTCCTCTCATGATTGAATGGAAAAATTAATATGGAAATTGATAAAGCCTGGATAAAGACTTCTTGCTGCTGCTACTAATAATACTTAACATTTACTTTTGAGTGTTCATATCATATCATGTATATTCTTGTTATGCTTGCAGCAACCATGGAAGGCAGGTCAATATTATTAACCCTATATTTCAGATGGGAAGCTGAGGCTGAAAGTGAAAGTGGTTTGCTAAAGGCCATCTAGTCTACCTCGTAGCACAAATAAGATCTGACTTGATTCATAGCTCAGTCATTACCATGCATGCTACCTTATGAATTTTCCAACAAGCCTCCAGCAGATCTCATGAGTATCAAGAAGGCTTTATCACTTTCAATATGTCACCCACATTAAGAACACCCATCACCTTAGCTTCAGGAAATCAAGTATCTGTCTTACTGATAGTGGTTGTTATTGTCTATGGAAAACTAATTCTACACAACTGAAGATGATGCTTGCCAGTCCTTCACTCTTTCTGTGATAATATGAACAAATTGCCGTCTGCAGAAATTCCCAATCATGGAAACATCTTGAAGATCTGGGTTCAAAATTATTGCACCTTTTCCCTCATGTGAGCAATGTTTTGAATACAGTGTCAAAAGTGCTTTGAAAGATATGCCCTGTTTATTCTCCCTTTCCACAAAACTAGGTATCCTGTTATAGAAAGAAATTAATGATGCTTTAATATGATTTGTCCATGTTATCTATTGGTAACCCTGCAATTTATTTTAAAGTCTTATAAATTGTTATATAGTCTCAAGTTTTCCAGAAATCATACTAACAATCTCATCATTTCCTGAATCACTTCTTGCATTCTGAGAGATTACTCCTTCTCAGCCAACTGGAAACTCACCTGCCTTTAAAGTAAGGAATAGATTGGAACTGTTTTGGAGAGGAGACAAAGTTCATTTCCAAACAGGTTTGTCAACAACCTGGAGAAAAAAGGTCCTGCCTCTTTTAGTAGAGACTTAATGTGTGGAAATGGACTGGTGAAACTTTTCATGGCATGGAGGTAAATAACACCCCATTAACCCTGTATTAAAGGGACAGGACATTTTTCTCCAGGCTTGTTGGCAAACCTATTTCCAAATGAATTTATTGCACGTGCATCACCAAAAGAACCACTGGAAAGTAAACAGAGGATGATGACAACAACACTTCATCTGCAAATTCAACTTGATTTGCCTAAGAACAATATTTTTCTTACATGGAAATTATCTCTGTGTACATCCTGCATGCCTCAAGGGAAAACATGAGTGTCCACTCTTCTATAACTGCTTTGCATGGTTTGGAAGTGACAGAAGTTAACAACGCATGGCACTTTACATGGATGTACATTGGGGGGGGGGAGTTGGTACAATGAGATTATCTTTGTGTAGGAAAAAAAGTCATGCATGAGGCAGCTCTGAGTTTCAATTCTCATCCCAATGAACCAGTGGTAAGAACTGGCAAGTGGCATAATGATCTAATATGATGTTTGTAAGCCATCAGCAACATTACTGGAATAATATGTATGCAGCAGTGGGAATAAATTCTTTGGCAAGTGTCCTTCTTCACTGCCTTCTGTTTTCTATTAAGCACAGCACAACTTAATTTCTTAAGGGCTACACTGTACACACTGTCACCTGAACCAGCTTAATGATCTGCACCAAGCTATCTCCTTACATTAGGGGGAGAAGGTTTACATAAGGGCACCTGGAACCAATGAGAAATTACATACCCTCATCTGATCTGCCTGAAGCTAGAATGCTACATCTGAGGAACATTTCAGTCAGATGTGGTACCACTGATATTGTCAGGTTTAGAAGCTGGAGACCCAGATTCAAAATAAAAACTCCTGTTCAATCACAACATTTGTGGACTAAAGCCAATTTCAGATACTCCAATAAGTCTGGCGTCTTAAGAGTTCTTTTTGGCTTTGTTACAACAGACTAACATGGCTACTTCAAAAGAATTGTAAAAATTCATAAGATCTGTAAATAGTTCTTTTATTTATAATATTTGGTCTCACTTGTCCTCCAAAGACATCAGGGTAGCATAGATGGGCTGTCTAACTGTATTATCTAAAAAAGCCTCTGTAGTAGGTATTAGGCTGTCAGAGATAGCTCCTTGCCTAAGGTGATAGTGGGAGAAATCCTAAGCAGGTCTGTTCAGAAGCCCACCAATCAAAACTAAGCTACAAGAACACTACTCACCACAGCCTTTCCAGATTGCTTGCAGACATGCATTCTACAAGAGCGGCCAGGCTGCCGATGAATCCATCACTGATTACATCATGGTGCTCTGAAGGGCCGCTCGCAGATGCAACTTTCCTGACGTAGAGGCGGCCCTCCTTGACAGGCTAGTCTGCGGTTTGTGAGATGAGAAGCTGCAAAGAAGGATCTTCACAAAGAAGGAACTATTGTTCAAGGTCGCTTTCGAAGAGGTCCTTACAGCCGAAGTCGCCAAAAGGTCAACCCAAGAGCTGTGCCAGTTCAAAAGTTCACCAAATTCTTGCAAGGCACAACCCATGCATCAGGAGAACATGGAGAGCAACGGCGATGAGGTCCAGCATACCAAGACAGTGGGACCCAAGTGCTTCAATCCCAGAGCAACCATCTTCACCCTGCACCAGTTGTGGGGGTGACCACAACCATGACCACTGCAAATTTCACGATGCCCTGTGCTGGGCATGTGGCAAGCAGGGACACATCGCTCATGTATGCCGTTCCAGCAAGAGCAAGAAATCACCACAATCGTCTCTGTTCCATAACAGACGGTGTGACAAGCTTTCAGCATCCACTACAGAGTGCCACTCAACTTCCAGGTGCTCCTGTCCTACCTCAATCTTGAACACTAAGCTAAAGATGAAGGACAAGATCAAGGTGACCTTATGCCTCAATGGCGTAATTAAGCCCTGCCGTTAATTAAGGGCTTTGGCCTGCCTGACACCTTATCAGTCCAAGGCCAGAGGCATTAGCTTCTCTTTTTTTATATAACAAAGATTTTTATTGGAATATATTCAACATTGTTAAACACAATTTCCAAAACAACTTATAAGCTATATCCCTTCCCCCCTTCCCCCCCAATAGGCTTCCAACACTGCTATTGCCAATAACAAAGAAAATTTAAAAGTAATCAGATTTAGACTTATAGCAATCGATAAACCAGGTAACATATTTTTTGTATACAGAAATCTCACTAATCTAACATATTTCCATTTTCAATAAGAATCAAGGTTATACTTTTTCCCTTTCATTTTATATTCAGTTTCCATATATATTTTCAGGTCTTCCCATTCATTTAAATACTGCTCTGCCATTTGTCCATTTAATTTTTTAGTCATTTTGTCAATTTCAGCTAAAAATAGCAGTTTTCTTAACCAGTCCTGTATATCCGGTACTTTATCTGATTTCCACTGCTGCACAAAAGCCATTCTCGCCGACGTGATCATGTACCATAATACTGTTCTCTTTTCTTGCTTGATTTTTTCCATTGTCAAACCTAAGAGTAGAAGTTCCGGACTTTTTCTAATAGGGATTTTCAATATTTTCTGCATCTCACAATGAACATTTGACCAGTATACTTTTGCTTTCTCGCATGTCCACCACATATGATAAAAAGAACCCTCTATTTTTTTACATTTCCAACATTTGTTACTCAGGTTCTTATCCATACTTATATTAGCAATCTTTTTTGGTGTCATATACCACCTATAAAGCATCTTATAACAATTTTCTCTTACGTTAACACAAGTTGAAATTTTTAGAGCATTCCTCCATAAAAATTCCCAAGATTCCATTGAAATTTCCTTATTCATATTTATGGCCCATTTTATCATTTGCTCTTTAACAGTTTCAGCCAAAGTGTATACAGTTAACAATATTTTATACAACTTAGAAATCACTTTTCCCCCTTTTTCCAACCAAATATCTTCAAACTCATCATTTTTAGCTCTAAAACCCACCTCTTTACAATCTTGTTTAAAAATATCTCGTATTTGTCCATATTGTAACCAACCATATTCAAATACTAATGCATTGTTTGGTTTTAAGACATAATTCTTCCCTTCTTTTTGAAGCAACTCTTGGTACTTCAACCAATCACTACCTTTATGTTCTGAAAAAGGATGAACAACTGCAGCAGGAACAATCCATAAAGGTCTTTCATCAGGAACTGTATTCCTGTATCTGGTCCATGCTTCAAACAGCGTTCTTCTTATATAATGATGCTTAAACATTGAGTCCACCTTATTTTTCCCATACCAAAGATAGCCATGCCAGCCAAATCTGCAATCGTGGCCCTCAAGGGCCAGTAGCTTTCTATTTTCCAAATTAACCCAATCAGACAACCAAGACAAACATACAGCTTCATGGTACAAACGCAAATTCGGGACTTGAAAACCACCTCTCTCTTTTGCATCATACATTATTATCATTTTAATTCTTGGCTTCTTTTCTGCCCAGATAAATTTAAAAATTTCTCTTTGCCATTTTACTTGCAGCAATATTTCCAAAATCCAGATAAATAACAATGGCGATAAAGGACAGCCCTGTCTAGTTCCTTTTCTGACCCGGAATATTTCCGTTGACTCTGCATTAACAATCACCGTAGCTATTTGCTCTTTATAAATCGATTTAATCATTCTTGAAAATTTTTCGCCCATCTGCAATTTTTCAATCTCTCTAAACATAAATTCCCAGTTCAAGTTATCAAATGCCTTTTCCGCATCCAAGAATAAAAAGCCGACTTCCTTTTCAGGGTGCTTGTCATAATATTCTATTGCGTCCAGTACAACCCTCAGATTGTCTTTTATTTGCCTATCCAGTAGAAAACCAGCCTGGTCTTCGGCAATGACTCCTTTCAAGTACTTTTTAAGGCGTTCTGCTAATATTTTTGCAAAAAAAATTATAGTCATTATTCAGGAGCGAAATAGGTCGATAATTTTTAACGTTAGTTAAATCTTGTGACTCTTTTGGTATCAAGGTGATTGCTGCTTCTTTCTATGAATCTGGAATATTCCCATATTCTCTGATTTCATTTAAAAGAATCTCTAGAACCGGCACCAGGTCTTCTTGAAATTTCTTATAGAATTTGGCTGAAAATCCATCTGGTCCTGGGACTTTGGAGATTTTTGCTTCCCCTATTGCTTTGCTGATTTCTTCTTTGGTTATTGCAGCATTCAAAAATTCTTTTATTTTTTCACTCGGTTGCATTAAATTTACCTTTTGTAGATAATCCTGAATTTTCTGTGGATCCACTTGTTTTGCCTGAAAAAGAGTAGCGTAATATTTATAAAATTCTCTCTGGATTCCTCCTGTGTCTGTAATTTCCTTGTTCCCATCTTTCAGTTTGGTTACTATTTTATTTTCTCTTCTTTTCTTCAGTTGCCATGCCAAGTACTTCCCTGGTTTGTTTGCTCCTTCAAAGGACTTCTGTTGCAATTTTTTCAAATTCCAATAAACTTCTTTATTTAATCTCGCATCATATCGTTCCTTTAAAATCCTCAATTCTCTCACAATTCTTTTTGCCAGGTCTCTTCTTAAGCTCTGCCTCTTTCTTTTGGATATTTTCCAAAATTTCCTTATCCATTTTAAGTTGTTCTTTTCTTTCATTGTTATTAATTGCAATAAAATGTCCTCTCATCACAACCTTGTAGGCGTCCCATATCGTCTGCGTTTGTACTTCTTTATTCAAATTTATTTGAAAATACGTTTTGGTTTCTGTCCTTATCTTATCCAAAATGCTTTGTTTGTCCAGTAGATCCTCATTGAGTCTCCATCGATATTTCTTTTTCTTAACATATGTTGACCATTTTATCGGACTGTGGTCGGAAATAGTTCTAGGTAATATTTCTACTTTGCGCGTTTGTGTTATTAGGTTTTCAGACATCCAAATCATATCAATTCTTGAAAAAGATTCATGTCTAGATGAATAAAAAGTATAATCTTTAATCTTTGAGTTTTTTACTCTCCATGCATCTTTCAAGTGTTCATGCTTTGCCAATTGAAAAAATACTTTCGGAAGTTTACCTAATTCTTCATTTCCTTTTTTTTACTTTCTGTCAATTGCGTTATTAACAGTACCATTAAAGTCGCCCATCAATATCATTTGTTCATAGGTTAACTGATGTAATTCTTCCCATAAATCTTGAAAAAAAATTTCCTTGGCTCCATTCAGAGCATAGAAGTTTACAATTAAAGTCTTTTTATTCTGGAGCATAATTTCCACCGCCAAAAATCTTCCTTCTTTATCTTTAAAAATTTCTTTTGGTTCCAGTTCTTTTTTTACATATGTAACAACTCCTTTTTTCTTCTGCGAGGAGAGAGAGTAAAATTCTTCTCCCAATCTATTTTGAATCAGAAATTTGGCATCTTTTTTTTGATATGTGTTTCTTGCAAACAAACAATGTCACATTTTTGCTTTTCCAACCACAGTCTGACTTTTCCTTTTTTGGGATGAGTTAAGTCCATTTACATTCCACGAAATAATTTGACTCTCCATATTATTTTGTATTTACTTATCAGAGTCTTTAAAATTGTCTCTAATAAACTTGGTCATTTGTTCTGCTGATCTGATGGTGACTCTCTTCTGCTTAAATGTAAAGCTCACACCTTTCGGAATTTCCCATCTGTATCTAACGCCCTCTGTTTTCAGTTTGTCAATCAGGTCTTTAAAAAGTCGCCTGTCCTGAAGAACTGTTCTGGGTAATTCCTTCAGTATCATTATTTTCTTTTGCCCAATCATGAAATCTTCCTGAAATTGTTGTTTAAACAAATCTTCCTTGACTCTTTTGGATATAAACTGGACAATCACATCCCTGGGTAATTTCTTCTTTTGAGCAATCACAGAGTGTACACCAAATCAATATGTGCCGCCACCTTCTCCTCTTCCATTTTTAAAAAATCTGCAACAGCATCCACCATGACTGAATGAATGTTTTCATTTTTATCTTCAGGGATTCCCCTGAATCTCAGATGGTTCAGCATTCCATTATACTCTACCATTACATTAGCCTTTAGTGCTTCTTTGGTAACTTCCGCTACACCAGTTTCCACTCCTCGTACTCTCTCTTCCACATCAGTTGTTCTTTTGTTCAATGTCTGTATTTCTGTTGTAATTCCAGCTAGATCTCTTTTCAAATCAGCTACTTCTTCAGCCACTTTACCTAGAGTTTTTTCAATTTTTTGCATGACATCCATCATCCATTTTTCCATAGCTTCCATCATGCCCTGCAGTTTTTTCTCCTCTTTAGCAGTCATTTTTGGGGAGGACCAAGAATTTGCCCTCTGTCTTTGCCGGAGGTTGTAAGCCATTGTTCAAAGCGGTCATAAAACTCACATCAAAGCTCTTTGAATGCCCAGTTAGACTGCTCTATTTTCGCTTTTTTTGCTTCAGGCGTTTAACCGTAATTTAATTAAAAAGTTTCGATCTTCCCAAGATGGCGGACACTATTTCTCTATGGTGTTTAGCTCTTCCTGTTCCTTACTTCCTGTCCGGCAGTCTTATTCGTCCCCCTGTCTTCTGGTTCCTTCCTGTTTTGATTGCAGGTCTCAGCAAGCTCCTTCCGGCCTCCTCGGTCGTCTCTAGGAAGCGCAGCATGTCTCGCCTGAGATCATTTCCTGTTCTGGTGTTTTCTGTCGCAACTTGAGTAACTTTCCACTTTGCTTCTCACGGGATTTAATGTTAGTTTCTATTTTAAAATCAATATCCCGACCGCAGGAATGATCAACAAACCGGCTTTTTGGCTTTTTTTTTAGTCTTTAAATCGTATTTTCTGGAATCGGTATTAGTACATAGTATGCTGCACGATCATGCGCTTCAACGGATGTTGCTTATCTTCGAAATCAACGCATCTCCGGTGAGCAATTTTTAAAAGTTACCTTCAAAGTCAGTGTTTTGCCATAGCAGTGTTTCTTTTGGTATCAGTTTCCGTAGAATGTCTCAGAGGTCTGGGTCATGCGTTCTTATGTTGAGAATCCAACTCTGTGGGGTCTTTTAGAGAAATCCCGAAGTGCCCGCTTGGGGGGAGGGGATCAAGGCTGGTCGCGGCGCTCTTTAAAGCCCCGCTATCAGCCGATCTCAACTCCCTCTTGGGCTGATGCTCGTTGCTTGTCACTCCCCTACCTGGGGAGATCTGCAGCAGGCTGGTAGCCCGCCCTGTCATGAAGACCCTCCGTTTGCTCTGGGATCGAAGCCAGAACACGTTAGGACGCCATGGATTCCAGACCGGAAACCCCAGAGGCATTAGCTTCTCATGAGAATGTGTTTCCAGTGGGACGGGGGAGATCAGGAGCGATAGGGTTGCCAGCCTCCAGATGGGGCCTGGAGATCTCCTGTTATTACAACTGATCTCCAGACAATAAAGATCAGTTCCCCTGGAGAAAATGGCTATTTTTGGGGGTGGACTCTATGGCATTGTATCCTGCTGAGGTCCCTCCCCAAACCTCACCTTCTCCAGGCTCTACCCTCAAAATCTCCAGGTATTTCCCAACCCAGAGCTGGCAGCCCTAAGGAACAATGATGTAAGATTCTGGGGAATTCTCCTGACAGTATTTTAGGATTGGATGTCACCATCACCTGACCTGAGCGGTCAAAAACTATAATTATTATATCCCCCAAAGGGTTAGGGTTCTTTTTCTGAGACTTCACAGATAGAAGAAGAGGAGATTAGATTTATACCCCGCCCTTCACTCGGAGTCTCAGAGAGGCTTACAAACTCCTTTTTCTTCCCCTCTACAACAGACACCCTGTGAGGTAGGCGGGGCTGAGAGAGCTTTTTCCAGAGCTGTCCTTGAGAGAACAGCTCTGATAGAACTATGGCTTGCCCAAAGTCATATAGCAGCTGCAAGTGGAGGAGTGGAGTGGAGAATCAAACCTGTTTCTCCCAGATTAGAGTCTGTGCATTTAACTATTACACCAAACTGGAAGGGGACTCGAATCTGTGCTTCACAAGTTGCTGAAATTGTAGTCTGTGCTAATTAGAGGCCTGCCTCTGGATGTAAATTTTGTACCACCTAACAGAGTTTTCAAAAGTGTTAGGCAGATAAAAGCTAGCTTTATTGTTTTGTGTTCTGTGTGACTTTTGGTAATTTGTTGGCTATATTCATATTAACTTGTATATTCTTTCAATACACTTTATAATTTTTTAAAAAATAATATTGGTCTGGTTACTTATGTGTAGGCTTACAAACCCCCTAATGGGGGTGGGGGTTCCCCTGATTTCAGGGCTCCAAATCCACTGTTGGCCAGCTGGCTGGTAGGGGGAAGCCCCACCCCCAAGGAGTCCCAGAATGCCTGACACGCCCAGCACGATGATGTCACTTGGAAGTGACGTCATTGTGCCAGGCATGTTATACAGGGGATGCTCTATGATGACCATAGAGTTTTTACCCAAATGCTAGAGCGTCTCCTAAACAATGTGTCCAGCATGATAATGTCACTTTGGGGACTCTTTGGGGGCGGGGCTCCCCCACCAGCCAGTGTGATGACATCATACTCCAGAAGCTGGGCTGGAGCCCCTCACTGGGATCGAGGTAAGACCTGGCAACCCTACTTGTGTGGTCTTCCCCTGGGAATTTACAGGGTCAGCCTGTTGGGCTCCTTGACAGGTACTTCTATAGAGCAAGTCAAGCCTGAATTCTTCCTAGAAGCTAAACTGAAGCTTTGGTCTCATTATGAAAAGACAAGATTCACTGGGGAAGCCAATAAATCCAGGGAAAGTTGAAGGCAATAAGAAAAGAGGAAGACCCAAAATGAGATGGATTGACTTAACAAAGCCTTCAGTTTGCAAGACTTGAGCAAGGCTGTTGATAATTTGTGCTGTACCTCATTAATTTTTAGGGTCACCACAAGTTGGAAGCAACTTGATGGCACATAACACACACCACACTTGCTAAACAGAGAATGGTTGGGAGCAATGCAATGCCTTTTTACATTTGCTTATTTTATTTCTTTTACAGACCAGCAAGAGTCAAACATCATTTTTACTGAAAGATCAGAATATGAACCAGAACATCTACTATATGAGTATCAGATAGAAAGCCTAGAATCTGGGTAGTGCTAACCATCATTTCTGGGCAACACATCAATCCTACAATGTCTATCACTCATGAAGCCTCTTGTTTTCCTCCAAATGTAGGAGAAAATAAGTTCCAATTGAGGATGTAAAACACCTAGGGTGAAAAGCGGGGACTGGCCTCTATAACAGAAGACAGGCATCTTTTACGAAAGCCAGAATATGACTTCAGGTTGGGCTCCTTATCCTGCACCAAGAGATGCCTCAGTTTTTACATTGCTAAGGAAGCAATTGTGTTGTCTTGCAAAGTAGGTTAGGCAAGCATTTAAGAATCCTGCTTCCAGGCCTCTTGTCTGTTTCCCCCATCCATTGTGTGCCCCCCTCCCCCGACACATGTTTTCTCTTAGGGTTGCCAATGAGTCCAATTGCTTCCAGACTTGTTAATCTCTGTCAAAATATTAGTTTCTGAAACTGGAGGTCTCCCCCTTGTTTAATCATCAGATATTTTCTCTCCACGAGAGGTAATGTCCTTGTACTACCCCCCCCATCCCAATCAGAGTCACTGTATGGGATAAAGTAACCATATATAAAATTTAATCTTTGTTTGGCTTTATTCCACTTTACACCTGATCCACAAAGCCAGTCTTCCTAACTCATGCTGTAGGGCCTTTTCCTTATTAGGTCACAAAGATTGTAGCTACCTCATTCCTGTCTTCATCTCCAGAGATCCAATACTACATGAGGGTCTGGAAGAGTCAGCAGAATTTTACAGCAAAAAAGGGATGGGCGAGTGAGAGAATTAAATTATGATAACAGTGCTTGTCAGAAGGCTGGAAGAGTTCTCTACAAAATGACAAGCACCTTTTGAGTTTATTGTTGTATGCAGAATGATATAACAGAGATGGATGAGATCATGAATGTTGTGGGGAAAATAAATGAGGAACAACCATGTATTCTTCCTACTATAAAAGAGCTAGGGGACATTTAATGAAATTAATAGGAAACAGGTTTACAACAGACAAAGAAGAAAATATGAGTCCATAAAACTTCCAACAGGCTTGGGGAACTCACTTGAAAGCATTATGTGAAAGTTCTTAGGTTGTGAAAATAACTGAAATAAGCATGTGGAGGATAGGTTCATCTATAGACAATAGCCAAGATACTCAAGGGAACACAAGTTCATTCTCGAAGTAATCTCTGATGGCTGAATTGGGACATAAAAGATGGCTAACTACATCTGCCCAGTTTCTGTTTAGGTTTTCTATCCCATAGTTCTCAAAACAGGAAGCAAAGAAGCCTGCATGGTTGCTAGGGGAACAAGATTTTTCCTGACTCTTTCCAGCAAATTCACCTCTAGTGAGGCTGAACATTTCTGATCAGTGATTTCAGAGTTACAGATTCACATATCTGAATGAATGGATTTTGCAAAGCCTTTTATAATTATTGGGATGGTAGCGGAGAAGAAGACTTTGTTTTCAGTTTATGTTCAGATCTGGAAAATGTACCAGTCATTGAAAGGGTGGAAAGAAAGGGTTGGATGTTGCATAGAATTTCCAGAAATAAAAGGGAGTATTTTTGCTGGCTTCCCTCCCACTTGTCAGGTTCTTCAGTCAGTCATGTAACACAGGGCTTCTTCAGAAGACAATGTTTAATGAAAGTACCAAAGACACGTGTATACAGTCTGTGTCAGTAATAGCGTGATACAGCAAAGCAGGCTTATTTATACTACATTCAAACAGGGCCCCCCCACTAGTAGAAGCCAATGGTTACGGTTCAAGTGTAGCAGACTAGGCGGGCAAGCTAGGTGGGCAAGCTAAGCAAAACATTCTAAGAACAGTTAGCATTCCCAGAGATGACTCCAGCAGCTGGAGTACCAAGGTCAAAGCCCTGATAAGAAGATGAGAGAGAGACTTTGGGGAGGGGGAAGAGAGCCAACATTCCTCCTCCCCCATTCCATTAACATGACATTCTGCCCCCGTAAAGGGCCCCCCTCCTGGCTTGTGTGGGTAACGGCAGTGGAATTCCCGGAGGAGTCGGGGGCATTGATGTCTTCAACTGCGACCCACTCCCTATGTTGAGGCCCAAAATCCACTCATTCCACCAGGTAATACAGTTTATTGCGTTTCAGCTTAGAGTCCAAAATGTCAGCAACTTCATAATGCTGTTCGCCTTGCACCATAAGCAGGGGAGGGGGCGCGTTGCACATTGCAGGCGCTAGGTGTTAGTCCCAGGATCATGGTGGAGGAGTCTAAGGTGAAAAACAGGGTGTAGGTATTTCAAAGATTTAGGCAACACAAGTTCAACAGTGATGTCATTGATCAGATGTTTGACAGGGAACAGACCTACAAACTTCCAGCCCAATTTTCTACTTGGCTGGAGACCTTTAATGTTCTTAGTAGAGACATACACAGAGTCCCTGGGTTTGAGATCCCACCCTTTGTCCCATTTTTTTTATCAGCCTGTAACTTGTAGGCTTGTTTGGCCCCCTCCAAAGTTTTACAAAGAACCGCCCAAGTGTTCTGCAACTGTTTGCATCAGTCTCCGGCCTCTCCCTCTGGTAATCCAGTGTCTGCCAAGAAAGGAAGAGGGGGGCCTCATACCATATACAGCCATGAAGGGGGAGACCCCAGTCGAAGAATGACAAGCTTTATTGTAACAAAATTCCACTAGGGGGAGGAGCCCCTCCCAGTCATCTTGCTGAAAGTTAGTAAAGCACCGGAGGTATTGTTCCAAAGTTTGGTTGACCTGTTTGGTCTGTCCATCCATCTCGGGATGATAGGCACTGCTCAGACCCCTCTCTACCCCCAGCAAACGCATTAGCTCCCCCAAAACTTGGAGACAAATTGTGTGCCACAGTTGGAGATAATTTTCCTGGGCAAGGTATGCAGTCTGACAACGTGCTGCAGAAAAGCCTTAGCCGGCATTTTTGCGGACGGCAAGGCTTTAAACAAAATGAAATGAGCCTGTTTGGAAAACACGTTGACAACAACCCAAAGAACAGTTTTCCCCTTACTAGGGGGTAGGTCTGTGATAAAATCCATGGAGATGACCTCCCAAGGCTGACTAGGCGTAGGGAGGGGTTGAAGGAGTCCCAGTGGCTTCCCGGGTCTTGGTTTACTCATGAGGCAGGTTTGACAGGAGTGGACAAAGAGGGAGATATCCTTCCTCATCCTAGGCCACCAGAACTGGTGATGCAGGAGATGCGGAGACTTTACAAAACCCAAGTAGTCAGCCAGTTTGTTTCCATGAACATGAGACATGATTTCTCCTCGCAAGGAGGAAGGGATGAACAGTTTAGTTCCCCCGATACCAACAGCCATTAGCCTTTTCCTCCTCCTCCACCTCCTTTTCCAGCTCCACACGGTCCCCCACCGAGAACACCTGAGCGAACTTCAGTTCCCAGGAGTCATCAGCCACAGGAGGAGGGATTTTTGCCTGACTGTGAGTAGTGACCATCCCCCATAACTGGGAGGGAGTGAACATAGAGTCCAGGACCTCCTCTTGGCAGCTATCATGTTGCGGGAGGCGGGACAGCACATCAGCAAGCAAGTTCGCGTTCCCCGGAAAATGGTGGAGAGTGAAATTGAACGTAGAGAAAAAATCAGCCCAGTGCAGCTGTTTGGTGTTGAGGTTGCAGGGCGTGTGGAGAACCTCAAGGTTTTTATGATCAGTCCACACCTCAGACTTTTATAGGGCTTTTCTTGCGAACTTTGCCCAAGTGAGTCTCCCCCTAACAGACCTCTTAAAAACAAAAGGGAGGGGGATGAATAGTACATGACCAGGGGCTAAGCTGGACTGCACTTCCAAATGCCTTGAGGTTTATATGATCAGTCCACACCTCGAACAGCACTTGGGCCCCCTCGAACCAATGTCGAGAGTGCTACTTTAATGGCTCCCACCTCCTTGTCCCACAGTGTCGTTGAACTTCCGGGAGACATACGCAAGCGGGTGCAACCTCCCGTCCTCCCCCTCTTGCAAAATGGCACCACCCATAGCGACACCCGATGCATCGACCTGCACAATAATTTTTTTTACGCGTTTGGGTGCGCTAAAACCAGCTCGGAAGTGAACAGGGCCTTCAGGCGGTCGAACGCCTCCTGGCATTCGGAAGTCCAGTCCAGCTTAGCCCCCGGTCATGTACTATCTGGCCTCCTCCCTTTTGTTTTCAAGAGGTCTATTAGGGGGAGACTCACTTGGGCAAAGTTCGCAAGAAAAGCCCTATAAAAGTTCGCAAAACCGAGGACCTTGGGTGGTTTGGAATTCACACTTAGAGAACTTAGCAAAGAGTTTGTGCTTGTGCAACATTTTCAGGACCTCTCTGACCAGCTTGACTTGGGATTCTTTGTCAGGGGAGTACAACAAAATGTCATCCAGGTAAACAAGGACTCCATTAAACAGGTGCTTATGCAAAACCTCATTAATCAAGTTCATGAAGACCACCGGAGTGCCCTGAAGGCCAAAGGGCATCATCAGGTATTCGAACTGCCCCGGGGGGGTGTTAAACACCGTTTTATATTCATTCCCTTCCCTAATGCAGACCCGGAAATAGGCATCACATAGGTCGAGTGTCAAAAAGATTTTCCCCTTCGAGACCACCACTAAGAAGTCTTTGATCAAGGGGAGGGGGTAGGCATTTGTGGATGAGACAGCGTACAAACCTCGGTAGTCAATGCACAAGCGCAATCCCCCATCCTTTTTCTTCCAGAACACTGGGGCGGTGAAAGGCAAGGAGGCGGGTCTGATAAACCCTCTAGCCAAATTTTTGTCAATGAATTTCCTGAGTTCTACTTTCTTCATAGGACTCATGGAGTATAACTTGCCCTTAGGCAGTTTCTGGCCCAGTAGCAATTCAATAGAGCAGTCAGAGTTCCTATGGGGGGGCAGCTCATCTGCCTCCTCTTCCCCAAACACTTCGGCTAGATCCTGGTACTCGGGGGGAATCAACTGGAGTTCCTCGCTGGCCAGACACACGGGCACAGCCAACACTTTAGGAGGCTCCCCCCATTCTTTGTCCCAGCTGTGTGTGGTGCACCGGGAGGAAATGAAACGAACAATTCCCTCCCCCCACAGTATGTAGGGATCATGATCATGAAACCACGGACTACCTAGGACTAATGGGAACCAGGCGGCTGACGTAATGACAAAAGGGCGGCTTTCCCAGTGCTGCCCCGTGCCCATCCGCAGCGGCACAGTCTTAAGAACATAAGAGAAGCCTCGATCATGTCACCCCTCAACCGTCATTTCTCCAAGCAAAACCTAAGCGTTTTAACCTTTCTTCATAGGGAAGGTGTTCCAACCCTTTTATCATTCTAGTTGCCCTTCTCTGCACTTTTTCCAATGCTATAATATCCTTTTTGAGATGTGGCGACCAGAACTGTACACAGTATTCCAAATGAGGTCACGCCAATGATTTATACAGGGGCATTATGATACTGGCTGATTTGTTTTCGATTCCCTTCCTAATAATCCCCAGCATAGCGTTAGCCTTCTTTATTGCAGTTACACACTGTCTAGACATTTTCATTGAGTTATCTACTATGACTCCAAGATCTCTCTCTTGGTCAGTCTCTGCCAGTTCAGACCCCATCAACATGTATTTATATTAAGGATTTTTGGCTCCAACGTGCATCACTTTGCACTTGGCCACATTGAACCCCATTTGCCACGTTGATGCCATCCTCGACAGATCCCTTTGGAGTGCCTCACAATCCTCCCTGGTTTTCACCACCCTGAACAACTTCGTGTAATCTGCAAATTTAGCCACTTCACTGCTTACTCCCAATTCCAAATCGTTAATAAACATGTCAAAAAGCATCGGACCAAGTACCAATCCCTGTGGTACCCCACTGCTTACCACCCTCCACTGAGAAAGTTTCCCATTTATACTCACTCTCTGTTTCCTATTTATAAGCCAGTTTTTGATCCACAAGAGGACTTGTCCTTTTATCCCATGACTATTGAGCTTACTTAGGAGCCTTTGATGAGGAACTGTATCAAAAGCTTTCTGGAAGTCGAGGTAAATAATATCTATTGGGTCTCCCTTGTCCACATGTTTGTTCACTCCCTCAAAAAACACTAACAGGTTAGTGAGACAAGATCTTCTCTTACAGAACCCATGCTGAGTCTGCCTCAATAGTTTTTGTTCATCAATGTGCCTACTAATTTTTTCCTTAATAACAGTTTCCACCAACTTACCCGGTATTGATGTCAGACTGACTGGCCTGTAATTTCCTGGATCTCCCCTGGAGCCCTTTTTAAAGATGGGAGTGACATTAGCTACCTTCCAGTCCTCAGGAATGGAGGCAGATTTTAAAGAAAGATTACATATTTTTGTCAGGAGATGCACAAGTTCACATCTGAGTTCTTTCAAAACTCTCGGATGAATGCCATCCGGGCCTGGTGATTTATTAGTTTTTAAATTGTCTGTCAGTTGGAGGACTTCCTCTCTTGTCACCACAATCTGATTCAGGTTTTTCAAACCCCCTTCTGAAATCAGTGCTTCTGGAGTGGGCAAGCACTTCTCCTCTTCCACAGTGAAGACAGAGGCAAAAAAATGCATTCAGCTTCTCAGCCATTTCCCTATCCTCATTCACTACTCCTTTTTCCCTTGGTCATCCAAGGGCCCCACTGCCTCCCTGGCTGGCTTCCTACTTCTACTGTATTTGAAGAAAGTTTTATTGTTGGCTTTTATGTTTTTTGCGATATGCTCCTCATATTCCCTTTTTGCTTGCCTGATCACAGACTTGCATTTTATTTGCCACAGTCTGTGTTCCCTTTTATCAACCTCACTGAGACTAGCTTTCCACCACTTAAAGGAATCCTTCTTACCTTTTACAGCTTCCATTACTTTATTAGTTAACCATGCAGGCTTTTTTCTATACCTATTTGTGCCTTTCCTAACCTGTGGTATATATTTTTTCTGAGCTTCTAGGATTGTATTTTTAAATAGTCTCCAAGCTTCCCCAATGGTTTTGACCTTCTCCACTCTTCCTTTCAATTTCTTCCTCACATGTCCCCTCATACCAGAGAAATTACCCCTTTTAAAGTTAAAAGTGGTTGTGTCAGTCTTTTGGGGCAACTCCCTATCTGTACAAATGTTAAACTCAATGACATTACGGTCACTGTTTCCAAGTGGTGCAATCACTTTTACATCTCTCACCAGGTCTTGGGTGTTACTTAGGACCAAATCCAGGATCGCCTCTCCCCTGGTAGGATCTGTGACCATCTGTTCCATAGCACAGTCATTGAGAGTGTCTAAAAACTCAATCTCTTTTTCTCCGACTAGAACTCATATTGGCCCTATCAATGTGTGGGTCACCTATTATGACACAGTTATTTCGTCTAGCCGCTATCTTTAATTCATTCATGATTTTATAATCCTCCTCTACCATTTGATCTGGTGGACGATAACAAACTCCCACTGTTAAGCCTCCTTTTGGACCCACTATTTCAACCCATAGCATTTCCAGAAGCGAATACAGTTTTCTTACCCTCTCAATCTTACTGGACTGTATACCCTCTCTGACATACAGAGTCACCCCACCTCCAACCCTTCCCCCTATCCTTCTGATATAATTTATAACCAGGAATCACTGTATCCCACTGATTTTCCTCATCCCACCAAGTTTCTGAAATACCCACAATGTCTATTTCCCCCCCAACACCAAGCATTCCCACTCCCCGATTTTACCTCAGAGACTTCTAACATTTGTGTATAAACACTTATAGTTTCCCACACTTGTTAAGCCCACAGCCTTCCTCTTGCTGCATTGAGACCTTACCAGGCAGTTCCTATCATTAGCCACAGTCTCAGTGGACAATTTTAATCCATTTCTTTGTACAAAAGTAATAGCTACCCCTTCATCTCTTTAAGATGAGCCCTCCCGAACCAGAGACTTTTCATCTCCTGTCGGCTTTCCCTCATTATTCAGTTTAAAAACTGCTCTGCCACCTTTTTGATTTGAGTGCCAGCAGCCTGGTTCCTTCTTGGGACAAGTGGAAACTGTCCCTTTTGTACAGCTCCCTCTTGTCCCAAAAAGCAGCCCAGTGCCTAACAAATTTGAACCCTT
This sequence comes from Gekko gecko, assembly GCA_029375565.1. NCBI lineage: Eukaryota > Metazoa > Chordata > Lepidosauria > Squamata > Gekkonidae > Gekko > Gekko gecko. The sequence goes on along the minus strand of JAPDNY010000002.1, from coordinate 101,319,673 downwards.
CCCCCCTACACCATTGTCTCATCCACGCATTGAGACTCCTGATCTGTGCCTGTCTCTCCAGCCCTGTGCGTGGAACAGGTAGCACTTCTAAGAAGGCTACCTTGGAGGTCCTGGCCTTGAGTTTCCTGCCCAGCAGCCTAAATTTCTCCTCCAGAACCTCACGACTGCATTTCCCCACATCGTTGGTGCCGATGTGCACCACAACCACTGGCTTCTCCCCAGCACTATCTACCAGCCTATCTAAAACACGCGTAATGTCTGCTACCTTCGCACCAGGCAGGCAAGTCACCATACGGTCAGTACGCGGCTTCACCACCCAGCTGTCTACCTGCCTAAGGATCGAATCACCAATTACCAAGAGCCCCCCTCCCACCCTTTCCAGGGACGGTTCCTTGGTACGAAAGGATACCCGTTCACCAGCTGAAGAAGAGGTCCCTTCTGAGGGCACATTCCCCTTATCCTCAGCATGGTGCCCCATTACCCCTTGACCCCCATGCTCCCTGGCAGCAGCTGGGCTGCCAGATCCAGAGTGGGATATATCTAACAAGTCCCCCAGAGTCTTCTCCATGCACCTAACTGACTGTCTCTGCTTCTCCAGGTCAGCCACCTTGGCCTCAAGGGAGCAAACTTGCTCCCTGAGAACCAAGAGCTCCTTGCACTGAGCACACACCCAAGATTTCTGCCCAGTGGGCAGATAGTCATATATGTGACACTCCAAGCAAAACACTGGATAGCCCCCAACCCCCTGCTGGCATTCTGGCTTCATAATTGTATTTAAACAAATACTTTTATAAAATCCCCCCTTTAAGACCGTCACCCTTTGGCTCTCACCCTTTGGCTCGTGCCTCTTGCAAGCTTCCTGCCTTAAACAGAAGCGTCCCCCAGGAGAGGGTGTGGCCAGCAGCTATTCAAATTCATCCAGGCACTTAATTACAGGCAAACAATGACCCTTTCACACCCTAACTCCAGCAGCCAGGAGTCTGCTACAACTCACCCACACACTCCCAAGTACAGTCCCCCAGACAGTACCTTCTCAGCTAAAGCACCTCAGTTGAAAGTAAATAAATAAATAAAAAACACACTCACCCCTCTAGCAGCTCTTACACCTTGCTCCTTCTCAGAGCTCAGCTGGTTCTTGTATTTGCACAGGTCTTTCATGGTGGAGCCGTCCATTTGAGTGAACACCAACGGGTCAGGGAGTTTGATTACCTTGGCCCCCAGTCCTGTAACCAAAGAGGGGTGGATCAAGTCCCTCCCGCACTCCGAGTCAATCAACCCCCGTACCCGCACATGGGTGTTAAGCTCCGGGTTGATGATAGTCACCGTCATGAAAAAGAGGGGGGGATAAGTGCTCACCATTTTCTGCACCTCAGAATTTTGGACCTGCTGGTCAGTGCTGTTCACAGCAGGTCCTGGCCGTTTCCCGCCGGCTGGGAGTCTTCATCCCTAGACGAGGTGGATTTGTCCTCCTGCAGGTTGGCTTGCAAAGCACGAGGACTCTTTGGGTGGGCGGTGGGCTTTTTTGCTGGGGTGTCTGGTCTCTTCTTCTCCCCCATCCATTTTGGGGTGGTCGCTGAACCCGACTCAGGACATCCAGCCGCGAAGTTACTAGCTTCCCCACATTTTAAACAGAGCCCGTTTCATGCGGAGTTCATGTGTCGCTTCCTTCAGGCATGGGGGGGGTCTTGGGTTTTGCAGCCGGGGTCAGGATACTCTTACCCAAGGTAGCTGTGTTGTCAGTCTGAATGATGTGAAGACAGCTCTCCGTGTCCACCGTCTCATGCATCCACGTAAGCAAAGACACTGGCTGGACACTGCGGAGGATTGTTCCCCTGATCTCTGGGTTGAGTCCCAGACAGTAGTGCCATGGATCTTGGCAGCATGGTGCCAAAACTCCTCCATGTACTCACGGACCAATTTCTTGCCCTGATGGAAGGTGCGCGAAAAGCTTGAACGGTCTCATTCATGTTGGTGTCCTCATAGTGCATTTGCAGAGCCGACATAAACGCATCGACTTCCCGGAGTTCCTGTCCATCTTCGTGGTGCAGGGTCACATACCATTCGGCCGCTCCCTCCCACAAGCGGGAGGCGATGCAATCCACGATGCATTCCTTGTTCGGGAACAAATGGCCCCAGTTCTGCACGAATTTTTCCGCACGCACCAAAAAGTAGGCCAGTTTGTCCGGCGCTCCATCAAATGTTGCATTCAGCATCTCGCCTGGCAGAGGAAAATCCCTCCCCATTCCTCTCAGGAGCTGTCTCGGCACTGGGGGAGCACAGGCTGCTGCGTCGGTGGCTGCTGGCCCGGGACACCCAGGGCTGGTGGTGCTTGGCCTGTTGGGACCTGTTGCACCAGAGGTGCCAGTTGTGTGGGGCCCACTGGTTGCGTGGGTAGACGTTGGTCGAGTTCCCATTGGACCACCTCCGCAATCACTCCTGGCATCTTTCAGAATAACTCCTCGACCATTCGGAAGAGTCTGTCCTGGCCCTGTTCTAGCAACTCTACCCGGGTATCCAGTGCACTCCATCAGCCATTGGCCCATCAACCGCATTCAAGAGTAATTGCGTGCTATTGGCTGGGTGCTAGGTCAGCTCCTCTTCCCCGCCCACAGCTGTCTCAGCTGCTGTTCCCTGTCAGAATAACTGCCAAAGCGGCTGTTTCTCCTGACGAAGACACTTCTCCTGCTGGCTCCTGTGGGACTAATTTTTCCCTCAGTGGCTGTTGCTAGGCAACCAAGCTAGGTTCTGTCAATAAAAAGTCAAAGCCTGGAGGCCATTTCCAGGCCTTTGTGGGGAACTCATTGGGGCCAGTCCTGATTAGGGTTGCCAGCTCGAGATTGGGAAATTCCTGGAGAATTTGTGGTGGAGTCTACGGAAGCCAGGGTTTGGGGAGGGGAGAGGCCTCAGCTGAATAGAATGCCATAGAGTCCACCTTCCAAAGCAGTTATTTTCTCCAGGGGGAGAGAGAGATCTGTTGTCTGGAGTTCAGTTGTGATACCAGGCGATACCCCAGCCATTGTGGTGTAGCAGTTAAAACTTCAGAGCAGGGTCTGCCAGACCCAGGTTCTTGCTGTGGAATTTGAGTGGGTAATTTTGGACCAGATTTTCAGCCTAACCTACCTCACAGGGTTGTTGTGCAGATCAAAAGGGGGAGAGGAGAATGATGTAAGCTTTGGTCCCCACTGCAGAGAAAGACTGTACTTTTCTTCCTGGGGAACCATTGTTGCCAATCTCCAGGTGAGGGCTGGCGATCACTCAGAATTACAACTGCTCTCCAGATGACAGAGATCAATTCCCTTGGAGAAAATGGTGGACTCTGTGTCCTTATACTCTGATGAGATGGCCCCCCTATGACAGCCAGTGTGATGTAGCAGTCAGGGCTTCAGAGCAGGGTAGAGGCTGCAGGTGAGGGGATGAGATGGAAAGCTGAAGTCAGAGGGGCAGATAAAGGTAGGCTGATGATTGGCTGGGAAGGAGATAGGGTTGCTAACACTAGGTTGGGAAATTCCTGGAGATTTGAGGGGTGGAGCCTAAAGAGAGTGAGGTTTGAGGAAGGGTGGGACCTCAGACAGATACAATGCCATATCCACCCTCTAGCCATTTCCTCCTGGGAAACCATTGTTGCCAGTCTCCAGGTGAGGACTGGAGATCACTCAGAATTACAACTGCTCTCCAGGAGGGAGTGGGGAGGTGATGGAAAGCTGAAGTCAGAGGGGCAGATAATGGTAGGTTGATTGTTGTCTGGGAAGGAGATAGGGTTGCCACTCCAGGTTGGGAAATTCCTGGAGATTTGAGGGGTGGATCCTGGAGAGGGTGGGGTTTGAGGAGGGGTGGGACCTCAAACAGGTACAATGCCATAGGCTCCACCCTCCAAACCAGCCATTTCCTCCTGGGGAACCACTGCTGCCAATCTCCAGGTGAAGGCTGAAGATCACTCAGAATTACAGCTGCTCTTCAGATAGTAGAGATCAGTTCCCATGGAGAAAACAGTGGGCTCTGTGTCGTTATATGCTGCTGAGGTCACCACAGCAAATTGATGCTGAGTGCCCAAGGTCGGGGCACCCACCCAGAGCCTCTTTCTAGAGCTCATTGTATTTATTTCCAAAACGGGCCTTATTCCTAGTTAAATATGATACAGCTAAAACTTCAAATTAATGATACATGAAGCACTAAGCAATGCTGCATGAAGCAGTAAGCAAAACAGCCTAACACTATTGGTAGGCTTTGGAAAATCTTATATATACAATATATGTATTTGGAGATAGTGCCAAATGGGTCATGTCTGGGGTCAGCATCTGACCTGTCCTTGGCCAAGGCATATGCTGCAAAGTTGGGAAGTTCCTTGTTGATGCTGCAGGAGCTGAGTGGGATCTACCTGTCTCTCTTGTACCTCATGCAGCCATCATCAATTCGGCCAGAACTCCCTGGACAGAACGCTGGGCAACACGTAACTGCAGCAATGAGACATGGGCCTCACCACCTCCCTTCTGGGCAACAGAGCTTCAGGTGTTGTCTGATGATGTCATCTCCTAGTGACAGGAGAACAAAACCAACACCATGAAAGAAGTAAGCCTTGGAGGCCATTAGGCAAGCTGGTGAGCATGGAGGCAGCCAGCGGAAGCCCAACTGTGATGTCCTCGGTAGGCACGGGAGGGGCTCAGCTATGCAAGAACCTGGGAGGAGCTAGGCAGGAAGGGCTGGTTGAAGGCCTCCTGGGAACTGGCCAGTGAGAGAAAGGGAGAGGGCTAGCAAGGATGGAATAGGAAACTGGAGGAAGTGGTGCCCCAGCCCTTCACCCCTATAATGGTTCAGGGCTCAGGCCATGGGGGTGGGGCCAGAGATGGGGTTGGGGGTGATTGGAGGGGAGGAATGGGGAGGAAACTGAAATGGGGACTCCACAACCAGGCCTAGCAGGAGAGAGGGAATGTTGGAGCTGCCCAGACAAGGGCAATGCTCCAAGAAAGATAAGGTAGACTTGAGTGATGCAACCCTTCCTTCTCCTTTTTCTGTACTGAAGCCTGGGGAGACCCCAGGGAGTGGAAGTAGTATGATGGCTGAGGGCCAGAGAGTAGTGCTAGCAAGGGAGGAGCCTCACAGGTAGCCATAGGAACAAAATAAAACAGGAGTCCAGTGGCACCTATAACTAACAAAATATGCTGAAATAAGATTTTGTTAGTCTTTAAAGTAATACTGGACTCCTCTTTCAAGTTTTTGGAGACTAACTTTCTTTTTTCAGTCTATAATGGCAATTTGATATGACAAGTTAAGCCTTGACTGCCTCTATGTACAATTATGCTTTGAATTTCTGTAGCCTTCAGACCTTAGCCAAAGAGAGGGAACTGTGACAGCAGCCTTGGCAAATGTTTTTATCCTGACACAGAAACAATAAACTGAAGTCAGCCCAGAGTAAAACAGGGGTATCACTTTGGTGTTTAAAAGGAAATTTGGCTTCCTCCCACATCTTTTCTCTCTTTGCTGTGCAATTATCAAGCTTTTTCATGTGGCACCTATGAAAGGCTCTCTCAGGAGGAGGGCCCATTTCCATAATTCTTTGGGATGCTACAGAGGATCTACAGAACAAAATAACATCAAAATATCTCGTTCTCAACATGGCCAGATCTGTGGATACTTAAATCTGGAGGTTGGAGCCATGAACAAACAAGATAGATCTTTCTGCAAGCCTGAAAAAACTCAGGTTTGCAGAAAAATCTGAATTCTGAAAAAAAGGTCAACCATGGGGGAGGGGTTACCCTCCTTCCCAAAAGAATAGAAACAGTACCTGTAGCTTTAAGAAATCAATGTCCTCTGGGGGTGTTACTAGACAACTATAACAATATTGCCAGTTGAAGCCTTGTTTTCTGTCAGTAAAGAGTAAGGGGGAAGAGGCCGGGTCCTTTCCAGAGCTGTTTTGGCCTTTGAGGGAGGATTCATCGTCAGGGCCAGCAACAACCACCAGCTGACAAGCTATCACCTGACTTGCATGACCTGGCTGCTTGTTGCTATTCAGCTTCAGCCACCACACAAAAGCTAGGGTGGTAGAGCGCTTAGCGTTTGAGACTAGAATCTGTGAGACCCAGATTCAAATCCTCAGTCTGCCAAGGAAACTCACTGAGTGACTTTGGGCCAGTCACACACACTCAGCTTAATCTACTTTGCAGGGTAGTTATGAGGATAAAATGGAGGAAAGGAGGATAATATAAGCTGCTTTGGATCCCTGTTGTGGAGAAAAGTGGGGTATAAATGAAGTAAATAAATAATAAATATAGCTGAAGATGGGGGTGGCAGATAAAAGGTAGGTTAGTTGGTAGGTAAGAAGGAGAGAAGGGGGTTGCCAGGAGGAGGCAAAAAGGAAATAGTGTGAGGAGGCGAATACAGCAGAAAATGAGCTGCCCTGTGGAAGTCATAGAGCATAATGAATATACAGATACACACAAACAACATTTATGTGAGAGGACTTGGATATGAAATAACAGATAGATATAAATAAAGGTTCCCTGAGGCTTTTTTAAGTTTAATTAAACTGAGTTCCATCAAACTCAATAGTGCTACTTTTGGCTTCTGCGTATTTTGTTTAGCATATCATAGATTGGCTTATTAATGATTAAAACAGTGAAATTGTCTGGATTTTTAGAACATGTTAACTCACAAAGTATCCTGTGGCCTGAATCCAGACTATATATTGTTCTCATCCAGGGTTTTAAGCAGTACCACTTTGGAACATCTGATGCTACAGGTACAAACAGTGCTTTCTTTTCTTTTGTTGCTGTTGTTTAAAACATGCTGGTACTCTTATATGACATTGTGCCTGTTTCCACCAATTTTCCACTCACAATTTGGGAGATCTCCCCAAAAAGGTGCTGATACTCTGTTATATCCATTTATTGTACTGACCACTTGATAATCTGTTCACTTTTGTCCGAAAGCTTTGCAAGCTTTACTTCACATACCTTGCTTAAACCTGTGAAGCATGAGCCACCCAACCCTGTAACTGTTCTTCCAGTAGTTTCATTTAGTACACCAGTGATACTCTGCTTGGAAATCTGGAAATTATCAGTATGTGATTAAAATTTAACACATATAATACCCTTTCCTTTTCTTTTAAAAATCATTTTGGTTTTATTTTAACTAGAGGGTTCTCTCAAGACAAAAGGATATGATCTGCTCCTATGCATGCTTACTCAGCAGTAAAACCCACTGAGTTCAATGGGACTCATTCATACGAAAATACATTCATGCTGTCAGCTTTAAGAGAACACAGGATTACAATCATCTGTTTCTTTCTTAACTTTTAAAATATGTTAACTTAGGTGGATTTATGTAGAAGAATCAGAGTGTTACAGATGCTAGATGGGCAAAGAATGGAAAGTTTCGATGTCTATAACCTTGAAACATTTACAGATGCAAATTAGATCAGGAAAAGAACAATCTTGATGCAATTCCCTTGTTTGTTCCCAACTTTATTATATACAAATGGGATCATCTTACCGAATATAACAAGCTGGATTTCTTCTTCCAAATGTGGACTATGCTAACCAGGAAAAGATGGAAAAGAGAAAACATTAACTCTCTGAATGCTGATTTTAGTTTCTAATGCCTGAAAAACCATAAACTGAAGTTAGCTTTTCTGAAAGATCGTAACTCTTGTGGAAAATTGTTTTTTCCTCAGACTTCATGCAATATATGAAGGACCTTGTAAAGTACTGGGTTTCGTGCCTCATGACTCGGATGACGACATAAGAGAAGACACGTTTATTCGTACTTCACATAAGACAAAGACATGCAGTAACGGCCGGAGGCCAACTATATACAGTAAGGGGGGGACGCCCCCACATTCCTATTGGCAGGTTTGAATCGCCCGCCAATGCTGCCATTGGTTCTTTACTGGCAAGCTCAGGAGCCTAGTCCCTATTGTTCTCAGAGAGCGGAGCTTGGCTGCATTTCGCCAGCTCAGACTCCTGATCTTAGGACACAACACCCCTCCCCCCATAGTTTGTCTCCTATCAGGTGACGTAGTCTTTTAGGTAGGCTGGTGGCCTCCGTTCTCTTAATGATCTTCGGGGGGCCGGCACCGGACTGGCGGGGCCCCCTTCGGGTGGTCCTCCCGCACTAGGAGCTTGGATCTCCGGCGGCAGTGACGGCGGCGGCGGCTCGGCTTGCTCTGGGACCCCCTCCGGGCTCCGTGGTCTTTCAGGCACTTGCTCCGCTGGTGGTGCCTGCAGCCGATCGGATGCTGGGGCGGCCGCGGTGTATTCCGGTAACGGGGTCTGGATCCCTGTGCCGGGGTCTTGCCGCCTCCGGAGCTGGTCCACGTGCTTACGGAGGACCCAGTCCCCGTCTGCCAGGACCTCATATGAAACTGGCCCGGTGGATTTGAGAATACGCCCGGCCAGCCACTGAGGCCCCGCCCCGTAATTCCTAAAATAGACAGGTTCCCCCGGGAGGAAGCTCCTGGGCGTCTCCCGGGTTTCGACCAGCTTTCTCTCTGGGGCTCGGTCCGGGTGGAGCTTGTCTAACAGGGTCGTGGGGCGGTGGCCCATCAATAGTTCTGCTGGGCAATGCCCGGAGATGGGGTTCGGGGTGGTGCGCTGTGTGAGGAGGAAGCGGGCCAGCCGGAATTCCCACTCCCCCTCGGTTATGCGGCTCAGGGCTTCTTTGGCGGTGCGGACTGTCCTCTCCGCTTGTCCATTTGTTGCCGGGTGGAAGGGCGCAGATCGTATATGCCTGATTAAGTTCCTTGTGAGGAACGCTTGGAACTCAGCAGATGTGAGCGCGGCCCCGTTGTCCGACACGATTGTGTCTGGCAAGCCGTGCGTAGTGAATATTTTGCGCAGGGCCCTTATTGCCGCTTTAGCAAAGGTGGTAGACACTGGACTTATTTCTACCCACTTAGAGTAGGAGTCTACCGTCACCAAGAACTGGAGCCCCTGGAACGGCCCGGCAAAGTCTACATGTAAGCGTGACCACGGCTTGTGGGTGGACTCCCAGCTTTGGGTTGGCGTGCTTGGGGGATTGGGGCGGATCTCCTGACACCGTGTGCACCCCCGGACCTAGGTCTCAATTTCCGAGTCTATCCCGGGCCACCACACGTAGCTCTTTGCCAGAGCTTTCATTCGTACAATGCCAGGGTGGGCCTCGTGAAGCGTTTCTAGAACCCCTTGTCTCATGGGCCCTGGGATGACCACCCTGTCCCCCCATAGTAAGCACCCTTTCAAGGCGGATAACTCTTCCCTCCTGGCTTTGTATGCCGTGAACTCTGGCCCGGCTGGTTCCGCTGGCCATCCCCTCACCACCCAGTTTAGGACCCGGGAGATAATAGGATCTCGGGACGAGCAGGCGGCCACGTCTGCAGCCTGCAAGGGGGGGGTTGGGAAGCTCCTCCATCAACAATACCACGGGAGTTGGGGCTGGGTCCTCTCCCGTTTGTGGCAGCGGCAGGCGGCTAAGGGCATCGGCATGACCCAGCACCTTGCCCGGCCGATGCTCCAACCGGTACTGATAGCCCGCTAAGAACAAGGACCAGCGCAACACCCAGGGCGACAGTACCTGCAGCGTTTGTTTGTCTGCCGCAAACAGTCCCAGGAGCGGCTTGTGATCAGTTACTAGAGTGAAGGGCCACCCATACACAAAGTTATGGAATTTTTTTACCCCCGCCACCAGGGCCAAGCCCTCCCGGTCTATTTGTGCATAGTTACGCTCCGCAGGGGACAGTGTGCGGGAGTAGTAAGCCACCGGAATTTCCCTCCCGTCCGGTAGTTTGTGGCCCAAGACCGCCCCGACCCCATACAGCGATGCATCGCATGCGAGGATTACTGGGAGCTTTTCGTCAAAGTGGGCAAGTACAGCATTCGAGATCAATATTGTCTTAACCCCCCGGAATGCCGCCTCCTCCCTCACTCCCCATGCCCAAGGTGTCGCCTTATCCAGCAGTCTGTGTAGGGGTTCCGCCACGGCGGCTTTGTGTGGGAGAAAGGCATGATAAAAGTTCAGGAGGCCTAAGAACGCCTGGAGCTCCGCCTTGGACTTTGGGGCGGGGGCCTCCACGATGGCCTTCACCTTGTCCCTCGCTAGGTGCAGGCCCGTTGCATCGACCCGGTACCCCAAGAACTCCACCTCCGGAACCCTGAGGAGGCACTTTTCCCGCTTCACCTTTAGCCCTGCGGCTTGGAAGCGCCCCAGGACAGTTCGGAGGCGGGTGGTGAAACTCTCCAGGGTGGCCGCGGTGATGAGGACGTCGTTGAAGAATGGCGTCACGCCAGGGATCCCTTTTAACAAATCGTCCATTAAATTCTGGAAGATCCCTGGGGCCACACTGACCCCAAACTGCAGTCGCTTCACCCTGAAGGCCCCCCGGTGGGTTACTATGGTTTGTGCCTCGGCAGTGGCCTTGTCCACAGAGAGTTGCTGGTACGCTTGCGCGAGATCCAGCTTTCCAAATATGCGTGCCCCCGCCAGCGTAGCCAAGACGTGGCTGACTACGGGTACGGGGTATGCGTGCGCCTGAAGTGCCTGGTTAATCGTGCACTTGTAATCCGCGCAGATGCGGATTTCCCCGTTCGGCTTCACGGGTGTCACAATCGGGGTCTCCCAACGTGCATTAGGGTCGGGCTCGAGGACTCCCTGTGCCACCAACCGGTCCAGTTCTGCCTCTATTTTAGGGCGGAGGGCCAGGGGCACAGTGCGGAAGCGCCGCCGGATGGGCGTTACAGTCAGGTCTAAGTGAAGTGACACTGGGGCCCCTTTATAACATCCCAGATCCCCATCAAAGACCTCGGGGAACTCCCTGCATACCGTCCCCCAGTCCCTCGTCCCGCACCTATTCACTCCCCCGATCGTAATGCCTAGGGCCTCGAACCACGCTCGCCCCAGGAGATTCGCAAGGTTTCCCTCCACCACCACCAAGTCCAAGTTCCCCTCAAAGTCTCGGTATTGCACTCGGAAAGTGCCGACTCCCCGGATGGGGACAGGGTTCTTTTGAAAGTCCACCAAGCTAAGCGGCGATGGGCGTAGAGGGGGTCCCCCGGACGGGCAAAGTTTTTTTAAAGTGTCCATGGAAATGATGGACGCAGCCGATCCCGAGTCCACCTCCATGCAGCAGAGGGACCCCTCGATCCACACGTTTACTTGGATCTTCGGGGTGGAGGTGAGGTTGGGGTTGGGGAGGCGAAGTACCTGTAGCGGTTGATCGGTGAGATGGTACAGCTCGGCAACTTCTTCCGTCGTCTCATGGGCGGTGGACGGTGCGCGGTGCGGTGGTGCCGACGACCTCGAGTTCCGGGGGCCCTTGGACCGGCAGACCCGTGCGAGGTGTCCCTGCTTTCCACACCCGTGACAGACAGCGTCCCAGAACTTACAGGTCTTCCTCCCATGGCCTGCCCCGCAGCTGGCGCACACGGTCCGGTTGCCGGAAGGCTTGGCGGGCTCTCTGTCGGCCTGCTGGACCTACGCCGGCCGGCGGTGTTGGGATCTGAGGGAGTAGACCTCTTCGGTGTCTGAGTTCCCGGGGCTGGGACCCCTCCCGACCGCATGGGCAGCCGCAGCCGGGCTTTCCCCTTCGGCGGCCTCGTGTGCAGTTGCGGTGTCGATGGCCTCATCCAGGGTGAGCCGTTGGTTGCCAATAAACTTACGCCGCAGCTTGGAGTCTGCCAGGCCCCACACGAGCTGCGTCAGCAAGTTGTCTTCCACCTTCGGGAACCTGCAGTCCACCGCAAGTGCCCTCAGCGCGGCCAGGAAGGCGGCAGCGGATTCCCCTTGGGCCTGGACGTGCCTCTGGAACTCCATCCTCTTGGCCAGGAAGGTAGGCCGGGGGCTGGAGTACGCATTGAGGACGTTCCAGGGCCGTGCGGGGCACCAAGAGGCTCTTTGCGAGGCGGACTGTTTGGGTGCCGCACGAGCTCAGCAGGAGCGACCGTTTTTTCTCAGGGTCGCGAATCTCGTTGAGTTCCATGTAGCTTATGAGCTGGTCGACCCAGGCGTCCCAGGTTTCTGGCTGTGACGGATAGAAGCGCTCGAGTATCACATGTGTGGCGGCCATAGCTCCGTCTGGGAAGGCGTGCGCCGGTGCGAGCGGTGCAGTGCTGCTCTCGGGGTCAGTGATGCGGTGCTCGGGGGTGGCCTTGTTGTCCTCTTCGTCGCTCATGGAGTCAGGGAAGGCGTTGAAATCCCACCTTCGTCGCCACTGTAAAGTACTGGGTTTCGTGCCTCATGACTCAGACGACGACATAAGAGAAGACGCATTTATTCGTACTTCACATAAGACAAAGACATGCAGTAACGGCCGGAGGCCAACTATATACAGTAAGGGGGGGGACGCCCCCACATTCCTATTGGCGGGTTTGAATCGCCCGCCAATGCTGCCATTGGTTCTTTACTGGCGAGCTCAGGAGCCTAGTCCCTATTGTTCTCAGAGAGCGGAGCTTGGCTGCATTTCGCCAGCTCAGACTCCTGATCTTAGGACACAACAGACCTTTCTTGGTATTATAACATCCCTCCACTCTGAAGTAATCATATTTATAGCTGCTTTTGATCTAAGGTAACATTGCTAGGTTCAAACCTTGAGAAGTTCTTGTATCTTTATGGGTCCATAGAATGGAGCATTCTGCAAGGCATGTTTTGTTGTAAGGGCAACACAAAAAAATGTGGCTGCCCAAATTCTCCCTTCAAGGCACTCTTAAAGATATAAAAACCTGCACAGGGCCTAGGATTGCTAGCTGTTGGTTGGAAAATTCCTGGAAATTTGGGGGTGGCTAGAAAGGGAAGGGTTTGGGGAGGGGAGTGACTTCAGTAAGACATAATGCTACAGAGTCCAGCCTCCAAAGCAGCCATTTTCTCCAGGGGAACTGATCTCTATAATTTGGAAATCAGTTGTAATTCTGGGAGACCTCACCTGGAGGTTGGCAATCCTAACAGGTTCTGAACCTGGCATCTATATTTGGATATAGGGTGGACAGAATGCGTTGAACTGCTACCCTCCTTTGAACTGAATAGTTAGATGCGGTTTCCCTGTTACAGAAACACCTTCGATGACCAGCAGGTCATTTCATCATACATAAACATCAAAGATCTATTAATCTCTTGCTTCTTCAAGACAGTATGTTGGCAACTCTGACCTATTTAGACTGTTGACTGGAATGAATGGGAAGGAGAAGGGATGAGCTGAGGTAGATGAGTTACCTTCTTGTCTGAAGTGTGTTATATAAGGAGGTATTTCATCTCTGAGGCCTGGGTGGTACTGTTTGTATAGTAGTGCCAGTATGTGAATGTATATGAAGAGATTCTTCCTATAATTCATTGCTATCAGGACCTAAAGCACAAGAAAAATTATCTAGAAAGACCTCTGTAACCTGTGATTAATAGAAATAAGCTCCACTCTCCATTCTTAAGTACCTAGAGTAAGCTGTACTGGGGGGCACCTGTTACATGTATGAGTAATTCTACACATGTTTGCACTGAGAACCACGGGAGAAAGAGACCAGGAGGAGGGGACTCATTTCTTGGACTTCTGTTATCCATGTATGTGTAAAGTGCTATCAAGTTGCAGCTGATATGGTAACCCTGGAAGGTTTTTCAGGGCAAGAGACTAACAGAGGTGGTTTGCCACTGCCTGCCTCTGTGTAGCGACCCTGGTATTCCTTAGTGGTCTTGTTGGAGAAGCAACAGCCTGCTTAGTTACTGTAAATACTGCTGAAAAAAGAGTGGTTTAGTCCACTTTTACCCTTGTGGAGCATTCTCTAGTATTTAGGATTTATTGAACGTTTTCTCTTGCAGTTCAACTGTAATGTATTCAGTTATTATTACTGTATTGATATGAGCTTAAGGTACAGCTTTATAGAAGCACAGCATCTTGAAAAGTGAGACCAGATTGGTCAATGATGCAAACAGACCAATCCAGAAAGACATTGACTTTTGGCGGGAACATTTCCCATTGGTTCCAAGCGCTATATTTTCATTGGTCTTTATCTGCTTTAGAGGTGTGGTTTCACGAGTTCAAAAAGTATAAAAGTTAGCTTGTTCTGTGTTGTGTTGTCTTGTCTTGTGTTAAAGTTATGAGCTGAATAAATGAAATCACTTGTTTAAGAGCTGCCTCGAGAGTGGTTTAGTCCACTTTTACCCTTGTGTAGCATTCTCCAGCGTTTAGGATTTATTGAATATTTTCTCTTGCAGTTCACCCTACCTCTTGTTGTTTCTCTTTTTCTGCTGTGTGTTTGTGCTTGTGTTCTGAAGGCCTCTCTGTTGCATTAGTGGCATGCAGTCAGTTATTGTCTTTTTACAACATCCTATTGCAGTAAATTCATTGAAAGCAAACTCCAAAGCATGGTTTGGATTATTTCCTGAACCCTGCCAACAGGTGTCCTACCCAAATACTAACCATGGCTGACACTGCTTAGCTTCCAAGCAGTGCTCCCTCTAAGCTGTGGAGTCTTATGAGCAAAAATTCTGCTATGTGAGCTACTGGCATTAAAGTTGTGAGTGAGCAATTTGGCTATTGCATAAATTAGTTTGCTTTGGAGCCATCCTTCCTGACTTAAGACAAAAATGTGTGAGCTGGAGGCTAAAAAACTGTGGGCTAGCTTACACTAACTCAGCTTAGAGGGAACACTGCTTCCAAGATCTGATGAGATTAAGCTAGCCTGGACCATCTAGATCAGGGCTTCCTATTAGCTCCACATCTAAAAGACATTCAGCCAAGAAAATTTATTCCATAATATTAAACCAAGACTCAGATTTGTACAGCTGAGCACTGGAGAAATGCAGGAGGAGAAATCTGGATCCCTATCAGCTTGTTCCAAAGTTAGTGTTCAGGTGGGTATATGTGGACTTCCTAGGCAAGCACTATGGCTACAAAAGTTTCTGGTCAGTTTAGGCATCCCATGCTATTTGGATTTGGCTGCAAATGCTTCTTCATCAAAAGCAGCAAGTTAATTGCTCTTGAACTTTGCAAGGGGAACAAACAATGATCATGTCTATTAGCATCAGATTATCTAGACTACTGTGTGTTGTCCCCAGTCTGTTTCCTGTATCTTTACTGTCCTTGTGTTATCAAGTATAGGCCTACTTGCATTGCCCTAGAACAATGGAGGCGAACCTATGGCACGCGTGCCAGAGAGGGCATGCAGAGCCCTCTGTGTAGGCACGTGCACCATTGCCCCAGCCACCTAAGCACCCATAAGGCAGGGCGCTCCACCTCTGCTCCTCCCCGCTCTGGGCCTCCACCGCCCACCAGCCCGCTGCCCACCCATCTCCCGCCCCAGTCCCAGGAGCCCCTGGGAAGCCCTCCCTGACCCCCAACCTATCTTCGCAGGTCCATGCTAAAGCATGGGCCCCTGGGAAGCCCTCCCTGACCCCCCCCCATCTTTGCAGGACTGTGCTAAAGTGTGGGCCACTGGGAAGCCCTCCCCGACCCCCGTCTTTGCAGGGCCGCACTAAGCATGTCACTCCCAGGTAGCAATGCAAAGAGTCCAGTGGCATCTTTAAAACCAATCAAGACTGATTTCCCACAAGCTGCTGCTCCAAGCTCACTCTTCCCTTTGCCCTCAGAGAGAGCTTTTACCTAAATAAGCCTTGTTCTTAAAGGTGCCACTGGACTCTTTGCATTGCTACGGGGGGAAACACGCAGATCTGCCGTTACAGAGAGCTTTTACCTAAATAAGCCTTGGAGCGATTTGCCACAAGCTGCTGCTTTGCACTCCCTCTTCTCTTCATGTCAATTTCACACCATGGACTGGGCAGTGGCATTTTGCCCCACAGCTTCACCCGATTTCCCCATCATCTCAATCCTGTTTTTTGAGGATTGAGAAGATGCGGGGGGAATCGGGTGAAACTGCAAGGAAAAATGCGACCGCCCAGCACATGGTGTGAAATTGACACGATCGGGGTGAAGGGAAGAGGGAGCGCAAAGCAGCAGCTTGTGGGAAATCGCTCCAAGGCTTATTTAGGTAAAAGCTCTCTGTGATGACAGATCTGCGTGTTTCTCCCCCCCAATAGCAATGCAAAGAGTCCAGTGGCACCTTAGAGGAGAGAGAGAGAGAGAGAGAGAGAGAGAGAGAGATCTCCAGGCTGTCTTAAAATGCTGGGTTGGTTCTGTGTGTGTGTGTGTGTGTGAGAGAGAGAAAGATCATGATCCAGGCTGTCTTAAAACGTGGGGAGGGGGTTGTCTGTGTGTGTGTGTGTGTGTGTGTGTGTGTGAGAGAGAGAGAGAGAGAGAGAGAGAGATCTCAAGGCTGTCTTAAAACGCTGGGTTGGTTCTGTGTGTGTGTGAGAAAGATGGAGAACTCCTCTTCTTCTTCGTTACAACCCCTTTGCTTAAATTGTATTTTCAAATGGCCATCCCTATTAGAACTTTACACTTCAGAATCATTGTGCTTATTAAACCTGTGTACTGGTGATCAGTAACTACATTTGCTAGTGAGGCAATTTATCTCTTTCTCCCCCTGGCTTACCAACCTCATGTTTTTCTTTTAAGACAAAAGATGTTAATGTAGGAGTTGTTTTTTTCTAAACTAAAACCTCAGTATTCGGGTTAAATTGCCATGTTGGCACTTTGCGATACTTAAGTGCAGTTGGGTTGCAGTTTGGACACTTGGTCTCTAAAAGGTTCGTCATCACTGCCCTAGAAGGCAATCCTGACAATGGGGATTGCTGGAGCAGATAGCATCTTCCACTCTCTGCTTATCCTAAAGCACTGTCCCAGGAATGCCTTATGGAGCAGAGGTCCATCAGTGGCTATTAGCCACAAGGTATAGATAGGAACTCTTGGTCTGGGGCAAGTGATGCTCTACATTCTTGGTGCTTGCTGGGAGCAACAGTGGGAGGGCTTGTAGTATCCTGGCCCCACTGGTGGACCTTCTGATGGCACCTGGTATTTTTGGCCACTGTGTGACAGAGTGTTAGACTGGATGGGCCATTGGCCTGATCCAACATTGACTTCTCTTATGTTCTTAAGATATGGAAATATATGTAGAGGTCCTTAACTAGTTAATGACAGCACCCATGGTGACCTGTTGAAACAGAGATCTGTTGTCTAAATAGTTGCATGGACAAAAGAATTTTGGCAAGTGAAATTTATCATGCATGGAACTGCAAAAAACGAAAAGAAAGAAATTCCTTCTTCTGTATTATTAGTATTAAAGAGAAAGGAGCCCTTTGTTGCATTCAGTCGTAGCAGTCCAATGTCAGTGAAAATATAAGGGGGAGCACTGGTTATGCTATTAGTCACAATACAGATACCGTTCAGTGTTATCACACTCCTTCACAACTGGACTTTGGTCAACACCCACTGAAACTTGTACAAGTCATTTGGTCAGGTGTAGTCTGATGAACTCTTGATATTTGGACATGACTGTCAAAATGTGGTATTACAAGCCCACTGGAAGAATCTAGAGTCTGCAAACCTTCCAGACTGTTTTCTTGGCTGTTCTAGGTCAAATTCTTATAACATCGTTACATATAGCTCTGATAGTCAGCTGCATATCACCCTAGGATGCACAGTTCTCCCACAATGTCTTCTGAAATTGTAGTTTGTTAGGGTACTTAGAATCCCTTGCTTAAAACATCTAAACCCTTGGTTCCAGTGCTGTTGTCTGGGTTGCTTGGTTGTGGTCCCTGACCCTTAAGAAAGTTTGAAACTGGTTTAAATTTCTAGCAGTTATATTTGCTAATGACTCTAAGATCTTCTCCGACATGTCTTGTTTGGGTAAATGAGGGTACCATTCTTGTTTGTGTTCCATAATTTAGGTATAATGGGATTTTAGCATTCATGAAGCCAGTTGGGGGGAGGGGAGAACTCCTCTGAATGTTTTAAAACTGGCTTTTTGGCAAGCTTTAGGCCATTATACCCCTAAATTAAATAGCTTGAAAGTTATGGAAAATTGAATACCACTCCAGCAAATATACAACAGAACAGTAAAATCAAGGCTGTGATTACTTTTATGTTCCTGGAAGAGTAAGCAGTGTCAGGAGGAGTATATATAAACTGTGTGCTATGTGTTTAATTTGTTGTTGCTTGCTGAACTGAAGCATTTAAACGCTCAGTGACCTAAAACATGGATGGAAAACCAATGCTAACAAGCAAGCATCTCCTCCTGTCCATTCCTCTCTTTTAAGGTCTCTTCAAATTACCATTTTCTGTCTCCTCTAAAACAACCATTCTTCCAGTGGGATCAGAGGCAATTTTCACTCACTCCAGGCAGCTGTGAAGCTAGGATGGGTTACAAAAGCAATATTAGGAAATCTGAGAGCAAGGTGGTGGGGTGGGGGGTGTCTCTTCCTAGGGTGATTATAGTGGGGAAGGTTGCTCCCTGTTTGACGTGGGGAGGGGCTGTCAGTGGTCTCTGGAGATTACATAAGACAGACATGAACCTCATGCTCTTGGCTTTTGTTTTAATTAGAACTGTGGAAACACTGGAGTGGGGAGAGGAGAAGGGGGCCCTCTAGGAGTAATGAGTCTTTCATGAAGTCAGTGGCCTGGAGAAACTGTCCCTGGAGGGAGTGAAAGGTCAAGAAAGCCTTGGGTATTCTTGGGAAAGGAAAGTGTTTTTTGTTTTTCCATTTGACCTTGGCAGGCTGGAAGCTTTTAATTACCTCCTGCTATCCCTTTCTGGAGCTTTGGCAATCAGACATGCAAGGCAAGTGATGCTAGCCACCTAAGATAAGGGCACTGTCTTGTCTGCTAGCTGTGCAGAAGAGAGCAAAAGTGAATCTAAAGACTGTATACAGATGGTAGGTACTGCTTATCAGAGCTCTGGATGGGATATCACGGAGCAGTCACTGCTTGGAGTATGTGTTCATTTGTTGTGTTCTGCTTAACCTCTGGTTCTACCAGTTTGGCAGCTATTGATTGTTCTTTAAGCTGTAAAAGTCACAACGGCTCCCAGAAGCATGACCAATATTGCAGACATCCTATTGCTCACAGTTTCATTCCTTGAACTGTTAAAATGTCTGTGACCATTTCCTGATATTGCATTGGCTTAGTCAGGCAACATCACTGACCTCACTGTCACAAGCGCAATACAAATAGAGATGTTTCATTGCAGCTGTGATGGAGGTCTAGCAGAAAGGGCCTCTGCCAAAGAACACAATCCTTGAGGCAGGGATAGCTTCCAGTGGCAGTCAGGCTTCCCATGCGGCCTATATTTATTAATAGTTTCAGAGGTAGTCGTATTGGTCTGCGGTACAACAGGTAGATTTGAGTTCAGTGGCACCTTAGAGACCAACAGGATTTTCGGGGCATAACCTTTCAAGAGTCAAAGCTCCCTTCGGCAGACTCTTGAAAGTTCATATCCCCCTAAATCCTCTTGGTTTCTAAGGTGCTATTGACTCAAACCTAGCTATATTTATTCATGTATTATAAAAGAATCATGAATACATTAAATCACAGTTTGTAAGGCTGATTCTTGTTTGTGTGCTTGTTTCTTCAGCGTACCTAGGTAACATTATCTCAGACTTTCATATGGCAGCAATTAAGGATGAAGAATTGCCTTCTTTTTTGATATTTGTGCATTTTGTTAGGGTGTGTGTGTGTGCATGCGTGCAACCTCTGGTGACTCCTACTGGGGCATGGAGAACGTTCAGAGAAGTGGCTTGAATCCTGATGCTGGTATTCTTTGGAGGTCTTCCATCCAAATACTTGCCAGGGTCGGCCCTGCTGAGCTTCCGAGTTCTGATGAGATCGGGCTTGCCTGGGCTATTCAGGTCAGGGCAAATTGCCTTACTTCTTGCTAAAATTTCACTGAAGTGACTTTTCCAGACTCTAGTACTGAATGCAAGGATTCAGCCTGTTGTCCTCACATGTATACAGCTGGCAACACTGCATACTACTTGATAGCAGAATCTAACCTCTAGGAGCTGAGTGACAGATTTTGGTGTTATAAATGGGCAAACTGTTAATTGATAATAGACTGATAATTCATTTGTTGATATTTTACTGCTAGAAGAAGGCTGTGCATCAATATATGTATCTTGTCCTTCATCATTCATTTTTTCATATTTTGGAAACTCTGTTCATTATAAGTAAAAACAAGCTTAATATTGACAGAATTTGCTCTTCAGTCAACTGCAGTCTTAGATCCAATAATGTTTGTTCAATAATCTTAGGTAATTTGCACCAGTGAGATAGTTGGATATTATATTGGCATTCATTCGATCGTTTGAATTTAATTCCAGCGAGTGCAGTTCATTCATTTTAGAAAAATTCTATATTGATCAAATAAAAGAAATGATAGCAGGAGATTCAGAAGCCGGTAATGCATCTGGTCTAAATTGTTTCTGTAGACAGTTGGTTGGACCCAGTGATCCTCAGATGCAAAGACTGAAAACCTTTCTTGTGTTCCCCTTGCCCTCGTCAATCATTTCAGACCCTGGGAAAGTTTATTCCTGAGGACATGGGAGCTGTGACAACTAATAGTCACAGTTGTCGGGAAGTGGCAGATAGGGCAAAATTACTCCCTTCCTCATCTGTCAGTGGAAACTTTCCAGGGGTTAGAAAGGATGGGGCGGGGGGGGGGAGAGAGACCTGTGACCATCAATACCTTCCATTGATAGATCATTTGATCCAACCTAGTGGTTTAGTAACAGCTACTGCCAATTTTGAAGCTGGAGGTAGTGACAATTTTCCTTGTAAGGTACTGTAGGATTTGAAAGAATCATTTATATTACCGTGGCTGAGAGAGGGAATAAATTCCAACCCAGCCTGTCTTTTACATATGATTGTGCTATTGCCAATTTGAATATAGCAGCTGTTATCGGGCTCTCATGATAGTTTTGCTTTTTGACAGGATTTCACATTTTTAAAAATTCCAGAAGTTGTCAGCTGTGAAATACTGATTCCACTGTATTTAATCTATCAAATGCTGTCAGATAAAACACTACCTCAACCCTCAAATACTGTTACATACCGATTAACAAAAAATGTTAAATATGCACTAACAGTAGTTTCCAAACTGTTTCCCAAGAAACTCAGGGTTCGTTGGAAGCTTTTTAGGTGTTCCTCAATAAGACCTCTGTCCAGCTCAGATTTCTATCCTGGCCCTTCTCCCAGGAGTTCAGGGCAGCCTACATGCTTCTCCCCTCCTCCATTTTATCCTCACAACAATAAGGCTAGTAGACATGAGAGACAGTGACTGGCTCAAGGTCATCCCATGAGCTTTATAATCAAGAGGGGATTTGAATCCAGGTCTCACTAGTTCTTTTTCTACGCTGAATAACCATAGGGGAATATGGCACATGTTCTTCTAGAGCACACTTTCAGTTAACAATTGCTTGTGAGGGGTGACATGATTGAGGTTTATAAGATTATGCATGGGATAGAGCAGGTAGAGAAAGAAGTACTTTTCTCCCTTTCTCACTATACAAGAACTCATGGGCACTCAATGAAATTGCTGAACAGTCGGGTTAGAACAGATAAAAGGAAGTACTTCTTCACCCAAAGAATGATTAACACATGGAATTCACTGCCACAGAAGGTGGTGGCTACAAGCATGGACAGCTTCAAGAGGGAATTAGATAAGCATATGGAACAGAAGTCCATCGGTGGCTATTAGCCACAAGGTATAGGTAGGAACTCTCAGGCTGGGGCAAGTGATGCTCTGTATTCTTGGTGCTTGGGGGACGGTCAACAGTGGGAGGGCTTCTAGTGTCCTGGCCCCACTGGAGGACCCCCTGATGGCACCTGGTATTTTTGGCCACTGTGTGACAGAGCATTGGACTAGATGGGCCATTGACCTGATCCAACATTGACTTCTCTTATGTTCTTATGTGCTGAGGCCTAAGAACAACATCCTGTGTGACTTGAATGTGCACCATGGAACAT
The DNA here is from genome assembly GCA_029375565.1 of Gekko gecko. Classification (NCBI taxonomy): domain Eukaryota; kingdom Metazoa; phylum Chordata; class Lepidosauria; order Squamata; family Gekkonidae; genus Gekko; species Gekko gecko. Next base: position 101,297,871 of record JAPDNY010000002.1, on the reverse strand, counting down.
GTCCTGGAATATTCTGCAGTGCACAGAGGTTTACAGGTGCTGTTGTAGGGTGCATAATCAATGCATACAATGTGACAGATGTCTGTGGCTCCTTTGTCAGACAACCAGATGAAAAGTGTTTCCCAAAAGCAGAAAGTCTGAAAATCATTGTGATATAAGACTACAAATCAGCATGGTCAATATTGTCAAATATTAAGTACCATTGCGGACTTCCGGTTAATGGCGTCTTGCAAGTGGACATGCCTCTGGGGTGCTCCCAGGACATGATCTGCGCGCTAGCAGTTTTTGGAGGGGGGGCAAGCAATCGCTGCTCCCTGGGAGCCTTGGGGAAAAGGCTCCCAGCCAAGGGGCTTCCGAGGGGCTGCCTCTTCTCCAGCGCGATGCTGGAGAATTGAGGTGCTCCTCCGCCCCAGTGGTCCGACCACTGTGCGTCCGTATGGATTTAGAGCTGCCGGCCGGAACAAGAGGCAGAGATTGAGCGACCAAACTAATCCAAGTGAAGTTGCAAGACAAGCAATGAGCAGTAAGTTATATAAAAGCGTACTGGCGCTTTAAAAAGAAAGCACCCTCCTTGGCAGTAACGTGGGAAGAGAGCGGGGGAGGGGCTCCTCCCACACGCAGAGACTTAAAAGCAGAATAGCAAGGGGGGAGCGGAAGAACAAGCAAAGAAACCAATTTTGAGAACCTTACCAGCAAAGCTGAAGCATTTTGGAGACTTTCAGAGACTTTATAAACTTTCAGTTAAAGTAAACAATTTAGGAAGATGGCGGGGAAGCGAACCGACAAAGGAATGAAACCGAAACCACCAGGCAGCATGAGTCCGAGGCCAGAAGAAACCATAGAGTTTCCTAAGCTTCTAGCAGACTCTTTACGCCCCCTTCTGGACCAAATGACTAACATCAATCAGCAATTGACAACTCTAAACCAGAATTTTGCAGCACAGCAACTGCAACTTGCGGAAACTACAAAGAAAACAGAGCAGATGGTTGCAAAAGTGATGGAACTTGATGCCAGTTCAAAAAAAGCAGGGGAAAAGATGCAAATGCTAGAAAAGAAGCAAACTTTGGAGAAAACTCAACTGTTACAGCTACATATGGAGACAGCAGATATGGTACTCTGGTTCCAAGGGGTGACTGAAGCTCCCAATGAGAATCTTAAGCAACTACTGAGCGATGCATTGGCCCCAATGACAGATTTAAAAGCAGAAGATATTTTCAGTGAAATGGATGTGGCCTATAGATCCTATTCTACATACTTTAAAAAGAATAATCTGCCAGGATTAATCATCATTGTGAGATTCTCAAAGTGACATTTAAGAGATTTAATATTAAAAGTGACTACAAATACACCTCTGAAAATTAGAGGCAACAATATAAGGATACTAAAAGACATCCCATTTGAGATAAGAAGAAAGAGACAGAAGTATAAGGATTTAATCCATTTCTTACAAACAAATAGCATTGCATACAGGTGGCTAATTCCCAAATGCGTCACCTTCAAAATAAAGGAAAAGAGAGAGAAAATTGACTCTGTTTTCAAAGCACGGGAGTTCCTGTGGCTGCAACTGGGAGATCCAGAAGAGGATACAAAAGAAGACGAGGACAGCAAGTCCACTGGTGAATTGGATTCTGTGTCTTCCGATGAAGACTCTGATGCAGAAAAGGGGGCAGCTGTTCCCAAACAAAGCTACCAACTGAGAGAGCGCAAGGAGAAGAAAAAAAAGAACTGAGACTCTGAAAGTTCATTTAAAGCATTTATTTCATGAGATGTTCTGGGGAGGGCTCTTAAAATGGGTAAATAGTTAAGCTGATGCAGAATTGGGACTATTAGATTATGCTCAAGGCTTTTTAAGCTTTTTTATTGGACTAATACAGATATAAGCATATTGAAGATCTCCATCTCTTGGGGGTTTAGTTAGGTGTGGTTATCTTTGCTTTCTCCTTAGTTGTAGATGGTTCCCTCCCCTTTCCTGTTGTAGTTTGTTGTAGTGTATAGAAAATGCAAATTAAAAAAAAATCCCCTTCGGGGGGCCAAAAAAAAAAAAATTAACTACCATTGCATGACCACTATCAAAAATTATAAAGTATCAATTGTCAAAACTGAAATCAGATTTCTTTTGGTGTCAAATATAAATGTAAATTATTTGACCAATACTATTTACATCATTTATAGTTTGCCTTTCTTGCTGAGATTCAAGGACAATCACAACATTTATAAAGTGCAATAGAAATAAAGATGAATACTAGACAAGTTTTTATCCAGAGAATAGTTGACATCAACAGTTTCAGAGTAGAATTTTGAGAAGACTTGTTAGAAGGAAAGTCATCTCAGCAATGGCAAACTGGATCAGGTTGGTCCTGAAAGAGATCAGACTAAGAGCTTAGCTAGGACTGGACCTTGTTGTAACCTTGATGATATAGCTAAACACCAGCAGCTACTTATTCTTTGGGATTTGGGGGGATTGTTTACTATTGCCATAATGGTAAAGCCAAAGCTTCTCTTTAAAAGGATATAGTGTGGTAAACATGGCTCTCTGGCACTGAGAATCTTGTTCAATATTTTTTTTGGTGCCCTGGCATTCTGTTTTTGTGGGTCATGCTGTTAGATGACTCATTGTGTCATCACCAACCATGCATGGAAGGTTAATCCAGTCCATTGGAAGGTTAAACAACAAAGTTAGCTGCATGGGGATAAAGATGTCAACATCAGGGACTTCACAGTTCTCAGCATTTGGCACTGACTCTCTGGGAGCATTGCTCTTGGCTTTGGCCAAGGCAGTAAAGATCTCAAAGACTGCTTTTCTCTGCCAGTGAGTTCTCAACTATAGGTCCCTGAACAGATGTTGGTAATGGAGAATGACACAAGCCAGAAGGGAGTAGTAAATGGATTTTCCCATTCTATTTATTTATTTAGATGTCTTTAAAAACATCCTAAGGACTCAGGCAGGTAGCATTATTTATAACAGAAAGTAAAATAACCACATAACAATTTAAACTGGTTTCTGAGCAATAGCTTAACCAGAAAGGTTTTTAAGACTTCCTGAAAATGTTCAGCATCCAGGGAAAGCTTCATACATTGAGCCCAGAGGAAAGATGGGGTATAGGTAATTTAATAAATATAAATAAAATTGATAAATAATCAAATCCAGGTGTTTGGACTTGACACGGGATGGTATGCTGAAGCTGGTAGTCTCTGTTGTGGTTTTGTTTCTACAGAACATTCAAGCCTTCCTGGAAGTGTCATCCTCTAACCCAGCAGCCTGGAATCTGAGGAAGGCAGGTTGTGGCTGTATAGGAGAAGAGAAGCAACTGCATTCTGCACATAGGTACTCTTTTCTTTATTACTACTTTGCATATTTCAGGGCTGAGCCAAATGAATAAGGACCAGGGAATAAGGAACCAACTTCAGCCTCGTTCCCGGATTTAAGCCCCGGCTCAGATTAAGATCTTTATATATTTTTAGGGTGGCCACTTCTCCATCTAAAAATATATAAAGGACAGTGATCCAGATGATGCTTCTCCTGCTCTTGTCTCCTCCTGTTCCAGTGTCCATCTTCTTCCTCTGCCTGCTGTAGTCACAAACAGAATTCTGCTTGCTACAGCAGATTTGAGAGGAGGGTGGATAAAGGGACTAGGAGGAGGAATGATGTTGCAGAAGTCTCCCATTTCCCCCAAAATCTTTATATTCAGCATCTCTGGAGTGTGACCTGGCAACCCTAAACTGTTGCTTTGGGCAACAATTTCAATACTAGCACTTTGAATTGGTCTTGTCAGTACCACTCTTCAGCAGAGTTCAGTGACTGCTGTGGAGTGTTGTCCTTTTAAGATTCCATTGCTGTTGTTGAAGCTCTGCTAAAGTGTGCTCCTGACAAGAACAATTCAAAGTGACAGTTTTGGAAATATTGCCCGAACCAGCTTAGGGTAGCCAGATCAAAAGGGATACTGCAGTGTCCTGTTCCAGCCACAGCTTCTGAATCCAGACAAAGGAAGTCCCACATTCAGTGTATTGGAGTAGCAATACTCTGGTGTTGAAGTTTCTGATCGCGAAGACTGTGTCTCATTTGTGCCATGTGTTTCCCTTTGTGCTTTCATTAATAATGCATTGCTTGAATGGAGTGTATGATTATTCATGGTTGCCAACCTCCAAGTAGATTCTGGAGAAATCCTGGAATACATACTCATCTACAGAATACAGAAGAGCCACGGTGGCTCAGAGGTTAAGATGCTGAATTGCAGACCGGAAGATCGGTAGCTCGACAATCGAGACCCTAGTGCCGCATGATGCAGTGAGCTCCCATCTCTGGCCCCAGCTCCTGCCAATCTAGCAGTTTGAAAGCAAGAAATTGTAAGTAGATAAATAGGTATCACTTTGGTGGGAACGAAACAGTGTTCTGTGTGCCTCGGCTGAAGTCTTCAGACAGCACTGGCTCTTCAGCTTGGAAACACAGATGAGTACCACCCCCTAGAGTCAGATTCGACTGGTTCTCGAGCAAGGGAAACCTTTACCTTCACAGAATAATCAGTTCCATGGAGACAATGGCCAGTTTGGAGTGTGGACTCTTATGGCTGAGGTCATACCCTGCTGAGGTTTATCCTTTCTCAGACCCTGCCCTCTGCAGGTTTCACCCCCAAATGTCCTGGAATTTCCCAATCTGGAGTTAGTAACCTAATAGTATTGCAATGTAAATTGAATGAAAAATAAAATGTGTATTTGATTTGCAAATGGCCCTCTTCCACTTTTTCTGCAGCAAATTCACAATATTCAGAAGTGATACATTCCAGACTAAAAGGCTTTTTTTTTTTGTGAACTCCCTCCAGATGGGAATCTATCAGGATATGGTCAGCTCTAAGAATGATCTGGATTGATGAGTGAGCTTCCATGTTATCAGCGCTCCAGCAGAAACCCAAGATGTGGAATTGGCTTAAAGAGAGATGCAGAAATATGTGCTGGGCACAGAAAGAGAAATAATGAGTGCGCCAAATCTTCACCATTCCTGTCAATAGTAGCTTAGGTATACAGATACATATAGAACTTAATATGAGAGTAGAACCAGAGCAGTCCAATAGTGTATGTGGGTGTGTGAATAAGTGAGTCTTTAAAAGACTTTAAAAGGGGTAACTTCCCTGGTATGAGGGGACATGTGAGGAAGAAATTGAGAGGAAGAGTGGAGAAGGTCAAAACCATTGGGGAAGCTTGGAGACTATTTAAAAATACAATCCTAGAAGCTCAGAAAAAATATATACCGCAGGTTAGGAAAGGCACAAATAGGTATAGAAAAAAGCCTGCATGGTTAACTAATAAAGTAATGGAAGCTGTAAAAGATAAGAAGGATTCCTTTAAGCGGTGGAAAGCTAGTCTCAGTGAGGTTGATAAAAGGGATCACAGACTGTGATCAGGCAAGCAAAAAGGGGATATGAGGAGCATATCGCAAAAAACATAAAAGCCAACAATAAAACTTTCTTCAAATACATTAGAAGTAGGAAGCCAGCCAGGGAGGCAGTGGGGCCCTTGGATGACCAACGGAAAAAGGAGTAGTGAAGGATGATAGGGAAATGGCTGAGAAGCTGAATGCATTTTTTTGCCTCTGTCTTCACTGTGGAAGAGGAGAAGTGCTTGCCCACTCCAGAAGCACTGATTTCGGAAGGGGGTTTGAAAGACCTGAATCAGATTGCGGTGACAAGAGAGGAAGTCCTCCGACTGATGGACAATTTAAAAACTAATAAATCACCAGGCCCGGATGGCATTCATCCGAGAGTTCTGAAAGAACTCAGATGTGAACTTGTGGATCTCCTGACAAAAATATGTAATCTTTCTTTAAAATCTGCCTCCATTCCTGAGGACTGGAAGGCAGCTAATGTCACTCCCATCTTTAAAAAGGGCTCCAGGGGAGATCCAGGAAATTACAGGCCAGTCAGTCTGACATCAATACCAAGTAAGTTGGTGGAAACTGTTATTAAGGAAAGAATTAGTAGGCACATTGCTAAACAAAAACTATTGAGGCAGACTCAGCATGGGTTCTGTAAGAGAAGATCTTGTCTCACTAACCTGTTAGTGTTTTCTGAGGGAGTGAACAAGCATGTGGACAAGGGAGACCCAATAGATATTATTTACCTTGACTTCCAGAAAGCTTTTGATACAGTTCCTCATCAAAGGCTCCTAAGTAAGCTCAATAGTCATGGGATAAAAGGACAAGTCCTCTTGTGGATCAAAAACTGGCTTATAAATAGGAAACAGAGAGTGAGTATAAATGGGAAACTTTCTCAGTGGAGAGTGGTAAGCAGTGGGGTACTTGGTCCAATGCTTTTTAACTTGTTTATTAACAATTTGGAATTGGGAGTAAGCAGTGAAGTGGCTAAATTTACAGATGAAATGAAGTTGTTCAGGGTGGTGAAAACCAGGGAGGATTGTGAGGCACTCCAAAGGGATATGTCGAGGATGGGTGAGTGGGTGTCAACGTGGCAAATGGGGTTCAATGTGGCCAAGTGCAAAGTGATGCACATTGGAGCCAAAAATCCTAAATATAAATACACGTTGATGGGGTCTGAACTGGCAGAGACTGACCAAGAGAGAGATCTTGGAGTCATAGTAGATAACTCAATGAAAATGTCTAGACAGTGTGTAACTGCAACAAAGAAGGCCAATGCTATGCTGGGGATTATTAGGAAGGGAATTGAAAACAAATCAGCCAGTATCATAATGCCCCAGTATAAATCATTGGCGCGACCTCATTTGGAATACTGTGTACAGTTCTGGTCGCCACATCTCAAAAAGGATATTATAGCATTGGAAAAAGTGCAGAGAAGGGCAACTAGAATGATAAAAGGGTTGGAACACCTTCCCTATGAAGAAAGGTTAAAACGCTTGGGGCTCTTTAGCTTGGAGAAATGACGGCTGAGAGGTGACATGATCGAGGTTTATAAGATTATGAATGGGATTGAGCAGGTTGAGAAAGAAGTACTTTTCTCCCTTTCTCACAATACAAGAACTCGTGGGCACTCCATGAAATTGCTGTGCAGTCAGGTTAGAACAGATAAAAGGAGGTCCTTCTTCACCCAAAGAGTGATTAGCATATGGAATTCACTGCCACAGGAGGTGGTGGCAGCTACAAGCATGGACAGTTTCAAGAGGGAATTAGATAAACATATGGAGCAGAAGTCCATCAGTGGCTATTAGCCACAGGGTATAGATGGGAACTCTCAGTCTGGGGCAGGTGATGCACTCTATTCTTGGTGCTGGAGGGGGCAGCAGTGGGGGCTTCTAGTGTCCTGGCCCCACTGCTGGACCTCCTGATGGCACCTGGTATTTTTGGCCGCTGTGTGACAGAGTGTTGGACTAGATGGGCCATTGGCCTGATTCAACATTGGCTTCTCATGTTCTTATGTTCTTAACATGGGAGAAGTTCCTGCATTTTTTCAAAAGGTAATTCAGTCAGTGAAGCTTTTGCTCCCATGGAAACTCCACAGAGGGAAAAACCTTTATCTACTCAGAATGCTTTGCAACTCCCCTCTCCACAAAAGTTATGTGCCTCTAGTAGCTGTAGAGTAGTAGGTGAAAAATTAAAGGAACAGTGGCTTTATCCATCAGTGCAACTTCATGTCAGAAAGCTACCTACTTACCTGTTAAATTGTTGCCAGTCTTGCAACCCTTAAAACACCTAAGCGGGGGGAGAGACGGTCATCCTACTAGTGGAAGTGCAGTCCAGCTGTGAGGTTACCATTGAGAATACCTCATTCATAGACTAATAGATGGGGATGCTATCATCAAGAGGACCATCACTATTAAAGATATTCATGAAGCATAACTCCTTTTTTATGGTCTCCACACTTTTAAAAGAAGCATGATTTGCTGGAAATAGCTGGTGACCTCCACACCATAAAAAGCTTCACACACTGATTTCTGCCAGTCACAATGCTGTTAAGGCACACAAGCAAGCCAGACTACAGTTTCTGAATTGGCAAGCCTAGATATAAAAATAATAATTCTTCACATTTATGTAGTGTTCAAAGCATTTCATATAGCTGGCTTGTTGGGATCCTTAGAACAGCCTGTAAAGGCAGTCCAGTACTATTACCCCAACAGACAGACTGCTTTGCCTAAGGCATCCTGATGGGTTTGTGGCAGAGGGGAGATTTGAACTAATGATAGCTGGTTATCTTAGGGAGAAGTCCTAAGCAGGTCAACTTGTAAGTTAGCCCCATTTATTCAATGGGGCTTATTTTCCTAAAAGTACTCTTAGGGTGTGATCATACTTACCAGAAGCCTTGGCAGACATGTGATTCCCCTGCGAATTAAAGGGACGCGATCAAACAGACACATCTGTCTGGCTCCTGGAGTCATCGGCGGGGTGTCATTTCATGCCACAGGAGCATGGTTAAAAGCTACCGATGAAAACCTACTATCATCGGGAACTGCGGGGCGCGTGGGCAGAAGTATGATTGCACAAACGCGTGTCATTGCAGCCGGGGCAAACAGCCTCGCTTCCTGCCTGCATTTTCTCCCTTCTGTGTGACCACAGCCTTAGGAGTGCAGCCTTCGGCACTATGTTATAACATCTCCTAGCCTAAACATTTATTTTAAACATTTACACCCTTCATTCAGCCACATATGGCTTTAAGTTGGAGAGGGTGGTCTTTTAGGACACCACAGGCCTGCACAGTGTTGCTCCCATTTTTTGTTCTCATCCCTACGTTGGAGAGAATGTGCATCACCAGCTAAAGCATCTCTTCTCTTAACTACCCTTGGAAAACTAGGAAGCCCTGCTCTAAAGTAACACCCAAAGCATGGTGATTGGATGGCAGAAACATTTGTGTCTTGTTGGGAGGTTCAATACGTAACTATAATCCTACATTTGAAATCGTGTGGAACCAAGAACTTTGATTGAGGCATGTTGTTGAGTACTGCCTCCCCTGTCTGTCTATGTGAGTGTTGAGCAGCAGCCCTCCATGTGAACTCTGGAGGCTGGGTAGATGTAATTCATGTCCACAGACAGGGAATGAAAGCTGATGAGACTGTTTAACTATTTTTGTTAGATCTGTGCTGCTTCCTGCAGTCTCTGGCCAGGGTCAATGTTCTGGTTAGCATCATGTTTTATAAATATGTTTTATTTCTAATTTTCTGCATAATGCTATGCTTATTAACTTTTTTATAAACACATTTTCTGTTTGTCTCAGACTCTTTGATGCATGAGAAAATAATGCTTGGTTGTTGTTGTTGTTTTTAAAAAAAACTGTGTAGGTTAAGACACTCTCACTTCCTCCTGAATGTTATTTATTTAGACTGCAGTCCTTTAACCATCAGGAAATAAAAGGCATTTGGATTCTTCTCACCATTGTCCTGGTTAGACCTATAATAGTGATGCGGAGCAACAGATGATAGTATTCGCTTTCCTTTCTGTAGAGAAGAAGGTGAGACAAGGCTTGGTTGTAATGACTACAGGAAAGGTTTCTTTTTTGAGATTCCTGGAAGTAGTCTGATCCTGGCTGCGGTCACACACACAAAATAATCCACTTTCAATCCACTTTCCAACTGGATTTTGCCAGTTCACACACAGTAAAATTCATTTGGAAAGTGCACTTGAAAGTGGATTATTTAGTGTGTGTGACTGCAGCACCTGTGAGCCACCACCCCCAGTTCTATCTTTGACAAAGGCTGCAAAAGTGGGCCAATGAAATAAGACACAACCCCTGTTCATTCAAGGGTCCAAAACATGGCCACCTTCACTAATCCAAGATCATAATGGATATTGGTGTTATTTCCCCAAAAAGTGGTGAAGGAACCACTATACGGTCCTAAGGTGTCCATCTGTTCTTTGACAGTTGTGTTGCAGGCAGAAATTCAATGGGTGTCACCACAGCCCTGGTTAGTGTTTGGATGGGAGACCACCATGGAATACCAGGGCTGCTAAGGGAAGGCAGACAATGGCAAACCACCTCTGAATGCCTGTTGCCTTGAAAACTCCATGGGGTCGCCATAACTCAGCTGCAACTTGACAGCAAAAAAAAAAAAAAAAAAGCAGTCATAGAAGGGACGATTAACACCTCTAAGTGTAACAGCTCTAAGAGGGTGGTTTTACTGATAATTAATCTGTCAACATAATGGCTGAGCCCCCAAAGAGGGGAGAATAGTACAGGAAATCACCTTTGCTCTTGTCAGCAGAACTGAAGTGAGGCAGCTTGGTATGTTTCACCATTGTCCCCTCAGTTCAATTTACTAAAACTTTAAATGGGGAGATAGAGAATTTTGTCATTTGCAAGGGTTGCCTGGCTTACAACAGTACAACATGTGGTAACTTGATGTGCTCTGTCATTGCTGGTATCCATCTTTTGATGTTTGCAAAAGTGGAAGCAGTCAACAGAGTCTTATCAAGACATGAGTGATTCCCTTAGTTCCACTCCTTTATTGTTCCACTGTTGTATTGGATCTTGGGTTCTTTGGTTATTTTTCGGCATGAAAACTGATAATAGAGTGTGTGTGTATGTGTGTCAGAGGAGGTACTTATTCCTTTAATTATTAAAAATAGATTTATCCATCTTAACTGGCTCCCTTGAAAGAAAACAGTTTCTTAATTTCTGTTACATCTCTGTAGGAGTGCAGCAACTCTGCAGTGCCCCTGTATAGCACAAAATATGAAGCCCTTCAAAACTAAGCTCTATTATTTTTATGTTGCACAAAAGTGAAATTGTACTCTTAATTAGTTTTAATTAAAACCCTTTCAAAACCAATCTTTCATGTTATTCGTTTTTTAAAAATATCCTTTCCTCAACATTACTTCTGTGCAACAAAACAATAACAAGATGATCTTTTGTTTTAAAAACAAGAAGAAAAAAACAAAGAATGCATTTCAGAAATAGAAGTCTGTGAAAATGCCAGATTCCAACATTATGGATTCTGCTTCAATAAGTATTGTCAATAGCATGGAGTAAAAAAATCTAGAGAGAAATTTGGCATAGGAAGGTTTTATAAGTATTATTTTTGTTATCAATAAAAGTTGCTTTAGCGTCTTGTCCTATTTGCCTGCCTGCAGCTTTTGGAATGCCACTGAATTAGTTTCAAATGAGCCTCGCAAATTTGTTCATTGCTTAGATCAAAGACTAAGGAAAACTCATCTCCCAGCTACTGAATGAGCCCATTTATATTTACATACATTTGAATGAACTTGCACATGCAAATGAACAGTTGCCATTTTTCTCTCTTCCTTTGGAGAAAAGTGATGAACTAAGATTGAGAAGGAACATCTCATCCTACATAGTGTTGTGTATATGACCAAAGTCCATTGGGGGGTCAGGGTATTCTGGCAGGACTTCCATATATTTAACTGTTATACATCCATGGTTTCCACTTTTTGTCTTTAAAAAAATGCCTTGAATTCTGAAACATTGATGTACTTCGGACAAAGCTTCACTTAAGCGTTGATAGGACTGCAGCTATAAGAGTTGTGAATGCGATGAGGTTACTGGAGGCTAGACTGTCACTGAACCTGGAGGTCATCTCTTTTAATCCAGAGAGGATGGAGGTGATAGTCAATCTTACAGTACTGGTTGTTTTTCTTAAAAGTATCAGAATTGGGACAGCAGACGTAATTGAAAAGGCCAATCTTACTGCAAACAACCTCAATGTGTTGTTCAATAGAGACAGTTTAGTTAGTCCCATGACTGGGTGTGTGCGTGCATGTGTCTTGTGCTTTGGATAAACGTTAAAGTAGGTAAGGTGATCTCTTTTGGACTGACAGATTAGATTTTGCCACATTAACTCCCCTGATGCTCGTCTAATAAAAGGCATTGTCTTTCTTGTTTTATGCTGAAGCTGCATGTTTTTGTTGTGAATTGCTCACAGAATGATGGATGAAGAAGTCGTTACCTGCAAATGTGTGTATCTCACTCTAGACAACTCTCTCCCTGCAAAAAACTTCAGGAGGGGGTATAATACGAACAGTGGGAGAAGGTGTGCTTATCTCCCCATCTGTTTGCCCCAGCAAGTGAAACTGCCAAAGAGATAAAAATGATAACCCACACAATGATCTCTCTGCTGAATTAAGTGTGGCTTACTTCTTGGTAAGATTGCTTATGGTTGCAGTTGATCCATTCTACTGTGTTTCTAGTTACGTGTGTCATAGAATGGAGTAGAATGGACAAGAGCACTGGAGAAGGAACAGAAGAGTTTCCTCTTCATCACAAATTTTAAGGGACACAGAAAAATTCTAGGCCGAGACTGGGACCTTTTCTGCACCTCCGTGTTGCCACTGTTTCCCAGCAAGTTGAATCCCTAGGTGATGCTCTGACTTTGCAGCACCCCTTCCACAAAAGGGCATTTATTTCAAGGAATTTTTCTTGAATTCAGATCCAACCCTCCTCATGTGTTCCATGTTTCCTTTGAAAAGCGGTTGTGCGGCTGTGTCATCATGTACTTTGTCAGCGATGGAACCTCGCTTTTTTTTTGCACATGTGCAGTAATGTTATAACATCATAACATTGTAAAAAAGGCTGGATGCTATCATGTGGAACAGCATGGTTGCCACCATGGCAGGGGATCATTGAACTGGGTACACCAATTCATAACATTACTATTTAGTAATTATGAAGCACGTTAAATGTGTCATCATGTACTTCCTCAGTGATGGAACCTCTTTTTTTGCACATGTGCAGTAATGTTATAACATAGAATCATAGAGTTGGAAGGGACTTCCAGGGTCATCTAGTCCAACCCCCTGCACAATGCAGGAAATTCACAAATACCTCCCCCACACCACCCGGCATTGATCACTGTTCCATACCCAGAAGATGTCAAAAAACCTCCAGGATCCCTGGCCAAACTGGCCTGGAGAAAAATTGCTTCCTGACCCCAAAGTGACAATCAGCATTTCCTTGGGCATGCAAAAAAAGGGCCACAAGAACTAAGCACTGAGGCAACCCTTCCTGCCCTCCCTTGTTGTGATTTGCCTAACTTCACAGAATCAGCATTGCTGTTAGATGGCCTTCTAGCCTCTGTTTGAAAACCTCCAAAGAAGGCCACTGTAAAAAAAAAGGCTGGATGTATGATGGGGAACAGCATGGTTGCCACCATTTCAAAGGTTCTCCACTCCTCCTTAGTTGCCAACTAAGAAAATGGCTGGCAATGATTCCCACAGAATCCTAATGGAAATAGTATTCCGTTTATGATTGTCTGGATACACGAATTCATAACAGTGTTATTCAATAATTACGAAGCATGCTAAATGGAAATACTGCACATGTCAAGTTTCCATGATTATCAAATCAATTATATAATCCCATTATTTTCAGATGTTTAAAAGACTGAATTGTCATCGAAAACACACTGGGACCTATGGGGGGGGGAAGGGGAGAATGAAGAAACAATACAAACACAAGGCGATGAAATCTATCGACAAAATAAAAAATGAACAGAAAGGAACTTCATGGATGGGTAATTGCATGGAGAAAGTTACATTAAACCTGACTGTTCATTTTGGCTCTGTGTTCTAACAAAGCAATATTATTAAGTTAAAAAACAACCACCACCATTGTCATAACACAATTCAAATAACCTGGGGCAACTACTGAAGGGAGATAATGTAATACAGAATGGGGGGGAAATCCAGAATAAAAAGAAGGCTGAACTTGGTTTTAGTGCAGAATGGGGGGGAAATCTGGATTAAAGAAAAGGTTGAGTTTGATGTTAGTGCAGAATTGCTTGGAGGACACTGTGGTGAACATGGATTAAAAGGAGAGAGCAGAAAGGGCCTGAGAGAGGATGCTGGCATTCCACAGTTAACCCAGATTCAGGTTGATTAGGGAACATGTGCCCAAATTAGCTCAAGTATGTGTGGTAGTGAGTGCATACTGTTAAGTATGGACAACTTAACAACGAAGTGATTTCAGCAAGTGCTTCAGCTTTATTGGTAACAACAAACTCCAACTCTGAATGCAGCAAGACTTCAACTCAGGAACACACAACAGCAAGTGGAGCACAGCTCCCTTTTTAAACTCTCCCGGGCTGTCAAAGCCACACCCACAGTTAGCTAAAGGCCAATCACAACACAAAGATAAAGGCCAATCACAACACAGGGATAAAGGCCAATCACAACACAGAGATAAAGGCCAATCACAACACAGGGATAAAGGCCAATCACAACACAGAGATAAAGGCCAATCATAACACAGGGATAAAGGCCAATCACAACACAGAGATAAAGGGCAATCATAACACAGGGATAAAGGCCAATCACAACACAGAGATAAAGGTCAATCATAACACAGGGATAAAGGCCAATCAGGACCGTTCCCTCTTTGCAACATTCTCACACAGTGATTGGGTATTTCAGGGGTCTTTTCGGGGGGGGGGAGCCCACCAGAGCGCAGCTCGGGGAGCTCAGAAGCCAAGCCCCGCCCCCAGCCGGGGTCCCGGAGAGTCTTTCAGGCAGCGGAATGTCAATTTCAGCTCCATTATATTCTATGGGCCATTGAAGTCAATGGTGAAAACATAGGGTATATTCTAGGGGCTGGAGGAGAGGGGGTTTGAGGGAGAGGCTCGAAACTCACAGGATAGCTGATGGAGCCTCTCCCCAAGATACCCACCAAGTTTCAAGAACATTGGACCAGGGGGTCCAATTCTATGGCCCCCTAAACAGGTTGTCCCTATTCCCTCCATTGTTCTCTATAGTGGGAAAAAAATAACTTATTTTCCCACCATAGAGAACAATGGAGGAAATGGGGCAACCTGTTTGGGGCCCATAGAATTGGACCCCTGGTCCAATGTTCTTGAAATTTGGTGGGTATCTTGGGGAGAGGCTCCATCAGCTATCCTGTGATCTTGGAGCCTCTCCTCAAACCCTCCCCTCCAGCCCCCAGAATATACCCTATGTTTTCACCATTGACTTCAATGGCCCATAGGGTATAATGGGGCTGAATTGCCACTGAATTTCTTTCATTCCCTCCTTTCCTTCTTTCTTTTTCCTCTTTCCCTCATTCTTCTCTTCTCTTCTCTTCTCTTCTCTTCTCTTCTCTTCTCTTCTCTTCTCTTCTCTTCTCTTCTCTTCTCTTCTCTTCTCTTCTCTCTCTCTCTCTCTCTCTCTCTCTCTTTCTTTCTTTCTTTCTTTCTTTCTTTCTTTCTTTCTTTCTTTCTTTCTTTCTTTCTTTCTTTCTTTCCCACCTTCTTCTCTTCTCTTTTTCCTCCTTTCCCTGTTTCCCTCCCTCTTCCCTCTCTTTCTTTCTCTCTTTCCTTCCTTCTTTCCTTCTCTCTACTCTCTCTCTTTCCTTCCCTATTTCCTCCTTCGGTGGCCGAACTCTAGTGAGAAGGAGTTTAAACTTTAAACCCCTTCTCTCTTAGCTCCCCCACCCAGACCAGCTGGGGAAGGGAAGGGGAGGCTTTTGAAGATGCTTCCCCCCCTTTTGCTTCCCCTTCTGACATCACTTCCGGTGATGTCAGGGGGTGTGGCATATGCTAATAGCCTAATCGCTCATTAGCATACCATATGCTAATGAGCTCCTGCAGCTGTTCTTCTACGAAAAGACCCCTGGGGTATTTACAATGGTTTCGCCGAAACCAGCCATTGGTAGTGTAACAGCTGAAGAGCCACATTCAAACTCAAGCTTAACGTGGAAATGCATAGCAAGGATTCACATCCCAATACATAACACATACAACTAGCTTACCTTGAACTAAAATGTTTGGAACTCAACATGGGTTAATCTTTTCTGCAGGATGACACAGGCTGTGAGAACAGGCTCTATGAAACAGGCATCACATTCATTCTGGAGTTTCAATCTTCAACTGAGACACTGCATTGTGTAATGTCTTAAATTTTTCCTGCCCCTTGAAATAACTACAGAAGCTGAGTTGCAGAATGATGTCCTAAATGTGCACACTAAGTGTCCTTCCAGTATCTCTGTGTTCAAGACAGATATCACATTGCATGATATTTTGCATTTAATTCCAACCTCTTGTTATTTAACTAAGTTAGCACACCTCAGCTAAACTGACAAATGGTACGGTTAATGTCAAATGGTTAAGTCGAACTAAATGCTTGCCTTTACTCAGCCAAAAACAGCCAAAAACCTGCCTTTACTCAGCCTGCCTTTACTCAGCCAATTTTTTAAAAAACCTTTTAAAGTGGCAGATATAAACCTAGAGTTGCCAACCTCCAGGTAGGGCCTGGAGATTTCCCAGGATTGCAATTGGTCTCCGGACTACAATACTCAGTTTCCCTGAAGAAAATGACTGCTTTGGAGGGTAGATTCTCTGGCACTACAGTAGAGTTGCTACTCTGGGTTGGGAAAAACCTGGAGATTTTGGGGATGGAGCCTGAGGAGGGAGGTGTTTGGGGTAGAGGAGGGCTTCAAGGATGTATAATGCCATAGTGCCCACCTTCCAAAGTGGCCATTTTCTCCAGGTGAACTGACCTCTGTCACCTTGAGATCAGTTGTAGCCTCCGGAGATCTCCAGCCACTGACTGGAGGCTGGCAACTGCACATTATTCTGCAGTCTCTCCCCTCCCTAAACGTTGCCTTTCCCAGGCTCATCTCCAAAATCTCCAGGAATTTCCCAACGCAGAGTTGACAACCCTATGCCCACTGATAAACCTTAGTGGGTGTTTGAAAAATGAAAAAGAGCAGCTTGTGAGTTAGCCCTTCTTTGAAGATTGCAGGCAAGGAGACAAGGATTAGAAAGGATTCTCTCTCCTCTGGAGAGCAGTCACAGTAAGTCAGTTCTAGTTAGTGCTTCCACACAGTTCTGTTGTTGACCTGTGACTAACTGTGACCTTGAGGTCAGAGCCTGGCAAATTTAGGGTTTTCAATTAGAGGGTTATACGATTTGGTGAAGCCAGTTTCCAGGCTGCCTTCACTTAAACTTTTTTTCCCCAAGGGCACTTTTCTTCCCATTCCATCAGGCCCACAGCTAGACATTTTACAGTGAGGAGGCAGAAGTGTGTGTGTGTGTGTGATTAATCAGCTTAAAAACAGCAAAACCAAACAAAGTCTGATGTGCTCAACGGTTTCTTGATTTATTAATTTAAACTGAGGTGAACGTTAAATCCTGGGTGTTCAAGTGTTCATGTAGACCCAGTATAGCCAGCATTGTGTCGTGGTTAGAATATCAGACTAGGATCTGGGATCCCTACTCTGCCATGAAAGCTCGTAGGGTGGCCTTGGGCCAGTCAGTTTGCCTCAGTCTAACCCATAGGATTGTTCCTGTGAGGATGACAATGGAGGAGGGGAGAAATATATAAACTGCTTTGGGCCTCCACTGGGGAGAAAAGCAGGCTATAAATGACTAAAGAAACAAATAATTTAGTGACCACTGGCTGAGGTTTGGTTTAAAACACAGTCCAAGTTTTCTGTCAATGTAATATCTGCACTTTGCAGACATAAAGCCACAGCCTTATTGGTGGCAGTAGTAATGCTTCATCCAGCTATATGAGGCCTCTAAATATTTGGAGGAATGGCAGTAATTTAGAAGTAGAAAAGTGTAATCCTAAACGTCTTCACAAATGGAGCCACAAAAAAGAGCTCAGGTTTCAGTTGATGGTGAGGGGAGGCGGAGGATGGCAGGGCAGAGATCACTGTGGTACTAGAGAATATCATGATCCAGCAGCTATAACTTATTCAGCCTGTAAAATACAGCATGTTTTGTTTTAGAACTTTATCTCATGTTTTGTTAATGAATTCTTAAGTATTTACATTATTTTAAACATTATCATTTGTACAGGAGTGTGGAGCTAAGAAGTCATATAGTGCACAAGCCTAAAATAACTAAAATGTAAAAACATGTTTTTGGGATTTATGAACTAATAGATGTGTAATATGCCATACCTCAGCTATCCAGGGAAAAGAGATTTGATTATAATCATATTAGGAATCCTTTGTTGATGTAATCTGAGTAACTATATTCTTCTCTTAAGAGATGCTGTAGGATATTAGGCTGTGGGGAGGATTCAAAACTTTGTTGGGAAAAGTGGGGGTAGGGGAGATGGCTATTAACCAGTGATTTAATTACTAACATGGGAGATTCCAGAGGTACACTCACCTGCAAATCACGCCCTCCAATCTAGAAATTCACTGAGTCAGTGTGACGTGGTGGATAAAGTGTTGGACTAGGACCCAGCAGGCACAGGTTCAAATCCCCAGTCTGCTGTGAAGCTCACTGGGCAACCTTGGGCCAGTCATTCTCCATAGGACTCATCTATCTCACAGAAGTGCTGTGTGGTCAAAGTGGGGAGGTAGATCCATGGATGCCTATTTGAGCTTCTTGGAGGACTGGTGAGATAAAAAATGTCCTGGATAGATAGATGGAATATACTCCCACTAATTTATCTTATCTTGGACAAACATTCCTTTCATGATTCTGTTATGACTCAACATCCTCTGAATGGTTGCTAATTTTATAATATGTTCCAGCATTTTGTATGCATTTTTCCC
Organism: Gekko gecko; assembly: GCA_029375565.1. Lineage (NCBI taxonomy): Eukaryota > Metazoa > Chordata > Lepidosauria > Squamata > Gekkonidae > Gekko > Gekko gecko. Next base: position 101,279,461 of record JAPDNY010000002.1, on the reverse strand, counting down.
CTGCAAAATCTATAGAACGGCAGGGTATCTGATGCACATAGACATGAAGGAGAAGACTCAGAGCAAACTCTTATGAGCTTCCCCACTAAGATAATCTGGTGGAACCTCCCCCAGGAGCCACTACTGTGAAGTTGGCTTCCACTAGGGGCAGAGCATTAGCAGCACTGGCACTGTAGCAGTGGCAGCACTGGCACTGTAGCAGTGGGATGCTCTCCTCTGTGAGGCTTGTGGAATGCCCCCCTAATGGCTTTAGGAAGCTCATAGGCACTTTCCTATTCTATCAAGCCTTTAAAGATTGGTCTTCTGTGATTTCCAGTGAGGCTATATTCATTTCGGATGCAAATTTATAGCATATTATACTAACATTTAAAATATTATTAGTTACTTCACGATTGGACTGTACACACATTGGGTATAAATTAATGCATTAATAAAATTGATATACCTATGTTAGCAAAGTCTTAATGTGTTTGTGGAACGAGATATTATGCTGTCTCTACTAAGGTATGCCTTTGTTACCAGGTTTCTGAAAATCTGGGAGGTGCCCTGTGAACAGGGTTTATAGCACATCAGCCTATGAAAATCTTGGTCTCCTCTTTTTGTTTCTAGCTAAGAGCCCTTTTGCCACGCAAATGCATTTAGACTGTATAATATACTGAGTTCAGACGCGTGATATAGTGATCAGCTCATAATTTATTAAGTAGCTCAAAACTGAAGACAAACTAGCCGGTCCATGACTGGCTTATATCTGTGTAACACATACCCCAACAACACACCCCCACACCCTGTGATAGGTTCTATTTACACTCCCCATTGCCCACATGTCTCTACTGGGATCCGCACAAGCCTATTGGTCCACACTAGGATCCGACATGGCCATTGTTTCCAGATCTGAAGGTCTGCTAGCGCTGGCATGGCCCTCTTAATATACAACACCCCTCCCCCCATAGTTCCAAAGTACTAACACACATAGTTTTTGAGGTATGCCAGTTGCATCTACTCGCAAGTCAAGCGATGTGGCCCCATTGTAGGGCCAATGGAGTTGCTGACTATAAGGGGGTCTCCCTGGTTGCTCGGGGGCGGCGTTAGGTGTTGCCCTGGGAGCTGGAGCGGGACCCAGAATGGTGTCAGGATTCAGGGCTGGAACAGGGGTCGAAACTGGGTTAGGGCCTGCTGGCTCTGGTGCACACTCTGCTGGCTCCTGTTCTTCTTTGCTGTCCTCTACATCTTGGGCCTTGGTGGGAGCTAGTGGCAGAAGGCGGAGCAATTGGCCATCTTCTGTGAAGACCTAATATGAGAGGGGTCCCATCACCCTTACTACCTGGTCTGGGATCCACGTTGACCCCTGCAAGAAGTTCTTCGTGTAAACGGGGTCCTCTGGAAAGAATCCATGGGATGCATCCTTTGTTTCTGGAGTCTGGCTGTGGTCACGGGCTCGGTCCGGGTGTAGTCAATCCAGCTAGGTCATGAGGTGCTGACCCATCAAGAGTTCCGCTGGTGGCGGCGTGTGGGGTCATCCGTTGGCTGAACAGGATGGCAGCTAACCTGTGGTCCCAGTCCCCCTGGGTGAGCTGACGGAGTGAGTCTTTAGTCGTTCTTACCATCTGCTCTGCCTGTCTGTTCGTGGCTGGATGGAAAGGGGCTGAGCGGATGTGCCAAATTCCGTAATATTGTACAAAGTCCTGGAATTCGGCCAAAGTGAACGCAGTCCCATTGTTGGACACTAGGGTGTCCGGGATACCGTGGGTACTAAAGATCTTCCAAATGGAACAGATCACTGCGTGGGATGACATTGTGGGAACCGGGATGACCTCTAGCCATTTTGAGTAAAAGTCCACTAGTATGAAGAATAATTGTCCCTGGAACGGCCCCACAAAGTCCAGGTGCAGGCGGGCCCATGGCTTGTGTGATGATTCCCATGGTCGTACTGGAGCCCCAGGAGCGCTGGCCGTGTCTCCTGGCATGTTTGGCAGTGCTTCACTAGCTCTTCTATCTCCCCGTCCATGCCTGGCCACAATACGAAACTCCTAGCCAGAGATTTCATCTGCACGATTCTTGGGTGGGTCTCATGCAGGGCAGTGAGCATGCATTGGCACAGAGGAGTGGGGATGATTACCCTGCTTCCCCAAAGCAGGCAGCCCTTGTGGGCTGACAATTCATCTCTCTAGGATGAGAATGTGGTGAACTCGGGGCCCACCCGGCTGGTGGGCCATCCCCTTCCCCTCCAGTCCAAAACTCTGGAGAGGACGTGGTCCCGGGAGGTGCGCCTGGAGACATTGGCAACCTGGATGGATTGGTTGGGCAGATCCTCGAGCAGCAAGATCTGACACGCTGGAGCTGGGTCAGGGTCACTGGATGGTAACAGGAGGCGGCTGAGTGCATCAGTGTGGCCCATCGCTTTACCTGGCCTGTGAAGAAGTGTGTACTGGTAGCTGGCCAGGAAAATGGACCACTGAAGCACTCATCAGTATAATATACTGAGTTCGGATGCATGGCATAGTGATAACAAGTGGGGACCCACAAGAAATTTGTGGGAGTGGCTATCCCATCCCCCCACCTCTGCTTCTTCCTTTCCTCCCCTTACTTCTCTCACACTCTTTCTTCTTCTTGCTATCCCAGTTTGGTGTAGTGGTTAAGTGCGCGGACTCTAATCTGGGAGAACTGGGTTTGATTCCCCACTCCTCCACTTGCACCTGCTGATGTGACCTTGGGTCAGTCACAAGCTTTGGCACAGCTGTTCTTGAAAAAGAGCAGTTTCTGTCAGAAGTTCTCTCAGCCTCACCTACCTCACAGGGTATCTGTTGTGCGGAGGGGAAGGGAAAGGAATTTGTAAGCCGCTCTGAGATGCCTTTGGGCAGTGAAGGGCGGGGTATAAATCCAATCTCCTCCTCCTCCTCCTCCTCCTCCTTCTTCTTCCTCTCTCTTTCCCCTCCATGCCTGTCACTTCCTTTCTGCCTCCACCCCATCATTCTTTCCATCCCTGTCACTCTCCTGGCTTCCTGCCTACTCCCCCCCCCAGCAGTAGTGGAAGCAGCCACCCTCCAGGAATCACAAAAGATTGCCCAAATACAGAGATCAGTTCCTCTTAGGGTTGCCAGATCCATGTGGGGAAATTCCTGGAGATTTGGAGGTGGAACCTTGAGAGAATGAGGTTTGAGCTTGGAAGTGATCTCAGCAGAGTATAATACTATAAACTCCACCATTCAAAGCAGCCATTTTCTCCAGAGGAATTGATCTGTGTCATCTGGAAAGCAGTTGTAATTGCAGGAGATCTCCAGCCCTCACCGGGAGGTTGGCAACATTAGTTCCCCTGGAGGAAATGACTGCTTTGAAAGGTGGAGTTTATCTGTCTGAAGTCCCTCCCCACTTCAATCCCCACCATCCCCAGGCTCCACCCTTCAAATATCCAGGAATTTCCCAACCTGGAGTAGGTATCCCTATCTCTTTCTCACCCAACAGCCAACCTACCTTTATCTGCCCCTCTATCTTCAGCTTTCTGTCTCCTTTCCCCTTGCAGCTTCTATTGATGAAAACTATGGTCTTTCTCCACAGTGTGGACTAAAGCAGTTTATATTATTTTCTCCTTTTTATCCACACAACAACATTATAAGGTAGGCTAGGCTGAAAGAATGTGACTGGTTCAAAATCACCTACTGAGCTTCCACAGCAAGATAGTGATCTAAACCTGGATCTCGCAAACCCCCTCTGAAGCTCTGACCATTATACTACACTGACTTTCATAAGGTGGCTGCTGTTGAACAGTAGCAAGTAGCCAGGCCTAGTTAAGTTATGTAAGTCAGGTGGTATCAAGTCATCCAGAGGGTACTGCTAGGCCTAGGTTTGCCAGCCTCCAGGTGGGACCTGGAGATCTCCCAGAATTACAACTGAACTACAGACAATGGAGATCTGTCCTCCTGGAGAAAATGGGTGGACCCTGTGGCATTATATCCAGCTGAGGCCTCTCCCCTCCCCAACCTATGCACTCTTCAGACTTCACCACAGACTCTCCAGGAATTTCCCAACCTGGAGCAGGCAGTCCTAGTCCCAGCCATTCATATTGCAGGAGGAATCCTTCCCAATTGAGCTCCAGTTCTGCTTTGTGCTTCCTTCCTGCTTTTTGCTTCTTTTGCTATCAGCCAGTCTACCTCTCACTGTCAATGTAGCAGGGTCTGGAGTAGATCCCTGTGCGGCCATTTAAAAGGGTATTGGGAGGGGGAATTCAACTGTCCCTGCGGTTTTTTTTTTTTTAAAAAAAACTGTTTGGATTTTTATACAGTCCCACAGAATCCCCTGAGTCTGTAGAAAAACTTGGGGGGTGAGTGTGCCCCCTATCTGCAGAATTAAGTATCCACATGCAGAGGGGACTGTTGAGAATTAGCTATATAGACGTTCTTAATTGCATATGAAGCCAAGTAGGATCATACAGTTTAAAGGGAAATATGAGTTCACCTTCTTAAATCTCAAGGCAAACCACAATATACTTAACAAATGAATTACAGCACTCAGATCTCTGGAGAAGCAGTGCATAAGCTCCTCAAAAAATAAATACTGTGTATATTACTGAATCATGGCTGTAAAATTGCTGGAACTCAGTAATCCTGCCGTTAGGAAGTGTGACTCTTGTTGAAAATTACTGTGAGACACAACAGGTTAAATTTACTACTTGGATTCAGGAAGTCATGAATTATGTGAATCTTGGTTTGTTTTCATATCCCTATCTCTGTTGACTAATTGATATGAATATTTGGCTACATACGTATTGTGGTAACCAGGCTTTTCAAATAGAAACTGGAATGCTTAGAACAATTAATCGTTGAGATCAGTTTTCTCAGAAAATAAACAGATGTAGCACCAAACACCTACATTAGCGCCTATAAGCCACAGTCATATTTCACAATGAAATCCATCTTGCATCATGTATTAAGACTTGTAAAATAAGCAGAAAGAGCACACACTTTGGTTACAACATGTAGCACTGGGTCTTTTTTTAGCTATAAATGAAATAATCTGTTCTAGTGTGGGGAAGTTGTGATGTAACCCCAGTGTGGGAGTTCTTGAAAGCTGATTTGCTGGGCTTCAACAGCGAATGATTGTGTTAATTACCCGAGTTTTTCCTGGCTTGTTCCTCTGACCATGCCCTCCTCTTCTTGGCACTGAGCTGTTGGCTCCCCATTTTCCAATCAGGGCTGCTTAGGAAGAATCTATGGAACTTAGTAGCTTTGGGGGAAAGCTGAATAAGCGTCTTCCTTTAAGTGCGTAGGCCTGGGATATCCTGTTTTTGGGACAGGCTTTGGTTTACATCCCTTCTAACTCTACGATCCAGCCACAAACTTATTCAAGCACACCACCTATTGCAGCATGTTTACTTTCTTCCCCTGTTAGCCAGGGATGCCAGCCCTTGCTATCAGGCCTGCTTGAAATGTCTACACATGTTGTTGTGTTTTCTTTCACATTGTGGAGGCTCCTTAGAAACCTCATCAAAGCAGTCTCTTGTCCAAGTGCCAATGGAAAGTGAACTGGAGAATGAACAGCTCATGCCGAAACAAAAGTTAGCCTTTCCATTTCCTCATAACACCACTGTCACTTAATCATAGCCTCCATCCACACATTACCTGCCCTTTCACTCAATATGCATCTGCTTTAGACTGAGTGCTGCATTTGTATGACTCACAAAACCTTCCCCTGATGTATTTGCTGTCCTGTGCCAGCCCTGTGCATCATGCAGAGATGTAACATTGTGCCTCAACTGTGGGGAAAGAAGGGGGAGAGGGCTGTTTTGGAGCAGAAGGCTGTGATCAATCAAATTCAGCCTTGATAGAGTTGTAAGCTATTTGGGAGAACGTTTCTAGTCCCCTGAAGATTATCAGACTTGTAGAAATGAGAGCACAATGGAGAGGAATGGTCTTGCCCTCTGTTTGGTATTGACAACGAACCTGATGGCTGAATGCAGACTCCTCAATGCATGTAGGCTATGAATGAGAATTCTGCACCTTCTGTGTCTGCTCATAAGCTCTAAATGTGTGCTGGGTAAGTTTGTAAGCTGTTGTGCACAGCATGGCCCAAACAGTGTGTGAAGGTTAGGGTCAACAGGAATGATCCCATTTCTTCCCCAACCCCTAGTACATTTATTTCTTCGGTGTTTGGCTATCTGCACATAGTGACCGCCTTTTAATATTGAACACAATTATTTGTAAAATTCCTAGCATTGTAGGATACTGGCAGGGTGAATTTCTAGGTTCCAAGGTTTAAACCTGTGTTCAAGCCAAGCTGTGGCTGACCTGGAAACCTTGGTCTTTGACTGCAGATCTTTAGAAAAAACCAAGAGGGGGGTCACAGGTATCCATGTGGAAAGCCGCCCTGAGCTACCGGATAGGGAGGGGTATAAATCCCAAAATAAATAAATAAATAAAAGTATGACAAACACTGTGACACGAATGACTAGGACCTTTAGTAAAAATCATGTAGTATAATAAGTCAACTTTGCAAAATAACAAGGAACAGTCCATGATACTCTCAATACAACTTGACAAAATTACAAAGAAAGTCCATCATACTCAATTACAAGGAAAGTCAATCATACTCAATGAGCACCCGGATATAAACTCATTTCATCCCAATCTTCCTCAGGAGTAATCCCATTGTATAGCAAGGTATCAGCCCCTTGATACAGTTCAATGTTTGTTAGTAGCAAGCCAGAAACAGGGGTGTGTGTTAGCCCCCCTTCTGTTTAACCTATACATAAACAAAATAGTAGAGTCTCTCAGGTCCGCAATTTTTCCCACCCACTCTAGGGCAGCATAAAATTTCGATTCTACTTTATGCAGACGACATGGCCCTATTATCTTTTACCAAAATTGGGATGAGAAGGCTATTACAGCAATTAGGAACATATTGCAAGGAAGAGTCCCTCAACATTAACTTTGATAAAACAAAGACGTTGGTTTTTAGGAAAAGAGCTCAAATATCCTCTTGGAGTATTCTCGGTAACCCCATAAGCCAGTGCAGAACCTTTAAGTACTTAGGGATTACATTTAGTGAGAACCTGAATTGGAAAGTCCATACGGCCACTGTAAAAGCATCTGCGACTAGGATCGTTGGATCCATCTTGAAGTTTTACCATACCAAGGGTGGATTCCTCATCGACCCCGTCATAAAAATTTTCAAAAGTAAGGTCATTCCCTACCTTCTGTATGGTGTTGAGGTATGGGGGTGGAAAGAGGATTTACTCAACAGTATTGAAATAGTTCAAAATCAGTTTTTAAGGCGTATCTTGGCTCTCCCTAAAGGTACACCAGCTGCCCTGATGAGAGCAGAAACCGGTATGCCCTCTTTAAGGGCGCGGGCACATCTTGCAATCTTAAAATTTTCGAAGAACATCAGAGCTGCCAATACGGATTCGTTCAGCCAATTGGCCTTTAATTCAATGCTAGTTAAAGACTCAGATCGATCTTGTTTTTTTAACAACCTACTCCTAAGATATTCCACCCCGGACGACCTTTTTAGTTCCAATGCAAATACATCTGATCTCAGAGATTGGGTATTTAGGCAAGACGCTCTATTAGATAGACATTTAATTCTAAAAGCCCAAACTGCTACCTGGTTTAAATTTGTTAAGATTGACCACTTTAGATCATTTTACTTGATCAATATAGACAAGCAGTACCTTAGAGCAGCTTTTACACACTTGCGTTTTGAAACGATGCCCACGGCTGTACAGGCTGGTCGCTTTAATAGAATCCCTAGGGCACAGCGCGTATGCCCTTGTGGTACTCCTGGTATTGAGGATCTCCCGCATTATATTTTGGATTGCTCGTTGTACTCCCAACCCAGAGAAAAATTTTTATCCGGTATTTTATCAGTTTTAAGTTTATATTCAGTCCTTGAGAAGATCTCATTTTTATTAGCTGATGTTAACGCTGATGTTTCTTACAGAATGGTGCTTTTCGCACTGGCGGCAAGGAAAATACGGGCCAAAGCTGTTTCTAGCTAAAAACGGTTTTAGTCGGCTTGATGTGAATTAACTACCTACTTGCATAGTTTTTCTTCTCTTTCGGACTCTTAATGTTAAATGTTTTTTTAGTTTATTCAATTTTAACGTTGTACCGTATTGTAATGGCCTATGGCTAAACACAATAAACCTGACTATGACTATGACTAGTAGCAAGCCAATGCTTAACTTCTTAATTTTCTGCACCTTATCCTAGAAAAAATCATGATATTTTAAATGAAAAGAAACATACAGATGAATGGGATATTCTTATTATTTTATCTTCTTAATTTATAAATTCTTAGCTAAATTATTTAATTTTTTAGAGAACTTACTTGAGGTTCCATTTCAGTGTTAGTATTAGGAGGAAGCCAGTCTTGTCTTTTAAATTAGGTGCACAGGCTGATACCTTGCTATACAATGAGATTACTCCTGAGGAAGATTGGGATGAAATGAGTTTATATCCAGGTGCTCATTGAGTATGATTGACTTTCCTTGTAATTGAGTATGATGGACTTTCTTTGTAATTGTGTCAAGTTGTATTGAGAGTATCATGGACTGTTCCTTGTTATTTTGCAAAGCTGACTTATGATACTACATGATTTTTATTAAAGGTCCTAGTCATTCCTGTCACAGTGTTTGCTGTTTGCAGATCTTTAGAGACAGGTGCTGCTTACTCAATAGTACTGAGTTCCTGAGAGAGATGGGGTTTTAACATATTCCAGGCATGGTATTGTATTATTCCTGCTGGAGCATTTTCAGTAAAGAAGCAGCATTTCCCTCTTATCCAAGCTGTGAGAAGTGTTAAGCCTTTCCAAAGTCCATTTCCATTAGAGGAAAGAACAGCAAAGGCTTAATGGCACACTTATGAAAATGTCTTTATACACTAACAGAATAAAAAGGAATGTCTGGATGCAGGCCCCAGCATCCGACACATTCAGAGCACACCAGGCTTGTCCTGGAAGATCTCTGCTACCTGAACTCCAGAGTCCCAATTCAAAGCTTCTTCTGCAAACCAGGAGCTCATTGTCAGTGTGTCTGTGGCTCCCAGTAATCCCCATCTATTTGCTGTAGGTCACTAGCAAGTATGGGTTTTTTTGCCTTTCCAGTGAGGGCAAGAGGCTTAGAGCTTTCAGTACAAGTAGGGTGGCCAACTGACCTGGGGAAAATGACCCATCTTTTCATAAAAGGCTTGTTGTTGCTAGCCATTCAGTTGTGTCCAACTCCTGGTGATTCTATGGGTCAGCTTAATGTATTAAAATGAGCTGTTGAAGCTTTTTAATGGCAAAGAGGTAAACAACATAACCTGGTAAATAACATTCCATTAAGTCTCTGTTAAAGGGACGGAGCACTTTTCTTCAGGCCTGTTGGCAACCTTAAGAGCAAAGTTTTGGTCCATTGGATGGACTGACCAAACTAATAGTATTCTTGTGCCACTCTGGCATAGACCCTGGCCATACTCCTGTAAAAGGTATGTAGGCTGACCATGGCCATTTCCACACAGGTTTCCTGCCCCAGGTTCAATGCTGTTAGGAAGTGGGGTGTTTTTCCTGCTTCATAGAATCACAGAGTAGGAAGGGACCTCCAGGTCATCTAGTTCAACCCCCTGCACAATACAAGAAATTCACAAATACCTCCCCGCACCCAGTGACCACTGTTCCATGTCCAGATGACAACAAAAAACTTCCAGGATCTCCAGCTAAACTGGCCTGGAGAAAAATTGTTTCCTCTGACCCTAGAGTGGCAATCAGCATTTCCCCTGGGCATGTAAGAAAGGGCCACAGGAACTAAGCACTGATGCAACCCTTCCTGCCCTTCCTTTCATGATCTGCCTAAGTTCACAGAATCAGCATTGCTGTTAGATCGCCATCTAGCCTCTGTTTGAAAACCTCCAAAGAAGGAGAGCCCATCACTTCCTGAGGAAGCCTGTTCCACTGAGGAACCACTTTAACTGTCAGGAAGTTCTTCCTAATGTTTAGCTGAAAACTCTTCTGATTTAATTTCAACTGATTGGTTCTGGTCTGACCTTCTGGGGCAACAGAAAACAACTCTGTTCCATACTCTAGATGACAGCCCTTCAAGTACCTGAAGATGGTTATCATATCACCTTGTTGTATAGTGGGTTAGACGCATAATGAAACCACAGACAACGATGTAGTGATCAGCATGGTTTGCTATTATACAACAACAAGACAACGTTACCTGGCCAGGTGGCCAACTATATACAAGTGAAGGGGAACACCCCCTGGTGCTATTGGTGGGTTTGAATTCCCGCCGCCGTTCCCATTGGTTCCCCTAAGCTGGAGCCAGGAGCCCCAGTCCCATTGTTCTCGGGGACTCAAGCTCAGGCTCCTTCGCTGACGGCCTGTAGTGGTCAGCGGACACAATACCCCTCCCCCCATAGTTTGGACTATCCCTAGGAGACATAGTCCTTCAGGTAGGCTGGGGTGCGGCGTTCCTTAGTGGACAGCTGTGGTGCTGGAGTTGGGGCTTCGCCCACGGTGAGTTGAGGCTGCATGGGGGAAGCCTCCACTGCTTCTTTCAACTCCGATGCGGGAGGGGCCGGTGGCCGCTCCTCCAGCAGTCCCTCCTGAGTTGGGGCTGGCACGTCGAGTGGGGCCGCCTCCCTGGGATCCTGTTCCCGTCCATGGCTCCTCTCTGCTCCCGGGGTTTTGCGCCCTTCCTTGTGAATTGGAATCCCACCTTCATTGCCATTGTTGTATAGTGGGTTAGACGCATAATGAAACCACAGACAATGGTGTAGTGATCAGCATGGTTTGCTATTATACAACAAGACAACGTTACCTGGCCAGGTGGCCAATTATATACAAGCGAAGGGGAACACCCCCTGGTGCCATTGGTGGGTTTGAATTCCCGCCGCCATTCCCATTGGTTCCCCTAAGCTGGAGCCAGGAGCCCCAGTCCCATTGTTCTTGGGGACTCAAGCTCAGGCTCCTTCACTGACAGCCTGTAGTGGTCAGCGGACACAACACACCTCTCTGTTGTCTCCTCTCCAGGCTAAACATACCCAGCTCCTTCAACCTTTCCTCATAGGACTTGGTCTCTAGACCCCTCACCATCTTCATTGCCCTCCTCTGGACATGTTCCAGCTTGTCTATGACATCATGGTGCATTCATGCAGCTCTTGGGGTTTCCCTGGCTTTTCTATGATCTTTTGCTTTGCTCCAAAATTTTGGGAAAGACCACAGTTAAGCCTGCATGGCTGTTGTATGTATGGGAAAGTGTGGAATTTCTCACCCATATGACAGCCATTTTCCCAGACCCAGCAGCAGCCATTTCTTCCCTATTCCATGGAGAGGCTTTTTTTTTCAAATTGGTAATTTTAAAAAAAGTACATCTTGCTTCTTTTGTTGTGAAGATATAAGGGGAAAGGCATGTCTCCACAACAGAAGGAACTAGAGACTTTCATTTTTAAAACAAAAAGTGAAACTGGGAATTCACAGAACCTGTTACAATTTTTGCTTTAACAGTATAGTGATATACCAATATGAAATTGTTGATTCTTAAAAAAAAAGGTTGAAAAAGCTCTAGTGGCCCAGGGAAGCAGGGATGACCACTGCCGCGGGCGTGGGTGGGGAAACTACAAGGAAACTTTCCATGCCGAAGCCCTCTTGCTACTGTACAGAAACTATGGGGAAACTGCACAAACCTGCCCCCACATCGGAACATAATGGGGGGAAATAGGATCTCCACTCCTGACTTCTGCGTGTTCCATAAAACTATGCATTGAATTATTCTTGCATAGTTGTAAATATGAATAAATATACTGTTTCATTTGTTGTGAAAGCAATGGAAAAGGACTTCTGACTCTTCATGTCAGAAGGGACTCAATTTTGCTAGACTGTGCTCTCTGTGTGACCCTGGGGGGGTGGAATCCTGTTTTAGAGCATCTTAAACATTTCTTAAACATAAAACATAAAGAGTGGGTGGAGGTAGCTGTGGATTTCTATCATGAAGCAAATGTAATTAAAACTAATTTCCCCTAGAATAGATCAGTTTAAGATCTCCCCTCAACCCCACCCAAACACACACATTTTTTAGAATGTCTTTCTTTGCTTTTGTTAACAGAAATGATTGCTTGAGCAACTCTGATCCCCTCTGTCCCATTCAAGCTTAGATCAAAGGAACAATGGCACAGAGTGCTGATGACAGAAGTCTGGCTAAAGGAGGAAATAACCCAAGTGCCCCAAAGTGGGTGAGTGGCAAGCACCACTGTTGGATCCCCCCCCCCAGTGACCCAGGAGAAATAAAATCCTCCTCTGCGATGTTACGTGGCATGTGCCTGAACAACCTGCATGAGGTCATTTCAGCTGAGTGGGCCGCAGTGTTTAGTGCACAAGGCAAAGGGTTGGATGGAAGGAGGGGATTACTTGGGATTCTCAGAGCTTGGCAAAGATTCAGATCTGGCTGGTTATTGCTAACTAATGCTGCCTTTATTAAAAAGGATTTGTGGGAAGGGGGTTAAGAGATTGGCCAAGTATATATGCAAAAGCTAGAATGGAAAATAAACAAATCAGGGAGAGCCCTAGTGAGAAAAGCGTGAAAAAGGAGGAGAAAGGCAGGAAGCAAGAAGAGCCAGCTTGGGAGTATGTGAGCCAAGGCATCAGGGCTGTCTTTGTGTTACTGATACTGTGATTGATTATGAGATACTCATCCTTAGCTGGGGTCCCTGAAATTATTAGCAGGCTGAAGCCTTGCTGGTGGCCAGCATTCTTTTCTGTCTTGCATTATCAGAATCTATGGTACGATATCCAAAAACAACAGCAGAGTAATACCTTGTATTAGGACCAACCAAAATGTGATTCTGAAAGGTCTGACATTTGTGTGTCACTTCCTCAGCTCAGCATTATCTGCTGCAGCACACTGACCCCTAGCAACATGCTTCGGTATTTCACTAACTGTGGAATTAACACTGACTTCCTCTGGAGGCACTCAGAGGGTGTTTCCTCACAAGGAAGAATCCCTTAGAAGAGGGAATCTTCTCTGATTTTTGTTTGGTTTCATTTGTGTGTGTGTGGGGGGTGTCAGTAGCACTGCATCTTAAAATTTAGAACTGGCTAGTGGCCACTACAGGTACAAGAGGTGATCAGTCTGTTAAAATGGGTAAATGGTATCTGTTCAGAACCTCCCAAAGATTGCTCTCTCCATATACACTATATGGAAGACATGATGATAAGCTACACAATTATGATAGTAATTCATCATGATTATTTTTAATATTGAGGCAGCAGAGATGTGTGGAACCTCAGAAAGTGCCCCAGCTGTATTAATGCTTACAAAATAGCCTGTTTTATAATTGTCCCTGGTAGTCCCCAGTAATGCAATATCCTGTTACCACATAATGAACCATACAGTTGCTTGCAAATTTAATTTTCTTTCTAATAATGGGCTGGATGAGTCCTCAAGGACTGGCTTTGCATAACAAGGGAGTGCACAAGCAAGAAGCAAGTATACTTAAAGGAATAATAGTCAATTTATGCAGGTAGTGGGTAATCTTGCTGCTCTTTCCACTTAAAACAACATCATATAGTGCTGGATGCTCCAGTATGGGGATGGCATAGTAAGGGAACACTGAGGCAGCAAACAAGTCATAAAAACAAGTCTAACCCCCCCCCCAAAAAAAAAAAACAGCAGCAGAAGTGCTGGAATATGAGTCATTAATCATTGACATTACAGATGATAATGTGTCCATCATACTTCCACAACAACATTTCATATAGCATTTGCAGCAATGGATGTACTTATCGGAAGATAGAATTACATTTTCCCAAAGATTACATACAATAACAGGGAAATATGATATTGCTGCAACAGCATCACAACTTAAAGGGAAGACATTGATCTGGATGATGGAGAAAAAATATGTGGGAACTACAGATTTATTGTGCTACAACTTCACCATATGGCAAGAACCATAGTGGCTATGGTCATTAGTTCCCTGTCCCCAAAAATGTGAGAGTTTCATGCCATGCCTTTGAGAGGATCATCAAAACAATCCAAAAGTATGGGAGAAAATCCAAAGCTACCTGAAAAATCTTGCTACTTGATGAAAACAAGAGAACCTAGAGAATGGGGCTGCAACTATTTGGGCTGCATCAGCATTACATTCAGGTTTCACAAACGATAACGAGGATCAGAGCATCTCTACTCTGTGATGCAAAGCAGAAGAGCCCAAGACACATTGGCAGCTTTTGTCTCCCTCCACTGACCTTTCTGGGCAGTATTAATCAGCTGCATGGAAAGCTGTGGAAGCAATCTCCGCTGGGCTGGAATGTGCTAACTGGAATTTCATAGCTGTGATATCTCTCTCCGAAGAGTGGTTGTGGTATGCTATTGTGAACTCCTCAACTTTCATAGTTGATGATGGGGCCTGCAACTTTGTTTCTGAAAATTATGCATGCTTGTAGGAGGACAATAGCCCATTCTGAGCTATGCAGAGGCCCACATATTCTGCACTAGAAACCTCTAAGCAGCTTTCCATGCAGCATAATTCTAAGCATATTCACTACTTCTACTCTATGCAGTGGGACTTCTTTCAAGTAAGCACAGGTAGGATTGCAGTTGTAGAGAGGATGGGATGAGGAAGATCTAATCAATCTGAGAAAATGCTGTTGCACTCTCTCTCTCTGTATATGAAAACTTCAACTTGATTTATCTCCAACTTTTAAGAATCAATGATCCCTCTGGTTAATGTCAAGATAACAGGACAGCTGCTTACCATTGCAGCAGTGCCTACAGTTGCTCCTGGAAGCATCATGGAGGCTACAATACTGTTTAGTGGTAAGTGAGTTCCATTGCAGTCAATGCAGTCAGTACTTGTGACTGAGCGGCAAGGAACAATTCCCTCATTTATTTGCTGTTTAAACCTTGCCTGGGGAATTTAAAACAGAAGACATCTGCAGGAGCCCTTAATAGAAAAAACCTGCTGGTTAATATTGGCAGAATACTGTTGCTTCTTTCCGCCCAAATTCATACATGGAACATTTACTCAATAACAGCCTATTGTGTTTATTTGAGAACTATGTTAATTATCAGAATGTTTGCCATAAAAATGCACTCTTTGCTTCTTTTGTAGAGGGCCACTGGCATATGGTAAAGTAGTACAGCTGTTAGTCTGGCCAGAATCTTTCACATCTCTGATATCTCTACTGGTCCTCCTGTCTAAAATACAAGCCCTTTTACCCCTCTCCTTCCTAAACTCTTCCTCAGGGATCCCAGGGCAAGCCCTGAACTAATTGAATTCAATTAGCACTCCCTCCTTTATGACACACTGAAACTGATTGCATGCTGGAACTCCAGCACTCCCTCGCCTGGTCCTGACATCTGTTTAAAGTGTTTTCCCTGAGATTTCAGTCTCGCCTGCAAGCATTTGTCTCTCCACGTATCCATGTAATGCACAATGCAGTATCCATTCCCCACTCCTAATGTCTGTGTGAATATCTCATCTTGCTTGTTATGTGGATGAATATGCCAATGAACAAGCCTAAGTAAATCTACTCAGAAGTAAGCTCCATTTATCCAGTGGGGCTTACTCGCAGGAAAGATGTCCTAGGATTGCAACTTTTAGCATGCGCATAGCCAACTGATGTTTAGCTTTTGAGAGAAAAGCAAATCTCCCCTCAAGGGAAGCTTCAATGGGAAAAGATGGTTGTGTACTGTGAGAAGCAACTCAGAGGGTTTTTTTGGGGTGCAAAGCACTGTCCAGTGA
Organism: Gekko gecko; assembly: GCA_029375565.1. Taxonomy (NCBI): domain Eukaryota; kingdom Metazoa; phylum Chordata; class Lepidosauria; order Squamata; family Gekkonidae; genus Gekko; species Gekko gecko. The sequence continues at coordinate 101,263,745 of JAPDNY010000002.1, read as the reverse complement.
CCCCACCATTTATATCACTCCTTCAGGTATACATGCATGGACATGCATATCCTCCTGGGAAAGGAAATAAAGCATGATTCTTGCATGCTCCTTTATGATCCGTTGTCACTAGCAAACCTGAAAGGAATGTGAAAGTCTCTTACTGTTCTCCCTCCAGGTAGTCTCCCTGCTTTAAATGGAAGACTGCATCAGAGATCCCCTATGACACTGTGGGGATCTGGTGTGTGTGTATATGGATGATCCAGGTTTTTGTGGTCTGCAGTGGGTTCTTTCCCATGTCATGAATTTCAGGAGACACTCCCATCAAGGAGAAGGAGAGTTGGATTTATACCCTGCCCTTCATTTGGAGTCTCAGAGTGGTTTACAATCTCCTTTCCCTTCCCCTTCCCACAACAGACACATTGTGAGGAGGAGGAGGAGGAGGAGGAGGAGGAGGAGGAGGAGGAGAAGAAGAAGAAGAAGAAGAAGAAGAAGAAGAGAGATTGGATTTACACCTTGTCCTTCACTACCTAAAGGAGTTTCAGAACAGCTTACAATCTCCTTTCCCTTCCCCTCCCTACAACAGACAACCTGTGAGGTAGGTGGGGCTGAGAGAGCTCTGAGAGAACCGCTCTTGAGGGAACATCTCTGAGAGAACTGTGACTGACCCAAGGTCACCCGGCTGGTTGCATATGGAGGAATGGGGAATCAAACCTGGTTCTCCAGGTTAGAGTCCGCCACTCTTAACCAGTACACCAAACTGGCTCAAAGATCTAGTCAGGCACAACCACCCATTGTTCATAGAAAACCAAGGGACTTTCTCAAACAACTTTAAGAGTGTGTCTATTCTCAGCTCATCTCTGCAATTTATTTATTTATTTATTTTTATCAAATTTATACCTCACCCTCCCCGCAAAGCAGGCTCAGGGCGGCTTCCAACGACAATGTTCCGGATCCTGATAATTCTATTCCTGTTCAAATTCTAATAATCCCTGGGCCCAGAAATGTTAACATAGGACCCGAGTGCAAATGTTATCCATATTTTAAGGGTGCCTAATCCTCTTGAAATAATATCTTTCATTTCCTGAAAAAATAACATAGGATTTTGCAGATTTCAGTTGCCACTCCTGCTGCTAACACCAGATTGGTGAGTCCTTGAGCATCTTTATGATGGAGTACAGAAGGAGGTGGGCAGGGAGAATTCAGGTCAAAGCCCCTTTGGCTAGAGTAGCTAGAGTAAAGGGGAGAATTTTTGCAGGAGCTTTTTCTGTCATCACGGCAGTATTAAGGCAGGTAGCTAGTTGAAATTCATCTCATGTAAATTCATTCATGTAAAAGACACTACTGTTAATCGTAGCATACCTACAGCCTGAAGCTGGACGAGGAATATGGAGCAAACTGATAACTACAACTGAGGTTTTGCATAAACAAGGCTTAAATTACCTTTTAGTTTCTGACACTTCATGAGGACAATGTTAAGATGGCATTTGAGGATGTCATGATCTGGCCAACTCTGGACAATTGAAAGTTTCAACTTACACAAAAAGTACTTTAAATTCCATGTCTTTAAATGGAGATTTCCATTTCAACTGGCAGAATTATGTCAAAGATACATCAGAGCTTTATAAATTCCTCAAGCAAAGATGTGTGTGGGTTCTGTCATGCCAGTCCACACTAAAAAGATCCAGGCAGGTTCTGTAACATTAAGGCTGATAGGAAGGAAACTCACCAAGATGATGGAACCTGTTATATTTTTTAAAAATTCTACCATTTCCCCAAGGAAATGTTCCTGCCTTCCCTCATTCTATCTCCACAAGAACCCCATGAAGGCAGTTATTCTAGTAACCTAGTGAACTTCATCTTAACATGATAACCATTACACTACACTGGAGGTGTAGAAGCAAATGGAGTATTTGCTTAGAAACCCCTGCTATTATGAAATCCTCCTCAAGCCTCTGGATTTTGCTTTTATCAGTAAGAGAATACTGAGAATCACTGTAAGGTGGATTTTTAAAAATAAAGCTTTTGATTTTTAAGAAAGTCCCAAACACTTTTCCTTCTAAAAAGAAAATGCCCAGCAATTCAAAGCACTTTAAAGAGTGGTTTATAATATCTAACACTATGCACTTTCACATATGCTAAAAATGCAGTTTCAATCCACTTCAGCAACCGTTTGCAAGTAGATTTTGCCATTTCACACAGTAAAATCCAGTTGCAAAGGGGATTGAAAGTGGGCTTGGAAGTAAGGTCCACTGTGTTCAATGACATTTACTTCCAAGCAAGTGGACAGAGAATTGCAGCCCAATTGATTTGGTCCTTGCATTCTGTTGTCTTGCTTTGCAACCAGGGCTAGTTATATGGCCACATCTATTGGTTGTATTTTAACACTATGTTAATATTTTAAGCAACCAATTTTTAATTGGTTAATAAAGCAACCTTTCTGTTAAAAAATTCCCTAAACCTATTGGCACCCAAGCAGGGTATGCATAAAACGACCTCAGTTTAGAGGAACAAAAAAGAGCAGGTACTGCTTCAACTAATTGTACGTTTGGCAATAAAAAGAATCTGGGATGTAATCCTAATCAATACATTTCTTTAATATGGGGGAAGGAGCTAGTTGGAGTCGGGGTGGAAAAGCTATTGTAAGCACGGGGAGCTGGTTGGTAGGAAAATATTCCTGGCCTTGCATTTTTTTTGTACCCCAGTCAGAGATCGAATTCATTCGCTTTTTGAATGAATGTGGGACAGGCAGGCAGTGGAACTACAGCAGGGAGCCGTTTGGCTCCGTGCTGTTCTTTCCAGCTCTACAGGAGGCGAGAGGGAGCAGAAGGACTGGAGCGTATTAAAATACCACACACACACGGCCCGAAGGATGGCTCCTTTTTCGGGAGCCCGGTGTGGGCAGCTAGCTGGGCGGCGGACGCGTGCAGTTGCCGGGAAGCCCTCGCAAGCAGGCCTCCCTCCTTTTCCCTCATCGCTTGTTCTGTGGCACTCTCGTTGCAAGGAGCTGGGTGGAGCCCTGCAAGTATAAAACTTTGCAGTAGGCTTGCAGCCGGCTGCGTTCTTGAGGGCAAACAGCGTTTTGTTAACTGAGAGGGAGAAAGCGCGGACTCTCTTTGAGCCCTTCTGGCCGGCTGGGACTCTGGCAGTTGGCGGTGATCCCTGACGGGACTGGAGAGAGGGATTAGACCCCGCTGAGTTTACATTGAACAAGGGCTCCCTGCAAGGTGAGGGCAGCCGCGGCAGCAAGAGCGGAGTGAGAGGCAAGTGACCATGCCGCGTGGATACATCTCCTTTGCTGGCCTGGCCCCTTGGTGGTGGCTCACCATGGGGACTCTCTTTGCCACCTGTGAGGCCACCAAAGGCAGTGTGCCTCGACTTCGCCTCTTATATAAAGGTAAGCTTTGTGAATCTATTTCAGTATTAAGCAGTCTCTCTCTCTTTTAGTCATGTTGTGTAGATCCCTTGATAGTCCCATTTCACAGATGGGGAACTGAGGCTGAGAAAGGGCAGCTTGTCAAAGAGACTACGGAGGAGTTGGGGTTTGGAGTCTAGTTTCCCAGGGCCCAGCATGTCCCACACTTGAAATATCAATCAGCTTTTGTTTCAGTTGGTCTGTAATGAAAATGTAAAACCTGCTTTGTCCAGAATCTTCACAGTTTTGATCTAATATTGATTTTCTACAGTTTCTACTGTGGATTAATAGCATGCATGTCATAAAAGAGGTGCAAAGGTTTTTTTAAAAAAGTAATGTTGTTAATTAAAACATTTCACTTTCTGGAACACACAGTAAAAGTGTGTCCCTGAGCAGTATGGGCAGGGATGGCCTCTGACTTCATACCCATATTTCTGGATTCACTATTAACTCCTGAATCCCGCATGGAGAGGTTTTTGGACTGAGATCCAAATTCTTAAAAGAGTTGGGGAATGTTATAATCCATTTAATATCCCTGGTCATGATTCATTTGTCAAGTTCAGTAGGAAAAAAGGCAGGAAATGGCATAAAGAGGAAAGATCTTGGTGTCAGGTGAGAAGCAAAACTTGGCTGGTTTTGTAGGTGTTCCAGGGATCAAGAGTGCAAATATGATGAAAAGTGTGGGTGTGTTTTAGTTACATGGAGATGCTGGGGAGAGGGAGTTGTATGTACTTTTTAATGCATCAGAGTTCACATTCCTCCCCCTGTGTGATGTCACTTATCATTCATGCAGGAACACATCCAACGGCACTATTTTCAGTAACACGTATCTGTACATTGCACAATACATGGGGGAAAACCCCTTGTGCAACCAACTGGCAGGACATCTAAAGCTTAATTTTCTTGGCTCAGAGAATTAGGAAGCCAGTCAGGTATCCTTATATGATGTGCTCAAGGATAGGAGAAAGGATGAGCAAAAGGGCCCCCATTGTTCCCCGTGTCTACATATGTGAAAAAGAGACTTTAAAGGCATGTTCCCACGTGCTTGGATTTGGTCCTTTCTCTGTGTCACAGTGATATCCAAGCAAAAGAACCCCATGTTATCAAATTTTCCTTATTTTTGGAGGTATCGTTTGTACCTATGACAGTTGCTTCTTTTGACCCTTGCGAGAGTATGTCAAACGATAGTACTTTAAGGGCCAGTGCATGGCAGGGCTTTGCTCACAGGGATGTGCTATCTGTGTGAAATGGTATGTTTTTCTTCATCAGGGCAGCCTATACAGCTGATGCAATTGGCAGAATTATGTTGGCTGAAAAAGTTGCTCCCATGGTCACAGACACCATGATGGTCACATGGAAGCTCTCATCGATGCAAATACTGTGACCTGTTACTAGGAGACCAAAAATATAGCTTATAGTAGGTTAGAGAAATACTGGAGTCTTTATGAACATGTGAAGAAACTTCATATGAATCTAATGAATGATTAGACAGCATCAGACAAATCAAATAATTGATCTGACTAGTCTAATAATGATCTATTCTGACTATTACTGGCTCCTCAAGTGTGACACAGAGGCCTTTCCCATCCTGGCTGCTTAAAATTTAACAAAATAATTGTGGAAGCCAGAGATTGAACCTAGAACCTTCTGTATGCAAAGCTCTGTCACTGAGCTATGTTGCCCCTTCCTATAGTCTGTTTTGTTTCAGCTGTCAAGGCTGTGTTGTCATTGGCCTGAATGGGGGGGGGAGATAGACTGTGTCTTGGAACAGGTGGCACCAATGGGAAGGAGCTGGAATGCTCTAAGGAATATCCCAAACCCTTTCAACTTTCTCTTAATAAACTTCTCAGCAGTGAGTCATGACCAGTGTTCACACTAAGCTGAGTTAGTGTGAGCTAGCTCACAGTTTTTTAGCCTCTGGTTCACACATTTTTGTCTTAGCTCAGTAAGGATGGCTCCAAAGCAAACTAATTTATGCAGTAGCCAAATCACTCACTCACAACTTTAATGCCAGTAACTCACAAAGAAGAATTTTTGTTTGGAGGGAGCATTGGTCATGACTAGTCCTGAGATGTTGTTTCACTTGGCTGTTCTGGTCCTTACCCATTAAGAATGAGGGAATAGTTCATTCTAGCTATCAGGGTAGCAAAGACTGAACTTGTGTGACTAGGGTAGGCTGAAGGACATGCCTGCTTTGCATATTTATATGCTGTATGTTTCCTTACCTGGACAAGTATATAAGCCAGGATTGATGGTTTATTAGCAAGAAGCTTCCCTCCCTTCTTCATCACTCACCTGCCATCATTTCTCAAAATGTTAATGACTTGACAGATCCGTAGTACCATATTATTCATACGAAATATGGTGTACTAGGACAATGCCTGGTTGTCAATTGTCATCAGTCACAACACAAAATTAGGCATTTTCTAGAATCAAGGATGGTGGCTATATGGAGCCTTTCCTTCTCTTCTGTGTCTAGACTAAAGCAGGAAATTCTGGGAATGATGATGGATTCCCAGTAGAAAAGCAGGAGCCAGGATACAGCTGCACAATCCAGGACACAGCTGCAACACTGTACTGAATAAGGGGATCTCTCCTTAGCCTCTTGCAATATACTTTTTGTATGTTCAGTATTATAGTAACCATTATTGTCAGAGTCCAAGATAGATATAATGACCTCAAAGGCTAAGTTGTGTTTTAAGGCCTGGGACAGGAATTCCTGGTGTTTCCTGGTGCTGCAGGGTTGGCAGCGTTCCAGCCAGAAAGACTAAAGTTCTCATACTTGATGGAGAACCCATGCTCCAAACTCACTTAAGTCAACAGGGTTCTCTTCTGAGAATGGAAATCCTGGGGCAGAAGGGAACCACAGTTGCCATGTGTGGTGTAAAGTTTTAGCACTTTAGCTTTTTGCAATACAAATGGAAGCGGGTAAGAAGGAGAAAGTGCAAGAAGCAAGAGCCAGTGACAAAAAATCTGGGCTCATGGCCTAGCAAGAGGGTGTAATTGTTTTTGAGGGCTGGCTCTTATGAAGGCTCTTATAGAACTTATATTGATTCTCATGGGAATATGTGGAAGGGATTATTGTTTGTGAGTAGTATGAGATCTCACTGAGATATTTCTACAGCTTAAATAGCAGCTGCACATGAGTAGACGGAAACTTAGCTTTTTGACAAAATAGAAGACTCTTTTCATTGATCCAAGATCCAACTGCGAGTAAAATGAGAGCCTGTGAGCAGCAAACAGTCTCCTTAACCTCAAACAGCCTAAGGGAAATGGGGCAGCAGGGTTGGTGGGGGGGGAGAAGACTGCCTTTAAGAGCTGCTGAAGGACTTCAGGAAACACAAAACAGAAGAGTTGGGTTTGTGCTGTCTCTGATAGGATGCTTATGCAAACTTTTTAGAAGACAGATGTGGTATTGGCTACAGCCCAGCCTGATGTGAAGTTTGTAGCTTACAGTCTGAGAGTCCCAGAGCTGGGAGAGGTAATGAATGTATTTATTTAGACTCTTCAGTGGCGGTTTCAGTTGAAGCCTTAAAGGTTTCTGTGGTCATGGTCATTTTTGTTTTCAAATGAGAAAGGGCCAGTCCTGCATCCTGAACGTCCCCTGGGCGCTTTAAGAAGGAAGAGGATTAATCTCTCCTCCTCATTGAGAGAAATTCTTCATCAGGCCCAAAACCCATGTTATGGAGTCCAAATGCCAAAGAAGTTGTCTTTAGGGCCCAGGAAGGCCATGGGTACCAGAGACCTGGCAAAACAGGGAAAATCATAATGAACATATGGCTTCTAGCCCTCTAATTCACTACAGAAGCATAAGGCAATAAGACAAAAACTAGCTTGCCAAATTCAGTTTGATACATTGGTTTTATAAAACCTTTAAATCATAGTAGGAAGTATTATAAAATGAGCCGAGTATGAATACTTGCAAGCAGCATCAAACTAGGAGGATCTGTGTGACAATTTGTTTTCTCAAGACCTGGTATCTTTTTGGGGATTCGCTGCAACTGAGATGGAAGATGCAGTTAGGAGACCAGTATAGTTCTTAGGAGAGACCTGCTGAGAGCAACCACTGGCTTCAAGAGATTCCTGCTGGGAACCCTCACTTTCAAATGGTATACGTCCCACCTTGCTTGATTAGAACAGGTATATTACTACTATTCCACAGTGGTACCTTGCCCACCTCACTTGGCCCTCAGGGTAACCCAGGCCTCTGGAGTTCTGTGCTCTTAGAATCCCCCCTCTTTCAACAGCCCTGCTTCTGGATACCCACAGGCCTCAGGGAGCCCTGTGTGGCCTGAGTGTTGGATTCTCCTATATAACACCATTAGCGATGCAATGTACCTTATAACCACCTCCTCTCTGCTTTCTCTTCTGTTGGAGCTGAGGATGAGAAAGTGCAAATGTGGTATAACCATACTCTAACACAATGGAGAACTACCAATTAAAAATTAAAATTTCCCAGTTTCAAAAAAATGCTGGCTGTGAATCTTCTGGTTTTTGCTTTGGAATCTAGTATCTTTGGCATTCCCACAGAACCTACGGTTCCACCTATGGCCCTGTTCACACAGAGCATTTGCCCCGCTGAAGGCACGGGAGCCCTGCGGACTTTCCGTGCTCGATCATACGAGCACATCTGGGAGGCGTAGTGCTCCCGTGGCCAACCCGCGGCTTCCCCTGGAAAACGCGGGGTAAAAAACTAGTAGGTCGGAAGTACTAGTTTCCGGAAACCCCGGGGCAAAGGCTGGCGTCTGATCGCGGGAGCGCCAGTATCCCGCGGCTTCCGACGCCCGCCCATGTCCCCGGGGTTTCCGGATGTTGTCAGTTTCCATGGGATGCACACCAACGCTGAACAGCGCATGCGCACACACAAGACACCGACAGCGGCCCGCCCCCCCAATGGCGCATGCGCACTGCGCTGCTTTTTTGCTGCGCTGCAGCAGCGCAGTGTGATCGGGGCGCAGAGCTAGAGTGTGGCAACCCGGTGGCCCGTATGATCGGGCTACCGCGCCTTATTTAGCTCCGGGGCAAACTGCCACGCCTCCCCCGCGCGTTTTCTGGCCCGTGTGACCGGGGCCTATGTTGGAAATCTATGGTTGCCTTACCGATTGTTACTTTGAGCTACCCCTTCACATTCTTAGGCATTGCTCCAACTGCCTTGATTATTATTAGAGTAACCTGTAGGTCCTGTTTTAATAATAGCTCCTATTATTTTTCTGTGAGCATTTATATATTGCCATACAAACTATGGGTAGCTTCTCTTGAAGAGGTGTTGAAAGAGAAATAGTTTCAAAACATCCAATCTTGATATTTTAATGGGTCAGGACAAGGGCCTTTCTTTCCATCAGACCCTTAGAAATATCCTAAATTTGTTTTTATCATGCCAATCACTCGATTAAAAGCTGATTTAAATGTCACCTCACTGACATGGCTGGATGCCACTGCTGAAAAGTGCTCTCTGTGAATGTGGAAACATTTGAATCTGCTTTCTATGTGAATTGCCTGAGTTGGAAGAGATTCACAAGTTATCACGGCTGCGCTGACCCCAAAATATCTGCATTCTGATATTTAGCATTCTTTCCCCCTGTGCTTGGTTTTCTGTTTCTTTTATGAGAGAAGAATAGCAATAATTGCTAAAGTTTTATAAATATCTTATAGGATAGCATGGGGCATATTCCAACCAACTGCTTTTGGCTGGTACCGGGTTTGTTTCAGTAAGAGACCAAAGATTAATTTCTTTTTTTGTGCTTTTCAACATTAAAACTAAAGATTCATTTTGAATAAAATGAGTCTCCTGTTTATCAGGAAGGCATCTTTAGCACCAAAAATAACATGTACATGCCCTAACCTAGATAGCCCATGCAAGCCTGATCTCATCAGATCTCTGAAGCTAAGCAGGTCCAATCCTGGCAAGGACTTGGAAGGGAGACTTCCAAGGAATACCAGGGCTTGGGATGCAGAGGCAGGCAATCAAGCCACCTCTCTGAAAACATCCAAGCCCCGGTAGGGGTCACCAGAAGTCACCATGACTTCCAGGCATGCAAGCACACACACACACAAAATACCCCCCCAATACATGTACATTATACATTGCAGGAAATTTGAAATGTGATTGTGAAGCAGCCTTTTTCCATATCCCTCAATTGATTCTGAAACACATTAGAATTGCCTTTGTGTTTTTTCATATGTACACACCAACAGTAGAAAAAGTGTTTAAAAGTAAGTGGCATGTATGAATCTAATATACCTAGCAATTTACATTAATGAAATTTTCACTAATTAAACTGTTGCAGTTTTACTAATAATTAATAATAGCGGCATCACAAACAAAATTCTATGACTTTATTATTTTTGTATATTCTCCCCAAATACTACAATTTTTTCACTTCTAAGCACATCACAGGATTAAATAAATTGCATCAAACAACTAATAGTCCAGTATATATAGAATGTCCAGATTTTGCAAAGATGCATTACAATTCTACGTAAGTATACTTTGTTCCCAGAATTCTGCAGTTAATAACTTACCAGGCAGTCCCAAGAATACTTTCCTTGAAGAGACCAGAGTACTATTCTGAGTATACCTGTTTAGGATTGTTTTCTGTGTGGCGTTAGACTGTTCCATCTCAATTTGCCTTGTTCGCGCCTTCCAGCAGTCCCTTCATCTAGTCCCATCGAGGCAATATATCTGTTTTTTAAAATTATCAGCATAAGTGCCCCCATTTTTTAAATTTTACAATCCATCCACTAGATAGGATGGTATCATTTTCTCTTGAGTTGTCCTCTTTCCCTATCATGGAACAAATTGCAGTTTCAAGGAGGTGATTTAGATTAGAAAAATGACATTAGAGGAAAACAGAACACACTGTCCCACTGTGCCACTTACCTAATCTTCAGAACACCAGAAGAGGTCTTAATTGTGGATGCTCTGTCATCTAGCTGAGCCTTAAACCCAAGACTGAACTATGAGTTGTAAAGCTATGATTGTTTACCAGAGAGACACACGTATACAAGAGGGGTGGATGTTGCAAATGACAATGTATCCCAGGGTCTCTGAGCCTTTTTCTCATTTCATACGGAGATGTATTCCAGGCAGGTACACAAATCTGAGACTTGCAGTATAGTCTTGAACAGAGTTACACCCTTCTAAGTGCATTGACTTCAATGGATTTAGAAGGATATGACTCTGTTTAGGGTTGCAATGTAAGATCTTTTGCATGCCCTGAGGGCCCATCTGAATGTCTCACCCTGACCCCGTTTAGGCGGTGAGCATATCTTAGCTCACCCGTGGAGCCAAATGGACCCCCTTGTTGCCAGAGGCACTGCCTTTTACTCTTGGGTACCCCCAAAGCAGGGGTGCCCTACTTTCTAACCTGAACCAAAATCCCCCAAAGTCAAGCACTCTCAGCTTGAACCACAGAGTCAGGCTGCAAGTATTCTGCAAAAAGGGATTTCATATTCAGGTGACAGGCAACCTCAAAGCAAGTTTCCAGTCTTCCCCCTCCACCCAGCAGATATGCTTATGGAATAACAGTGGGTTCTACCAGGTAAAGTATCTACATTTCTAAAAGCTATTCAGGGGCCACCTGGCAGATAACTCTGTCTCCAGTAATTCTTTGTCTGAATTCTTTGTCTTTCCTGCTCTGTCTCTCAAGAGACTGGGATAAACCAATCAATCATTCATATGTTTAGCTATCCTTCCTGATGCTAATCAGGGACTGTCTCCCACCTTTTGTCTACCCTGGCCAGGACCATTAGTAAGTAAGATAATCCATTTAACTAGCTACCCAACACCTGGCTTCTGTTGTTAAATCCAGACCCTGCCTCTCTGAAAGCTCATTGGTCACATCCAGGCCTTGCCCGTCCTGATGCCACACACCCCTGGGACTTATCATTGGTCCAGGTAATCTATTGTTCTCACCTGAGACCAGCCCCCAGGGCTGCCCATTGTTCTGCATTTTTTGCCAATGCCTATATCTCAGCACCCACATGGTCTTAGACTGTGTGTTTTCTGCCATGACGCCAAAATGGCAGTCCACTCCTATATTCTCTTTGAGTTCAGGCCACAATCCTTTCTTCATGGACCTCTACACATCTGGACAGGTTGTATCAACCCTCTATAAGCTATCAATCACCTCTGCTTCCTTAGTTCTATATTGTGTGTGTGAATGTTTGAATAAAGTTTGTGTGCTTGAGAATGTTTAGTAAAGAAATCATTATTTTAGCCACCCAGTTTCTGTGTCTATTCCTGGGTTCTTGGGAATTTTAGCTCTGGTATACACAGGTCAGATTCTATAGTTAAGCCAATTGCATATTAATAATTATAATTCCCCATCTTTATTAAATAATAGAACAATTTGGCTAACACTTGCAGGATTCAGTGCCCCCTGGCGGCTCATTAGATGAGCTTGTAGGGGACTGGCACAGCCGACTCTCTGCAGCTATTGATGAGATCGCTCCTCGCTGCCCTCTGTGCCCCCGCTCTAGGCTCACTCCCTGGTTCACCCAGGAACTGCGGCTTATGAAGTGAGGGCTGAGACGGCTAGAGAGATAGTGGCAACGCGCTTGCAATGAAGCTACAAGAGCATCTTATAGGACGATTATGAGATCCTATGAAATGGCAGTCAAAGCCGCAAAGAGAGAGTATTATGCAGGTACAATTACATCTGTGAGCTCAGGCCAAGCCCAATTATTTAGAACAATTTGGTCTATAACTGTTCTGCCACAGGGCAGACCAAATGCTAGGGAATTGGACATAGGCTGTGAGGCTTTTGTGAGCTATTTCACAGATAAAGTCCTGTTGCTTCACTGCGATCTCCTTGTCACAATTGATACAGTGAGTGAACTCGAGGCTCCATGCACGTCTTTGAGTCAGGTTATGGATTATTTCAGTCTGCTCAGCCTAGAGGAAGTTGACAAATTGCTCCTAGCTGTACACCCTACCACATGCTGCCTTGACCTGTGCCCGTCATGGCTAATTAAAGCTGGCTGCGATGGGTTTCGAGGCACCCTAAGGGAGATCATCAACAAGTCCCTCACAGAGATGATCAACAAGTCCCTGGGGTGCCCAAGGAAATGGTGGTCCGTCCTCTCCTGAAAAAGCCCTCTCTGGATCCAGACGAATTGGCTAACTACTGGCTGGTTTCCAATCTGCCCTACTTGGGCAAAATAATAGAGAGGGTGGTGGCAATTCAGCTACAGAGCTTTTTGGATGACGCTTCCATCTAAGATCCCTTCTAGTCTGGTTTTTGCACGGGCCATGGGACGGAGATGGCACTGGTCGCCCTCACGGATGACCTCCAGAGGCATCTGGATCAGGGTAGATCAGCAGTACTGTTGTTGTTTGACCTGTTGGCAGCATTCAACACAGTCAACTATCATTTACTGATTCACCACCTCACCAACATAGGAGTTCAGGGGCTTGCCTTACAGTGGCTTGCCTCCTTTCTCCAAGGTCAGGAACAAAGGGTGGCATTCGGGGAACAGTTGTCCAGAAGGCACCCACTTGATTTTGGAGTGCCTCAAGGGGTGGTGCTTCCTCCAATGCTATTCAACATCTATATGTGCTCCCTTGCCCAGATTGCCCAGAGGTATATGCTGGGATGTCACCAGTATGTGGATGACACCCAGCTCTATCTGTTGTTGGGTGGCCAGTCTGACTCCAGACTGGAAGATTTGGGCCGGGCATTACAAGCAATGGCTGTTTGGCTTAGACTGAGACGACTAAAATTGAATCTGATGAAGATGGAGATCCTGTGCCTGAGCCAGGGTGGTCCGGGGTAGGGATCCCACTCCTGACCTTCAATGGGGTACCTCTGGTGCCAGCACTGAAGGTTAGGAGTTTGGGAGTGCTCTTGGATGCCTCCTTAACAATGGAGGCCCAGGTAGCAGCCACAGCCAAGTCAGCCTTTTACCATCTTTGGCTGATTAGGCAGTTGGTTCCCTTCCTCGACCACAATGACTTGGTAACAGTGATCCATGCGATGGTCACTTTGAGATTAGATTACTGTAATGCTCTCTACATGGGGCTGCCCTTGTTGCAAATCCAGAAGCTGCAGCTAGTGCAAAATGCCATGGCCATGCTTTTGATGGGCCACCCCATGCGGGAGCACATCCAGCCTGTGTTGAAGGCATTGCACTGGCTGCCGATAGCATACCGAATTTGCTTCAAGGTGCTGGTTCTTTCCTTTAAAGCCCTTTATGGCCAGGATCCAACATACCTGAGGGACTGCCTTTCCCCATATGTACACCAGAGAGCATTACAGTCAGGGTCTCATAACCGACTGGCCCTCCCAGGTCCCAAGGACACCAAGCTAACTACAACCAGGGCCAGGGCCTTCTTGGTGGTGGCTCCATACTGGTGGAATTAGCTCCCAGAAGAGATCAGGGCCCTGCAGGACCTTCTACAGTTTTGCAGGGCCTGTAAGAGAGAGCTCTTCCACCAGGCCTTCAACTAAGGAGCCACTGCCACCACCACCAACAACAACTGAAACTTATAGAGCCCTGGTCCTCAGTTTTGCCATCCACAACCTGTGCCTGCCGATTATATAAGGGAAAGATCACTGAGTTGAACATCTAGTTAAATCCTTGAATGCACTCATACAGTACCACCATCGTTAAGCAATTAAATAGATACTGCTAGCACTTTTGATATTGAATTGTTCTATAATTGAACTATTTTAGATGATTTTATGATAAATTCAACTGTTATTTATGCATTCACTTTTTATTTAGGCTGCCCTGATCCTGCTCCAGTGGGGAGGGCAGGGTATAAATTGAATAAATACATTTAAAAGGATTTTATATGTCTCTTTTTATTGTAGAAATACCATCTTCTATTAGCTGCCTTCTGAAATGCTGGCAGTAGCATGCCTAGAAAGTAAAATAATAACCCATGTAACCCATTTTTGTATCCTGCACTAGCTCACAGATTGCTGTATAGCCCTCCATGAGGAGGGGCCATGGCTCAGTGTTAGAGTGGAGCATCTGCTTGGCATGCAGAAGTTCAATCCTTGGCATCTCCAGTGAAAGGATCTAGCAGTAGGTAATGTGAAAAACCTCTATCTGAGACTTTGGAAAACTGCTACCGGTCTGAGTAGACAGTATGGGCTTTGATGAGTCAAGGGTCTAGTTCAGTATCAGGCCATTTCACATGTTCAGTCTTGAAAAGATAGCCCTTTTCCAAGTTTGGTTAGAAGTACAGACAGCACCTATTACATAAATGCCCAGACAAACTGAGCTGTAATTGGGGCTGGTGAGGAGGATTTGGGCACAGATCTGGCTAAGTGCTAAATCCTTCCAGAGCAGTGCAGTAAGCAGTCTATGCCAGACCCCACTTGGAGAAGTGGAATGGTGGGTAGCTCTGTCTGGAGATGGTGCTTTGCAGACCACAGTTTATCATATCTCACATCCAAGGTGACCTTTTTATTTTTCTTCTTTCAAAGAAACACATCACATCCTCACCTTTCTCCCTAGGCACACTAAAGTGTCTTGCTCACTTCTCACCCTCTCTGTTTCCTTTCTCTTGTAGTTTATTTTCAAACAGCTCATCCTTCTGTGCTGTGGTTTATTTATTTCTTTTTAAATAAGGAACTACCTCTTGGGCTTGCAGCTTCAACTTCCCCTACACAGCAGCCTTTGTGGAGGAATACTTTGAATGGTTACATTTGTTGAGGGCCTGGCCAATGTGAAATTTTATCTGTCTTGCTTTCGGTGCCTTTAGTTAAGTAGCATTAATTTCAACAAGCTATGTTAATGATCTTTTTTCTTTTCAGTTTATCAGGGAGATCTATGGATCTTCAAATCTTTCATACTTTCACTTTCTGAGCTTAGCATCACTTTAGGTTGTATTTTTAAAATCCATATATATGAGCAAAATTTATTCTTTGAAAGTCTTATGGTTTACAGACTGTTATCTGAGGATTTCATAGAATCATAGAGTTGGAAGGGACCTCCAGGATCATCTACTCCAACGCCCTTGGTAGGGAGGGCGGGGTATAAATCAAATAAAATAAATAAATAAATAAATAACTACCTCCCCCCACAACCTCAGTGACACCTGCTCCATGTCCAGAAGGTGGCAAAAAAACAACAACACCACTCCTCCAGGATCCCTGGCTAAACTGGCCTGGAGAAAATTGCTTCCTGACCCCAAAGTGATAATCGGCATTTCCTTGGGCATGTAAGAAAGGGCCACAAGAACTAAGCACTGATGCAACCCTTCCTGCCCTCCCTCTCATGATTTCATTCGTTATTCCCTGCTACAGACAAAATTTTTCCAAATGGTTTGATGTCATTGAAAAAACATGTTTTTCTGGTGTGTGGGAGGGAAATGGAAATTTAGGAGAAATTGAGATATATGCAGTATCTAATTTCTTAACTAATCAAAACTCCATGCTACACATTTTGAGTGAGTAAAACCTTATCTTTAAAAGCCTTTCATTCATTCCAAAAGAATACCCCAGTGCTTCCCAATAACCCTGAATCCCCATGGTTTTTTTCTCCTTCCCACCCCACCCCATAACATCTCAAATCTTGCTTGTAGATTTAGTTGCATGAGTCCGTCTGCATTTTTCATATGGGTAGCTTTGCACAAAAGACGTCTCTGAGATCACACGTCAACATCATGGTGAAGAGAGTGCCAGGCACAGAAGCTGAAAACATAAGTTCTACAGCTGTAAAGGCTGCATGTTTGGTGGGGCAGAAGGGTACCCCAAGGATAAGGGAAATGACAGAAGACTGGGAATTGGATTGGGAGTCCAATTTTGTGAACATATGGTTGAATGGAGTAGGAAGGGAGAATACAATCCCCAAAAAGCACAAGGCTGACTGTGCAACATTTTGAGGAGGTGCCAAGTCAGACAAAAGTGTCAACCACTAGGATTAACTGGACAGAGGCAAAGCCCTGCCCCACCCACTGGAGTTCTGGTGAGCATTGCTCAATGTTCTTTCTTCTTCTTGAGACCAGCTGCCTCACATGTTCATAGTTTCCTTTACAGTGTGTAAGTACATTCAAGGAACTAGTGTGTTTAGCCAGAAAAGACCAGCTACTTTTGTGTGGAATCTTTTTGATTTGTTCAGGTGTGTGTTCTGTACATGGCAAACACCCAAGCTAATTATTTGTTTTGGGGAATTTGGCCATCTAAGAGAGACCCTGCTCTAAGCTCCCTTTTCCCAGATTGTGTTTTGGAAGATAGAACAGCCTCATTAATTGCCAAAAGGGGAGGTGATATTTTACCCTTGAATGCTGTAGACTTCTCTTATAAAAAAATCAAAGTCATAGCAGTGTCACATTTTTACACAATGTAGGGATAAACATGTGCCTTCCTGATAATTTTTCACCTGGCAGAGAAATGGAAATATGTCTCTATGTCCCCTTCTCTCTATGAAGGGAAGATGGAAGAGGAGTGTCTGAGCTTCTAGATGTCATAATCAAGCACACAATTAAAGTCATTGCTTTGCTTTCCACCTATCCCCCTTCCACCTTAATACACCAAAATCAATTCTAAGTTCCCAAAACACGATGTTCCACAGAACATAATGAAGTGACACATATGCATAGCTGTAAAATATGACTGCCACTTTATTCTCCTTGTGGTAGTGCTAGCCCTGATAATCTAACATCCATGGTCTGTCTTTGTTTAAAACAAATATGTCCCATTCTTTCTCCCAGATTCTTGGGTTTACATATATGGGTTTTCCCTCATTTATGAGATGTGTGATAATTGCTCCAAGATTACTTAGTGAGATTCATAAATGAGCAGGAATTTGAACCTGGGTCTCACCAATCCCAAGTCTAACATATATCCATTATATCACTCTGGCTGTCATAGAGAAACTAGCAGAACTTCATCAACCCACATCCTAGTATGAGAAGGTAGGAGATTTTGGTTGTGTACCTAAGCTTGACAGTCTCCTACATTGAAGTCATGTACTAGGTAAAAGCTGGAACATGCCTTCTGCTGAGATTTTGATGGCCTCGTGTCAAACATCAGGAAGTTCCATCCAGTAAGTTCTGATAGCATTTTGATAATTCTTATGTGATCAGTATCTGGAACAGCTATCATAATCCTCCAGGTCCAAATTCACACCTACCGCCGCCCCCTCCCACTATTGCTGTGAAAAACAGACATTTAAATGTACAGGGTTTGTGAATCACTTGATAGCTATCTATGATGGTTGGTTTCTAATCGCATTTCAACATTCTTGTGCTTTACTGTGCATATGTGATTCCAGTCTAAACTCAGGTATTGACTCTTGATTGTGAAGTATCCTAACTGTGCCATCCTTAACACAGTATACCTTTTTAAGTAGGGTTGTCAGCTTTGGGTTGGGAAATTCCTAGAGATTTTGGTTGTGGGGCCAGGGGTGGGCGGTGTTTGGGGTGGGAAGTGACCTCAGCAGGATATAATGCCATAGAGTCCATCTTCCAAAAATGCCATTTTCTCCAGGGGAATTGATCTAGCCTGGATCTAGCCTTGGAATTCTTAAGCCATCACGTGGAGGCTGGCAACCCTATTTCTAAGCTTATTGAAGTTTGGGGTCTTGGAAGGGTGTAAGTCATTGTAAATGATATGATCCCATCTTTAGCTTGGTTTGTCACTTCCAGTCCTTGTCTTTCTGTTCTTTTATTTGCTTTCTATTTATTTTGAAGGGTCTTGGAGCAGTTTAACACTTTTTTTCTGAGGGCCTTTCCAATGTTCTAGAGGATTCCTGTCATTCTTCCTCTTGTAAAGGCATAATGGGATTTGCCCAAGGTCATCTACTGTTTATGCAGGAGAGCTCACATTGAAAGTCATCCATTATAACGCCCCATTCTTCTCTATGTATTTATTTCTTTGCTAGGAAAGCACTCTGTAAATAGTTTACATAAAAACTGGATGGAGCAAACTAGAACATGTTTAGCCAAAGATTTGAAAAACTTTGGAAGCAGGTTAGAGAGATCTAGATAACTGCTATGTGGGAAGGGGTTCAGTCACTCACGGAATCATAGGAACAAAGTTTGGGTCCAGTGGCACCTTTAAGACTAACAAAGTTTTATTCAAAGTATAAGCTTTTGTGTGCATGCATGTATGTATCTGAAGAAGTGTGTGCGCACACAAAAGCTTATACCTTGAATTAAACTTTGTTGGCCTTAAAGGTGCCACGGGACTCAAATTTTGTTGTGTTGCTTTAGACCAACACGGCTACCCACCTGAATCTATCTTCACGGAGTCATAGGTACAGATGCCATAGCTCTGTTCTGGTTCCCCATAAAGAAACATTATGAATTTGTATTAGCAGCCTCTGGGTGTGTAGTAGATCCCTGTCTTAGGACAGATGGTTGAAAAGAGAAGATCATTTCATGTTTATACCCTAGTTAAAATGTCTGACTAGGACCAGGGTAGGGGGGCAGAGGCTGAGCTATAATTCCAATTCAGCCATGAAACTCCTTTAGCTACCAGCTGCTCCCCACAGCCCTTTTTTTTGCTCTTTGGAATGTTGTTGGGCCATGCAGATTCTACTTCTTGTGGCATTTAGTCTTTAGCACAGAGGACAAGCTAGGATTATGCTTCAGGTGGCAACTATATCACACTATTCTTTCCTTTAACTCTGCCCTGCAAGCCTTCCCCATATATGTGGGGTGGGGAAAGCAAGTATTTGTGTTGTCAAAACAACCACAGTCAATTGCCCCACTGGGGTATGGAGTGTGTTCCCTGGCTAGTTGCTTGTGAATGGTGTTCTGATAAGGAATCTCAAGCCTCATTGACACTTATCTGCCGTGGAGGAAACAGCTGTTTGTGGCAGGCACTGCCAAGATTTTTCCCACAGAAAGGGAGAGGTGCATAGGCTGTAGTATATACACTGACTTTTGCCAGACATAAACATGAAAATGGGGTTTTGAAAATGTTATTCCTACTAGAAAACAAACTCTTTCTTTTATATGTAGTGAATCTTAAAAGTCCTGAATTGCAAACCAAGAAATTAACCCAAAGTTGTTCTGGATTGCTTCAAGTTTAGATGTGTGCTGTCCAAGAACACTCCAGTTTGTCCTGGAGAATTATGAGATCCATAAGAGCACAACAATTTCAAATTAGGAGCTGGAAAAGTAGAGTGGTTGTATCCCCTGTGTGTAGCTATGACTTTGATGTGTGAGCTTTGAGTTAAGTCTATAACTGCCATGTGCAGGTGCAACTAAACTCTGTTGCACAGCTGTGGGCATCCCGCAGGAATACACTTACTGCCTTATGCTTCTCAACCGAGCCTGGGATATAGCAGGCTGCAAAGCAGAGAAGGGGAGGATTCAAGCTTTGTGTATGAATAGAAATCATCTCTACCGACCTGTCTTATCATGATCTCTCTGCTCACTCTCTAACCTGTCCGTGTAAGGGAGAAGTGGTGCTGGTGGCTGCTGCTCAGCATTCTTCCTCTTGGGGCTCACCAAGTGCCCTCCAAATCCCAAGCCTGGGTATCTTGCGATGACAACTGCAAAATCTTGTCGTTTTGTGCTGGAGTCGACTAATGGGTAGTAAAATATTGTTTTTATCACATTCTTGAATTTTAAATGTTTTATAACATTTTGATGATTTTTTTTCTTATTTGCTTTGGCTCTTTGTAACTAGGCTAAAAGTTAAGAAATGGATATATGACCTCCCATCCTCCTTTGCTCTCTGCTCTTCCTTTTGAATCCAAGAGGATTGATTGTCCTTGGTGGGCTCATTCTTCTTTGGACCTTAATGCTCTTTGGCATGCAGCTCTGTCAGTGCAAATGAACCATTTCCCCTACTCTGGGACCGGTGAGAATCCTAGTCCTGAAGAGCCATTAAGTGTGTTGGGCCACATAATTAAACATGTGAAAAGCTGCAGTAATATTTCCATGAATCTTATTTTTGTCTGAGAAGATGGCCTTTGGTTCAGTTTATAAGAATTTCCACTTAACAGCTTTAAAACTCTGAATTAGGACTTTGGGAGGGGGGGAATACCTCCCTTCCAAGTTTATCTTTTTGGGCTACCTTAAATCCTGCCTTGTCTTTCAAACATTGATCATAGAAGGACATCTGTAATCTTTATGAACCTTCTCCAGGGCAAAAAAGTGAGTAACAAAATCCAGGGTATGGAATGAAGTGATCATGTAGGAGAGGCTGAATTAGCAGTTCCCCCCAGATTCCATGCCCAGACTGTGGTTTCCCAGACTATTTGGGGCCCTTGCTCTGGCAGTTTCCCATTTGTCATGCCAGCAGCAGACTCTGATCAGCTCGTGGTTGTGTTGTTAGATGAAAAAGAGACTGTTTAAGCAGAGCCAGGTTTCTGTCTTTTCCCCAAGTACCATGGAGACACAATAATGTGGTTGGGAAAGGGGCAGTATGAGGTCTTGTCAAAAGCCAAGTAGAGATTTTGCAGAAGGGATGTGTCAACAGCACCCCACTGGGCTGGAAGGAGTGGCTTTTTGCTTAGTGGTTCAGGTCTGTAATTCCTGACAGCAGCAGCCCTGGGTGGGGTAAGGGGTGCTCTATGTCTGTGAAGGAGCTCTGGGCACAGAGCCCAGGCTCTCTTCACATTGGTAAATTAGGTGATGAAGAAAGAGACCATTATTTTAACCACAATGAACAGGGCGGAGAACAACGTTTGGAAACAAAAGTCCTCTTTGGAAGAGCTGAATCCTTGTTTCTGCTGAAGCGATAGTGTTGTGAACCTCTTATAGCTCACCAGTAGACCATCACTTAGTTCAACCTAAGAACATGTGGAACCCGCTTCATCAGACCTTTAGTCCATTTAGTCCAGCATACTGTTTCACACAGTGACCAACCAGTTGCCCTGGAGGGCCAAAAAACCAGCAACCAAAAACCTCTGGTGCTGCCTTCAGTTCAACATACTCCTGAGGCAACAATCTGGCGGTGATCAACAGAAAACTGCTGATGATTGGTGCTGGACAGACTCTTCCATCTTTTTGCTAGGTTTTATTGTGCATGTTGCAGTGATCTATGAAATTAAGTGGATCATGAAGCATAACACAGTAGTTCCTGTTCCCAGATAAGGCGTGACTAGATTATGAAGCCCTGACCTAAATGATGTCATCTGAATTTCAATGGAAGGAATCATCCTGTCTCAGTGGACTGCTCTTGGAATTTTAGTGAATTGTGGATATTAAACACACATAGGGTGCGTTTAGACAGCGTGCTGGAGCGGTTTAAACTGCTCCGGCACGATGCGGTTTTTTTTTAAACTGGAGAATCGCGCTCAGACTCACCTCCTCCTTCCGAGCGCCCCGCCGTCCTCCTGCAGGTGGGAGGGGTTTCCCCCTCTCCTTTGAGCATGCGCACAGGCAGCCCTCTTCCGAACAGGAAGTTTGGCCGGTGCGAAGAAGAGCGAGCTCAACAGGTCCCTTTAAAGTTTAAAGGAAGAGTCCTTTTAAAAATGGCCTCCCCGAGATCCCGGACTCCTCTAAATGCCTAAACTAGGCTCCAGTAAACCTTTTCTTTTTTTAACCTAAGTGCGGAGCTCCGCTCAAGCGCACACCGGTAAGGGGGAAAAAAAATGGAGGACTAAAACCGGAAGCTGGAGGCAGCTTCCCAGAGGGGAGGGGGGTTGAAGCACCCGGAAGTGGCTGGATGGAGCGATCAGACAGGGAAAAGTGCGGCTTGAAACGGAGAATCATGGAAAACACCGCTTGGGTAAGTGGTGCCAAAATACTCCGTTTCAAAGGGGGTTTGCTCCAGAAAGCGACGGCTGGGGACGGTGGGCAGATGTTGGGCGTGTGAACGCGCAGGGAAAAGCCGTTTCTGAGCCGTGCTGAAAACGGCTCAAACGGCGCGTCTGAACGCACCCAACATGTGATGAATGCATTACATTGATACTTGGTGGATTCTCACTGCCCCAAAAGCTGAAGAAACTTGCAGTAACTTCATAGGGAGGGATTTCTGACATGACAAATTTTCATTACTGAAGTCACAATCAGAGATGCGGAGGGAGCCCTTAAGAAGTGATAATTATGAATGATATTGGCTTCAGTGAAGTTTTTGGTAATAAATGGATCCTTTCACAGCAGATTTGTGATGGGGGAAACATTTAGCTCTCCATAATGTGCAAAATCTATTGTTGTTCTTCCCAAAAGAATAGATTTCATGGAATCATCACTCTCTCTGGAGAGGATCAGGCGTAATCTCAGAACAGCACTCTTGTAGTTGACCCTCATCCCCCTTTTTACTACTTCCATCATTAATCTCTTTCTCTGGTGACAATGCTTGAGCAGGAGGGAAGTCTTGCCAGATTAACGCAAATATAAAAGCTCCCTATTCAAAGAGGAATTTGCTAGGGGAAGTTTTCTTAAACAACAAAAGGCTGAGAGCCTGTGCCAATGCTATTCTGAGGCAGCAAAATATTATTTCTGTTCAATAATAGAAAAATAAATGGCTTCTTCTGATGTGGAGCCATGTGAGGCTTATGTTCCCTATAAACTTTCAGGAATAGATAGGCAATTACATGACTGGGAGCAGACCTAAGTGATTCAAGAGCCTTCCCAACATGCTCAGTATGTATTGTGTGTATTTGTTGCTGTTGTAGTTCAGACAGTTGGCTCTAATGTGGCAGGGTTGTCCCATTTTCTGAGCACTCAAAGCACAAATTTGTTGTTGTTTTGGAAAATACTATTTCCCCCTCTACTAATAATTGCAAATGCATTTGTATTAGAAGGTCTTTTTCCATATGTCCCTATGCACCAACTACAGTTGTCAAGCAGCCATCTGTTGGCTATCCCACCACATAGGGTGGCCTGTCTGGCATTGGGCAAAGCCCAGGCCTTTTCCATCATGGCTCCGGCTCTGTGGAATGGGCTCCCTGAAGAGGTGAGAGGGGCTCCTGCCTTGGAGATCTTCAGGAGGCCCTGCAAGTCCTGCCTAGATTTGGGGGGAGTTTGAATGGCAGGCATCTTTTTTTTTGGGGGGGGAGAGTTGGAGTTTGCTATTTTATATTTGGTTTTAACTAAAAGTGTTTTAACTATTATTTTAAGTTGTCTTGAACCCCAAGAAAAGATGGGATATAAATGTTTTAGTAAAATACATAAAGTCTATGTGGAGAATGTGCAAGTTAGAGGCACCATTTTGGTAGTGTCTGTGACATAAATGGTGACTAGTGGCACAATTCTTTCACACACCCCCTGTCTGTCTGTTGTTTATGAATTTTTGAGGATTTTAAATTATTTTCTGGAGGCGTTCGAATGAATGCCGTTCAAGCACATAAGAATGTGATGTGGTAGTCTTGTTGAATTTAATTGGTTTGAGTGTGGTTAGTGCCTCTACAGAACACTGCTAAATATAAATTATTATTATTTACTCCCTTTGTACTCTGCTTTTCTCCCCAGTGAAGACCCAAAGTGACTTACATTACTCTCTTCTTTAAGTTTCTCCTCACAGGGAGCAGTAGGAAAGAACAAGAGTCCACTAGCACATTAACAAATAACAAAATTTGTGGCAGGGTATGAGGTTTAGTGAGTCACTGCTCACATCTTCAGATAGGTTGGGATGAGATTGTGTGGCCAGCCCAAGGTCATCTAGCAAGCTTCCATGGCAGAGTGGAGATTTGAACCTGTCTCCCCAATCCTAGTCTGATAACTCTAACCACTACACAGGGCCATAGCCAGCCTTGGGGTACATGGGGCAGTGCCCCCTTTCACATTTGCAGTGCCCCCACCAGCATGCCAGAGCTGGAGCCTGACTCCCAGCTGGCCCGGGCATGATCTGGTGACCTGCCTTGTGCCCCTCTTCCCCGGCACTTCCCTCTACGCCAATCTACGATGGATGTGGGAGACTGAGGGCCAGGAGTGCCCGAGCAGCCCTCCTTGGTGTGCTGAACCGAGGGAGAGGACCTGTACCCCTCACCCTCTTCCATCCCCTGGCCAGAGAAGGAGCCCTGCCCCTCAGGTCTGAAGATCTCCAAACAGGTCCTGCCACCACAGGATCCTGGCCCTGTGCACCCCTTTCCTGGATTTCTGCACCCATTCGTCCAGTTCTCAGCCAGTGCTGCTGCCGCCTTGCCCCTTTCTGACACACCCATGGTCTTCGGCTCCTGTTGTCATTCAATGCTTTGTTTTGGGTCACTGGAGGCAGAGGATTCAGTGCACTTTTTTGAAGACTAAGGGTTTTGCTTTGCTCTTCCTGCAGAAGGAGGAAACAATACCTGGCCCACCAAGAAGCAGGAAAAGTCAGCAGTTGGGGTGGGATGGGGATTTGGGCTTCTGCAGATAAGCTCATTTAATTTAATTACATTTATGAAAGATCAATGTGGTGGATTCAACCCCCTTATCCTACTACCCCACTAAACAAAATCGTGTATGTGTGTGAGAAGTGCCTTCAAATTGCAGCTGACTTATGGCAACCCCAGCAAGGGGCTTTTAAGGCAAGTGAGAAGCAGAGCCTTCCTTGGTGTTCTCCCTTCCAAGCACCAACCCTGCTATGCTTCCAAGGTCTGACAATATCTGGCTATACTAGGCTGGCTTCAGGCACAGTTTTGAAGCCTTCCTCTAAATTGTTGTTGTTGTTGTTCAGTCGCATAGTCGAGTCCGACTCTTCATGACACAATGGATCACATCATGTCAGGCCCTCCCGTCTTCCCTCATACTCCAGAGTTTGCTTAATTTCATGTTCGTTGTATCGATAACACTGTCTAACCATCTCATCCTTTGCTGTCTCCTTCTTCTTTTCCCTTCAGTCTTTCCCAGCATCAGGGTCTTCTCCAGTGACTGCTCCCTTCTCATTTGGTGGCCAAAGTATTTGAGCTTCGGCTTCAGTATCTGGCCTTCCAGGGAACAGTCAGGGTTGATTTCTTTTAAGATTGACTGATTTGATCTCCTTGCAGTCCGAGGGACTCTCAAGAGTCTTCTCCAGCACCATAATTCAAAAGAATCTATTCTCCGGCACGCGGCCTTCCTTATGGTCCAACTCTCGCAGCCATACATTTCTACTGGGAATACCATTGCTTTGACCATGCAGACTTTTGTTGGCAGGGTGATGTCTCTACTTTTTATTATGCTGTCTAGGTTTGCCATCGCTTTCCTCCCAAGGAGCAGGCATCTTTTAATTTCATGGCTGCAGTCACCATCTGCAGTGATCTTGGATCCCAGGAATGTGAAGTCTGTCACTGCTTCCATGACTTCCCCTTCTATTTGCCAAGGAGTGATGTAGCCGGATGCCATGATCTTAGTTTTTTTGATGTTGAATTTCAAGCCAACTTTTGCTCTCCTCTTTCACCCTGAGCAAGAGGCTCTTTAGGTCCTCTTCACTTTCTGCCATTGGAGTGGTATCGTCTGCATATCTGAGGTTGTTGATGTTTTTTCCAGAAATCTTAATTCCGGCTTGCGATTTCCAGGTCGGCATTTTGCATGATGTACTCTGTGTATAAAATAAATAAACAGGGTGGCAATATACATCCTTGTCATACTCCTTTTCCTATGCTAAACCAATCAGTTGTTCCATATCCGGTTCTAACTGTCACTTCTTGACCCTTATACAGGTTTCTCAAGGGAGCTGTGAGGTGGTCTGGTACTCCCATCTTTTTAAGGACTTGCCATAGTTTGTTGTGATCCACACAATCAAAGGCTTTAGCATAGTCAATGAAGCAGAAGTAGATGTTTTTCTTGTACACTCTTGCTTTCTCCATAATCCATGATCTCTCATTCCTCTATCTTTTCAAAACCCAGCTTGTACTTCTGGCAGTTCTCTATCCACGTACTGTTGAAGCCTAGTTTGTAGAATCTTGAGCGTGACGTTGCTAGCGTGTGAAATGAATGCAATTGTGCGATAGTTTGAACATTCCTTGGCATTGTCCTTCTTTGGTATTGGAATGTAAACTGACCTTTTCCAAGCCTGTGGCCACTGTTGTATTTTCCAAATTTGCTGGCATATTGAGTGCAGCCCTTTAACAACATCATCTTTTAAGACCTGAATAGCTCAACTGGGATACCATCACCTCCGTTAGCTTTGTTGTTAGTAATGCTTTCTAAGGCCCATTTGACTTCGCATTCCAAGATGACTGGCTCGAGGTTAGTGATTACATCACCATGGTTATCAAGGACATTGAAGGCCTTCTTGTATAGTTCTTCTGTGTATTCTTGCCATCTTTTCCTAATCTCTTCTGTTTCTGTTAGGTCCTTACCGTTTTTGTCCTTTATCATGGCCAGCTTTGCATGGAATGTTCCCTTGATTTCTCCAATTTTATTGAAGAGAGCTCTAGTCCTTCCCATTCTGTTGTTTTCCTCTATGCATTGTTCATTCAGGAAAGCCTCCTTATTTCTCCTTGCTGTTCTCTGGAAATCTGCATTCAGTTGGGCAAATCTTTCCTTTTCACCTTTGCCTTTCACTTTCCCTCTTTCCTTTGCTATTTGTAAAGCCTTATCAGACAGCTACTTTGCTTTCTTGCATTTCTTTTTCTTTGGGATGGTGGTGATTGCTGCCTCCTGTACAATGTCACAAACCTCCATCCATAGTTCTTCAGGCACTCTATCTATCAAATCTAGTCCCTTATACCTTTCTTCATCTCCACTGTATATTTATCAGGGATGCGATCTAGGTCAAACCTGAATCGCCTAGCGGTGTTCCCAACTTTCTTCAGTTTAAGTCTGAATTTTGCAATGAGTAGCTGATGATCTGAGCCACAGTCAGCTCCGGTCTTGTTTTTACTGATTGTATAGAGCTTCTCCATCTTTGACTGTAAATGATATAGTCAATCTGATTTCGGTGTTGCCCATCTGGTGATGTTCATGTGCAGAGTCGCCTCTTAGGCTGTTGGAAGAGGGTGTTCGCTATGACCAGCGTGTTCTCTTGACAAAACTCTGTTAGCCTTTGCCCGTCTTCATTTTGTTCTCCAAGGCCAAATTTGTCTGTTATTCCTGTTACCTTTTGACTTCCTACGTTAGCATTCCAGTCACCTATGATGAGGAGGACATCTTTTTTTGGTGTTAGTTCTATGAGGTGTTGTAGGTCTCCATAGAACCGGTCTACTTCAGCCTCTTCTGCATCTGTGGTTGGGGCATAGACTTGGATTACTGTGATATTGAATGGTTTGCCTTGGATTTGGATTGAGATCATTCTGTCGTTTTTTGAGATTGTATCCCATTACTGCCTTTCACACTCTCTTGTTGACTATAAAGGCCACACCATTTTTTCTACAGGATTCTTGGCCACAGTAGTAGATATAATGGTCTTCTGAGTTAGATTTGCCCATTCCTGTCCACATTAGTTCACTGATTCCCAAGATGTCGATGTTCAGTCTTGCCATCTCATTTTTGACCACGTCAAGCTTACCTTGATTCATAGATCTTACATTCCAGGTTCCTATGCAGTGTTGTTTTTTGCGGCATCAGACTTTCCTTTCACCATCAGACACATCCACAACTGAGTGTCCTTTCGGCTTTGGCCCAGCTGCTTCACTCTTTCTGGGGTTACTTGTACTTGCCCTCTGCTCTTCCCCAGTAGCATATTGGACACCTTCTGACCTGAGGGGCTCATCTTCCTGTATCATATCGTTTAACCTTTTGTTACTGTCCATTGGGTTTTCTTGGCAAATATACTGGAGTGGGTTGCCATTTCCTTCTCCAGTGGATCACATTTTGTCTGAGTTCTCCGCTGCTGCCTCTCCATCCTGTTTGGCCCTCCACGGCATAGCCCACAGCCTCATCAAACCACGCAAGCCCCCTTGCCATGTCAAGGCAGTGATCCATGAGAGAGTCTTCCAAATTAAGTGGTTCTTACATTGCAGGAAGAGCCACTTATGCTGGAGGAAGGCCATTTGAAGGATGGTTGGATCCACCTCAATAGGAATGATGCACGTGGTAAAATGTGACTGGAGAATGTGATGGAACAGTATTATTGTTATTATTTTTCTGTTCAGTTATAGAAGAGGATGAAGAAGCTTAGGGCAAAGAAACAAAAATGGCTATTAGTGATCAGACAGACTCCTTTTGTTTATGTGCAGTATATGCAATTAGATTCCCTTCTAAAATATCTACCTGCCGTACAATTAAAAAAATATTCTGTCAAACTAATTTTCAGGTGATTGGAGGAGAAACAACCCTTGTATGGAGGAGAAGAGAGTGTTGTGTTTTCTGTCAGGTAATAGGCAATAGTTTGTCATAACAGAAGTCTGAATGTTATCTTTTTGTACTTCAGGCATCACACTCAGCCAGTGTGATCACATTTGAAAAGCTTCTGAGAGTTTTAATTTCAATTAAATGCAGTGCTATCATCTTTGCTATTGTTCTTGAAAAAGCTGGAAATTCAGATCCCAAACATGCTCAAGTTCCAGACTTTCACTTTTATGAGTAAAGTCCCCCCCCACACTTTATGTCCTTTGGTTGTGCATGTTTATGTTCTCTGGGAATGCATGGGAATGAGGACGGAGGGCAGGGGTCTGTCTCTCTTATGAAACAGCTGCAAGACCCCTGTGCTGGTCCACTGCCCTTCAATAATAATCCTCCATGAGCTGATGTGTAAGGAAGGAGACTGGATGCCATACACACAGCAGGGGGAGTGGGGCCAGGCCAGAAGGGTGGCAGCTGTCAGGGAAGGGTTCTTGCTGGGAATCTCTAGGATCAGGCCCTCATGAGTCAGGAGGGTCTACAACTGTCTGGAATCTATTCTTGGCAGTGGGAATTGTCAGAGGGAGAGGTTAGGTTGCTCACAGGAGGGGCCTGGGCATAACGTGCTTGTTCTTGCATTTGAGGCAGTGCCCCAGGGATAGAGCTGAACTGAACATGGTTTATGGCTTCTGCACAGAGGAAATCATGCTGTTTCTCTTGCCATGCTTGAGTGTCAGGTGTTTGCTCTAATATGCTATTTGGTTTCGTATCATTTTGCACAGGTTTCTTTTATAGCTTTTTTTTTTTGCAGCAGAGACATATGTAAGACTTGATATTTGTGTGTATTACGGTTTCTGTATGAGCTGATTGTTAAGTATGAGTATTGTTTGCACAAAGAAATGGGAATGGTCCTTACTATAAAAGGAATTTTATAATTAAATGTGGCATTTATATAGTAGTTTTTGATCCTTAGCAAAATCCTCTGTGGTAGATCAGTCTTTTTGAACTCTGTGTTACAGAAGTGAGGCTAAAAGGTATGGGCTTGTTTAAAGCCACTGCATTCTATTATTTATTTAAATATTTTACCCCATTTTTCTTTTGTACTGGAGAACAGCGGCTTAAAGTGGCTCAAAGTGGCTTAAAATTAAATCCATATAAAAGTTACAATTTAAACAAACAACTAGATTTGAGCCTAATAACATTTTAAAGACCAATAAGTATGAGCTTTCAGAAGTCAAAACTCTCTTCTTCAGATATCTGAATACTTAGAATAAAAATATACAACCTGACAGGCCCCTAGGATGACTTTAAGCAGATGATGATTGACAAGGATACCCCAGGCTGGTACCACTTCTACTGGCACAGCTCACACAGGGCCAGACACCAAGGCCTTCGGGTCATGCCCCTGAGCAAGGCCAAGTTTCCAGTTCCTGCATAAAAGGGGAGGGGCAAATGCTCAGCCTAGGTCTTACTCAGACGTTCCCAATTTCCTCCCCAGCAATATGCAAGATTTTAACATGCTGTTTTTCATGTTTACCCCCCAACCCCCCCAAACCCCAGGGATCAATCCTGAGCAGGTCTACTCGGAAGGAAGTCTCATTTTATGGTCAGGAAAATGCATGTAGCCCATGTCCATGTTAATTGCTGCAGAAGTGTTGCCTTAGACATTTTTTTTTGCTTTGCAGTGACTATTACTTGGTTTAACAAGTGTTGAAGGATATACTGATTTGTAATCAACCACCCAGCTTAGAAAATTTAATTTTGCTTTAAAGAGAGTGGCAATTTCCTCCAACTCCTCCTGCATTCCATTGAGTCTCCTTGGAATTTTGTTCTTAGCTATCATCAGACCTCCATAATATGTGTGGGTGTGGGGGGTGTTCACTCTGTGTTTTTGGCTCATTTGAGAGATCTTTGGATTCAACCAGTGATAGCTTCTGGGGTTTCTTCCACTTCCCCAGCCTTTCTGCTAGCTGATACTGATTTTGGTATAACTCTGGCTATGGCACAAATTTTTGGCTACATGATGGTGGAATTAGAGTCATATATCTGCTGCTCAAGTCCTTGAGTCACTGAATTATTTAAAATAATGACTTCTGTGTTTGTACTGGAAGTGATGTCTGGCCATTGCTGCAGCTCTGTGCCCATGTCTCCCCCCCCCCCAAATCTCCTGCCTGGTGCCAGCCAATAATTGGAAACTATTGGCACATAGGTTAGATACACATCATCATTTTCAAGCTAAAGTGCCTAAGTTAACAGTGCTGAAACTAACCTTTCTTCCCACAGTTCTCTGACTAAGGTCCTTCTGAATGATAATAAAAAAATTCTGACTGCTTATGGGCTGGCGTACACATTTATGATGTGTATACTGTTTGAAATATCCTTTTGTGATGGCTTACCCCCTTTGCTGCTGTAACATGTAGAACTGGTCATCCTGTCCTTTCACTTTATGTTGTGTACCTTGTCCTAGCACTGCTCATTCTGGCAAGGATGATGAAGAGTTAAGAACATAAGAACATAAGAGAAGCCAATGTTGGATCAGGCCAATGGCCCATCCAGTCCAACACTCTGTGTCACACAGTGGCCAAAAGTACCAGGTGCCATCAGGAGGTCCACCAGTGGTAAGCCATTGAGCAAAAATTGCAAACTCTGGCTTGGGAAGTTCTTGCAAATTTGGGGGTGATACCCAGTAAGGGGTCTTTCAGTGTCTTCTAGACTCTGTAGTTAGGGTTGCCAGGCCAGTGGGAGTCTAGAGGGTTGGGGGTATTGGGACATTGTTGGAAACGTTGTGATGTCACTTCTGGGGAAAAACTGGAAGTGATGTCAGTCTTCTTTAGGAAGAAGAAGAGATTGGATTTATACCTCGTCCTTCACTCAGAGTCTTAGAGCGGCTTATAATCTCTTTCCCTTTCTCTCCCCACAACAGACAACCTGTGAGGTAAGAGAAGAAGATACTTGATTTATACCCTGCCCTTCACTATCCAAGGGAGTCTCAGTGCAGCTTACAATCCCTTTCCCTTCCCCTACCCACAACAGACACTCTGTGAGATAAGTGGGGCTGAGAGAGCTCCTTCGAGATCTGCTTTTTCCACAACAGCTCTGAGAGAACTTGTAACTGATCCAAGGTCACACCAGCAGCTGCATGTGGAGGAGTAGGGAATCAAACCTGGTTCTCCCGGATTAGAGTCCACACTCTTAACCGCTACACCAAACTGGCTCCAGTTGGGACTAAGAGAGCTCTTTCGGGAACTGCTCTTGAGAAAACAGCTCTGAGAGAACTGTGACTGGCCCAAGGTCACCCAGCTGGCTGCATGTGGAGGAGTGGGGAATCAAACCTGGTTCTCCAGATTAGAGTTTGTCAGTCTTAACCACTACACCAAACATGTAAAACCATAGAGTTTCCATGATTTGTAGAGAGGACTCTGTTACTTCTGGATTTCCCCCAGAAATTATGTCATGCCATTGCCTATGCGGATTTAAAAAAAATAAAATTCTGCCACCTGCCACAAGAGGGGCCAGCAGGCAACAGCCCACGGAGGGCAGGAGATCTTGCATTTGGCATTTGTAGTCTAGAGATCAGCAGTAATTCCAGGAGAACTCCAGGCTGGATCTGGAGGTCTGTAGCCCTACAATGAGTAGAGAGAGTCCTTGCATAATAAATATAACATGCTTAAATGCTGATTTGGTACACATCTTTTGGTACACCCTGCTTTTCTGGCAATATATGATAGTTTATTAATGAGATATGGGGAGGGGGCATGTCTCTAGAACCAAAAGTGATCTTATTTTGTTATGTAAAAGAGAATGTAGCCACCTCATAAACAGAGCTAGTTTTGAGCCTACGTAGAGCTGCAAAGATGGCAATAGCTGCAATCTGGACAAAGATAGAATCCCCGCCAAGAAGTAATTGTTTTAATTGTATCTGGCACATTGTGTTCTGAAAAGAACTGATGCATTATCCAGCATCTCAAAAGAAATAATTTTCAAAATGCAGATAAGTTAATGGACTGACGGATGATATTTATTATGTTTTGGAACAATAAGATATGAGGCAGTATTTCTGTTGGCTTTATAACTATTATAACTTGTTTCGTTTAATTTTTTCTTGGCATAGAATGGTTTTTACAACAATAAAATACTACCCCCCCCAACCACCCCCCAAACCCCAACAACATGCATACCAGCTCTGGGCTTTTGAGATTGAGGTGGAACCAAAATATGTTTTAAAGAGCACTTGACCACTTGAAAGGAACATCCTAGCAATAAAATTTCTTTCAGTGCTATAAAGTTCTTATGAGAGAGAGATGCAGTTGCCATGCAAACCGAGATCAAGCTGTTCTGCCTGATGACCTTCCAGTGATGCCACATCTGGAATTAGAACAAGAGCCATCCATTTAAATCTACTGATGTCCATCTCCAGAGCCTGCTAGGTCCCTAACAAAATGCCATAAAACTTTATTATAGAAATAGGGGCAGCAAGCCCAAACTTTCCTCCTAGAGCAGAGGCAGAAGTCAGACAAACAGTGTGATAGGAAAAGCAAGCCCAGTATAGTGAACTATGCAGGAGAGACTAAATTCTGAATATGACTCCTAAGCAAGGATGCAATAAGTGACAGTGGGGCCTTCCAATGTAGAAGGAGAGGTGGTGTATGATCAGTTTTTCCCCTCCCCATGGTGACTTGTGCAAGCTTTGTTTTTAGAAATTCTCGCACTTGGGCACCTCTAAACATGCACAGATATGGTTGACATGATACATGCTATAATGGTGTTACAGCTGCTGGCTAATCATTCCTTTATTGAGTTAATTGCTGGCTAAATAGCTCCGCTTGATCAGTTGAATGGAGACTATTGACAAGAAGTGGTTTCCTTATAAATGGGAATAACTGTTCATCTTTTCAAATGAGATACCTGTGATAGCTTGGAAGAAGTGACTCCTTAAATGGAGGGAAAAGCTGTTTATAAATTACATAGAATTTTATTTCTAGATCCAGGGAGCCAACTTGATATAGTGGTACAATCACAGCAACACTTTCCTGGGACTAAGCCCTTTTGGATAGAGTATGGTTGTCAGGTCTTCTCGTTGCACTGGTAGGGGATTTGAGGGGCATTCTGGGACTTCCCCGACATGATAACATCACCCAGAAGTGATGTCATCACATCAGGGACATCGCACAGTGACACTCTGGTTTTTGGGCAAAAGCGGTTAAGGGTGCAGACTCTAATCTGGGAGAACTGGGTTTGATTTCCCTCTCCTCCTTTTGCAGCTGATGGATGACCTTGGGCAAATCATAGTTCTGACGAGCTGTCCTTGAAAGGGCAGTTCTTGAAGGAGCTCTCTCAGCCCCACCTACTTCATGGGGTGTCTGTTGTGAGGAGGGGAAGGGAAAGGAGTTTGTAAGCTGCTCTGAGACTCTGAGTGAAGGGCGGGGTATAAATCCAATCTCTTCTTTTTCTTCTTCTTCTTCTAAAACTGGGTTCAAACCAAAGAGTTTTGCCCTCAAACCATAGCACTGCCGCACGGCATCTCCAATGTGATGATATCCAGGGGTCTTTTCGTAGAAAAATAGCTGCAGGAACTCATTAGCATATGGTATGCTAATGAGCGATTAGGCTATTAGCATATGCCATGCCCCCTGACATCACCGGAAGTGATGTCAAAAGGGGAAGCAAAAGGGGGGGAGGCATCTTCAAAAGCCTCCCCTTCCCTTCCCCATTTGGACTGGGTGGGGGAGCTAAGAGAGAAGGGGTTTAAAGTTTAAATTCCTTCTCATGAGAGTTGGGCCACAGAAAGAAGAAAGAGGGAAGGAAAGAGAGAGAGTAGAGAGAAGGAAAGAAGGAAGGAAAGAGGGAAAGAAAGAGAGGGAAGAAGGAGGGAAACAGGGAAAGGAGGAAAAAAGAGAAGAGAAGAAGGTGGGAAAGAAAGAAAGAGAGAAGAGAAGAAGGAGGGAAAGAGGAAAAAGAGAGAAGGAAAGGAGGGAATGAAAGACATTTGGCGGCAATTCGGCCCCATTATATCCTATGGGCCATTGAAGTCAATGGTGAAAACATTGGGTATATTCTGGGGGCTGGAGGGGAGGGGGTTTGAGGGAGAGGCTCCAAACTCACAGGGTAGCTGATGGAGCCTCTCCCCAAGATACCCACCAAGTTTCAAGAACATTGGACCAGGGGGTCCAATTCTATGGGCCCCCAAACAGGTTGCCCCCATTCCCTCCATTGTTCTCTATGGTTTTTTCCCACCCTGTGAGTTTGGAGCCTCTCCCTCAAACCCCCTCCCCTCCAGCCCCCAGAATATACCCTATGTTTTCACCATTGACTTCAATGGCCCATAGGATATAATGGAGCTGAAATTGACATTCGGCTGCCTGAAAGACTCCCCGGGACGCCAGCTGGGGGCGGGGCTTGGCTCCTGAGCTCCCGGAGCTGCGCTCCCCCTCAAAAGACCCCTGATGATATCACTTCTGGGTGAAGTCATTGTGTTGGGGATGTTGCACAGCGACATCACTGTCTGAGGGCAGGGTTTCCCCTGCTGGCCAGCTGGCTGGCAGTGGGCAAAATTCCCTAGTTTTTGGGGCTTCTGCCTGCTGCCAGCCAGCTGGCCAGCAGGGAAACCCTGCCTGCCTTCAGATGGTGATGTCGCTGTGCAACATCCCTGACACAGTGACTTCACCCAGAAGTGACGTCATCACATTGGGGCAAAACTCTTAAAGTGTTGGACTAGAATTTGGGAGAATGAGGTTCAGATCCCCACTCTGTCATGAAGTTTGTGCAGGGGACAGTAGGATAAAAACCTAACAAAATAAATAAAATAAATTGGTGACTTTGGGACGAGGCTGAAGTTGGTTCCCAGTTTCTTATTCATTTGTGACTTACTCTTGAATCCAACCAAAAACATTGAGGATAGTTTAAAAGTTCTGAACCCCAAAATAAGGTTTGGACCACCATAAATCATATATATATAAATCATACAAGCATGGACAGTTTCAAGAGGGAATTAGATAAACATATGGAGCAGAAGTCCATCAGTGGCTATTAGCCACAGGGTATAGATGGGAATTCTCAGTCTGGGGCAGGTGATGCACTCTATTCTTGGTGCTGGAGGGGGTAGCAGTGGGAGGGCTTCTAGTGTCCTGGCCCCACTGCTGGACCTCCTGATGGCACGTGGCATTTTTGGCCGCTGTGTGACAGAGTGTTGGACTAGGTGGGCTATTGGCCTGATTCAACATTGGCTTCTCTTATGTTCTTATGTACCCCCACATTCAGGGGACTCTGCCCTTCGAGAGGACATTTCCTGGTCCAAAGCCCAGTTCCTGTGCCAGCTGCTTCAAAGTGGGGTGCCCTAAGAAAAATAGCAGAGGCAGACACTGGGGCCAAACTGTACCCCAAAACAATCTTTGGACCATCCCATATCACACATCCTCACACTCCAGTTTGTAACACTGCCTGGTTACAAACACTAGTTTTGGCACCATGAGCTTCTATTTGGAGTACTACAGACCCAGAAGTCTGTATAAGGAACTGAAATGGCTGCATGCCCTCTGCTATACAAGATAAAGTTTGGATCACCACTTATCTTATGCACCCCTAAATTCGGACTCCCTAAAAATTCAGACCCCCTAAAAACTCTGCCCTCCAAGAGAATCTATGCTGTTTCCTGCCCAATTCTTATGCTAATAGCTTCAATGTTGGGATTCAGTTGCTGACTGAGAAGTGGCACTCCACAGAGAAGGATCAGGGGGAGATTACAAGCTGAGATTGCTGAACTGAAGTTCATTCACATGTTCAGAACAATAGACCTACCAGGTCTGAATTACTTCTTATCTCACTAATGTTCAATACACAAGCATTTCCTCTCTGTTCTAATCAAGCTCATTACAATGTGCATTGCTACTTTGCATCCTTCTGACTTCTTTCTCTGCAACTCTTCCCACCTTCTGACTACAATATGATCTCAGAAATTCCCATTTCAGCTTGTATCTGACCAGGCGAGCTTTGAGTCTTGAAAGCTCAGACCCTTCCCTCCCCCCCCCCAAGATTGCTGATCTTCTCTAAGGTGCTACTGGGGAGAGTCTGTGTGTGTGAAGTGCACAGTGATTGGGTAGTTAGTCCCATGTGACTTGTGCAAGTGTCCATGGGATGCTTTAGTACTCAAAGAACTTAGTAAACATGGCACAAGTAAACATGACATAAACATGACTGTGATTACATTTTCAAAGCTCTGTCAGGAGCTTAGTAAATGTGCATCTTCACATATATGGGACTAGCTCTTTACATCATTCTGCCATTGTCTGTGGTTTGTGAAAATGCCTTGGAAAACTGGGCATAATGATCTCACTTTTGAGGGCAAAATCATAAGTGCATTCTTAGAATAGTATCGGGACTTTCGGTTTCGGCAGAGCGAATGGCGGCCACCTCTCGGGACTCTCCCAGAGATGGTCAGCCCATGCACGGTCGGGGGGGTCTTCGCACAAGCGAACGACCCTAGCGAGCTTTAGTTAAAGGCTCCGAACCAGGGGGCGCTTGGGGAGTACCCTCTTTGCCGGCCTGACGGCCGGGAAATCAAGGCTTTCCCCCTGCCCCAGTGGCCCCGCTGTGTTGTGCCCGTATGGGACTTAGCAACGCCACCGACTTCCCGGAGTGAAGCAGCGAAGGATGAATTAAAAAAGGAAGAATCGGCAGAAAACCGTGAGTTGGAGATCTGCTTGCAAGCGTTTTAAATGCGCTCCCCCCCCCCAATCGCACAAGCGCACGGGAGGTGGGAAGAATCCCCCCCCTTAGAAAATGGAACTTACAAAGGAGAGAGGAAGGGGGGTGGAGTGAAAAAGCGGATTGGCGAAGGTACCTTTTGGGGTTGTATTGAAGTTGAAGAAAATAGCTGGACTCCTGAGCTGCGCGGCACAGACTGTGTAAAAGTAAACAATAAAAATGTCGGGGCAGAAAAGACTCCCGGACAAGCCGGTGAAGAAGCTGGGAGGGACTTCCGGTTCCAGCACACACACCCCCTCGGAGCCAGCTGTTAATCAGCAGAGTGAGATGCTGCGCCCTCTGCTAGATCAAATGCAAAAAATCAGCGAAACTCTCTGTAACATGGAAGGTGTCCTCAATAGTCAACAGAAGCAATTAACAGATACAGCTAAGAAGATGGAAGAGATTGCAAAGTAATGCCTGACCTCGACGGAAGACACCAGGAAAATTAAGAAAAAAGTCAACAAAATAGAGAAACATCAAGAGATGCAGGAAAAAAGAATATTAATGCTTCAGATGGAAAAATCAAACTTGACTCTCCGTTTTCAGGGCATAAAGGAAGAGGAAAAAGAAGATCTCAGAGCTATTTTGGCGGATGCCTTGGCACCAATAACTGGCAAAGAAGCGCAAAAATTAAGCGAAGAGATGGATCTGGTATACAGATCCTACTCTAACTTTACCAAGAAAAATAATTTGCCAGCAGAGGTGGTTGTCAAGTTCACTAAGCAAGGTACTAGAGATCAAATTTTACGAGCGACTTCAGCAATGACCTTGAAGATTGGTGAACAGAGCATCAGGATTTTAAAAGATGTTCCATATGAAATTCGTCTGAAAAGAAAAGCATATAAAGGATTGACCTTATTTTTGCAAAAGTACCAAGTCGATTACAAATGGTGGAATCCCGAAGGACTGTTTTTTAAATTCAATGATAAGAGAGAGAAAATTGATTCCGTCTTCAAAGCCCAAGAATTTCTGAAGAGGCACGCCAGCTCAGAGGAAGACGCTGAACTCACTAAATGGACAATGTTAAGCAGCGAAGAAGACAGTGGCCCAGAGGAGGAGGAAGGAGAATCGGAGGAGGGAAAAGCGAAGAAGGGCCCATCGTACAATTTAAGAGATTTGAAAGGAAGACACCCCAAGATATGATTTGTTCGTGACGCGCAAGAATGGAGTAAATTAACAACTAACCCCAAAGGACTTTACTAATCTTTTTAACAGATCTGTTTTGGACTTTTAGTAAGATGAAAAGAAGATCGTTCAACCACGGTAGAAGCCATGAACTTTATTTTTTACTAACAAAACATTTAACATACTAACAGGAAATTCACTCACTTCTTTTCTTTGTCCCTCTGTATACCCTTCCCCCTTTCTCTATAAAAAGCAATAAAGTCCTCTCCTTTTTAGGAGAGTTTATATAATTTTTTTTTTTTAAAGAATAGTATCCTTTGCTACAGAAAGAAGGCTGTCGAAAGACCATTTCCATTTGGGGAAGGATACCAAGTAAGTAACATTTAAATACCATATAGTTTAGGAAATGGCTGTATAATTTTTGGCACAAAGACAGAAGGGGACTGAGAACTAAAACAATTCTAAAGGTTCAAGAAGTGGAAACAACTTGAGTCTATAAGAAGCATGAAGATTCATATTCTTCTCTCCAGTGTGATAAATGCAAGGACTGGTTTCCTCCAATGAACGGAGGTTATTAGTCCCAGTTAATGTTGCTCAGCTAACACCATAGCTTTGTCCAGTCTGTGAGGTTACCAAGAATACTGTACTTAGTAATGATAAATGTAACCAGGGTTAATACATATGGAGAACAAATAACAGCTCAAGGTGCACACCTAAATTTTGATTCAAGTAGTTTTGTGCGTCCACAAACTATGGTAACATCCCATGGTAATGACATAGAACATGAATGTGCCAGTGAATATGGACCTGTGTTTTCTGAAAAGAAATCTATGCTCAGTTCTTCTTCTTTTTTTAAAAAAAAAATATATATATATATATAATTTTTATTGCTTTTCTCTCTACAGTCTACATTCTACATACTACAGCCTAAAATGCAAAGTAGGCAAGGATCATTAATGGTCTAATTACGATTTTTTGATATTTCCCTAATACTTAAGGTTATGATATAATAGCTTTATAAAGAAACAGTATATAGAGAGAGTAAAAATTAAATAGCATAACATAAATGTGCATTATTATGCATAAAAGGATATTCTCAGATCTTCATTTAGTTGCTTTCTTTCCTTTACGTTTCTTCTTCTTCTCCCAGGGAAGTTTAACCTTATATGATCTAGGGGCTGCTGCCGCCAGTTCAGATTCAGAGTCAAAGATCTCGCCAATGGATGAAGATGTGGGAGAGGAACTGTTGCTGCTCATCTCATCTTGATCAGTTTTATCTTCTATAACGTTGTTGTCCTCTGCTTTTCCTTTTTCCTTCGCTGGGCTTTGATGCTGCTTCGGAAATAGTTCAGCCTTAGTAAGAGAGTCAAACTTTTCTTTTTTCCCTTTAAAGTTGAAAATAAGTCCTTCTGGAATAATCCATCGATAAGGAATTGAGTTTCCTTGTAAAAATGATGTGAGATTTCTATATTGTTTCTTCTTCTTCTGTATCTCAAATGGGACATCTTTTAAACATTTTATTTCTTCTCCTTGGATTTTTAGAGCTATCCCATTAGTCGCTTTGAGAATCGAGTTGATCTTTTAAATTGTTTTACAAAAGTTTCCCTTGGCAGGTTATTTTTCTTAAGGAATTCTGGATACGTTTGATAAACCATGTCCATATCTGCTTGTAGTGATTTAGGTTTATAGTTTGCTAGGGGAGTCAGTGCTTCACTTAAGATCTCTTTCAGATTTTCATCTTTCCACTTGTAGCTGTAATAGTTGTTGTTTCTCGGATGCCCTTTCTTTATCCTCTGCTTCCATTCTTTGATCTAATACTTTTGTCTTATGATCAACCTTTTTCAGTTTTTTAGCTGTCTTCTCTGTTTTTATCTTAGTTTCTTTGAATTCTTTCTGTAGAGCCTCAGAGTTCTTGTTGAGGTTAGTCATTTGGTCCAGCAGAGGGCGCAGTGCTTCAGAAATAGTATTGGCTATGTCTGTAGCTGGTTCTGGTCTGGTAACTGAAGATGTTGAACTGGCAGTTCCTGTAGACAGTTTCCCTCTGGATGTCATCCCCCCCCCCCTCTGAGACGTTGTTTATGTTAAAGGCAAAAGTTCTTAGAAGTTCTGAGATTCTTCGTTGCAGTCTATGACATAGCCCTCTGCACTCAGCGTGAGTTAAGTAACGTTTTCACTTCAAAGATTTTGGCTTAGTTTTTAAGTTTCATTACTTTTCTCGCTGTTTTGTCTAGGATAGGGTTCCTCCTCCCCCTCTGGAAGGGTTCCCCCCCTTCTCTAAGATTGGGGCTTTCCCATTTCTTTGCCGGTTCCCGCTTTAGTGCTTATTATTTTACAGTTTCATCACTCACATTTATTATGGTGGTCAATAATATAGGGAAGGCCTCTATTGCTTAGATCCTTTGCTCTGGTTCCGGTGTGCGCCTCTGAGCACCATTGCTGGCCTCAGGACGGTGGGACCGTACAGGGCAGAAAGGAGCCTCATTCCCTTAGCTGCAGCTTCAGGAGTGGCTCCTTCTTCACCCCAGGCTAGATGTCCCCTACAAGGGCTTCAGGGGAGGCCGAAATAATCCGGTCTCCTCCCTGCTGCCCCGATACAGATCACACCCATTGGAGCTCGATGAGGTGCGTCCATTCGCAAGTTGCCGAAGCCGGAAGTCATGCTCAGTTCTATTGAGAAAAAATGGCAAGGTATTATTGATCCTCATGATGATCAGTTATCTGTTTTTAGAGACATTAAAATGAGTCACAGTAGTGGAGAGATGGTAGTTAGAAATTGCTCGTTGCTTTTTGCCATCAAGACATCTGACTTATGATGACCCCCATAGGGCTTTCAAGGCAAGAGACATTCAGAGGTGGTTTGCCTTGGTGGTCTCCCATCCAAATACTAGCCAGGGCCAACTGTGCTTAATTTCCAGGATTTGACGAGATCAGGCTAGCCAAGGCTATCCAGTTCAGGGTGGTTAGAAATTCTACCTTGCAGCAAATGCTTTTCCACTTTGCTACCTGATCCCACAAATGCGGAATTTAGAGCTTCCAACTTTTAATATCTTATTATCTTTTATTTTATTCAAATATCTGTAGAAGAAAAATTCTGATGTTCTGTTTTCTTCCCCAAAAGGAGAAAAGCCATAAGACTTCATCCCTCTTTTCTCTCTACCCCAACAGCATAACAGATGTACAGCACAAAAAACAATGATGTCTTTTCCAGATACAAAGTTGTTGGCATAACTTATAACACAGAACAACATTTTGTTGGCTTCCAGAAATCTGGAAAGAATAGCTGCTGACATCTGTCTATAGAAAAGCTACTGCTACCATAGGAGCTGCTTTCAGGCCAGGCACTATGCAAGAGGAGGACAGTTCTGCTTGGGGACGATAAACCTACAGATATCACAGCAAACATCAATTTTGGATGAATTGATTTTATATGTTCTATACTCTTTTGTTAGAAATTTTAGTCACACCAGTAAGGGAACATAGAAAATTGAAAATAATAAAATAAATAACTTTCCAACAGACGTATAGTGTCCAGATCACATGAAATGATGGTACCACTTTGCTCTGCTCTGGTTAGACCTCACATAGAGTAGTGTGTTCAGTTTTGGGCACCACAATTTAAGAAGGATATAGACAAACTGGAATGTGTCCAGAGGAGGGCAACAAAGATGGTGAGGGGTCTGGAGACCAAGTCCTATGAGGAAAGGTTGAAAGAGCTGGGTAGGGTTGGCCTGGAGAGGAGATGACTGAGAGGTGATATGATAACCATCTTCAAGTAGGGTTGCCAAGTCACTTACCATTGATAGGGGGGGGGGAGTTGGTCCCTGATTGAGATATTTGTGTGTGTGCTTGGTGTGCGCGCAGCGCAATTACATCACCTGGAAGTGATGTCATTACATTGGGTGCGTTGCCAGGTGACGCTCTAGCAATCAGTCTGGAAACTCTGTGGGACCATAGAGTTTCCAGGCTGATTGCTAGAGCGTCAGCCAACGACATGCCCGGCGTGCTGATGTCACCTCCAGCCCAAACTGGGCACTTTGGGGGCAGTGTTCCCCCTCTGGCCTTTTCTGGACCCCCTGGATTGGGGACCCTTTAATGGGGGAACCTCCGCCCTCCCAGGGGACCTGGCAGCCCTATCTTCAATTACTTGAAGGGCTGTCATCTAGAGGATAGTGTGGAGTTGTTTTCTGTTGCCGCAGGAGGTTGGACCAGAACCAACAGGTTGAAATTAAATCAGAAGAGTTTTTGGCTTTTTTGTTGTTGTTGTTCTTTTTGTTTTTTTTGTCCTTTTTGTTTGTTTTTTGTTCTTTTTATTCTCCTCCT
The DNA here is from genome assembly GCA_029375565.1 of Gekko gecko. Classification (NCBI taxonomy): domain Eukaryota; kingdom Metazoa; phylum Chordata; class Lepidosauria; order Squamata; family Gekkonidae; genus Gekko; species Gekko gecko. The sequence goes on along the minus strand of JAPDNY010000002.1, from coordinate 101,221,125 downwards.
TTGGAGGTTTTCAAACAGGCTAGATGGCCATCTGACAGCAATCCATCTGACAGCAATCCAGATTCTGTGAATTTAGGCAGATCATGAGAGGAAGGGCAGGAAGGGTTGCCTCAGTACTTAGTTCTTGTGGCCCTTTCTTACACGCCTAGGAAAATGCTGATTGCCACTTTGGGGTCAGGAAGTAATCCTGGAGGGTTGCTTTTTTTTACATCTTCTGGGCATGAAACAATGGTCACTACAGGTGTAGAGTGGGAGGTATTTGTGAATTTCCTGCATTGTGCAGGGGGTTGGACTAGATGATCCTGGAGGTCCCTTCCAACTCTGTGATTTTATGATTCTATGATTCTAAAAACAGGGTTTTTTACAGCACAATAAATAACAAATTTTAGCTTCCTGAACTTGGGCCAGTCACATTCTTTCAACTGAACCTACCTAGGATTGTTGTGAGAATAAAATGTGGTGTGATGTATACCACTCTGAGGTCCTTGGAGGTAGAGTGGCATAACAATGTAGTAAATGAATAAAATGTAGATGGAGTTTAGGTGGAATATAGAATAGAATCATAGAATCACAGAGTTGGAAGGGGCCATACAGGCCATCTAGTCTACCCCCCGGCTCAGTGCAGGATCAGCCTAGAGCATCCCTGACAAGTGTTTGTCCAGCCACTGCTTAAAGACTGCCAGTGAGGGGGAGCTCACCACCTCCCTAGGCAGCTGATTCCACCATTGCACAACTCTTACTGTAAAAACGTTTTCCCTGATATCCAGCCTGTAACTTCCTGTCCTTACTTAAACCCATTATTGTGAGTCCTCTGCTGCCGACAGGAACAGCTCCCTGCCCTCCTCTAAGTGACAGCCCTTCAAATAATACAAGAGAGCAATCATGTCCCCCCTCAACCTCCTCTTCTCCAGACTAAACATTCCCAAGACCCTCAGTTTTTCCTCATATGGCTTGGTCTCCAGGCCCCCGATCATCCTCATCGCTCTCCTCTGCATGCGATTCATTCTGTCCACATCCTTTTTGAAGTAAGGCCTCCAGAACTGCAAACAATATTCCAGGTGTGGCCATGTGTGGGGCTGCAAATGTGTGCTCCAAAGATCTTCTGCCTGCTTTAGGAGTGCTGGTTTGTCTTCATTTATGCTTTGTTTGTGTATTTCTAAATAAAACAATCAAACAACACTCTCTTATCAAAGAGAAAGGAAGGTCAAACTAGACCTGATGCATGAGTTGCATGATTAGGAAATCCTGTGTATGTGCATGAGTTTTACTGATTAGTCTTTATGTAAATCAGTATCAGAATATATATTCCATGACTGGTTTGTGCCACATTCAATGCTTCTTTCCTTTCTTGATGTCAGCACTCTTGAATTTATTTATAGACTCTTAAGAGTTTTATCTTGCCCTATCTCTGGGAATTATTTTTCACTGCTTCTCCTTTCATCTCGCCCTATTTCTGGGAATTATTTTTCATTGCTTCTCTTTCTTCTTCACAGGTCTCTTATTTATGCTTCTGCCCTCCTCCTTCTCTGCTTGTTCTCTGTTCTGTTGACAGGATGCTTGTTGTGGTCCCCAGCTGGGTTATAAATGTTTTTTGTGTGTCTGGTCTCTCACAGGATCAGGTGACTGTGGCCCTGTCAGAGCCCAGTCAGCTTTTTCTTGAGAAATAATTACACAGCCCAATGCAAATAAGCAAAGAGTCAACTGAAAATAAATGACACAGCTAAAGAAAACAAAACTGGGATGTGTGTGTGGGGGGTGTTGGGGCTCTTAAAATAAACTCCATCAAAAGAAAGAGAAGATATATGTGGCTGGGAGGGGACTGAGCCCTGAGCAAGGAGGTGGACTGAGGAGCTGCCAGAGGAAAGAGACCCTAGACTGAAGCTACTAGTGCTGAGCTCCAGTTGTTTTGCTAATTTTACCTATCCTCATTGAAATCTGGCTTTGAGTGCAGTTCTTTATGAGCAGACATTTTCAAAATTTTCTTTATGGCTTGTTTCTAAGTTAGGCTTCAGTTCCAGTAGTGTCCTTGAAGGACAGCATTTTTATGTTGCCTTCCATGAGGCAAACAGCAGCTGAGGGGAGGCAGGAGAGAAATTTGTACCTCCTGCCACAACCCATATCACTCTCTCCATCCACATCCATATCACTCTCTCTATCCATCCACACACCCACAATTCAAAATCTCCATGAAGTTCTTGATCTGGTGTCAGCAGCCCTACTCTCTACTGATCCACGATCAGCAGGACTATCCTACCATCTTAGAAAGGTCTTGTCCACCCTTGTCTAAGGCATACTTTCCAAGATAATTTGGGGAGCCTCTGTTGGAGGCTGTGTGTGCAAGACAAGAGAGGCTTGAGCGGCTAGGAGATTAGGCAGGAGCAGACTGCTTTTTCATGTGTGAACTTAATCATGGGCTATATCATGGGATATAATCACCAACTAGTTCAGCTGTGGAAAGGAGCAGTGTTTGCCAAAAATACCAGCCAAGAGAGATGATTGATTGTGCTAAAAATGTTGATCCAGTTAAAGTCCAATGCCCTGTTGTCTGGTCTTGAGCTAGCCTAATGCAGCTGCAGAAAAGGCTTTCTCCCAACTCAGCCTACAGCGAAAGATGGCCCCTTACCTTGATACAGCTGATCTGGCAACCTGGATCCACACAACAGTAACGTTGAGACTAGACTACTGTAACGCAGTATACATTAATCTCCCCATAAAATCAATTTGGAAACTCCAGTCAGTGCAAAACATTGTGGCTTGGCTAGTATCAGGAGCTAGAAAAGGCACATATATTACTCCCATTCTACAGTAACCCCACTGGCTGCCCATCAGTTACCAGGCTCAATTTAAGATATTGGTTATCACATACAAAGCCCTTCAAGCCTTTTTGTTGTTGTTGTTGTTGTTGTTGTTCAGTCGCACAGTTGAGTCTGACTCTTCGTGACCCCATGGACCTCATAACTGTTGAGGCTGCCTTCCCCCCTATGCACCGCCATGAGAGCATCACTCAGCCTGCAAATGGACAAAATGAACAATGGCCCATACTCATGCCTTTTCCATCATGGATCCCACTTTGTGGAATGGCCTGTCTGAAAAGGCCACTGGCTTTCTGCAAACTATGCAACACTGAATTTTTCAAGAGGGCTTTTCTACGCAGGCAATAGTGTTACACTGTACTAAATGATTCACAAAGTTACTTGGGTAAATTATTAGGGACCGTGGTCTATACTATTGTGTTTCGCTTGCTGAAACTAGGTTCCTACCATGTAATTTTTGCTTCATTTAGTGTGTCATGTTAATACTTATGCTTTGCATCTGTTCTGTTTTTAGATTTCTGATTGGTTCTGCTACCCTAATCCTGTTGTATTGAATATCCTGTTTTGTTGATTATATTGATGCGCTCTGTGCAATCTGCCTTTAGTCCAAGTGATAAAGGCAGGCAATAAAATGAATGAATTGTTAGGGCTTTCTTTATACAAAGGACTGGCATGTCTTGTTAGGGCTTTCTTTATTTGGAAAGCCTTCTGCTTCAAAAAGGCTTTTCTGAACATTCCTCCTGTCCTCCTCAAGCATTCTCTCTTCCTTCCCACCCAGCCAATCCAGAAACTTACTTCAGACATTCCCTCCTCCCTCCAGACCTGCTTATAACCAATTTTTGACTCTTATTTTTCCCTGTCATATAACAACAGCCTTTGAACTTATACTCAGCTTGACTTCTACTTTGTGCTCTAGTTCCTGACTCACTAGTCATTTCCAGCTCTGCTCCATTTGCTCTTCTTTCTGGATCTTTTTGGATTACTACCCAAGCCACTGTCTGGATTCCCACTTGGCAGCCTTGCCAAATGATCCCCCCTCCCAGAACTGGTATAAGTAAGAGATCCTCTTGGATCATTAGATATTTATTTATCTATTTATTTGTCTCATTTATACCCCACCCTCCCCGCAAAGCAGGCTCAGGGCGGCTTCCACTCAACATAAATACAGTTAAAACATCATACAATAAGCCATCCCTGACCCAGATAAGAATAGGTAATCCCTCCCTCAGCTCTCCTGATTGTCCCTTTTCTCTTCTTCTACTCTTACAACCCTCTGTTCTTTGGAATACAGTCCGCACAATATGGATAAATATTGTGTGGATGCTGGGACTGATTAGGGTACATCTATTTGTAGCTTTTAGTATGTTGGTGCTATAGAGCCAGTTTGGTGTAGTGGTTAAGTGCACGGACTCTGACCTGGGAGAACCGGGTTTGATTCCCCACTCCTCCACTTGCACCTGCTGGTGTGACCTTGGGTTAGTCACAAGCTCTGGCACAACTGTTCTCTCAAGGACAGTTTCTGTCAGAAGTTCTCTCAGCCCCACCTACCTCACAGGGTGTCTGTTGTGGGGAGGGGAAGGGAAAGCTCTGAGACGCCTTTGGGCAGTGAAGGGCGGGGTATAAATCCAATCTCCTCCTCCTCCTCCTCCTCCTCCTCCTCCTCCTCCTCCTCCTCCTCCTCCTCCTCCTTCTTCTTCTTCTTCTTCTTCTTCTTCTTCTTCTTCTTCTTCTTCTTCTTCTTCTTCTTCTACTACTACTACTACTACTACTACTACTACTACTACTACTACTACTACTACTACTACAACATATATTTGGGTATTACTCTGACTACTTGCTCATGCTTTAGTTCCTCTTGGTAAACTTTCTCTGATTTTTATGCCAAATCTTGCCTTCATCTCAACCTTGCACTGGAGCCTCTTTACTTTCTTAAAAGATCCCTAAAATAAAAGTGTTGAGGACTGGAGTTCCAAGTCCAGGTTGTGGCACTAACTCTGTCTAGCTGGCTGTTAAAACTTGTTGGGATATCCTTATAGGATAGGAAGGGAGAGACAGCAGAGAAGAGGTTTCACTCCCATAATTAGCTATTTTGTGTGACTCTGAGGTCAGTTTATTAATGTGTAATATACCCATGTACAAGCTATCCTTGGTAACACCACCCTCCCTTGCAGGTACAAGCAAGTGCTTGGAATGATAACCAGGCAACACCACTTCTTTACATTCATCCAGTCATTTGCCTCCTGCTCTGACAATTTTTTTGTTGCTCTGTTAAGTGAACAAAAGAGCACTCTCCCTTCTAAGACTTGCACCACCTGCTCTGGCTCTAGTTCCTTTATCTGTGCTTTCCACAAGGGAAGGAGGAGAGCGCTACCACTGGCTTGCACTGATTTCATGTGACTTTCTCTTGCAGCAGGTAATGTGTAAATTGGCACACGCCCCAGGTAGCAGTGAGTTCTTACTATAATGTGTGGGGTTTTGCGGCATTTTACACATCCACAATAGTGTGCTGGGGTTTTCGATACTAGCTAGTGTTTATGAGGCTTCTGCAGCGTGACAGCCAGGTTTGCAAAGAGCTGTGACCCATCTGCCTTTACTGTTTTAATAACTTACTTCCCTGTTATATTCCAATTCTCAGCTGACAGCCGTGAAGAGGAGTAAAGCAGTACTTCTTACAAGGCTTGGCAGCAAAGCATGAAATATCTTTCCTTTTATTGGAATTAGAATGTATAATCTATCAAACCCATTCCAGATGTGTGGTGAAGAGGGCCCGTTTCCTACGAGGAGGCTGTCTAGTGGGAGGGTAGTAGAGAAAGAGGCCCACATAGAGACATGTCACTGGGAAAAAATTCCAGTGGGTTAAAGGAATACGCCAGAGCGGAATGACCCATCCTTGCTTTCTGCCCCAATTTGAGAAGCCTCATTCCACAAAGACACAATCCATGCCGAAAAGAAGCCAAACCAAGAAATAGGAGCAGCTGTTGCAATTGTAGACTCGTCCGTGGAGAATGGTTCAGTAGGGCTGCATCCCAGCTATTCCGTAGAAAGATTTCTCTCATTCTTTGGCCCAGTTGAAAATTCCGTTGGGAACGTGAGTTCCACAGATGGTGTTTGAAGCTCCATAAATGATGGTTTCTTGATGATGATCCCACTACCTGCATACCTTCATGTAATTAGGAGGATTATAGCCAGGGCAGAATGCCAAAGGTGTTTGTTTTATTGTTTACAGATGCAGCAAGGCAGAGAAGGATCTAATGTCTGGCATGATTAGAAGAGTTCCGCCCTCCCCTTCCAAAATGGGATTCTCCTGGTATTTATCCTTCAGGCGCTGTAAAATTCAGTTGTAACTTGCCCATAAAGTTTAATGATAAATGACCCACCTGAGCTTCAGACATCTGATGTACAAGTTTTGAATGGTACAGTCACAATGGAATCCAAATGTGCAGTTTTTGAAATTTTAATTGCTAAAATGTACAGGCAGTATGTGGGAACGAAGTAAAGTCAGTATTACTTTCAGCCCTCAAAGACAAGTAAGAGTTCTAAATCACTGTATTGTTTTAATGGTCATCTCTGCCAAGGCATGAGCATAGTCCAGGAAGACCTGGGTTCAGATCCTTCCTTAGCCATACTTCTAAGCTTCTTGATTATGAATCCCTTCTAAAGCATATTTCAAAACTCCTTAAATCATTTTGTCTTTTACCTTTCTTTATTCCTCCTTTGGCAAACACTCAGAAATTTATTCCTGGTTTTCAGGAATGTGGTACCAAAGCAGCCTTTGAACAACAGGAGAGTCTTGTTTAAAAACATTAACACTTCATAGCATGAACAAATTCAAAGCCTGTCATCGGCCAGATCTGGCCTCCCACTTGGCTACACTGAGCTGCTTCTGTGCTGAAATTCCTTGAACATAGTTGAAGACCAGTTAAGGAAGTGCACAAAATAGAGCTAACCCAAGATGATGGAAAGAAATTAATTCATGAAGAGGTGAATGTTACAAACATGCTCAGCTCTTATTTACAATGCTGCGAATGTTACAGCAAACATGTTCAGCAGCTGAACATGCTATTTTCAACTGTCACAGACAGAAGTTAGCTGATTCCTGGATTTATTTCGTTTGGCCAACTGGACTAGAGCAGCTGCCGAACAGAAGCCATCTCCAAGCCTTTTTGCTGAGTCCCAGCCTTACAGGGATCCAGCAAATAATATGGAGAAGTACATCAGAAGTGAAGTTTCATCCGCCCCCTCCCCCACGCAATCATCTGGGAGTTGGCTTCTGTTCTTGTAATCCCAAACATTTTACTGTATCTTTACCTTGCTGAGAGTGGAAAGTCATCTTCTGTTCTCCCCTCCAAAAATTCGTCTGCGTCTTGCAAGGCAGGGATGCAAGAAGATATTTCCTGTTTGTACCAAACAGGCATGGACTGTCTGCTGATAAATTGGCTCCCTAATCCCAACTGAGCATTAGAATGAGAGCCGAATTGACAGGTTCATTCCTACTATTATTTTACTTTTGTCACATATCATGTATTTGCTCTGTAACATGTCCCTTTCTCTGCCTCTCTCTGCTTCTTTTTTTTCTATTCCTGCTTAGTTCAGAAGCCTTGCACTCCAAAGAGGGAAAAAATATTGGAAAATACTGGGTCTTGGGAGGGTGGGATGAATTAAATAAAGTCCCAGCATATGCATGAGAGGTATGCCTTACCAAACAGACTATTCTGTTGTTTCTGGAAATCAATGGATACATATTGTTCCTTAAGTAATAAGGCTAACAGAATTTGAGTAGTGACTTTAGGGTTTCATATGTAGTGCTTTAAAATGATGATTAGTAGCTGTATTCTTACCACCATTTTGAAAAAGAAACATACAAGTATTTGGGTTTGCTTCATGAAGTTGTGGCTGGAAATATACACCCCTACATAGTCTAATAGTTGCAGTTGAGCAAAGAACAAGCAAACAGCTGGTTGATGCCTACAGAGCAAACTGAAATGCTGGTCCCTAGATTTGTCATGCACATTAACACCCAGGGAATGTTTCAGTCTTACTGTTGACTCACTCTACCATGAAAGATGGTAATTTGCTGTTGTTACGGGTGAAAGACAGACTGTTGCACACGTTGTTGGAAGGAATGAACTGTATAATGTTGCTTGACGCTAACACAGACTTTGGAGTCTCAGAGGAGGGCAGTAGAGAGTTAGAACAGGGGTAAATAGGGTGTGTCCAACCTTCCCTTTGTCACTACACTCGGGGTTCCTTCCTTCTAGTCACTTCCTTTTTTTCCTCTCTTCCTCTGTCTACCATGAGGAGTGGACATGCTTTCTACAATCTCTCTTCATCCTAGCTTAGATAGCTAGCTAGAAGTCTTTACTCTGCCTTTCCTGCCTAGTATGGAGTTCTCTTACAATAAAGAACTTCTGTTTCTTTTCTAAGAGTAAGTCTAAATGTGAACTTATTCCTGCAGTCACTAGACTATAGAATTCTGTGTAGACACTCAGCTCTGTTTTCATATGTATCAGGCAGACAATCCCTTGGGGGATTTATATTCCCAAAGCACATGTTTTATCACTGCTATGCAGTGGAACTAATGTGTTGCAGGTCTGACACAGATCACCTCAACCTGGCAGGGGGTCACAGCTTATGTGAAGCCATGAAACTTTCTTTTGTTACCCAAAGAGGCAGTCTCCTAATTAGTTGGGGGAATTAGCTTTAAGGAGACAGAGCGAGAGGGGGTAACTGGGATACTACACCTACATATATGGGGATTTTTCCCTTAAGAGAACTCTAGAAATAAACCAGGCAGATGTTCAACCACAAAGGTTTTTATTTAAAAGAAAAGGATAAATCAAAAACACACACAGAGCTAGCTAAGAGAAGCACAGAGGGGAGAGACATCTTAGAGAAGGGTGATAATTATCAGTCTTGAGGAAAGAGGTCCATGGAAGCAGCAAAATGACAAACGTTTCATGAAGAGAAGCGGCGAGCCCAACCAAGTGGAGGTGTATGTGGAGGATCCAAGGCACGCACACACAATGCACCAGTGGCTGGATCCTCTTGATATAGGGCAAAATGCACGCTGGGACAAGCTGACATATTTTCCTGAAAAACAATAACTTGATGGGCTTTCCTGAGGTGGACAATGATTTGGGAGAAGTTGATGACCCTACAAGTGCTGGATGGGAAAGCTAATGGGTTTGGTGAATAGAATTACAAGTTGATTAAATGGTGCTTAATTAGGGTAAGTGGGTTCAGAGGAAGTAAAGTTGGACTTGATAGGATTAGTCAAAGGCTGAGTCAACAGGTTTCGGGAGCCCAATGTCCCATAGTTATGTATATCTCTGGGGTGGGGTGGGGGGGACAGTCAGCCATTCTGACTCACCTTCCAAAATACTTGCCCAGGCTTGTTTCTGACTGGCATCCATTTTGTGTCACTTTGGGTCAAGCAGTGTCTTGCACTTATGAATTTTGGGGTAATGCATGGAGAGGTGTTTCTGCCTCTATGAGCTATAAACTGCCCCTCTGTTGGTGGAGGGGTCTGACTGCTTAACATCTTCATCCCCCCCCATAAGCTGTCCTGTTCCAGTGATTCTTAATCTTTAATCCTTTAATTTTTGCACACTGCTTACTAATTATGCCAAATTATCAAAAGCCCCCCTAAGCCAAAAGTGGGACATAAAAACAGCACTGAAGTCACGGCAACTTTATATGGGTATGTTTATGAACTATTAAGGGTATTCCTGCTTGTTGTGCTTGCCATCCCCATAGCTCCCTATGTTTGCAATACTTAATGGTAGTTTGAATTCTAAATAAGCAATTCTGCCTCCTGTCAAAAGAATTGCGACAATACGTGATGAAGTAGTGGCAAGAATGATTATGAATAATGTAAGTAAAACCAAATAAATTGCAAATAGCATAGGGATGTTCAGGAGCTAATCTGTGTTATGATGTTTGATAAATTATGCTTGCCACAAAGAACCTTAGCTTCCGTTGCAAATAGCATGGAGGTGGGGCTTTTTGAGGTAATGTTAGCGAGGAGATTTTGATTCCCTTCATGTCTGGTACTGCAACTCTTGCAATCAATGCTCTCTCTAAGCTGTGCAGTCTTGTGAGGAAAAATTCTACTTTGTGAGCTACGGGCAATAAAATTGTGTGCAAGCAATTTGGCTACTGCATAAATTAGTTTGCTCTGGAGCCATCCCTTCCTGAGCTAAGACAAAAATGTGTGAACTGGAGGCTAAAAAACTATGAGCTAGCTCACACTAACTTAGCTTAGAGGGAGCACTGCTTGCAATCCTCCAGAAGGTGCTGGCCAACTTTGAGATGCCCGCTTTTATTTTCTGATGAGTTATGCCTGTCATGGACAGACACATCCTTTTATTATTCTGGATACATAAAATACACAGATCTTGGGTGTACATTCAATGAAACCTTTGTGCTTGATGGCTGTCAGCCGGTTCCTTAATGCTAAGGCACCCACCGGCTAAGACTGAGTCCTGTTTGTTGCATGCCATTTTTTAAAGGGCTGGTAGGAGAAATCTACAGTCTGGAATCCTTAGGGTAGGATGAGCAGTATAAAATATTACTCTTTCTCTGGCTGTCAGAAGGGATGCAAGTAGGGAGAATGGGCTATCTACCCTCATAAAATCCCAAATGCTTCTAAAAGTTCTCAATTGCTTTTGATCATTGCTTTTGTTCAGAATCACTGGTCTACTGTAAACAGTTTGTGTCAACAGCACAAATGTGAAGGCATGCCAGTATAGTGAGAGTGCTGGTGATCCACACACCAGTTTGTGTAGCTTAATTCCAGATAACATGGTGCTTAAAACCGCAGCAATAAACCAATGAGTTGAATCATCTAAAAAAAATCCAAGTTTGATGCAATTTCAGATTTATTGATATTTCTTAACTCACTATTTTTGTTCCATTTATGATCCATTTTTAATGGTTTACTAATCAGTTCATCTGCTTTGATGGATATGTTTGCCTTATAGGACAAAGAGTATCTAATGTGGGAAGGCTTTCAGACTGGGAAGACGGCATGTGGGGAAAGGGCTTGATTCCCCTTCCCTGGATCTGTGGTTTTCATAAAAAACTGGGGCTTGCTCAGCTATTAGTTAAAAAGAAAGAAAACACTGGAGAGTGCTGGACGCAGAATTCCAAGGGCCATATGCAGATTATTATCATATTTACTGAGATTAGGCACATTGATGAAAGAATCCTAGTAGAGACTAATGCATTTGCCTGTCTTACTCTGCTGAGGTATCTCTTGCTTACTAAAGCTCTCACATTTTGAAGGAAAATTATAGGAGGCTCTGCTCGTACACAGAAAAATTCCAAAATTATCAGTCATGCAGTACCTTGTTATTAGAATTGTGCCAATCTTAAAGACTCACTGTGAGGGGGTACTGCCAAAAACCCCTACTACATGGAAACTTTAAAAAAAAAATCTTTGGCTGAATTAAAACAGCACATGAACCAACATTGCTTGGTAGGGAGTGATGACTAGATTCTCTCTCTGGCTTCCACCACTTTCAGATCCCAGGCAGGGCTGGCTCACTCACTAGGTGAACTAGGCTTTTGCCTAGGGCGGGCTGGCCCTTAGCGCGTCCAACTGCACCCGCCCCCGGTGAATGGAACACGGGGGCAAAGCACTGGCTGAGGCTGCCCAGCAGCAGCAGCAGCACCACACCAGCAGAGCGTCTGTGGTAGAGCGGTGTGCCCGGCTTGGCCTCCCGCACCCCCCGGTGGCACCTCCCCAAGGCCTGGCTACCCTTGGCTGAGTGTCGGGAGGCCAGGCTGGGGCATGGCACCCGGGAGGCAGTTGGCGCAATGGAGGGCCAGGGAGCCTGAAAGCGGCCGGGCACTGGAGTGAGGGAGGTGGGCTGGTGCTGCTGTGAGCCCCCCGGCCCCGGGGCAGCATGGAGCCCCTTGGGCTGGAGCCGGAAGGGGCTGTCCCGTCACAGCAAGCCCCGCAGCCCTTCCGGAGGAGGAGGGGGACTTGGACTCGGTCCTCTATGGTACAGGAGCAGACTACAGCCTGGCCTGCTCACTGGTGGGGGGCTGCGGCGGTCTCCCTGGGGCCCCTGCTGGCTGCGGAGGGGTGATCTGAGTCCTGACCCACCGGCCCCTGGCACCCGCCTCAGCCATCCTGCCCCCGCCACCCCAGAGACCTAGACTTGCCTTTCCCTGGATGGAGAGTGGCCGAAGGCTGGCTAAGGAGCACTGCCTGGCAGGTGAGGAAGGAAGGAAGGAAGGAAGGAAGGAAGGAAGGAAGGAAGGAAGGAAGGAAGGAAGGAAAAAGGCAGGGCCCTCTGCCCCCTCCCTCCCAAAGTGCGGACCCCCAGCCTATCACCCGCCCCACTCCAGGCCATGTCTCCCCTGGAGTGAGAACCGGGAAGCCGGCTCGGAGCCCCTTTCCTCCTCCCTCTCCAGCAGCCCCAAGGAGTGCCCCCCGCACCACCTTTCTCTGCCTCTCCTGCCAGGCTGCATTGGGGTGGGGGCGGGTGGGACCGCTTCTGCCCCGCTGGCCTCTCTAGGAGAGGAAGTCCCATCCGCAGCCCTCAAGAGAGTTGGGGTGGGGGGGTCCCAGCCTGGGTTGTTAGTCAGGGCCTCTCTGGGCCACCCCCACCCTCGGTGGGCCAGGGGCAGGGAGGACGGGCTGGGTGAGACTCTGGCCTGAATGTGGTGACAGGAGAGGGTGAGACAGCTGGGGACAGCAGCCAGGCTGCTGAGGCCATGGGTGTGGGGGGGCGCTCTGGGAGTTTCTTGATTATTTTTGAAAATTGGTGGGCACACGGGAGAGGGGGTGCCAGAAGGGATCCTCGCCTAGGGTGCAAAATAAGCTGGGGCCAGCCCTGATCCCAGCTTCTAACTTTAAGGGAAAATCAGAAATTAATTTATTCCCGTCTCAGTGTGAAACCTTGTTTTCACAACCAGTAATCACTCAATCAGTCTAGTTTAAAACTTTATTTAAAAGTAATCTAACTAAGGTATAAGAAAGTCAAAGATACGGAAATCACACTAGCACATGTAAAAACAATTATGAATAAAAGAGCACACATGAGTATTTTGCTCTATCTAAACTGAATCTCAGAATAAATCCAAATCCCAAGTCTTTTACCAAGGCATATGCAGGAAAGGCATCCTCACTGAATCCAGATCTGAAAAATTCATGTATCACACACTATACAGAGTGAGCATGTGAAAAAGCATGTTTCTAAGTTCTTTCATTTTGTTCAATTTTCTGTTTTTCAACATGCTAAAGAATGATGTTAGCATATGAGTGATATTAAAGTCATTAATGGTTAATGGCAAGTTGTCAGCTAGAGTCAGTATCGTTTTCCTGGGATTTTTGATGGCAGACAAACAGCTATTCATTAGAAGTTACTTCAGTGGTTATCAGAGTTGGTCTATGCTAGCTGAACAAATTTTTCAAGGACACTGCCTGTGCATTAGGACACTGAAAAAGAGAAATGCCTGACTGCAGTTGTTACAAAAAAGTATGGTCAGATCCATAACTAATTCAGGCTAATTTGTGCTAAACAATAAGTCCTTACATATATTCCACATACTACAATTTTTGTTAGATTCCACAGTAGAATCAGCCAAATTATCACAAAACTCTTATCAAGAGTTCTAGGAAATTCAAAAGTTTGTCATTTTGTGATATTTGAATTAGTCCCAGAAAAATCATTTTAAAGAGTAGTTTGGGTAATTCTTAGTGGAACAGTCTGTCACCCTCAGTTTACCATCTGGAATATAAATATTAAGAAATTCAATTTTAGCCTACATTTTAGTAAACCTTTCCTTTGACCTCATCTGAGAAACAGCTGTGCTTGTGGTCAAGGTAAATGTAAGAGATCTCTCAGTCTCAGATCCCTTTCTCCAGCTCTCCTGCCTGCCTCTCTAAGATGGAAGGAAAAAAAGGAATTGTTAAGTATGCCATTCAACAACAGGATTTCAGCAAAAAGTGATTTCAGCTTTATTTGTAACAGCAAACACCAACTCAGGAACACACAACAACAAGTGGAGCACAGCTCCCTTTTTAAACTGTCCTGGGCTGCCAAAGCACACCCATTACAAGATAAGAACCAATAACAATGCAGGGATAAAGACCAATCAGGACCGTTCCCTCTTTGATACATTCTCACATAGTGATTGGATATTTACAGAGGTTTCTCAGAAACCAGCCAATGGTAATGCGACAGATGAAGAGCCACATTTAGACTGAAGTTTAACATGGAATTACATAGCATGGATTCACACTTCAGTACATAACAGGAATTTTCTCAGCCTAAAGAGCCTTCCAGAATTTCTGATGGTTAAACCTCTTGCTTTTGAAACGTTAATCTGTTTAGGGATTCAGTTTCTGGTTTGGGTTCAAATCAACTGAGACATTTTACATTTCAGGTTCGGTTCTGATAGAATAAATAAAAACTCTGAATTGGTTTTGGGGTTTGGCTTCAAATTTGGTTGGACTTTCTCAATCAACCACTTTAGTTTTTCACTTGTGGCTTCCATGTTAATTTCTGGAGAGTAAGGACAATAAGAAGTTTCATTGCACAGTTAGCCTGCGTGCAGTCTTGAAGGCGCTTCAGTGTCTTTACTGTGAGATTTTGTTTGATACAGCAGAAATGTTGTTGTGCTGAAGAAATACCTACATGTAAGGTTCCCAAGCATATGCTTCAACTTTTAGTGCAACAGAAGTAAGAACAAAAGAAGCAACATGATGCACAAATCCCTCATAGTGATATTAGTCCTGCCATTCCATGAATGGCACCTGCAATGGATATGAGTGAGGATTGAATCAGTATACGATGTAGATGTGTGTTGAGCATCTAGAACAGGGGTGTCAAACATAAGGTCCGGGGGCTAGAAGCAGCCCGTCCAGGACTGTAATGCAGCCCACAAGCAACTGGTCCAAGGGAGGGAACAGAAGACAGCTCGGGGAGGGGAGTGGGTGGAACCACTCTGATTGTGGCTTCAGCATGGCAGAACAACCTTGTCTACAGCAGTCAAGGAGCATGGGAACATCTGTCCAATGGTGCACTGCTGGCTCTCTGGTCCACTCATGTGGGTTTTCCTCTGCACCCCCTCCCAGCCTATGGGGCCTTGCAGTGAGGATATGACTCGGAGCTTAACCAACTGCTGTCCTTTATATAATTTATGTCTCCGGTACCTGGCATTACATTTTATGGCACACATAGCCTGGCCCGACAAAGTGACATGTATGTCAGATTCAGCCCTTGTAACAAATGAGTTCAATACCTTTGGTCTAGAACTTTCATGATGGTGTTTGAAAATGGGTATTAAAAATTGGCAGTTCATGACACATGCCAAAACCAAATGGGAGAATGTTTTTATTCTTGTATCCCAGGAGAGATCTGATGGAGTCTTGGAAATGTTATGAACAAGACTGTTAATCATGAGAATTCCATATAGTTTATTTTAATAGTAAAGTGGATTATGGCCATGAAAGCAGCAAACCCAGGCCACACACACAAAAAGGTAGGGGTTTCTTAATAGGGTACTGCCCAGATATGCCACTGTGACAGATTGCACAGAACAACAGGTTTTAAAATGCTGCTGTTTCAGAGAGACTGGTAGATCAGGAGTTAACCTTCCCAGGAGTGGAGAGCTTCTTTGATTGGCTGCTCTGCATGCTGTCTGATTGGCCACCATCAGCTGAGAGAAAGTATAACATCAGCTGTTGTGGAGGGGAAAGGGTCTTTCATCTTTGGAGTTTTTGTCTGGAGTCAGCAATCCAGTTAGTCAGCTTCTGATAGAGAAAGAGACGGCTGGAGTCAGTAGTTCTTCTGACAGGATTAGTCAGACAGATTCTCTGAGAGAAGACAAGAGATCCTTTACCCTAACTGAATAAGAACTACTCTGAGGGAGAATTGGGTTTCTAAGTCCAGAAAGCTACAAACTGCTTCACACAGACATCAGTACTGGGAGAGAGTTTTGGCAAGGGTGACTGGGTTGGTAGGCTGTAACTCCCAGTCAAGCCAAACAGAAAAGGGCTATTCCTTCTTAGGGAAAAGAAGAATAATTCCTGCCAGTTGAAAAGGAGTTGAGCTCTGAGGAGAACCGTGATCTGTGGTGAAGGGAATAAGCTTCAGACATCTCAGTAGTTAGTGGAAAACTGTGTTTTCAAAAGAGAGAAAGTTAGATACTCTAAGAAATAGCAGCTCTCCAGGAAACTGTGAAGTAATATTGAAACTACTGAAATATACTAAGCAAAATACCTGAAAAGATCGAGAAATCTTTAAAAAAATACAACACACTCTTGTTTGTCTTAAGAATTAGTTCCTGTACAAAATATAACTTTTACCTCAGTATTTTTAAACTTTGACTTCTATATATATTCCTTGCCTGTTGTATTCTGTTTTAAAAGTTATAGTCTCCAGTGCCATTCAAAGGGTCTATGACCGGGGGGGGGCTCCCATTTTCCCCCCAAGTTCCCGTACTGGGTCCAAAGCCAAAATATATCTTTGTCAAAGGGTGGGACAATCAAGTCTTTTAAGACAAAAGCATGCTACTGGGGGGATGGCTCAGTAACAGAAAAGGACTAAGTTTTGGTGGGAAAAATCTGCCTGGGAGTTGGGAAGTGACAGGGGTCCGTCATATTTACGCACAAAAAAAGACTTTTAAAATTAACTAGAAGGGGGAAAATCCAAAATGGCTTGATGAAGACTGAATATGCCCCAGGCATGGGATGTTGAGAGAATCTGAGGGTCAGTTTAAAGAGAAGAGGGGGATAGTTACTTAATCTCCAAGAGTGTGGGGAATCCTGGAGGAGATTTTGGGGAAGATAGTGTGGTGGGATTTTAAAGTTGCTGTTTCTGCAGTTTCTTGTACCCTTCAGCTTGTTCTGCTTTTTTCTTCATTTATTTGTCAAATGACTTTCTTATCTATAGGCCATGTACACTGTGTCTTGCATGGGTACTGTCTATAACCAATATTGCACACCTTTCAAGGCTTGCTTATGGTAAGAGACACTTCCTCTTTAATTTCATTTTTATAGCTGTTCCTTTGTCATGGAATCACAGTGTATTGCAGTGATTTCTGCATTGTACTCTACGGCACACACTAAGTTCACAAGTAGCACTAGCTTTGTCACTTTTGTCTTGTTCTTCCTTGATTGTTGTTGTTGTTCAGTTGCACAGTCGAGTCTGACTCTTCGTGACCCCATGGACCAGATTACGCCAGGCCCTCCTGTCTTCCGCTGTAGTTTGCTCAATTTTATGTTCGTTGCATCGATGACACTGTCTAACCATCTCATCCTTTGCCGTCCCCTTCTTCTTTGACCTTCAATCTTTCCCAGCATCAGGGTCTTCTCCAGTGACTGCTCCCTTCTCATTTGGTGGCCAAAGTATTTGAGCTTCAGCTTCAGGATCTGGCCTTCCAGGGAACAGTCAGGGTTGATTTCTTTTAGGATTGACTGATTTGATCTCCTTGCAGTCCAAGGGACTCTCAAGAGTCTTCTCCAGCACCATAGTTCAAAAGAATCTATTCTTTGGCGCTCGGCCTTCCTTATAGTCCAACTCTCGCAGCCATACATTACTACGGGGAATACCATTGCTTTGACCATGCGGACTTTTGTTGGCAAGGTGATGTCTCTGCTTTTTATCATGCTGTTTAGGTTTGCCATCGCTTTCCTCCCAAGGAGCAGGCGTCTTTTAATTTCATGGCTGCAGTCACCATCTGCAGTGATCTGGGATCCTAGGAACGTGAAGTCTGTCACTACTTCTATGACTTCCCCTTCTATTTGCCAAGGAGTGATGGGGCCAGATGCCATGATCTTAGTTTTTTTGATGTTGAGCTTCAAGCCCACTTTTGCGCTCTCCTCTTTCACCCTGAGCAAGAGGCTCTTTAGGTCCTCTTCACTTTCTGCCATCAGAGTGGTATCGTCTGCATATCTGAGGTTATTGATCTTTTCCCCAGCAATCTTAACTCCAGCTTGTGATTCATCCAGGCCAGCATTTCGCATGATGTACTCTGTATATAAATTAAATAAGCAAGGTGACAATATACATCCTTGTCGTACTCCTTTTCCTATGCTAAACCAATCAGTTGTTCCATATCCGGTTCTAACTGTTGCTTCTTGACCCTTATACAGGTTTCTCAGGAGACATGTGAGGTGGTCTGGTACTCCCATCTCTTTAAGAACCTGCCATAATTTATTGTGATCCACACAATCAAAGGCTTTAGCATAGTCAATGAAGCAGAAGTAGATGTTTTTCTGGTACTCTCTTGCTTTCTCCATAATCCAGCGAATGTTGGCAATTTGATCTCTAGTTCCTCTACCTCTTCGAAACCCAGCTTGTACTTCTGGCAGTTCTCTATCCACGTACTGTTGGAGCCTAGCTTGTAGGATTTTGAGCATGACCTTGCTAGCGTGTGAAATGAGTGCAATTGTGCGATAGTTTGAACATTCCTTGACGTTGCCCTTCTTTGGGATTGGAATGTACACTGACCTTTTCCAATCCTGTGGCCACTGTTGTGTTTTCCAAATTTGTTGGCAAATTGAGTGCAGCACTTTAACAGCATCTTCTTTTAAGACTTTGAATAACTCAGCTGGGATACCATCACCTCCACTAGCTTTGTTGTTAGTAATGCTTTCTAAGGCCCATTTAACTTCACTTTCCAGGATGTCTGACTTGAGGCCAGTGATTATACCGTTGTGGTTGTCAAGGACATTGAGGTCCTTCTTGTATAGTTCTTCTGTGTATTCTTGCCATCTTTTCCTATTCTCCCTCTGAGGTGGAGGACATCTCTATGGGTTATTCCCACCGTGCCTTTAGGGAGGCAGGAAATAGTTTTTTCCTCTTCCTGTTGGAGCCCTCAGAATAGCCCCTCCTTCAGTTTAGTTCCTGCCTCACTAGGGAGCAGCAGCATAGGCTTTGCTAAGCTTAGCTACTTTCCTTTCTATTGCTCTTTTGCCCTATTTTCCACTACCTTTTCTCCTTTCTCTACTTCTGTGACTTTTTGCTTCCTTGTGAAGTGAAGACAGAAGATTTTTTGTTTTTCAAGGGGAGTTTTCCCAATGGCGGGAAAAGAAGCTCCCGAAGCCTTCTCTTCAGAAGAAGAAGAAGACGCTCCCAGAGGAGGGGAGCAGGCGGTTGCGCGAAGCACCGCAGGGGCCGATCTGCCTTCGCGGCTTGATCGCGGTTCCCCGAGGGCTGCGGCGGGCGTGGCGGCGGCGCAAAGCGCCCAGAAGAGGTTTCAAGACTTCGAGGACGAAGAGCCCGCCATTCCAGCGGCGCGCCCTCGGCACGCCGGCGGCCATTTTGAGGACCCGGTCTTGAGCTCCGGTCCCTCACAGCGGCATCTCCCTGGCTCCCTGGGATTTGGAGATCGACATTTCCATACAGACATGTCTGATCGGGAGGAAAGCCGCGACTTTTGCCTACAGAAAGGTATTGTACCTTCGGAGGGGCACCTGAGTCAGCCCGTTGATATCATGGCCCTCATCAGACAGGCTGTACAACAGGAGGTCTCTTCTTTGCACTCAGGGTCGAAACAGTCTCATCAAGGGCTCCAATCGTTTCCCTTGGATCCCCTTTCCTCCTCATGGCCCACTAAGGCGGCACAGAAGGCCATCCCTTCCTCATCTGGGAAGGCAAGGGCAGAGCAGTGGGGGGAGGAGCAGTCCTCATCTTCCTCCACAGGTGAGAAAGAGGAAGGGGAATTTTTGTCTGAGGAGGAGGAGGAAGAAATTAAGCTTCCAGAACCTGCTAGCCGGTTCTTTAAAATAGAGGACTACCAGCAATTATTATCCAAAGCCATCAAGGCTCTGGAGATTAAGGATCTTCCCCCCTCTGAATACCAAAGGGCCTCCAGAGCCAAGTTTAAATCCAGGTGCCAAGGTAATTCAGAATTCTTTGCGCCTGAGGAATACACAGAAAAGGTTTTTCCTTTTCCAGAGTCCTTTGAGAGACAGCTGAGGTCAGATTGGGACAGACCTGCTGCTAATAGGCAGTACCCTACCCTAGTCAAAAAACTTTATGCATTACCTAACTATGCAAATGAGTTGTTACAGGTATCTCCAGTTGACGGTCCCGTGGCAGCCCTGCAGTCTTCAGGACTTCTATCTGAGGATGGTCAGGGCAACATCAAAGACCCTACTGACAAGAAGACGGAAGCAGCTCTCAGGAAGATCCATGAAGCTGTTGCAATGATGGTTCGGGCAGCCTCCACATCTTCCATTGCCTCTCGCGCGGCCATAGTCTGGCTTCGCAGAATGATCCAATTGATCCCAGAGGACAGTCGAGGTCTCCTGGAAGGCACCTCCCGGATCCTCAAGGCTTGTTCCTTTACCGCAGATGCCACGCTAGACATTCTCGCCTTTGCATCTCGCGCACTGGCTTCCACAGCAGTGGCACGGAGACTTTTATGGCTCCGAGCTTGGTCAGCTGACACCCTCTCCAAGTCCATCGTTACAGCCTATCCATTCCAGGGTGATAGGCTATTTGGAGAAGCACTCGACAGCATTTTGGTGGAGACGCGTGACAAGAAGAAGGCCATGCCTCGATCTATTAAGCGTACCGATAAGAGAACCAGTCATTCCTTTCGCTCGCAGCATTCCTTACCGAGGTTTCGTCAGGATACGAGGAGACCACACTGGGACTCCTCCAAAACAACGGGAAAACGAGGTTCTTTCAGTCCTCGCTTCCAAAGACCGGCGTTCAATAAGAACGACAGAGGAGACCGAGAGGGCAAGCCCAAACAAGCATGACTGCCTGTCTCTTCCGGTGGGAGCACGTCTACTACACTTCTCCAGTTTTTGGGCAGAGTCTCAAGCGGATGCTTGGGCAGTAGAGACTGTCTCTCAGGGCTACTCCATCGAGTTTCGCCATCTCCCACCGGAAAGGTTTCTGAGATCCCCAGTCAGCAAATCCGACAACAAGAAATCAATTATCACCAAGGCCATTCAGCACCTGTTAGACATCAGAGCCATAGAACCGGTGCCGGATTCCGAACAGGGTCAGGGAGTCTACTCAATTCTGTTCATGGTTCCCAAACGGAACGACGACTGGAGAGCCATTCTGGATCTCAAGTACCTGAACAGGTTCATCAGACTGCGCCATTTCCGCATGGAAACGCTAAAGACCATTGTGGACTCCCTCTTGCCGAACGAGTTTCTGACTTCCATAGATCTCACAGAGGCTTACCTCCATGTGCCCATCCATCCAGCGCACAAGCGTTTTCTCCGTTTTTGCATCCTCAACCAGCATTATCAGTACCAAGCCCTTCCTTTTGGCCTATCTACGGCTCCACGGGTTTTCTCCAAATTGGTCATCAACCCGGTGGTTCTTCTCAGAGCTCAGGGGATCCATGTACATCCGTTCCTAGACGATCTGTTGGTGCGGGCCAGCAGCTACGCGGCATCTGTCCAACACACCAAGACCACCCTGGAGTGTTTTCAGAAGCATGGATTTCTGATCAACCTCAACAAAAGCTCGCTTCTACCCTCCCAGCGACTAGAGCACCTCGGAGCGGTCATCGATACGACTCGCAACGCCCTCTTCCTGACGTCTTCCAAGGCCGAGAAGATAGGGGAGACGGCTTCGTTGATCCATCGCAGCGTATTCTCTTCCGTGATGGAGCTGGCTCAGTTGTTGGGTCTCATGATTTCGTGCATCGACACAGTTCAATGGGCTCGTCTTCATGCCAGGCCTCTTCAGGTTTTCCTTCGCCCATACCAGCGCTGGATTATGGAGAGGAGGCCCGAAAGTCTACGGGTTCCTCACAAGACCAAGTCCAGTCTTCGATGGTGGATGATCCCGACCAACCTCACAAGGGGAAGAGAGTACCATGTTCCGAGATCCAAGGAAGTCTTCTCAGATGCGAGTCTTCAGGGCTGGGGTGCAACCCTACAGGGTTCCCCGGTCCAAGGAAAATGGAGTCCATCAGAAACAAGATTACCCATCAATCTGTTGGAACTCAGAGCGATCTATCATGCCATGCTCCATTTCGAACCTTCCCTTCGCACTCTCCATGTCTTGGTGAGAACGGACAACATCTCCGCCAAGGCACATATCAACAAGCAGGGGGGCTCCCGTTCCTCTCAGCTTCATCGAGTGGCAATAAAGATCCTTACCTGGGCAGAGCAGAATGTCAGATCCATTCGAGCAGAACACATCAGGAGTATAGAGAACATCCAAGCGGATTGGCTCAGCCGGGAGACCATTCTGGAGGGAGAATGGGCTCTCCACACCGAGCTCTTTCAACTAATTGCGAGCCAGTTCGGTCACCTGGTGATAGATCTCTTTGCGTCCCCGACGAATCATCAGCTGCCCAGGTTCTTCACTCGTTTCTTCCACCGAGCAGCAGAAGCGACAGATGCACTGACATCTCCCTGGCCACGATGCCTTCTCTATGCATTCCCTCCGTTCATCCTACTATCCAGAACGATCCGCAGAATCCGGGATCTCCAGGCGGAGATCATCCTGGTAGCTCCAAACTGGGCACGTCGTCCGTGGTTCTCCACTTTGAAGCAGATGGCGGTGGCTCCACCTCTGATCCTTCCGTCACATCCGGACATGCTTCTCCAGGGCCCAATCTGGCATCCTCACCCGGAGTGGCTATCCTTAACCGCTTGGAGATTGAGCGGAGCAATCTCAGCAGTCTAGGCTATTCGGCCAAGGTCACAGAAACCCTGTTATCCTCTAGAAGACAATCCACCATTCGCATTTATAATACAACCTGGAAAGCCTTCGTAAGATGGTGCAGGCGTAAGAAGGTGAATCCCCTGAAGCCTTCCATAGCTTCTATTCTGGCCTTCTTGCAGGAGGGCTTGGACTCTGGCTTGAGACCGGCCACCTTACGCAGACAGACTGTAGCTCTGTCCACTGTGTTACCGCTCTTGGGCGGATTCAAGTTAACTAAGCATCCTCACATACAGCTCTTCATGCAAGGAGCAATGGCTAAGTCTCCGACTCCTGGGCACCACTTTCCTACATGGAGATTGAATACTGTTCTCCAAGCACTCACCAAACCTCCATTTGAACCCTTGCGAGAGGTCGGCCTGCGATGGTTGCGGATGAAGACCCTGTTCCTCGTTGCTATCACCTCGGCGCGACGAGTTTCAGAACTCGGAGCTCTTTCCATTAAATCTTCCTTATGCGTTTTTCATAGGGACAAGGTTGTGCTCCGTCCAGATCCTACCTTTCAGCCGAAGGTGTCCTCTGTTTTCCATAGGTCTCTGGAATTGAATCTTCCCACTTTTTGTCCTCAGCCCAAACATCCTAGGGAATTTGAGTGGCACTCGCTAGATGTCCGTAGGGCTCTCAAGATTTACATACTGAGGACAGAACCCTGGCGGAAGACGGAAGCAATGTTCGTCAATATCTCTCTTCCCAGAAAAGGGGATAAAATGTCCAAAGCTGCAATCAGCAAGGTACTTCGATCTTGTATTGTGGAGGCGTACAAGGCTCTGGGCCAGGAGGCTCCTTCTGGCATTATGGCACATTCTCTCCGAAGTGCGGCCACCAATGCGGCCTTTTCCAACAGAGCTTCCGTCGAGGAGGTTTGTAAGGCGGCTACCTGGTCGTCCATCTCGACATTTGTACGTCACTACAAGATTCACACTGCGGCATCAGCGGATGCAGCTTTTGGGAGAAGAGTTCTTCAGCACGCTGTAACATCTGAGGAAGATGATGACCCACCCAGAAGAGGGACACTGCTCGGGGAGGTCCCATAGAGATGTCCTCCACCTCAGAGGGAGAATGCCCATTGGCACTTACCGTGAAGGGTCCTTCTCCTCTGAGGTTAGGAGGACATCTCGGCCCTCCCTTCTTCATCATCTTCTATTTCTATTTCTATTGCTGTGCTGTTCTCTTCTTCCTCTGTTCAACTTGATCTATACTGTTACTCAGTTATAGTTTCATGTTACAGTGTATTCTTTCAGTTTTGTTGTTTACACAGGGCAAGGTTGTTGAGTTAGCCTGAGAGCACTGCTTTCGGAGTCCCACAACTGAAGGAGGGGCTATTCCGAGGGCGCCAACAGGAAGAGGAAAAAACTATTTCCTGCCTCCCTAAAGGCACGGTGGGAATAACCCATAGAGATGTCCTCCTAACCTCAGAGGAGAAGGACCCTTCACGGTAAGTGCCAATGGGCAATCTCTTCTGCTTCTGTTATGTCCCTACCGTTTTTGTCCTTTATCATGGCCAGCTTTGCATGGAACGTTCCCTTGATTTCTTCAATTTTCTTGAAGAGATCTCTAGTCCTTCCCAATCTATTGTTTTCCTCTATTACTTTGCATTGTTCATTCAGGAAAGCCTCCTTATCTCTCCTTGCTGTTCTCTGGAAATCTGCATTCAGTTGGGCAAATCTTTCCTTTTCACCTTTGCCTTTAGCTTTCCTTCTTTCCTCTGCTATGTGTAAAGCCTCATCAGACAGCCACTTTGCTTTTTTGCATTTCTTTTTCTTTGGGATGGCGGTGATTGCTGCCTCCTTTACAATGTCACGGACCTCTGTCCATAGTTCTTCAGGCACTCTGTCTATCAAATCTAGTCCCTTAAACCTATTCTTCACCTCTACTGTATATTCATTGGGGATGCGATCTAAGTCAAATCTGAATGGCCTTGTGGTTTTCCCAACTTTCTTCAATTTAAGTCTGAATTTTGCAATGAGTAGCTCATGATCTGAGCCTTCCTTGATTAACTGAGGGTAAATCCTAGAATACATCAAACCCTGTAGATTTGTTTTTCATAAATAAGTGATGGTCAAGGAGCTTGGTGGAAGATCCCACCATTTTCTTTCACTCGTTTTTATAAGGATTCTTGCCTATTGCTCAGACACTATCACTTAGTCCAGCTTGACAAAATTCCATGAGTTCCTTCAGTAGAATTGATTAGAGAGACATTGGCCCTTTCTGCACCCGTATTTTGCCTCAGTTTCAGAGTACATCCTATTCTTCATTCTGCATTCCCTCCTGCTTTCACTTCCAGTTTGTGTCAGAGCTTTTTCTTGTTTCTGCATTTGTTTCACAGGAATCTGCATTCAGACTGCTTCCAGTACACTGTTGCCCCTTAGTTACCAAAACTCCTTTTGCTGCCATTCTTTGTTCTCATCTGCTTTTGAATTGCTTATTGTCTCTAAAGTAGAATTGTTTCTGTGGGTATTTAAGGGCTGCCCACTGCCCTCCCCTGTTTCTGCTTTTCTCTCTTTAGGCTAATGGTTCCTCCCCATTCTGTTTTCTTTCTGTCCTTCTCCAAAGACAAAAGAGGATGTGTCCTCCTGTTCAGGCAAACTTTAAAAAAGCCAGAGAGAGCATAAGAAGGAATCAGTAAATATAAAGGACTAGGGGATTCCCTGCTCCCAAATATGTCAGTCTTGTATGTTTGGGCTTGGCTTTTCCCCTCCCCTCCCTTTCTTTTTTGCAGAATCACAGAGGGAGGGAGGGGTTGGGTCTGCAGTTAAAAGTTTAGAAAGATGTTTGCCTTTCTCTTCGTCTTAGACAAAGCAGCCAGTTAGCTCAAAAAATGCAGGTTTTGCTTGTAGATGCAGAATGCATACAGAATGCACAAATAAATAAACTGGGGGGGAACAGTGCAGAGGGAATGAGTGTGACTGCGAAGTCAATCCTTAAGGCTTGACTCCCCAGATTCTCTGGAGCAAGCTGTCAGTGCAGAAAGGGCTATTAATAGAAGCAAGCCATTCAGTGGATTTAGATACTGTTAATCGTGTCTGAAAATGTCCAAATGCACCTCACTGAAAGCAATAAACCCAAATTCTGCCGCTATAAAAGTAGAAATTGTAATCTTTGATCCAATATGAGTGCTAAAGAATATCATCCATATACTTGGGCTCAGTAGTTAAGGGGACAAAGATTTGATGTGTGCATGGAAAAGGGATGTGGGAGAGAGAATGCACTTCAGATGGAGTTGATTATATAGCGATGTTAGTGCTGATCCCTTCTCATTCCCTTTCCCCGAATCCAGGAGGATTTCCAGTGGCTGAGCATGCCAAGAACTCCAGGGCAGCAGTTACTCAGACAGTGGATAAAGAGTTTAGCAGTCAATTTATACTGCAATCTTATTATGTGAGATTGTGGAAGAAGCCATTTCCTTAACTGAGATGCAGCGCTATTTAAAGAGCTGTTCACACTGATGACCGAAGGGTGCTAAGCCAGTTGTTCTGGCAGATGTTTCTCTTGGAAGAGCTTTAGGCTTTTGAGTTTTCCCTTTTTCTTCACTGAGGCACTTGCCTACGAAACTGCATCTTCATCTCTGTTTATACTCTAAGCTGAAATCATCAATTGTTGATTGCATCGCTTATGGAGATAGCTGAAGACAGAGAAAATGGAGAAAACATGGTCTACTAATTCTTTAGTGCTCTGCTCCTTGAGGCTGCATTGGACAGCACTTACATTTTAAATTTGAAGTAGCATAAAGGTAAAAGGTTAAGACCCTTTTCTCCATGTGGCCATGATCAGAATG
Source organism: Gekko gecko (assembly GCA_029375565.1). Lineage (NCBI taxonomy): Eukaryota > Metazoa > Chordata > Lepidosauria > Squamata > Gekkonidae > Gekko > Gekko gecko. Next base: position 101,194,873 of record JAPDNY010000002.1, on the reverse strand, counting down.
GCTGTAAGGTCAATATTTTGCGTATCTGTTTGCTTCCAGGCCTAATTCAGAGTACTGCTACTACAACCTGGGGCTCACATCTAAAGGATCATTTCTCCTGTGTGTCAACTCCATTCATCAAATGACTAGGTTCCCTTTTGACATGTTCTGTGTCAGCTTGGGCAAAAGCATTCTCAGTCCAATACTTTGGAATGGCTTGTCTGGAGAGAAGCAGAGGACAACATCATGGACCATTTTTCTAAGGGCTTGCAAGACTGATATCAGAGAGCCTTCTTTGGAAGCTGATAAAAAATTAATTTCATTGGCATAAGGTCTACAGTGAGTAGCAGAGGCTGCTTACACTATTTTGTGTTGGGTAAGATAATATTTTAATTCATTTCTTGCAAATTTGGTGCTGCTATATGTTGCCCTGCAAGGCTTTTTGAGCCTCTTTATGGACTGTAATAAAATAATAAACTGTGCCAGTGTGTGCATAAGGGACTGAACCCCATGGTAACCCCATCCAGATGCCAGCAGAGACTGCACCCAGGCAAGAGACGCTTCTCCTGACCTTTCCAGCAGCTCCAGTGCCCAGCATAGGTTACCAGCCTGCTCCTCATGACGGAAAATGGAACAGACCCAGTATACATTAAGCACAGCACCATGCCTTAATAAAATACAAGGACTAGGAACTCCAAAAACGCCATTGAGAGTTCCTTCTACCTCAGGCAGGCAGCCTCTTTCCCTTCCCCCTCACCTGCAAGACCTCACGTAGCCCTGGCAGAGTCTATTCATCGTTGCCTAGTAACTGATTGATGGCCATCAGCAGCCTGGCTAATGCCATCAAGAAGACAATGGAATCGGCCACGTGACTCATCCTAGCTGCTACCAGGTGTCAGATATGAGCAAGTTTCTAACTCTCAGTATTGACCATCCCTCAGGCACACCTCCACACACCTCCCCTACATCTTCCAACCAATAGGGTGTTTTCAGGGACGGACTTACCAGGAGGTGGGATCAGAGACTGGAACCAGCCCCCACCCTCCTGCTTATAAGGAGACGCCTGACCACCGGCTCTCTCTCTCTGCTCTTCGACCCCTATCGAATCTTTGACCCTCTTATGTCCAGCTTGCTATCCCCAACCCCTGCCTCCATCTTTAAACTCTGGTCTGCAGGCCGAGTTTCCATGTGTTCCCTGCTGGCAGGCCGCGTGGTTCCCAATTTTTCTTAGTTTCTTTCCCCTCCATTTTTCCTGAGGAACGCTCTACATGACGGGACTGGTAAATATACCCCACCAACGATTTACCTGCTAATGCAAATGTGCTTTGCCTCTCTCTGTACTTCTTAGACCTTGAATAATTGTGTGTGAGCTTGTGTAATTGTTTGCGTGTGCAGAACTTCAGTAAAAGCCTTTATTTTTCAACTACCAAAGTCTCCTGGTCTGTTACCAACACCTCCCAGCGGGGCTGACCTCTGTATACACAGGTGTTCGCTCTTGCAGCCGATTGCTTATTAATAATCAATCAGATTCCCCTCGTTATTATTCATAATAACGCGCAATCCGGCTAACATATATAAGCCGCCTAAAATCCTTGGAGAAAGGTAGGGTAAAATATGTAGATAACTAAAACAGAGCATTTGGATTTGTGATCTGCATTTTGTATTTTAATTGTGTTGCATGGCCATGTGGTCATGTTTGTAACCACGCATGGTCCAAATAGGGGTGGCAAGATAAATATTTTAAATATTAAAAATTGCTCAGACCTGTATCTGCAGTGATGTTATTTCATGAGACTCCTCTGTAGTTTTTCTCTTTGTAACTTGCAGTACAATCTTAAGAACACTTTCCTGGGAATAAGCCTCATTGTATATGATTCTGAGTAGACCTACTCAAGATTTCTATCCCAGTTACTTTTTGAAAGACTATCTCCCTTGTTAAGTGCCTTTGCTCAAATCTTTTATTTTGTGTCACTTCTTTGACCAAATGCACAGCTGCGGCTGGGATGGGGTACGTGTGTCTCTGGACACAACCTTGAACCACTAATATTAACAATTTTACTTTTGTTTAGCTTTTTTTGGCAATTTTAGGTAGTGTCCAGTGTTCCCTCTAAGCTGAGTTAGTGTGAGCTAGCTCATAGTTTTTTTAGCATCCAGCTCACACATTTCTGTCTTAGCTCAGGAAGGATGGCTGCAGAGCAAATTTATGCAGTAGCCAAATCGCTCACTCATAACTTTAATGCCAGTACCTCACAAAGTAGAATTTTTGCTCATAAGACTCCACAGCTTAGATGCAAAGACTTCTGGAATACAGGAGCAGCAGAAACAGAGTTGCCAGTTTCATGTTGGGAAATACCTGGAGATTTTGGGAGTGGAACCTGGGGAGGACAGGATTTGGGGAGGAGGGGGACCTCACCAGGGTAAAATACCATAGAGTCCACCTTCCAAAACAGCCATTTTCTCTTTTGGGGGCGCTTTAAAAAAAAAACAAACCCAGCCATTTTCTCCAGGGCAACTGATCTCAGGTGTCTGGAGATAAATTGTAATAGCAGGTGATCTCCAGGTGCCACCTGGAGGTTGGCCACCTAAGCAGTAAGAATTTGTTTGGGTTATTTTTCAATTAGGTAGTACATTTCTACAATTTCTTTCCCCACAAGGCCACAACACTGCCTGTTTTACCTTTCCCTATTGCACCGTTGTTCTTGTGTCTTTCTATAGTGCACACTCTGAGCCTTCGAAAGCTACCCCAGCTTTCAGCAGCCTCTGATAATTCCCTGTCCCTGACAGTCTAAGGACAGAATGGAGATAATCCCTGTCACACTGATGGATTTTTAAATAGAGCATTTATCTTTACCCTTTTTATCAGCAATAAATAGCCCTCCTGTCTTCACTCCTAGATAATGACAGCTCCTTCAAGTCATTCAGATAGACTGCTGAGTGTTCCAAGCTGCAGAAACCGCTTGGTGACCTGGTCTGTCTGTCTGGGTGTTAAAAAGATAAGCCTTGCAAGTTTGTGAGATTAATTCCCAGTGGATTATAGCCAACAGCCAATCCAAACCAGTGCTGTATTTATTCCAAACCCCAATTGCTTTGTTATGATTCCAGGTAAGATGGAAATCTGAGCTGATATTCACGTCTATTTTCTGTTTTATCTAGGATTGCCCAGAAGCCTGGTAGAAAATTGTTCTTTTCCTTTAGTAGAGGCTTAATGTGTGCAAATGAGGGAATATCACTACTGGGATATTTGGTTAATAGAGCAGAGTAGTTTGCCCAGTCATAGAAGCATTATACTGAGGGCAGTAAATAAATCTCCAAAGAAGTATTTTGCAAAAAAGATAAACTTACATTTATTCAAGTAGATCCACTTCACATTCAGGTGGCAGTCGAAAGGAGACAGAAGTTGAATCTAAAGAATACTTTCCTATCACAAGTGGCTGGCTAATCCAGCATCATGTGTACAGGAGTATGAGGGCATTGTATCTACAGGAGAAACCTGCAGAGGCATGTGTCTCCATGGAAGGCCACGTGCAGACAGATGAGAGGACAAAAGAGAATAGGGTTCAGAGGGCAGCTCCCTTGTTAAGACAAAGAGAGACATCCCATTGAAGGAGATAACTCCCAATGTCCAGGCACGCTGAGTTGCTTACTCCCAACAATCACCGGCTAAATAACTTTCCCACTAAGCCTCTGTTAAAGGGACAGGATGCTTTTTCTTCAGGCTGCTGGCAACCCTGACTTCATCCAGTTTCTTTGAACTCATGACCTCCTAATGGGGAGACTGCTCCGTTTAATCAAGAAAATAGACAATTTTACTCTAGAACAGCCTGACATCGGTGTACATCAGAAACCTCTGTCCCATTCACTCTGCTCTGCACTAGATTAGAGTTGAAAACTTCATGGAATTGATAAGACTGTTGTATTTATTCAGATATTTTAAAAAATCTAGACTTCCCATTAGTGTTATACTTCTTCCTCTTGCCCCAGTGCAGTGGCAATATTTATTTATTTATATGTATACCTGTCCTTCTACCATCATAGAAGCCAAGACAGCATAAATAGGGTTCCAAGGATGTCTTCCATGAGATACTGACCAAACCCATTTAGTTTCAGCAAGGCTGCTGCATTATGTGTCTTTCATCCATATTTGGGGACAAACTGTAATTTCTTATGGACATGTAATGGGCAGGAGATAATGGCTATGAAGCGGAGGGAGCAGTCTCCCCATTAGGAGGTCATGAGTTTTATATCTGACGAATGTTCCTGTGTTGAATTGTGGCATACATTGTTCTGAGTGGCAAAGGCTGATCTGCAGTGGAAAGATTTGTTCAGTTTTTTAGCAGAGGGCAACATGTGGTATGATCCAGTTAGGTGATTTTATAAGAAGGGATTTAAATACACACGATGCACACACTTTCCTAGTATCCATTATTGGGTTCACTATCTAGGGACTGTGAACACTGATGAAGCTATTGATTCCTCATAATTTGTATTTGCTTGGCTGAATTCTGAAGAGAAAGAAAGCAAGACCCTTGCCCCAAAGGTCCCTCATATCACACACAGTGTACATGATGCATGATATCTTTTCAGGTATTTCTAATTGCAGTAGGAACATACTGTGCAGCAATGGCCACAAATCCTGTCACAGCTGAAATACAGATCATACATTTATAGTGGGCAAAATCCTGCACTGGAACCCCTTTGAAAAATAGTGGGATCTTTTAGTCAGTCCTAATTCCCATTTTCCTGTGGGAGTTAGGCTGAATTCACATATGCCACTTAAAAAGGTTTTAATATTTTGACTGTTGGTATACAGTGTGCCTGTGAAAAATAGGAAGTTGTAAATGCAAGGGTGCTTGCATTATGGGGTTGCCAGACACCCCCCCCCCGTCCTCTGCTGACAGGCCCCACCTCCCTGCCACCAATCAGTTGGCTGGTAGGGGGAAACTTACCCCCCAAAAGAAGGAGGTCCATCCAGTGTACAGCGACGTGTCTGCATCACTGCCCACATGACCTGGGAGTGATGCTAACATGTCCAGGACATCACGGCAATACTCTGGTATGTGGGCAAAAACTCTTTGGCAGAAGCCAAATTTACCATTGCATCCTTGCCCAAATACCAGAGCGTTGCCCTGACGTCCTGGACATGTTGGCATCACTTCTAGGTCATGTGGGCAGTGATGTAGACACGTCACTGTACATTGGATGCACCTCCTTGCTGTTTCTGGTAAGTCCCCCCCCTCCCCCGCTGGTTGCCGGGAGAGACCTGGCAACTCTATTGCATTAGCTTTTAAAACTGATTGATGAATGTGCAGGAAAGTTGATTTACTTTCCAACCTTACAATGCATGTGTGATTTCAGTTGTGAACAACTTTTGTTAAGCTGTGCCTAAGGAACATCTATACCTTCCCCAAGTGAACAGGGACATGTTGGTTTACATGGAGACCTGTACTTTCAGTTTCTTTAATGTCAGCAACAGATTTCTATTGTCATTTGATTTCTTTCTTCCTTTTAGATCTTTTGGCCACTAACCGCTCGGTCCTGTTCTTTGGCCACCGAGGAATTTTAGACTTTCGGTCTTTGTACCTGGATGAATACCGTGATCGCCTGTTCATTGGAGGAAAAGACACCCTATACTCTCTTCGACTGGATCAAACCAATATGGATGCCAAGGAGGTAATACTCACAAAACACATGCATATGCTAATGCATGCATTCCTATTTATCCCAATGCTTATTATTTCTCTAGCACTTTTCATAGTTACTCAGTGTTTCACATACACGCTTTTGGTAATTTTCTTTTGCAACGGCCATTTAAGATAGGTTAGTGTTCCTATCCCCATATTATACCAAGAACTCATCCCAGTGAATTCATAGGAAGGGTGAGTTTGAGCTGAAGGACTTCCAGCTCATGTGTGTAATTACATTATACTATGTATTTGTCCACAAGACAGGCATATATTAGTAGTGGAGGATAGTCATTCTCCATGAACTTGAATCATGAATGGCATGTTCTGGGAAATAAGTGAATTTGGGATGCTGATGGCTTGGGCTGGGATGGCATAAAGAAAACTCTGGTTTGCAGATTTCATGCAAGACAAAAGATGTATAGTGCATACAGACCACTGATGTAAATCCCTGGCAACTGCACTGGTGTTGAGCAGCTGAATGAGTATGGGCTGTTACAGAGTATGTGGGCTATATTATGTGCAATATTATGCCTCTTGACTGGTACACCAGTATGGTTTAGCATTTTTCAGTGACCTGTGTAGGTACCATAACACTGAAATTATCCTTCAGAGGAGCTCTTTTTCCATAGAAACTTGAGATGAACAGAAGGAGCTCTTTCCTACTTTCTGTATTATGGCATGTCATACTTTAAGACAGTTTTTTCGTGTTGTTTTCAATTTCTGTAATCCTAGGCCTACTGCATTGTTTTATTGGCTGTCTTATAGTGTCTGATCAAATTTGAGTCTCATTAAGAAAAGAGGGCTATAAATAATGTAAATTAAAGTTTTAAAAGAAGGAGCTCTGCAAAGCTAGGCTTTATGAAGGTTTAGCGCCCAGGGCAGAGAACTAATTAAGTAGAAGCCAGAAATCTGATACCAACCAAGATTGAAAGGGAAGAGGGTGAGACTCAGAGAACGAGGCTTCCAGCTCAAAGGAAATTATATTGTGATTAAATATAATTGGAAAATTGGAAGCATGGGAAGTCTGGACAAGTTATGGAAAATGATTATACTGTTACAAAACTATTAGTTTATCAAATCATTTAAGTTCCGAAACCTAGAAAAATTGTGACAAGAATCAAGGTATTTGGCAGGTCAGATTTTTCATAGGGTGCGAGTGCTGTAAAGTAATTGTTGAAGGTATTCTTGCAGTAACTCTGTGGGATAAAGTAAATTTACATCCTCTTTTTAAAAGTTCGGTATACTATAAAGCTTCTTTTTTCTCCATGGTTGTATAGGCTCTGTCTCTTTATCGCTCCATGGTTGTATGGGCTCTGTCTCGCACTGGCCACCTTATGCAATATTTCCATGCCTTTCTCCATCTTCTCTTCTACCCTCTTGGAAGCAAAATTAATACTGTAAATCTTTGCAAACAGGCTTTTGTAAGAGAGGAGCGTATGTGCTTCTTTTGTTTGCCATGAATACAAATTATGGATCTATCGTAAGTGGCTGAATTCAAGGATTAGTCAAGAAGGCCTCCAGTAAGCCTCCTTTCAGAGCTTTTTGCTTTGTTTTGCCATACGGTCAGGGTTGCAAAATCGTTTGGGCCCCCCTGGTCCAAAGGATGCCAGGCTGGTATCGACTAGGACTAGGGCTTTCTCTGCGGCTGTTCCTACTTACTGGAATGAGCTTCCGGATGAGATCAGGGCCCTGCAGGACCTTTTTTTTATATATACGTTTATTTTTTAAGTTTTCTATATATTACACAATATCTTTTGTCTCCTTACTTTACATAACTCAATAAGTTCCCCACTCCCTCCCTCTACCCCTTGTTTGTTGATCCTTTATTCACAGCCACAGGCGCAAAGTCTGAATCTTCCACCGAATGTCCTGTCTTCCTTCCATTGTTATCCACTTTAGATAGGTCTTCCATCTCGCTTTAATTTCTTCAGCTTTATCCTCCCATGTGGTCTTCTGGCGCAATTTCTCGATGATGTCCGACTGCACAAAATCAAACAAATAAGTGTGCCAAGTATCTAATGTCCATTTGCTCTTATCTTTCCAGCCCAGAGCTATCACTGCCTTGCCTGCTAACACCATAGCTTTGAGTATAGCCTGGGTTTCCTTATTGACTGCCTTATTTCCTAATATACCCATTAATATTAGTTTAAAGTCTACATTCAATGAGATTCTACATATTTTCTTTATAATTTGTATTATTTTTGACCAAAAGACTCTCACCTCTGGACATTCCCACCGCATATGGGAGAACCAACCCTTAAATTGTTTACAGTGCCAACACATAGAACTCGATCCCGGAAACATGTTTGCTATCTGCGCTGGTGTTTTATACCACTTTGTGAAAAATTTATGTTCCAGTTCATTAAATTTAATAATTTTGGTTTCTTCTATTCCCTTCATTATTCTATTTGCATCATTTTCCGATATCTGGCCTTCCTTACACCATGTTTTCTGTAAATATAGTATCGCCTTATCTTTATTGGATAACATTTTCTTGTAAATATATCCTGCTAATCCTTGTTTAAATTTTTGCATCTTATTATGTATTTCTTCAATTGGTTCTTCTGTCCAAATATTTCCTTTTTCATTAACTTCCTTAATCATTCTATAAAGGCCTGTAATTTTTAACCAGTATTGCTTGCCTATCTCCTCGATTAATTCCTGTGCTGGTTTTAGAGTGTCTCCTCTAAATAAGTCTCTTAGCCTGTAATATCCCTTTGATCTCAGGAGTTCGTACCATTTATTTTCTTCTGTTTCGTTATAGAGGGACTTTAGTGGTGCCCATTTTGAGGTTCTTTTAAGCCATGAGGGCTGCCACTTGTTCCACACTGTTAGTGTTGAATACCTAGGTCCCTTAACTTGTATAAGATCTTTATTTGTCAGCCCTGCAGGACCTTTCGCAGTTCTGCAGGGCCACAAAAATGGAGCTTTTTCATCAGGGATATAGGTAAGGAGCTGTGTCTTACCATCTATATCCTGTCCCAATCTTATTCCCAGCCTGAGCCCGCCGACAGTGGAGGTACCGCTGAATTTATCTTATCATACTCACATCGCCATCACTATGTTAATTTACTGTGTATTTTTATATTAATATTTATACTAATTTATATTGGTGTTTTATCTATGGTTCTTTATGTAAGCCGCCTTGAGCCTGCCCCGGCGGGGAGGGCAGGGTAAAAATCAAATCAAATCAATCAATAAGTATTGCTCCTCCAATTCAAGCAACTGTTCCTTATTGGAATTACTGGCATCGCAGCTGGCTTGGGATGGGTGTTGAAAAGATCAGAAGCCTGGGTAAGTGAGAGCTATATACCTCCCAATCTCTTGTATAAACTGTGAATAAAATTATCAGAAATCTGGCATCTCCGTCAGTACTTATACAAACAATAGCTTTTCTCTCTTTTTATTTATGATTCAGTTATCCATTTGTTGATTTTACCTTGTAATTGTTGCAATGTCCTATGTGACATTAATTAGTGACATACAGTCTCCTTTGTATTTCCTGTGCCTCTTGTGCAGGTTGAGCTGGCTATGAGATTGAAGGCTACCAATCATTTGCAGCTGAGGTGTAACAAATGGTGTTTGTAAAAGTGGCTCCTTCCCAGGAGAGAAACTAAGCAACTTAAATTTCTTTCTAATGCTTAGTACCAGCTCATAGCAGCTTGCTTTTCACTCTTGTTCCTTTCTCCTGTGGGCTACTCTGAGGAGCTATTGCTAGCTACTATTTTTCGTGTTCCTTTCCAATAAGAGAATGAGGGATGTTGCTAAGGGAATTGTATGGAACTGAATCTCATTTCCTTCCCTCCCTGTGGGCTGAGAGGCAGTGAGTGACTGACATGTATTTAGCTATTAGGAATAGTAGACATTTGACATCAGCACATTAACTGTGCCTTTAGCCCAGTGTTTTCAGCTGTTTTGTTGATAAATATTAACTATATTATCACGTCAATGGCTACTAAGCTAAAAGGCCTGGAGGCTTTTTTTCCATGGAAGCAGGGTTGTTTTAGTTTCCTAGAGCCTCCCTTCACCTTATAGTGCTAGCACTGAGGACTGGGGTGAACAAAGTTCAAATCCCGTTTCTGCTATGAAGTTTACTTAGAGTTGGCTAGGCTATAGTGGGAGACCTCCCGGCAAGCCGTGTGGTGCCTGAAGTACCAGTGGGAGGAAATAGAAGGGAATTGGGACATGTGCTGGTATCACACCAGCATGCTGTCACTTCTTGTACAAACTGGAAGTAACATCATTGATGCTCTAGGATTTGCCAAAACTGTAGTTTTACTATATTTTTTTAAAAAATTCTAGACTGTCCCATGACATCATTTGTAGTTTTTACCAGAAGTGATGTCAGCACACCGGTGTGATTCCAGTCCCCACCCCTTGGTTGCTCCTATAGCATGGCAACCAATGCTCCCTCTTAGCTGTGGAGTCCTGTGAGCAAAAATTCTACTTTGTGCACTACTGGTATTAAAGTTGCAAGTGGACGATTTGGTTACTGCATAAATTAGTTTGCTCTGGAGCCATCCTTCCTGAGCTAAGGCAAAAATGTGTGCTGGAGGCTAAAAAACTCACACTAACTCAGCTTAGAGGGAACACTGCTGGCAACACTAAATTTACTACATGACATGTAAAACAAACTTTATAAACCAGCCTTTGGCTTGGATAACCAGTTGCTGGGGTTATTAATGAGGAGCCATGTTTTAGGGCCATTTTAGGGTTTGCCAGTTATTCCTTATTTACTAGGACATTATTTAATTCAGAAAACTGCATCTCAGTGAAGCATAATGGATGCCTCTTTTTGAAATGCTAGAACTTGGCATGTCTTTTATTGCTGGAATATTTACATCACATCTTTAAATTCATATACCAAAATAAACGGAGCAAACAACCATTACAGGCAACAGATGAGGTTTTGTTTTTATCCTTTGCATAAATATTCTATAACAAACATTAGGAACATATTAGGATGATAAATAAACAGCTGCTAATTCCAAGTCTCAAGCTCAGTACTGGCAGTAACAAAAAAGGGAATCTTGTAGCACCTTCGGGATTAACAGATTTATTGTGGCATAAGCTTTCATGTACTAGAGCACACTTTTGTCAGATGCATGAAGCGCTATATTTATTTGGCAGATCTATATACAGAAAGAATAATTGTTTACAATCTTGCCTTTCATTTTTCTCACATTATATATATGATAAAGGGGAAAATACAAGTAACATAATGAAGCTAGAAGGCTGTTGCTTGGGCTTTATGATGCTGTTCTGTTGGTACAGCTGCTGCAGGGGTTCCCAATTCTGGGTTGGGAAATTCCTGGATATTTGGGACACAGCATGTGGAGAGTGAGGTTTGGGGAGGGGAGGAACCTCTGTAGGGTGTAATGCCATAGAGCAAGGGTGTCAAACATAAGGCCCGAGGGCTGGAATTGGCCCGTCCAGGGCTCTTATGCGGTCTACAAGCAACTGGTGCAAGGGAGGGAGTACTGAGAAGCCACTCCATTGTGGTTTCAGCACAGCAGAATAATCTTGTCTGCAGCAGTTAAACATTGTGGGAGCATCTGCCTGGCACTGCACTGCTGCCTCTTCAGTCTGCCTATGTGGGTTTTCCTCTGCACCCCCCTCCCTGCCCATGGGGCTTTTGCAATGAGGATACACCATCTCGGAGCTTACCAACCGCTGTCCTTTACACAGTTTCTATCTCTGGTACCTGGCATTACGTTTTATGGCACTCATGGCTCGGCCCAACACAGTGACATTTGTGTCAGATCTGGTTCTCATAACAAATGAGTTTGACACCTCTGCCATAGAGTCCACCCTCTGAAGCGACCATTTTCTCCAGGGGGACTGACCTCTGTGGTCTGAAGATCTGTTATAATTCTGGGAGAACTCCAGGCCCCAACTGAAGGTTGGCAATTGTTTATCTGGTATTTTATTACTATTTTTTAAATTTCTGGTTTCTTTAAATAACATCTTCTTGTTATTATAATAGATACACCTTGGCTTCCTATAATTCATATTGATTGGGTTTGAACACCCATTTACAAGAACACAGAAGTCTCAAGAGACTAAGGAAAAGTATTACATTGCTTTATCCTTTTCCTATCTTTTTCTTCAATGGCCCTCCTTCTTTCAAGAAAACCCCTATATGTTGTGATTTTGCTGTTTTTATAAACACCTTTGAAGTGCTGTTAAGGAAACCTGGGTTCTCCTACTCATAAGGCTAAGAAATCTGTAGGAGAACACTTCAGCCTTCCAGGATATTCAATGGGTTGGCCTCAAAGTAACTGTTTTATTGCAAAAAACTTCGAGAACAGACTAGAAATGGAAATTGCAGAGTTACAAGTTATTACAACACTCAGGACAATGGAACCCTCAGGACTTAACAGTGATATTGTTTTTTTATCTCATTACATATGCTAACCTCTTTCAGTCCTTACATCTGTATTCCCACCAATTTTATTTCATATTGGAATAGTAGATTGTAATGTAATGTAATTAATAGTAAAATGTAATGTAATTTGGAATGGTAGATTAGAATATATTTCTCTGGTCTGGGGACACAGAAGATACACTACACAGCCAAACATGCCACCTCAAAGAAGAGGCTGCTCTAAGTATACTTCCACATTTGAGAGAAGACAGATGGAACATAACAACTGAGTCTCAGTTAATTACTCTTAGTATCCCACAATTAAGAAGGGTACATCTGCCCATCAATCTCCTATTTTGATATATTTATTTCCTTCACTATGCTTTTCCCTGGACTTAAACCCAAACAAATGATGACCATATAAACTAAGCTTCTTATTCCAGTTTGGTCCTTGAATCTGTCAGACAGCTTTAATATGCTGCATGCTAATTTGCTGCTCACCCTCTGCCTATATATATGGACTGGTAATTACCATTTCAATGTATCTGAAGCAGTGTGTGCATGTACACAAAAGCTTATACCTTGAATAAAACTTTGTTGGTCTTAAAGGTGCTACTGGACTTGAACTTTGTTCTGCTGCTTCAGACCAACACGGCTATCCCACATGGATCTAACTCCTTATGTTGGGTTTGTAGGGTTGCCAGACCTGCAAGAAACTGAAAATGTGGGGGGCCTGGGGACATTGGGGGGTCGCTATCAGCCAACAGCATGACATGACCTCTGGGAAAACCTGGAAGATATACTATGCCTCTCTAGGAATTCACTGAGCCTTTGTGGTAAAACCATAACGTTTTCAGCAGTTCCTAGAGAAGGCTAATGTCACTTCACTAGGGATCTGGCAATCCTATCTCAAACAGCCAGTGTGATGTTGTGGTTAAGAGTGTCAGATTAGTGTCTGGATGACCCAGTTTTGAATCCCCACTTGTGCCATGGAAACTTGCTGCGTGATCTTGGGCCAGTCACACTCCCTCAGCCTAACCCACCTCAAAGGCTGTTCTGAGGATAAAATGGAGGAGAGGAGAATGATGTCAGCCACCTCGGGTCCCCATTGGGGAGAAAGGCAGGGTATAAATAAACAGAATAAAATAAAATAATGGTATACCATAATTTGCCCTCTAAAGCTGCCATTTTCCTCCAGGGCCCATCTTGAGGTTGGTAACCCGAATTCATTTTCTTCTTATATTGCTTCACTCCTATTCTACTTTGTTTATTTATTATTTTTATTTATATTTAAATTTATATCCCATGCCTCCCCATTGTAGCAGGCTCAGGGCGGCTAAAAACATGTTTATAAATATATATATTAAAATTCCAATAACTATACTAAAACAACATTCAATTAAGTTACAGTATAAAACACATGATCATAGTTCAAGATGGCATTGTTCTATTATCATTTGAATGACCGCCTCCAGGTTCCTGCCAGGCTATTAATCATCTGGCTGGTAATGATGTTGATATTATAGCCAGGTTGGTGGTGATGTTAATATTAGGGCCAGGGCCATGATGTCAAGGCGGCACCTTACTTGAAAGCCTGGTGGAAGAGCTCATTTCACAGGCCCTGCAGAACTACAGAAGGTCCTGCAGTGCCCTGATGTCATCCAGGAGCTCATTCCACCAGTGAGGAGCCACTACAGAGAAGGGCCTGGCCCTCGTTATAGCCAACATGGCCTCTTTCGGGCTCAGAAGAACCGACGGTTTTGGGATCCAGATATCTTAATGCTCTCTGGGGCACATGTGGGGAAAGGTGGTCCCTTAGGTAAATAGGTCCCCAACCGTATAGGTCTGTCATGTTGGGTTCATTATCAGGGGGAAGCATGGAAGCATGCACAACACAGCACTTATTTATATCCCAGCTCAAGGAGCTGGGCCACAAATAACAGTGTATTAATCAAAAATCCTTCCTCTGCATTACACTAACACTCCCTCTATATCCTATTCCTAGCTACTAAAATCCAGATTAACTGTCATTAGATGTTCAGAAATTCCAGCTGCTCACATGACTCCAAATTTTCTCATTCTATAAGCAAAGAACTAGACTAAATAAGGAATTCCACACAAGTGATACCTAAACAGCTACAATGAGAACTGCTGAAAAATTGTTCTAAGTTCAGGCTCAGAGCCTCATGAGCATAATCTCATAGTCTTCAGAACAATATTTATTAAAGACACCAAGCCAAAGTGAGCTAGTTAAAAGAATGGTTTGAAGGACAAACACATCTAGTTGTCATTATTCTTTCATGTTGCCAACTATCTAAATCAGTGTAAATGATACATAACTCAGCAACATTCAGACAAATACGGATGTAAATGCATATCTACTTCTCAATAAGATAGTTTTCCATAGCAAGCTTCTCCCCTTGAATTGCTATCAATATCACTAACTCTACTAATGAAGTCAAGTCTGTGTGCAGGCAGAATAATAACCATTCAAGTATTTCCTAGGACACCACCTGGAAGAGCACATAACAGCAAGTTCTTGTTCTTAACGTTCTGCTTCTACACAAAGACAAATCTTCATGTAGCTCTCTTTACTACAACAGAGCATTCACATGTAAGTTTTGCCCTCAGTTTTCTTGTCAAAGCCCTCCTTGGATGCCACCAAAGACCTTTTTTAGACTTTGAAAAACAAAATAGATAAGCACAATATCACTATAGTGTAATAATGTGACTAGGAATAAGGCCCATTGTGGAAATAAATACAACGAGCTCTAGAAAGATGCTCTGGGAGAGTGCCCTGGCTTTGGGCACCCAGTGTCAATTTGCTGTGGTGACCTCAACAGGGTATAATGACATAGAGTCCCCCATTTTCTCCAGAGGAACTGATCTCTGCAACCTGAAGAGCAGTTGTAATTTTGAGTGATCTCCAGCCCTCACCTGGAGATTGGCAACAGGTATTCCCCAGGAGGGAATGGCTGGTTTGGAGGGTGGAGTCTGTGGCATTGTACCTGTCTGAGGTCCCACCCATCCTCAAACCCCACCCTCTCCAGGTCCCACCCGGTCGCTGGCCCACTTCATTAGCCAGCCAGC
The DNA here is from genome assembly GCA_029375565.1 of Gekko gecko. Classification (NCBI taxonomy): domain Eukaryota; kingdom Metazoa; phylum Chordata; class Lepidosauria; order Squamata; family Gekkonidae; genus Gekko; species Gekko gecko. Next base: position 101,179,753 of record JAPDNY010000002.1, on the reverse strand, counting down.
CATGGTGGAGCCAAAAAGGAGTGAGAGGTGTATTACATTTATTCTGACAAGAAAGTGGCCAAGCGGGGGAGGGGGTTATGCTGAAAGTCCTTTGTTTTTTTACTTACAGAAGCAAGCTTGGTTGTTTGGTTGCCTACCAACAGCCACTGAGGAGACAGTTAGTCGCAGTTAGTCCCACACAGGAGCCAAGAGAAGTGTCTTCCTCAGGAGACAGGCCGGCTTTCCAGGAGCCACAGCTCATTTCCTCAAGGCCAGACCCTCCCTGGTGCTGCCGCCGCTGCTGAAGGAAGGCGGGGGAGCCTTTGAAAGGCGCTGGGCAGCCTTCTCTGCAGTGCAGGCCTTGTGGCCGAGGGAGAGGGGCCACGAGGGGCCACAAAGGTGAGTGCTTCCCTTGCTAGGTCTGCTTCCATCTCCCCTGTGGAGGGGTTGCCGCTTTCTCGGTGGAGCTTCCATCCCTTCACTGGCTCCCTCCAGACTGAGGGCAAAACGCTGCCTGCCAGCTCAGTGGGTGGGGCTGAGCCAACACAGTGAGCCAATGCAGCCACGCGATTGGGAGATTGTGAGAGTGGCAGCTGAGCAGGCCAAAGGCTGTGGAAGCGTGTCCAGGAGAGACACCAAAACTCTTTTATATGTAAGGAGAGATGATCTATTTCAACAATGTACTACTAATTGCCAGCTTTCATTTTTTAAAGTAAGTACTTTAGTGAGAGGCTGCTGTGTTTGTTCTTTGTTTTATGGTAGCTCCCCCTCTAATGTATTAACCTATTATTTTTATTATCTTTCAGTCCCACTGTTTTGTAGGGCATTTTTGTTTGGTAGCCTAAATATCATTCTTTCTATGGTTTTACAGGGTAGGTTTGCTGGCAAGGTATATTCTGACGGAATTTGCCCCTGCACTCTCCAAATAATTGGCATACTTTTCATATTTTGCTTGAGTGCTCTTTATTTGTGACTCTCAGGATTACTATGTTATGCCCCTATTATGTAATCACTTACCCCCTACTCTCCAGAAACTTTTCTTCTCACTCAAAGATAATGATCCAAACATTACATTGGACATGTGGCTAAATAGGTCTTCAGTCCTTTTAACCCTTGATTCTAAATAGGATATCTAGAAATTTTCTGCTGCTCAACATCATATATCTATCAGCTTCTAGGGCTGAAAAAGAAAGTAAGTCTTTAGCACTTTTGGTTGCAGTGTTATAAAGAGAAACATGCAGAATTACTTTCATTTTAAAATGAAAGCTGGGACCTAGTACATAGTTCGGTAAATCCATTATGTAATTACATTATAGTATTATAGCTATTATCAATTTTTGAAAAGCCCCCAAAATCCCTCAGGTAGAGCAAGGAAATGGATACCGCAGGACAAAAGTAAGGAAAATGGTGCTAATGTGATCAGGACTAGTGTTCCCTCTAAGCTGAGTTAGTATGAGCTAGTTTTTTAGCCTCTGGCTCACACATTTTTGTCTTAGTTGAGGAAGGATGGCTCCAGAGCAAACTAATTTATACAGTAGCCAAATTACTTGCTCACAACTTTAATGCCAGTAACTCACAAAGTAGAATTTTTGCTCACAAGACTCCACAGCTTAGAGGGAGCATTGGTCAGGACACCTTCCTATTCATTTGATGTCCATAGGCTCTTTTGATGTGATCTTTCCAAAACAATCATTTCAGACCAGCAAAACAGGGAATAACATGGAAACAGCACAAATGGGGGGGATATCATGTGCATGCTCCCTAAAACAGTGCTGCTGAAAGAAAGCGGCACAAAAGCTCCATGTGGAAGCAGCCCATGTTGTCAGTTAATCTTTGTCTTTCCTTCTCCTCCTTTTGGCATCCTTCCCATTTTCCTAATTGTCTTGCCTATAGATTATGAACCTGATGGTTTACTTCATAAAAACACAAATGTTGTACAGCACTATTTCTTGAGGCTCTTTAATAATTATAGTTATGACTTAAAATAATAATTTCCGGACTCAAAAGCATGCACAGAGAAGCAGATTTTAACCAAAAGTGAAAGAGCAGAATAAAGTATAATAAGCAGAACTTTATTACTAAACCTGGAATCAAACCAGTTTGGTGTAGTGGTTTCAACCTATTCGCTGTATTGCTTTCTCTTCTGTGCTGTGTCATGCCAATAAAGGTCTGTGCGCGCACGCGTGTGTGTGTAGTGGTTAAGAGTGGTGGACTCTAATCTGGAGAACCGAGTTTATTTCCCCACTCTTCCACATGAAGCCAGCTGGGTGACCTTGGGTCATTCACTGCTCTCAGAGCTCTCTCAGCCCCACCTACCTCACAGGGTGTCTGTCATGAGGAGAGGAAGGGAAGGCGATTGTAAGCTGCTCTGAGACTCCTTCGGGTAGTGAAGAGCAGAGTATAAAACCCAACTCTTCTTCCTCCTCCTCCGCCTCCTCCTCCTCCTCCTCCTCAGTGGTGGATCTGGAGGAAGGAGGGAAATAGAGGGGAGTGTATTGGCTTGTACCAAGCAATGCCTCTGCCTACCTGCCCATCTCTAACCACCAATATTAATTCTTTATCTACTATGATTATCAAGCAAACTAGCTGTCTTGAAAATTTCAAGCATAGAATATTTTATTCCTGGTGATCTGTACCAATATAAGAATTTTAGTGGCTTTTCCCATCCAAAGCTGCTGTGAAGAAGCATAACTCGAAAGCCCTGGCTTTCCCACTCCCAGGATTTTCTTCTTAATCTGAGGCCCCCATGTTTCTTTCTTTACAGATTTACTGGCCATCTCTCCCTGGACAGAAGGAAGAATGTTTTCGGAAAGGGAAAGATCCAGTGGTAAGTTACCAATTCCTTGTAAAATATCCTGATGGATTTGCTGTGGCTTTTAACTCTGTTTTAATGGCATACTTTAAAAATGAATTTACATTTACAGCTACCAGAAAAGTTGCTGAATTCCCTCTCTGGCATTGCTTTCAGGGAATTCTTATCATTTTGCACATCTTTAGTTCTCAGGACTTTGTAGGGAATACACACACACACAAATATGTTTTGAATGTATGTAGAGCCACCACTGTGAACATATAACACCTGTTCTAAAATAGTTTCATTTGTTGCATATTTGTTTCCAAGCTCAATTTAAAGTGCTGGTCTTTATCTTTAAAATCCTTCATGACCTGGGATCTACATATCTGAAGGAGTGTCCGTATTGGTCTGATCCTACTTGGTTCCTCTCAGTGGTCCTTGCTTGCTGTTCCATTTCACTGGACCTTTTCAGTCATAATCCCACTTATCTGGAACAGTCTTCCAAAGGAGATGAGGAAAATGCCTTGTTTTGAGTTTCAGATTGTAAATTTCAGAGGGGTGTCTTGAAGTTATATGAACCTGAAGTCAGAACTAGTTGTGTTGTGCAGCTGGTCCAGAATGCAGCAGACTGATTATTGTCAGAGGCTAGCCAATAGGAACATATCTTGCCCATTTTGAAGCAGCTACACTGGCTGCCAGTTTGTTTCCAAGTTCAATCCAAGGTGTTTTTGACCTTTACAGCCCTTCATGCCCCACATACCTCCTCCCATTTGTTCCCAGGCACCAACTATAGTCTTCAAGCTGCCATGTGCTGGTTGTTCCCCACTTAGGGTGACTCACCTGACCATGACTCAGGCCTCTTCCATCATGGCTCCCACTCTGTGGAATGGGTTCCTGAAAAGGTGTGTGGAAGTCCTGTTGCTGGAGGTGCTACAAGGTTTATTTGCTTGCCAGGGCTTTTAATGGGGTATGAACACCGGGCATCTTTGGGCATGAGGGAGGTATTTTTTCTGGTTCTAATTTATAACGTTTTAATTATTACCTGTAAACAGCCTTGAGCTGAGAGGAAAGCTGGGATATAATTATTTTAATAAATAAAAATATGCCAGGTATGTGATTTCCCCCTGCCTCTGGTGGCTTTTGTTGGCAAGCAATTTAGGGTGCAATCAGACGGGCAGCTAATCCCGCCATTATGCCAGCTCGAATTTGTTGCTGATCGTTGCACGACCAGATATCCCCTGGGGGAATTACCTTACTGCGCGCTGCCTCTGTTGTGGATTGTCTAGACGGCGTCCATTGAAGGAGGCGTGCGCGGTGGTTTTTTTTTTAAAAAAAACTTTGCGTATGCGAATAGGCTTCACAGCGCATCCTTGTTTGAAGGGGGCACGCGGTGTGTGTTTTTTAAAAAACTTTTTGCGCATGCGCATAGACGTGACAGCGTGTCCTTGTTGATCCGCACATGTGTAGAGATTTTTAAAATGGCACCCACTCGGGATGGTCTGATGTCAGACCACCCTGACGGGAGGATTGCGTGCTGGTGGAACAATCCACAGTTGTCCCACAGATAACTAAAAACCCTAGATTTAAAGTGGTATCTTTTAAGTACGGCTCCAAAGCATGGCAAAACGGGATGCCCATGGAAGAGGGACATTTCCCAGATGTTTGTGTCTGGACATTAACTTTAGATCCGTGAGGCAATCGTGCCTCGCACAGATCTAAAGAGCTGTCTGATTGGACTCAGAGTACTTATTTTTATAATTGGTATTGTTCCATGATTTTATATACCGTATTTTTCGCTCCATAAGACGCACTTTTCTCCCCCCAAAAAGTGGGGGGGGAAGTGTGTGCATCTTATGGAACGAATACTGGGGAGGGAGGCGGAGATGGGGGTTTTGGCGTGGGAGGCATCGGCGGGGTCGGGGCTGGGGCTAAAGAGAGCAGCGGGAGAGGCAGTGGTGGCGCTGCTGCTACCAGGGCTGCTCCACTTGCTGCTGGTGGTGCTACCGGCGGCGGTAGGACTACTGCCGGCGCTGCTGTTGCTATTCCGCCGACTCCTCCCGTCGAATCCAGCCTGCCGCTTGGCTCTATCCACCCTGAGGCTGCCCAGCAACGGCAGCGGCTTGATAGGCCAGAGATTCCGCTTGCAGGTGGTGGGGCCGCACTCGAGGCAGGAAATGTTGATCTTGGGCTCTCTGAGGCACTGCCCGATGCAGCCCGTGCAAAAGTTGTGCCCACAAGGCAGGCATACGGGCTCTGGGCAGTACACACGGCACAGAGAGCACCACGTCTCGCTCGGGCAGCGCAGCCCGGCAGGGATCTCAGCCAGTGTCGTCCGTGGAGGAGGGGAGTCGGGAGGAGAAGGGGGGGAGAGCGGCAGCAGTAACAGCTGAGGCAGCAGGCCACCGCCCAGATGTTGCGCCGAGCTCCACAGATGGCTGCAGAAGAGCTGCTGCTGCAAAAGCTGGTGACAAGGCGCGAAGCGGAAGCGAGGGGAAGGACGGGAACGTTACTGTAACCCTTGAGGTACTGGGTTAGAAAAGGAAGGAAACAGAGACACAGAGGTGGGGGGGGGAGTAAAAATATCTCTTGGCACTGAACGAATCTGTATGCTTGCGTCTTATGGTCAGGTGTGTCTTATGGAGCGAAAAATACGTTATATTATGCTAGTGTTTATATCTGTTAAGCCTTTTAGGAGGGGGATAAGCAGGGATATAAATATTTTAATCATAGAATTCTATTATCATTTTTGTTGTATGAAGCTGTGCTGGTTTTTACCTTTAGTGAGTATTGGTAAATCCATCAGACTTAATGCTCTTAGGATGTGTATACAAGGGGGCTCCAGCCTGGTAAAGCCTATAGGCGCCTTGGGAATTTGGAGAAAGGATAGTGGTGGGTACCACCACAAAAAGACTGCCATGGATTGCATTCCCAAAGTGTTGCAATGACAAGCATGTTGGAGGGCGTCTATTTTGAAATAGGCACTACCTGCAGATTCAGAGGTGGTGTCTCCTGGAGTCTTCTCCAGGGACCTGAGAGAAAGCCAAGATTGGCTTTTTGCTTTAGGGACTAGGAGTTTTTAGGAAGAACAAGTGGGCATCAGGAAGCACATCAAGAGGCACCACTTGCTGTCAGGTTGCAGCCAACTTATGATGATACCATGGGGTTTTCAAGGCAAGAATCATTCAGATGTGGTTTGCATCTCTGGACTTCCTCTGTGGTCTCCCATCCATGTATTAACCAGGGTTGACCCTGCTTAACTTCCAAGATCTGATGATGTCTAGGCCACTAGCCATTAGAAAACTAGCTCATCATATGGGAATGTGAAGGTCAGTTTGGTATTTTGCTCCTATGGTTTGGATTTTGGAAACAATTTTATTGATAAGTTTTATTGGAAGGAATCCTTCATGTGACTTGTAAGTTGCTTTGGGGTATGTTTTTTGGAAAAGTGATTCGGGCATTTATTTTTTAAAAACTTGTAAGGCTTCTTTTCATGCTGTTATTTTTGTGCATGGAGTTCCACTTCAGAATATGAAAACACATTCAGTTGTAAGTTGAGGGTAGCTGAGCAAGCTACACATATCTGGAACTCTCTACTTTCAGTTGAATCTATGGTACCATAAAATACACTTGAGTCCAGCATACTTGAATTCAAATATTAGAAAATAAACGTGCAATATGCTTCAGTTTTCCCTGTTAGTCAAAAACCATTGATATCATACTTCTTGTTGGATGCAGTTTTTCTTTACAAATTCTCATTTCCATAAGCATGGTAAGGCAGAAATTCCTTGGATAGGGAAGAAACTATAATAAGGGAGCAGCTGGGACTTTTCTTGGCATTTTTTTTAAAATATAAACAACAATGTCACACACCTAACTAGCAATGTGGTAAATTACAGTCTTCAAGCCTTCCGCATTCGGTGCAAAACACTCTTTGCCTCTCTTAAGAACAGTAGAAGGAAAATTCCTAGTGTTGGTATCATTATCACATGAACAGCAAGAAACCTTTGAGTGTGAGGAGAATTCTCACCGAACTTGAGTGATGAACTTGTGAGATTCCCCGGTCACATTGTTTTCTCCTTCAAGAGTGGGTATGTAGAAATGCATAACTGGGTGTCATATATTGAACATCATAGTTCTTTTTTTTTAAATAGCGTTCTCCAGTCTTCACGTTATTTGTCCTCAGTGTGGATTATCCATGGAAATGGAGTCTGAAAGATAGTGACATGCCCAAGTCAATCCAATGAGATTAGGCTGGGAACTCAACCCAGATCTTCCAGACTGATTAGCCCCAAGTGATTACATTGATAAAGCAAGGGAAAACATATTTTATGGAGATTTTTGCTGTAGGATTCATTGCACATTTTACTTTTCAGCTGTTATTTCACAGCTATGCAAGTAGTTATTTAAAAACATAATTTGAGACAATAGGGAAATTGTGGGGCCTAAGGGGGAGGCGAACTCCTTGTTGACAGTCCATCCCAAAGTAATTGCTCCCAGGAGTGGTTGTCACTCATTTCAGTCTCCATATGTTTATTTTGCAATCTCTCACCAATGGCTGCAAGTTTTAGGGTAGCCTTTTCCAATTCCTGTTTCTTGCTATTTTAGTCCCCCCCCTCCTTTTAGGGTATAGCTTTTGCAGAAGAAAAACACAAATCCACAAAACAGTAGTTTAGACACAGAGATATAATACAGCGTTCCTGCTCTTAACTGAGTATGGGAAATTTGATTCTTCCTGAAACAGAGCCAGACTAAGGCTGCAGCCCTAAGAATATAGGATTGCTAAATCTGGATTGGAAAATACCTGGAGATTTTGGTGGTGAATCCAGGAGAGGATGGGGTTTGGGGAGCGGCCTCAGCATGGTCCAATGCCATAGAGTCCACACTTCAAAGCAGCCATTTTCTCCAGGGGAGTTGATCTCTGTCAGCTAGAGATCAGTTGTAAAGGCGGGAGATCCCCAGGCCCAACGCGGAGGCTAGCAACCCTATAAGAACTTTTCTGGAAGTAAGCCCCATCAAATAAAATGGGACTTGCTTCCAAGTAGGCTTGCTTATGCTTGCTCCCTAGGTACTAATACTGGCTTCAAGAAATCTGCCCAAGTAGCAACATGCACCAGCTACTTGACTGGAGTTAACACACCATTGTCTTCTGTCATCCTGGTCTTTAATTAAAATGAATATCTAGTGGTTTTTATACCCTTTGGTTCTATTAAATCTTCTCAGTTTGGTGAGAGAGAGAGCCAATTTGGTGTAGTGATTAAGAGCACAGACTCTAATCTGGAGGAACAGGGTTTGATTTCCCACTCCTCCACATAGCTGTGATGTTGGGTCAGTCATAAGTTCTTTCAGAGCTGTTCTCTCAAGGGCAATTGTTGCAGGCAACAGCTAGAAAGGTTCTCTAATGGCTGCCACCACTCTGGTATAGGTCTCCTTGGGAGGGCCCAGTGCACCCACTCTATCCCTTTATACAGTACTTTCACCAGCCCTGCTCCTTTCACCAGCTTCATCAGCCCTGCTCCCTGAGAGAGAACACCTTCCCACTTTGGGCAAGGCATTTTATCTCTTTTTCCCAGTTTGGTATAGTGGTTAGGAGCACAGACTGTAATCTGGGAGAACTGGGTTTGATTCCTCACTCCTCCATATGCAGCTGCTGGTGTGACCTTGGGTGAGTTACAAGTTCTCTCAGAGCTGTTCTGGAAAAAGCAGTTCTCGAAAGAACTCTCTCAGCCGCACCTACCTCACAGGGTGTCTGCTGTGGGGAGGGGAAGGAGATTGTAAACTGCTGTGAGATTCCTTTGGGTAGTGAAGGGCGGGGTATAAATCCAATCTCCTCTTCTTCTTCCCAGGCACCAAACTCTACTCCTCTGCTGGTGTAGTTTTCCTTCCAAAATCCCCTTTTACCCAATCACAGGGTCCAGAAGGAACCTGGGAAATGTAGGCTCTAATAGCTACTCCAATATAGGCTCTCCTGGAGCCACTAGGCCTCCATAGAGCCTGTAGGCTGCATCACTGTAGGCCAAGGGTCATGATAGCAGTTCTTGAGAGAGCTCTTTCAGCCCCACGTACCGCACAGGGTGTCTGTTGTGGGGAGGGGAAGGGGATTGTAAGCCACTCTAAGACTCCTTCAAGTAGTAAAGGGAGGTGTATAAATCCAATCTCTTCCTCCTTCTCCTGCTTCCACATATTACCAGAGACATCCTAATTTTCAAATGTAATCCATTCACTCTTACAGTAGAACACTGTAATAAATTTGACTTTCATCTTAAGCACTGATGTATTAAAGAGAAAGTAGTAAAGAATCTCATAGGAGTGCTTTACTGACTTGTTCCTTTTCCTTTCTCTCAACAAAAATTCTCTGCCTCTGGCTAGGCCAGACTAGTACTGACTCCAAACTTTTGTTTACCTGGACCATGTAACACATGGCTTGGCTAACTCTTGTGAGCTATCTTGAGCTGTTTGCTCTCTGTGCACGTTTCTGCAACTGCACCTGACATTTATGAGGAGTTGTTCCTACAGATACCTTGAATGTAAATACGGTTCCTTTAGATCAAGGGTGTCAAACATGTGGCCTGTGGGCCGCATCAGGCCCCCAGAGGGCATCTATCAGGCCCACAGTGGAACTGGCTGTCTTCTGCTTCTTCTTGTAGTCCTGCTGTTGCTGCGTCATTGTAGGTTTGCAGCTCACAGATACACACCTGAACAGCATACTCAAGATTGCAACAGCACAGACATTCAAAAGCAAGAGATGTCAGTTATCAGACACTGTTAAATAAACAAAATATTGCAAGAGTTATTTTAAGTTAAAAAAAAAAACATTTGTGTTTGTGTCCTTTATATCTCCGCTACCTGGCATTACATTTTATGACACACATGGCCCGGCTCAACAAGGACTCATTTATGTCAGATCCGGACCCCTTAACAAATGAGTTCGACACCCCTGCTTTAGATCATCTGTGAATGCTATTTAAAGGGAATTAAACTAAGACTGCCACAACCGAGAGCAGAAACAATGATAATTTATCTGTGGACCTGCACATGTCTGTGAACACAGGAGAGCTTGTACTACCCTCTATATTTCTAAAGGGGTCTAAATTGGTGAGGCAGGATCAAGGCAGTAGGGAGTTGTGGTGACTTCTCCATCTTGGAAACAGTAGTATGATGTGAACTTTGACCAGTGTGATCTTCTACCCGAATGCCCATCTTACAGAATATCCTCAGGTGTCCTCTAAAAGCAGTTACTTCAGATGAGCCATTAGGAAAATACAAAAAACCCAGTAACTTTTATTGACTTCCTTAGACAGGGGAATAAGGATATTGATCAAAGAGTCTTCAAACTATTTACAAGTGAAACACACATTAGCATTCCAGTTCTCAATTCCAGGATGCAGAGAATAGTTATGAGACAAGATTTTATTTTTGAGGTGACTCTGGTCTTTCCACAATCTTAGGAATCCAACAGTGTGAGCTCCTTCTGGAAATTCCAATTCTTTAGCTAGCTTTCCCCTGAAACTAGGCTCTGAGACCACTAGAGGTCTCCTCTTAGTTAAAATTAGCCTGCTTTCTCCTGAAGTCAGGCTCTGAGACAATGCAGTATCATGAAAAAGGATCTCTCCAATCTTACTGTCTTACTATCTTAAACCCTATCTCCTAAAACATTTGCTGTATTAGCTTCCTTTTTCCTAAAGCTAAGCTGTGAGACCTGTAAAGTCTCCTGAAAGAGAATTGCTCCAGTTACACTCCCTGGGGGTACAAAGTAACACCATTTGACTAGAATTGAGAGTTTTACCACTTTTCTTCTCATTTCCTCCTCCCATCTGGCACTTCCAGCATTCCATGGATCCTGATTGGCTGTTGTCTGCTCTGCATGCCCATCAAACAGGAACAAAGGGGACTGGAGATTAACATAATGGCCCAGAACCTTTGTGTGTGGGGGGGGGTTTTGGGCCCCCTGAAGGGGATTTTTTAATTGCTTTTTTCTAAATTACAAACTAAAAAACTACAATACAGAAAACCGGGGTAGGGGACTATACTCTATAGGAGAAAGAAAAGAAAGCCCTCTAAAACCCAAGAGTTGGTGATCATACAAACTTTTTAACTTGATAATTCTGCCTCTTAATGCGAATTGACTTTCACTAAAAGTCTAGCTAAAAAGACATTTCTGTTTTTCACCAGCAATTTCAATTTCATAAAGAGCTGCACCCTACAATAAGTATTTTTCTTAAGTACTCCAGATAACATTAACAATCTACTTTTTCACTTTTTTCTCCCTCAAATGATAGCTTGGTTTGGGGGCTACTGCCCCCAGTTTAGAGTCCGAGTCCTCTTCGGAAGATCCAGTCTCTCCTTCTTCTTCGCTCTCCTTGGTACCATCGGGAGTCCCTTCTCCCCCTCCTGATGGACGACCATGCTGACGCAAAAATTCACAAGCTTTTTCGACAGAATCAATCTTTTCTTTGCTATTTGCATATCGAAAGATTAGTTCTTGGGTACCAACCATCTGTAGGCAACATTACGGCTTTGTAAGAATGACGCCAAGTCTCTGTATTTCCTTCTCTTCCTTCTTATCTCAAAGGAAATGTCCTTCAAGACTTTAATCTCTTTGTCTTTCAACTTCAAGGTAGTTCTGTTAGTTGCTTTCAGTAGCTGGTCTCTCACTCTCCTTCAGGAGAATCTAACTGTAACTTCCCCAGGCAGAGTATTCTTTATGATAAATTCAGAATACGATCTAAAGACCATATCTGTTTCGCTTTGAAGTTGATCCGATGTCATCTCTGCTGAAGGGGCCAACAAGTCACCAACAATCTGTCTCAGATTCTCCCCTCTCTCCTCTTTAATCCTTTGAAGTCTCAAGACATAACTCGCCCTTTCCATTTGCAGATGTAACACATGAGACTCTTCAATTTGACACTTTCTCCAGCGCCTGCAGTGTTTTAATCACCTTTTTCGAGTTGGAACCAATCTCTTTGAGCTCCTGCTCCGCTTTTTTCAATTTTCTGTGCGTTTAGTGCCGTTTGCACTTGTTGTACATCAATAGCTGAGATTTTCTCCAGCAGAGGGCGAAGCGCCTCCGACAGCAACCTTTGGAGTTCAGCGGTTGAATCCTGTCTGGGCATAGAACTTGAAGGGCTGGAACTTCCGGAAGAAGGCTTAACTTTTGTTAGCTTATCCCTCGAGTATTTTGGCGGTGCCATGTTTAGGGATTGTTTACTTTTAGCAAAAGTTTGTCAAAGTCTCTGGAAGTCCTCAATCTGACTGGTAAGCTCTCGCAGCCTCTTTATTTCTGTTCAACCGCTTTTTCCTGCCGCCCCCCCCCCCCTTTTCAAGCTTTAAAATCGCTTGCATGCAGTCCTTAGCAGGGGGAAGTCCACTCCCCCCTCGTTTCCTTTTTAGGGGGGCACAAAATCTGTGGGTGATTCTTGCTTGAACTCGACTCACATTTTCAGTGATTGTCTCTCCACATTCATAATCACTTGATCACCATGCACTTGCTCCGGTGTGCTGATCTTGTTCCCGTTTGGGACGCTCTATGGCGGGCCCGTCGGGGCTTGGAGGAGCCCCCCTTCTCCGGCTTGTTGCGCTGGGGGGGGTTCTCTAGTGCCCCATGGCTGGGAGTCCAACTCAAGGACTCCTGGGGTGGCGCGGACAATCACGTCCCCACCCAGCCATAGGCGTTGGCAGACTTCTCCCGGAGCCCCGGGAGAAGATGATTGCCATGGCAATTGCCAAGACCAGAAGTCCCCGAACCTTTGTTGATCTATCTCACACACATGCACTCACACAAAACAACAACTACTAGTTCCAGACAAAGTTTGTAGGTGCATGCTTCTCTCATGCCACCAGGATACAGAGACCAGGATTGGAAGGGGTGGATAGGCTCAGAGAAAGCTTTCACTGAACTCAATGAGTTGTGTGTATCCTCCCCTCCAATTTAGTTTTAATGCAGGGGAAAGGAAAGTGGCAAAAGTATAAAAAAAAACCTGTCCCTACTCTGCAATTCTTGTGAGTCTACCACTTGTACTTAAAGTAGAATCGGGCTGTGATCACATGCACAATTAGCCGCACTATAGGTGTGAATGTTGGGCAGATTTAATGGGCGCGATCAGACGGGATCATCTGGCCAGTGCCCTGCACCTGTCGGCAACCCGTTTTGCTCTGCTGCAAGATTGGAGTTAAAAGACACTAGGGAAAGTCCACTATCAAAAGGGCTGCCATGGGCCACGGACAGACTTTCCCCTGTGTGATTGCGCCAGCATGCTCTCTTGGCATCGGGATGGTCTGATCAGGCCATCCCAACTCTGTGCCATTTCCCCCCCCTCCCAGTATGCGCACCATCGCATACTGCCATAGGAAGTCTTCAGTGTGGTGATGCAATTCATCAATCCCCCCGTTTAAGTGCATCAGAAACATGCGGCAACTCCCCCCCAATTCACCCGCGGTTTGTGCCTGACCTCGCAGTGGCAGGCTGCCTTCGCAGCTCCCATGGACTGTGTGCTCGTGCAAATGCAGGTCAAATTGCTACGGAGCAAATAGCCTCGCTTCCAGGCCCGTAGCCTGCGTGGGGCCCTGGGGGCCCGCCCCCGCGGGTTTTGTGGGGCCCCTCCCCTGATCCTCTGCTTCCCCCTCCCCAGTCACCCCCCCAAGCACGCAGTTGGTGGTGGTGGCGGGGCCTGGGGGTGTGCGTGGGTAGCTCCCATGGACTGTGTGCTCGTGCGAATGCAGGTCAAATTGCTACGGAGCAAATAACCTCGCTTCCAGGCCCGTAGCCTGCATGGGGCCCTGGGGGCCCGGCCCCCCGCGGGTTTTGCGGGCTCCCTCCCCTGATCCTCTGCTTCCCCCTCCCCAGTCACCCCCCCAAGTGCACAGTTGTTGTTGGTGGCGGGGCCTGGGGGTGTGCGTGTCCTCCGCCACTTCCCCCAGATGCCCCCCTGCAGCCAGCCCGTGGGGGCAGCCTCTCGGCTCCGCAAGGCCCTCCCCCCCTGGGCCACCATGGCCCAGCCCGGTCCGGCTGCAGAGAGGCAGGCCGCGACGCCCTCTTGGGCAGAGACGGAGAGCGCGCCGGTGCTGACATTCCCGCCGTCATGCTTCCTGAGCCAGGCCGGGCCGGGGGCCCCTGAGCAGGCGCCACTGCTGCCCCTTGACTGAGTTGCCCGTGCCCCGCCTCTGCCGCCCCCCGCCTGGCTGGGCGTTCGGCCGCCTGGGCCCTCTGCGCTTTGTTGCCCCCGCCGGCATGTCAGGCTTCCAGGACCAGACGAGCCTCCCGCGCAGCACGGTGGGTGGGTGGGGGTTGGAGGGCGGGGGGGTCCCTCCGGGCCTGGCTGGGCCTCCCCTCCCCATTGTTCGCGGCACATGGCGGTGGCTCTGCCCGGGGGGCGGGGGAGGGGGCTTCTCTGCTGCCCCCCCACCTGGCCACAGAAGGTCCCCGCCCCGCCCCGGAGGCTGCTCTCTCGGCGAGTGGGCGGGCAAGGGGGTGGGCAGCGAGGCTTCCATGGGCGCAGCTCCGCCTGGGGAGGGAGTGGAGAAGCCGCCAAGTGGCTTCCAAGGGGGAGATGAGAGAGCCAGGATCCAGCCCGCTGCGGCAGGACCTTTGGGGGGGTGGGCTGCTGACTGTGCCCCCCTCGGCTCACCGGGAGGGTTTGCAGCAGCTCCCATCTGCTCGGGACGACCAATCCAGAGGGAGGCGCTGCAAATTGCACTGGGAGTGGGGGTAGCGTTTATGGGGTTGCCTCTGGAGCGTGCTTACTCGGGAGGAAGCCTTGCTACAGGTTGCGATGGCGGTCCTGCATCGCCGCCGACGTGCCGATCCTGTCGCGTCTAGTTTGTGACCAGTGTTTCCTCTAAGCTCAGTTAGTGTGAGCTAGCTCAGTTTTTTAGCCTCCGGCTCACACATTTTTGTCTTAGCTCAGGAAGGATGGCTCTAGAGCAAACTAATTGATGCAGCAGCCAAATTGCTCTCTCACAACTTTAATGGCAGTAGCTCACAAAGTAGAAGTTTTGCTCACAAAACTCCACAGCTTAGAGGGAACATTGTTGGTGGGCCCCCTGAGAAAAACATGGGCCCCCTGAGAAAAAAGTTGTTAGCTATGGGCCTGCTCGCTTCCCCCTGCGTTATCTCACACGTGTAACCACAGCCTCACTTCATTTATCTGCTAAAATGTCTTTTCTTCCTACAAAGGATTGTTCTATAAGATGATGCCTCAGAACTTCTGTAACAGTCTGATTAGTTCGTTCTGCAAATTTATTAAATTTGATTTACTCAGAATCTTTGATAAGGCAATAATATAACGATACTTCAGGGGTAGTTGATTCTTTTAGTGCAGAATGCTGATTTCTGTCCTTTCATTGTTTCTTCTCATAGTTATATTGTGAACATTGCACCTTGGGATTTTTTGCAGTTGTTCCTCACTGTTGCTCATGTATTGCTACAGTGAGTTGAACTATTGTGAGTTGAGCTAATAATATTTATTACTACTATGATAGGAGCTAATGATGGCTCTACCATCATTTTTGTTTGCTGGCTGCCTTTCCCCCCTAGACACTCTGTTGGACTCCAAGCAAATAATGAACTCAAGCCAACTGGCCCAGTGAATCTTAGTTTACCAAACATGACTATATCATGTCCCAAACATTTCACATGTCTATTGGCTAATAAGTTTGGGTGTATGTGTGTGAGCAGAAACAGCAAAGTGTTCTTTATTTTCAGGTGCTGCCTTTTGCTGGAGAAAAACCAGTTGCTCTTTAAGTATGCTTGCAAGACTAGAAATATCATCTCTAAAATCCATAATTTAGCCAAATGAAAACAAATTCATCATGGTTGACAGGATTAAATAGATTTATTATGACTCCTTGTTTCACTAGAAAAACAGCAGTGTTAAGTACTAAAGAAATGCAAACAATGACTTCAGAATCAACTTGCTTAATACTAGGGGAAGAGAATTGGAAAGTAATTAGAGTAGCAGCGGCCAATGAGTGTTGTTTGTATATCTGCACTATGGACCTGGGTAATTTGATACTAATTTCCTCTGTTTTGATTTAATTTAGCATAGCAAGAGATATAGCTTTATTGGAATAGTATCTCAGTATGGCCAACCAGAAGATTTAAAAAGTAATTGTATGCATAATGTGTTTCTTTTAAAATCATATTTTCATTTACATTACAATTAATGAAGATCTACAAAATAAGAACTTAAATCAACCGCATTTCCAGGTTTTTAAGTTTTTTGTTAATACACTAGAGAATACAGTAATTGAAGATATGAGAAGGCATGTAAGAATTATTTTCTCTTAGCATCAGCTCCCCCATCTCCAAAACAGGGTTCATAATATGGGCCTACCCAGGGCTTTTTTTGTAGAAAAAGCCCAGCAGGAACTCATTAGCATAATAGGCCATACCCAACAGCAGAAGCTCATTAGCATATTAGGCCACACCCCTGACAGCACAGCTCCCACCCAGGATTGGCTTCCCCAGGTGCCCTGCGGCTTGCAGGGTGCCTGGGGAACCTGAGGGGGGGGAGGCTGTAGGCGTGGCCAACTTGGAAGCTAGCCAGAACTCTGTTCCTGTGTGTTCCTGCCCCAAAATAGCCCTGGGCCTACCTTATAGTATTGTTGTAAAGATTACAAGACAATATATGTGAAGTCCTTTGAACACTAGAAAGCGCTATGTATCCTAAGTGGTGGTGGTATTAAAATTCGTGAAATGCTAAATAAGACACCTCGATATGATCTCTCTTTCCTTTTAATTTTTCAATACAAAATTCAAAATAAGTACATTTTATTTTTATTTTGTTTATTTACAAAATTTATATCTTGCCTTTCTGCCCTCATAAAGTCTACCAAAACAACTAACAATTTAAAACATACATGATAAAATACATGATAAAACCATTAAAATAAACTTTCCCAAATGTACCTCATTAAAACAACTTTAAAAAGAGATAAAACCAGAGTTAAAATACACATAAAAGTTAAAAGACATACAAAATATAAAACATTGGTTAGGAAGGAGGGATCATTGAGGGAATGCCAAAAGAAACAAAAAAGTCTTCATTCGCTGGTTGAAGACAGCAATAGAAGGGGACAGACAAATCTCCCTGGGGAGAGAGTTCCTGAGCTTTGGTGTCATGACCAAGAAGACCCTCTCCCAGGTTGCTACCCACCTAATTTCAAAAGGTGGGGCACCTGAGGCAGGGCCTCTGAAGGGTACTATAACGGTTGGAAAGGTTCATGAGGGATTAGGCAGTCCTTCATGTATGCTGGTCCCAAACCATACAGGGCTTTGTAGGTCAAGACCAGCACCTTGAATTAAGCCCAGAAACAAATTGGAAGCCAGTGTAGGTGGGCCAAGACTGGACCCTCTCCAGTCAACATCCTGGCTGCAGTGTTCTGTACCAATTGACGTTTCTGATTAAGCTTCAGTTTATTAGCCTGCATCCTCTCCATAAGCACCTCCAGGTACTGGTTTAGGGCTTCTGTAGCCTCCCTGGGATCCGCTAGCAATGTGAACTAGAGTTGATTGTCATCTGCATATTGGTGACAACCCAGCCCAAATCTCTGGATGGCCACACCCAGCAGTTTCATATAGATGTTAAAGAGCTTAGGGGACAAGATAGAGCCTTGTGGAACCCCATAGCTCAAAGGCCAAGGGGCTGAACAGCAGTCCCCCAGCACTACCTTCTGAAATCTACCCTCCAGGTAGGACCAGAAGCATCACAGAACAGTGCCTCCCAATACTCCAGATAGGCAGTGCAGAAGGATACCATGATCAGTGATACTGAAAGCTGCTTAGAGGTCTAGGAGAATCTACAGAGTTGTACTCCCTCTATCCATCTCCTGGCTCAAGCCATTCACTAGGACAACCAAGGTTGTTTTAGTCCCATAAGCAGGCCTGAAACCATACTGGTAGAGATATAAGCAATTTGGAGTTGTCAAGACACCCTCATTGAATCACCTTGCTCAAGGATGGAACGTTTGAGACTGGTCACTAATGATCGAGATCTCCTGGGTCAATGGTAGGCTTCTTTAGAAGGGGACGCACCACACTTGATTCAGCTATCCTTTCTCTTGAGCAATGATTAACTACCTCTTGAACCCAGTCAGCCATCCTTCCCCCTGGAAGACTTAAAAGACCAGGAAGGGTAAAGGTCATACAAGCAGGTGATAGGTTTCAAACTTCCAAGGATCCTGTCCACATCCTCAGGCTGAATAAACTGAACAATGTCCCACGTGATGGACAAGTTGGTACCCAGGCGCTATCTGTCCCTGTCACTGCTAACATAGAGTCCAAGTTGGAATGGTTGCAAGAAATTTTATCTACAAAGTGCTGAGCAAAAGTGGTCACAGCAGGCCACTGAGCAGTCCACCTCCTGCTGAAGGCCAGATCCCAACAGGCCCCTGACCACCACCTGCCGGCCTACAGTTCGTAGACACAAAAGTGGCAGAAAAGTGTAGTGAAGGGCAGGGTATAAACCCAATCTCTCTTCTTCTTCTAAATTTAATTTAAAAAAACCCTAAAATGACAATCTCACAATATAAGTCTGTAAAATATGGGCTTGTTTTATCTGTTTTTACATATCTAAAGAAAACGAAATTATATATTAATGGTACATAACACTGAAGAAATGAAAAGAAGATAATTTTTCAGGCAGTTGTTAGACAGGCAATAAAAAGAGAGTGCAAATGTGGTGTTCATCTGAAGAAAATAAAAATGTCTAATTAAAAGCACTTGCCACTATAAAAGAAAATACAGATTTATCAGTTACTGCATAATTCACTGTCTCTTCTGTCACAGTACTTGGAAGGAGAAAATCGAGCCAACAGATATGGACTTGATTGTGGTTTTGTTAAGCACTGTAATAAGTAAAATTGCTCGTCTCTGGAAACTGAACAAGAGAAGCAAGGCATACAGATAATCACTTTCAGGAAGGAAAATTGGCTTTTATGTTTGGCTGACATTTTCTTTTTTTAAAGAACATGGATATTTTATATGTTTCTTTCTTGTTCTTATTCTCTCTCTGTGCAAAATCTGTTAACAGAATTTTGCATAGTAAACACTCAGTTTTCAAAGAAGGAAAAAACTTGACTTCTTGATTTGGTGAACATGTGCCATTTCTCCCAGGTTTTCTCTGCAAATATATGTTGTGAGTTTAATTTTATAACGTAGTTACAATAGCTTCATCAGTGAGCTTTGAGAGAAGCTTGATGCTGAATACTGAGCCCTTCTTATCAGTCTGAAGCTGCTGATACAGGGCCAGGTGAGCAAGTTCTGCCGGGAATGAGGAAAATGTCAGTAGCTATCATAGCCAGAGGGACTGTGACAGGCAATAAATGCTATGCCACATCATACGCAGGCATTCCAAGAAACTAAGCAGCTTATCTAGAGCAACTTTCAGGATTGTCTCTCTGCCTGCATAATTCCAGAATAAAAAGCCTTGCTTGGGGTCCACCTAATAGTTGGGATGATGGTACAAGAAAATTCTTTAGGTAAGAAAAAGAGTGTGTTTTGGAACAGAGGGGCTAGATGAGTAAAAAAAAAAAATTAGTAATATTTCTGTCTTTTCCTGTGTACCCCACTATTTTCTTCAGAATATCATTTATACAGTTTCTGGGTGGGAAACCCAGTTTTTTTTTTTATCATAAGTCTCATTCTGACCTGGGCCACAGAGTATGGATCAGACCCCCCACACACAATGGGGCATGAACAGACAAGGGGTACTGTTGTACAAGCTTGAGAGAAACCCTAGGTTTTCATAAAAATATAAAATATTTTTTTAAAAACTTGGGGAGTTGGAAAAACCCCCACATAATAAATAATGTGTGTTTCTTTGAGGAAAGTGTGTCACTGAGATCTCATGAGACTTCACTGTGAGATCTTAGTGGTTATTCTGGGGGTTGCTAAGCAGCCCCGAGGAGCCCCATCCATACTGAGGTGTGTGGTGCGATAATGTCACTTGGAGGTGACATCATCATAAAGGGCATGTTGCATGGGGGGGACACTAGCATCTCTGCATTCCCCTGCAACGTGCCCTGTGTAATGATGTCACCTCTGGATGACATCATCATGCTGGGCACTTTGGCACGGATGGGGCTGCTTGGGGGCAAGGCTCCCTCTGCTGGCCAGCTGGGTGGTGGTGGAGTGAGGTCCCTGAAAGCAGGTAAACCCCCGCCCCCATCGGGGGGATGGCAACCCTAATGGAGGAGGAGTTCAAAAGGTAAAAAAGGAAAAATGGAAGATGGGTGAGTGAATGGGTTGGTGACAGAGGCTTTCAGAAGAGAAACAGGAAAGGGTAGTTAAGTGGGTGGAAGAGAAGGAAAAGGGAGAGGCTGCAAGCACTGCTGGGGACTGGGAGGCAAAGAGAAAAACAAGAGGGGGAGGGGGAATGGGGACATGAGACTCCCCTTCCACTGTGAATTTTCATGTTTGTCCCCCCCCCGGTCTCTTGAAAGGTATAATTTATTCATTCTCCTGAAGCCATTGACAGAGTTAGAAATGAAGCTACATATATTAACTCATCAATATTGGCAATATAATTTGCAGGATAGATCAACCTCAGGGATGAATGGCAAAATCTCTAATATACAAGAGTATGTAAAATCGCCAAGACCTCACAATAAAGTGCAACAGGATCACATGAAAGTTGTGGGTAACGGATGCATTTTAAAGGACACAGAGAATATTTTAGATATTATTGAAACATCAAAGTGATAATTAGTTTCCCTCCTCTCTTGGAATATTGCAGGCTGGCTCAATAAAACTCATGATAGAGATTTTATGGATTATATTACACAATATAATTACATATCAAAACAGTGCATTTATAAGCAAAATCTTAAGAGCAAAATCTTTGCATAATGGGAAGGGGTACCCCCTGGCAACTGGTTCGTCTTGAAGGGAAGTCTCTTTAGGATAATGAATTTCTTCTAAAACATTTACACCTCCTACATTTTCCTAGGTTGCAATGATGGCTTTTGTGATGAATGTCTCTCTACTATGAGTCACACTGTCCTCTCATTTTATATTGTTTCTTGTATGGTCCATAGAGAGTGCCAGCTTTGGCCTGGATTTGAACCCATGCAGGCTGTGGAAGGTCAGTAACTCAGCAGTTTGAGACCCGAGTGTGCTGCGTGATGGAGTGAGCTCCTGTCTCTAGTTCCAGCTCCTGCCAACCTAGCAGTTTGAAAGCAAGAAATTGCAAATAGATAAATAGGTACCGCTTCGTTGGGAAGGTAACAGTGTTCCGTGCACCTTGGTGTTTAGTCATGCCGGCCACATGACCATGGAAACGTCTTCAGACAGCGTTGGCTCTTCGGCTTTGAAACGGAGATGAGCACCACAAACCTAGAGTCGGATTCGACTGGCTTTCGAGCAAGGGTTCGAAGAGTTAGGTAACAGCAAAGAGTTAGGTAACCTGTTCTTTAGCCCCCTCCTCCCCCTCAGGCATTGAATTTATCAATGAAGAATGGTGAAGTTGTGATGGAGATCAGAGTTGGGAGATAGTACCTCCTGTTGGAGAAGGTGATGTAGAGGGAGATATTGAAGCAAGATGAAAGGGCACATTAGGAATGGGAATGACTGAGAATCCATTTTTCTATGGCAATGGATTTAGCGCCTTCTGTATATTGGATGAATGGATTTTAGAGAGGACTGTCTCTCTAAATGCTTCATGCTTATCTGCCAGTGATCACTGCTCCGGAAAACGGAACAATTAATCCAGATTGGAGTCATGAATGGTCATTTGTCATCCTGCTGTGTAACTAGCTAAATTTCCTTTAAAAATGACTGGTTTGTTCAGGTCAAGACTCCGTGTCTCCTTCATTTCCTGCTATTTCTTCCACCACAATATTCTTCATCCACCACTTAACCAAAACTGGAGGGGAGCTTAAACTGAGTCCCTTGCTAATGCTGACTTTGTACAGCACCTTTCCTTCCCAGGTGAGAATATAAAACTGAGAAAACATCTGTTTGGTAAAGATTCATATGGTAAAAGGCTTGAGAATAGGGATCATCTCTCAAGTGATAAGGGAGTTGGGACCATAATAATTGTCAAATTCTCATTCTTTTCATGAAATTGGAAAGAACCTTGTCATTTCATGTATTCCAACCACCTGCACTGAATAAGTTATTCTTCTTATTCCTCCATCGATGCCTCTCCTACTGGCTTCTTAAAAACAAACAAACTGACTTTGCTTCCCTAGGAAACTTTCTTCCATTGGCCATTAATATGTAATCTGCCTTGTCTGTTTGGAAGTGGAGGACAGTTGCCTCCCTTCTGAGGCAACCTTTAGCATTTTTCAAGATAGTTATCAAGCCTCCTTTTGACAGGATTTTCAGCCTTCACAATTTTATCATAACTCTTGAGATGTTAATACTGAATAATTTCTGGTATTTATATAGCATAACAGTAACTGTGCTAAAGACAAAGAAGAAAAGATTTTAATAATAATAATAATCTTTATTGCATTAGCATAAAGCCATAGCAACAGTGCAGTATAAACAAGTAACCAGCACTAGATTCAGGCAGATATTAGCAAGTCAATCATTTTACAAGGATAAAGGACCAGAGTCATGCCCCCCGCGCCCCCCCCAAAGGAAAAAGGAAAAAAGGAAACACTTAAAATTATCGGTTTGTACGTGGTCAACAGCTATCGGGGGTAAACTAATTAGATTCGGACAAATTTACATTCCTGATCACTGCAGCTAAAAAGGAGGCCACTTTAGCCGTGATTTGCTTGTCAATAGTATTATCAGAGAGTAGCACTGAGACTACCCAAGGGAGGGAAGGGAGTTTTTCTTTTCTCAGAATAGGAGTAATATATCTCTCTCTTTCCTTATTCCACTTGGGACAGAGAAGCATTATGTGGTCCATAGTTTCTATCATCTCTTGTCCGCAATCACACAGTCGTTCCGAAAACGGAAGTCCCGAAAAACGGCCAAAAAGCACCTTAGAGGGGAAAGAGTTAAGTCTCGCCAGGGTGAAAGCACGACGTTGTCTTGAGATCTTAAGAGTATAGCAATATGTTGGAATCGTCTCAGGGGGGGCAAGACCCAACGATAAACCCGAGCAAGTACGCCGGGCTCTTTGAAGGGTGCTACTGAAATCAAGTTCCTTTAATTTCAATTTAATTTCTCTGAACAACTCATTAGGTAGTGGGGTTGATATATCAATCCCCAAGGTTTTTAGTTTCTGTTTGATTAACTTGGATCGGCTGCTCTTGTAGGTGTCATGGGGGATTAAATGTGAGAAACCCGCTTTATTTGTGCTGCCCCCTGAACATCCTTCTTCATGAACAGCTTAAAAGCTGCGAGCCAGGCTCTCTGTTCAATTGATGGTTGAGCAAATTCAACCCTGAGTGCAGTTCCCGCTACGCATCTAGGAACTGCCGCAATTTCCCTCAAAAAGGTGTGTAAGGGAGAATCAAGGGTTTCAGATACTCCTTCAATCCACACTGCACACCCATAAAGAATCTGTGGGATAGCCTTGGCATTGAAAATCTTAATGGCAGCTGGTATGTGGTTTGCACCTTTGGAGTAACAGAATTTTTTTATCGCCTTAGCTGTGATATTTGCAGCTTTAAGAGCTGCCTGGACATGCGGTTTCCATGATAGATTGTAATTAAAAGTGATGCCCAGGTAGCTAAAGGAGGGGACTCTCTCCAAGGCCCCGCCCAATACGCTTATCTTAGGTCCATTGTGGAATGTTCTGGAAAATCTAAGGACCTTTGACTTGGAATAATTAACTTTAAGGTCCTCTTTTATGCAGTATGTAATAAATGCGTTTATTACTGATTTTAAGCCCAGTTCTGTTTTGGAGAGAAGAACGGCATCATCTGCGTACAGAAGGATTGGAATTGGTATATTTGCCATAAAAGGGGGTGTTTGGCCTGGGATTTCACAAATGGGATCATATCATTGATAAATAGATTGAACAAAGCTGGGGCGAGCAAGCAGCCTTGTTTCACTCCCTTGTTAGTTTGAAAACTTGCAGTAAGTTGGCCTTGCCAATTGTATCTAATTTGGGCGGAGGTATCGGTGTATAAGTTCATAATTAAAGATAGTAACCTTCTGTCTATTGTAGTTTCTGTCAGTTTGCACCATAGTCTGCCACGACTGATGGAATCGAAAGCGGTCTTCAAATCCATGAAGGCCGCATACAGTTTCCCGCCTGGGGAAGCCAAATACTTGCTCGCTAAATGATGTAAAACAAGGGCGTGATCCATGGTTGAAACCCCTTTGCGGAAACCTGTCTGTTCTGGGAGGAGAATCGCCTCCTGATCAATCCAATCCGTTAATCTCTCAAGGAGCTGTGCTGCATATATTTTCCCTGGAATAGAGAGTAAGCTTATGGGTCGGTAATTGTGAGGGTCAGCCCTATTGCCTTTCTTGTAGATTGGAACTATAATTGAACGCTTCCACTCAGTTGGTATAACACCAGAACTATTTATTAGTGAAAAGATGGGAGCTAAACAGGAGCCCCACCAAGTAGGGTTCATCAAAAATAATTCCGGAGGAATGAAGTCTGGCCCAGGAGCTTTTCCCCTTTTCAGATGTTTTATTATGTTAGTAATTTGGATGGGGGAAACCGCTGGCCAACTTCCCATATTCTCAGCTAAAAGTCGGGGTTCTGTATTATTGGATGATGTAAGTACCATTGGACTTTGAAGGAGGGCACTATAATGGGCTATCCACTGAGATGTGGTTATATCTGTCTGGTGGTGTGAGGGAAGAGAAGAGTTTTTAATTAGGTTCCAAAAGAGCTTATGGTCATTATTTGCTATCGCTAGATGTAGGGCTGACCAGTCTTTTTGAGAAGTTAGCTCTTTCTTAAGTTTAATAGTCTTCTTATACTCTTGTTTAAGTGATCTAATCTTTTCTAGGTCCTTCTGAAGACCTGTCTTTTTAGTTGTTCTGTACTGTAGTCTAATTGCTCTTTTCAATTCCCTACACTCCTCATCATACCAGCTGTTGCTCTTTAGTATGGGTGTAAACTCTTTTCCCTTGACTCCCCTTTCCACAGAACAAAGAGATGATAGATTCCTCATTAATGTTCCATAATGTTCCAGCCCTGTTACAATATCGCCTGCAAGGCAATATTGGGTCATATCTGCCTCGATGTTTCCCCGATTAAGGATCTCGTGTATTTGGGACTCAATCTCTTGAGACCATTTAATAGGTTTCTTGGCTAAAGTTCGCTCTTGAAGTCCCAAGGTGTTGTGAGTGGGGATAGCCCGCAGCTGAAAAGTGGCTCCAAAAGTCAGAGGGAGATGATCTCCTCCTAAATATTCTCCTACTTCCACGTTAGTGACTTGAGAGTATATACTTGGGGACACCAGCAAATGGTCTACAGTGCTGAGTCCATTAGAAGTAAAGCACGTGTAGCAACCTGAGCACTTTGGGTTGATAGTACCATTCAGGAAAACAAGGTTCGACGTGACTGCTAATGCCATCAAATGTCTGCCTGCTGGGTTAGTTTTGTGATCTCTAGAGCTTCTGGAAAACCAGGGCAAGGGCAGTGTTAAATCAGATGATCCTAGCACCCCTGGGAGCAGAACCTCGTAATTACCACCTATTCGCACATTAAAGTCTCCTAATAATAAGACCAACGCATTGGGGTATTTAATAAGGGATTGGCCTACCTGATTAGCAAAGTCATCCCATATTAATTGGACTTTAGAATTATCCTCTGCAGGTGGAACATATGCTGTGAGAATCAGGAGGGGATCCACAAAATAACTAGAACATATACAAACCGCTAACAGTACAGGAGAAGCTATGATTACTTCACTCTTAGACACTTCCAGATCCCTAGAAACAAGACAGGTAAGACCAGCTTTCGGTCTGCCTTTACCCTTGCATTTTATCGCTGGGGCCGAAAAGGACCAGTAATTCAACAGGTTAATTTGGTCTTGGGCCCATGTTTCTTGTAGGGATACAATATGGAAGTAGCTTAACACTTTTAAAATATGGGGGTCACTGCTCTTGCTCTTCCATCCATTTACATTCCAGGACAGGACCTTGAGTGCTGTGGGGTTAGCTAGTCAATTGTGTCCAGACTCCTGAGGTCCCTCTGGGGTGATGTGACCTGACGTACTGTCTTCTAGGCTCGAGGGGTCCACCTCAATTTCTTCCACAAACTGCTCCTCCACAACACACCCATTTGTCCTCTTGCGGGCACTCATTTCAGGAGAGGTTTTAGTCTTTATTTGTTTACTTAATTCTGGATGTGCAGCTTTTGATTGTTCCGCTACATCAGCTAGTTCCTCTGCTAGCGACTTTGAATCCGCCATAGGCAGGAGATGTTTGTTGGAGTATACAGAGAACAATGGTGAGGAGTCTATTTCATAATCCTCCTGCTGCAGCTCTGAAGGGTCAGCTGGCCTGTTTTTATTTTGGCACTGTTTTTCCAAGTTAACTGGGGAAGCTTTGGACCTGCCAGCTGGCTGTATCTCCGAATCCTTGATCTCGCTCAGTTTATGGCACATGAAGTCCAATCTATCGATAACTGATTGTTGCTCGTTGCTAGGGAGATTCCCAAAGGAGTTGAAAAGATCATCCTCAATAGGATTTGCCAGAAACTTATGTGTCAGTTGACTCTTGGGGGTTGGGTTTGTTCCTTGGCCAGCTTGTGCATGATGAAGTTCTTCAGGGGGTTGTGTGCTCTCCATGGGTTCACCCAAGTCATCCCAAGGAATTAAGTTCGTTTGGGATACTGGATGACTCTCTGTTTCCGTTAGTAACCCCTTCTGTGCGGGTAAGTTCATATCAGCACCCAAGGATTTCTTATAGCACAAGGGTAATATAATAGCATTTTGGAACACCCGTGTTGGGAAGACTCCTTTGGTTATGAGCTGTGACTTCTTCTCATAAATCATGGAGGGTATTCTAGTAGAAGCAAAGGAGAGTAGAACTTTTTGGGACTGATTTAGGGGATTGAAAGATTCAGCCTTCACCAGGTCTACTTCTGGGTAATTTATTCTAAGAAGGTCAGCCAAATGACGTTTGGGGCGCTGGCCTCCTTGCCAGTTAGGAGTTTGTCCCCTTCGCCCGCATATTGTTAGGCAAATCTTTCTTGGCTGAAATATTAGCTGGAGGGGGTGATTCCATAAAGCACTTCCCTGTTTCAGCTTATGCTCCCTTATCCCCTTAACAGCATAAGTCTGCTCCCTTCTTCTCAAGTTAGTGTTCTGGGCTGCTGGCTGTGCCTGAGACATTAGTTGTAACTGCTGATTGCTAGCAGACAGTTTCGAGAGCTCTGCAGTTAGCTGTTTCATTTGAGTGTTAATATTTTGAATGTTTCTAAAGATACATTCCACAGTCCTTGCAATTATAGTTAACAGGCTACCCTCCGTAGATGTTCCAGCTGCCTCAGGGGCTGAGTCAAAATGCCCCACCCTTGACTCCATAGAAGTAGTATCTTCCACCAAAGTACTCGCATCTTCCTCGCTATCAATCTCAAGAGGTAAAAAGTGATTTGCTGTCTCCACGGCATAGATAGGCATGTGGTTCTTACTCCTACTTTTGCTTTCACTTGAAGTAAAAAAGTCTTTAATCCTGGATTGTTTGGGGGCTGGGAATGGGACAGCCTCCTCCGTATCTCTTAGTCGCTTCTCTGCAGGCATTATAGCACACAGAGAGAGAGGGAAGGAGGAAGGGAGAACAAGGCAGGGGGGAAAAAAAGAAAAAAAGAAAAAAAAGGAGAAGAAACCCCTTAATTAAGGGAGTTTCTTGGTGTTCTCTTTATCGTAGTTGGCCAGCTAATTAAGTCTCCCAGTTCCACAGTAAATAGTGGGGGAGGCGGCAGATTAAAGTCAAAAAGCTAACAGCTGTCTCAAAAACTTTCACGTGCTGGAACAGTTTGCTTTAAAAATTCCATATGAAATAGACTAAAAACAATTGAATGGATATAAGATAAAATTAAAATACTGTTCCAAGCGAGTAGCGCTGCAGCTCAGACGTCCTCCCCCGTCGGCCGGAACTGGAAACGAAAAGATTTTAAAAACTCACTGCTTGCTTGTGAAAATTCTTTTTTTTTTTTTAAAGGGTAAATCTCATGATTTGTGGGGTACTGGCAGGCTAATTATTTTTAACATGAATCATTGCCAAACCTGTTTCTTGGAATTTCTAAATAAAGAGGCTGTTTTTAGTCCTATTGTGGTGGCTTCTTCCTGTTTTCTGTTGACTTTCCTCTGCTGAGGATTAAGGACAGATCATAGTGCCTGCACCTCTGGTAATACAGGAAATCACTGTGCAAAGCAATATGAAGACCTCACTTCCTGGCCTGAGATAACAATACAAAAAGATTGGGACAAAAGGTCTGATCCGGGGAAGGAGCCATGATGGCTAGAGAGAAGCAGGAAATGTGGTTTACGTGCCAAACAGCCTGACAGAAATTTACTGACCAATTCTGCAATAATAAAGACAGCCCACTTGCCTAGTTGGACACACGATATAATAGGAACTGGTCACATGGCCTTATAAAAAATAAGGAATCATGAGGCTTGTTAAGACAGGGGTATGTGCCTTATGGGAATGGCATCATTCTATGTACTTGTATATAAAGAAGGAAAAGCAGGGTCTCTGAAGGATGCTGGTCTTTGAAGGATGGAAGACCTCATGTGGTATCCTACGGCTGCCAAGCAGTATTGTTTCCTATGATTTTTGTTACTACAAGGCGGAGGGTGTGAAGAAGAGACTGACACACCCCTCATAATTTTGCCACCCTTACTTTGACCCAGGGCTCATTTCTTGCAGGAGCACATAGGAGCAAAGCTCCGGCAGTAAGGAGCCCAGGGGATGGGCACATGTAGCAAGCCCCGTCCCTGCTCCCAGCAGCCGCCCCTCACCTTTCCCAGCCTGCTGGCTGACCCAGCGGAGCGCTGCCGCAAGCTGGCCCTTGAGCTGCTCCACCACTGCATGGGCCGTGGCACCAGGCTCTGCCCATCTTTGTCACGACGGGGTCAGGGGCCTGGGTGCAGGGGGGCTGCCAGGTGCCGTAGTCAGAGAGCGTTCAAGGGATCAGCCAAGGTATCAGTCCAGTCCAAGCAAACAAGGTTCAAAGTGGAGCGCAAAGCCGTCATCAGGTTTACCGTTAGCCAGAGGTCAAAGCGGAGTCCAGAAGCCGAGCCAAGGTAAGGAGCCAGAAGAGCGTTCAGAGAGGTGCCGAGGTCGGGAGCCGGAGAGTCAAGATGCGGGAACGAGGATGGGCGCAAGGCGAGCTGTCTTTCAACGAGTTTGCCAGCACGGTTTTTTCATGGCTGGGGATGTTCTTAACGTGCTGGCTCGTTAACTCATTAACTGGTCACTATTAGGTCCCTGCTCTGGTTAATACTCGGGGCTCATTGACCGTCGCCCCCATGCATGTGCCTCCTTCCGTCGAGCCGCTAAGTCTTTGCGCCTGCGAGCTCACAAACGATCGGCACATGGGGGTGAGTCGGGTTGGGGAAGCATCCCCCCCAGGTGCTTGCTGACTTGTAGCTGGGAGCTCATCCCTCCCAGCACTTAGATCCTTTGCAGACTCCGGCACCTTGGAGGGACTTAAAGGTACCGCGTCCCTGATCCCTGGCGCTGGGTCCAAGGAGGTCGTGGCCAAGCTGTCCTGTACCAGATCGGGAGTAGAGCTCGCTGGTGCCAGGTCTGGAGGTGTTTCTGAGCTCACGGCCGAGGCTTCAGGTGCTGGATCGAGGGCAGGCATGACACTATCCCCCCCCCAGAATCCCCCCCCTCAAAGGGCCGGGCTTGTCAGGGGAGGCACAGTGGAACTGGTGGACCAGGTCGGGAGCATGCAAGTTGGAAGCCGGTTCCTAGGAGTGCTCATCTGACCCATAGCCCTTCCAGTCTACCAGATATTGACGCGCCCCACAGTGAAGCCGGGAATCCAGGACCTGGTTGACCTTGTATTCCTCCTCCTCGTCCACGAGGACAGGCAGGAGTGTCGCAGGTGGTGTGCCCCGGTTTGGATCAGGAGGAGCGGATAGCTGAAGAAGGGACTGGTGGAATACGGGGTGGCTTTTCAGGTGCTTGGGGAGTTGTAGACGAAAGGCGACAGGGTTGACTTGGGCGCTGATCCGATATGGCCCGATAAATCGGGCATCCAGCTTGCGGGACGGCTGGGGGTTTGTAGGTAGCGTGTGGAAAGCCAAACCAAGTCACCGACCTTGAGGGGCGGCCCGTCTTGACGCTTACGATCTGTGGCCAGCTTATAAGCTTCTTTGGCCTGCTGTAACTGCTCTCGGAGCAGGTCATGGATAGCGTGGAGTTCCTGGATGCGCTCCTCGGCAGCAGGAACGGTGAAGCAGGGACCGAGAGGGGCGAAGAATTGGCCGCAAAGGGTGTTGTGAGTGGAGGTATGAACGGCGTTGTTATAGGCGAACTCGGCCAGAGGGAGTAGGGAATACCAATTGTCCTGTTGGTAGCTTGTATAACAACACAGGTATTGTTCAAGGGTCACATTCGTTCATTCGGTCTGGCCATCTGACTGGGGGTGGTAAGCAGAGGAGAGATGAACTTCGGTTTCCAGGCTGCAATGGAGAGCCTGCCAGAACCGGGACGAGAACTGAGTACCATGGTCTGAAATGATACTAGACAGAGTACCATGCAGCCGAAAGATGTGCTGTAGGTACAAAAGAGCATTTTCAGCTCCGGTCGGGAGTTTGGGACAAGGCACAAAGTGCCCCATCTTTGTGAACAAGTTCACAATGACGAGGATGCACGTGTGGCCTTGGGAGCGAGGGAGATCCACAATGAAATCCAGGGACACCACATCCCAAGGGCCAGAGGGAATGGGCAGCAGCTACAGGAGTCCTGAGGATTTGGCCAGGACATCCTTGGCCCGGTGGCAAGTGTCGCAGGTGCTGACGTACTGGTCGATGTCGGCTCGTACACGAGGCCACCAGAACTCCCGGGTCAGAACTCCCGGGTTATGCCTACCGAAATGTCCGGCGGGAGGGGCATCATGGGAGAGGCGGAGTACTCAAGCCCGTAGTGGTCCCGGGGGAACATAGAGCCATTGGCGATGGAACAAGAGACCGTCACGTGTGGTCAGATCCCCTAAGGTGCCTTGTTGGGTCTCCTGGAAACGCTGCTGGGCACACGGGTCGGTAGCCTGGCCGAGGCGGATGTCGTCAGCGAGGGAGCCTGGGCTGGAGGTGGCGGCGAACACTGAAGGGGGCAAAATAGTACCTTCAGGTGCCTTCTTGGTGGTTGCAGGTTCATATTCTGGTTTTCAGGATAAGGCGTCGGCCTTCTGGTTTTGGGTGCGGGGGATGTACGAGATGGTGAAGTGGAACCGAGAAAAGAACAAGGCCAATGGCTTTGCCGTTGGTTCAGCCGGCGGGTGGTCTGGAGATGCTCAAGGTTCTGGTGGTCCATCAGCACTTGCACGGGGTGATGAGCCCCTTCCAGATGGTGCCGCCAAACATCAAAGGCCGCCTTGATAGCCAGCAACTCCCACTCCCAAATGGTGTAGTTGCGCTCGGCGGGTGTAAGCTGGCGGGAGTAATACGCACATGGCTGCAAGGGCTGTGTGGGGTTGTCCCGCTGCGAGAGAATAGCCCCAATGGTGACATTGGAGGCGTCGGTTTCCACAGTGAATGGCAGTCTTGGATCCGGATAGCGAATCAACAGGCCGGAGGTGAAGCAAGTTTTGAGTGCAGTGAAGGCCCGAGTGGCGTCCGAGGTCCACTGGAAGGGCTCTTTGGGTTTCAAGAGGTGGGTCAGAGGCGTGGTGAGGTCTGCGTAGGATGCGATGAACTGATGATAATAGTTGGCGAAACCGAGGAGGCGTTGCACATCCTTACGGTTCTGAGGCTCTTGCCATTGGAGGATGGCCTCCACCTTCTTTGGGTCCATCTGTATGCCTTGCGGGGACACGATGTGGCCCAGGAATTCCACCGACATCAGATGAAAGGCACACTTTTCAAGCTTGGCGTAAAGCCCATGAGCGCAGAGACATTGAAGGACTTGTCGCATGTGCTCGACGTGCTGGGTGGCGGCGGCGGAGTAGATCAGGATATCATCAAGATAAATGATGATGAAGTGGTCTAAGAGGTCCCGGAACACGTCATTCATAAAACGCTGAAAAACGGCAGGAGCATTAGTTAAGCCAAAGGGCATGACGAGGTGCTTGTATTGCCCGTAACGAGTGCTGAAGGCCGTTTTCCACTCGTTGCCGGCTTTGATGCGCATCAGGTTGTACGCGCTGTGGAGGTCCAATTTGGTATAGATTTGTGCCCCTTTGAGGCGGTCCAAGAGTTCAGGGATCAAGGGGAGTGGGTACCGATCGCGGATCATGATCTTGTTTAGGGCGCGATAGCATTACAGAGGCGAAGATCTCCCGTCTTCTTCTTGACGAACAAGACCAGGGACGACAATGGAGAGGTGGACGGCCGAATAAACCCGTGAGCCAGGTTTTTCTTGAGGTAGTCCCGTAGAGCGGCCAGCTCCGGTTCCGACATGGGATATAAATGGCCCGTGGGTAATGGTGCATCGGGTATCAGGTCAATGGCACAGTCTTATGGCCAGTGCGGGGGCAGCTGATCAGCTTCTTTCTCATTGAAGACATCGGCAAAAGCCTGGTAAACCGCGGGTAGTGCAGGAGCGGCTCCCAGCACCGCAACAGCTGGCCCGGTCTCCGGTGATCTGGACGACAGGAGCTGCGCGGGGTGGATGACAGGGCACTGGTGTTCGGGGTTACCGGATGACAGGAGCGACTGCTGCGGGCTCTCTGGGAACCGAAGGTCCTGGTGAGCCAATCAACGTGGGGATTGTGCGTTTGTAGCCAGGAGAGACCTAGGATGATGGGGAACCAAGGCATTCGAACAATATCAAATTGTAATTGTTCTTGGTGTTGGTGAACCCACACGGTGAGGGGTTCAGTCTCCTGGATCACTGGCCCGGAACGGAGGAGGCACCCGTCAATGGCTTCAATCAAGGCCGGGGTTTTCTTGTCTTGCATGGGGATGCCATGTTGCTTCACAAAGAGAGTGTCCATGAAGCAATAGGCGGCCCCCAAGTCTAGCATGGCGTGGATGAAAAGCCACCGGCCGTCAGGGAATTGTAGCTTTACAGGGACCAGGAATGGTGCTTGCTCGGGAAATGAAGAGTTGGAGGACCCTGCTATGTGCCCCAAGCCCGAGGGTCCGCTCAGGCTTGGGGCTGCCCTTTTACTGCAGGCAGGGAGGCGGCAGGGCTTCTCTGTTTGGCGGGACAGGTGGCCGAAAAATGCCCCGCCCCTCCGCAGTACAAACAAAGGTTCTGGGTGCGCCACCGCGCCTTCTCCTCGGGAGTAAGACATGGTCGGGCACCACCCAGCTGCATAGGCTCTCCTTCGTTGGTCAAAGGATTGGAGGCTGGAGAGCCAACTCAGGAGAGTGGACTAGTGATCTCCACCGGGGCAGAGCTGCGACACTTACTCAGGCGGCGGCTTTGAAGACGGCCGTCGATGCGTAGGCACAGATGAATGAGCTTCTGAAGGGTTTTGGGTCGTTCACTACGGGCCAGTTCATCCAAAACCTCATCAGATAAGCCTTCGGTGTACTGGTCCATGAAGGCTGCCTCATTCCACAGCAAATTCTGGGCTAGGAGTTGGAACTCGGTGGTGTAGTGGGCTACAGAAGCCTTCCCTTGTTTGAGGGCTCGTATCTTTTGATTTGCTGTGGCTGCTTGCATAGGGTTGGCATAGGCAGCAGAGAAATGGGCTTTGAAGCCGGCATAGTTTGAAAGCAGCGGAGATGCCCCCACCAACAAGGGCATGGCCCATTTTGCAGCTTGCCCTTTAAGTAAGCTCAGAATAAAACAGACCTTAGTTTTGTCTGTAGGAAAGTCCCAGTTACGAAGCTCTATGTATAGTTCACACTGAGCCAGAAATGCCAGAAACTCGTCAACGTCCCCACTGAAGCAGTCAGGGGGGCTGACTGGGCAGCGAGGGGGAGGAATGGCAGCTGTGGCAACCGCAGCAGCATTAGCAGCGGCTTGCTGTTGTAGGGCAACAACAGCTTGGGTTAGCTGGCGTACCTGTTCAGTCACCCCCGTGAGCTGCTCAGTCCCGCCTGTTGCTCCGGTTTCCATGGCAAGACAAGTTGATGTGGGGTGCTGGCAATCTGTCACGATGGGGCCCGGGTGCAGGGGGGCTGCCAGGTGCCGTAGTCAGAGAGCGTTCCAGGGATCAGCCAAGGTATCAGTCCAGTCCAAGCAAAAAAGGTTCAAAGTGGAGCACAAAGCCATCGTCAGGTTTACCGTTAGCCAGAGGTCAAAGTGGAGTCCAGAAGCCGAGCCGAGGTCAGACCCAGAAGAGTGTTCAGAGAGGTGCCGAGGTCGGGAGCCGGAGAGTCAAGATGCAGGAACGAGGATGGGCGCAAGGCGAGCTGTCTTTCGACGAGTTTGCCAGCACGGTTTGCTTGTGGCTGGGGATGTTCTTAAGTACCGTGCTGGCTCGTTAACTCATTAACTGGTCGCTATTAGATCCCTGCTCTGGTTAATACTCGGGGCTCATTGACCGTCGCCCCCATGCACGTGCCTCCTTCCGTCGAGCAGCTAAGTCTTTGCGCCTGCAAGCTCGCAAATGATTGGCACGTGGGGGTGAGTCGGGGGGGGAAGCATCCACCCCAGGTGCTTGCTGACTTGTAGCTGGGAGCTCATCCCTCCTGGCACTTAGATCCTTTGCGGACTCCGGTGCCTCGGAGGGACTTAAAGGTACCGCATCCCTGATCCCTGGCGCCAGGTCCGAGGAGGTCATGGCCAAGCTGTCCTGTACCAGATCGGGAGTAGAGCTCACTGGTGCCGGGTCTGGAGGTATTTCTGAGCTCACGGCTGAGGCTTCAGGCGCCGGATCGGGGGCAGGCATGACAGTCTTCATGCCGGCCCTGGTGTGGCGCCTCTGGAAGGTGGGCCCCGGCAACTCCTGCGCCTACTTGGCCTCCTCCTGCGCCTCTGCCCCACCACCACCCTGGCCCCCTACCTGCTCAAGGCCATGTGTGTCTCCCGCGCCACCCTCCTCGGCCCACGAGGAGCCACACACTTTCCTGCGCTTGCTGGCCATCCAAAAGAGTCCAGTGGCACCTTTAAGACCAAGGTTTATTCAGGTACAAGCTCTCCCTCCTCTGTGAGGACAGATCTGCGTGCTCCCCAGCTAGCGATCCAAAACAGTCCAGTGGAGCCTGAGCGGTGGGTGTTGCCTTCTGACACACTTCCGGTGATGGTAGGGGGTGTGGCATATGCAAATAAGTTATGCTAATGAGTTATGCTAACAAGCTCCTGCACCTCTTTTTCTACTAAATGACCCCTGCTTTGACCTAGTTAACAATGCCAGCAAATCCTGACACCAGCTTCTATAATCTATTGTATTGATTATACTACTTGCTTTGTGTCTTGACCAACATGTCCACCTTCCCCCGTCAGTCCTTTCCACTCTCCCCCCTCTCAGTTTGACTGCTCAGTTTGACTGCTGGCAATGCTTGTTAAAGGTCACAAATTCCAATCACTGTTCTTTTTCCCCGCTAGACGGAATGTGCCAACTACATCAGAGTACTTCATCCTTTAAATCGAACACACCTATTGGCCTGTGGGACTGGAGCTTTCCATCCCATCTGTGCTTTCATCTATGTGGGTCACCGGGGAGAGGTAAGGATGGATATTGTTGTTGTTGTTGTTGTTGTTGTTGTTGTATGTGCGTCACCGGGGAGAGGTAAGGATGGATGTTGTTGTTGTTGTTGTTGTTGTTGATGGATGTTGTTGTTGTTGTCGTTGTTGTTGTTGTTGTTGTTATTGTTATTGTTATTGTTATTGTTATTGTTATTAATATCCCACCCTCCCTGCACAAGCAGGCTCAGGGTGGCTTACAGAATGTGTGTGTGTGTGTATAAACAGCAAGATATGATTAAAACACAAAATTTAAATAAAACCACAGCATAAAAACATAGGTGCTAGTAACATAAGTCCTGGTAAACAGTGGCGGTGTTCTCTTGTTATCCAGATAATCAGCTGCCACATAGACTGAGTTCTTGCCAGGCTGTTAGTTATTAGGTTGGTGCTGGTGTTAGGGCCGGAGCCACAATACCCAGAAGCGCTTTGTAGTCTGTGCTGGCATCAGCCAATTTTAGGCCTCAGTGGTATCAAATGTTAAATCCAATCATAGCATCCTCTGCAACAGTGGTAATAGCAAAATTATGGCTCATGTTAGTGGAAAGGAAGCCTGGGTACCTAACTGCAACATCTTTTTCCATGTAAGAGATAAGGGAGATACTGGCACATAACCAAACTCTCTTTATTTAATATACTGTCATAAATGTTTGATGAGGAGCAATTCAGCCTAGAGAAAATTCCAAGCTGGATGGTTATCAGCCCATCCAGCAGAAAGATTTTCTGTTCCAAGATGACAGTATACTTGATGAAGAAAACTCATTGCACAATAAACCCATTAAGATCCACAATACTTACTCTTCTTGGTGCTCCAGATCAGTGTGGCTGCTCTTACAGAATTTATCCAACCTTACAAGTGTCCAGAAAAGAAATGGATTTTGGATCTAACAGTCATGCTGATTGAAGCTTCACTGCATATCTAACTCCAGCTTTTTAAATGTTCTCCCCTCCCCCCCCCCAAAAAAAAGGTAATTTCCTTTTCTTTTTGGGCACTGTAGCCAGGTATAAGCCCCAGGTGCCACTGAAGGGAAGAAATCTGCCCAGTTCACATCACAGCAATTGAACTGCACTTTGTTGGGGGAAAGGGAGCTACTTTTCTTATTCTCAAACAAATGTCCTCCAAAGCAAGGAAGGTCCAAGATGTAGATCCCATTTTTAAGCTCAGCTCTTATGTTCCTTTTGGGGTTAATCCCAAAAGCCTTTCAGTCTTCAGGGATTTAGACAGTGCTGACTTCCTGGTGGGGTGTATATCTGTGGGTGGCATTTCTTTTTCCCTCAACCTTTTGCTTTCCCTCCAAGTCTTTGCTCATAAATCAAGCTGGCCTCAGCAGGAAGGTCATTCTACTTCACCCTGTAACCCCCTCTCACTCTGGAGGATTCAGTGCTCAGAAGCTTTTATTGAGTGCTTGAGAGAAAGGGCCCTTTCAGCACAGCTGTTTATCATGAGTAAAAGGGATGGTTACGCAGACAGTCCCCCTGACCTCTCACAGCATAACCCTATCTGCCACTCCCCACCTCACCCTGGTACACGTTCACACTGGTTTAACTCTCAGGTAAACACAATCGGGGCACTGTCTTTTTGCTGTTACAGTACCCCAACAATTTAACAAAGCCTCTCTTTGGTCTTGACCTGGCACCCAAACTGCATTCGAGGATAGTACTAGGCCTGGATGTGGGTGGACAGTCGAGTGGGCCTGATAGAGATTTGTAATTAGACAGTTTGAAGATGTTGCTTTGTCCAGCCAAGTGAGATAACTGGCTGCAAGGCAAGTGGATGTCAAAAACTACTTGTCAGTACTGAAGAGCAGGAGGGAGGTGAGGAGGGATTCCCAGTATCCTTAGGCATTCACTCTCAAATATGTCCATTTAGTGAAGCTTGATTGTTAAGTTTTCTAATACTGGGGGGCTATTTTTAGCTAGAAAGAACACCCAGGGTGCGATCATACGTACTGGAAGCAACGGCAGCCATGCGATTCCCCCGCAAATTAAAGGGACGCGATCAGACAGACACATCTGTCTGGCGTCCCAGAGTCGTTGGCGGGGCGTCGTTGCGCGCGGCAGTAGCGGGGGGAAAAGCTACTGCCGAAAACTCAGTAGTATGGGTAACTGCAGGTGCGCGGCAGGAAGTTTGATCTTGCAAACGCGCGTCATTGCAGGCGGGGCAAACAGCCTCGCTTCCTGCCTGCCTTTTCCCCCTTCTGTATGATCGCAGCCCCAGAGTTCTAAGTATTGAGGCCTCAGCTTAAAAGCACTGAGTTAATGTACATTCTCAGAGAGAGGGAGAAGGAGAGAGAGAGAGAGAGAGAGAGAGAGAGAGACCGAGACCCTTATGATGGTTCAAATGCTTGAACTGAAATGTCATGCCTTGCCTTTCTGAAGAAGGTGCAGACTCTCTGCACAATGTTTCCCACCAGCAAATTGGCATGACAACTCTTTTTTCTGTGGGGACACAGGACAAATTTAAACATTTTAAAGATTCTTGCATTTCTACCATCTGGGATATCATTACTATAGGCTGGATTGTGAGAAGATTCCCTGACACACTGTAGAGAAATGGGAGTTAAACTCTTCTGAAAGTGGGGTCGCCAACTTCCAGATGGGGCCTAAAGGTTTCCCAGAATTACAGCTGGTCTCAAGACTGCAGAGATCAGTACCCCTGGAAAAAATGGACTCTATGGCATTATACCCCCCTAAAGTCTCTCTCCTCCCCCAGCCCTGTCTTCCCCAGGCTGCACCCCAAATTTTCAGGAATTTCCCAGCCCAGACTTGGGAACCCAATCTGAAAACCTGGCTGACTCTGAAGAGTCATCTTGTTCTAGCAGAATTTTTTCAATATTGCTCTCTGTCCAGCAGCATTTATCTTAATCCTATCTGCTGTCTCTCAGTTTCTTGAAAGTAAAACTGATTAGTATCCTCTTTCTCACCAAATATTAATTATTGTGTTCCTTATTATAGTAGTGCTGTAAAGCCAAAACAATTTAAATAAATTCAAGGTCCAGCAGTACTGAGAAAGCTACAAGGTATTTTTTGTTTTTTTTTAAATTCCACTGTCTATAGCTGAGCAGTATTAATTGCTGGATTTCTCATGGTTAGAAGGAAAGCTGTAGCATATTTAAATGCTTCTAGGACATGCCCTTTCTCACATTTCCTTTGATATCTCTATCCAGTCTCCCTTTCTTCCTATATCACCTCTAAACACAAGACTGTGTATATTGTTGTGGTTCTGTTACCTATATTTTCTTACCTCATTTTATCATTTGTGCTTTTTCTCCTCCCAGCACGTGTTCAGCTTGGATCCTACAACTATAGAAAATGGCCGGGGGAGATGTCCTCATGAGCCCAGTAGGGCATTTGCAAGTACTTTTGTTGGTAGGTGTCACACTAGATGGATCAACTAGAACCAATGGTACTGGTACCTAATGACAGCTTATGGACAAAGATCCAGCCCTGTTAGCCCGAAGTGCAGTCATCTGTCCTCTGAGCAGCATATGGTTCTGGCCAGGTCAGAAATGACTGATAAACTGCACCTGAAACCAAGCATTGGGTGCTTCTTAGCGATTGTTTCATTTCATGAATTTAGAATGCACTTCAGCTAAGCAAAATTAAAAAACACAAAAAAGTGGGTATTCTTGTTAGCCCTTAAATTACCTAGTCCTTTTTTGATATGAACCCAACTGTTTTGTTTTCTTAGTGCAGTAAATTATCTCTGGTCTTAATTGATATCTAGGGATATTTGGAATGATTGTGTCCATCTGGGATTATGGGGACTAAGAGAGCAATTGTTTCTAAGGATAACCCACAAAACAGCTTTCTGTGCTAGAGGTTTTAGATCAGAAGCACAGGAAGCACAAGGGAAGAAACCCCTGGGGTGTCGAACTCATTTGTTATGAGGGCTGGATCTGACATAAATGAGACCTTGACCAAGTCCAGACTGGCGGTTTGAAGTGGGAGGGAGTCGTTGCAAAAAAAGACCTGGAACAAACTGTTCCGGGTTTTCCTGGTCACACTGCGCAGACTGATGCAGGAGCATACTGGAAGAAGCTGTGAGGGAGTGTTCAGACTGCTGGCCTGGAGGTGCGGTTGTAAATGGCTTTTTCCTGGTAATTTGGCTATGTGCACATATGCGCTCATGCGTATAAGCGCATCAGGGCAATTTGGGGAGGATCTCGTTGCGCCTGCACCACATTGGGCGGTAGAGTGGAGCACATCCAATCATATCGCTGTTGCCTCTCCAGGGCAATCAAGTGCACCTTATGCGCAGAAACATCCAGCGGACATTATTACTGCGGGTTGTTCCCAGCTTTTCAGGTTAGCATTCACACTTCCCGGAAGGGGAATGAAGCCGGATAAACACGCTTTCCGGGATTTGCTACCACTTTCACCAGGTATCTTTTAAACACTGGAGCAAAGCAGTACACAATGGGTTGACTATGGGTGGGGAACGCCAGACAGATGTGCCTGTGTGAACAGCCCCGTTAATCCGCTTGTGAAATGTTGCTCACACGCAGCTATAGAGAGGCAGACTGCTGGTCTGAACTCAACCCTTGTTGGGCCAGGCCATGTGTATTATACAATGTAATGCCAGGTGGCGGAGATATAAACTTTATAAAGGACACAAAGATTTTTTTACTTAAAATAAAAACATGCTTAAAACGGTAGCACTCTTGCAATATTTTGTTTATTTAACAGTATCTGATAACTGACACCTCATGCTCTGAATTATTGCATCAAAATGTCTGTGCTGTTGGAATCTTGAGGATGCTGTTCAAGTATGTATCTGTAAGCTGCAAACCTACTTTTGATTTATTGACATTCATCACAGAAATCTCATGCTCAGAGTTCTAAGTCTAGGACCCTGGTTAAAACATGAAATGACTGAGTGATTAAGAGAGTCTGGCAAAGCAAGCTGTGATGCAGCTGCAGCAGCAGAACTAGAAACAGGAGATAGCCAGTTCCACTGCGGGCGTGATAGAAACCCTCTGGGGGCCTAATCCGGCCCCGGGGCTGCATGTTTGACACTCCTGGGTTACACCTTTCTTTGTTTCCTCTCTGAAAAATTATACAGTGTTACATACCTAGAGTTGGAATTTATTAATCTCAGTCTGTGGAGGGAAAGAAGTAATGTTGTGAAAGTACCTCCACATGTATGTACTTCAGGTGTACTTCAAGTACACATAGTTCATTTCTGACATCAGAACCTCTGTGAAGATGTGCCCTAAGTGGGCAGCTAAATCTTTTAGTCTCTGGTACAGTTACATAAACCAACTTCACCTATAGTCTTTCATTGTACACTTGCAGCCACTAAGCTCCCATACACTGAAGTAGTGTACTGGCCAAGGGTATGAACTGTGAACAGTGAAATCAATTCACTGTGAACAGTGAAATCAACCACTAGGTGGTTTTAAGCAAGCTATGCTTTCTCATCTTTTCCTCTGGCCTCACATCATCAATATCACATAGTGTAGTTGTAAAGATTATGGAGATAATTATATGAAGTTTTTTGAACATTCTAAAACACTTCATAAATGCTAAGCATCATTATTATTATTTCAGGAATATAGAGCAAGACTTTATTGTTTCTGTGGGGTTTCTTTCCTAGGTGGTGACTTGTATACAGGACTAACAGCAGATTTCTTGGGCAGGGACTCTGTGATCTTCCGAACAATGGGACACCGATCCTCTTTGCGCACTGAGATGGATCAGCGTCTGCTTAACGGTAGGTGAAAGTTATATGAGTTCTTCAGATCAAAGGGTATGTTATACAGTTACCCATATGCTATCTCTGTGTGCCTCTTCGGACATTATAGATAAATGAAGTACATGTGCCTTCCCAATAATTTGGGCAAATCATGGCAAACATGGGTTGGAAAGAGATTAAATTGTTTGGGAAGGAGGCTCAATTCAGTCTAGCAGTGGTGAATGAATAAAGCATACACGTTTCACACAATTGTGAAAGCAAGGAAATGCTTTTCAGTGGAATTAGGAGTGGGATGGCAGGCAGGTCAGGTTATGAGGAATTTGTACTTGGATATGTTTACAACAAAGCCCCTTTTAGTTATTGATATTTATTTATTTAAGATGTTCAAACCCCATTTTTTTATTGACATGGCTCCACAAGGGACTTAATACATTG
The DNA here is from genome assembly GCA_029375565.1 of Gekko gecko. Taxonomy (NCBI): domain Eukaryota; kingdom Metazoa; phylum Chordata; class Lepidosauria; order Squamata; family Gekkonidae; genus Gekko; species Gekko gecko. Next base: position 101,138,227 of record JAPDNY010000002.1, on the reverse strand, counting down.
CTTAAAACAATACCTGGACAAAACAACCAATTGCTAAGCAAAGTAAACCAGGAAACATGGGAAAAGTCAGCCAATGGAAAGGAAAATTAGCAACATTTTTGATGTTGATCCCTTAATAAGTGGATGTTTCATGTGCTCACTCCATTGGCAGTAGCTCCACCAACTGTGCCTACAGGAAGTTTGCAAAAGTATGTATTTTTTAGGATCTGTGCTTAGCTGCAAACGTTTTCTGGTGTCATTCTTTCTAACATGCCTTACAATCTTTATTACAGCTCCTAAATTTGTTGCGGCTTATCTGATCCCAGACAATGATGACTGGGAAAATGACAAGGTCTACTTCTTCTTCACCGAGAAGGCTGTAGAGTCGGACAGCAAAGGACATGCCATCTTTAGCCGTGTTGGGAGGATCTGTGTGGTGAGATCATGGGTCCATTTTTGTGGGGGTTGTGTGTGGAATGTGATGTGGAGATTCATGCACTGCTTCACGCACTGCTTCATGCACTGCTCTGGAAGACAGTGTGGTCCTTGCATTTGTAGCTCTCAGCATTGTGTTGCTTGATGTCTCCACAAAAGAGGCATGTTAAGAGATACAGGACACAGTCACAGCTGGGCATTTGGCTCTATAACTGTGACTTATACCATTGCTGTTCTGTCCAACTAAAGACTGTGAGAACTGCTTAAAAGAGAATAAATTGCCCATTGATGCTAATGGAGTTCCCTTGCAGACAGATGAGGGTACACTAGCAGCATGGAATTATAGCAGTGACGCAGGTATTCCACTGACATTTTGTCCATTTATGTCGGGGTTTCGCAACTTAGGTAGCCAGTTCTAGGTTGAGAAATACTTTGTGGTTTTGGTGGCAGAGCCTCAGGAGTTGCAGTGTTTGGGGAGGGGTGGGACCTCATCAGGGTGTAATGCCATAGAGTCCACCCTCCAAAGCAGCCATTTTATCCAGGGGAACTGATCTTGCTGGTCTGGAGATTAATTGTAATAACACGAGACTTTTGGGTGCCACTTGGAGGTTGGTGACCTTATCCCCAACCTGTCTTAGCCTGTGGGCACATTTGGAATTCTGGCAAGAGGTGGTGGTGGGCACAGCACATCCACACAGTGGATGCCACAGAAAGCAGAGCCCCACTCTCAGAGGAATCCCAAGTGCATGGGAAAAGAGGGGTACTTCAAAAATACACTGGGACAGAGGGGTGAGAGAGAATAAAACAAAAACACCATAGTGGCTGCTGAAACAAAATTATTTTCATCGGCATAGTCAATGAGATCATCAGTGACAAATCGGGAGTCCTGTTGGGCAAAGAGCCCCACCTAGTCCCACCCACTTTAAGAACATAAGAACACAAGAGAAGCCAATGTTGAATCAGGCCAATGGCCCATCTAGTCCAACACTCTGTCACACAGTGGCCAAAAATACCACGTGCCATCAGGAGGTCCAGCAGTGGGGCCAGGACACTAGAAGCCCTCCCATTGCTGCCCCCTCAGCACCAAGAATAGAGTGCATCACCTGCCCCAGACCGAGAGTTCCTATCTATACCTTCTAAAAACACTTGGTGGGTGCCAAGAAAGGTGTTTACGGGCACCATGGCACCCATGGGCACCACACTGAGGACTCCCTGATTTAGGTATTTAAAAGATATCTATGACACTGTTCCACAGAACCTGCTTACACAGCAAAACATAATATACCTTAGAAGTTGTTAACGATTAAATTACAGGTGCTCAGAGCAGCATGTGTGATTGTCCCTTTCTCCACTTTATCATAACAATCCTGCAAGTGACATTTGTCTGGGGATGAGTAGTCCAAGGTCACCAGTGAGTTTCATGGCGAATAGCAATTTGAATCTCCCCAGGCCGAGTCCAACACTAGCCACATCACACCTGAAATGTGCTGCACATCAAGAGTACACGCTTCCTGGGAATAGCAGCTGATTGCATGGGCCATGGACTGCTCATTCAGAACCCAAGAAAGATGCTGCATCATCCCTGGATGGGTTCAGATTAGGGCTGAACTGAATTTTCCAGTGGACATTTTTGTACATAAAGAAAGAGCCATATGAAGCTGCCTAATACCAAGTCAGACCATGGGGTCCTTCTAACCCGCTATATTCTACTCTGTCTATCAGTGGTGCATCTTCAGCTGGAGGTACAAGGGACTGAATCTGCAGTCTTCTCTATGCAAAACATGTGCTGTGCCCTGGAGATATGACCCCTTTTTGTTTGGGGGTTGTTTCCCAAAAATATTTCTAAGCTAACCTTTTTCATGTCAGTCTCCTTGGTTGACTTTAGCTTTGGATCCATTGCTGGGGGGTGGGGTCAGCTGCAAAGACCCCTGTCTCTGTTACTAAAAGCCTATTTTAAATCAAAAAGCATGCTGAAACTACAGCACATTGGTTAGTGAAGGATCTGCCAATGGAGTACTGCTGCCAGTTTCTCTTTGCAACATCTCCATGCCTTCCTCCACAAGGCCCATAGAAAGTAGTCTCACCACCTGAAAACTGATGAATGAGAGGGGAGCATTTCACCAGGGGCAGGGGAAGTGCTCACAAAATGCACCCTCTCATTTTAGCTTAGTCCTTCTTTAGATTGAATAGCACTCTGAAATCAGATCTGCTCCCCACTGCCTTTGGTTCTTGATTAACAGCATGTTATAGGAAGTCTTTTTGGCACACACAGCATTTTTAAGCGCTTCAATCAATAACTCATCATTGGTAGTGCCTGGCTGAGGATGGCTGAGTAAATCTCTCAAGAGTGCAAGTGTTTCTTTTCAAGCCAAAGCCAGGAAGATGGATTTTTTTATTTTTGGCAATTCTCTTTAATGTGGTTGGCCACAACAGAGGTGGAAGGGGGAGGAATCTTCTTGACTCTTTGATTGTCTTCAGAATCTTTTGTCTTTCATCCAAATGGAAATTGCCTATTTTTTATGTAAGCGATTTTCAATTTCAACCTTTCTTTCTTCCCGGCTCTCCCTCTCCACAGTTACTTTATAGGAACTTTTGTTTCCAAAATTCCCTTCTTTAAAAGGTCCTTGGCTTTTAGTTCTGTCTCTTAGATTCCAATACAGCGGTCATGCATCTTTATCGAACTAAATAATTTAGTTGCAAGGAAATAAACTAACTGCAGAAATATTGATGAAGTAGTAGCTGTGTTAGTCTCTTGAAGCAAGAAATTTAAACCGGAGACTTTTAGCATCTTAAAGACTAACGGGTTTTTATCCTAGCATGTGTTTTCGTGTACTAGAGCTCACTTCATCAGATGTGTACAGTGGATCCTCACTAGGCAAACTTATATAAGAGCTACCAAAAAAATTAAAGAGCTGGGTCAAAGGGTCCTGAAATTCAGGAAGTACAAAATGAGATAACGGTATGTGAAATACAAATTTTATGAAAAAGAGTACAGAGCCCATTCCTAGTAGCAGTAATTGCAGATAATGCAGTTTCCTTAGTTTTGATAAACTGATTGATACCCGTGACATCTTTAACACCAACAAAGTTGTATTCTGGGTATAAGCTTTCGTGTGTATGCACACTTCTTCAGACACCCATAATGGCTGAAGAATCTTGGGTCTAGCTAAGCTAGTCAATGAAGTATGCAATGACAAATTTGCCTCGCCAGGTGTTCAACCCCTGAGTTTTCAGTGACATTTTTGGTATAATAAGTCATTTATGAACTCTGAGGTAATTTCTCAGGTTGTTTTTATTTTCCATGTGCGCAGACAATTATTGCATGCACATGTAGTTCACTGCCATCTCTGAGAGAGATACAAGTATTGCCAGAACACCCCCAGATTTTTCACATAAGGATGCCTTTCTTTGTCCTGCAGCTTTTATCCTCTGTCTTACAGGCCACATGCACTCATTCTTCAGAGATCTTTATAAATGCACCCCCATAGGTGACAAAGAGGCCACTGATTATATGTCAGGTTAGAACCTGTTCCCTTCCTGAGACTTAAGGGCCCCTATCTCAAGTTGTGACTTTCCCAACAGCGTGCTGAGAGTTTTTGGTAATTACAAAAAGAAGTGGTGGGTTTGCTGGGGGGGGGGATGTGTGATGTCTGAACATAGCCCCAAAGGACCATTGTTATAGGTAGCTAACTTACTATTTGACCTGTGTTGATAGGTAAATGCTTTTCAAGTGAAGATTGGTTTGTGTTGATCATGTTGATAATTTTTGTGGCTCTTCTAATATGTAAGTTACTTTTCACCATTACAGTGTTATTAATATTTGACAGGCTGATTGAATTAGAATGGAGGCTGAAACAGTAACTCACTGTATGCCACCCAGTGTGGCATTTTCATGTTACTTTCCCCAGACCTCCTAAAAGCTTGTACCCAAAGTGAATGTGGGGAAACACCACACCAATAATGTTCTAAGATTCCTAAAGTCTTTATTCAGTATCTAAGCCACTCCCTGAAGCTTGATGCAATAAGACTTTAATAAGTGTTGTAAAGCGTGGAAAAGATGGTGTTTGGCAGGTTTTCCTAGGGAGGGAGAAACATGGGGCCACAGTCAGGGATGCTGTGTTCTATATACCTGCAGAGTGAATCTCCACTGGTAACAGAGCTAAGGGTAGGGCATTCTCTACAGCTATTTCAAAGAAGAACAGGTGCTCTATAAAGTATAAGTGGCTCACGGTGTTTAATTCAGGCTGCTCACATTCAGTTTTATTGAATGACAGGGAGAGTTGTTTTTGTCTGTCAGCAATAAGAAGGTGCAAGATACAATTTCCCTGCATTTGTGAATGTGGAGAACTGTTCTTAACAAGAACCACTTTGGCAGTGGAGGATAGAGAAGCTGATTTGGGGAGAAGTATTGGAAAATGTGCATGAGGCAGTCATTGAGGAAATCACAAAGGACAGGAGGATATTAGGGATGCATGTTGAGAGAAGGTCCCAGCCCTGAATACATATTGAATATGCAATCCTCCCGACATCATACATGCTGGAATGATAATGCAAACCTTAACCATATGGAACAAGGAAGGCCTACCTCCTAGAGAGCCGTTTGGCTAAGATTACTCCAGTATTTTTGAGTAGGGAAAGTGTCAAACATGTTCATTCTTTCCTCCCCACCCTTTTGTCTCATGGGATGTCCTAGATGTTGTATTCACTGTTGGAGGGACATTGCCAGATCAGCATATAGATGGATGAATTTCACTGTTCCATGCAATCCAGCTTTGTTGCTATTTGTACTCCATTGCAATACTAGTAGCCAAATACAGTAATTAAAACTGTTTTTTTATTTGAGGGGAGGGAGTTAACAGGACTAAAACCATCCTTATGCTTTTGGAGTTTCCACCAGTAAATGACATCTGGTTTGTGCTTCCTCCTTATTTTTGTTAGTGAGGTTGCCAATTGCCACAGATCATGCAGCATATTCTGGGGGTATTGAATATGCATTTTTGCATCTAATGAATTTGGAATTGGTTGTAGAATAGACATTCCAGAATGTTTTTGTTTATTATTATATAAGAAGCCCAACATTGCTTGGGAAGGGGGAGAGAAGAGAATTCCTACATATGGGCAAAAGGTCAGCCTCTTGGCTGCAGGAGTCGTTTGCATGAGTTTGCAGTATTATCGTCCACACCCATTTCTGCAGAGCATTAATTTAGAATAGGAAATTTTGTCCCTCTTCAGACTAAGGTTTGCTGCACGCTTGACTTACTTCTGATTTTTTGGGAGTTGATCCACAAGCACTGGAATCTATTTGGGCACAGCTCTTCCTCATATGTGCCCCCCCTGCATTTTCATAGTTGTGAAGTCAGTTTATTTAGTTTTGCATGTTCCTTTAAATAATCAGGATTTTCAAGGGAAGGTTCTATTGTCATCAGTGGTGTCATTGGTGGCATCACAGCACCCCCCCCTTTTTATTTTTTGTGTGTTTGTATCAATATATCAATATAATGGCTGCATTTTTTAAAAAAGTCACCAAATATTGTAATAATATGTTGTGATGTTGTAATGATAGATAGGTCAACTTGTTTCTCTGAATTCCCACCTTTCGTGAAAAAAGTAAGTCCTTAGTCCTTTCCTTTGTAAAGATGTGCCTTTTTTCTTTTATCTCTGTGAGGGAAGAAGTTAGAGACTTACTTTTTTTTTTTTTTTTTAGTAGAAGCTGGGGATTCAGAGAAACCGGTTGGAAAAACAAACTAGGCGACTCCAATCTTAATGAATTTCTTAGTATGTTTGATATAATTTTATTCCAGGAAACCTGGATCCATGAGGAGTTTTTTCTTGAAGGTTTTAATATTTGCATTTTACCTGCTTTTAAATCTAAGCGATTTGGAAGATATCAGGCAGGCCTTGCGATGGCATGGTCAACTAAAGCGAATATCGAGGTTTCTCCCCTTCGGGATTGCAAACAGTTGGCCCAAGCATTCCTTGTTAGATGTCCTGGGAGAACATTAGTTATTATTAATGTATATATGCCACCTTTTGCGAGTAAAGCGGCGCTGGTACAGCAATGGGAGAGCCTCTATGAACTATTAGAAGCTCTGGAAAAGAAGGAGCCATCCAGGGAAGTGGTCCTGGTTGGTGACTTTAATGCAAGAATAGGACAGAATGGTCTGGTGTTAGCAGACAAATTAGGCATTGACCCAGAATTTCTATCGCCCAATTGTTTTATTAATTCAAGACTCTCTAAAGATCTGCATATTAACGATGCTGGAATTCAGCTGGCCCATCTTGCCTTGAGGTTTAATTTAGTCATTTTAAATGGTCTACCCCCTTCGATTCACCTGGCGAGTATACCTATGCTTCTACAAGAGGGTGTAGTGTAATTGATTATATGCTGTTATCTTCGCCACTCCAGAAGGAAGTGAGCGCTTTCTCAATCTTAGGACGCTCTGAGAGTGATCATTTTCCTCTGATTTTGCTCCTCAATTCTATCTCTACTTCTGAGGAACAGAATGCCCAGAGTTGGAGGGTAGGGGAAGGGTGCAAATGTTTACCCAGGTGTAGATGGTCTAATAGAGTTGCCCAAAAAGTTAATGAAGTTCTGTCCCCGCAGAGATTGAATGAGCTTATGTTTCAATCTACAGCTATGAATAGGACTCCAGATTTGATCCAGGCTTATGAAGGAGTGATCAAACAGCTTGTAGATGTGATGACATCAGGCCAGGATCAGGCTAGAAACGGAGAGAGGCAGCAGAAAGCCACTTGGTTCGATAGAGAGTGTCTTGAAGCGAAGACCCATGTACGACTTTTGTACCAGGGGTATAGGAGGTCTTGCTGTGATAATCTCCCAGCAGTATACTTTGAAGCCAGATCATCCTTAAGTAAACTGTTTAGAGACAAAAAAAAAGTCGCTCTCCAGAAAAACTGGGAGCCTCTTTTGCAAGCCACAATTAGTAACGACACAAGGAAATTCTGGGCGGTGATTTCAGAAGCTCTAGGTAGGAATAGTACTGCAAATTCCCCAATTACCATTAAGACCTGGTATGAACATTTCCAGAAGATCTTTTCAGTAGATGGAAGGAGGGAAAGTGAGGATCTGGAGTTTAGTCTAGGGGATTGTCCCGAGTGGCCGCCGGTTCTGGAAGAGGAGATCGCCATGCTAATTGCTCAAATTAAGGACAGAAAGGCGCCGGGACCAGACGCAATCCCCCCGGAGGCCATTAAAATGATCCCGGATTGGTGGGTGCCTTTCTTAGCAGTCTTATTTACTGCTATAGATAGGACAGGTATAATACCCGAAGCATGGACAAATGCTATTATAGTTCCAATTTTTAAAAAAGGTGACTGTAGATCACCTAGCAACTATAGGCCCATCAGCCTGCTTTCTATATTAGGAAAACTCTATGCAAGCCATCTGGCGGCCAAACTTAAGGTCTGGATGGCTGAACATAGGGCTAGAGCAAGCAGGATTTTGTCAGGGGAAGTCAACTTTGGATCACTGTATTGTGTTAAGTCACTTAGTGAGTAAATATAAAAAAGGGAAAGGGTCCAAGTTGTATGCTGCCTTTCTAGATCTGAAGAGCGCTTTTGATACAGTCTCAAGAGAGCTCTTATGGAAGAAATTAAGGCTGCTGGGAATTGACACAAGACTGCTCCTGTTGATTAGGAAATTATACACTGATACCACCTGTCAAATAAGAGGCTCTAGGGATGGTGATCTAACCCCAAAAATTTCCATCAATGTAGGGGTTAAGCAGGGCTGTGTATTGGCTCCCCCCCTTTTCAATCTCTTTCTGAATGATCTGGCCATGGGGTTAGAAGGGATTGATGGACACAGCCCAATTTTGGGCTCGCGCCCGGTGCCCCTGCTATTGTTTGCAGACGACACTGTAGTTCTATCTAGATCTGAAGTAGGGCTAAAGAGGATGTTAGCACATTTTATAGAGTATTGTGAGCTGAATGGGTTATCTGTGAATTTTGATAAAACTAAAATAATGGTGTTTGGTGACTCCTGGAAACCTATCAGCTGGCGTGTCAAGGGTAAAACCATTGAACAGGTGAAGTGTTTTAAATATTTGGGAATTCACTTTCACCATAGTGCAAGATGGGTAGCCCACAGAGCAGAAGTAATTAAATCGGTGAATAGTTGCGTGCTGGCAATAACCCGTTTCTTTTTTACTAAGGGTAACCAGTACGTCCCAGCGGCCTTAAAAGTATTCGAGCACAAAATCAGAGCGAAGCTTCTTTACGGGGTTCCCATTTGGATTACTGCTTTTAACAAAATGGTAGAACAACTACAATCCAATTTTGTGAGGAAAATATTAGGGTTGCCTGTGTGTGTATCCTATGCCGCCATTTGTTTGGAATCCAACTTGATACGTTTAGAAACAAGGGCTTGGATAATCTCTTTCAGATTTTGGCTACGTTTGCATTTTAGGAGCTGTCCCAATAGCCTTATTATATATCTGCTGAAAGAATCCCATTGTTCTGAGTGGTTTGCGGCTATAGAAAAGAAAATCGCCTCAATAGGCTTATGCCTGAATGATATGATATCCTCGTCTGAAATACATATTTTTGCTTTGCTCAAACAGAGATTAATTGACATTGAGTTTCAAGAGCTTAGAGCCTTGGCTTCTGGTAGATGTTCCCCCTTAAGATGGGTACGTTTCCCGATCAAAGCCCCAGCACAATATTTATCGGGTCTGACTTCCCCACAGCTGCGCAGAGCATTTATGCTGGCCCGCTTTAACGTGCTCCCCTCCGCTGTTTTAGCAGGGAGATTTAAGAAAACCCCTTATTCTGCTAGGCTTTGTAACTGTGACTCAGATGAGGTAGAAACAATAGAACACGTATTCCTCTACTGCAGTTTGTATGATGACATTCGGGCTGCCTATTTGGAAGCCATTCTTAAGCAAGATGCTATACAATCCGATGACAGAATGATGTACTGTCTACTGGCTTCACAAAATATAGAGGTTATTGAAGCGGTTGCTAAGTTTTGTAACTGCCTCATAATGAGGAAGATGTGTGTTGATCCCATGAATTGAATGGTGACTGTTTGTGCTTCTGTTCTATGCCAATAAAGGTTCTGAATTGAATTGATTCAGAGAAAAGTGGCCTGGAGGTGTGGGGGAGTGGATAGGAGAAAGAAAACTTACAGAAACATTACACATGAGGGAAAAGGTTACTAAAAAATTAGCTTCCAGAAAAAGATTAGGGTAAAAGTGGTATCAAAAGAAACGTGGAAAAAACCTGGGTAGAAAAGAAAAAAAACAAAGTGAAAAGTAAAGGCAGAAAAATGTGTGCAGAAATCAGGGGATAAACCAAAGCAGTATGAAGCCTGAACTATTGGGGAAAAAAATGCATAAAAGCTCTAATATAGGATTGCCTTGTTTCTGCACGTGAATTCAGCCCAAAGAACTTTCTGATCCTCAGCAAGATATCATATTCCAAAAAGTTAAGAATGTTCACACTTGAGGTCTCAGACTTGCTCTGTTATTAGTAACTAGTTAGGGAAAATCTATGAATAAATATTAATTTTAAAATTGCAAGGTTTTTTAAAAGCCAGAAACTTGAATATTTAACAACAGGGTTTATGTACTTCAGAAGATGTCCCCTAGAGATTACTAGAACAAGTGAGCCAGTTTGGTGTAGTGGTTAAGTGTGTGTACTTTAATCTGGGAGAACTGGGTTTAATTCCCCACTCCTCCACTTGCACTTGCTGGATGACCTCAGGGAAGCCATAGTTCTGACAAAAGCTGTCCTTGAAAAAAGAGCAGTTTCTATCAGAGCTCTCTCAGCCCCACTTACCTCACAGGGTATCTGTTGTGGGGAGGTGAAGGGAAAGGAGTTTGTAAGTCGCTCTGAGACTCTTTTGGGTAGTGAAGGGTGGGGTATAAATCCAATCTCTTCTTCTTCAACAACAAGCAGGACAACAGAGGTAACGTTTCAAAGGCACACTCAGGACTGTAGCCATGGGGGAGGGTTGGGGGGTAGTGCCCCCTACGGATGACCCCCAGCCCTCCCCAGGAGGATGCTAGGCCCCCCACCCCTGGGAGCCCCATTGGCAAAGGTACATGCCTGCCTCCTCAGCTCTCTCTCAGCAGCAGCGTGGGGGCTGGGCTGGCTGGTGCAGGTGCAGTGAGCCACCAGGGCGGTCCATTAGAGGATGGCCCGCCCTGGTGCCTCACTGCGCCTGCTCCAGCCAGCCCAGCCACCATGCTGCTGCTGAGGGAGGGCTGAGGAGGCAGGCAGGTAGACAGGGCAGTGGATGGCAAGCAGAAAGAGACGTCATGATGCCTCTTTCTGCTTGCCACCCACTACCCTGCCTGCCTCCTCGGCTCTTCTCCCTCTCCCTTCCCAGCACGCTGGAGGCTCCTGAGCCTCTGCGAATCAGGATGGAGAAGGAGAGCCCACCTGCCTGCCAATCAGTTTCCCCCTACACACACACCCAAAATTTTCTGGCTATGGGTCAGGGCACACTACTCTGCCATGATTTGAATTCAGTGGTCCAAACCCCACTAAAATACATCAATCTGATGGAGTCAGCTATGTCACTAAACAGAAGAACGTGTCAATTTTCTGGACTCCTGAAAACATAGCAGGCATACAATAGAATAAAGTACATAAAAATTGTACATAAGAGTTTCCACATCTGCTGTTTGTACAACCGAAAGTACCCAGGCTGCAGAAATGCTGAGCAGAAGCATTTGTCAGAAAGAAATGATTGTGGTAACGCTTGCCTGCAATAACTCTCATTCCTTGGAACAAGCACCAGGCAGTACTCACCAGACAGGGATATAACGGAGGAGATGGCAGCTTTCCATCCAAACAGAAAAGCTCTGCTGGCTGTGAATTCCTTGCTCTCCCCCTAATCCTTGAAATAAACATGAAGGCACAGAAATGAAGCTAATGTTATTTATTGGATTAATCCATCTCTACAATAAGAGGGATTGCGTTTGTTTGAGAGATGGGAGTGGGGATGCGATCTGACTTCGAGAGCTGACATGTTGCCAAATGAGTCACAGGAGATGCTCTGCTCCATGCAGCCAAGTCAATCTGTTGTATCTTCTCCAACGTCTTTGGCAGGACAAAAAAAAAAATGCACACAATGGACAGGTTAAGCTGCACCACCCATCACATCTCTATGGATCATTAAAAAACAAAACCTGGGTGTCCAGAGGATTCAGGGCTCAATTAGAAGCTGTGCTTGGTATGCAGCTCGGCAGGCTTTGTCTAAGGAAAACAAACCACTTTCTGAGACATATTTCTTCCAATCAGATTAATGCTGTCACTGGAACCTAATGGCCTGTGTTTGCTGAAGTACAGGTGGATCCAGCTCTGTTTCCTCAATAGAATGGGGCAAAGAAAGTGGTGTGTCCCTCTAAGCTGTGGAGTCCTGTGAGCAAAACTTCTACTTTGTGAGGTACCAGCATTAAAGTTGTGAGCAAGCAATTTGGCTGCTGCATAAATTAGTTTGCTCTGGAGTCTTCCTTCCTGAGCTAAGACAAAAATGTGTGAGCTGGAGGCTAAAAAACTGTAAGCTAGCTCACACTAACTCAGCTTAGAAGGAACATTGTTTGGCAGTACAGACTGGAGGAGCTTTCTGACACCAATGTGTATGTATGTATATGTGTGAGACGAGGAGACAGAGATGCCTTATTCATTGAATATCCCAAGGGTTCATAGTGGGTGATGACATAAACTTGTAAACAGTATTGCTCATGACAGTTTACACTTAATTATGAACTTTTATGGGTATAGTAGATTCTGCTAGAACACAAGCTTGTAGAATGTGAATTGGTTTTAATGCAGTGGGAGACAACACGTAACACAGCATCAACGCAGAAGGCAAGATGTTTGTTTTCTGCATACCTTGTGGTGTGCCACAATGAAATTCTGTGGCAATCATGCCATTTATCAATGACTGTGAAGCACAGTGAAGCAGGGAGAGTGAGTGGCCTCACCCTCTCCTCTTCCATTTGCAGCTCCAACCCTTCCACTGCCAGTCAGAGCAAGCAGTTCTTGCTCCTTCTTGTCATGAGCATTATATTAAGAATCTGGCTTTTGGGTAACAGTTTACAATTTTTGTTATAAGTTTAACAATTTATAGTGGTAACATTCTGATTTCTGTTTCTGTACACAGCCACTTTTTCCGTTTTTCTTTTTCCCCTATTGATGTCAGCTGCATAAACTCTAGGTAACTGTATTAAAGACTTCTGTTATTTTCTTATAATCTGATATAATCATAATGCCGTATTAATATAATAACTAGAGTCACTGTGAGCCTAGCTGTTGGAGTAAAAGTGTTTCTCAGCCAGGCTAGAGTCTGGAAACTTTTCTATTCCTATTCCATTCTTTTTAGTAGGACAATTACATAGCAGTGTGGTTTTCTGCAATGCAGCAGTCTTCAGGAACATAGCTATGTCTTTACATCAGGACTGAATGTATGCTGCTATAGAAGGGAAGGAATTCAGCTCAGGTGTAAGGAGACCTGGTTAAGTATTGCAAAGAAACCTAACTGTTTCTAAATACATGATGAAATTATTTATTTATTAATTTTATTTGTTTGATTTTTACCCCACCCTCCCTGCTGAGGCAGGCTCAGGGTGGCTTACAAGAATAACATAAACAATTATACAAAGATAAAACCATTTGATTATCTCTCCATATAATAATTCTGTTTCGGTCATGGACTCTCCTGAACATTCCACACGCTCCCAAATCAGTTGGCTCCCTGATCTGTCACTCAGAAGCTGTCCCTATTCACTGGCTGCATTGCCTGAGTCTCACCTCCAATATTCGAAACAGTTTGCTGTTCCTCTTCCCCCAGTAGCCAGTCGGAATACAGAGGTCATTTGCATATGCAGCCTGATTGGCCTTTGCTTCTAACATTCTAAACAGTTTGTTGTTGCTGTTGGGAATCCTGAGGTAAGTGTGTGCTGAGGTAAAATACATATTCCAATTTTCCCTTAAACCATCACTGGAGTTGCCAAAATACATATCCCAGTCTTCCCTTAAATGGTCACTGGAGTTGCCAGTCTCCCTGTGGGGCCTGGAGATCTCCCAGAGATCACTGTGTTCCCCAGCCACAGCACATCATTTACCCTACAGAAAATTTCCCAGCTATTACAATGGCTGCTTTGGGCAGTGGACTGTATGGCATTATACCCTGCTGAAGTCCCTCCGTACCCCAGACCCTGCCCTCTCCATGCTCTACCCCTCAAATCTACAGGTCTGGCCCTCCCTTTAGTATTGCCAGCCTCCAGGCAGCACCTGGAGATCTCCAAGATCAGTTCTCCTGGAAAAAATGGCTGCTTTGGGCAATGAACTCTATGGCATTATACCCCACTGAGGTCCCTCCTCACCCCTTCCTTCCCCAGGCTCTACCCCTCACATCTATTTCCCAACCCAGAGTTGGCAACCATGTAATTGGCTATGGAACCACTTTCTAGACCCTTGGAACCCAGAAAACATGGCATAGAAGGAGGTGCTTTTCTACCTTAGCTGCCACTGCATAGCCCCAAATTAACATAAGCCAACCTCCAAGCGGCAGCTGGAGATCTCCAGCTATTACAACTGATGTCCAGATGACCAAGATCAGTTCTCCTGCAGACAATGGCTGCTTTGGCCAGTGGACTCTATGGCATTATACCCTGCTGAAGTCCCCCCAAACCCTGCCCTCCCCAGGCTCTACCCCTCAAATCTACAGGTATTTCCCAACCCAGAGTTGGCAACTATGTAATTGTCTATGGAACCACTTTTCTTGGAACCCAGAAAACATGGCATAGGAGGAGGTGCTTTTCTACCTTAGCTGCCTAATGCATAATCCCCCCCCCCAAAAAAAAAATAATAAGTCAGGGGTGGAGGGAACCATACCTATTACCATGAGGCTGTCCTTCCATACTACCCACTTGGGGCAGCAAAATGCAACTAAATATAAAGACACTTGCAAAGTGGAGACATAAACATAGAAATAGCTTCTCTTGGTGAGCATTTGGAATGGGGAGGCTACAAAATATGCAGATATTTCATAATTATGTGGATTGAACAATTCTATAACTTTTTAATACCCACCCCGCAAATTATTTTAGGCCATGATGACACTTTGGTCCAGGTTTCCTGGGATGCAACCTGAAGTTCATTTTGTAGGAAGAAGAAAGCCAGATTAGCAAGGAAAGTGATATATTCCCCAAAGGAGGAGTTAGGTTGGGGCATGCCACAATTGGAAAAGTATTATGAAGCTTTTCAAATAAGAATGATGATGGAAACAGATGGTAAAAGTCTAGAAAAATGGGTGAGATGAGAAGATACTGTAAACAGAGGAGTAGGTAGATTTGGAATATTTATACAGAAGATAAAAAAGGAAATTGAAAATACAATAGGCCCAAGGCAGACAGTATTAAAGATTTGGGGAAAGAAACAAGCTCTTTCGATACCAATGCCTTCAAAATGGGCTCCGCTTGCATCCTTAAGTCAAGAATTCAAAAATGTTGAGATAGCTTTTTGGAAGGAGTTAAAGGAAAAAGGTTTCTTTGGGCTGAAAGATTTGTATCCTCAAGGAAAATTGATCCCAATACAGGAAGTATTAGAAAACGTGATAGGACAATATTGGTTAAGGATCATGGGATTATATAATGTCTTGAGAGAAATTCCATTTTCCGAAGCAGCAGAAAAAGGAGGATAACCCCTTTGAAAAACTGTATAGTTTTAAAGATGATAATAAGAAGGGTATTCCAAGGAAATTGTATAGTCTACTGAAGAAAGATAAGGGCTTTATGATTAGGACAATACAATCTAAATAGGAGAAAGAGGTGACCCTATCAGTACAGGAGGTAAATAGGGAATACTGGAAATAAAAATGGAAACATTTAAAGAATTGGAAATGAAACTAATTTTGAAATGGTATAGGGCACCTGCTTAATTATCTTATATGATTAAGGGAATGAAATCAGAATGTTGATATTGTAAAAGGGTAAGGGGACATTATGCACATCTTTGGTGGGAATGTTCTAAGGTAACAAAATTTTGGCAACTGATTCTGGAAAAGGTTGATAGTTTATGTAATGTTAGGATTGAGTTGAATGAGAAAGTGTTATTTATGGGAATTTGGAGAAATACTAAAGTACATAAATCCAAAAATGATTTATTTAAAGCTATGATTATAGCGGCTCATGCGGTAATAGCGTATGGATGGAAAGATGCATTAAAATGGACTTTGGAAAGATGGAACTGGTACCTATATGAATGGATTAAATCAGGTATTCTATAGATATTAAAACAGGAATAAACATGGGAAGATAAGGCATTGGAGATAAGGAAGAAATGGTTTAGGTATATAAGATGGGTAAGAGAAGGGGGGGCCAATAACGATGTATTTGTAAAACTCCATAGGGTTTGCTCATGGTTGCAGATATAATAATAAGGGGTTTTTCCCCCTTTCAATTGGTCGCTCGGGTGAGGGTGGGAGGGAACAATAAAAGGGAAAACTGATGTATTGGATGTTTGGTTAAGTAAACTTGATGAAAAGGATTATGTATGGATATGAAATGTAAGACACCAATCCAAATTTGAAAAATTATATAAAAAAAAAAAACTGTAGGAGCATTTCAGTGGGATCAGCATGTGTCTCAGTAGCCCGTGTTCAAAGAGAAAAGCTTCTTGTGAATGTGGATTCAAACACAACTCCTATGTGCAGAATGCTCCAATTGATTCTGTAGTACCCAAATGATCCCATCTGGGGATTTTGGGTGGGGATGGGGAGAGGAAGATAAAAAACACATGTCATGGGATAACTCAAAGACTGTTCAACTTCCAGACAAATGTTTCAAAGACAGACGTGTAAAACAAAAATGCAAAATAAAACAGCCTCTCTCTCACGTACACACTTAAAAAAAGAAAGAAAACAGATTCAGTGGTTGTGAGACCTTTGTTTGACTCAAGTGAATTATTAGTAGAAATGCCTACAAAAGAGCTTTACTTTTCCATCAAAAAACAAGTAATGGGCCCTGACCTGGATAGCCCAGACAAACCCAATCTTGTCAGATATTGGAAGCTAAGCAGGGTCGACTCTGGCAAGTACCTGGATGGGAGACCTTCGAATATCAGAGGCAGGAGGCGGGGGCAGGCTTTACTCAGCCACTGTATATCCTCCAAGCCCCCAGTAAGGGTCAGTCACCAGAGGTCGCCATGACTTCCAGGTGTACACACACTCACATGGACATATGAAAAATACAAAAAAACCAAAACCCAAAAGCAAGTAACGGGGCTCTAAGAGCTTCTTTAGAGAGGATATTTCACATGTAAGGCACCATGATTGAGAGTCCTCCTCTGTGCTACTCTCCAGCTGAAATCTCATTTTGTCAGCACATGGTATTTAAATTCAAGCTTCCCCTAAAGATGTGGGGATGAACCTCACTAGCTTCTGGATGGTGAAGCTGGGTACATCTTTTGAAACTGAATCAATGAAAGTTCCTTTGAATCCTTGGATCGGCAACAATGATAGGGGTGCTTTTCTCCTTTCAGAATGACGCAGGAGGACAGCGAGTTCTAGTCAACAAGTGGAGCACCTTCAACAAGGCTCGGCTGGTGTGTTCTGTCCCAGGACCAGATGGCATAGACACATACTTTGATCAACTGGGTAAGAGGTATTTAAGTGTCTCCTTCTGATACTGGTTGATTTTTATAGGATTTGCTCCTCCGCTTTTTACTTGGAAGTCAAGCTCCGCCTCTAGGGACTTTCTTTAACAATGTGAGGAGAATAAAATGCTATATCAGTTGCTGATTTACCATCCCTTTATGAGGTCAGTGCCCCAAAATAGTTACCTGATGTTTCCGCAGTGGTCATGAATTGTTAAGAGATGGCCTCCTGATAGCTCTGTTCAAGAACCCATGAAAGCATGGAAGAGGTGCATGCTTATGGGAGAAGGGAGGTGAATATATAGATAAGAGAGAGAGATGGCTGAAGCGCCTGGGGGCACGAGTTCTTCCTTTGTGGGGATCTATTATGGGGCAGTGGTCCTGCTGCATTGTAGGAGTGCCTTTTTTGCCTGTATTTTTGCTGTACTTTTATATTTTTAAATTAAGAAAATATTACAAATATGCATAAGTCTCTAAAGCACTCTCATTGAAAGGGAACCAACCCAGACAGTCCTGCCAGTAGAACCTCTACTAGCTCAGGGAGGTGGGGAGCATGTAACACACACAGCATAGAAGAGAAATCCCTAAATGATATGTTAAGATCTATTGATGTATTGCAACCTGAAGCTGGCCTCTAGATGGGCCACTGCTTTGCAAGAGTTAGGTGCTGGGAGTAGTGGGTCCAAAGTGCGACATTTGGATGACATCAAGGCATCAGGCTGTTCTCATTAGGGTGTTTAGAAATCACTGCGACAGACCAAAAGGTTCTACCGTCAGTTGTCTCTAATGCCGAAGCCCGTAGTCACCTCCAGCAATTGATTCCACTAATGCACTTCAGAAGCACAAGAGAAAGGCATAATTGATTGGAACAAGATATTAGGTTTTTGAAATGTGTGTGTGTGTGTGTGTGTATATATATATATATATATATATATATATATACCTCAAAAGACATTCAGAGTAGTTGCATGGAATGCACACTGGAGGAGAGATCCCATTAAATGTTGTGAACTATTCCTCCCTTAAACAGAGGATGTCTTTCTCCTGAGGACTAAAGATGGGAAGAACCCAGAGGTGTATGCACTATTTAGCACCATCAGGTGAGACTTTTGCTTTCATTCACTGATCCACTGTACTTCTTGTTGATAATGCTGATATTTAAAAATAAGTTTTCTGTCAGTTGACTGCAGAATTTTGTAGGAATAAATAATGGCCTGTGGCAGAACATGCCTGCTCTGGCCTGTAGATTCTATTCCGCCCTGCCCTCCTAGGTGTTTCTTCACAGCTGGAGAGGGTTTTCTTCTACTCCCAGGGTAGCTTGCCGCCACCACCTGTCCGTTGTACGGAATTGCCCGCTGGGAGTGTCAGGACTCCCAGCTTCCCTTCCAATATCTGATGCCCTTGTGTTACATGTGAAAGTGTTTCATAGCTTTAGGGCAATGTTAAAGACTATATGAGCATTTTCCAGTTTCCTTCTTGACATTTGATAGTGAAACTGTTACCCAGCCTCAGGGTGATATTAAAAACTGTATGAGTGTTTCCAGTTTCCCAATTTATTTATTTATTTTTTATTTATTTATTTTGGAATTTATACCCCGCCCTATCCAGTAGCTCAGGGCGGCTAACAAGCGGCCAAGCCGAGTTTCAGAACTAAAAACAATAAAAATATTAAATACAATAAAAAATAAACAATTCAATACAGCAGTAAAATTCATTTAAATCCAAGATGCACGTTACATTTTGTCCCTTAAGGTTCCTGTCTTTTGTATATGTTTGCAAGACTTTCTATATGCTGTAAGATTCTCTTATTTATGCATGATTAAGAATAACAAAACAGAAACAGATATAATTATTTGTTTGGTCTTTATTTTGGCTATATACAGTACGTTTGTTATTTGCAGCTTGTTCCACTGTATATCTCACTTTAGTATTCCCAGTGGAGAGGTCTTTGTGTGCTCTCCTGTCATGGACTTCACACCCAAGGGACAGAGACCTCCTTCCTGTTGCAAGGAGGTTTTATCATATCTGTTTCTCCACCCACTGACCTGGCCAGGTTGGGTCAAGGAAGTGTTTCCTGTATCTTCTTCTTGGAGATTAGTCCTGGAGCCTTGCTAATCTAAAATCCAAACCTCTGCTCCCTGCTAGGAGGAAGGGGGAGATCTGGACTCTCCCATTATCTCTCCTCTTAGATCTATTAGCATTTGAATGAAGGTGAGCTGAGGTACATCTGGAAAGTCATCGCACAGACTTCCTCCTTCCATGTCTGTTCTCTGCCCAGAGGAAAAAAAAACTTTTAAAACACACAGTGGAGGCTTTTGCTCATTGCACACCTCCCAGACTTTTGCTGAGTGCAAACTTCTGAAGGAAACATACTCTTGAGAGGCTGGTCCTATGCCTCTCACATAATAGGAAACACATTTAATATACATGTATCACAGGTCTTATAAGGCTGTGATATGATCTGAAATGGGACAGTTATACAAAGACACCATGTGCAGGCTTCCTTGTAGGCACTTCTAACTGGAAGAAGAATTGCTTGTGCAAGTGGGGTTCTGCATACACAGTTCCTGGTCTCATCCAGTTGCTAGTGTTGAGCATGCAGACTTCTGGGCAGCAAACCAGTGTTGACTAGCTGTTGGAACAGGCTGGATCTTGAGCTCGGCCATTGTCTCTTCCTTTTGAACAGCTGGTTAGAACTGTTCTATTGGGGCAGTATACATTCAGTTCTGGCAGGCCCGTAGCTACAATGGGGCATTTTGGGGGCTCACCCCCTTAATTAAAAGCCCACCCCCCAAAAAAAAACATGCCAGAAACCTTATTTTGGGGGAGTATTTTTTTGTATCTTGTTATATGTGCATGTGTAGAAACTTTATTTTTGAAGAGAGGGCCTCCCCCAAGCAGCATCACCTCAGGCTTCCCTCTCCCTTCAACCGTGGAATTCTAGGGGGGCATCATGGGACCTGGGAAAAGATAGCTCAGAAGGCATTCAAACACCTCTTGAGTTTCCTTCCACAGGGCAAGAAAGCTTAGAAGGATACTCAAGAGTGGCGTCTTCAGTAAGTCTCTAACAAGCCTGCTTTCTGCTAGCCCAGTCCTGCTGTATACCACCTAGGTCATGGTGAATCTTTCAAAGACATTCCCATGAGCCTTTGGGAAACATGAAAATTTATTTGCATGTTTCCCAAAGGCTCATGAGAATGCTTTTGAAAAACTAATCATGACTTAGGTCAGGGGTGTCGAACTCACGTGTTATGGGGGCCGGATCTGACATAAATGAGACCTTGTTGGGCCGGGCCATGTGTGTCATAAAATGTAATGCCAGGTAATGGAGATACAAACTTTACAAAGGACACAGACACAAAGGGGTTTTTTAACTTAAAATAAAAACATGCTTAAAACATTAGCACTCTTGCAATATTTTCTTTATTTAACAGTGTCTGATAACTGACACCTCTCGCTCTGAATTATTGCATCAAAATGTCTGTGCTGTTGCAATCCTGATTATGCTGTTCAGGTGTGTATCCGTAAGCTGCAAACCTACGATGACGCAGTAGCAGCAGAACTGGAAGAAGAAGCAGAAGACAGCCAGTTCCACTGCGGGCCTGATAGAAACCCTCCGGGGGCCTGATCCGGTCCCTGGGCTGCATGTTTGACACCCCTGACTTAGGGGGTATACAGCAGGACTGGGCTAGCAGAAAGGGGGATTGTTAGAGACATACTGAAGGGCTATAAATAGGTCCCTTGAAAGGAAGGGCTAAAAGGAATAGGCTCAGAACCTCCCCCTTGTCACGCTTGGCCTGTGCCCCTGGCCCTGGTCCCTCGGTGGCCATGGCACCTGGTGACCCAGCAGGAGAGGTGGTCCTGGCAGCGGAGGGTACTCAAAAAGGGGGGAAGGAATGAGGAACCTCAGACCGGCAGGGGACGGGGTTAGAGTCACCCCGCAGGTCCCTCTGCCAGTGTGCATAAGAATCTCCCTCGCCTCTTCTCTCTCCGCTTGTCCATCTCACTCTTACAATAACTTCCTTCCGCACGCTATTCCTCCCCGGCCCCTCGTCCTCCCTGCCTTTTATCTCCCTACTCCCAGCACCCCCGTCATTCCCGCTGTGTCCGCCCCCACCTTGGTCCCGCCTCCCCTTATCAGCTGGAACGCCGAATCGGCCTGCTGGGTGGGGCGGAAATTGCGCTGGTGGCAGCTCTGGCAGCCTCAGGGCCGCACTGCCGACATGCAGCTATACCGACCCGGGAGGGCCCATCCATGGCCTTCCCAAGGCTCCGCTCGTGCCGCCAATAATGGCGACCTCTGAGGGTATCCGGTTTTGCCGTCACACCCAACCGGCACCATCTCTTCCCTGGGAGCAAGCGTTGACTGCCTCCGCTCTGCCTCGGTCGGCGCATCCTTCCTCAGCCGCCCGACTTGTCTTTGCTTCCTCCCACCCTGGAGGCTCTTATGGTGAGTGGGAGGGTTGGGGGTGCTCTAGCAGGTCCCTCAGGGGGAGCAGCCTATGTCCTGAGACCACGGGGCCAGGACATCCCTTTAAAGACAGGCTTTCATATTAATTTAATTAACTGTAATTTAACTGTCCCTTAAAAATTGAAATGCCCTCCAAACAAAAAAATCCTGGTTACAGGCCTGAGCTCTGGTTGTTCCAAAGCATTTATCAGGATCATGGGAATAAATATGAATACTTTTAGAAGAAATGTCATTCAAAATATTATCACAGCTTAAGAAAGTGAAACCCTTCCAAGAAGAAGGAGAGGTTGCTGGACCAAGGGACTTCAGTGGGGACTAGAGCAGTGTAAGTGACAAGTGCTTTTTTTCTTCTGAAGCAAATAGCATCATAATCCTATAAATTAATTATGATTGCAGTCTAAGCAAATCGGGAACTGAGAAAAGCATGGTCTGCATATGCAGCAGGGTGAGCTGGTACAACTCTGCGCAACTTCAGAGGACAGGCCTTATGCTCTCCCATGTCCAAACTCACTACAAATAAAAAAAATTAGTCAAGCTCCATAGATAACGTGCTACTTTTTCACTTAAATGGAATTTTTAAAAATGTAATCCATCACCTGTATTCTGAACCGGTACAATCCACTCAACCATTTCCCAACCAACTCATTCTGCTGCATGTGTTGACCAGTCCTTAGTCTCATTGACAGCTAAGTTTCATTTTCAACATGCCTGCCAAACTCAGCTTGTTGAGTTGAGCAGCTACCTCTAGATATTTTGTATTTAAGCCCATTTAAATGTACTTTCTGCCCAACAGACTCTAACTGTAGCCAAACATCTCTCATTTCAGCAATGTCTTCCAAGGGTTTGCTGTCTGTGTATATCGTATGGCAGACATCTGGGAGATTTTTAATGGGCCGTTTGCCCATAAAGATGGGCCTGACCATCAGTGGGCAGCTTATGAGGGCAAGGTGCCCTACCCAAGGCCAGGAGTAGTAAGTATTTGTATTTTGAAAAATATTTGTATGCTGCGGCAGAAGAGGCATGTAGGGTAAGGTTTCCAACTCCTGGTTGGGAATACCTGGAGATGGGGGGGTGGAGCTTGGGAAGGGCAGGATTTGGGGAGGGGAGGGACCTCTGCAGAGTATAATGCCATAGAGTCCACCCTCCAAAGTAGCCACTTGTTATCCAGCAGAACAAAGCTCCATTGTCTGGACATCAGTTGTAATTCCGGGAGATCCACAGGCCCCATCTGGAGGTTGGCAACCCTAATGCAGGGGTGTAGTGTCATGATACACTTTAGCCCTTTTCAGACATTACAGTCCACACATATCAGGAAACCAGCAACTGCACATGGGTCCTCCTGATATGTCTGATAGGTGCAATATGTAGATTTTCAGCTTTGGTGCATGCAGACCAGAGCCCTGAAAAATCAAGGTTTAATGTAGCATGTATAGACCCTGTAAGCACTTGCAAAATCCATGTATTGCTCCTTTCAGACAATACAGCAACTGTGGCTGTGGTCAGGCATGTGCCATTTGGCACAGAGGGGAAGCACCCCTATTTCCTCCAGAGGAATTTGACTCGCAGTTGCATGATCACACATCCATTTGTGCTGCGGGCTCAGCCCATTGCTGCATGATCAGACGCCACCTCTGGTGAGTGGGTTTTTTGCCATTTGTTTCCCATGTGCATAAATGAGGAATCGAACCACTGTGCGGAGGGTTCCCCATAGAGTATGTGGTTATGCACATACTGCTAAGCGAGGAAAAAAACGGCACCGAGTTGGGGTGGAATGAGCAGACCATCCCAACAGTTTGAGAGTTTCCTTGAGCAATCAGGCTAGGGAAAGTCCATCCGTGGCCTGTCAGCAAGAGTTAGGACTGGACTTTCCCTGGTGTCTTTTAACTCTGTTTCTGTGGTGGGGCAGCACGGGGTGCTGACGACTGTGGGACCTTTCCCAGTTGTTACTGTCTGATTGTGCCCTTTAGATCCATCAGGCATTCGCAGCTATGTCGGATCTAAAGGCACGTCTGACCTCAGCCTGTGTGTATCAGGAAAATGGCAGGTAGGCATGGTTGGCAGGTTCCCAGTTTGTGCAGCCAGTTTGGTGTGGTGATTAAGAGCGCAGACTCTAATCTGAGAGAACCAGGTTTGATTCCCCACTCCTCCACATGCAGCTGTTGCAGCGTTCCCTCTAAGCTGAGTTAGTGTGAGCTAGCTCACAGTTTTTTAGCCTCCAGCTAACACATTTTTGTCTTAGCTCAGAAAGGATGGCTCTGATTTATGCAGCAGCCAAATTGCTTGCTCACAACTGTAATGCCAGTAGCTCACAAAGTTGAATATTTGCTCACAAGACTCCATACCTTAGAGGGAGCACTGAGTTGCTGGTGTGACCTTGAGTCAGTCGTAAGTTCTTCCAGAGCTGTTCTTTCAAGGGCAGTTCTTGAGAGAGCTCTTTCAGCTCCGCCTACCTCATAGGGTGTCTGTTGTGGGGAGGGGAAGGGAAAGGGATTGTAAGCTGCTCTGAGACTCCTTCGGGTAGTGAAAGGCAGGGTATAAATCCAATGTCACTACCATCTTTAAAAAGGGTTTCAGAGGAGATCCGGGGAATTACAGGCTAGTCAGTCTGACATCAATACCGGGTAAGATGGTGGAAACTGTTATTAAGGAAAGAATTAGTAGGCACATTGATGAACAAAAACTATTGAGCAGACTCAGCATGGGTTCTGTAAGGGAAGATCTTGTCTCACTAACCTTTGTTAGTGTTCTTTGAGGGAATGAACAAACATGTGGACAAGGGGGACCCAATAGATGTTGTTTACCTTGACTTCCAGAAAACTTTTGATAAAGTTCCTCATCAAAGGTTCCTAAGTAAGCTCCATAGACATGGGATAAAAGGACAAATCCTTTTGTGGATCAAAAACTGGCTAATTAATAGGAAACAGAGAGTGAGTATAAATGGGCAATTTTCTTAGTGGAGGGTGGTAAGTAGTGGGGTACTGCAGGGATCAGTACTGGGTCCAAAGCTTTTTAACTTGTTCATTAATGATTTGGAGTTGGGAGTAAGCAGTGAAGTGGCTAAATTTGCAGATGACACAAAACTGTTCAGGGTCATGAAAACCAGGGAGGATTGTGAGGCACTCCAGAGGAGTCTATCAAGGATGGGCGAGTGGGCATTACTGTGGCAAATGGGGTTCAATGTGGCCAAGTGCAAAGTGATGCACATTGGGCCAAAAGTCCTAAATATAAATACACGCTGATAGGGTCCGAACTGGCAACTGCAATAAAAAAGGCCAACACTGTGCTGGGGATTATTAGGAAGGGAATTGAAAACAAATCAGCCAGTATCATCATGCCCCTGTAAAATCTATGATGCGACCTCATTTGGAATACTGTGTACAGTTCTGGTCACCTCACCTCAGAAAGGATATTATAGCAATGGAAAAAGTGTAGAAAAGAGCAACTAGAATGATAAAAGGGTTAGAACACTTTCCCTATGAAGAAAGGTTAAAGCGCTTGTGACTCTTTAGCTTGGAGAAACGATGGCTGAGGGGTGACATGATCGGGGTTTACAAGATTACGCATGGGATAGAGCAGGTTGGGAAAGAAGTACTTTTCTCCCTTTCTCACAGTACAAGAACTCGTGGGCACTCCATGAAATTGCTGAGCAGTCAGGTTAGAACAGATAAAAGGAAATACTTCTTCACCCAAAGAGTGATTAACACATGGAATTCACTGCCACAGGAGAAGGTGGCAGCTACAAGCATGGATGACTTCCAGAGGGAATTAGATAAACATATGGGGCAGAAGTCCAACAGTGGCTATTAGCCACAAGGTATAGATTGGAGTTCTCAGGCTGGGGCAAGTGATCCTCTGTATTCTTGATGCTTGGGGGGGGGGCAACAGTGGGAGGGCTTCTAGTGTTCTGGCCCCACTGCTGGACCTCCTGATGGCACCTGGTATTTTTGGCTGCTGTGTGACAGAGTGTTGGACTGGATGGGCCATTGTCCTGATTCAACACTGGCTTCTGTTATGTTCTCTTATGTTCTCACCATCCTGGACAAGGTGGACCATTCATCTGACCCAGCAAGGATTTCTTATAGAGATAGCAACCTCCAAGTGGGGCCTGGAGCTCTCCCAGGGTTACCCCTGATCTCTGAACTACAGCAGTCCATTCCCCTGGAGGAAATGGAAGCTTTGGAGGGCAGTCTCTGAGGCATTAAAACCTTTTGAAGTTGCTTCCCTCCCCAAAGTTCACCAGGGAGGGAACCACCTCCAAATCTCCAGGAATTACCTGAGGCAGAGTAGGCAACCCTGCTGTTTTCATGCTAAATGTATTCCGTTCTCTCATTCTGATGTCATTTACATCCACTTGTAAATCAAAGCCTTTCTCCCTGTTAAGTGTGTACAAGACTGCAGCCTTAAATACTGAAGAGCTACTTGGTGATTAATAACTAGCAGTATTTTAGAGTTTAGGAGATGTGGGATTTAACTGTGAACTCCTTTCAAATGAACAAACAAATTAGCTGTTGGGCGGGGGAATCTAGCTTAATAAAGAAAAATACCCCATTGATTTACAGGCACTCAAGCATCCATGAGTTGGTTGGCAAACTGTTTCTTTGGCAGATCAGTACAAGGCCTCATGCCAAGACCATAATTCAAGTTGAAAGTTGTAATTGGTTAGATTTGCATTCCCAGAATTCTAGTCAGGAAGCTGATGCTTCTGATCTGTACTCCCAAACCAAGGCGTTGTAAGAGAGCCTCCCCTTGCCCCCAGTCAGAGAGACAGCTCAGAAGACAGAAGTATGGTCCAAGAACAACCACAATCAAACAAAAGCAATACTTAAGTCCTCAAAAGCTCTATTTTCAAGATTGGGAAGGCTAGCACAAAGGATTGGATTACATTTGAAAAAATGAATTCTCAAAGTATGCAATGTAAATTAGATATTTTCAGTTTTGAGTATGTCAGACATAATTAAACTTTTGAGTGATGCTAAGAGCCTGTTTTGAGGCCTGTGCTGTTTGGGTAATGATCTTATACAGTGATCTTTCAGGGGCTTCTGACTGGTTTTTTCATGGAGGGGGAGTGCTGGACTAGATGAGTCCTTACAGTGATCCAGTGAGGCAATTCTAGTTTTGTAAAGATGGGACCTTAGTGGATTTTTTGTGGTGTCTGCTGATCCTGCCACCCTAACAAATGAGCTGTATGAGGAGGACCAAGATTTGTCTGAAATACTGTACCTTCTCCTTGTTATTACCAGTGCCCCAGCAAAACCACCAACCAGCCAAGCCGGCAGTACTCTTCCACCAAGGATTACCCTGACGAGGTTCTCCACTTTGCACGTGCCCATCCACTGATGAGCAAGCCTGTGTACCCGCTACATCGTCAGCCTGTTCTGGTGAAAACTAACCTGCAGCACCGCCTACGGCAGATAGTAGTGGATCGTGTGGAAGCTGAGGATGGGCAGTACGATGTCATGTTCATTGGCACAGGTGTAATGTTGAATGCTGATAATGAAGAATGTTAGGGCTTAGCACTGGTGGGGATGTTGCATCTCCTGGGGCTAGCAATCTTCCTTAGATGTGTTGGGCCAATTGTGATAATGTCTAAAGGCAATTCTTCCTCTACATTACTGTACCATTTGTGGGGGAGGGGCTTGTCAATGCAAACACATTCTGGAAGAAGTACCAATAAGTCCTGGGTGAAGTGAAGCCTGATAAATGTAGGGTGGAACCCTGAGCACTTCAGCAAAGCCTTCTGTTGTCTGACAAAACTGCTTCTGATGTTTCTCAAGCATTTTCTCTTCTCTTTAGGTTGGCTTTTCAATTTCTTCCACTATTTACCTTTATAATGTGCATTCCTCTATGAGTGTTCCTTTTCTTTCTTTTCTTTTTTTTTTTTTAAAGGAGTAACTACATTGCCTCAGTAATATAACAACTGGGCCAATCTTTTTTTTTAATCCAACAAAAAGTCCTTCAGCAGGAGTAGTGGGGAGTGGGAGGAAATGTTGAACACAAGAGGATACAGGGGAAGATGACACCAATGTGGGGAAGGAGATTCAGAAATTCACCCCTTCCATCCACACACAGTGGGCAAGCCCATTTTCATTACAGTCATCCCCAAAAGGTGAAACAAAAGCAGGTTTGGAGGAGGCAGAACTGAAGGCAGGGCAATGTCTTGCTGAGCACTACTGAGAAATAACGTGTGGATGATCCACCGAAAAACTGTTATTATTCAGCTGCAAAACCAGACCTAAAGTTCTGTGTTTAGCAACCCTAAAGCAACCCATGTTAGTATTTGCCTAGCTGCAGGCAAAGGAAGAGTGTTTCTAAGGTCCAAAGCTGGAGAGAGGGGAGCCCAATAATTTTAAGAGTCTCTCCAATCACATTTTGTCCTAAGGAGTCAGTGGTAGTAGGACCTCTTTCTTTTCAGAAATCCATGTTTCTTTTGTTAATACTATTGCCTTTCCACTGAACAGTTCTAAACAAAAATAATTCAAAAATGGGAAAAAAATGTTTGTGATCATGCAATGCAGCCTGTACTGTAACCTGGAGTCAAATCTATTCTTGACTTCCAAGATGACACTTTATATGTTATATTTGTTTGTACTGCTTTTCCTTCAATGTGATGTGATCCTCAAGGAAAAGCAACTGTTCATCTATGTTTGTGAGTGTATCTGTCTATGGCCGAGAAGAACAGTTCCAGAAGCAGACTCTTGCCTCTGTCTAGATACTGGGAGCCCAGAGAGATGGTTCTGTTTTCAGTGTGCTCTTTCTCTTCTTCTCAACATCTAGATGCTGGCTCAGTACTAAAGGTCATAGCCCTTCAAAGAGGGAATTTTGCAGCAGCTGAAGAAGTAATTCTGGAGGAGCTCCAGGTGTTTAAGGTGAAGTGAAAAAGCATCACATATACAAACTGGCATGGACCACATATAGAGTACCTCAAACAAGGACACATGTTGGGCAGATCATCGTGACTGCATTGTACTGAAATGAGCAATTAGCTCAGTACTCTTTGTTCATGTGCAGTTTGCATGCATTCCTCTTGTGCATACTTGCACCATGTATGCATGCATCTCTGTATGTGCATAATCTCCTATTTTATTATTTATTAAAATATTTGTCTCTGGCCTTTTCTTGTGGCTCAGAGTGGCTTACATGTCACAGTTAAAACATGGGAATTTAAAACCAGTAGAGTAAAACTAATAGATACCCCGCTCCCTCTGCAAGATGCCTCCATTCATATGTATTATTTAGAATACCTCTGTTGTGTAGAAAATAGTGAGAGGAATATAGAGCCCCCATAAGCAGAGGAACCTCTTATCCAATGTGCTGGGTTTACCCTCAAAGCCTAATAATAAGCGGTGAGATTTCCCATTCTGGACTTTATAGGAGCAGCACAGGGAACAGAACAGACTCAGCTCAAAGATTATGGGTTTAGCTCATTTGTGCGTAAAAAAATGTTGAATATACCACTCCAATAAATAGATGATCTCACATTCTTAGAATCATGTCCCAATAATCCTTATTTTGTCTTTTCTATGCCATTTCTAATATGTAAGTTACTTACAGGTTGTCCTCTTATTCATTATTGCAATGTCATTAATATTTTCCAGTCTGACAGAGTCAGAATAGAGGCTGCAAAACTAACTTGCGCAGTGCTACCCTGTGTATTCAGGGCCAAGCTGCGTGGACTGTGAACCTTGGGTCCATTAGACCAGAGGCTCTTCCTTGGTTTAAAAGGATGGCCCTATGGGAAATAAACTGTGGTCAGAGCTAGCCATTCAGTAGTATAGGCAAGAGGATTGACGGTGTTTCCCATGGGACATTTCTTTCTTTCCAATATTAATAAAGGTCTCTTCTTGCTCGGGGCGGGGGGGGGGGGGGACATGCCCTTTTGTGTCTGTGTGAGGAGCTGAATGACCCTATACAGATATAAGACATTCAGGACAGAAATTTGCAGCTCTGGAATAGGGTCAAGGGTCACTTTGTAACATATTTTAGCTGAGAGGCCATTTCTGTTTCTCCCTTCAGGCAGCAGTTCCTATTACTGAGATGGAAATTTCCGTTAAACGAGTGAGTAATGAATGGCTTCTTTACGGGACAAGAGTGGTGTGGGGGAGCCACTGTGCAGAGAGGTGTTGACTGGCCACAGAACTATTGCAGATGATATCAGAAGAGTGCAGCGGGCTGTATTGTTGAGGAATGCCCTATCTAAACTTACTGCCAAGGGGCCATTTGCCTGATCACAGCCACCTGCTTACCAGGAGAGGTTCCAGTCTATATGATAGGCATTGGCAGTCCAGCAGGAGAGAGAAAGTCACTGGCCTGAGGACCTAATTAAATGTTCCATTATTCTTGCATCCCTTTTGAGGATTGTCCATCAGATGTACATTGCAGATTCTGTGCTTGAATCTTTATTTTCAGGAGCATGAGGCCCTGTTTTGGATCAGGATTGTGGTACATAGGGGAAAGGGGCTTAAGTGTTTCTGCCCTGCCATTTTCCTGAAACAGCCTTGGGGAGATGCTGCTTTCTCTGCTGGGGAGACTCACATATACTGATAGCTACATGTAAGTTTCCCCAATGGGTCAAATAGTAGCTCCTCAGGGGAATGGTGCAGGGGGAGGGGAGGCTGAAGCCCCTTTTCCATGTGTGCTGCTGTTCCATTCCAGATCAAGCCTCCATATGCTTGGGAGTTAAGTCCCCCAGAGGGAACTCCTGGTACTGTCTGAAAACGAGTACATAGAAATGCATCTGGCAGCCACAAGGACTTTATAACATGTGAATTAGCCCTTAGTTAGCCATCCCACTGAGACAGTCTGGTGTAGTGGTTAAGAACTGCAGGACTCTAGTCTGGAGAACTGGGTTTGATTCCCCCACTCTTCCACATGAAGCCACCTGGGTGACCTTGGGCCAGTCACAGTTCTCTCAGGGCTCTCTCAGCCCCACCTACCTCACAGAGTGTCTGTTCTGGGGAGAGAAAAGGAAGGTAATTATAAGCTGCTCTGAGACTCCTTTGGGTAGTGAAGGGCAGGGTATAAAACCAACTCCTCTTCTTAGTTTTTCTTTGCAACTTGACTCCTTTTTTCCCAAATAGATGAAATTTCTCTTCTTCTGCAGTATATGTTTAGACTTATAGAAGAGCCTCTGACTTTATTCTTTTCCAGTATTCAGTTTCCAAGATAACATGCAGAACTGGTTGAACTCTTCCTATGCTTTACCATTTCCTGTGAATCACACCAATGCTTGTATTTTGTTCCCAGCAAGGAACAGATACCCTTCACACCACTGGATCAGAAACCCCTTTTTACTCCTAGATTCATGTGTAACTTTGCCAGTGTGCCTCTGCAATGTTCTGCCACATTCCTTTGTGTCCCTGGATTCTCCAAAAAGTTGGGGGTTCCCACATATATCTGTCAATGCATTTCACGGTACTCTAGATCAGTGTTTTTCAACCACTGTGCCGTGGCACACTAGTGTGCCGTGAGATATTGTCTGGTGTGCCGTGGGAAAAATTCCAATTTCATCCATAACATATGAACAATTATAAAATAAAGTATTATTATTTCATAATAAAGTAATTATAAAATAATTTATTTGTGTTTATTTGATTCCTATTCAAGAGAATTACTTTATATATAGTCAATATAGGCACAGAGTTAATTTTTTTAACATTTTCTAATGGTGGTGTGCCTCGTGATTTTTTTCATGAAAAAAGTGTGCCTTTGCACAAAAAGGTTGAAAAACACTGCTCTAGATACTAACTATAGCCTCCATGAATGTTACCTAATTTCTTTCTACTGGTCCAGTAATGAATTTGGAATATGCCCAACTTATTTATTTATTTACTTCAATTATAATCTGCCTTTCTCCCCAGTGGGGACCTTGCTCTCTTCTTCCATTTTTTCACTACAACAACCCTGTGAGGTAGGTTAAACTGAGAGTGTGTGTGACTGGCCCAAGGTCACCCAGCCAGCTTCCATGGCAGAGCGGGGATTCAAACCAGGGTCTCCTAGATCCTAGTCTAACAACCACTACACAACACTGACTGGCTCGCAGAACTTAGACAAAATGGGGGGTGTTATGGAACCTAATCAGACAAATAATCATAATAGACTGGAATCCAGGGGTTCAGGAGGAGCTTCTGCTGAAAACAAGTATATGCACTAGCCTCAGCTCTGATTCGCTTGTTGTCTTAAGAGAAACAAATGAAAATCTTGGTCAGGCAGTGAGATCTTGGTCAGGCAGTTTACTACTCCTTGCTTCTTTTGTTCTGACAGCAAATGCTCTATGTGGGCTCCCGGGTGGGGGTTGCCCAAGTGAAACTGCATCAGTGTGAGACCTATGGCACAGCCTGTGCAGAATGTTGCCTGGCACGGGATCCTTATTGTGCCTGGGATGGCCTCTCTTGCACCAGATACCAGGCATCAGGCAAGCGTCGCTTCCGCCGGCAAGACATCCGTAATGGGAACCCCGTGCACCAGTGCCTCGACCAGAATTTGACAGGTGAGAGAACTTGATAATACATGCCCTGTCCAAAGGCTGTACTGAAGATATGACGGGTCAGTTTGACATGGAGGGAGGAATACTTCATATTCTGCATGGCTCTTGAAAAAATGGACTAGCTAGTATCAGCTAAAGCTATCGTAGGTAGTGTTCCCTCTAAGCTGAGTTAGTGTGAGCTAGCTCACAGTTTTTTAGCCTCCGGTTCACACATTTTTGCCTTCGCTCAGGAAGGATGGCTCCAGAACAAACTAATTTATGCAGTAGTCAAATCGCTCACTCACAACTTTAATGCCAGTAGCACACAAAGTAGAAGTTTTGCTCACAGGACTCCACAGCTTAGAGGAAGCATTGAATTCATAGGTATGCCACCCAGAAGCTTTCATGTATTTTCCTGGTACAGGGTCTGAACATTTGGTTTGAAATTCTGTTCTTAGCTGAGATATGGGCCAACATGTCCACTGACCTCTCACAGGTAAACTGGGGAGTAAGCAGTGATGGATGGGCAAGGATCCTGCCCCTTTGTGAAATACACCAATCCCCTTTAGTCCTGTTTTGGTGTGAGAGCAGCTAGCAGCCAGTCAGGATCCCTGGAAAGGCTGGAGGAGCCAGACGGGAGGGGAGAGTGAGAGAGAAAAAGCTGTTATGCTGTCAGCTCAGGAAAAGAGGGTCTGAGTACTTCAGAGAAAGAGAGACTGGAGGGATCCTGTCTCAGATTTTACTTTGTTTGTAAGTAGGCTAAACTAGTGAATGTGTGGAGACAGGGTCTGTATCTCCAGAGTTTTAGTTGAGAAAGAACCTGTCATAGGAGACTTTGGAAGTCTCAGAGACTGTCTTTTGTGATAAAGCAAGCTAGCTTGGGGAAGAGACTGTTATCTGTCTTGAAGCCCCAATTGTTGAGGGAGACTATTGAAAGATTTGTGGTTTCTGAGAGGAGCTCACATTTATACTGTGAGAACGCTGAGGTTAAGGGAAGGCCTGTAATTCACCTCAAGAATACAGACTTGGCTACTAAGTGTTCCATGCTCTCAGAAAATCAGCTGTAACTTTACAAATGAATGGGTCCAGGAAGACTGTGTTACACCTATGAATAGTTTTTATCCTCTTTTAAGAACCACCTTATTCCTCTATCCCTGGGAGTAAATAAAAGTTACTGTTCTTTTTGTTTCCCTCATGGATGCTGAACTTATGTTATTCAGAAGACACTTGGGTTAAGTTTTGTAAATCGGAGGGTTTGGATAGATAGGTCAAGCTTTACATCACGCTACCTCTGTTTAAACATTGTTATTTAAGACCTCAACCTTCGTACAAATATGTTGTTATTATTATTATTATTTGTAATTCTGAGCATGGTCCCTTTCTTGCACATGAAACAGGGTTGCTCTGCCCTGAAGAGCTACCCAATGAGTTGCCGATGAGGCATGGGTTCGAACCCAGATCCCCCCATGTTCAGCACCAACATTTAGTCAGTTGGGGGCAACAATGATTCCCTGTGTGGGAAATGGATGGCTTCTGCTGACCACTGGTCTCTTATGTGAGCACTCATGTTTCCGTAGTGGATGACTTTGACAAGACGGAAGAAAAGGTGGTGTATGGGACGGAACACAACAGCACCTTCCTGGAATGCATCCCTAAGTCTCCCCAGGCTACAGTGCAATGGTTCGTGCACCGATCCCCAGAGGAGTTCAGAGATGAGGTGAGGCAGGTGCCCTTTCCCATTTTCTCACCTTCGTTACATCTTTTTCAATAGGGAATTTTTATAGATTCTCTGAAGAGGAATCTGTTCTGCTGCAATAAATCCATATCAAATTCAGTCATCCCACTGCTTCTTTTGGCTGCTTTTTTTCTGGCAGATGACGCTTCTTCTGCCATGGTGTTACAACAATGAGGAAAGCTTTATTATATACTAGGAATAAGGATTGTTGTGGAAATAAATACAACGAGCTCTAGAAAGAGACTCTGGGCGGGTGCCCTGGCCTTGGGCACTCAGCATTAATTTGCTGTGGCAACCTCAGCAGGGTATAATGACACAGAGCTTACCATTTTCTCCAGGGGAACAGCCCTCTGCCCTCTGAAGACCAGTTATAATTCTGAGTGATCTCCAGCCCTCACCTGGAGATTGGCAACAATGGTTCCCCAGGAGGAAATGGCTGGTTTGGAGGGTAGAGTCTATGGCATTGTACCTATATGAGGACCCACCCCACTTCAAACCCCACCCTCTCCAGGCTCCATCCCTCAAATCTCTTGGAATTTCCCAACCTGGAGGTAGCAACCCTATCGCCTTCCCAGCCAACCATCAACCTATTGTTATCTACCCCTCTGATTTCAGGTTTCCATCTCCTCCCCTCTCCCTGCAGCCTCTACTAGGAAAAGTATAGTCATTATTCACAGTGGGGACCAAAGCAACTCACATCATTCTCCTCTCCCCCTTTTGAACTGCACAACAACCCTGTGAGGTGAAAGTCTGTGAGTGGTCTGAAATCACCCAATCAGCTTCCACAGGAAGAAACTGGGTCTGGGAGATCCTGCTCTGAAGTGCTAACTGCTATGTCACAATGGCTGTCTTGGGGGGCCCACCTCAGCAGGGTATAATGACACCAAGCCCACCATTTTCTTTAAGGGAATTGATCTCTGCCATCTGGGGAGCACTTGTAATTCCGAGTGATCTGTAGCCCTCACCTGGAGATTGGCAACAGTGGCTTCCCAGGAGGAAATGGCTGGTTTGGGGGGTGGAGTCTATGGCATTGTACCTGTCTGAGGTCCCACCCCTCCACAAACCCCACCCTCTCCAGGCTCCATCCCTCAAATCTCCAGGAATTTCCCAACCTGGAGATGGCAACCCTATCTCCTTCCCAGCCAGCCATCAACCTACCATTATCTACCCCTCTTTCAGCTTTCCATCTCCCCCCACCTGCAGCCTCTAACTAGGAAAACTACAGTCTTTCTCCTCTTCAGTGGGGACCCAAGCAGGAGGGAAGCAACCTCAGCAGAGTATAATGACACAGAGTCCACCCTGCAGAGTAGCCATTTTTTCTAGGGGAGCTGATCTCTACCATCTGGAGAGGAGTTTTAATTCTGAG
Organism: Gekko gecko; assembly: GCA_029375565.1. NCBI lineage: Eukaryota > Metazoa > Chordata > Lepidosauria > Squamata > Gekkonidae > Gekko > Gekko gecko. The sequence goes on along the minus strand of JAPDNY010000002.1, from coordinate 101,103,150 downwards.
TGATCTCCAGCCCTCACCTGGAGATTGGCAGCAATGGTTCCCCAGGAGGAAAGTACAGTCTTTCTTCACAGTGGAGACCAAAGCAGCTTACATCATTCTCCTCTCCCCCTTTTGATCTGCACAACAGTCCCGTGAGGTAAGTTAGGCTGAAAGTCTGTGACTGGTCAGAAATCACCCAATCAACTTCCACAGCAAGAACCTGGGTCTGGCAGACCCTGCTCTGAAGTGCTAACTGCTACGCCTAGGGTAGCCAACCTCTAGGTGGAGCCTGAAAATCGCCGGGTATCACAACTGAACTCCAGACAACAGATCTCCCTCCCCCCAAGGAAATAACTGCCTTGGAGGGTGGGCTCTATGGCATTCTATTCAGCTGAGGCCTCTCCCCTCCCCAAACTCTGGCTTCTGTAGACTCCACCACAAAATCTCCAGGAATTTCCCAACCTGGAGCTGGCAACCCTAGTCAGGACTGGTCCCAATGAGTTCCCCACAAAGGCCTAGAAAAGGGCCACCTGCCTTTGCCTTTTTACTGACAGAACAAAGCTTGGTTGCCTAGCAACAGTCACTGAGGGAAACGTTAGTCCCACAGGAGCCAAGCAGGAGAAGTGTCTGTCAGGAGAGACAGCCATTTTGGCAGTTTATTCTGTGAGGAAAGAGTGTCCAGGCTGGCAGTGGGCGGGGGAGAGGAGCAGACCCAGCACCCAGCCAGTAGAACGCAAGTATTCTTGATTGGCAGTTGATGGGTCAGTGGCTGATGGAGCACACAGCAGAGCCAATGGGAGAGCTGGAAATGGCCAATGCGTTAGGGCAATTTTATATATATATAGGATTCATTTAAAATATTTATTATCTGCACTCCTAGTACTATTGTATTTTCCTTTTTTATTTTTACATAAGGAAGATTTTTCAGTAAGTGGTTTTCTCCACCTGCCATCTGAAGTGATACAATCCATTCCATGCATTTGGGACTGTGCCACCTCATTCTAATGCATGTGTGGACCAAGTCTATTCCCAGTTTCTGTTCCGACTTAGGACCTAACTACACATTATGTTTTCTCTGGTCCTTGCAGTCAAATGTATATTGTGAGTTCCATGCTGGGAGCATAATTCCAGGGCTGATCTGAATTGGGACTGCAGCACATAAGGAGAGGCTTCAACCTCCACCACAAGGAGCTTTCCTGACCTGAAAGGGCCCTGGTGGGTTGTTTGCCCCTTTGGGGAAGCCTGGGTATAAACCATCAGTACTTATGGACCCTCTAGCATGGCATATAACAGCCCCCTGGGGTTGTTTCAGGTTGGGAAAATGGGATGGGTGAGTGGCTGGCACCTTATCTCCCAACCTAAATCAGGCTACCATGTGCATGGGATTGTTGCCCAGAACTCACAATACACATTTGATAGCACAGACCTGGGGAGGACCTGGGGAAAAAACGCAGTATATAGTTATGTTCCCAGAGCCTAATCATCTTTCAAGGAAAAATTGCCTTGAATTGAAAGCACTTGGGCAGTCTCTACTAAAATATGAGTCATCTAACGAGAATATTTGATAGTAGGGGGCTGGGGACAGGCACACCGATGTCACACTGGTGCACATCACTTCAGGCAAAAAAACCTGGAAGTGATATTATAATTTCAGGAGTGCTCTAGGATTTACCCAAAACTCATAGACTTTTGGCAAATCCTAGAGCTTCACCCCCAGTGCCATAGTGTCCCTTTCAGGTTTTTGCTGGAAGTGACACCACCTGCCAGAAGGTCTCCCGCTGTAGTAAGAAGCCTGGCCCCCCTGCTTGAGTGGGAGAAGAAAAGTACACATTTCTCCTGAAGCTTTATAATGAGGCTACAGATAATCCTGAAGTGCCACCTGAGAGGAATTAGTCTGAATCATCCTGCCCAGATGTTGATAGACTCTTTAAGGGCTTCTCTGTGTACTTCTCTTTGGCTTGTATTACATCACATGCTTTTTCTGTGCAATCTCTCTTCTGTTTCCGTTCTTCATTAAGTTTCTTTGCTTTGTCTGCTTGTTGTCGCTTGAGGAGGAATTCTTGAATTAAAACTGAAAGCAAAGAAGCCCACGTTCCTGCCGTGTGAGGTCTCTGCCTTCTTTTCCCAGAGTTTAGCAGGCCAGGGCAATTCCCAGGAAATTGGGTTGAAATGGTAGACTGGAAGGAGTGATAATAGTGTACATTAGCGGGATGTCTCTAGAGCAAAAGGGGCATAGAAGTGTCTCGCCAATAAACACAGCTGGTTTGTTGTTGTTAAAGACGGCTAAGAGTTGGTCAGGATTGTTCTGGTGTCTTACACTGAGCAGTGTCTGATCTCTCCCCGGCTCCCCCCCCCCCTCCGCACACCCTCCCAAAGCTTTCTAAAAGACCACATAGAGCAATGGAATGTGCCATTCCTACTGAGGCTCCTTGTTTCATACGCAAGACAAATATATACAAGTCACTCATCAAAAAGAAAAGGAATAAATTAAATGGATTCTTGTGTGTCCCCGCCCCCTTTTTCTCCACTTAGAGCAGCTTTCTTTTTAGGAGACAAGGCTTGTACCGTAAGACATGCCCAGAAGAGTTCTTTCTACAGGTGGAAGCTGTTAGAAGGGGAACAAAAGCATCTCTCAAGACAGAGCCTGTTATGCCAGTTGTGATTTTTGTTAAAACAAAGGCAGCTATCTATCTAGTGAGCACTCTGGGTGGCTCTTCTGGGTGCCGTTGCTAGTTGAGGCAAGTGCAGCTTTCCTAGAAAGATCCTTTCTGGGTTGAAGAGGGGATTTGTTTGGTGTAGTGGTTAAGTGTGCGGACTTTAATCTGGGAGAACCGGATTTGATTCCCCACTCCTCCACTTGCACCTGCTGATGTGACCTTGGGTCAGTCACAAGCTCTGGCACAGCTGTTCCTGAAAGAGCAGTTTGTGTTAGAGTTCTCTCAGCCCCACCTACCTCACAGGGTGTCTGTTGTGGGGAGGGGAAGGGAAGGGAGTTTGTAAGCCGCTCTGAGATTCCAAGTGAAGGGCGGGGTATAAATCCAATCTCTTCTTCTTCTTTTTCTCTGTTGCGTACGAGTAAGAGTGAGCAACTGATCCTTATTGCAAAGAAGGAATAGGGCATGGGTACAGATGGGGCAAGTTTTCAGTGAGAGAGACTTGACTCTTTGGATATTACAGGATTCAAATCCAGTAGCACTTTAAAGACTGCCAAGATTTCCAGGGTATAAGCTTTTGAGAGAGTCAAGGCTTCCTTTGGATGTCACAGGCCTCCAGATTTCATCTATTTGCATTAAGGGGGACTGATGTCCAATGCCAAGGAAAGAGAATGATGGGAGAAGAACTGTGTTTTGTGTTCCTTGGCAGGACAATAAGACTCCAGCCTTGGGCGATCAAGTCTCCTTTGTTCCTTCAATGGACTGTATAGTCAGACCTGCTGTTTCTGAAGATATAATTCAAAAGCCATTGGTGGAATTGTAGTGATTTTGGAGGATTCCTCTTAGTTCCACCCTCTGTCTGGCATTATCCCACCTTAAACCCATTCTTCTGCAATGTCATCATAGTTTCAAATTATGTATTTTTGCATTTTTTAAAAAAGCACAAATTTTGTACCAAGAACCATTAAATTGGAGGTCTTATATAAGTAGTAAACAACTTGCCATCATTTACTTATTTTGCACTTTTATTTCTTCTTTTATTCCTTTTCATCTTTGCTCTTTTGCATAACTTATTCATTCTGTCTTATTCATGGAGATGGGCAAGAAGCTGCATAAAACAGTCGATGCACCGCTATTGCGCAATGAAAATTCTATACACAAATGCATTCCAAAATTTTATCAAACATTGGCCATATGCTCTTTCAAGCCTTCCATAGCTGTCAAAATGTATATATGAAACATGAGATTTTCCAGATATTGAATTTGTTCCCAATACCACATTACCTGCTTTTATGAAATACAGCCCTGCCTGTACCCTTTTCTCTCAAAGCCTAGCAATCCCATACACTTGACTACTGTGATGCTTTATGCAAGTCTTGGTGCCCCACTGGATATCTGGTCAATCTAGCCTCTGTTTTATGCCTTAACCCCTGCTATTCTTCCAGGTGAAAACAGATGAGCGTATCATGAAGACAGAGCAAGGTCTGCTCTTCCGCAAGCTCTTCCGCCAGGATGCTGGAATGTATTATTGCAAGACTCAGGAGCATGGCTTCACTCAGACAGTCACCAAAATCATGCTGGAGGTGATTGAGAGTGAGCAGCTGGAACAGGTCTTCCAGCGGGAGGAGGAAGAATCGCCACGGCCACCTTGCCTGGTGCCCGATCCCCGCCAGCTGCATGGGCAAAAGGTGTGGTTCAAAGACATCATGCACCTCATTGGCTATTCCAACCTGCAGAGAGTGGAGGAGTACTGTGAGCGTGTGTGGTGCGGAGCCCGCCAACTGCGGCACAAAGGCAGGCCCCCCAAAAGCAAGAACATGGTTGATAGTGGCAGAAAGGGGAGAGGTAAGCAGCAGGGCGAGAGGAATCGGGTGCCAAGGCAAGCAGTAGCCACCTAAGAGGAAGGGAGCCCATGTGTGGCACGAGGCGAACATGAGAGGAGGAAGACGATTATGGACCAGTCTCCCTACTTGATGAGTGAGAATCAGCTTCTCTAGGAATTGTCCTCATGGTTTCTTCAGGTGGGGTGAGGGCCACCTTGCTGATCTGCTGAGCCTGGAGACATTTTTTGCCAGGAGCACACTGCTTCCTTCTGCCATTAAGCAGTGGAGACAAGGGCTCAAAAGTTGCCAAAGCATTTCCTTCCCATCTCATAAAATTATCCCTCACTCGTGCATCAGAACATCACGTTCGTACCAGGACTGTGAAGGCATGGGAATGGCATGACTCATAAAAGCCCGCTTTCTCCCCATGTAGCTTATATTCAGTGCGGCCCACTGACGATACACTGAGCCTCCTGAGGCAGGGGCCTGACTGTTAACCACGTAGCTGGTTAAAGGCAGACTACGAGCAGTAGAGAGAGGAGCCACGGCCTACTCAGAACTCTGGATGGGAGTGGTAGGGAGTTGCTGCTAGGACTGAAATCATGTGGGCAAAGCTCTCTGAGAGGAAGCAAGTGACAGCAACTTCAGCTGTATGCAGGGGACCAGATCTCCCCCTGGGAAAGAACAGGTATCTTGTGCTGGGGGCTTCCCCCGTGACAAGGATGGAGAGACTGAGTGATGACCTCTGTGCTATGGGTCTATTTGTAGATCTTGGGAATCAAATTGTCCCAAGCTTATTCTGTCTGTGGCTGTCAGGGAAAAAGTTTTCATATCTGAGGCCTCAAGCAGTTTCTGGGCTCCAGTATGATGCATAATTGTAAATGTTAAATTGGCTGTAGGCTGATTTGCATTACAAATGCTGTTCCTCCACTTTCTCTTCCATGTGAATACTGCTTTAGATGTTAACATAAATTGTGCAAGAGAGAATCAAAGGCGAATGAAGAGCCTAACTAAATAACATTGTGGGTAGCCGTGTTGGTCTGAAGCAGCAGAACAAAGTCTGAGTCCAGTGGCAACTTTAAGACCAACAAAATTTTATTCTGGGTATAGTGTGCACGCACACTTCTTCAGATAGGTGCTTGTAACTTTAGTCCCAATGACTGTTTTCTGTTGCAAAATGCCATCAAGAAAGGGCAATGGGAATGGAGCAGGGTGAAATGCACAGCTTAACCCTTCTCCTGCTACTGGCCTTCCTCCCTGTAACCCTCCATCCCCAAGCTGCTTTTACCTTTGTGCGTTTCCAGACTTGTTTTTGCAAAGTAAGCCTGGGTCCAGGTGACAGGGTAAGAGCAGTTTGAAGTGGGGTGAAAGTGAGAGTGACATGGCCCCTTTTTCTGATGCAAAGCATCCCCTCCCAAGAGTGCTTTGTGACACAAAGGAGCTAACGTTACATGTGACTGAAGTGTAACACACAGTTTGTTCCTTAGCCTTATGTGTGAAAGCACCCTAAATTTTGTAGGCCATCTCATCCTATCCAGAGCAGACTTAAATGCTAACCTTGTACCCTACACAATGGATTCTCCCCCTCTGCATCTTTCAGTCATTCCCAGAATTATCCTGTATCAGTGTTCCCTGGGCCACGCAACTGTTCTATGACCCAGTGAAAGCTTTTTACCTCAACTGAGCTCCATCTTTCATTTTTATGTCTGAGACTCTGTTGATCCCTTAGATGAAATTAAATACCAACAGCTGAACTGAAAGGCATCGGTTTGTTCAGCAAATAAATTAAATCCTTATGCAGCAAGCTCAGGCTTGGGTGGCAAGCTTCCTCTTTTGTTTCCAGTGATTTGGCATTAATCAGCACAATGAATGGGCTCATAGCAAGCAGCGCCTGGGAATGAGATTTATGGCAAAAATCTTTTCGCACAGTGCCACTGTGTAATTAGACATTATTCAGTTCCCCCAAACTCACTCAGAACAATGTATGTGTCCAAAGTCAAGACAATCAAAATTCAAACTGCTCTGATTTTGTGATGAGATTAGGAGGTTTCGTTATGCACAGAATCCCCTTGACATGAGATGTCCCACAGCAGACCAGTTTGTAAAGAACCCTCAGTTCTGTAGTGTTTCAAAGAGGGCAGACAAGGACCATTGTGCTTTGCTGGGAGTGAGGCTCTCTCCAGACAGCTTCCTGCATTGCTGGTTAACATTGAACCAGCCAAGAAGTATGAAGGAGTGGCCCTCCTCCCAAAAGAAAGAGAGCGGTAGGATAAGAGTTGGAGCATCAGTCTCTGGGCAATGCCTCACTGCAACTGTGCCACCTTTACTTACCTAAAGGTAGTGGTAGCAGGGGAGGGGAAGATGAGCTCGGGCATTGGCACAGTCCCCAGGTTTCTTGCTGCTGCTGAATCTGTACCTAGGATCCCAGAATTAGGATAAATAATGCCTATTACAAATAGCAAAACACCAATTTTTATGTGCTGTCAAAAGTACCTCTTCTGAAAACTGCTGTATTTGCAACACTGGACCAGGCCTGGCAACATCTGATATAGGAGGAGATTGCCGCTGCTAATCCTGCCCACCACTAGAATCTGTCTCATCTCTGAGCCCACCAGATAATGTATGACTGGGCATTATTTACATAGAAGCTTTTTAAAAATATCCAGCTCACCTGGGCTGCTTCCATACCATATAATGCAGGGAGATTAAAGGGTAACATCCACATGATTATGGGTGTTGCTGGGGTTTTCCCCTTTAATTGAGCGTAAAAACAAACATGTTTTCCTCTGAGTTAAAGGGGAACATTTGGTGTGGCTGTGGGAGAGTGTCCATGTGGATACACAATGGAGAAAGGCGTAGAACTGAGTGCCTTTTCCAAAATGGCACAGAGCAACTTGCTTTGGCGTGCCTTCCCCACTCCCTTTTTAGTCCTTTGAAGGATCTTTTTCCTTTTCCTTGCTAGCTCTGAGCCCTGCAGTAGCATTTCTGCACAGTTAGGTGAGAAAAGGGAAAAGTGAGAGGGAAGGTTTTTCTCAGTGCTGCAGGTAATCCTGGCTGTGACAGGCCATTTCTGTTAACCAAGGGGACCCACACAGCCTCCTATGGTTTAGGGGGAGCCAGGTTTATTTTAAATTATAAACCTTCCCCTCAGTTCCCAGGTGTTCTAAAGGTAGCGAGTGTCTAGGCTTTGGGTTTGCTGCTGTGAGGTAAGTTTTGTGGTGCACAAGTAGAATATGGAGGTCACTGAGGCCGGAATTATATATTAACAAGTGGAGACCCGCAAGACACTTGCGGGATGGTTATCTCATTCGTCACACCTTTGCTTCCTCTGCTCGCCCCCTACCTCTCTCACACTATTTCTCCCCTCTGCCCCCCTTTTCTTACTCTATTTCTGCTCCATGCATATGACTTCCTCTCTCTTTCTGATCTGTCATCTTTCTCTTTGTTTTTCTGTCTCCCCACTTCATCATTCTTTCTCTCTCTTTCTGCCCCCCACTCCATCATTCTTTCTTTCTGCCCCCATCACTCTCCCAGCCTCCTGGCTGCTTCCTCCCCCACTCCGCAGAGCAGCAGTAGCAGTGGTGGCAGTGCTCTCAGCCACCCACCTGCTTGCTCTCCCCCCCACAGCAGCAGTGGCAGCACTCTGGGAATCACAATGGATCTCCCAGCTACAGAGATCAATTTACCTTAGGGCTGCCAGCTCCAGGTTGGGAAATTCCTGGAGATTTGGGGGTGGAGCCTTAGGACAGTGAGGCTTGGGGAGGCAAGCAGCCTCAGCAGGGTATGATGCCATAGACTCAACCCTCCAAAACAGCCATTTTATCCAGGGGAACTGATTTCTGTCTCCTGGACAACAGTTGTAATTCTGGGTGATCTCTAGTCCTCACCCAGAGGCTAGCAATGGTGGTTCTCGTGGAGGAAATGGCTGGAGGGTGGAGTCTATAGCATTACACCAGTCCAAAGTTCCTCCCCTCCTCAAATCCCACCCTCTCCAGGCTTCACCCCTCAAATGTCCAGGGATTTCCCAACCTGGAGTTGGCAACCCTATTTCCTTCCCAACCAACAGCCAACCTATCTTTATCTGCCTCTCTGTCTCCTGTTTTCCATCTCCACCCCCCAGCCTCTAACTAGGAAAATTACAGTCTTTCTCCACAGTGAGGGCCAAAGCAGCTTTCATTATTCCCTCCTCCTTTTTATTTGCACAACAACCCTGTGAGGTTGGTTAGGCTGAAATATGTGACTGGTCCAAAATCACGCAGTCACCTTCCACTGCAAGATGAGGATCTGAGCCTGGGTCTTTCAGACCCTACTTTGAAGCTCTAACTGCTGCACCTCACTGGCTTTCATAGGGTGGCTGCTGATGAATGGTAGCAAGCAGCCAAGGCTAGGTGAATCATGCAAATCAGGGGGGACCTGGCAGCCCTAGACTACTGCCAGGCCTAGAGTGGCCAACCTCCAAATGGGCCCTGGAGACCCCCCAGAATTACAACTGGACTCTAGACAGCAGAGGTCTGTCTCCCTGCAGAAAATGGCTGCTTTGGAGGGTGGACTCTGTGGCATTTTACCCTGCTGAGGCCTCTCCCTTCCCAACCCCAGCCATCCTTAGAGTCCACCACAAAATCTCTAGAAATCCCCCAGCATTGACACTGGCAACTCTTGTGAGGCCTGGCCCCAAGGCTCCCTCCCTCCCTCCCTCCAAGGCTGAAAGAGGCCTGGAAAGGGCCCTTCCCCCACCCTTTTATGACAGAGCCAGTTAGAAGCCTCCCCCCCCCACGTTCTAATCTCTCACCGTTGATGCCTTGGAGTTAGGTCCCTGCAGAGGCCATTTCTTTTTTTTTCATATAAACTCTCCTAAAAAGGAGAGGACTTTATTGCTTTTTATAAAGAAAGGGGGAAGGGTATACAGAGGGACAAAAGAAAAGAGGTGAGTGAATTTACTGTTAGTATATTAAACTTTTTATTAGTAAAAAATAAAGTTCATGGCTTCTACCGTGGTTGAACGATCTTTTCATCTTACTAAAAATCCAAAACAAATCTGTTAAAAAGACTAGTAAAGTCCTTTGGGGTTAATTGTTAGTATACTCCATTCTTGCGTGTCACAAACAAATCATATTTTGGGGTGTCTTCCTTTCAAATCTCTCAAATTGTACGATGGTCCCTTCTTTGCTTTTCCCTCCTCCGATTCTCCTTCCTCCTCCTCTGGGCCACTGTCTTCTTCGCTGCTTAACATTGTCCATTTAGCGAGTTCTGCGTCTTCCTCTGAACTGGCGTGCCTCTTCAGAAATTCTTGGGCTTTGAAGACGGAATCAATCTTCTCTCTCTTATTGTTAAATTTGAAAACCAGTCCTTTGGGGAGCCACCATTTATAACTGACTTGGTACTTTTGCAAAAATAGGGTCAATCCTTTATATGCTTTTCTTTTCAGACAAATTTCATGTGGAACATCTTTTAAAATCCTGATACTCTGTTCACCAATCTTCAAGGGCATTGCTGAAGTCGCTCGTAAAATTTGATCTCTAGTACCTTGCTTAGTAAACTTGACAACCACCTCTGCTGGCAAATTATTTTTCTTGGTAAAGTTAGAGCAGGATCTGTACACCAGATCCATCTCTTCGCTTAATTTTTGCGCTTCTTTGCCAGTTATTGGTGCCAAGGCATTCGCCAAAATAGCTCTGAGATCTTCTTTTTCCTCTTCCTTTATGCCCTGAAAACGGAGAGTCAAGTTTGATTTTTCCATCTGAAGCATTAATATTCTTTTTTCCTGCATCTCTTGGTGTTTCTCTATTTTGTTGACCTTTTTCTTAATTTTCTTGGTGTCTTCCGTCAAGGTCAGGCATTTCTTTGCAACCTCTTCCATCTTCTTAGCTGTATCTGCTAGTTGCTTCTGTTGAGTATTAAGGACACCTTCCATGTTACAGAGTTTCGCTGATTTTTTGCATTTGATCCAGCAGAGGGCGCAGCATCTCACTCTGCTGATTGACAGCTGGCTCCGAGGGGGGGGTGCCAGAACCGGAAGTCCCTCCCAGCTTCTTCGCCAGCTTGTCCGGGAGTCTTTTCTGCCCCAACATTTTTATTGTTTACTTTTACACAGTCCGTGCCACGCAGCTCAGGAGTCCAGCTATTTTCTTCAACTTCAGTACAACCCCAAAAGGTACTTTCACCAATCTGCTTTTTCACTCCACCCCCCTTCCTCTCTCCTTTATAAGTTCCATTTTCTAAGGGGGGGGATTCTTCCCCCCTCCCGTGCGCTTGTGTGATTAGGGGGGGAGCGCATTTGAAACGCTTGCAAGCAGATCTCCAACTCACGGTTTTCTGCCGATTCTTCCATTTTTAATTCAGCCTTCGCTGCTTCACTCCGGGAAGTCAGTGGCGTTGCTAAGTCCCATACGGGCACAACACAGCGGGGCCCGTGGGGCAGGGAGAAAGCCTCGATTTCCCAGCCGTCAGGTCGGCAAAGAGGCTACTCCCCAAGCGCCCCCTGGTTTGGAGCCTTTACCTAAGGCTCACTAGGGTGATTCGCTTGTGCGAAGCCCCCCCCAACCATGCGTGGGCTGACCATCTCCAGGAGAGTCCCAAGAGGTGGCCGCCATTCGCTCCACCAAAACCGAAACTCCCTGCAGAGGCCATTTCAAAAGGCTTTTGGGGGAATTCAACCGTTCCTGAAGGGATTTCTTCACTTTTTGGATTTTTCTACAAACCCAGGAAGTCTACTGACTATGCAGGAAAAGCTGTTGGGGGACAGTGAGCCCCCTATTGGTGGGAATAGATATCCGCACATTTTGGCTATTAGAATAAGGATGACAAATAATATTTACAAGTAGGTTTCAAGGAACAGATCAGCAGCACAAGTCTCCAGATAGACAAAAGAGAAACCTGGCTGAGGCACGTTAATTTAGAGAGTAGTTTCAGTTTTCTTTAATACTTTCCAGCATAAACAGGTTTTTGCCAATTAGCCACTAGGTTGGTTCCTGTCTCACAGGATCCCACCCACACCAGCCTGCCTTTCCCAAGAGTCAGACTAAATGGCACAAGGTCTGCTCATTGCTAGAGACAGGCCAAACAACTGGGTACTGTATTCTCTGTCAGAGGTCGAGCCAAGCCTGCCACACTACCAAACTGAGCTACGCTTCCCTCTGTCTGCTCTTCTCCTGAGCCAGACCTGAGCTCTCACTGCTCTCTCCCTGAGGCAGTACTGAACTCCCACTCCTGCTTTGTTTCCCTCTAACATTCCATCCCCCTTCTCAAAGGCGATGGGATGCTGGAGTAGCACTCCCACAGGCTCTAGTGAGTGGCTGTTTTCCCCTTCAGGAGCAGGACAGCCTTCTGTCTGCCACACTGGCATGTTTGCAGGCAAGACAGGGTTAATGGGGAGCAGGAGTTGGGGGCAGTGGTGGCAGTGAGCTGGACAAGAGTAAGGATGTGGAGAGCTGTTCCTACTAGGTTCCATACCACACTGCTACTGTCATTGCAAGGCTGGCATTTTTGTGCTTCCAAATAGACATAGATTCAGACCCTGGGTTTGATATTCCACATAAAACCTGGGAATTGATAGCATTGTTCAAACCTGTATTCATTGGATTTTTCAGGTATAGACTCTTTATAAATGAGACATTAGCACATGCAAGTCTAGAATGCCCAGGGCAGGTCAGTCACTTGTGTGGGTGGTGCATGCGTGATCCTTTTCCTCTATCATACTTAGCTACTGAGTGTATCAGCAGCACTTCATGATCGACACATACAATCCATACAAGTAGGTGAATGTACTTCAATCATTCATTTTCATCAGCAGCTTGTACATATGAAACCAAATTGTATGTTTAGGAAGGAGAAGTCTTCCTGGTACATGGAGCAACCAACTATCTTTAAGATTCTCCAGTATGAATTGGGTCCATACTTGGAGTTTTACGCTGAATCTATGGGCTTTATGTTGAATCTGTGTGCTCAACATCCAACAATATTCTTGGTATGAAAGATCTCTATATCACACCAATAAAGACTGCAGGTGTGCACCAAGAAATCTATTTGGTGTGGTCCCTGTTTTTGAAAAAATTGTGGCAATTCTGCTTTTACCAAAGTACTAGTTAGAACTTTATTGGACCAGGGTAGGAGTCCTGGTTCTTAGCCCATCCTAGGACCATACTGTTATTTGACAACAAACATCTTTTTACTGAGTGGACAACAAAAGATTTGTTTCAGTCACCATAATTATCTGAGTGGTTGCGATGGCCATCATCTAAATTACCATGGACATGTTGCTAATGTGAAGAACTTTCACAATTGCTGATGCTCAGAGGCAGGGCTATTTTTGGGCAGGAACGTACAGGAATGGAGTTCCGGCTGGTTCCCGAGTTGGCCATGCCCGGCAGGAACTCATTAGCATAATAGGCCACACCCAACAGCAGAAACTCATTAGGATTGGCTACATTAGGGGTGTCTGGCTTAACATACAAAGGAGTTCCTGCTACAAAAAAAGCCCTGGTTTTGATAACAAACAAGGCAAACAGAATAAGAAGTGTGGCTGGATGACCACACTTCTGGTAACATGGGGTGTGTGACCTAATATGCTAATGAGCTGTGCTGTCAGGGGTGTGGCCTAACATGCTAATGAGTTTCTGTTGGGTGTGGCCTATTATGCTAATGAGTTCCTGCTGGGCTTTTTCTACAAAGAAAGCCCTGCTCAGAGGTATTTCCCATATTTGGAGCTACATGGACTGATATGAGTATCTTGCCATTCATGTAAATATCACAATGGTTTTGATGGATTTTCCAAGCTTTTCTCCAGCAGGGCTCTTTTTGTAGCAGGAACTCCTTTGCATATTAGGCGATACACCCCTAATGTAGCCAGTGCTCCAAGAGCTTATAGTAGCCCCTGTAAGAAGAGCTCTGTAAGTTCTTGGAGGATTGGCTACATTAGGGGTGTGTCGCCTAATATGCAAAGGAATTCCTGCTACAAAAAGAGCCCTGTAATCTCCGGTATTCATGTTGTGTCACTTTTGACCACTCTGCTAAAATCAATGGAAAGAGGACCATTACAACAGAAAAAATAAGAGTTCTTTCCAATTAGCCAAGGAACAACCTCTTCATTGTGACTCTACAATTTACCTACACTGAAATTTTCAAAACTGGTAAGAGATGCAATAACTTAGTGTAACTGAAGGCAATTACCATTCAGTCATGTTAGGGTTGGCAAGATGGACTGATAAAATGGGGGTAGAAAATAGCACTATTAAGGGATTGCAGTGTAGTTGCTGAGGAATAAAAGAGAAGTGGAAACAGCAATGATAATGCAAAAACAGTAGGACATACATGCAAACACAATTATCCTCTAATGGCAAATGTTCCATAATACAGCCTGTATTCTGAGGTATAGCAATTATGCTTTCCTACTGATAGCTTCTGGTATGGGAACTGGTATCAATGGAATTGGCTTTCTTATCTCCTCTGTGTTGAGGGACTCACCCTGGTGTGGAGAAAGCAAGGGTTCACAGGGTTGGTCTGCTCCTTCTCCTTGTGTCACCTTGTAACCCTGGTAAATGGACTTTGTATTTTGTTCTCTGAGGTGATGGGTCTTCCATCTGTATATGAAACAGTTTTTTATGTATCGCTGGCTCCCCTTTGGAAAAAACTCAACAAAAGATTCCCTGGAGGAAGATGTGTATGGTATTACTGGCCGGGGTAGAGTTTGGATGGAAAAGAAATGTTAATGCCATGGCTGTCATTGTATCTGTGCAAGAGCTCAAGCTCACACTTCCTTAAGCCTCATCTATAATTCCAGGAAGAAGGCCATCCAATAGGTTGTTTTACCCAACTTGACCTGTTTAAGACTCTGGAAATGGAAAGTGTTGCATTTGATCTGACAGAATCCTAAATAAATAAAGGAACAACTAAACGGTTTCTCTTTCAGAAATATAATTTGGGTGGGAAGAAATATATTTCCTTGAGGACAGGATAGGCCCTGTGAATAAGAATACAAGAGTTCTAGGCACATACAAACTAGGATTGTTGTTGAAAACAAAACAATACTTGGTAACATTGGTAGTTGGATTGGCATATATTACCTTTCACATGCCAAAGGATGGAAGGAAAAATGCCCTATTTTTCAGACTACTAGTAATATACCAAAAGTTGATGCATGTGGGGACCATCTATTGTGGAAGTACTTTTGTCAGTTTTTACAGCCATCACCACTGAGGACTATCCAGCCATGAGGTACAATAATATTGTACCTCCAAATGTAATATGAATGGAGCCCCTAGATTTAGCACAGGAATGTGATTGGATCCGGCAGCAGATTTCCAGGAGGCATGGGGGGTATCATTTTCTCCTCCTGTTGCAAACTTCTGACTCCTCCCTCATGCTGCTCCGAGGGGGGAGGGTCCCCTGTCCTCAAAGAGTAATACAGGGAGGCATTGGGACTGAAATGCGAGGGGAAGTATAATGGAAATCCTGTCTGTCAGTGGAAATTTCCAGTGGATCCAGCCCATGGAGTTGTGTGATTTTAAGAGACATCCATTTTTGCCTCAGTTTGCCTACCTGGAGCATTTTAAGGAGCTATGGAAGCCCAAACTGCATAGCATGTAAAAATTCCTAACGCATTAGAATGAGTAATAGATATTACTGTCATCATGATGTCTGACGGGAAAGAGATGGGAATCTAAGCCTTGTGTGTAGAGGGCATACAGTACTAGATATGTCCTCTGACCAAGAACTCCCTCTGCAAGGAATTTCTGATCTTTGCCTTCTGCAGCTCTAGTCCCATGAGCTAATGCGCAAACAGGTCTTTGAAGCTGGGTGTGTGAAGGGATCAAGGGAGTAGAGACACAATGAGCTTCTTTCCTACATCTGGTTGAGTGTAATTACATAAAGTTTATTTTTGCAAAATGCCTACAAAGTGGAAAGTGAGCATGACATGAGGTAAAATAACAAATAGTGTGAGAGAGCAGGGAGTGGCGTTTCATAGCCTAATCTATGCAAAGGCAGCAGGTTTTTACTGAGAACTAAACACTCAGTGCTCTGTTTGCCTTTTCAGTCTTTTGTGTGCTCATTTCCCTCCATTAAGAAAACATCACTGATGCTTTACGGGTAGCAAGTGAATCCTACAGCCCCTTTTTGTAATGCTTCTATTCAATTGTTGCTCACTGTTGATATTAAAAAACATCAAGCTATTCTATAGACCCCAGCAACGTTATCCAAATCATTTCTTTGGCAGCAAAGCCTATTGATTTTACTTGAAGTCGTGTGTTTTGGATCACTGCCTGAAAGGGTTTTCACATTTCCCTTTGGAGATAAAGCCACTGAATACAGTGAAATTTCTTCCTTGCACAGGGCTGTGCTGTCTGCAGGGTACCTAATGCCTGTCGTGTTATTTATATGTAAAGTACTGGGTTCGCTGCATGGAGACTCGGACTACAACATGCGTTCAGACGCGTTTATTGTACTTCACATAACACACACAACACAAACGGCCCTGCAAGGGCCAACTATATACACCCCCACCCGGTACCCCCATATTCTCATTGGTGGGTTTGAACTTCCTGCCAATGCCTCATTGCTGGATTCCAGGTGGACTAGGATCCTAGGTCCAATTGTCTTTTTGTACCTAGCTCTTGGACTTAGGTGGCATACTCTAGTGGCAGTCCGCGTACATAACATTATATGTACTGAATTACTGTATAGTTCATTAATTGTTACAGACTAATTTTAAAGTTCACTGTAGTGTCTGGATGGAAGGTGGATTTATATGTACTTGATGTGTTGAGTCAGTCACATGGGAATGCATATAGGCTTGAACAAGTGCATTAACATCTTTCCAACTATGAAGGATCTGGATTTCCCTTCAGGTATGAATGTGGGCATCTCTCCATGCAAGATTAAGAGGTGGGGTAAGATAAAAGCGGGGGAAATGCTGCAACGTGAATGTACCTAACACATTTATAAGAAGCCCAGTGCTGAAATAGAAGATACATCACATGAAAAAGCCAATAAGAAGTCCTAGTGATTAAAACAAAGTAACCCACCCAATCAGCTAGGGAAGATCTGCTTCCCATCTATGCCACTGCAAAAACTGGACATGCCAGGGTTTCAAAGTAGCACGCTGCCTCTCAAACACTGGATCTTGATCAGAGCTGCACTGAAAGATGGTATTGCCCACTCTGCTGTGGCTTTCCAAAGGCAGTGTTATGAGTAGGGTATGCGGCCAGTGAAAATTATGTTGTCACAGAATGCTGGTGACAATGGGCAGGGGCAGAATGGTTGGTTTTGTTCAGTTGCTGGAGGCTGCTTTGGAAAAATGATACCTTAAAGACTAACAACATTTATTTCAATGTACATGTTCGTGTGTCATTGCTTGGTGCTATGAAATCATATTCTGTATTTTTATAGGGAAAATTACAGAAGGGGAAATTAGAGAAGCCAGACTTTGTTTCCTCTTTTGTTTCCTCTTCCATCTTCAAGGAGAAAGAGGAAGGTAACAGAAAGAATAGTAATAGTTAGCTAGGTGCATTAAGGATTATGTTGCTTTAAGAATTCTTTTTATAACTTTCCCATTTTGCATTGTATTATTCAGTTCAGTGCCCTGGGGGATGTAATTCATCTTGATTGTTATTTCCTTTATCCCTCAATGAATTTCTGTTATGCTCCTCAATTCTGTGTGATGAGTAATTTGAGAGGAGCAACTTAGGGAATGTGGGGTCTGTCTTGCCTGTGTCTGTTCAGGTCTGCTGTGTGGCACAGCCTCTATGTAGAAAGACAGCACCACCCCTGTCCATATGTCAAAATGTTGGTGATTGGCACCTGGGTTTATCATCCTTGGAGTCTGAAGTGGCAGCAAGGTGAGGTTAAAAGGTACCAGGATGGCCTCTGCCCCTCAATTGTGGCAGTCCCTCTGAAAGACAACACTGTGTGCCCGGCTACTTCTCTAAGCAGGTTGTTACAGGCAAATAAATATGACTGGAAGATTCATTAAGAAGGACTGTTGGAGACAAAAAGAAATCTAAAAGAGCACAATCCTAAAAAAGAATCATACCCTTCTAAATCCATTGACATCAGTGGGTTAGAAGTATGTAACACAGTTCTGGGTTGCTCTGTAAGATTCCTACTCCACCCTGGATTCTAAGATGGTGGAATGCTGTCAACATTCTGTCTGATTCCCCCTCTCTTTTCTCATGCTTTAATTCACTTTGTACCCCATCTAAGAGCACTTCCAGATGGAGAATTTTTCAAGTGGCAATGGTGGAAACCATATACTCATTGTGGTTATTCCAAAGGGAAACTGAGTGACTACCGAGATAACTGGGAGACTAAGGTTGGGCATAAGGTACTCCATGATCCACTGGTGGGTTTCCAGCCAATTTCTGGTAACCACCTAGTTCCTGCTGGTTCCTGGGTTCTCAGAAAGAACACTAGACTAGATGGATCTTGAGATGAAAAAGCAAGGTGCTTCTTAAATCCTTCAGAAAATTGTGATCCCAAATACGTCCATCAGTTATGCCTTTAGTTTAGAAAATGTATATCCTGCATTTCTGTTTTATTGAAACATCCAAGGTGACTTAAGTGTTGAGTGATCCCTACATGTGCACAACTGCTTTATAACGTTCAGATATACTTGTGGACTGTGGGGTTTCTATTGGTGATGGTGGGTGGGGGGGGGGAAGTAGGCCATGTAAGACAGAAGTCAACCTTGAGCTCATTCTTGTGGTAGAGGTTTAGTAAGTGGTCTTGCATCCTTTAACCATCATGTTCAAAGTCACTTTGAAAAACAGTGTGGGTGGTTTCAGCAAGTCATAGGAGAGGACTGTAGCACACATGAAGGACACCCTGTAGTCTTCTCCAGCAGCACAAATGTCATACAGCAGAGTGTTGCTGGTTCACAGTCATTGAAGGAGTATATGCATCCAGCAAAAGCTGTTACTTAAATAATTAAATGGAGTTTAGTGAGGATTGGATTTACAGGGTCCAAGTTATGGGTCCCCAAAGAAGGTGCCCCTATCCTCCACTGTTTCCAATGGAGGGGGGAAACCAGCAAAAAAGGCCAAGGGCAGTAGAAGCCCAGCAGAACAGAATCAAAGTCCCAGAGAATCTTTACAGTAGGAACT
This sequence comes from Gekko gecko, assembly GCA_029375565.1. NCBI lineage: Eukaryota > Metazoa > Chordata > Lepidosauria > Squamata > Gekkonidae > Gekko > Gekko gecko. The sequence goes on along the minus strand of JAPDNY010000002.1, from coordinate 101,084,601 downwards.
GAAGATGGGGAACATTTTTGCAAGCCTAGCCATACCAGTGCAATGTGCCTAGCAGTGGCACTCCAAACCCAACAGGACTAAGGTCAAGCCAGAGAATATGTGCAGTAGAAACTGAAGGTGTGTGAGGATGGGGGAGTTGCAAGGTCAGCAGAACCAGTGCCACTGGCAGTGCAAGCCAGGAAAGTGCTTTGAGGGGAAATGTCAGGTACAGGTTCAGAAGTGTATACAATTGACCCCCTGCAGACTACACACACCAAACGCACAGGGAACCTCACCCTGCTGCCTGCTCCTCTATAATCTCTCCAACTTGGGGGAGGATTACATTTCTGGGGTCCCAGTTATGGACCCCCCCAAAGTCTCCCACACATACCCTCCCCCTAAGTGTGAACACCTCTGTGTACCATGAGGGTGAAAGTGAGTACAAAGGGTGCTCATCATGGGGGAAGAACTTCTCCACCCCCTGCATACCACAGGCCTCCACCCCCGAACACCAAACCCATCCTGCCAGGCCACTGGAACCCGGCCCTAGCAGGCCATTACCAGGGGTCTTGCAGCCTCCTTCCCCTGATCTGTTCCTGGGGCTCTCCACAGAAGGAAAATTTATTTATTTTATTATTTCAATTTATACCCCACCCTCCCCGTGAGCAGGCTCAGGGCAGCTTACAGTAGTTGGTACCCTGTACCATAAAAACCATGTACAAAATTTAAAACAACTTACATACATTAACATTAAGCATTAAAAACAATCCAACAATTAACAAAGTGCTAGTGATGGTAATCTTTGATGGTAATTTTTGAGTGATTCAGATGCTGTACTAACAATTTTCACCAGCTTGGTGATCTTCAGCTTGGTGCAGTAGTATACAGCAATCTCCCCCAGACCAGAGCTGACCCAAAACCACAGATGGCGGTGGTGGTGGTGTGGCAGCTCCTAATTGAAAGCCTGGTGGAAGAGCTATGTCTTGCAGGCCCTGCGGAACTGGAAACGGCCCTGCAGGGCCCTGATCTCTTCCAGGAGCCGCCACTGAAAAGGCCCTGGCCCTGGTGGCCACGAGCCTGACGTCCTTAGGGCCAGGAACAGTCAGTCGATATTGTGTTCCTGACCATAATGCTCTCTGGGGTATATAAGGGGAAAGGTGTTGCTAACACTCTTTGGAGAGGAGGACTCTGACAGCAGTGATTTGGAGGGGGGGGAGCCCACAGTTTGGAAACATTTCCGCACCCTTCCCAGTGACCTCTGTGTGGCAGAGCGCCAGGTGTGCCACACCCATGTACAGAGGGGCATAAACCCCCAACACTTGTCCAGGAAGTAGTCAGTCACCTTGTCGTCAGCAAGATGATAGCTGTGGATGGCCAACCCTTCTCCCATGTGGAGGATGTAGCCTTTCACCACCTGCAGTGGCAGCAGTCAAAGCTCAGCTCAGCAGAGTACAAGGCAGAACAATGTACTTCACGACAAATCTCTGGAGTAGCCAGGAGGACTGTTGGGACATGGCCCAGGCCCCAGGAAGGGACAGTCCTGCCACTGGGCTACAAAGTGGTTCTGCTCCATGTGCAGGGGATGGATGCAAACCACAGTGTGCAAAACATTGCCCCTGTGTGAGGGAGTGGGTGGGCGGCAGCACCATCATCCATGTCTGCATGATCATGGATGCCGGCAACAACATGCTGGAAGAGGTGAAGCATGTGCACCTCAAGGTCATTGTCTGCCTGGTACACATACTTCAGCTGGTGGTGAAGGATGCTCTGGGGCTGGGAAGCACTGTCAAGGCCACCTGGGATGCTGTCCTCCTTGAGATGCAGTCCTTGCTTGAAACCTGCCAGTGCCTGGCCACCTACTTCTTGCACAGAATCAAGTCTGCCTGTCTACTGCGTGAGAGGTGGGGGGAGTGTGCGTTTGGTGGAGCAGAAGAGCACAGTGCAGGATGTCATCTCCATGGCCATCCTGTTATTGGCAGCCAGGCTGCTAAGCTCTGGAGGGCCCCACTGGGTATTTCCAAGGCTGGAGAATTCTGCCCCCCATTGCTTTGATATTTTGTAAACAGTTTGAGTGAAGACAGTCTGTCTTGAAATTTATTATTATTCAATTAGTTCAATTTATACCCCACCCTATCCCACAAGTGGGCTCAGGGTGGCTTACAACATGTAATCCATAAAACAATAAAACATTCTATGGCATGGTAGACAATATTATCAAATCCCATGCTTCATATCAAGTGAATATAGGTGCTCCAATGCCCAATAATATTTTCTGACAGCAGGCACTGGGAAAGGGGCCATAAACAGAGGAGGCCAAAATGGTTGAACATCCACTGCCTCAATCAAAAGGCTGGAGGAACAGCTCCATTTTACAGGACCTGCAAAATAGGTTCTGCTGGGCCCTGCTTTCAGGTGGGAGCATGTTCCACCAAGTTGGGGCAAAGGCCAAAAGAGCCCTTGCCCTGGTTGAGGCTAAGCAGATGTCCTTTGGGCCAGATGTCACCAGAAGGTGTTGATCAGAAGAGCATAAAGTTCTCCGAGGCTCATATAGGGAGAGGACATCCTGTAGATACAATTGTCCCAGGCCACATAGGGCTTTAAAGGTAAAACCATGACCTTGAAATTGATCCGGTATTTGATCGGCAGCCAGTGCAGTTGCAGCCAGTCCAGTATCTATTCATAAACTGCCACAAATCTCCATGAACAGCATGGAAATTTGTGGAATGTTTGCGCCAGTTGCCCTTCCATGAATATCACTTCATGAACCATGAATTGCCCAAAATTCGTGACGAATTTTAGTTTGTGAGCCCGTTTTTGCCTATCCCTAGGGGACACAATCCTGTTGCCCAGGAAACCATCCACCATTCTCTGCTTTACTATGGAACTCTACTGGCGATCTCTTTGCCTTCCAATATTGTGTGGCAATACTTTCACCCCCATCTAGCTCTTGACAAATTGCAGTATAATGTAAATGGGTATATGCATCCACTAAAAGGAATTTCGTATGGATCAATAACATCTACTTCAAAGAGCATATTCCCTGCCACATTAGTCTCAATGGTACATACATTTGGATGTACATATCCATGTGCATTCATACCTTAATTTCACTAACTAGTTAACGCAACCATGTTTGGTCAAGGAAGCATAAGCCTCGGAACCTTGTTGATGGGGAATGTTAGAACCATCTTCATGTGAAAAGGTTCGTGCTGTTTTGCAGAGGTGTGTGAAAACATCATTGCAAAAAGGAGCACTTTGTTTCACAGAGGAGAAACATGTTTGTAAAATCCATACCCCCATTTTTGTTTTGACTTGTCCACCCTAAATTGGCAACAGTAGCTGATAAAATGGGATTTTGATCTTTTTCAAAAGCAAGGATAAGCTGGGTCATGTATCTGTTGGACAGGTACACATAACAAGTGACAACTCTGAAGCCAATGGACTAACTCTTTTTTACTTTTTAAAAATCTCTTTCTTTAAAAAAGAAGAAGAAGAAAAAGAACGGGGTGCAGGACCTAAAATCCAACAACTAAGTAAGATTGGGGGGGAGAAAACAAAAACAATACATAAAGCCAAGACAAAATTAAAACAACAGTGGTGGCGGATCTACGCATAATTTTCTATAAACGGTTTTCAGATATATCTTTTTTAAAAAGTCCATATGCAATTGCCATCTATATGATTTACTGGAGGTGGGCTTTTATCTTTCCAATATTGTAATATAAGTTGTCTAGCTGTAGTAAGGGCATGAAGGGTCCATTAGCCTCCAAGAGATGGGCAGACAGTTTAAAGGTACATAGGAATCCTTAGAGATCAGTAAACATTCTAATACAAAATTGATACGAATAATAACATCTTTCCAGAAAAAAAGAATGAGTGGTCATTCCTGAAGCTTATGATCAAGGGACACATCCTATAAGTCACAACACCATCAGTTAGACATCCTACTCAATCCTTTGCTAAAGAGACGCTGTGCTGTCCAGTGTATTGTAAACATAATTTTTTGCTGAATAAGTCTGAACTTAAGATCCATAGAGAGAGTAGGTATAAACTTTAAGGCCATATCCCATTGATTTGACAAAATAGGGTGATCTAATTCCTTATTCCATTCATTTCTAAGACTGCACATCATATTTGTTAATTGCCACCAAATGCTTATAAACAAATATTGTAGGTTTCCTTTTCTGCCTTGATTCAATTAGAGTTTCTAGGAGCAAAGGGGACTAACTCAATAGGGGCTTGTTTGCAGAAGCAAGGGCAAAATAGGAGCAGCTGTCTGAAATGACTTTCCCCAGCAAAGAAGAGAAAGGGAAGAGAGTTTTGTCGCAGTCAGTAACAGCTCTGGCTAGAAATGCCAGATATGTTTTTATATGGGCACTGTGATCTCTCTTGCTTTAGTGAACCCCCTGGGGCTGATAAGGATCTTGCTTCTTCCTGCAGTCAATTCAGGCATCACACAATAGTGTGAACCACAAGTCTTGTTGGGAAGAACATTGTTCCTGAGGGCAAAACAACCACCCACACACCCATCCACCCAAACACGGACGCAGGCACAGTCACACTACAGCTCTAATTGGACCAAATAAATGAGAGGGTATTATCCTTCCAACTGGACATGTTGAAACAAAAGATGGTACAATGGGGAATTGTTTCATTTTTTACTGGGGTTTATGCTTTTCGGGATGTAGAACTCTTACCGACTATACCAAACAATTCTGCACTTTAAGTTGCTGATCAGGTATGTGTGGGGAGAGGGGGTCATACTGCTTTGTTATTGGTCATGTCTTCATGTTTGCAATACAGGAAAGGAGAGCTAGTTAGAGACAACTTGGAAGTGCTCCAGATTCAATCTGGTCTCAGAGGCAAAGCAGGTTACCTATAGAATTAACAAAGGGGGAAATGTCATTAAGTAAATAGCTTAATGCCAATCTGGCTGTGTTATATCACTACTGATATTAGTTTAAAAACAGCTAAGTTGCATTTACATTCAGATAAAGGAAAGTACAGCGAATGGCCTTCATGCCCTCCTTACAGGCTTCCCAGAGGGATATGATTGACCATTGTGAGAAACAGGATGCTGGACTAGGTGGGCCTGTGGTCTGATTCAGCTGTGTTCATATGTTCTTAAGGTGCTAGGGAAGAAGGACTCCTGCCAAAGTGACTTCTGCATTACTTCAGCTGGCAGCACTTCAGCTCATTTAGGAAGAATGCCAGCTGTTCCCTGGTGAGGGCTTCTTTTCCTTTTCCCAGAAATCTGGTTTCAGTTGTCCAGCCACTGGGCTTCCAACAGGGCAAAGTAAAGCTGTGCTTATTACATCACCTCCAATATTAATACAGCATCATGCACCCCTCCTTTTTCTTGACCAACTACGCCTTTACACCCAAATTTTAATAACTTCTGCTAGAACACTGGACAAAGCCTGCTTCTGTCAGTTTCTGAATGAAATGACTTTTGCACTTCATCAGGACACCCCAAATTAAATTCTTCTTTCACAGACATGACCCTGTTTGCTTATCCATCCTCCCACTTTAGCAAACACTGACATTGCTTTTGGGCATCGTACATTGGGACACAAGAAGGAAATGGTGCATATCAGTATGTTTGGTTTGGCTCATGTGTGCTATTGGTGTGATGGAAAGTGCTGTCAGGTCACAGCTCACTTATGGTGACCCCATAGAGTTTTCAAGGCAAGAGACATTCAGAGGTGGTTTGCCATTGCCTGCATCTGTGTAGCAACCCTGGTATTCCTTGGAGGTCTCCCATCCAAATACTAGCCAGGGCCATTCCTGCTTAGCTTCTGAGCAGTGTTCCCTCTAAGCTGAGTTAGTGTGAGCTAGCTCAGTTTTTTAGCCTCTGGCTCACACATTTTTGTCTTAGCTCAGGAAGGATGGCTCCAGAGCAAACTAATTTATGCAGTTGCCAAATTGCTCACTCACAACTTTAATGCTAGTAGCTCACAAAGTAGAATTTTTGCTCAGAAGATTCCACAGCTTAGAGGGAGCATTGCTTCTGAGATCTTATGAGATCAGGTTACCCTGGGTTATCCAGGTCAGGTCTCAAATGCTGTTACAGGAGAATAAATTTCTTTCTTTCATTGTAAGCAGGGCTAAAGAAAAGCTCCTGAGACCAGCCCTGAGAAACAGTGGCACTGAGAAGATGCCAGTTCAGTCCAGTAATGCTCCTTGGCTGTGAGCCTGCTACAGCCTCAGCTCCTTTTTGCTGTCAGGAAAGCCCTATGCAGTCACCCTCATTAGGTAGGCATGTAACATGCCAGACCTTTGCTCCAGAAAATGTGCAAGCCCGTTCTCAGACACATATATTCTGGTGTACGTTATCACTATTCATGAACATGCAGGTTTTCCCATGCAGAAAATGTGCCAAAAATAGTCAGTGGGAGGTTGTCAGTAAAGGAAGTCAGCGTAGAAATCTGTACCACTCACACACATTTATTCTACATATATAACTGCAGACTGCCTGAAAGCATCTTACAGTAGCGTCCTGTATATGCCAACTTCTATTAACAGTAGATGTTGCTTTAGAATAGATGAAACCGTACTTGCTTTGCAGTCTTATCAGAGCCACGTGTGGAGAGTGGCAATGAAAAGGAGCTGCAGGCTCTGCTCCTCCCTCACCACTTGACTGGGTGCCTCTTAGTGCAAGCAAGTTCCAGGCTGCAGACCTTCCCTCTTCTGCAGCCTGGGATGATTCAGGGGTGTGCTCCCTTACGGGGAGCAGAGTTGCACAGTTCTTTAAATCAGTGGTTCCCAGTCTTTTTGGTATGGTGACCCAAAAGTCCAAATTCACTTGGTGTGGTGACCAGCCATAGCTGGCCCAAGGGATTTTTTTTTTTTTTGGCAGCTTAGGCAGACCTTGGCACCCATCTAGTTCAGCATTCCATTTCCTACAGTGGCTAGCCAGATGTAAGCACAGCTTCCCCAGCTATAAACCCCAAACTAGTGCCATTCGGACACATACAGCCTTTGCATACGGAGGTTTCATTCCAGCCTCTGACCACCATCTGCTTCTCCATTCCTCCCTCTAATCTCCCCTAAGATTCTAAAAAACTCGCTCTAGTAACCAGAGGGTAACTTTGACTTGATCAACATGCCTATGTGGTTAAGAAAAAAATAAACTAATGTTTGACCAGGACGATACTGTTTCCAGGGTCAGATCTTGGTTTCCAAAATACAAAAGAAAGCAATGAAAAGGGCAGGGATGGCCATTAGGGAGGGCTGGTCTGTAACCCACTTTCAGAGGCTTCATGACCCAATTTAGGGTCCCAACCCATAAGTTACATAAGAACATAAGAGAAGCCAATGTTGAATCAGGCCAATAGCCCATCTAGTCCAACACTCTGTCACACAGTGGCCAAAATATACCAGGTGCCATCAGGAGGTCCAGCAGTGGGGCCAGGACACTAGAAGCCCTCCCACTGCTGCCCCCTCCAGCACCAAGAATAGAGTGCATCACCTGCCCCAGACTGAGAATTCCCATCTATACTCTGTGGCTTATAGCCACTGATGGACTTCTGCTCCATATGTTTATCTAATTCCTTCTTGAAACTGTCCATGCTTGTAGCTGCCACCACCTTCTGGGGCAGTGAATTCCATATGTTAATCACTCTTTGGGTGAAGAAGTATTTCCTTTTATCTGTTCTAACCCGACTGCTCAGCAATTTCATGCAGTGCCCACGAGTCCTTGCATTGTGAAACAGGGAGAAAAGTACTTCTTTCTCAACCTGCTCAATCCCATTCATAATCTTATAAACCTCGATCATGTCACCCCTCAGCCGTCGTTTCTCCAAGCTAAAGAGCCCTAAGCGTTTTAACCTTTCTTCATAGGGAAGGTGTTCCAACCCTTTGATCATTCTAGTTGCCCTTCTCTGCACTTTTTCCAATGCTATAATATCCTTTTTGAGATGTGGCGACCAGAACTGTACACAGTATTCCAAATGATGTTGCACCAATGATTTATACAGGGGCATTACGATACTGGCTGATTTGTTTTCAATTCCCTTCCTAATAATCCCCAGCATAGCATTGGCCTTCTTTATTGCAGCTACACACTGTCTAGACATTTTAATTGAGTTATCTACTACGACTCCAAGATCTCTCTCTTGGTCAGTCTCTGCCAGTTCAGACCCCATCAACGTGTATTTATATTTAGGATTTTTGGCTCCAACGTGCATCACGTTGCACTTGGACACACTGAACCCCATTTGCCACGTTGACGCCCACTCACCCATCCTCGATAGATCCCTTTGGAATGCCTCACACTCCTCCCTGGTTTTCACCAACCTGAACAACTTTGTGTCATCTGCAAATTTACTCCTGCACTGCTTACTCCCAATTCCAAATCGTTAATAAACAAGTTAAAAAGTATTGGACCAAGTACCGATCCCTGTGGTACCCCACTGCTTACCACCCTCCACTGAGAAAGTTTCCCATTTATACTCACTCTCTGTTTCCTGTTTATGTCAGTTTTTGATCCACAAAAGGACTTGTCCTTTTATCCCATGACTATTGAGTTTACTTAGGAGCCTTTGATGAGGAACTGTATCAAAAGCTTTCTGGAAGTCAAGGTAAATAATATCTATTGGGTCCCCCTTGTCCACATGTTTGTTCACTCCCTCAAAAAACACTAACAGGTTAGTGAGACAAGATCTTCCCTTACAGAACCCATGCTGAGTCTGCCTCAATAGTTTTTGTTCATCAATGTGCCTACTAATTCTCTCCTTAATAACAGTTTCCACCAACTTCCCCGGTATTGATTGCAGACTGACTGATATGTAATTTCCTGGATCTTCCCTGGAGCCCTTTTTAAAGATGGGAGTGACATTAGCTACCTTCCAGTCCTCAGGAATGGAGGCAGATTTTAAAGAAAGATTACATATATTTTTTTTTTTAAACAAAATTTTTATTGGGATGCGCTCAACATTTTCAACAACGTTACCAATACAATTTGAAAAAATTTCGGGCTTCCAGTCTGGGATTCATGGCATCCTGACGTGTTCTGGCTTGTTCTCAGAGCTCCCAGAGCATACGGAGGGTCTTGACGACAGGGTGGGCTTCATATAGCCCACCGCAGATCTCCCCAGGCAGGGGGGTGACTGGCAGCGAGCCTTGGCCCGAGAGGGAGTTGAGATCGGCTGATAGCGGGGCTTTAAAGAGCGTCGCGACCAGCCTTGATCCCCTCCCCCCTAGAAGGCACTTCGGAAATTCTCTACAAGACCCCACCGAGTTGGATTCTCAACATAAGAACGCATGACCCAGACTTCCAAGACATTCTACTGAAACTGATATCAAGGAAACACTGCTATAACAAGACACGGACTTTGAAGGTAACTTTTTAAAATTGCTCACCGGAGACGCATTTTGGCCAAGAGTAAACAACATCTGATGAAGTGCATGATCGTGCTGTATCTTTTGTACTAACACCAACTCCGAAAAAGAGCAGTTAAACAGCTAAAAAAGGCCAAAAAGCCGGTTTGTTGAACATTCCTGCGGTTGGAATATTGACTTTAAAATAGAAACTAACAGCAAGCCCCGCGAGAACTAGTGTGGAAAAGTACTCTAGCTGCAGCAGAAATCGCCAGAACAGGAAGTGACCTCAGACCAGACAAGTAATATTTCCTAGAGAAGACCAAGGAGGCCGGAAGAAGGGAGGAAATCAGAGACAAGGGGGACAACTAAGATTGCCAGACAGGAAGTGAGTAACCGGAAGAACCATCTACCATAGAGAAATTGCGCCCGCCATTTTGAGAAGGTCAGAAAAATTATACTTCGATTTTAACCAAAAGACTTAATAGAAAAAAGTGAAATTAGAGCGATTTAGGTGGGCATAAGAAGGACTTTAATTTGATGTAAGTTTTAGGTGAATTTTAAACAACGGCTTACGATCTGCAGCAACGACAGAGGGCGAACTCCTGGTCCTCCCCAAAAATGACTGCTAAAGAAGAAAAGAAGCTACAGGGCCTGATGGAAGCTATGGAGAAATGAGTGATGGACGCGTTACAAAAGATGGAAAAAACTTTAGTAACAGAAGTATCAGACTTGAAAAAGGACCTATCTGGGATTACAAAAGAGATACAGACGCTGACTAAAAGAGCAGATGAGATGGATGAAAGAGTGAAGAGAGTGGCATCCAATGTTGCTGAGGTTGCTATAGAAACAGAAAAAGTTAATGTGATGGTCCAATACAATGCAATGCTTAACCATATGAGATTCAGGGGGATCCCTGAAGACAAAAGTGAGAACATTCATTCTGTTATGGTGGATGCTGTTGCAGATTTTTTAAAAATGGAAGAGGAGAAGGTGGCGGCACAGATTGATGTGGTGTACAGAGTCAACTCTGCGATTGCGCAAAGGAAAAAATTACCCAGAGATGTGATTGTCCAGTTTATATCCAAAAAACTGAAGGAGCAGGGGTCTTTTTTGGGGGGAGCACACCGGAGCAAAGCTCTGGGAGCTCAGGAGCCAAGCCCCGCCCCCAGCCGGTGTCCCGGAGAGTCTTTCAGGCAGCCGAATGTCAATTTCAGCTCCGTTGTACCCTATGGGTCATTGAAGTCAATGGTGAAAACATAGGGTATATTCTGGGGGCTGGAGGGGAGGGGTTTGAGGGAGAGGCTCCAAACTCACAGGATAGCTGATGGAGCCTCTCCCCAAGATACCCACCAAGTTTCAAGAACATTGGATCAGGGGTCCAATTCTATGGGCCCCCAAACAGGTTGCCCCTATTCCCTCCATTGTTCTCTATGGTGGGAAAAAAGTACGTTTTTTCCCACCATAGAGAACAATGGAGGGAATAGGGGCAACCTGTTTGGGGGCCCATGGAATTGGACCCCTGGTCCAATGTTCTTGAAACTTGGTGGGTATCTTAGGGAGAGGCTCCATCAGCTACCCTGTGAGTTTGGGGCCTCAAACCCTCCCTCCAGCCCCCAGAATATACCCAATGTTTTCATCATTGACTTCAATGGCCAATAGGATATAATGGGGCCGAATTGCCGCCAAATTTCTTTCATTCCCTCTTTTCCTTCTCTCTTTTTCCTCTTTCCCTCCTTCTTCTCTTCTCTCTTTCTTTCTTTCCCACCTTCTTCTCTTCTCTTTTTTCCTCCTTTCCCTGTTTCCCTCCCCTTTCCTTCTCTTTCTTTCCTTCTTTCCTCCTTCTGTGGCCCAACTCTCATGAGAAGGAGTTTAAACTTTAAACCCCTTCTCTCTTAGCTCCCCCACCCAGACCAGCTGGGGAAGGGAAGGGGAGGCTTTTGAAGATGCCTCCCCCACTTTTGCTTCCCCTTCTGACATCACTTCTGGTGATGTCAGGGGGCGTGGCATATGCTAATAGCCTAATAGCTCATTAGCATACCATATGCTAATGAGCTCCTGCAGCTGTTTTTCTATGAAAAGACCCCTGTGAAGGAGGATCTATTTAAGCAACAGTTTCAGGAAGATTTCACAATTGACAACAAGAAAATCATGATATTAAATGAACTACCCAGAGCAATTCTTCAGGATAGACGACTCTTTAAAGACTTGATTGATGAACTGAAAACAGAGGGTATAAGATACAGATGGGAAATTCCAAAAAGTGTCAGTTTTACATTCAAGCAGAAGAGAGTCACCATCAAGTCAGTAGAGCAAATGACCAGATTCATCAATGATAACTTTAAAGACTCTGATAAATAAGTACAAAAACAACATGGAGAGTCAAATTATATCATGGAATGTCAATGGACTTAATTCACCTCAAAAAAGAAAAAATGTTAGACTTTGGTTGGAAAAACAAAAATGTGATATTGTCTGTTTGCAAGAAACACATATTAAAAAAACTGATGCTAAATTTTTGATTCAAAAAAGATTAGGAGAGGAGTTTTATTCCCTCTCCTCCCAAAAGAAAAAAAGGAGTTGTTATATATATTAAAAAGGAATTGGAACCAAAAGAAGTTTTTAAAGATAATGAAGGGAAGCTTTTCGCGGTAGAAGCCATGCTGCAGAGCAAAAAGACTTTAATTGTTAACCTTTATGCTCCAAACGGTGCGAAGGAAAAAATTTTCCAGGATTTGTGGGAACAGCTACGACAGCTAACCTATGAGCAAATGATATTAATGGGTGACTTTAATGGTACTGTTAATAATGTTATTGATAGAAAATCCCAAAAAGGAAACGAAGGCATGGGCAAACTTCCGAAAATCTTTTTTCAATTGGTTAAACATGAACATCTGGAAGATGTTTGGAGAGTTAAAAATCCCAAGGATAGAGAGTATTCCTTTTACTCATCAAGACATGAATCTTTCTCAAGGATAGACATGATGTGGATGACTGAGAATTTGATCTTGCAGACACGCAAAATCGAGATGTTACCTAGAACTCTCTCTGACCATAGTCCAGTAAAATGGTCAACGTATGTTAAAAGAAAGAAATTCCGATGGAGACTCAATGAGGATTTGCTGGACAAACAAAATATTGTGGACAAAATAAGGACAGAAACCCAAACATATTTTCAACTGAATTTAAACAAGGATGTACAGACGCAAACGGTATGGGAGGCCTATAAAGCTGTGATGAGAGGACACCTGATTGCAATCAATAATAATGAAAAGAAACAACAATTGAAAATAGATAAAGAGATTACGGAAAATATTCGGAAAAAAGAAATGGAGCTTAAGAAAAGGCCTGGCAAAAAGAAGATTTTGAGAGAATTGAGGATTTTAAAGGAACAATATGAGGCGAGGTTAAACAAAGAAGTATATTGGGACTTGAAAAAATTGCAACAGAAGTCCTTTGAAGGTGCAAATAAACCTGGTAAATATTTGGCATGGCAACTGAAGAAAAGAAGAGAGAATAAAACAATCACTAAATTGAAAGATGGAAATAAAGAAATTTCAGACCCAGGAGGGATCCGGAGGGAATTTTATAAATATTATGCGACTCTTTTTCAAGCAAAACAAGTGGATCTGCAAAAGATGCAAGTCTATTTATCTAAGGTTAATTTGATACAACCAAGCCTAGAAATGAAAGCAATATTAAATGCTGTAATAACTAAAGAAGAAATCAGTAAAGCAATAGGAGAGGCAAAGATTTCCAAAGTTCCAGGTCTGGATGGTTTTTCAGCTAAATTTTACAAAAAACTTCATGAAGACCTGGTTCCAGTGTTAGAGATTCTTTTAAACGAAATTAGGAGAACTGGGAAGATTCCAGATTCCTGGAATGAAGCTGCGATCACCTTAATTCCGAAAGAAACGCAAGATTTAACGAATGTAAAGAATTATCGACCTATCTAACTGTTAAACAACGATTATAAGATTTTTGCAAAAATATTAGCAGAGCGCCTTAAAGGGTTCTTGAAAGATACTAATGCTGAAGATCAAGCCGGATTCTTACCAAATAGACAAATAAAAGACAATATGAGGGTTGTTTTAGACGCAATTGAGTATTATGATAAACACCCGGAAAAAGAAGTTGGCTTTTTATTTTTGGATGCAGAAAAGGCATTTGATAATTTGAATTGGGAATTTATGTTTAAAGTGTTCGAGAAATCCCAGATGGGCGCAGAATTTATAAGAATGATTCAATCAATATATAAAGAACAAAAAGCTACGGTGATTGTGAATGCAGAACCAACAGAAGTGTTCCGGCTCAGAAAAGGTACCAGACAGGGTTGCCCCCTGTCACTATTGCTATTTATCTGGATTTTGGAGATTTTGCTGCAAATGGTTAGAGATGACGATAACATAAAAGGTTTGAATGTTAGAGGTTTTTCATATAAACTACGAGCATTTGCGGATGATATTATGTTTATTGTTGAAGATCCTGTTAATAATATGCCTAAGGTATTTGAAAAAGTAAAAGAGTTTGGCGATCTCGCAGGGTTCTATGTAAATAAGAATAAGTCCAAGATATTGTGTAAAAATATGATAGGTACAAAGCAACAAATGTTACAAAACGTGACAGAATGTGAAGTGGTTAAAAAGGTTAAGTATTTGGGAGTTGAAATTACAATGAAAAATATAGACTTGTTTAAGAATAATTATGAAAAACTGTGGGTTTCGATAAAGAGTGACTTAGAAAAATGGGAAAAACTTAGATTATCTCTTCTTGGAAGAATTGCCGTTGTCAAAATGAATGTACTGCCCAGGTTAATGTTTTTGTTCCAGACAATACTAATTGTGAAAGATGTGAAAGTGTTGGTGAAATGGCAAAGAGAAATCTTTAAATTCATCTGGGCAGGAAAGAAGCCAAGAATTAAAATGAAGATAATGTACGATACTAAAGACAGAGGTGGCTTCCAAGTCCCGAATTTGCGTTTGTATCATGAAGCTGTATGTATGTCTTGGTTATCTGATTGGGTCAATTTGGAAAATAGAAAACTCTTAGCTCTTGAGGGGCACGATTGCAGATTTGGCTGGCATGCCTATCTTTGGTATGGGAAAAATAAAGTTGATTCAATGTTTAAGCATCATTATGTAAGGAGAACATTGTTTGATGCATGGACCAGGTACAAGGATACAGTTTCCGATGAGAGGCCTTTGTGGATTGTTCCAGCAGCAGTTATACATCCTTTTTCAGAACATAAAGGTAATGATTGGTTGAAATACCAAGAACTGTTGCAAAAAGAGGGGAAAAATATGTTTTAAAACCAAATAATGAACTAGAATTTGAGTATGGATGGTTACAATATTGTCAAATAAGGGATATTTACAAAAAAGATTGTAAAGAGGTTGGTTTTAGAGCTAAGAATGATGAGTTTGAAAATATATGGTTGAAAAGAGAGCGAAAAATGATCTCAAAGATGTATAAAACTTTGTTGACTACATATACTTTGGATGAAACTGTTAAAGAGCAAATGATAAAATGGGCCATAAACATGAACAAAGAAATTTCTATGGAAACATGGGAGTTTTTGTGGAAAAGATCCTTTAAAATGTCTACCTGTGTTAATGTAAAAGAAAATTGCTACAAGATGATGTATAGGTGGTATATGACACCAAAAAAGATTGCTAATATTAGTATGGATAAGAACTTGAGTAATAAGTGTTGGAAATGTAAAAAAACAGAGGGTTCTTTTTACCATATGTGGTGGTCATGTGATAAACCAAAGGTATACTGGTATAATATACACTGTGTGATGCAGAAAATATTAAAAATCCCAATTGGGAGAAGACCGGAACTTCTTCTCGTAGGTTTGACAATGGAAAGAATTCCACAGGAAAAAAGGACATTATTATGGTACATGATTACATCGGCGAAAATGGCCTTCGCTCAGCAATGGAAAGCAGAGAAGGTGCCGGATATACATGACTGGTTTAGAAAATTGCTGTTTTTAGCGGAAATGGACAAAATGACAAAAAAGCTAAATGGACAAATGGCAGAACAGTATATAAAAGATTGGGAAGGTTTGAAATTGTATTTGGAAACTGAATAAAGAATGAAGGGGAAAATGTACAATTTAGATCTGTATGGATACTGAATGAGAAGTGAAATGAATTCTGAATTGTATTATACTGTTATATGAAAATATGTTGAAATTAGTTAGATGTTTTATATATTTGAAATGTGTTACCTGGTTTGTCGATTCATATAAGTCTAAACCTGATTACCGTCTAATATATACTTTTTTTTGTTATTAGCAGTGTTGGAAGCCTATTAGGGGGGTGGGGGGATGGGATGGAAATTTTTTCAAATTGTATTGGTAACGTTGTTGAAAATGTTGAGCACATCCCAATAAAATTTTGTTTAAAAAAAAGAAAGAAAAAATTTCCAGGCTTCCAACACTGCTAATAACAAAAAAGTATATATTAGACGGCAATCAAGTTTAGACTCATATCAATCGACAAACCAGGTAACACATTTCACATGGGTGGAAAGTTAACGCTGCCACAGCAGGAACACTTAAAGGAACTACAGTTCCTCATTCAGAAGACCGGCAGGACCGTGTCTTTTGCGTCCCTTAAACAGCTTCTTTTGGAAATTCAGAAAAATTGTCCTTGGTACCCAGAGGGCGGATCCCTGAAATTAAGAGACTGGGAAAAGATTGGTAGGACACTCCATGCAGAGCCTCAAGCTCCTGTAGAGATATTGCATTCTTGGTATGAGTGTTATTTTGCAGTTGAGTCCATTAAGCCTGTCTCCTCAATGGCTTCTCTTATATATGAGGATGGGACAGAGCAGCTTCCTGCTTATGTCTGTGGGGTACAATTGGTGCTTCCCAAGCCACCACTGTCTAAGCCACTACCACCTACTTCTGTGCCTTCAGCCCCTCCAGAGGCTGTGGTGATGCCTCACAAGAATCCTCCTATGGGGGATTCTCCAGACCCCTCAGAGTCTTCAGAGCCAAGGAGAATTTCCCCACAAAGTGTCCTTCTGGACCACTTGCAAGAGAACAACCCTTCCCTAGAAGAAATCAAAGAAAATTCTGACATGCTCTCTGTTTGCCCAGTACATTTTACCGGGGAACAAGATGATCAAGATAATCAAGTCATTGAATACAAGCCATTTTCTTATCCTATTCTCACAGAATTGAGGAAAGGAATTAGGGACATGGGACTTCAGAGTAGTTATGTGCAAGATATGCTGGAAGCAATTATGAAAAATCAGACTCTTATCCCTTATGACTGGAAAACAACCTGCCAGATGCTTCTATCTCCAGCACAATATGTAGTCTGGGATAGTGAGTTTCAGCAACAGTGTCACATTTGAGGACAAGCCTCCGGGGGAGCTTACACAGTGGAACAACTTTATGGACGTGGTAACTTTGCTCAAGCCGATCAGCAAATTGTGTTGCCCGCTGCTACCCTGGAAGTTTCCTCTCATTGTGCTTTCCAAGCATTCCAATGCATTCCTGCATCTGGAAAGCCTCTACAGTCCTTGACGACGACTCGGAGGAGGAAAACCCCTGGGCAGTGGTCCAATACTTGTCTCACTGGTCATTGTATCAAAATGTTGTTTGTATTTTTGTTCATTTGTGGTCTCTCATTGGAATGGCATCGCCTGCCACAGACTGACCCTGGGGGATGGATGAGGGTCTGCCTCACCAGCAACAAGACCTATGTCACTCACACCTTCTCAGATCAGGTGCTTGAGCCATTCTATGTTTGCTTTGAGCACAATGGCACTGGAACCCCACTGGGTTGGCTGCCTTGGGCTCAGTGCAACACCATCATTCATTTCAATCAGACCTCCTTAAATTGGCAGGTAACCAAAGGCACTCAGAATACCGCAAAATTTACTGTCAATCAAAGCTGTCCCTCACTGGACCTTGATGATTTTAACTTCACTTTGCAGCTCCAGCTTAATACTTCTGGAGTGGCCTGGTTTGCTTGCAACCACTCTTGGGCCAATTCCAACAATGGTTTGTTTTGCTTAGTGACTGCTGCATTGTCATGCAATACATCCTCTTATTCCTCAGATTTCTGGCTTAATGCTACATGCGGAGCCCATGCAGTTAACAATAGGGAATTTCACATTACCGAGACTCTGCCGGATTGAAGCCGTTTCTGATTCGTCTTGAAGTAAACCGGTACAGGGCTGCCATTTCACACATGGCTTTCCCTGACCGGAAAAGAGCCGAATCAGAAGCGGTTTGGCATTTCAGATTGCACCGCTTTGTTTTCCCGCCGGTTCCCGCCATGCCTTTTTTTTAAAAAAATGTTCGCTTTAGAGCGCTATAGCGCTATAGTGCTATAAAAACAACACTGTAGGCATTCCAATGGGGTTGCTATGATGCTATTGCGCTATAGCGCTATAGCGCTATAACGCTCTAAAGCGAACGTTCAAAAAAAAAAAGCCGGAGATCGCCCGCGCGGGCGAAAAAAGGCGGGAAAAAAGTGTATCGGATCCGGGAGAAGAAACTGATGACTACTTGGAAGCGGTTGACAGGTAAAACGCTTCAGCCCCGTTTCCTGAACGGGACAGAAGCGATTCTGTGTGAAATTACAAATATATTCCGGTAGGGAACCGGTTCTAAAACGGTTCTGTCTGAAATGCCAGACCAGAAACCGTTTGGGAACCGTTCCTCTTCCGGATTATATCATCTGTCTGAAATTCCCCAATGTTTCAAAACCTGGGTTCTTCCTCATTCATCATCTTCGTGTGTGGTGAACCTCCCCTTGCCTACAAACATGTTCCTTATCCTTTTCAGGATCGTTGTGCTTTTGGCAATCTTCAGCTCCTTATCCTTCCAACTTCAAACATGCCTACTGGCTGCTTAGCAGTCCAAGAACAAGAGGCTGGACAAAATTTTATTGCAGAATGGCTTTTTCACTTTCACAGTCCCCATCAGAATATTCTCCCATATCTTGAAGCAACAGCTGGCCTCATTAGCCTGAGTAGGCACCGTGCCCTTCCCCGAGGTGCCTGTGATCTTGTCAATATTGTTTTACCTTTTCCAAGCATGAGGTTCCACACCTTTTGGAGTCCTCACTCCCAATTCACCTGGCTTGTGCTGATTATGTAGGCCATCTCGCTTGTCACCTTCCTAAAGACCCTAGATTTTCTTTATTGCAATCCGTTCCACACTCTCTCCACTGTTTACATCACTCACAGCCTCTGCCTGCAGCCCCCACGGTCTTTTCTGACGGGGGAAGACAGCGTGGTGCTATTGTATATCAGCAAGCTGGGGGTTGGCAGGCTCAATACACTGCTCCTCAAGCAACTCCACAACGGGCCAAACTGGCTGCTGCTATTTTAGCATTTCAAGTTTTTGCCACCTCTCCTTTCAATTTAATCGCTGATACTCAGTATGTGGTTCGTCTGATTTCTAGCCTCCCTAGAGCTTATGTTGCCTCTAGGGTGGATGCTAACCTCATGGCACTTTTTCTTACCCTGAAGCAACTTCTGCAAGCTCGTGAACATCCCTACTATGTAGCCCACATCTGAAGTCACTCTGGCCTCCCTGGTCCCTTAACAGAAGGGAATGCTAAAGCTGATCAAGCAGTCCATGGGCTTTTTACTGATCCTGTGGAGAGCCATCAGTTCTTTCATCAAAGCTCCCATGGCTTGGTAGCACAGTTTGGCATTCTCCTGGAGGAAGCTCAGGCTATTGTGGCTTCCTGCCCTCACTGTGCAGGCTTGTCCCACTGCCCTGAAGGAGGTGTCAGTCCTCGTGGCCTAGGTCCTTGTGAACTTTGGCAAATGGATGTTACTCATGTTCCTACTTTAGCTCCATGGAAATATGTACATATTTGTGTTGATACTTACTCTGGTGCGCTTTGGGCTACCTCCCTACGAGGTGAAACAGCTAGTCATGTCATTTCTCACTGTCTTGCCGCCTTTGCAACTTTAGGCCGTCCTGCCAAGATGAAAACTGATAACGGCTCTACCTATACCTCTCAAACCTTTCAGCAGTTTTGCACCCACTGGGATGCTGTTCTTTCCCATGGAATTCCTTATAACTCTACAGGACAAGCTGTTGTAGAGCGAGCCAATCGCTCCTTTAAAACTATTTTAGACAAACATTTAAAAGGCATGAAAGGTGGACCCATACCAAATCAGGCCTGGATCATGCAGCAGGTCCATCTAGTACCTGTGCTTCCGCAGTCCAAGGTGTTTTATCGGGCCCTGCCTGACTGTACTTGGTTGGGTCCGGTTCCTCTGTTAACCTGGGGGGGAGAGGGTATGCTTCTGTTTTGTCGCCCACAGGTCCTCTCTGAGTTCCAGCGAAGTGTGTGCATCCAGTGCATGGCGTGGTATCACAGGGAGCAGAATCCAGTACCAGAGCTCCAGAGCGTGAGACTAACCAAGAATCTCTGGCAACCACGCCTGAAGACCACACAGGCCCCTCTGATAACCTGGGGAACAGTACAGCGACTGCCAATTCAGCTCACACCTAATTTGCAACACTCTTTTTGAAACTTCCTAATGCAAGCTTCTCCATACTTTCCTAGTTTACAAGTTTTTCCCTATTTTGACAGTCAACAAGACAACTCTGCAGACTGGAGTCCAGAACACCACTTCCTGGTCTTTGATCATCAATTTTTGGACCCTTTACAGTATCCCTATGGGCCGGAACTGGTGGCAGGACCAACTACAGCCTGTCTTTATTATCTGTGTCTAGTTTGGTTCTATTCTGATCCTAGTGACTCTCCCTTTGGGTGGGGGAAAGTGGAGTTTCAGTTTAGAGACCTTGCCTTTCATGATTTCAAGCCTCGATTGTTTTTTCAATGATGACCAAGCTCTCTGGACTTAGTTCATGTGCGGGAACACTCTCAAGGCCATTTTGCTTTCTCTGGGACTCACACTCCTCCTGCTATAACTGATTATGATGAGCCGGAACCTAGGACGGCTGCCTGGTGGAGCTGGCTCGTGTGTTAATTTGCTATTTGTTTGAATGCTTGTATTTGGTTGTAATGTCTTTTTTGATCAAGGGTTTCCTTTACGTGTTTTCAGCCATATGACCCAAAGCATCAGGTTAATCTCTGGGAACAATTGACCCGGACTTCTAATCTGTCTTCCTTTTGCCTCCAAGAATCTGCTTCAATGCATGGTTTCCTTTCCTCTTGTGCAGTACCCATGTGTATCCCTCTAGATGTGTTAAAAACCTTTCTGCTCTCCCTCATGCCAATTACTCCACAGGGTGTGGGGGGTGATGGCAGTGAACCTTGCTTTGGGAGCAACTTTCGCCAATGGGGCCCACAATTAAAGTACCTGCCTCCTAATGCTATGGAACTCATAACTCCTTATGTTGTAGCAGGTAATAAAACCACTAATTGCTTTTGTGTTGGGATATCCACAGCCTGTGACCCTAAAAAGGGACAGCCCTGTATGGATCTTGGGAAAAATTACTCTTCTAATGACCTTAAGTGTAAAACAAAGCATGAATTAACAAACTCTCAAGGCAACCACACCCGGCTTCCACCGGGATGGTTTGTTACATGTGGGTCTAAAACTTTTAACTGGTTGCCAGGGAATTTGCCCAAAACTGTATGCTGCATTAGTCGCCTTGTAGTGGTCTTGCCTACATGTGATCAGCTGACTAATGACACTGCCCCTGCTGCCCCTGCTCAAGGGCGCAGACATGCAAAGTCCCTTGATTCTTCCTGTGATAGCAATGTTTCCTTGCTCAGCAAGGCTGAATATGTCTCTTTAGTCATATCTTTAGTAGGAGTTCCTGCATTAACAGTTGCTATTCATCGTATCATTACACAAGTAGCTTGTAGTCTAGCAAAAACTATTAATGCTACTTCTCAAGCCATAGCCCTTCTTAATGAAGAACAATAGGAGTTACACCATGCTACACTGCAAAATTGCCTTGGAATTGATTACCTGTTGCTCTTACATCATCAGGGTTGTGAGTCAGTGGAAGGAATATGTTGTTTTAATCTTACTGATAATTCCCATGCCATCCAACACAAAGTCCAGGTCCTGCATGGTCTAGCATCCTCTAACAAAGAAGATGGAATGCTCTATGGTCATGGCTCCCTGGTGGGTGGTTAGGAACTTGTTTGTACTACCTTGTTGTAATTAGCATTAGCATCATTGCTTTTTGTTGTTTTTTACAGTGTATCCCAACTCTCTTTTGTTCCTTTGGTGCATGTTCCACTGGTACACCAGCTTCCTATATGCCTGGTCCTCAAAAACCTATTTACTCCATCATCTATGCCAACTATTCTCGCCTAAGCCCTGATGACTCTGATTCAGACTAGTAATCACTTTCTGTCTCTCTGTTTTGAGTCCTGTTCCTTTACAATTCTGACAGCCTGGATTTTAACAAATTAAATTAAAAAGGGATGGAATGTAGGCATGGTAACTTTTGTGAGGCAAACCCGGAAGTGAAAATGCCTACATTATGTTCCTATATTAATGTTCCCACAGGGAAATATTGAGAATAATATTAACAAAGGCTGCAGTGAACATTTACTGAGAAACGGATAGCAGAAAACTTTTTGGAGATAAGGAGCTGTCCGGCAAAGCACATTATGTTCTTTTCACATAATATTTGCAACTTAGCACAATAGACTTATATGCTTATAACTATCTCTGTATATCCAACAGGGGGAGAGAGAAAAGACAGGAGAAAAACAATAGCTTGTTATGTGTATGATAGTAGCAATGTCTTTTCTGTAAACGGAGCAGGGGGGTAGGAAAGGGGGTGTGTTTTAATAAAACGCTGCTCAGTCTGCTGTTAACTGAGAAAGCTTGCTGCAGATCTTGTCTCCTGTCGTTCTTGAACTCTGTTCTTGAACCCCAAGCCTACAGTGTAGTGGTTAAGAGTGGTGGACTCTAATCTAGAGAACCAGGTTTGATTCCCCTCTCCTCCACATGCAGCCAACTGGGTGACCTCAGGTCAGTCATAAGTTCTCTCAGAGTTGTTCTATCAAGAGCAGTTCTCTCAGAGCTCTCTCAGCCCCACCGACCTCACAGGGTGTCTGTTGTGGGGAGGGGAAGGGAAGGAGAGTGTAAGCCAGTCTGAGACTTTGGCTGTAATCACACACAGTGCGCTTTCCAACTGGATTTTGCCAGTTCACACAGTAAAATCCAGTTGGAAAGTGCACTGAAAGTGGATTGAAATTGGATTATTTAGTGTTTGTGACTGCAGCCTCTGAGTGAAGGGTGAGGTATTAATCCAACTCCTCCTCCTCCTCCTTCTTCTTCTTGACAGGGCCGGTTTCTCTCACTGCACATGTTTCATGACTAACATTGTACACTCATCAGAACCAGTCCCCTGAACTACAACCTTTTCTTAATATTATTATTATTAGCCATATATTATAACGGGACAGCAACATGAGTTATAGGAGGACAGAATAAATAAAATAAAGCTTTTCCTCCCAGGAAACTGAAATGATGCAAAACCTTTTCACAGCTGTTCAATACAGGAGTTGTGCTGGAAAAACAAGCGAGTAACCTCATGACAGCATCTACCCAAGGCTTTCTAAATCCAGATTTGAGAAGATATGCATACTTTTCAAAGAGCAAATTCCATCTGGTATGGCTTTTTCATTCAGAACAAGATTGGTGAAATTCTTCTGCTCCACACAGATCGGGAGCCTTCACAACTCTGTCTATTCAGGCAGTTGTAGCAAACATGCCTATTTCCTGTGGTTTAATAGCTTATGTGTGTAGTAGGAGAATGAACAGGCCAGTCTTGTGCAGCCTGTGTTTCTGTATTAGTTGCATAACAGAACATCCCAAACAGGGAGCTTCCTGTCAAGATGGAAACTGTAAACAATGCTCAAGCTCCGCTGGCTTGGCACAAAGGGGACTACACGCTTCACAAGATGAAGCTAAATGTCATAGGAAGTCAGTCCACGGCTGATTAACAGCTGTAACTACCCCAAAGAGACTGTAGTGTTCTTAATATCAAGGGCCTTGATCCATCTTCTCCATGACGTTAACACCAGCTATGATCCTTCCACACCCAGCCCAGCTGTAATGGGAGCTAAATTGTGCCTTTCATCAGCACAATGAAATGCTTTGCCAGGAATTATTTCCATGGGGAAAACGAATGTAGCCAAGCAACTCAATGGAATCTCGCAGCTTGTTAGAGTGGGCAAACACAGGGAAAGTGCTACCAGGAGGCCTTTTTGTATTCTATTTAATTAAATGGCGTTAAGCTAATGTTTGCTGCAGGAAGGAACACGGGACACACACACACGATTTGTTTATAAAATGTATGTCTTGCTTTCCTTTATCTAAAAAAGCAAAGAGCTGGTTACTACCTTTGATGGAAGAGACACACATCCAGATGTATTGGATATTTGTTACCAGAACAATTTGGAGAACATGTGCAGTTACCATGAGAGATTATTCATGGCCTACTGTGTAAATTTTTAGCAATTGCACATCACATGAGAAAGCAACACCTGGGTCTAAATAAAATCTTTGTTCATATATTTATTTCTGGATGTGTGTTGTTTTACAATAGTAATATTGACCACTGAGGAAAACCCTAAGGCAGGGGTGTCGAACTCATTTGTTATGAGGGCCGGATCTGACGTAAATGAGACCTTGTTGGGCCGGGCCATGGGTGTCATAAATTGTAATGCCAAGTAGCGGAGATATAAACTTTATAAATGGCACAAACACAAAGATTTTTTTTTTACTTAAAACATGCTTAAAACCTTAGCTCTGTAAGCTGCAAATCTACTTTTGATTTATTGACATTCATCACAGAAATCTCATGCTCAGAGTTCTGAGTCTAGGACCCAGGTTAAAACATGAAATGGGTGAGTGATTAGGAGAGTCTGGTGAAGCAAACTATGATGCAGGAGCAGCAGCAGAACAACTGGAAGCAGGAGATGGCCAGTTCCACTGTGGGCCTGATGGAAGCCCTCCGGGGGCCTGATCCGGCCCCTGGCCCGCATGTTTGACACCCCTGCCCTAAGGGGCCGAAACGCGTATGGTCTACTGGCCATAAGATATACCCATCAATTGTATTTGTAAAACTTTCAGCTCTGTGTGTAAAAAGTTTTAAGAGTCTGATATTTGGATCATTTCTTTTAACCTATTTTATCTTTTACTAATGTGTACACCATAATAAATATTTGTATTTTTACAATAACTTATTTTGTTAGCTTGACCTTCATATATCACAGCCATATCTTGGGTTGAGTTCTCCCCCCCTTTCCCCCCTTGGTTTTTACTTAAAAGTAAAACAATTCCTTTTACAAACTAGCACAAAGAACATGTAAAACCCATAGTTGCAGAATCCAATTAAAAACTTGTGAGGCTTGAAATGATATCTTGGGGGAAAAAAAGGTTATTGAAAAGCTAAACAAAAATGCCAAGAAATAAATAAAATGGACTGATGGTGTTTGTCATATGACCTGGTGGCGGGATTGTACTGGGTAGATGAGGCAACTGTAAAGGACTTGTTCTGCATCCTCATTGGTCTAACCTTGATGAATGCAGGAGAGTAGAGTAAGTCCTTGCATGCTGATCTATAGTAACACAGAGTACATAACACATGTATCAGATAGTTATAGAACTGGTTAGGTTTGGACCTAGAGATGCCAATGCTTGGAAGGCACAATTCTGGCAAGGGGAAAGGGCCTACCCATCATGTACTTGATACAAAGCTGAGGAAGGGAAAGGGATCAGGACAGGCTGAGCAGGGACCAAGGTGTTTAAAAGCCAGCCCATGTGCTCACCTCACCATATTTGCTCCCATTATAATTGGAACACTGTGGATCAGAAGGGGTTCTCCAATCTTACTAGAAGTCACTTAAGCCATTCCAGTCATGAGGGAAACAATAACAAACATGTCAATAATGAAACTACCTTTCTCCTATCCCCTCCACTATAAGGGGAAAAAACCAACACCTGGCAACTGACCATAAATCTAAAACAGAAACCAAGTGCAATGCAAGATATACTTAGCCCCAATATCACGAACCAAACAACAGGCAATGAACACATGAGGATTAGTAGCATCAGTGTTCACTGAAACTATTTACCAATAGGACAAAGGGATGCAAAGGAAACTAGGGGAATCTATGCCATTGGAAGTTGGGTAGAAAAGGGAATTTGGGCAGGTGCTGGTTAGGGATAAGAAAACTTGAAGTCCCTTTTATGCACAGCTTTTTACAGAACCATGTCCTCTTTTGTATTCAGTGAGTCACCTATTTTGGCCAAACCCATATTCTGTGGCTCTAGTTCAATAGAGTGTGTGCCCGTAGCCCTTTGTAATAAGCGGAAATGCCATTGATCAGTCATTTGGCAGGAAAGAAGGGGAAGAGTAAGAATTCAGCCCTCCACTTTCCTTGCTGAACCATCTAACAGCAGAATTTTAACTTTGTTTTAAGAGCACTACACAAGCAGTCCCTGCTGATGGATCAGGAAAGGGTAATACTACGGCTGCATATGTGGAAGTCCCATTCAGCTAGGGGTATACTTTTGGAAACCCGCTTCTTTATATCATTACTCCTACTCTGTTTTTCTGAGCAGTGAGAGGTTCTGGGGGCTAGTGCTTGTTGGGGTTGGTTCCCTTTGGAACCTTATGATGTCTTTTCTATTGTTTGCTTCATGTACAGGCAAATCACAGTTGGAGGCAAAGAAGCCACCCGACAGGGCAACCGATCCATCAGCCCACATTATATCCTGAGACGTTGTGCACCAATCCCATGGTGCTTCAGCAAACTTTCTACAAAGCCCGTTTACTTCTCTCTATCTCCTGCCAGCATCTACAATGCTGTACGTCCTTTTCACCCAGATGACCATTTGTCCCCGCCCCCAGCTATGCATGAAGTCACTCCCTCCAGCCCTGATAGGCACTAGAATAAACCATTTCCCAACAATTAAGACACATGGAGGAGATAGCTACAACAACTACTAACAAGCATTACCATTCCTTTTGTCAGATGGGATAGACTGGACCATAACATGACAGGAACCACTTGTTTAAACATTGTTTAAATTATTGCACCATTTACTCAGCCCTAATCAGGTTTATGAGGGATGGGATGAGTCAGATTTTGTTGCTGTTGTTAATAGAATGCATACTTTTGAACATGTCATTCTTAGAGCTGTAATCTATCAAATTATTAAAAGCAAAAATAATTATTTGAAAATAGTTACATGCATGTCTCAGTTATATGAATGGCTGGCGAGCTTCTCTGAGGTGTGCCAAACATATGTTTGAGAGGTGTGGTTGTATTTTCCCCAATTTAGAAAGATGCACATCTTCTGGTAAAGAAATGGAGTGTGGTAAGTAGCCCTTTGGAGGACCTGGCAGAATTGGGAATAGGGTTGAGAATGAAGCAAAAGAATGCAGTCTGGACTTTGATCTCATGTGGCTTATGCCGAAACACCACAGGGCATGTTTAACAGAAAACTAATCAAATATTAACAGAACGAGCATCAACAATTCTGCAGAGGTTACTGTTTTTGAAAACCTGGTGTCTTGTTTTTATCAACAGTGTGTAATATGAAAAATTTTTCTTGGAAGACGGGAATAAGGCAATGAAGGATAGGCCTTCTTTTGGGATTGCCTCCAGATCTTAAGCCCCACGGGTGGTAGTACTGAATCACTCAGATATGAAAAATTTCAAGCCCAATGAATCAAGATTAATTATAGGGAAAGTTCCCAAACTCTTTGGAAGAACAGAGGAATAAAGATATGATTGATTAAAAGGCAGTGTGATTCAGAATACAAATGACATATACAAGGGACTTCCAACATCTGGAACAGGCACATGTATCTGCCATAAGGATGGGGAAATATTCCCTGTTTCCATAAGTGTGTCAGCTGTTTAGGTTCTCTGATTTTTGAGAGCTCATCTGTACTGCATATATAACTTCTACTGATGTGTGTCCAGTTTCTGCATAATATTCAAGGACTTGTGTAAAGAAGGCTGTTACTAGAATACTGTAAGCAGTATTTATATCTACATAAAGGTATGCAGTATGATACAATTCTATGGCACTAATTCCGCTTTTGTGCAGTCCATGGTCTGTGTTCTAAGAGCTGTCAACCTCCAGGTGGGACCTGTAGATCTCTCAGAGTTACAACCCATCCCCACACTACAGAGATTACTTCCCCTGGAGAAGCATCGCCTATAGGAGCCACTTCTATGGCATTATACCCCACTGAGATACCTCCCCTCCCCTCCCCTCCCCTCCCCAACTCCACCCTCCCCAGGCTCCACTGCCAAATGTCCAGGAATTTCCTAACCTGGCATTGGCAACCCTATGTGATGCAGCCTCTTGAAACTTTGGCTTGGGAGTCTTGTAGGCCCAACATAAAAATCTCTGTTGCAGAATAAAACATATAACAAAGAATTCAGCTGCATTGTAGTCCCTATGAAAATATGTTTTGAAAATCCCTCCTTATATATAATACAAGTGGGGACCTGTAGGAACTTGTAGGGGGCCTCTCATTTCCCCCTCCCCCACTACTTCCTTTTGCCCATCCCTGAAAGCCCCCATAGCCTCTCGCCTTTTCCTGCTTTCTTCTTTCTTTCTGTCCTTCTCACCAGTGCACCTATCTTTATTGGCCCTGTCTTCAGATTTTCCTCCTTCCCTCCCCCGGCAGCTTTTCCCCAGGAAAACTCTGGCCCAGTTTGCAGTGCTGACCCAAGACCCAGTGCAATTCCATCACATAATATAGATTTGAAACTGGGTCTGCCCAATCCTAGACTGACACTCTAACCACTGTACCACACTGGCATTTTGTGAGGTAGCTGCTGCTAAACAGCAGCAAGCAACTGGTCTTCAGTGAATCATGCAAGTTGTATGGTAGTAAGCAATGCTCCCTCTAAGCTGTGGAGTCTTGTGAGCAAAAATTCCACGTTGTGAGCTACTGGCCTTAAAGTTGTGAGCAAGCAATTTGGCTACTGCAGAAATCAGTTTGCTCTGGAGCCATCCTTCCTGAGCTAAGACAGAAATGTATGAGCTGGAGGCTAAAAAACTGTGAGCTAGCTCACACTAACTCAGCTTAGAGGGAACACTGGTAGTAAGTCACCCAGTGGTTGGTACTAGGCCTGACCCCACTAAGACCTTTCCAAAAGGCCAAAACTGCCCTGGAAGGGGCCCTGCCTTGTCTCCCCCCCCCCCAGCTTTTACTGACAGAATCCAAGGCCAGGCAGTACTTGAAAAATACTGAGGCTGGAGACTCAGCATAGTGAATCAGCTCTTGTTTATTAGGTTACATCAGGAACGAAAGATAAACGGGCCAGTAAGTGCCTGGCTTATATGTGTGTCCCACACCACACCCACAATCACACCAATCACCCATGATTGGCCTTATTTAAAGGTAAAGGTAAAGGTTCCCTTGCTCGAAAGCCAGTCGAATCCGACTCTAGGGTTGCGGTGCTCATCTCCGTTTCAAAGCCGAAGAGCCAGCGCTGTCCGAAGACGTTTCCGTGGTCATGTGGCCGGCATGACTAAACACCAAGGTGCACGGAACGCTGTTACCTTCCCACCGAAGTGGTACCTATTTATCTACTTGCAATTTCTTGCTTTCGAACTGCTAGGTTGGCAGGAGCTGGAACTAGAGACAGGAGCTCACCCTGTCATGCGGCACCCGGGTCTCGAACTGCTGAACTACTGACCTTCCAGAGCCTGCAGTTCAGCGTCTTAACCACTTGAGCCACCACAGCTCCACTGGCCTTATTTACACATCTACAATTCAATAGGGCTACTTTTGGATCTGGGCGAGCCCATAGGTGCGCCTTTGGATCTGAAGTGGCTATTGTCTTTGGAGCGAAGCTCTGAGGTTTGTTGGACCACATGGTCAGGCCACCCCGTGGCAGCCATCTTATTCCAGTTAATACACAACAGTACTGTTGTGGTTGCCTAGCAATTTGGGTTGCCAACATCCAGGTAGTGGTTGGAGATCAGTAACAGAGGTCAGTTCACATGGAGAAAATAGCTGCTTTGGAAGTTGGGCTCTATGGCATTATGCCTCAAGCACCTCGAGCACCTTGGGGATAGGTCTCTGACTGCGAAAACTACTGGGTTGCTATCTTTTCATCCAGTCACAACAAGCAGTCTAGGTCTTTGTTTTCTGCTGTCAGTTGACAGTTGTCTATATTAACGGAGTGGAGCCAGAGGTATGAAAACACAGGGCGACACACTGTTTTGATGAGCTGTCACCAGTCTGGAAGAGGGAAGCCTTTACTTTCCAGTTAGGGATTACAACTCCTGTGTGGGAAATTCCTGGTTGTTTGGCAGCAGTGCTGGGGATGGTGGAGTCTGTGGAAGTGACGGAGGTCAGCTTGGATGTAAAGCCATTGAGTCCAATCCCTGAAGTTGCTTGTGCCTCTAGGGGGACTGATCTCTGTAGTCTGAGGATCAGTTGTAATTCTGGGAGAACTCCAGGCTCCACCTGGAGCTGGAGGTTGTCAGCTCATGTTGCTATGAGGAATTTCATCACGTGAAATTTGAATGGATAGTGCAGAGACAGATGCTTCCTTCCAAACCATTAGAGCAGGGCGGAAGAGTTGGCAACCCTCCCCATATGTCTGTGAAATATAATTAATAATTGTGACAGCTCTTGTCCTAATTTCCCCCCACTCCTTCTGAGCTAAGAGGCAGCCGGGCAGCAATGGCTGCATGGAATGGAGGACCAGTGAATTTCACACATAATAGTGGGAGATGTTTGAAACACTATTCTGTATTGAACACTGGATTGGTCTAATAGTCCATCTAGTGGCTTGCTCTAGGTGTTGCAGAAATAAATATTCCAAAGGAATTAACAGTGATCACTTTTACCAATCAACCTCCACCCTGCTTCTTCGAGTTCTGCCATTTGGCAGTTAGATCCAGCTAGCATAGGGATCTAGTTAACTCAAGACCTCTGTGTAGGAGGAGTTCCCACCAGCCGGGACCCACCTTAAAAGGCAGATATAATGTTTTCTGTAAACGTAGCACTTGGCAGATCTCTAGACTATAACTCTTAGTAAGTATTCTGTTTTGAAGAACACTCCCTAAGCCTTAAAAAAGGCATATGAGAGCACTCCGATCTCTGTTGATTCATTCCAGCTTTTTGTAGCCTATACTTGGGATGCCCAATATGTTGTGACTAATATTTTATAGACCTGCAAGAAAGCATTTATTTATTTATATATTGCACTCAACCCATCAAGGGTTCTTGAAGTAGTCTCCAATATAAGCATAAAACTAATAATAAACAAAGCATTAATAAAACAACAGCAGTATAATAACAGGACAGCCATAAAATCAGATAGGATAGCAATCTTAAAAAATCTAAAATTAACCAACCCACCAATAGTCACATTGCAGTATAAGTTAGCAGCCAAACCACTGCAGGAGGAGAACTGAGAAACTTAAGAAAGAATTCCAGAGTCAGAATACCACCACAGAGAATGCTCCATCAATAGATACAACCCACCTTTCCTCTGAAAGTAAAAGCCTACAGACGAGGGCCTCCTCTGAAACTGGCAGCTAGGTGTGTACGGCACGATAATGTAATCATTTTTGAACTTAAAAAAAAACTCTTTTTATTGTTTTTATACTATAAACTACAATCTACTCACTACAAATTCAGAGTAGCAAGGTTCAATAATAACCTATCTTGTGCTTAAGCTATTTCCCTGTATTTTTATGTTTACAATATAACATTTACCTTCCGAATATAAAGTATTCAAATAGAAAGAACAAAAATTAATTATTTATAATAATGTGTATGAGCAATAATATATAGTCTAAAGCAAATGGAGCTTTGGGGGGGAATCGCCATTTAGTTGTGCAAACTCTGCTAAACTAGAATAATAAATGTGACTTCCAGGCATTTAAATCTTCATGCAGTTTTTCCTCCCAGCAAAGTTGATTTTCCACAATTGGGATAGTCAATTTGCTCCCCCCCGCCTCCATCAAGTTGCAGCCAACTTGTGGTAACCCCATAGGGCAGGAGTGGCCAGACTTGCTTAATGTAAGAGCCACATGGAATAAACGTAACATATTTGAGAGCTGCAAGACATGGACAAATATTGCAAACATGTTTTTATTGAAAAATATGCAAATTTGCTTTTTATGAACATTAAATGAAACTGCCAAAAATAAAAACAAAAGGGGTAAAACCAGATATTGATAATGATATTTATTTGTCCAATAATATTTAATTGTTTGCTAATGATATTTGTCTAAGAGGTGGAAAGAAAGCAAATGGATGGGGGGAGGAGGAAGGAAGGGGAAAAGAGAGAGAGAAAGAGAGAGAGAGAAGTGGAAAGAAAGCAAATAAATGGGGAGGAAGGAAAGGAGAGGTAGAAAGAAAGCTACTTTAATTTTAAATGTCTTCTCCAACACCTCCACGCCTCCACACCAGCTGGCTTGGCTTTGAAAAGGGATTTAAAGAGTCAAATGCCTTCTCCAAGCTGGTGGGGGGGGGCCTTTGAGAATGCATTTAAAGTTAAAGGTGCTTTCTTTCTCTGCTCCCCCCCCCCAACTTACGCCTACCCAGGGAGGGGAACATTGGCTGGGGAAGGGAAGACCGATCCGGGAGGCATGCCTCCCCTTCGCTTGCCCAGCCACCCTTCCAGGAGCCGCACAATATGTGTGAAAGAGCTGCATGTGGCTCCTGAGCTGCAGCTGGCCACCCCTGCCATAGGGTTTTCAGGGCAAGATAAGTTGACAGGTGGTTTGCCATTGCCGGGCTCTGTTTAGCATTTCTGGTAATTTTTGGTGATCTCCCATCCTAATACTGATCAGGGCTGACCCTGCTCAGTTTCTGAGATGTGACGAGATCGGGCTAGCCTGGGGCTATCCAGGTCAAAGCAATCAATTTGCATAACCAGGATAATTTCATATGAATATAATTTCTCATAAACACTGTATCTGAAAGAAGGTGATGTTAGTTTTTCTTAATTAACATGGAATACAAAATTATGAACTTGTGCAAATGACATTAATTATTAGCTATCAATCATATACTTATTTTCTGTTATTTTTCTCTTTAAAGGCAGTGTCATTTTGGGAGGCGGTTGTATTTGTAGTGAAGAAATGACTCTTCTTGACCCCAAATTGTCTCTTTTCACCTTTAAGAAGGATGAACATTTTGTAAAAGTAAGCAGCAGTTTGAACAATCAAGATGCAAATTAGACATATAAAATTAGCATATCTTATTTGTACTAAGCGATATGTCCATTAGACCTGTAATCTGAAGGGGCTGATCACATACTATAGATTTTTAATAAGAGAGCCGAAAGAAACAGAAGGGGAAGAGACAGTGTGCTTTTCAGGAGAAAGAAAGGAGGAAAAGAGATCCTGCAGTTAATGAAACTGTATTTCAGTCATTTTAAGAAGATTAGATTTATACTCCGCCCTTCACTTGGAGTCTCAGAGTAGTTTACAATCTCCTTTCCCTTCCTCTCCCCACAACAGACACCCTGTGAGGTAGGTGGGGCTGAGAGGTCTTTTGGGGACTGCTCTTGAGAGAACAGCTCCGACACAACTTGTGGCTGACCCAAGGTCACACCAGCAGCTGCATGTGGATGAGTGGGGAATCAAACCCTGTTCTCCCAAATTAGAGTCTGCGCTCTTAACCACCAAACTAGCACAATCCATGTGATCTGAAATTTTCTTTAGGACCTGCTATTAAGAGCAATGGAATGTCCATACTGCCTTCCATTTTCTTTCTCTAATTTGGTTCTTGTATTATGGTGAGACATTTCTAGAGCTCATGATGGTTGGCAAACCAGGCTTATTGATCTCTGTAATGTATCCATCTCCGACCACGTGTGAGGCAAGGTCCCCACGCGGTCATGCGGAGCGCCTGAGCTTCACTGCCAGAAACAGTGGCCAAGCGGATCCTAGCCTGAGCCACTCAGAGGGCTAGGCTCCCGGCCGTAAGCCTACAGAACTCTCAGCCACTTTATAGAGCCTATCACGAGTGTGGGGCATGTTTGGGTGTGGGGTTAGTTGCCCATATAAACCGGCCTGCGAGCCGGGAAGTTTGTCTTGTTCTGCACTGGAAATAAAGTATGAGAGCTGAAATCACTAGTAAGTCTCAGTACTTTTCAATCTCTGAGTAAAGGTAAAGGTAAAGGTTCCCTTGCTCGAAAGCCAGTCGAATCCGACTCTAGGGTTGCGGTGCTCATCTCCGTTTCAAAGCCGAAGAGCCAGCGCTGTCTGAAGACATTTCCGTGGTCATGTGGCCGGCATGACTAAACACCAAGGTGCACGGAACGCTGTTACCTTCCCACCAAAGTGGTGATCGGGGGAATGCACACGAAAAGAGGAGCTCCACCAGATGCAGTCTTTCTTGTCCCTGCAGGAGTTTGGTGTTGAAATTCTCCCATCTACACAACTCTTTAAAAGATACAAGGACGAGATACTGGAAAACCTACCTATCAGTCTTGAACTTACTTCAATAGGTGACCAGAAAGGTGGTCAGTTAGTGCAGAGATTTAGGAGTAAAATCCATCATTTGTTGTGTATATGTCCGGCCTGGTAACATTACACTACAAGAATTCCTGAGGGTTCTAAAGTGTGTGTTACAGTGGCTTCTGTGCTGGTCTGCCACGCATCCTTGAGTACCGTGCTGGTAAGGGCCTGATCACTTCTGGCTTTTCAGACACTTCAGATACTTCCTCTGGGACCCCTTTTAGCAGCTGTTTCATTGAAAGGATTTGGTTCAGCACAGTCCTGGCAGCTGCTAGCCCCAAGTGAGGCTTCTGCTCACTTGGAAAACATGATCACTGCACATTACTATTGCCAAGAAGTGATGACTAAGACTGGATTTCCCCCCCCTCTAAGCAATTGCTTATGACACAATAGAAATGTGTGTAATTATTGGCACATTGTCCAAAAATGTCACGATTTCACAAATAATATTTACTTATGTGAGAACATTCCAGTTGTGGCATTAGGGAGATTTAATGGATATCTGTAAAGAACACTGAGGAAAAACAGAACCTAAGTCAGATATGTAATTGCTATGGGGGATTCTTGCCAAGTCCTATTGCCATGCTAAATGACTCGATTGTGGTACAGTTCAGATAGATGGATTGTCCATGCTTAATGGTTATCAAGTATTCTTTCTTTGTTAAAGAGAGGACCTTTGTTTTGGCTTGCAGTAGAAGCTGGGTACAAATAATTTAAATAAAGCGTTCAGAGCAGGTCCTGTTTTAGGCAAATGAGATGTCTAAGGGGTAGGAGTGGCAGAGCACTGCTTTCAATGCACCAGGTCCCACATTCAGTCTTTAGTTAAAATTATCAGACAGTAGGTAATGTAAAAGACTTTCAAAGCCTGACTTTAAATAAGTATGTCTCAATAAGCAGCTGCCACGTAACTAATTGTTACTACAGATTTTTTATTTTCTTTACATTTCTTTTGCCTCTAACAAGGGCATGTAGAAAACTAGTTGACATTCTATGCAGACCTGGATTCGGCTTAGTTTCCGATTGATGGATTCTTGACATCTTTGATTTGAAGTGTACCTTCTCAATCTACATCATGATAGAAATATTGAAGTTTAAATCTCAAAAATGGACAAACACATGAAATAAATATTATTCTTTTAAAAATATATATGCTTTAAAAAAACCCTCCAAACCCTGACAATTGCATGTGTGTGAATTGCCATCAAGACACAGCCAACTTATGGTGACCCCATGGGGTTTTCAAAGCAAGAGACATTCAGAGATGGTTTGCCATTGCCTGCCTCTGCATAGCAGCCCTGAACTTCCTTGCTGGTTTCCCATCCAAATACTAACTGGGGTGGACCCTGCTTAACTTCCAAGATCTGAAGAGACTGGGCTAGACTGGGCTATCTGGGTCAGGGTAATTTTAAAAGTCAATTAGGAACAGAGGTTAGAGTGTTGAACTAAGACCAAGGAGACTACAAATCTGCACTCAGCTATGAAGCTCACTGGGTGGCATTTTCTCTCAGCATAACCTAATGGGGCTATTGGGAGGATAGAATGGAGGGGAGAACCATGTAAGATACCCTGGGCTCTTTGAACGATGGGTGGGATTAAAATGTGCTTGAGAGAATTTTGTGAGTTGCCTTGCCTATATGCTTCCTCCAAGCTGGCAAATATTAGCTCTGAGGGGCCATTTGAGAAGGTAGGATGAGGGGGGGGAGTGAAACACTTTCCTCTGTGCCAGGGTCCCAGTTTGAACTGAGGCCTTTCACAGCTGTTGTTTATGAAACAAAAATAATGCTGGAAATCTGCTCATGGATTGTCCAGTGTCCTGTTCAGGTTTGGTCCTAAATTTGAAATTTGACTCATACTTTGGACCCTGGAACTATCACATGTACTTACTTTTCTTTTACATCATGGGTGTACCAAGATACACTATATTTGTTTCCATAAAAACCAAGCAGGATATTCCTTGGAAAGCCATGGGAGATGCTTTTTGCTCATGGTTAGGTATAACTGATAGGCAGCGGAATAATAGGATTGAAATTTGCTTTCCCTGTAATATATTGTTTGGTTTACTTGCTTGAGCCATCTGTACCATTTTGGTAAATGTGTGGAGTTTTTGATTTTGGAGTTCTGTGAAATATGATTTAAGACACGGGGACTAATATGATTTAATAGTCAAGAGATTACACTAGTCAATAGGTGATCTTTGATGTTTCCAGCTCTGATGCTATTATTTTTCCCTGGTTTAGAAAGTATTCCACAGTAATTTGCCACAAAGAATCAGGTGTTACATTGCATAAGCAGGCTAAAATACAGCAGCATGTAAGGACTAAGGAAATCAGTGGATAGTTGGCCCAGTTTCTGTATCTGGTGATGCTGCGATCATGTGCTCAACCTGATATTTTCTTCCATTGTCTGTGTGTCCTCCTTTCTAGAAAAAAATCCTCAATTACTTGTTCTCAGGAGAAGCAGAATTTTTTTTATTATCAATGAATTAACACCAGTTCCCCCCACCCCAAAGAGCCAGTATAGGGCTGAAGTATAGGGTTGTGCCAAATGTTCAGGGCTGAATAAATAAATTATAATAAATTTTAAAATTCTAATTTCAATGCAAGCAAAGGTAACATTTTGGCTTGGGCTTAAGGACCCCAATGCAGAGAAAATAACTGATTTATGGATTTGAGAAAGTGGGGAAATGGTTTATGTCCATGATATATTCCTTGACTTTGAGGTATGCTCATTAAATACTTCTGATTTCCAAAATTCACATGGCCCCAATGCACATACTGTGTGTGGATGGTGCAATCCATATAATGGAAGGCAATGCCATATTATGTTCTTCCCTGTCAGAAATCCTAGTTTTGACACTTTTTTTTGGTTACAGTGCTGGAAAACTGCTCAAGCACAAGCATGTACACACATGCCCTTAAAAAAATCATTATGTAGTTTCTTTCTGATGTTAGGAATCAACAGGATGAAATTATCACCACTGTGCTTGCTTTGTATTGTCACCCACTGACAGGACATTTGGCTCCTTCAACCATTGGTTTCTACACAGATAGGTACTTTTAATGTGTGCAGTTTCAGTTAACACTCCCCTTCAGATCTTTGATTGCACCTCTTCTGTTTCCCTTTCACTATAATGTCCTGTTTGGATACTCTTCATAGTCCCCTAGTGATATGAAATCACCTGGCATCTTAGCAGAAACATTTCAGAAAAATTTATTGCAATTGCTCATTTAAACTGATATATTTCTATAAATGCAAATTGAACAGATTCAGCTTTGATTTTTGTATTAGTTTAGATTCCAAATCGGAATGACTTTTACTTTTTTTGTTTAATCCTCACAACCCTTTAAAAATGTTTTATTAATCTAGGATACTTTGGTTTATGTAGTGGATGGCTGAGTGTCACAGTTTGACAACACATTTTAAAAAGATTAAAACATACAAAACATTAAATTCCCAATCCATACATTGAAATGAGATTTATTTCTTTGAAGGAATGCAAAATAGTCTAGCTATTATTTCTGACTAAAGTTTACAACCCGCAAATTGAAGGGAAAGAGCTGTGACCCCAAATTATAACTAGCCTTTTTCTTTCCCTGCCTTAAAGCGCAGTCAAGCCAATTCAGGTTTACTCAGAAAAAAAGCCCTCTTACTTTAATGGGACTTATTTCCAAGTTAAGTGTGCACTAGCCTGCATGCCTGCAACTTTACAGTGCACTCCTAAAAATAGTCTTCTGCAAGTAAGGTTCTAAGACCTCTTTAGGACAGCGCTCTTGATTTCTTCGGTACTTAGATGTCAAAAAGAAAAGCTAGAATCCTCAGGATTGGATGACAGACTATTCTTAAAACCCGCCCACAAACCCACGAATGAGTGCTAGTTTTATACCATAGATAAGTGGCTAGACAAGTTATGCGGAAAGGACACAACCTATTCTTCCGGTCAGGATCCCGTTACCCCGATCTGTTTTCATTCGTTGCGCATGCGTCAGGTTTGTCAGCCAGCCAATGCAATGGCCGTCGCACCGATGTGACGTAAATGTAATAGGCGGTGTTGCAAAGCTTGAGGGGTTCTGTTGTTGTAATAGGATAGTGGGCTGTTGAGGGAGGACGAGTGGCGGAGAAGACTGCCTGGGGCCGGTCATGGCGTTGAGGCCTGACCTAGGGGAAAATGAATAAGGGCTGGCTGGAGCTGGAGAGCGACCCTGGTGAGTAAATGAGTTCCTGACCTGGGAGTGGAGGCAAGGCTGAGCCCTGGGCGTGGAGGACCTGAGGGGACGTGGTGGGTTCCTTCCCTTCGGAGAGGTTCTGTAAAAGTGGTAGGGGACTGGGGGAGGGACGAGGCTAACGATGACGGCTGAACGGTCATTGATGCGCGCGCCTGCGTGGGGGAGGGGTTTCCATACATAGAGTTTTTAAGGAGGTAGGTATGCCTGTCGATGAGAAAAGTTGGTCAAGGGGCTTAAGTCGCCAAACTCCCTTTATACTCCCAGTGGGCAACTGAACATTTTAGGCCTGTGATGCTGTGTGTCAAAATGGTGTTGTATGTGGAGCTGATCTGTGTACCTGTCCATCTCCTATCAGGTCATAGCCCTGACATTGTGAAGGATGCATTGTTTTGTCCTGTTCCTGCTCCATCGCCCCTTGCCATCTGCTTTTCAAAACTTGTCTGAGAGAGGAGCCCAGATGTTTTATATCACACAAAGAAAGTAAGGGCACAAGTACAACAAGCGATGTAGGAAAACACTGTAGAAGGGTACAGCATATTTGGAAATATGAAAGGCTGTGCTATAGTTGTTGTTGTTCAGTCGCACAGTCAGTCCGACTCTTCGCAACTCCATGTACCAGATTATGCCAGGCCCTCCTGTCTTCCGCTGTCCGCTGAAGTTTGCTCAATTTCATGTTCGTTGCATCGTTGACACTGTCTAACCATCTCATCCTTTGCCGTCCCCTTCTTCTTTGACCTTCAATCTTTCCCAGCATCAGGGTCTTCTCCAGTGAATGCTCCCTTCTCATTTGGTGGCCAAAGTATTTGAGCTTCAGCTTCAGGATCTGGCCTTCCAGGGAACAATCAGGGTTGATTTCTTTTAGGATTGACTGATTTGATCTCCTTGCAGTCCAAGGGACTCTCAAGAGTCTTCTCCAGCACCATAGTTCAAAAGAATCTATTCTCCGGCGCTCGGCCTTTCCTTATAGTCCAACTCTCGCAGCCATACATTACTACGGGGAATACCATTGCTTTGACCATGCGGACTTCTGTTGGCAAGGTGATGTCTCTGCTTTTTATCATGCTGTTTAGGTTTGCCATTGCTTTCCTCCCAAGGAGCAGGCGTCTTTTAAATTCATGGCTGCAGTCACCATCTGCAGTGATCTGGGATCCTAGGAACGTGAAGCCTGTCACTACTTCTACGACTTCCCCTTCTATTTGCCAAGGAGTGATGGGGCCAGATGCCATGATCTTAGTTTTTTTGATGTTGAGCTTCAAGCCCACTTTTGCGCTCTCCTCTTTCACCCTGAGCAAGAGGCTCTTTAGGTCCTCTTCACTTTCTGCCACCAGAGTGGTATCGTCTGCATATCTGAGGTTATTGATCTTTTCCCCAGCAATCTTAACTCCAGCTTGTGATTCATCCAGGCCAGCATTTTGCATGATGTACTCTGTATATAAATTAAATAAGCAAGGTGACAATATACATCCTTGTCGTACTCCTTTTCCTATGCTACACCAATCAGTTGTTCCATATCTGGTTCTAACTGTTGCTTCTTGACCCTTATACAGGTTTCTCAGGAGACATGTGAGGTGGTCCGGTACTCCCATCTCTTTAAGAACCTGCCATAATTTATTGTGATCCACACAATCAAAGGCTTTAGCATAGTCAATGAAGCAGAAGTAGATGTTTTTCTGGTACTCTCTTGCTTTCTCCATAATCCAGCGAATGTTGGCAATTTGATCTCTAATTCCTTTACCTCTTCGAAACCCAGCTTGTACTTCTGGCAGTTCTCTATCCATGTACTGTTGGAGCCTAGCTTGTAGGATTTTGAGCATGACCTTGCTAGCGTGTGAAATGAGTGCAATTGTGTGATAGTTTGAACATTCCTTGACATTGCCCTTCTTTGGGATTGGAATGTACACTGACCTTTTCCGATCCTGTGGCCACTGTTGTGTTTTCCAAATTTGTTGGCAAATTGAGTGCAGCACTTTAACAGCATCTTCTTTTAAGACTTTGAATAACTCAGCTGGGATACCATCACCTCCACTAGCTTTGTTGTTAATAATGCATTCTAAGGCCCATTTAACTTCGCTTTCCAGGATGTCTGGCTCGAGGTCAGTGATTATACCATCGTGGTTGTCAAGGACATCGAGGTCCTTCTTGTATAGTTCTTCTGTGTATTCTTGCCATCTTTTCCTAATCTCTTCTGCTTCTGTTAGGTCCCTACCGTTTTTGTCCTTTATCATGGCCAGCTTTGCATGGAACGTTACCTTGATTTCTCCAATTTTCTTGAAGAGATCTCTAGTCCTTCCCAATCTATTGTTTTCCTCTATTACTTTGCATTGTTCATTCAGGAAAGCCTCCTTATCTCTCCTTGCTGTTCTCTGGAAATCTGCATTCAATTGGGCAAATCTTTCCTTTTCACTGTTGCCTTTAGCTTTCCTTCTTTCCTCTGCTATGTGAAAAGCCTCATTAGACAGCCACTTTGCTTTTTTGCATTTCTGTTTCTTTGGGATGGCGGTGATTGCTGCCTCCTTTACAATGTCACGGACCTCTGTCCATAGTTCTTCAGGCACTCTGTCTATCAAATCTAGTCCCTTAAACCTATTCTTCACCTCTACTGTATATTCATCGGGGATGCGATCTAGGTCAAATCTGAATGGCCTTGTGGTTTTCCCAACTTTCTTCAATTTAAGTCTGAATTTTGCAATGAGTAGCTCATGATCTGAGCCACAGTCAGCTCCAGGTCTTGTTTTTACTGACTGGATAGAGCTTCTCCATCTTTGACTGCAAATTATATAGTCAATCTGATTTCGGTGTTGCCCATCTGGTGATGTCCATGTGTAGAGACACCTCTTAGGTTGTTGGAAAAGGGTGTTCACTATGACCAGCGTGTTCTCTTGACAAAACTCTGTTAGCCTTTGCCCTGCTTCATTTTGTTCTCCAAGGCCAAACTTGTCTGTTATTCCGGTTACCTTTTGATTTCCTACTTTAGCATTCCAGTCCCCTATGATGATGAGGACATCATTTTTTGGTGTTAGTTCTATGAGCTGTTGTAGGTCTTCATAGAACTGGTCCACTTCAGCCTCTTCTGCAGCAGTGGTTGGGGCATAGACTTGGATTACTGTGATATTGAATGGTTTGCCTTGGATTCAGACCGAGATCATTCTGTCATTTTTGAGATTGTATCCCAATACTGCCTTTCTCACTCTCTTGTTGACTATAAAGGCCACACCATTTTTTCTACGGGATTCCTGGCCACAGTAGTAGATATAATGGTCTTCTGAGTTAAATTCGCCCATTCCTGTCCACTTTAGTTCACTGATTCCCAAGATGTCGATGTTCATTCTTGCCATCTCATTTTTGACCATGTCAAGCTTACCTTGATTCATAGATCTTACATTCCAGGTTCCTATGCAGTATTGTTCTTTTCAGCATCTAACTTTCCTTTCACCGTCAGACACATCCACAACTGAGCGTCCTTTCGGCTTTGGCCCAGCCACTTCACTCTTTCTGGGGTTACTCATACTTGCCCTCTGCTCTTCCACTGTAGCATAATGGACACCCTCCGACCTGAGGGGCTCATCTTCCGGCGTCATATCTTTTAGCCTTTTGTTACCGTCCATGGGGTTTTCTTGGCAAAGATACTGGAGTGGGTTGCCATTTCTTTCTCCAGGGGATCATGCTTGGTCTGAGTTCTCTGCTGTGGCCTGTCTGTCCTGGGTGGCCCTCCACGGCATAGCCCACAGCCTCATCAAACCACGCAAGCCCCCTCACCACGACAAGTCAGTGATCCATGAGGGAGTGCTACAATAGATCAGTACTATTGTGGCAATGAATATTTCCTGCAGAAAATGAAACATTGAAAAAATGTTGAAACCCAGTGCTCTTATAAATGATCAGTAGTATGTGATATGGTATCAATTTTTTTTAAGGCTGAAACAGAATCATTTAAAAAAATAAATGTTCTTGGAGAAAAGGCAACAGTCATTGCAATAAAAATTCTCTTGTACCAATTCTATAAGTAACCAGGTTGGTCTTATTTGGGGTCAGTTCAATTTTATTATGCAGATCAGATTAAAATCTTTTTTGTTACTACTTCTATGTGTTTGCTGTTGAAATTGCTGTATTCTTTTTTGGGGGAGGGATACCATTTTCTTGGATTCATTTTTAAATCAAATAATTTAACATTAAAACAACACTTATTTTACTGTAACTATTAACATTTTTAAAAACAACAAGATTTAAGTTACTTGCTTAAATTACAGTTTGGACACTGCTGAAAGACTAGTTCTTGCAATGTAGCTATACACAAATATTTTAGTAAAAATTAGGCTTAATTTTTTTAATAAGTGATAAAGAGAGAGGGATTGCCTAAGCATAAACTGGGGGCTCCCATTAGTCCAATTCCCTCAGCGTGTCCTGCAACTGTACAGTCTGAAGCTGCAAATACATTAACATTAATTTGTTTAAATGTTTATACTTCCTTTCCCCTGGCTGAAGCTGGTTTACATAATTATTATAAATATAATCATAACTTATTCAACCCACTTTTGGTTCTCCTCTTTGAAATGGTTAAAATTAGTAAAAGCAGTTGATCCAGCTTGAAAACCAAGTGATTTAGATTTGAAATAAAACACATTGTTTTTGCTATGGCCAGTATTTTTCAGCCATCTTCCTCAGGTGTCCCCAGCCTTTTTGAGCCTGTGGGCACCTTTAAAAGATTGATAAAGCTTGGGGTGCATAGCCACAAATAGCTGTCATGGAGGATGGAGCTAAGCATAAAATGATCACCGCGACTTACCTTAAGTCACACAGTGAAGATCCTTGTGCTGTGGTGGCAGCTGCTGCCAAAGCAACATTTTAAAAAATCTGCACAGCCAATCAAATGTCCAGTAACTCATCAGAAGCCTTGCTGGGCAAGAACCTTGCCCACTTTCTAGAAACACTTGGTGTACACCAGGAAAAGTGTCAGGAGGTGCCATGGTGCCCATGGACACCATACTGAGGACCCCAGTCTACCTTAACTCAAAAAAACGTGTACTATGATGGTTTAACAAAGTTATAGTGATCTATCAGAAGAACAAATTAAGAGTCCAGTGGTACCTTTAAGATTAACAAAGGTTTATTCAAGATATGAGCTTTTGTGTGCATGCACACTTTTGCAAATACATTGGAATGGAAGGTGACACGTTTGCAATAACCTTACAATTTTAACCAGATTGTATAAGCATTTCTACACAGAAGAACTTCATTGTGTCTCAGAAACCCAATAACTGGCTTCCAGATTTCTTCATAATCACAGGGTGAAAAAGACAACTGGGAACCAACAAGGAAAGAATTTTTTACTGTTTTCCCCATAATATAAATATCCCAAAGTTTGTCAAACCAGGCATCTCTGGAAGGTCTGTTTGGGTTTTTGTGATTCCTGATGTCAGATTTGTGTCCATTTATCCTCTGATATAGAGCTTGTCCTGTTTGCCCTATGTAGAGAACCAAAGGGCATTGTTGGCATTTAATGGCATATACAGTGTTAGAAGATGAGCAAGTGAATGATGGTGTAGTTGATGTTGTTAGGTCCAGTGATTGTGTTGTCTGGGTGTATGTGGCAGCAAAGTTGGCATCTGGGTTTATTGCAAGCTCTGGCCCCAGTGTCCATGTTCAAATTAGATGTTGCATTATTGTGGGTGATTGTGTTATTGCAATTCCAGGACGTTCAGTTGCTGACCTAAAAGTAGCAGTTCTCTTACAAAGGAATTTCAAAGGGAGATTAGAAAGAGAGACTGCTGAATTGCAATTGGTAATGAAGCTCAAGACAATGCATCCTCCTGGACTGAACTGAGGCCTAGGTTTCCTGTCTCATTACCAATGCTGATTTTGCTACGCCTATTACCTGTCTGCATATTTCACCTAAATCCAATCACACCCACTGTTGTTATTCACCTGCTATTGTCATTTGACTGCTAATGTCATTTGGCATCTGAAATCACTCCACTTTCCGATAAATAGGACTAATGGACTCCCATTCTAGTTGTATCTGAAAAAGTGATCAGTGACTCACAAAAGCTCATACCCTGCCACATATTTTGTTAGTCTTTAAGGTGCCACTGGACATTGTTGATTGTCTTACTACTCTGCATGTTGTTCCCAAACACAAATGTGCATGCCTGAAGTTTGGAGCATGTGTTT
Source organism: Gekko gecko (assembly GCA_029375565.1). Lineage (NCBI taxonomy): Eukaryota > Metazoa > Chordata > Lepidosauria > Squamata > Gekkonidae > Gekko > Gekko gecko. The sequence goes on along the minus strand of JAPDNY010000002.1, from coordinate 101,040,457 downwards.
GTCTTTGTTCCTGGCAACTTCTTCCAGCTCACTTATACCCATCCATCCTCTCCCCTCTTCATCCTGTGATCAGCATTCCGCCAGGATGGTTGTCAGCTGAGCCATTGGGTGGCTCTGGTTGAGGCTGCAGGGTATATGATTGCTTTTTCCCTTGTTGATTGATTCTGTTCTTATAGCACCTACTGCAACAAAAGGCATACATGTTGCTGCCGCTGCTGTTCTTGATAGCTAAAAGTAGCAACAGCAGAGTAGCAGTATACTGCTGTAAGAGTGAGGAAAAAGAACAGCAGCTAGCATATGGTTGTGAATTAAAGTAAAGGCATGTTCAATGGTTGTTGAACTGGTTCATCTACATATTGCACGCTTGGAGTTGAAAGAACATACATGTGAATTTTGCACAAAGGAGGCTGGAATGAAAGGCATCCCCTGTTTCTGATTGCAGAATTTGGGATCTTTAATGTATTCTTCAGACTGTGTATACTGCTCAATAAGTACTACTTTCTTGTTCCTTTGCAGGGCTCTTCACTCTTCTAGTAGAGGATTTTGGTAAGTAATCTATAATCTGTCTGGCCATTTTTACAGGACTTTCTATATGCTCACTTTTACTGTACATTTTTGGTAGGTGTTAAAGGGGTGCAAGTTGAAGAGATCTATGATCTACAGAGCAAGTGCCAAGGGTAAGTAATTAACACTGATGTTGGTTAGGGAAAGCTAAAAGAACTTTCTGTGTTGTAAGACTGGCCCTGATGTTTGTAAAGAATCAGGTTGAATTCAGATTGGTTTCCATCCAGAATTGTTAGTTTTTTTTAATGTGGAAGTTGTTGCCAGGTCTTCTGTGAATCTTTTTCATGGGCTAGACTGGAGCTGAATTGAATGTTCAAAGCTAGCCATAAGGCCACTGAACAGAATCATGGCAACACTGGTAACAACAACAAAAGGTTTAGATAATAGTGTTGTGTTAAATTATTAGATATTCATAGTAAAAGGGTACTGGGGCAGACCCTGACTTCAGCCATAGTCTCCTGGGTGGGTGGAAGGAGCTTATGCCCATTTGGGCAGCTTCCACCACTTTTGGCTCCTTCAAAAGCCACGGTCAAAAGGCAGGGCCCAGCTGTGCCAGCAGACATGTCAGCTCCTCACTTCTCATGAGGTGGCTGGTCCTTCTTTCAAGAGTCATGAAGCCACAGTGGGGCATGTACTGATTGCAACATGGCCTTTAGAAGGAAAATGGAAAAGGTCCAGGGAGGATTTGTCAGTGTCCTGCACAGGAAGGGAGCTAGGGAGAGGAAGAAATGGCTGAGCCAAAACCCTCTTTCCTCTCTGTCTGAGGCCACAGGGGCAGCTCAACATTGAGGCAAACTTGTAGGTGGAGTGGGAGTGAAGCCCACGAATAAAGGTGTAATCATATCAAAGTCCCATTATCCCTTATTGCATTCAGATCAGAATAGTTTTTATACTAAGGTGCTACAGGCCAAACGAGGTACCATGCACCGGCTTGCCATGCTGTCATATGTAGCAGTGCAAAAACAATAATAGTTCAGAGACATAATGGGATAAGGGCACTGATAAAATGAGGAGTAATATCTCCGTATGAAATTTCAGATAATATATTTTTGCACTGATTGTCAGCATTTGGGTGTACAGAGATGGGTGCTGATGAATGAAATTGCCTTAGTGGTTTGTAATATGAACTGCTTGGTTTTGTTAGCCCGCTGTCTCCATTCTGTTCTTCAGGCCAGTGTATGGGTTCATCTTCCTCTTCAAATGGATCGAGGAGCGCAGGTCCCGACGGAAGGTCTCTACACTGGTAGATGAGACATCTGTGATTGATGATGACATTGTGAACAACATGTTCTTTGCTCACCAGGTAAGCTCATATGAGTGAAAAAAAGTTCTCTTCCACTCTTCCAAGTAAGAGAGAGCCAGAGCTTATTGTGAGCCAATTTTATGTCTTGCACTGAGGACAAATTTCTAGGATCAGTTCCACAATATGCGTAATACTGATGAGAAAGTTTTGCTTTTGGGTATTCACAGAATGCCTCTCTCCTTGCTGAATTAGCTGTTCTCAACACAACTGATATAAGGAATAAGGCCTTCCAGACCAGGGGACATACCTCATAACTGGAGTCAGTTATCCCCATCCCATTATTACTTACTGCCCTTGCAATGACTATGAATTACTCACCCATTTTCATTTCGTGTCGTAGCTTGTCTCTTTACCATCTCTTGCTTTGATATCTGCTCCCCCACTTAACCTGTCCAAAGTGGGCAGCTGCTTCCATGTCTGTTTTGCAGCTCTGTAGATGATCCAGCTTTCTTATGGTTTGATATCAATGAACTTACATGCCAGATTAGGTTCTGAAAACTAGATTTTTAAGGAATGCCTCTTGGGCAAAATCTTTTACTCTTTTTGTTATGGCTTCAATTTTATGGAACAGTCTGCTGCAGAAAGCTCAAAGGGCACATTCATTGGCCTTTTTCTGCAAGACAGTCCATTTTTATAAGGAATTTTCTGCTTGTATTTTATTACTGCTGAGGAGTGGAATTGCTAAATTCTGACTTTGTAAGGTGCATAGAACTCAGGATAAGGTGGAATAGAAACTTTTAAGTCAATATACTTTTTTGAGCACGAGTATATGTTTTAATTTTAACTTCCTGTTTTTCTTCATGTTCTTGGGTGGGTTCAGATGTAAAGAAAGCTGTGGTTGTCGAGTTTGTCCTGCATTAGCTGCTTGGTGCTTTGGCTTAAGGGATTTTTCTGTTGAAGAGGAGGGCTGCCATAGTAAATAGCATGGTGGAACCACCTTTGGAACTTCGTCGTTAAGATCGTGGGTTACAGATAACTTCTGTAAATAAATTATTGTGGTCCAACCTGACTAGGTTGATCTCTGTAGGACTGCTGGGAGAATAGCTGGGTGGGCCTCATAGCAGGGGTAGAACTTAATGGCATTTTGATTATTTCAGTCTCTGTGATTGCTGCTTTATCTATTACTGTGTAGTAGGAATAGAAGTTTTGCTTAAGGCACTGATTGCTTCAATAATTGATCTGAAATCATTGCTGTAGGGGCAACTTTGCCCAGCCTGGCTACTCTTAGATTGCTTTTTCACACTGAACATAAATGTTCTCTTGTCTCATTTTTGTATAGCTGATTCCCAATTCTTGTGCCACACATGCCTTGTTGAGTGTCCTCCTGAACTGCAGCAATGTGGATCTGGGGCCAACCCTAAGCCGAATGAAGGAGTTCACTAAAGGGTTTAGTCCAGAGGTATGGTGTGGCAGTGTGCAGATGAGGGCATACCAAGATCATTGTGGGCTGTTGATCTCCTAAGGTGCTTTCGTAAAATTTTCTGTCTCGGTGGCAGTCCCTTTCTCTATAACTTCACCTATTCCATTGTTTCTTTGGGAAGTGAACTTTTCCTTTGGCAATTTAAAGAACCTTTTCTGATGTATGAATACCAGTTCATCAGTATCACCATAGAATAGGAAGGCATTTGATGAGCAGGAGCTGGAAATGCTGTGCTAAGCCATTTTAAGTGTTTTCATTCTTTGTGGCTGGGGATGGGGTAGTTCAGCGGTTTGGTCCACCAGGCTCCTTACTGTATTGTAGATTAATTGTAGATTACTAATTTGGTTATTTGGTGAAAATGGTTTACTGGTGAAACTATTGCCATAAACTCTGAACATAAACTTTGTGCATGTTTTCCAGTAAGCATATTGCTCTCTGACAGCACTAGAGCCCCAGGTGTCCTGTTACGAATTCTGCTGAGTTTCTCCCCCACCTTCTATACAAGAAAGGAAATTACTTTGGGCAACTGCATAGAGGATTTCTGTTAGGGTGATGGGGGGGTGGCTTAAAAAAACCTGTATGAATTTGAAGGAATCTGGTCTACCTTTTTGCTCTTCTTATTTTTCCAGAGCAAAGGTTATGCAATTGGAAACGCACCAGAATTGGCCAAAGCCCATAACAGTCATGCTAGGTAAGTGGGATGGTAGGACACCATTGTCTACCAAATGAAGTACAGCCCATCTTCTTTGACTACATGGATGTTTGCTGTCTTGGCAGGCCAGAGCCGCGACATTTGCCAGAAAAGCAGAATGGAATCAGTGCTGTACGGACCATGGAGGCATTTCACTTTGTCAGCTATGTTCCCATCAAGGGACGGCTCTTTGAACTGGATGGCCTGAAGGTTTATCCCATTGACCATGGTAAGGAACCTCTTAACTTGGGTGTTTGCTCAACTACAGCCTGGGAAATGCTGACACACAATAATGGTCTGTCATTTCCATTACTGTATAGAGGAATCACTGTATTTATCATTTCAGAAACTCTTAGCAACATACAGAATGCTTTAGAAATCTGGTGTTCCTTATCAGTCTGATTTACTAGGATCCTGTTTTGCATTTCCTGTTAATATTCTAAGTTTGCTCAGGTAGTTGCAGTTTGCTCATCCTTAAAAAATGCTGATTCTAGACATCTGTCATGTTTGTTCCAACTTCTTTCCAAGTATATCTGGGAGGTATATATTTGCTTCTTTTCTCACATTTTATTTCACAACAACTCTGTGGATAGATCTGGGTAAGAGACAGTGACTTGCCTTAAACCAACTAGTAGCCTTCTAGGTATGAGAAGAGATTTGAACCTGGGCTGCCTGGTGATATTCCAGTATTCTTGCTGCTACACTGTACTGCTTTCTTGAAATAATCAACAATTCATTTGTAGGTTAACATGATTACTTCTTTCTTTTAACTGCTGAATAGCTAATATCAGTTTAGTAATAGCAAAATGTGTCTTACAATGCTGTCTTAAAAAACACCCCTTGAAAATCCACCCTTTAATTCAACTGGATATTCTGTCCTGTGTCTAGGCTTAGGTTAGTGCTAATTGAATAACAGGTGGAGTTAACTAGCCTGCCTTCACTTTTGTCTGCCTCTCTTTGGGAAGGTAAAGTCAGCCTTCTGCCTGGAGGTTAATAAAAGTATGGTGCAGCAGTTGAAGAGTGCTGGATATATTATGTGTTACAACTTTCACTATATGAGAAGTGGGGAAGGAGTACTTTACTCTTCACTTCTGTTAGGAAAGACGGGAGGTACTGTGACGATGAGATGCTTGTCATTGGTTGTAATTTATGTTTCTAGATTCTCTGTTTTTGTTTGCTTTGGTAACCCTTTCTGGTTGTCTGAATTGGGATGAGACAAACATCATGAGGAAATGTTTTGGAGAAAAGGAGTTTGTTTCTCTTAGGAGCTGACTTTGAGGGTAGCATACATGTTTTAGAATCCTCCTTTCATCCATGTGGACAATTCAGACTATTCTTATTCTTTGGCTGATCCTTGTAATGTTTTTCTGCGTTTACACTCCCTTTGCACAGGAGGAAAGCCTGCTAGTAATTGAATGCAAGAGCATTTATCGATACATGTCTGTTTTTGCCTCTTCTTGCTTTTTAGGGCCCTGGGCAGAAGATGAGGAATGGACAGACAAAGCCAGGAGGGTTATCATGGAGAGGATTGGACTCGCTACAGCAGGGTAAATGCCTAAATCAGTCTGAAGTGAGCATTGGCTTGGTTTGTGTGACAACTTTAGAGGCATGCTTAAGAAGAGACACAACTTTTTTCTTGGTAGCTCATGATCTGTAAACATGGCTTTGGTACAATAATGGTACCCACCTCTTTGCAGAAGGTGCATGATGAGGTTAAAGCCTGATCCTAAGACTTGCTGCTTCTGTAAAAGTATCCACACATACCAACAAGTTCATCAGTTCTATCCAGTGGCAAAAACTGTGACACTGTGCTTTGTTGGAATGATATAGGTGGCAGAAGGAGAGATACTGCTAAAAGTATTTAGGACTGGAATGTTTAACAGCAGGTGTGGTCTTTATGCAGGGAACCATATCATGACATCCGTTTCAACCTGATGGCAGTGGTGCCTGACAGGAGGGTGAAATATGAATCCAAGCTGCAGATCTTGAAGATGAACAGGCAGACTGTATTAGAGGCTTTGCAGCAGGTAAAGGGCAGAGTGGGAGTGGGGGGCTAATGGTGCAGACCGCTTCTTAAGCAAGAACAGTGAAAACCTGGGAGATATAGGATGGCAGAAATACTTTTGAGGAATGGGGCTTCTGTTAAAATGAGCTCACAAGAAAAACTACTAGCTGGCTTGTGATCTTATTTCCCAGACAGGAAATTTTGGGGGGCTCTCGAAAGCAAAATAACCAGTTGTTGAATGTCAAAACTGGACAAATACATCTTGAGGGAATATGTAGGTTTCCATTGGCTTCAGAATGGGGACACATTTGGAACAGCTGCACGCTCAGAAATCTTAATGTAATAACAGTAGGAAGAAATATGGCTGATGTGCTGCACAAGCGTAGCAGGTGACCTACAAGTATTCTCTAAAAAAGTCTTTTTTCATTTGCAGGGAAGCTTGTTAATGGAAACTTCCTTAGCTAAAGGAAATATTGTTTTCTTTATCTTTGTTGCTTTTGAATTTTGTGAATGGCTTGGCTCCTTCTCTGTCTTTTTCATGTAAGCTAATCCGAGTGACGCAACCAGAGCTTGTTCATACCCAGAAGTCCCAGGAGTCCCAGGCTTCTGAGGAGTCCAAGCCAGGTAACAACAAGACCCCAACTGCGCTGGAACTAGGGAGAGTGCAACTGGCCCCTGAGAGCTCACAGGCAGGTATGGGATTCAGTCTAGGGATATGTCCTTAAATGCTGTGGAGTACTGTGAATAAAGAGCTCTACTCAAAATGTATGAAAAGCAGGAACAGAAGGACTTAGTGGAAGTGGTTAAAGACTTGTCTTTACTGTGCTAAATTATATTGGTGAAATGTTTCAGTCTATGACTTAATGCAAGGAGGACTGTAAATCGTAAGCATCTTTAAAGTAAATATATGCTTGCCTTTGGAAGGAGACTGTGGAATCGTGCCCTTCTGGAGAAGTAAAACCCACAAGTGTAGGAGGTGTTTCCTCTTGAATATAAAAGGTTTATACATGTACTTTGCAGAGAGTGCTGAGGATACGACAGGCCAAGATCAGCCTGCCTTAACCCAGAACCTGCCAAGCAAATCCAAGCTGAGCAATAAACCATCTGTGAGCAGTATAAATGGGGCCCTGGCAAATCCCAGTCCCATTGTACAGAGGCTGCCAGCTTTCCTGGATAATCACAACTATGCCAAGTCACCCATGCAGGTAAGTGGTGTGTTGTGTATAGATGGTCTGTTCCCCCTGGCATAGCAAAACCTTCCTGAACTGTGCTTCCCTGGGTCTTAACTAGTTGCTTTGGTACTTCCAGAGGAAACAGTGGCTTCTTAGTTGGCCAGGAATACTTGAATAAGGAGCTCTTGGGGTACTGCTTCACATGTAGTTTAAAATTCTACAGTGGAAAATTCCATTTTCTAGGAATCAAATAAATCTTGGAAATTGGTATTTGTATAGCTAGTAATAATATTTATTGGAAGTGTTTCTAGGCTGCTTTTCAGACATTTCAAAAAGGCATGGGGGAATATTTGGTTTGAAGGCAAAAACTGGAATAGAAAACAGAATGTTGATAAGGCTGAGTGGAGGGCACATCTGATATAGGGGAGCCACACTGAGTTTTGGTGACTCATTGAAGCCTTTTCTAGTTCACAACACTGGCTGGCATTTCCTGGACGTTTTCTGTCTTTCCTCCAGGTGAGAAAAAACCTTTAGCAAGTGAGCTCATCATTGTTATCCTTTTTTTAGGATTGTTTTCAGTGTTCATCTGAACCTTTCATTCGTCTCAGGATGGTCTGAACTACAATGTAGCCCTCTCACTTGTATTCTGCCTTTTAAAGTTTTATGAATGCAGTGTGAAGTTTGCCTCTTGATCTGATAAACTTCCTGGGTGATCCCTGTAGGAAGCAAAAACCTTGAAAATGTATCTGCCGCTGCAAAAGCTCTAATACGAATGCTTGTCTGGTGACAGTTTGTGTATTGCAATGTATTTTTTGTAACTTCAGTAAAAAGACTTGTAATGGCCATGCCGATTTATTGAAAAGGGGTTTGATAACTAGCAAAGTTTATGAGGCACGTGTGTGTGTGTGTGAATCTTTTTTCTTAAAATATGAACAATTTCGCTTTTGGGTGTTACAATGAGCCTGAAAATGCCCCAAAGCATATTTTGTTAGTCCCTAGAATGCATCTTTCATGAGACTGAAGAAAGGGGGACTATCTCAACTCACCCCTTTTTTAGCTTGCATTTGTGATCACAAATTTAATCCGGAAGACTGAAATCCTGATACGGTATGGGGCTCATCCCCCACCTCAGACAAACTTCTTTATGCAGCAGTGGTTCTTGAAAGATTGTTTTCCCTGGGGTATAATTTCTAGGGCATGTTCTTTAGGTAGTGCTGTGACTCTTGTTACAGGAAGAAGAAGACCTTGCAGCAGGAGTGGGCCGTAGCCGGGTTCCTGTACGGCAGCACCAGCAATATTCTGATGATGAGGATGACTATGATGATGACGATGAAGAGGAGGTTTGCAATGCCAATCCTGCCATGAGGTAAATAGTGAGGCCAATGGTTGCTCTATCCAGCCTTGTTTCTTTGTAGCTGATGGAGTCCTTATGTTGTCCTGAACATGGAGAATTTTATTAAGTTACTTTGTCAGCTCCATCTCTGAAGAGGGCAGGGCTGCTTATTAGTGTGCACAACATTATGTGTATAAAGGGGGGGAACCAGTGAGGACTCACAGGGTAGGGGAATCTCCTCTTCCCATTTTCTCTTCCTCTTTCCCTCTCTTGCTTTTCATCTTTGCTTCTCCGTGGCACTGCCTGCAGCCTCTCACCTTTCCTTCTCTTGCAGCCACCCACCTATTTTTTTGTTTTTCCCCTTTGCAGCCTCTGCCCCTTGACTCACCCACCTATTTTTTCCCCTCCCCTGTCTTCAGTTTTCCCTTTTTTGCTTGCCCTTCTTCAAACCTATCTTCTCTTTTCCCTAAACTTTTACTTTTTCTAGCCTGTCTCTTTCCACTCCCCTGACACTGAGGCTTATAACCCTTGGCATTATTGGTGATGGCTTGGTTAGCAAGTCTGCCCCCCCCAGCCCCTGAGATCATATAATGTAGTCTCATGAGAGCTCAGTGGCAACAGGTTTTTTTTTTTAAAAAAACAACAGTAATTGCTTCTATTTTTAATTTTCTTCTTCCTCTTCTATTGCAGACTTATATGTAAACCTGGAGCTTCCCCCAGGCTTTTACCGCTTCCCTGTAGGCCCTTAGATCCACTGGGTGGAATTTTTGATCCACACTCAATGGCCTATTCCTGAATTAGAGATAATGATGTGATCCTACAATTAGTATTACATAAGATCTTTTCTATATGACAAAAATCTCTGCTACTAGTGAACAGATCAGTGGGATCTAGTCCTGTGCAATACAACTATTTTATACTTCTAGATTATGCATGCTGTGTTTGGTGTATATGTTATATAACGTGTGTTTTGTTACGGCATCCTCTCAGCCTGACTTTTCTTATTTCTGGTTTGTTTTGGACAGATTCAAGAGGAAGGGACAGATGAAGCCAGACAACCTGGCTGGCAGCACAGATAGCCAGCTCTCCATTCTGCAGCCCAACACCATTAATGTGCTGACTGAGAAGCTCAAGGAAACACAAAAAGACCTCTCCATTCCTCTGTCTATCAAAACCAGCAGTGGAGGCACTGCAGTTGCTGTTGTTGCCCATTCCCAGCCATCCCCTACACCTAGCAACGAGAGCACGGACACTGCCTCTGAGATTGGGAGTGCCTTCAATTCCCCACTCCGTTCCCCCATCCGGTCAGCCAATCCCACTCGCCCCTCCAGTCCTGTCACTTCCCACATTTCAAAGGTGCTATTTGGGGAGGAGGACAGCTTGCTGCGTGTGGACTGCATGCGCTACAACCGGGCTGTGAGGGAGTTGGGTCCTATGATCAGCACAGGCTTGCTACACCTCACGGAAGATGGGGTGTTCTGCCCAATTACAATCACAGGTAGAGTTCATAGGAAAGGCCTTGGCCACTATACTCCGTAGTGGGAATTTTTTTTTAGCCTTGTACAGAGTGAACTATTAGAGGCTTGTAGTCTAGACTCCACAATGAACATTGAGAGGATGGCAGGCAGTTTCCACTTAGATGCTGAATTGACTTCTTATATAAAGCCAGTGCTAAGTACTGATCTGCAACTTTAGCTATCTTCAGACAAATTGCTTGTTCAATAGGTGCTGTAAAAATCCCTGCTGTGACCTGGATGGCCCAGGCTAGCCAGATCTCAGAAGCTAAGCAGGGTCAGCCCTGGTTAGTACTTCGATGGAAGACCAACAGGGAAGTCCAGGATAGGCAGGCAGCGGCAAACCACCTCTGAACCTCTCTTGCCTTGAAAACCTGACGGAAGTGCCATAAGTCGGTTGCAACTGGATGGCACTTCCCATCACCATTTAAATCCCTATGTCCTGTACTGTTCAGACTGAGTGTGGATAAACCAGTGGTTTGAAGAGACCTGATAGCTAAACAACCTCCTGCATGTTGAGGAGAATGTTAATGGCAGAGCACACGCTCCATTCTTTCCAGTGGTACTGAGGGTATGGCCCCTTACTCTAGATAGCAGAGCCACAAAGAACTCTGCCATAACCCCACGTGACTTTATGGAGTAACCCTTCTGTGAAAAGTAACAGTATTCATGTACCCTTGTTTGTAAACAAATGTACATGCTCTCTATAAGAAAAACATGCCTTAATGACTAAACTACATGTTCCTGTTTCCTTGAAATATTTGTGGTGGAGCTTTGTCAGCCTGTTTCATTGTTATGTGATAAGCAGCTTGGCCCTCAGGTTGCCAGACTTTCCCTTGATATGAGCATTGGAGGCTTTGGATTGCCTTTGCTAGGGCTCGTAGAGTATGTTCTGTATTATTTTTTGGCATTATACCCCCTTCTTCCATCTTATCAGTTCTATCGATTGACTGTCCTTAAATACTGGATGACTTGGCTAGGTTAAATGATTTTCCTTCTGCGGGGTAGATTCCAAGGAATAGCTTAGGTGGACAGATTGTGCCCTTGTGGATCTGTGACACCTGAAAGTTTATTTTGCACCCTTTTTGACTTTATATTGGTGGTCCTTTTGAGAGATCTCTGGATTTGGCAGGTTATAGCTTCTGATGCTTTTTTTTGCCTTTCCAGCTAGCTGGTACTGATTTTGGTATTATATTCACTGTAGCAAATTTTTTTGGCTGCAGTGGCTGCTATGCAAGGGTTGGAAATAGATGATGTTATTAGAAGAGTTTGTGTTGTCAAACACCATTGCATCAGTGTATTATAAAAATAAAACGCTGCTAGAATTCTTGACTTTTCAGTGAGGGTTTGGGGATCAAGTTCTCATTTATACAATCTGTTCTGAGAATGTGAATGTCATCATTTAGGGGTTAGATATGTTCACAAAAAGTGTGAGCAGCAATACTGAAGTACTCAGTACTTCTGTTAATTTGGATACCCTTTATGTGGTTAACATTTCTTCTTTTTGATGTCTTTGCTGATATCAGATGGTGGGAAAAACTCTCCTCCTTTGAGCAAATCAAGTGAAGAGGTTCAGGCCACTGTCAAACTTGAAGAGAGAGACTCAAGTGAACCAAATGACAGCAAGGAGAAAGCGGGACACAGCCGGTCAAGTGATCCACCGTGTGGGGAAAAGTATGCTCCAAAAGTGAGTATTTACTCCTCTTCCCACTCTGTCTAGCAGTCATGCTTTGGTAGAGGGTGACAACTGATCTTCAGGGTAAGCCACTTGCTCTGTTTCTGATGCTGTAGTCTGTAAAATGACTGTGTTCTTGAAAAGTTATTCTTTACCAGAGCCATGAAGTTTTGCTGTCTGTACTTTCACCACAAAATCTGTATTATAGCTGCTAAATAACAATGAAGGAGGAACACTGTGTATAATAACACAAAATCCAAAATGCTAATGAAGTGGATACACTATTATAAAGAACCACATATGTATCAGACAGAAAATGCAAGATGTAAGCAATATATATTTAAACATTAGAACATAATACATGTTGTAAAATGTGATAAATACATGTTCATTACAAAGCTATAGCATAACAGAGAACAGTACAGATTGTAAAATGTGTGAACAAGATATGTCGGGAATCTTGTATCACGTCATGTTACAAAATATCTTCATCAAAAGGGTTCAGAATTAAAGTGAGAAGGAATTCCTGTTGCTGGGTCTCCAGTCTCTGGTTTATAATTGGCTCAGTGGCTGAATATTCTGGCTCACTCCCACAAGATGTAAGCTCCTAAACACTTGAAAACACTGCATCATTCTTAATATAATAGAAAGTCAGTATTGCTGCTCACACTTTTTGTGAACATACAGTTTTATGATTTTCTAATGAATATATATATGCTTTTGTAAGAATGTATATGCATCATATATTATAACACATATGCTCTCATATTTAAATATATATCACTTAAGTTTTACATTTTCTGTCTTTGATGTCTATATATATACACACACATAAGAACGTAAGAACATAAGAGAAGCCTATGTTGAATCAGGCCAATGGCCCATCTAGTCCAACACTTTGTCACACAGCGGCCAAAATATACCAGGTGCCATCAGGAGGTCCAGCAGTTGGGCCAGGGCACCAGAAGCCCTCCCACTGCTTCCTCCTCCAGCACCAAGAATAGAGTGCATCACCTGCCCCAGACTGAGAGTTCCCATCTATACCCTGTGGCTAATAGCCACTGATGGACTTCTGCTCCATATGTTTATCTAATTCCCTCTTGAAACTGTCCATGCTTGCAGCTGCCACCACCTCCTGTGGCAGTGAATTCCATATGTTAATCACTCTTTGGGTGAAGAAGTATTTCCTTTTATCTGTTCTAACCCGACTGCTCAGCAATTTCATGGAGTGCCCACAAGTTCTTGTATTGTGAGAAAGGGAGAAAAGTACTTCTTTCTCAACCTGCTCAATCCCATTCATAATTTTATAAACCTCGATCATGTCACCTCTCAGCCGTCGTTTCTCCAAGCTAAAGAGCCCCAAGCATTTTAAACTTTCTTCATAGGGAAGGTGTTCCAACCCTTTTATCATTCTAGTTGCTCTTCTCTGCACTTTTTCCAATGTTATAATATCCTTTTTGAAATGTGGTGACCAGAACTGTACACAGTATTCCAAATGAGTTCGCACCAATGATTTATACAGGGGCATGATGATACTGGCTGATTTGCTATCAATTCCCTTCCTAATAATCCCCAGCATAGCGTTGGCCTTCTTTATTGCAGCTACACACTGTCTAGACATTTTCAGCGAGTTATCCACTACGACTCCAAGATCTCTCTCTTGGTCCGTCTCTGCCAGTTCAGACCCCATCAACGTGTATTTATATTTAGGATTTTTGGCTCCAATGTGCATCATGTTGCACTTGGCCACATTGAACCCCATTTGCCACATGATGCCCATTCACCCATCCTTGACAGATCCCTTTGGAGTGCCTCACACTCCTCCCTGGTTTTCACCACTCGGAACAACTTCATGTCATCTGCCAATTTAGCCACATCACTGCTTACTCCCAATTCCAAATCATTAATAAACAAGTTAAAAAGCATCGGACCGAGTACTGATCCCTGTGGTACCCCACTGCTTACCACCCTCCACTGAGAAAGTTCCCATTTATACTCACTCTCTTTTTCCTATTTATAAGCCAGTTTTTGATCCACAAGAGGACTTGTCCTTTTATCCCATGACTATTGAGCTTACTTAGGAGCCTTTGATGAGGAACTGTATCAAAAGCTTTCCGGAAGTCAAGGTAAATAATATCTTTTGGGTCCCCCTTGTCCACATGTTTGTTCACTCCCTCAAACACTAACAGGTTAGTGAGACAAGATCTTCCCTTACAGAACCCATGCTGAGTCTGCCTCAATAGTTTTTGTTCATCAATGTGCCTACTAATTCTTTCCTTAATAATAGTTTCCACCAACTTACCCAGTATCGTTGTCAGACTGACTGGCCTGTAATTTCCTGGATCTCCCCTGGAGCCCTTTTTAAAGATGGGAGTGACATTAGCTACCTTCCAGTCCTCAGGAATGGAGGCAGATTTTAAAGAAAGATTACGTATTTTTGTCAGGAGATCCACAAGTTCACATTAGAGTTCTTTCAGAACTCTCGGATGAATGCCATCCGGGCCTGGTGATTTATTAGTTTTTAAATTGTCCATCAGTCGGAGGACTTCCTCTCTTGTCACTGCAATCTGATTCAGGTCTTTCAAACCCCCTCCCGAAATCGGTGCTTCTGGAGTGGGCAAACACTTCTCCTCTTCCACAGTGAAGACAGAGACAAAAGCTTCTCAGCCATTTCCCTATCATCCTTCACTACTCCTTTTACCCCTTGGTCATCCAAGGGCCCCACTGCCTCCCTGGCTGGCTTCCTACTTCTAATGTATTTGAAGAAAGTTTTATTGTTGGCCTTTATGTTTTTTGCAATATGCTCCTCATATTCCCTTTTTGCTTGCCTGATCACAGACTTGCATTTTATTTGCCATAGTCTGTGTTCCCTTTTATCAACCTCACTAAGACTAGCTTTCCACCGCTTAAAGGAATCCTTCTTACCTTTTACAGCTTCCATTACTTTATTTGTTAACCGTGCAGGCTTTTTTCTATACCTATTTGTACCTTTCCTAACCTGCGGTATATATTTTTTCTGAGCTTGTAGGATTGTCTTTTTAAATAGTCTCCAAGCTTCCCCAATGGTTTTGACCTTCTCCACTCTTCCTTTCAATTTCTTCCTCACATGTCCCCTCATACCAGAGAAGTTACCCCTTTTAAAGTTAAAAGTGGTTGCGTCAGTTTTTCTGGGCAACTCCCTATCTGTACAAATGTTAAATTCAATGACATTATGGTCACTGTTCCCAAGTGGTGCAATCACTTTTACATCTCTCACCAGGTCTTGGGTGTTACTTAGGACCAAATCCAGGATCGCCTCTCCCCTGGTAGGATCTGTGACCATCTGTTCCACAGCACAGTCATTGAGAGTGTCTAAAAACGCAATCTCTTTTTCCCGACTAGAACTCATATTGACCCAATCAATGTGTGGGTAGTTAAAGTCGCCTATTACAACACAGTTATTTCGTCTAGCCGCTATCTTTAATTCATTCATGATTTTATAATCCTACTCTATCTTTTGATCTGGTGGGCGATAACAAACTCCCACTTTTAAGCCTCCTTTTGGACCCACTATTTCAACCCATAGCATTTCCAGAAACGAATCCAATTCTCTTACCCTCTCAATCTTACTGGACTGTATACCCTCTCTGACATACAGAGCCACCCCACCTCCAACCCTTCCCCCCTATTCTTCCGATATAATTTATAACCAGGAATCACCGTATCCCACTGATTTTCCTCATCCCACCAAGTTTCTGAAATACTCACAATGTCTATTTCCCCCCCTAACACCAAGCATTCCAACTCCCCGATTTTACCTCGGAGACTTCTAGCATTTGTGTATAAACACTTATAGATTCCCACGTTTGTTAAGCCCACAGCCTTCCTCTTGCTGCCTCGAGACCTTGCCAGGCAGTTCCTATCATTAGCCACAGTCTCAGTGGACAATTGTAATCCATTTCCTTGTACAAAAGTAATAGCTACCCCTTCATCTCTTTGAGATGAGCCATCCCGAACCAGAGACTTTTCATCTCCTGTCGGCTTTCCCCCATTATTCAGTTTAAAAACTGCTCTGCCACCTTTTTGATTTTGAGCGCCAGCAGTCTGGTTCCTTCTTGGGACAAGTGGAGACCATCCCTTTTGTACAGCTCCCTCTTGTCCCAAAAAGCATCCCAGTGCCTAACAAACTTGAACCCTTCCCCCTACACCACCGTCTCATCCACGCATTGAGACTCCTGATCTGTACCTGTCTCTCCGGCCCTGCACGTGGAACAGGTAGCACTTCCGAGAAGGCTACCTTGGAGGTCCTGGCCTTGAGTTTCCTGCCGAACAGCCTAAATTTCTCCTCCAGGACCTCACGACTGCATTTCCCCACATCGTTGGTGCCGACGTGCACCACGACCACTGGCTCCTCCCCAGCACTATCTAAAACACGCGTAATGTCCGCTACCTTCGTACCAGGCAGGCAAGTCACCATACGGTCAGTACGCGGGTTCGCCACCCAGCTGTCTACCTGCCTAAGGATCGAATCACCAACTACCAAGAGTCCCCCTCCCACCCTTCCCAGGGACGGTTCCTTGGTACGAAAGGATACCCGTTCACCAGCTGAAGAAGAGGTCCCTTCTGAGGGCACATTCCCCTTATCGTCAGCATGGTGCCCCATTTCCCCTTGACCCTCATGCTCCCTGGCAGCAGCCGGGCTGCCAGATCCAGAGTGGGACATATCTAACAAGTCCCCGAGAGTCTTCTCCGTGCACCTAACTGACTGTCCCTGCTTCTCCAGGTCAGCCACCTTGGCCTCAAGGGAGCAAACTCGCTCCCTGAGAACCAGGAGCTCCTTGCACACACACACACACACACACACACACACACACACACACACATCAAATTCTTTATAATTGCGTATACAGTGTGGTGCTCATCAGCATTTTGGATTTTATGTTACAGCTGTTAAAGACAATTTTCAGATGGAGTTTCAAGTATTCTTGGTTCAGCACTTGTGTGCTGAGCCAGAAGTAATTGAAGTTGCAGGTTCTTTTTTCAACAGTGAGGGCTGCCTAACCCATGCAGGTCCTATAATTTGGGGTGAGGGTCAAGACAAACTGGAGACACTATTTTATATACAGGCTGGTGTGCATCTAATGGAATCTGAATACACTGTAATCTTAGATGATCATACAAATTCTGTATAATGGGGGAATAGCCAATTAAGGTCCTGGTCATACGGGCTGGATAACGGGGGGGGGGAGGCGGGGTTATCTGCGGTGCCGCAATTAGAGCCGCCAGAACGTGATCCCACGTGTCGATGGCATGCCACAGTTCCTTTCCTCCATGCCTGCGCATCAACGAGGGGCCGGAGGGAAAGGCCATGCACCGGCGTGATCACATCAAGGGAGTCCGGAGGCAGCCCGTGGCAAACCATTTGCTAGTACCTTCGAGCAGGTAGTTTTATACTCTGCATCTTTGGCAGGAAGCCGCAGGTTGGCCACAGGAGTGCTACGCCTCCCAGATGTTGCAGTTTGATCCCGCCTGGAAACTCCGCCATTCAATCGTGGCTCTCCCACGGCAAATTCGGCATGTGACCGGGGCCTTTGATGAATGTCTGAATTTAAAGTAGCGAAATCTGTGACTTCAGAGTCTGAGGAGGAGGAGGAGATTGGATTTCTAAGCCACCCTTCACTCCTTAAAGGAGTCTCAGAATGGCTTACAATCCCTTTCCCTCCCTACAACAGATACCTTGTGAGGTAGGTGGGGCTAAGAGAGCTCTTTCGAGAATTGCTCATGAGAGAACAGCTCTGAAAGAACTTATGACTAACCCAGGGTCATACCAGCAGCTGCATGTAGAGGAGTGGGGAATCAAACCCGGTTCTCCCAGATTAGAGTCCGTGCTCTTAACCACTACACCAGCCTGGGATGGGGTGTAAAAGGAAATGGATTACAATTGTCCACTGAGACTATGGCTAATGATAGGAACTGCCTGGCAAGGTCTCGAGGCAGCAAGAGGAAGGTTGTGGGCTTAACAAGCATGGGAAACTATAAGTGTTTATACACAAATGCTAGAAGTCTCCGAGGTAAAATCGGGGAGTTGGAATGCTTGGTGTTAGGGGGGGAAATAGACATTGTGGGTATTTCAGAAACTTGGTGGGACAAGGAAAATCAGTGGGATACGGTGATTCCTGGTTATAAATTATATTGGAAGGATGGGGGGAAGGGTTGGAGGTGGGGTGGCTCTGTATGTCAGAGAGGGTATACAGTCCAGTAAGATTGAGAGGGTAAGAAAATTGGATTCACTTCTGGAAATGCTATGGGTTGAAATAGTGGGTCCAAAAGGAGGCTTAACAGTGGGAGTTTGTTATCACCCACCAGATCAAAAGGTAGAGGAGAATTATAAAATGATGAATGAATTAAAGATAGCAGCTAGACAAAATAACTGTGTTGTAATAGGCAACTTTAACTACCCACACATTGATTGGGTCAATATGAGTTCTAGTCGGAAAAAAGAGATTGAGTTTTTAGACACTCTCAGTGACTGTGCTATAGAACAGATGGTCACAGATCTTACCAGGGGAGAGGCGATCCTGGATTTGGTCCTAAGTAACACCCAGGACCTGGTGAGAGATGTAAAAGTGATTGCACTGCTTGGGAACAGTGACCATAATGTCATTGAATTTAACATTTGTACAGATAGGGAGTTGCCCAGAAAAACTGACGCAACCACTTTTAACTTTAAAAGGGGTAACTTCTCTGGTATGAGAGGACATGTGAGGAAGAAATTGAAAGGAAGAGTGGAGAAGGTCAAAACCATTGGGGAAGCTTGGAGACTATTTAAAAAGACAATCCTAGAAGCTCAGAAAAAAGATATACCGCAGGTTAGGAAAGGCACAAATAGGTATAGAAAAAAGCCTGCATGGTTAACAAATAAAGTAATGGAAGCTGTAAAAGGTAAGAAGAATTCCTTTAAGTGATGGAAAGCTAGTCTCAGTGAGGTTGATAAAAAAAGAACACAGACTATGGCAAATAAAATGCAAGTCTGTGATCAGGCAAGCAAAAAGGGAATATGAGGAGCATATTGCAAAAAACATAAAGGCCAACAATAAAACTTTCTTCAAATACATTAGAAGTAGGAAGCCAGCCAGGGAGGCAGTGGGGCCCTTGGATGACCAAGGGGTAAAAGGAGTAGTGAAGGATGATAGGGAAATGGCTGAGAAGCTGAATGCATTTTTTGTCTCTGTCTTCACTGTGGAAGAGGAGAAGTGCTTGCCCACTTCAGAAGCACTGATTTTGGGAGGGGGTTTGAAAGACCTGAATCAGATTGCAGTGACAAGAGAGGAAGTCCTTCGACTGATGGACAATTTAAAAACTAATAAATCACCAAGCCCGGATGGCATTCATCCGAGAGTTCTGAAAGAACTCAAATGTGAACTTGTGGATCTCCTGACAAAAATACGTAATCTTTCTTTAAAATCTGCCTCCATTCCTGAGGACTGGAAGGTAGCTAATGTCACTCCCATCTTTAAAAAGGGCTCCAGGGGAGATCCAGGAAATTACAGGTCAGTCAGTCTGACATCGATACCGGGTAAGTTGGTGGAAATTGTTATTAAGGAGAGAATTAGTAGGCACATTGATGAACAAAAACTATTGAGGCAGACTCAGCATGGGTTCTGTAAGGGAAAATCTTGTCTCACTAACTTGTTAGTGTTTTTTGAGGGAGTGAACAAACATGTGGACAAGGGGGACCCAATAGATATTATTTACCTTGACTTCCAGAAAGCTTTTGATACAGTTCCTCATCAAAGGCTCCTAAGTAAGCTCAATAGTCATGGGATAAAAGGACAAGTCCTCTTGTGGATCAAAAACTGGCTTATAAATAGGAAACAGAGAGTGAGTATAAATGGGAAACTTTCTCAGTGGAGGGTGGTAAGCAGTGGGGTACTTGGTCCGATGCTTTTTAACTTGTTTATTAACGATTTGGAATTGGGAGTAAGCAGTGAAGTAGCTAAATTTGCAGATGATACGAAGTTGTTCAGGGTAGTGAAAACCAGGGAGGATTGTGAGGCACTCCAGAGGGATCTGTCAAGGATGGGTGAATGGGCATCATGTGGCAAATGGGATTCAATGTGGCCAAGTGCAATGTGATGCACATTGGAGCCAAAAATCCTAAATATAAATACACTTTGATGGGGTCTGAACTGGCAGAGACTGACCAAGAGAGAGATCTTGGAGTTGTAGTAGATAACTCAATGAAAATGTCTAGACAGTGTGTAACTGCAATAAAGAAGGCCAACGCTATGCTGGGGATTATTAGGAAGGGAATTGAAAACAAATCAGCCAGTATCATAATGCACCTGTATAAATCATTGGTGCAACCTTATTTGGAATACTGTGTACAGTTCTGGTCGCCACATCTCAAAAAGGATATTATAGCATTGGAAAAAGTGCAGAGAAGGGCAACTAGAATGATCAAAGGGTTGGAACACCTTCCCTATGAAGAAAGGTTAAAACGCTTGGGGCTCTTTAGCTTGGAGAAATGACGGCTGAGGGGTGACATGATCGAGGTTTATAAGATTATGAATGGGATTGAGCAGGTTGAGAAAGAAGTACTTTTCTCCCTTTCTCACAATACAAGAACTCGTGGGCACTCCATGAAATTGCTAAGCAGTTGGGTTAGAACAGATAAAAGGAAGTCCTTCTTCACCCAAAGAGTGATTAGCATATGGAATTCACTGCCTCAGGAGGTGGTGGCAGCTGCAAGCATGGACAGTTTCAAGAGGGAATTAGATAAACATATGGAGCAGAAGTCCATCAGTGGCTATTAGCCACAGGGTATAGGTGGGAACTCTCAGTTTGGGGCAGGTGTAGCACTCTATTCTTGGTGCTGGAGGGGGCAGCAGTGGGAGGGCTTCTGGTGTCCTGGCCCCACTGCTGGACCTCCTGATGGCACTTGGTATATTTTGGCCACTGTGTGACAGAGTGTTGGACTAGATGGGCCATTGGCCTGATTCAACATTGGCTTCTCTTATGTTCTTATGAGTGTGTGTGTGTGTGGGCCTGAAATGGTATAGTAGCTGGGGGTGCAAAGCTTCTGGGTGATGACAGTTAATTTATCATTCTAAATAATCAAGTGCTGGACAGCCAAGCTTGTAGTGTACTAATAATTTTTATTGGAAGGTATTTAGGAATGTTTCATTTCAAAAAGAGTTTTAAAAGTCAGGTTCTATATGCTGCTCATCTTCACAATTAGGTAGCCATGTATAGGTGGGCTTAGTAAAATGTAACTTCCATGTCCTTCCGATCCTGGTGAGATTACTTCCATCTTCTTTGCTCCAATTTGAGTAGAACTGCTTTTCTCCCTGGCAGCCTTTCCTGGTACTATAGTGTGAGGCTATATTTTTGCCCTTGGTTTGCTACAAGATGATCTGGGAAACTGCGTTAGACCAGGGGTTCCATGGAATGAACCTAGCAGCAGCTGCCACCACTTAGGTGCTTCCTGGGAACATCTAGACTGACCTGCTAAGAAGGGGTTGTGTTGTCAAAGACCATTGCATCAGTGTATTATTTTAGTGCAGTACTAGACAAGTAAAACAGGGTGTAAAACCTTATAGAAAACCACGTAGCATTTGTGCAGTTTGGAACTTAGGGAAGAGATTAAGAGAAATATCCCAGAGAAACACACTTTACTAACATGAAGCCAGAAAAAGTCTTTATATAAAAAAGTAAAGTTAATTTTAAAAAGAGGGGAAAAGGTAGCTGGTGGGGTGGTAGTGGAAAAAAGGTGGTGGGGTGGAAAATGGGGACAAAACAAAATACTGGGAAAGGACACAAAAACACAGCACACAGACTTTCAGATAAACAACAGTTGGTCTGACTTGCTAGCTACACATTACCTAGGCTGTAGGAGATTCCTTATAGTAACAAGATGGAGGAGTGTTTAACCCCCACCCACCATCAGATTTCAATATAGTTCCACTGGGACAAGAGAAACTTCAACACCCCCCCACACTGTTTATGGACAATGGAATCTGACCTCAGCCAGCCTCCTGTTTAAGAGTGACTAGTTGATCTAGCCAATCCAATGCAAAACCCATCTCTGATGACAGAGACTAACATTACCAATCAGAAAGTTACCACAATGATAGTCCCTTCCACCGTGTAGCTGTCAATGACTCTGAACTCCCATGAAAAAATGGTGGTCCTGTCCAAACTAAGATCCCAGATGCTCTAAATGGCACTGTTGAGCATTATTAAAGTTTCAGCATTTTCTGTCACAGTTCTGAAACTAAAATGTTTCATGAGATTCTGTCTTGTGATGATTCTGGCTCATACTGTCTTTCTTTCCTGACTTGGAAGGTTTGGTACCAGGGATTGGGAGGGCTCATACTGTGCCTGTTTGACTCTGGCAGGAGCTGCTGGCACTACTGAAATGTGTGGAAGCTGAAATTGCGAACTATGAAGCCTTTTTAAAAGAGGAAGTAGAGAAAAGAAAGAAATTCAAGGTATGCTAATGGCATGTTGTACATCTCTTGAGAAATCTTTGCTGTTTTCCTGTAATCCAGGGTGCCTGTTGTTCACCCAAGTCCTGTTAGCTTTCTGTAATTAGTTAATAACCCTTGAACAATGACTTTTTCCTGAAACTGGAAATCTCAGTGTCTTGTTGAACATCTCATCAAAACTGGGAAACTGGGGATTTATCATCTTATTTATTTAGTATTTATTTGTTTTATTAGATTTCTTGACCATCCTTCCCCACTTATGTGGGGCTCAGGGTAATTTACAATAACATAGTTCAATACAATTTTAAAACCAATTAAAACTACAAGAATTCAATATTAAAACATTCAGCATAAATATTTAAACATTTTAAAAACAAGATGACATATCTAGCATTCAGATCTTCATGGAGGGGAGGGGAGGGAAGGGGAGGGTGCCACGCAGATGGAAGGGAGCCATTGCTGGCCTCAACCAAAGGCCTGGTGGAACATCTCTGTCTTACATGCCCTGCAGAACTTTAATAGATCAGACAGGGCACAGATGCCATTCAGCAGAGAGTTCCACAAGGCTGGGGCCAAGGCTAAGAAGGCCCTGGCCCTGGTCGAGGCTAGCCGGATATCTTTGGGGCTGGGAACCACCAGGAGAGTCTTATCTGCTGATCTCAATGCCCTTTGGGGAACATATCAGGAGAGGCAGTCTCGAAGGTACGTGTGTTCCTGACCGTTAAGGGTTTTAAAGGTGAGCACCAAAACCTTGAATCTGATCCGGTGCTCCACTGGCAGCTAGTGCTGCTTGCGTGGCACTGGATGGTTATATGCTCTCCATGGAGTCCCCATAAGGACCTGCACAGCCACATTTTGTACCAGTTGGAGCTTCCAGGCTAGTCTCAAGGGTAGCCCTAAGTAAAGCAAGTTACAATAATTCAACCTGGAGGTGACCCTTGCATGGATTACTGTGCAAGGTCGGGGTGAGGCAGGTAGTTGGAAGAATGCCCACCGGACAACATTGGTGACCCATAGATAGAGTGGGGTCCAAGATCACCCCCAGGCTCCTGACAGTGGGTGCCGGTGTCAGAGGCACCCCATCAAGGGTTGGGAGTTGGCTCCCCAATCCTGAATCCCCCCCCCCCAGCCAAAGAACCTCCATCTCAGCTGGATTCAGCTTCAACTGGCTTTGCTTCAACCATCCCACCATGGCCTCCAATCCCTCAGCTAGATTTTTCAGGGCAGAGTCTGGACAGCCGCCCATCTACAGATGTAGCTAGGTGTCATCAGCATATTGGTGACACTTGAGCCCGAAACTCTGAGCCAGCTGGGCAAGGAGGTTCATATAGATATTAAACAACATTGGGGAGAGAATCACCCCCTGAGGCACCCCACATATTAGTGTGTGTCTAGTTGACGTCTCTTCTCCTAGTGCCACCCTCTGTCCCTGATCATGGAGAAATGAGATCAGCCACTTCAAGACTGTCCTACGAACTCCTGCATCAGCAAGGCAGTAGATCAAGAGATCATGATCGACCACGTTAAATGCTGCTGTGAGATCTAACAGTATCAGCAGCGCTGACCCGTCATGATCCAGCTGCCTATGGAGGTCATCCATGAGGGAAATCAGATTAGAATGGGTCCAATGCTGATGTTTCATCCAGGAAACTCTGGAGCTGCTTGGCTCTTTCAGTTACCTTACCCAGAAATGAGAGGTTCAAGACTGGGTGGTAATTGGCTGGGTTGGTAGGATCCAGGGTTGGCTTTTTCAAGACTGGAGCAACCATAGCCTCCTTCAGTCCCTCTGAGTAGACCCCTGAATCCAGGGACAAATTAATAATGTCTGCCAGGGGACCCTGTATACCTCTGCTGCTAGCCATCACCTGCCATGAAGGACATGGATCTAGGAGGCATGTGGTTGGCCTGACAGCACCCAGAATCTTGTCAAGATCGGCTTCAGAAACCCGGTGGAAGGTTTCCCAAACTGAATTGAAAGATGGCCACGGGGCCTCCAGTTCATTTATTATATTAATGGTGGCTGTGAAGTTGCGATGGATGGACAAGATTTTTTCTGTAAAAAAGCTTGCAAAAGCTTCAGAGCTAGGAGCCAATTTCTTAACATTTTGACTTCTTTCAGTGAGAGAAGTTAATGATCCAGTCGCCCTAAACAATTGTGCTGAGTGTGAGCTTGTGGACGTGATCCTTTTCAGCCTTCACCACCATCTCATAGGCCTTCATAAACGTCCCATAAAAAGTTCATGCCTCTTCATTGTGAGTCACCACCACACTCACTGTAGCTGTCTCAGTTCCTGTTTCATCCCCCTGAGTTTCATTGTATACCGGGGGACAATTTAGCACGGGAGCGGAGAGGGCGTCAGGGAGCAATTTCATCAATGGGAATTCCTGTCCTCTATCAGTGCATCTAATGAGTCACCGGAGGGCATCGGATCCCACAGAGCATTCCAGAATCCTACTGGATCCATGAGTCTCTGCAGGCGAGCATAAATCCACTCATCGCCTAGACAGGAGATGGGTGGGATGTCCATCTGGGCCTTTAGGGCAAAGTGATCTGACCACAGTACTTTATCCTTATCTACAAGATCCATATTTATCCCCATGTCAAAAATCAGGTCTAGTGTGTGACCTGCCTGATTGTGTGGGACCTGATACAATCTGGGAGAGTCCTAGTGCCGCCATGGATGACACCAGGTTCACAGCCTGCCTGGTGTCTGCAGTGTCAGCATGGACATTGAAGTCCCCAAGAACTATTAGTCTTGGGAACTCCAGAGCCCAGCCCACTACCCACCCACTTGCCAGGCTGACTCTGGTGTCCTGTGGTTTGCCTGAGCTGCTCTTGACTGTATTATGTGGCAATGCAGACTTAGCTTTTATCTTACAAGGCAGTCAAAGATTCATTAATATTGGCCAGATTTCTTTTAACATTCACAATTTCTGAACAGTTCTTTTGTTCTTTTCTGATGTATCTCTGTAGATTGATGACCAGAGAAGAACTCACAATTATGATGAATTCATTTGCACCTTTATCTCCATGCTGGCACAAGAAGGTGAGTATTATGTAGAGCAGTAGCAGCACTAGAATAATTTGGCCAGGCAAAAAGTGGTGAAGTTGATTCTAAGTGGAGTTCCATCTGAGGGGAATGACAACTTTATTTCACATTAAGATGCCAATATGAAAGATATTTTATTTACAAGTAACTGATTTCAACAAAGTTTACATTCAAGTATATGAGGGGTATTACAGTCAAATTCTAACTAAAGGTTTTATTCTAGTCTTAGTTACTGCTAAAATAATCTTTTTCTAAACAAAACTACAAGGAAATCTTGCTGATCTAGTTTGTAAAAGTAGGTCTTGTGCAGTTTGACCATGCAGCTGTTAAAAGCAAACTTTCCAAGTTCAACAGTAGAAGCTGTTCCCAGCATGAAGATAGAATGCTATCAAATGTGCAGGATCTGTGGTAGGCCAAGGTGGCGATCATACAAACAAAACTGTATCAAAAGTGCCTTGAAAATAATACATGAAAAAGCCTCGATCAGTGGTCTTCAACCTTTCCAGGCTTGGGACCCATGTTCAACGCCCAGATGGCACTGAGCTGCAGCCAAGTGATGGAAAATCATGTGAAGTTAGAATGATGTGACAGGAATAGGAGGACCCAGAAATATTCCCTCACCAGTGGGGAAGGGGGCTGTAGACAGCAGGTATGTGTGGAGTACTGGAAAACGAACTGGCAGGATGGCGAGTGGCCTGATTAGGAGAAGACAAGGAAGAGCTTTTATGAGGAGTAGGTTCTGAACCTACCTGTGCTCAAGTGGAGTACTCTATGATGTGAGTTAACTCTCCTTGCCATCCTACTGCTTCTCTCCATGTGCATGCAAACAGAGAAGCAGGAGGTATGGTACCCCATTTGTGACGTGCAGCTCTTGCAGACCACCTGAGGGCCCTGATCTATGGGCTTGAAGACCATTCATCTAGATGGCTCAAGTAAATGAGCCAGTTAAAGCAGCTCAGAACACACGTAAAGAAACCTTTTAATATCAGAAAACCAGTTCAAAAAGAGAAACATGCAGAGCAGAAGAGGAGGAGTATCAAAAGTTGAGGGAGAATTCAGTTAGGTGCACCATTATGTCTTATTTACTTGTTAGAGGAGTATTTACCTTTGAAGACCCTGAATCGCTTTAAAGGGAACAGGCACTTCAGAACATCCCAACCTAAAATCTGTTTGGGGTACTATTACCTTAAATCCCTAAACCTTCTCCATGTCCCTCCCTTGTTGTCTGAATCTTATTCATGCCTTTTCTTCTTGATTCTTGAAACAGAATGTACTATGCGGTTTGAGCAAGTGGCTGGTAAACCCTGTAGTACTTTTACCTGAATCTTGGCATTGTCAAAAAGAAGCCATCTTGATTGGTTGGAACTGAGGCAGAATATATCAAGTAGTTTTGTCAGCAAAAGCAGTGAGCCACTTGCTCATAATGTATTTTGTACATGCTCCCTAGTTCCTCAGTTCCGTCCAGTATCCCAGATGAGCTCTCTGGTTGGGAATTACGCATGCAAAAGCTGTGCAATTGAGGGCAAGCAGTTAGAGCCTCTTTGGGCAGACAGTGGTGCTGGGTTGGAGAAGTCGGTATGCTAGAAGTTTGCCAAAAGAGAAGCCTTTTTCCTTCTTTTTGTCACAAGCTCCAAAATGAGGTTTCTAAACTCTAGTTAATTGTTGGTGGGACCATGTGAAAACATTTTACTATTCTTGACTTCAGTGCTGGAGAAAGGGCCAGGGCTATAGAGAACTCCACTGTCTTGGCCATAGATTTCACTGTGAAGATAGCTCTAATTCTGTAGTCCCCAATGGAAGGTGGGGTATGTGTCCATGGTGGGGAAGAGCTTTTATATTTGCATGGGTTTGGGTTGATGCAGTGCGCAGACACTTCATTTTAGACTACCAAATGGACCTTTCTGTAACAGGATGCCCAAGACTTGGAGTACCTGAGTTTATAGGGGGATTGTGTTTAGAAATGTCTGGAAAGGGAGTTAAGAGCATCCTTACTTAGCAGTCATTTCTTGTTTGAACTCTTGATATAGGAATGCTGGCTAGCCTTGTAGAGCAAAACATCTCCGTCCGTAGACGGCAAGGAGTCAGCATTGGGCGCCTCCACAAGCAACGGAAGCCAGATCGGCGGAAACGATCCCGGCCATATAAAGCCAAACGTCAATAGCATCAGTCTTTGGACAGTACTCACGTGCACTGCTTGCTGCTGTTGATCATGTGGTGCAAATTCCAGGCATTTCTGTGCCAGTGCTGAAAAGTGAGGCTCTGCACTGGACTGCTCTGCTCAAACCATCAGTGTTAGTGTAATGTTGCACATGAATCCCATTGCATTCAGCTGGGCTTTAGATGCCTCTCTCCCCCATGGTGGCTGCCATGTGGGAATCCCACCTTTATATATCTATCTATCTTATATTTTCCCACAAGAGAAGATGCCTGCAAATATAAGGACTGGCCCCCATTTGAAGAACCTGCCGACATAGCCCTTGAACTTGTTGCTCAGGGCCCTCAACCCACTTGCAGTATATTTTGCCACAGATAGTGGCAATCTTCAGAGACTCTGTACCAGTTAAAGGGGTAAGTCAATCTTTGCTGCCCTCTGGAAGGGCATTGGGGCTGGTGTTAATGCAGCGGTAGGTTAAGTCTCAGAGAGCTGGAATAAACAAAGTAGTTCTCTCTGCCAGTGCTTTTACTCAGCAGTCCATGGGAAGCTGACAACTATTTTTTGCATTAAATAGGGTGTTTCTGTTCTGACCAATATGCTCCTGTCACTATAATGGAATACAAGTGGTTGTTGATCTTTTTTGTTGTTGCTGCTCTTCCTCCCATTCCAGGAATCTACTGCTTGCGATGCATTTGAGTCATTCTGTTCTTTCTCTTGTTCTTTGCAAGTAGGCTTTACGTTCAGTATCAGTTTTCTTACTTGTTTCTTTTCTCCAGGTGGCTTTGCCTGTTTGAGGTGAGTGTGCACAATGTGATAAGTATGTATGAAGCCTGTGTCTTAGCAGGTGGGAGCCTAGCAGCCTGAGAGTTGCTGCTCTCTGGTCTTCTGTACCTGTGGAATCTTCAGCGTGCTAAATGCAGCTGAGGCTCAGGTCTTCAGGCTAGTAAACTTGAGCCTTCTGCATTTCTTCAAATAGTGCTGCCCAAAATCATATTGTTAACCCAGCCTCCTCCCCCAAGATGGGACAACTAAGACATGGCTGGATCATATGAGATGCTTTAAATATGCTAGAAGTATTGTGGCGGGGAGAGAATAATCAGCGTGGAGGAGTGTTAAATGGGTAAGAACCATGGTTTTCTTGTGTGTTCATGTGTGTATATTCCAGGTATGCTGTGGGAAAAGCCATGGGATAACAGCTTCTTCACAGCTGCCAGTACAAGAGAATTGGCCCCTACCTCTTGGTATTCAATGCTGACAACTCAGATAATTGGTTTTCTGTCCCACTGCAGTGGGAGATGTGACTTTGGCAGGTGTGAGTACTGTGGTCACCACTCATGGGTGAGAAGGCCTGCCCCCAGCCTTAGCTTGCTGGAAGGTGGCAGCTGGATTAAGACAGTGCAGGACCCAGCTTGGGATGACATCAGCAGCTGTGTACCTTCCCAATGCTGACTCCATGGCTGAACTACCGTCTACCTCATTGGTCACTGTCTCCCATTGCAGCAAGGGATTTAAAGGTAAA
Organism: Gekko gecko; assembly: GCA_029375565.1. NCBI lineage: Eukaryota > Metazoa > Chordata > Lepidosauria > Squamata > Gekkonidae > Gekko > Gekko gecko. Next base: position 101,011,587 of record JAPDNY010000002.1, on the reverse strand, counting down.
ACCAGTTCATGTAGTTGGTACCCATACTGTCGTTACAGCACTTAGGAGTTCCTTGTTGCTCCTCAGCTGCTTTATGCAGATTAGTTTTCTTTTCTTTCCAGGCAAAAGGTACCTTGTGCCGAAAATGAATTTATGCATTGTGCGGCCTTGACAGAAACATTTGTAAACATGGATTAAGACTAAAGAGAAATAGTGGGCTATAATAAGTTAGTTTTCTACCTTATCCAAACTGCTATTCCAAAGACCCCTTTGTCCTCCCCCTGCTTGTAACTTGTAATGTGAATAGCTGAATCTCCTCTTGCACCCCAGGGTAAGGGCAGGCATTGCACTAGCTGGAAAATACCAAGCAGTGGCATTCAAATGACCACAAGATGCAGAGGCCAGTTTGTAAGAAGATGATAATGCAGCTGCAAACGTAACTTCTTCTGCTTTCCCTTGTGTACTGGTTCTGACAATAGGAGTTCTTTTTAATATGTTGACAGAATGATCTGTCCCTTGCTTTGTTGGTTTCAAGTGCTGTAAATACCAAGTTCAAAGAAATAAAATGTATACCTGTTGAACCAGTAGATGGAACTGTCAAAGTGGTACCAAATAGCTACATTCTATACTGGATCTCGGGGAAGTGCTTGAGTCCTCAACTTTTAGCAGCAAGAACCGACGCAAGGTGTGTGATGCATGGACTACTGAGATTCAGAACATGGTTCCTCCACAAGAATCACACAGTAGATGTTTTTGCTTTCCCTAGAGAAATGACTACACCTTGAAGGCTTATCAGCACTGAATCTTACAATAGGAATATAGTCAGCTAATGCTCATTTTAATATTAACGTTAATTAAATGTGTTTAAGGTAGAGTTGAAAAACTAGATGTCACCTTATAGCACAGTCCACAGGATCAGTCAAAAACACTCTTTAACAGCACTAAAGTAATCTGTGCAACTAAAATAGATATTAGTAAAAGTCAGTTGGCTTCATGAAACAAAATCTTGTATTATTCTAGACAGCTGAGCTTCTTTCCAGGTGCAAATTCATCAAACATGTGGTGCAGAGGTTTATTGCTTTAGAAGAAAGTCCATCCCATTTAGTGCTCAGAAGTCCAAGGCACAAATCAAGGCAACACCTCGTTTGATCCAGTGCCTCTGAGGCTTGGGGGTAGGGATTTCAACAGCAATCACATAGTTGGTGGAATGACCAGTTGTTGACAGTGTCCCTATGATAGAAACAAAGCCATAGTAGATGGTACTACGGTATAGGAAGAATAACTGCCAGACTACTACTTACAACTCAAAACATGGATTGTTTTTAATACTGCTCTTCTTACAAGTGTTGTGATTTAAAGTGAAAGCAAAACCTCTCTTATAAGTATATCAGGCAGGAGCTGCTGGGGAGTAGAAAATCACAGAGCGGAGGTGCGAAAATCCCTTTGTGAGCTTTGTACAACACTGATCAGATCAGCGCAGGTGCACTGGATCCCCTAGGAACTCATAGGTGTGATGCACAGAGACCACGAAGAAGATTGTGCAGTTTTTAAGAGCACGGAATATGCTCCCCCTTTATTGAACAGTACAACAGCATACAAATATATCCTGTATCTTCCTTCCTATGCAAGACAAGTAGTGCCCCGGGTGGTTCTAGGGGAGATGTTAAGGCTCAGTTGAGAGTATCCGCTTGGCGTGCAGAAGGTCCCAGATTTATATTCCTGGCATTTCCAGATAAAAAGGGCCAGGCAGTAGGGGATGTTAAAGACTTGTGCTTGGGGCCCTGCAGAACTACTGCCAGTCTGAGTAGACATTACTGACCTTGATGGACCAGTGATTTGATTCAGTACAAGGCAGCTTCATGTGTGAACAGGGCTGGCCTTTTTATCTTGTACTTGATACTAAATTTAGGTCAAGGATGCAAAGGGAGATTTCCTTCTGAGATCCAAGCATCCACCTACAGTTCAACAGGGAAAAGTTCTGGGCCTACCCTGGTCAGGTGTTGGGAAGTATACTGAAGGTTTCAACTTAATAAATGCTTACCTGCACGAGTGAGTGTCTTATAGATGGGACACAGATAGATGCCTTTGCTCGGAGGCTTGCGGTTGGGCTCAGGAACCAACCAGATGACTGCCATTTCTGTGTACAGCTCTTTAGGCCGTGATTCTGTGAGCTGAAAGTACAATGGGTCCCACCGAGCCCCCTCCAGAAATAAGCCATGAATGTAACATCCCAAAGCAGGGCGTTCAGTTAGTTCGTTTGCAGACTGGATCATTACCTAAATTGAGAGAGGGGAAAAGTTGGCTCTCACAAAAAAGAAACCCAACAAAAAACACCAAAGTGTGGGAAAAATGTGTCAGTTTTGAGCAACATGAAACCTAGAGTGTAATGGATTCATTAATTTACCCTTGTAGTAGATTCACTGTGTGAAACTCAGGGTATGGGGTAGCAACTATTCAGGTTAACAGAACCAGGATCTGGCAACCTGAGATATGGTGTATGCGTTCTTTACTTAGGTTATGTTTATAGAGTGCATGAGTTGCTTAAATGTTACTATAACCCATCTCACTGACCTTAAAATCAAACGAGATGGTATCTATGGATATGACAAATTTCCTGGCAAAATTCTGTAATGTCCCTGTTAAAAAGGCCTGGGGGAAGAAGAAGCCACTGATCCAGAACACAGAGGGTATCCCTTTATCAATCCATTTTTTCAAGAAATCAATGCGTAGCAGCAGGTCATTCACCCAGGAAGCCAAGGGTTTTAGGGAGGGGTATGCCTGTGGGGAGAGGACAAATACAATGGTACTCTGTTGAGAGACTAGCCTCAAAACAATGTGTCAGTAATACAAAGGATGCTTCTAACACAAACTTAACTCTAGTTCATTAGTGAATGCATCGCTCAGAATTCATAATCCTAGATTTCTAAAATACATCCTACAGCTAGTCCCTTCTAGGTTGGCTGTACTCTTTGCCACTGAGGAATTGTGGTATGACTTGATGTTATTTCAAAAGGATGGTCACCCACAGCAGCCAACTGAAGCATCTCTACATGTTGAAACAGCCCATTTCTACAGTATCCATGTAGTATGGCTTGCTAAGCACCTCAGCTATAGAAATAATTGCCCATCAAGCAGCAGTACCTTGCTATTCCACATCTCTGGGACTATGTTGTTGTACAAGCTGTTGGCCATCAGCTCTAGCTGTGATGACATAACCACTAGGCCTTTGAGAGCTTTCAGCAGATCTTTCAGAGACACAGCAATTACTTCTAGTAAGCGATTATACCTGCACAAAAAGAAAGCCAAAGTAAGCCAACCTTAATTTTGACAGTTCCTCATACATTTCTTGTGAGTCTTTGTACACTGAAACAGCAATGAAAGCCTAGGGATCTTACCCACTTTTGATGGAGGCTACCTTGGTAACAGCTTGAGTAAATTAATAATAATAATAAGATTTATTAATTGCCCTATCCCAGCTTATGCTGGGCTCTGGGCAATGTACAAGGCATGATGCCATAACATATACAAAAATATTAACATTCAATATATAACTTAATAAAAATTACAGTACAGAATAAAAGATCTAAGATGGCAATTGTCCTATAATATTACTTGTCACAATTCTGGATGCCCAGCCAAGACTCCCTCTAAGCTGTGGAGTCTTGTGAGCAAAAATTCTACTTTGGGAGCTACTAGCATTAAAGTTGTGAGCAAGCGATCTGGCTACTGCATAGTTTGCTCTGGAGCCATCCTTCCTGAGTGAAGACAAAAAGGTGTGAACCAGAGGCTAAAAAACTATGAGCTACCACACACTAACTCAGCTTAGAGGGAACATTGCTGCCAGCCTGTTTTCTGGGCAGGGGAGAAGGGAACAGAGAAAAAGGGGGGGGTGCCAATCAATGAGGTAACCGTTGCTGTTCTCAACCAAAAGCCTGGCGGACCATCTCTGCCTTACAGGCCCTGTGGAATTGCATAAGATCCCTCAGGGCCCTGATATCAATTTGCAGAGAGTTCTACCAGGTTGGGGCCAGGACTGAGAAGGCCCTTGCCCTGGTCAAGGACAGCTGGACATCTCTAGAGCCAGGGATCACCAGGAAGTTGTTATCCAAAGAGCGCAAGGTTCTTTGAATGTGGCCTTACTGTGGATATCATAGTATGTGTGAATCTTGGGACTGCTATTTACCTGTTAAATATTAAATATTACAGACAACTTGAAACAAAAATGCTACATTGAGGATACCCATTACATTTTTTAGAAAAGTTCCCAGTAATGCCAGTTTGATAATTTAATTGTTTCAATCTTGCCTGCCAAAATCAGTGCACTCCTATGCGAAGCTAATCAATCCATTCGGAGCACTATGAAACCAGGCATTATAGGCGAGCTTAACGGCTCATTCAGTCTCACACATTTTTCTGAATACATCTTTCATTGTGCAGGTGTGGAGTTTCACAGCTGTTAAGCATGATTCAGCCCTCAGACTGGAGGGAAAGATCACAGTCTTCATCATGCCTTGGTTTTGCTCATGAGAATAACCCAATTTTAGTAGCAGGCCTAAATAACCTATGTTGTCATCCTTTTCTTCATCTTCCTGATATTTTGAACTGCAGCCATGGTTATGAGTGCTGTAGTGAGTCATCTCCGTAGGACAAATTTCTTCCATTAACAATGGGTTTGATCCTGCAAGGAAAATGTGAGCTAACAGAAAGGAAGGTTGATTTGATGATTCCCCCCTTCATACTTTTCCGGGGGGCAGTCCCCCACTAGTGGTATTGGGGTGTGTTTGGGGCTGCAGTGTGTGTGAGGAAATTGCACTCTGCTGGTGAGAATCTCTTCTGTCAGGAGACTCTCCACAGGATCCAAGCCCATGGATTCCTATAATAGCACACTCAGTTAGGAAGGACCTGTTTCTAATATCTCATACTAACTGCATGTTCAATAAAAGCTGGTGACTAAGAAAAACTGCAAATGGCTCTTGACCTTCTTGAATGCTAGAAGACAGTAGCCCCCTCTTCGGCCAAAAAAAATATTTGCCTGCAGATTCATTGTACCCACTTTCTTCCCCTGGCACTTGAAGTTCTATTGGCATCAATTTACTTCTCTAATGATTATGGTAGACAGAGAGATAACCAGGATTTACAGCTGGGTCAAAGTAAAACAAAACAGGAGTCCAGTGGCACCTGAAAGTCTTTAACAAAATTTATTTCAGCATAAACGTTTGTGTGTCAGAGTTCAGTTCATCAGATATGATGAAGCTATGTTAATCCATGTTTTATTGTGCTGCTGGGGCTTGACATGGCTACCTAACTGGAATTATAATCCACATAAAATTAAGTATTATACCTGATCACCTCCTGTACCAGAACTGTATTCATGGACTCCTCGTACAGCACAGGGTATTTCAGCATTACTTCCTGTAAGTTGATGGGCTGAGGTACCTTTTCTAGTATCTCTTTTGAGGATTCTTCCACAAGCTAGAAAATGGATGGCAAAGAGAAAAAAGCTGTTTGAGGGTAGGGAGGTTCAGAGATGGTGTCTTATTTAATTGGATGACAGAAGAGAGGCCTTTGTCCAAGTGGAAGTTAATTACTTTCTAGTTTAAGCTCCCTACTTACTTTTAGAATTTAATTACAATTGGGCTTTGGGGCTTTCTTAAAGGCCATTTTGCTTTTCCCTCACTCTCCAGCAATAACACTTTGTGACCTTTGGTATTTGAATTTGTCATAAGAAGCCTCATACAGTGGGAAAACTCTATAGCCAGGGATATAAGTAGTCTGCATTTAAAACCATGAAATTCTGCTCCAAGACAGGCTAGATTTTGTGACCTGCATAACTTAACGCTTAGTCATCAAATGTGCACAATTTATTCTGTATAATTTAGTTAGGCCAAAGAGCTGTGCAGGGTCTGAAGCACTGGAAACCTTTTCAGTCATCCTTTTGGCATCTGAGATTTTAGCAAGCATTAACGGCATATCTTGCAAGCATATCTTTGCAGACATAAAGGCTAGAAATGTATTTGTTTTAAATGACAACTGAGATTCCCAGGAAACTGAATGCTGCACCCTACATCACATTATGTGCTCTCCTACCTCCATCCCTACATCCTGTCAAACTGTGGCATGTACATAGCCTGCTCTAAATTTGAGTTTCTAGATAAAGACTGTTAGTGAAGCCCAGGAAATGGGTTTACAAACCTCCTCCCTGCTTCGCCCTCCTGCAGTTGATGTCTTTGGCTGAAGTTGAATAATGGCCCCGAGCAATGCAAAGGTCTCATTCTGAGCAAAGGTGATGTTAGCATTGTCATGCAAACCAAATATCTCAGGCATGTCATTGAGGGGGAGGCTCTTGATGTATTGAATATATCCCTATTGAAAAATCAACATACAGCACAATGAGGAAGACTATCTTTCAGAAACACACCAGTTATAAAGAAGAGAGAAAGAAAAGGAAAAAACAATTCCAGTGACAGCACTCTCTAATTACCTTCTTGGTCTAACCTGCTTCAGAAGCACATAAGCATAATAAAAACAGGTTGCTTACCTGTAACTGATGATCTTCACAACGGGATTTTTGTGCCTCCACCCTGAGCCTGCGTGGGAACCCCTACTGTGCATGCCCAAAGGGGTGAGGTGTGGACATCCTGCCAGTTCCTTCTGACCGCTATCAACCACTCGAAGATCATCAGTTACAGGTAAGCAACCTGTTTATCTTCATGGTCTCTGTGCATCACACCAATGGGAGATTGAAAAGCAGTGGCTCATCTGGAGGTGGGCACTGTCAGGCTCAGTGCGCCGCAGAGGACAGGACCAGATCGACCTTATGTTGCGCATGAACGTCTAGTGTGTAATGTTTAATGAATGTGGTAGGCGTGGACCACGTGGCAACTCTACAGATAGAGGACAGCAATGCGTCCTACATGAAAGCTGTGGAGGTTGCCATCGATCTGGTAGAATGCGCCCTCAAGTGAACAGGAAGGGGGCATTTTGCTAACAGATAGCACAACTTATCATCCCGACAATTCATCTGGAGAGGTGTTGAGCTGAAATCCTCAACCCCAGGGAGGGGGTAGAGTATGAGAGGAAGAGAGTATTGTCCCTTCTAGTAGACCGAGTCCGACTCAGGTAGAAGAGGAATGCCCTCTTGACATCAAGGGTGTGAAGGAGATGATGTTCTTCCCCTTCAGGATATGGGAAGAAATCAGGCAGGAAGATTTTGGAGTTTAGATGGAACTCTGAGACTACCTTTGGCAAGAAGGAGATGTCTGGCAGCAGACGCACCCCATTCGGCAAAAAGGCTAGGTATGGAGGGTCACGGCGTAGTGCCACCAGTTCGCCGACCCTCCTGGCCAATGTAATTGCCACCAAGAAAGCAGTTTTCCAAGCTGCGTATTGTAATTCTCAGGTTGCCATGGGTTTGAACAGCTTCCTTGTGAGGTGGTGGAGCACCAATGGCAAATCCCACAGCTGCGTTGGAGCACTTACGGGGGATACAGTTGAATGAGTCCTTGAAGGAACCTCTTCAAAGTAGGATGGGAAAAGACGGAATACCCATCCAATCCAATGGTAAGCAGAAATGGCTGCCAAGTAGACTTTAATAGATGAGTGGCAAAGGCCATGATCTGTGAGTGACAGGAGGAACTCGAGGATCTTGTCCATACTAACAGACGTTGGTGAAGTAGTTGACATCTGCAAGAATGAGAGGAACCTAAGCCACTTCCTTTGATAGGACAAATGAGTGGATGCCTTTCTGGCATTGAGGAGAACCTCAGAGACACGATCAGAGAAGGTTATCACCTTATCTGCCAGACTGTCAACTTCAGGCTGTCTACTCTGACATAGAGAAGCGTTCTGTTCTCCACGAGAAGGAGATCTGGCACCCTGGGGAAGTGGTAGTACCTGCCTTTTGCAAGTTGAAGAAGAGTGGTGAATCACGGTTGCCTGGGCCGTCATGGAGCCACTAGGATACAGTCTGGCATGACTCTGGCTAGTTTCTGAACCACCCATAAGAGGAGGGGTAGAGGAGGAAACATATAGAGGTGTGTCTGTCCCCATGGGTAGAGGAGACCGTCTCCTAGAGAGAGAGGGTCCGCTCCTCCCCGACTGCAGAAGAAAGAACACTTTGCGTTCTTTCTGGAGGCAAATACGTCTATCTCCGGACTACCCCATTTCTGAAAGAGTGGGTGAAGGTAAGTCCACTTCAGTTCCCACTCGTGATGTTGCGTGAGACCCCTGCTGAGAAGGTTGGCCTGGACATTGCAGGTCCCCAGAATGTGAGTGGCCACAAGGAAGATGTCATTGCCTACACACCATTCCTACAAATCAACCAGATAGTTGATATACTTGGGAGAAGTGTGAGGGTCCCATTGGCACCCAACGCATATGCCATTGAGATGGGCTCCCCATCCCCACAGGGAAGCGTCGGTGGTAACTGTGAGACGCAGGTTTGGTGGGTGAAAAGGTGCAGCTTGAGTTAGATAGGAGTCTATTGTCCACCACGACAGGGAGTCCCGTACACTCGGTGGAGGTTGGAGATGGAGAGATTGGCTCATCCAGAGTGGTTTGAAGCGTTGCAGGAACCACATCTGCAGAGGCCTCATGTGCAGCTTGGTGAACGGAAGTATGGCCATGGTGGCCAACATATGACCCAACAGACACTGGATGTGAAAAGTCATGGACCAGGTGTTTGTTCACACATCCCTGGCGAGAGATGACAGGGTTGCTGCCCTGTCTGCAGGGAGGTAAGCCATGCATGTAATAGAGTCCAGCACCGCACCGATGAACTGCACCCGCTGTGTGGGGCACAGATGGGACTTTTGATAGTTGTCTTGCAGGCCCAGGGAGGATAGGAGGTGGAGCATCCGGGAAATATGGTTATCCAGGAGCACCGAGGAATCTGCCACTAAGAGCCAATCGTCTATGTAGGGAAAGATGGTAATCCCCTGAACATGAAGATAGGCTGCCACCACCACTGTCTTGGTGAACACCATCAGTGCCGTGCAGAGGCCAAACAGAAGACACTTGTTTGGGAAGTGGAGGTCCCCTATGGCAAACTGGAGGTACCTTCGGTGGGATGGATGGATATTGAGATGAAAGTATGCATCCTGGAGGTCGATGGTTGCCATCCAGGATCCGCGAGCCAGAATAGGGAGGATTACTCACAACGATGTCATTTTGAATTTGCAGTATTCCACAAAGATGTTGAGGACCCGAAGATCTAAAATCGAGCGCAAACCCCCATCTTGTTTGGGAATGCCAGAGTACTGGAAATAAAAACCTGTCCCCTTGTATGCCCTTGGCACCCGCTCTATCACATACTTCACCAAGAGGGAGGTGACCTCCTGGAGAAGGAGGGAAGAGGGAGGGGTGGCCAGGTAAACAGGCAGTGTTGGAAAGTCCAGGAATTCTATTGAATAGCCGTGGGTTAGAATGGACAAAACCCATCAGACTGTAGTAACAACCCGCCACACAGAGAGGAATGGGGAAAGGCGGGTGGATTCCCCTGGTACAATCCGGGGGGAGTCAAAGACCCTGTTTGGAAGTCTTTTGAGACTTTGCTCTGGGATTTTGTTGCTGCCAGCCGTATCTGGATTTCACAGGGTATTGATATTGTTGGCGTTGGCCCGTGGGAGACTGATGAGGTCTCCATGTACCCTGCGGGGACGGTTTGTTATTATATGGGTGTTTGGAACCGTAGCGGGACCAGGAACACTGGTAGTATGGCTTGGAGGGAGCAGAGACACCCAATGAATGAGCCATTCTCTTAATGAGATCTCCATATGAAGACAAGTCCTCTGATGGAGAAATTGGGAGGTCCTCAGAGACCTTATGTTTCGGAGAAGCATCCCCAGGTGAGGTTTCATCCTCAGACTGGTCGGCATCAGAAACAACAGGAGGGGTTTCGGAATGTGACCCAGGTCCCTGGGTCGGTATTGCCACGGAAGGTGTCCTCGGTGATTGTGGTGGAAGAGGAGCCGCTTTCAGTGGTGAAGACGCCAGAGGTTTGGAGAGTGTTGTGGAAGGCAGTGGATGATGTGGAGAATGGGGCCGGGCCAAATGGCTGTCCCAGTCATCCTGCCCCATAGGCATCAGCCAGAGCATTGATACCGATAAAGGAAAAGAGGAAAACCAGTACAGCATATGCTGATGATGGTCCCACGCATGGCACATCGATGGGTGATGTTGGTATCGGGAGGGCAAATCCCAACCCGAAGTTGGTTTGGAGAAATGCTCTGTCCTGGGCGGAAGGGATGGGTGGTGTCGATTATGATGGAATGGGTAGTCATCCCATCGACCTCGGTCATCCGCACGAAAGGGAGAGCAGGATCGGTCAACAGGTCGGTATCGACAGTCGGGATTGGAGCGATCGCTCATCCAGGAAGCAGCTGACGGAGAGCATTGGCTGGCATCATGAGCCTCCACAATCACATCATCCTCGGCCTCGGAAGCCTCGGAAGTCAGCCCAGATTCATCTCCAACACCGGAGGGTTCAGCTGCTTGGTAGGAGAGTCGAGAATTTCAATCAAGGGCGCCGATTGTATCCTAGGCAGCTCCGGTGTGGACTGGTGTGCCGATAGGGAATGCGACTGCAGTATGACAGGCAGTGCAGAGCCCTTAGGGATTACCATGCTGCTCAAGTCATGAAACTTCTGCGGGTCCCCTGCAGTTGACTTATGAGAAGCATGTCTCTGTGACTTATCCTTCTTTGGTTTCTTCGCTGGTGTTGAGACAGAGGAAACTGATTTTGAAGGATGCTTCTTGGAAGGGGCTGGCCCCTTATCTGAAGCAGACTTGACTGGCTGAGGTGGTTTCAGCATCGATGGTGTGGTTGAAGCAGAAGACTTAGGTGGAGGTTCTGTCTACATGGTAGATGATGGAGGGGCAAGAGCCAATTCCCAAAGGGCTACTTTCAGTCTCACGGCTCTATTTTTGCGCAGTTGATTCGAAAATTTCACACAAAGCACACAACCCTCCAGATGATGGGATTCACCCAAACAGATTATACAGAGCATGTGTTCATCTCGTGGAGCTAGCTTACTTCCACACAAAACACACCTCTTAAAGCACTCCCACTTTTTATCCATAAAAAAAGTTCCTCAGCATGAGGGAGGGAAGGGTGTGTGTGAAGGTCCTAAGACCACAGAAAGTCCTCACCCCAATGACTTCCTGATGATTTTCTGAGGAGAAAAGTCCAATAAAGGAGAAGAATAATCCAAAAACAAAAAGATTTAAAGAATCGAAGGATTCCCGATGTGAGCACCGACCGACAAGAAAGCTGTTAACAGCGCAGCAGTCAGAAGAGAACTGGCGGGATGTCCATGCCCCACCCCCTTGGGCATGTGCAGTAGGGGTTCCCGCACAGGCTCAGGGTGGAGTTGCAAAAATCCTGTTGTGAGCTTTGTACAACACTGATCAGATCAGTGCAGGCGCACTAGATCCCATAGGTGTGATGCACAGAGACCACGAAGAAGATCAAAATTAACCATAGTTAGACTTACAAGCAGGGAACCTGAAGGAGTCCCAGTGGGGAGATGTCACCTTTCCCCTTTGCTCCACAGTGTTGGCTCCCACTGTCCGCCTCCCTGCCTGCCTGCCCACTTACAGACAGCTCCCACTCCTCCTTCCTAGCTGCCTGCACCACCACTGTCTCCACCTGCCTGGTTCCACCTTCCTCAAATGGCAGCACAGATATCACAACTTTGGGTTACATTCCTGGGGGGGGAAATTTTCTCCCTTATGGGGATGCAAAGTGACTTACAACTTTATTCTCCCTTCTTCTACCTTTATCTTCACAACAACTTAGTGAGGTAGGTTAGGTTGGGAAAGACTCATTAGACCAAGGTCACCCAATGAACTTCCATGACAGGGTGGCAATTTGAACCCTAGTCTCCTAGATCACTGACACTCTACCTTTTAAACAAAATTAGTTATTTATAGACAACTGTTTGTGCTAACATTTTCCTCCAAGAACCACTTCACTGGACAGAGATAGTCACAAATCAGTACAGAGATATTCACAAATCACTGGACAGAGATAGTCACAAATCAGTACAGACTTCCAGAACAATAATTAACTTTATTGCCTTCAGTTTGCTAAAGCAGGAAGCCTCACTATAAGTTACATTTTCCTCACCTCCTCCCTAGGTCCTGTCAATCAGAACTCAGTTCCTAGGTGCACAAGTGCAGTGCGTGTCTGATCGACAGAACTCAGGCAAGTCAAAAGAAAAATGTAAGGTCCTTCCTATGGGGCAATGTATTTGTCTATTTTGTTCAACTTACATTAAGGTCATAAGTGGTATTAATCTGCTTATAGATACCAGATTCTGAATAATGGAACTCTGGAATTAAAACATCTGGGTTATAGAAATCTTCTAAAATATTCATGATGCAGCGTCGATCCCAATCGTCAGTCACTCGACCTCCATAATTAATCTCACCAGCAGTGTACTTCAGAACCTACAATGGACCAGGAAGTAGAAATGACAGAAAGGGTTTTGGCTTAGACACATCTGTTTCTGTGCATCAACAGAAGGCTCTCCAGTCTCTACTATTTGTTTGAAGTTCTTTGCACTCCCCCTCCCAAACCAAAATGCACAGTATGGTGGGGTGTGTGTTAAATCCACCATCCACATGTATGCGCAGAACTGCACATGGGTCTTTGGTCCAAGTCCTTGTGATCTCTCTCATTTAAACCCACAAAACTCTTGTTTGTTTGGTACAACTACAATAGAAAGATGACTAGCATACACCCAGATTGATCCAATTTAGTAACTCTAAGGCGTATTTCAAATGATACGATATTTGACAAGAGAATTAAGGTTAGATCTCATTGAACACAAGAATTCAAGCATTGCATTTAGATAATTACAGATGGGAGACTTGTGAAGGGCATCTCATTTCCCTGTCCCCCCCATTTCCACATTCTCTTCCCTGAAAGCTCCCATAGCCTCACTGCTTTTCCTGCTCTCCTTCCCATTCACCAGCCAACCTATCTTTATCTGTCCCCCCCCACCCCTCGAGTTTTCAGCTTTTTCTCCCTCCCAGCAGCCTCTTTCTGGGAAAATTCTGTGTGGTGCTGGCCACCGGGCTGGACTTAGGTACATGGCAGGGAACCAGCAAGGATTTGTGAGGGGCACCTCACTTTCCTGTATCCTACTCTGCACATTGTTTCCTCTTTCCTTTTTCCTAGTAACGTCCCACATCCTCACCTTTACTTGCTTCTTTTTCTCCCACCAACAAACCAACTAACCTTCCATCTGCCCCCTCAATCTCCTGCTATATTTATTATTTATTTACCTAATTTATAGCACACCTTTCTGTACAATGGAAACCCAATGCTCCTCCATTCTATCCTCACAGCAACCCTGTAAGCTAGGTTAAGGTGAAAGTGTGTGACTGTTCCAAAGTCACCCAATGAGCTTCCATGGCAGAATGGGGATTCAAACTTGGATCTCCCGGATCCTAGTCTGAAACTGTAACCACTGCACCACACTGGCTTTGTGGGGTGGTTGCTGTTGAACAATGCAAGCTGCCAGGCCTGGCCCTGGTGAGTCCTTCTTCAAAGGCCAAAACAGCCCTGAAAGGGCCATCCCCCCTCCCCCTGTCTTTCGCTAACTGAAACCAAGGCTTGAAGGCTGGCAATGCTGTTGTGGTTGCCTAGCAACAGCCACTAAGAGGGCATGCATTTCTTAAGGCTACAGGTGTTGCTTCTATTATTGGGGCCACTAACCCTCAGTGTTTGTTCGTTTTTTAAATTTCAGCGTTATCTACAAACCTGGGGCTTTTTTGGGTTTGTACACAGACCTGTCTTATGTGTTCATGGATCCAGTCTCTGGATTTAAGAATTCACAGATAGGGTCACATTGAAAATTTGATATATTGATTGTGAGCAACACTGGATAACTGGAGCTCAAAAAACCCCTCCCACATGAAGGCCATTAATTTGGAGTAGTTCAAACATTTGAGCAGTTAAAACTGAAGACACCTATAGTTCTTGTGGCCAGGTTATTCTGTTGCAGGAGGAGGAGACTGCAGTTGGTATTTGTAGTAAACAGCAATTTGACAAGGCAGCATAATACAAAGGTTGAAGATCTCCGTAGATAGCCCAGCAGGGTTTAATTCATGCTTTCATGTAACCTACTATACAAGAGAATTCTTCATTCACTGAAGTAGAGAAATTCTCTGGTTCAGAGGACTTTCATTATGAGGAGAATATGAATGGTAAAAACATGACAGGTAGTTTCAATGCCCATGTTGTATGCACTGTATCCATCTTACTTTGTAGGGGATGTCTTGATATTCATCCAGGAACATCTTTAGCTGACTTATGCAGATGCGCAGGTCTCCATCAGTGAACTCATAAGGAATATTGAAGCCCAGTGGCCCAAACTTCCTCCTTTCCAGGGCATTCCCATGGAAGAGGCAAAGGGAGAGGAGCAAGGACTTGAACTCTGAAATCTGCAAAGCATGGAAATAATACAGATAGCATGCCTACTGATGTGTGCCTGATCCCAAACATGTTCACATTGTTTCCAAATATCACAAGCTGAAGTGTTACGTTTAGGTGTCACTGTGTTTTCAGGACTGAAATGTAAGGGACCTTTGTCAGCCTTTATCCCACTGTAGGGAATGCACATCATTACTGAACATTGTTCACCAAGAAGAGAGGAATAATTCTAACAATATATTCTAAAAAGACTAAAGCACCTCCCCTTTATTTCTTCCTGCATCTGTTAAGACCAGCAGATTTTCGATGACAATTGTGGTGATCTTGCTGCAGAAGTATAGTTGGACTGAACTGATTCAATGCAAATGAAGGTTCAGGTTAGAGAAATCTGGTAAAGAGCTGGCTGATCTCTTACCTTAGAACAGGAGTTCAAGAAGTCATTGCTCAGGCTCATGTAAGACTTCAGCAGATTGGCCTTTACTCCTCGTGGTGGCTCAATGGTCATCTTGGATCCATTTTGGAGGATGGATACTGGAAACTTGTTACTAGGCAAACTGGTGAGCCAAAGGCGGAAGTCCCGGTGCACCTAGAAAATTGAAAGATGAAAATAAAATAATGCACCACCATAGGGAAAGAATTAAGTTTCTCCTTTGGAGAATTAAGTTTTCCACTAAAGAGTTCTTTCTGCCATCATAAGAGAAGTGTTTTTCTATTAAGGGTAGACCAGTTGTGACAGAAAGTGCTGTCAAGTTGCAGCCAACTTATGGTGACCCTATAGGGTTTTCAAGGGAAGAGGGAAAAATCTGAGAAAGACTTCTGGTTTATCATTAGGGATGGGAACAAACCAGCTCACAAACGAAAGTTTGTGACCAGTTTTAGGTGTTTCATGGTTCATGAAGTGATGTTCATGGCAGGTCAAATGGCACGAACTTTCCACAAACTTTTGAGCTATTTGTAGAGGCTCTGCTGGTTTGTGAATGGATACATTTCCAGGCAGATGTCTCCACTCCATTTAAATGTTTACCAAACTTCAAAGCAACTGGGGGGGCAGAACTTGGAGGTCATGTAAAGAAGCATATGGGAGAGGTCCCCTGTAACTTTGATGTCTCTAGTTTGCACAGGATCCGTTCTATATGCTCCTGGTCATTTCCCCAGAAAGCACTTTCCTGTGGGCACCTTTTTTGGGGGGCCATAAGTCAGACCCTGTAAACCAAATCCTCATCAAACTTGGAATGCAGATAGAAGAGAGTCAGCCAGAGATACCCTCTGAGTTTGGTGTCTCTAGCTTGCACAGGATGCATTCTACTGGGTCATGAACCTCACGAACCAAACCAGTTCATTTGGTTGTTAAAAGTTTGTGATGAACCATGAACCGAACTGCATTTTCACAGTTCGTTCCAATTCCTAATCATTGTGGACTTTCAAGAACATCAAAAGTACTTTACTCAAGAGATCCTCCAGGCATAGGTTATCCTAAAAAGAGGACCACTATTACTGCTTTGCTTTTGAATTTTCCTAAGGACCATTATGGCTACCTGCAATTCCAGATACAATGACACACTTTCAGTACACTATAAACTCCTAGAGACAGAACAAACAGTCACAGGGGTTTCTGTTTCATCTTGCAATCACACTTCATTGTGAAAACTGAATTCTGTGGCCTACTCAGCTTTTTACAACCACTTCCAGGTTCCATTTAGGGTCAAATGAAACTTTGAAAGGAAGCAGAGAAACAAGTGATGACTATTACTCTCCAGTCACTCTGATTACTTTGCTATAAATATAAACATTTTCAAAGAGGAGGCTTGCAGATGCTTTAAGTTACTGCTGAAAACTTAACTATCCAGACTTCTAGTGAATAGAGGAAGAATTGCTAACGTTTGAAAAGCTCCTTCTCTTGAACGTGGATGACCTTGGGATGGAGCAGGCAACATCTGATTGGAGTTGCTGTGACTAGGAGGAAGGGCACAGACTTCCCATGTGATGTATAACATTGTCTTCAGATTAAAAAAAGAAAATACCCACAGAAAGAAAGCACACGTGCAAGTCACCTTGTCTGGGTTAATACTTTCAATGAGTCTTTCCAAAGATGGCATCCAGCTTGGAGCCAAGTGGCAATTCTGGAAGAAGACCCACTTCCCACGTTCCATAGCGCTGCGCATCATGGCTTCTGCACGGGGACCCTAAGAAGCAACATAGAACTGTTTGAGGCTGTGTCCATTCCTCAGTTGTATGATCGCAATATGCAAGCATGCTATTTAGTGCTGGGAGCAAAAATAAGCAACCTGAGATTTTCAGTTTTCCTTTAAAACAATGATTCCAAGTCTTAGAACAAAATTTTGGTCTTAAAGGTGCCACTGAACTCTAAATTTGTTCTACTGCTTCAGACCAACATGACTGACCACTTGGATCTATATTCCAAGTCTTTGTGAGCAATATCCAATGAAATCCAGGGGGATCAGAGTGATCAGGATGTGGTGCTCAGGTTCCTGCTTAGTTCCCTACCCCTTTCTATAGTTTGCAGAAGAAGAATATGTTGTGCAAAATAAACACATTTTTATTGATCTTCAGGATTTATATAGGACACAGAATTTGGTTTCTCCTGGGTATCTGGGTTATTGTGACACATAATTTTTACTTTTGTTTCTCAGGGTATATTGAAAGGTGCTGGCTTGGATTAGAGACCCTGGTTTCTGTCTACATCTCAAAACACATTAGCTGGTTAGATATACTGTGCATAACAATTAAATGTCTCTGCCTACCTGGTTATCCACAAGCACTGACTAGCTTACACTCAAATCCATGCTACACATTTTTCTTTAGAGTATCAGTGGTTTTGCTTTGCATTTGAGATCTTCACACATTCATATTGACTTTTCATTCCAGTGATATTTGCCTGCCAAATTACTGGTTTTGTATCATCCCATTAGTGTGACACAATATAAACTGAAGATGCAAAATCCCTCTATCTTATGAACCTCATTCCTAGTTTGTACCTCCCACAAATTATGACATACATCTTCCTCCATGCCAGCAATCTACTTGTCACTGGTTGTGGAAGAAGGACAAAAACTAGTGGGCAGATGGATCTAATGAGAAAGATAGCCTTGTCTACTACAAACAATGATACCTGTGAAATCTGAAGAGCTCTGTAAAGGGCAATTGGTTCTGTGAGAATTATCCTGAAGTCTACAGATTCTTAAATTCATTGGTCTACTACATACATACATTTCCTTAGATACAGCACACAGACAGACACTTTGAACATCAAGAAAAGGAGGATGCAAATATTGAGAAAAAATAAAATGGAGGCATGAATTAAGTATGGCAGGAGTGAGAATATCATTACTGAAATTCAGATGGGGAAACTATGTGTGAGTCAGTAGCAGCCAAAACACAGAGCTCTGTGGTACTTTAAAAACTAAATAATGTGAACTAGGGCTCACACTGTCAAATTCCTGAAGTTCTACACTCAGTGGGTATATGCGTCTATATCGGTCATACAAGCAGGTACAAAATAGGGAGAACTTCATTTATACTCTTTTGGGTCCCACCATATTCCAGAGGATCTAGCAAGAGGAGCTATCTGAGAGTTTAACAACAATTTCACCAGAGGCTATTAAGAATGGTAGTGCTATTTAATGTGAAAGCTTCCATTTTGCAAGTCACTGTCAGAACTGTAAAATGTTGAACAATTAGTTAATATATTCATACACATTTGTTAATCTCCAAAGGGCTACAAGACTCTGTTGTTCTTTCATTGCTCAGAATTTCTGAAGTAAACAAGTATGAAAGAAGCTTGCAGTGCAAGACTGAATGGAAGGCATGCCTGCACAATGGGCAGGCAGTGATCTTGAGATGTAACTTTGGGAGAGGGTTGGATTCAAAGTCATCCTGAGATGGATGGATGGATGATTCCATCAGTAGCGCCTAGCTTTAGATCCCCATTTAAAAGATAGGAATGGCAGGGACCTACTACACAGAGGTCTTCAGAGGCCTGAATATAACATATGAGAGCCAGCATAGTGTACTGGCTGGAGTATTAGACTACAACCAGGGAGACACAGGTTTGAGCCTCCAGTCTGCCAGAGAAGCTTGCTGGATGACCTTGGGCCAGTCGCACACTCTCAGCCTAACCTACCACACAGGGTTGTTGTTCTGAGGACAAAATGGAGAAGGGGAGAATGATATTTTAAATCACTTTTGATTCCACTGATAAGAAAAGCAGGGTAGAAATATCCGTCAGTAAACTTTTTGAAAATCAGAAGCACCTGAAGCGGATTTATAAAAATCAGTCGTAAGAGCTACGTTCTTCTGGACTGAGATAACAGGAAAGGGAAGAATGAATTTATTTACTTGTCCTTGGCCGAGAGAAATAGCAGAGAGCTTCTTGGAGAACTTCATTTCTTCAGCAAACTTGTAGAGATCAGCAGCTGGGTCTGTACCCGGAGACAGGATGAATATCAAGGGGGTGGTAGAAGTAGACTCCTTAAATACCACAGTCAAGTTTGCTGTCTGAAATGTAAGGAAAAGAGGATCCTGTTGTTAGTAACTGAAAGCCAAACTGGAGATATATGTTTGCTCAGTCAATGAAATGCTACTTCTGCTTGATTCTGTGTTGTCATACTATAGGCAGTAATGCCCTGACCTGGAAGGCCCAGGCTGGCCCAATCTCATCATACCACAGAAGCTAAGCATCATCAGTTCTGGTTAGTATTTGGATGGGAGACCACCAAGGAAGTCCATGGTTGCAATGCAGAAGCAGGCAATGGCAAACCATCTCTGACGTCTCTTGTCTTGAAAACCCTGCAGGATTGCCATAAGTCAGCTACAACCTGACAGCACCTTCCACCACCATAGGCAGAAAGGCTGTTGGCTACACCTCCTTTGGTGCCACTCAAACTGGGCAGGAATTAGAAAGGACCACTGCAAGACTCTCACAACAATGGATTGGCTCCTATCACACCTACATCCCCCTCCCCTCCTCCAACTGTTACGGGATACCTGTGGTTCTATAAAGTTCTGCCCCAAGTGTGCAGCCACAAAGTCCTGCATTGCATTGGTGACTTTGTCCCCACGTAAGCACCGCAGAACAAGCAACTTCTGAAAGGAATCCAGTTTGATGTTCCAAATGCCAGGCAGTGGCATTCTGCAAGAGAAGAATAGGCTGTATCAAGTAGCACATAATACAAAGAAAAAAATACACATGTCAGATCAGAGGACAGATACCGCTGGTTTCCATATGGGGATGAGCTTGTGTGGTTTCCCTGTTGCTTGCATGGCTGCTGATAAAGTGCAGTGACATCAAGGCTTCCGCACAGAATCACTGATGCAGAGTTGGAAGGGGCCATACAGGCCATCTAGTAGTCCAATCCCCTGCTCAGGTAGGATCAGCCTAGAGCAGGGGTGTCAAACATAAGGCCCGGGGGCCAGAACAAGCCCACCCAGGCATTTACCCGGCCCACAAGCAACTGGAATGTATGGAAATGTAAGGTACTTCCCCCTTTTATGGTATCCCTTGTAAAAAAAACTAATCTTGCATACATTTATTGGGGCTTTTGTGGGTTCCCCAGTAAATCAGTTGCTTTCACTGCTAGAAATCAATTGCTTTTGTTTGCATTTTGAGTAAAAAATAATATTGTTTATTGGGTTTGTTTGCCCTTTATAAAGTTTATATCTCTTGTAAAACAGGTTGCTTACCTGTAACTGATGATCTTCGAGTGGTCATCTGTGCAGTACCACACATGGGTTGGGCGCCTACGCACGACCTCGTTCGGAGAAACTTCTAGAGCTTTACGTCAGAAGAGCTTTTGGCGGGCTCTCCTCCCGCCCTGGGGGAGGAGACATGCACTGCGCATGCCCAGAGCGGGAGAGAGAGCCGCCTCCCACTCAGTTCCTTCGACCGCCACTGTCAAGGCCAAAGAATCCAAAGAAGGAAATCTGGAGATGCCAGCAGCGGGGAAGGCTGGGTGGGATTGTGGTACTGCACAGATGACCACTCGAAGATCATCAGTTACAGGTAAGCAACCTGTTTATCTTCGTCGTGGTCTCTGTGGAGTCCCACACATGGGTGATTACAAGAGCTGAACCAGTTGGAGGAGGGAGCTGGCAGCTGCAAAGGACACAAAAATAATGGTTAAGATACAGCATCACCATCAAACAAAATCACCCACGGGTCCTACCTGAGGGTCCAGCAGGGTCAAGCGAAGAGAGATTGCAGTACCATCTGACCAAAGGCAGCATCCTGCCGAGCTCGGACGTCGAGTGCGTAGTGGGTCATGAAGGTCGATGCCGAGGACCACGTAGCAGCCGCACAGACGTCTTCCAACGGGACACCGGCCAGGAAAGCGGTGGACGTCGACACCGCCCGTGTGGAATGGGCAGTGAGACAGGTAGGAACGGGTTGACGCGCCAGCTCATAGCAAAGGGCTATGGTGGAAGTCACCCACTTAGAGAGACATTGAGAAGAAATGGGTTCCCCTGCATGAGGGGGGCCATAAGCTAGGAACAGCCAAGGAGATTTATGTATGGGTTGCGTCCTGTGTAGATAGAAAGAGAGCGCTCTGCGCACGTCTAGACAGTGCAGGGCTCTCTGAGAAGCATCAGTCGGGTTCGGGAAGAAAGTAGGCAGAACAGACGACTGAGAGAGGTGAAAAGCAGAGATGACTTTAGGGAGGAAGGAAGGATCTGTTCTAAGGACCACCTTCTCCCTATGAAAAACGGTATAGGGGGGATCGGCCCTGAAGGCAGCTAGCTCCCCTACTCTGCGTGCAGTGGTAATGGCTACGAGAAAAGCCGTCTTCCAGGACACTAACCTGAGGTCGGCGGTAGCCATCGGCTTGAACGGTTTAGCCATGAGTTGAGAAAGGACTAGAGACAAGCTCCAGGAAGGCACCAACGGTTTCCCAAGCGGGCACATGCGAAGAAGACCCTTGAGGAACGTCTTGGTGAGACGGTGGGAGAACACTGACGAGCCTTGTATGAGGGGGTGGTAGGCGGAGATCGCCGCCAAATGAACCCTCAAGGACGAGTATGCCAGGCCCGCATCCTTCAAATGCACAATGTAGGCGAAGATCTCATGGAGAGATGATCGAATCGGATCGAAGGAGTGATCAGTAGCATAGGATTGGAATCTGTTCCACTTGAACTGATAGGAACGTCGAGTAGAAGGCTTCCTAGCATTCAGGAGGATTTCATAGTAAATACAATTTATTATTGGATATATCACATGTTCATACATTTTCAACCAACCTACATATCCATTTTTCTAATTTCCCTTCTCCCCCCCCCAAACAAGGCTTCCCGCACTGCTCCAACCCCATTAATATCTCTCTTATTCTGTTACAATTATTTCTAAACTTATTTTCTCTAACAAACGGTAACAATTCAGAAATCTAATTCTATTTCATTTTCCACTTAATAACTATCAAAGCAGATCAAACCACGTTTAATGTCCCAATTTTTCAACAAGTATTTTTGAAAGTCTTTCCAGTCTTCAAAAAAAGTTTCATCTTCTTCGTTGTTTAATTTTCTTGTTAATTTGTCCATTTCTGCTAAAAACAACGTCTTTTTAATCCATTCCCATGTTTCAGGTACTTTATCTTGTTTCCAACATTGAGCAAAAGTCAGTCTTGCTGCTGTAGTCAAGTACCATAGTAGTGTTCTCTTGGCTACATTAATTTCTTCCATTTTAAGACCTAGCAATAACATCTGTGGGTCTTTCTTAAAAGTACAATTCAAAATTTTTTGTATCTCATTGTGGATCTCTGTCCAATACTTTACTGCTTTATCACATGTCCACCACATATGGTAAAAAGACCCCTCATGTTTTTTACATTTCCAACATTTGTTGGACATACTTTCATTTATAATAGCAATTTTTTTAGGCGTCATATACCATCTATACATCATTTTATAGCAATTCTCTTTAACATTTACACACGTTGAAATTTTCATTGATTTTTTCCACAAGTATTCCCAAGATGTCATTAATATCTCATTATTAACATTTACTGCCCATTTTATCATTTGCTCCTTTACAACTTCATCCTCAGTATACCATTTCAATAACACCTTGTACAGTTTAGAGATCATTTTTTTATCTTTCTCAAGCCATACAGTTTCAATTTCAATATTCTTTTCTCTAAAACCATGTTCTCTTTTATCGGTCTTAAATAGATCATAAATCTGTCTATACTTCAACCAATCATATTCAAATTCAACATCAAATCTATCTTTTAACACAAAATTTTTCCCTTCAAATTTTAAAAGATTTTTATAAGGTAGCCAATCTAACCCTTGATTTCTTGAATATGGATTAATCACTTCAGCTGGTACAATCCAAAGTGGTCTTTCTTCTGAGAAGAATTTTCTATATCTCGTCCATGTCTCGAACAGTGATTGTCTTACAAAGTGGTGTTTAAAAAATTTATCCATTTTTACTTTTCCATACCATAAATATGCATGCCATCCGAATTTATTATCATGTCCTTCAAGGGCCAATAACTTCTTATTCTCCAAATTAATCCACTGTTGCAACCATGTTAAACAGACGGCATCATAATACAGTCTTAAATTTGGTAGTTGTAAGCCTCCTCTCTCTCTTGCATCACATAAAATTTTCATTTTAATCCTTGGCTTTCTTCCTGCCCATACAAATTTGGATAATTCTTTCTGCCACGAATCCAGTACTTTCCTTTGTTTTAATATTGGAATAGCCTGAAATAAAAACATCAAACGCGGTAAAATATTCATTTTTACAGTCGCGATTCTTCCCATCAATGATAAATTCAAAGTGTCCCATTTCTTCATATCTTGCTGAATCTTGTACCACACCTTTTCATAATTGTTTTTAAACAAGTCAATATTTTTCATAGTTAATTCAATTCCAAGATATTTAGTCTTTGTAACTACTTCACATTGAATTTTCTCTTGAAGTTCTGTTTGTCTTTGTTTCGTCATATTTTTGCACATCACTTTGGTTTTACTTTTATTAACATAAAATCCCGCAATTGAACCAAATTCTTCAATTTTTTCCATCAGTTGTGGTATTTTCTCAATTGGGTCTTGAATCATAAACATTACATCATCTGCAAATGCCCTATATTTATAAGCGAAACCTTTCACTGTAAGTCCTTCAATACTGTTATCTTTTCTTATCGCTGTCAATAATATTTCCAATATCCAAATAAACAACAACGGGGATAACGGGCAGCCTTGACGTGTTCCCTTTTGGACTCGGAAGAAGTCCGTCTTTTCTTTGTTTATATTCAAAGCCGCTTTTTGTTCTGAATATATTGCCACAATCATGTTTAAAAAGGACTGTCCAATATTCATTTTTCAATAACTTGCAGCATAAACTCCCAATTCAGGAGGATTTCAGAGACCTGAGGCGGGAAGTCTAGGGCTGGATCTTCCAGGCCGTTAATTTGAAAAATCCCGGATTGGGATGGATGATCCTCCCTCGGGCCCGAGAAAGGAGATCTGGGACGACAGGGAGGGGACGGAAGGATCGACAGGAGAGTTGAAGCAGGTGCGGGAACCAGACCTGGCGTGGCCACCACGGAGTGATCAGAATGCAGGAGGTGCGGTCTGCACGAATCTTCTGCACGACCCAAGAGATGAGAGGGAACGGAGGGAACAGATAAAACAGGGTTCCGTTCCATTTGTGGAGAAAGGCATCCCCGAGCGACCGAGCAGACGGGGGACCCCTGCTGAAAAACAGGCGACATCGAGCATTGTCGACGGACGCGAAGCCGTCGACAGATGGGTGACCGAACTCTCGAAACAGAGGTCGAAGATACTGGAGGGGAATGGACCATTCGTTGTCCGATGAGGCAGAACGACTCAACCGGTCTGCATCGACATTCTGATCCCCGGGAATATGGATCGCCGAGAGCGTGATGGAGTGATGGAGGCACCAGGACCAGAGGTCTATCGCCAAGGTGCAGAGACGAACAGAGGCAGTGCCGCCCTGTTTGTTGACATAATAAACAGCCGTGGTGCTGTCGGAAGCCACTTGGACGACACGGCCTCGGAGGGTCGGAAGGAAGGACCGAAGGGCCAGGTAGATTGCTTGCAACTCCAGGTAATTTATGTGGCGAGTTGCATCTTGAGCAGACCAAGCCCCTTGAACAGTAAGCGTTCCGCTCCGGGCTCCCCAACCCGAGAGGGAAGCGTCTGTGGTCAACAGCAAGTCGGGAGGAGGAGGATGAAAGGGCATCCCGGAAAGGAGGTGGATAGGTTGAGCCCACCACTCGAGGGAGGCGAGGACGGTTTGCGGGATCGAAAGAACCGTGTGCCAAGGCCTCCGGAGGGGATCGAAGGCTCGTAGGAGCCAGAGCTGAAGCGGCCGCATCTTCAGCCGAGCGTTGCGGACAACGAACACTGTGGAGGCAAAGTGACCGAGGAGCCTCATGACAGAATGGGCGGATTGTTGAGGACACATCTGAAAGGCGGACACCATCGCCCGAATGTCGGAAGCCCTGGACTCCGGAAGGAAAGCCGCTTCGAGGTTGGTGTCGAGTCGAGCCCCGAGGAATCAAAGGATTTGGAGGGGCTGAAGGGAGGACTTGGCGTGGTTGACGCAAAGCCCGAGAGCACGGAGAAGGGAGAGTCTCCCGAGTGTCGTGGAGCAACTGAGTTGGCGTTGGAGCTACGAGAAGCCAGTCGTCGATGTAAGGATAAAGAGTGACTCCCCGTCGGTGGAGTTCGGCTACCACCACAGCCATCAGCTTGGTGAACACCCGTGGAGCTGTAGAAAGGCCGAAGGGAAGCACCCTGTACTGGTAGTGGGCATCTCCAACGGCGAACCGGAGAAACCGCCGATGTTGGGGATGGATCGTGACATGGAAGTATGCGTCTTGAAGATCGACTGACGCGAGCCACGCTGCCCGTGGAATGAGAGGGAGGATCGACTGCAGAGTGACCATTCTGAATTTCTGATACCGAATGTAACGGTTGAGATCCCGAAGGTCCATAATTGGTCTGAAGCCGCCGTCTCTCTTGGGGACCAGGAAGTACTTCGAGTAGAAGCCGAGAGTTCGTTGCGCCTCCGGGACGACCTCGATGGCCCCCTTGGCAAGGAGAGCAGAAACCTTGAGATCGAGGAGGGGGTCTGGAGGCGTGACGACAAAGTGTGGGAGGATCGGAGGCGAAACGAACTCTATGGCGTACCCGACCCGCAGGATGGTGAGGACCCAGGAGTCGGTTGAAATTTGTTCCCAGGCTGGTAGAAAGGGGAAGAGGCGGGTACGGACGGAAGGAGTGAACGACGTTGGAGAGAGATGGTGGGGACAGTCAAACAGACTGCTTAGGCTGCGGCGGCTTTTTGGTGGGTTGGGAACGGTGTTTGGAAGGAGGACGGGAGTCGTACGGTTTTCTCCTCCATTGGGAGTGAGGTGCCGGAGACAGGTATCGCCTGGAGCCGGAAGGTTTCCAGGAACGGTTTCTGGGACGGTAAGGTGCAGCCGAGACTCCAAGGTTTCGGGCCTGCTTACGACTCTCATCGACAGCCTTCAACACTTTGTCGGTGGTGGAGTGGAAAAGGCCGTTTCCGTCAAAGGGGAGGTCTTCTACACGGAACTTGACGTCTGGTTGTAGAGATGTGCCCCGCAGCCAGGCATGACGCCGGAGAGCGACAGAAGACACCAGGAGTTTAAAGGAGCAATTGACTGCATGACGAACGGAATTGATTTGTTGCTTTGATATGGCACAAACCTCAGACAAGGCAGCCGAGAGAGTGGGACGGTGCTCTTCTGGAACAAACTCCAGGACAGGGCGAATTGCATTGGCAACGTTGAATGCGTAAGCAGATAAATACGACAGATAAGTATCGAGCCGGAGATTCATGGAGGCCAGAGAGTACATCTTCTTGGCCAGAAGATCCAGTTTACGACCCTCACGGTCAGGGGGCGTGGACTGGCGAGCAGGCTGCCTCGATTTCGAAGAAGAGTGAACCACCATGGAGTTCGGTGGTGGCTGAGAAAGGAGGAATTTGCCAGGAGCATCCTGGATCCTGTACAACCCATCATAGCGCCTCGAAACCGGAGGGATCGAAGCCGGGTGTTCCCATGACTCTTTCAACATAGAAAGGTGGACAGGCAGCAAAGGCAAGATGGGAGACGGAGGAAGATCAGCCTGGACCAATCGGTGAACTACGTCGGTCACTGCTGGGGACTCCGTAAAGCCCTGAACTTGGAGGGCAGTCGCCATCCTGGTAACAAGCTCCAAAAATGCCTTAGGGCCCTCTGTAGGTGAAATGGACCCCGAGCATCGAGGCTCGTCCTCGATCCGAGAGACCTCGGGATCGAACTCCGCCGAATCCGACCTGTCCGAGATCGACATAGGAGAGGAGGATCGGGGTTGGACAAGGTTGATGACCGGATGGTCGACGGCAAGACGGTGTCGAGGTTCCATTGGGGAACTCCTTGGGGCGTCCCGATTTCTGGGAAGGTCAGAAGACTGTTCCCGAGAGGCAGAATGAACCGAGGCCACAGATGCCGAGCGCCGAGGGCGGTCAGGGGCGTGGGCCTGATCTCCGCGTTCTGAATGCCGGATTCGGTCACAGTGGTGTCTCTCCGGTGTCGGAGACCTCGAATAATAGTAGGCCGCATCCGGACGCTCCCGACGGTCTTCATAGGACCAGCATTGGTGGTCAGAGGCCGAATCAGACGACGACGGGGATTGCCTACCGATCAGGCATCGACGACCATATCGGGATCGAGACCGCGCATGGCGGTGCACAACCAGACCCTCGTCCAAAGTGTGGATCGGGGTAGTGGAACGCCGCTGTGGAGACCGGGAGCCTGTTCGCGGAGACAGGTGCGGAGGCGATCTGGTCAACTGGCCCAACGGTATCGTCTCCGTCGGTGACGAGTGGGAGTGCTGCGGAGTCTGTTGTCAAGCCGCAGACTTATGGGATGTAGAGGCGAGGGCTGGCATCGACGTCGACAACCCAGTCACAACGATGGGGTCCACTTTCGAAACCGAAGCAGAGGGCGTGGCCTTCGACTTCGAAGGGGTCTTATCTTCAGCCCACTTAGGTTTCTGTTTCGGTGCCTTCAAGGAGGTGTCCGATTTCTTGGCTACCGAGACCTGGGAAGCTCCTGAAGACATTGTGGGACGGAAAGCTGATTCAACAAGAAGAGCTTTGAGCCTAGCCTCTCGATTACGGCGAGCCTGACGAGTGAAACTCGCGCAATGAGGGCAAGAATCTACTCTATGGGCCTCACCCAAACAAACTAAGCAAAGGTCGTGCCCGTCGTTGGATGGAATTTTAGCAGGGCAACGACGACAGACCTTAAAGAATTGAGTTTTTCCCATACAAAAATCCCCACCCACCCTCCAAAGAAAGGAGAGGGGGGGGAAAGAGAGATGGACAAAGATTTTTTTTTTAAAAATATTTTTTAGAAGAGAAAGAAGCAGATGGAAAAATAAAGCGAAAGCGAAGAAAGATATACTCAGCTGAGGTAAATGGAGGAACGACAGGAACGAGGTGTGAACACGAAGGCGGTCGAAGAAGAACTGAGTGGGAGGCGGCTCTCTCTCCCGCTCTGGGCATGCGCAGTGCATGTCTCCTCCCCCAGGGCGGGGGGAGAGCCCGCCAAAAGCTCTTCTGAGGTAATGCTCTAGAAGTTTCTCCAAACGAGGTCATGCGCAGGCGCCCAACCCATGTGTGGGACTGCACAGAGACCACGACGAAGATCCTGGTGTTACATTTTATGGCATACATGGCCCAGCCCCAACAAAGTGACATTTATATCAGATCTGGGCATCATAACAAATGAGCTAAACACCTCTGATAAGTGTTTGTCCAGCTGCTGCTTAAAGACCACCAGTGAGGGGGAGCTCACGACCTGCCTAGGCAGCTGTCAGGTTTCACTGCAATTTCCCTGACTCCAGTCCCCCAGCAGTGGCCACTCCCATTCCCCTGGACCCCTGGTGGTTTGCAACTTAGAATCCTTCCCACCAAACTAGAATATCATATCATTTCTATTGTGACACTAGGTGTAACAGGTTCTATGAATTCCCAGGTTCCATTTTTTTTAAAAAAGGTCTCTAGCCTTTTCTGTTGCAAAGATATGCCTTTTCCTTTATATCTCCACAAGGGAAAGGGATAGAGATAAAAAAGCTGAAAATTCAGAGAACCTGCCACACCTGTTGCTACAGTGGTGAATATAAAGATATGCTAGTGCTGATTTTTTAAAAATAAAAAAGCTCCTTAGTACTGGGGGAGGAAATGACTGCAATAGTGATAGAATCAGGGAAACCAGCTTCCATGTAGGTGGGAAAATTCAAAATTTCCACCCATACAGCAGCCATCTAGGCTTTACTGCAATTTTCCCAAAAACTTTTGCACAAAGCAGGTTTGAGAAAGATTGGGAAAAAGCTGATGAAACCGCAGGAGGTGCATGAATGCATGACAGTGCTGTGAGAAAGCAGGAGAAAAAACCCTGCTTCCCAACAACATTCTAGCCAGGGCAGATAACCCATGAGGAAATGACCATTGTTGACCTTGAAAACATCTATTTCCTGCAACTTTTCTACAGAACTGTTACTTACAAACGATCTTTTAAAATATACCTTGAATATATGTACTGTAGAGGAAGGTGTAGGGGAGGGTGCCCTCAGCCAAGCAAAAGTCAACATCTCAACTGGTATCCATTTGTATGGAAAAGAGAGTTACCTGTGAGGTTCAGTGCTGTCAAAAATGATTCGGAAAACATTCAGATTTGCCACAAAGTCATCTGCAAAGCTAGAAAAATTGTCCAGGTTGCTTAAGGCCAAGATATCATTCCATGCCCTCTCATATAGCCATTCTGGAGCTGGATTCTCTCGCAGGACCTTAACAGCACCACCAGACAAAAGGTATCGCCATTCATCCTGCATATTGGAATCAGACAGAATGCAGATTCAGCTACAAAACAGGAAAATCAAGTCTTAGCCCTTAATTTTTCTTCTGTGAATCTGCTGGGCCAACAGTGTGATTTTGTGTATGTATTCCTATTTCTGGCCCATAGATGGCAGGCTTGCCAATTTTTTTTGTAACTAAAAAATATTTTTAATGTTTTTTGGTAACATCTAGCCTGGATAAGAGTTGTGGTGAATTCAAAAGCTGGCATATTTAACTGTTGTTATGTGCCTTTGGGTTGATCCTAATAAAAGATACGGTTTGTGTTTTTGTCAAGATTCAGACAAGCTGACACCAGTGTTCCCTCTTAGGTGAATTAGTGTGAACTAGCTCACAGTTTTTCAGCTTCCAGCTCACACATTTTTGTCTTAACTGAGGAAGGATGGCTCCAGAGCAAACTAATTTATGCAGTAGTCAAATCGCTCACTCACAACTTTAATAACAGTAGCTCACAAAGTAGAATGTTTGCTCACAAGACTCCACAGCTTAGAGGGAGCATTGGCTGACACTAGAACACCCCAATGCTATTCCAGAGCAGAGCACAACACCCTGTTGGTCTGCTGCAGCAAAAATACACAAGAGTCCAGCAGCACCTTTAAAATGAACAAGATTTTATTCTAGCCTAAGCTTTTGAGCAGTAGAACCCACCTCCTCAGATGTATGTAGAGGGTCCTCACCTGCATTTAACTGAGCCCATGAAACCTGCTACTTAAAGCAAAATCTTTTTAGCTTACTTTTTTATGTATCCCAGGCTTTAAGTCCGGGAATATTTAGTTACGTTTTTCTTTCACAGGAGGCTAGCATTCAGAGGTCCTCTAGGTTCTGCTTCCTGCAGTGCAAAAGTCACACTGCGAATGGGAATCTTGGGAAACAGAGCTGGCCTTATTCCAAAAGTTCACACATGCAAACAGTGCAGGAGTAGGGGTTCATACTCTCTTTCAAAAAGCTCATGCTCCTTTTTATTCCTCTGTTTTCTAAAGTGTATTGTAAATAACTATTTGTTCAAATGTAATCCAAGTCATCTTTCATCCTCACCAGAGGCAGATCAATGGGATAATAGAAAGGAGAGGTTAAATCCTCTGTCCCATGTATCAGGAGGGGTCTTTTTTGGGGGGAAGCTCCGGGAGCTCAGGAGCCAAGCCCCGCCCCCAGCCGGCGTCTCGGAGAGTCTTTCAGGCAGCCGAATGTCAATTTCAGCTCCATTATATCCTATGGGCCATTGAAGTCAATGGTGAAAACATAGGGTATATTCTGGGGGCTGGAGGGGAGGGGGTTTGAGGGAGAGGCTTCAACCTCACAGGGTAGCTGATGGAGCCTCTCCCCAAGATACCCACCAAGTTTCAAAAACATTGGACCAGGGGGTCCAATTCTATGGGCCCCCAAACAGGTTGCCCCTATTCCCTCCATTGTTCTCTATGGTGGGAAAACAAGTTAATTTTTTCCCACCATAGAGAACCATGGAGGGAATAGGGGCAACCTGTTTAGAGGCCCATAGAATTGGACCCCCTGGTCCAATGTTCTTGAAACTTGGTGGATATCTTGGGGAGAGGCTCCATCAGTTCCCCTGTGAGTTTGGAGCCTATCCGTCAAACCCCCTCCCCTCCAGCCCCCAGAATATACCCTATGTTTTCACCATTGACTTCAATGGCCCATAGGATATAATGGGGCCGAATTGCCGCCGGATTTCTTTCATTCCCTCCTTTCCTTCTCTCTTTTTCCTTTTTCCCTCCTTCTTCCCTTCTCTCTTTCTTTCTTTCCCACCTTCTTCTCTTCTCTTTTTTCCTCCTTTCCCTGTTTCCCTCCTTCTTCTATCTCTTTCTTTCCTTCCCCTTTCCTTCTCTTTCTTTCCCTCTTTCCTTCCTTCTTTCCTTCTGTCTACTCTCTCTCTTTCCTTCCCTCTTTCCTCCTTCTGTGGCCCAACTCTCATGAGAAGGGGTTTAAAGTTTAAACTTCTCTCTTAGCTCCCCCACCCAGACCAGCTGGAGAAGGGAAGGGGAGGCTTTTGAAGATGCCTCCCCCCTTTTGCTTCCCCTTCTGACATAACTTCCGGTAATGTCAGGGGGTGTGGCATATGCTAATAGCCTAATAGCTCATTAGCATACCATATGCTAATGAGCTCCTGCAGCTGTTTTTCTACAAAAAGACCCCCGATCAGGACTACTAGCCAGGAAGACGCCCAGCTTGCAGAACCCTATTGCCTAACAGACTGGATATGGCAAAAGCCTATAATGGAACATGGAACTTGGAAAGAGTAAAGCTTAAGGGCAAACAGCACTTTGAAATATAAGTTCCTTTCAAGCATTCTATATTTTTTAAATTTACTTTTATTTAAAACATTTGTTAACTGCCTTTCTGCCTTCAAGGTGGCTTACGATATAAATGACAATAAAACACAGTAAAATACATACAACCACTAGTTTAAAATCGATAATTTGAAACTGCTGGAAGGCAGAAGAAATAAAATTAATCAAATGCCATCCTGAATGCCTTCAGCTGTCTCCTAAAGGTCAGGAGTGAGGGGGAGGGCTAGGGCATGGGGGGAGTGAGGGAGGAGGGCTAGGGCTGCCACTTAAAAGGCCCTCTTTTGTGTTCCCACCAGATGAACTTCTCTAGTTGATGGAACTGTCAAGAGGGCTTCTCTTTGTTATTTTAGTATCCCGGCAGGAATGTATGGGAGAAGAAGGTCCTTCAGACACCCCAGTCTCAAGCCAAAACCAACACCTTGAATTGGGCTTGGGAATGAATTGGTGGCCAGAGTCATTGTTGTAACATTGGGGTCACGTGCTCCCGATAGCGGACCCCAGCCAGCACTTTAGCTACAGGATTCTGCACTACCTGCATATAAAGTACTGAGGCCGATGCATTGGAGAGTGATTTCAGCTCATGCTTACAATGAAGGCCACATGCATGCCTGGAAGCACAGTGCGAGAGCACGGCCGGATCGCCCATTGGGCGAACTAGGTGCTCGCCTAGGGCGCGCCGGCTTCCCCCCCTCGAAAAGCGCCCCCCGCCGCCCTAACCAGGTGCCCGCCACTGCTGCCGCTAGACCCCCCGCCCCCTTCCCAGCTTTCCTGGGGGCCCCGCAGCCACGGAGCCCCCAGGAAAGCCAGCGCTGGGAGGGAGGGGGTGGCGGCTAGACCCCCTGCCCCCTTTCCGGCTTTCCTGGGGCCCCCGCAGCTGTAGAGCCCCCAAGAAATCCAGCACTGGGAGGGAGGGGGCGGCGGCTAGACCCCCTGCCTCCTTCCCTGGCTTTCCTGGGGGGCCTGCAGCTGCGGAGCCTCCAGGAAAGCCAGCACTCCACCACCGCCCACCGGTCTCCAGGCCCCACCGGGAGGTTGGCATTCCCAGTGGGGGCGCCCCAGGCTGTCCTGCCTGGGGCGCCCAGACACCTGGAGCCGGCCCTGTGCGAGAGCAACTCCACACATTAAAAGTGTTAAAAGAGATACTAATGTTACACTGTGTAGGTGGGCCCTGGTCTTAGAACCCTGGTCCAATCAGGTTTCCCTGATGAGAGCAGGGTATCCACACATTATGCATTTGCTACAGGAAATGCCAGTGCAACACTGACAATTTTAATGTGTGGAGCTGCATCACGTTCTTCTGCAGACATCTTTGTAAAGTACAGAGCAGCCTACTTTGAAAAGCAACCTTATTGCTGTTTACCATTGCACAGCTACAGTTTACTCACCATGTTGATCTTGCCTTCATTCATCATAATCCGGATCCCAACAAGAAAAGCAAACATAAGCTTGTGCTTCTCAAAGAGGCTGCGGCATACATTGCTGTAGAGGCTGAAGGTGAGGTACTTATTGATATTTGCTATTCGCTTCTTCAGTGTGTCTGAAAATAACCGATTAGAAATTGTAAAGTGGAGGGTGAAAAGGAAGAAATTACTTACAACGGTATTACACAATTCCTACCCAGCTAATGTTTACTTCTTCCCCCTTTATGTATTCCAGTTCAGTCAGTGCCTCTTTAGCACAAATAATACTGGCCATTCCATCTAAACTGGCAAACTACAGGATTGCCGCCGAAACCCAGTCTCTAAACCACAATTTAGAGCTGGTTTTTGATTCTGGTCTGGAGGGTGAGTACAAACCACAATTTGCCAGATTGTATGTAATGAGTTGCATGCTGCACTAAACAAGAAGCAATTAATTGAAACAGAGCACAGAGAACATAGATGGGAACATGGCTTGGTGAATTGACTCTCCATCATTGACCAAGAGAAATTTCATTATTCAAGGAGGACCTAGGCCAGAAGGATTGTTCTCTGAAAGCCTGCCTCACCTTTTATGGCTTCCCTTTGATGGTTGCCCTTTAAACATTACCTAAAGATATGGGATATGCTAGAATGTCTGTAGAACAAAGCTACATATTTTTTGCTGGAAAAAAAAGTTTATTCGTAAGGATCTGTTCTTTTCATACAAAATGAAGAGAGTGCTTTAAAAAGAAAACTCCCACACAATTTATATGGATTTAAGGAAGGGCAAACTGCATGTGATCAAGCTTCATGAATGCCTCTCTGGCCTACATCTGAATCCAAGACACTAACACATTCAAACCACTAAGATTTTGTATCTCTGGCAAGTCATTAGATCCTAATTAAGGTTTGGAAAGGGTAAGTACAGTTGCATGGCTAAAAAATCTGCACATCAGTTTTGTTCCAATCTAGGAAGTCACCACTTGGTCTTTGAAATTCAGAGCTTATGAACAAGACCCTCCACAATCAAGGTAGAAGCCTTTTCAGAAAGAGCTTGAGACCATTTCATTTTAGTGGCTAGATCTAGGCTGAAACAGGAGACAGTATTTGGGAATTTAATCTATTTTGTACTAAGCTGATTTTGTATGTTCATTTTAACAGTTTGTTTTCTTCTTTTGTTTAAAGAATAACAAATAAATAATAAAACTGCTGTCCCTTCAGGATAGTTCAGGCTAAGCCAGGGGGAAAAAAGCTCTGCAAAGACTTACATCTAACTCCTACTGACTTCACTATACATATCTAATTCTCCATGAACTCTGAAAACTAGATAAGAGCTGAATTTGTCCTTCTAGTGTTGAAGAAGTTTGTGAGGTATCAAGCAATTCTGGTGGTGAGCAGATTCTCACCACACATTCTAAGCTACTAGAAATACCTGCTCTCTCAGAGTTTGAAATTCCTGTGAGAAATATGTTGAGGAACCATTCTAAGGAATACTGGTACATGGGATCAACGTTGGACAGATCCGAGACGCAGAAGAAAAGAATCTGGGTGCGGACAGCCACAGGAACATACTCCATCCGGGTAATATCAATGTCCTTTTCTGTCTGCTCAGCTACCTTCACTTTGGCCTGGAGGAGATGCAGGATCACAGCAAAATGACAGTTTTCATATTAAATTAAAAGGAAAACCAGACTGAAGTTTAAATCATACTGCATGCTAGCAGATCTGTGAATGAACCTCTAGCATAGGTCTTGTTGTTTAGTAGCAGCAATCTTCCCCTGCCCTGGATCCTGACTGTGACTACCAAATGGGAGGAGGGAGGTATTAGTACCCCATATCATTTTCCCAGCCTCAAATAGTTCCCCACTTGGGGGGGAGGGAACATGCAGACAACCTATTGGTTTCAAGTGAAAATAAGAGTGGGTGCTGTACCAATGCAGCTAAAACAGAAAAGGAAAAAACAATGGTGCCTTGGGGAAAAAGATTTTTATTGCATCCCACTCAAGGATCCCTACATTTTTCACACACTGCTTCATCAGGGGATCTGTAAAGCAAATACATCCTATCTATGCTATGGCCCTGATCCAAATCAGTGACTCCCACAGCTGTTATTTTACAAGTACATGCTAGAGACCCACTCATGGATGTTCCAAACGATTGTCTGGTCTAATCCTCAACTGGGAGTACAGAGCACTCACCAACCTGAATTTCCCCAGCTTTTAGCTTAGATGCTTCCAACACTTTGATGAGCTCTAAATCATCAACAGGATTCCCTTCAGAGGAGCTTAGACGGTACAGGATCTGATCCTCTATCTCTTTTAGCTCCTGCCGCATTTTGGCATTACTGACAATCAGCTGGTTCTTTGCCTCTTCTAAGTCAGGGCGCTCTTCTGCCACCACTTGGCCCAGTAACTGGTCCTCCAAGCCACTATTAAACAAATAGAAAAAAACCCAGAGTCCCCATTCAGGCTTCAGATTTTTCCCATTTACAGACTGCAAGCTCGGGCAAAGTCATAGTCCAATCTAAATGCAACCGCAGTGCCCACTTAGAATGACAGACAATGTATAACATAAGAGAAAAGGAGGAGAATAAAAAAGGCCAACGCTATGCTGGGGATTATCAGGAAGGGCACTGAAAACAAATCAGCTAGTATCATAATGCCCCTGTATAAATCGATGGTGCGACCTCATTTGGAGTACTGTGTACAGTTCTGGTCACCATACCTCAAAAAAGGTATAGCATTGGAAAAGGTGCAAAAAAGGACAACTAAAATGATTAAGGGGATGGAACATCTTCCCTATGAAGAAAGGTTAAATAGGCTAGTGCTTTTTAGCTTGGGGAAACAACAATTGAAGGGTGATATGACAGAGGTTAACAAATTTTGCATGGAACAGAGATACAATACAAAAACCCGTGGGCACTCAATGAAATTTATGAGCAGGCTTAGAACAGATAAAAGGAGGTACTTCTTCACCCAAAGAGTAATTAACAAGTGAAATTCATTGCTGCAGGAAGTCATGGTAGCTACAAGTACAGAAAGCTTCAAGAGGGGGTTGGATAAACATGTGGAGCAGAGGTCCACCAGCAGCTATTAGCCACGAGGTAGTACAGATTGAACACTGTGTCTGGGGCAATGATGCTCTCTATTTTTGGTGCTTGGGGGGCATCAGTGGGAGGGATTCTGGAGTTCTGGCCTCTTGATGGCACCTGGATTTTGGCCACTGTGTGACTCAGAATTTTGGATTGGATGGGCCATTGACCTGATACAACATTGGCTTCTCTTATGTTCTTAATTTACTTTAAACCTTCAGATAGTATCAGAACACTAACTGGGAAAGACAGAAAATCAAGAATAAAAGCATTAATTAGTTACTGGTTGATGTTTTTGAATCACTATTTAGGACAATTCCACAAGGTCAATGTATACAATGGGACAGCAGTAAAAGATATAAAACAATGACTGGTTACCTCGGCGACAGGGTGAAGTTAATTAGTGTCAGCTTGGTGGATAGCTCTGGTGTGTAGTGGGGATTGGGTAGACTGGTGGTGATGTACATCTTGAAGTCATCATGATATGGAATCAATGTGTCTCCCAGTTTCAGTACTGTGTTGCCTTGTTGTTTGTAAGTCTTTATATCAAGAAAACAAGTAAATAAAAAGTTTTAAAGTTCTTTGTAACAATAAAAGATAAAAAATCTATATCAGACATGCATAATCTGTCACCATTGACTGGTAGAGATAGTTAGGCTATGACTTTCAAAGCTAACTCTGCCCAAGAAATTGTTTTATTATTTTAAGGCAATTTATCAACCCACTTTTCACCACAGTGAGGAATTAAAGCAGCTTACTAACATATCAGAGTATAATTAAAATAAACAATTTAAACAAATAAAATAAAGTTCAGGTAAACAAAAAATAAAAATGCACAAAACCGCATCACAGGCAGGTTCTAGTCCAGTGGGCTGGTTCATTCAGGGACCATGAGATGTGAGCCAAAGGGTAAGATATCCTTTTAGTTCTTACTAGGGGTGTGCAAGGTGTGCAAGGAGCTGCGGTGGCTCAAGTGGTTAAAATGCTGAACTGCAGGCTGTGGAAGGTCAGTAGTTCAGCAGTTCGAGACCCGAGAGTGCCGCATGACGGAGTGAGCTCCCGTCTCTAGTTCCAGCTCCTGCCAACCTAGCAGTTCGAAAGCAAGAAATCTCAAGTAGATAAATAGGTACCACTTTGGTGGGAAGGTAACAGCATTCTGTGCGCCTTAGTGTTTAGTCATGCCAGCCACATGACCACAGAAATGTCTTCGGACAGCGCTGGCTCTTTGGCTTTGAAACGGAGATGAGCACTGCAACCCTAGAGTCGGATTCGACTGGCTTTTGAGCAAGGGAACCTTTACTTTTATGTTTAGGGGTGTGCACACCCACACACACACAAAAAAATTGTTATTTTTGGGGTTCGGGTACACCAAACCCGAAAAATATTGGTATATACTGATATTCACAAATTCCAATATCAATATGATATTGGGATCCAGGAAATAATTGGTATTGCCAAATTTATTCAGCTCCATAACTTTCCCTCCCTCCCTGAGGTCACACCACAGCATGTATTAAAAACCTTCCCTTCTCTTGCTGAAGTGAGCCGCTGCTGCTGTGGCGCGACTCAGGGAGGGAAGGGAAAGTTTTTAAACTTTAAATACTTTCCCTTCCCTTGCTGAGCTGTGGTGCAGTGGCAGCTCACCTCAGCAAGGGAAGGGAAGGTATGTCTCTTTAAATACCTTCCCTTCCCTCCCTGAGTTGCATGCCTCAGTAAGTTGTGCCATTGTGGCGGCATGCGTCAGCGATGGAAGGGAAGGCTTCAAATGACTTCCCTTCACTCGCTGATGCATGCCCACACCACAACGCACCTCTGAATCTATTTCAGCAATCCTGTGCTGGTTTCCTGGCAAGATGAAGATAACAAATCTGGTGAGCCATTTTGAATGGAGTACATGGGTGATGAGATCAGTAGCAAGTAGTTCCATAGTCAGATTTCCACAGAACTTCTGGTCCCCTTGGCTGAGGCTACTCCTAACTGGATGACTTGACTTGTATGCCTCAGCATCACTCCTAAGCAATGCTCCCTCTAAACTGTGGAGTCTTGTGAACAAAAATTCTACTTTGTGAGCTACTGGCATTAAAGTTATGAGCAAGCGATTTGGCTGCTGCATAAATTAGTTTGCTCTGGAGCCATCCTTCCTGAGCTAAAACAAAAATATGTGAGCCAGAGGCTAAAAAACTGAGCTACCTCTCACTAACTCAGCTTAGAGGGAACACTGCTCCTAACTCCCAGTCCCACCTGAGAAAATGTATAGTTCCACACTAATTTAAACATTAACAGAGCCCTTTGCATTCCATTGCTTGTTAAAATCTTCACACACACGCGTGTGCACACACGCACACACACACACATAGACACAAGAATCCACCTGTTTCAACAAGACTGGCTCAAGAGCTGGATCTAGTTCTTCCCCTACATTCTCCAGGAGAAAGGGCTTTCCAAAGCGAATAGCATTCTCCAAGCTGCGCAGAAAATCCCGTTCACTGAGCTTGGATGTGTCTAGTCCACTATCTTTCTCCTGAAAAACAACAGGGTAGGAAGAAACTCAGTCCTGGTGACAACAGGGCCACCAGCTTTGAGTGAATGTGGTAAGGAAGCAGAGACAGGAAGCAGATTTACATGTTTGTGGAAAGAAAAAAATAATTATGCTTAAATATATACATTTCTAGTAAACTGAACAGAGCATATACTGTTTGGTGAAGCATGATCTTTTGAGGAGCCAATTCAGTAAAGGAACAAAGACAACTATGAGACTCTTTGATAGCAAGTGAAGTGGTTACTAGAAGAAGGAGAAGAGATTGGATTTATACCCACTCTTCACTTGGCGTCTCAGAGCAGCTTACAAACTCCTTTCCCTTCCCCTCCCCACAACAGACACCCTGTGAGGGAGGTGGGGCTGAGAGAACTCTAACATAAACTGCTCTTTCAGGAACAGCTGTGCCCGAGCTTGTGACTGACTCAAGGTCACATCAGCAGGTGCAAGTGGAGGAGTGGGGAATCAAACCCAGTTCTCCCAGATTAGATTCAGAACAGACAAAAGGAAATATTCCTTTACTCAATGAGTAATCACACTGTGGAATTCACGGCCAGTGTGTGTAGTGATTGCCACGAGCATAGGGGTTAGACAGTTTCATGGAGGTCAGGTTCATCAATGGCTACTAGTCATGCGAGTAAAGGAAACAGAAAGACACATTCCCTGGGTGCTGGTGAATTTGGTTAATGATCTGTCAAAAGCAGAAATCCTTACTAAGTTTTTTATCCACTTGTTGGCTTGTCCCTGGGGGTCTATGAACAGAGTCCAACGCTGAGAGAACTGTGTTATCATTCCATTCTCTACTGACAAGGTATCATTGGGTAGACCAGCAATCTGCAGAATGGGGGGGGGAAAGGTTTAACAATAAATGCAAGGCTCTCTGTACTCTATCTTAAACAAAAGTGAACCAAGATAACCCATATTCTTATATCAAGAAAAGCAAATTTCTGTACCCATATACATTATGAAATTCAAGCAAATATGCATCTATTTCCTTATTTTGAATAATTTATATTGCTTCAGATAAACATGGTGAGGACAAGGAACTATGCAGGGTGTCAAAGTAAAAACAATAGATATATTAATTTTTCTCAACAACATAAATTTACTTTGACTATTTCTACTGACACAAAACTGGGGAGTTCCCAAAGTTTCATAACCCTGGAACTACTGGAACCTCCCTCCCCTTGAGATACACTGGGGTCTTGTGTATTTTTTTCAGAATATATAGAAGCAACATAAAATAATTCTCCATACTCCATTCACACCCCCTCTCCTCACTGTACCTGCCATGATCGGACTTTTACTGGATCCCCAAGTGTGGCTATCAGGTTTGGTTCCTTGGTGTGTGGAACATGATACAACTTTAACGTACTTATCCATTCCTCACAAAGTGATATGCGGTATTGACCCTACCAAGAAAAACCATGCATCATTAATATGAAATTTGTATTTCTAAAATTTTAGTTCAATTAAAACCTCATTACCCACTGCCATGCCTTAACAGGACTTCAAACTGTAATTTAAAACCATGGTTTGAAGTGGATTTGCCACCCACAATCCTGACAAGCGCTCATCATATTTAGTTCCAGTCTAACATAACAGAAAACCACTGGGGGTGGGAGGGATCCACATGCAACTTGTGGTAATTATCTCTGGTGGGGGGGGCATTCAATTACTAACACTTAGATAAATAACTACACTACAGCTGCAATCCTAAACACACTTACTAGGCAGTTAGACCCACTGAATTCAATGGGACTTCTAAGTATACCTGCATAGAATTGCACTATGCTTGGGCCAATTCTTATTTATTCAGTATACTCAGTTCAAAAAGGCTCAGGATAAAATTGCCGCCACCTAAAAACCGATTTGCAGCAGAAAATTCTTACAAAACATTAAACTCTAAAAGTAGCAATGCCATCCTAAGTAGAGTCTTTATTTGTGTCTTTAGAAGATGCTTAAGGGTCAATGAACCTTAAGAAGGAGAGAAGTCCTGGACCATCAAGGGACTACCAGTGGCATTTCTGCTGCTCTAAGTCATGCTTATTTGCTATTAAGCAGGCTCTCTCAGGGTCACACTGTACGTTATATGAAAGATCCACAATTGAGATGAAGGAAGTATTGGATTCAGTTGTGCCCCTCATCCCCCGACTGACAAAGTAATTCTGGAACAGAATTAACTCAAGAGAAAACTTCAGATATTGCAAGAAAAGAAAGCATTTCTTTTGCTCACTGTGAAAGGTCCCAGGTATGCGATAAAGCCTGCTGAAACCAGAACATCTCCTGAAATGTTGTTGATCATATAATCCAGATTCTGGACTGTTTCTTGCCAGCGTACCCTTTCGTCAGCCAGGCCATTAATCAGCTGGAGAAAAGACACATAAATTGCCATTTAGTTTTTTCCTCAGGCAGCCTCCTATCCATGAAACATCTGTACAAAATGTCAAAGAACAACAGCGACAGGGACCTCAGTTCTGAAAACAACAACAGAGAGATGGAAAATGCAGCAGCAGGTCCCCTTTCCAGCTGAGTATAACATCACAGCCCTGCTCTAAGGTAGGACAAGGCAAATACTTGCTGGAAAAGATACATTTGCATGATGCTCAGCATTTTTTCAGAAAGGGCTGTAACCTGGAGATTGCACGCATTCCCTTTACAGCTTTGCAGATGCAACACAGCATGTAGCCATGGCTTTTCCTATGTAGCCTACTCCACCCTTTGCTCCTACCTCCTGAACATGTAAAAGGAGAAAGTGACTAAAGGGACCGGAGAAGGAGAAGGGCAGGAGAAGCCATGTCTGTCATGAGTCCAGGGCCATATTAACCCACGGTCGGGCCCCTAGGCTTTCAGGTATTTGGGGGGCCCTCCAGCGACTTTACAGGCTGTCTATGAAGAGAAAGTAACAGTGCCTCAGCAAAAAAAATAAATGATGGGCCCCTAATCTCTGCAGGGCCCCTAGGCTTCAGTCCAGGCAGCCTTACGGATAATACAGCCCTGCCTGAGTCCAGAAGTTAAGATACCTCAGTTTTTGTAAGGCCCAGACATGCCTACTGGAATGGAGGCAACCTGGTTCTCTCCCTTACCTTGTCAGCCCGGCCCAGTCTCTGCTCGCACTGTTCACACTTCATCTCTAGCTCCTCCTTTGTAGCTAAGGTGCCTTTGTATTTGGCCTGCAGATGGGCAATGCCCTCCTCCACTTCTCTTAAACGTTCTTTGGCCTCATCCAGGACCTTCTGTGTAGCCTGCAGATCTTCTTCTGCCTCCCGAAGGGCTTGCTATGGAAAAAACAATATTTGTGAGCCCCAAATGGTGCATGCTGCTAGGAAAACTGCTTTCAATTACGGCTGTTTTTCCTTAGGAGACCCCTACAGAGTTTTATTACT
Source organism: Gekko gecko (assembly GCA_029375565.1). Lineage (NCBI taxonomy): Eukaryota > Metazoa > Chordata > Lepidosauria > Squamata > Gekkonidae > Gekko > Gekko gecko. The sequence goes on along the minus strand of JAPDNY010000002.1, from coordinate 100,969,541 downwards.
AGGAATACACTGAATAACTTTTAAAAAGCTCAGCTGCAGTCCTTACTCGCTTTGGCTCCACAGCTTTGGCCACAAAGTGGTACTTATGCATGGCTCGAACCCACTGACAGATAGATGTGCAGGCTTTGGACACTTTGGATATGGCTGCCGGCAGAAATTCTTCACTGTCAATATAAGGCTGGATTGATTTGATTACTGTATCTGCAATGTTATCCTAAAAAGAATAAAAGACAATGAACTGCTGTGAGCCTGACTGGTTGAAAGTTCAGGGGGTTCAGCCCTGAAGCAGCAAAGCCCCATGGACAAAAGTATGCGGGAAGTGGACCTCCTCAGTGCAAACACTGTTAATTCCTTCAAGATGACGCTTCGTGGCCACAAAGCAATAAAAGCTTGGTGAGAAAGGCAAAGCAGACTAAATTGCTTGTGGTGTTCCTTATCTTCTGTCATAACAGTCATAAAACAATAGAACAAAGTTAAAGTCCAGTGGCACCTTGAAGACTAAGGTGTGAGCTTTCGTGTGCATGCACACTTCGTCAGATGATGAAATGGAATTACACATCACAGTTCTATATATAGGAGTGGTTTGTTAAATTACCATGCAAAATAGTGAGGACATTTGTTTTTAACAGATCAAAAGAATGACAAGCTTAGTTCTATTTCAGTTCAACTGGGGGTGGGGACAACATAGGTAATAAATATGTTAGAACTGAAGACTGATGTGTCCCAATGGGAGAAAGTACTCCACCCTAAGTGTTTTAATATTCTTGAGAAGGAGCAGTGCCTCAAAATGCATTCAGTGAATTTCTATAGTAAACTGGTTTCCCACACATTTTTGAATATTCTCCTTCTGTTTCACTTTTCCTATAGATTAATACACCCCTTTGCTTTTTACTCCCTAGAGAATCTTGGCCAAAGGTACAGCATATTGGGTGTATTATTTCTCTGAAATACACATACATTATTAAACATAGAATGAAACCACTTCATTATAGGACTTAGCAATTGCCATCTGTCTGTATATATCCATTACCCTTGCACATAAGACTGCCAACTGTTTCCCTAGCTCCTGCCATTGTACCTTTAACTGCAGTTTGGTCTGCAGATATTAAGAGAAGGCAATGCTTATCAGTAGATGGATCGGCAGAACTCAGAGGGAAAGCTTTTAATTGCTTGAAGATAAGCACAGGAGCAGGCGAGGACAGGTTTTTCTGGTCAAATGGCAACCCTACTGGTACTGCTTTTATTCTTTAAAACATTTGTGTGAATGTGAGAGACAGAGTATGCATGAGCACAACCATCATGATTACTTACTTTATCGTATTTAAACAAGCTTTCAAGAAATTTCCCTGGGTCCTGAAGGAGACCTTTGCCAGGCTCCCAGTAGTCATCTATCTTAGAGCCTGGCTTCTCTCCCGCCACTTTCTTGGGCTTGACTCCCTTCATAATGCAGACAGCTTCAATCACCAGTTTCACTCCTAGTGGAGGACGCTGCATTGTTCGCACCTAGTTCAGAAAATGAGAAACGAGTGAAACGGTAGTGGAAACGAGTGAAACAGCAGTAGTTCAGAACACTGTAGTATCTGCTGCAGAGCATTCCCAACCATTGTTTACCATTAAGGAATTAAATAAAACAAGAATTTATCTAATCTTTACTTCAGTACCATACTATGTACATTCATGTCCTTGTGCACACTTTCTTGTTATCTGTTCTGTCACATGAATACTTAAAGGCCACCTCACAAGACATAAAGGTCAAACAAATTCATATCAAATACGCACTCCTTGCAATACAACTATAATGGTTGTAGTCCTACACTTGCAATTCCACTCCAAGCAATGTTACACCCTTCGAAATCTATGGAACTTTTCTTAAGATGGCACTGACAATCACCCGGAAACTACTCCAATGTAACTGTAATGGATGGATTTAACTCATTCTTCTTCTAAGGATCCCAGAGTCCTTCTCTCTTTCATTTATCCTGACGATAACTCTGTGATGTAGACAGGGTGACCAGTTCAAAATAATTTTTTTATAATAAAATTTTATTAGTTTCAGAAATAAAGTTTAAAAACAAAGACAAAGAAAAGATATTACAAACACAATACACAACAATAGACACATATTGGAGTTTATACTCTAATCCCTGATTTGGTTTCACATATTGACCTCTTGCATGTATGCACCAAAATTTGTTGAAATATTGACTAAGATGAGTTCCAAGATCCTTTTCTATCCATGTATATATTCTCAACCAGTTATTTTCAAAAGTTTCTTCTTTATTATCTTGTAGTTGTAAAGTCAAATTGTCCATTTCTGCTGCCTCTAAGAGTTTATAAATCATTTCTTCTTCTGTTGGGCTCTCTTCTTTTTTCCAGTGCTTTGCATACAATATCCTTGCTATTGTTACAACATGTATAATCATATAAACATCTGCTTTTTTATAATTTTGTGGTACAATATTTAATAAAAATAATTCTGGTATAAATGGCAAACTTGTGTCTAGTATTTTTTGCAATATCTCGTGTATCCAAATCCAATACTTTTTAGCAACCTTACATGTCCACCACATGTGGAAAAAAGAACCAACACTGTTTACATTTCCAACATACATTCAACATGTTTGGATGCCATTTTGCTAGGTTTTCATGTGTCATATACCATCTATAAGACATTTTTTTATATATTCTCTTTAAATGTAGTAGCTACTACAGTTCAAAATAGTTCAATGGACTTCATTGCTGAGTGTGAATTTCAGTGTTTGTATAGGAAGACGCTAACATTTACAAATATCCTGTTTAGTTTCTGACTATAAATGAGATCCAGTGTGGTGTAGTGATTAGGGATAGGCATGGACCAGGAAAACGTAGTTTGTATTGGTTCATGATTTGTGGGGTTTGTGGTTCACGAACCATAGACTGTCACAAACTTTATGACGCTAGATGAACTGGTTTGGTTCCTGAGGTTCATGATGTAGTAGAATGCCCCTTGGTGTGCTCTGGCTGACTCTCCTCGACCTGCCCTCCAAGTTTGGTGAGGATTGGATTTATGGGGTCCAAGTTACAGTCCCCTAAGAAGGTGACCACAGGAAAGTGGTTTCTGGGAAAATGACAAGCATATCCTGCTGTTGAATGTGGTTGATACTTGAGGTTTGAAATATGTCTGCCTGGGGCTGACGTAACTTATGCATGTAGAATGTGACCAGAAGCAAAGGAGGATGAGGTTTCTGTACCTTTAACAGTTATATATAAAGGGAACTTCTGGTTTTGGTGCGACGAGTTCGTCAGCAGGCTGAGGAGCTCCTCAGCCAACTAGCGTTTCTTGGGCATTGGAAGACTCCAGTTAAAGGGGTTTTTCCTCTACTGGACTCTGTGTTCCCCCTGGAGAGGGGTTCATGCAAGGAGAGTTGGGGGGAACTTGATGTCTGCGGCAGCGGATAGCAGGTTCCCTCTATCTCCGATGCTCCTGTCCGTGACACACTTCAATTGTGAAGCTGGTCGGAGCTACCGGGAAAGGGATTCTTCTTCATCCCAGTCAACAAGGACACAACTTGGGCTTCAACTGGACTTTAACTATTAATCGCATAGTACCTGGAGTCTCTTCTGTTGCAGCTCTATTTCGCAGCGCGATACCTTTAAGGCTCTTTGCTAGGCGGTCAGCGCTGTAGGAGCTGAGCAGTGGGGAAGAGATGGCATCTTGACATCTAGCGACGCGCTACGTTGCTCTTTCTACATTACCATAAATACTCTATTAATGCCTGCTAAAGTTTTCAAAGTATAAATAACAGAACATTCCGCGGCTAGTCCAAGATTGTGAGAGGGCTCCGGGATATCTCCTGATATATTAAGACGTTCTACACGGGAGTAGACAAGTGTGGCACTTAATTCATTGAAGGAAGACAGAAACTGAAGGAGGACTCAGATCCGAGAGGGAAGACTGCTCCGGATTGCTATTGGGTATTTGGACTAGTGTTTCTGCACTTGCTGTGTGGGACTCTCTTGTGCTATATGTAAACTGCGGCTGGCACGGTTAGGTGTTGTATATCTTTGTAAGCTCATTCTCTTTGGTTTTTCATGGTTAATTTTTCTTTAGGTAACAAGGTGGTATTGGTGTTTTTACTGTTGACGTTTTTTGGTGGAGGAGACTGTGACAGCTGCTGCTGGATTTCGGTTTAGTTGGGCTTAACTATTTAATTTCTGGGTTTGGTGCACTGATAAAGTGGAAATGGGCCACAATGACCAGTGGGGGTAGGAAATTGTCATTAACATCCTTGGGGCAGGCCACCATGATACAAATAACCCCAAAAGAGCTGAATACTTTAATTCAGGAGGCGGTCACAGCAGTGGTAAATCAGGCTGTGGAGGCTGCGGTGGCCGCAGTTGTACCCTTGACCCTGAGTCAAGCTTTAGAGTCTGCACTGCCAGCTGCAGTAGGGAAAGCCCTTGAACCGATACATGCTAAAATTGACAATCTTACACAGCAGATCCATATGCAAACAGAAGAGATTAAAGAAATTAGTAGTCAGGCATATGAAAATAAGCAGGACCTAGATATGCTTTTAGAGGCAACAGATTCTTTAGAAAAGAGAACTGAGGATAATGTAGAGAAAATTAGATCTCTAAAGGATACAGTGATTAGGTTAGAACTAGAGAAAGTCTCGTCCATTCTGAGGTTTCAAAATATACCCTAACAAGAAGATGAAGATCTTCTATCGAAAATGATTGCTGACTTTGTAGAGAAAGTCGAGGAGAAGGAAGTGTACAGCGATATTGAATCAGCATTCTGTATGAACTCGGCTTTCGCAAGAAATAGCAAAACCCCGAGGGAAGTACATGTTAAGTTTGTCAGAAAGCAGATTCGTGAACAAGTCCTGAAGGTAGCTGCCCCAAAACCCTTAACTTTTCAAGAAAAAGAAATTCAAATACTGAGAGATGTCCCCTGGAGAGTCAGGGAAAAAAGGAAAAAATATTTGAAACTAATTACTGCTCTTAAGGAAAGACAAATTACCTATAGATGGCTCCTCCCCGAAGGTGTGTTTTTTAGTTTCAACTCTAGATGGCATAAAATTAATTCCATTTTCAAAATGGAGGAGTTTATCAAGGGATATGGAAAGGAGCTCGATATACAGGAATCAACTAGAGCCGACCTGGAAGAGGAGGAAGAACAAGTAGAAGGAAGAGAGAGAGAAAAGAGGAAAGAACCAGCGGCTAAGTCCTCTCGAAATAAAAGAGGTGATAAAAAGGTTAGTGAGTACAAGAACGGATGAGGACTAAATTGACTCAGGATGGAAAGACGGGGGAATGCTGAATTGAAGTTGATCTCCATTAATGTTAACGGGTTGAATAGCCCCCAGAAGAGAAGGCAGATTTTCCATCAGATTGAAAAAAGAAAATTTCATATTATCTGCCTTCAAGAAACTCATATAAAACTTGCGCAGAAACAATATCTTGAAAACAAAAAATTAGGTATTACATTTGTTTCCGCAGATCCAGAAAAGAAGAAGAAAGGTCTGGCTACATATATTAAGGGGGCTTTTCATCCCGAGTTGATTTTTGATTTGGGTGACGGCAGAATTTTGATAACAAAGATCCATAGGGGGGCCAAAACTGTGTTAATTGTTAATATTTATGCACAGAATCAGGGGCAAGAAAAGTTTTTTCAGCAATTAACGGATATCTTAACATAATATACCAGGGATGAGGTATGCATATTTGGCGACTTTAATGCTGTTTATAATAAAATGCTGGATAGGAAGAAGCAACTAATACAGCAGAAACATGGAGGTGAGCTACCACCCTCATTTCTTAATCCGGTTGATGAATGGAATTTAGTGGATGTATGGAGGACAAAGAATCCTATGAAGCAAGGCTATACTTTTTATTCGGGTCGACATAAATCGTGGTCCCGAATTGATATGGTTTGGGCCTCGATAACTTTGCTTAACCATTTCAAGGATGCTGAAATTTTGCCCTTGACATACGCGGATCATAATCTGATGCTCTCTGATATATCTAGAACAATACGCTGGAAATTGAATACGGCATTGCTAAGAAATAATAACTTTGTGGAAAAGACAAAAAGGAACTGCAAGAATTCTTCCAAATGAATATGCAAGCACAAATACAGATGGACGTAGTCTGGGAGGCGTTTAAAGCTTTCGCCAGGGGGTTCTTTATTTGGCTACCCATTTGAAAAAGGTGCTGTCTCAACTGATTCATCCGGATCAGGCAGGCTTCCTGCCCAAAAGATCGCTGAGCCATAATGTAAGGACCATTTTGAATATATTAGAGTATTGTGAGGCCTATTCGGATAAACAGCTGGCAATAATATTCTTAGACACTGAAAAAGCGTTCGATAACATCAGCTGGGATTTCATGATTGAGAACTTAAAAATGGCTCAATGTGGAGAAGTCTTTATAAACATGATTGAGGCTATCTATAAAAAACAAGAGGCAAGAATCCTGCTAAATGGGGATATGACAGCGAAGCTGGAGATAGCTAAGGGCACTTGTCAGGGGTGCCACCTGTCACCGTTATTGTTTATTTTTACCATTGAGACCTTATGCGAGACCATAAGAAATGATATTGAAATTCAAGGAATAAGGATTAGAGGGGAGAAATATAAAATCCAAGCTTACGCTGATGATTTGGCCATTACATTATTAGACCCGGTTAGCTCTACACCCTGATTGATGCAGGTTTTGGGGGAATTTGGTCAATTGGTGGGTTTGAAGATCAACAACAGGAAAACAAAAGTGTTGACCAAAAACTGTGGTTCGGGGCTGATCACGGAACTTCAGCATATAACAGGGTTTGAAGTCGCAAAATGTATAAAATATTTGGGTATATTCATTACAGATAGGCTGAGTACTCTGGTTTGGGATAATTGTGATAGCCTGATAGAGGACATTAAATCGGATTTGAACAAGCGGCAAAATCTACAGCTTTCATTAATGGGAAGGGCAGCCACTATTAAGATGATGGTTTTGCCCAAAGTTTTATTTCTTTTTCAAAACATACCTGTCCTGCGAAATCAGTCCTTTTAAAAAGATTTAGGAAAGTTGGTATGCAAATTTATAAAGCCCCGGATAAAGCTTAAACTTCTTCAGGAAAAAATTGAGAGAGGAGGGCTAGCGCTTTCAAACTGGCAGCTGTATTACCAAGCAGCTGCATTAACATGGATATGCAAATGGGTGTTACTTAATAACTATAGAATTCTTAATATTGAAGGGCATAATCTAATGTTAGGCTGGCACGCGTTTGTTTGGTATGCAAAGCAGAGTAAGCATTCATACTTTAAAAATCATCTATTGAGGGTGGCTCTCTTAAAAACTTGGGAGGAAATTAAAACACACTTTTATAATAAAGTGCCAAAATGGGTTGCCCCCTTAGAAGCCCTTTCACACCCAAATCTGATGTCTAAGGTATGTAAGTTGAGCTATGACTGCTTGTTAGATAAAAATAATGAGTTGAAATCTCAAGAAGCACTACAATGCCTGGATATTCACTTGTCATGGTGGGAAAGAAATCAAGTAGAATCCAGGCTCTCTAGAGATAAACAAACTGGGTTCATTTCAAAAAGGTCAGAATTTGATAAAATCTTGACAGGTCCTGACAGTAAAATTATACACAAATTGTACTCTGTGTTGCTAGATTACAAGATAGAGGATGAGGGCTTCTGGTCGGGGAAAGATGGCGATTTGAAGCACTCTGTAATTACTCAGGGTGGACGGCTGTCCTTTTTGACAGTTTGGGAGACTTCTGCGCCCAACGCAGCTTACCCCAGGCAGGGGGAAGACAAGCAAGCACCGAAGACCCAAGAGAGAGCTGAGATTGGTGAGAGATAAGCCTCGGAGGAGACTTGTTCCTTGTTTTGATCCCCTCTCCCGACACGGGTGTTGCAATCATCTCTAGAGGACTGAGCCGGGCTGGAATTCCAGTTTAAAATCGCCACCCCCCGATCTCTTGAGACAAGAAGAAAGAACCTAAAGGAATAAGCATTGTGCACACCTAGAAGAAACAATGAAGGTAACAAAAACTGTTTCGCTTACTGGGATTAGCAAGGAGTGATCGGTACAAATATCCGGAGAAGCGCTTGTAGTAAAAGAATAATAACTGTGTGATTTCCCGTGAAGGAAGTCGAATTTTAAAGCTAAAAATACCAAAAAGGAAAGGTTGTTTATCATTCCTGTGGCTTGCAGAGTGATAAGGGGCTGGAAACAGTGCTTTTTAATGCAAGACTTGCCGGCTGGGTAGTCCCGATTGAGAGAGCGCATAACCGGATGCGACGACTGCGGCCAGAGGAGACAAGAGGATTGTAACAGATAGGTTTGAGGAGGACTAGTTCCAAAAAAGGAAGTGACGTCCTGGAAATACAAGGAGGACAAGAGAAGCAGACGGACAGGAAGAACCAACAGGAAGCAGTGGACTCTGACCTTATACCATAGAGAAAAGACGCCCGCCATTTTGAGAAGGTCAAAACTTTTAAAACTTTAAACTAAATTTGCCAAGTAATTAACAAGTTTGGCGAGGTGAAAACCAGGTGATCCAGATAAGCGTTTAAAGGGCCAAAGAATAAGGTTATCGGATTTTATTTTTATAAGCCTTAACATTCGATTACAACTATAGTAAATAAGGCTGGTTAAGCTTTCGGACTGAAATATTAAAAATGGATCTAAGGTCAAGGCAGAGAGCGGACTCGTGGGCCTCATCAAGGATGACATCAAAAAAAGACAAAGATTGGCAACTAGCAATGGAGGCGATGGAAAAAAGGATGATGGAGGCGATACAAGGATTAGAGAAGCAAATGGAAACAAATCTAGACAAAGGAGTTATTGAACTTAAAAATGGCTTTAAAAATGAGATTGCAGGAATTACAAAGGAGTTACAAAATCTTACACAAAAGTCTACTGATATGGAGAATAAGATGCAAGTAATGGAAAAGAATGTTCAGACAGTGAGAAAAGAGACCCACAGAATTGATACAATGATGGAATATAGGGGAATGGAGACACATCTTAGGCTAAGAGGTATTGAAGAAAATTTGAATGAGGATATTTATAATGTAATCATTGAAGCATTGTCAGATTATATGAAAATGGAGGAACAAGAAATGAAACGCAGTATTGATCTGATCTACAGAGTTAACTCAGTGTATGCCCAGAAGAAAAATCTACCAAGGGATGTAATAGTCCAGTTTATAACTAAGAGGAATCAAGGAGGAGATTTTCAGAAAACAATTCAAGGATCCATTGGAAATAGACGGGAAACAGATAAGAATTATGAAAGAGCTGCCAAGGGCGATCATTCAAGAAAGAAAGAAATTCAAACAGTTAGCAGATAAGTTGAAACAAAAGAACATGAGATTTAGATGGGAGATCCCACAAGGACTGAGTTTCAACTTCCAAGGCATGAGACACATTATCAAGGATCGAGACCAGATGTTGACATTTATATTGGACAATGATAAAGATTTTGGAGACAAATAATTACATACCACCATGGATTACAAATTTATTTCTTGGAATGTAAATGGACTAAATTCACCCAACAAGAGAAAAACAATTAGGCATTGGTTGGAAAGACAAAAGTGCAATTTAATTTGCTTGCAAGAAGTTCATATCAAAAAATGGGATCATAAATTTTTAATTAATAAAAAACTGGGTGAAGAATTTTTTTCATTGGCAATGAACAAAAAGAAAGGAGTGGTAACATATGTTAAAAAAGAGTTGGAGCCTAAAGAAATTTTTAAGGATAAAGAAGGAAGATATATCACTGTGGAAGCTGTCTTACATGAGAAAAAATCATTGGTGGTCAACATCTATGCACCAAATGGAACAAAAGAAAATTTTTTTAAAGACTTAATATTGGAGTTAGATCAAGTGACATATGATCAAATTATTTTGATGGGAGATTTCAATGGAACGATTAGCAACAAGCTAGACCGGAAAACAAAAAGACCCGATGAAAAATTAGGGAAACTACCAAAGGCCTTCTTTGAATTAGTCAAACAAGAAAATTTGGAGGATGTATGGAGGAAATGGAATCCTACATGCAAAGACTTTACTTTCTATTCTAACAGGCATGATTCCTTCTCCAGAATAGATATGATATGGATGTCAGGAGATCTTGCATTTAAAACTCATAAAATTGAAATATTGCCAAGAATAAATTCGGATCACAACCCATTATTGTGGATGTCTGAACAAGGAAAAAAACAATTTAGATGGAGGTTGAATGAAGATTTATTGGATAAGTAGACCGTAGTTGAGAACCTACGCAAAGAGGCAAAGCTCTTTTTCCAGACAAATCTGAACCAAGATTCTCGAATTCAAGTGGTTTGGGATGCCTACAAAGCAGTATTAAGAGGAATATTAATTTCGTAGAATAACAAAGAGATAAAAGAAAGAAGGGCACAACAGAGTTACCTTGTGGAAAAGATCAGAACAAAAGAGAATGAATTAAAGAAAAGACCAGGGAAAAAGAAAATATTGAGAGAGATACAAATTCTACAAGACCAATTAAATGTCATACTCCATCAAGAAATTTATTGGAATCTAAAGAAACTTCAACAAAAGTCATTTGAAGGAGCTAACAAACCAGGAAGGTATTTGGCTTGGCAACTTAAAAGAAGGAAGGAAAGGAAGATTATAAACAAAATTGTGACAGGAGACAAAGAAATTGTGGACTGTAAAGAGATAAAGAGAGAATTTTTTAAATATTATGCAATGCTCTTCCATGCAAATCCGATAGACCAAGTGAAAGCTCAAAAATATTTGCTGAATTTAAAAATGCCTGGTCCTATGGGAAAAATTAAAGATACGCTTAATAACCCTATTACCACAGAAGAGATTTATAAAGCTATTGACGATGCAAAACTGGGGAAAGCTCCAGGCCCAGATGGCTTTTCAGCTAAATTTTATAAAAAATTGAAAGAGGAGATTGCCCCGACTTTTCAAGTTTTGTCAAATGAGATTAGAGACACAGGGAAAACACCAGAGTCTTGGAAGGAAGCAACTATTTCTCTTATCCCAAAAGAAGCACAAGATTTAACAAGCGTGAAGAATTATAGACCAATTTCACTACTGAACAATGATTATAAGTTATTTGCCAAAATCATAGCCGAGAGACTAAAAATATATTTGAGAGACTTAATTGCAGAAGAACAAGCTGGATTTTTGCCTGACAGACAAATAAGGGATAATATTAGGATGGTTGTAGATGCAATTGAATATTATGACAAGCGCCCAGAAAAGGAGGTTGGTTTTTTCTTTGTCGATGCAGAAAAAGCGTTTGATAATTTGAACTGGGAGTTTATGTTTAAAATTATGGAAAAAATGGACATTGGAGAACCTTTTTTAAATATAATCAAAGCAATATGCTCGGGACAAAAAGCAAAAATAGTGGTCAACAATGAAACAACAGAATTTTTTAAAGTACAAAAAGGAACAAGACAAGGTTGCCTGCTTTCTCCGCTATTGTTTATATGGGTTTTAGAAGTTTTGCTTTGGAATGTTAAAGAAGATAAGGAAATTAAAGGACTGACAATAAAGGGATTCACATATAAGTACAGAGCCTTTGTGGATGATGTTATGTTATGTTTTTAGCAGAGGAACCACTGAAAACTATACCGCTTTTACTACAGAAAATAAAAGAGTTTGGAGACCTAGCAGGCTTTTATGTAAACAGACAGAAATCCAAGTTGATGTGTAAAAATATGATGAGGTCTAAACAAATGGAGTTGCAGATGTCTACAGGCTGTGAAGTAGTGAAGAAAACTAAATACTTAGGTATAGACTTGACAATTAAGAACATCGATCTTTTAAAAAACAGCTATGAAAGATTGTGGTCTCAAGTTTTAAAAGACATTGAAAAATGGAATAATTAAATTTATCCTTGCTGGGCAGAATCTCGGTGGTTAAAATGAATATCTTGCCATGTTTTATGTTCTTATTTCACACAATTCCCATAGTAAAAGACTCGAAGGCGTTCATAAGAACATAAGAACATAAGAGAAGCCTATGTTGAATCAGGCCAATGGCCCATCTAGTCCAACACTCTGTCACACAGCGGCCAAAATATACTAGGTGCCATCCGGAGGTCCAGCAGTGGGGCCAGGGCACCAGAAGCCCTCCCACTGCTGCCCCCTCCAGCACCAAGAATAGAGTGCATCACCTGCCCCAGACTGAGAGTTCCCATCTATACCCTGTGGCTAATAGCCACTGGTGGACTTCTGCTCCATATGTTTATCTAATTTCCTCTTGAAACTGTCCATGCTTGCAGCTGCCACCACCTCCTGTGGCAGTGAATTCCATATGTTAATCACTCTTTGGGTGAAGAAGTATTTCCTTTTATCTGTTCTAACCCGACTGCTCAGCAATTTCATAGAGTGCCCACGAGTTCTAGTATTGTGAGAAAGGGAGAAAAGTACTTCTTTCTCAACCTGCTCAATCCCATTCATAATCTTATAAACCTCGATCATGTTACCTCTCAGCCATTGTTTCTCCAAGCTAAAGAGCCCCAAGCATTTTAACCTTTCTCCATAGGGAAGGTGTTCCAACCCTTTTATCATTCTAGTTGCCCTTCTCTGCACTTTTTCCAATGCTATAATATCCTTTCTGAGAACTGTACACAGTATTCCAAATGAGGTCGCACCAATGATTTATACAGGGGCATTATGATACTGGCTGATTTGTTATCAATTCCCTTCCTAATAATCCCCAGCATAGCGTTGGCCTTCTTTATTGCAGCTACACATTGTGTAGACATTTTCAGCGAGTTATCCACTACGACTCCAAGATCTCTCTCTTGGTCCGTCTCTGCCAGATCAGACCCCATCAACGTGTATTTATATTTAGGATTTTTGGCTCCAATGTGCATCACTTTGCACTTGGCCACATTGAACCCCATTTGCCACGTTGACGCCCACTCACCCATCCTCAACAGATCCCTTTGGAGTGCCTCACAATCCTCCCTGGTTTTCACCACCCTGAACAACTTTGTGTCATCTGCAAATTTAGCCACATCACTGCTTACTCCCAATTCCAAATCGTTAATAAACAAGTTAAAAAGCATCGGACCGAGTACTGATCCCTGTGGTACCCCACTGCTTACCACCCTCCACTGAGAAAGTTTCCCATTTATACTCACTCTCTGTTTCCTATTTATAAGCCAGTTTTTGATCCACAAGAGGACTTGTCCTTTTATCCCATGACTATTGAGCTTACTTAGGAGCCTTTGATGAGGAACTGTATCAAAAGCTTTCCGGAAGTCAAGGTAAATAATATCTATTGGGTCCCCCTTGTCCACATGTTTGCTCACTCCCTCAAAAAACACTAAAAGGTTAGTGAGACAAGATCTTCCCTTACAGAACCCATGCTGAGTCTGCCTCAATAGTTTTTGTTCATCAATATGCCTACTAATTCTTTCCTTAATAACAGTTTCCACCAACTTACCCGGTATCGATGTCAGACTGACTGGCCTGTAATTTCCTGGATCTCCCCTGGAGCCCTTTTTAAAGATGGGAGTGACATTAGCTACCTTCCAGTCCTCAGGAATGGAGGCAGATTTTAAAGAAAGATTACATATTTTTGTCAGGAGATCCACAAGTTCACATTTGAGTTCTTTCAGAACTCTCGGATGAATGCCATCCGGGCCTGGTGATTTATTGGTTTTTAAATTGTCCATCAGTCGGAGGACTTCCTCTCTTGTAACCGCAATCTGATTCAGGTCTTTCAAACCCTCTCCCGAAATCGGTGCTTCTGGAGTGGGCAAACACTTCTCCTCTTCCACAGTGAAGACAGAGGCAAAAAATGCATTCAGCTTCTCAGCCATTTCCCTATCATCCTTCACTACTCCTTTTACCCCTTGGTCATCCAAGGGCCCCACTGCCTCCCTGGCTGGCTTCCTACTTCTAATGTATTTGAAGAAAGTTTTAATGTTGGTCTTTATGTTTTTTGCAATATGCTCCTCATATTCCCTTTTTGCTTGCCTGATCACAGACTTGCATTTTATTTGCCATAGTCTGTGTTCCCTTTTATCAACCTCACTAAGACTAGCTTTCCACCGCTTAAAGGAATCCTTCTTACCTTTTACAGCTTCCATTACTTTATTTGTTAACCATGCAGGCTTTTTTCTATACCTATTTGTACCTTTCCTAACTTGCGGTATATATTTTTTCTGAGCTTCTAGGATTGTCTTTTTAAATAGTCTCCAAGCTTCCCCAATGGTTTTGACCTTCTCCACTCTTCCTTTCAATTTCTTCCTCACATGTCCCCTCATACCAGAGAAGTTACCCCTTTTAAAGTTAAAAGTGGTTGCGTCAGTCTTTTTGGGCAACTCCCTATCTGTACAAATGTTAAACTCAATGACATTATGGTCACTGTTCCCAAGTGGTTCAATTGTTGGCAAAAGGAAATTTCTAAATTTGTATGGGCAGGGAAAAAACTGAGAATCAAAATGAAAATTTTGTGCGACGCAAAGGAAAGAGGAGGCTTTCAACTATCAAATTTAAGACTTTACCATGACGCGGGCTGTCTGACTTGGTTAGAACAATGGATTACTTTGGAAAACAGGAAACTGCTGGCTTTAGAAGGACATGATTGCAGGTTTGGCTGGCATGCATATCTTTACTATGGCAAGTCAAAAATGGATAATTTCTTTAAGCATCACTACATTAGAAGGGCCCTTTTTGATTCATGGATTAAGTATAAAAATTTCTTTCCTGAAGAAAAACCAATGTGAATTGTACCAGCAGAAGTGATAAAACCATCTTCAGAATATAAGGGACAAGACTGGTTGAAATATAGGGATCTGTTGAGACAGGAAGGGAAATCATATGTGATAAAAGAAGATAGCCAACTAGACTTTAAATATGACTGGTTGCGTTATAGACAGATATTTGATTTATATAAGACGGACAAAAAAACGGTTGGATTCAGGGGAAATTATAATGAAATTGAAAATTTATGGCTGGAGGGAGGGAGGAAAATGATATTGAAAATGTATAAAATTCTGTTAAAATGGTATACAGAATACGAAGTGGTTAAAGAGCAAATGATTAAATGGGCAATTAATATGAATAAGGAAATACCTATGTCATCTTGGGAATTTTTATGGGAAAATGCTTTGAAAATATCTACATGTACCAGTCTTAAAGAAAATTGTTTTAAAATGATGTATAGATGGTATATGACACCAAAAAAGATAGCTAATATAGGTAAAAGTCTATCTAACAAGTGTTGGAAATGTAAACATGCTGAAGGTTCCTTTTAGCATATGTGGTGGACTTGTGATAAAGCAAAAACATTCTGGACTGCGATACATACAGAGATGGAAAAATTTTTGAAGTGTACCTTTAAGAAAGAACCTGAAATGTTTCTTTTAGGTCTTAAATTAGAAGAAATAAACGTGAGTAAAAGAACATTGATATGGAACATGGTAACAATTGCTAGAATGATTTATGCTCAATACTGGAAAAATGAAAAGATTCCTGATCTCTGGGACTGGTTGAGAAAACTGCTATTTATGGCAGAAATGGACAAATGGACAAGAAAACTCAAAAACTTAGAAGCAGAAACCTTTTTTGGCAGACTGGAGCGACTTCAAAGAATATATACAGAAGCACTGGGAAATGAAGGATAGTATTTTTAGTTTGGGAAATTACTAATGATGTAACAATTGTATACAATTAATAAGTGTTTATAGTAGTCATAAATAAGTAAATTGGGTTACCTGTAGAATTTGCATGATAACAAGGATTTAACATGTATTATGTTTTGTTTAAATGGTGGAAACAATGCTGGGAGCCAACAGGGGGAGAAGACGAGTTTTGGAAAAAGGATATGATGTATATTATTTGGGCTAAGTTGTGAAGCATTGCATATCCTAATAAAATTTGTTAAAAAAAAAAAAAAAGATGGAGGATGAGACGGTTAAAGTAGCTATGATAAAATGGGCCAAGAACATAGGGCATTCTATCGACTTAAATAATTGGGAGAAGGTATGGTAGAATATTAAATATTTGAAAGCAATACCGATGAAAGAAAATGCTTTTAAAATGTTCCATTGTTGGTATCTAACACCCGATAGACTTGCGCGTATATATCCTTCTGCCTCCAATCTATGTTGGAAATGTAAATCTAGTGTGGGCTCTTTCTATCATGCCTGGTGGACATGCACTAAACTTAAGAAATTTTGGAAAGAAATTCATACAATTGTATTTCAAATAACTGACTGTAAGATACCTTTAGCACCTGAAATCTTCTTACTTAATATTCTTCCAAATAACTTGCCGACAGATGTACAATATCTGGTGCTGCATTTGTTAACAGCAGCAAGGATACTTTTGGCAAAATTTTGGAAAAAAGAAGAACTACCCTGCAGGCGCAACTTTATTGGCAAAATTATGGACATGGTTGAACTTGATAATCTGACTATGAAGCTGCACGGAAGGAAAAATAGTGTCTTTCAAAATATATGGTCAAGGTTCTACTTGTGGTTAGATAAGAATACTTATGTATGTAAAGGTTGTGGGACTGGGGAATTACGGATATAATTTGTGATGAATCCTGATTTTATTTGGTGGGGGTTGTTTTGTGAGTCTGTATTGTGGGTGAATAAAAATAAAAAAATTATTATAAAAAACAACAAAAAAAAACAGTTATATAGAAAGGGGAATTTCACCACATTTCTCCACCCTGTGTGAAAAATCTGCAACTGCCAAAATTCCTTTTTCTATGTAACAACACAAGGAATAGAAACTCTGTCCTGCTTTGAGATACTTTTCACTTGCTGTGTGAAAACTCCACGGGAATGGGTCAAACTAGACACAAATGGCATCATAGGCTGCTATCAATCTATAAAGGTACACTTATAGTCACCCTTGCATCTCCTCATGGGTTCACTAAGCTTGCACCTGTCATTACAGTTTTAAAGGGGGAAAATGGGTATTTGTCTTTTTTTCTTTAAAGGGCTACTCCTATATAGAAGCCACAGTTCTGACATGTGAAACTTCTTGGGTGAAAGGGTTAAACCCTCTCTCCCCTTCATGTATGGACCTAATCCAAATCAGGGCACTGTGCAGTTGTAATAAAGTTTAAAAGACACCCAGCAAGAGTCAGTCATGGATCTTACAGGTTCATGTCTGTTTTCAGCCAAAGTTGCATGGCTGCTGCTAGCCCTGTCTTTATTGTTTGATATTTGAAAGTTGTTTTCAGTTTGGAAGTTACTACTCAATGTCAGTCACTGTCTGAGTTTACAAGTGACTACTGCAGGGTTTTTTTTACAGGTTCACCCTATAAATATTTACTAATCAACAGATAGGTGAGCACGCAGGGAAAGAAAATAGGGACACTAACTCTTTACTTCCTCCTCAGAGATCCATCATAAAATGACCAGGCTTAGAGACCTAAAACACTAGTACTATATTCTTGCTTTACACTTTATTTCCCATGAACATCAAACTAATCTGTACTGAGTTTATTACTATAAGTGGAAAAGCCAGAGCAGATGAAAGATTTGTCTTAATACAGCACTGGTATTTGTATGCACGTACATAATGCGCTTCTACCCTAACTTTCCACATGAATAGCTGTAAGAGGCAGCTAAACAGCAACTTTATATCAATATTTCACAGAGAATAAAAGATGAGTCTTAATTTCAGATTAGCAAACTTCTACAAACCAAACACACTCCGGTGATATTATCTCTTAACTAAAGCCTTGGGTCCCTTCAAAAACAGAGTCACACAGTGGGATGAATCACCTCCTAACATAGCAACTGGCACGTTGTGGCACATATATGAGAAGTTAGTGCCTCAGTCTTAAATAGTATTTATCAGGAGTTGAATAGGTTTTGCCTTCTAAGTAAGTTTAGGACTGCAGTTCTGGGGAAACACTGAGCCTACTACAGCTGACATGCAACACCTGCCTGTCCTCTCTGGACAATTTCAGCCCAGCCTAAAATACGATGCACTTTCAGGGTAAATAGTAGACTGAAGTGTGCTGTAGTAGCTGGAGGCGATGGAACAGAGAGTGGTAGAGACAGTAGCTGGCTGTAGCCCTGATATAGGTGATTAGGGCTGGATGTCCAGTTTTTTCAAGTGGCTTTTGAGGCTGTGGCTTTAATAGTAGGTTGCTAAGGGGAATTAGCAGGTGATAATCTCCATGTAACAAGACGGGTAACCTCTGATTTCTGCAGATCAAACTGTTGTTAAAGGCACAAGATTTACTGTAGGTCAGGCAATTTTCTGATTAACTGGTAAGCTTAGTAGAAACCTAAGCATACAGGGAGGAGACATATGGTCCACTTGCTTTCCACCTGTTTGAGACAAGCTGAGGGGGTTCATAAATCCATACACAGTTCCTGACAATATCAGCTTCCTTTAAAGCAGAGGAAGTAATCTGCTGATTCTCACAGTTGCAGAGGTAAGTTTCAAAATGGGTTTTGCCAATGACTATAACAACTACTGTTTCTTGTGGCTCAGTGCTCTCTACAAGGCATACAGTTTCTTAATAATGCACAATTAAAAATGAAATGGAGTCCTTTGGCTGATGTCATTGTTCCGGAGGGTTAGTGATGGCAAAGAAGTTATCTGAGCTGGAGGCATCTGTACTGAAAGCCTTGATTGTTTTTAACATATCCCAAGTATATGTGCATTTTACATCAAAGTATTCCAAATATTAATCACAAGAAGTCATGGGAAGTTTTTAGACTTATATGTTTTGCATAATATATTCTGATTCTATAATCTAGATTCTCTAATAACTTTGGAATTTAGGGTTAGGGGGAGGGAATGGAAGGGAAGAAAAAGTCCAAGAGCCAGAGGGGTGTGACATAGAGGCAAGAGACAACAGAATAGTGTCCGTGGAATAGAATAAAAAGGTACATGGGGCCCTGAAATCCTACAGCCCTTCTCACTCACATATGCTCAAGGCATACAAATTGTTCCAGAAAGCTTTTAAAAAGTGAAAGCTGGGATTCTCTAGAGACTGAATTCTTCATCAGACAAAAAGTCCAGGGCTTACATAGCAGTACCATGGAGGGGCAAAAAGCACAAATTTAATAAACAAAACTTGTCTGCTTTTCCTTAGTGTAAGAAGAACCAAAACATGTTCACCCGGAGACGCTCTAGGGCTTTCTTACTGGATACCGTTAACAGGGGAGCAGAATTTGTGGAGACTCTAAAAATGATCTACCCCATGGCAGAGGGTCTCCACGAGAAGGATTTTGACTGGCTATTTGACTGCTCTCAAGCGGAGCAGTTTCTAGAGTGGTTCTGCAACACATTGGGGGAGGAGAATGTGTTGAACCCTGCAGAAGTGGAGGCCTATGAGCAACTGTTAATTTCTGAAAAGCCTGTTCTGGAAGATGAAGCATTGGCCCAAGTGCTGAAGACTTGCCACCAGTCCTCTCAGCTAAAGGGTGTTATCCAGGAGAATGAAGTCCTTCCCCTTGAGACCATGGAGCAAGAGATGAGGATGTTAAAGAACCAACATGCCTGTCAGATAAAGCGGCACAGCAAGCTTCAGATTCGTACAGCAAGCTTGAAGCAAGAGCTGTGCTATCTGGCAGAGAAGAAAGAGAAAGCAAGCAAGGACCTGAAGAAGGCACACTTGGAGCTGCAGCTAGCAAACTTTCAAAGCAACAAAATTCTCATCCAGGCTGACAAGGCAACAAAAGAACTGGTGCAATGGTATAGGGAACCTGGATATGAGCCACTGAAAGCATCACTAGCAAAGGCAGATCTAGGATACTACCAGGAGGTAGAAGAAAAGTTCACTAAGGCTTTATTTGGATTTATCCCAAAGTTCTTGCCAGATGTGATCAATGAGATGGAGGCTGATAAAAGCATTCTGGCAGAGAATGGGCAGAAAGGCTACCAGGACCAGCAGAGAAAAGAAACTGTAGCAGAACTAGTTCAGAAAGTGTTGCAAGAAAGCAAAAGTGTACCTCATGACAAAGATTGTGAAAATCATGAAATGACCACTGGAGTACTGAAGGGTCAAGTTATCTACCAGGGGAAGATGACCAGTCAGGGTAAGTCAGAACTTGATCTGAAAGCTCTGCTAGAAGAAATGGACCATGTCAAAATGGAGGACTTCAGAAATGAGGCACTGGCTGTTCAGCATAGATGCCAAAGAGAGCTGACACGGGCAGTACCTGGCCAGATGGAGAATCCAAATGACAACCACCTGGGCAGCCACCAGGAAGAACTGGGCCGCATGGAGTTAACTTACATGTGCAACCAGAGAGCACTAGTCATTGTCTCTGCAGAGATTAAAGGAATTTGGACTTGTTTGCAATGGGCAAATAAGACTCTGAAGGCCAGTAAAAAAAAAAAGGTAAGTCATTTGAGTTCAGGGTTTGGTACACAGCTGTGGAACCTGTGAGAAAAGGGCCTGGAGAAAAATGTCCTGCCCCTTTAATAAATGTTTATTTTAGCAAGTGACCCTATTTACCACTATGCCATGAGAAGCTTCCACTTTCCATTTCCACATATTAGAAGAAAAAAACATGCCATCAAGTCACAGTTGACTCATGGCAATTCCATCCATGGGGCATTCCAGGCAAAAGATAAGCAAAGCTGGTTTGCCATCGCCTTCCTCTCCATAGCAACCCTAGGCTTCTTTGGTGGTCTCCCATACAAGTACTGTCAGTGGCCAACCTTACTTAGCTCCCAAGTTTTGCTTCTATTAAAGGGACTGGACAATCTTTCACTGGGCCTGTCATCAACCCTAAAGATGAGTCTCCCAGAGACAAAGCAACCTTCTGTTATTTTTGGTACTGCAAAGAGCTTGTACAGGATCCAGTGGAAAGAGAGGGTGTCCTTTATTTGCTCTCCTATAGTGGCTCAACAATTGCTGCTAGCTGAGGAAGAATATATCTACCATATTTTTCCTACCCACACTAAACTATAAGAGTCAGCAACAAGTACTCTTCTTGTTAAAGAAATACCTGCTTGGGTCTGCTCCTAGGAAAGCTGTGACTTGATTCTGTATTTCTCAGGCTCCCTGTCAAGCAACCAATCACTGTAGTCTACATCCACCCTATACATGAAGATGGTGTGAGTAGAGGAAATTCATACAAGATTAAGTAGGAATGAAAAGTTACAGCTTTTGGAGAGGAGAGAGCGAATGCATAGTTATGATCATGAAAGAAGCAAAGGACTGATAATTGGTCTGGCTGCTTCCATGTTAGCCATGTAATTTGGAATAAATATAATTCACACTGTATTTACAGAGATTTAGAAGACATTGCCAAACTGTTGTCTTCCATCACCTTTTGTTTTTCTGTCTTTTTTCTTATCTGGTATATGTGTGGTTTGTTTGTTTGTTTGCTTAAAACACAATTGCAAGAGCCATCTGTCCACATATGGCTTGGCAAAGAACTACTGAAGCTTTCCAGGGCTGCTGCCTCTTTAAACCTTCTCCTTCCCTCTATTCTGTTACATAAGTTTTCATTTACCAGTTTAATTTACTGAATGTATCCTTACTTAGTTGTTTAACTACTGGTTTCCTCGTTGAAGCCAAGCCATCGTTCATTACTTTACTTTTCTTTTTTTAATCATTGCAATCATATAAATGACAATAGAAATCTAATGAACAGGTGCTTTGGCTGTAAAGGGGGAAATGTTGGGCTGCATCTAGTGATTCATCTGCAGGAAGGCACTGGAAGTTATGGATCTTTGCCATGTTATCTTCCACCAGCAGTTGATTCCTGCGGTCTCAGGAGGACCCACATGGACTAATGGCTGCATGAGCTTGGTGAATGCACTAAGAATGAGGAAAGGGCAAAACTGTCCCTGCTTCTACAAGTACTGCACTGCTGACAGAAGAGGAAGAAGGGAACTTTTGCCACCTTCCCCCTCTTCAGTGCACCCCCCCCCCCGTCTACATGGCTATTATTTATATTTTTAAGGAACGTGTATGCAGGCTGTCCAGAGTCCTAACTGCGGTGGGCTATTAATCCACATGGGTTCTGTGATCCTGAGAAACAAATTTCCTGGGGTTGGGCAGGACTAATGGGGAATAAATTCTGCAAAGGTCCATGTTTCTGCAACAGATCACTGGATCAAAGTCAGTAATCAAAACCTATTGCTCCCCCCAAAAAAACTGATGTTAAGATCCATTCAGGAAAATTGTAGTCACCATGAGTTAATGGGAAATAATTAAACACTGAGAACAGAAGCACAGACACACTGTGAAACTGAAGAGAGAAGTAACAACATTTATTGCGGAAAGAAATGAGGCCTTGACTAAACAGGATTCACTTACTTTACTTTTGAGTAAATATAATAATAGAACCTTCCCTGTGGCACAAGTGCTGGATTTTTATGAGAAATTTGCTGTGCAGGAATCTATGCTTTCATTTCACCTACAGCTAGATGTGAAAAAGGGATCTTTCAGTGGAGCATACATGTTCACTCATAAATTGTATATTAAATGTTGAGGGGTTATCTTTTTTCAGCATATGCAGCATAACTGGGACTCTTCATGTTTTGAGCAAACTGTTGCTCAAAAGTCAGAATTGGGAGGCAGAAGAAAGATTTTAGTGTTAGAATAATGTCCTAGAATCTTGGGACTTAAAATGAATATGGGGCCATAGGACGAAAACTGTAAAAAAGCACAGGTGAGCGAACACACACTGCTCCCTAGTTAGGGAATCAGTTAAACAGGGTCACTGAAGCCAGATGATCCTGACCTGTTTCTGTTTCTCATTGTGTTCTGCATTGAACTGAATTCTATGGATCCCTTACCTTATTTCAGGGCACAGAGAACCAATCTCCTGTCCCTTAACTATTTGTTAAGTTCCCCTGCCCACTTTACACAATAAGCCTATAAGAATATGGTTAGGATGAGCAAATAAAACTTTGTATTTCAGTTCAAGCATGGTATAAATCCATGGTTCATTTTAATTGTGGTTTTGTTTGTAAAATTTGAGTTTCTCTTGTTGAAGCTCACTCAAACCCTAGTTTGACTTGAGAAATGCTGGTTTTATCCACCTTTATTTTGCAATTATTATCTCAGCAGCCAGGAAGTACATTAGGACAGAACTGGGGAGCAAGCCAGAATTAGGCCAGGATTTCAGCATTGATGTTCATAGGGAGTGAATAAACCAACTGTTTCAGATCCTGGTTTGACAGACCCCAACTAACCATAACTATTGGAATTGTTCACACTGGTACCATCATACTAAACACACTTTAATGTTTTCATATTAAGTCCGAACTGAGCAGTGTATGTCTCTCCCTGAGAAGTTCAGACAGACCTTCAACAATTGAAGTGGTGCATGAAATTTAATGTCCCATCTCCTACAGATGGCGGAAGAGCAGCATGAACTTCACCTTCACATAGCTGCCTGCCAGGAGCAGCTGTGCATCCTTGAAAGTGAGGTAGACAGAATACAGACCCAACACTTTGTGCCAGTGCTCCAAGGCAGTGGCCGCCTCCTTCGCTTGCCTGTTCTATGTGGGGAACTTGTCCTGGAAGCCACCAGACTTCGACATGCTGAATCAATTCAGGAGGAAGCTATAGGCCAGATGATGGGACAATTAACTCATCTGGAGCTGCTGAGGCTCTTGTTGATGGTGGAAAAGAAGAATCTGCACCTGATAGGGACAACGCTAGAGGAGATGGTGACGATCCTGAAAGAATCCCAGGCTAAATTACAGGAAAGGCAATCCTGTTTTGAGGATTCACAGTTCTCCATTAAGCAGTGCCCACGAACTCTGATAGACCCCAGTGACCTCACTACCTTACGGTAAATATTACAGGGCTGGGGACAGGGGAGGGGAACTGAAGTGCAGCAGTCATTGGAAACAAGGAACAATTTCCATAGGAGGAAACATGAGGAAAATAAAATGGTTAACCACTCTAAAAAGGCTTATCCTAGGGAAGGGAACTACTTTCCCTCTCATGCTCTTTGTGCAGCAGAACAGAACTTGACAGGGCAAAAGAGCCATTATGTATGCTGTGAATTTAAGTTTTTAGACACAGCTAATTTACTAGCTTTAATTATTTTTAGCTCAAGTGAACATCAAGTCCTACTTGGATTTCTAGCTTGGAAAAAACCTTTTCATGAACCTTACATTCTCTCTCCATGAACGGTTGCCTGCTGCAGCCACTCTCCACCATGGATATTTTGAAGTACATTAAGGTCATGGATATTTTGAAGTACATTAATAACTGCCTAGCTGCCCTCTTTCATAAATACAAGGACAGAAACACTGCACAGTTGCAGTCTCTCAGTCTTCTGATTGCTGGATGTGTCTCACTATTTTCCTTCCCCACTCAGGCTGTGGGAGATGCTGGACAAGCATGGTCAAGAGAAGCAACTCTTTCATGCTTATGAAACTTTGGCAGGCAGGGGCTCACGGCTGTGCCAGGAACTGAGGATGCTCCATGTACAGCTGGCCACACCTCTCTCTCAGCTTCCCAAATTAGAGTCTGATAATAAAGTACTGCATTGCATGATGTATGGTGATTCCAACCAGCTAATGCTTCATGCTCAGGTATGTAACGGCTTTAGCCTATCTTATGTTTATATGCCTTTCTTTCATTCTATGCTATCCTGTGTATGTGTGCTTATAAAGGTAGGCTAGTAGTCATACTGCACAAGAGTCATTGATCTGGCTGCATCATGAAAGGATGCATCCTTGGGAAAGCTGAAAAATCTGTTGAGTAGCAAATCTCACCTACCCCACATCCCCATGTGAATGTTCCCAGTCAAATGTCAGGGAGATGTAGTTCAATAACCTGTCTTATTTTTAGCATCTTTAGCTTTGGCTTCTGTTTTTTACAGGAAATAGTAGAACCTCTGGAGAAACTTAGCACCACACAAGCCAAACTCTACCAGCTGCTAATGGAGACTCTCAGTGACTTGAAAGCCAAGCGTAAATCCATGCAGAGCCACTTTCAGCAGACTGAGCGCAGACTCTATGCACTCTTCTTCAACAACCCTGACCAACTGAAGGAGATGGTAGAACATCTTGAGAAGCAGGCCTGGCCTTCTCCCAAGCATAGATCTGATCATCACTAGAAAAGCATATGAGGAGTTAAGCCAGAATGTGCCTGCTTGTTTTATGATGTCTTCATTGAACTGCTTGAGGGAGAATCTTTTTGACAGCTGGTAAATGGGTACATTGCTAGATCACAGCATCCATGAGAAAATAACTTATAATGCAGAAACAAACTCTTAAAATGCTTTTTTTGGGGGGATAGATAACCCAAGTCTTTAAAAAGAGGAACTTAAGCAATTGTATGATGTAGGATAAGAAATGGTGCAGAAGGATTCCACAGAGTTTTATCCTCTGAGTTTGGAGACCCTGTGATAAAGAGCTGAGTAGATAGGCTAGCCTGAGAAAAGCCGGGCAGTTTAAACACTATATAGTTTGTATTTCTGTTTACTACTTGTCTGTCTAAATTCTTTCTCTTCACTTATTTTCAATTCTAGCTACTTCTGCTACTCAGATCTGTGATGAAAGGGTGTAGGGGTGCAATGCTGAGAATATTTTGTTGGATGTCAAGGAGGTAATATTCCTTTTTAAAAAACTTTTTCTATGTCTTCTTGTAAGCAGCTCAACTCACAATGCTTTAAAACTATTAATAAAGACAATATATTCACTTTAGTTTTAGATATGGCTTAGATCAGTGATGGCGAACCTTTTAGAGACCGAGTGCCCAAACTGCAATCCAAATCCCACTTATTTATTGCAAAGTGCCAACACAGCAATTTAACCTGAATACTGAGGTTTTAGTTTAGAAAAAACAATTTATTAACATCTTTTGTCTTAAAAGAAAAGCACAGTAACAGAGCTTTCAATGATACAAACAGCTTTTTATTGAAAGGTAAAAGTTTGCATTTGTCATGAAGTTTGCATTTGACGTCATACACACAAACTCCTTCCAGTTAGTACAGGACAGGACCCTTCCTATTTACCTGGTCTGTCTTTCTCAACATGATCTTACACATATTCACACCTAAAGTGACAGCCCTCTTCCCCCTTCCATGGGAAAGAGACAGAAAAACAGCACACTCAGTGGAATCTGCCACTTCTAGATGGATTCGAAGTAAATTAAATTTTGATCCTGCAAATCTTGACCGATGAACAAATAAAGCACTTCAACCAGGTGACCCACCCCCAAAGCATATCAAGGCTGCACGGAATGAGAGACCACGGAGTGGAATGACAGCCCCTGGGGGTAGCAGGAGTGTTCTGGAACTGGAATGAGAGGCCCCAGAGTGGAATGACAGCCCCTGGGAGTAGCAGAATACTTCTGCTACCCCCAGGGGCTGTCATTCCACTCCATGGTCTCTCATTCCAGTCACAGAACACTCCTGCTCCACCCTGCGGCCGTCATTTCACTCCATAGTCTCTCATTCCAGTCCTAGAACACTCCTGCTCATCCTGGGGCTGTCATTCCACTCTGTGGTCTCTCATCCCAGTCCCTGAACATCCCTACTCCACCCTGGGGCTGTCATTCCACTCTGGGACCTGTCATTCCATTTCTTGAACACCCTGCTACAGCCTAGGGCTGTCATTCCACTCTGTGGTCTCTCATTCCATTACCAGAGTAGTGTATTTGGGCCCAGAGACACTAATGGAAAATCCATTTCGCATTTTTATTGCAACTCTACTTGTACTGTAATGTATTTCAATGAAGCCCATGCAAGTCAATTGGTATTCCTGTCTCCCATTATTTCCAGTGGGCCTTCAAGTGTTTCCAATTGTTTCCAATGGGCAATCCTGTCCTTCCTTTTAGTACATCCCATACATCCGCCCTCCTACACGGCTCCTCCAAACGGCCTTTGAGTTATTCCCATGAGTGCGAAAAGCCAGAGCAAATTTACAATCTGACTAAAGGCACAATCCTATGTTCTCATACTTGAAAGCAAGTTCAGTTGTCTCAGTGGTGCTTAATTTTGAATAAGTATGCACAAGATTGGGTACTGCTTTTGAAGCGGCTATTCATTTCTGCCTCGTCCCTCTGCCCCAGCTCATCGCTGGAGAGTCGGGAGCTCTGAAGTTCAGGGACAGCCTTTCATCATAGGGGGGGTGCCCTATGTGTGATTCCCTGGAAGCTCTCAGGAAGCTATAATTAGGGGGAGGGGTGCTGCGCCTTACCTCCACAGGGCGGGAGCTCTGGCTTGCCTTGAGCCATCTCACCACAGCACTGGCTGCCACCCCCTCCTGCAGCACTAGCTCCAAAACAGTCTCCATGTCCAACTCCTTGAACAGCCCTTCTAATCACAGCCTCTAAGCAGGCGCACAAGACATGCCACCCAAAGCAGAGGGGCAGCCCCGAAAGGAAGCTAAGGGGGTGGGTACTAAGGTTTTTCCGACTCCAGGTTACAGCACAGGATGCTGGAGGGTGCAGTGAGAGAGACCAGGCAGAGAGCCAAAGAGGGAGGAGGGGGAGGAGGAATAGCACACCTCCTCAAAGAAGGTGGGTTTGGAAACTGAAGTGGCGCACTCACGCAGACACAACTTTTGGCAACGAGCCTGAGTGGGCATCCCTGGGAATGCTCAGCCTCACTTCTCTGGGGCAGAAGGGGCGTGGATTGGAGCGCGCATTTGCAAAGGAAGGGGAGTTGCCACACTTACCTGGGCTAAGGGGGCAGGGTCAGGCTGTGGGGATTCCTTGCTGAGCAGCTCCTGGGCTTTGAGTAGGCAGGGATTGTGGGTTAGTGTCAGGCTGTGAGGAAGGTGGAGCTCATGGGGAAAGCAGTTCCCCTCTTCTCCCTCCTCCATGTCAACAAGCGGTGCGCCTGCACCGGGGGTTTGCACATCTTTTCCTCTCATGTGTGGTATTTGCTTTCCAACCAGGGCCCAGGGTTTGGCCAAGGGCCGGCTGGTGCAGCAGCTGCAACAGCACAATAAGCAGGCTCAGCCACCTCCTCGCCCGTGCCCACAGAGAGGGCTCCGAGTGCCACCTCTGGCACCCGTGCCATAGGTTCGCCACCAGGGACTTAGATCCTGGGAATGAGCATACAAACATGCTGAAAAAATACTATTATTGTAGCATCTTATCTCTCATCTGTCAATTGATTTATAAAAGCTGGGGTTACAGAATTCATTTGGGAGATGGGCACAGTAACTTTTTATAGCAGGAGAATTTTTGAAAACGTTTCATATGGAATCTTACAAACTAAATGGACAGGCAAATTTAAAGGAGATTTGGCTGTGACTCAGGTAGTCAGTCTATGTGCATGATTTTCAGTTTCTACAATGTGTTGCTGCCAAGGAACAGAGCTGAGCTAAACTGACTCACTGTTAAGTGCATGTGAAAAATAGACATCCTTGTCACAACTTAGCTGTACTATGAGTGTGGACTTCATGTAAACCCACACATTTGAACCCATCAAGACATGCCTTCTGGTGTGTTGCTGGCACCTGACAACACAGATGAGGCTACTTTCCAGTGGTATGAACCTGACACGAAGGTTTGGAAGCACGTGGATGTGTGCATCAATGCATTGCATCCCTTCATGTGCCTAGTAAAAATAGGTAGTCACATAATGATCATTTCTGGTTACTATAAAATCAGCCCAAAGTAGCTGTACCTTGTTAAATGCTGCCTATGCTGAAAATACTGATGCCCTGGTAAACAATGAAGACTGCTCAGTCAGTACTTGTTAAGTGCCATAAGCTACAAGTAGCAGCCCAGTATCATTCTTATACAGCAAGGCATAGGGGTACAGCACTCCTCTGGTCTGCTAACATCATTTGGTTGGATTCAGTGACTATCAAAATGCTTTTACCTGGTTGCAAGCATTTTGATGACTTAACAGTCCAGGAATGACTGCTTTGAAACCCCCTTCTAAGTGAAATGGTGTCACAGGTAAGCATTGCTATAAAGCTGTTTGCTATAAGGTTGTTAAGGCTGTTACAATCCCCAAACAACTTCTAAAAGAAACTGGAACATTTGCCTTGTCTCACTGATGTTTTGTCTACCAGGTCTCACAATAGACACTTATGTCTCTGTTGCAGAGTGCAGAGCTGCTCTCCCTTTCATTACCTCAGTAACATCATTTTTGTTGAGATTCCGTAAACTGGCCAGGGCAGCATCCAGAGCAGGGAGGGCTTCTGCCAGGTCCTTCTGGGCATCATCTGCAATTGCCTGAGCCGTCTGAGCTTTCACTTTAGCTTTCACTTCCTCTGCGTGCACGGCATTTCGTGTCTCCTCTGCCACAGCTGTGTCCACCTGTAGCCCCACAAGGAATGGTCATAATTATGAGAAAACCTGGATAGAAGCACCCTTTCTGTATTGCCAAAGCCTGCCTTGGGTTCCATGGCAGAATCTATACCTACTGATTCATAACTGAATTTTGATTAAACTTTCCTTATTCCCAGTCTCTCTGTTTTGAACATTAGTCTAGCTCTGTGCATAGCTCCCCCCCACCCCATCCCAAACCACTGTAGTGGGAAGCTTTGTACCCAGGCATACATATAAGACGGTTTGTTGAATGCACACCTGGGAGGAAGCTGTGACAGGCAGCAGATTTCCAAGCATACATCAACAAAATTGCACAGAACAGTTACACAGGTGTCAGTTTTTCCTGCATAAATTTACCCCTCTTTGTAGCAGCATGAAGGGGGAGATGGAAAAAAATATCCATTCTTTGGCTCCGGCTCAGTGTGTGTGTGAAATGGCTAGATGCCATTCTTGCTTCATGCATCATTCTCTGAACAGGTTAGTTCATTAGTGTGTGTCAATAGTAGTGCCCAGGGGGTATGAGCAAGAATAGAATTAAATTCTGACTCAACAAGATTCAAACAGATATTTAAACTACCTATGGACATCAGTTTCCTTGACTCTGGATGTGTCTTCCTTGACAGGAAGAAGAGATATGGTGTTAATAAAAGCTCAAAGTCGGGATAGTAAAGGTAAAGGTAAAGGTTCCCTTGCTCGAAAGCCAGTCGAATCGGACTCTAGGGTTGCGGTGCTCATCTCCGTTTCAAAGCCGAAGAGCCAGCACTGTCCGAAGACGTTTCCGTGGTCATGTGGCCGGCATGACTAAACACCAAGGTGCACGGAACGCTGTTACCTTCCCACCGAAGTGGTACCTATTTATCTACTTGCAATTTCTTGCTTTCAAACTGCTAGGTTGGCAGGAGCTGGAACTAGAGACGGAAGCTCACTCCGTCTTGCGGCACCCGGGTCTCGAACTGCTGAACTACTGACCTTCCACAGCCTGCAGTTCAGCGTCTTAACCACTTGAGCCACTGCAGTTCAAGTCGGGATAGTAGTGGTCACCTAACCTGAATTCAAACTTCTCTTCCCTACAGCTAGGAAAATTATAGACTTATATTGATTCCAGGTGGAGGTTTTGCTCCATGTTCCCCCACCCCAAGTATAGCATTTTTTTCTCCTGAATTTTTTTACTCAGAGCAGACTTGGTCACTGTGTAGCTGTAAAGGTTTAGATTTTTGGACCCCCTTACCCCCTCCCCGAGTTCTCCCATCCCTGGTAGCCCCCCCCCCATACTAGTTTGCCAGCCTTTTTAAAAAAGGTAGTAAGTATACTGCTATGGAGAACTTCAGGTGTTCTTGGATGAGGCTAAGGTCCTGGACCCCTTCCAGTCTGGCTTTCACCCTGCCCATGGGACAGAGATGGTGCTGGTCGCCCTGGTGGACAATCTCTGGAGACATTTGAATTTAGGTGGTTTGACACTGCTGATTCTTCTTGACCTATTGGCAGTGTTCAATATGGTTGACCATGAGGTGTTAACTCACCGCCTTACCAACAGCAGGATAGAAGGGCTTGCCTTCTAATGGCTAGCCTCCTTCCTTCAGGATCAGGGACAGAGGGTAGCAGTTGGGGGGTGGAATTATTCCAATGGCATCTACTAGAATGTGGCGTTCCGCAAGGAGTGATCCTCTCCCCCATGCTGTTTAATATCTATAGACACCCCCTCACCCAGATTATTCGGAGATATGGGCTGGGTTGTCAACAGTACGTGGATGACACCTAGCTCTATCTACTGATGGACATCTTGACGAGGCCTTACAGGCCATGGCTGGATGGTTACGACAGAGCCGATTGAAGTTAAATCCATCTAAGATGGAGGTCCTGTACCTGAGTTGTGGGGGATTGGGTCAGGGGATCAGGCTCCCAACCTTTGATGGGGCTCCATTGGTGCCTACGTCGAGTGTGAAGAGTCTGGAGGTGTTCCTGGATACCTCCCTCTCTATGGAGGCCCAGGTCACCACCACCGCCAGGTCTGCCTTTTTCTATTTTACTCCTCAAGACTTAGCTACAGTGACCCATGCAATGATCACTTCCAGACTGCATTATTGTAACTCTCTCTATGTGGGGGTGCCCTTGACTCTGCTCCGGAAGCTGCAGCTAGTGCAGAATGCGGCAGCGAGGGTGTTGATGGAAACGCCTGTGCGGGCTTGTATCCACCTGGTGCTGCACCAACTGCACTGGCTGCCTTTTGAATTCTGGATCCGTTTCAAGGTGCTGATGCTTACCCTTAAGCCCCTATATGGCCAGGGGCCAGCATATCTACGAGCCTCTCCCCATATGAGCCTCGGAGGGTCCTGAGGTCCACATATCAACATCTGTTAGTGGTTCCTGGCTCCAGGGACATCCGGCTAGCCTCAACCAGGGCCAAGGCTTTTTCAGCCCTGGCCTCTGCCTGGTGGAATGAGCTCCCGTGTGAGATCAGGGCCCTGCAGGATTTATTGCAGTTCCGCAGGGCCTGCAAGAGGGAGCTCTTCCGCCGGGCATTTGGTTGAGGCAGTGGATGTCCCCCTCTCCCCCAGCTTCTCTGGCCCTAGCTTTTCTGGCCCAGCTTTCTCTGGCCAATTGTCCATCAGTGGCCTGATTCTGATAGGTCATCTGATGACCTCTATAGTTACACGGTATTTTATGACATTTTATGTATAAATTGTTCTTTTAATACTATTTTAATTGTATTATTTAACTGCTGTACACCGCCCTGAGTCCATTGGGGAGGGTGGTATATAAATCTAGTAAAATAATAAATAATAAACACTAGCTGTGTTATGACACTGTCACAATATACTACTGATATACAACCAGGAGCATGTCCACTGAAAAGAGGACTGTATATCCTCTTTTGTCCAGAACTTTTTGTTATTCACAGTTTCTTTATCTATTGCAGTTTCCTCCCATCCTTAGCTAGAGGAATTCTGGGTGCTGTATGCAGTTCTCCATTCCATTCCCCCCTTTTAATAACCATGTGCGGAAAGTTAGGCTATGTGAGTGTGTGACTGTCCCAAGGTCATCCAATGAGCATTATGCCAGAGTGAAGATTTGAACCTGGGCCTCCCCAGTCCTAGTCTAATATGCAAGCCACAACCCTACATTGGCCCAAGGCAGTGTTTTGGCGGTGGAAGAAAGGCCACCCTTTCTAAGTGGCAAGGAATGATGACTTCTGGTCTTTCTTATGCCATTCAAAATTGGCTGTCTCAGTCTCTCTTCATCATAAGTGAAAAAACTACCATACAGGTGCAATGTAAAGCTAACCAAATGAAACAGCAGCCTTAACTCTAATTATCTTGTCTGGCTACTTCACTGCTTTCTGCAGCAATTTCTGAAGAGAGGGTGCATACCTCTATCTGCTCCATGGTCACCAGTGTGTCCTTGGCAGCCTCTGCCAGCAGGGGGCGTGCTAATTCTAGCTCTTCCTGCATTTTTGCTACATCTTCTGCTGTTCTCAAAAGCTAGAAGGGAGGAAAAAAGCAAGATTCATCCTATTATGTCCATCTTCAGTAAAGAGCAAAATGAACTCCTGCCACAATCTCTGCAACAGTTGTTCATTGAAACCCCTTAGCTAGAACTGGCTGTATGTTTTCAGAGAATGTGTGCCTGTTTACTTTGTAAAAACCTTCAGGATTTTAGAAAAAAATAGAATTAGAAAAAATATCAGGGACAATTTAGGCAGAGCTAAGAATTTTTAAGAAGGAGAGTATGAAGACAGGGCTTAATGCTCCCAGGAAAATTACTGTTATGTATTTACATAACATGGGTAAGAATGTATTGCCCGCACTCAAAAGTATTTCACACTTTAGAGTGAACTATTTTTTTTTTCTGTAGTCAAATGTTTGCTTTGTTTTTCCTTGGTATCACTGCATTTTTTCATGTGTGAACATTGTATTATTACCTGCAGCATCTCTCCAAGAGAGAAGCAATAAATGCTTGAACATTCATTTATTTTTTTTAAAAAATATGCAGGGTAACAATGCATTTCTGAGAGCCCCAGCTTCATATAAGTATAGTGAAATATTCTTGTCATACAGAGAACAGAGAAAGCCCATGAGGCACAGAATGCAGTAGATGGAAAGGCAATACCAATATTTAGATTTGTCTTATACACATACCTGAGTCTATAAGGGAAACAATGGATATAATTGCTGATGATACTTGCCTGGGCAGAATAATGATAACGAGTGACATCACATTTACACAAAGGTGGTGTGATTGAAACAATCCAATTTACTTCAGCTACTAACAGAGAAAGGTTTTCCTATTTCAAAGGAACTGGCCATTTTATTTAATTACCACAAATGCTTATCTTTCTGAAATATCCATAAAATATCATATTTGTTGAGCTATGGCAGTGTTTATTTTAAACTGGTACTTAAAAACAAGAGGGTTAATCAACTGGCAAATTGTTAACAGGTTTAAAGGCCAAGCTCTAGTCATTGGTATTACCATAAACGTGAGGATATTACAGAGAAACCAGCATGAATGTTATGTGGAAACAAAGTCTGAGAAGCTTCTCAAAGGGGAACATGAACCTGATGACTACAGTAGCAAGATTTACAAATAATATCTTCTCTTTTGTAATACAATATTGGTCATGAGCTTAGGATACTTTTAGGTAAAGGTAAATGTTTCCCTTGCTTGAAAGCCAGTCAAATCCGACTCTAGGGTTGTGGTGCTCGTCTCCATTTCCAAGCCGAAGAGCCAGCGCTGTCCGAAGACGTCTCTGTGATCATGTGGTCAGCATGACTAGACGCCAAGGTGCATGGAACCCTGTTAACTTCCCACCGAAGTGGTACCTATTTATCTACTTGCAATTTTATGCTTTCAAACTGCTAGATTGGCAGGAGCTGGAACTAGAGATGGGAGCTCACTCCGTCATGCGGCACTCGGGTTTTAGACAGTAGTTTTTAAAAACAATTTCAGTGATTTTTGCATCTAAACATTTTAATCTTGCCAGCCCAAATATATGGGGTAGGGAGGGACAGGAAGCAACAATTGTCATGTTCAAACAGCTTCAGTAGCTCCAAGCTTTATGATTAACAGCTACTTTTCATGTGGTGTGTACCTTCTGAGTCATGTGACTGAAGTTCCCTTAGAAAAAGAAGAGATTGGATTTATACCCCACCCTTCACTACCTGAAGGAGTCTCAGAGTGTCTTACAATCTCCTTTCCCTTCCCCTCCCCACAACAGACACCCTGTGAGGTAGACGGGGCTAAGAGAGCTCTTTCAAAAACTGCTCCTGAGAGAACAGCTACATGCCCAACCACATGCAGCCTTGATCCGTGCCCTTCCTAGCTCATTAAAGCGGGCCATGAGGGGTTCCGAGGTGCCCTGAGGGAAATTATCAACAAGTCCCTCTTAGAGGGATTGTTCCCAAGGGCACTCAAGGAAGCGATGGTCCACCCACTCTTAAAGAAACCATCTCTGGACCCGGCCGAATTGGCTAATTATCAGCCAGTCTCCAATTTGCCCTATTTGGGCAAATTAATTGAGAGGGTGGTGGCAATACAGCTACAGGGCTTTATGGAGGACACTTCCACGCTCTACCCCTTCCAGTCCGTCTTTCGCCCAGGACACGGGATGGAGACAGCTCTGGTCGCTCTGACTGATGATCTCCAGAGGCATCTGGATCGGAGCAGTGTGGTAGTGCTGTTGTTGTTGGACCTGTTGGCTGCATTCGACACGGTCGACCATCAGTTGCTGCTCCACCACCTTGCTGACATGGGAATACAGGAGCTTGCTTTATAGTGGCTTGCTTCCTTTCTCCGAGGTCAGGGACAATGGGTGGCAATCGGGGAGCAACAGTCCAGGAGACACTTGCTGGAGTGCGGAGTGCCTCAAGGGGCAGTGTTTCCCTGATGCTATTTAACATCTATATGCACCCCCTTGCCCAGACAGCCTGGAGTTATGGGCTGGGGTGCCATCAGTATGCTGATGACACCCAGCTCTATCTGATGCTGGGCGGCCAGTCAAACTCCAGTCCTGGAGATCTGGACTGTGCGTTACAGGCCGTGTCTGGTTGGCTCAGGCTGAGTTGGCTGAAATTGAATCTGGCGAAGACGGAAGTCCTGTGTGTGGGACGGGGCGGTGCGTGGCTGGGGACTCCACACTCAACCTTCAGTGGGGCACCACTGGTGTCAGCGCTGGAGGTTAGGAGCTTGGGTGTACTCTTGGACCCCTCTTTAACAATGGAGGCCCAGGTAGCAGCCACTGCCTAATCGGCCTTTTATCACCTTCAGCTGATCAGGCAGCTGGTTCCCTTCCTCGACTACAATGACCTGGCCACAGTGATCCATGCGACGGTCACCTCGAGATTAGACTACTACAATGCTCTCTACATGGGGCTGCCCTTGTTGCAAATCTGGAGGCTGCAGCCAGTGCAGAACGCTGCGGCCAGGCTATTGATGGACTTACCTAGATGGGAACACATCCAGCCTGTGTTGAAGGCCCTGCACTGGCTGCCAATAGCATACCGAATCCGTTTCAAGGTGCTGGTTTAAAGCCCTATATGGCCAGGGTACGACATACCACCTTTCCCCACATATATCCCAGAGAGCATTGAGGTTGGAGTCACAGAATCGCTTGACCCTGCTGGGCCCCAAAGAGGCCAGGCTTGCCGCGACAAGGGCCAGGGCTTTTTCAGTGGTGGCTCCTTACTGGTGGAATGAGATCCCGGAGGAGATCAGGGCCCTGCGGGATCTTTTGCAGTTCTGCAGGGCCTGCAAGATGGAGCTCTTCCACCAGGCTTTCAATTAGGAGCCGCCCCACCATCAATCAATCAATCAATCAATCAATCAATCAATCAATAAGATCTTGTAATTGACCCAAGGTCACACCAGCAGCTACATGTGGAGGAGTGGGGAATCAAACCCAATTCTCCCAGAGTAGAGTCCATGTTCCTAATAACGACACCAAACTGGGTGTAGGGATCAATGTGGTGTCTATTACTCTAAATAATATATTGTTCAACACAAGTAACAGAAACCTTAATCTCTGAAGAAACTCACTTTGTCTAAGCCACTCTTCATTCTGGTCTTGGCAACTTTGAGCTCTTGTTTCTTTTTCCCTATCAAGGTGGTGAAGATGCTGAGTAGCTCCAGGTAGCTCTTTGGAGTGACATAATTATGTCTTCCTAGTTCTGCCAGATACACTTTGCACTTCTGTGCTACACTCTGATGGATTTCTACACACATCTGAATCTGTTAGGAGCAGAAAGCAGAAGCTGTTAGTTTCTTAACACTGAGGATGGTGGTACAGAATGATTGCAAAATGTACTTTACATGAGATGTACAGGCATTAAAATATGCCCAGAAGTGATTCAGATAGTTATGAACTGAACTGAAGAAGACTCAGAGTACAGACAACTGTTTCAAATGCTAACAGTTCTGATTTTATTCATTTGAATTCTAAACTCAAATTCCAATAATCCAAAAACTGGATTATAATAATGAACTATATTTAGCAGCTTCATAGAATCATAGAGTTGGAAGGGACTTCCAAGGTCATCTAGTCCAACCCGCTGCGCTATGCAGGAAATTCACAAATACCTCCCCCACCCACAGTGACCCTTGCTCCATGCCCAGAAAATGGCAAAAAAACACCACCACCACCACCCCGCAGGTTCCCTGGCCACAATGACCTTGAGAAAAATTGCTTCCTGACCTCAAAGTGGTGATCAGTATTTCCCTGGGTGTGTAGAAAGGGCCACAAGAATTAAGCACTGATGCAACCTTTCCTGCCCTCCCTTCTCGTGATCTGCCTAAGTTCATACAATCAGCATTGCTGTCAGATGGCCCTCTAGCCTCTGTTTAAAAACCTCTGAAGAAGGAAAGCCCACCACCTCCCAAAGAAGCCTGCTCCACTGAGGAACCGCTCTAACTGTCAGGAGGTTCTTCCTAATGTTTAGCTGAAAACTCTTTTGATTTAATTTCAACCTGTTGGTTCTAGTCTGACCTTCTGTGGCAACAGAAAACAACTCCACTCCTTATGACAGCCCTTCAAATACCTGAAGATGGTTATCGTATCACCTCTCAGTCATCTCCTCTCCAGGCTAAACATACCCAGCTCCTTCAACCTCTCCTCATAGGACTTGGTCTCCAGACCCCTCATCATCTTCATTGCCCTTGCCTGGACACATTCCAGCTTGTCCATATCCTTTTTAAATTGTGGTGCTCAAAACTGAACACAATACTCTAGGTGAGGTCTAATCAGAGCAGAGTAAAGCGATACCATCACTTCATGTCATGTGATCTGGACACAAAACTTCTGTTGATACAGCCCAAAATCTCATTTGTCTTTTTAGCTACAGCATCACACTGCTGACTCATGTTCACTGTATGGTCTACTAAGACCCCTTGATCTTTTTTGCACCTACTACTCCCAAGAAAAGTCTTCCCCATCTTATAATTATGTATTTTATTTTTCCTACCAAAATGGAGAACTTTACATTTATCCCCATTAAAATTCAATTTATTTGTTGAATTTTATTTTATTAACAAATTTTATTTATTGAAATGGCTTCCTGCCTTGTTCACGTGCTGTGCAACATGATTGTACATGTACTCATGTTTGTTGTAAGAGAGTAACCTACCATTCCTTCTATAACTTCAGGAGTGGCCTCGGGGTCTGGAATATCTTGAAAGAAGGAAGAGGCCACAGACTGCAGGGCTTCTGCAGGCCACTGATTAAACCAGTCAATAGTACAGCAGTTCACCAGAGATGGGAATTGTCTGAGTCGTGCTCGGAACACTTCTCCAATAGGACTAGGAAAACCAGAAGCAGTGAAGAACAGAGAATACTACTGGAGCAACATTTGACTAAACCAGCCTGATTACATACAGGGCAATTTCATTAGCAGCTGAGGTCACAATGAAAACATATAAAAGGCCAACTTAAAATATGCTTCAGTATTGTGTATCACACCACTGAGGATGGGGACAATTCCCATTGCAGTAGCTAGGGCTGTGAACTAGTGAAGGCAAGCAACTCTTGGATCATCCAAATGCTGAAATTCAAAATCCAGTCCTTAAAACTATGTGATAAGCTTAGAAATGATGAGAATTTGAAAAAGAATTGATGTGGAAAGTTAATTATTTTCTTTGCTGTTACTGGTTCTTTCTAAAAATGTTTTTCTTATATTTATGCATTTATCTCAGAAAACAGTATGCCTAGAAATGTACTTTATAATTTTTTTAATGACACTTGGGAGTCCAGCAAACATCTGTGGGAAGCACCTAAGATTTTGGGGGCTGTATTTGGTCCCTATGTCATATATGCGAATCTATCAGGGCTACAGAAGTAACATGCATATTCTCTCACAGTTCTTCCTGTAATGAACGGGAAACATAGCCATGACAAACGTATACAAAGCTTGGCAAGCTTGACTCAAAGGAGTCTCAGAGTGACTTACAAACTCCTTCCCCTCCCCAAAACAGACACCCTGTGAGGTAGGTGGGGCTGAGAGAAACTCTGACAGAAACTGCCCCTTTTCAAGGACAGCTGTGCCAGAGCTTGTGACTGCCCAAGGTCACATCAGCAGGTGCAAGTGGAGGAGTGGGGAATCAAACCTGGTTC
Organism: Gekko gecko; assembly: GCA_029375565.1. Classification (NCBI taxonomy): domain Eukaryota; kingdom Metazoa; phylum Chordata; class Lepidosauria; order Squamata; family Gekkonidae; genus Gekko; species Gekko gecko. The sequence goes on along the minus strand of JAPDNY010000002.1, from coordinate 100,930,729 downwards.
TCCCAGATTAGAGTCCGCTCACTTAACTACTATACCAAACTGGCTCTCTGAGAAAAATGTGAATGAATGGCAGGGAGGTCTTGTACTACTAATGGGTACCCTCAGAACTAATATTTAGCCCTCTGCATCATGAAGTCATTCTCCTTCATCACCTATGGCAGAAAGGAAAGTTCTTTTTAGCTTGGAAGGCTTCCCTTCTCTATCAGGCTTTACTTGGCATGCCAGTTTGTACCTCATGCATAGGACTGTATGGATATTACTGCGCACCCTCCCTGTATATGCAGCCATCAGGTTGGCCTTGGTAGGCTGAAGACCCTGGTCCTGAACAATCGGTTTCATAGCTGTCATAATCTGGTCCTGTTCATCTGGGGCATACAGGTTGGGAATGTCCCCTGAATTCAACAGGTTGTTGATATCTTCAAGGAAGGACTCACTTTTAATCTAAGCAGAAAAGTAAGAAATAGGTCAGTTAACAAAAAGACTGCTGTGGCTATTTCATTATTTCCTCCAATTGCCAACTTGATGGTTAAAAGCCAAACAGTAGACAGCGAAACATAGGCTGTGGCTGCACACACTAAATAATCCACTTTCAATCCAATTTCAATGCACTTTCCAACTGGATTTACATAAAATCCAGTTGGAAAGTGCACTGAAAGTGAATTATTTAGTGTGTGTGACAGCAGCCATAATCCCCTAGAAATGTTTGAAATCCAATCATAAACTCTAATTGTCTTTTAAATTATTCAATTTTTAGGGCAATAAATGAGCAGTTGCTCTTTATATTACACTAGTGGCAAGGTCTGTTGTGTGCCTAGATGCAATGGACATTAGCCGGTGCATGGGGGACGGCTCTGTCTGTCCTCCGTTCAGGGGGGTGGCAGGGTGGGGGAGGTACCGGTGGCGGCTTGCCAGCATGCCTCCCCAGTGGTGGAGAGGCGTGAGAGGGAGGCCTTTTGGGGGCTGTAGGCTCAGCAAGGTGGCTCCAGCCTCCGGTGGTCATGGGGGCTGGCGGTAGGGGCTCCCGTCAGGCACGGGCATTGAGCTTTCTGAGGCCTACCTGTGTGGGCCACCCATGGCGTCAGAGGGAGTTCGTTGTGCACCTGGGTGTGGAGAAAGTGTGCGCCGCTCCCCTTCAGGCACGGCCGCAGCAGGGCAGCCCGGGCAGCCCAGAGGCCAAGCGCCAGTCCCCTTCAGGCGTGGCAGCAGTAGGCCGGGCCTGTAGGTCTGGAGGGCAAACAGCGGTGGCGTACGGCCGCGAGGACAGCCAGGGCACCCAGAAAAGGCCTGGGCCCTGAAACGGGCTTCTGCCAGAGCAGCCATCCCACCCGGTGGCTGGCCTGAGACTGGGGGAGTGAGGCCATGCGCTAACTGCGTGGGCGGGCCTGCGCCCACGCAGACAGGCAAGGCTGCCAGTGGTGAGGGACCACCTCTCTGACTGACAGGTCCCTCAGCCAACTGATTCCGGCGCACATTTTTACTGTATAAGGTATGACCAAAACTCAATTATTACAAGGAAGGATTTCCCTAACCCCAGATATACTGTATATTTTGTACGTGGATAAATGCTGTTCTTCCCTCTCTCAGCATATCTATTGCTATTGGGAAACACATGCTCATTAGATACTGGTTGCAAATGACACAACTTCTTCCTTGACCTCTCCAGTAATTGTGCCATTCTGTGGATTATGGAGTATTGTTTTTACCTATGATTAGCAGCACTTGTAATGCTTCGATGGTTAAACATTTCCCAGCTGTGGTGGTATCCCACTCCACCACAACAGCAATGCCAGACCATTTTTAAACTTGTTTTCTTCCCCTTTTTCACCTCATTCATTTAAGTTCCAGTGTCTAGGATACTGAATCCAGAGGTAGGAAGCACAGGTTCAAGTCTCTGTTTAGCTGTGGAGTTCACTGGGTGACCATGGGTGAGTCAACAAGTCTCAGCTAACACTAGGTTGTTGGGAGGCTGCTAAAACATTGTTCTAACTACATTAGAAGAAGAGCATGATGCACCCACATTAATAATAAATAATCATAAATTTAGTTCCTTGAAGTGTGTGCATCCAACTGTGGCTCAGTATAATTTCTCCTGCTGCAACAAGGCTCTCAGCCTTCCCGCTAAACTATTAAAAGTGGAATGCATTCTGAGCTATGACTGGGCCTTGTGGAACCAACATACAAAAGCTAAAACCAAGCAGAGGATATCCCTTCACTGCTCATCTGGGTAAGCTCTATAGGCAAAGGTGCCTTGCCATTCCTGTTTCTCAGCAAGTGCACAAATATAAACATTTACAAAGATCCTAGAATTGAGGATTGCAAACTCTGGTCAATCTGTAAAATAACGTAACTTCTTAATAGCTAGAACTCTTGATCATTCTATTAAAAATGTCACACAAATAGCAGATTTTACTGGGAAAGAAATTTCTTTCACCATTTCCCAAGGTGGCTGGTTAGGAAAGGAAAGCTAACAGCAATGACCATGTCAAGATAAGTCTGACTAACATTAATGTAAAGTATTAGTTAGGTAGTGCATGAAGAAAATTTGACCCTCTGATTACCTGTGTATCTGTGAACAGAAATGTAATGGGCAAAGTGTGCAGGCCAGCCTTCAACATGATCTTTTTGATATCTTCTCGCCACTCAGGCATGCCATAGTTCTTAGAAAGCTCAATCTGGAAACATTCATAATCAGCACTGAAAAGGAAAAGGTCAGAATCAGGGCATGATCTGCAATTTAAAGATGTACCATATACACAGAAAGGAATGCATGCACAGCAGTGTTTTTTTCTTCTGTGCCTTTGTCAATTTTGGCTGCTAATGCCACTTTTTAAACTAACAATGGCTTTTTTCTTTGGTACCAAAAACTGTGGTGGTGAAGCCATCAAAAGAACATATTTGAACACGTTCCAGGTATGCATATGTTTCTCCTCTGTGTACATGTCATTGGATCATGGCCAAAGGTTTGTGTCCTCATTAAATCTTTAATAAATATATCAACAGTAAAACTGAGAAAAGTTTCTAACATATGACAACCCTATGAATTAATAACTTCCAAAATGTCCTATCATTAACAGCCTCACTCAAGTATTGCAAACCGAAGGCCATGGCTTCCTTTATTGAGTAAATCCATCCTATATTGGATCTTCCTCTTTTCCTACTGCCATCACTGTTTCCTAGCATTATTGTCTTTTCTCATGATGTAATCGAAGTAAGATAGCCTCAGTTTAGTCCATTTAAGTTCTTCACTGTCCAACTTTCACACGTAAAAATTATCTTGGTCTTCAGTGATACTCCCTTACACTTAAGGATCTGGTCTCATTCCTTCATGGCTGCCTTTTCAAGTCTCAATCTTGGTTGTAGTCTCTCTCTTGGTTGTAGTCTCTCCCTCAGTTGATGCCTGAACCAAGGAATAAAAACTCTTATAATTTCAGTTTCTGCACTGTCAACCATAAACTTGCGCAATTCCCCAGTAGTCATTACTTTTGTTTTCTTGATGTTCAGCTGTAATCCTGTTTTAACAATTTCTCCACCAGTAGTCATCATTATTTTCTGCTAGTAGTGTGGTGTCATCTGCATACCTCAAATTATTAATGTTCTACCAATTTTCAGTCTACCTTCTTCTAAATCTAATCCAGTTTTCCAGAAGAGCATATCACATTTTGAATAAAGTAGGAAAGACAGGTATGAATTAGATGTAATCATCGCATATTTCAGCAGAAGGAAACAAGGAGCTCATTCACAAATGGTGTATAATACTCTCTGTGTGGTGGAAACAGGATTGCATCTATCTGCCCTCTCCTGCCTACTAGTTCTCTCTCTGGGGCTGTCTCATGTCCATGCATTGCACATAATGCTGGAATAGGGCATATGTGCAGAGTAGAATGCAGATGAAGGTTGATATGCGTGATCTCTTCTTCTCCCCTTTAATCTGAAAAGATAACAATTTGGCTGCTGCATATTAGACGTTATGAACACAGACATAAGTACATGAGTATCAATAGGCCCAGGAGGTATGAATTCCCCTCTTCCCACTCCATGTACATTCTGTACAACAGAAACCTGGTGCAAATAGGCTCATTCATTCTTCTTTTTACCCGTGTGGGCCTTCTTTTTACCCGGGTCCACAATGTCATGGCAGGAGAAGTAGCTTTCCAAAATCTCGAGCCACGTTTCCCACTGTGTGGGGCGGGAGATGTAGAAAGTGGAGATGCTTTCCTGGGAGACAGCCATTGTAGCAACTCCGTATGGAATGGGTAGCTCGGGAGCGGCGGCGGCAGTTGCAGAAGCGTGGAGCAATGTGGCAGTTGCGGAAGTGTGGAGCGGTGCGATGCTGCGCTTGGAGTCAGCGGTGCAGTGAGCGGGAACCAGCGAAGCGGGGCCGATGCTGAGAGGTGTGCGGTGGCCTCGGTGCTGGTGCTCAATGCGATGCTCGAATCTTCTTCCGGGTCATTGTTCATGGGAGGTTGAATCCCATCCTTGTCACCAGTGAAAAGTACTAAGACTGACAAGTGATTTCAGCGCTCATACTTTATTAGGAGAAGAACAAGACACAGAAGCCGGCTCACAGGCTGGCTTTTATCCTGAAACCAAACCACACCCAAACACACCCCAACACTCATGATAGGTCTATTTACAATGATTAGGTTCCCCGATTGGAAGGGGAACTCGGATCCGACCATCTATTATTCTGGTGGAGCGAAGCTCCTGCTCTTCGTATGACCATGTGCGGACCGGCTGAAGCTGGATCGCGCACATGGTCAGGTCAGGACACAACATCAGGTGACTCTGGCATACACTCATTTCTCATTGGGGTGGCTACAGCCACTTCCGAAATGGGTCTCCCTTCAGACAGGATCCAAGCCATCGATTGCTGGTGCTCCGCAGCATATAAAATATACATATGGCCCACATTGTGATTTGCAAAACCTTATATGTTCTTATTCTAGTCCCGGGAGGTTCAAGGAAATCATTTGGCTGGAATTGCATTTTGGGCCTCAGCAACAGACTGCACATCACCTGGATGGGACACCAAGGGATGCACTGGCCTACCCTTCTTGCCATCATTTTGGATCAAGTCTTCCAGCAAGACCCACCAGACGACATCATCATACAACTTGGCAACAATGATCTTCCTGCACAAAAAGGGGTGTTGCTATCATGTGCCATTGCTGCCAACCTTCAGACCCTTCATTCCAGGCTCCCTCCTACTTCAGTATTCTGTTCTGGACTGCTAGAATGCCGTGAATGGCAAGGGGCGATCTCCCCTGAAAAAGTGGACTTGGCCAGGTGGAAAGTCTGCAAGGTGGCATCCCTGGTTATAGAAAACTTTTTTTTTTTTTGGGGGGGGGGAATCATCTTACACCTGGACATTTTATTCAGACTTTTCATTCAGATGAGGTGCACCTCTCAGAATGGGTCATAGAGATTTGGTTGCATGAAATTTGTGATGATCTGTTGAGTTGGCTACAGGCATAGGAGCATTGGCGGGAGTGAGGAGCGGAGTCACCCCACTCTGTTGCAGTTTTTGGCTCTGGAACAGATCCTTTGTGGGGGGGAGGCTGTGCCAGTGTGCTTCTCCCTTGTTTTGGGGACTCCCTTATGGGGTCTTGGGGGTAGAGCCAGCTCAGAGGCTGCCAGCTGGCTTTCATCACTAGGTGGCAAGGGGACCATGCAGAGGCCAGCGCCCACATGATGTCACTTGTCTTGTCACTCCATGGTTTAATCCCCCAGGAGGAGGGCTGGGCAGATGTTATCGGGCAGCAGGCAGGCTGCCCAATGTTTGGATCTTTCTCCATGCTGCGCCAATGCTCCTTTTGACTGTATTCTATAAAGCTGTGGCCATATATTTTATCCAGACATGGTTTCTGGGGGTTTTCTTCCACTCCATTGCTCTCCTATCCTCCCTAGACCTGCAATGGACAATGAAGAATAAAGTTGCTTTAAATGCCCTGATATTCTAAACAATCCGATCACAGTTTGCTAGGTCAAAGATCTGTGGAGTCCGTATCTTACATATGAGATGCCAACTTTGTGAGAGATTGCCTTCCGCTGCCACCAACACCCAAGAGAAGAGCATTGCCCAGTGCCTGGCGTAGAATACGAGTGATACGGCAAATATGCTCCATAGCATCCATGAAAAGCACTAGCTTCATCTTGGTGGTATTGATCTGATTGTACTCCTCCATATACTCTTCAATCACATGTATGAGCTACAGCCAGAAAGAAAGAAAAGAAGAAAGCTACAAATCTGGTTTCCAGGATGTCATCCAAGGAAAAGCCCCTCTACACATTCCCAATACATCCCAAAGGCAAGGAGAGATAGTGTAAAAAATAATGATTCGCGTGGATTCAAGGTATAAATAAATGTTTGTTGGTCTTAAAGGTGCGACTGGACTCAAACTTTGTTCTGTAAAAAAGAATGTTCATGATGGAAAGAATGCCGACAGACCTGGTTTTGGATCTACTCCTTTTAGAAAAAAGTAAGGAGTAAACAGCCTGCTTTTAATCTGTGAACAAAAATATTTAGGGGTGTGCATTTGGATATACCCAAACTGATTACAAGCTAGAAAAATGCTTTATTGATATTTTTAGGTATATTTCAGCATCGCAAAGATATCTGGGATTTTTTGGAACACTGGGGAAAAAAATCCCAGCTATATTCGGGATTTTCCGGGACAATCAGGAGCCAGCATTGCAGGTTCCCAGGGACTGTTTTTTCTTTTCTTTTTGTTTCTGTGTCTTGAAGTTTGGATGGACTTCCCTGCTGCTCTTGACAGTTTCAAACTAGTCTTGTCAGTTTCAAGAGGTTACCCCCCCCCCTTTGCCAGCCTTCCTTTGTGTTCCCTTCCCATTTTCTTGCACAGAGCTTGTAAAATCCCTCCTCTCTTTGCTTGGATTTCTTGTGCCTCTGTGCTTTGAGATTGATCCTTTTTAAGCTTTCAGTATCACAGTGGCACTGGGTTCTGCTGGGCTTTCTGTACACTGAACTAGTTGTGCTGAGCTTGAAAAAATGTCCCCACCACCACCTTCAGTTTGTACTTCAGGGATTCTCTGGTTTGACACTAGTCCTCTTGCTTGCATTGCCACAATGGCACTTGGTTCTGTTAGACATTCTGTAAACAGAACTGGTTGTACTGGGCTTCCAACCCCCACCCTGCTTGCTTAGATTTCTTTGACTATGCTCTGAAATCAGTCATTTTAAGCTTGCAGTATCACAGTGTCACACTGGTTCTGCTGGGCATTCTGTACACTGAACTGGTTGTGCTAGGCTTGAAAAAATGCCTCCCCTTCAGTTTGCATTGTGGGGATTCTTTGGTTTGACATTAGCCCTCTTTGGCTTGCATTGCAACAGTGCAATGCTCCCTCTAAGCTGTGGAGTCTTGTGAGTAAAAATTCTACTTTGTGAACTAGTGGCATAAAAGTTGTAAGTGATTTGGCTGCTTCATAAATTAATTTCCTCTGCAATCATCCTTCCTGAGCTAAGTAAAAAATGTGTGAGCCAGAAGCTGAAAAACTGTGAGCTACCTCACACTAAGTCAGCTTAGAGGGAACACTGGTCACAGAGTTCTGCTGGCATTCTGTACATGAAACTGGTTGTGCTGGGCTTCCAACCCTACCTTGCCTGGATTTCTTGTGACTCTGTGCTTTGAGATCACTCCTTTTAAGCTTGCATTGCCACAGTGGTACTGGTTCTGCTGGGCATTGTGTACACTGCAACTGGCTGTGCTGTGCTTGAAAAAATGCCCCCCCCCCCTTTCAATTTCCACTGAAAAGGTTCTCTGGTTTGATTTTGTTCTATTTGGCTTGGCATATTGCCTTATGGTTCTGCTAAGATTACTGAGCTCTGCAATGGTTCTGTTGAACTTGCTGTTTGTCAGTGATTGCTACTTGCAGGCTTGGCTTTTTGCCCTGGAAGCAGCTTGCAGGTGTTTTTCCCCCTCTCCTTCACAGAAAATAATGGAGAACAGCTGAGGGCACTCTGTTCAAGGGCCCATAAAATTGGACCTTATGGTCCAATTGACTTGAAACTGGGGTATTATTTAAAAGATAGGCAGCAGCATCTCTGCTGCAATTTTGAGGCCTGTACCTCCAAAAGCTTCCCCAGCCACCTGGAATAATGATATTCCTTTCCCCCAACTGTACCTTTCCCCCCACAGCCATTCCCCATACAGAATAATGGACCAAAAAAAAAATAATCACAGATCTGGAGGGAAAACCCACAGAATCCAAATACTGGTATGGAATTTGGAATGATCGAGAATACCAATATTTGTAGGGTTGAATATATTCGAACCCAAAAAAACTCTATTTTTTTGGCACACTGCTATAAATGTTATACAAACAAAATCACCACCTTAATAGCTTTCACTGTGTACATTTTAGCTGAGCCTTATAGAGCAAAAAATTATCAGGAAATCTGTTTGGCCACAGTATCACATTATGGATTTGGTTAAATCATTTAATCTTCCAACCACAATTTATCTATCAGAGCAATGGGTCTGACAAACATCTGCCTAAAAGTTGGGTTAATTAATGGTTGTAATTCATTTAGTGATTTCGAAACAGACAGCCTGCTGTTATCATTATTATCCTTGACTATGCGGCAGTGAATACAAAGTGCACTCCTCCTTATTAAAATCTTTATATTTTTACCCTTTGCTTAATTAACATTTCCTCAGTATGCACAGTATCTTACCAGTTGGGAGTTGTGCAGGAAGGGTAATTACTTGCAAAGGTCAGCTGTAAAGATTTTAATGGCATCCACTGCAGCACTACAAACATAAAACTAGTTTCCTTTTCTAGTTTATTGCATTTTCCATATCTAAGTGTTATGCTCAAGACAGAGGCTTGCATAGCAGATTCCCAACTGTTCTTTATGACTTGCCTGAACACCAAAGGAAGCAGGGGGCATTCACAGAAAGCATCATCATCTGAATCTGCCCTGTCTTCTTCCATCCAGGTTCATTTATCATTCCCAGCATGATTCTAGAGCTCAGTTTATTCTTCACCTTTCTGCACTGGAAATGTTAACTGCATCTAATGTAGGCATGGAATGTTAACCCCATGTAGTAAAGATATTCTGGAAACTCACTGCAGGAAACCCTTTCCTTTTAATAAGTGGACCAATGTTAAGATGAAAAACAAGGATAATTAAGGACAACAAGGTCACAAAAATGATGACATGACATACCGTTTCTTTGTTTTCAATCATTTCATATAACTTCACATCAGCACCTGGCATCATGAAATCCCCATAAAGAAGAGGCTGGAAAGGAACAACTTCATCAAAGGTGGTTTCCCATTCCAGCATCATGGTCTTCATCAAATCATCAAACCAAGTTCGGTCCTCCTCATTAACCAAGCGGTCACGGAAAACACGACACGTCTCATGATACCACAGTCTCAGCAGGAGCAGTTTATCCTGGCAAAGAATTCCAGTGGTAGTCTTAAATATTATTGATATTCAAATGAACCTAAATAATTTGGTTATGTGCCATTTCTGGAGGTAAGAAAAATGAGATTCCACAGCTTCCCCCCTAAACTCTCATCATTTAAAACTAAAACCAGAGCTCTGTACAGGAGTTTAATTAATACAGAAACAGAAATACAAACTACAGTGTTGTCCCACCCAAAAAAAATGTTTTAATTCAAATGTTACCTCTTGTTCTGCTAAGTGAAAGGTGCATCCTCACTATAATTCCACATGTGCAAAGCATAACACAATATATTTCTTCAAATACAATTCCAAATACAAATTAAATAGTCATGTGATCCATTTGTTGTATGTTCCATTGCTCCAGATGCACATTGTTATTACTATGTGTTGCACTGACTCTTTGTTCTATATCTTTCACATGCAGAACTACATAAAGTACATTTTTCTTTCCACTCATGCATCACTGGATCCAGCCCACTGATTTTTCCTCCTAACCCTGATACTGTAGGAACTTCCTTTTCCAAATCCATTCTCATCTATTTGGAAATAACATTTATAAAGCCCAAACAAGTTACTAAAAACAAAAAAGGGAAAATAAGAAGTAGAATTTTGTGGTGGTATTCAGAGAAGTGATTCTACTGATAATGCCACTAAAGGCAGGAAAAACTACCCACATGTGCTACCCTGGAGAGGTGGAGAATTCAGCTGCAATCCATAGGTAAAAACAGAAGAGTTGTTGCTTGTATGGCATGCATCATATGAAAAGAAAATATAACTACTTTGAGAGTTCTACGCAATTTCTATTTATTTTGACCATGAACTGGCAAAGAAATGTCACCTGCAGTTCCTAATCTATAGTAGATGCTGTAAGGGGAGCACTTACCATGATTTTGGCAGGTTCTGCCATAAGCATTCCCTGGAAAACTTTTGAGAGATCCCTCAGATTAAATGTATAATGAGACTTTGCTGGAGTAGGCAACAGTTGAGATGTAACGGTTGAATATACTCGTATGGTAGCATCAACAAGTGGTTCATTTAGGTGCTCCACAGCAAGGCATCCAGCTTAAGGAAACAGCAAAAAGAGGCTGATCAGCACTGTAGTGATCTTTTCAGCTAAGACAGATCATATCATAATGGGCAGGCTGGCTTAAGACATAATATAACAATTGTTGTCAATATGGATTTATCAGTAATTTAGTCTTACTTAAGTTTCTAGACTTGCTGAATCTGTGGTTGAAATATGATTCTGGCTGCTGTATACTTTATTTTTGCTTTATCAGTAACTATATATATATATATATATATATATATATATATATATATATATGAATTCAAAATCAAGAATTTTAATGGCATATGCTGAGCAGCAAATATTCTAGGATAGGTGAAAATCTTGGAAAATCCTTAAAAGGGAATTGAATCTTTAATGCCCAAATTAAAAGAAGGTTTTAAGGTTAATAAACAGAAGGCTAAGATGTTAACAAAAATAAATTTCATAAATAAAACAGGTTTTAAAATTGAAAATAATATAAAATATTTGGGTATTACCTTGACAAATATGAATTGTATGCTATTTCAAAATAACTATGTTAAAACTTGGAATGGAATTAAAAAAGATATGTTGAGACGGGACAATGTTCAACTGTCACTTTTGGGGAGAATATCTGTGATTAAAATGAATGTTTTACCTAGAATGTTATATCTGTTTCAGACAATTCCAGTTTTGATAACGGATGTGCCATTTAAACAATGGCAAAAAGATATATCCAGATTTATATGGCAATGGGAAAAAATGTGTTAAATATAATATTTTACAAGACAAAGATTGGGTCTATCTGATTTGAAATTGTATTTTGCTGCTTGTTGTTTAGTGTGGGTGAAGGAATGGATTTTGCTAAAAAAATAAAAGATTATTAGAGTTAAAATGACATGACTTGAGATTTGGATGGCATGATACTTGTGGTAAGATAAAGGTAAGGTTAATGCAGAATTTAATAATCATTATGTTAGACGTGACATTTTGAGAATATGGAATAAATATAAATCTAGAATTTGTCCAAAAGTACCCCTATGATTATCACAAGAAGCTCATTTTAGAAGAGAAATGAAAGGTTTGTATAAATGGTTAACATATTGGGATACACTGGAATTTCTGCAAGGTGAATATAAATTAAAACCAAGAGAAAATTTGACAACAGAAGGATATAGCTGTCAGTGGTTTTCGTATTTACAAATCTTAGAAAGATTTAAAGTGGATAAAAGATATTATGATTTTGAACAATCCAAGTCTGAGTTCAAAACAGAACTATGTACAAACAACAAACATGTTATTGGTAAAATGTATAAACTCCTGTTGAAATTTGAGACAGGGGAAGAACAGGAGAAAGAAAGTATTTATTTATTTATTTATTTATTTGATTTCTACCCTGCCCTTCCCGCCGTAGCAGGCTCAGGGCGGCTTACACAAACATTACACAACTAAAACAGAACTAAGTAAAATCATAACAATATAAATATAAAGCATTCCAAAGTGCTAGTGCTAAAAACAGTTCATATACGGTGGCAGGCATGAACAGCATCCTGCAAGCAGTCAGTCAGTTCCCATTGTGGTCTGGGTTATAACGGCTGTTGATGTTGATATAGATGTTAATATTGAGGCCAGGGCCTTGGTTGTGTAATGCAGCTCCCTAGTCGAAGGACTGGTGGAAGAGCTCCGTCTTGCAGGCCCTGCAGAACTGTAAAAGGTCCCACAGGGCCCTGATGTCTTCTGGGAGCTCATTCCACCAATGTGGAGCCACCACTGAAAAGGCTCTGGCCCTCGTCACAGCCAGCCTGGCTTCTCTAGAGCCTGGCAGGGCCAGACGGTTTTGGGACCCTGATCGTAAAGCTCTCTGGGGAACATGTTGGGAAAGGCGGTCCCTTGTATGATAAAATGGGCCAAAAATTTTGGATATGACATACAAATGGAACAATGGGAAAATATATGGTTAAAAGGGATGAAATTTATATTGAGTTGTAGTATTAAAGATACTTTTAATAAGATGATTTCGGTATACGTCTCTGTAGAAACTGGATAAAATGTATAAAGGTACTTCTAGTTTATGCTGGAAATGTGAACAACATCAAGGAACATTTTAGAATATGCAGTAGACATGCAATAAAGCATTTATTAATTCAGAAGATTTTAAAGATCAATATACAATTGAAACCAGAGTCTTTTCTTTTGGGACTAATGGAAAAACAGCTGAAAGCAAGGCATGTAACTTTGTTTTTATATATGACAATAGCAGCAAGACTACTATATGCACAGCAAAGGATGAGTCTAACACTGCCTACAATCGAGGAATGGTTAGCGAAGATGCTGGAACACGCAACGATGGCTAAGCTTATTTCATTGATCAGAGAAAAGACAATTAGTTCATTTATTTATTTTTATTTATTTAGACTTTAAATTTATGGATCACCCAATCCCTGAATACATAGGGCTCTGGGCAATGTTCAACAGAAGTTAAAAACAGCAAACATAACATTACATTCTTAAAATAATCTCCAGATTGTGTCACTATTTTGATCTTAAACCCATTCTAGACTGTGGTGCTGCCTCATGGGCAAGGCAAGGAGGAGGCTGAAATGAAAAAAGGTGTAAGAAAAGGGGAGGGTGCCAGCCACGATGGAAACCATTGCTATCCTCAACCAAAAGCCTGGCACAACATCTTACAGGCCCTGCGGGATTACATTAAGTCCCACAGGGCTCTGGTGGTGTTGGGCAGAGAGTTCCACCAGGTTGGATTCAGGACCGAAAAAGTCCTTGCTCTGGTCGAGGACAGCCAGATATCTTTAGAGCCAGAGATTACCAGTAGATTGTTCTCAGCAGAGTATAACGCTCTCCTGGGGACATACCAGAGGAGGCGGTCCCAAAGATATGCAGGTCCCAGACTGCTCAAAGCCTTTAAGGTCAACATCAAAACCTTAAACCTGACTCAGGACTCCACTGGGAGCCAATGTAGCTGGTGCAGCACAGGTTGTATATGTGCTGTCCTTGGTGTTCCTGTCAGGACTTGCACCACTGCATTCTGGATCAGTTGGAGCTTCTGGGTCAGTTTCAAGGGCAGGCCAGTGTAGAGTGAATTACAGTAGTCTAGCCTGGAGGTGACCATTGCATGGATCGTTGTGGCTAGGTCAGAGCACAACAAGAAAGGGGCTAATTGGCGCCCCTGGCCTAGGTGAAGGAACACCACCCTGGCAATATTCATGATCTGGGCCTCCATAGTTAAGGAGGCTTCAGGACCATGCCTTCCAAACTCCTGATGGCTTGTGCCTGTATTAATGGTGCCCCATCAAGAGTGGGAAGTCTATGTCCCAGCCCTGAAGCTCTGCCCCCCAGGTACAGAATGTCCATCTTCATTGGATTCAGAGTCAGACTACTCTTTTTTTAACCATCCCACTATGGCCTCCAAATCTATGGCCATGACTACTGAGTTTATTTAAGAGTCTTTGACGAGGAATTTTATCAAAAGCTTTCTGGAAGTCTAGGTAAACAACATCTATTGGGTCACTCTTGTTGACATGTTTGTTCACCCACTCAAAGGTTAGTGAGACAAGATCTTCCATTACAGAATCCATACTGATTCTTCTTCAATAGATTTTGTTCATCAATGTGCCTACTAATTATTAAATGGACTCCACCAACTTAACCGATATCGGTGTTAGACTGACCGGCCTGTAATTTCCCAGATCTCTTCTGGAACCTTTTTTAAAGATGGGGGTTACACTAGCTACCTTCCAGTCCTCAGGAATGAAGGCAGATTTTAATGAAAGATTGCTTATCTTTGTCAGGAGATCCACGAGTTCATATTTGAGTTCTTTCTGAACTCTTGAATGTATGCCATCTGGGCCTGGGTTTTAGCAACTGTGTGACACAGAGTGTTGGACTGGATGGGCCATTGGCCTGATCCAACATGGCTTCTCTTATGTTCTTATATTACAAAGGCCTGGTTGTTCCTACTGTATCATTCAAATAATTATTACCTTTTAACAAACATTAATTCCATATTCCAGATAAGTACCAAATAGCAGTGTCTTGTGGCATCTTAAAGACTGAAGAATTTATTGTGGCATACGCTTTTGTGAGTCAGAGCCCACTTTCATACATTATACAAAGTGGATTCTGCCTCTCAGAACCTACTGCCACAATGCTAGTCTTTAAAATGGCAAAAGACTGCTTGTTATTAGATCATTTATCAGGCCACACAATTATGGTTGCTAAAGACTGAGAAAAGTATGTGATTTTTCAACCCCTCTCAACTGTCACTAAAGAATGGTAGCTCTAAGTATTTCATTTATTGTGAGAAAATGACAAAGTGACAATATTAATTTTACAATAATTAATCTAGTGAACTAGTTAGGCAAAGTGTGAGTTGTGATCATTTAGCTGACAAAAATGCCTGAGGGAATTTTAACTAGAAAGGTAAATGGGCTGTCAACTACTGAGAAGTATCACTTAAAGGTAATCTCTGACATCAATGGAAATACATTTTAGCTTACTGAACAATAAAACTTAGCATAAAAAGATGGTTCCAGAAGAAGTCATTTGAATAATTAGCTTCAGATAGCTAAAAATAATGGTCTTTATTATAGGAAAGAGGGAACCCTTTAACTTGATCCTACTTAATAAAAAATAGCATTAGCACACACCCAGAACAGTTTTTGTAATTATATGCCCATTGACACAATTTCATTAGGGCAGTTCCACACTTTATAGGGCAAATGTATTTCTTTGGTGCATATTGGTAACACTCTATTTTTTCCACAGCACACCTCAAGTGAGGATGACAGACAGACAGATTTTTTTCTGGGGGAAAGTGCCAGAATAGATTTCTGGAACCTCTTCAACAAAATTCTTTTCAAAATGTTTAAAAGTTCACGAGTTTTCAGTATACTGACTGAAAACTTCATTTTCCTCTTGAGAGTTCTGGCACCTCTTTTGTTTTTTTTAAAGCCCAGCATATGCGCACGTGTTTGTATAGACAATGGCCCCATTAGGATTTCCCAGGTGAGTGAATACGGTGTTTAAACATGTATGTATACACATGCATAATATCTACATTGCATACATTTTCTGCATGAAATATCAATGTGACATTGGCATATATACAGCCAAAGTAAAGTGTGGAGTTGCAATAGGTACGCCAAATTTGGCACTCATGTAACTTTATTCTTCATTATATGGTGACTTGGAAAATGACACAGTAGTGGCATGTGATACTGAGACAAAGATCTTTTTCCTGTAGTATTCTGTCCAAATGTTATAGCATCTTCACACAAATGACTCTTACTTCAATCCATGCTTTACATAGACAATTAACATATGCTAAAGTTTCTTTACTTACGAACTGGATCTCTGTAACATGTTTCTCCTAGTTTACCAGCTACAAAAAAACATAAATACAAAGATGTTGGCAAAGCATTGCTTTATTTATCAGTTTAAAACACACACAGGAATTGGAAATTTTCCTTCCAATGGGATAAACAGGGGGCAGATCTCTCTCTCTTTTACTTTAAGGATCAAATGCTTGATTGGTACCACAGGTCAATCCTAGTGCAACTGTAGTATATTCAGAAGAGAAATTGGACATCATATCTGAATGTAGTATAACGAGTAGAGGTGTGCAAAAAAAAAAATCAGGTTTTTTCCAATTTGGGTTTATTGGATCTGGAAAATATCAGTACTCCTGAATACCACTATCAGTATTGTATTGGTATTCAGGTAAATATTTGGGAAACCATCCCCATAGGGTATAATGGAGAATTCTACTAAGCAAGTTGTGCCACAGTGGCAGCACAACTCAGTTATTTTTTTAATATCAGCTTTTATTCAGGCGTGGCTATTTCAGTAGCCAAATCAGATTGTTCAATCTGTATTCAGCTGAATAAATACCTGAAAAATATCGAAATACTGAGTGCACTTCCCTAACAATGACCTAATTCAAAATACTTTGAATCTCAGTGTGCCAAGCTAAATAGCAAATTTCTTGTTACAGATATGACAGGATAGCTTACTGCCCCAATATAATTCTTTTGAATTTACTCTATTAACTGAGTAGAATTTGGCTCAAATCAAGTAAAGTAATAATGACACAACAAAAAGACAATTTTACATCTTACCCATCCAGCTGCCTAGAATGGTGGAGAAGATTTTCTTCTTGCTGCTGTCCTCCATCTCGGTGAATGAGAGATAGTTGAAATGCCGTGTTAGACGTGGGGTGATGGCATTTCGTCCTCCACCAGGTGGTCCCATGGCACAGACAAAATTAATATCCACCAATTTTTTAAAGGTACCTGAGAAAACATTACAAAGAACAATGATGGAATGTATTGATACCATCATGAAAGAAAACTGGTAACATAAAGAAGTTAGGCAAAGAACTTATATCATACCAATTTGTTTCCTGTCATACCAGCCATGGTGATCCATCCATTGCCGAAGAAGCTCAATGGGTGGCTGGGCACCATAGGTCTCTAGTGCTGGCATGTTCAAGTCATCTATGAAAAATATGAAGTACCTGCCAAGTGGAGGGCCAAAGACTCCCTTACGCCTGTAGAAGGAAGACAAGTTTAAAGTGACTGGGTAGAACACGTGGTGAAAATATTTCCTTCTAGATAGTTAAGCACAATCTAAAAGCCCTACTGCATCAAGGTGCAAGGAGCCATGAACCTTAGTAAAGTTCTGTAGCTCTCCTATTCACTCCTTTATAAAGCAGAGAAACATGCTATGGGAGCTCTGGGTATATTACAGTGTTCCAAGGAGCAAACTCTGTCTCCAGAAATACCAATGTCCTGTGGCTGTGATAGTTATGAACAAAATTTTGCCTGATAAGCCTTTTCCTGAATCTATGTAAAATTTACCAGCATTAATGGAGAATGCTTTTATATCTCTCAGGCAGAGTATGATGTTCAGTACTGCAGTATTAGCTGCAAGAAATTTAACAGAGTTAATGATATGCTTACAAAAATATTTCACCTGTTTGATAGTAATTGTGAATGTGGCTCTCCACAAGCTGTAGAGTGAATACTACTGGGTTAGAGTGCTGGACTAGGGCTGGGAAGACCCAGGTTCAAATTCTAGCTCAACCATGAAATTCATTTTGTTAACCTGTCACTCTCAGACTAATCTACCACACAGCACTATTGTGAGGATAAACATGGTGGGTGGGGATCATGTAAGCCATCCTGAGCACTTTGATACAAGTGTGGGATAAAAATCTAACAGATCAATGAAACTAACTATTCCAGGTCCTGTCATAATCTGTAGGATTGCCCAAAAATACCTGTTTTATGTTTCCCACCCATGCAATGAGATACAACTGCAAGAGCATGTAGAGAGGCATTCCTGATGGCTGTCCCTAAGCTACAGAATTTCCTTCTTCTGGATACTCCCCAAGGCCCGGCACCTGAAGATCTTCCAGAACACTTCTTAATTTAGGCTAGATTTTGGGAGCCCTGAACAAGTAAAAAGGTAAGATGGTGAAATGTGAACAGTCAGTAGCCTTTCAGATGTGATTTCAACTGGTTGCATTACACATATATTTCAACATGTGTTTAACTACCCTAAGCCTTTGATAGGAGAGGGTACTAATCCAATCTTATCAATCAATAAAATATAAGGGAAGGGTAAAAAACCTTAGCTGTTTCTTAATCTTTTGGCTTTATTTTAAGTTGTTAACCTTGTTATACTTCAAAGAAGTATAATTTTAGACAGGTGACTCATAAATGCTAAAAATAATAAAATGAATCTGAACAAGGTCAACGTTATCAAGAGTAAAAAAATCCCCAAAGAGTTTTGCCTTTTATCCAGCTTGCTGTCAATGAGGTCTTGGGTTTGGTTGGCTGAGGTTCGAGCAGAAAACACTAGAAAATGGCTGATAAATTCTAGTGGCAGGTTCTTCAGCAGCTTATCTTCAATAGTGAGTGTCTTCCCAGTACCAGTGGGACCAACGCAAAGAACCTATATATGTAAAAGAAAGCTGTCACCACAGGGAGGATTTACAGTATAACGTCATGTTCATATTCCCAACTGTATACCCACTATGCTTTTTGATAGTTCACTAGGACTGTGCCAACTGGACTCTACCAACTGAGACACTGAGATCTCTTTGTTAATTAGCATGATAAAGCTAAAAGTATCTTTCAAGTAGAAAAAGTGAACCAGAAATGAATTCTGATGGGTAGCCATGTTTGTCTTTTGTAAGAAAAATAAACAGCAGCCTTGGGACACTGTAACTATATTTTCAAGCATAAGCTTCCAGGACTAAATGCCACTTCATCAGATGCCTGGGATCACATGAAGCTGCCTTATATTTAGTCAAACCATTGATATATTGAAGTCAGTATTGTCTAGTCTGACAACAGCTCTCTAGGGTCTCAGATCACAATCACCTACTACATAACACTTTTAGCTGGGGATGGTGGGTGTTGAAGCAGAGACTTTTTGCATGCAAATCAGATGGCTTATCATGGACTCACAGCCCCTCTCCATGTATGTCCTGGTCCTCATTAGGTAAACATATATATATATATGAATAAGGTTATGGAAAAAAATGTAAACTGAACATAAGAACATAAGAGAACATAAGAGAAGCCAATGTTGAATCAGGCCAATGGCCCATCTAGTCCAACACTCTGTCACACAGCGGCCAAAATATACCAGGTGCCATCAGGAGGTCCAGCAGTGGGGCCAGGGTTCCCAAACACACTGAGGCAATTGTATTATCATAACCCCAATTACATTATTTTGGGGTCATCCTCTTTGTCATTCTCCAGTGTGATATATGCCACCATGTATCAAGCAATGCCCTTCTGTACTCTATATATGAACAACAGGTCAGTCACCATTCAAAAGACTAAATGGACACAAATCTAATATTAACAACAGCAATGTTCAGAAATCAGTGGGAGAACACTGCCACCTCCTAGGACATTATACTGCTGATTTAAAGTCACCATTCTCCAGCAATAGTTCTTCAAAGGGAGACTCCAGAGTGAAACTGCTGAATTAGAATGATCAGGGAGTCTGATGCCATGTCCCAGGCACTTAAAAAAAAAGGCCTGGGTGTTTCCTCAGCAATTACAGGTGAAACAGTTCAGCAAAACTAAATCAACATGTTTCATGTTATTGTTTTAAATATTTTATACATACTCATTTTAAACACTGTTTAAAAGTTTTAATGTTTGCTACCTCGGGGACTCTGATTAGGGTTGAAAGTGGCATAAAATGTTTTCAATAAATAAACTAAAACTAGGGAAATTACATTGTTATCAATTACTGCTACTGTGAACAGCCTATGTAGTTTCTTGTTATGTCTGAATTTTATATAATTACATCTCAGCCTGTATTTCCTGCATTTTATGGCCTATTGATCCTGCTGTTTGCAACTTTTTTTCAGGGAGGGAGGGAGAGAGAAAGAGAGAGAACAAACACAGTACACACATTTGACAGCAAGGCTCTTGTCCACAAAGGTTTATGCTAAAAAACAAACATTAGTCTTCAAGGTGCCACTAGACTCTTTGTTTATTTTTACCAGAAAAGCAGAGGCAGATACAGGAAATTCCTACTCTTGATACTTGAGCAAAGTACTGATGATGGCTTGATTAAGCAGCAGACATTTTGCATTGCTAAAAGATTTGCCCCCTTTTGAGATTCAGGACACGTACTCGCTTATGGTTAGTGAGTAACATTTCCAACAGGTATGCCATCTGGATAGTGTTCATTGTGGGGACGATAATATCACAAAAGCTGGTGTCAGGCACCAAGGTAAATTCCATAGAGGAGTCCATCCAGCTCACCCATCCCACCTAAGAGACAGAGAGATATTGATGGGAGTGACAGATGAAAGCTCTTTTAGAGCAATAAGCACAGAATTTTATACAACTTACAAATGTAACCTAAAAGTACAGAAGCTCTGCAAAGAACCTGAAGCCTACAATCTTCTGACCAAGTTACAGTGGTATCATTCCGCTGAAGTCAACTGTACTCCTATCCTCAATCAGAATTTAGTTGTAACTAAGCACCACTGAAATTAATAGAACAAGATAGTAATGACCCATTGTTTTATCTGGAACACAACCATGGGTCTTCAGATGAATTCAGGAATTTATGCCTTGTCTGTCTCTCTCCTGTCACTATAACAAGATCCAGAGTAGGACTGGCTGTTTCATTTACACTGAAAGTTTCTGGCTGGCCAGTGTCTTAGAGGGTCACTGGCAGACAGGAGCAAGCAGATTTAAGACTCTGTGACTCTGCAAGTGCTGCAGGGATCACTCAGTTCAGATCTGACCAGCAGTGCCTAAGATGGGTATCAGTTCACTTGCTGCACCCTCCTGCACTGCTGTCATCTGGCAGTGATGCAGGAGGAGGCAATGGCACCCATTGTGGGTGCAGCTGGCCAGGTCTGAGCAGCACTCACCCACAGCATTCACTGCAAGGACCATTCCACCTGGTTTGCCTCTGGGCTATTGTATCTTCTCAGACTGCCCCAACAGAATCAACTTTGTGAGTATATGATGACCCATTTGTTGAATTTTTTTTTACATGTTCTATGCTTTCCATTTTTTAGGACTTCCTCAGAGTATTGACAGCCATCTGTTTTTGTTTGGTGTTCTATCCTTGGGGAAGCCCATATATAACCATTCCAGATTTTTGTACAGTTGCTTATTTCTTAAGGGACATCTAAATATCTTTTCTCCAAGGTAATGTTTTTACAGCACAATAGTTAAAACAGCAATATTTTATTACCTGCCCCATTTGTAATACTTGTCAAGATTAATTTTATTACTCTTAGTATTTGTATAGCAGTTATCCTGTGTGCTCAGAGTGCTTCATATACATTATTTCAGTGATCATTACTATAACTGTGTACAGTTGATATTATAATCTCCACATTAGTTTGCCTAAGGTTATCCCCTTACCACAATGCAATTGGCTGTTTCCAAAGAGTTCTGAATTGGGTTCCCCCTCATTCATAATTCTTGCTTAGCCATTATATTAGACTAGGAGCAAAGCCCGTTGTATAAAAACAATATACAATGAGCTCTAGAAAGAGCCCCCCCCAGCAGGAGTGTGGAGCCACCACTGCCTCTGCCTGCAGCTGGTCTCGGCCTCCTCCAAGCGAGCTGTGGCAAAGAGGTGAGTGGCATTACCCGGGATGTATTCTGGCGCCCCTGCATCATTCAGAGTGCTGCCACCGCCTCTCACTCTCCGGCCACACATTCCTGGTGTTTGTTGCTCTGGCCTGCCGCTCAGGCTGGCACACACACTGGGAGCCTTTGTCTCTCCAGGCCAAGCAGGGCCAGTTCCCGCTCACCGCCTTGGAGAGACCACGCCAGGGCCAGGTGTGGGGAAAGCAGGGCGCTGCTGCTGCTACTGCCTCCAGGCGGTCTCGACCTCCTCCAAGCGTACTGCAGCAAAGAGGCAAGTGGCATTACCTGGCACATATTCTGGCACTCCTCCATCATTGAGAGTGCCACCACCACCTCTTGGTCCCCGGCCACACATTCCTGGACACGCATTGGTGGCCACCGGGCTTCTGCCACTTCGGCGAGGCCTGCTCAAGCTGGCCTGCGTGTTCAGAGCCTTTGTCTCATCGAGGCAAGTAGGGCTGGCTCCCGCCCACTGGAGAGATCTTGCACGACACTGAGGCTGAGATGCTGACCACCCCTTCTGTGGGCTGGACTCCAGCAATGCAGCCACTGGATTGGCACACCATAGGAGTGACAGGTCAGCAAGCCAAATGCTGTGGGAGCGTGTGGAATGTTCACCCCAAAACAGCATTATATATAAGGAGAGATTATACAAGCTCATATAATCTTGAAAAAAACAAGGCAAATATGAGCTCAGCTGTACTCTTTCTCTCACATAAAAGCTCTGAAACATTGTAATTCTTCCCTACAAAATTTTCTAAGAAATTATTTAGCATTTTGGATCCACCACAGCATTTCCATGTAGAGAAGGACTCTTCCTGTAGTGAGCCAATTTCTCACTTCCCTGCTTCCACAAGGAGGCATTTTGGGTTTCACGGAGAGGGGAGGTGAGAAACTTGTGCTCCGTGGGTGGAAATCCTGGTCAGACAGAGATGTTTGTGTGGTATGCTGTTTTAAGTTCTTTAGTTATTTTGTTTGTCTTGCACGCACACACACCATTTCTAATGACAGGCATAAATATTAAGCACTCGCAGTGCTGATCTTGCTTCAGAAAGGAATCTGGTCTAAGTCCAGAGCAAAGAGACTGCAAATCTCCTTTACCTCACTAACAACATCTTCATCCTCCTCTTCCTCAATATTGCTAATACCAGCATCATCCAGTTGATAATCATAGACTAACCCCTCATCTGGGAAGAGTAAACCAACCTGTGGGAAGGAAAAGCAGACTGTGAGTACCACAGTTCTCCTGAACAGTTCTTCCAAGGCTAACACAAATAATATAATATGGACATGAACTAGGAGTGATGGGATTCCATCTAGTTTACGTTCCCCAAATCTCCCAGAATAACAATTTCTCTGCCAAATAATACAGTGCAGTCACACATGTTCTAGAAATGCAGCAGCCATATTGCTGCTATTGGGAAGAGATGCAATCCCATTTCCATCTGCTTACCTCTTTGGCTGACATGGTTGCCTTTAACCAAGTGCTGAAGACTACTCGGCTTTGGGCGTCTCCAGTTGCACCCACACTCCAAATCAAGGCAAATATGAACCAAGGTTCAATAAGCTCACCGATACGGGCTATCTTCTCTGGGGGCATTCTTTTCATTCCCTGAAAATTCATTTTAAAGTTTTTCTAAAACCAGTAATGTCTTCATTAATGATAAGAGAGAAAACACAAAACCAAAGTTTGTAAACAGCTTAATTCTACCTCTTTGGTATTTCAGTATCTCTTTAACAATAAATGCTAAATTTATCTCAGTGTTTTGGAATTGCTGTTGTGCTCAGGTGAATGAACTCCCCATGGGATAAAGCATAATCCTCTTGTAGTGGTTAGGGTGTCAGACTAGGATCTGAAAGACCCAGATTCAGATCCCTACTCTGTCACACAGATTGTGTATGACAGTTACTCTCTCTCAACCTAACCTAACTAGTGTCCTGGCCCCACTGGTGGACCTCCTGATGGCATGTGGTATTTTTGGCCACTGTGTGACACAGAGTGTTGGACCGGATGAGTCATTGGCCTGATCCAACATTGGCTTCTCTTATGTTCTTACAGGGTTATTATAAAAACAAAATGTAGGAGAGGAGAATGGTGTACACTGTACCAAGCTCTTCAGAAAAAAGTCAGCATAGAAATATATGAAATAAATAAATATATTTTATACACAGAATCATAGTTCTGTAACTATTAAGAGGATGAATCCCAGTGAAATTGCCCACAATTTCACTTGAATTGCCTGTAAGGCAGTGAATTTTCTATCAAATTTACCTGTTCTACTGGGATGACTGCCCAATGCAGTTCACCTCTCCAGGATCTTGAACATCAACATCTAGAAAAATCATACCTCAACAGGAATGAAGGGTTGAAAGAAACAGTCCAATAACTTGAGGAGACTCATTGTTAAGTTAAAGTCTGTGGAGGCAATTATCTCTTTCACTGATTTCCGCACAAATATGATGGATTCCTGTATAGATTCAGAAGATACAATACAGATCCAGAGTTAACTTTCCAGATTTATTTGTAGCCTTAGTGTTGTCTTCCCCTTTCCTCACAACAACTAACACTGGACTTAGCTGCTGGAATCCCTGGAATGTCAAGGAATGCTCTGAACACTCTTCACTGCAACCAAAGAATGTACATCATTGCAGAAAGAGAAACACAGCCATTGACAGAGTTGCTCAATGAACCTGTTCCTGTCTTTTTTGTCAATGGTCTTCAATCTTTCCAGAACCAGGGCCCACTTTTAATACCCAGGTAGAAGTATGAGTCCCTCAGAAATGCAAGTCAGGCTGAAAGGTCCCTGTACTGCTCCAGGCTGATACTGTAGGGGCTACCCATCACAGACTTGGTGATCGGCACCCACAACAAATGTTGGTATATCATTACATCTTCTTGCACTGCTGCCAAAGGGTGAACTGATACCTATCTTAGGCACCACTGGCCAGCACTAAACTAAATAGTCCCTGCAGCAATGATAGAGCCATTAGGGAATACATTTGCTTGCTCCTCTGTTTCAGTGGCTCTGTAGGTTAAATGGCCAGTCTACCTTGGCTAGCAAGTCATTCCACAAAGTAACAAAAGAAAAAAAACTGTAACTGATGATCTTCGAGTGGTCGTCTATGCATTCACACCAATTGGGGAAACTTCTAGAAAGCTCAAAGAGATCTGGGCCCCCTCCCTTGGGCATGCATGTGCCTCCACCATGCATGCCCAGAGGGCAGAGCCCCAGTGTCCCACCAGTTCCTTCTGACTGCTAGAAACCTCACGATCAACAGAGCGCTAACGCTGCCAGCAGTGGGGAAGGAGGGCGGGTGGTGTGAATGCATAGATGACCACTCAAAGATCATCAGTTACAGGTAAGCAACCTGTTTATCTTCATTGTGGTCTCTATGCATCACACCAATGGGAGATTAGCAAGCTCAAGCCTACCTGGAGGAGGGTGCTGGTAGTCACTCAGGAGACCGCTCAGCCTAAACAGGGGCGTTGACTTACGTGCACATCCAGGGCATAATGCTTGATAAATGTATTCAGAGATTTCCAAGAGGCTGCATGGCAGATCTCTTCTAAGGGTACACCTTGGAGAAAGGCCGTGAACATAGAGACTGACCTGGTAGAATGAGCTCTCGGAAGAACCAGCAATGGTGTCTTCTCCAGGAGGTAACAGAAATGGATGACTTCTACCAACCATTTGGACAACCTCTGAGTCGAGATCTTATACCCCATGGATCTGGGGGCATAGGAGACAAACACATGGGGATCTTTAGACGCTGCACACATTCTATGCAGGTAAAAAAGGAGTGCCCTCTTAACATCCAAGGAATGCCAAAGATGGTCAATATCTGATTGTGGGTTGGGATAGAAGTCGGGTAAGAGCAATCTTTTATTCAAGTGGAAGTCCGAGACCACTTTCGGTAGGAATGAGATGTCTGGAGATAAGGCTACTCCATCAGGATAGAAAGGTCAGGTAAGGAGGATCATGACAAAATGCCCTGAGGTCACTTACTCTTCCTGCCAACGTTATTGCTACTAGAAAGGCAGCCTTCCAGGAGAGCAGCCTGAGTTCACATGAGGCCAAGAGTTTGAAAGGCTTATGTGTGAGGCAATGGAGGACTAAGTTTAGGTCCCAAGGAGGGAAAGGCATCCTGGGTGGAGGATAAAGGTGCAGCAAACCCTTAAGAAAATGCTTGGAGTCAGGATGAGAGAAAACTGAAGCGTTATCCAGTCTCTCATGGAATGCAGAGATTGTGGCTAAGTAAACTCTTATAGAGGAGTGACTCAGTCCTGCATCAGCTAAAGATAAGAGAAAATCAAAAATACAGAGTAAGCCTGCAAAGGAAGGATCACCTGGAAAAGGTTGTAAAAACTGGAGAAATCTTTTCCATTTGTAAGTGTAAGATGAATGGGTGGTCGGCTTCCTACTGTTGAGGAGGACAGAGGTCACTCAATCTAAGAAACATTCCCACAGATCCTTCAAACGGTTAGTTTCAGGTGTGGGACATTGTGATGCAGGATCTGGCCCTCTGATGCCAGCAGGAGATCCGGCTCTCGTGGGAAATGCTTTTTTTTCTTTTTTAAGCTTTTCAATGTTTTTTTTAATTATAACAACGATTCTAGAACAATTCAAAGAAGACCAAAGTTTAAAGCTATCTTTTAAAACATAGCTAGAATAGTGAAATGAATCAATATCAGTCAACAGATACATAGAAAAATTGAACTTAGATTGGTATACCAATTTTTTCCCCTCTTCCCCCCTCCCTTCCCTCCCTATCCCCACCCAACAATATGAACCAATAGTAGTTTGAACCATATTAATCAAAAAAATTATGAAAACTTTGTAGTAATATTTTGATTTTGATTCCCCCCCATTCCTCCCGCCCCTTCCCCCCTCCTCCCTTCCCATCCCCATCAAACAACAAGTATCAACAAAAATTCCTGGTAACTCCCTCCCCCTCCCATCCCATATCCCACCCAGTCCTACCCTCCGTTTATTTAAGCGTATAAATCTATTAAAGAGAACTCCACAGAAATCAAACTGCGCTTTTTTGCGTTTTATAAAGGAAAGACCTTCTCGGTCTAAGAGCAATAAAAATGGAAAAAAAAAATATTAAACAAACAAAAAAAAAACCCGTTCTTCAGACCGGAGCCTCATAGGCTCTTCAGGTCTCCCTACAAAGGGGAGCAAAGGAATAAAGTAGTCCTCAAGTTCCCGTCCCCCCCAACCCCCCCTGCGAAAATAAACAACAATTATTATTATCGAATTGGAACAGACCCACAGATTATCATAAAATTAAATATTTGTTTCAGTATACAGTTTTGAAAGTTATTTCTTTACAGGAATCTTGCTATTTTTGAGAGGTGAGGAGAAATCTAATTTGCGTTTGTTGGATTTCTTATCACATTCCATTGGAACTTGAAGATGTAGAGATTGTAAGACTAATCCTCCTCCCTCTAAGTCTTCAACTATCCATGTTCTATTCTGGTGTCGTACTTGCATTTTACCTGTTGGGAGCCATTTGTAGCGAATTCCTGCATCAGTAAGTTGTGAAGCAATAGGTTTAAGTTTTCTACGATTTTGCAGAGTCTCAGCTGATAAGTCTGGAAAAACCAATATCTTTGAGTCGTTGTAAGTAAGTCCTCCACTGCTGCGTGATTGCTCCAAGATCTTTTTCTTGACGCGGGTATCCGCAAGTTCTATAATGATGTCCCGAGATGTTCTAAGGCGTTTTGCAAAAGGGGAACCGATTCGATATTCCTTTGAAATAAATGGTGCAATTCCATCTTCTAGTTGTAAAACAGTAGAGAGCCATGTTGCTATAAAAATCCCGAGGTCAGTCACTCCCTCCACTTTTTCCTCAAATCCGTGAAATTTCAAATTGCGTTCACGTAGCTTATTTTCCAAAAGTAGGATTTTTTCCGTGGCCCATTTTTCATGAGATTGTAAACTACGTATTCCGTCTTGATTTGCCATGCCAAGTTCCAATGCAGTTTCTGCTGATTTAGCCACTTCTTGCATGGATACTTGTAAGGCTTCCATTTGCTCATTTAGCGGTTGGAGTGTATGTTGAATAGTCTCAGAAATATCAGATCGCAAAGATTGTAAGGCAGAGCGAAATTCAGAAACGGTTAGAAGCTCCGTGGATGAAAGATCTGAGTTAGAAGATCCGGCGGCCATCTTGGATTCAGATGGTGACGTAGTTTCAGCAAGCTTAGGTGGATGTCCCGGTTCCAAAAAGTTTCTAAGAAATTTTTTTGATGCTGCAGAGGTCTTGGGTTTAACTCCGTCGTTTTTACCCATAACCTGAAGGATTATTGTGGTCTGTATCCAGTAATGAGGGGAATGAGGGCTTCGGGGTGAGGAGCTCTATTCCTACGCGTCCGTCCTCATGCAGACTGACGCCCCGCCCCCTCGTGGGAAATGTTGAAAGGTCTGGTTGGACAGTTTGAAAAACAATGGGAACCATGGTTGGCAAAGCCACCAAGGCACCACCAGAATACAGTCTGGACGTTGGTGCATAATCTTGCCTAATACTCTCATGAGCAGAGGGATTGGAGGGAACAGGAACAAGAATCTCCCCATCCATGGAATAAGTAGCCCGTCTCCCAAGACTGGAGGATACATTCCACCCTTGCAGCAAAACTGGGCACACTTCGTGTTGAGGTGCATGGTGAACACGTCCACCTGTGGACGACCCCATTCACGGAATACTGGAAGTAGGTATTCCCAGTTGAGTTCCCACTCATGAAAGGGAGCCGCGCCTCTGCTCAAAGGGTCTGCTTGAACATTCTGTACTCCGGGAAGGTGGGTCGCAGAGGGCCAAACTCTGTGAGTGAGATACCAGTCCCATAGCGTGAGAGCCAACAGGCATAGCTGGCAAGACATTGTGCCCCCTTGTCTGTTTGTTTAAGCGAGGGCAGTTGTGTTGTCCATCAGTACAGCCAGAGTCCATCCAGAAACTGCCGGAAGAAAGGAACGGAGCACGTAGAAAACTACTAGGAGCTCCAGGACATTGATGTGAGTCCCCTGGAGGTCTGTGTCCCATGGGGAGCCCACACAGTGCCCAGCGAGATACGCCCCCCATTCCCAGAGAGACACATTGGTAGTCAAAGTGATCATTGGTGTTGGCCGTTAGAAAGGAGCTCCTGACATTAAATTGGGGATTGACTCCCACAACTCCAAGGACTTTTTGACTTCAGCAGGCATGCTGAGTCAAAGAGACTGCGGATGTCCTATGGGACTGAAGTTCCGGAGGAACCAGAGCTGGATAATACACATTCTGAGCCTCACTACTGGGATGATGGCTGTGTTGCAGACATGAGGCCCAGTAGTCTCTGAATTTTGAGAGCAGGAGCAGTCAATGATGTCTGGAGGCGACTCGCCAACGCAGCCAGGGTTTGGGCCCATACAAGCGGGAGGAACGCCCTCCCCGCAACCGAGTCTATTGTGGCCCCTATGAAATCTACCTTCTGTGACAGTACAAGGTTTGATTTTGTATGATTGATGCGTAAGCCGAGTGAGTTCAGGAGGCTGAGGGTGTGATTGATGTTTTTGGACAATAGAGGCTCGGAGTCTGCCACCAGCAATCAATCGTCAATGTATGGGGAGATCATTATGCCTTGCAATCTGAGGTGAGCCACTACCACTGCCATCGTCTTTGTGAACACTCTTGGTGCTGCAGAGATGCCGAACAGAAGGACACGATACTGATAGTGGTCTTCTCCAATGGTGAAATGGAGAAAACGCCTGTGGGCTGAGAATATATTCAGGTGAAAGTAAGCATCCTGCAAGTCTATCATGGCCATCCATACACAGAGAGTCAGAAGAGGGAATATGTTTTGTAGTGAAACCATTCTGAATCTCCGGTATGCGATGAATTCGTTCAGGGACCTGAGGTCCAACATCGGTCGGAGATTCCCGTCTTTTTTTAGGACAGCAAAGTAGTGAGAGTAAAATCCTTGACCTTTCTACGCTGGCAGGACCAGTTCTATGGCAAGTTTTGCCAGGAGCTGAAGAGCTTCTTGATGGAGAACTAGAGATGTCAGTGTATGGACGAAGGGTGGCACTGGAGGTTCCTGAACAAACTCTATTGCATAACCGTGGGTTATGATGGAGAGAACCCAAGAGTCCATTGTTATGCAAGATAAAACAGACTTAGACAAATGGTGGACTGAATAAGGCATAAAGACGACTGGCACAAACATGTAGGGGAGTCAAAGAGACTGTTCGGAGTTTTCCCCTGACTTAATTTTGCTCTGCTGCGGAGTCGACTGAAATCTAGACTGCAGGGTATATTGAGATCTAGACGAGGAAGGAGGCTTCTTGGGTTTCCAGGAGTCATCTGGGGATTGCCTGTTGTAAGGTCTGCAGTTGGAATGAGATCAAATCCTCGGCCTCTGAGGACGATAGGAAGAGGAGATCCCGAAGCTCTTAGATGCTTTAAGACTCTTATCCATGTCCTGTAATACCGCATCAGTGGTGGCATGGAATAGGCTGACACCATCAAATGACAAGTCTTCAATGAACAACCTGGTATCTAATTGAAGGGAAGTTGTGCAAAGCCAGGAGTGATGGCAGAGGGCAACAGCAGATGTCATGGTCTTGGACGCTGTGTCTACGGCACGTTTGACAGAGTTGATGATCTATTTGGAGAGTATCATTCCTTCCTTTTGCAACTTCTGAGCCTCATCACGGTGGTGGTCTGATAAGAGAGCAAGTAGCTTGGACAGCAGCTCCCAAAGCCCATGCAAGCTATGTAATTAGCTGTCTTGACGCCCAAAGCCCCTGCGGAGTACAACCTACGGCTGAAGGAATTGAGTTTCCTACTCTCTTTGTCCGATGGTGCTGAATGCATCTTCCTACTTTTTGACGAAAGCTTGACCACCATCAAGTTCGACTTTGGGTGAGTGCAGAGGAATTCCACACCTGATTCCTGGATTCGATACATGTGATCGAGACACCAGGTAGAAATGGGGTTAGAAAAAGGTCAGTCCCAATAGGATTTCACCACTTGCAGGAGAACTTGGGTCATTGATAGCACAATGGCAGTAGAGGTGTCAAACTGGATTATGTCAAAGACAGCGTCAGTGACTTCTGGTTGAGGTTGGGTGATGGCTAGCCCAAGAGAATGAGCCATGCGGCTGATTAGGTCACCATAAGCTCTGGTGTCCTTGGAAGGCAAGGTTGGCAAATCATCTGCAACTAGGAGGAGTGGCTGGAGCCCCAGATCTGTCTTCATCTGAGTCAGACCCTGAGCCCTGAAAGGAAGCATCCAGAGAAGATGGCACAAGTTATGTCAGTGAGTCATGTTGGTTGGCATTGCGCTGGGGTCTGTCAGCGGCTGTATCAGTACTGACTGATGAGATTCTGGCATCAGTGTGGAAGGCTTGGTGGACAAGCTGGTGCCTGCCAAATGCCTCCCTTTCACCAGGGGAACGGGTAAGGCGCGATCTCACCGATTGCTGGTCCAGAATCAGTGAAGGAAGCGTGGAGGCTAGAGGAAAGGTGCTGTACAGGTATTGGAGCTGTCTCTGATCCCAGGGTACCATCACTAATGGCTAAGGTAGCAAAAGGGGAGCCACAGGTGCGTGTGGTGACCGGCCACAATGTCTCGGTGGCGAACTACTGTCTCAGGAGGAGGAACGATGAAACTTCCATTTTTGCCTCCATTGACACTGATCATCAACTTCGACCGGCGATCAAGACCGAGAACATACCGAGGAGCGAGAGCTAGGAGGATCTAGTAGACGGCCAGAAACTGGGACCTCTTCCACCTTGGAGTCAGTAAAGTGAATGTTGATCAGTATCGATGCTGCCGTCGATACAGGCGGCTGTTGGACAGGACATGCAAGGAGCAGGACAGGCGGGCTGGCAGATACCTTGGTAGGGTCTGGTGACACCAGGCAAGCAACAGTTGCTGTCAAAGTTGCAACTGGAACACCAGAACTGGAGACAGCAGTCTTGGAGCCAGTCTTAACGTGCTTATGCTTAACCTTAGTGTGGCTCTTGTCCTTCTTCTTCTTCACCATTGGTATAGAAGGCACAGAACAACTCACAGGAGGCATAACTTTCACGGTGTTGTTGAAGCCACCAATGGTGTTGAAGCCAAGGCTTCTAATGATCAAGGTCGATCAGTCAGTATCGACCAGTGTTGATCGGTTGGTGCAGAGTGAGGTTGATCCATTGACACTGTATCGGTTGAAGTGGAGGCCATCGGGTGTGGATGGAGCGCGGACTCCAATAAAGCTACCTGTAGCCTTGCTACCCAGTTCTTGTGTTTTTGGTTCGAGAATTTTGCACAATAGGCGCGGGAGTCCGGCTTATGCGATTCCCCCCAAACAAAGTAGGCACAAGGAATGTCCATCCGTAGGCATCAATTTGGACCCACACCAGGTACAGTGCTTGAAAAAGCCCCAACGCTTTGCTATAGACTTGGCACAGCGTGAGGGGAAAAATGGGGTGGGGTCCGACAATGTCAGAAGGAAAAAACACGACTAAACTAACTTTTTTTTTTTAAATAACAAGAAAAAAATAAAGAAACGACAATAGGAAAGAGAAAACGAAGAAGAAAAGAGCTGAGGAGAAAAAATTTCCTCACAGAAGTTCCCAGACGGGAGCATATCTGACTGATCAATGTGGTGGTCAGAAGAGAACTGGTGGGATGCTGGGGCTCCGCCCTCTGGGTATGCGTGGTGGAGGCATGCACATGCCTGAGGGAGGGGCCCTAGATCTCTTTGAGCTTTCTAGAAGTTTCCCGGATCGGGGTCAATGCAGGCGCTGTTCCCATCAGTGTGATGCATAGAGACCACGACAAAAATCTGGCTACCCTACTGGAGCTTACAAGACAGCTGGTCAGACTTCATAACTACTTTCTTAGATAGTCCCCTCTTTGTTAACACAATAAACAGTGATGTAGGTGGTTGTTTTCAGAGAGAACCTGCTAGCTTCACTGTATTCAAGCATTATAATGACCGTCAAAGGGTATTCTTGATATAGGCAAGGTTCAGTATCATGCTGCAGAGCAGTAAAGACTAACTACTTTCATGGGAGCTTGAAATCAATACTGAGTCTCTCTCCTGTAATTTATATTGTTAATGCATTAGATAGAGACATACATGATATGGAAGAGAAAGTCAGTGACAGGTATTTATAATACAACTGAGCATTCTGGCCACAAACAGGTATTATAGTTTTATCTGTGAAAATACCTATCTAAATTGACCTCCATAGATATACAGTTGGCAAAATTTCATAGCATTTTGTACAGGAATACTCTTATTCAGGGGTCTTTTGGGGCCGGAGCATGCCAGAGTGCTGCTCTGGCAGCCCACAAATGGTGGTGGCAGCAAGCCCCGCCTCCAGCTCCCCACACCTAAGCGCTGAGGTCCCGGGGCGGCCTGAAGAGGCCCGTCTCCGGCCACCTGGGGCCCGTGCTGGAGTGCTGCGACCCCGGAGCGGCCTGAAGAGGCCTGTCTCCAGCCTTCCGGGGCCCGTGCTGGAGTGCTGCAGCCCCGGGGTGGCCTGAAGAGGCCTGTCTCCGGCTGCCTGGGGCCTGTACTGGAGCGCTGCGGCCCCGGGGGAAAGCATTATGGCACCGGTAAGTGAGGGATCGGGGCTTGATGGGGGGTGGGAGAGCCTTCGTCCCTCTCCCCATCTCTTTGCCCTGTTTCTGTCCCTCCTTTCCTTTTCTTTCTTTCCCTTTTCCTCCTCCTTTCCTTTCCTTTCCTTTCCTTTCCTTTCCTTTCCTTTCCTTTCTCTCTCTCTCTCTCTCTCTCTCTCTCTCTCTCTCTCTCTTTCTTTCTTTCTTTCTTTCTTTCTTTCTTTCTTTCCTTCTCTCCTTTTTCTCTTTCCCTCCTTTTGTTCTTTCCTTTTCCTCTTTCTTCCCTTCTCTCTCTCTTTCTTTCCCTCCTTTTTCCCTTCTCTCTTTCCCTCCTTTTGTTCTCTCCTTTCCCCCTTTCCCTTCTTTCCTACTCTTTCTTTCCCTCTTTCCTTCTCTCTTTTTATCCCCTTTCCTTCTCTTTCTTTCCTTCTTTCCTTCTCTCTACTCTCTCTCTCTTTCCTTCCCTCTTTCCTCCTTCTGTAGCCCAACTCTTCCCCCCCCCGCAGGCTGGCTGGGGAAGGGAAGGGGAGGCTTTTGAAGATGCCTTCCCCCCCTTTGCTTCCCCTTCTGACATCATGTCTGGTGATGTCAGGGGATGTGGCACATGCTAATGAGCTATTATGCTAATAGCCTAGTAGCTCATTAGCATACCTTATGCTAATGAGTTCCTGCAGCTCTTTTTCTAGGAAAAGACCCCTGCTCTTATTACTTCTGGAAGCAAAAGACACAGGGCTCAAGAATGTTCCTGCTGAAATCCCAATAAAACTGAACTGGAATTGTGCAAGAGCTGAGCCTTGGCAGTGGAAAAGTTCCTGATGAATTGTACTTACTAGCCACTCTACAACAACTGAAAGCAAATTTATTAGTTTGAATTTATTGGTTGGCTAAACCAAAGGCTGATGGAAAGATTCTTCACTGAATCAAAATACAGTACTAAGAATGCTGAAGTAGTTCACCTCTAGGAAACTGTCAAAAAGAGATTCCAGTTGCTCTGAGAATGGCTTTATAACATCTGGAATCTTCTTCAGCCAACATTCTGTAAAGGGCTTCAGTCCCAAAATACTTGGCTCCAGGTATACCATGCCACACCGGGAGACAGTGGCAGGAGAGGCAACAGCTAAATCCTGCACTTCGAACATCATGGTCATTGCCTGGAAATCACAAAGAAGCCAGTTATTACCACAGCACCAAAAGTACAAGTTTGAATTGTGCAGCTAGTGTTGTGAACGTGTGATTGTAAAGCTTCATAGAACCTGACCCTTCCTAATCCCTAGGGCATGGGGGTGATATATTGATGAAAAATACAGTGAGTTGGATTCAGACTAAGGCTGCGGTCACACACATGAAATAATCCACTTTCAATCCACTTTCAATGCACTTTCCAACTGAATTTTGCCAGTTCACACAGTAAAAATCCAGTTGGAAAGGGCACTAAAAGTGGATTGAAAGTGGATTATTTCACGTATGTGACCGCAGCCTAAATATTCCAATGGCATAGTGGATCTTGCAGTCCCATGCTGCTGAAGCTGACTGATCTCCATGAAATGCCCTTCCTGGGGGATAGGGGACTCTCAGGAATGACATGAGGTGGAGTCTGCTGCACTAAGAGGTAATTGGTGTGTGTGTTTTTTCCTGTCAAGTCACAGCTGACCTATGGTGACCCTGTAGAGTTTTCAAAGCAAGAGACGTTCAGAGGTGGTTTGCCATTGCCTGCCTCTGAATCACAACCCTGGTATTCGTTGGGGTCTCCCAAATACTAGCCAGGGCCAATCCTGCTTAGCTTCCAAGATCTGATGAGAATGGGCCAGCCTGGGCTATCCAGGTCAGGGGAAGAGGTAATTAGTGGAAACTGCTAATTTAGTCTGGATCCAACCCAGTGTCAGCTAGCAGTATCTGGCATATATAACAAATCTATGATTTTAAAAATGCTACCTTGAGCATAAACACCACTAAAATAAAATTACTTTCGTTTTAATAATATGGTCTCCATCACTCAGACAAAAGTAAACTCCTCATTTTTTTAAAAAAAGAATCTTCCATCTTGTTTTAGATAATTCTGAATATTTATCACGATTCAGAAGCTTTCAGCTATGTAACAAAAACACGACAAGAAATGTTTAAAAACAGTAAAGTTTTGGTCAGATTATGTTTAACAGATGGTAATTTCTTTTGGAAAAAGTTCTGTTAATAAACAACAGGATGACATGAAAGTCAATTTGTGTTTGTGTGTCTGTTATGACATCAGTGGTACAATTAGATAATTTTAGATTTTGTCCTTAATGGACTTACACTCTACTTCTCCTTAGATGGTAAGGTAAAAGTGCAAACCTGTGTTTGGGGCCCCTTGCTGAGCCCAAGTCCCTGGACCTCTGCCCTAAAGTTTGTCCCTGATGACAATCACTTTTGTGACATCCTAGGAATCCTGTCTACCCTGCCGAGTCCCATGATGAAAGAAAGGTGGGGTATATATGTCATAAATAAAATATGTGTGTTGGTACAAGCAACAAATGCAAATGTAAACACAATAAAGATACCTCAGTCATCTTAATGATTTCACCAGAGCTAAGACACAGCTTCTTGTTGTCATCCAGCACAGTGTTCATATTTTCAATCCAAACTGCATCAACAGGACCATCGAACATATACCATTTCTTGTTGTTATCTGTGGCAATGGCTCCTACTCGGATAAGTGAGGAAAGAATACCATCTGTCCTGTGAGGTGGGAGGGAGATAAACAGGAGTTAAACTGATGGTTTACAGCCTAACAATACTATGTATAACATCTGAGACCCCCTCTCACCCACACTTTTTACTGCTATTCTAAATATATCTGCAGACAGATTACTAACTGGAATCTACCTTCCTTAGGAGTCCCCCATCTTGATATCTTGGTAGGAGCAAGTGAAGAATGAATGCATACAGCCATTCATACCCAAAAAAGCAAAGGCCAGTGGGAGAAGGGGTACTGGATGCAGTCCAACAGTTTATCACCATCAATAAATTATCATTGTCATCCATTTAAATAGCTATAATTATTATTCATTTTTGTTTATCTAGTACAGAGGACACGTATGGTCTTTTTTTTACAAGATCAAAAGAAAATAGCATCCTTTGAAGCCCAGCTGGAGAGAACAGATGGCTTTATGCCTGTGAACGAGTTTTTATGGATATTGTATTTTTTGTCACTCTGCTACATTAGTATGCTGCCCTTTGGGCAAAAACTGCATTGTAAATAAGCCGTCACATTTAACCAGAATATGCTATGGAAAAATCTTCCATAAATATGCACACTAGCCCAAGTCTAGCAAACTTTAGGGTAAAATGTAGGAAACGTTTACATGGCACAATTTCTCTTTAAGCTCCTTTTGTAGGCTTAATACCTTTGTAGAATTGTGCACTTCAGCTTTATGTGGAGCTAATGACGTCACTAGACAAGATGCTGGAAACATGGACTGGCTCGCCTTCCTCTTTAAACAGCTAAATAGCAGCCTTGCATCTGCCCCCCCCCCCCAGAACAGGACCATGGTGCTGGGGGAAAGCCTTTTTGACACGATAAGAAAAACACATGGCTACAGATACATTTTCTCTATTAGAGAAATATCAATTCAGGCGGGGGGGGTTTGGCTGCAATCACACACATAAAATAATCTACTTTCCAACTGGATTTTGCCAATTCACACAGTAAAATCCAGTTGGGAAGTGCATTGAAAGAGGATTGAAAATAGATTATTTAATACGTGTGACTGCAGTCATATGGTGGGAAAGTCCCCCCTCCTACCAGGAACCTAAGGCTGCCAAATCTGACCTGGGAAATACCTAGAGATTTGGGAGCAATGTGTGTGGAGGGGGAGTTTGAGGAGGGATTTCACCTAGAATCTATTGTATACCATTAAGTTTGCCCTTTGTTGGAATTGGGCCTGATAATCTTTCATCACAGGATGAGAACACCATGATGCTAGATCCCATGGAGGATAAAGCTATGACAGACCCTGAGGCTCCTGGGCCCTCGGACTCCCAGTGGCTGTCAGGGAAGAAGTTTGGTAAGAAGATCTCCAAGCTGCAGTGGAATTTGGAGACCACTTTAGGGGGAAAGAGAAGTCAGGCACCAGTCTCACACCATCCGGTAGAAAGACAAGGAAGGGTGGGTCATGACAAAGGTCCATGAGTTCGCCCACCCTCCTGGCTGAGGTAATGGCAATGAGAAAGGCAGTCTTCCATGTGGCCTATTTCAGTTCGCTCGCAAGTTGCCATAGGCTCAAAAGGTTTTCCCACCAGGTGGCGCAGCACCAGCAGCAAGTCCCATAAAGGTACTGGCAAACGTATCGGCGGATATAAGTGGAGGAGACCTTTCAGGAATCTCTTTGAGACCGGGTGAGAGAAGACAGAGAAACCCTCAAAACTAGAATGGTAGGTCAACAAGTAGACTCTGATTAAGGAGTGCAAGAGGCCCTTTTTGGTCAGTGAAAGCAAAAAATCTAGAATCCAGTCCAGGGTCACAGAAGCTGGAGACACGTCTGAGGGCTGTAAGAAGGCCGAAGAATGAGACCACTTCTCACTGTAGGAGCGTCTTGTAGAGCCCTTCCTGGCATTAAGTAACACCATAGTAACTCTAGCCGAAAACGTTAGTTGTCCAGGAGATAGGCTGTTAGCTCGAGCTTGTGAACCTCATGGAAAAACAGGTTGCTTACCTGTAACTGATGATCTTCGAGACGGTCCAAAAAGCTGATGAGGATTCACACGAGATGCATACTGATCGCCCCTTGGTGGCCAAGGCAACCTTAGTTCACCAAACTCCTATCATTGACCAAAGGTCGCCATCTCTTCCCACTGGTCCCAGATCTGCTCCTAGCAGAGAGCGGAACTCTTCTGATCTTCGTCGTGGTCATCTGTGCAGTACCACACATGGGTTGGGCGCCTGCGCACGACCTCGTTCGGAAAAACTTCTAGAGCTTTACCTCAGAAGAGCTTTTGGTGGGCTCTCCCCCCGCCCTGGGGGAGGAGACATGCACTGCGCATGCCCAGAGCGGGAGAGAGAGCCGCCTCCCACTCAGTTCCTTCGACCGCCACTGTCAAGGCCAAAGAATCCAAAACAGGACATCTGGAGATGCCAGCAGCGGGGAAGGCTGGGTGGGATTGTGGTACTGCACAGATGTCCACTCGAAGATCATCAGTTACAGGTAAGCAACCTGTTTATCTTCGTCGTGGTCTCTGTGCAGTCCCACGCATGGGTGATTACAAGAGCTGAACCAGTTGGAGGAGGGAGCTGGCAGCTGCAAAGGACACAAAAATAATGGTTAAGACAGTATCACCATCAAACAAAATCACCCACGGGTCCTACCTGAGGGTCCAGCAGGGTCAAGTGAAGAGGGATCGCAGTACCGTCTGACCAAAGGCAGCATCCCGCCGAGCTCGGACGTCGAGTGCGTAGTGGGTCACGAAGGTCGATGCCGAGGACCACGTAGCAGCCGCACAGACGTCTTCCAACGGGACACTGGCCAGGAAAGCGGTGGACGTCGATACCGCCCGTGTGGAATGGGCAGTGAGACAGGTAGGAACGGGTTGACGCGCCAGCTCATAGCAAAGGGCTATGGTGGAAGTCACCCACTTAGAGAGACGTTGAGAAGAAATGGGTTCCCCCGCGTGAGGGGGGCCATAAGCTAGGAACAGCCGAGGAGATTTACGTATGGGCTGCGTCCTGTGCAGATAGAAAGAGAGCGCTCTGCGCACATCTAGACAGTGCAGGGCTCTCTGAGAAGCATCAGTCGGGTTCGGAAAGAAAGTAGGCAGAACAGACGACTGAGAGAGGTGAAAGGCAGAGATGACTTTAGGGAGGAAGGAAGGATCTGTTCTAAGGACCACCTTCTCCCTATGAAAAACAGTATAGGGGGGATCGGCCCTAAAGGCAGCTAGTTCCCCTCTTCTGCGTGCAGTGGTAATGGCTACGAGAAAGGCCGTCTTCCAGGACACTAACCTGAGGTCGGCGGTAGCCATCGGCTCGAACGGTTTAGCCATGAGCTGAGAAAGGACTAGAGACAAGCTCCAGGAAGGCACCAACGGTTTCCTAGGTGGGCACATGCGAAGAATACCCTTGAGGAACGTCTTGGTGAGACGGTGGGAGAACACTGACGAGCCTTGGATGAGGGGGTGGTAGGCGGAGATCGCCGCCAAATGAACCCTCAAGGACGAGTATGCCAGGCCCGCATCCTTCAAATGCACAATGTAGGCAAAGATCTCAGGTAATTTATGTGGCGAGCTGCCTCTTGAGCAGACCAAGACCCTTGAACAGTAAGCATTCCGCTCCGGGCTCCCCAACCCGAGAGTGAAGCGTCCGTGGTCAACAACAAGTCGGGAGGAGGAGGACGAAATGGCATCCCAGAAAGGAGGTGGACAGGTTGAGCCCACCACTCGAGGGAGGCGAGGACGGTTTGTGGGATCGACAGAATCGTGTGCCAAGGCCTCCGGAGGGGATCGAAGGCTCGTAGGAGCCAGAGCTGAAGCGGCCGCATCTTCAACCGGACGTTGCGGACAACGAACACCGTAGAGGAAAAGTGACCCAGAAGCCTCATGACCGAACGGGCGGATTGTTGGGGACACGTCTGAAAGGCGGACACCATCACCCGAATGTCGGAAGCCCTGGACTCCAGAAGGAAAGCCGCTTCGAGGTTGGTGTCGAGTCGAGCCCCGAGGAATCGAAGGATTTGGAGGGGCTGAAGGGAGGACTTGGCGTGGTTGACGCAAAGCCCGAGAGCACGGAGGAGGGAGAGAGTCTCCCGAGTGTCGTGGAGCAACTGAGTTGGCATTGGAGCTACGAGAAGCCAGTCGTCGATGTAAGGATAAAGAGTGACTCCCCGTCGGTGGAGTTCGGCTACCACCACAGCCATCAGCTTGGTGAACACCCGTGGAGCTGTAGAAAGGCCAAAGGGAAGCACCCTGTACTGGTAGTGGGCATCTCCAACGGCGAAGCGGAGAAACCGCCGATGTTGGGGACGGATCGTGACATGGAAGTATGCGTCTTGAAGATCGACTGACGCGAGCCACGCTGCCCGTGGAAGGAGAGGAAGGATCGACTGCAGAGTGACCATTCTGAATTTTTGATACCGAATGTAACGGTTGAGATCCCGAAGGTCCATAATTGGTCTGAAGCCACCGTCCCTCTTGGGGACGAGGAAATACTTCGAGTAGAAGCCGAGAGTTCGTTGCGCCTCCGGGACGACCTCGATGGCCCCCTTGGCAAGGAGAGCAGAAACCTCGAGATCGAGGAGGGGGTCTGGAGGCGTGACGACAAAGTGTGGGAGGATCGGAGGCGAAACGAACTCTATGGCGTACCCGACCCGCAGGATGGTGAGGACCCAAGAGTCGGTTGAAATTTCTTCCCAGGCTGGTAGAAAGGGGAAGAGGCGGGTACGGACGGAAGGAGTGAACGACATTGGAGAGAGACGGTGGGGACAGTCAAACAGACTGCTTAGGCTGCGGCGGCTTTTTGGTGGGTTGGGAACGGTGTTTGGAAGGAGGACGGGAGTCGTACGGTTTCCTCCTCCATTGGGAGTGAGGTGCCGGAGATAGGTATCGCCTGGAGCCGGAAGGTTTCCAGGAACGGTTTCTGGGACGGTAAGGTGCAGCCGAGACTCCAAGGTTTCGGGCCTGCTTACGACTCTCATCAACAGCCTTCAACACTTCGTCAGTGGTGGAGTGGAAGAGGCCGTTTCCGTCAAAGGGGAGGTCTTCTACACGGAACTTGACGTCCGGTTGTAGGGAGGTGCCCCGCAGCCAGGCATGACGCCGGAGAGCGACAGAAGACACCAGGAGTTTAGAGGAGCAGCTGACTGCATGACGAACGGAATTGATTTGTTGCTTTGATATGGCACAAACCTCAGACAAGGCAGCCGAGAGAGTGGGACGGTGCTCTTCCGGAACAAACTCCAGGACAGGGCGAATTGCATTGGCAACGTTGAATGCATAAGCAGATAAATACGACAGATAAGTATCGAGCCGGAGATTCATGGAGGCCAGAGAGTACATCTTCTTGGCCAGAAGATCCAGTTTACGACCCTCACGGTCAGGGGGCGTGGACTGGCGGGCAGGCTGCCTCGATTTCGAAGAAGAGTGAACCACCATGGAGTTCGGTGGTGGCTGAGAAAGGAGGAATTTGCCAGGAGCATCCTGGATCCTATACAACCCATCACAGCGCCTCGAAACCAGAGGGATCGAAGCCGGGTGTTCCCATGACTCTTTCAACATAGAAAGGTGGACAGGCAGCAAAGGCAAGACGGGAGACGGAGGAAGATCAGCCTGGACCAACCGGTGAACGACGTCGGTCACTGCTGGGGACTCCGTAAAGCCCTGAACTTGGAGGGCAGTCGCCATCCTGGTAACGAGCTCCAAAAATGCCTTAGGGCCTTCCGTAGGTGAAATCGACCCCGAGCGTCGAGGCTCGTCCTCGATCCGAGAGACCTCGGGATCGAATTCCGCCGAATCCGACCCGTCCGAGATCGACATAGGAGAGGAGGATCGGGGTTGGACAAGGTTGACTACCGGATGGTCGACGGCAGGACGGTGTCGAGGTTCCATTGGGGAACTCCTTGGAGCGTTCCGATTTCTGGGAAGGTCAGAAGGCTGTTCCCGAGAGGCACAATGAGCCAAGGCCACAGATGCCGAGCGCCGAGGGCGGTCAGGGGCGTGGGCGTGATCTCCGCGTTCCGAATGCCGGATTCGGTCATAGCGGTGTCTCTCCGGTGTCGGAGACCTCGAATAATAGTAGGCCGCATCCGGACGCTCCCGACGGTCTTCGCAGGACCAGCATTGGTGGTCAGAGGCGGAATCAGACGACGACGGGGATTGCCTACGGATCAGGCATCGACGACCAAGTCGAGATCGGGACCGAGCATGGCGGTGCACAACCAGACCCTCGTCCAAAGTGTGGATCGGGGTAGTGGAGCGCCTCCGTGGAGACCGGGAGCCTGTTCGCGGAGACAGGTGCGGAGGCGATCTGGTCAACTGGCCCAACGGTATCGTCCCCGTAGGTGACGAGTGGGGGTGCTGCGGAGTCTGTTGTCGAGCCGCAGACTGATGAGATGTAGAGGCAAGGGCCGGCATCGACGTCGACAACCGAGTCACGATGATGGAGTCCACTTTCGAAACCGAAGCAGAGGGCGTGGCCTTCGACCTCGAAGGGGTCTTATCTTCAGCCCGCTTAGGTTTCTGTTTCGGTGCCTTCGAGGAGGTGTCCGATTTTTTGGCTACCGAGACCTGGGAAGCTCCCGAAGACATTGTGGGACGCAGAGCCGATTCAACAAGAAGAGCTTTGAGCCTAGCCTCTCGATTACGGCGAGCCTGACGAGTGAAACTCGCGCAATGAGGGCAAGAATCTACTCTATGGGCCTCACCCAAACTAAGCAAAGGTCGTGCCCGTCGTTGGATGGAATTTTAGGAGGGCAACGACGACAGACCTTAAATAATTGAGTCTTTCCCATACAAAAATCCCCACCCACCCTCCAAAGAAAGGAGAGGGGGGGGGGAAGAGAGATAGACAAAGATTTTTTTTTTTTAATATTTTTTAGAAGAGAAAGAAGCAGATGGAAAAATAAAGCGAAAGCGAAGAAAGATATACTCAGCTGAGGTAAATGGAGGAACGACAGGAACGAGGTGTGAACACGAAGGCGGTCGAAGAAGAACTGAGTGGGAGGCAGCTCTCTCTCCCGCTCTGGGCATGCGCAGTGCATGTCTCCTCCCCCAGGGCGGGGGGAGAGCCCGCCAAAAGCTCTTCTGAGGTAAAGCTCTAGAAGTTTTTCCGAACGAGGTCGTGCGCAGGCGCCCAACCCATGTGTGGGACTGCACAGAGACCACGACGAAGATCAGAAGAGTTCCGCTCTCTGCTAGGAGCAGATCTGGGACCAGTGGGAAGAGATGGCGACCTTTGGTCAATGATAGGAGTTTGGTGAACTAAGGTTGCCTTGGCCACCAAGGGGCGATCAGTATGCATCTCGTGTGAATCCTCATCAGCTTTTGGACCGTCTTTAGCAAAAGCGGTAGAGGAGGGAAAATGTAGAGGAAGTTGTTGTCCCAAGGGTAAATGAGCCTGTCTCCCAAGGTTCCGGGATCTCTCGCCCCCCTGCAGCAGAACAG
Organism: Gekko gecko; assembly: GCA_029375565.1. NCBI lineage: Eukaryota > Metazoa > Chordata > Lepidosauria > Squamata > Gekkonidae > Gekko > Gekko gecko. Next base: position 100,887,378 of record JAPDNY010000002.1, on the reverse strand, counting down.
GCCACACTTCACATTGTTTCGAGTTGCAAACACATCGATGTGAGGCGTACCCCACTTTTGGAATATTGGCCGTAAGTAGGTCCAATTCAGCTCCCAGTCGTAGCACTGAGAGAGACCCCTGGCTGAGCAGGTCTGCATGCACATTGGCACTGCCAGCAGTGTGCGAAGCAATGCGAAAAATGTGCAGAGGTATGCACCAGGCCAAAGGTTCAGTGCAAGGTGGCAGAGACTGCGGGAGACCATGCCTCCCTGTTGGATGACATAACTGAGAGCTGTTGTATTGTTGGTCACATTTCCCCATGAGAACAGGCTGGAAACATTGAAGGGCCAACTTGATAGCCAGAAGCTCTAAAAAACTGATGTGATTGCTTGAAGTCAAGTCATCCCACCTGTGACCTACAGAGAGGCCATTGAGGTGGGCTCCCCATCCCCACAGAGAGGCATCGGTCGTAAGGGTGAGACCAGGAGTAAGGGGATGGAAAGGGACACCCTGCACCAGGTTGTCCATCAGTGTCCACCAAAGAAGGGAGTTGTGTGCTTCTCATGACAGAGAGAGATGAACTGACTGACTCATTCGTAGGAGCTTGAAGTGCCTTAGGAACCAGAGCTGAAGTGGACACATTTGCATTCTTGTGAAGTGAAGGACTGCAGTTGTAGCTGCCATCAGGTCTAGAAGGTGCTGAATTTGGAATGCAGAAGCTGTGTAGTGGAGCCAAACCTGTTCTGCAAGATTGGCTAGAGTGGAAGCTCTGTCCTGGGGCAGGAAAGCTTTCCCTTTCATGGAGTCGAGTATTGCCCCTATGAACTGCACTCTTTGAGAAGGAACCAGCTGTGACTTCTTGTGATTGACCTCGAGACCCAGGGAATGAAGGACACTGAGGGCCTGGGAGACATGGTGTATGAGAAGGTCCCTTGAAGGTGCGACCAGAAGCCAGTTGTCTAAATACGGGAATACTGTGAGGCCACAGAGGTGGAGATGTGCTACAATGACCACCATTGTCTTGGTGAAGACCCACAGTGCCAAATGGTAGACTCCTGTATTGGTAGTGGCTTATAGGGTCGAAAAAGGTAGGCAGAAGGGAGTCAAAGGCCCTGGTCACCAGGTTTGGATTGTTTCAGTCTGGTGTGTTGTTGTCCAGAGCCATATTTCTGCCTGGCCTGATATTGCTGCTTATTCCCTGAATGGGACTGACATGTCCTCCAGCTTCCCTCTGGTGATGGTTTAGTGTACTGGCGTCTAGAGCTGTACCGTGACCAAGAGCGAGGTCTAAAAGGCTTAGAAGGGGCAGAGACCCCCAGCGACCTAGAAGCTTTAATACTCTTATCCATGTCTTAGAAGGGGCAGAGTCTGTTGAGGCATGGAAGAGACCTTGGCCATCAAAAGGAAAGTCCTCTATGTATGCTCTAGTGTCGTTAGGGAGAGAAGAGGTCCTGAGCCAGGAGTGCCTACGGAGGGCGACTGCAGAAGACATTGTCTTGGAGAACATGTCCAAGGCATGTTTGGAAGAATTGATGATCTACTTAGAAAGCAGTAGCCCCTCCTTCTGCAGCTTTCTGGCCTCCTGACGTTTGTCATTAGACACCGAGGTAAAAAAAATCAGTAAAGCGCTCCCAGAGCAAGTACTGATAACGGCCCATGCAAGTGGTATAATTTGACGCTTTAATTCTCAGAGCTCCAGCTGAATAAAAACGTCAGCCAAACAAATCCAATTTCTTGTTTTTCTTATCAGAAGGTGTAGCCAGGGTGCATTTATTTTTGGATGAGGATGGTACAACCATGGAGTTAGGTTTAGGATGGATATGGAAGAATTCAGCCTCTGGCTCTTGGACCTTATACATATGATCCAGGTGCCTGGAAGACACTGGGGTGGAAGATGGTTTGCCCCATGGGGCTTTCGATGCCTGGAGAAGGACGGTCGACATCGGGAGGGCGACTGCCATGGAGGTGTTGAGTTGCACAATGTCGAAGACAGCATCCAATACTGAAGGTTGAGGTTGGATGATCGAAAACCCCAGGGAGTGTGCCATCCTCTGGATCAATTCTCTGTATGAAGAAAGGTCTTCTGAGGGAGAAATTGGAAGGTCGTCAGGCACTGTAGGTTTGAGGGAAGGGTCCTCTGGTGAACTGGCCCTTTCTGAATCTTCGGCGTCAGAGTCAGAGGATCTGGAAGGCGACTCCTGTGCCGGTACCAAGGTTATGTCAGCCGTTAGGGAAAGGGTGTCCGATATCGGAGCAGTCTGCAGTGGTAAAGCGGGGGTGGGACGAAGGGGAGAGGGTGGGTGATGAGGTTCCTCCGGAGGTTTGGAGATGGATGCGGAAGGTTTGGATTTACATTGGGGAGAGCGTGAACAGCATGACCTGCGGTCCCAGTCTGACTGTCGCATCAGCATCAGCCATGGCATCGACGTCAACATTGCGTAGGAGCCGAACCAATACAGCATGTGATGCCAATGGTCCCATGGAGGCAGCAACAGTGGTTCAAAGTAAGTCAGGGAGTGCTGTCTTAACTCCCACCTAGGCAAATAGGAGAGCCTGGGCCTGGAATGATTGTACTCAGGGCATTCCTCCCATCGATATCGAGGTTCCCCAGGCAGGGGGGATCTGGATCGAGGACAAGGATAACGAGAGTCTGGTCCAGATCAATTGCTAGCCCAAGAAGGTGACGGTGAATGATCTCTCTGAGGAGATCTGCGTGGAACAACCTCAACCTCTGAGGGTGAGACCGAAATGGGTCTAGTGTCCATGGAGACCTCTGATACCGGGGGGTTCAGCTGCCGAATAGGTGAGTCCAGTAACTCAATAGGAAGGTAAGGGTTGTATCACAGGGAGCTCCGGTGCAGGAGGGTGATTGATATCGGGTTGCGCCCACTGAGAAGGGGGTCATGCAGAGCCCTTTTGCACACTGACGCTGCTCACTTTGTGAGACTTATGCACGCTTTTTTAAAAGAGAAGACTTCAGAGACTTCTCTTTCTTGTGCTTATCCCGCTTCTTCTTCTTAGCTGGTGTAGAGGCGGAGGAAGCCTCATTCAGCGCCGATGTCAACGGAGGTGCCATGAGTTGAGAGTCTGGAGGTGTCTCAGCAGGCATCTTTACGTCAGACAAAGGGGCCAACGCGGACTCCCAAAGTGCCACTCGGAGTCTCACAGCTCTATTCTTCTGTCTCTGGGCGATGGGTTTCCCCAAGGCAGAGAATACAGAGTGTGTGGCCATCACAGGGGCAAGTTTACTGCCACAGCCGACACATATCTTGAAACACCCCCACTTTTTGGCCATAAAAAAAAATTGGCACAAAAAGAAAAAGAGCCCTCATGCGAGGTGAAAAGAGATTTACCTCAGAGGGGCAGGGGTGGGGTGGGAGGCCGCCAGAGGCAGCGGTGACACACATAAAACAATTTTTTTTAAAAGTCTTTGAGTAGAAATGAAAACAAAGAAATTAAATGGTCTAGAAAAACAGATTCAACAATCCCCTGTGAGAGAGAAAAAACACTTCTTCACCAACCAGCAGAAACAAGCTGTTAACAGCACGGCGGTCAGAAGAGAACTGGAGGGATGTCTGCGCCCCACCCCGTTGGGCATGTGCAGTGGGGTTCCCACACGTGCCTGGGATGGAGGCGCGAAAATCCTGTTGTGAGCTTTGTATATCACCGATTTGGATCAGCGCAGGCGCATAATCCCATGGGTGTGATGCACAGAGATCATGAAGAAGATCCTGGGATTGCTGAAAGACCCATGTGGGATAACAATTGATTGTCAAGGACCTTGCAATTGCCCCCAGGACCCCAAGAGCAGGGAAGGCAGAAAGTCTGGGCAGAAGCACAGTTCAGATGGTAGACCACAAGGCATCTGGAAACCTAGATCCACCATAAAGCTTTGCGGGGTGGGAGACATGGTCTAGCTGGGAGTGCCTGCGGACTCCAGGTCAGTGCTACAGCTGTAGGTACTGACACCTATAAACAGAATCAGTTCAGCTCTGGCTGTTGTGGAATTAAGAGCTCTGACACTGTCTGCTATCCTTGCCCATCTTGACATGGCTCCTGCCTGCCTCGGGTCCCTAGGTTTGAAGCTGTCCACATCCTCTGAAGCTGTCATTTCCTCCAGAGAAACTGATCTTTGTAGTCTGGAAAACAGTTTTAATTCCAGGCCCTCCCTGGAAGTTGGCAATTTTACCTCAACCTTTCCTGGCTGCCATTTTAAGTTAAGAACATAAAAACAAAAGAGAAGCCAATGTTGGATCAGGCCAGTGGTCCATCTAGTCCAACACTCTGTCACACAGTGGCCAAAAATACCAGAGGTGCCATCAGGAGGTCCAGCATTGGGGCCAGGACACTAGAAGCCCTCTCACTGTTGCCCCCCCTCCAAGCACCAAGAATAGAGTGCATCACTTGCCCCAGCCTGAGAGTTCCTATCTATACCTTGTGGCTAATAGCCACAATGGACTTCTGCTCCATATGCTTATCTAATTCCCTCTTGAAGCTGTCCATGCTTGTAGCCACCACCACCTTCTGTGGCAGTGAATTCCATGTGTTAATCACTCTTTGGGTGAAGAAGTACTTCCTTTTATTTGTTCTAACCCAACTGCTCAGCAATTTCATTGAGAGCCTATGAGTTCTTGTACTGTGAGAAAGGGAGAAAAGTACTTCTTTCTCAACCTGCTCTATCCCATGCATAATCTTATAAACCTTGATTATGTCACCCCTCAGCTGTCATTTCTCCAGGCTAAAGAGCCCCAAGCATTTTAACCTTTCTTCATAGGGAAAGTGTTCCATCCCTTTTATCATTCTAGTTGTCCTTTTCTGCACTTTTTTCAATGCTATAATATCCTTTTTGGGGTGTGTTGATCAGAACTGTACTCCAAATGAGGTCGCACCATTGATTTATACAGGGGCATGATGATACTGGCTGATTTGTTTTCAATTCCCTTTCTAATAATTCCCAGCATAGCATTGGCCTTTTTTATTGCAGTTGCACACTGTCTTGACATTTTCATTGAGTTATCTACTATGATCTCTCTCTTGGTCAGTCTCTACCAGTTCAGACCCCATCAATGTGTATTTATATTTAGGATTTTTGGCTCCAATGTGCATCACTTTGCACTTGGCCACATTGAATCCCATTGGCCACATTGAGCCCCATTGGCCCACTTGCCCATCCTTGACAGATTCCTTTGAAGTGCCTCACAATCCTCCCTGGTTTTCACCACCCTGAACAACTTCATGTCATCTGCAAATTTAGCCACTTCACTGCTTACTCCCAATTCCAAATAATTAATAAACAAATTAAAAAGCATCGGACCGAGTACTGATTCCTGTGGTACCCCACTGCTTACTACCCTCCTTTGAGAAAATTGCCCATTTATACTCACTCTCTGTTTCGTATTAATTAGCCAGTTTTTGATCCACAAGAGGACTTGTCCTTTTATCCCGTGACTATTGAGTTTACTTAGGAGCCTTTGATGAGGAACTGTATCAAAAGCTTTCTGGAAGTCAAGGTAAACAACATCTATTGGGTCCCCCCTGTCCACACGTTTGTTCACTCCCTCAAAGAAGACTAACAGGTTAGTGAGACAAGATCTTCCCTTACAGAATCCATGCTGAGTCTGCCTCAATAGTTTTTATTCATCAATGTGCCTACTAATTCTTTCCTTAATAACAGTTTCCACCAACTTACCCGGTATCGATGTCAAACTGACTGGCCTGTAATTTCCCGGATCTCCTCTGGAACCCTTTTTAAAGATGGGAGTGACATTAGCTACCTTCCAGTCCTCAGGAATGGAGGCAGATTTTAATGAAAGATTACATATTTTTGTCAGGAGATCCACAAGTTCACATTTGAGTTCTTTCAGAACTCGTCATCCGGGCCTGGTGATTTATCAGTTTTTAAGTTTTTTATCAGTCGTAGGACTTCCTCTCTTGTCACTTCAATCGAATTCAGGTCTTTCAACACCCCTCCCGAAATCAGCGGTTCTGGAGTAGGCAAGCACTTCTCATCCTCCACAGTAAAGACAGAGGCAAAAAAATGCATTCAGCTTCTCAGCCATTTCCCTATCATCCTTCAGTACTCCCTTTACCCGTTGGTCATCCAAGGGCCCCACTGCCTCCCTGGCTGGTTTCCTGCCTCTAATATAATTGAAGAAAGTTTTATTGACGGTCTTTATGTTTTTTGCAATATGCTCCTCATATTCCCTTTTTGCCTGCCTGATCATAATCTTGCATTTTATTTGCCACAGCCTGTGTTCCCTTTTATCAACCTCACTGAGACTAGCTTTCCACCGCTTAAAGAAATCCTTCTTACCTTTTACAGCTTGGGGGTGATGATCTGACTCCATTTTTCCCAGTGGGCCAATAAACTAATTAAGAAGGGAAATATTTACAAATGGATATCAAGTAATCAGTTTTTATTAGACTGTAGTGATCAGAATATCTGTTTCACTTTTTGTGCAGAGCACAAAAGAAGAACCAATTAAGAAGCACTCTAAGGCCCAGTGATTTCAGTTGGTGACAGATAAGCACAATGTTTAATGTTGGCTAGATCCTTCCCCTCTGTTTAATCTCGATACTGAGAAAGACTTTCTGGAATTTCTATTTATGCAGAGACTTCCATTGTTAGAAAGGGGAGAGAGACAGACCACAAGCATTCTAGAAAGGGAGAAGGATGTTTGTCTTTTACCATTCATGAGTTAACAAGTCAAACTCTCCATACAGCTGGCCCATTGTAATAGATTTGGGATTTAGTATATAATATTTGACAGCTTCATAGTTTCCACCACTGACTGACGGCCGACCTTTCAAAGATGTCATCGCAGCTGCCAAAACTTTATAACACTGAAGGAAAAAAAGCATACAATCACATGAAATACCATGGTATCTATTATAAGACTGCACACAGAGACAATGCAAACTTACCACGCATCTACAATAATAAAGAATGCAAAGTGGTTAACAAAGAAATTTGCCCAAATGTTTGATATGGTTGAAGAAACAGGACTATAAAAGGCAAGCAAGGATTACAAAGGAGAGGGGAAAATTGTCTGCTTTCTTCTATAAGAATATCTTGAAACATCACATTGTAGAAATCTCACTAAAATAGAGAGGGCTAAAGGTCATCTGTACCTGCCTTAATGAGGCTCTTCCGGAGTCCACGTAAGTTCAGTATATCATTTTTAATACCCCATGGTTGTATTTTAAAGGTCTCCAATGTATGCTGCTACTGAACTTTGCAAGAAGGGGTTGGGTTTTTTGTTTTTTGCTTTTTTCTCATAATAAAATCTGAAGTTCTCATGTCATGGATGTTAGTGCTGGGGGAAAGGCAATTTTCCTTTCCTGTGCTGGGAACATTACACTGCATCTCCTGCAGACCTTACCTTAGTTTTTCCAGAGCCGGTGGGCCCCACAAGCATGAGTCCATGCCGCACCACAGTGGTTTCATACAGCTGGATACACTTAGTCACAAAACCTGGAGCACAAAAGATTCAGAACAAGAATACAAAAACAGTTTTATTTACTGATCTGCAAATGAATGAATACAAGCACCAACTTATCAGAATGGCTGCGGACACTACCTAAGCCAGTTCTGTTTTATTGCACCAAAGCAACAAGGAAGAAGCATACTAGTTTGTTCACCAGATACACAGAGGAAAATTTTGACATAGCTAACACTGGGGTTGCGGTCACACGTGCCAGATGAAGCAGAGGGGAAGCGAAGCTATTTCTTCTGGAGGAATTTGACCCGCACTTGTGCGATCACACAATCCCTGGAAACTTCATGATCGGACACAACTGCAGGTGAGTCGGGTTGGGTTTTCTTTCCGATGCACTTAAATGAAGAATTGATGAATCACATCTCCGCACTGAGGGCTCCCTATGGAGTTTGCGATGATGCGCATACTGAGAAGGGGGGGGAACAATGGCACAGAGTTGGGATGATCTGATCAGACCATCCTGATGCCATGAGAGCACGCTGGAGAGATCAGACAGGGGAAAGTCCATTCGTGGCCTGTTGCAACCCGTTAACTACTGGATTTTCCCTGGTGTCTTTTAACTCCGCTTCTGCGGTGGAGCAGAACGGGCTGCCAATGGCTGGGGGGTGCTTCCCAGATGTTGTGGTCTGATCACACCCTTTATATCCACCCAGCATTCGCGTCTATGCTGGGTCTAATTGTGCGTATGATCGCAGCCTGGTATTACTTTACAGTATACATTTCATAACCAAAGAGGGATAATATATAGTACATATGTAATGGATATATGTCTGCATGTATATTTAAGCATATACACACAATTAATGCCATAATTCCACATGTACCCTCTTACTTTCACTGCTTACAACTCTATCAGAGTGTCACAATACAGTAAAATGAACTATAATATCTGCTGGGGAAACTAGGAGTCTAGAAACCCTTTCATGGACTCCCATCTCCACTGTGATCACTGGGAAGGGAGAGAAACTGGCAGGAATCCTAATTGCATCATGAAAGAGAGACAGTTATTTTTTTAAAAAAACCCTCTTATTTATTGAACTTCAAACCCAAAATGTAAAACCTTCCAAATATATAAGAATCTAATATGCAGCATACAAACTTGACTCATAATTCTTAATTCAATATTTATAATTGAACTAGGAATAAGGACCATTGTGGAAATAAATACGAGGTCTAGAAAGAGGCTCTGGGAGACTGCCTCGGCTTTGGGCACTCAGTGTCAATTTGCTGTGGTGATCTCAGCAGGGTATAATGACACAGAGTCCACCATTTTCTCCAGAGGAACTGATCTCTGCTACCTGAGTAATTCTGAGTAATCTCCAGCCCCCACATGGAGTTTGGCAACAATGGTTCCACATGAGGGAATGGCTGGCTTCAAGGGTGGAGTCTATGGCATTGTACCTGTCTGAGATTCCACCCCCCTCAAGCCTCACCCTCTCTAGGCTCCATCCCTCACATCTCCAGAAATTTCCCACCTGGAGTTGGCAACCCTATCAGGACTGGGCCCAATGAGTTTTCTCCCAAAGGCCAACATAGCTGTGGAAAGGGCCTTTTACTGAGAGAGGAGAAAGTACAGTTGGCAGCTCTGATTACGGAAATACCTGGAGATCTGGTGGGTGGATCCTGTGGAGGGCAGCATTGGGGAGGGGATGGAAGGACTCAGCAGGGTATAATGCCATAGGGTCTACCCTCCAAAGCAGCCATTTTCTCCAGGGGAACTGATCTCTGTCATCTGGAGATCCACTGTAACAGTGGATCTCCAGGTCCCACCTGGAGATTGGCAACCTTCGGGAAAGTCACCCACACAGCAGGGGGTTGAAGAGAATGGTTTGATGGTTGCTGGCCAACCTCATTAGCCAGCCAGCCATGGTGGAGCTAAGCAGGAGAGAGAGCCCTTTTCTGTTTATTCTGACAGGAAAGTGGCCAAGCTGGCAGTGGGCGGGGGAGGGAGTGATGCTGAAAGTCCTTTGTCTTTTTACTGTCAGAAGCAAGCTTGATAGCCTACCAACAGTCACTGAGGGGACAGTTAGTCCCTCACAGAAGCCAAGAGAACTGTCTTCTTCAGGAGAGAGAGCTGTCTGCCAGTAAATCTGACAGGCAACAGGGGCTGAAGTGAGAGTGGGCAGGGAAGAGGAGCAGACCCGGCACCTGGCCAATGGCACATGAGTACTCTTCAGTGGTGGCTGACAGCCCAATGGCTGATGGAACCACACTGTACAGCCAATGGGACAGCTGGAAACAGCCAATATGCTAAGAGAATTATTATATAGAGATGTACAGTGTACAAATAAGGAATATATTTCAGCTACTGACACCCAGGCACTAATGAGCAGCCCCCAACCCTTGGTAAACCAGAGGTTTCTTGGACCTATAGCTGCTAAAATACCTATCACGTATGAATACCATGGATGTGACGCAGGCTAAACTAGAACTGACTAGAACTGACTAGAACTGGCCTGATGTACCAACCCAAATCCATCCCCTTCTTTCTATCTCTGGGGTCAGGAAGCTCACAGGAAGTCAAAGGGAGTCAAGGAAGCTAGATTCAATTACCCTATCTATTTTGATTCTGATAGTGACACCCAGGGGTTTTTTCATAGAAAAAGAGCTGCAGGAGCTCATTAGCATATGGTATGCTAATGATCTACTAGGCTATTAGCATATGCCACGCCCCCTGACATCACCAGAAGTGATGTCAGAAGGGGAAGCAAAAAGGGGGGAGGCATCTTCGAAAGCCTCCCCTTCCCTTCCCCAGCTGGCCTGGGTGGGGGAGTGAAGAGAGAAGGGGTTTAAAGTTTAACCCCCTTCTCACTAGAGTTGGGTCACAGAAGGAGGAAAGAGGGAAGGAAAGAGAGTAGAGAGAAGGAAAGAGGGAAAGAAAGAGAAGGAAAGAAGGAGAAGGAAAGAAGGAGGGAAAGAAAGAGAGAGAATGGAAGAAGGAGGGAAACAGGGAGAGAAGGAAAAAGAGAAGAGAAGAAGGCGGGAAAGAGGAAAAGGAGAGAAGGAAAGGAGGGAATGAAAGAAATTCGACAGCAATTTGGCCCCATTATATCCTATGGGCCATTGAAGTCAATGATGAAAACATAGGATATATTCTGGGGGCTGGAGGGGAGGGGGTTTGAGGGAGAGGTTCCAAACTCACAGGGTAGCTGTTGGAGCCTCTCCCCAAGATACCCACCAAGTTTCAAGAACATTGGACCAGGGGGTCCAATTCTATGGGCCGCCAAACAGGTTGCCCCATCCCCTCCATTGTTCTCTATGGTGGGGGAAAAGTTACTTTTTGAGGTGTGTGTGGTGTGAGTGGTCCAATGAGGTTGCACCATCAATTTATACATGTATAAATGATGTTCCTTTTGGTCTTTTGGGGTTTCTGTGTGGCACTGTGGCATGCTTGCACTGCCACAGTGCCACTTGTTCTGGAGAGTGCCACTTGTTCTCATGGCAAACAAGCACCTCCCAAGACAGTTCACTTTCCGTGAGATTCTCTGGGAGAGTCTGATTGCTGGGTGGCTACCTGCTTGCCTGCCTTAAGTGCAGCTGGCTGGGTTTCCCCATTGGAAATGATGTAGGTAATGGGGGTAACCTGTTTGAGTGCCCATAGAATTAGGCCCATTGGTCCAATTGCTTTGAGACATAGGGGTGTATGTGGGGAGAGGCTCCTGAAGCTACCATGAAAATTTGGAGCCTCTCTCTCAAACCCCTTCCCCCCCAGAGCGACTAACAGCACTGTGGGAAAAAAGTAACTTTTTCCCACCATAGAGAACAATGGAGGGAATGGGGGCAACCTGTTTGGGAGCCCATAGAATTGGACCCCCTGGTCCAATGTTCTTGAAACTTGGTGGGTATCTTGGGGAGAGGCTCCATCAAGCTATCCTGTGAGTTTGGAGCCTCTTCCTCAAACCCCCTCCTCGCCAGCCCCCAGAATATACCCTATGTTTTTACCATTGACTTCAATGGCCCATAGGATATAATGGGGCTGAAATTGACATTTGGCTGGCCGAAAGACTCCCGAAACTGACATGCGGGAGCCTTTCTGACCTGGGAAGCTACCGGAGCTGTCCGGTGTGCTACCCCCCCCAAAAAAGACCCCTGGTGACACCACTAGGGTTGCCAAGTACTTACGGCATTTTAACGAGGGAGAGATGGTTCCTGGCCCATGCGTAGCACGCATCCGTGCCACAATGATGTTGCCCAGACGTGACGTCAGCACGCTGGGCATGTCGTCAGGCTGTGACGCTGTGGCAATCGGGCTGAAGACTCGAGTCTTCAGCCCAATTGCCAGAGCGTCGCCCAGTGACGTGCCCAGTGTGCTGATGTTACATCTGGGCGACATCATTGTGGCGCACGCGTGTGCTACACACGGGACTGTTCCAGCTAGAAACCATCTCTCCCCCCACCGAAATGCCGTAAGTACTTGGCAACCCTAGACACCACTTACTTCTGTGATGCATAAACGTCCTCTAAGGCAAAACTCATATACAGAGTTATCAGTACCAGAAAGCCACAGTTCCACCAGAGTTCTGAAACCTCCTGGGAAACTGAACCAAAGATTCAACTACAGAGAATAATTTACTGTAGAAAGTATCATAGGCCTGAGGGTCAATACAGGCCCTAATTCTGCAACAATATCACATGCAATAAGGGAAAACAACAGGTTGCTTACCTGTGGCTGTTACTGTTTTAGTGGTTGTCTATGTGTTCATACTGGGCTTTGCTCCTATGCAGAGCCATGACTCAGAAACTTCTAGAGTTAGCTTATAAGTGGAAAAAGTCCCCCTAATAGGAATATAGCTTTGACTGCATTTACCTCAAGTGGAGTCTACTTTTTCTTTATGATACATAAAGGTCTCCTGAGTGCCATGTCTCATATTTTGCATTGTAAACTTACCTGATAATATACTTATTTTCTAATGAGAACATTTTGGAAGTTTATCTATCTAAAACATTTATAAATTCATTTTTCTCCCAGGCAACTGGAATTGAAGGCAGGTAACAAAACTTCTGGGGCATACAGTCACAGCTGAGGATTAAAAGGACAGTCCACAGATGGAAGGGAAGGCATCATTCATTCAACATGATCTGACACCTTCCCCTCCGACTTTCTGCACCATTCTCAAACTCTGTGAGCTGAGATTACTAAAGGACAAGCTGCACCCTGCTGCTGTGATGTTCAATTCCCAGAGTCGGCAGGAGACTGACATTTTTCTGGGCAATCTTTTAGATGCTAGACTAGCACAACCTAGGGCAAAAACACAGGAAGTGTTTATTCTGCTTCCACTCACCATCAACATCCTTCAAGTTGTCTCTACGACATGCTCTGCGAATTGCTTCCTCCAGGATGCCATAGTCAATAGCCTCCTCTTTGATCAATGGAAACAAGTCAGAAATTATACCATTGAAAAGCTTGAGGTCATCCTGCAGGAACTTGGGAACATTGACATCCTTGATAGCCCTTAAACAAATAAGTTCCTGCAATCAATTAAGAACCATGTATTAGTGCCCTGACCTAGATAGCCCAGGCAAGCACAATCTCATCAGATCGCATAAGCGAAGCAGGGCTGATCCTGGCAAGTATTTGAATGGAAGACCTCCAAAGAATACCAGGGCCGGGAGCCAGAGCAGGCTATCAAGCCACTTCTCTGAATGTTCTCCATGCCCCAGAGTTACCAGAGGTCACCATGACTTCCAGGCACACATGCATGCACACACACATACATACGCACACACCAGTGCAAAACTACCAAAAAAGAGAGAAAAGAACTATGCATTAGGCATATGATTATTCCTTCTCTTTTCTAATAGTTAATCTTCACAGTCATCATAACCAAAGTTTTTAACCTTCTGAGTCTGCCCTGAGTCCATCATAGGAGAAAGGCAGGTTAGGGAACTGGGTTTCGCACTGTTATTACAACTGCTCGTTTAAAGGATATAATATTTCATTGTTGCCTTTTCCCCACATGGCTGCAATTAATGTTGTAAAACATGTTGTTTCATTAATGAAGTTTCCTGAACAATGTTAACAAAAACTGAGATTCTTTTTTAAAAGTTAAAAAACAAACAAGCTAAACAAGCTTTACAAAAGGACATCTGTGAATGAAATGCTTGCATGTTTCAATATACAAATCATTTGTATATTAAAATATATAAACAAGGCAAAACCAAATGGTATCTTTATTAGCCAAATTACACATTATGATTTTTAATGAGTCAGGTTCAGGTTCCTCAGACCCAACTAGCTTTTCTCACAGGCGCACAGCACTTGTAAGGAATGGGTTTTGAAAGAACTGCAGGGGCTCAATTTGGCTCAAGACCACAGCATGGGGAGTAGGGCTCCTGTGTCGCGCCCCCCCCCCAAGACAAAAGTTATTTGCCTCATTTTGGAGCTGCTTGCATAGTATTCTGTTCTGCAGAACCTAAGAGTATAACTGTACATCTAAATTTTGGTCATCTGGAAATGTTCCGAATGTCAAAAGGGCATATGGCATTCCAAAGTTGTTTCTCTGGTCATTCTCATACAGTGCACAAACATGTCTTATTGACAATGCAACACTGCATGCAGAGTCATCTTCAGTGAGACAATTGTGGACTTGCCTCATCCATTGCTGGATTTTCTCTTTTGAGGTTGCCAGCAGCTGAAATGACAGTCTTCACAGCTCTCATTCCAAAGTCATAGTGATCCTATAGCAGATATACAGTAAATAGCAGCAATGGAAATCAGAATGTCAGTAGAATTGCAAGCATTCAGTCACTCAAGGGGAAGAAAAATCTGTTCATTTCCTCTGCTACCTGTAGACCAAGCCCCTTTTTTAAGATAAGCATAAGGAGGAAATCCTTTAAATAGCTATGATTTAACATTTTAAATTTAATTGAGGACTTCTATAAGGGATAGTATTGTAGACTGTTGCAATATTTATTATACGAACCACCTTCCTTTTTTACTGCAATGTCCTCTACCTTTGCAGCCCTCTTTCCTCATTATGGCATGATATGCCTCAGACAAGTTTCATTGCCTTAGACAGTTCTTTGTTTGCATTGTTTTCCAGTTCTGTAGCCCTGACCTGGATAGCCCAGGCTAGCCTGATCCATTCAGATCTCGGAAGCTAAGCAGGGTCAGCCTTGGCTGGTATTTGGAAGGGTGAACTCCAAGAAATACCAGGGCAAGCCACCTCTGTAATGCCAATGGAAAGCCACCTCTGTAATGTCTCTTGCCTTAAAATAAGACTAGCTTGCCACCTAGTGGTGCATAATGCTAAAAGAACTAGAACTTCTGGCTGCCAGACAATCTTAGGATCTACACACAATGCCATGCAATAATTAAGTAATTAATCCAATTCTGTAATCCTAGTCCTACTGTATAGTTTATTGGATGTCTTTGCTGTCTGATTGAATTGTTTTCAATATTTTGTGATCTACTTTGAGTCTCGGTGAAAAAGAAAGTCTATAAATAAAGTTAATAGTAACAATAACAATAAAAACTGGTAATAAGAAGAACGTTAGAAATTCCTGCAGTTGTTTTGAGCCCAACTGTCCTTGCACATTAATTCCTGGCAGCAACATAAAGGCTACATTCAGATATTACTTTTAAACAATATTAAAAGAACACATGCATGAACCCAGCTTGTTCTGGGCTGGCATATGTGCTTCATTTGTCCTTCCTTTCCCCCCCTCTTCTTGCATGCAGAATTTTGGTTAGAAACAAAGGTTTTTTTCATATGTTTGACATACTCCTGATTTTCTTGGGAGTCAAGCCACAAGCATTGGAATTGGGGTTTGGACACCATTGTTCCACACATCTACCCTCTCTCTGTATTTTCACAGTTGTGGAATCACTTTATTTTCTTCTGCATTTTCTTCTTCTTATTCAAGGGAGGGTGTTGTCATCATTGGCAATGTTACAGCACTCCCCCTTTATTTTTGTGCAAGTTTATGTTGATATATTGATATCACTCCTGCAGGTTTTTTTAAAAAAGCAGCACTAAAATACCAATATACTTTTTTAAAAAAAAGTAAGTCTCTAGCCTATTCCCTTGCCAAGATATAAGGAAAAAGGCATATCTCTACAAGGGAAGCAACTGGAGACTTACTTTTTAAAAATGAAAGCTGGGGATTCAGAGAACCTGCTTGACTTATCACTCAAACTTATTACTAAAAAAAAAAAACCCCTAAAAAATGAAACCACTAATTTTCAGGGCAAGGGAGAGGAAAGAGAGTGGTTTGACAATGATAACAGTCCAGTCATTGAAAAGTGGGCTGAAGGCAAGTTGGAGTGGGTGGGACAAAGAAAAAAACAGGTTGCTTACCTGTAACTGATGATCTTCGAGTGGTCCTCTGTGCAGTACCACACATAGGTTGGGTGCCTGCTCAGGACCTCATCAGGGAAAGTTCCAGAGCTTGCCTCAAAATTGTTTTGGCAGGCTCTCTTCCCACCCTGGGGAGCAGGCACACACTGAGCATGCCTGGAGCGGGCGAGAGAGCCACCTCCCACTCGGTTCCTTCAACCAATACCAGTAAGTCTTGATGAAATAAGATAAGTGATCGAGAGATGCCAGCAGCGGGGAAGACTGGGTGGTATTGTGGTCTGCACAGAGGACCACTTGAACCTGTTTATCTTTGTTGTGGTCTCTGTGCAGTCCCACACATGGGTGACTGATAAGCTGAACCAGATGGAGGAGGGAGCTGGCAGCTGAAAGAAACCAAAAACAGGTAAGAAAGTATAACAGTAATCTCATTCTACATCTTGCCGAGCCTGAACGCTGAGTGTGTAATGGGACACAAAGGTTGATGGTGATGACCATGTTGCGACTGCACAGATGTCCTCTAGTGGGATACCAGCAAGGAAAGCTGTCAACGTCAACACCTCTCTGGTGGAGTGAGCAGTAACACAAGTAAGTACAGGCTGCTTTGCAAGCTCATAACAAAGGGCAATGGTCAATGTGACCCACTTTGATAGTCTCTGGGAAGAAATAGGATGCTCCTTGCAGGGGGCGCTGTAGGCAATAAAAAGTTGCGAGAGGATGTGGTTTCTGGGGCAGGCACAGAAATACCTTTCGAGAGAGGTGAAGCAGGTGCGGGAACCATGTCTGATGAGGCCACCACGGCATGATGAGGATGCATAAGATATGATCTGTGACAATCTTGTGCAGCACCCTGGGAATCTGGAAATGGAGGGAAGAAGTAAAAAAGACAACCCATTCACTTGTGGAGGAAGGCAGCCCCTAGAGATCAGTGGAATGGACAACCTCGAGCAAAGAAGAGGGGGCACTGAGCATTGCTTGCCATTGCAAAGCTATCGATTTTGGGGCGACTGAAAGTCCAAAAGACTACATCCAGGTATGAGGGATGAAGAGACCATTCTGTTTCTTGCAGAGGAGAAAGGCTGAGGAGATCGGCTTTGACACTGAGGGTTCCAGGGACATGAATAGCCGACAGGGAGATCCTATGAAGAAGGCACCACTGCCAAAGACTGACAGCAAGGTGGCAGAGTTGTGGGGAAGCTGTCCCACCTTGCTTGTTTATGTAGAATATGGTGGCTACGCTGTCTGAAGCCACCTGCACAGTTTTTCCAGAGATGATGGGTAGAAAGGATTGTAGAGCTCGACATACAGCCGTGAGCTTCAGACAACTGATGTGGAGAGTAGTCTCCCAATGCGACCAGGTCCCTCTCACCATAAAAGTCCCACACTGGGCTCCCCAACCCCAGAGGGAAGCATCTGTCAACAGAAGAACCTCTGGAGCCAGATGCCTAAAGGGCATGCCATAAAGAAGATGCTGCACTGCTGTCCAGAATTGTAGTGTGAGAAGGACATCCATCAGGATGCAAAGGAGGCAGTCTAACAGATGTTGTTGAAGACAAAAGGAGTGGAGGAACCAAAGTTGTAGGGATCGCATACAAAGTTGAGCATATGGGACAATGAAAACCGTTGAAGCAAAAAATCCCAAAAGCTTCATGATGGAATGAGCCATCTGCACTGGATGTTTGAGGAAGGCCAAAGCTAGAGAGATGATGGACCATGCTCGGGGTTCCGGAAGAAATGCAATCTTGCCTTTGGTATCGAGACAGGTGCCAAGGAATTGTAGAACTTGGGCAGGGACTTTGGGGGACTGACACAAAGTCCCAAGTTGTGCAAGAGAGCTAGCGTGGTGCGAAGATCTTCGAGCTGTTGAGGTCTGGATGGGGCTACCAGAAGCCAATTATCGATGTAGGGATAGAGGACAATCCCCCTCTTGTGGAGCTCTGCAGCCACAACCACCATCACTGTGGTAAAGACACACAGAGCAGTACAGAGACCGAAAGAAAGGACTCTGTATTGGTTCTGCCCCTACTGCAAAGCAGAGAAAGCGCTGATGCTGCGGTTGAATTGTACTGTGGAAATATGCATCCGATAGACCGATGGATGCAAGCCAACCATCTCTTGGGAGGAGAGGTAGAATGGATTGCAGAGTAATCATGCGAAACTTTTTGCAGCGAATAAAATGGTTTAGATTTTGAAGATCCATTATTGCTCAGACACCGCCATCCTTTTTGGGGATCATGAAATATTTGCATAGAACCCTCAAGTACGTTGCACTTCTGGGACTCTTTAAATGGCTCCCTTGCAGAGCAGTGTGTCGACTTCCAGATGAAGGGATGGAGACAGTGGCATGGTGACAAAGTGATGGGAGGTCAGAAGTGAAAAGAACTCTAGGATGTACCCCACCTGTAGGATTGTGAGGACCCAGTTGTCTGTGGTAATGTCTTCCCAGGCTGATAGAAAGGGAAGAAGCCAAGTCCCTATGGGAGAGTAAAAAGAGAAGGAGGTGGCAGGTGAACAAGGAGGTCAAACAGATTGTTTAGGTTGTTGAGCCCATTTAGTGAAAGGTTGAGATTTCCGGTTGAAGGTTGGATGAGAGTCCCCTGGCCTATGTTTCCATTGAGCAGGCGTGGTAGAAGAAGGTTGGTACTTATTATAGTATGCACTGTCGATATCGAGGATGCTGAGCAGACTAAGAGGAAACTCTGAGATTTTGAGCCTTCTTACAACTACCATCCATAGCTTTTAAGGTGTCATCAGTGGAAGTGTGAAAAAGGCCCTCACCGTTGAAAGGTAGATCCTCGATTTTAAACTTCACATCAGGCTGCAGGGAAGTCGATTGAAGCCAAGCGTGGCGATGCAAGGTGATGGAAGACACCAGAGTTTTGGAAGAGCAAGTAATAGCACGGCGAACAGAGTTTATTTGCTATTTTGAAATGGCACAGATTTCAGACAAAGCTCCCGAAAGGGTAGGATGGACATCATCCAGTACCGAGTCCAGGATCAGATGAACAGCTGAGGCCATGTTAAAAGTGTAGGCTGCCAGGTAGGAAAGATAGGTGCTGATCTGGGTGTTCATAGAAGCCACCGTTCATACAGCGTCCACCTTACAACCTTCTCTTCAGGTGGAACAGCCTGGCAGGGCTGCTTAGATTCCGAAGAAGAATGAACGATCATGGAGTTGGGTGCAGGGTGATTAAACAGAAATTTACCTAAAAACTCCTGAATCTTATAGAGCGCTTTGTACCTCTTAGACAGTGGAGGAACTGATGCAGGGCAATCCCAGGACTCCTTGAGTATCAAAAGGTGTATGGGAAGAAGAGGCAGAATAGTAGAAGGAAGCAGGTCAGTTTGTACAAGCTTGTGGACTACATTGGTAACCACTGGAGTATCTGTGGGACCCTGGATGTGAAGAGCAGTTGCCATTCTCGTAATAAGTTCCAGATACACTTTGGGTCCTTCGGTCGGAGACAAGGAGCCAAAATGACTGATCTCATCATCAGCAATAGCCAGATCAGGAGCACCATCTGCTGCCATAGAGTGATCAGACATCAATCCCGAGGATAGCGAACACAACTGTGGGGTGCAATGTGAGAGCTCCAAAGGCGTCGCAGGAGTCTGACCAACCGGTTCACAAGTACGTGACGGAGAGTAGTCTACCTGGAGTGTAGGCATTGCAAGATCATGAACTTTTTGATCCAGATACAGAGAATGCTCAGAAAGGTAGGAGGCTGAACACCAACTAAGGGATCTCAGTGGGCGATCCCAGCAGGGAGTACAATCCTGTCACAGAGGGTAATGACTGTGATTAGGTGATGGTGATCTAGAGCAGGAATAGCAATGGTAGTAAAAACAAGTTGCTTACCTGTAACTGATGATCTTCGAGTGGTCATCTGTGCAGTCACACCCATAGGATTATGGGCCTGCACTGATCCTAATTG
This sequence comes from Gekko gecko, assembly GCA_029375565.1. Classification (NCBI taxonomy): domain Eukaryota; kingdom Metazoa; phylum Chordata; class Lepidosauria; order Squamata; family Gekkonidae; genus Gekko; species Gekko gecko. Next base: position 100,867,667 of record JAPDNY010000002.1, on the reverse strand, counting down.
GTGGTATACAAAGCTCACAATAAGATTTTCACGCCTCCATCTCAGGCATGCACGGGAACCCCACTGCACATGCCCAAGGGGGTGGGGCGCGGACGTCCTTCTGACCACTGTCATGTCAATAACAGGATAAAAGTACTGAAGCGACAGCAGTGAGGAAGGAGGGGGCGGGCGGTGTGACTGCACAGATGACCACTCGAAGATCATCAGTTACATGTAAGCAACCTGTTTATCTTCTTCGTGGTCTCTGTGCATCACATCCATGGGAGATTGAAAAGCAGTGGCTCACCTGGAGGTGGATGCTGTCGTATATTTAGTGCTCTGCCAATGAAAGGACAAGACAACCAAGGTCCACTCTGTGGCATTCACGAACATCGACAGCGTAGTGCTTGATGAAAGTGTTCAGAGTAGACCATGTCGCAGCCTCACAGATTGCCGACAGAGAAGCACCCTTCAAGAAGACGTAGCCATGGATCTTGTGGAATGTGCTCGCACAAGCAAAGGCAACGGGTGTTTAACCAACAGGTAGCACAGCTTAATAGTCTCAAGAATCCATTTAGAGAGACGTTGTGCTGAGATCTTGTGCCCTGCGAAGTGACTGGAGTAGGAGACAAATAAGTGATTGTCCTTCCTACTCAAATGTGTCCTGTCCAGGTAAAAAAGCAGCACTCTCTTAACATCTAGTGCATGGAGGAGACATTGCTTTCCATCTTTCGGGTTAGGAAAGAAGTTTGGCAAGTAGATCTCCGAGCTGAGGTGGAAATTGGAGAACACTTTAGGGAGGAAAGAGAAGTCAGGCACCATTCTCACTCCATCCGGTAGGAAGACAAGGAAAGGTGGGTCATGACAAAGAGCTACAAGTTCACCCACCCTCCTGGCTGAGGTAATGGCAACGAGAAAGGCAGTTTTCCATGCTGCATGTTTCAGCTCACAAGTCGCCATTGCCTCAAAAGGTCTCCCTGTCAGATGGCGCAGCACCAGCAGCAAGTCCCACAAGGGTACCAGCGAATGGATTGGTGGAGACAAGTGGAGGAGACCCTTCAGAAATTTCTTTGAGACCAGGTGAGAGAAGACAGAGAAGCCCTCGAAACCAGAACGGTAGGCAGAAATGGCCGACAAGTAGACTCTGATTGAGGAGTGCAAGAGGCCCTTCTCAGTCAGCGAAAGCAAAAATTCTAGGATCCGGCCAAGTGTGACAAAAGCCGGAGACACATCTGAGGGCTGTAGGAAGGCAAGAAATGAGACCACCCCACTGTAGGAACGTCTCGTAGAGTCCTTCCTGGCACTGAGTAACACCGTAGTGACTCTATTTGAAAAGGTTAGTTGTCCACAAGATAGGCTGTTAACCTGAGTTTGTGGACCTCATGGAACAGAAGAGCTCCGCCCTCCGCTAGCTGCAGATCTGGCACCTGTAGGAGTGGATGGCGATCCTTGGTCAGCAAAAGGAGGTTGGCAAAACAACTTTGTCTCAGCCACCAGGGGGCGATCAGAATGCACCTCATGTGAACCCTCATGAGCTTTTGGACCGTCTTTAGCAAAAGCGGCAGAAGAGGGAACATGTAAAGGAACCTGTTGTCCCAAAGGTAAACGAGCCCGTCTCCCAAGGCCTCGAGATCTCGTGTCCCCCCTGCAGCAGAACAGGCTGCACTTTGCATTGTATCAGGTGGCGAACATGTGAGGCGTACCCCATTTTTTGAATATGGGATGTAGTTCAGCTCCCAATCATGGCAATGAGAGAGACCTCTGCTGAGCAAATCTGCATACACATTGGCACTGCCAGCGATGTGTGAGGCAATGGGAAAAATGTGCCGTGGTATGCACCAGGCCCAAAGGTCCAGAGCCAGGTAACAGAGACTGAGGGAGACCATCCCTCCCTGTCTGTTGATATAACTGAGGGCTGTCGTATTGTCGGTCAATACAGCCACGCAGTTCCCTGTGAGAAGAGGCTGGAAACAATGGAGGGCCAGTTTAATTGCCAGAAGTTCCAAAAAATTATGTGATTTTTTGAGGTCAAGGCATCCCACCTGTGATCTATGGAGAGCCTGTTGAGATGGGCACCCCATCCCCACAGGGACGCATCAGTCATGAGGATGAGACCAGGAGTGAGGGGATGGAAGGGTTGTCTGCCAGTGTATCAGGTTATCTGCCATGTCCACCAGAGAAGGAAGTTGCACGCTTCCTTTGAAGGAGAGAGATGAACTGACTAGGTCATTCGTAGGGGCTTGAAGTGCCATAGGAACCAGAGCTGAAGTGGATGCATTCACATACTGGTGAAGCGAAGGATGGCATTGAATTTGAAAAGCAGACACATGTCTTGGAGCCGAATCTGTTGTGCAAGAGCGGCTAGAGGGAGGGCTCTGTCCCGGGGCAGGAAAGCTTTGCCTTCTGTGGAGTTGAGTATTGCCCCTATGAACTGCACTCTCTGAGAAGGAAACAGCTGGGACTTCTTGTGGTTGACCTGGAGACTGAGGCAACGAAGGATACTGAGGGCTTGAGATACCTGGCATATGAGAAGGTCCCTGGAAGGCATGACCAGAAGCCAGTCATCCAGATATGGGAATACCATCAGGCCACAGAGGCAGAGATGTGCCACAATGACCACCATTGTTTCAATGAAAACATGCAGTGCTGTGCTGAGGCCAAACGGTAGACTCCTGTATTGGTAGTGGCTGCCTCCTATCACAAAGTGGAGATATTGTCTATGGGATGGGTGGATGGTTAAATGGAAATAGGCAACTTCTTTGTTTGGTTTGGCATACCCCCCAATAACATCCCTGATTCTAGTGTTGTTTTTTATGTGTTTTCATTGAATTATTTTATACTTCTAAAGTTGTATTTAATTGTACTAATGCTTTATGTACATTGCCTTTAAAGGGACTGAACAGATAAAGGACACTGAGATACGACTGAAACTGAGAAGAGAATATGAGACCATAAAACCTCAGAATAGGCAACAGTTAATGCACTAGGTACTGAGATTATTCTTGCATTAGAAAAACTAGAAGGCTAAAGATACCAACCTGAGAACTAAGCTGTTCAGAAGACAGTTTGAATGTGGTAGTGATCTTTTTTGCCAGCACTTTGGCTTCATTGAACCCAAAGGAATACAGAGAAATCTCAGCAATCATAGAGTAATCTGGAACCATCATAGCCACAGGACGAAAAAGAGCCTGGAACACAAGATGCCATGAACATTTATGCTTAGTGAGTATTAGGCAAAGATTGGAGGAAATTTAAAATCAATCTGCACAAAAGAAGTAAACAACACTATCAGCACATTTAAACACTGTAGACAGGGGCTTGGATTCCTGAGAGTCTTTCTGCAGATGGAGACAGAACATGACTTTCCTCCTTTTCTTCACCTTCTTCCTCTCATGGCAAGAATATTGAGAACCAGTGTGGTGTAGTGGTTAAGAGCAGCAGACTCTAATCTGGAGAACCAGGTTTGATTCCCCACTCCTCCACGTCCAGCCAGCTGGGTGACCTTGGGTCAGTCAGTTCTTTCAGAGCTCTGTCAGCCCCACCTACCTCACAAGGTGTCTGCTGTGGGGAGAGGAAGGGAAGGCAATTGTAAGCCACTCTGAGACTCCTTTGGGTAGTGAAAAGTGGGGTATAAAAACCAACTCTTCTTATTCTAATATTAAAAAGGTGGCAGAGCAGTTTTTAAACTAATTCCAAGGGGAAAGCCAACAAGAGTTGGAGAGCTTCCAGTTCGGGACAACTCAGTCCAAAGGGATGATGGCATAAAAACTTACTGTAATATTGATAGGAGTGTAATAGAACTTGGAAATGAGGGTGGAATGGTGAATGAGGGCCACAGATCTTTCATGAAATGTACAGTTTGTTCCTGAATGCAATAACTCACCATGTTCAATATCAATACCTTTAAGTTATCAGGTAATTCAGTGCGTCCTGCATAGCCAGGGTTCATTGTGATGAAGACTGCACAAGATGGGACCAGTGGAATCTCAACTCCTTCAAACATGAAGCGATCCACCTAGTTAGTAAAAACAGAATGGCCACTTGTCGTTGAATAAGTTGAAAGCATCTTTGGTTCTTATGGGAACAAAAGCCTTTTAAAATAAGAAACTAACCCAATAAATCCATATAATTGGTCTTACTGCATTGATCTAAAGGTGCAGTTTGCATCTCTGAGAAGAACCCCTTGGAATCCATTTTGACATGCAACAATGTTCCTCCGCCCATCTATATATCTAATTCTCAATGTGACCAAATCTGTGGGTACTTAAACAGAGAGATTAGAGTCATGAACAAACAAGACAGATTATTCTACAGACCTGAGAAAGTTCAGGTTTTCTAGAAAAATCTGTTATTAAAAAAAAAAACAGCCTCCCCGAAATAACAGAAGTAGTACCTGCAGCTTTAAAAAAAGTATGTCCTTAGTGACTGTTGCTAGGCAACCAACCACTATTACCAGCCTTTAAATTTTGGTGTCTGTCAGCAGAGGCAGAAGGCAGCACCCTTTCCAGGGCTGTTTTGGTGTTGCCATGTAACTCACATGACTCACCCAGGACTGTATGCTTACAATTGTTCAACAGCAGCCACCCCAGAAAAGCCAGCACAGGACAGTAGTTCCAGGTTTCAAACTAGGATCTGAAAGACTGAGGTTCAAGTCTCCACTCTGCTGTGGAAGCTCACAGGTTGATCTTAGGCCAGTCACACATTCCCAGCCTAAGCTACCTCACAGGGTGGTTGTAAGGATAAAATGGAGGAAAGCAGAATTATGTATGCTGTTTTGAGTCCCTGAAGGGGGAAAAGATGGCATATAAATGAATTAAATAATAATAAATATAACTAAAGATACATAAAAGACAGGTTAACTGGTGGGTGGGAAGTAGAGAAAGTAGAAGATAAAGCTGAGGATATGGAGGTTGCTAGGAGAAGATAAAAGAGGAAATAGTGTGGGGAAGGGGATACAGGGGAAAATGAGGTACTATCTGCAAGTTCTGGTGGTTCCCCAGTGCACCACCAGGCCTAGTCTGGTCCAGTGGCTAGCACTACATAACTAGGCCATAGTTTTCCCAGGTGGTGGTTGCCAGGAGAATTGAAGGGGAGGAAGCTAAAGACAGGGGGTGTCATGGACCAGCCAGCTGCTTCCTCCTCTTCCTCAGAAGCTTTGGGCCCCACACCAGTGGAATACCCACCTGAACAGCTGGGTTGAGAAGCAGACCCAATGGAAGAAGCACTAGGAAGCAAAAACACTTCCCAGTCATGGCCATGCTGCCCTTTCTGGTAGGAGAAGAAAGAGACCATGCAAAGGCTACAGCCTCAGTTGCCATCAATTTCTCCTGAACAAGCAGAGTATAGAAGGAGGAGAGATCACTTGACAGCTCTGGAGAGAAGATGAAGCGCCTGCCTGATCACCCAGCAGTGATCAGGGTTAATTCCTGGAGCAGAGTCTTTACAGGATCAGGATTGGCAGGCTGAAAGGGATGCAGTAAAGACCTGCATAGGGGTGTGCGGGGGGGGGGGAATCGGGTTTGGGTATAATAAAGCCAATTTTTTTTGTATCCCCGAATGTACCTGAATACCAATACTGGTATTGTGTTGGTACCTGAAAATATTCAGTATTCCTGAAAATTTTCAGCTCCATTATATCCTATGGGGCCATTTGTAGTCAATGGCAAAAATCTTCTAACTATTTAGGGGGAGATGATTTGAGGTAGAGGCACCAAAGTTGTATTGTAGTTTGTGGAGCCTCTCCCCATAAAAACCCCCAAGTTTGGAAAAGACTGGACCAAGGGGTCCTATTCTAGGGGCATCCAAAAAGGATGCCCCCAATCCTCTATTGCTTCCTATGCAAGGGGGGAAAGGCAGGCAGCAGTGTCCCTAAGAATATCTGCACTAGAAAGTAAGTGAGATGTGGTGGTGTGAGGGGGCATGTTTGCAAGGCCAGCAGCAGAACCAGTGCAATGTGCCCATCAGAACCAGTGTCACTATGGCAGTCAGTGCCCAAACCCAACAGGACTCGGATCAAATCTGAGAATCTTTGGGGGCATGTTTGCAAAGCCCACAGCAGAGCCACTGCAAAGTACCCACCAGAACCAGTGCCACTGTGGGAGTCAGTGCTCAAACCCAACAGGATTTAGGTCAATCTGAGGATCTCTGCAGTACAAAAGGGCAGGAAAGAGACAAAAACAGCAGGAAAAAGAAGGCAAGTGGAGCCCTTTAAAGTTTAAAGCTTCCCAGAGCCTGTATTCAGCAATGCAAAAAACCCGCAAAAAACTGGAAACCCCCCAAATATTTTCGGAAGGTTTCAGCATTCAGTATTTGGCAGCCGAGTCAGATCAGGGAATCTGATTTGGTATGCCGAATACCTGATAAATGCCCAAAAGGCATTTTGGGGGAGGTTTTTTCCCGGTTTGGCTTTACCAAATGCATACCCCTAGACCTGAACCTGCAGGACAATGAACACAGCAGTAAGAAGCAACACCTGGTCCTTGGGGAGGAGTCAACAAAAGGAGGCAGATAAAAGGGACAAACCAAGCAAGGTTTGCTATGGAGGGAACTTTGCACACCACACCCCTCTGTGAGCTGCTTAGTGAACAGAGGTCTACCCTTACTTGCTGCTTTATACTCTGACTTTGTTAACCTTGCTTGCTTCCACAGCTTGAGACCCAGACATTGTATCCTACACTGGTTTCCATGCCCTGGATCCTCCTTCTCCTGACTCCTGGACTGGACCTTTGGATCTCTCACTATGGATTGGTTTGCAGACCTTGCTTCTGCATCTTGCTTACTTGTTATCATTGTATTCTGTATCCTGGTAACCCTGAGTAGAGTAACAGTGCCAGGTTTTGCTCCAAATGTGACACAGCAGTAGACATAGGTAGGTTGGCTGGTGGGAGGGAAGGAGAGAAGGAAGCAGGAGAAGGGGGAGAAGCTATTGGGGCTTCCAAGGAAGAGGAAATAATGGCGTGGGGGAAATGAGATACTCCCCCTTTCAGGTCCCCTGCTTGTATTTTATAATTATGAGACTATATCTCTACCTACAAACATTGCGCCATTATTTTCATGTTTTAAGAAAATTGGTAACAGAATGACTATGTGATAGGTCAGGTATAAAAAAGTTTTATCTTTTTATATATAGGTACCAGTTTCAGAGAATGTATACAGAAATGCAGAGAAAATCTGATGATAAAATGAAGTCAAACAATCTAAAGTTATCAGTTCTTGAGAGAAAATGAACCAAGGGTCTTTGCCAAATGTTACCAGACTCCACACGTGGATTCAGAAAAACAGCCTGGCCTTCTTGCATATATTATGGTTGGCATCACTGATACTAACATAGAAACATTTCTTGCATTGGAATGCAACCACTTTGGCAAAAATTGGGCAGTGCCAGGATCACTGTGTTAGTTAATTAACTACTTCAGCAATGTTTTATTTGGAATTTTGTAGCAACCCTGGAAACAGAGCTAGAAAATAAGGTACTGTACATGCCTTTGCATTGTTTTCAGCATCTGGACAATTGTTCTTGGTTGACCACTGCAACCAGGATCCCAAGTAAAGGTAAAGTAAGAAGGCCACAATCTCAAGAGTAAGCATCCACATGAGTCTATGTGACAGCCACTCAAAGGGGATAAAAAGGAGCAAGAAGCCCCTTCCTTTCACTCTACTGCCATACCATGAAAATATAAACTTACCCTTTGCTGCTGCGCCTTCTGAATGGTTGTGATCTGTTGGGCTACTACAGACAACACTTCAATGTCAATGCGGTTGAACTCATCAAAGCAAGCCCATGCTCCTGAGCTGAGCATATAAAAGAAGGGCAATGTCAAGAATCCACAGAGGTAGAATTTTTTATTTACAAGCAATTCCATCAGTCTTAAAAGTTATGGGATATTAGAGAGAGAAGAGAGGAAATCAGTATTATAGTAATATCTTCTGGTCTGCTAGGTGTGTGAATGTGTAGATGCCATATTTTAAAAGGCACCTCTATCACCAGGGTCATATTAACACAATATGCCTCATAGATCTTTTTATTTTTTGTCCACAGTTCTATTGGTGTGGGTTGTAAAGCTCAATCAGCTGAAGTCCCAACTGTCTTCAAGGGCTCACACATAGAATACCTTAGACTAGTGTGATCAAGAAGCTGTTACAGCATACAGGACAGCAACCTGATCTTTTGCCTCCAGAAAAGACTGCAGCAGGTAATTCATTGAGCAGAAAAAGCATGCTCTTTGGATGTGAACCAGCATTGCTGGATCCATAAGTCTGGTCCCTAAAGGTTATTAAGAATAAGTATATTTGAATAGGCAGATGCACCCATCCTAAAATACTCTATTTTGCTTGGATTGGGATTTGGTTTATTTACTCTCACCCAGTTTGTAATTGATAATCAGGCAGTCATTCATGGAGAAACTTGTTCCACTTGATGAAGTAAAGAAGCTGGGTACCATCAGCATAGTGAAGACCCCACATGCCAAACCTTCATACCCTACCATATTAATGTGTGTGTGTGTGTGTTAAGTGCCATCAAGTTGCTTCCAACCTGTGGCAACCCTATGAATTCATGACCTCCAAAACATCCTGTCATCAACACAGTCTTGCAAACTGAGGGCCACGGCTTCCTGTACTGAACCAATCTATCTCACGGTGGGTCTTTTCCTGCTGCCTTAAACTTTTTCTAGCATTACTGTCTTTTCCAGAGACTCATCTTCTCTTAATGTGACCAAAGGACAAAAGACTCAGTTTAGTCATTTTAGCTTCTAGGGAGAATTCAGGCTTGATTTGATCTAGAACCACTTAACAAGTAATAAGTAGCACCATTAATAAGTAGCATCATATTTTTATACCTGGCTAGTCCTTTCAGGAATTTCCCCATTGCCATGAAGTCAAGCTGATCAGAGCAATTAAACACTACAGTTTGGATAGCTAAAGCTTTGCCCAGATCCTTAGTTGTTTCTGTTTTGCCTGTTCCAGCTGGTCCTGCAGGGGCACCTCCAAATTTCAAGTGCAAAGCTCCGGTAAGTGTCAGGTAGCATCTATCGCAAAGAATAAGAGAATCAACCCATTTTCTGACTGGAAGGGATCCTTAAGTTTTCTAGTCAAATAACCCACACTACAAAATTTAAACATAAGCATTACAAAGTGCCAAATAAGAAGAAGTTCATACAGATTCCATTTAAAGAGCACCATAGACTAAGAAGATTGTAACTGCAGAAGAGAATCGCATTTAGCAAAACAAATTCAACTTAAATATATGAAAATGACATGCTGCAAGAAAAAAAAAGTTTAAAAGCATTCACTAGCCAGCCTGATCTAAACATTCTTTCCAACCTCCCAGTTTATGCTCGGTTAGACCTATAACATGCCAACAAGATAGAGCTAAAACATGCATCTGATAAGGCCCCTGAGAACAATTATCCTATCATTTCAGAACCCCATTTTATATCCTTCTTGCTGTCTCCTGCAAAAGCACCAATAATCAATACTGATGCTCATCACCAGGCATAAGAATTTTATATGCAAAAGTAGGCCCTATGGAATTATTCCAGACAATGAAGATTCATCATTCAGTATTAGTCACAGAGGATCACTTGCTTAAATTGCTTCTGCAAATTACTGCCAAATTGTATGGCCATATTCTTATTCAATCTGGAGAAGATTCATTCCATATTCCATATAGATGCATGACTAATACATTGTCCTTAATAAAGACAAATATAGAAGTACTGGCTTACACATCTTTACTAAAGATAAACATTTTCCAAAAGGAAGCTTATGTTTCTCTAAGACACATGATGCTGGATCTCAGAACTGTGCACAGAGCAGAGCTTGCAAAATGAACTTTTCTAACTCTTCTTTCCTGCTGAAGACCCCTCTACCTCTCCCCCAAGCCCCAAGAGTTGGGAACCCCTCAGAAATGGTGGTATGTGCAAACATGACAACTTTGAAAGTCCTGCAGCTATCATACTATGAGTCAAGCAGAGTTGCATTGGATAGTTCTTGTCCCACAAACAGTTCCAGTACTGTACATGCATAGCTAATACTCGCCTATCCAGACTCTGTGCCTGACACAGTCTCTGTCTTCCTACTGGTTTATTATTAGCCAGTCTAGTTTATAAGAGCTTCTAGGTCCACTCTTGGACCTTGCCTGAGCAATCAGTGATCTTGCTATTTGACTGCCTATCTTCATGCATCCCTGTAAATTTCTCTCTCCAGCTGCATCTGCCCCCTGCACAGACCATCATTAACCATGATTTACTTGTTTACGTAGTTGGACTAAACTTACAATACAAACCAATGTTCTGACAACTTTCTCAACAAGACATAGAATATCTGAGCTACTGCTACTAGCATGTTCCAAAATTCCTTTCCTGGATCCTATCAGAGTTCTCCACATCCTCTGTTCATGACAATACAGACCATGGCTTACTTGCTTATAGACCTAGCAAAGGTGGCAGTGCTTATCCTTTAACTCTTCTTTCAAAGAAAGATCTATTTGTAAAGGACTACAGAGATATGTGGCTGTTATTCTAAGTATAATAAGGTTTTATACCTGTCAGTGAGAGGGGTGATTACCAGGCGTCCACTGTTGCCCAAATATTCGTAGCCATATATAAATTCAGCATTCACTGCCCGGATGTATAAATCGTCTCTTGTCCAATAGTATCTAATAATAAATTTAAAAAATCAAACATAAAATGTACACGGGAGAAAAACCATAACAGCTAATAAAGACATCAAAATCCACAACATTTTACAGTACTACTGTCTCACTCATCTGGACCATATTTTATTAATGTTAAACAATGTTTTTTCTATGTTAAAGTTGCATAAGTCATTGGTTCATGTGAACATTTCACAATTACATAAACATCTTATTTATGCAGATCAGAACAGTAGTACAAAATGGATCCTGCAAATCTCTCCCATGGCCAGGGAAAAAATAAAATTAATGACCTCATCAATTGATGTATAACTCTGTGGAAGAAAGACAACTTGTTAGCCTGGAACTATGGCTTTTCTAAGCACAATGATATAATCAGAAGCAGTTCAAGGTACATTATGATGATGACAATGATGTCTGAGGATCCTTTGCAAACCCTGTTAATTATTATGTCTATGGCTGTGTTTTGTTTGTATCCATCTGATCTATACAACTATTGCCTGAAAATAGCTTAAAATACTCAGCTTCCCTCCATGTGCAGGGGTTGGACTAGATGACCTGCAGAGTGCAGGGGGTTGGACTAAATGACCTGCAAGGTCCCTTCCAACTCTAACATTCTATGATTCTATGTTACCAGTAATGTCTAATAATAATATTAATAACAGATAAAAGGAAACCCCTCACCTGAGCTGGGAAATCCATTCAAAGTCATTTTCACTCATGACATTCTCTTCAATGAGTTTAGCTGCCACATCCTTGGCATGGACTTCAATCACAATGAGAGCAGATAACACCCCCCGTTGCATCCGAGACAACTTCCCTCGCACAAGTGCTACAAGATCACTCAGCTGTGTAAGGAAAGCAAAACAAGCCAGACAATGCCCTGGAGAAAAGATCATGCCTGTCTCTTTACAGTGCTTTAGCTAGCAATGTATGAAGCATGTAAGGAAACCAGTGTTCCTTATGAGAGAAAAAACAGCCACATACTTTGTTTAAATTTACTTCCAGAGGAAACCACAAGAAACATCATTGGACACTGCATATACTAAAACTTAGATTTCAAACTTTTATTTATTGCACCAGGCTGTACCAAATGTAGGGCAGTGGGAGCAGTCCGCCCCAGGTACAAGAAATAAGGGGGTGCACTGTTATACCCCAGAACGTATTCCAGGTAAAAAGAACCTGGCAAGATGAAGATCTCGGGACTGCAGCACAGGTATGATTGGACTAAAAGCTCCCTCCCAATTCTGTGCTTCCAAACTGCCTAGCAGGGTTTAGCAGGCAGCAGGGCTTTGAAAACGTGGCCAGGAGGCGGCTGCAAGTCACTTTCAAGATGTGGGAAGTTCAACTATTTGGCTGCAGAGTGGTTCTGGGGGCTGAAGCCAAGCTCTTCTCCCCCATTAGAACCATTATCAGGTCCAACTCTCAAGCTCTTGCCAGGGTGGGGTGAGAAATGGGCTGGTCACAGTGAATTGGAAAAGTGCAGCTTGGCAGAGCTTTTTATGGGAACTACAATATTAAGGTCACCGTTTCTCATTGTAAATCTTGCATCCCTCCTTCTCCCCCCGCCCCTAGTCCCTTGCTTGCTCACTGTTTCATATTTGAAATAAACAGATCTTCTTGCTGGGAAACACACACACACGGAAACCTTGCTTCTGATCTGACCAATGTTGTACTTCTGTCTATATAAATAACTATATATTAGAAACAAACAAATATTATGTTAGCACAATGTGAAGGTAGCCTTTTCTCTTCATCTGTAAGCCACTTCCGAGTAAATATGCTTAGGATCGGAGCTGCAGTCCCCTAAAGAAATCTCTTTTTTCTTCCTACATGTGGTTAAGTCTTCTTTCTCAAAAAAAAAAAAAGCTTGTAGCTCCATCCCATGCATGTGTTTTCTCAGAAGTAAATCCCACTGAGCTCAGGAAAGCTCTTCCAAGTAACAGTTTATAAGACGGTACCCTTAGAGGGCAGGAAGGGGGAAGAAGAGTTAAAGCAGAGGGTGGTGTTTCCCTCCCCCTCCCTGCCAGCAGTATTGAGAGACTTGATGATCTGTTCTGGATGTCAAATAGGCTATGCCACTAGCACCAGGTGTACCGAGTACATGGAACCATAGTGTTATGTCCGCTGACAACAACTAGGCAACAGCGACCTTACCGGAGCTTGGAGCTAAAGAGACAATAGGGACTAGGATCCTGAAACCTCAAGTGGTCACCAATAGGAACCTTCGTGGGAAGTTTAAACCCACCAATGGGACCTGGGGGTGGTCCACGGGGACTGTATATAGTTGGCCATTGGCTGGTATTGGGTTGTTCTGTTGTGTATGAGTAAACCACATGCTGAATATCATGCTGTTTCCTGATTCCTTAAATGCGTCGAACTCACTACACAACAAGGGCGATGAGGATGGGATCCTGCTGAGCTGGCCGGGCTGTGGAGGCATCAGAGGAAGTCCAGTACCTGAGGATGATCGTGGCTCCAGCCGATGAATCCAGAAGAAGATCAAGTGACCTCCACGCCTTCTTCGCCTCCTGCTTCACCTCCTCCTCCACCTCCACGCAACACTATGGCAGTTGCTCCTGGAGCAGGACTTGTCCCTCTGTTTGACACGGCCCATCTACATCACTGGGAAGCCTGGGTCAAGGGACTCAAGTCCATCCAAATCTTCTACGAGGTCACCTCCAATGAATGTAAGAAAGGTCTCCTCCTGTGGCCCCACCACAGTGCAGCTGGCCCATAACCCGCTCTCCCCCACGAAGCTGGCCGATGCTTCATTTGAGGATATAATCAAGAAGCTCCAGGACCACTTCGAAGATCGCGTGCCACGTGGCCTTCTATGCCCACCAACAACAATCACAGGAATCGATAGCAGAGTATCTAGCTGAGCTTTGCCGGCTTGCCTCGGAGTGTGCCTTGGGGACCCATCTCGAAACGGCCCTCCGAGACAAACTAGTTTTCAGGCTGAGTGAAGAAAAACTCCAATGCCACATCATGGAGGATGAGAAGTGCTCCCTAGTTTCTGCCCTGTCCACTTCCACGGCATGGGAGAGAAACTGTCCCTTCAGCATGGCCGCTGTACGCCAGACACAGGATGACAACATCGATTCAGGCAAAGAGGAGGTCCACCGCACCCAACAATCTTCCCGGCACTGGGATCAAGGCTCCGTATCCCGCTCCGTGCCTGACCAGGAGTGCGCAAGCTGCGGAGACAAGCACAACTGGAAAACCTGCCGGTTCCAGGATGCCAAGTGCCACGGGTGTGGCCGCGTGGGGCACATCACACGTGCCTATTGATCCTGGGGGTCCAGAGCCCAGCAGGCACTGCCACAGCCCCGCCAGAGAGCAGATGCCCACGACGAGGGCGACAACTCCAAGGATGAGCTCTATCTCCACGCAGCCGATCTAGCCGAACAGGTGTTGAGGCTTCCAAGCCAGTCCTCTGCCCCGAAGATCCAGGTCCAGGTCCAAATAGAGGGGTCCCCCTGCACTATGGAACTCGATTCAGGCTCTGCAGCCTCCATTATTTTGGAGGAGACTCTTAAGAAACTCTGTCCCCATGGGGGCTCCCACCTGCGCCCATCTACCCTCACCCTGACAGACTTTCAGAGGAACCACGTTCTGATAAGGGGTGTGGGAAGTTTCTGGGTCCAGTATAAGGGGTTTGATGGTCACTTGGACTTGGTGGTGGTCATGGAGAATTTAGTCAGTCTCTTCAGCTGAGTATGGTTCACCCCATTGGGAATCTTGATAGAAGGGGTGCAGCTATGTGTATTGCAGGACTTCTGAGAGGTCTGCGAAGAGTTCCTGCCCGTTTCTGACAGGATCCTGGGACGCTATACGGGCCCTGTGGTGTCACTGCAACGCAACCCGAGCGTGGCCCCCATTCAAATGCGCTCCAGAACAGTTCCGTTCACACTACGCCCAAAAATAGATGCAGAGTTGGAACGACTTGTGGGCCAAGGTGTCTTGGAGCCAGTCTCCCATGCTGCCCGGGAGACCCACATAGTCACCCCGGTTAAGCCAAACGGGGATGTCCGCATCTGTGCGGACTACAAGTGCACGCTAAATACAGCACTTCAGGACCACGCTTATCCAGCCCCGGTTATTAGCCATGTGCTGGCCTCCCTGGCAGGGGCAAAGATTTTTGGGAAACTGGACCTGTCCCAGGCCTACCAGCAGCTCCTGGTGGATGAGGCCTGCCGTGGTGCAAACTATCGTCACTCATAGATGGGCATTCAAAGTAAAAAGACTACAGTTTGGGATGAGCATGGCCCCCGGCTTCTTTCAACAACTAATGGACTCTCTCTTAAAAGGGATCCTGGGGGTTACACCATTTTTCGACGATGTGTTGATTGCCACGGCAATGCCTGCTGAGTTCGCCACCTGGCTGCGCACTGTCCTCCGCCACTTCCACGAGGTGGGCCTAAAGGTGAAGTGGGAAAAGTGTCTCCTGGGGGTTTCATCAGTGGACTTTTGGGGCTTCATGGTCAATGTGGATGGCTTACATCCTGCCTGGGGCAAAATCAAAGCCATCATGGAGGCTCCCCCGCCTAAATCCAAGGTGGAACTACAGGCGTTTTTGGGAGTATTGAACTTCTACCACGCCTTCCTCCCCCGCAAGGCAGCAGTAGTGGAACCCTTGCATCGCCTACTGGACAAGCAGGCCCCTTAGTCGTGGGGCCCCCAGCAGGCGGTGGCTTTCCGGGACGTCAAAGAGCTGCTTATCTCTAATAAAGTTCTGGCACATTTCAATGAGTCCCTGCCAGTCGTGCTGGCTTGTGATGCATCCCCCTACAGTGTCAGCGTTGTGTTGGCCCACCACCTCCTGGATGGCTGGGAGGTGCCCATCACCTACTACTCCTGGATGCTGTCGGCGGCGGAGCGGAACTATGCCCAGACTGACCGGGAGGGCCTGGCGATCGTGGCCAGGGTAAAAAAAATTCATGACTTTGTTTATGGCTGGCCCTTCACCATTGTCACGGACCATCACCCCCTCCTCAGCCTCCACCCCAGATCACCAGACTCCGCAGGTCCTTTCCCCACAGGTCCTGCAGTGGTCCATTTTCTTGTCTTGATACTCTTACTCCCTGCAGCATCGCACGGGCAAGGCTATGGGCCATGCTGATGCCCAGAGTCGCCTGCCCTTGCCGGTCATGGAGGAGGACCCAGCTCCGGCCCACCACATTCTGTAGGTAGAGGACCTTCCCGATCCTCCCCTCCAGGTGGCAGACATCACCCGCCACTTGGCCAGGGACCCCATCATCTCCCGAGTTCTGGGCTGGGTGGCGAGGGGGTGGCCTGCGGCGGTAGACGGGCTGGAGTTCCCAGCCTTTGCGGCCAGCCAGGACGAGTTATCCACCTACAAGGGCTGTTTACTGTGGGGAGACAGGGTGGTCGTCCCCAGCATACTGTGGCACAGGGTCCTACTGGCTCTACACAAGGCCCATCCTGGCATCATCCGGATGAAGGCCCTGGCCCACAGATACGTATGGTGGCCAGGGATAGACATGGAGGTGGGGGCTTGGGTAAAGTGCTGCCAGACTTGCCAGGCTGTCAGGCCCAATCTGCTCAGCGCACCCACCCAAGCCTAGAAATCCACCAAGACATTGTGGTCAAGGCTCCACGTGGATTTCACCGGGTCATTCCACGGGCTGCTGTTTCTAGTAATGGTGGACTCTTATTCAAAATGGTTAGAAATCAGCCCAGTCTCCATCACCTCCTCCAAAGCCACCATCCGGGTGCTCTGTAAGATCTTCACCACCCACGGGTTGCCGGACACCATAGTATCGGACAACAGGATGGCGTTCACCTCAGAGGAATTCCAGGAGTTCCTCTGCAGCAATCTGATCTGGCACATAAGGTCCGCCCCATTTCACCCTGCCACCAACGTCCAGGCAGAACAGATGGTGCATACTGCAAAGGAAGCCCTCAGCTGGCTGACAGAAGGGGACTGGGAATTCCAACTGGCGCGCTTCCTCCTGGCACAACAGACCACCCCGAACCCAGTCAGCGGGCACTGTCCCATGGAACTCCTCATGGGTCAACGGCTCGCAATTCTCTTGGACAGACTGCACCTGGACAGGGCCCCAGAGTCACACAATCTGTCTGAGCGGAGGGAGGCGCCAAGGGGGTTCTTCCCAGAGGACCCAGTCTACATCTGGAACTTTGGCAAAGGACCCGAATGGATTGCTGGCCGAGTCATCTGCCCCACAGGTCCGGTGTCTTACAAGGTCTCGACTGACTGCAGATAGGTCCTGTGGAAGCATGTCGAGCAACTGCGCAGGCACATGCTCCCAGCTCTGGCAGAGGGTCCGGCCCCGAGGGACACTGAGCAGGAGCTGCCAGACATCCCAGAACAAGCAAACTCTCTACGGGAGTTTGCAGGAGCCAACCCCCATCGCTGTGGCCGCCCTGGAAGACAGAGCGCCTGCTGCCGCCCCAGAACCAGATGAGGCCCCGCTGCCTCCCCCTCCAAGCACCCCAGCCATGGGGCAGGACAGGCTCTCCCGTCATCATCCCGGTGCCAACCTCGAGGTGTTCACGTGAGAGCACTGGACCTTCACCGACCTAAAGGACTACATCACTTAGGCTGGGTTTGAACTATGGGGGAAGGGGTGTGATGTCTGCTGACTGCCACTAGGTAACAGTGACCTTACTGGAGCTTGGAGCTAAAGAGACAATAGGAACTGGGATCCTGAAACCTCAAGCGGTCACCAATAGGAACCTTGGCGGGAAGTTTAAACCCACCAATGGGACCTGGGGGTGGTCCACGGGGACTGTATATAGTGGCCATCAGCCAGTATTGGGTTGTTCTGTTGTGTATGAGTAAACCACGTGCTGAATATCACGCTGTTTCCTGATTCCTTAAATGCGACGAACACACTACACAACACATAGTTCTAGGCAAGTTTTCCTATATAGATAATACCCAGACCCTGTTGACTCTGTGCACTGCTGCAGATAATAAATTTATTGATAACAGCAAACCAAAATCTATTGTATACTAGATGGGACAAAGTCCGGTAGGATGACAAAGGAACAAATAGTAGATACTTTGGTTATGCCAGGCCCCTATGTTTTCATGTTTAACATGAGTTGGCCAAATGTGAAACTTTTGTGCAGTTTGAGATCAGGACTATTTTTTACCTCTAGTAGGTAATACTGAAAGCAGGTTTTCCTTGCATAAATAATTATTTTAAGCACAAATTAAACATTTTTACCTGAGCACTTAGCTGTGCAAACAGCCTGGAGGACAAATCCCCAGCTTCCAGGGCCTCTGACACTTCTTTTGTCCAGAATGTTTGACATCCAGCAATGGTCACCTGGCCTGGCCAATCTAAGACCCATGTAGTCCGTGGTGTCTTTATTAAAAACAGATTATTTTAATAGTAAATACAACAGATTTCTTGCCTTAACATCACTGTGTCAAGATTCACCTCTAGCCAATTCTATCTTAGATACCACTCTGTTTTCTGTATAATTGAGTTGCTTGTTTATCTCTCCACAATACTTTCAGATTGCAAAAAAAAATCACTTGGTGTGATATCGTACTTACAATGCAAATTATCACATCGTTGAAGCTTAACTGAGATACTCTCTTAGTTTTTCAATCACTGTGCGAGGGAAGGACCAGAAGGACACACCAAGGGGAATCCTTGAAAGCTTTCCCTCAAGAGGGAAATTTCTTTGACTGAAACTCCCAATCCTAAATTTACTTATTTAAAACATTGCTATGCCACTTTCCCACCCAATTCGGGGTCCCTGAGGCAGTGAATATTAAACCATTTCAAACATTAAACATTGTTTAAACTACAAATATACATAAATTATTTAAGATGATTTAATAAAACATATAAACATATAAAAACAAAAACACACAAACAGGGAGGGCAGCTTATAAAAGTAAAGGAATACCAAACAAAACAAGAAAGTCTGCACCTGCTGCCGGAAGACAATGATAGAAGGAAACAGACAAATCTCCCTGGGGTAGGAGTTCCAAAGATTCATTGTCACAACTAAGGCCCTTTTGTGGGTTGAGACCTTTCTAACCTCAGATGGTAGGGGTACTCAAAGAACAGCCTCTGAAGATGACCTCTAAAGAAGTTGGGTAGATTCTTATAGGAGTAGGCAGTCCTTAGGGCTTTAAGGGTCAATACTAGCACCGTGACAATATCTACAACTATTTTTCCAAAATGATGTAAGATTTAAAGGGTTTCAATTATGTAAGGTTTAAATAAATACACCAGGCTGGTAGCTATATGCAAGGGTTTATAGTAGTGTCCAAAGGAGTCACATATGGCCTGCCAACACATATAGTGCAGCCTGTAGAGTTCCCAGTTTGGTAACTCATCAGGCATTGCTGGACTCCATGCCCTGCACTGCCTCAGCTCTGAGTAGGGCCCAGTTCAGCAGAGTCATGGCAGCTGGGTGACAATGAAACCGCTGGGTGACAATGAAACCTCACAAGAGATGGGTGTCAATCTTTTAGGCAAGCTGCCAAGAGCCACAGGTGCCTAGGATAGTTTTTTCCTTTAAAATATTAACAAAAAAGCAGGGAGCCGTTTCAAATAATGAAGGCTCATGGCTCTCAGGGAGCAGGTTTATTCCCTTGAGGCTAGGTTTGCCAACCTGGAGAAGCTAAAGGCAGAGAGAGAGAGATTTGAGGAAGACACCTTCAGGGATTTACCAGAACAGTACCACTCCTGGGCTGACAGCTCTTCTGCTGTTGTGGAGAGTGAGAGTCTCAAAGTTGGAGGGAGTCAGTCTAAGGAGGAAGGACGTTCTCCCTGAGAAGGGAATCCTTCCTTGGGTAACGGACCAATATCTTCTTGTAGCCCTGGGGGATACCCCTACAGGTCTGGGGGGGAGGTGGGCTTCTGGTAGTGGGTGATTCAATCATTAGGAATATAGTGAGTGGAGTCTGTGACAGGTGTTTTGACCACATGGTGACTTGCTTGCCGGTGTGAAGACTGTGGACATCACACACGGTCTAGATAGGTTGATAGAAAATGCTGGGGAGGAGTCAGCAGTCATGGTGCACATTGGCACCAATAACATTGGGGAATACAGTCATGTGGTCCTAGAGGAAATATTTAGGCAGAAGGTTAAAGGTCAAAACCTCAAGGGTAGCATTCTCAAAAGCGCTGCCAGTTCCATGCGCAGGACCAGCTAGTCAGGCAGAGGTCAGGGGTCTCAATGCATGGATGAAAAATTGGTCCCAGGAGGAAGGTTTTAGATTTGTTAGGCACTGGGGAACTTGAACCTGTACAAAAGTTATGGGCTTCAATTGAACCAAGAGGGAACCAGACTGCTGGAGAGCAATATAAAAAAGGTAGCAGAGCAGCTTTTAAACTAATCCCCAGGGAAAAGCCAACAGGAGCTGGAAACCCTCCAGCTTAGGACGGGTCAGTCCAAAGGGATGATTGCATAAATACTAAGGGTAATATATATATATATATTTTAAAAAATTAAATTATATTTTAACAATAAAGGTAATATTGATTGGAGCATAAAAGAACGTGGGAGTGAGGGCAGGATGGCAACTGAGGGCCATGTGCAGCAACTAAGGGGCTGAGGGAGGCTAGAGTTGCTGGAGAGGAAAACATATTATAGGTGTCTATTTGTGTCAATCAGGAGAGAAAGACTCCTTAGGAGGAGAGGAATCCTGTGTAGCCAGCTCTGAAGCAGCAGAAGCTGACAAGCAAGAAGATGAATTGCAGGCTTGTCAGAGTTCACAGCCACCAGCACCTTCCAGCCCCATTCCAACAGATGAAGCCCAGGTGGTCGTTACCAGCACACCAGTTTCACGCACACCCTTTGAGTGCCAGAGATGAAGGCTTAGAATGGAGTTCCAGGAGAGAAGACAAAGTGCATAGCTCCTGGCCCAACACCAGCTGATTGCTGATGATAAGTAGCTACAGGGTGACAAGAGAAAAAGCCAAGAATTAAATTGAAAGTGTTACAAGACTTTAAAGAAAATGTGGGTTTTGCTTTACCAGATTGGAGGATATATTATAAAGTGGCCTGCCTGGTGTGGATGAGAGACTGGATTCTGTTAGATAATCAAAGACTTTTAGCCCTAGAGGGACATGATTTAAAGTTAGGGTGGCATGCTTTTGCTTGGTGTGGGAAAGCAGTTGGACATAAATATTTTAAAAATCATTTGATAAGAAAATCACTATTAACAACTTGGGGAAAAATCTTACCTTTGGTATATGATAAAAATCCAAGATGGGTCTCACCCCTGGAAGTCTTCTCATAACCAAGTTTAATCCCCTCAGATAGAATTTTTAGGTATGAAGATCTCTTAGATGATAAAGGACTTTTAAAAACAAAGGAAGAATTAATAAAGCAAGGGATTAGCCTGGACTGGTGGACAAGGGCCCAAATTGAATCTAGATACGGTAAAGATAGAAAAGTTGGTTTTTATTCTGAACAAAGTGTATTTGAGAAGTTGTGTACATCTAATGATAAACTGATCAAGAAAATCTATGTATTCATAATGCAAATGAAAATGGAAGATGAAGTGGTTAAAGACTGTATGGTGAAATGGATGCAAAATCTGGGTTATAATATTGATCTTACATGGTGGAGTAAACTATGTAAAGTGAATGTGAAAATAACTAAATCAGTGCCATTTAAAGAGAATTGTATAAGATGTTTTGCAGATGGTATTTAACACCAAACAGACTAGTTAAAATATATAAAAATACGTCAAATAATTGTTGGAAGTATAAAAAACATGTGGGTCCATTTTATCATATGTGGTGGACATGTGATATAGTGCGTACGTTTTGGGTTATGATACATACTCTTATACAGACAGTTTTGCAGATTTCAGTACCCTTTCAACCAGAATTGTTCTTATTGAACTGTATACCAGAGAATTTTGACAAAAATCAAAGATATTTTATAATCCATGTAGTAACTGCAACTAAAATTTTATTTGCAACTTATTGGAAACTTCCATCAACACCTTCTGAACATGGTCTAAGTGAAGATTATGGAAAGCGCAGAAATGGATAAATTGACTTCGATGTTAAAAGGGCAAATGGAAGAAGACTTTGTTGGACTATGGACTCCATTTTATAATTGGATAAGAGAGAAATATAAAGATACGAACTTTCTAATATTATAAGATTAAGAAGACTTTATGAACTTTTTAACCTCACAGTTTATCTGTGTATAACATGAAATGACAAGTAGAGAAAAGTTACATGCAGAAAATCATTACTTTTGTTCTTTCCTCTTCCTCTTCCCCTTCCCCCTTCCTCATCCTTGTGTACTTTAAAAATTTATCCCTGAGTATCTGCAGGGTTACTCCCAAGTTGTTGGCTGCAAGTACGACCTTGCAACAGATGCCTATAAAAACCAGTCAAGAGTGCAGCTTGTTGCAGAAGAAAAACCAGCTTGGTGCAGAAGCAATGAGTCTCCACCTAGTGAACTTTGTGACCATAGCTTCTGATTCTGCTCCACTCCAATGACCTTCAAATTGGCTTTAAACTTGGATATCGGAGCTGCTTGTTCTTATACGTGACCTTGGCCCCACAATATGCTAACAATGCTTCCTAAACTCCCATCCACTCTCTTATACCTGTTTTATACTGATGACATCTTTATTGTCTGGATGGTAAAGAAGCCCTGGACACCATCAACCAGGCATTCAACGATTTTCACCCCACCATCAACCAGACAATCAACCAATCCATGCAAGAAATTCATTTTCTGGACACTACTGTAAAAGTACACAATGGACGCATAGACACCACCTTATACCGGAAACCTACTAACCAACAAACATACCTACATGCCTCTAGATACCATCCTAAACATACCAAATGATCCATTGTATACAACCAGGCTCTATGCTACAACAGTTCAACGCATCATTAACAACTTACAACCTCTACTGGATAATGACAGTTCTCTTTCACAAGTACTGGGGGGCAAACCTTTTCTTGCACACAATAATGCAACATCTAATTTGAACATGAACACTGGAACCAGAGCTTGCAATAAACCCAGATGCCAACTTTGCTGCCACATACACCCAGACAACATAATCACTGGACCTAACAACATCAACTACACCATCAGGGGCTCATTCACTTGCTCATCTTCTAACATTGTATATGCCATTAAATGTCAACAGTGCTGTTCAGTTCTCTACAAAGGGCAAACAGGACAAACCCTACGCCAGAGGATAAATGGACACATATCTGACATCAGGAATCATAAGACTGAGAAACCTGTAGGAGAACACTTCAGCCTTCCAGGACATTCAGTGGGTGACCTCAAAGTAGCTGTTTTATTACAAAGGAAAAACAGGTTGCTTACCTGTAACTGATGATCTTCGAGTGGTCATCTGTGCAGTACCACAATCCCACCCGGCCTTCCCCACTGCTGGCATCTCCAGTTTTCCTTCTTTGCATTCTTTGGCCTTGCCGGTGGCGGTCGAAGGAACTGAGTGGGAGGCGGCTCTCTCCCCCGCTCTGGGCATGCGCAGTGCATGTCTCCACCCCAGGGCGGGAAGAGAGCCCGCCAAAAGCTCTTCCGAGGTGAAGCTCTAGAAGATTCTCCGATCGAGGTCATGCGGAGGCACCCAACCCATGTGTGGTACTGCACAGATGACCACTCGAAGATCATCAGTTACAGGTAAGCAACCTGTTTATCTTTGTCGTGGTCTCTGTGCAGTCCCACACATGGGTGATTACAAGAGCTGAACCAGTTGGAGGAGGGAGCTGGCAGCTGCAAAGGACACAAAAAGACTGGTTAAGACACAGCATCATCATCAAAACAAATCTCCCACGGGTCCTACCTGAGGGTGCAGCAGGATCAGGCGAAGAGAGATCGCAGCACCGTCTGACCGAAGGCAGCATCCCGTCGGGCTTGGACGTCGAGTGCGTAGTGGGTCACGAAGGTCGATGCCGAGGACCATGTAGCAGCCGCACAGACGTCTTCCAACGGGACACCCGCCAGGAAAGCAGCGGACGCCGATACCGCCTGTGTAGAATGGGCAGTGAGACAGGTAGGAACAGGTTGATGCGCCAGCTCATAGCAAAGGGCTATGGTGGACGTCATCCATTTAGAGAGACGTTGAGAGGAGACTGGCTCCCCCAGCCGCGGAGGACCATAAGCTAGGAACAGCCGAGGAGATTTACATATGGGCTGTGTCCTTTGCAGATAGAAAGAGAGCACTCTACGCACATCGAGACAGTGCAGGGCTCTCTGAGAGGCATCAGCTGAGTTCGGAAAGAAAGTAGGTAGAACAGACAACTGAGAAAGATGAAAGGCAGAGATGACCTTAGGGAGGAAGGAAGGATCTGTTCTAAGGACCACCTTCTCCCTGTGAAAAATTGTATAGGGGGGATCGGCCCTAAAGGCAGCTAGCTCCCCTACCCTGTGTGCAGTGGTAATGGCTACGAGAAAGGCCGTCTTCCAGGAAACTAATCTGAGGTCAGCGGTAGCCATTGGCTCAAACGGTTTAGCCATGAGTTGAGAAAGGACCAGAGACAAGCACCAAGAAGGCACCACCTTCTGGGACAACGGGGAGGGGACGGAAGGAATGACAGGAGAGTTGAAGCAGGTGTGGGAACCAGACCTGGCGTGGCCATCACGGAGTGATTAGAATGTAGGAGGTGCCGTCTGCACGAATCTTCTGCACGACCCAAGAGATGAGAGGGAACGAAGGAAAAAGGTAAAACAGGGTTCTGTTCCACTTGTGGAGAAAGGCATCCCCGAGCGACCGAGCAGACGGGGGACCCCTGCTGAAAAACAGGCGACATCGAGCATTGTCGACGGACATGAAGCCGTCGACAGATGGGTGACCGAACTCTCGAAACAGAGGTCGAAGATACCGGAGGGGAATGGACCATTCGTTGTCCGACGAGGCAGAACGACTCAACTGGTCTGCATCGACATTCTGATCCCCAGGAATATGGATCGCCAAGAGTGTGATGGAGTGATCAAGGCACCAGGACCAGAGGTCTATCGCTAAGTTGCAGAGACGAACAGAGGCAGTGCCACCCTGTTTGTTGACATAATAAACAGCCGTGGTGCTGTCGGAAGCCACTTGGATGACATGGCCTCGAAGGGTCGGGAGAAAGGACTGAAGGGCCAGATAAACTGCTTGCAAGTCCAGGTAATTTATGTGGCAAGTTGCATCTCGAGCAGACCAAGCCCCTTGAACAGTGAGCGTTCCGCACTGGGCTCCCCAACCCCAGAGGGAAGCGTCTGTGGTCAACAGCAACTCGGGAGGAGGAGGTCGAAAGGGCATCCCAGAAAGGAGGTGGACGGGTTGAGCCCACCACTCGAGAGAGTCGAGGACGGTTTGCGGGATCGACAGAATCGTGTGCCAAGGCCTCCGGAGAGGATCGAAGGTGCGGAGGAGCCAGAGCTGAAGCGGCCGCATTCTCAGCCGGGCGTTGCGGACAACGAACACCGTGGAGGCAAAGTGACCGAGGAGCCTCATGACAGAACGATTGTTGGGGAGACGTCTGAAAGGGGGACACCATCGCCCGAATGTCGGAAGCCCTCGATTCCGGGAGGAAAGCCACTTCGAGGTTGGTGTCAAGCCGAGCCCCGAGGAATCGAAGGATTTGGAGGGGCTGAAGGGAGGACTTGGCGATGTTGATGCAGAGTCCCAGGGCATGGAGGAGGGAGAGAGTCTCCTGAGTGTCGTGGAGCAACTGATCCGGCGTTGGAGCTATGAGAAGCCAGTCGTCGATGTCAGGATAAAGAGTGACTCCCCGTCGATGGAGCTCGGCCACCACCACAGCCATCAGCTTGGTGAACACCTGCGGAGCTGCAGAAAGGCCGAAGGGAAGCACTCTGTACTGGTAGTGGGCATCTCCAACGGCGAACCGGAGAAACCGCCGGTGTTGGGGATGGATCGTGACATGGAAGTATGCATCTTGGAGGTCGACTGACACGAGCCATGCCGCCCGTGGAATCAGGGGAAGGATCGACTACAGAGTGACCATTCTGAATTTCTGATACCGAATGTAACGGTTGAGATCTTGAAGATCCATAATTGGTCTGAACCCGCCGTCTCTCTTGGGAACCAGGAAATACTTCTAGTAGAAGCCGAGAGTTCATTGCGCCTCCGGGACAACCTCAATGGCCCCCTTGGCAAGGAGAGTGGAAACCTCGAGATCGAGGAGAGGGTCTGGAGGCGTGACGACAAAGTGTGGGAGGATTGGAGGCGAAACGAACTCTATGGCGTACCCGACCCGTAGAATAGTGAGGACCCAAGAGTCAGTTGAAATTTCTTCCCAGGCTGGTAGAAAGGGGAAGAGACGGGTCCGAACAGAAGGAGTATACGACTTCGGGGAAGGGAGACGGTGAGGACAGTCAAACAGACTATTTAGGCTGTGGCGGCTTTTTGGTAGGTTAGGAACAGTGTTTGGAAGACAGGCGAGAGTCATAGGGCTTCCTTCTCCATTGGGAATGAGGTGCCGGAGACGGGTATCATCTGGAGCCGGGAGGCTTCCAAGGACGGTTCCGAGGTCGGTAAGGGGCCGCCGAGACTCCGAGGTTTCGGGCCTGTTTTCGGCTGTCATCAACAGCTTTTAACACTTTATCGGTGGTGGAGTGGAAGAGGCCATCGCCATCAAAGGGAAGGTCTTCGACACGGAACTTGACGTCTGGTTGCAAAGAGGTGCCCCGCAGCCAAGCATGATGCCGGAGACCGATGGAAGAGACCAGGAGTTTAGATGAACAATAACAGCATGACGAACTGAATTGATCTGCTGCTTCAATATGGCACAAACCTCAGACAAGGCAGCTGAGAGAGTGGGGCGATGCTCCTCTGGAACGAATTCCAGGATAGGACGGACTGCATTGGCGATGTTGAAGGCGTACGCCGACAGATAGGACAAATAAGTATCGATACGAAGATTCATGGAGGCCAGAGAGTACATCTTCTTGGCCAGAAGGTCCAGCTTGCAACCCTCGCGGTCAGGAGGCGCAGACTGGCGAACAGGCTGTTTTGATCTCAAGGAAGAGTGGACAACCATCGAGTTCGGTGGTGGCTGAGAAACAAGAAATTTGCCAGGATTCTGTTGAATTTTGTAGAGGCCGTCATAACGCCTCGAAACTGGGGGGATCGAGGCCGGGTGCTCCCAAGACTCTTTGAGAATCGAAAGGTGGACAGGAAGCAAGGGCAGGATGGTGGATGGAGGAAGGTCGGCTTGCACCAGTCTGTGAACCACGTCGGTCACAGCTGGGGATTCTGTAGAGCCCTGGACTTGAAGAGCAGTTGCCATCCTCGTAGCGAGCTCCAAATATGCTTTAGGGCCCTCAGCAGGAGAAATCGACCCAGAGCGTCGACACTCGTCCTCGATCCAAGAGACCTCGGGATCGAACTCCACCGAATTCGACCTGTCTGAGATCGACATGGGAGAGGAGGATCGTGGTTGAATGAGATTGACGACTGGGTGCTCGACTGGAGGACGGTACTGAGGTTCCACTGGGGAACTCTTCGGGCATCTCGAGGTCTCGAGGGTTTGGAAGGCTGTTCCTGAGGAAGGGAACGGGCTGAGGCAACCAACATGGAGCACCGAGGGCGGTCAGGGACATAGGTCCGATCCACACGTTCAGAATGCCGGATCCGATCATAATGGTGCCTCTCTGGTGTCGGGGACCTGAAGTAGTACTAGGCCGCGTCTGGGCGTTCCCGACGTTCCTCGAAAGACCAATCAGAAGGGGAACCGGACGATGATGGAGACTGCCTACGGATCAGTCTTCTCCGGTCGTACCGTGATCGGGACCGCGAATGGCAGTGCACTGCAACAGAGCCCTCGTCCAAAGTGTGGACTGGGGTAGTAGAACGCCTCGCTGGAGACCGGGAACATCCTCAAGGGGACAGGTGTGGAGGCGACCTCGTCGACTGACCCAAAGGGATCAACCCGGAAGGCGATGAGTGGGTATGCTGCAGGGTGTGTTGTCGAGCCGCAGACTTCTGAGAGGTCGAGGCCAGAGTCGGCATCGACATCAACAGCCCAGTCACGACGATGGGGTCCACCCTCGAAATCGAAGCAGACGGCGGGGCCTTCGACTTCGAAGGGGTCTTATCTTCAGCCCACTTAGGTTTCGAGGAGGTGTCCGATTTTTTGGCCGCAGAAGCCTGGGAAGCCCCTGAGGACATTGTAGGAGGTAGAGCCGATTCTAAAAGAAGAGCCCTGAGCCTAACCTCTCGATTATGTCGAGCTTGACGAGTGAAACTTGCACAGTGAGGACAAGTATCCACTCTATGGGCCTCACCCAAACAAGTTAGGCAAAAGTCATGCCCGTCATTAGATGGAATCTTAGCGGGGCAACAACGACAGACTTTGAAAAACCTGTTTTTTCCCATACAAAGTCCCCACCCACCCTCCAAAGAAAGGGGGGGGGAAGAGAAAAGATAATAAGAATTTTTTTTTATAAGATAGAAAAGACAAAAAGAGGAAAGAGGAAGATAGCAAAGGAGAAGAAAAAGAGATATACTCAGCTGAGGCGACGATAGGAGGGAACAGCAACAACGAGGTGTGAACGCGAAGGCGGTCGAAGAAGAACGGAGTGGGAGGTGGCTCTCTCCCCGCTCTGGGCATGCGCAGTGCATGTCTCCGCCCCAGGGTGGGAAGAGAGCCCGCCAAAAGCTCTTCTGAGGTGAAGCTCTAGAAGATTCTCCGATTGAGGTCGTGCGCAGGCGCCCAACCCATGTGTGGGACTGCACAGAGACCACGATGAAGATCTTCAGGAACAGAATGGAAATGGAAATCACTGAATTACAATTACAACAGCTCAAACAAAAACCTCCCCAGGACTCAACAAGGATATTGGTTTCTTATCTCATTACATATGCTAACTCATTCAGTCCTCACATATATATTCGCAAGAAGGACTATACATCCTCTGTATTTTAGTGTATTTCTTTTTCAGAATAGTACATTAGAATATTGAATATAATGCAAGGAATATTGGAATGTTTTGTGGACAGAACACTGCACCCACCTCAAAGAAGAAAAAAATGATGTTAAGTTACCTCTACACCTGAGAGGAGATGAATGGAGAGTCTCAGTTTACTTCTCACAATTAGAAAAGATACCTTTACACATTTATCTCATATTTTGACATATTTATTGCTTTACTATTTCCCCCCTTAATTAATTCAAAACAACTGTTAACCTTATAACCTTAGCTTGTTATTTAGTTTTGTCTTCGCATATCTTAAAACATCATCATGTTACATGTTAATTTGCTGTTCAGCCTCTGTCTATAAGTTTACCTTCCATTCCAATATATTTGAAAAAGTGTGCATGCACACGAAAGCTCATACTTTGAATAAACCTTTGTTGGTCTTAAAGGTGCAACTGGACTCTAAATTTGTTCTACTACTTCAGACCAACACGGCTGACCACCTGGAACTATCTGTCAATGGCTATTAGCCAAGGTAACTAGATGGACACTGGTCTGATCCAGCAGGGCTCTTCTTGTTCTTAACTATGGCCCTGTCCCCTCTTGCATTTCCATGAAGTCTGTCTCCTTTCCATGAGCCCCAGGAGCATCACTGGGCAGCATGCTCATGGGACAGTCCTTTAAAAGGATTCTTTAGAAGAGCCAAATGAGACATGCCTTGAATCTCTGCTAGGGATGCCAGCCTTTAGGTAGGATCTGGAAATTCCCTGGAATTACAGCTCATCTGCAGACTACAGAGATCAGTTCCCCTGGAAAAATGGCTGCTTTGGAGGGTGGACTCCATGGCATTGTAAACCACTAAGGTCCCTGTCCTCCCCAGGCTCCACCCCCAAATCTTCAGGAATTTCCTAACTTGGAGCTGGAACTCTACTCCCCATCCCCGCTGTGTGGCTGAGGGGGACCTGGCAAACCTATATCTCCCACATGCAATGGAGAGGCCTAGAAAGGATGGAAGATGATGAATGGCTGATTAACACCCCCCTCCTCTTCCTGAGCTGTAGCCACGGAGACCTGGAGGCCAAGAGTCTGATCCAGCAAGTACTGAGGTTTATACTATGCTATGAGACAGAAGTAGGAAATTCATAATATGCAGTGGTAAGATCGAAGCACAAAGCTAGAAAGACAGAATGTTTCTAAAAATTAACTGAGGTGAAAAATTCTCTTGTTCCTATGAATGCCACTTGGGATTTTTTTTTTTGCTAGCTGTTTTAAGGCTGCTTAGAGAAAAGGTAGGATATAAATATTAAAAATGAATTTTAAAAATGCAATTAGCAAATCTTTCAACAGAGAGGCTGTAAATTAATTCTTGATGGAAAACATCCCAAAATTCACCATATGAATAACATGGATTTCTTGTACAGTTCTAAGCAAGACATTAGCCCTGTTCACAAGTTACAGTGAATACACAGAACAATCTGTGTACAGTGTACACTTGATTTTCCTTTATACGTGCAATGAGTAATTCTCATGTTACATTCAATGCATGTACAGCTTAATTTGTGACTTTAACTCCATATATATCCAAGTACCAGCTCCCGGTTTCATTTGTTGCCTCTTTCTTACAAACAGGAGTATGCACTTACATGCAGGTTGTATGGGTGTTCACTGTAACATGTCAGCCAGGCTACTTACATGTGGATAAACCTTGATTGCTCTTTCAATGTTGTCCCGCACACTGGCCTTCATGATCCTTTCAACTTCCAGCAGCCAGTCCTCCACATTGCCCGTGGGATAAATGGGAGAGAAAAGCTTCACTTCTTCCCCTTCTGCAGAATACATATGTGTAATCTGGAGATCTTCTTGAAAGAGCAGCTAATGAGATGAAAAGCACAACACGAGATGCCAAGTGAAGTGTTATTACACCTTTTTGGACAATATTTTAGTCCTCTTACGATAAACAATCAGAGGATATAAAACCCTTTCAAACAACAGACTATGTTGACTTTCATTATTGTAGGGTCTTACCACACCTGACTTGCTAGATATAATATGTGCAAAATTACCAATTTTATACATTGAAACATTACATGATATGTAGAACTAAATGTACTAAATGTATCATTACATGATAAAATGTAGAACTAAATGTAGAATGACATGCAGCTTGCTGAAAATTATTCAAACAACAGGCTCTAATGTCTGTCTAGGTAGGTACTGTCAATCTACTGTTCAGTTTGTTTTATTTGTTGGAATCAACTTACTGTCCAATTTACTGCTGCAGGGTTAAGCTGACAGTTTGAAGAAAAAAATACTACATAAATTCAAATCAGCTCATGTGGACTTTGTATGTCCACTAATATATTCCCTAAATGCTTATGCACCTATGAAGGCCACAATATGTAAATTTCTGTACAAACTGTGCCAATGAAAAACACCAACATAATAATCCTAATGATTAAAGGTAAAGCAAAATTGTCATTACCCCCAGATTAATCTGTCAGTAGCTTTCCACCTGACAAAATATGGACTAGGAGCAATAGATTAAAGCCACAATTCATCCCAGAGTTAAAATTTACCAACTGACATAGATGGGTTTAAGAAAGTCTACTCAATGGCTACACTGTGGTCTAAATATATCTTTGCGGTTGAGTTCATGGTCTTTTCTAAGGTATAAATGTATATATGTGTGTGTGTGTATGTATATACATGTACACACACACACATATATATATATGACAGACCTGCTAAAACTACTATCATACTGTTTATCTTTCTAAAGAGTCACTGGTTATATAAGCGAAGATTGTATTCCAAGCATGCAATGCTGCAATGTTCTTCTTTTATGCAGAGACACAGCATTCTGTTCCATATTCATTTCTAAATTTGGAAAAATATCATTTGCTATTAGAATCACGCTAGCATAGCAGAAACTAAATGCTTCAGCTATCTCCAGCTATACCACAATATAAGCATTCCAAAAGGAGGATTTGTGTCCTACCCCAGAGAGAAAAAGCTATTATTTACCCGTGCAATATTCTCAAAACACTTGCGGAGATGAGGCTGCACAGCTGTGGGGTCCTTGGTCTGAGACAGTATTTCCAACAATTCATCATCAGAAAGGAAGTAAAATCTGGAAAGAAAGAAGGCTTATGTTTTTGTCTCTGCTCTGCAGCATTCATTCTAGTAACAGCACTACTAATTAAATGCTGAAAATTAACTTTTTTGGCCTCAATCCTAAAAGCACTTACTCCAGCACAGAATCTGTTTAGCAGTGGATACTAGTGGGGGGCTGAGGTGACATCCTTTCTGAAAAACTGATCACAGACTATAGTGTGCAAAAGCCTGCATGTGTTTTATGTAAAGTGTGTATTTTCTTTAAAAAATGAAAAAATATAGTGGCTTGTGCATTGACTGAAGCACATAGGTGCAATCATATCACACCCATTTTAAAGCAGCTCCAATGGTTACCTGTACAGTAGAATCTTGACATTGGAAGGGAATCTTTTCCCAGGATCACCACAAATGGCCAAATCTGTGATTACTGGGAGGCAAGGGTCTACTGTCCAGTAGTAAAAAAATCAGTTTTCTAACATAATTTAATTATCATGGCACATTGGGCATAAATATAGGCTAGAGACTGTCACGTGATCAAATCACAAACTGCAACTAAGCAATCCACAAATGGGTCTGCCGTAGGGATCCAGGTATAATTCAAGGTGCTGATTCTTTCCTTTAAAGTACTTCATGACTGGGACTGGGACATTTTTTCATCCTTCCCAGCAATCTCTCCTGGTTGGTCCCTTGACCCAGGTTATTAGATCAGCTGTTCCTCATTCACAGGCTTTCTTAGTGGAGGCACCCTCTTTGTGGAAGTCTCCTGAAGGATGTTAAGAGGGCACCTAACTTGGCAGTTGTTAAAAAACACTGCTAAGCAGCATTGTTCAGGAGGGCTTTGAAGAAAACTGACATTGCTGTATTATGTCAAAAGATTGAGTAAAAGAAAAACAAACAATATATTTATACAAAAACAGACAGATATAAAAACAGACAGATACCTTAAATGAATCAAGAGAATGCCCCCTTACATCCAAAAAGTCTAATGTGTATCCTACAAATGGAGCTTATAGATAGCATTCTTTGGATGTGTGTTGGGGTGGTGGTGTTCGTTTGATTCATTTAAGACATGTGTCTGATTATATATAGATATGTTGTTTTCTTTCCCCCAACCTTTAGGGTTACCTAATCGATCTGTCTTTTTCCTCTTTTGCTGCTGATGCATGTGCCATTAGGGGGTTCAGAACATAGGCTGTGGGTGTTGCATTATTGTATGTTTTTATTGATTTTGGCTATTGATTTAGATCCATGGTGGTTGTCAGCTGCTTTGAGCCTTCTATACAGAGGGGAAGGGTGGGTTACAAATATTTTGTTAAATAAACTAAATGTGTTGCTATGAATTTAATTTCTGCATAGTTTGTCTCCTCCCAAATAATGAGGCTGAATGTGTTACCCAAATTGGCAGTCTCCTAATTAGTGGGGGAAATTAGCTTTGAGGAGACAAAGTGAGACGTGGGTAACTCAGATTCTCTTCACCCATGTATACAGTGATCTTTCCCTTCGATAACTCTCGAAATAAACAAGTCCGATGTGCAAATGGAAAGGATTTTATTGAAATGGGAATAAAAGGGAAATACAAACACATGGTTAAAAAAACTAAGATATCTAAGAAGAAATCAGGGAGGAGATGGGAGAAAGCAATTTTTGGGAGGTGATAGTTATCATTCTTGAAGAGTGAGGTCTGCGGAGACAGCAGTGAAATGACCAGCATTTCACAAAGAGGAGAAGGCCCACACAAAAGTGGGGATGTATGTATGGGTCCCAGAACACACACACTGCCATGGCACGGTGTGCTACAGTTATAGGGAAAATGTTCCCTGGGGGCATAACTTGATGGGGTTTTTTTTGAGATTAACAATGATTTGGAGGCACATGATGAGTTTTCCTGAGGGTTTTCCTGAGGTGAACTATAGGTGTTAATGTCTCTTGATGACCCTTTCAGTATCGGACAGGAAAGCTAACAGGTTTTGTGAAAGGTGTTAAGTGTTGCTTAATTAGGGTAAATGGGTGCGAGGGAGTGAGGCTGGGTCATATGATGGGATTAGTCCAAGGTGAGGCAATCTGTCTAAACTATATGTCCAGGCCTGTCCTGGCTGACATCCATTTTGTGTCATTTTCCACTGCATTTTATGGTTCAAGGGGCATACTCAGAGACACCCTCCACTCCTTCACTATTGCTCCAGAAAATTTGTTTAAATTTAAATACTGAAATTACCTTGGAAAAGCTCCTCTCTTGGTCTCCAAGTACTCACTTAGGCCTTTCTGTACTAGGTCCAGCAGTTTATTACATTCCCGCAACTTTTCCAGCAGCCTGGGTTCAGGGCACACAATAATCACCTGGGAATGCCATGAACAACATTTAATTCTGTGAGTACCTCAATAACTTAGTCACTAGAGCAGATATGAAGCAAAGAGCAAGTAATGTTTAAAAATGCTGTGAACAAGGTTGCCAGGTTCTGTCCACTCATCGATGGGGGATTTTGGAGGGGATTTAGTGCTAAACTCCAAACCCACCTCAGACTATGGTTTCAAATCATGGGTTGGAGCTAAACAAAGTTTGTCCAGTTTGGACTGCACAGCACAGTATGGTTAGATGAAACTCAGAAATAGAAGGGTAGGAGGAACCATGAGATCCACAACACATCTCCAAACAGCCAAATGAAAGAGTTCAGTTAAATAACTCATGTGCAAAAAATATGCATGAAGATTGAGCAGCAAACTTACAGGGGATTCACAGTTCTCTGGTGTAGGGAGATGGAATTATTATGAGGGCTGAATTTGCCCAACTCTCCTAATGAGTTTATTACTTCAGTTGGCGGGAAATGATTCCAACAAGGGGGAAAACATTCTTAGTTATAATAATAAAATGTAGAAATGCTTTTCAAAACACTCCAGTAAAATATGAATAGAATTAAACCATGCCTATAGCCTCACCTCTCTGTTTTCCTCAGCATTCTTCATGATCTTTCTCCACATCCTTTCCATTGTTTGGTATCGTTTGCTTTCCACTGGCAGTTGCCTATTGATATCTTCTGAACTGAAAATGGGCTCTAGATAGAGCCAGGCGCGCTGGCATGTCAGCCATTCCTCTAAAACATCCTAGAAGGAATGCACATCAGGACAAGCACTGGAGTAATTAGCTCAATATTTATGTTCTGGACTTAAATTAAAAATAGGAGAAAGGAAAATCTGCCCTTGGAATAATTGCATTAGTGTGTATTCTATGATAGTTCAAATGATCACTCACTGTTTCACAGTAAATATCCTAGTGAGGTGAAAGGAGGGGTGCATTAAGGGGCTGGACACTACCATTTGATACCATGCAAGAAAAGTTTAAGGTTAGAAATCCAGCTTACAGTAACCAAACATGTACGAAAGAAAGAACACAGCAAAAAAAATTGAAAAGATGAAAAAACTACTAGGAAAAGATACAGCTGAGCTTCGTTTAACATAATACTTCTTTAATCCAATTACATTTTAAAAGCCTCACAAAATAATTCAGCTTTGCAGCAGTACTGAAAACCCATTCAACAGGGGCCCTCATCACATCCTCAGGAAGACCACATTTAAATCTCATTGAAATCAAAGCTTTGCTAAATTCTTCAATACCTTCAATATTAGTGAGAAGCGGCATAATGGTTAGCACTCAGATTTCTTTAGTATGAGAAATAGTTTTACCATTTCTTGGCTAGACCATCATGAAGGGAATTAGCATTTTAACAGCAATATTTTTATGGTCATTTGGGATATACTAATGCATCCTGGAAGATTTGAAGAGCATTGCTTGGCTACTGGAAATGCAGTAGAAGAATCTGTGGTGATATATGTTTTTCCAGAAGTGGCAGGTGATGTGAATCCAGTCATTCCAGACAGCAGTTGCAGCTGTAGTTTATATTAGAACAAAGAGGGGAATGTATCATTTGAGGCAAGGATTATTGATACTCAAAACTGGAAGACTCTGTGTCTCACAGTTCCAGAATGCCTACTGAAGAATTGGTGAGTTACTATTAAGAATAAGTTACTGCTTCTGTATTCCTGTCTTAGGTTATGCATTCAAAACTCTCCTGTGTAAAACACTGCCACACAGCTGTATCGGGGAAGTACTACCCAAGAGAAGGCACTCCTGTGCAACTTCTCTCATAGCAGAATCATAAGGGGGCTACAACTTAGAGCTCCCACCCAGTTCACGTTACTTCCCTCCATATATCTACAATGAAGAGGATGAATTGAAGGGGGAAATTTTGAAAGTTTGAGCTGGGGCATAGAGTTGTTTCTCCCTGATATGTATCTATAGCAAAGCCCCCACCAAAACTGCAGGGCAGACTGGTATCTTTTTAGAATTTTTCTTAGCTTAGATCACAATGGCCGTTCCTTCAACATACTTACTTCCTACAATATAATTCAACAAGCAAGTTTCCTTTGAATCTATAGATGTTAATCTAGGGCTAGTACAGCTTTAATGGGGGTGGGTTAAAGAAAACTATGAACCAATTTATGTCTACTTTTCATATTCCCAGTGAAATTAAACTCACACAGAATTACACTGCTCACCTTGGGCTGTGGAATAGCTAGGCTCTACAAATGATCTAGCTCATATTCAATCACTTAACTCATATAACTGCACAGAGATTGCAATGAAGAGTTAAAGAAAGTAATTACTTGCAAAATGACCCTGATGTTTGTTTGTTTGTTTAGATTACTGTTTGAAGTGTCAGGGCATAGCCAGGTTCAAAACACCACTTTCTTGGCACCTGATTAAAGCTGCTCTGAGCTCCTCCATCCTTGTTGGTACTGGCAGGTATACAATATCTCTCAGAGTCAGGCTGGAGGTTAAGAAATTACTTTGCTCTCTCTGCTCGTCAAATTTCGTGGGCAGACAGGTGTGTAATTAAGTGTCTTCTTCCAAACAGGCGGCACTGAGACTTGTGTGGATGGTCAGAAAGCCATACAGAAAAATAAATGTGTGTCGAGACTTTCTGAGACTGAGATGAAGATGAGGAGCACCTCAGTCCTCAACTTTCAGACTAGGCTATGTAACTGCAGGCAACAACACTGTCACTATGATGACATGCAATGGAATCCCTTGGCTCTTACCCACTGCTTATGGCCGCAGATAACAATTTCTTGTAGCAATGCTACAGAAAATTGTGGCTTATCACATAGTCTGCTTCCTAAGGCCTTCTTGAGTTTTATCACTGTCTTTCTACTATTTCACTCTCCCTTCCCTCCTATACTTCACTACCATGAGAGAAAATATGTGTTATAATTTCTGGTGACGCATTTCTTCCCTGATAAAAATCTCAGCACAGCCACCAGGTGGAACTTCTGTGTCTTCCATGAAAAAAATAAAAAGGGAAGGAAAAGCCAAGCACAACTGCACATCCAACTCACAGCACAAATTATCACACAACTGCAAGCCAGACTCTCATGTCACCTGATTCCTTAGAGCCTCAGGTTCCATCTCCTTGTTGTCCTGAGACAGCCAGAAAAACTTGGCAGACTCTTGTTCAAACTCATAAAGATGGCTAATGCCCATAAATAAAGCAAAAGAATATACAATGAAAGCCTCCTTTTCTGTTTTGTCAAAGTACATTACGAATAACAGGACCATAAGTAATATCAGGCCATTGTGAAAGATGTGCTTCCATAGGCAACTAAAATAGATCTTTAAAGTGTGGAGTATTATACTACTAGACAGCAACATGTGTGAAAAAACATGCCTCCTCCTTTAGAAGCCTGGTTTATGCCACATCTTTATGAAACTGGGCAGGTGGTGGGGATAGGAGCATCTTAAAGTGCACCAAGCATGGGTGGAAGGAAGTGCTGAGCATTTTCTTTAACTATCCTTGCTTTCCCACTTGAAGCAACTTTATTTGATGTTCCTGGTGAATATTACTTCTAATCTTTGTGCTTCCCTGGGAGAAATATAATTAAAGGAGGAAGAGTAGACAAAGGGTTAAGCATCTCCCTCCCTCCTATCCTTAATGTTCTTTAAATTGCCACCCCACTGCTGCTTTATAATGTTTTGGCAGCTAATATATTCCTGACAGAAAGTTTCCCCCACTGTCACATGTTGTTGAATCCTGAAATGCTTCAATTCTTAATAGTGGAACCTGGGCACTCAGGGTTGAACCTAAAAAATAGTATGACTGAAATGTAAATTGCCATAAAATTTTTTTACTTAAAACACTATCTATACAAGGGGGCCTGCAACGACTCAGAGAGAGGGGAAATCCATTACCTCCCAGCTGGCTCCAGTTTCCCCTCCTCACCACTAGCTCTAGGCCACCTTCCACTCAACAGCCATGGGTCACTTCTGGCTTGTCCCCCTCTGTGCCAGCTCCATCCTGCCACTCTTCCTTGCTTCCTCCTCTTGGTAGCTGCTCCTGCTGGCCGTCATGTTTTTGTGTGCCATTTTGCCAACTGAACTATTTTTGGGTTGTTCGCACATGCACAAACTATGAACTTCTGGGGATGTTTAACCCACAGATTTTTTTTAAACTAACATTTTCTATTCCTGGAAACCTGGCAGTTTTATGGATTTGCCTATCAGATAAGGACCAGCTCTTGGGTATTAGATCCAGAGATTCCAACTGGCGAATTTTTATAGGATGGAAACCTGTGTTTAAATTGTCAGAAGAAATCAACCCTGAAAGTTCTATTCTCAGTACAGTCACAGGATCTAAAACAAAGCTCTAGGAATCTATAATGTGTACAGAGAATTCCCAATAAGCAAGGCCAGATCTCTGTGTATGCAAAGAGGAATACATACACAGAGGCATCACCAGCATACTGACATCCTCATAGCTACTTTCTTGGCATTTATCCACTTTGTTAGATTCCTATATGAGAACACAAAGACAAGTTGAAAGTACCTGTGTCATCTTCAATTTATTTTCCCATGTGTTGATCCTGTCCTCAAAGGGCTTCTTGAATGGTGAGAAGGACATACTTTGGGTCATGACAATGTGATCATCTAAAAGTTGAGAAGCCTCATCAGGACTCTTCATAATAAATGTTCCTGTTTCTTTGTAGGGAAGAATATTGAATAGGATAGATTCCCATTCATGTTCCATCTTATCCAAGGCCTAGGAAATGAGACACCATCATGTCTTTATACCTACAGTGCAAAACATTTGCCGCCTCAAAATTTGCAGTTAGTGGAAATAATAAAACAGTTAACTGATGGCAGAAAGAAAGAAATCTAGGAAATGGGAACTGCTTTCTACCAGAAGCTCTTTTTTTTGGTTAGGTCAGTACTTGTCAAACCCTAGCCACAGTGCCTAGAAAATTCATTACAATGCCTTGTTGGGGAGCGGTACTCTGCCAGATGACCCTGGCCTGCAGCATAGCCCTCAATGCAGACTGAGCACAGCATGAGCTGCTGCCCTGCAGGTTCACTGAGGGTCAAACTACACAAACTAAACAGTTGGGCATACATGGAGCCTTCTGTGCACATGGAACAGCAAAATGGGGCAATAACTCCCCCTCAGCACTGTTTCCACATGGGAAAAGGCAGGGGCCCTTCCTCCCCCAGCAACGGCATTCTGAGCTCATTCCCAGCTTTTTTTTTTTTAGAAGCCATTCCCAGCAGCTGCTATGTGATTATGAGGAATCTGACTTGGGTCCCAACATTAACATATATTTCTGCCCTGACTGCACTTACGTCTGGGACCACCTACCATGGTCCCCTCTTTTGTGTCTAAGTGTTCTAATCACATCCTCCTTTTTTACTGTCTCCTCATTGCTCTGACTCCCTTGTCCATTGCCTGGACCTTGTTTATAACACTGGGTGGTTTGAATGGTTTCCCTCCATTTTTTATCACCACTTTCCTATACTGAGTCATCAGCTGTTCAAACTTTGCTGCTGGACAAAGGAGGTGACTGTTTTGTGGCAAGGCATTTGAACTGGCAGGAGGGAAATTTTTTCTGGCACTTGCAGGTAACATGAGGGGAAGACAAGCACTCACAAGTTATTGATTGGAGGAATTTCCTTTTAGGGGAGTGCCAAGGAGGAGAAGAATAAAGTTAGTAAATTCTCCTCAGGCACACAAAACTTTGTGTGTGTGTGTGTGCGTGAGCATGCAAACACATACACACAGGGCAACAGTCAATATATAGGCAAGTGTACCCCTGTCTGTAGGCAAGTGATGGGGCCAGTCAGCTATGAAGCCATGACCAGGGCTTTCAAAACTTCCCTCTTCCCACCAAAAAAAGTTAGGGTAAGACTTGAAGTTTCTCTGGGAGAAGAAATGAGAAGGATGAACAGTTGTAGGAATGCAAAGAGAATTTTTGCACAAGTACCGATATAATCTTTACTCATTGCAATTGCTGGTTGGGGGGAATGAAACTGGAAATGAAAACCTGGTACAGTTAGCATCAGTCTGGCCATAGCAAAGAATTAAAATGTGACATAACAGTACTCCCTGAATGCAGAGAAAGAGGCACTTTTTATCTGACCCAGCAGGGCTCTTTCTGCAGTCCTACTTCTTCACCAGGGCTAGCCTGACACTTCTAGGGAGTCCACAAGCAGGACAAGAAGGCAGTGGAGGTCCTCTGCTGTTGCCCAGCAGCAACTCTAAGTTCAATGGCATATTGCCGCTGAATATGGAGGTTCCATAAATTTGTAAACAGCTAATAGCCATTGACATGTCACTGGAAGGCCTTAATGGGCGGAAGACACCATTTTATTTATACAATAATTAAATTTAGATTGCCAGCTAATTGACTCAGCAGATACTGAGAAATGACTACACTTTATACATCTGTGATCAAATATCCTGTGAGTTAAGAATGGCCTTGGACTACTTTTCGTTATAGCATGGTGATGTCTGATAACAATGGAGCCAGGTCTTCTCTGCAGGGACCAGGGGAGCAAAACCCTTCTGTTTAGTACAGTCTGTGCAGAGATAGTCTAGTTGGAGCTAACTGAAATAAACAGGTTGCTTACCTGTAACTGATGATCTTCGAGTGGTCATCTGTGCAGTACCACACATGGGTTGGGCGCCTGCGCACGACCTCGATCGGAGAAACTTCTAGAGCTTTACCTCAGAAGAGCTTTTGGCGGGCTCTCCCCCCGCTCTGGGGGAGGAGACATGCACTGCGCATGCCCAGAGCGGGAGAGAGAGCCGCCTCCCACTCAGTTCCTTCGACCGCCACTGTCAAGGCCAAAGAATCCAAAACAGGACATCTGGAGATGCCAGCAGCGGGGAAGGCTGGGTGGGATTGTGGTACTGCACAGATGACCACTTGAAGATCATCAGTTACAGGTAAGCAACCTGTTTATCTTCGTCGTGGTCTCTGTGCAGTCCCACACATGGGTGATTACAAGAGCTGAACCAGTTGGAGGAGGGAGCTGGCAGCTGCAAAGGACACAAAAATACTGGTTAAGACACAGCATCACCATCAAAACAAATCACCCACGGGTCCTACCTGAGGGTGTACCAGGATCAAGCGAAGAGAGATCGCAGCACCGTCTGACCAAAGGCAGCATCCCGCCGAGCTCGGACGTCGAGTGCGTAGTGGGTCACGAAGGTCGATGCCGAGGACCACGTAGCAGCTGCACAGACGTCTTCCAACGGGACACCGGCCAGGAAAGCGGTAGATGTCGACACCGCCCGTGTGGAATGGGCAGTGAGACAGGTAGGAACGGGTTGACGCGCCAGCTCATAGCAAAGGGCTATGGTGGAAGTCACCCACTTAGAGAGACGTTGAGAAGAAATGGGTTCCCCCGCGTGAGGGGGGCCATAAGCCAGGAACAGCCGAGGAGATTTACGTATGGGCTGCGTCCTGTGCAGATAGAAAGAGAGCGCTCTGCGCACATCTAGACAGTGCAGGGCTTTCTGAGAGACATCAGTCGGGTTCGGGAAGAATGTAGGCAGAACAGACGACTGAGAGAGGTGAAAGGCAGAGATGACTTTAGGGAGGAAGGAAGGATCTGTTCTAAGGACCACCTTCTCCCTATGAAAAACGGTGTAGGGGGGATCTGCCCTAAAGGCAGCTAGTTCCCCTACTCTGCGTGCAGTGGTAATGGCTACGAGAAAGGCCGTCTTCCAGGACACTAACCTGAGGTCGGCGGTAGCCATCGGCTCGAACGGTTTAGCGATGAGCTGAGAGAGGACTAGAGACAAGCTCCAGGAAGGCACCAACGGTTTCCTAGGCGGGCACATGCGAAGAAGACCCTTGAGGAATGTCTTGGTGAGACGGTGGGAGAACACTGACGAGCCTTGGATGAGGGGTGGTAGGCGGAGATCGCCGCCAAATGAACCCTCAAGGACGAATATGCCAGGCCCGCATCCTTCAAATGCACGATGTAGGCGAAGATCTCACGGAGAGATGATCGAATCGGATCGAAGGAGTGATCAGTAGCATAGGATTGGAATCTGTTCCACTTGAACCGATAGGAACGTCGAGTAGAAGGCTTCCTAGCATTCAGGAGGATTTCAGAGACCTGAGGCGGGAAGTCTAGGGCTGGATCTTCCAGGCCGTTAATTTGAAAAATCCCGGATTGGGATGGATGATTCTCCCTCGGGCCCGAGAAAGGAGATCTGGGACGACAGGGAGGGGACGGAAGGAACGACAGGAGAGTTGAAGCAGGTGCGGGAACCAGACCTGGCGTGGCCACCACGGAGTGATCAGAATGCAGGAGGTGCGGTCTGCACAAATCTTCTGCACGACCCGAGAGATGAGAGGGAACGGAGGAAACAGATAAAACAGGGTTCCGTTCCATTTGTGGAGAAAGGCATCCCCGAGCAACCGAGCAGACGGGGGACCCCTGCTGAAAAACAGGCGACATCGAGCATTGTCGACGGACGCGAAGCCGTCGACAGATGGGTGACCGAACTCCCGAAACAGAGGCCGAAGATACCGGAGGGGAATGGACCATTCGTTGTCCGATGAGGCAGAATGACTCAACCGGTCCGCATCGACATTCTGATCCCCGGGAATATGGATCGCCGAGAGCGTGATGGAGTGGCGGAGGCACCAGGACCAGAGGTCTATCGCCAAGGTGCAGAGACGAACAGAGGCAGTGCCGCCCTGTTTGTTGACATAATAAACAGCTGTGGTGCTGTCGGAAGCCACTTGGACGACACGGCCTCAGAGGGTCGGAAGAAAAGACCGGAGGGCCAGGTAAATTGCTTGCAGCTCCAGGTAATTTATGTGGCGAGTTGCATCTCGAGCAGACCAAGCCCCTTGTACAGTAAGCGCTCCACACTGGGCTCCCCAACCCCAGAGGGAAGCGTCTGTGGTCAACAGCAACTCGGGAGGAGGAGGACGAAATGGCATCCCGGAAAGGAGGTGGACAGGTTGAGCCCACCACTCGAGGGAGGCGAGGACGGTTTGTGGGATCGACAGAATCGTGTGCCAAGGCCTCCGGAGGGGATCGAAGGCTCGTAGGAGCCAGAGCTGAAGCGGCCGCATCGTCAACCGGGCGTTGTGGACAACGAACACCGTAGAGGCAAAGTGACCCAGAAGCCTCATGACCGAACGGGCGGATTGTTGGGGACACGTCTG
The DNA here is from genome assembly GCA_029375565.1 of Gekko gecko. Lineage (NCBI taxonomy): Eukaryota > Metazoa > Chordata > Lepidosauria > Squamata > Gekkonidae > Gekko > Gekko gecko. The sequence goes on along the minus strand of JAPDNY010000002.1, from coordinate 100,824,511 downwards.
AAAGGCGGACACCATCGCACGAATGTCGGAAGCCCTGGACTCCGGAAGGAAAGCCGCTTCGAGGTTGGTGTCGAGTTGAGCCCCGAGGAATCGAAGGATTTGGAGGGGCTGAAGGGAGGACTTGGCGTGGTTGATGCAAAGGCCAAGAGCACGGAGGAGGGAGGGAGTCTCCCGAGTGTCGTGGAGCAATTGAGTTGGCGTTGGAGCTACGAGAAGCCAGTCGTCGATGTAAGGATAAAGAGTGACTCCCCGTCGGTGGAGTTCGGCTACCACCACAGCCATCAGCTTGGTGAACACCCGTGGAGCTGTAGAAAGGCCGAAGGGAAGCACCCTGTATTGGTAGTGGGCATCTCCAACGGCGAACCGGAGAAACCGCCGATGTTGGGGACGGATCGTGACATGGAAGTATGCGTCTTGAAGATCGACTGACGCGAGCCACGCTGCCCGTGGAATGAGAGGGAGGATCGACTGCAGAGTGACCATTTTGAATTTTTGATACCGAATGTAACGGTTGAGATCCCGAAGGTCCATAATTGGTCTGAAGCCGCCGTCCCTCTTGGGGACCAGGAAATACTTCGAGTAGAAGCCAAGAGTTCGTTGCGCCTCCGGGACGACCTCGATGGCCCCCTTGGCAAGGAGAGCAGAAACCTCGAGATCGAGGAGGGGGTCTGGAGGCGTGACGACAAAGTGTGGGAGGATCGGAGGCGAAACGAACTCTATGGCGTACCCGACCCGCAGGATGGTGAGGACCCAAGAGTCGGTTGAAATGTCTTCCCAGGCTGGTAGAAAGGGGAAGAGGCGGGTACGGACGGAAGGAGTGAACGACATTGGAGAGAGACGGTGGGGACAGTCAAACAGACTGCTTAGGCTGCGGCGGCTTTTTGGTGGGTTGGGAACGGTGTTTGGAAGGAGGACGGGAGTCGTACGGTTTCCTCCTCCATTGGGAGTGAGGTGCCGGAGATAGGTATCGCCTGGAGCCGGAAGGTTTCCAGGAACGGTTTCTGGGACGGTAAGGTGCAGCCGAGACTCCAAGGTTTCGGGCCTGCTTACGACTCTCATCTACAGCCTTCAACACTTCGTCGGTGGTGGAGTGGAAGAGGCCGTTTCCGTCAAAGGGGAGGTCTTCTACACGGAACTTGACGTCCGGTTGTAGGGAGGTGCCCCGCAGCCAGGCATGACGCCGGAGAGCGACAGAAGACACCAGGAGTTTAGAGGAGCAGCTCACTGCATGACGAACGGAATTGATTTGTTGCTTTGATATGGCACAAACCTCAGACAAGGCAGCCGAGAGAGTGGGACGGTGCTCTTCCGGAACAAACTCCAGGACAGGGCGAATTGCATTGGCAACGTTGAATGCGTAAGCAGATAAATACGACAGATAAGTATCGACCCGGAGATTCATGGAGGCCAGAGAGTACATCTTCTTGGCCAGAAGATCCAGTTTACGACCCTCACGGTCAGGGGGCGTGGACTGGCGAGCAGGCTGCCTCGATTTCGAAGAAGAGTGAACCACCATGGAGTTCGGTGGTGGCTGAGAAAGAAGGAATTTGCCAGGAGCATCCTGGATCCTATACAACCCATCATAGCGCCTCGAAACCGGAGGGATCGAAGCCGGGTGTTCCCATGACTCTTTCAACATAGAAAGGTGGACAGGCAGCAAAGGCAAGACGGGAGACGGAGGAAGATCAGCCTGGACCAACCGGTGAACGACGTCGGTCACTGCTGGGGACTCCGTAAAGCCCTGAACTTGGAGGGCAGTCGCCATCCTGGTAACGAGCTCCAAAAATGCCTTAGGGCCTTCCGTAGGGGAAATCGACCCCGAGCGTCGGTGCTCGTCCTCGATTCGAGAGACCTCGGGATTGAACTCCGCCGAATCCGACCCGTCCGAGATCGACATAGGAGAGGAGGATCGGGGTTGGACAAGGTCGACGATCGGATGGTCGATGGCAGGACGGTGTCGAGGTTCCATTGGGGAACTCCTTGGAGCGTCCCGATTTCTGGGAAGGTCAGAAGGCTGTTCCCGAGAGGCAGAATGAGCCGAGGCCACAGATGCCGAGCGCCGAGGGCGGTCAGGGGCGTGGGCGTGATCTCCGCGTTCCGAATGCCGGATTCGGTCATAGCGGTGTCTCTCCGGTGTCGGAGACCTCGAATAATAGTAGGCCGCATCCGGACGCTCCCGACAGTCTTCGCAGGACCAGCATTGGTGGTCAGAGGCGGAATCAGACGACGACGGGGATTGCCTACGGATCAGGCATCGACGACCAAGTCGAGATCGGGACCGAGCATGGCGGTGCACAACCAGACCCTCGTCCAAAGTGTGGATCAGGGTAGTGGAGCGCCTCCGTGGAGACCGGGAGCCTGTTCGCGGAGACAGGTGCGGAGGCGATCTGGTCAACTGGCCCAACGGTATCGTCCCCATAGGTGACGAGTGGGGGTGCTGCGGAGTCTGTTGTCGAGCCGCAGACTGATGAGATGTAGAGGCAAGGGCCGGCATCGACGTCGACAACCCAGTCACGATGATGGGGTCCACTTTCGAAACCGAAGCAGAGGGCGTGGCCTTCGACCTCGAAGGGGTCTTATCTTCAGCCCGCTTAGGTTTCTGTTTCGGTGCCTTCGAGGAGGTGTCCGATTTCTTGGCTACCGAGACCTGGGAAGCTCCCGAAGACATTGTGGGACGCAAAGCCGATTCAACAAGAAGAGCTTTGAGCCTAGCCTCTCGATTACGGCGAGCCTGACGAGTGAAACTCGCGCAATGAGGGCAAGAATCTACTCTATGGGCCTCTCCCAAACAAACTAAGCAAAGGTCGTGCCCGTCGTTGGATGGAATTTTAGGAGGGCAACGATGACAGACCTTAAAGAATTGAGTCTTTCCCATACAAAAATCCCCACCCACCCTCCAAAGAAAGGAGAGGGGGAGGGAAGAGAGATAGACAAAGATATTTTTTTTAAAAAAATATTTTTTAGAAGAGAAAGAAGCAGATGGAAAAGAAAGCGAAAGCGAAGAAAGATATACTCAGCTGAGGTAAATGGAGGAACGACAGGAATGAGGTGTGAACACGAAGGCGGTCAAAGAAGAACTGAGTGGGAGGCGGCTCTCTCTCCCGCTCTGGGCATGCGCAGTGCATGTCTCCTCCCCCAGAGCGGGGGGAGAGCCCGCCAAAAGCTCTTCTGAGGTAAAGCTCTAGAAGTTTCTCCGATCGAGGTCGTGCGCAGGCGCCCAACCCATGTGTGGGACTGCACAGAGACCACGACGAAGATCAATGTGGGTCCCCCTTGGCCATCAGCAAGTAGTATGAGGGGTAGAGTTGCCAGTTCCATGTTGGGAAACTCCTGGAAATCTGGGGGTGGAGCCTGGAGAAGACAGGGACCTCAGAGGGGTATAGTACCAGAGAGTCACCCTCCAAAGCATCAATTTTCTCCAGGGGAACTGATCTCTGTAGTCTGGAGATGAGTTGTAATTACAGGGGATCTCTAGGACCCACCTGGAGGCTGGCATCCCTAAATCAATGGTGTTAGACTGGAGTACCTTTGCACAGGATTGCACTGTTTGAGAAAGGTATTCCTCAGCCTTGTAGAGGGAAATCTACCACACCAATTAAAATCGTAAGGACAGACCCAGAGCCTGCAATGTAGAATTCTCTCATACATTGAGCTGTGGATCACTGGTATAAATTCATTAAACATATTCACTATGAAAAATGAAATTCAAATCTACACTTCTGTAGATTAGCATTATTTATTTAAAATATCTCCACCCTGTCTGATCGGTACTGCGTGTGTAAAGTTCTGCTGCAGCTGACTTACGGTGACCCCACAGGGTTTTCAAGGCAAGAGATGTTCAGAAGCAGTTGGCCATTGTCTTCTTCCACAGAGTGACCCAGGAATGTCTTCCCAAGCAAATACTCCCCAGAACTGACCCTGCTTAGCTTCTGAGATCTGATGAGACTGGGCTAGTCTGGGCCATCCAGTTCCGGGTTTATTAGTAGTTCTAATATGCTGTCTGCCTTCTATATGTTTGGGGAGGCTAGCTCCAAGAAAAGATTTTCAAGGCCTGGGTTAGGTAATCTAATATTATATATAATAGAGTATTTTATATATATTCTCCCAGTATCATGCCAAATTAAGAAGTATCTAATCTCCTAGCATAGGTCAATACACTTGATGAAACATTTAAACAATTAAATTGCAAGGAAAGTCTGATGGAATGTTCTCCTCACATTCTCAATGGAATATTCTTTCCCTGCAATCTCAGCGATTTTGGCTATGACTTCAATGTGATCCTGAAGCTTCATATCCAGGCAGCGTGCAAATGTCAAATTGGCCTTGGGCTTCACGTTGATTTTGATCTCCTCTGAAAGCATCTCCCAATGTCGGTTGCGCATACCCGGATTACGCAGGCCTTGAATAAGGGGTATGTATGGTTTGAATTCTTCAATCTTGCCACGAATTTCTACAGCCACATCTTGGCATGCTTTATAAATTATGAAAAAGTTCCATTAAGCAGAGGTTCTAAGGGTACTACATTACATATTACATAGTACAGTGCAAACCAGGTCCATTGTGTGCAGAAATAAAAGCCTGAGTACTGTAAATGAAATGCAATATTAAATTAAGTAGTGAAAAACATTGGGCTTCAACCATGGCTAAGTTCTTTATTTGAATGTCTGAGTTAAAATTATGTCTTCTTGTGCACACAAAATTGGAACCACTGAGTCATCGAAGTAAGATCTTTCCCATGTTCCTCTCCCTCCAGTGGTTCTTTCCAACCCTGGAAAAATTTATTCCTGGGTTGCAGAGTCCATGTGAACTAACAGCCATGTGGGTCAGGAAGCAGCAGAGGGCAGGGGGAATGGGATGAAATCACCCTTCCTACTTCTTCTGTCAACAGAAGGGGTTGAAGAGGGTGATTTTGCCTCCTTCCCCCTCCCCAGTTTTCTGGGGTTGGAAAGGACTATTGTTGTAAGAGGAATCAGGGAAAGATCCACAGTCCTTGAGCCCATGGATCATTAAACCTAACCCACTTATTTTATACTTGAGATTTGCTCCCTTTCAAACTGCAGTCATGGGAATGACAATGATCGCGCTTTTAAATGTTCTAATTTACCACACTTTAATGTACACTTGTGCAACCTCTGGCTGCTCTTGCAAACAGAGGAACAATACCCCAGCATTGCCTTTGACAAGATCATAATATGATGATATGAAAAGCAGCCAGGTTTTTGAAAAACGACTCGAATTTAAAAGCGTGCATTTTTCTAATCCTCCTGTCTGAATGAATCACCATTATTCATATATTCACTCCTTCATTTCATCCTCTGTTAAGGCTTATTCACTGCAGCATTTATACTAGTTCATTGTTTAGAACAAATCAAAGTAAAAAAAGGGTCAAGAAACCTCACTACTACTGAATATATTACAATGGAAATATAAAGCCAATGCTGAAGATAATTTTAGAAAGAGCTTGCAGTTTTGACCTTAAAGGCCAGCTGTTTTTATTCTAGAATAAGCTTTCATGCACTAGAGACCACTGTACCAATCAGGCTTTAGTTCACACACGTTTACGTAGCATAGAAACTGGTTAGTCCAAGGTGTTAAGACTCCTGTTTCACTTTGCTGCACCGAACTAACACAGGTACCTCTCTGCAACTCTGATGAAGCATTAAGATTTCTACAGGATGCATAATTAACGGAGTGGGGTTTTTTTAAGGGTAAAATACCTTACAATTCCTTGAAACTGGTTTCCCACTTTGTAGAGCTGTTATGTTATCATAGTATACCAATTCACTTCACATATATAATGAGAGAATTAAAGCCACAAAAAGAAGCCTAAGATGTCCATCTCTCCAGAGCCACAAGATTCTGCAATTACCTGGAATATCCTTGAACTGCTTCACACACTTGTGCATTGTCTTAAAAGACTCGTTGACATTCTTCTCCAGCTGCTCTGCATCAATTGCAGACAGAGGATCATTCATCCAGCTTTCAGACCAGCGAAGCCAATCTGATGCTGTAGTCCAGAGATCATAGAATGGCTGAAAATCTTTAACCATTTTGGTCAATTTATCATACTGTGGAAAGCAAAAGAACATTGATAACTTATGGACATACATGTCTCAAGCAAAATAGTTACTACTGTGTTTTAAGCAGATAGGCTTAGTGTCATTTTACCATGCAGTCAGAGTAAGTATAGTACACTTTATGGTCCTTTATGACAGCATATTATACCCCTTTCTCTTTGCAAAGACCAGTAAATAGGCATGGAGCCCTTGCCCTACTTCAAGACAGTTGTCTTTGATGTATTAGGCTAGGGGAAACTTTCTTCTGTCTCTAACCATGCCCAGATGGATACAATGATGCAGGCATTACCACAGCCTGTAATGTGGACTGGCAGGAAACAGCTGGGAAACAGACAGGATAGAATAATAGGAGTATATGAACTGCAAGGGATATACATATGTATTGGATGCACATCTATTGCCTTTCAAAATCATTGTGTGAACGCACACCTAGTAATTAGTTCCACAATTATTCTAAATGAGACAGCCACAGGGAAAAATGTGCTAATATAACAGTGGCGATAATAGCACAATTCCTTTTAATTGCAAGAGGTGCTGAAGCAAAAACTCAGTATATCTTTATATGGTATTCAAAGTCCCATGGATGGCTTGGCTATTAAGGCTCCCATGAAAAGCCCCAGTGAAAATGACCTGGAGGGCTGCCCCCCGCAGCAGGGCCACTCTAAACCATGGACAGCCCTATGCAAGGGGCAGCAGAAGCCACTGCAAGCTGATGACCTCTGCATCACATGAGGCAGGCAGGAGTTGCTGCTGCAAGCCAGAACCCCTGCCTAACACTAGGTGGGCAGTAGCTGCCACCGCTGCAAGTCAGCAGTCCCCTCTTGCATGAGGTGTTTGCGAGCTGCTGTACAAGGTAGGCAGGCAAGAGATGGCTGCCCTCACCTCAAGTGAGATAGGAGGAAGCTCCTGTGAGCCTGCTCCTTCCCTCCCTGCCTCCAGTGAGGGACCAGGGCCGGGCCTTCTTTTCCTCCTCCTCCCTCTTCTGCCAGAGGGAAGGGCCCCTTTTTCACTGCTGTTTTGTTCCACCAACCCACAATGGCCTACAGGTTTCTGTAGTATCGCAGTACAATATGAGTATAGAACAAGAATACGCTGCATAAACAACACAGACAAAATAGCGCACAAAAATATAATTCACTTTAGTGACAAATAAGTAACATCAGTTTACAAGAATGGTTATAAAGAACTAATATACAATTGTAGATTACAACAATAACACTAGAGTAAAAGGTGTGCTGACAATGTAAGAATACGCTCTGCTACAGATCGGTTGCCCATTTTTGATTGTCTACATACACAGATTGGTGATTTAGCCTGTATCTAATTTCTTGGAGGCTTTTATATACACTAAGCACTTGATACAGCTTTCTGAGGAAGAATAATCGAAACAAAGAATGAAATCCGGAATCTTCGTCTCTTACTCTGTGTCTTACTCTAGTGTTATTGTTGTAATCTACAATTGTATATTGGTTCTTTGTAACCATTCTTGTAAACTGATGTTGCTTATTTGTCACTAACGTGAATTATATTTTTGTGCGCTATTTTGTCTGCATTGTTTATGCAGTGTATTCTTGTTCTACAGGTTTCTGTGACATGTCATGCAAACTGTCTGAAGGGCAATTACTTGAAAAATATTTGCAACTAATAATACTTAGCATTTAATATTACACATTTCAAGTATTCAAAGAAGATCTTCATGTGTGTTAAGTCAGTAATATTTAGAGTGCTTTCGTGGATCAAAACAATACAATGGTTCCCATATTGTAGAATGAAGGGTTCAGCTTAAAAGTTCACTGGTGAGTTTGTGAATCAGAATATGTGAACCCAGCTCACAGCATACAGTCGATGGGCTATACTAGCTCTCAGTTGCCAGCTGCATCAGTACCATGGATCTCGTGTGGATATAAAGGGCCAATATCAATACACATTTGACTGATACATATTGCATCTAAAAGTAAAAGTAGAGTTCTTGAGAGGGAAATAAAGACAAAACACACTAAAGCAGTGAGAGCTAAATATATGTAAAAGCAGAGAAGAAAAATCATTCTTAACCATGAGTACACTAACAGAAAACAATATTACAAAACAATCTTACCAAATAAAAAGAGAAGAAAGAAGACAGATACATGAAACTGCCTTATACTGAATGAGACAATTGGTCTACCAAGGTTGACTTGTCTACCCTAATTGGCAGCAGTCCTGAGGTCTCAGGCAGAGGACTTTCTCATCACCTAGTACCTGACCATTTTAACTGGAGGTGCCAGGATAGAACCAGGATCTTCTTACGCAAAGTAGATGTTCTTACCACCAAGCCATGGCCCCATGACTAAATACTAAGACAAAACTATATGACATTAAAGATAAAAATTATATTTTAGTCAGACTTTCTGAAAGAGATGGCATCTAAACATGAAGATGTCCAATCACTTTCACATAAGGAAGCAAAAGAAGAAAACAACCAAACTGAATTGCATATTGTATCCTTTGCTTATGAAGCAAGAACACTGACTTTAACAGAAGAAACTCAGTCTGTGTTTAGCTCTCCCATTCAGAACTGTGTGTCTTAAATGTCCTTAAATTAGACTGGATCGCTCCTCAGTTTTCTACTGATAAACAATGTATATGATATCTGCTCACTAAATTTTCTTTCCATTTCTCATCTGGGCCCCAAAATAACAATATAGCTCATGATCACTGCATAATGAACATGCTGAGACCTCTGCTATAAATTGTTGTATGCACTGTTTGTGTTCAGACTTTTCTTGAATGGGCACACAGGAGAAATTAATGGATTATACCAATAGTTAGTGAAGTTTTCCTTGTCATCATTCATTTATAGAGGGATGCATAGCCCCATGAAAGAGCAAAGGAACAGGACACTTACGCTAGTAACTGGCATGCCAAAGATTCGCTCCCTATTGTTGTACAGTAATGCCATTTGCTGGGAGTCCTTCAATTGCTTCTTGATTCTTCTTGCTTCATTGGCTATCTCATGGGCCCGGTTAATATCCATGTGTGCAGAAAACCCAGCCACAGCAAGCTGTGAGACAAAAACAAATGTGACATGTAGGAAGGTAGAACCCATCCCTTCTAAGGATACATAGAGATTTGAGAAAAGGTTGAGACATTTAGCTTCACATCCAATCTTGGCTGGGTTTTAGGACTCTCATCTTTCGTATTGTTATGACCAATTGTTTCTAACAGGTCATGAAAATATTTCCCTCTTCATCATGGTGGGATTTATTGGATAATCAAACCTGATTAAAGGATAATTTGCTACAGCAATATCTGCTATGTCTCCAGACAACTATAATTATGGTTGCCAACTGCTTGGGGAAAAAATGTCATGTCCCTTTAATAAAGGTTTAATGTGATGTTATGTATCAGATGATGTTATTTATCACTATGCCATGAAAAGATTCAGTTGCGCTTTTTAATGCATTAAGCCTCTTTTAAAGGGATAGGACATTTTTCTCCAGATTTGTTGGGCACCTTACCTAGGATACAGACTAAAAGGAGCAGGGGCAGATCTGACAAATTCACAAAAAGCATTGTGAAAGATACAGGGTAAGTTTCTTCTGTTGGATTTGGAGGATCCAGACTAATACTGCCTGAAACAAACAAGAGCTTGTAGGATTACAGCTGCTTCTCAAATACAGATTTGTAATCAAATGGATCATCACAAAGGCACCTTAAGACTCTCATACTGTCTTTTCCAATGAAACTGTCACTGGGCCATTTAACTTCCTCCTGAACAGGGCAGGAAGTATGTAAATCAGTATATTTTAAATGAAGCTTCATCTTTATGACTGTAGAAATAAATTTGAAAGCAAGCTGGCAGAATGTTCAAACTCACAGGTATTAGAAGATGGTTCGAAGTGTTTTTTGAATATCTTGCCTAACTTATTACCCTAGGAACCAATATACTGTGTGCAAACATTTCAGGCAGCAGAACCTAAGGAATCTGGCCACTATAGATGGTTCTTGTAAACTGGCACTTTTCACTTGGTAGTATGATAGGATTAATTTATTGGAAATGAAATGCAATACATGATATTCAGATGCCAAAAGGTATATGGCTCATACTTGAACTGTGCGGGTGCTATCAGAAGTGTAGCTCTCAAATAAGAGAAGACTCCAATTTGTTTGCTATATTTAATTGATTTTAGAGTCCAAAATCAAAGATACAATCCATATAATATCTTTTATTAAGACCAGCCATATGACACATAAATGTGTGAGATTCTGAGCTCTAAAAACTCTTCATCAGGCTAAATTAACAGTTCCGAAGAACTTGACAGATCATATACTGTTGTGTGTCATTTGTTTGGTCCTAATAAAAGGTATTAGATGGTCTGTGTTTTTGACTTTGCTTTTGAACTAGCATGGCTGCACAGAAGTTTCTTCACTTGTTACTTGTTTATTCAGTTGGATCCAGAGGTAAATTTGAAGGGGAGGGCAACTTTTGCCAACTCCACCTTGTACTGTAGGTCTTCAATTTGCCCCTTATAATGCTCGTTAAGGTTCCCTGTTCCCTCAGAGCAGCATTTCAGGGAGTATTTTAAACTGCAGTAGAACAAAGAAAGCGGAATAATCCCATTCCACTGGGAGAAATTCCTTATGTCAGTGGAAATTACTCCTGGATTCAACCCATTTTGTGTTTCATTGTTGGGAGTTTCTTTAAATAATGGTTTCATGTACAATAGAAATATAGAAGTTAACAATAATGGTTGTTTTCAAAGAAATCAAACACAATAATCAGACAATCCTTACTTTCATTAAGCCCATGGAAAGTGTATAGATCAAGAGCAAGATGCTTGCCAGGAGCTTAAGTGGGGGGCTCCAGGCTGTTCCCTGGGATCTCTATGGTTTCTCTATGGCTTGTCCCCCACACAGTATGATATCATCACGCCAGGCACGTTGGGTGCGCAAGGGTGCTGTTTGGGGGTGGGGCTCCCCCCACTGGCCTGCGGCAGATTGAAGCCCTTGAAAATGGGGGAAATCCCACTGCCCTTAGGGGTCTGGCAACCCTAGCCTGGGATCTGTCTATGGCAATATGTGAGCACAGCCCTCAGATGAGCACAGGTCTCCATGCGAAAAAGAAAGCCTGATGGGGGGGATTATAAAATTAACCCTAGCAGTCACTGGAATGGAAAGAAGGAAGGAAACTGTGAGAGACATTTTACAGTCTCTCTTAATAATAATAATCTGCCGCATCTTAATAATGACCCATCTTAATAATGAGTTAATTAAATATGAAATGTTGTTGTGGCTTTCTGATTTTTCACAAAATTCCATGTGTTGACATGGTTTACTTTGGACTTAGTTTATCTCTTCAAGCTTGAAAACAACTGCTTCTACTTAAGACTAATACAGGGCAAAGATATCTGTACCTGAAGGCCATCTAGCCGTTCCTGGAAGTTGGTTTGATCCATGAACTGAATTTTTCGGAACCTCTCCTCATCTTCCATGTGCTGCTGCCGTACCTGTTCAATTTGTCCACTGATCTTGGAAGGCCAGCTGCTTGCAGCCCATCTGAGAACACAAAGAGAGTTAGAAGAAATGCTTCATGGGGATATGGGCAGAATAATACTACTGGAGATGTTACAAAACAAATGGAGGTAAAACTCCTGAAACTAAACCAGGAACACAGATTAATCAGCATGCCTCACCTCTAGAACTTCATCCCCATATCTATTCCTCTGATGTCTGCATTTGTGGATTTCAGATGCCAGTGAAGACAATTCTGTTTTCCCCAGATTTTTATTTTTTATTATTATGCATTTTAATATATTTTATAAGCTATCTTGAAATTTTATGACTGATAAATGGGATATAAATACTTTCTTAAAATAAATGCTTTAAATATTTTTTTCAGTCACATAAATTAAAATTTATGATGACCCTCCTCACAGAGTTCTTGTGAGCATCATACCTTAACTGCAATAACTAATTTATTTTGCATACTGAAGGTGCTACAGAAATGATTCACAACAAAAATAACATAATTTTTTCCTAGAGAGTAAGTTAGATCCAGCACCTAATTCAAATTGTATTTAAATTTTTTGTATGTTCTGTGTCAGATGGTTTCCCTGGGTGAAATCAGCACACAGAGATACTGTATTGTCACTAATATAAGAGCAAGGGCATTCCTGTTACTTGCATGTGCCTGTCACTCTTCATCCAGTATTGCAGCTCTCTGTTCCCCTTTTCCTTCAATCTCCAGAGATGCCTCCTTCTTAACCTAAAGCATGCATAATCCATCTCTCTCTCTTACTCACACACACTTTACCTCAGAATTCTCTACTTTCCCCCACAACTATAACTACAGGGTAGGCATGCTGACAGTGGCACAAGAGACCATTTTCTGCTTGGCTCCCAGGGTCAGATCCCCACCCAAGCAACCAAGGTATTGGCAAAACTGCTGTTGTCAACAGTGTGGGAGAAGGAAAAAGATATGGCTTATGTTTGTCACTGCATCCCAAACCTGCACATCAACCAGCTGAGTCCAAGGCAAATCCTTTATTTTCTGATAGTGATGCTGGGGCATTGCTTGCTTTAAGCATGTTTCTAAATGCAACCTTCATTCCCCACCACCACCATTTTGTTTGCTAACACACCAACAGTTTCCCAATTCAACAGGTGGGTTTTTGTTGCACTGGGGCCATAAAGGTTGCCTACCCCTGCCCTGAACCAGAACCTTCCTTTAAGGGGGCAGAACACCAGGGTAAAGCACCAGTCTGGGTGCATAATAATGAGTGATTACCATTCAGGAATATTTGGGCTCTAACTACCATTTGACCTATTGTTCCACCTTGTGCAAGTCATTTCCCCTCTCTACAGATTTTCTTGCTTACTTTATCCACTGTAGGCCAGGGACTCTGAATAGTGTGCTGCAGCTTGGCTTCATGACTTACTGTATTTCAAATCAACAATGAAACTATGGGAGCAACCTGGCAGGCTACTGACAGCCCCCTGGCAATTCTCAAATCTCCGAGAGTATTTTACATCTACACAGGAATATGCAGCCTACCAATCTCCAGTAAGCATCCTTTCAATGCATTGCTTTTTCATAAGAAGCAAGGCAAAATAAAGGCCTCTGGTTTGCTAAAAAGGTCAGAAACTACAAAATTGCCTCAGTCTCTGGCCTTCAGGCTTGTACCACCACATCTTCTGCATCTGAATCAGGTAGTTCAGTGGCATCTATTATGGGTGCCTGAAGAGATTTGCTGAAGTCTTCTGATGTGTAAATAATGCCCTGAGGCAGAAAAGATGGTAACTGAAGCCAAAGGTCTTGCTCCCACTGCAGGGAAAATGCCTTGTGCTTACTTGTCATTGAAGTCGTCTTGAGTCAAGTTGTAGAGGAATTCTTCCATGACTTCGTATTCTTCCATGACCTTACTTATCAATTCCTACACAGAGAGAGGGAGGGAGGGAGAGAAAGACTTTAAGTACATGATCAAAATTTCATTCCAACGGTAGTGTATTGTTATTACATAAAAAATGCTGCATATGAGTGAAATACAGTGATTGGTGTGTGGTAGGGTTGTGCTATAATGAAAAATGGAAACCCATTTCTACTATCTCAGTTTTTGGGGTACTAATACAGCATAGGAGACCCATCAGACCTTGGGTGTTTCAAGAAGCACTGGCTCAGGCCTAAGAGTACACAGGAATCTCAAGAAACACCAGGGCCCAGTGGTGCACTAGTGTAGCCAGGTACACTTTCTAAATATTTTGAAGAGCTGGGGGGGGAATGGGATAGGGCACAAAGATGCAGTTAGGGGTACACCTTGAGTGGCAGCTTACTGCTCCATCTCTAATCCTGGATATACTTGTACTTATTGTTCAAATAAAATATATTTTTAATTTCACTAATATACCAAAGATGATTTTATGTGTAAACAAGGATACATTTAATGTTTTTTATGTTCTTAAAGTAGTAATGTAATAAGTACTGCCTGTACTTCAGTTCATAACACTGGGGGAAAGAAGGCTGGATGTATTGTGGGGAACAGCATGGTTGCTGCATTCAAAGGTCTCCTGCTCCTCCTTAGTCATCAACTAAGGAAATGGCCAGCAAAGATTCCCACAAAATCCTAATGAAAATAGTATTCCATTCACAATCGTCGAACTGGATACATCAATTCATAAGTGTTATTCAATAATTATGAAGCCCGCTAAATGTGTCGTCATGTACTTTGACAGTGATGGAACCTCCTTTTTGTGTTTGTGCATATGAAGTATTCCTAAAGGACTATAGCAAAGCAAGTTTGGGAAAGGGCATATGATGGATGAGGAAAGGACAACCGGAGCAAGATATCATGTGGATGCTTACCCCAAAATGTTCCAGTTTGGAAGCAAAACCAGAAAAAAAACTTCCACGTGGAAACAGCCTCAGATACAAATCTACCTATGTACCTACTATCCACTACATTCCAATAATTACATACTACTAACCTGGCCACATCTTACCTCCTGTACTTTCAGCTTTTCAGGGATTCCTTTCATCCACTCGCGCAGCTCAGCCAGCTCCTCAATGCTGTTTGGTTTTTCATAAATCTTTCGGCTGATGGCTTTGAAAGCTTCACATATCTAAAGAAAGAAATGCTGAATCTGTAAATGCTAAGACTTAAACACGGGGACAATCAAGGAAAAAATAAATGGTTGTATTCCTTCCTGAATGGTCACTGGTTTTTATCAAAGACTTAAAATACTTTAAAGCCTGATTTTCAGGTGTGAGGACACAAAGAAGCCCTCCGAATTCCTGAAATTCAAGCCAAAATGACACATTATAAGGAGCACATAGCTGCAGGGCTCTTTTTGTAGCAGGAACTCCTTTGCATATTAGGCGACACACCCTAACATAGCCAATCCTCCAAGAGCTTACAGTAGCCTCTGTAAGCTCTTGGAGGATTGGCTACATTAGGGGTGTGTCGCCTAATATGCAAAGGAGATCCTGCTACAAAAAGAGCCCTGGCTGCCACTCAGAATAGGGCACCCAGTCTTTTCCTCATGCAATGTTAAAGAAAATGCATAACGTTATACCATCATGTTCAGTGTTTCCCTCCTCAAGCCCCCAAGAGCTTAGAAAATCCTGGAGAGAGAGATTTTGGGGGAAGGGGTAGAATTTCCAAATTGTTGCCTACCACAAATGCTTCCCAGCTTATGAAAGTACTAATAATGTTTTTGCATGCACATAAATATACTTAAAGGTAAAGGTTCCCTTGCTTGAAAGCCAGTCGAATCCGACTCTAGGGTTGCGGTGCTCATCTCCGTTTCAAAGCCGAAGAGCCAGCGCTGTCCGAAGACGTTTCCGTGGTCATGTGGCCGGCATGACTAAACACCAAGGTGCACAGAACGCTGTTACCTTCCCACCGAAGTGGTACCTATTTATCTACTTGCAATTTCTTGCTTTCGAACTGCTAGGTTGGCAGGAGCTGGAACTAGAGACAGGAGCTCACCCCGTCATGCGGCACTCTTGGGTCTCGAACTGCTGAACTACTGACCTTCCACAGCCTGCAGTTCAGCATCTTAACCACTTGAGCCACCGCATATATACTTAGGAAATGGCAAAAGAACTATTTTTACCTGATGCTTGTCATGCATGGGCCTGTTGTGCAGAAGCATTTGATTTAATGGGCTATTGATATCTCCTACCAAGAAAATTCTTCAAAAATCATACATGCCAAAAGGATTTGAAAAACATTGTTATTGTGATTGTACCCACAAATATCTTTTTGCAATTCCATTGCAATTTTAAGTTTGCAGAAGTGACTACAAAATTCTTCGTTTGGTTACTCCTTCAGTTTACATGTACTACATATGAAACTCACATCTTCTACTTGACAATGTAGATTCTTAGCCAATATGTCCAGCATAGAAGTGGCCAATGCTTTGCATTTCTTGGAGAGGTTTTGCCTTACACCTTCAACACCAAGATGGAAGGGGCCAATTACTATAGAGCCTGGCAAACTGTTGTCCAGCATCTCCTTTTCTTCCAAATGTGTGTTTACCATCTCTCTCACTTCTTGAGCAGGGGGGCACTGGGTTTCATATGGTCTGAAGACATACAGAAATGCTGTTAATGGAAGCCTAGTAACACAGGTATAGATCTACACACTGCCCCAGATTATACCCTATATTCACATTTATAGATGAAAACAGGGTAAACAAAGGGAATGCTTAGTTTTCAAACAAGTGTAATTAGTCACTTTCCAGAAAAATGCCCCAAAATCATTAAACACATCTACACTTGCAAACTAAATGCCACTTGGAAGCTCTCCATACCTGCAGGGTATCATTCAAATGAGCATGGTGTAAGAAGGTGTACAATCAATCTCTGTATTTGTTTACACAGAAGTAAATCCCAGGTAAATCAATGGCATACACCCAGGTAATAAATGTGCGCAGGACTGTGGTTATGAAATCTGACTGTGAAGTCTCCAAGAACATCTAAAAATTCACTACTTAGGCCAAAGTTATTCAGCTCCTCCATGATATCAGAGCAGCTAAGCAAGAGGGAACATCAGAGAAGATCAGCCAATAGTATTAAGTGCAGTAGGAAAAGAGGGACCAAAGTAGAAAAGGAGAAATTGAAAGAGAATTAAAAACTAGATGAGCAAGTAGGACGGAGAAGACATGAAGATGAAATATGCATTTATGTCAGGTTTTGGTAAGTGGACTAAGGAAGCAGAATTTGTAGTACTGTGAAACAGGACAATTTTGACTAAGAGATGAAGAAAGATGTAAGTGCTCCAGTAATCAAAGAAAAAGTTTATTAAGGGCAGCTGTTGCTTTAAGCATATTCTGACCAAGTTCTAAAAGCACATCTAAATATGTAGAGTATGAATGTAACAGATTTCTGGAAATATGTGCTGTCACACTTGAGGACCCTTACTGACAGCACACTCAGCAGCAAGACCTAATTTATTGCTGTCTAATGTGTGAAAGAGCCCTTTCTGTGACCAGCTGTAAGGAAACACCAAAATTTTCCTTTTAGTGTGTTATGAACCCCAAAAAATCATTACTATAGAAAACCAGGGACTCAAACAACAATTTTTTTGCCATCAAGTCACAGCCAACTTAAGGCAGCAGTATGGTTTTCAAGGCAAGAGACATTTAGAGGTGGTTTGCCATTGCCTGCCCCTGTGAAGAGACCCTGGTATTCCTTAGTGGTCTCCAGTCCAACTACTGACCAGGCCCGACCCTGCTTAGCTTCTGAAATCTGACCAGCCTAGGCTATCCAGGTCAGGGCAACAAATCATTTTAACAGCAGTTAAGAGAAGTAACCAATAACTTTCATCTTCTTCTGATTCTTTTGCCCTGAAAGTGAAATATGAAGAGTATGCTCAGCATCATTAGTACTGAATATGCATCCACTGAGATGTGCCACTCCCCTGTGAGCACTGAGCAGTAAACACATTAATCTTCCCATCTAGTTTTTTAGAAGAACCTCTTCTATTATTCCCTCTCCCTCCATATAAAAATACTTACTTTAGGAGTGAATTGATATCACGATTATTCAATTCTAAATACTTTTCATAATTCTTGGCATATGCTTGTAAAGGGATCAGTGCCTTGCGAATGCATGTGCACATAGTATGGCGCAGTTCTTCTACAGCTGGCTCATGTAGGCCCACAGATTCCAACAATGGTATGCCGCAGATGAATATGTTTTCAAGCACATACTGAAAGAATGCCAGAATCATGATAATTTAAAACAAGGAAGATTGCAGCCTGCTTCCATTTTCTCCACTGAGGAGGATGAAAATCCAGTGCACAGGATGAAAACCAATTTACTACCACATAGACTAATAATACTCCCCCTTTAGATAGAAAGGCTTAGTGGAAGCACATTTTATCCCAAGAAAGAACCAGATCCTTAGCCATATGTAAATTTTGACATATGGTTACCGTTATTTATGCAATATAAAACATGAATGCTACAAAAGTTTATGGGAGTCATAATGCAAAGACCCTCATACAATATCCAGAGCCCCATTTGAACCAGTCATGTTACATGTTTGAACCATGTCATCTCACTTCTGCTTCAGCTTATCTCTATGAACCCATGATGGCAAGTTTCCTATCTCAGATCAGCCTGTTCTAGCCAATGTCTCCTGACCTGCAAACAAAACCACCAAGTCCAACTGTTTTCATAAGATAATACTCTGTTCTCTGTTGTAGTTTTACCAAACAATGCCTGTGAAGAGAATTGCAAGGAGGCAGGAGGTGTGCCATGAAAGGTGATTATTGAAAGGCAGAAGACTTAAAAAAAAATAATCAAGAGCATTTTAAAAACAGGAGGCAGCACACCTGTTCCTCACTATCATTTTTGTAATTTTACCTGCTGAACTAACTGAACTTGGATTTTAAAGGCTTGTTTTTAAAATATGAAACAAACCTCTTTGTGAAGAAGTGATAATTGCACCAGACATATGATTTCATATCCTGCCACTAATTCAGTGTCAGTACTATCAGTCTAGGAATTTAAAATAATAGCATCATTGCAATCTATTCTCATTAAAATCCATCATGTTTTTCTCAGACCAAAAATGTTAGCTAAATCCTCTTTCTCTACCATCTTTTCTCACCTTTCACCTTATTAAAATTGTTGGGATTTTCTTTACCTGTGGATGAGTTGGTGTATGAAGTGTGGAGCTTCATCTGACATTTCCCTAACTAGAAAATATCAGGATGTGTAACCAAACTAAATCTTCTTTTCCTGAATCTCAGGATACATTAATTGGAGAATGGCATGACCTTTTCCCATATGGAGGAGATCAGTTCTTCTCAGCATGACTAGGCTGCCCTCCTATGCACTTTCTATTTCCACAAATTTCACAGTCTAGATTGGGCGTGCAGCACAGCAGCCCCAGAAACTCTTGCTCCCTGGCACCTTTTCAAGTCCTGCAACAGCCATGGGGGGGCAGTTTATGCAACTGAATATAGTCTAATCTCAAAGGGGTATTGTTGAGGATAAAATGGATGACAGAAGACATGCTAATCTGAGTTCATCAGAGGAAAGATGGGATAATAATATGACAGATTTGGATTTAAAAAGGCAATCTTTGTATAAGCATTTATTTTCAATAAGCGTGCACTAGTGTAAGTGCCCTTTTTGAAAAACAGATCACAACTGAGTGAGAAGGTATCTTGAATTCCTCACTCACTTTCTCCAGCTGTGGTATGGTGTGGGTAGCCAAGATCCCTTTATTAAACAGAGAAATAACTGCAGTCTCAAAATTCTCCAAGGGTGTGCTGAAATGAACACCAGTATTGTCCAGAATCAAGTCAACTAAAAACACGGGATTTTTTCGTGGCCTGCAGAAGGGAAAATATGGACATCTTTGTTAGAAATGAATACCTTCCAGCACTGACTTTGCTTTGATAGAAAGATTTCTTTAAAAAATTCATTGA
The DNA here is from genome assembly GCA_029375565.1 of Gekko gecko. NCBI lineage: Eukaryota > Metazoa > Chordata > Lepidosauria > Squamata > Gekkonidae > Gekko > Gekko gecko. The sequence goes on along the minus strand of JAPDNY010000002.1, from coordinate 100,805,012 downwards.
ACAGAGTTATCTCATAAAAACATAAAGGTCCTGCTCCAGTTCTACCTGGGCTCGTTAAACACAACTAGAGGCCCTCAATGGGAATATGCATCCCCATTAACAAGCACATCTATCAAGTTCAATGGGACCAGGATGATTATTGTAATGTAAATGCACATCAGCATTAGGCATGCTTCAGGATCTCTCTCCCTGGTCTGGGACAAAACAGCCTAAAGGGATGCCTAGGGTCATTCCTTTTTCTCTGCAATGAGATGGTATTCACTATAAACCACCTCGTATATATTAATCCAGTCTGCCCTTGAAAGCATGCTTGGAATGAGACAGAATAGTTTTCCTGGGCAGTGCTTCATGCTGAACTCCTGCTTTTACTCCAGATACACACACACATACTTATATTCAGCTAAACTAAAACTTACACAGCTTCTTAATTTGGTAGTTTTGCTGTGATTATATTTCATTATATCCATAGCCATGGTTACCCTCTTCCTAGCACAGATTTAAAAAAAATTAGTAACAGCAATGTGGTCTGTAAATGCATGGCTATCATGGGGTTAAAAACAACTTGGGTGGCATTTTGAATAGCTGGAGCAAACCAAAATGATATCTGGTAACAGAAGGTGATGCAGAGGTGGAGGAGAAGGGAGAGATAGCAGGGAAAGCTGTGGGGGGGAGAACAGGGGCTGGCAAGGATGGAGAAAAATGGGAGCTGGAAGGGGTGATGGGAAAAACTGAGAGAAGAGACAGCAGGCATGAGGAGGTATGGGTGGGACCAAAAGATAAGTGGGACAGATAGAAATATGGGGGAGGGGCCTGAAAAAAGAGCAAGGGAAGGGGAAGAGCCAAAATGGAGGGAAGAGGGGGAGGCAGGAGCCAGTGGGAGAAGATGGAATGCCTCTCCCCCATGTCCTTGCAGGTCCCTGTCTTGTATTATGTATGTTTGCAGCGGGGTAGATAAAAATCAAAGATGTTTTTAATTTAAAAATCAGATTTCTTAAATTTGAATCAGATTTTTTGATAAAATGAATTTTTAGGAAAAAGCTGTCTAAATATAGTTTTTATTTAAGATACATTATAGCCCAAAGGTTTTTCATCATGAAATAAGGATTAATTTTTAATTATGTTGTATGAAACTGTATATTCATGCAATGTTTTAAAAACTGTAAATGAATTCTATTAATTCTTTCATTATAGCCCCAATGTCATGCTTTCCCAAAGGTTTCTGTAAGACTATTTTGTGTAATTTTTTTAAATCTAGGAGATACCACCACAGATGCTTGGTTTTGCCATTCTCAAAACTGTAAATTTGTGCCTGCAGAAATAACATGCCTCTTCTTAACACAGGGATACCATTCCCCAGGTGAGGGCAGGGGATCCCCCACTCCTGTCTGCCAAAAAACCCCACCCTGACACCATGCATGCTGTGCTGACATCACCCAGAAGTGACATCAGCATACTGGTCACATCGGGAGGGTTGACGTTCTGCTTTTTGGGTAAAACTCTGGTTTGAGGCCATTTTTACCACAGAGTACCACAGGACAGATGGACTACCATTCTAGCTGTATCTGAAGAAGTGAGCAGTGACTCACGAAAGCTCATACCCTGCCACATATGTTGTTCGTCTTTAAGGTGTTACTGAACTCTTGTTCTTCTCTACCACCATTGACAACTTTGTGATAAGAACCAGCAGATTAGAAAAGGAGTTAATTGATGAAAAAAATTCCCTGGTTGTTTATGAGACAAACTCTTCTTCCACCCGACTGAAAACCCACACTTCATTAATGTGCTTTAGTCATTAAGACCAGGATACAGTCCATCCAGGAGAGCAGATGTTGCAAGAAAACTGCTGGATGAAGTGTATGAAAGAAATCCAGCAGTGTGCAACAAATCTAGAGGATAAAATTATTAACCTAAGTCTTGGTGGGTGGAGCAGTTTCCACAATGATCTTCTAGTACATGCTTGTATAACAACAGAAGAAGGCAATGTCTTCCTTGCAGAAAAATTGATACATCAGGAAATGCACACACAGCAGAATACTTACAAGAAGCAGCAACAAAAGCTACAATAAATTGTGAACAAAAATTCAAATGTCTTGTACTCATCTTGGTCACAGACAATGCTGCAAATGTAGCCAAGATGAAAAGAAATTTCGAAAAGAATGAAGAGAATACAAAGCTAATAACATATGGATCTTCTTCGTGGTCTCTGTGCAGTCACACCTATGGGATCTAGTGCGCCTGCGCTGATCTGATTGTTGTTGTACAAAGCTCACAACGGGATTTTCGCGCCTCCACCCTGAGCCTGCATGCCCAAGGGGCAGGGCATGGACATCCCGCCAGTTCTCTTCTGACCGCCACACTGTTAATGGCTAAATCATCGGCCAGTGTTCAAACTTTTTCTTTACAGTTCAGATCCTCAGTCAGGATTTTTTTTTCTCTTTTTTATTTTATTTTTTCTTTCTTCTGGACTTCCGCCTCATGGGTTGACTGGAAGTGTCCTGAAGGGACTTCCCGGGGTCTTTGGACCGCCCCCCCCCGTCTTGGTTTACCTCAGGCAGAAGTCCATTTATGGATAAGAAGTGGGGGTGCTTCAAGTGGTGTGCTTTCTGCGGCAGCAAACTAGCCTCTCGAGACGAGCACACCTTCTGCATTATTTGTCTGGGCGAGAGTCATCGTCTCGACGCCTGCTCCCTTTGCGCCAAATTTTTCAATCAGATGCACAAAAACAGGGTTGCGAGACTTCAGGCCACTCTCTGGGAGTCTGCTCTTGCCCCTCCAGCACCCTTGATGGAAGTAGACCCGATTTCTGTTCTGTCTACGTCGACTGCTTCCCAGCCTTCTATGTCGGCGCCGAGGGAGACAGTGGTGCCTCCAACGCCAAAGCCACCTTGATCTGGCAAATTGGCTTCTGATACAGGGCCCATCCCCAGGAAGAAACGTCCTTCGAAATTGATCTCTTCGGTATCTATGCCAGCGAAGAAGGACAAGAAGGACAAGTCGCAGAGGCATACTGCCCATCAGTTGACTTCAGGAAACTCGCATAAGTCTCACGAGTTGAGCGGTGCAGTCCTTCCCAAGGGCTCTGCACTGCAGGTCGATACGCAGTCGCAATCCCTACAAATAATTTGATCCACATCGGAGCTGCCTAAGATCCATATGGAACTTCCAGTTGAGATAATAGATTCTCCACCCAGGCAGCTGAACCCGCCGGTGCTGGAAATGAGGCCAGCTCACAAACCTCCATCTGTGTCGGCTTCCGAGGCCAACGTCGACCTGATTTTGGTTACCCAGGCAGTGGGTCCTCGCTCTCTGAATACCTCCTGGGCCAGCAGTGACTCCGATTGTGGTGGCCGATACCGACCAGGGGCAGATCCCGCTCTCCTCATCCTGATGACCGGGATCGATGGGACAACTATGGCTCTTGGCATGATGATACCGTCCACCTCATGATTTTCCATTCGAATATCCATATGGACCACCAATGTATCCTCCCTACGACCATCGATAAGGTATGTCCTATTGGTTCTCCTTGATGCCATGGCTACCGCCTAGGGAGCATGCTGACTGGGACGCCCGCCATCAGTGATCCAGTCCCCCACATCATCCACCACTGTCTGCAACTCTGTCGAAACCACCACTTTCCCCACCACCATCGAATGGCCCCCTTCTACCAATGTCTCCCAAGAACCCATCGATATCGATCCCGACCCCAGGCCTTGGGTCGCATTCTGAAACTTCCCAAAGTGCTTCAGAGATCGACCAGTCAGAGGACAAGTCCTCCCCCAGAGATCCCTTGCCAAAGCAAAACATCTCCGAAAACATTCTGATCTCTCCATCTGAGGACATGTTGTCCTATGGTGATCTCAATCAAAGGATGATTCACTCATTACGTCTGCCAATCGTTCAGTCCCAACCATCGGTGTTGGATGAGGTCTACGACATGGTCCAATTGGACGCATCAACACCAATCGCCCTACCGATGTCGAGAGTCCTCCTCCAAGCAGTTAAAACTCCTCGGGAGAAGCCATCGTCTGCGCCGGTATCAACGAAATGTCTTGATCACATGTCCTTTACACCCATCCGAAGCCGAATTCAATGGTGGTCTCCTCGTCCTCCAGGAACAAATGTTCCAGCGTCGCTCCTTCAGATAGGGAAGGTAAAAAGATTGACGCCTTTGGGAAACGCCTTTACTCTGCCAGTGCCCTGGGCATTAAAGCCTCAAATTATATTGCCTGTCTTGGTAGGTACCAGTATTCCCTTTGGCAAAGGATGGCAGAATTCCTTCCCTCTGTACCTGAGGATAAGATCCAGGAGGCTCGCGCCGTCCAGAAGGAAGGCTTAGTGGTAGGTAAGCAGCTCCTTAATTCTGCAAAGCACACCCTTGACACTTCCACCACAATAGCCTCTTCGGTGTCTCTTCGCCGGCACACCTGGCTGCAGTCAACCTCCTTGCCCCTGATACCAGGGCATACAATGAAGACCTACCGTTTGATGGGGAGGGCCTGTTCCATTCCTCAACCGACTCAGCGTTGCAAGAAATGGACAAAAGCATTAAAGCTTCTAAATCGTTGGGTGTCTTTGGTCCTGCTATGGGCCCAAGCGCCACTACTCCACCAAACTGTCCCCGGAGAGCAATTGGAGACCTCGCCAATCCCTGTGGGTCAACGCCAGCAGTACAGCTACCAGGCGAAGTCACGTTATGGCTCCCAGCAGCAGCAGCCTAGACCTAAGCTCCAACAGGGCTCCAAACAGGGACTTTGACTTCTCTCACCTTGTGTCGACCAACCCAACCCGTCTATGCCCATTTCTGTCTGCCTGGCAAAATATTACCATCGACCCTTTGGTCCTATCCATCCTTGGGTCCTATCCTCCTGGCAGTCCCAGAGACTGACCCATGGATACATCATAGAGTTTTTGGATTACCCAAGTTCCTGGTCTTCTGTCCCACCCCTCCCTCTCCCATCCTCCTTCAGGAAATCAAATCTTTGTTGGAGAAAGATGCGATAGAACCGGTACCGAAGGCGTACGAGGGGAAGGGCTTCTATTCCCGTTATTTTGCAGTTCCAAAGCGGGATGGCAGTTTATGCCCAATCTTAGACCTAAACATCTTTATTCAGTACCGCAAATTCAAAATGACAGCCTTAAAGGTCATCCTCCCTCTCCTGTCCCAGGGCTCCTGCATGGCAACCATTGATTTCCAGGATGCCTACTTTCATCTAAACATCCATCCATCCCACCGGAGGTACTTCTGCTTCGCCATAGGGGACCTCCACTTCCAGTACAGGTGCCTCCCATTTGGTCTGTGTATGGCACCAAGAGTCTTCATCAAGACAATGGTGGTGGTGGCGGCCTACCTTCATCTTCAGGGAATTGCCATCTTTCCCTACATAGACAATTGGCTCTTGGTGGTGGACACGACAACGCTCCTGGATGACCACATCTCCCAGATGCTGCACTTTCTGTCCTTCCTCGGTCTTCAGGTCAACCACCAGAAGTTGCATCTGCAACCTTCCCAGAGACTGCAATTTATCGGTGTGCTCCTAGACACAGTGACCTGCAGAGCGTACCTGCCCGTGGACAGGGCTGCAATCCTGTCATCCCTGGCTACGGGGGTCTGGACTTGGGTCTCGTCCATGGCCTTCCAGATCCAAGGTCCCTTGGGACACGTCAGCCACCACGGCCATCCTGCTGCTGGCAAAACTGCACATGAGACCTCTTCAACTTTGGTTCTTAAGTTGCTTCAAGCTGTCCAAGATGCCACAATCCAAACGTCTCACTCCTCCGCCAAATGTGCGGGACTCTCTCCTATGGTGGACGGAGCTTCCCAATATTACTGAAGGGCTCCCCTTCCATCTGCCGAGCCCCAGCTTCACACTGACCACCAATGCCTCCCTTTGGGGATGGGGAGCCCATCTCAATGGTGTCAACATAGGATGCCAGTGGGATACTCTCAACGCAAGCAAGCACATCAATTTTCTGGAGCTGCTTGCGATAAAAATAGCGTTGAGATCTTTTCAACCCATTCTTCGGGGACACTGCGTAGCTGTCTTGATGGACAATACCACAGCACTCAGCTACGTCAGCCGTCAAGGAGGGACGGTGTCCCGGAGCCTCTGCTGCCTGGCAATCGAGCTGTGGGACTGGTGTGTGCTGAACGACATCGTCCCTGTAGCCACCCACATCCCAGACACCCAAAACGTAGAGGCCAACCTCATCACGAGTGGGAACTGAATTGGTCCTACCTTCGTCCTCTCTTTCAAAAATGAGGCGCGCTGGAACTGAACGTCTTCCCTTCCAGGAAGAATGTGAAATGCCCTTTCTTTGGCAGCAGGGGAGGAGCGGATCCTCTTTCTCTAGGAGCCAGCCTACTCCATCCATGGGGATGAATGTTCCTGTACATGTTTCCTCCTCTACCAGTCATGTTACGGGTCGTTCACAAACTGGACAGGGTCCTACCGGACTGCATCCTGTTAAACCCATGGTGGCCCAGACAGCCATGTTTCCCCACTCTACGTCATCTTGCCAGGGGCAGGTACCTCCATTTTCCCAAAGGTTCTGGATCACCTCCTGGCAGAAAACGGAACGCTTCTCCACGCAGGGGTGGATGCCCTGAAATTGACAGCCTGGCGAATACAGCAATGACGTTTTCCGACTGTGTCTCTGAGGTCCTCCTTAACGTGAGGAAGGCATCTACGCATCTCTTGTATCAGAGGAAATGGCATAGGTTCCTCTCTTTTCTTCAGACTTTGATGGATTCACCAGCTTCCGTAGGCTTGGACAGAGTCCTTGACTTCCTTCTGTCACTCAAAGATCAAGGCCTCTCCCACTCTTCCATCAGGGTCTACTTGGTGGCTATCTCCGCGCACCATAAGACACTGGATGGCTACTTCATCTTCTCCCATCCAACCTCTAAGAAGTTCCTCAGAGGTCCCATCAGGCTATATCCCCCTGTAAGCGCTCCTATAGAGCTGTGGGACTTACTGCTGGTTCTCCGCCACCTCACCAGGAAACCTTTCGAGCCTGATGCTGCTGGAAGACAGTCTTCCTCGTGGCGATTACATCGGCTAGGAGGGTCAGCGAACTCATGACACTGCGTCATGATCCTCCGTACTTAGTATTTCTGCCAAACGGGGTATGTCTAGTACTGGACCTTTCCTTTATACCAAAAGTTGTCTCAGAGTTTCACCTCAACTCAGACATATTTCTACTTGACTTCTTTCCACATCCTGACAGAGAAGAGCAATGTTTGCTTCACACTCTGGATGTCAAGAGGGCACTCCTCTTCTACCTAAACAGGACTCAGCCCACCAGATGGGACAACAATCTGTTCCTGTCTTATTCCACCACTTCCTTAGGGTCGTGAATCTCGAGTCAACGCCTGTCAAAGTGGATTGTTGGGACAATCAGGCTGTGCTATTCCTTATCAAAGCACCCTTTCCCTGCTCACTTGAGGGTGCACTCCACCAGGTCGATGGCAACTTCAATGGCCTTTCTGAAGGGTGCATCACTGTCCTCCATCTGCAGAGCGGCTACATGGTCCACACCAACCACGTTCATCAAGCACTACTCTCTGGACATTCGTGTGCAACAGAAGGGTGACTTCGGTCATTTGGTCCTGTCCGCTGTGGCTCACTGAGTCTGATAGCGCCCACTTCCAGGTGAGCCACTGCTTTTTAATCTCCCATAGGTGTGATGCACAGAGACCACGAAGAAGATAAACAGGTTGCTTACCTGTAACTGATGATCTTCGAGTAGTCATCTGTGCATTCACACCGCCCACCCGTCCTTTCCCACTGCTGTCATCCTCAGTTCTTCTCTCATGACTTGGGTTGATAGCGGTCAGCAGGAACTGGTGGGATGTCCATGCCCCGCCCCTTGGGCATGCGCGGTAGGGTTCCTGCGCAGGCTCAGGGCAGAGGGGCAAAAATCCCATTGTGAGCTTTGTACAACACCGATCAGATCAGTGCAGGCGCACTAGATCCCATAGGTGTGAATGCACAGATGACCACTCGAAGATCATCAGTTACAGGTAAGCAACCTGTTTTTGCAGTGCTAATTTGCTGTACTTCCTAGCAAAAGACTTCAGAGATCAAGAAATAAAGTCTAATGTTGTTGAAATTGCTAATACCTCCATAACAATCATTTTGCAACAGCTGCTCTGAAAAGAATGAGTAGAACCAAGCTAATTCTCCCACAAGATATTACATGGAACTATGTAGTGGACTGTTTTGAGACAGTCCACTACATTATCAAGAATGGGCCTATTCTGATGACGTTTGTGAACAAAATAAAGAGAAAATAGATCGCACTGTCGTGGCCAAAGTCCTCAGCATTGGGCTTAAGAGAAACACAGAACATATGCTGAGCATCCTGAAACCTGTTTTTGAAACAGGTAAACAAAATACAGAAAAATAGCTGTTTTATTGCTGATGCTGTTGAAATTTGGAAGGAAATAAGTGAACATTTAAAAACAGAACTACGCAATGACAGAATTAAACTACAAGCATTAAAAAAAATGGGACAAGCAGTATTTCCACTCATTTTTTCGCAAATGTTAATATCCAGTACCAGAGCCAAACCTTAAGTGTTGAAAAAGTTAGCAACAGCTATCATCCATCCACGATTCCAACTATAATAAATTTCAGGGCTAAGGGGAACCATTCAAGAAATATATGGTTGCTAATGATGCTTTAAAAAAAGTCATACCAGGTGAACTGTTGAAAGTAACTTAAGCACTTGGATTTAGAGACTGTTAAAGTAATGGTTTCACTTTTAACTGCAGTAGCTTCTAGGGGTGTGCATTTGGTATAAACCAAAATACCCTTAACGGTATTTGTTTGGTATTTATTCAGCCAAATACAGATTAGAGCATCAGATTTGGCTACCGATATAGCTGAGCCTGAATAAAAGCTGGGGGAAAAGGCTTTTATTTGGGCTCAGCTATACTTAATGGCTGGTGAGCGAGCTGCAAGAACAGCCAGCCCCAGCCAAGTTGGCGCAAAGCTCTCAGCTCCCGATGCCCCAGCTGATTCTCTCAGGTCTGCATGCAGCATCAAGAGACCTCCCCACCACATGCAGATCCCTTTAAATGGCTTTTGCAAGCCACACCACGCCTGAGTCAACTTTGAAGCAGTGAGTTTACCTACCTTCCAGGTGAATTCACTGATTTGGAGTTCACTTGTACATGGCATGGCTAGCAAAAGCCATTTAAAGGGAATGCATTCCCTTTAAATGGCTTCCCCCCTCCATTAGAAATAATGGAGGATAGGGGCATCTTCTTTTGGAGCTCATAGAACTGGATCCCCTGGTCCAAACATTTTGAAACTTGATATGGTTGAGGAGAGGCACAAGCAGCTATGCTGCAAATTTGGCACCTCTACCTCAAAAAACAGCACCCACAGATGTTGCCAGAGGCACTGCCTTTTATTCTTGGGTAGTCCCAAAACAGGGGTGCCCTACTTTCTAACCTGAAGTCCAAAAAAAAGCCAGGCACTCTCAGCTTGACCACAGAGTCAGGCTGCAAGTGGTCTGCAAAAAGATTTCATATTCAGGTTTCATAAGGTGACCTCAGAGCAAGCCTCCAGTCTTCCCCCTCCACCCAGCAGAGATTATGCTTATGGAATGAAAATGGGTTCTACCAGGTAAAGTATATCCACATCTCTAAGTGTCTGTTTAGAGGCCATCTGGCAGTTAACTCTGTCTCCAGTAATTTTTTGTCTGAATTCTTTGTCTTTCTGCTTCTGTCCCTCAAGATACCGGGATAAATCAATCAATCATTCAAATGTTTTAGCAATCCTTCTTGAGCTAATCAGGGACATCTCCCACCTTTTGTCCACCCTGGACAGGACCATTAGTAAATCAGATAATCCATTTAACTAGCTACCCAACACCTGGCTTTTATTGTTAAATCCAGAACCTGCCTCTCTGGAAGCTCACTGGTCGTACCTAAGGTCTGCCCCTACTAGCATCACACACACCTGGGACTCATCATTGGTCCAGGTAATCTATTGTTCTCACCTGAGACCAGCCCCCAGGGCCACCCACTGGCCTGCATTCTTTGCCAGTGCCTATATCCCAGCTCACACATGGCCTTAGACCATGTGTTTTCTGCCATGAGCCAAAACTCTCTGAGTTTAGGCCAGAATCCATGGACCTCTGCACATCTGGACAGGTTGTATCACCCCTCTATAACCCTTGAATCACCTCTGCTTCCTTATGTGTGAATATTGTTTGTATGTTTGAGAATATTTAGTAAAGAAATCATTATTTTTGTGTGAATATTGTTTGTATGTTTGAGAATATTTAGTAAAGAAATCATTATTTTAGCCACACAGTTTCTGTGTCTGTTCTTGGGTGCTTGGGAATTCTAACTCTGGTATACAGAGGTCAGATCCTATAGATAAGCCAATTGCATATTAATAATTATAATTCCCCATCTTTATTAACTACTAGGGCAATTTGGCTAACACAGAGCCCCATATGCCCCCAGATTGATTCCGCATTATACCCTATGGGGATGGTCGCCATAGGGTATAATGGAGCCAAATAAATTTGGGTTTCCCAAACATTTACCAAATCCCAATACCACATTGATATTGGGATTCATGAATATTGGGAAATACTAATATTTTTCTAGTCCAACAGATCTGAATCTGAAAAAATTATTTCCCCCCACTTGCATACCCCTAGTAGCTTCTTCTGCTGGCACAGAATGAATATTCTCTTCTAGGGGTGTGCATTCGGCTATAGCCAAACTGAAAAGATACCTGAAAAATACCTTGTCGGTATTTTTTGGTGATCACATAAGCCAAATACAGATCTATATCTCTGATCTGTATTGGGCTACCGGTATAGCTGAACCCGAAAAAGCCAATATTGTCAGGCTTTTTTTCAGGTTCTTTTGCTATACCAAAAAAAGGACTCAATTAAACCTAACAGCTTGAGCCACCTGTCAGCTGTTGGGTTTAAATGCCTTTCTTTCCCTCCCCGAGATCGAGGAGGGAAAGAAAGGCATTTTAAATATGCCTGGGTTCCCCTTCTGACCTTCTCCAGGTGCCTCACAACTGTGGGGCACCTGGAGAAGATCAGGAGGGAACCCAGGCATGTCTGCATGCCTACCCTCTTTTCCCAGCCTGCCCGCCACGACGAAGAGGCTGGGGAAGGGAAGGTAGGAATGCATACATGCCCCCTTTCTTCCCTGAGCTTCTCTGCTTTTGCAGAGAGACTCAGGGGTATGCGGGGGGGGGGGCATGTTTAAATGCCTTTCTTTCCCTCCCCGAGGTCAGGGAGATAAAGAAAGGAATTTTAAATGTGCCTGGGTTCCCTGCCTGCCCTTCTCCAGCTAGGACATGTCAGCTAGAGAAGGGAAGGCAGGGAGAGGCTTCCCCTTGTCAATTTCATTCTCAGTTGATTAGCAGGGAGTGAAATTGACAGGGAAATCTGTAGGGGCTACCAGTGGGAAAGAAGGCATTTTAAATCAGCACTGGTGATATAAATCAGCACTGAATATATTCAGCAATGCTGAATATTTCCCCAATCTGAATACCTTACCAGTATTGGACTGGGGAAATTCGGCATTTACCGATATTTTTGGGTCTAATTTGCCCGAAGCCAAAAAATACTGGCATTTTTCTTTTTGCACACCCCTATTCTCTTCCTTTGAACTTATTCATTCTAAACTGAGAAATCTTTTGGGACCTGATAAAGCAGGAAAGCTTGTTGGTCTTTTCCAGATTATGAACCAACAAGAAAATGAAGATGAGTGAGATGCAGAAGATAGCAGTTTAAGTTTTAATCTGGACCCAGATGTAGTCAGTCTAAGATTTTTAAAGGTATTTTGTTTAACCATGTTAGTTAAGGAACATGGATTTTAAGCAAATACAAGAATATATATGCTATATGTTATTGTTTTAGTTAAATAAAACAATTTAAATGGTTATTGTTAATTATTAAGAGCATAAGAGAAGCCATGTTGAATCAGGCCAGTGGCCCATCTGGTCCAACACTCTGTGTCACACAGTGGCTAAAACCCAAGTGTCATCAGGAGGTTTTTGGCCACTGTGTGACATGGAGTGTTGGACTGGGTGGACTGAAAATTTTCCCCTTAACAGCATAACACTTGAAATTCCACACATTCCTAATTTTTCTTTATAAATAGTTCTGGGATGCCCAGTTTGCTCTGTAATGTGTTTGTGGGGGGGGGGGAGAAAAGTCTTTCCTCCACCATGGAACAGTCTCACAGAACTACTATATAGGCTACCAAGTGCTGCTTATATGTTTTCCCCAAATGGAGGAATAGCAACTCAGTGGGTCCATTTCAGATTAGGATGATGGAGGGGGTATCATCCTCTGTCTGCATCACAGCACAGAGCTGAAGTGAGCCCATAAGCCATTATTTAAAACAGAAAAAGCCTCTTGGAATCTCCATTCATGGAATGCCCAGTAACACACCTAGTTAGGCTCAGAGTAGGTGCATTCAGGGCTATTTTTGGGCAGGAACACACAGGAACAGAGTTCCAGCTGGCTTCTGAGTTGGCCACGCCCAGCAGGAACTCATTAGCATAATAGGCCACACCCAACAGCAGAAACTCATTCGGATTGGCTACATTAGGGGTGTGTGGCCTAACATGCAAAGGAGTTCCTGCTACAAAAAAAGCCCTGGGTTTTGACAACAAACAAGGTAAACAGAATAAGAAGCAAAAGGTGGGTGTGGCTGGATGCCCACACTTCTGGAAACATGGGGGTGTGGCCTGATATGCTAATAAGTTTCTGCTGTTGGGTGTGGCCTATTATGCTAATGAGCTCCTGCATTGATGGGTTTTTTAAACAGAATACTTCACATTAACAAATAAACTAAAACCCCTTGCTTTACATTGCTGACAGCTGTATATATGAAGGATGCAGAAAATGCCCTATTAGAAAAGCAGGTCCAAGCTCTTTGCTTACCAGCCCTGACTAATGGAGTAGGCTGAAGCATGCCAGGGAGGGATCATACCACTGAATACAGTGGTATGATCTCAATATGGGCTTCATAAAATGCAGACTATGCCAAACATTCCATTTCAGAACATGAAGTACCCTTGGGCTATACAGTTAGAATACAGTGATCAATATGGCCTTTCCTTTGTTTACTACCGGTGCATCAGTTTATTTATCTCCTTACTTGTATGGGCTGTTAACAAGGTCATCTCCCCAGACCATATCTTCACTGCAATTCAGAACACTATGGGAGGCATCCAAAAAGAGCTGGACAAAGTTAACCAGTGAATCCTGGACCAGGTAACGTACAGAGTCCTGCAACATGAACTTAATAAGCTCCATGAGCTGGTGAAGCTTGGACATCCGGTACACCTCCCACTTGGTCTCATATAGGTTGTACCAGCCTTTGCCTATGTCCCTCAGACTGCTTCTCACTGCTATCTTTAGGGTACTAATCCATGTATCTTTCAGGAACATTGAAATCTAGAGGAAAACAGAACAAAGCATGTCAACTCAACCACAGGGCTAAACATACAAACACAGGTAATACAACCTTGATGGCTGCTGCTAGGCAAAGCAGCTTTGGGAACTGGGTGATTTGCAGCACAGAAAAAGTGGAAAGAGGGGGGGTACTTAACCCCTTTCTAATGCAACTCTCATAATAGGCACTCTCCCCTATGGGTAACCATCTAAATTTGTAAGGGTAAATATGTGTCTGGAAAACAAGGGCAGGGGAAGCACTGGGAGGGTTGCAGTGTAAATATGGCAGCTGGCTTATGCACCTTTTCCCTCTTTTTCTCCACTACGCATTTTCTTCTGTGGCTGCTTCATCTGTGAAGAGCAGCCTTCAGTGTTATTACATGCATTTCATCTCAGAGAATACCATTTAAAAAGCAGGCAGAACACTGCGCTCTACCTCAAGAAACATTCCAGAAATGGTAACACCCATAGCAACCTACTTTGAAAGAAAATTTACTCTGTAAAATTTGTTTCAGTTTAGCATTTTGACTGGGACAATATCACAGATGTAATTCTTCCTTCTAATTTCCATCTCCATTTTTTAAAATAACCCACTAAAAGGTGCTGCTCTTTTTTTCAGGAAACAGCTTTAAGGTTAAGAAAAACCAGCACATACATTGCCCGTTGTTTCCCTTTACGTTCCTCCCCCCCCCCCCAGCCAAATTGCCTTTTTTCATTTGAGGAAATAAAAGATTGTTGAGGAATAATAGGGATTACCGACTGAAAAGGGAGTACTAGAAACAATTGGACCTCATGAAGAATGTGTGCATATGGCCATCTGGATCCTACCCACATTGATTTGGGGAAAATATAAGCCTCTTAATCATAGACGAGAGAATAGGACACTGTATCAAAACAACTGTGGCCCTCCTTAAAACTGCAGATTATTCTCAAGGAGCTTCTTATATTTCTCCCCCTACAGCATACAGTCCAATAAGTCTTGTCATAGGCTCCTTACATTTTGCATAACCCCACCTCTGCAAAACACCTCTCCCCTCTGTCTTACCTGAGAAAAGGTCTGTGTCTGGATCTGCTCAAACTCCTCTAGTCGGCCATACTTAGTCAAGCTTGAATGGAACAGTGACATCGCAGCAGTTTTATTGCATTCATCCCGCACCTGGCACAAAGCCATGATGACTTCTGGTCGTGTCAGGAGGGAGACAAAGTTAAAAGCTTCTCTTTGCTCATTAAATGGGTACTCTGGGACCTCAACGAGACCTGGTGGCAAAAACATGAAATTATCTAAGTTGCAAAAGTGGCATCACAACAGTTATTCTAAGCTTGTGTACTTACTTGCTTGTTAGGTACTGGGACACTGCTCCTTAAGCACATTAGGCAGGTAAATCAGCTATAGAAACTGTTCCCACTAGAAGACTTTGAAGGAGCCCTGTTTTGGTTACTAATCCATCTTTGGAGTCTCTTGCCTCCAGCTTGGTTCCTTTAAAGTAGGGCTATTTCTTACCATACCACCTTGCATCACCTTCCCCCCTGCGCTTTAAAGCAGTGGACCACCTCTTCTTGTGACTCCCAGTCAGTTCTTTGGGTACAACAGCTCCCATAAAGGCATGCAGACTCCAGTCCCAGCACCCAGTCACCTTTCCTCATTCTCTGGGTGCAGCAGGCCTTACTGAAAAGATTATGGATATGTTTGGTGGTGGTGGTGGGGAAAGACTAAAAATAATGCTCCACAGTAACCAAAATTCTGTGGCAAGAAAAGTTCAGGCTTTAATTAACTATGGAAATAAACACATTTTTGTATGTTTGTCTTTACTCAAGGCATTATACCACAGTTGTGGACAAACCACTATATATCCAGAAAAATGCAATAAAACCAATAAAAGTCACAAAGTCATTAAAATATAAAACTACAGAATCCTGTGGACCTGTTTGCTTATTCTGGCATTTATTCTCAGTACAAGGACCCTTTCTCTAATGCAGGAGGCTCTTCCACAAAAGGACGCCCTATTGCCTCTCCAGAGAAAAGTGCTGCTGGGAGCAGAACGGTTCTGTAGGATCCAACCCTATGAGCACCAATATTTCATTGGTAAAAATGGGCAAATAGCTACAGCTGCAACAGAAAAATGATAGTAATAGAGCTTACAAAACTGAACAGTCATCAACCAACAAAGGTCTGGGAAAATCAAAATGTCATCCCTTTAGCACCTAGAACTTAAAAGAATAGATGGAGTGACCAGGCCCAGGGAGAGGTTCCCATAGGCCAGGCTCAGTAGCAGGAAATGTTGGCCCTAGTATGTGAACAGATCATCTTACTTTGCATGGAAAGGATTAATGAACTATAGGATTAAGTCCCATTCTGTTGGACTTGTGGGATCACTCCTATCAGAACAATGCAACCTCCTTCTTCCAAAAAGTTTGGTAGAGATTTAAAATGTGCATGTTATCTAGTTCGGTTAAAAGGGAGTACACAATGTAAGGGTTAAATACTGATTTGGATGAACGTAACTCACAAGGTGACTTCAGAGAGGATTTACACTGTGGGTATTTCAATGTATTCAAAGATATTGTATTGACAAAGGCTGCAATCCTAAGAACACTCTCCTGAGAGTAAGCCCCACTGAATAACATGAAACTTACTTCCAAGTAGACCTGCTTAGACTTTGTGCCTGAAGTAGGGCCACCCCACTGTAGGGGGGGGCAACATAGATATATCACACTAGGAAGAACCAGGCCAAAATTTTATTGATTACAGGTTCCTCAGGTGTTGATGCAGTATAGGCTGGGAACAATGGGTGTGGTTGACAGCCAAACTGCTGTCAGCACCTTTCCCAACCTGCCTGTTGGGGTAACTGAGGACAGAGGGCTGGTGTTAGGGCTGTAAGCAGTGCAAACCACCATTCCAAGCCATCACCATCCTTCCGGGGGCATGGCCAATGTGTCAGTCCCTAGGCTGGCTACCCTGAAAACCGCCTAAAAAGATACAATTCTGTGACATAATTAATCTCTTCTTAATATTATCTCTTCCTGCATTACATGTAGCATAATTTAAGTTAAGCACAACAAACAACAGAGGTTTCTGCAGCCTAGAAAGAGCTTGCTCACTTCTGCTGTGCCACCTACCCTTCTCTGGCACCTTCTCTTCCTCTTTCTCAGGCAGCGTGACATAAGAGAATGTCTGAGGCTTGGAAGTGACAATTCTGTCAAAGTTAATCTTGTTCATGGTACGTTCGTAGTCTAGAGACACTTCCTTCCCCAGGTGGTACAGCCGATTTAAAACGCTAAGTACAATTAAAAAACTAATTAGCAGAATGAACGATGACCACTCAAAATGATACATCTGCATCACTCATATCTGCAGTCTCATATTCAATTCCCCTATGTTCACTTACACTTTGCTTCTTCATTAAAAGTCTCTGAAGTGCATTAACAGGTTCTCACAGTAGACCCAGCATGGGGCAGCCGGTGATGTAGAAAGATCAGGAGCCAATGGGGTAGAATTGCATGGCACCTAGTAGTGTTTATGGCTAATGACTGTGAGGGAGAACTTTAGAAACTATATTTCCATTTTTGTTTCTTATTTCCCTCCTAGACCTCTATAACTGTCATGCTGGTTTTGACTTTGCTCTACATGTGCTGAGAATTTTCCTTCTCTATTTTTCAGTCTGCAGATAGAGTTTGTTAGGGCCCTTGGGAAGGATACGCAACTATTGGTCATGTGCAGCAGGGCACTGCACATTCAAAGAAGGATGTCTGAGGGTACTTAAGCCCGAGGAGTGTTCTAGTCCACCATCCAGCCTTTACCAGACACAGTTTATCCACTCATCTTTCCACTGAAGGGACAGTGCAGGCACCAGCTGGTTGCTTCAGGGCCGAGTAGGACTGTTTTACCTCCAAGGGAGATCTTCTGTATCTGCTGTTCCAGACTGGCCAGGGGTGAAGATTTTTTTTTCACCCACTCTGCACTGCCTTTCATCCTGGACCACAGTGTACCTTGTATAATCAAAACATTTTGCATTTGGGAATCATCCTAATTAGCCATCACAATTATTAGGTGATAGAATGCAAGACCAGGAAGAGGCAGACTGGAATGCTCAAATCAGTTTACAGAGCTGCCTTCAGGTATATAACTGGAGCATGGCAGGCCTTGTTCTGTAAGGCTAACATGGCATGCAGCAGACTGCCCTGGAGATTCCTGGAGATTTAATCTGGGGATCTGATGTGGCCACTAATGGGGCAGGGGTGTTTGCTTCTTAAGTACTGTTTTTCACCAGGCATAATGATGCATCAATCAGAACCACAATGCAGAAAACTGCATCCCATTGGCCACATGGTTACATTCTAATAATTTTAGGACAATCTGAACAAGGCAGCTTTCTTGCCTCCTTTCCCCAGAGGTCTGTAATGTGCTAAGTGTCTAATTAAGCTATGCTGCAGTTCTTTCTATAAGACTGTAGCCTGATTAAACCCAAATTCACATGCCACATGGTCCATCTGAGGTTGAGGGCCATTGTAAACAGGTAGAAACAATTATACCTGAATCATATGCTCCATCCAATCCAAAAAAAGGCACCGGAGCAAGGAAGCAGCCTACCTTGCATGTAGCAGCTGAAGATGCACATCTGGATATGCCTCTTTATCCAGATTACCGTGTTCATTTGGGCCCAAGTGAAGTGTCCAATATGCCTTTGTATGCACATGATGTGCATCGCCACCCAAACTCTCAATTATTCTGCATAACTAGTTTCCTGTAATTTGTGCTGGGTCATGGTCACTGTTATTGCATGCAGACGCATAAATTAGCAAAGGATAACCTTACATTTGAATGTTAAATCACGTGGGGGAATTTCTCAAAACCTCCTCCACTTATTTTTTTGAATGCATGACATACTGGTGCAGACCCAGATTTCCAGCTATTATTATTTTACTGTATTATCATCTCCCGCCTCTATTACCAGCATATTTTTGTCCACCCATAGAGCTATTCATAGACAGTTTCTACTTTTGCTTTAAAAATATATTGCTTTTCATACCTCTGTATCGGAATGTGGGAAAAGCTGTCACAGCTCAGTGAAGTGGACAGATGTATCAATGACACTACTGGCTGATGATTCATCTAGCTTAGGGCAGCTCAATTTTTCCAAATCATGGAGTCTATAGAACAGCAACTTCAGGGGTTTATGCTCTCCTCACTTCCATACAGAGATTTCTTCTCCTTCCATTATACATTGTTATTGATCCAATATTTGGATATGCATTGGCAGTAGAAGATCGGTACCCTGGTTAGGATCCAGCTCTCACTGAATCTCAAGAAGGGCCACTAACCACCTAAAAGGGCTCTTGAAAACCCTCTAAATACTGTTTAAACTACAGATGAATGCACATGAACCCGCCTTATATTGAATCAGACCCTTGGTCCATCAAAGTCAGTACTGTCCCAATGACATAGGTTAGATTGGTGCTCCTTTAAACTTTCTAAATGCTTGTGACTGTCTCATCTGAGATGGCATTATAGATAGAATGACACTGAAGTTGCATCCAGATAATTGCAGACTTCTGTCCCTGTTTGTGGTTACTACTTAGCGCCTTAAAAATTATGTTTGCATCTGCAAGCAACACTTCCTAGAGTGCCCAGCAGAAGGAGCAAGTAGGAAAGGAAGCACAGAAAAGGAGATGCGGAGGGGACTATGAGAGTGCCCTGTTGTGTATTCCTTAGAATAAACAAGATATGAAAACCATAGCCATGGTTTGAGTATTTCAATGAATTAATTTCACTACCAACAAAGAATCATTACAATACTTACAAACTTCCCTTTCTCAGACGTGGAGTGTTCATTGCCAACTGCTTCATCTGCAGAAGACTTTTCTCTTCAATGCTTTGCAATCCATCCACAGGCATACAGTCCACATACAGATTGTACAATAACAGTGCCTGTGTTTTCTTCCGCAAGTCATTGGCAGAGATTACTCGCTGGGCAAACACACGAGGATCCTCTGCGAGAAAAAGCAAACAGACCCGGGGCACCCAGTACTGACAAGGCATCAGTGGGGCTCTCCCTGGGAAAAAATCAAGAAAGGATTAAGCATCTGTAAGGATACATAACAGATGCTAGAAGCCTTGGGTACCAAAGGCTTCCATGTGTCTGTGAGCCTATTACCAAGTTGGCATACTCAGGACTATAAAACTAATCAAGAACTGAAGATGAGATTCAGATGAATGCAGAACAGAAGTGTGAGCATGCCTATATCAGTCCAATGATGTGTGAGAAAACAGTGTATTTTACAAACAATTTTTATTTTGTCCACATAAATTCTTCAAGGAATCAACAGCAGAAAGAAAAATAGCCAGTCCCCTTTAATGAAAGGCAAGGAGCACTATCATGGTGCAGGGATTTGATAAAACTAAGGCAGCTAATTGGGAGCTTTTGTTCTCTTTCTTAAGTCTTCCTTACAATATAATAATAACTAGGAATCAGGCCCGTTGCACAATGGAAGGCAATGGGCTCTAGTAAGAGGGCATGGGAAAGTGTGGTGGGCTGCATCAGCCCCCCCCCCGAAGCACTGCCCAAGTGCCCTGGGCAGGCCAGCACTGGACGCAGGGTTGTCCCGAGAGCCCAGGGGCAGGCGGTAGCTTGCGCGGCCCCTCCATGCACTGACCTCTCCTGAAGAAGGGACAATGACATCCTGGTCCCCTGCTGGGTAGAGGAGCATCCGGGCACTGCCCACATCTCAGTTCCTGGGCACGGGGTTGCCAAGCAGGAGGGGGTTGGTGCAGCAGCGCATCTGCAGTGGTAAGGGCCTGTGCTGGGGGTGGGGTGGTGGTGGGCTGTGACATGGTGGGCGGGTGGAGTGGCGGCTTCCCGCCACAGCAGCACCTCGGCCACTTCGGAGTAGAGGTGTGTCCCAGTTCCCGCCGACAGGGCCGACAAGCAGGAAGCAGTTGGTGCTGCAGCAGCTCTGCAGCAGTGAGGGCTTTTGGTGGGGGGGCTATAACAGAGTGTCTGTAGAGTGGCCTGGGTGGAGGGCAATTCTTGGCTGCTGCAGAGGCAGTGGCATCGCATGGAGTGAGGCGCTGCTGGCACCGTCTTCCACCCCCTCACACAGGCCTCCAGTGGGGCTTGTGAGGCAGCCGGGCCAGGATCCCCGGAGCCTGTCGAGCGCCCTTAAAGGGCGGCCGGGGATGTGGCTTGGGGGCCATGCGGCCACGGCAGAGAGGAGGCCAGAGGAAGGGAGAGCATGGCACTTTGGGCTCCTCGCTGGATCGGGCGGCGTGGGAGGAGCTGGCGTCTGGAGTCTTGCGAGGAAGAAGGTGAGGGCAGAGGCCAGGGCGCCTTGAGGTGGGGCTGGAGACAGCAGGCTGAGGTGAGGTGGGCCCGTTCATGCCTTGCATCGGCCCTGAGCACAGTGAGAAGACGGTGTATGCCGCCAGCTGGCCCGAGGCCTGCTCCCAAGCGCTGGAGTGGCTGGTGCATCCGTTGTCCGGGCACAGGCCAGCCACCCGTGGCCGGGCTTGGGTGAGGACGGCGACAGGATCAGGTGGCAACTCCCAGCTGGAGCAGCTGTCGCACATAGACCAGTTGGCTACCTGCGCTGGGGTGAGGACAACCGTGGCAGCGGCGGCACAATCGGGCTCAGGTCCCTGGCCGCTGGACTGTGTATCCCATCTGGCCGCTCCAAGGAGAGTGAGGCCAAAATGCCGGGTGCCACCTCTGGGGGCGGGACCACAGCAAGGGAGGCAGCAACGCAGCCAGTGGAGACAGACGCCCTGTGAGTGGCACACCAGATTGCCAACCAATTCCAGAGCATGTGGAATGTTCTGGAGAGTGCCACCACCATTCAGCTTTTATAATATAGGGAGATAGCCTACCTTTTGCAGTCATTCCTCCATTGAGTACTGGTCTCCCTTTTCTGTCACGTACAAGGCCCCATGGGTTTGTCTTATGTACCAAGTACAGTTTTGCCTCTTCATCATAATCCAAGACCCCAACATTTATCCACTTGTAGATCAATTTTTGGCTTCTGGGATCCTCTGAGAGATTAATGACAAAGTTTTACATTTTCATAATTGCCCTGGTAAGAATGTTCACAGTAGGTCATCCTCACTCCAAATTTTCTTTCTCCTTTAATTTTCAGTTTATTTATTTACAAAACTCCTGTGCCACTTCTCCGGGGAAATTGCTTGAAGTGGTTATGTTGAGGTAATGATATCCCAGTAAACAGATGTATTTTAGGAAGACATTACCATGGAGAAATGTCTATGAGCAAACTTAAGTGCACTCAACCTCATGGATGAACTTTCAAAAATGCTTAGCCCCTGCAATAAATGTTAACCAGCACATTAGTTCACCAGACTCTTTCATTGTACACTCAGAAATTGAGGCATTACAGAAGCTCCTTTTAAAATTATGGTTTATGTGGTATTTTATGAAATGCATACACTGACATGGAAGTTTATACTAGCACAGCACCTTGAGTGTGACCTTCCATGATGAAAGGAACATTTTGTTTAGAAAAATCAACAACTTTTAAGCGTCTTTGGTCAGGATCCAAAGAACTACTTCAGGTAACAGCTCCAAGGAGGAGGGATTAAAAACCAGCCAAAACATCACAAACACCAAAAATATTTCATCCTGAAGGCTTAAAAAAATTTAGAAGGGAGAAAAGCTGTCCTGTTGTATATAATTATTACTTTGTGATCCTACCATATAAGAACATAAGAGAAGCCAATGTTGGATCAGGCCAACGGCCCATCCGGTCCAACACTCTGTCACACAGTGGCCAAAAATACCAGGTGCCATCAGGAGTCCACCAGTGGGGCCAGGACACTAGAAGCCCTCCCACTGTTGACCCCCCCCAAGCACCAAGCATACAGAGCATCACTTGCCCAGAGTCCCTATCTATACCTTGTGGCTAATAGCCACTGTTGGACCTCTGCTCCATATGTTTATCTAATTCCCTCTGGAAGCCGTCTATGCTTGTAGCCGCCACCACCTCCTGTGGCAGTGAATTCCATGTGTTAATCACTCTTTGGGTGAAGAAGTACTTCCTTTTATCCGTTCTAACTTGACTGCTCAGCAATTTCATTGAGTGCCCATGAGTTCTTGTACTGTGAGAAAGGGAGAAAAGTACCTCTTTCTCTAACTGTTCTATCCCATGCATAATCTTATAAACCTCAATTATGTCACCTCTCAGCCGTTGTTTTTCCAAGCTAAAGAGCCCCAAGTGTTTTAATCTTTCTTCATAGGGAAAGTGTTCCAATCCTTTTATCATTCTAGTTGCCCTCTTCTGCACTTTTTCCAAAGCTATAATATAATAAGGTGGGGTGACCAGAACTGTACACAGTACTCCAAATGAGGTTGCACCATCGATTTACACAGGGGCATTATATTGGCTGATCTGTTTTCAATACCCTTCCAAATAATCCCCAGCATAGCATTGGCCTTTTTTATTGCAGTCGCACAGTGGGTAGTAAGCTACTTTCACTGTATCTATGCTTTACCGTGCCCAAGTACATCATCTGTAGGTAGAAGTGCTTTTCCTGGAACTGGTTTCCTGTCTTGGGATCCAGGCTCCACCCCCAACCAGAGCCACTCTTCTGGAGTCCGGCAATCATACTCTTCATCATCAAAAACCTAAAAACAAGAAGTGTGAAATTAAGCCTTTGCACAAACATTGGCAGAAACAGCATTCATAAAACTGCATTTTCAACTGACTGTATTTTGTAAAATTTACTTATGTATTATTCATTTATTTAAGCAAAATATTTTATCCCCTTTTTGACACAAAGGTTTCCAAGATGGCTAAAGCTAGATTTATCCAAAGCCAATTTGTGGCTCTTTTATACCGAAATGTGGGATAAAATTGTATAGGAAAAACTTTTCCTGAATGATTCCTGCTAGGGCCAAATGCCCTAACTGCTAACATGTCCATATGACTTTTGTCACCTGCAACAGATGGCCTGCCAGATGCCAAGCCTGATATCCATATACAAGACACTTTGAAACCTTTGCTGGGAAGAGCAGACATTAAGGCATCTTCCCAAGCTGGGGGACACAGCTGTCCCAAGACATTAACACATCAAAGCTCCTCTGACATGGCTTCTGTCACATCGACCCAGAGATTTGCACACACCCCTTCATCCTCTCATGATTGGATAAATGGCCATATTCAATTATGACAGGAAAGGGAGGAAATTGTGATCACTCTATGGGAAGAGGGGGAGAGTTTTCTTGAAAAGAGAGCT
Organism: Gekko gecko; assembly: GCA_029375565.1. Taxonomy (NCBI): domain Eukaryota; kingdom Metazoa; phylum Chordata; class Lepidosauria; order Squamata; family Gekkonidae; genus Gekko; species Gekko gecko. The sequence goes on along the minus strand of JAPDNY010000002.1, from coordinate 100,781,320 downwards.
CCTTTCTGAGAGAGTTCCCCTTTGGATTGTATACCTGCAACATGGAATTTTACTAGTGGGCAGTGAAGCTGAACTTAACTCCCCACAGCAATTATGTGGTTCATCCTCAAGATTCCATGGTTACACAATGGACATTGAATTATCTGGTACCTCTGAATGACTGGTAACTATGAATACCTCTATGTGTCATTAGAGCTGTCTATGCAATAGATGTTATTTGTTTTATTCTCCTTCTTGCTAATCTCTTGATATATGCATGCTTTTGCACTGAATAAAAGATAATATATATAACCAATATTATCTGGACTTGTTTCCTATGTTGCAACTTGACTTCTAAGCCTAAATCTTGTCGCCTGAGCCGACTCAGCTGATGTGGCTACCACTAGATTAAATAGTCGTTTGCAGCTCTGGCACAGAGCTGGTAAAATTGCTAAGTCTTCTATACCAGGCAGGAGTTTAGATCTCTGCTCCTGAGCCTTGATGAGGGCCTTGATGTAAGAGATCTTGGTGGCAGTGACTACTGGTAAGCCAGGAGTGTGTGCAGACATACTCTTGGGCTTGTTTAAGTGTTCCTGAAGCATATTGGATTTTGATATCTCTCATTCCTGGACTGGAGTGAGGGAGAAGTAAAATCCTGTACATACTGGCAGAGTTCAGGAGTTGTGCCTCTTATCCCTGGACTGGGATGAGAGGGCAAAACCTATACAAAAATATTTTAATAACTAAAAATATATAAATATATAGACCCTTTTAAATACCCAAATATTTTTGCACACATCTCAGGACACACACTCACATTGTGATTCTCCCCTTCTGAAAGGGAATCAACATGGTGGCTGACTGAAGGAACATGTATCAATATGTCCCTTTGTGCTTCTCCACATCAGGGACATTTGTTTGCCAGGCAGGGCTACTTACAGCCAATGCTCCCTCTAAGCTGTGGAGTCTTGTGAGCAAAAATTCTACTTTGTGAGCTACATTAAAGTTGTGAGTGAGCGATTTGGCTACTCCAGTTTGCTCTGGAGCCATCCTTCCTGAGCTAAGACAAAAATGTGTGAGCCAGAGGCTAAAAAACTGTGAGCTAGTTCACACTAACTCAGCTTAGAGGGAACACTGCTTACAGCCCGAGCCCACTCCTTAATTTCAAGGAGTGCTCTACCAGTTTGTGTGTGGAAAGACTGGAGAATTTTTAGTGTTATTTGGAGGATTTTTAAGTCTTCTATCTCTGACAACGTGGATACCATCTACATTGCTGTGGAAGAATGCCAGCAGAAAGGCTGAGTGAGTCTGCCAGATATAACTTTTACATATTATTTATGGAACTTTCCTGTTTAGACATTCTGAGGCTTCATTTAAAAAGATGATTCTCCCCTTCTGAGTTCAACTCCACATGTTGCATCAAAAGTCCATCTAGGAAGCTCAGAGCAATATGTGTGTTGGGGGCAGGGGGATGCATGATGGCCTTGGTAAGAGGAGGGCCAATCTGTGCACATGCAAACTCTGTTATCTGGATCCTGCCCAATAGTTTGCAGGAAGTGTTCTAATTATGGTCATATATTTTGCTGAATCAAAAACTGTCAAACAGCAAAGTATATAACTTCCACTAAGAACTACAACAACCATCACAACTACCCTCCCCCATATTCAATGTACTTAATTTTTCACTAACTTGATCACCCTGGAAGCCCATGAGGTTACGTATGCAACTTGTTTTCACAAAATGCTTCAGTTGTACTCTGGTAATATTGGGAGGAAGAATGCTTTTCTGAGGGCTGTGATGGCAGCCCTGTTCTCCCCAGAGCCCGAAACAATGTACAGCAGCAATCTGCAAATGGTAATCTTGTGCCCAGAGTCGCACATAGAAGTTTGATAACAGGCTAACAGCTTGTTAACAAATGCAATTTGAGTCTTGGTGTAGTAGCTGGCTTGGTGTAGAGGCAGCATGTTGTAGTGCAGGTAGGGATATCAGCCTCTAGAGTACAGAGATCAGTCCCCCTGCAGCAAATGGATGCTTTGGAGGGAGGACTCTAGGGCATTGGACCCCACTGAGGTCTCTGTCCTCCCCAGATTCCATACCCAAATCTCCAGGAGTTTTCCAACGTGGATCTGACAACTCTATCCCCCCAAATCTACCACTGGCCAGGGGGAAACCTAGCAACCCTAAGTGAAGGGATCCCCAAAGTTGCACCTGTGGTCAGCATGGTGCTCACCAACACCCTTCCTAGTACCCAAGAGTGTTTAGAAAGTGGGTGGAAACAAGTGGGCTTTTTGCTCAGCAGGGCATCTTATTGATAACTTGAGACCTGATCAGCCATGCAGATTTTTAAAAAGGTTTCAGTGGTAGTTGCCACCACAATGATGGTTTTATTCCTTCTCTCCTCTTTCCCAGTGTTTTTTTTAAATTACTCCTCTTCTCCCCTGTGCTTGGACTTCCTGTGTGCGCGTTCATGTGTGAGTGCACACACACACGGGTGGCTTTATCTCTTGCAGCAGGCATTTTGTGGTTGCACCCACCATCCTGTGTCAGAATTCCAAATCTGCCATGGGCTCAAAAAGGTTGGGGACCTTGGAGTATTGGTTAGAGTGTCAGACTAGGTTCTGGAAGACCCAGGTTCGAATCCCCACTGTCACTGTCTCTCAACCTAACCTATTTTACAGGTTGTTGTGGATAAAACGGAGGGGGGGAGAATGTTGTAATCTGGGCATAAATGTGTAAAATATAAAATAAATTAATTTATAAGGCTTTGGAACTTCTGAAGATAACACTCTGACTTACCTGTAATGGAAGATAGATAGGGAAAAGAGGGTCTTTCTTCTGCTCAATCGTTGGCATATTTGCAGGGTCCTGGTGTCTTGGCATCAGCTCATTGGAATCTATGCCTGCACTGAGTAATAGCTCAGTGATATCTAAACTGAGATATAATCGCCTTCTCCTAGTTAAACAGAAAGAATAAATGGTTTGTATTTACAGAAAACCATTATTGATTCAATGGCCTTTTATCTTTTTCACTGAATGATAAATATGCTAAAATGAATGAGACAACAGCAGAACATAAGAACACAGAAACATGAATGGAATTGCAATTAGACTAGACTAAGAACTAAGAAACATTCGCAACGGTTCCATCATATCAGTTGCACATAGAGAATTGTAGAAAATTATCCATCAATGTCCACTTGGTAATCAGAATCCGTATTTTAAGTGGTTTTTGGTACTCTCTGCATCTCTGTTTCTCACTAATCCTGTAGAAGATATTTCCACATTACTATTTTGACCATGGGAGTTTTGTTCTGTATGCAAGTGGTAGTGCCAAATTCATAATAATGGCAGCCTTTGCAAAATCATTCCAAGCATTAAATCCTTTCTTATCCACCAGAATTTATTTTGTGGGTTGCACCAGCAAAGACAGGCCACTATAGCCTTTTAGACAATCCAATATATAAACTGAATAGCTGAGCTAAAAGTTCCTCTGCAACTTCACTCTCAGGAGCATTCTGTGTCAATTGGTCAATGTGTAATCCTTTCTCTGTGAAAGTCTTAGGCTCCAACACAGTGGGAAAAGCTACGTTAAAGGTATTTTTTTCAGCTCCATTGCATGCAGAGTTAAATACACCCATGCCCATCAAAATCATAGGATCTCTGCCTTAAAACCTAAATTCTATGTGGAACTATATGCATCTAAAGCTATTCGTTTCAATTAGCTTTGGCAGGCCTAACCCTGAATAGGACCCAGATGCCAGCTATAAAGAAGTTTAGCAAGTGCTTTTAAAAGCTTATATAATTTATACAGAAGTTTAAGTAACTGCGTAGCCAAACATAAAATACAATTCTTACTTGCCCAATCAATCCTTTTGGGTTCCTTTCCCCCAAATTACCTCTCAATCTCTATCTTCCGAGGGCACTGGCCTGGAAGTACCGCAAAAGGAACTTGTACTTTTGGTTTATATGCTTGCAGAGGAAAGTCTGACTCTTTGATAATTTCTGTAGTTGGTCCAATCTGTTGGCTGTCCAAGATAAGCCCCATGTTCTCTGGAGTATCAAATGTTGTGACTAACAAGAAACAAAATTAAGAAAAGTCAGAGCAATCATTTATTGTATTTATTTCACTGTAATCCAAGGGTCCCCAGTGTGGTGCCCATGGGCACCATGGTTCCCACCAACACCTTTTCTTGTGCCTGCCAAGTGTTTTTAGGACATAGGTGGGGCCAGGTAGGGCTTTTGCCCAGCAAGGCTCCTGGTTAGCTGTGCAGATTTTTTAAACTGTTGTCTGGCAGCAGCTGCTACCAGAGCACAAAGATCAGCACTTGTTACCCAACTTAAGCTGGGTTTTTTTTTGTGTGTGTGTGTTTTTTTGGGGGGGATCCCTGCTATAACCTATCCTGACCTGGAAGCTTAGAGTAGCAAAACTTTTTGATATACATAGTACTAAATATGTGCTGATCAATTATGTTACCTCCTTGGAAACGATGCCAGCACAGGGGAGAAGCTGCATCTCAGTAGTAGCACCTCCACTTTGTATGCAGAGGGTTCAATCCCCAGCATCTCCAGTTTTGCTTTGTTTTTAATAACTTTTTATTTTTCATTTTTTGAGGAAGAAATGGGTTGTGTTCATAATTTGTGTACAGATACCAAACAACGTCACATGGAAATGGGGGGGGGGGAATGGACAAGTCAAGCGGCTGAAATGGAAAAAGATAATTCATGTGAGGGCAGCCCAAGAAGTATTTAGGATACTTTCTGGTTAAAACTCGAATGAAGCAAAATTAACCTCTTTCTTATCTGCATCTGATCTCTCTTACAGAGCTGATCATATCTGTTCATGTTAAAATTCAATTGAATTATAAAATAAACAAATACAATACAATACACTATTAATTTAGGTACTAAGGCATACTACTGCTATTTATTATTTTTATTGCTAGCAAGAAGAACTGGTAGGCATAAGCAAACGTTGAATCTACACACCGGTGGGTTCTTCTAATTAATGTGCTTCCCAAATCCTGATGTTTGGAAAAAAAATATTTTCTGAACTAAAATTGGATCATTACAGGCAGCACTGAACACTGAATGGATAGTGGAGGCAATGCCACAGACTCCCTGCACCAGTGTAGCAGTAGGCAGCATCTGCCAATGCTGTACTGCCATGTACTGGGCAAAGTAGGGTCACCAACTTTCAGGTAGGGCTGGAGGTCTCCCAGGATTACAACCAATCTCCATAGATCAAATGGCTCCTTTGGAGGGTGGACTCTGGAATTATATCCCTACAAGGTTCCTCCCTTCCCCGAACCCCACCATCCTCAGGTTCCATCTCCAAATCTCCATCCCCAAATTTCCCAGCCTGGATTTGGCAACCCTAGCACAGAGGCAGGAATAAAGACATGAAGTATCAAAAGAAAAAAAAGAGGGGGAATCAGAGGAAGAATGCCCTACCCCTATGATTTCCCCCTCATGGCTTTAAACTTCAGAAATTTTACATCTGCAGATACGCAGCACTGCATATTGAAGGAGCAGTGCAGACAAACGTCCACACCTCCCAGAGACATGATGTATCTGCTCTGCCATGTATGCCTGGCAATCAGAAACAGAGAAAGAAAGAAGCAGACAGACCAGGCCAAAGTTATCAGGTGAGAAATGAGGGATCTGTCACAAGGCTCTGATACCCGTCAACAGCTTGAATTTTCATTAAAAACCACATGGAGGTTAATCGTTTCTCTCTGTGCTGATTCCCATGTTAAGACAGAGGAAGACAGAACAATGTTCTAAGCTGCTTTGGATCCCCATTGGGGAGAAAAGCAAGATATAACTATCTAAGATAAATAAAAAAATAAAATCATTCCCCCACATATACCTCCCCCAGGCAGAGAGAAAAGAAAGGCAACTTCCTGTTCATATTCAAGCAGGAAGACCTGGGAAGAGCCCTCCTCTGATGCTGGAAGCTCAGCAGACCCCAAACTCTGTCAGAGCTCTCCCAGTATTATTTGACTGTGAGCAACAGCCATTAACTCAACTTTTTGCCATAATCACATACCTTTGCAATCACGCATGGAGTGTGAATGAATGCATCCTGGTTTCAGAAACTGGTGTATTTATTGTATGCATTATTTATTTATTTAATTCGATTTGTATCCTGCCTTTTCTGCTGAGGCAGGATCAGGGCGGCTTACATATAAAAACTTAAAATACATTAAAACACAAATGCATTAAACACAATGCACCATCATAAAACTTATATACATAACAGATAACAAATAACTACCTGGTGGCGGTAACATTGCATACTGATCCCAATAGGCCATAATATGATGATAACAAAAGAATATGGACAAAGGCTGTTGCTGTTGACATCACAGGCTGTTGATGTTGACATAGAGGGCCTTACCTCAGTTCAGTTGTTATTGGAAGTGGCTCCTAATCAAAGGCCTGGTGGAAGAGCTCTGATTTTCAGGCCCTGAGGAACTGTAAGAGGTCCTGCAGGGCCCTGATGTTTTCCGGGAGCTCATTCAACCGGTATGGAGCCACTACTGAGAAGGCCCTGGCAGAGGCTAGTCAGGAGTCTTTTGGTCCAGGGAGGGCCAAACGGTTTTGAGACCCCGACCTCAGTGCTCTCTGGGGAACATACAGGGAAAGGCGGTCCCTCAGGTAGGCAGGCCCCAGACCATATAGGGCTTTAAAGGTCAAAACCAGCACCTTGAAGCGAATCTGGTATGCTATCAGCAGCCAGTGCAGTGACTTCAGCATAGGCTGGATATACTCCCACACAGGGAGACCCATCAACAGCCTGACTGCCACATCTTGCACCAGCTGCAGCTTCCGGATTTGCAACAAGGGCAGCCCCATGTAGAGAGCATTACAGTATTCCAATCTCAAGGTGACCATTGTGTGGATCACTGTTGCCAGATCACTGCATTCGAGGAAGGGAACCAGCTGCCTACTCAGCCAAAGATGGTAAAAGGCTGCCTTGGCAGTGGCTGCTACCTGGACCTCCATCATTAAGGAGGCATCCAGGAGCATTCCCAAGCTCCTGACTTCTGGCACTGGCACCAACAGCACCCCATTGAAGGCCAGTAGTGGGATCCCTATCCCTGGTCCACTCCAACTCAGGCACAGGACCTCTGTCTTTGTCAGATTCAATTTCAATCAGTAACACCTGGTCCAGATCTTCTGGGGTAGAGTCGGACTGACTGCGCAACAGCAGATATAGCTGGTGACACCCTAGCCTATGCCTCTGGGCAGTCTTGGCAAGGGGCATATATAGATGAATAACATCAGGGAGAGCACTGCCCCTTGGGGCACTCCGCCGATCAGCGGGTGCCTTCGGGATAGCTGATCCCCGAGAGCCACCCTTTGTCTCCGACCTTGGAGAAAGGAGACGAGCCATTGCAAGGCAAGCCCCAGAATCCCAGTGGTCAGTAGCTGATGGTCAACTGTGTCAAATGCCGCCGACAGGTCCAACAACAACAGCACCACCATCCCGCCCTGATCCAGATGCCTCCAGAGGTCGTCTGTGAGGGTGGCTAGTGCTGTCTCCATCCTATGGCCTGGGCAAAAGCCGGAATGGAAGGGGTCTAACATGGAAGTGTCATCCATAAAGCCCTGCAACTGTATCACCACCGCCCTCTCAATTAATTTGCTCAAATAGGGCAAATTGGAAACTGCTGGATAGTTTGCCAATTCAGCCGGATCCAAGGATGGTTTTTTTTAAGAGAGGGCAGATCATCGCTTCCTTGAGTGCCCCTGGGAACAACCCCTCTGAGAGGGACTTGTTAATAATATCCCTAAGGGTACCTTGGAATGCCTCACAACCAGCTTTAATTAGCCATGAAGGACACGGATCAAGGCTGCATGTGTTGAGAGCAATCTGTCAACTTCCTCTAGACTGAGTGGACGGAAATAATCCAAAATCGGACTAGAAGATGTGCATGGAGCCTCGAGTTCACTCACTGTCTCAACTGTAGCGGCAAGATCGCGGCGGAGCGACAAGGCCTTATCTGCAAAATAGCTCGCAAAAGCCTCACAGCCAATATCCAATTCCCTAGCATTTAGTCTGCCCTGTGGCAGAATGGTCAAAGACCGAATAGTTCTAAACAACTGGGCTGGGCGTGAGCTTGCAGATGCAATCATGGTTGCATAGAACCCTCTCTTCGTAGCTTTGACTGCCATCTCATAGGATCTCATAAACGTCCTGTGAGATGTTCTTGTAGCTTCGTCACATGTACGCTGCCACTGTCTCTCTACCCATCTTAGCCTCCACGTCATCAGCTGCAGCTCCTGGGTATACTAGGAAGCTAGCCTAGACTGAGGGCGCAGAAGGCATCAGGGAGTGATCTTGTTGATAGCTGCAGAGAGTTGGCTATGCCAGTCCTCTACAAGCTTATTCAATGAGTCACCTGGGGCATCGGATCCCGCAAAGTCATCTGAAGCCACACAGGACTATGCAGGCGAGCTAAAATACACTTGCTGCCCAAACAGGGTCAGGGTGAAACATTCAGACAGGCACTGCCATAGCAATGATCCGGTCCACTGTAACTCCTGCCGTGATGATCAAATCAAGAATATGCCCAGCCCGATGAGTGGGAACCATTGCTGTAAAGTACTGAGGCTGATGGGTTGAAGAGTGATTACAGCTCATACTTTATTAAGTACAGTCAGATCTTGAGATGCTTTAGCTGGACCATGGGTTATATCCCCGTATTTCACCACACCCAAATACACACCCACACCCGTGATAGGTTATTTACAGTGTACCCTAATCCCATAGGTCCCTTCTAGGATCCTAGTCTTCCGAAAGGTGCACACTAGGATCTGTTCAGGCTATTGTCTTTGGAAGCGAAGCTTGGGCCCTTTGCCTGACTGCATGTGGACTCAATAGCGTGCGTGGTCTTCCCTGGGTACACAACACCCTACCCCCCCCTGGTCCAGATGGCCTGAGCAGACATAGTCCTTTAAATATGCGGGCACCCAGAGGTGCACAATGGACAGAGTATGCAAGCAATCCAAAGAAAAATGATCTTCCCTACCTTTTGAAGAAGCGTGAGTAAAAATGTGAGTTGACTCATGTACTAGTGAACAACCACTCAAATGACAGCAGTAAAGCTGCACCAAAGCCCCAAATAAGCGGAGCGGGAAGGAAATACCCGATCCCAAAAAGGCTAAGTTTAAAGCGGGGTTCTAAGAAGGCGGCTTGAAGTGAGTGAATATTTTGACTTAGTGTGGCCTAATCAGAAACAAAGCAATAAATCTTAAGGCTTTCAGAGACTTTTAAAAACTTTTCTCTTAATATAAACAATGATGCAGTGAGCAGAAAAATGGTGGCTAAAGGGAAATTTGCAGCAGGAATTGCCAGCACATCATCTTCAGCTACTAAACTGGAAGCAACCACAGACTTTCCTAAAATGATTGCTGCTGCTTTATGCTGTCTGCTGGACCAGATGACTAACCTCAATGACAAATTGGACACGTTGCAAAAAGAGCTTAAAGAAAATTCAACAACAGAAAATAGCAAAGAATCTGAAAAAAGTTGATGTTAAATCCAAAGAATTTAGACAAAGATTGGAGGTGGCGGAAAAAAAAATAATCTCTGGACAACAGCAACTGCTTCTCCTCCAAATGGAAAAATCAGCATATGACCTGAGACTTCAAGGCATCCCAGAGCAGAAAGAAGAGAATTTAGAAGAGATTCTAAGCGAGGAACTGGCCCCCATGGTGGGCTTAACAGCAGAACTCTACATAATGATATTGACTTGGTTTATCCAACGTATCTAGAATTTATATATAAAAATACCCCAAGCTACCCAGGGAGTATATGTGAAATTCTCAAAAAGATCAACAAGGGCTACAACTTTGAAAGCAACAAATGGAATAACCCTGAAAATTAAAGGAGAATAAATTAAAGTACTAAAAGATATTCCATTTGAGATTAGAAAAAAGAGGAGACAATACAGAGACTTACAGCAAAATACCACTCCATATAGATGGATAATACCTGAAGGACTTATCTTCAACTTCAACAAAAAAAAGGAAAAGATTGACTCTGTTTCCAAAGCGAAAAGGTTCTTAGAGCAACAGAAAGCGACAGAGGGATCTGAGACAGTGGAGGATAACAAAGATACAGAAGCTGAAGAAGAGAAGAAGGAAAGTTCTGACAACACCTCGACTAGCTCGGCAGAATTGTCTGACTTGGAAGCAGAATTAGGGGCTGCTGCCCCTAAACCACTAAAAGTTAAACTGGATTTTGCCAAAAAGAAGCTCAGAGAAAAGAAAAAAGAAAAATAGATTAATTCTTGATAGCCTGATGTTTATCTTTTATTCATAAATCTAAAGCAAAGTTGTACACACTACAGTGGAACATAATTGTGATTGCTTTATACTTTTTATAATTAATTTTCACTTTTTACTATGGGAAGTATCAAAAAAGTATCAAAAGGGAAGTATCAAAAAAGTTTTAAAATAATTGTATTATGATCCTTGCTACTCTTTCTTTTAGTTTGTATTCATTCCCCTGACCCTGTAGGTTTGTAGTTTAGGAGGAACTACTACAAGATAATGACTCAGCCCTACCCCACCTTCCAGGGTAGATATAAATTACCAGGGTAGATATAAATTACCATTTTTCTGCTCACCTTGACACAGAGAGTACTACGTCCATCTTTCTGTGTTATACCTCTAAGGATGCCAGTCACAGCTACTGGAGAAACATCAGGTCCTACAATGCCGAGACCACGGCCACACAACCCGGAAAATCTACAGCAACTAATGAACTCCGGCCATGAAAGCCTTCGACAACATATTAAAAAATATATATATTTTTTAAAAGTATGTGGGCCTTTTACACTCCATTGTGGAGCAGCGGACATCCAGAACCAGAGTGGGGCTACCTATTGCTGTTCCTGTTGGCTCCGGGGGTGGGATCGCAGCTGCTGGAATCACAGCTGGGGCTGTCAAGCTGCCGGGCTTTGGGCAGCTCGTTGGTTCGAGGTTGTCACTGTCCTCTCCCCCAGGAATCACGCTTATCATGGAATGCGGGGGATCCAAAGCTTCTGGTTCCCCAGGGTAGATGTCATCCTCATCTGGGCCATCTGAAGCCAAAGGCAGGACATGGTCTATGTGTCTCCTCCATAGCTGGCTGTCCTCACAAGAAACTTCATACAGAAGAGGGTCAATCACCCGAACTACTCTCGCTGGCACCCAGGTGGGGCCCCGGCCATAGTTGCGGGCATATACCAGGTCCTCCAGGAAGAACTCCCTTGGTGCCCCCTGGTCTTCTGGCTAGTGCTGCGGTCTGGTGCCTGGTCTGGATGGAGGCGGTCTAAATGGATCGTCAGGTGGCAGCCCATGAGCAGTTCTGCAAGGCTGCAGCCAGTGGTGGAGTGTGGGGTTGTACACTGGCCGAACAAGAAGGCTGCCAGTTTGTAGTCCCAGTCACCCCAATCCATGCGGCGCAGCGCCTCCTTCGTTGTCCTGACCATGCGTTCCATCTGGCCATTGGTTGTGGGGTGGAAGGGTGCAGAGCGGATGTGCCTAATCCCATAGTACTGCACAAAGTCCATGAACTCCGCGGAAGTAAAGGTGGTGCCATTGTCCATTACTAATGAGTCCGGAATACTGTGTGAGCTGAAGATCTGCCACATCACTCTGATGGCAGATCGGGACGAGGTTGGGGGCACCAGTGTCACTTCCAGCCATTTAGTATAAGCATCGACCAGAATAAAGAATATCTGGCCTGGCAAAGTCCAGGTGGACTCTTGCCCATGGCTTGTGGGACGACTCCCAAGGTCATACCGGAGCTTTCAGGGACTTGGGCCATGACTCCTGGCACTTCTGGCATCGCTTAACCATGTCCTCTAGCTCACCCTCTAGCTCCAGCCATCATACATAGCTCCGGGCCAGGGCTTTCATTCTCACTATCCCCGGGTGGTGTTCATGCAAAGCGGTGAGTATGCGGCTTTGCAGGGATGGCAGTATCACCACCCAGCTTCCCCACAGCAAGCACCCCTTGTGGGAAGACAGCTCATCCCAGTGGCCGGCAAACACTGAGAACTCAGGACCCATCTGGCTGATAGGCCACCCCTCCCCACCCAGTCGAGGACCCGGGAGAGGATGCGATCCCGGGATGAGTGGCGCGACACCTCTCCCATTTGAACCAGGCGATTGGGAAGATCTTCGAGCAAGGTGATGTGGTCGGCGGACGTGGGGTCGGGGTCGAAAGAGGGCAGTGGGAGGCAGCTCAAGGCGTCGGCATGGCCCATTGTCTTGCCGGGGCAGTGGAGCAGCGCATACTGGTACCCTGAAAGGAAGACAGACCAGTGGAGCACCCTGGGCGATAAGATCTGGGGGGTTTGGCGGTCCGGAGCAATCAAACCCAGCAGCAGCTTGTGGTCAGTTACAATCATAAACAGCCGGCCATAGAGGAAATCGTGATTTTTTTTTCATGCCAGCAATGATCGCAAGGGCTTCCTTACCAATCTGCACGTAGTTGTACTCTGCAGCCAACAGGGTGCGAGAATAATAAGCCACGGGAACCTCACAACTGTCGGCCAACCAGTGACCCAGGACTGCCCCCACCCCGTAGGGAGATGCCCCCACCCCATAGGGAGATGCATCGCACATCAACACCATGGGCAGGGACTCATCAAAGTGGGTGAGGACGGTGTTTGAGATTAACAGGTCTTTGACCACCCAGAAGGTGGTGGCATGAGCAGGACCCCAGACCCAAGGAGTCTGCTTATCTAAGATTCTGTGCAGTGGTTCCGCGAGTGCAGCCTTGTGTGGGAGGAAGGAATGATAAAAATTGAGGAGTCCCAGAAAAGCCTGTAGCTCCGCCTTTGATGAGGGTGTGGACACTTGACTGATGGCACAGATCTTGTCCTCCGTGGGGTGAATCCCGTGGGCATCTACAGCAAAGCCCAGGAATTCTACTCAAGGCACCCCCAGGATGCACTTCTCCCGCTTCACCTTGAGGCCTGCATTGGTGAAACGCTCAAGCACAGTCCGGAGCCACGCCGCAAAGGTCTCAGAGTCCAGGGCCACGATCAAAACATCATCAAAGAATGGCTGGACTCCCAGGATGCCCTTGAGGAGACAATCCATCAGATTTTAGAAAATCCTCGGCACCACGCTCACCCCAAACTGCAGGCGCCGTACCCTGAAAGCCCCCTTGTGGATGACTGTGGTTTGGGCCTCGGCTGAGACCATCAGCAGCTGCTGATAGGCCTGGGCCTAATCAGCTTGCCAAAGACCTGTGCTCCCGCCAAGGAAGCCAAGACCTGGCTGACCACCAGTACTGGATACGCATGGTCTTGAAGTGCCCTACTAATGGTGCACTTATAGTTGGCACAAATATGTATGTCCCCATTCGATTTTAATGGGGTGATGATGGGGGTCTCCCAGCGGGCATGCGGCACTGGTTCTAGCACCCCCCGATTGACCAGGCAGTCCAGTTCGGCCTCTATCTTTGGCCACAGCGCTAACAGGGGATGCCTGGCCTTCATCCTGATCGGCGGCACTACTGCGTCAAGTTCAAGGGAAACTGGGGATCTGGAGTAATGGCCAAGCGTGCTGTCAAATATTCCTGGGAATTCACCACAGACTGCGTTAAAGTCCATTGGTTGTACAGAGTGCACGCAGCAAACCCCAAGGGCCCAAACCATGCCAGTCCCAACAGGTTCGTGAGCTTCCCTTCCACCACCACCAATTCTAAGGGCCTGTTAAAGTCTCTGAATTGCACCCTGAATCTGCCCCACCCCTTAATGGCCACAGGGTTTTTCTGGAAGTCCTGCAGCGACAAACCCCATGGCTTTTTCAGGAGGGGTCCCCCCGCAGGGCAGAGTTTCTGTAGTGTCTCCACCGAGACAATGGAAAACAAGGAGCCCATGTCCAGCTCCATGCGGCAGGGGGACCCCTTGATTAACACTGTAACATGCAGTTTCGGGGCATCAAGGGGTAGATTCAGTACCTGGTGCTGGTGGTAGTTGATAGTCAGCGTGTGCAGATCTAGGTCCTCTTGGTGAGTGGACGTTGCTTTCTGACTTCCACGGGATCGGCAGGTGCGGGCGATGTGGCCTTGCTTCCCACATGTTTGGCAGATGGCATCATGGAAGCAGCACATTTTGCGTTCGTGTGAGTCTCCACAGCTAGCACAGGATGCTTGAGTTGCTTGTTTTCTTCGGTGTGTGGCCCCGGCCTGGGGTTGGGGATTCCGGCAGTTGGGTTGGCAGACTTGTAGGACCTCATCATCATCCGAGATGTCGGATGCCGCACCTGGTAACACGTGGTGTGCTAATGATTATGATGGTGGACGATCTCAGTGTGAGCCCTCCTACGTGGTGACCATCTCGAGGGCTCCATCTGTCTTGAGGTCTACAGTGCCTACCAGTTTGCGACGGAGTTTAGCATCCCACAGAACCCAGATGAATTGGGTCAGGATGTTCTCCTCCACTTTCGTGAACCCGCAATCCATTGCTTGTTGACGGAGGTTGGCCATGAATGTGGTGGCTGTCTCGCTGGACTTTTGAAGGTGTGCTTGGAAATCCATGCGCTTGGCCATCATAGTGGGCTTTGGCGTGTAGTACTTCATCAAGACTGTGACGATCTCATTGTAGGTGTTCTCCATGAGCGTCTTGGGTGCCAGGAGGCTCTTGGCTAGCTGAATGGTGGCCACCCCACATGTGCTGAGGAGTAGAACCCATTTCTTGGTGACATTGGTGATCTTGTGGTAAGTGAAGAAACTGATGAGCTGGTCTACTCACGATTCCCAGAACTCGGGGTGTGTGGGGTTGAAGACCTCAAGGTGTCCCAGAGCGACAGCCATGACTCTTGAGTGAAGCAGGGAGCGGTGTCCTGGGGAGCGATGCGTGTTGCAGTGCTGCTCGGGAGTGGTGCACAGCGCGGCAGCTTCCTCGGGATTGATGCTTGGCACTGTGCTGGATGAAGAGTCAGGCTCGCTCAACGGGATCCCATCCTCGTCACCAGTATAAAGTACTAAGGCTGATGCATTGAAGAGTGATTACAGCTCATACTTTATTATGTCAGATCTCAGATGCTTTAGCCAGACCACAGGCCGGCTTATATCCCTGTATTTCTCCACACCCAAACACACACCCACACCCATGATAGGTTATTTACAGTGCACCCTAATCCCATAGGTCCCTTCTAGGATCCTAGCCTTCCAATAGGTGCACGCTAGCATCTGTTCGGGCTATTGTCTTTGGAAGCAAAGGTCAGGCCCTTCGCCTGACCACGTGTGGACCTGACTGTGTGCACGGTCTTCCCTGGGTACACAACAATTACATATTGGGAGAGTCCCAGTGCCGCCATGGACAACACCAGGTCTGTCGCCTGTATGGACACTGAAGTCACCCAGGACTATCAGTCTAGGGTGCTTCAATGCCCAGCTTGACACAGCCTCCATCTGGGATGACAGGCTAGTGGGCGATGCATTGGGCGGATGGTATACCACCCAGATAGCCAAACTCTCCTTGGCTTCCCACACTAGGCCGACACACTCAATGCCCATGACCTTTGGTAGTGGACGCACCCTGAAGGAGTAAGCCTCCCGAATGAACAGGGCCACTCCACCCCCCGCCCCCAGTCCGTGATTGGTGGAGGACTGAATACCCAAATGGACCCAACTGGGAGAGTCTCGACCCCAGGTTTCGGTCACGCACGCCAGGTCTACATGCTGCTCGAGGAGAAAGTCCTGAAGGACCATGGTTTTATTATTGATAGACCTGGCGTTACAGAGCACCAATGATGGAGGGGGGTCAATTAACCTAGCCCCATTGCCAACTACCTTTGGGATGGGATGCAGGCTGGAAGGAGACTGAGCTAATTTACTTCTCAGTCTCCTTCCCTTGTAACTATGCCTGATCCCACTGCTGTACTTTCCCCTTCCCAGGAGCACTGGTATCCCCTGCCCTGTCAGTGCCATATCTGGCAGTATTCGCAAGGCCTCAGACCTGTCCATTGAACTGGCTAGCTGACAATACAGTACAACTGCTTGTAGTGGATATGCTTCAGCGCTGCTAAACTCCGAAAACCCTGATCTCTCCTACTCACAGATCTATAACTTCCCTGATTATAGGTTCTTCAGTCTACAGCTAATCTCCTAATCTGATTGTTACTATATCTAATACACTTAGCAAGTAATTTCATAAAGGCTAGTGATTAATCACTATTCAATAATAACCAATATCGTTCCTTAGCAATTCATCAGTTTTACAAATCAACCTTATAAGTCAATAGTCAGAATCAGTAATCAAATTCATATCAGAGTATACCAATACTTCCTACTACAGTCAGTTTTATAAAATGGTTGACCAGCCAAATTAATTAGTTAGTTATAATTCATTCAATTTGATGTATCAGTAATCAAATAATTAATTTAACTAGTCAGCTGATCAGTTTGAGTTCCCAGCTTAAGCCCCTAATTTAACCAACCAAGAACAACCCTAACAATTTAGTCCTAATGATTTAAATCCCACCCGCTTTAAATTAGGACTAATAAAAAAAATTACAATGGAACAGTCTGCTTCCCCCTCATATTTCTTGGTTTAGTCTCATGGGGTGGAGTGTCTGTTCAATCAGTTCTGTTTGTTCATTAGAATGATAGATGGCTGGAGCTCTCTTGTCCTGAAATCAGTTGCCCCCATCCCTGTATCTCCTTGCTATTAAATGCATCTTGTTTTGGAGTCACCTGTGGTTTGGCCAGTGTGTGACACTGCTGGACTAGATGGGCCACTGGCCTGATCCCATATGGCTTCTCATGTTCTTATGCCTGTCTGTGTGAACCTAAAAGCAAGAACCTATTCCTGACTTGCAAGCAAAAGAGAACATCACAGAAGCCTTGTATCAAATTCAGACATGTCAAACACAGGCATTTGGGCAAACTGGAATTATCTGTTGGCAGAAGCTTATGGCAAGGATTTTTTTTTTGCACTGCTGTGACCACCCAAAGTATGATCTGAGGCTGTTAAAACTGTAGCTTCTGACAGCCCTTGATGCTGTAATGCATGGTTTTATATCTGAAAAGATTTTCTTGCATTCAAAATAATCATTTAACTTAGTCAGATTCTTAGCTAGCTGAGCTTCCCTAAAAAGAGCTCTTAATTTCTTTTTCCAGAGATGGCAATTATAATCGAACCATTTGGAGATATTGGGACCACCTGATTTCGCCACTTCAGCTTTAGAGCTACCAAGTTTTATCAGCTGAACAATTCCAAACAGGGCTTCATCGGCAGAAGTAGAGTCAGTTATTGTTATCATTAAACTTGTCAGATTTGAAGAGAACATTAAAATCACTTTCTTGAGATATATTCCACTTTAACCTCTTCAGGACTTTATTAGAAGCATTCTTACTTAGAGAGGATATGGAGATATCTTCCTTCTGATTTGTTTTCAAAGAAAAAACTAAAGGGAGATGGTCACTTTCAGTGAGTAAGTCTATGGAATTATTGTTAATTAATGGAAATAAATTTGGGGAGCACAAGCAGTAATCAATCACAATGTAGCTGCGAGGGGATACAAATGTAAATTCCCTCGCGAACGTAAATTGGGGGAGACCATTAACTATTAAAATCTCATGTTTAATACAAAATTCTATAAATGTTAAACCAGCTTTGTTGAATGTGACATCCTTAGATTGGTAAAGTAACCCAAGCTGTAGGGGTAAGGGTTCTACTTCCTCTAAACCCAAAGCAGAAATCTACTTCTGGTTATCGGAACCAACACGGGCATTCAAATTACCTACAATCATAATTTGGGCAAGTGGACACTGCTTGGATATATGCATAATATATTCAGAAAGTTTCTTCCAATTGGCTGTTAACTCTAATTTGTCGTTAGAGAAGGGAATGTAAACATTGACCAAAATCAAATTAAAGGTGGTAAATGACATCAACAAAGCATGAGCAATGGGTGGGCAGGAGGCAAAAGAGAATAACTGGCTACACCAAAATAAGTTTATTGGTTCAGAATATGTTTTTTATACTGTAGTTTTTAATTGTAAGGTAACTCAAGCAGAACTCTAAAGAGGGGGCATAGAAATATTTTAAATAAATAAATAACAAACACTGCTCAAATAAATTTGATCTCACATTGATGTTTATGCAACACACACATACACAGAACACAGTGTTTCAGGAACATAATTCTTTCAAGTTTTGAATTGATACTACCTCCTAAGCCCTCAAGAACAATAGCAATGCCTCACTTCCCATTCATTTTCAAGCTCCTTGAACAAGCCAGCTCTCTTATCATATCAATTTTATTTATCTCCTATGATCTCTTCAGTATGGCTCTCATCCACTTTACTGAGACTATGCTTACTTAAGTTTGCTACCATCTCCTTGTCTCTAAACCCAAGGCTGTTTATTCTGCCCTCATTCTACTTGACTGCTCTGCTGCTTTTGATGCTGTCAAGGATCAATCACGCTCTTCAGTATTTTCACTTTTTCAGTTCCAGGGCCTCAGTTCTCAACTTTCTTTCTTTCTATTGCTTAGTGAGAAATGAGATGAGAGTATTTTTTCTATGTACTTACCTTTTGGTGTGTGCTCTTCAAGCTCTGACTGTTTCAACAAGTCCTTGTACATATTAGGACCATCACACACATCCTACAGTTGTGAACAAAAGTACATAAAGAATTATATGTGCACAGTAAATTTATCATACAAGGAGAAGAACCACCTACAACTATTTACTTATGCTATGAACAATTAGGCTATAAATACGAGATCTAGAAATTTGCTTCTTAGTAGCCCATTTATTTAGAATAAGATATGACATGTAAAGTAGAACCCTGTGGTTTCTGCAGTTCTCTGAGTATCTCTCACACAGAAAAAAAAATCAAAAATCAAAATCAAACTTCCAGACCCCATAGAAGAGAAAATGTCTTAAAGCTTTACAATTATAGAGGTTCTGGAGAAACTCAATTAAATTAATGAGCAACAGGCTGAGAACAGATAAAAGGAAGTATTTCTTCACCAAAAAGTAATTAACATGTGGAATTCGCTGCCGCAGTAAGTTGTGGCAGCTACAAGCATAGACAGCTTCAAGAGGGGATTGGATAAACATATGGAGCAGAGGTACATCAGTGGCTATTAACCACAATGTATAGATGGAACATGCTATGTCTGGGGCAGTGATACTCTGTATTCTTGGTGCTGGAGGGGGCAACAATGGGATGGCTTCTGGAGTTTTGGCCTTACTGTTGGACCTCCTGATGGTACGTGGGTTTTAGCCACTGCGTGACACAGAGTGTTGGACTGGATGGGCCACTGGCCTGATCCAACATGGCTTCTCTTATGTATACCATTTATCTTATTTTTATTTATGGAATGGTATACCATTCATTTTATTTTCTTGCCAATACAAATCAGTATCTACAATTTTTTCCCCATAAGCCTGAACATTCTTTCTCCATTCTAGAGCATATTCTTCATTCTACAGCATATAGAGAGCCATTATTTGTGCCAATAACTACAGAGTGAAGCCACCGATAAAATCACCTGAGATGCTATAGAACAGGGATTGCTACCTTCATGAATATCATTCAGAGGCCAGCCCTCAAACTCCTAATTGTATTTGAGGCACTGAATTCACAGTATGAAATATCTAACAAAATAACATTTACTTCTTGCCTCCCTATGACATAAAGAATAGGTTTTGGTAAAGGGCAGATGGATTGGGCAGGAAAACAAAGTAAGAGAATTTTTAGAGTGTGTTTCTCAGTTTCTAATGCCAGTTTGTGACACTTATATGGGGAAGAAAAAATAAGGTTCTAATATACTTACCCCCAAGAGATCTGAGGCTCCAGGTGTAAGGACATCTGAGTAAAATCCTCGTTCTTTAATCACCGGGTATTTTTTATGTGCTGTTCTTTGAAGACTGTCTGTTGGAACTGAGCTAGGTCCTGGAGAGTCTGATATCTGACTGCTGGGATAAGGAGGATAGGGACTCCGCCCCAGTGTGTTTTTCAATTCCTTCTTGGCTTTATCCATTCTGATATTTATATCACAGACAGGAGAAAGGCACCATGAGGCACTCCTTCACATCAAATGACAAAAATGAACTGCCATTAGTATTTCTGTATTGCCAAAAACCTCTAATTTTTGAACTGTTGATCAAACTAAGGGATTAAAAGGCATACATAGAAATCATGTTTAGGCTTCATCTATGCAATGAAAGGAGCTGCAGTGGCTCAAGTGGTTAAGACGCTGAACTGCAGGCTGTGGAAGGTCAGTAGTTCAGCAGTTTGAGTCCCAAGAGTGCTGCATGACGGAGTGAGCTCCCGTCTCTAGTTCTAGCTCCTGCCAACCTAGCAGTTCGAAAGCAAGAAATTGCAAGTAGATAAATAGGTACCACTTTGGTGGGAAGGTAACAGCGTTCTGTGCACCTTGGTGTTTAGTCATGCCGGCCACATGACCACGGAAACGTCTTCGGACAGTGCTGGCTCTTCAGCTTTGAAACGGAGATGAGCACTGCAACCCTAGAGTCGAATTCGACTGGCTTTCGAGCAAGGGGACCTTTACCTTTACCTATGCAATGAAATGTTGGGGTGCAAGCCTGCTGAAAACCACTGCTTTGACACAAAATGTCTTTGCCTTGACAAATTCCTGATGCTTAAGGCTACTATTTGTAATTACTCAGCAGATGTAGATGGTTATGAGTGCTGATGGCTACAAAAGAGGATTAGCCAGATTCTTGGAGGACAAGCTGATCAATGGCTACTAGTAATGGTGACTAAAAGTATCTTCCATATTAAAAAGGCAGCAAACTTCACAGTATCGATGATACAAGGCAGGGGTCTTTTTTGGGGGGAGCGCACCGGAGCATAGCTCCGACAGCTTCGGAGGGCAGAAAGGCTCCTGCAGGTCAGTTT
Organism: Gekko gecko; assembly: GCA_029375565.1. Lineage (NCBI taxonomy): Eukaryota > Metazoa > Chordata > Lepidosauria > Squamata > Gekkonidae > Gekko > Gekko gecko. Next base: position 100,760,446 of record JAPDNY010000002.1, on the reverse strand, counting down.
CGGCCATACAAGCCAATTTGGGAGTCCTTGGGCCAGCTGAATATCAATTTCAGCCCCATTATATCCTATGGGCCATTGAAGTCAATGGCAAAAACATAGGGTATATTCTGGGGACTGGAGAGGAGGGGATTTGAGGAAGAGGCTCCAAACTCACAGGGTAGCTGTTGGAGCCTCTCCCCAAGATACCCACCACATTTCAAGAATATTGGACCAGGAGGTCCAATTCTATGGGCTTCCAAACAGGTTGCCCCCCATCCCCTCCATTGTTCTCTATGGTGGGGAAAAAGTAACTTTAGTAGCTCTGGGGGGAGGGGTTTGAGGGAGAGGCTCCAAAGTTTCATGGTAGCTTCAGGAGCCTCTCCCCTCATACATCTCCATGTCTCAAAGCAATTGGACCAATGGGCCTAATTCTATGGGCACCCAAACTGGTTACCCCATTAACGCCATTGTTTCCAGTGGGGAAACCCAGCCAGCAGCACTTAAGGCAGGCAAGCAGGCAGCCACCCATCAGTCAGACTCTCCCGGAGAATCTCAGGGAAAGTGAACTGTCTTGGGAGGTGCTTATTTGCCATGAGAACAAGTGGCACACTCCAGAACAAGTGGCACTGTGGCACTGTAAGCATGCCACAGTGCCACATAGAAACCCCAAAAGACCAAAAGGAACATCATTTATACATGTATAAATTGATGGTGCAATCTCATTGGACCACTCACCCCACACACACCTCAAAAAGAATATTTATAGCACTGGGAAAAATGCAGAAAAGGGCTACTGCAATAATAAGAGGAGGACACTTTCCCTATGAAGGAAGGTTATCACGTTTGGGGATCTTAGCTTTGAGAAACAATGACTGAGGGGTGACATGATAAGAAGTTTAGAAGACTATGCATGGGATAGAGCAGGTAGAGAAAGAAGTACTTTTCATCCTTTCTCACAAGACAAGAACTCATGGGCACTCAATGAAATTGCTGAGCAGTCAAGTTAAAAGTTAGAACAGATGAAAGGTTTTTGGTTCTTACAAGTTGGTTTTTACAACTTTAAAAAGTTCTGCTGGTTGTTGTTGCTTGGAGGGGGGGGTTGGTTGGTTGGTTGGTTTTTTTCCTGTCTGCTCCAGCCTCCATACATTTGTCAAATTCCATCTGGAAGCTGTTCATGCCAGCCACCACCACCACCATCACCTCCTGTAGCAGAGAATTCCATGTGTTAATCACTGTTTGGGTGAAGAAGTATTTCCTTTCATCTGCAGTTGCCCTTTTCTGCATTTCTCCCAGTGCTATAAATATTCTTTTTGAGGTGTGTATGGTGTGAGTGATCTAATGAGGTTGCACCATCAATTTATACATGTATAAATGTTGTTCCTTTTGGTCTTTTGGGGTTTCTGTGTGGCACTGTGGCATGCTTGCACTGCCACAGTGATCAAAAAAGCAAAAACCTGCACAAAAGCTTACAAAAAGAGACTTTAGAGCTTAGGAGACCTGGCCCATATTGAAAAAACAGGTTGCTTACCTGTAACTGATGATCTTCGAGTGGTCATCTGTGCAGTACCACACATGGGTTGGGCGCCTGCGCACGACCTCGATCGGAGAAACTTCTAGAGCTTTACCTCAGAAGAGCTTTTGGCGGGCTTTCCCCCCGCCCTGGGGGAGGAGACATGCACTGCGCATGCCCAGAGCGGGAGAGAGAGCCGCCTCCCACTCAGTTCCTTCGACCGCCACTGTCAAGGCCAAAGAATCCAAAACAGGACATCTGGAGATGCCAGCAGCGGGGAAGGCTGGGTGGGATTGTGGTACTGCACAGATGACCACTCAAAGATCATCAGTTACAGGTAAGCAACCTGTTTATCTTCGTCGTGGTCTCTGTGCAGTCCCACACATGGGTGATTACAAGAGCTGAACCAGTTGGAGGAGGGAGCTGGCAGCTGCAAAGGACACAAAAATACTGGTTAAGACACAGCATCACCATCAAAACAAATCACCCACGGGTCCTACCTGAGGGTGTACCAGGATCAAGCGAAGAGATATCGCAGCACCGTCTGACCAAAGGCAGCATCCCGCCGAGCTCGGACGTCGAGTGCGTAGTGGGTCACGAAGGTCGATGCCGAGGACCACGTAGCAGCCGCACAGACGTCTTCCAACGGGACACCGGTCAGGAAAGCGGTGGACGTCGACACCGCCTGCGTGGAATGGGCAGTGAGACAGGTAGGAACGGGTTGACGCGCCAGCTCATAGCAAAGGGCTATGGTGGAAGTCACCCACTTAGAGAGACGTTGAGAAGAAATGGGTTCCCCCGCATGAGGGGGCCATAAGCCAGGAACAGCCGAGGAGATTTACGTATGGGCTGCGTCCTGTGTAGATAGAAAGAGAGCGCTCTGTGCACATCTAGACAGTGCAGGGCTCTCTGAGAGGCATCAGTCGGGTTCGGGAAGAATGTAGGCAGAACAGACGACTGAGAGAGGTGAAAGGCAGAGATGACTTTAGGGAGGAAGGAAGGGTCTGTTCTAAGGACCACCTTCTCCCTATGAAAAACGGTGTAGGGGGGATCGGCCCTGAAGGCAGCTAGCTCCCCTACTCTGCGTGCAGTGGTAATGGCTATGAGAAAGGCCGTCTTCCAGGACACTAACCTGAGGTCGGCGGTAGCCATCGGCTCGAACGGTTTAGCCATGAGCTGAGAAAGGACTAGAGACAAGCTCCAGGAAGGCACCAACGGTTTCCTAGGCGGGCACATGCGAAGAAGACCCTTGAGGAACGTCTTGGTGAGACGGTGGGAGAACACGGATGAACCTTGGATGAGGGGGTGGTAGGCGGAGATCGCCGCCAAATGAACCCTCAAGGACGAGTATGCCAGGCCCGCATCCTTCAAATGCACGATGTAGGCGAAGATCTCATGGAGAGACGATCGAATCGGATCGAAGGAGTGATCAGTAGCATAGGATTGGAATCTGTTCCACTTGAACCGATAGGAACGTCGAGTAGAAGGCTTCCTAGCATTCAGGAGGATTTCAGAGACCTGAGGCGGGAAGTCTAGGGCTGGATCTTCCAGGCCGTTAATTTGAAAAATCCCGGATTGGGATGGATGATTCTCCCTCGGGCTCGAGAAAGGAGATCTGGGACGACAGGGAGGGGCGGAAGGATCGACAGGAGAGTTGAAGCAGGTGCGGGAACCAGACCTGGCGTGGCCACCACGGAGTGATCAGAATGCAGGAGGTGCGGTCTGCACGAATCTTCTGCACGACCCGAGAGATGAGAGGGAACAGAGGAAACAGATAAAACAGGGTTCCGTTCCATTTGTGGAGAAAGGCATCCCCGAGCGACCGAGCAGACGGGGGACCCCTGCTGAAAAACAGGCGACATCGAGCATTGTCGATGGACGCGAAGCCGTCGACAGATGGGTGACCGAACTCCCGAAACAGAGGCCGAAGATACCGGAGGGGAATGGACCATTCGTTGTCCGATGAGGCAGAACGACTCAACCGGTCCGCATCGACATTCTGATCCCCGGGAATATGGATCGCCGAGAGCGTGATGGAGTGGCGGAGGCACCAGGACCAGAGGTCTATCGCCAAGGTGCAGAGACGAACAGAGGCAGTGCCGCCCTGTTTGTTGACATAATAAACAGCCGTGGTGCTGTCGGAAGCCACTTGGACGACACGGCCTCGGAGGGTCGGAAGAAAAGACCGGAGGGCCAGGTAAATTGCTTGCAGCTCCAGGTAATTTATGTGGCGAGTTGCATCTCGAGCAGACCAAGCCCCTTGTACAGTAAGCGCTCCACACTGGGCTCCCCAACCCCAGAGGGAAGCGTCTGTGGTCAACAACAAGTCGGGAGGAGGAGGACGAAATGGCATCCCGGACAGGAGGTGGACAGGTTGAGCCCACCACTCGAGGGAGGCGAGAACGGTTTGTGGGATCGACAGAATCGTGTGCCAAGGCCTCCGGAGGGGATCGAAGGCTCGTAGGAGCCAGAGCTGAAGCGGCCGCATCTTCAACCGGGCGTTGCGGACAACGAACACCGTAGAGGCAAAGTGACCCAGAAGCCTCATGACCGAACGGGCGGATTGTTGGGGACACGTCTGAAAGGCGGACACCATCGCACGAATGTCGGAAGCCCTGGACTCCGGAAGGAAAGCCGCTTCGAGGTTGGTGTCGAGTCGAGCCCCGAGGAATCGAAGGATTTGGAGGGGCTGAAGGGAGGACTTGGCGTGGTTGACGCAAAGGCCAAGAGCACGGAGGAGGGAGAGAGTCTCCCGAGTGTCGTGGAGCAACTGAGTTGGCGTTGGAGCTACGAGAAGCCAGTCGTCGATGTAAGGATAAAGAGTGACTCCCCGTCGGTGGAGTTCGGCTACCACCACAGCCATCAGCTTGGTGAACACCCGTGGAGCTGTAGAAAGGCCGAAGGGAAGCACTCTGTACTGGTAGTGGGCATCTCCAACGGCGAAGCGGAGAAACCGCCGATGTTGGGGACGGATCGTGACATGGAAGTATGCGTCTTGAAGATCGACTGACGCGAGCCACACTGCCCATGGAATGAGAGGGAGGATTGACTGCAGAGTGACCATTCCGAATTTCTGATACCGAATGTAACGGTTGAGATCCCGAAGGTCCATAATTGGTCTGAAGCTGCCGTCCCTCTTGGGGACCAGGAAATACTTCGAGTAGAAGCCGAGAGTTCGTTGCGCCTCCGGGACGACCTCGATGGCCCCCTTGGCAAGGAGAGCAGAAACCTCGAGATCGAGGAGGGGGTCTGGAGGCGTGACGACAAAGTGTGGGAGGATCGGAGGCGAAACGAACTCTATGGTGTACCCGACCCGCAGGATGGTGAGGACCCAAGAGTCGGTTGAAATTTCTTCCCAGGCTGGTAGAAAGGGGAAGATGCGGGTACGGACGGAAGGAGTGAACGACATTGGAGAGAGACGGTGGGGACAGTCAAACAGACTGCTTAGGCTGCGGCGGCTTTTTGGTGGGTTGGGAACGGTGTTTGGAAGGAGGACGGGAGTCGTACGGTTTCCTCCTCCATTGGGAGTGAGGTGCCGGAGATAGGTATCGCCTGGAGCCGGAAGGTTTCCAGGAACGGTTTCTGGGACGGTAAGGTGCAGCCGAGACTCCAAGGTTTCAGGCCTGCTTACGACTCTCATCAACAGCCTTCAACACTTCGTCGGTGGTGGAGTGGAAGAGGCCGTTTCCATCAAAGGGGAGGTCTTCTACACGGAACTTGACGTCCGGTTGTAGGGAGGTGCCCCGCAGCCAGGCATGACGCCGTAGAGCGACAGAAGACACCAGGACTTTAGAGGAGCAGCTGACTGCATGACGAACGGAATTGATTTGTTGCTTTGATATGGCACAAACCTCAGACAAGGCAGCCGAGAGAGTGGGACGGTGCTCTTCCGGAACAAACTCCAGGACAGGGCGAATTGCATTGGCAACGTTGAATGCGTAAGCAGACAAATACGACAGATAAGTATCGACCCGGAGATTCATGGAGGCCAGAGAGTACATCTTCTTGGCCAGAAGATCCAGTTTACGACACTCACGGTCAGGGGGCGTGGACTGGCGAGCAGGCTGCCTCGATTTCGAAGAAGAGTGAACCACCATGGAGTTCGGTGGTGGCTGAGAAAGGAGGAATTTGCCAGGAGCATCCTGAATCCTATACAACCCATCATAGCGCCTCGAAACCGGAGGGATCGAAGCCGGGTGTTCCCATGACTCTTTCAACATAGAAAGGTGGACAGGCAGCAAAGGCAAGACGGGAGACGGAGGACGATCAGCCTGGACCAACCGGTGAACGACGTCGGTCACTGCTGGGGACTCCGTAAAGCCCTGAACTTGGAGGGCAGTCGCCATCCTGGTAACGAGCTCCAAAAATGCCTTAGGGCCTTCCGTAGGGGAAATCGACCCCGAGCGTCGGTGCTCGTCCTCGATTCGAGAGACCTCGGGATCGAACTCCGCCGAATCCGACCCGTCCGAGATCAACATAGGAGAGGAGGATCGGGATTGGATAAGGTCGACGACCGGATGGTCGACGGCAGGACGGTGTCGAGGTTCCATTGGGGAACTCCTTGGAGCGTCTCGATTTCTGGGAAGGTCAGAAGGCTGTTCCCGAGAGGCAGAATGAGCCGAGGCCACAGATGCCGAGTGCCGAGGGCGGTCAGGGGCGTGGGCCTGATCTCCGCATTCCGAATGCCGGATTCGGTCATAGCGGTGTCTCTCCGGTGTCGGAGACCTCGAATAATAGTAGGCCGCATCCGGACGCTCCCGACGGTCTTCGCAGGACCAGCATTGGTGGTCAGAGGCGGAATCAGACGACGACGGGGATTGCCTACGGATCAGGCATCGACGACCAAGTCGAGATCGGGACCGAGCATGGCGGTGCACAACCAGACCCTCGTCCAAAGTGTGGATCGGGGTAGTGGAGCGCCTCCGTGGAGACCGGGAGCCTGTTCGCGGAGACAGGTGCAGAGGCGATCTGGTCAACTGGCCCAACGGTATCGTCCCCGTAGGTGACGAGTGGGGGTGCTGCGGAGTCTGTTGACGAGCCGCAGACTGATGAGATGTAGAGGCAAGGGCCGGCATCGACGTCGACAACCCAGTCACGATGATGGGGTCCACTTTCGAAACCGAAGCAGAGGGCGTAGCCTTCGACCTCGAAGGGGTCTTATCTTCAGCCCGCTTAAGTTTCTGTTTCGGTGCCTTCGAGGAGGTGTCCGATTTCTTGGCTACCGAGACCTGGGAAGCTCCCGAAGACATTGTGGGACGCAGAGCCGATTCCAGAAGAAGAGCTTTGAGCCTAGCCTCTCGATTACGGCGAGCCTGACGAGTGAAACTCGCGCAATGAGGGCAAGAATCTACTCTATGGGCCTCTCCCAAACAAACTAAGCAAAGGTCGTGCCCGTCGTTGGATGGAATTTTAGCAGGGCAACGACGACAGACCTTAAAGAATTGAGTCTTTTCCCATACAAAAATCCCCACCCACCCTCCAAAGAAAGGAGAGGGGGGGGGGGAAAGAGAGATAGACAAAGATTTTTTTTTTAAATGTTTTTTAGAAGAGAAAGAAGCAGATGGAAAAAGAAAGCGAAAGCGAAGAAAGATATACTCAGCTGAGGTAAATGGAGGAACGACAGGAACGAGGTGTGAACACGAAGGCGGTCGAAGAAGAACTGAGTGGGAGGCGGCTCTCTCTCCCGCTCTGGGCATGCGCAGTGCATGTCTCCTCCCCCAGGGCGGGGGGAAAGCCCGCCAAAAGCTCTTCTGAGGTAAAGCTCTAGAAGTTTCTCCGATCGAGGTCGTGCGCAGGCGCCCAACCCATGTGTGGGACTGCACAGAGACCACGACGAAGATCTGAATAATGTTTACCTGTTAAGAAATTGCAATGAGACTTCCTATTATGGCTTCTAGTTCCTGAGGAAGGACCTGAAGTCCGAAACACTGATCAATACCTAGGAAAAGTGTTGGACATCTATTCCAGACTTCATTGCTTCCCTCTGAGAGATTTCTATTCTGGACTTTGTTCTTTCCCTTTGGGATATAGTGGACTTTTATATTTTCCTATGATGGATTGCATGTGTTGAATCACTTATTGTGTTGAAGTCTCTTTTTGTAAGCTTTTGTGCGGTTTTTTGCAGTGCACAGTTGTTATTTTTTGTTTTTTTGATCATTGTTTACTGTGGACTATATTACTGTTGTTGTTGTTGTTGTTTGCACTGCCACAGTGCCACTTGTTCTGGAGTGTTCTGGAATTCTCTCTACTCTTTCTCTTTCCTTTCTTCTTTCCTCCTTCTGTGGCCCAACTCTAGTGAGAAGGGGTTTAAAGTTTAAATCCCTTCTCTCTTCACTCCCCCACCTGGGCCAGCTGGGGAAGGGAAGGGGAGGCTTTCGAAGATGCCTCCCTCCCCCCTTTTGCTTCCCCTTCTGACATCACTTCTGGTGATGTCAGGGGGCGTGGCATATGCTAATAGCCCAGTAGCTCATTAGCATACCATACGCTAATGAGCTCCTGCAGCTCTTTTTCTACAAAAAGACCCCTGATACAAGGTAACATCAGGGAATGGCCTTGGCCTTTATACCCTGTTTGTTGGTACTCTAGAGCAACTGCTTGGCCACTCTGTGAAACAGAATGCTGGACTAGATGGACCACTGGTCTGATCCAGCAGTGCACTTCCTATGTGCATACATTTTTAAAGGTGTTCTCTTCTTCAGAATCTGATTCCAACTCCTGAAAATGATTTCTGAAACAGAAACTGGAACCTCAGGCACTGGTAAACTGCAATTACACAAAATATCAATATGACTGGCCACATTAAATTAACTTGAAGATATGTCATACTCTCCTGGATAAGCACCAACCTGAAGGAAAGGTGGTTTCTATTCCATTTTCCTGCATATTAGTGCAGAACAGAAATAGCAACAGGTAGAAAGGATAAGAAACCTTAGGTATCAAAAATAAGAAACTATTAGTCAAACGATTAGGCCAGTATCATCTACTCCATCAGGCAGCACTCTGTAAGGAGTCATGCAGAGGTGTCACTCAACCCTGCTATGTGAGAACCTTTTAATGCAAGATGCCAGGAACTGGAGCTGGTGTCATATTAATGCCTTTAATTTTTAAAAAAAAAAATTGTAAGCCACCTTGGGCAAATCTGTGGAGAGGTGTCATAATTTTTTTTCCAAATAAATTCAAAGCACAAAATCTATGGCTGCCTTCTCTATATTGCTTTAAACAGAGAACTCCAGCGTAAGCACGTTAATATCCCACTTCAAAATTCCAAGGCTTGACTTCATTAGATCAAATTAAGTCTCATGGACCATCAATCCTTATTAGAAAGGACCATTGCTTAGAGAGCAAATGCTTTGCAAGCAACAGGTCCCAAGAACAATTTTCACACGATATTGTGTTCACTATATGGACTTTCAGCAGACATGTTCTAGGAATTCCCAGCTGGGAACTGTATTCCCAGGCACACATGGACCCTATTCATACTGGAACTCCAGACACAGATTGAACCCAAAATCCTCATGCATGACTCATTGTTGTTTGTGCCCCCACCTTAGTTGTTATGTCCATTAACGTACTGAAGATCACTCTGCCCTTCAAATCTTTGTGTTCACAAGAATCCTGCTATACCATTCACCCATTTAAGAACTGCCTTACAGAATCAGACCATGGCTCCATGTAGTCCCTCTGATTTAAAAGATAATGAGAGATATTTATTTTCACAGTATCTGTTCATCAAAATGGAATCTATGCTTGGCCACAAGCCACTAAAAATTATACCAGTCAAAGATCCAGATAGTAGGACTTCCAGTTAATGGTGTAGCGAGGGCAGTCGCTCTCCCCGAGGCTCAGGGGAGCGATTTGCACACCAGCGATTTGGAGGGGAGCTATTGACATGGCTCTCCCATGGAACCTTTGGTGAGGGTTCCAAGCCATAGGGCTTTTTGAGGGGCGGCCTCTTCGATGGCGTAATGCCGGAGAATTGAGGCACTCCTCTGCCCTGACGGTCCTACTGCTGTGTGGCCGCATGGCACAAGCTGGGCTGGCCGGAACAAGCGCCGGAGATCCAGCAATTTGCGGATGCAAGCGAGGTCAGAGTGACCGGCAATGAATGTGAGTTGGATCTAGCGAATGTGAAGATAACCGAATGACCCCTTACCACCCCCCTACACCAGGAACCGGAGAATGGAGGGACACTCCCCCCCATTCGTGAGCGAAAGAAGTTACAGAAAAAGAGTGGGGGGAAGGGAAAATCGGAGTATTTGGCTTGTTTGGTGAGACTTACCAGAGCGGATTTAAAGCATAAGCGATTTTCAGAGGAGGTGGAAAGTCAGTTGGCTTTTGTAAACAATCGAACAAAATGTCGGGCGTAGGGAAGAAAGGACTGAAACTGAAACCTCCGGGTGGGCAAAGTCCGAGACCGGAAGAGGAGGGAGTGGATGTCGTGAGACTTATAGCAGAGACGCTCAAGCCGGTTATGGAGCAGCTTGCTGGTATTAACCAGCAGTTGACCGTCTTAAACCAGACGATCGCAATGCAACAGCTCCAGCTGGCAGAAAATGTTAAACAGACAGAGCAATCAATAGAGATGGTGAAAGAGATGTACACCAAAAAAGACTTTGAAGAAAAAGGTGGAACAAATAATAAACAAGCAAAATCAACAAGAAAATAGACTCTTGTTTCTACAAATGGAGAAAGCAAACATGGTTCTCAGGTTCCAGGGAGTTCCTGAATCATTGAAAGAAGATTTGAAGAAGCTCCTTAGTGATCTCATCGCTCCAGTTGTAGGCTTAAAATCAGAACAAATACTGCATGATATAGAATCAGCATATAGGGTGTATTCAAACTCCACCCAAAAGAACCTACCTGGGGAAATTTTAGTTAAATTTTCAAAAAGGCAAACTAGAGATGCAATTTTAAAAGCTACATCAGCAACTCCATTGAAACTTGGGAATGCTACAATCAAGATTCTAAAAGACATTCCTTTTGAAATTCGACAAAAATGGAAGAATTATAAGGATCTAACCCTTTTTCTCCAAACCAACCAAATTGCATACAAATGGGCATTTCCAGAAGGGGTCATCTTTAAGCTACACGACAAGAGAGAGAAGACTAGGTGCACAGGGCTAAAGAATTTTTGAAATGCCAACTGGGAGCCAAAGAGGATGGTGAAACTGGTTCGAGCGGCTCCACACCCTCGGAGACTGATGAAGACTTTGGCCATGGAAGAAGGCGCTGCAGCCCGCAGACCAACTTATGCTTTTAGAGCTAGAAAGCCTAAGTAAAGGCAGAAGGACTCTGAAAATGGCCTTTATGAAGTGAGCTTGGGTGATGCTCTGAAAGTCTCCCATAACAAGTAACTAACTAATTATATAGCAGAGATAGGTTGTAATTCACAATATGCATTGCTTACTAACAATTTAGTATTAACATAGATTTTAACAGGGGTAAAGATCTCCCTCTCTTGGGTTTTTAGTTTAGTGTGTGTTTTCTTTACTTTCTCCCTAGATGTAGTCCCTTCCCTTTTCTCGTTGCAGTTATTAGTTGTCAATTATAAAAAAGCAATAAAAAATCCCCTTCAGCCCCCCCCCCAAAAAAAAAGATCCAGATAGTAGGGATACACACAAACACACACACACCATAGTAAAACAAACAAGACTTGAGGCTAGTAGCACTTTAAATACCAACAAGATTCCCAGAGTATAAGCTTTTGAGAGTCAACACTCCCTTTGTCAGATATAGTATACAATGAAGGGAGATTTGGCTCTCAAAAGCTTGTTCCTTAGAAATCCTGTTGGTCTTTTGGGTGCTACTGGACTCAAGTCTTGCTCTTCCATTGCAGACCAACATGGCTACCCACCTGAATCTATACTAAAATGGAATCATTTTCAAAAATACACATCATTGCAATTTAAGGCAAAACTAGTATTTTTTCAGATATAAACTGGTTATCACCATGTAAACCATAAAAGCCACTAACTTAAAAAAAATCCTTATGATAAAATAAATGCTAAAGTGTTTGCTTTCAGACTGTTTAGTGTTTAAAAACTCAGAAACTGGCTATAGGAGAGGGGTTTTTTGTTTAGTTGTTTGGTTTTTGCCTTTTTCTTATGGTGATTTTCATCTCACAAATTCTATTCAGCTGTCAGGTTAAATGCAAGTACAAGCAGTTATTATGAGCTTGGGTATCCAAGCTAGATAAAAATACTTATGTAAATGATGGTGTTAATTAAGTGCTGCCCTCAGCATTCTGGCAAGAGCCTAATGTAGCTTTTTGTTGTGCAAAATTTAGCCCCCAAAGCTATTCTTTATGTGCCCAACTTGACCTCTCACAGCAAGATCTTTCCTGATTGGCTTCAGTTACCACACATGGATGGTTGTTATCATAGTGAGATGGCATCAGCGAATGAGGCTTGGTGATCAGTGACTGAGCAGATGCTATATTGTAATTATGAAGGTGAAATGGCAATAAAAACCAAGGCATGAGCAAAATCTACATACCTTAGGGGTCAGCCTAATCTGTTTTGTGCTGGCTCAGCCTTACAAATTTCCCCGAGTAGCTGCCACATAATACTATCTATTTTCTCAGGGATTTTCTAGACAATTAAACAGTTTTTCCCCCTTAAGTGCAAAGAAGGTGGTTTTGATCCAGCAGAAAGTTGTGCTATGCCAGGGGTGGCCAAACTGCAGCTCATGAGCCGCATGCGGCCCTTGGAGCCCTCATCTGTGGCTCGAGAGATTTGCCACCCCTCCCCCCCCCATTTGAAAGCTGAGGTGCTATGCCCTGTCCCCACATAAAGGGTCTCATCAGTAAACTTTTTGTATGGGAGGATAACAGCCTGCCGTTCAGCCACTTCTTTGTAACACAAAGGGTAAAGTGTTAAAGCCAGAGAGAGGGTGCATGCTGCTTTCCCAGGATTAAAAAATGATACAAGGCTCATGAAATCCCAAAGCATTGTTGTAAGAAAGAACAGATCATCTTAATGATCTTTATTGCTTTGTTTGCTTGGTAAAGGTTTGAATGTATTTCTGTAACAATATTCAACAGAGGAAAGTTTAACTCCTATAAAAACAAAATAAATACAGAAAGAAATAAAAATGAACAAGGAATTTTTTAAAAATTAAAAACCAGATCACAAAAGGTATGGAAGGTAGAGAAGTGTCACCCTTTGGTTATTATCCAGGGTCTTCCAACAGGTTTCTGTGTTATCATGCCAGACTGCAAGTGGAGTATGATACTGGGATTGTTTTTGCATGTTCCCAGTAATGAGATACAGAAACTTGACTGCTGGGAACTTATTTTCTTCATTTATACCTCATCTATATTGTTTTCCTCTCTTCTGTTAATCCTCACCTCACAACAACTCTGTGAGGTACATTAGGCTGAAAATGTGTGACAGGCTCAAGGTTACCCAGCAAGCTTTCAAGGCAGAGTGGAAATTCAAACGTGAGTCTCCCAGATCCTAGTGTGATACTCTAACCACTACAACACACTGGCTCTCTATGCATACAAATTTTCTGGTAAAGAACTGGCTGAGCCTCCTCCCCCTTCTCCTCCCATGGGGAGGGAGGGAATAGCCAGCGCTAGCTTCCTGGTCAGGCTGCAGGAGACAAAGGGCAGCCTTTCTCCCCCTTCCACTGGCTGAGGCTCCACCTTTAAGGGAGAGAAGGAATGAAGGAGAGCTTGCTTTGCTGGGCTGCCTCAATTGCACAGGAGAAATACCAAGGACCGGTAAGACCAACAAAGTTTTGTTCAAGGTATGAGCTTTTGTGTGCCTTGCTACAGTGTGTGTGTGTGTGTGTTTTGTTGGGCTCTTTATGCCAGGGCTCTCCTGGGTACAACTGGATTCTCTTCCCCTTTTCACTGTATTCATGCCCTCATGATCCAGTCTTTCTCAGTAAGAAAGCAATGTAAACTATTTTAGAAGAGGAATAACACAAGTCAGTGAGGTGGATTGGACTGAGAGTGTGTGTCCAGACCAAGTTCACCCCCTTTGAAGGAAGTTGTAGTTATTTCTCTGGGGAAGAGTATAGTTTTGTAGACAAACACATGGCCCTCAGTCTGTGTTAGGATGCCTTCTCATGTTCTTGACCAGCACATGAAGCAATTTATGTACAAAAGGTTGCAATGCCCAGCCATTTCATGTTTTCCCCTGGGTCCTAGGCTAGGAACACTGAGCATGAGATTTCTGTAATGAATGTCAATAAATCAAAAGTAGTTTTGCAGCTTACAGATACACATCTGAACAGCATACTCAAGATTGCTACAGCACAGACATTTTGATGCAATAATTCAGAGCAGAGGTGTCAGTTATCAGAAACTGCTAAATAGACAAAATATTGCAAAATTGCTAGTGTTTTAAGCATGTTTTATTTAAAGTTCAAAAAATCTTTGTGTTTGTCTGTGTCCTTTATAAAGTTTATATCTCCACTACCTGGCATTACATTTTATGACACATATGGCCCAGCCCAACAAGGTCTCATTTATGGCCACTTCTGCACTGTCATTTTTGTCACTCATTTGTTCCTATTGCTTTGGGTCCCGGTCCCGCCCCCCCTTTTTCACATGTGTTTTGCTTCCTCTGGGACTACTAGAGAAAGCAAAACACATGGGGAGGGGGAACCCTGAAGCAATAAGGACAAACGAGTGACAAAAATGACAGTGCAGAAGTGGCCTATGTCAGATCCGGCCCTCATAACAAATGAGTTCGACACCCCTGCTCTACAGTAAACAGGTAGCAAAAAATGTATCTTTTTTACTCATAAACTCAGAAAGGGCTTAAAAATTTAATTTTGTGTATCATTTCTCAAGCTTCTGGCTTTTTTTTCTGAATTAAAATTAGGCCTATACAACACTTTTTACACACACAAAAAAAATACTGTTAACATTTTCAACAGTAAGAATGTCCTGCATTCAGATGATCCAGTCTCTCATGTTTCTACATAACACTCTTCTCTGATAATTCTGATACATGTCTGCATCAAGAGTGACCTGTTGATAGACATCCAGAGGGAATTACTGTTATAACTGATCCAAGACTAATACAAACATTACTGCAAGGATAAACTTTAAAATGTAAAGAGAATGTATATTGATGCCATGATATTTGACTGAATACTGCTGACTTTCTGAAAGTGGCACAAGGTTTGAATTACTGCTTTTGATCTCCATGGGAAGTCAGTTCTGTAACCTAAAAACATTATCAATAGCACCACCATTTGCTTCTTCATTCCTGATCTAATCACATATGAAAGAAATAGGGCAAGCCTACTTATATATTTCTGCATTATCCACTGCAGGCAGAATTTTGGCACTTGTAGTATCTAGAGGTCAATTTGGGAACAAAATTTTTATCGTAATGTACTGCTCCGAAACAAAAAATATAGACTGAAAGTTTCTGCATGATGACTTATTTATACACAGAACTGAAAAGAAAGCTAATGACCTTGCATTCCAATTGAATTCCAAGGAAAAGCTAATGACCTTGCATTCCAAGGAAAAATTGGCCCTGAACCATGAAGGAAGAACTATCTGAATCCTATTGATCAGTAATTCCCACACCATATTAGTGTGCTGCAAGAGAATTTGTAACATGCCATACAAAATTAATGAATAGGCTTGTATCCTATACCTTGTTTCCACATGTGCGCTTCTTCACTCATTGAAGAGATGGTTTTTTGTCATGGAATGTGTTCCCCTTGCACCAGGCACTTTCCAGCTCCATAAAAGATATTGGTCTTGCACAAGTGGAAGTGCTTAGCAACCAGAAGCACACATGCAGTAGAGGACCATCTCTACAACAGAGGAGCGCAAGGAGAAACAAGGTTTGCTATCCAAGCCCTAAGGAGTACCATAGCAGGGGCCAAAAAAGTAAAGGATTTTAGTTTCAAAGAGAAGAACAAGCTGGCATAACAAGTAAATCTGGAAAAGCTCTCCTGGCCACAGCTACCATGTTAGCTTCATGCAGTAAGGCTAGAGCAGGAGCACCCAAGCGTAGCTGAAATCCCATCCCACTAATTTCCGTGATAAAGTAACCCATGAGATCAAGTGACAGTGCAGTTTTATTACTGTTCCAACCCATTACTGATTCCAAGACATCATCTAGCTAGCATTTAAGGAAAAGAGTGTCATTAGCATACTGGTGACAATCAACTCAAAATGTATACATAACTTCTGTCAATATTTTTATATAGATAATAGTACAAAAACAGAATTAGGGGCATCTCACGGGATAGATCCAACGGGGTAGAATAGGAATATTCCAGCACAACCATCTGGAACTAACAGGTAGGAAATAAACCACTGCAAAGAAATGTCCCCCAACACCCAAATTTACCAGGCTGAAGTGATGCGGAAGGACATCACAGTAAGTTGTATTAAAAGCCACAAAAAGTTCAAGAGAATCAAAAGAGACAGTGCTGGTTCAGTACAGGTTACCACTGGGGCCAATCATCACTCATATTGTTGCTGCTGAACCTCCTCATCTACTGCCTGTGCTTAGGAGTCACAGGGATTAATGATCTTTGCCTTCTCCCACACCCTCATCTTTAAGAACAGTGTGGCAAATCATGCATACCCAGGCTATACAGAGCTTCCGAACTCCCATAGGATTCCCTCTACTCAGGGCTCTTTTTGTAGCAGGAACTCCTTTGCATATTAGGCGACACAGCCCTAATGTAGCCAATCCTCCAAAAGCTTACAGTAACCTCTGTAAGAAGAGCTCTGGAAGCTCTTGGAGGATTGGCTACATTCGCCTAATATGCAAAGGAGTTCCTGCTACAAAAAGAGCCCTGCCTCTACTCATGAGTGGCCAGCCACAATTTCTCTTGTCCTGGAAACACTGCCATATATTGCAGCTGTTTAGGCAAGCCAAATGACAGCTAAACCCTTGTAAAGAGGGCTGGGGTGGGGGAATGAAGGAAAGTTGCTCTGGTTCCCACATAGATGTGGGAACACAAGGCGGCAAAGAGAGCAGTGAAGGAAAGGACCAGGAAGTCCTCGCAAAGGCAAGAGTCCCCTGAATGCATAGGTGTATGATTTATGGTGGTCCAAACCTTATTTTGGGGTCAGAGCGTTCAAACTCTCCAAAAAATTTTGGTTTTATTCATGAATAAGTCACGAATAAGGAATGAATAAGGAACTGGGAACCAACTTCAGCCTCCTTATGAACTGAAACAGGAACAGGAGAAATCATCATATATGGGATCTTCTTGTTATTTCCCATGCTCAAAATCTGTTAATGTCTGAGGGGATCCTAATGCAGCTGCGGTAAACAGAAAACAGCCAAAAATAAAGAAATAATAAATGTTAAGTATTATGAAGAATTACTAAAAGGCAGGCCATTTCATGGTCCTGAAATGCCTGAGGCTGCAGCATTTCTAGAACTAAGTGGGTATGGAATTGATCAGTCCCTTGGATGACACCACCATTGGCAGCGTCATGCGAGACTAAGATATAAATATAATCAATAAGCATTTTTAAAAGACAGAATTACTGAATGGAATGGGGACTCCTCTAGGTTTTCTAGTACACTTTGCCCTCATCTTTACTTAGTCACCTCTCCTAAACTATTTTTCTCAAGTACTGAAAGCTCATGCCCTGATGAATGAATTTTCCATAGAGGATTTTGTTTTATTAGCTATTTTATATTTTGGCTAAATGTTATAGCAGCACAGCATAACTGATCGCTGTCAGCTGCAATCCAAGGCCACATCATGATTCACGGTTGGACCCTTTTATGCCTGCTGAACTGCAGGAGTAGAACAAGAGTAATGCAAAATGACCCTGCTGTGCCATTCTTGATACATTTGCTCTGCGTTCTGTTGAGAGGGTAAGAATGGCAATGAGTAATGAAGCTAACCTTTCACCTTGGGAGAGCTGAGCTGAAAATTTTGCCAATGAAATCCAAAAGAAGTGTGTCAGTCCCACCCTATGTTTTCTTTGTGAATATAACATCCTTGGAATTTAGTGTATGTTCACAGACATATTTATTTGAACTGGTTTATTCTAAATTCAGCCTTCTGCATCTATCCACACCATTCACACCAACATCTGTATCTTGAGGCTTTCTTTCCAACAAAAGAACTTTGTTGATTTTCCCCCTAGTGACCAGCCCTGAGAAAGTGGTTCAAACACCTGTGTTAAAAAAGGGTGCATCAGCAAGTCAACCTTTCTAGCCTTACAACACTTTTTCTGACTCACAGGTTACTCCTGGGAATGTTTGTAAAGCTTCCATAACATCAAGTCACCTACTGGCTAAATGCAGATGGAAGCTTGTTTCAGTACACTAACATGAGAGCTTTGGCAGCAGTGCGCTCCAAGTTCTATTACATCACAACAACCACAATTAGTTTGTGTTTAACTCAGATTTTGTCATTTTTTAAAGTTATTTTTCTCTTTTTTTTTTTTGGGTGTGTGTGTGATATGGAAAACCTTGGGGGGCAGATCTATGCTTTATGCTGTAAATTAACACCTCATTCATATTTCTATATCTACGGTTAGTGCTAAAACAACATCCACAGTGGTGAGTGGGTTGAATGTGGTATACAGATTATTGGCAAGCACTGCTTAGAATTGTAACATATGCTACAGGAGGGCAGGACTGAATTCTGACAGCTGTGGGGGGGAAGTGAGCAATATATCTACCCACTGTGGACCTGAATCTCTACTGCTGTGCACCTGGAACAGTCATTGGCACTTCCCTGAAGTTCTGAGCAATCACCAAAATCTATTCACCAATTAAAACAAACTCCTGCTCAGTACCCTGATCAAAAGAATGCCCATCTGTCAGATGCACAGGAGGATGCACTCATGGTTATTCTTGACTATTTTGAAATTGGTACAGCCTGTCGAAAACACAGGAAAATAAAGCAGGGCTTGAAAAGAATTTATCAAACAACTATTTATTTAACACTATAGTAATTGACAATGGGCTCACCATCAACTCTATGTTACAGTCCTATATCACCCCAAGGTGCTCTCTGAACCTTTATTTTCAATGCCTGACAACACCCCCATCTTGCTCCTTGGGGATTTCAACAACCACGCTGAGAATCCCTGTGGCCCAGTTGCTTCTTAATCTGGTTTCACCAAGTACGCTGCTAGTCTCTAACTTCTCTGTTGTGGAATACCCTTGTTTTGCCAGCAGTGTTGCACACAGTCCCCCTCTTGATTCATTTACTTGAATCTCCCAATACACTATTGGCTCTCTCATCCCCAGATCTGGCCAGTTGAACATCTGAACACCTATGGGGAAAAATTCCCTGATTTTTTTCCATTATGAATTCATTCTCTCCTCCTCAGCATCCCCTTTGCTAAGCAACATTATTACCTCTCTCTGTTTCACACGATCACATCAACTTTACGAATCCTTAGTGCCACTTTTCTACCTTTCATGACCTACTGAGGCCTGTCCCACCCTCTTTCACTTCCTGAGGAAGGAGGTAAAGTCTTGACTGGAGCATGAGGAAAGAAGGAAAGTATGTCTTAATAGGGCAACAAAGGTGGAAGACAGGCACTGTGGACAGAAACTGTCCACTCTGATCTCTCTCCCTGTCTCCTCCATCATTTACCTCCTTTTTCAGCTTTCTCTCATCCTACCTTTCCTTCCCCCTTCTGTCTAACTTGATGAGAACTTATTCTGTGGACAGGCCCTTTACATGTTCCCTGGATCATAGTCCTCCTTGATTTCCATTGCCATCTCCCCTGCCAGTTTCCCTCCCCTCAGCCACATAGCCTCTCCTCTGATTCCTTTCCGACTACATTCAAACACACCGTTTTCCCATTCTCAAAAAGCCATCCTCTGACCCATCCAAATAATTTCCCTCTTTCCATTTCTCTCCAAGCTCCTACAGAATGTTGCTTTGTCTCATTGTCTTAACTCTCTCTTTCTCAAACTTCTACAGTCTGGTTTACACACTGTTTACTGCCCTCAAGAAAACTGCTGGCAATATTTTCACTGGCATCACTGCTATCTCTCCTGCTTGACTCTTTCACCCTATAAGTTTCCATGACTTCGTTCCCAGCTAGTTCTCCATCTTCCTGTACAACTGCTCATTCAATGGTTCCACAAGAGAGAGCCATTACTCTGCTTTTCCTCTCTCTGTTGGGGTCCTGGATCTGTCCTTGGTCCTCTTCTATTCTCTCTCTGTACACTGTTCTTGGAGAGTTTTATTAAATCTCAGGTCTTTCAATAACATTTATATATTGTCAACCCCCATCTCTCTTTCATCTATTTCCACACCTGCAGCCACCTATGGAACATTTCTGCTTGGATATTTCATTGTTATATTGAAGTCAGTATGCCCTAATCCAAATTTCTCATCTTTCTCCCATACTTTCGTCTCCCCAGACTCTCTTTGTATATTGACAATGCCACCATTCCCCCTGTAGCATAAAGGTTTAGCTCTGTTTTTGACTGTTCTCTCTTTTTCTCCCCATAGTCTGCCATCATCCATCACAGCAAAATACAGACTTTCGTCTCCACTTCCTTTGTGAAATCTCTGGTTTCTACTGTAACAATCTCTCACCTGTTTACTGCAAGATCTTCCTATCTGGTCTTTTCAGTGTCGCACCTTGGCCTCCTCACCTATATGCAGATGCAAAAATAATTTAACTTTCACATTATTCCAGCTATGTGAGACCCCTCTTTGAAAACCTATCCTAGCTTCTGTACACTCCCAGATCCAGCATGATCTCCTCCTTACCTTCAAATGGTCTTGCTTCCCTTTATCTTTTCACTGTCTTATACTCCTTGTGACATTCACTTCTCCAGCTCTGTCACCTTCAGCCATCTGAAAGTCTCTTGCCTCCTCAAATGTATCTGCCCTTTCTTCTTTTGTGCCTCCTGTGCCTGGATTTCCCAACTAGAGCACCTGTAGGTTTCCACAATCCTTAATTCCTTCAACTCCCTTTCAAAACCCACCCTTTCTTTAAAGGCTTTGGCACAGCCTTTTTCTCCTCCTTCCATACTGAAACTAACCCTAAGCACATGCAGCTGAAATGAAAATTTCCTGGTGCAGGAACCTCTCTTCTTATACAGTGTAAAGTGTCATGCACATGGACAGTGTGTACAAATAACTAACTGAATAATAAATAAATTACCCAGTGTGTGATATTTAAAAAGATGCACAGAGGGGGTGTCAGATGAATAATCCTAGTCTCATTGAGATTGTCATTTAGTCATTCAAAATGGTGTTATTCAAGCACTCAGATTATTACAAGATATTACCAGATTGCAACACCAACACCCTATAAAGTGTTGGAATACAAAGAAGAAGAGTAGAAGACCCTGCAGGGGGCAGCAAGAAGACAATTGGAAAGGATAATGAGGTCAGCATCTTCTCTCCTTTTTAGTGTCATTCCTTGGCTGTCTCCAAATTGCTACTCTTATTCCCTGCTTCTTCTCAGAAGTTCCACACTTAGTCTTTCCCTCCCAGACAAAGATGTAGTTAGGAAGCTATCAAGTATGTTAGTTATGAAATAAACTTTTATCTACAATATAATCAGGTTGTGCACCATTGCTGTGTTAATTACTCTGCCAACAGGGGTTATGATTACCCAGATTAAGTGCATCTCTCATTAAAGGTAGAAAGCTCACCAGAGACTCTTTGGCACAGCAGTCAAGAACAAAGAAGCAAAGACGGCGAACTCCTGTGGTGCACAGCATGGTCAAGATAGACAGGCTCATGGAGAGCAACTATCAAATTTGGAGAGAAAGAATTAAGACTCATCTCATTGTAAGAGGCTTGTGAACTGTTATCCAGACTGAACATCCAGCTGAAGGTGCAGGGCAACAGACTGCATTGGACGCCAAGAATGACTGGGTAAGTGGTGCTATTGTTGCGGGTTTAGCAGACAGACAGGTATTTTATTTTATTTTTGATCGCCTGAAGGGGATTTTTTATTACTTTTTTAATATACAACTAGAACTACAAAGAAAAAATAGGGAGGGGGAACTACATCTAGGGAGAAAGAAAAGTATACCCATGCTATACTAAAAACCCAAGAGGAGGAGATCATATCCCAGTTAAACTAACTGTTAATATTTAAGTGTTGGTGAAACAATGCATACTGTAAGTTCAGTCTATCTCACCTAATGTATTAGTTTGTTACTTGTTATGAGAGGATTCCAGAGCATCCCCAGCAGCTCGCTTCATAAAGGCAATTTTCAGAGTCCTTCTGCCTTTACCTAGGCTTTCTATCTCTGAAGTCATAAGTTGATTTGATGGCAGCAGCACCCTCTTCTGCGGTCAGGTCTTCATCCGTCTCCGAGGGAGTAGAGCCACTCGACCTGGTTTCTCCTTCTTCTTTAGATCCCAGGTGGCGTTTCAGGAACTCTTTAGCTTTGAAGACAGAGTCAATCTTTTCTCTTTTAGCATTAATTTTAAAGATGACCCCTTCTGGCGTCACCCATTTATATGGAATTTGGTTGGTTTGAAGAAAAAGAATTAAGTACTTATAACTTTTTCTTTTTTGACGTATTTCAAATGGAATGTCTTTTAGAGTTTTGATAGTTGAGTTCCCCAATTTCAGTGGAGTTGCTGATGCTGCTTTTAAAATTACATCTCTGGTTTGTCTTCTTGAGAATCTGACCGTTATCTCCCCAGGCAGGCTATTTTTTTTGGTGTAATTAGAGTACACCCTATACGCTGCTTCCATGTTGTGCATGATTTCTTCCACTTTGAAGCCTGTTACTGGTGCAATAATTTCGCTAAGTAATTTCTTCAGATCCTCATTTGGTGATTCAGGAACCCCCTGGAATCTGAGGACCATATTTGCTTTTCCCATTTGTAGTAGCAGTAATCAGTTTTCTTGGTAATTCTGCTTATTCGTTAATTCTCCCATCTTTTTCTTCATACTCTTGCTTGCGGTGTACATCTCTTTCACTACTTCCTCTGTTTGCTCTGTCTTTTTAACTGTTTCCGCCAGCTGGAGCTGCTGTGCTGCGAGATTTTGGTTGAGTGTAGTCAACTGCTGGTTAATACTAGCGAGTTGTTCCATTACGGGCTTGAGCATATCTGCTAAGAGTTTCATGACATCTAATCCTTCTTCCAGCCTCGGACTTTGGCCGCCTGCTGGTTTTGGTTTCAGTCCTTTCTTCCCCGTGCCCGCCATCTTCACGGATTGTTTACATAAGCCACCCGCTATTTCACAACCTCTGAAAATCGCTTCCGAGTAAAATCCGCTCTGGTAAGTCTCCCAAAAACAAGTCAATCATTTGTTTTCTCCCTTCCCCCCTTTCTTTTTCGCTTGCCTATCACACAAGTGGGAGGCGTCCCTCCTCTCTCTCAGCTTAGAGACGGGGGGGGGGATAGGGAATTCTCCAGTTATTTGAAAGTTCGCTTGTGTGTAACTCATGCTCATTGTTGGCCTCATTCGACCTCGTTTACATTCTCACCATTCCGTTCAATCTCCAGTGCTTGTCCAGTCAGCCCAGCTAGTGCCCGAAGGCCACACAGTGGCAGGACTGTCAGGGCGGAGGGGCGCCTCAATTCTCCGGCATTACACCATCAAAGAGGCTACCCCTCAAAAGCCCTATGGCTAGGAGTCCTTCCCTAGGACTCCATGGGGAAACTGCATCAGCAGCTTCCCTCCATGTCGCTGGTGTGCATGTTGCTCCCCCGAGCGAAGGGGAGAGCGACTGCCATCATTGAGCCAAAACCGGATGTTCAGACAGACAGGTATTAAGAGTCATTAAGATGCCCACAGCTAAGACTGTTTGGGCTGAATTGGAAAGACTGCATGAAAAATCCTCCTTAAAGAGCCATCTCTATCTTCTGCTTCAGGTGGGGTGACTGTTGGTCTGAAGCAGCAGAACAAAGTATGAGTCCAGTGCCACCTTTAAGACCCACAAAGTTTTATTCACGGTATAAGCTTTTGTGTGCAAGCACACTTCCTCAGATACAGTGGAACAGAACCTCCTCAACCATTACTTATAAGGGGTGGGGTGGGTGTTGTTGACAGGAAGGGCATTTGAAATCGAGCTACATAAGTACTGGGTGATTATGGCTGAGACTGGATGAAAGAAAGATCTGTGAATGGCTGCAAATTAGCATACAAACACTAGAGTTAACAGGCAGATGTGGAGATGATGTTTGAGTCCAGTGGCACCTACAAGACAAAGTTCAATTCTGGGTACAAACAAGAACTGAGAGACTTAATATGTACACTCCTTCAGATTCATTGAAACAGAGTTCCTCAAATATTGCATATAGGTGGGGGGGGACTAGTTGCCAGGAAGAGCTAATTAGAGTTAAGATGCCTAAGTAAATGAACAATAAATACAGCTAAAATTGGAATAACACATTAAGTAAGACATGTAAATAGCAGTAAGTTGGTATACAGATAATAAAGGAGTTAACAACAGATGTAGGAACTAAGTTTGAGTCCAGTGGCACCTTTATGACCAACAAACTTTGATTTCTGGGTATAAAGGAGAACTGAGTGACTTAGCATGTGTCGTGAGATAAGAAGCCGATATCTCTGTCAAGTCCTGGTGGTTCCATTGTTCTGAGTGTTGTAAAATCTTGTAATTCAGCAATCTCTCATTCCTGTCTGTTTCTGAAGTTTCTTTGTAATAAAACAGCTACTTTGAGGTCCTCCACTGAGTGTCCTGGAAGGCTGAACTGTTCTTCTATAGGTTTCTCAGTCTTGTGATTCTTGAGATTTGTGCCCATTTATCCTTTGGCATAGGGTTTGACCTGTTTGTCCTATGTACAGAACAGAAGGTCACTGTTGGCATTTAATGGCATATACAATGTTGGAAGATGAGCAAGTGAATAAGCCTAAGATGGTGTAATTGATGTTGTTAGGTCCAGTGACTGAGTTGTCTGGGTGTATGTGGCAGCAAAGTTGGCACCTGGGTTTACTGCAAGCTCTGCTAACAGTGTCCATGTTCAGATTAGATGTTGCATTATTGTGGATGAGCAGCTGTTTGAGATTGGGGGCTGTCTGTGTGCAAAAAAAGGTTTGCCCCCAATAGTTGTGAAAAAGAACTGTCTTTATGCAGTAGAGGTTGTAAGTTGCTGACGATGCGTTGAACTTTTTTTGAGTTGAGAACTCTATGTGACCACTAGTGATGTTTTGCTATTGTTTCTTTTGGGCTTGTCTTAGAACAGGTTTTCTCTGGGTATCACTCTGTCTTTGTTGATCTGTTTCTTGACTTCATCAGGTGGATACTTTAGTTCCAAAAGGTTTGTTGTAGATCCCTCAAGTGAAAATCTCTGTCTGTAGAATTGGAGCAGATGTGGCTGTAGCCGAGAGCCTAGCTGTATGCAATGGATCGTTTGGTACGTTTAGGATGGTGGCTGGAGCAGCATTCCCTCTAAGCTGAGTGAGTGTGAGCTAGGTCACAGTTTTTTAGCCTCTGGCTCACACATTTTTGTCTCAGCTCAGGGAGGATGGCTCCAGAGCAAACTAATTTATGCAGTAGCCAAATAGCTCACTCACAGCTTTAATGCCAGCAGCTCACAAAGTAGAATTTTTGCTCACAAGACTCCATAGCTTAGAGGGAGCATTGGGCTGGAGGCATATAGGCATTTGTCAGCCAGTAGGTTGATGATGTAACATGGCATCATTTGGTGGCAAAGACAGCTGTGGTGTTATCAGAAATCATATTCCTTATGGCTTGTAATCCATTTTAGTGCGGGATTCCACATCAATGGTTGCTAAAATGGTAATCTCTGGAAGGTTGTTCAAAAATTATATTTTCTTCAGAATGTCTGCGGTGGCGTGCACATAGCTAGGAGCGTTGATGGCATGGGGTCTTAGAACAGAGTCCATATATTCAGACACCCCCACAATGATAGTGCCTATGTCTGAGACAATGGGGCATCCTGGGTTCCCAGGTTTGTGCATTTTGGGTAGAAGATAAAATGCACCTGGTTGAGGTTCCTGTGGTGTAACTGAAATGTCTAGATTTATGCTTCTTGAGGAAGAGCTATCTGGCAAGTACTGGGGAGAAGCAATCAACACGGCTACCTACACGCAAAGCAGATTACCTACTAAATGTGAAAGAAGTTCACCATTTGAACTGTGGTACGGGCCCAAACCCAGCCTGAATCCTCTAAAAGTGTTTCGATCAAAAGCCTACGCTTACATTCCTAAAGAAAAGCGGATCAAGATCAGTCCTAGGCAGAAGAATGCATTTTTGTTGGCTATGTATGGGGATGCAAAGGGTACAGAATCCTTGACCCAGAAAGAGTCATGATCTGCAATGTGGTTTATATTGACGAAAGGGAGAAAGCAAGCAACATGGAAAAAGTAGATATCAGTGAATTTACACCAACAGAGAAAAATGAAGCACAGCAAATAGAATCAGTGCATCTGAGCACGATGGACAACACACATGACACACCTGCAGAACCTAAAGAACCAGAAGGGGTTGCAGAACCAAGTGTCAGACGGTCAACCAGATCAAACAAAACAGTACCACCAAGAAGACTTTCTTATCTAGCAAAGGCAGAAGTTATACTTGAGCCTTCCACATGGGAAGACATAGCAGGAATGCCTGCAAAAGAAGCAGAAAAATGGAGAAAAGTTTCAGAAGAGACTGAATCTCTAATTAACAACCAAACATGGACATTTACAGAACCACCTCCAGGGAAGAGGGCAGTAGGATGCAAGTGGATCTTCAAAACCAAGCATGATGCAGAA
Source organism: Gekko gecko (assembly GCA_029375565.1). NCBI lineage: Eukaryota > Metazoa > Chordata > Lepidosauria > Squamata > Gekkonidae > Gekko > Gekko gecko. Next base: position 100,734,308 of record JAPDNY010000002.1, on the reverse strand, counting down.
GAGGAAGTACAAAGATAAAAAGACAGATTGGTTGTTAAAGGATACTCTCAGAAGTATGGAGAAGACTATGACGAAACCTTCACACCAAATAAACCTTTATCTACACTTTAATCAGGTTGTGCACCACTGCTGTGTTAATTACTCTGCCAACATAGGATTCTGTCATTGCAGGCAGTCTTGTAAAACTCAGACAGGAACAGACCAAACTCACATCTCGGCGTAGAAAATTCCAGATTCATCGCCACTGAGAAGGTATTGTCACATCAAGTTCTCACCTGCTGTACTACTGAAGGCAGTAGGATGCCACAAAACAGAGCCTCTCCAACACATTTGAACTCATAGCACATTCATACTGGAGAAGGTAGACCTTGAGTTACCCAAATTCCAAGCTATTTAGGTCTCAACCTGCACTTTTGAACTTAGTCCAGAGATAAACTGGAAGCAAATGAATATGAATCAAAGTTGGCATGATATATTCGTAGTGGGTAAACAAAAGGACAGCTGCATTTTGGACCAACTGAGGTCCCTTAAGAACTTTTCAAAGGCTGCCCATGTGCTAGAGTAGAGCAATCTAGATGCTACCAGAGGATATGTAATAGTGACAAAATCAGTTTTCCACCAGAGGGATCCCAGCCTAAATTGGTAAAAGGCACTCATGGCCTCAGGTGTTACCTGGCCAACCAAGAAAAAAGTCAGGTCAAGAATACCCAAACTGTGAACCTGGAGTTTCAGAGGGAGTAAAACCCATCCAGCAATGAATGAACTAGCCTCCCCTATCAACACAATCTTCAGCCAACAACACCTTAATCTTGCCTGGATTAAACTTTAGTTTGTTCAGCCTCGTGTAACCTATCACTCATTCTAACCAAACTGAAGCCTTCCTGAGGAACCCATGAAAACAAGAGATAAAGCTGGGTGTCATCTATATATTACTATATATCAGGCCACTTTTCTTGCCAGAGCTCACCGGAGCAAAGCTCCGGCAGTGAGGAGTCCAGGGGGCGGGAAGATGTAGCAAGCCCCACCCCTTGCTCCCAGAAGCCCTCCACAGGGGTGAGGCAGTGAAGAGCGAGCTCCTCAGAGGCGCACCTTCCTAAAGAAACTTAGGTCCTCAGAGTGCCTATGGGGAGCCATGGTGGAACGTCCAGGCAAGGAAGAGCTTGTTGGTGCTCTGGGAACCTAAATTTCTGTAGGAAGGCCCGTCGCCAGCCTCCCGGGGGCTGCAGCGCTCCAGCGCGGGCCCCGGGAGTTTCGAGGAGGCCCGTTGCCAGCCTCCCAGGACCCGCGCTGGAGCACTGCGGCCCCTGGGAGACTTGAAGGAGGCCCATCGCCAGCCTCCCAGGGCCCATGCTGGAGCGCTGCGGCCCCAGGGAGGCACGAGGAGGCCCGTCGCCGGCCTCCCGGGGCCCGCGCTGGAGTGCTAAGGCCCCAGGGAGGCTTGAGGAGACCTACCACTGGCCTCCTGGGGCCCGCGCTTTAGTGCTGCGGCCCCAGGGAGGCACGAGGAGGCCCGTGAGGAATCCACAAGGGTGGGGGTGGTGGGGGTGGTGGGGGCTTGATGGGGGGCAGAGCCTTCCTCCCTCTCACCATCGCTTTGCCCTCTTTCTGTCCCTCCTTTCCTTTTCTTTCTTTCCCTTCTCTTTCTTTCCCTTCTTTCTTTCTCTCCTTTTTCTCTTTCCCTCCTTCTTCCCTTCTCTCTCTTTCTTTCCCTCCTTTCATTCTCTCCTTTTCCCCTTTCCCTTCTTTCCTTCTTTTTCTTTCCCTCTTTCCTTCCTTCTTTCCTTCTCTCTACTCTCTCTCTCTTTCCTTCCCTCTTTCCTACTTCTACGACCCAACTCTAGTGAGTTTAAACCCCTTCTCTCTCTGCTTCCCCCCCCCCGCAGGCCAGCTGGGGAAGGGAAGGGGAGGCTTTTGAAGATGCCTTCCCCCCCCCCTTTTGCTTCCCCTTCTGACATCACTTCTGGTGATGTCAGGGGGTGTGGCATATGCTAATGAGCTATTTTGCTAATACCCTAGTAGCTCATTAGCATACCTTATGCTAATGAGCTCCTGTAGCTCTTGTTCTACGAAAAGACCCCTGCTATATATTATATATTACTGACCATCCCAAGGCCCCTGCTGGCCTTCCCCAGCAGTTTCAATGCTGATGCTAAAATGCATACAGGGAGAACAGAGCCTTGCATAATTCAACAGGCCAGAGGCCAGGGGGAAGAGCAGCAGTGTCCTAGCATCACCTTGCATGTAGTTGATCATAGAGATATCATGCAGTTGGGATTTGATGCCGATATTATTCCAGACTGGGATTTGATGCAGATATTATTCCAGACAATTGTGTCTAAACTCCCAAAGAGTTGGGAACACAGCTCTATAGGCACAGATGCCAAAGTAGGGTTGTCTGTATAAATTCTCAAAAGGGCACAGATGTTTGTATTCACATGCTATTTCACGTATTCATATGCCGAGAATAATTTTGGAGGAGAGACTGATTTCAAAGGCACAGACTATGCAGAATTTCAGTCATGACTGGCAGAATAATTATATTTTTAGCCTTCCCAAAATCTTAAATATCCCTGATCTTATTAATGATCAAAAGAGGAATATTTTGCTTAAAGAAATAAGTTAGTAAAAGCTTCCTTCCATACTAAATTAACTATAATTATAACCAGAATAAACCATTAAAATCCCATTTCACTGATGCTGACACCATATACTTGCTGCTATGTACCTCATCCAGACCACATAACCAAAAACATTCTTCAAATATATAATGTAGACTAGGATTAAATGTTATGTGTATATGTATGGTTTTTGGGTTGTGACAGCAGTGTCCAAGCCTTTTATGATTTCCTCTTTTTTTAGGCCCTGTAGAGGGTAGAGTAAACCCTTTAGATGGTTTGCGTCAGCCTGAACCATCTTACTTTTGCAGAATGGTAGTAACAGCTGTGGCAAATTAAGGCTGAGATAGTTTAACAGGTGGGGTGGACAGAGAGAGAGTAGAGTTGGTATGGTTACTATCAGCCATTAGTCATCAGACAGAGAAAGCAAAGCAAAGCAGGAAATTGAAGGAGAGCCCTTGGAATTCATCCCTCTTTAGGAGCTTGGGCTGTTGCTTGTGGTAACTGCTGTGTAATTTTGGCTTTTATTTGCACTGAGTACGGGACTGTTATCTTGTTTTCTTGTCTCCTTACCCGCTCCATCCTTGGATTTAGTAAATAAAGAAAACTGTTTATTTGTTGAATGTGGAGTTCCCTCCTTCATGCAGCAAATAGCCCATGGCCAGGATGAAGAGCACTACCAGAGTGAGTCCCTAGGGTGGCAACCTCTTACATCTCAAAACATCTTACATTTTCAGGCTAAGACTAGAGCATTATTCTTTACAAAATCATTTCATGATATTAAGCAAATGGAGATCTGCGCATAATAGAATGCTGATACAACACAAACCACAGTGTGGTGTATCATGATGGCAAAACTACAATTTCATTTTCTTACTCAAAGCCAGGATCACATATCCAAGACACTGAACACCCACACATTTTTCTTACTGTCTGGCATGAGCTTTTGATCTAGTGCTTCAGCTTTATCTCTTTGATCCAACATTTCAACCAAACAGGCTAAGAAAACCATTGCTTTTTAATGAGGTTCAAAATGACTCAATGGTTTTAACAAGCAAAGTGAAAATTACTTTTAAGAAATCGATTCTACTAACAATAAAGGACGAAAAAGGGCAGCATCAGATTAGCAGACTGATAAATCTGGGGGAGAAAAATATTAGCTTTCTCCATTAGATTGCTTATGCATTCTTAATGTCGCATTCATTCTAAGGAATAAGCACAATGTACAAGATTTTTAAAAGAACATAAGCATTCACAATCCAAATTCTACTACAAATACTGAACAATACAGCACATTGCCGTGAGACTCTTGCAGTATCTTAGACAGTGTTCCCCCCCCCAAACCTCTGGCCTGAGACATACATGAAAGGCCACGTGAAAATGACACTGAGGTTACTTCTGAATATCAGAACAATTCCCAGTTCTCAAAAATGGCAGCCCTCAAAGCCTCTCCCTCTCTCTCTCTCTGTGAAGAAGATAATATTTTGAGAAACAAAGTTTTAAATAAAATGATAAATGCATTTCATATATTTAACAGTATGAATATGTGTGTGCGTAAAGCGCCCTCAGGGCGCACCTGACTTATGGAGATCCTGTAGGGTTTTCAGAGCAAGAGACATTCTGAGGTAGTTTGGTTTTCCATCCAGATACTAACCAGGACTAATCCTGCTTAGCTTCTGAGATCTGATTAGACTGAACTAGCTTGGGATATCCAGGTCAGGGCTAGAACCCCATCGGGACTAATTTGGGCTAAACAGATTATTCATGGATTAATCCGAGCCTGGGTATATGAGGGTTCAACTACAAGAACTGTTTTAATGTCAAGATTAAGATCAAACACATACAAAACAGTCATTGATCAGTTTCAACCAATTATAAACTCATCCAGTTTCTGTCATGTCTGAGTAACCACAACCAGTGCCACCCATTCCCCCATATTTGGAACTTGAGAAAAAAAAATCCAATTAAACTTTGGATATTTGACAGGGAAGCTATGGCTTGGGAGTTCACATGCTATGATAAATAAGACAGGAAATACAAACACTGTGACATGCTGGCTAACACGTTTAGTAAAATTCTTTACAATAATCATATCAATCTTTTGTCACATTATAGAGAAATACAATGCACTTGAAATATAATACTTTTAAGAGATAAACTAGGCTCTATTTATTCAATTTACTGAACCATCACATTCAATGATATATGAATGAACATTTTGAAATCATACCAGAAACTTAATACTTCCCAGAGAATCTAATGGAACATCATTTATGAATCTTTATTATATCTTAATCTTTACTAACCCCCCAAAAGTTCTTAATCTTTGTTACTATAACCAAGGAACTAATCCTAAATGGTCTCAATCTACTAAATGGGAAACTCACTTCTAACAAGGTTGTTCCATAGAAAAATCTCAATTTTATATAGTTCCAGATATGATAACTTGATAATTCCCAACATTAAAAACTCATTAGAGGGGTGGCATGCAAATTCTCTCCAAGTGTCAAAATTTACTACCAATAGGCCCAGTTCAAATACAAATCTGTAAATGAATCATATGCTCCTACACAGCAAAAACACTAAAATGTGAGAAACTGTTGTACCAAAAGCCCTTATATATCCAGGCTGACAGAGTTACAAGCAAGTATAAAAATTTGCCAAGCTCTGATCTTGTTTTATGATCTATTGTCCTATCAGGTTTTTAAAAGCTGTTTTCCCTCTATAGAGAAAAATAATAAAAATCAGCTAAATAAGAGAAAAAGTTACCCAATTTTAGAGTTACACACCAAAATAAAATAAAGTCAAGAAAGCAAGCTGAATTTATATCTCTGATATCTTTAGTAAGAAGAGTTTTAGATACTACTTCAAAAAAACTGATACAAAAATTATTGTTTTATACTGTATAATAACAGACAAAATTATAACAGAGCAGCCCATCCCTGTTGAAAAGTTATAAATGATGCAAAAATACATGTGCAAACCAAGCTGATGAATATTTACTCAGAAGTAAGTCACACTGAGTTCAATAAGGTTTACTACCAGGTAAGCGGATATACAGTTAATTTCAACCTTGTAAGTAGCATTAAAAGTATGATTAATGTATTTTGAAATAGATTAATGTAAAACTCTGGTTTTGGATCCATTTGTGGCTATGATAGGTCTCAAACTAGAACATCTTCAAACTGCAAACACTAATCACAGGAGCTCTAAATGAAGATTTTTTTTACATCTTGCCCATGAACTATTTAACACTTCCACTGAATGCAAAGAGGAATATATCCAACATCCTAATGTCTACTGCAGCAGTGCTTTGACTACCTCTTTGCCCAACAAGACTATGACTGGTCCAACCACTCTAACTATCTATATGCTAATAGTCAAGGTGCCCCCTGTGTGCGGATATCTAAATCTGCACATTGGGGGCACCTACGGGGCGAAGATATTTTCCTGCACATTTGGGGCAATCCCCAGATGTGCAGAAAATTCTAAAATCTATAAAAAACTATAGGGGGGATACTTAAATCCCCTCAAAAGTAAAAGAGCGTTTTCTGTGCGTGTGCGGGGAACGCTCTAAGAACTGCCTTGCTGCTGCCAGGGTGGGGGAGGGAGGGAGAAAGCTTGGCGGGCCGGCCAGGCCTCACCACTGCTGCTGGGGGGAAGGGAGAAAGCTTGAAGGGGCTGCCAGGCCTTGCCACTGCCAGAAAGGGAGGGAGAAAGTTTGGTGGGCCGGCCAGACCTTGCCGCCGCTGGGGGAAGGAGGGGGAAGGGAGAACGTTTGGCGGGCCAGCCAGGCCTCACCTCTGCCGCCACCAGGAGGGGAGGGAGAAAGCTTGGCAGGCCGAGCTCAGGCCTCACCGCTGGTTCTGGGGGGAGGAGGGAGAAAGTTTGGTGGGGTGCAGGCCTTGCCATTGGTGCTGGGGGGGCAGGGGAGAAGGCTCACCTGTGGCTGCTTCCTTCTCCTTCTGTGAAGCTTCTCCCCCCCCGTGAGTATCACAGGTCCCCATTTTTGTAAAGTATATAACATAAGAAGAGCCCTGCTGAATCAGACCAAGGGTCCATCTTGTTCAGCACCCTGTCACATACAGTGGCCAACCAGTTCCTACGGAGGGCCAACAACAAGGCACACAGACTGAGGCCTTCTCCTGATGTTGACTCCTGGGGCACTGGGATTCACTGCCTCTGAACATGGAGGTCCCTTTTAGTCAGCATGGCTAGTAGCCACTCCATGAATCTGTCTAATCCCCTTTTAAAGCTGTCTGTGCCTGTGGCCATCAGTACATGCTCTGGCAGCAAAATCCACATTTTAATCACTTGCTGTCTAAAGAAGTATTTTATTTTGACTGTTCTGAATGAACTGCCCATCAGCTTCATTGAATGCCCCCAAATTCTAGTATTTTGAGAGTGGGAGAAAAAGATCTCTTTGTCAACTCTCTCCATGGCATGCATAATTTTATAAACCTCCATCATGTCCCTCTTCAGTCATCTCTTTTCTAAACCTGAACAATCCCAGACTCTTCAGTCTTTCCTCATAGGAAGGTGCTCCAACCCCCAAATCATCGTTGTGGCTCTCCTCTGTACTTTTTCTGGCCCTGAGGCCACAACACAGATGTATACAAGGGCATTATAATACCAGCTGCTTTGTTTTCAATCCCTTTCATAATAATCCCCAACACAGAATTTGCCTTTTTCATTGCTGCAGCACACAGTGTTTACACTTTCACTGAGCTATCTACTGCAAACCCACGATATTTTTCCCTCTCAGTCTCAGCAAGTTGAAACCCCATTAGCCTATGTTTGAAGTTGGGATTTTTTGATCCAGTGTGCATCACCTTACACTTACCAACATTGAACTTCATCTGCCACACTATTGCCCACACACCCAACTGTTGGAGATCCTCCTGGAGCTCCTCACAATCACCCTTCGTTTTCACTATCCTGAATAATTTTGTGTCCTCTGCAAGCTTGACCACTACACTATTCACCCCTAGTTTTCGACCATTCATGAACAAGTTAAATAGTACTGGCTTCAATACTGATCCTTGTGGGTCTCCACTGCTTACTTCCCTCCATTGTGAGAACTGTCCATTGATTCCTACTCTTTGCTTCCTGTCATTTAACCAATTTTTAATCCATAAGAGAACCCGTCATCTTATCCCATGACTTCTGAGTTCAGGAGTCTTTAGTGAGGTACTCTTGTCAAAAGCCTTTTGAAAGTCCAAATACATAATGTCTACGAGATCACCATTGTCTACATGCTTGTTCATCTTCTCAAAGAATGCCAAAAGTCTGATGAAGCATGAATTCCCTTTGCAGAAGTCATGTTGATTTTCCTTAAATTTCCTCTCTGTGCCTAATAATTCTGTGTTAGATTACAGTTTCTACTAATTTGCTGGGGGAAGATGTTAGGCTAACTGTCCTGTAATTTCCTTGTTTCCCCTCTGTACTGCTTTTTTTTAATTGGTGCAACATCTGCTTAGAGGTTAAGACACTGAGCTGCAGACTGGAAGGTCTATAGCTCAGCAGTTCAAGACCCTAGTGCCACGTGATGGAGTGAGCTCCCATCTGTGGCCCCAGCTCCTGCCAACCTAGCAGTTCAAAAGCAAGAAAGTGCCAGTAGATAAATAGGTACCGCTTCGATGGGAAGGTAACAGCGTTCCGTGTGCCTCGACGTTTAGTCATGCCAGCCACATAACCACGGAGAAGTCTTCAGACAGCACTGGCTCTTCAGCTTGGAAATGGAGATGAACACCGCCCCCTAAAGTCAGAATCGACTGGCTTTCGAGCCAGGGAAACCTTTACCTTAACATCTGCTATTCTCCAGTGATAAGTTACACACACAAATGTTTTTAATACCCATCAGCCACCTAGTAAAAATAGCTGCCTACTAGATTTCTGGCAAGCGCTTCTCATGAAAACAATATAAACATCCTCAGCCCTTTACTCCATTGTCCTAATAATTGGTGTTTCTGACCACCATTATGGCTTGAAATGGGAAATTGTGGCAGTTAATTGAAAGAGGACAGGATCTGACTACAGAAGGACCCTTATCTGACAAAACAACTGTGATAAAGATGGAAACATTTCATGCTGAGATTAACAGCTATTAACAGCTATTTCCTCATTGGTCAAAACAACTCAGAGGAGGCACAGCATATCCTAACTGCAAACAACTTGAAGATGAGATTGGTCAATGGCCTCAGAAGCCTCTACCGGAAAACACTTTAATGGCCAGCCGCTCTCCTCTTTAACCAGGTCATGTTGGATAAATCAGTAGCACTGACTTACATGTTTAAGACCTGAGGGCCATTTAAAACATTGTAGCTTTCTTCCATAGAAATCATTTCCAGATAAGAAAATGCATGAAATCCACACAAAAATCATTGTGCAGTGTGATGACCCCACTTGTGTGTTTTATTTATACCTGGAGACAGCAGTTGGGTGCAGATTTCCAGCACCTGCTGTCACTTCTGTACAGCACAGGGAGAGGTCCAGTCCCCAGCACCCCCTGTTAAATGGATCTTATAGGAGCTGTTGTGAAACACCTTTACGTGTGACCCTGAAGAGCCCCTGCCAGCCTGACCTTGATAGATCAACTGTATGATTCAGTATCAGGCAGCCCCAGCCTACACCTAGTTTTCCGATAATATTGTTATAGCGTGTGAAGCGACCTTCAATAGGCCACGAATGCTTACAGAGCCCAGGCTGGTTTGGTGAGAGGGACCCATTCAGCAGCCGGCAGACGAATCCTATGCTCCGTTCCTCCGTTGAATTCAACGGTCTTAGCCTAGAGGAACTCATAAGAACATAAGAACATAAGAACATAAGAGAAGCCAATGTTGAATCAGGCCAATGGCCCATCTAGTCCAACACTCTGTCACACAGCGGCCAAACTCCTCAACGTGTCCCGCCCCCCAAACTCTGGGCAAAAGAAAACAGAGAAGTGACTGGACTGCTGAAGCTCCAGACTCAGGACATATCCGTCACCTACCACAGCACCATTCCTGATTAGGGCGAATCCCATCAACCCTTCCCACAACAACAACAACAACACCCCCGGTCCCCTGGCTAATGTGGCAGGTAGTATCTTATCTACGCACCAGCTGCCCGTCTCCGCTCTCCTGCGCCGGGCAACTGCTCAGTCTCCAAGGCTCAGACGCCGGAATCAGTTGCTAGGCGGTTAAACCACTTCGGGCAGGAGCGGGGGAGCGTAACCGCCCTTTCCCTAAAAGCTTGCCTTTTTGAAGCAAGTGTCTTCTTCGCAACTTTCGAAAGTCTCTCCTATTCCTGCAAGACTTTTTACAGTTTGTCGCTGGGGTTTCGCTGTGTTGCTTCCCTCCCCCCCCACGCAGTAGCAATTGGTTGCGTCCAAGCGAAGCGAGAGGAGACTGTTGAAGAGTAGAAGGAGAGGGAGTGGCCGGCTAGAATGCCTGCGTCTGGGAGTGTTTTTTTCCTGCCCCTGAAGTCAGGCAGTTCAACGGAACTAACGAGGGATTTTTGCACGCTAAGGCGTGGAGGGCTCCCGAGAATAGGAGGTTTTACGTTTGCAGTGCTGTCAGCTTTGTTAGGAGCCGTAAAAAGGATCAAGAGGTTACTCAAAAACAAAGGCCGTGCAATGTCCTGTATTAGGAGCAAACCACTAAAGTAGCACAGAACGGTGAGCAAACAAGGTTCTCCAGAATTCTTCATCACCCTGGCAAACTCAAAACTTTGACATTGTTCGCCTTATTTTTGCTTGGTTCCTAATACAAGGCTTTTGGGTTTGGCTTTTGCTTTGGACCGACACAGTGACTTGCATCTTCTGCTATTAGCCCTTGTTCTAAATACTGTATATATGAATGCTTGTTCACGAAATTACATAATTTCAACGAGCAAAAGACGTGAAATGAGAGAAAGCACAGAAGAGTTCATTGTCCAGCAGCTCAGTATGCAGATAACCCAGGTAAAACAGATTTGGAGACTTTTTAGTTGAAGTTAATGGGTAAACTTGCCCAGCAGATTTCCTACAGTACTGCAGAATTGGCTGTCGTTAATTTGGGGTGTATGGAAAGGCATATCCTGCTTTAGCTTGAGGGTATTTAGTTTGTTTTGTCAGTATTGAGCAGTGGGTTTCAGCAGCCCATCCCAATTTGCATTGGGCTTGTGATGATTCTGGGCTGCATAGAACTCCCGTGCTGCAATATAACCAGCTTTGATCCTGGCAGTGGTGCAGGGTCAATAGCAGCAACATCCATTCACTAGGTTATTCATTACACTTTTGGTGGTGATGGAGCTCAAAATAGCTTCCACATACTGACTTCAGCCCTGAGGATGGTGTTCCTGATTTATACATTACCTTTCATTAAATTCACATTGCTTGGAATATGCCTCCAGAAATTCAGTGTTAAAAGTCTTCCTTTATTGTGGCATATTTCAATATTCCTATATTGTATAGATACAGCAGTGTCTGCAGGGAATGTTGTAATATGTCTTGGTTTGCAAATGTGACAATATCAGGTTTGCCAATTGTTTGCAAATAATATGGCTTCAAGAAAAATTAAAACCATTCTGTCTTGCACCCTTTGAAGACAGAAGCTGTTACGCCATTGTGAGAAACTGCCTACTGCTGCAGCATAAAGTGGACTGAAAGGGGTAGGCACATGCATTTATGGTTTGAGAGATGCTGCCTGAAACCAACATTTTTTGGTTTATTTTTTAAATAATTAGTACTCCCAAACAGAAAAGAAACAAAATATAGCACCAATGGTGGCAAGCCTACATATAAAAGGTTTTCAGATATCAAAAAATATATCTGTATGAAATTGTCTCTATATGTAATACGTTCAAATATTGATCAGGGGCTAAAGTTCTCAATCCTTTGGATTATGCCAGGTGGTCATTTATCTCTCCAGTGCTGTGATATAAGTCTTTTAGCAACAGTAAAGACATGGAGTGTCCATTTTTTTTACCATCAGTTAGCCTCCAGGAGACAGGCCTAGTTTAAAAGTACATAAGCATCGTCAAAGATCAATGAATATTCTAGTACAAAACTGATATGAGTCATTACTTCGTTCCCCAAAAGACTGAATAACTGGACAGGCCCAAAGCATATGTATAAGAGATTAATCTTGTGAATTACAATGTCAATGTCACACACACTAAATAAACGCACTTTCGATCCACTTGCAATGCACTTTGCAACTGGATTTTACTGTGTGAAATGTCAGAATCCACTTGCAAAGGGTTGTTGAAGTGGACTGAAACTGCATTATTTAGCATATGTGAAAGTGCCATTAGTGTCTGACTGAATCCTTTACTAAAAAGGCACCGTGGTGTCTAGTATATCCTAAACAATTTTTTTTTTTGCTGAGCAAGTCACACCTTGAGATCCATAGAAACAGCAAATATAAAGTTTAGGGATGTAACCTATTGCTTTGGCAGAATATGGCAGTCTAGCTCCTTTATTCCTGAGACTTTGCTTATCATATTTATTAATCAACATCAAATTTTTATAAATAAATATTGTAGGTTTCTGCATTGATTCAGTGAGATTTTCCTAGAGTAATGGAAATTCTGAAACAGTGCTGCAGGACCATTTAGATACCAATAGATGATGCAGTTGTAAATATTGTCATTCAACAGAGGTTGACAAGTCATCTCTAGACCTCAGCTGAGAAAACAAAAACTCATTGTTATAGTCTATCAATTGGTTCAAAGTAAACATTCCCCTATCTGTCCAAGTGTTCCATCAAAAAGATTCCCAATTTTTAGATCTTAGTCAATAATGATAATTTAGTGTTTGAAAATGTGTCAAATTGATATTGTCTTGACATTATGTGCCGTAATTCTCTAGCTGTAGAAATTTCAGGAGGAACAGGATCTATTTTAGCATGAATAGACCCTGATGTATTCCATTTAAAGCAGGGCACCAAAGAAGAAGCCTCCAAAATAGCCCAAGATGGATATTCTAACTGAGAGGAGCAATCCCAATAATTAGTACAAGATAAAAAATATGCCTGATGATATAAGGAAAACCAAACTCCTTCATTAAATGAGAGTTGCATCATCTTTAAAGAAACCCAAGAAAATCCAAAGAAATCCAAGGTGGTAAGAAACCTGAGATAAATTTCCCAAATAAAGTATTAGTTTTATGAATATATTTACAAGGTATAGGAAAAGGAATTGTATGCAAAGCATGTATAATCTGAGGTATAATGTTTATTTTAAGTGTATTTACCACATTAATATTTAAGATAGCCCATATGTCCAACATTAAAATTTAGCATAATTCTGTGCTCAATATCTGTAGAAATCAATATTCCAAGATAAGTCATGACATCTGGACACCACTAAAAATGTCAGCAAATACAGTCCATGATACGTTGTCTCCCAATGGCATCAACTCAGATTTTGTCCAATTAATCAGCCAGACAAATCACCAAAAGTGTTAATCACATTCATTAATACAAGAATGGAAGACTGGGGTTTTAAAATAAACAATAAAAGATCTTCTGCATAAAGAAATGAGCCATAAATGTTATTATTTTATCTGCTAACACAAGCCAGAGAATCGAAACAGAGATCAAAAATATGAGGAGAAAGAAGACAACCTTGTCTAGTGCATTGTCTAGTACCCGTCTCAAAAGGGATATTTACATTATCCATGTATAGTCCACCTTTCTGACTGGGACTCAAGGGAGATTACACAGAGTAAATCAATACATGCAACAGGATGGGATATCCAATAAACATATCATGAGAGCAACAGAATATGGAAATTGAAAGAAGGGTTACATAAAAGATGGTTTACATAGCAAAGCAATAAATCTTGGGTATGTGTCTCTGGATGCAAAACTGAAAACAAATTTGAGTTCTTTTTTTATTTAGCTTTTGAATGTAGATTGCAGAAAGTGACAGTGCTTTCAGCTTCAGTCTACACCGCCACCAATTACGAACATGTTTTTAAAAGCTGTAATCTGATACTATTATGCTTTTACTTAGGCATCACAATTTTGCATAATGAATAATCTTTCAGATCCCAAAGTCTGTAGTAAAGCAATGAAAGTGGGAAGGTTTGTATTTGAGACACAATTCCGGTTAAGAAACGGTTGCATTGGTGTAGATTTGAGCAAGGGGCCAGCCGCATTACCACAAGAGGGCAGTGGAGATCACCCAATGAACCACAGGCAATGGCCACTTTCTGTTTGGGTGAGGAACAAAGTTTGAGTCCAGTGGCACCTTTAAGACCAACAAAGTTTTATTCAAGGTATAAGGTTTTGTGTTTTAGTAACTATACACAATGATCAAGAATAGGAGTGAAGTACTTGTCTTAACAAAATTTGTTAAGAGAATGTCAGGGTTTGCTGCATTGAAAAGGAAGGTGCAGCCCCCTCAACATGAAATCAAGAGCCTGCAAGCTTTCATGTGGGAAAACATCCTTCAGATAGCTACTGCTGAATACCTTTGATTAGTTTCGCAAGTGCAGGACCCATCCTAGTGTATGAAACGCTCACGTAAGCATTATCTATGGATCCTACTTGCATCCTAACAAGAGCACAGTGAAGAGAGAATTTATATGCTTTTACTTTCTCCAGTTTTAACTTTCACAGCTGTCTGGGATGTATTCCCTTCTTGAAAGATAGTAAAGAATGCTTAGATGAACCCCGGCTGAGTCTATTCCCTGTGGAAAATCCAGGTGATTTATTTAAGGCCCTTCAAAGCCTGAATTCACAGCAAGCCTCCTCTGTTGTCTATGTGGTTCATCTCATCTAATTTTTACTGTGTGTTTCAAGGCTTGAGACAAAATGCTTGAGTGAGTCAGAAGATTAAAGCACAGAAGTTTAACTAGCAGGGCCTTCAAGAAGCTACTGGGCCATAACAGATCAGACAGCTGTGTGATGGACAGGTAAAGAATGTGTCTGTGCCTATGATGATTTGGTCTTCTTGCTCAGTGGCCTTTATGAAGAACCAAACTTTAATGTCCCGTAAGAGAAGCAGCTCAAGTGGACATTGTGGCGAGATCCAGAATATTCCCCTGTACCTTGTTTCCACTTATCATTTCCCCAAAAGGGACTAATTTTCCCCTTTATGATTCTTAACTTTTTATCCATATGGCAGCAAACATGGTACAGTGGTCGCTATCACATTAGGACTGGAGAAACCTGGGTTAAGAGCCCTGTTCTGCCATTAAGCTCACTGAGTACATGAACTTGGCTCTCTCCCTCCCTCCCTCTCTCTCAACCTGCCTACCTCACAGGGTTGTTGTGAGGGTATCACAAAGAGACGAGAGCTGTCTATGCTGCACTTAGCTTCTTGGAGTGAGGCAGGATTAAATTGTGATAAACAGATATTAACCTATGGTCTTCAAACCAATTGCTCTGAAATAGATTCTGCCTCCTTTGTAGACTGTAGAGAATGGGTGAGATTTGAGGCACACGATCACTCTTTCCACAATAGTAAGAAACATCACCACTGTTAATGCTTTCTTAAGACAAGTTACCGCTGAAAATGCTGATAATTGATGTCCATTACACAACACTGTTTGTGAAGATATGGATGATTGCACTGTTAAGTGGCAAGCCTTCCACTGCTGTCTGTACACCTACGTCCTCACCCACAAGATCTGGTGTTAATCTGGAGTAGGTATCACATGGTCCTGCAACAGCCTTAAAATACATCTGACAAATCACTTAATCATATTTCAAAAGGTGGTATTACAAAAATAACCTAGTACAAAGGGGGAGAAGAAGCTGTTTGTAGCGAAATTCAGTTTTGTCCATCTAATAAAAAGAAACCTATCATAGTTCTCCAATTAAATCATGACACCAGGTCTTTCTGGTAACCTGTGAAGAGTGGAACACAAGTGCTTCCAAGATGTGCTTTCTCCTGTGAGATTTGCTTCTTTAAATCTTTCAGTTTTCCAAGACGTTTTCTGGGTCTCTTCATAGGCTATAAACTGTCAGTTTATTAGATACTTAGAGTACAAGCCTAAGCAGAGGCAAACTCCTCTAAATCAATTGACGTTAATGGGCTTAGACGGGTGTAACTCTTCTTAGGATTGCTCTTGATAATAAATCAATTAAATATTATTTTCTTGTGGGATGGGCTAATACATGTATGTGCATGGGAATGTCATATAAACACTCCCCCCACCCAACGTTAACCTCACCTGTAACTGGCTTTTTGTGAGCTATATAATAAAGGAGCAAAATAGATGTCCTTGACCTTGGAATTTAATTTCCAGCACCGTATAAGAGACGGTGAGGCTTTTTTCATGCTTTCAGGCTTTCATTCTGGTTTGACACTTTTTTTTTGTCAAAGTGGAAGTACTTTCTAAAAAGCAGGTAGGAACTACCTTGGAAGAGCCTTGGGCAAGTATTGCATGGCCCTGCCCTCATCTTCATTTGATTCTAATTTTGTGCATACAGGCAGTAGACTGTAATGGCTTCAGCTCAGGACAGCCATAACTTGTAGGTGTCACATGTCTTCTACTGCTGATTTTGTGCCCTGGACAGCTCAATCAGGCAGAAGATTACATTCTCTTTTAAGAAAACTGAAATATATTTTAAATATGTTTTAACAATTTTATTTACTTAGCACATATTTGCATTAAATGCTCAGATATATACAGATATGTAATCAATGTATTTGCCATATATTAATTTATATGCCACTTTAAATTCTGATCTTGGTTTGTAATAATAAACCTGAAACTTGATGTTGCATATGATGAAGCCACACATGAGAGCCAGACTGCTCATTTAACTCATGGGGAACATTCCCAGGTGTGGGGGGGAGGTAAGCCATTTCTGTGGAGGAGCAGCAAGCAGGAACATAGAGAAGGTGACTGGGGGAACAAGATATGGGGGTCCCAACATCAGCTTGAGGACCCCCAGCTGGGGCTCTCCAATAGGCAACACAATAGAGTTTAGCTTCCCCTGGAATGCCTCTGCTCTGCCCTTTTGGCTGCTCCTTCTCCCTTGCATGATGATCCGCATGGCAGCAGCCAGTCCCTCTTCTGTCATCATCCTCCTTGCATGATCTGCCTTGCAAAAAGCCCACCGTTCAGTCCATTCCCTGTCCCATTTCCTGAGCTACACAGAGAAGCTTCTGTATCCCAAGAACAGGATTATCATCTGGTAAGTGAAGCTGAAGCTCAAATACTTTGGCCACCAAATGAGAAGGGAGCACTCACTGGAGAAGACCCTGATGCTGGGAAAGACTGAAGGTCAAAGAAGAAGGAGACGGCATAGGATGAGATGGTTAGACAGTGTTATCGATGCAACGAACATGAAATTATGCAAACTCTGGAGGACAGTGGAAGACAGGAGGGCCTGGCGTGATGTGGTCCATGGTGTCATGAAGAGTCAGACTGGACTGTGTGACTAAACAACAACAAAGTGAGCCCCTAGCCAGGGGCAGTGGAAGAGGTGGGGGGGACTTCTCAATTATCTCATGCCCCAGAGAAGAATATGATGGAGGGGCCAAGGCTGTTAAAAATTTCACTGTGATGCCAGAGAGGCAAAAATTTTTTTTCAGACAGTTGCTTGGAATAAGTGTCAGAGGGAAAAGATCAGCGTCTAAAAACCAATGAAAATTCCAGATAAGGTCGCCAACTCAAGACAGAGGATTTGGTTTGCACTTCTGCCTTTAATGGCAGCTTGAGCTATAGAAATCAGCAAGGGAACTTTTGACAAAACAGCAAACACTTATTACTGGCTTGTTCCTGCAGTGCAAGCTGCGGTGAGACACATAGGAATAGGAGCGCATAAGAAAAAAGTTGGCACCCCCTAGATCTGGATGAGGATCATTGTAGAGGGTTAGGGGGTGGGATTTGGTGCTGGTGAATGGAAAGGGATGGATAGATTTGGAGCAGGGACAAAAAGTGAGAGAGGGAATTTAAGGCTGCTGTCCTGTTGTGCATATTTACATGCAAGTAAGCCCCATCACAGTCACACTTTGAATTAACAAGGACAGGATCCAGCTAACTAGAGCAAGGCCTAAGAATAGGGAATGTGTTTAATTTTTTTTAAAAAATCAGAAATCTTACATTCTGGCTGGGAGAGGAGGATGGGCTGATCTCTCTCTGTTCTCTCCTGCTTTCTTTTTCTTTCTCTTTAAGGAGGCAGCAGCAGAAGGGAAGGGGAAGGGAGGGGAGAACTGGAGCCATACTGCTGGGGAAGAAGAAAGTGCTTGCTAAGAAACACACCTGTGGGTGCCCAGGAGTGCCATTTGCAAAAAACCATATACCTATCAGTGCCAATCATCTTCTCCCTTCTTTTCCAAAGCAAGTCAGACAGGGAGAGTGAGAGCCTGCAGAGTACTATGAGCTAGATTTCTTCAAATTTGGCTCTTTTATGTTTAATGCTAATATATGCTAGGTGGTGGTTGTTTGAAAGGGTGGGTTTTTTTGCATCCACCTTATAGCAATGTGCATTGTGCAAATACATTAAATAAAATCTGTTCTTTAACAGTCCTGCCCATTTTCCTTCAGTGTTTCTTCCCTAATAAAAATGTATTATTCTATACATAGATGGTAGCTGCAATAATTCTTGCTTTTGATCAGGGTCACATGGGGGGCCAGATGGAATCTTTATCCAGGGGGAATTCCAATTGATCTCCATATTACAGAGATCCCTTGGAGAAAATTTGGAGGGTGGATTCTGTGACTTTATACCCCACTGGTGTCACTCCCCTCACCAAACCTTCCCCGCCCCAGGCTCCACCCCCAAATCTCCAGGAATTACCCAGCACATAATTGGCAACCCTAGCAACAGAGGAGGAGTTGTCTTGCCTGTTGCTTGTGGCTGTGCAGCCTGGACCACTGGCACTCAGTTTTGACCTAGCTGCCCAGTTTACAGAAGGAGAGAAAAGCCACTTTTCTCTACCCTAAGGAGTCTCAAAGTGGCTTATAATCACCTTCCCTTCCTCTCCCCACAACAGGCACCTTGTGAGGTAGGTGGGGCTGAGACTGTCCTGAAAGAACTATGAATGGCCCAAGGTCTTCCAGCAGGCTTCATGTGGAGGAGTGGGGAATCAAAGCCAGTTCTCTGGATTAGAGTCTGCCACTCTTAACTACTACAGCATGCTGGAGGTGTGCACACACAAAGCTTTCTTTTTGAGTTATGGTTGCCAACTCCCACTTAGAAAATACCTGGAGATTTTTTTGGGGGGGGAGCCTGGGGAGGGACCTCAGCAGGGTACAGTGCCAGAGTCCACCCTCCAAAGCAGCCATTTTCTCCAGGGGAACTGATGTCTGTTGTCTGGAGGTCAATTGTAATCCCGGGAGATCTCCAGTCCCCATCTGGAAGTGGCAACTCTACCTGGAGTGCCCTGTGTTGTCCAGATCAAAACTGATGGTCCAGCCCTACCAGGGTGAGGCAGAAGTGGCAGGTGCTTCACTTGTTGCTTCCAACACAGCCTGTGGCTTTTCAGCTTTGGTGACCGCCAGCACCATGGTGGGGGAAGAAGCAGAGGGGATGGCTGTGTGCTGCCAAGCAAGCACCAGCTTCTTCCAACCTGTGGTAAGGAGCCCTCTAGCCAAGAGGAGTAATTTTATTTCCCTTTGCACTTGTGAGGGAGATTTGTGATCAGGCTTTTTGCCCTCTTGTAGTGAGTCACTGCTGTATTTTAAAATAGATAATTAACAGCCCTATTGGAAAGCTCTGAATTTAGGGTAAGAAAAGGTACTGCCCTTCACCCCTTCATCTGCCTTCAGTCACCTCCTTCACAAGTTCAGGGCCACTCAAGTTAGTGAACCATCCCAAGTGCCTTCCTTGCTTGCTGCTTCCATGGTCTCCAAGTTTGGAGCCTGGCAGTAGTGGCATGAATGGGGGGATTTATTTATTTGTCTAAATATTTGTGTCCTGCTCTTCTTCTCGAAAGAGCCTAAAGTATCTTACAAAAGCAAACAAAAAAAACCCAATATATAAAAAAATACAAAATGAAAGACTCAGCAAGATGTTAACGCTGGCCAGGATGTTTTCCTTCCTGTGGCATGTGCCTGCTCTGTGCCATTCCCACAAGCTCCATGGAAGAAGAAGAGGAGGAGGAGGGGATGATCGGATTTATACCCCACCCTTCACTACCTGAAGGAGTCTCAGAGCGACTTACAATCTCCTGTCCCTTCCCCTCCCCACAACAGGCACACTGTGAGGTAGGTGGGGCTGAGAGAGCTCTTTCAAGAACTTCTCATGAAAGAACAGCTATGAGAGAACTTGTGACTGATCTAAGGTCACACTAGTAGCTGCATGTGGAGGAGTGGAATCAAACCCAGTTCTCCCAGCACTAATATTTGGAGCACAACTCCTCCTCCTTCTCCTCCAGTGCTGCTCCCATGAGTTCCAACTCTTGGAGCCTGGCAGGGGAGGTACAAGTAGAGGGGATGTGCATCTTTTCCCCACACAGTCCAACACAGGCTACTCAGGTGCTCTGCAGTATGTTTGAGAGCCTGGTGATAGTAGCGTAGATCTGGGAGGCAGCAACCAGCACACAAGACAATGCCAGCAGTTTCTTTCCAATCTGGCACCTTCTGGCAGTTTGCCAGCTCAGACAGCCACTTGCCTCGCATGGATGTTGAACCAGCTCTGCTTATATTGCCTTTCTGGAAGCTAGCCATGGAATATACCCTCTGTCCAGGCACGTTCTGCCTGTCCAGATGGGAATTTTTGCTAAGTAAAAATAAAGAGGACTGGGATATTTAAAAACAACAACAGCAGCCAATCTAGTGAACAAACAGGGAAGGAGGGGGATGTTAAAAAGCACATAAGCAAGGGAAACAGAAGACAAAATAATGGGTCAAGATCAGGCACAGTATCTTGCCATTCTGTGCCTTTTGACCTGCTGGGCTCCACCCTTCACCTTCATCAGGTACATGGGCAGGACCAATCTGATGCTTATTTGCTAGGGCTATTTTATCTTCCCAATGCACCCCTGGTGTATGTCTGGGGATGGGCACAAATCGGCTCATGAACTAAAGTTCATGACAAATTTGGGGCCATTCTTGGCTTGCGAACTGTAGTTCGTGGCAGGTCAACCGGCACAACTTTCCACAAACTTTCAAGCTGTTCGTGGTGGTTCGTGGTAATTTGTGAATGGATACATTTCCAGATAGACTGTCCCCACTCAATCAAAATGTTTACCAAACTTCAAAGCAATAGGTTTCCAAAGCAACTTCAAAGCAACAGGTCCCTGTGTGTTTGGTGTGTATAGCTTGCACTTTTGAACCTGCGCCTGACATTTTTCCCAAAAGCACTTTCCTGGGAGCATCTTCTTTGGGGGGCCATAACTCAGACCTCCTAAGTCAAATCTGCACATAACTTGGAGGGACTGTAGAGGAGCATCAGGGGCAGGTTCCCTGTGAGTTTGATGCTTCTAACTTGCACAGGGTCTATCCTATACACTCCTGAACCTCCTGAACCTGCACCTGTCATTTCCCAAGAAAGCACTTGCTAGGGGCACCTTTTTGTGGGGACATAACTTGGACCCCATGTATCCAATCCTCACCAAACTTGGAGAACAGGTAGAGGAGAATCAGCCAGAGACTCTCTGCAGGTTTTCTGCATCTAGCATGCCAGGGGGACATTCTACCACATCACAAACTTCACAAACCAAACCAGTTTTTTTAGTGTATAAATGTTTATGACGGTTTGTGGTTCACCAACCAGGCACACCACAAAGCAAATTGCATTTTCCCAGTTCTTGTCCATCTGTTTGCATGTCTAGTCTTATAAGAAGTCCTATGCTTATTTTTTATCAACTTCCTAGGCATGATGAAATTAGTAGCTAGTATGGTACTAATTACTGGAGCTTGTCCTGCAAAATAAATCTGTTTGGGGCTGGTGGAATACAAGTCTGTCTTTCTTTCTTTCTTGGATGCAACTACTTTGTTACTGATTTTAGAAACTACTCATAGTTCTTGGGAACTATATATGTGATACACCGAAAAATATAGAAGTCTGCCCTACTGGGATGCAAATATACAGTAGAGGAAAAAAGCTCACTCTGAAGCATGTAACTGGGCAAATAATTTTATCATGCCAGCCATCATGGAATTTGTTTGTTCACGCCAGTTGCTCTCTCTCCCACTATGAGGAGCTGCAATCCCATATAATGTAAAACAATCATACCTATTTTCACTTGACAAATGTTGGAGGGAGTGCTTTTAGAGCTTTCCCCCATCAGTTCTGGCTAAGAAGAACACATTAGAGAACCACAGCTGCTACTAAGGACTACCCTAGGGTAGAAAACTAATTGATCCATGTCCACCAAGCCATTGTCTTACATTTACCAAAAGGAAGCAGGGCACCTCTCAGCTTACTTGAGGCAGACATTTCACACCATGGGCTTCTAAACTTTGGAAGATGATGTGTAACAATTCTGATACCTCCCACTAGCTGGACACTACAAATCTTCACACCCAAGTATAAAACAAAAGAAGCCCATTTCCTGCCTTGCCAGCCCCTTGTCAAAACAGCAAAACTATTGCTAACCCACCCCAGTCAGATTCAGGTGGGTAGCCGTGTTGGTCTGAAGGAGCAGAACAAAGTTTGAGTCCAGTGGCACCACCCCAGTCGGACACTGAATCATCCATTAACTAAGGCAAAAATTTCTGAACAATGCATTATGGAATCAGCAAGAACCAAGGAATGGGGACTACAGCTTAATTCAGACAACTAGCTCACTTATGTATGCTGGGAAATTTCTCATCTCTTAAAAATGTGTAAAAAGTGCTGCAAATACATGGCTGGTTTTTAATTTTTTCTTTAGTTATTGTTTGAGAAGACTAGGGTTACTGGAGAAAAGACAATCATGCCAGGAAAAGTAGAAGGCAGCAGGAAAAAAGGAAGACCCAACATGAGCTGGACTGACTCAATAAAGAATGCCGCACCCCTTAGTTTGCAAGACCTGAACAAGACTGTTAACAATAGGACGTTTTGGAGTTTATTTGTTCATAGGGTTGCCATAAGCAGGAAGTTGCTTGTTCTCTTATTTCGGAGATGTTAATTCTACCCATCCCTTCATGTGCAGCTGCAGCACTTTGTTACTACTCCCTGGTTCTTTGTTTACAGAAATAGATAGTTATATGGGAAATTAAACCCAGCCCCTGTTTTGTGTGTGTTTTTAAAAATATCCATGCTCATTCTCCACATGCAGTATTTACTCAATGGACTTTGCTTTCTCTTTTGCTAATCCATTGTGTAGGTATACACATCTATACACCACTTTGCAAATTTAAAAAAAAATCCCCCAAAGTTCATTTCACAAATTAAAATCAAACATATATACACATGTCACCCAATGACCTCATTGCACATTACATAAAAATATAATTTAGCAGAAACCAGCGTATGGTTACGTATGTGTGTGTGTGTGTGTGTGTGTGTGTGTGTGTGTGTGTGTGAGAGAGAGAGAGAGAGAGAGAGAGAGAGAGAGAGAGAGAGAGAGAGAGAGCGCTTAAACACGCCAATGCACAAATGAAAATTAAATAAAACTCAAAATACCTTGTGATGTGCAAGTATCTTTCAAAGCCCCGAGCATAGTTCTGGGGCTTTGAAAGATACTGAGGAAGCCATGGAGTGAAAGAAAACAGTACTTTAAAGGAAGACATCTCTAAAGTAGCTGGAGAACAAAATTTGAAATGTACAAGAGGCAGGCAGGAGCTTAACCTCCCCCCCCCCCCCCGGCTTCTTTTAACCCTTCCCCAACCTCTTGCATCTCCCTGGGATTTCTCTTTCCCTTGCCGTTTTTTTCACAGATGTGGCAGGATCCACAACTAAAGAAACACAGCTGGGGAGAACAGGTGCAGAATTAACAGGTAAAGGAATATTTAAGTATTCCTCCTCCTACCCATGACTTCTGCACTTCGTATTGCCTTCCTCTGGTTTGTAGTCAAGAGAATAAAACATAGTTTGTTCTTTCATCCAATGCAGACAAAATAACAGACTATGGTTCATTGGGAATTTGGAAGTCTTCCATTCTTGAGTGAAGGGAGAAGTAGGGAGATACGCAAGCCTCCATGGCACATGGTGTCTTTTATTACTATTTGTCAGTATACTAGCTACAGTCATTCCTTGAAAAATGTGATCTACCACTGTTATGTTTCAAGATGGCCAAAGCCACATGGGCCTGGCCATGTGGTCTAGCAGACCTACAAACCTTCAGTTCAATAACCACCGCGGATCCCAGTGCAAACCAATAGAGGTGCCCAGATCCTGAAGAATACCTATAGGAACTGGGGCTGTGTAAATAGAACCTATCACAGGAATGCGGTGTGTGTTGGGTGTGAGTGTAAACATGAATATAAGCCAGCCCCAAACCAACTAGTTTATCCTTCATTTCTGATGTAACCAAATAAACGTGAGCTGATTTCACCAAGCTGAGTCTCAGACCTCAGTACTTTTCACTGGTGACGAGGATGGGATCCTGATGAACGAGCCAGACTCCGACTCCAGCCCAGCACCCGGCATCAATCTACAAAGGGACACCATGACCTGCACCGCTCCTTCGCAGCAACACACCATGCCCAGCTCCCCTGATCATCGCCTGCTGCAAAGAATCATGACTGCAGCTCCGGGACACATTTAAGTCTTTGACCCCACTCACCCTGAGTTCTAGGAAGCATGGGTGGACCAGCTGACCAACTATCTCACGTTCCAAGACATCACCGAAGCCAGTAAGAAATGGGCCCTACTCCTCAGCACATGCGGAGTGGCCACCATCCACCTGGCTAAGGGTCTCCTGGCTCCGGCCAAGTTGGCCGACAAGACTTACAAGGACATCCTCAAGGTCTTGAATGAGTATTTTGTGTTGAAGCCCACCAAGATGGCAAGGTGTTTGGACCTATGGGCGCGGATGCAAAAGTCTGGAGAAAGCACTACCGTCTACATGGCCGAGCTACGCCAGCTGGCCATAGACTGTGAGTTTCTGGAGGTTGAGGAAATTATCCTCACGCAATTCACCTGGGGCACCTGCGATCCCAAGCTACGGAGAAGACTTGTAGGGACAGCTGACATCAAGTTGGAGTAGGCACTCCAGATTGCCACTGCTTTTGAAAGATCGCATCAGGACCGCCAGCCATCTGCCATGATGCACCAGCTTACTGGAGCTAGCCTGGTTCAACGCATTAGGTCTGGCCATCATCGGAATACAGAGCTTACAGTCGGGGAACTTCAGTAATGTGTGCAATGAGTTTCCGGCTGTATTCGATGGATCACTTGGCTGCTACACAGGTCCACCAGTTACTCTGATCCTAGATCCTGCAGTGCACCCCCTCCATCTGAAAGCCCGGTGGCCTCCATTCACCCTTTGGCCCAAAATTGAAGCTGAACTCTACCATCTGGTCAGCCAGGGAGTCCTGGAGCTGGTACACCATGCTAAATGGGAAACCCTAATAGTGACCCCAGTTAAACCCAGCGGGGACATCCGGATATGTGCAGACTAGAAATGCACTATCAGCAAGACTCTCCAGGACCACACGTACCCCGTCCCCGTGGTCAGCCATGTCCTGGTGTCTCTGGCCAGGGCCAAAATCTTCAGTAAACTGGACTTGGCACAGGCCAGTAGATGATGCTACAATGGAGGCCCAGACCATCGTGATACACCGGAGGGCGTTTAAAGTCAAGCGTCTACAGTTTGGAGTCAGTGTGGCTCTGGTGATTTTCCAGAATTCAATGGACTGTTTGCTGAAAGGAATCCATGGAGTGCAACCTTTTTTCAATGATGTTCTGATTGCGGCACTGTCACCCGAAGCCTTCTCAGATCATCTGCAAACCGTCCTGCAGCGCTTCAATGCTGCTGGACTCAAAGTTAAGAAAGAAAAGTGTCTCCTTGGGGTCCCCAGCATCAAGTTTCTGTGATTCAAAGTTGATGCCCAAGGCATCCACCCCATGCTGGACAAGATAGCGGCCATCATCAACACCCCAATACACTCCACCAAAGCCAAGCTGCAGGCCTTCCTCAGCCTCCTGAACTGTTACCACTCCTTCCTCCCCCACAAAGCAGCAGTGGCTGAGCCCCTGCACTGCCTCTTGGACAAACACACACAGTGGAAGTGGGGGCTGCCACAAGCTGCAGCTTCCATGGCAGTCAAAGATTTATTAACCCCTAATGCAGTCCTGGCCCATTTTGATGAACCCCTCCCTGTGGTGCTCCCCTGTGATAGATTGCCCTACAGGGTGGGAGCTGTCCTGGGGCACAGGCTAGCAGACGGCTGCGAGATCCCGATAGCCTATTACTCGTGCACCTTGTCTTCAGCAGAGCAGAACTACGCTCAGATTGACAAGGAGGCACTGGTGATCGTGGCAGGGGTGCATAAATTCCATGACTACCTGTACGGTCAGCCTTTCACCGTTCTCACTGACCACAAGCTGCTGTTGGGCCTCCTTGCCCCAGACCGCCAGATGCCCCAGATGCTGTCTCCCCAGGTGTTGCAGTGGTCCATCTTCCTTACAGGCTACCAATACATCTTGACACACCAGCCTGACAAAGCAATGGGCCATGCCAGTGCCCTCAGCTGCCTCCTGCTGCCCATCTGTGACCCAGACCCGGCTCCCACACACCAGATCCTGCTACTGGAGGACCTCCCTGACTGGCCGGTACAGGTGTCCAAGGTTTCCAAACACACCAGTAAGGACTGCATCCTCTGTGGGTGGGGAGGGGCTGGCCCACAGGCCATGTGGGCCCGGAGTTCACAGCGTTCTCATCCTGAAGGGAAGAGTTGTCCACCCACAAAGGATGTCTCCTGTGAGGAAGCTGGGTAGTCATCCCCACCCCCCTGCTCAAACGCATACTTGCTGCACTGCACAAGACCCACCCGGGAATCGTCCACATGAAAGTCTTAGTGCGCAGCTATGTGTGGTGGCCAGGAATGGATGGAGAGATAGAGGACCTGGTCAAACGCTGCCAGACATGCCAAGAAACACGACCAGCACCTCCAGGAGCCCCAGTGCAACTGTGGGAATCCTCGCACAAGCCCTGGGCACGCCTCCACTTGGACTTTGCAGGGCCGTTCCAGGGACAGACATTCTTTATCCTAGTCGATGCCTACTCAAAGTGGCTAGAGGTGGTCCTGGTCTCTTCTATGTCATCACAAGCAGCGATCAAGACCGTGTGGAAAATATTCAGCACCCATGGCATCCCATACACACTGGTGTCTGACAACGGTAATGCATTCACGTCAGCCGAATTCCTAGATTTCGGCATGTCCGCTCCACTCCCTTTCACCCAGCCACCAACAGACAAGCAGAATGGATGGTGCGCACGATCAAGGAAGCGCTGCACCAGATCGAATGGGACTACAGGCTAGCCGCCTTCTTGTTCGGTCAACGGATGACCCCATACACCACCACAGGCAGCTGCCCCATGGAACTCCTAGTGGGCCAGCACGTAATGACCAGGCTGGATTGACTTCATCCAGACCAGGCACCCGACTACAACCCTGGCCAGGTAACCCAGGAGGGTTCTTCCCCGAGAACCCAGTATACGCTTCGAACTATGCTTGGGGCAAACCCTGCATCCCAGCCTGGGGGGTAAGGGTGACAGGACCTCTTTCCTATGAGGTCTCGACAGAAGATGGCCAGCTCATCCAGAGACACGTAGACCAACTACGCCATCGCCTGCTGCCCCTAGACGACCACGAGGTGCAAGATGAGGAGGACAGTGAGGTGTAGCCAGACCTGGAGGACTCAGCGGAAGGACCTGCGGACTCTGCCACTGCGATGGCTCCTGCCCCAAGCCCTGCTCCAGAGCTCAATATCGGACCTGCCCCGACGACTGGGACAATGCCGGCCACTGGCTCAGAGCTACCCAATGGGCTGACTGAGCCACGCTGCTTGACAAGACAACGGCAGCGCCCAGAGTACCTGCGGGCAGGGCTGGCCCCAGGTGTCTGGGTGCCCTAGGCAGGACAGCCTGGGGCACCCCCCACCCAGGATGCCAACCTCCTGGTGGGTCCTGGAGACGGGGGGCGTCGGAGGAGTGCTGGCTTTCCTGGAGGCTCCACAGCTGCGGGGCCCCCAGGAAAGCCAGGGAGGGGACAGGGGTTCTAGCCCCTGCCCCTCCCTCCAAGCGCCAGAGACTGGGGGGGCAGCAGAGTGCTGGCCCTTCCCTCCAAGCGTCGGCTTTCCCTTTGAGCCGAGCGCCGGCTGGAGCGCTCGGCTTTGAGCGCCTGCTGGAGTCGCTGCTGGCCGCCGCCCCCACCTTCTCTCCCCCCAGGGGAGAGGAGGGAGGGCGGGCAAGCTCTGCCACTGCCTCCTGAGCCCCACTGGGTGCTCTTCACATTGGCGGGGAGGCGGCAGCAGCGGCGAGGGGGCTTTCCACGTGGGGGTCATTTGGCGCCCCTGTGGGCCCGGCACCCTAGGCGAGCGCCTAGCTCACCTAGTGGGCGAGCCGGCCCTGCCTGCGGGACTATGTATGTTAGTACTTTGGAACTATGAGGGGAGGGGTGTTATGTATCAAGATGGCCTGGCCATGCGGTCTAGTGGACCTACAGACCTTCAGTCCGAAGACAACAGCCACCGTGGATCCTAGTGTGGACCAATAGAGGTGCCTGGATCCTGAAGAATACCTATAGGAACTGGGGCTGTGTAAATAGAACCTATCACAGGAATGGGGAGTGTGTTGGGTGTAAGTGTGAACACAAATATAAGCTGGCCCAAAACCGGCTAGTTTAGCCTTCACTTCTGATGTAACCAAATAAACATGAGCTGATTTCACCATGCTGAGTCTCAGACCTCAGTACTTTTCAACCACAGAGATCTATACTCTGATCACATACAGGTTAGGTTAGCGTCATGTACTTTACATGGCACTGAAAATTGTTGGTTCAAAAGATGGCAACCAGGCTATTGTTGGGGACTGGATACTGGGATCTGCTCTGGCTGTCCATCTATTTCCAGGCACAATTCCAAGTACTGGTTCTTACCTTTAAAGCCCTATACAACTGGGGGACTGTCTCCTCTCATAATGTCTACTTGCCTATTGCGATAGTCTTTTCAAGCACTACTGTCTGTGCCTCCACCTGCAGAAATGAGGTGGATGTCAGGCTGCCAGCTGTGCAGCCACAACCCCCAGGAGCATTTCGAGGCAGAGCTTGGGGAGGAAGGAACATCTCAAATACTGTGGTGTAACTTCTGGATTATCACCTGGGTGCAATTTGCCAACCCCTGCTGGTGCTCCTCTGTTCCCTGTTCTTGATTTTTTTTCTACAAAATTATCTTCAAATCTTCAATATGAATACTTCTCAATCAATTTTGTACAACATTAAATGCCTGTGGTCTCCATTTTGACTAAAAATTACATGCAATCGTGAATATCTTGATCAATTTTGATTCACTTTTTTAACACTTCACAAAAAACTGTATGTAAGTTAATTTCACTACAATATAGTCCAAGTGTTTTTCCAGTCAATCCTGATCAATTTTTCTTAGTCAACTCAATCAACTTCTTGATGAGTCCCTAGGTGAGCATAACTCATTTTGTTCACTCCAAAGTCTTCCTCAGAAGCAACACATCCCTGTGTTAGAAAGATAATGAGTGCACTTCAAAAGCCATGTACAGTCGAAAACACTAATGTAAACCATACTTCAAATCACAGTACCACATGAAATCAGCTAGAAATTAACTTAATACTCACATCACCAATTTATGAAAAATTATTAAATGGAAGGGAAGAAATAGAATTGTTGTTGATAGCAGCCATTTATTCATAGTGTTTTTGTTATAATACTGTCTGACTGTACACTGTGACCCTATTTTTTTTCTTATAGTTACACAACAGGCATGCTTGTGCAGATGGCAAACGAATATATATTTTTTCAGAGATGGCACTTCACGTTTGCTATGCTTTCCAACTTGGGACTCACCTTATGGTCCTTTAGGCACCAGGACAAAGCATTTCTCTTTAATCAAGATTCTAACTGATGGGTTCTATCTTTTGTGGTTTTAGTCTGACAGCCACTTGATGAATATCATTTTAGACTGCAAAGGTACCTTATTTTATGGATTGTTTTTATTGTTAATTTTGTTGTTGTTTTAGTGGATTTATTGTATGGTTTTTTTACTTTGTGAGCTGTGTCAAGCAAGTCTCTGGAGAGATGGTATGTAAATGTTCTAAATAAATACATAAATAAGCCTGAGGACTCTTATGAGTTGTTCTGCAACATTTGTCTTATATCTTAATACAACTCCTGTTTCCTTACATAGGTGCAACCACAAGGCGGATACTGAGAGGATAGATCCCCCTCCCCTTTTCCAAATTCTGCTGAATCAGAGAGTATTCTAGGCCAATCCTGATAATTGGTCTCAAGGCTCAGTGCTGGCTGACCTAGAATTCAGCATATTAATCCTTTGGAAAAGTGGTATTTGGCTATTTTGGCACATCCTATAATAGATCAGCCTCCAGTCCAGGCTTGGTTAGCATTGCTTATTTAAGAGAAAAGACAGAGCCTAGCTTCACAGGATCAATTTACTCCAAACCCAGTTACTATGCAGTATAATATTGTGCCAAATTATGCCTCTATCTCTCCTCCTCCAATATAGGGCTGAGGTTCCGCTCCTTACTTCTGTACCTGCCAGGTCCTCTTAAAGAGCTGACATTTCCAATCCTGACATTTTCCACGGCTCCATCTGGGAATTAATGGCCGGATATTAACAGCAATGGGGCTGTTTATCATAATTAGTCTCATGAAGCTATTGAGCATTCAATTCTCCCTCTTTTTTATCAGCTCCCAGGAAACAACTACAGAATTCTAGCAGAAGAGATGGCTGGTTTATTGATTGACTGCCTGATTTTTGTTTATCAGCTGGATCTGAAAAGTCTGCCAAACTGATCAGCTCTTCATGGAAATGGTGCTGAGATTGACTTGATTTAAGCAAATACATGGAATTATTGGAGTTATTGGGCATTTTGAAAAGGCATTTACTATTGTGACATTTCTCTGTATTTCTTATCTTTCAGAAAACAAGCTAAATAGACATAATACTGCAGATATAACAATGTTCCACCTGCAGGTGTGTGGAAAGGAAATGTGTATCAAACATAACTGCCCATTTCTTCCTAAAGTAGTTTTAGGATTACACAGCATTCTATGCACCATATAATATGTAGAACAAAGGAACAGCCTTTATGTTGTCAGCAGCTGTCAGGGAGACCACACATTCATTAAATGAAGAAATACTGTATGTTTGGTAATGCTGTCACACATATCATGTAAAATACATGTACATCTGCAAATATGATGTGCCATATTCCTGTTGTCCCATCACCTCAGAAAAGATGTGAAAGGATCTGGGAACTAGCCATACCATGCATACAGAAGTACTCTCATAGACTTGATTCATATGGTACATTATACATATTATGAAGGACAAGCATAGAAATATACCAAAAATGCAGTGTTACTTCCTTTGGCAAATGTGCAAAACAGCTCTATGATGAGACAACTCTTTAAAATCAAGCAGACGGGGCAGTTCTATTTGAGACATCACTTCTCATGCTTAATATAATTTAGCATTTGTTCTCTACTATCTCTGCAAAACATTGACAAGAGTTTTGCAGAACCAAATATTTGTAGCAAAATATGTAACTGTCAAATTGAACTGATAGTTACCTTACCTTCCAATTCCTATCTTATTTAGCATGTTTTCCTAGCAGAATAGCAGCAAATTTGTCTCAATGAATCAGGCTGATGCCCTCTTCCTAAATGTTTCTACCTGCTTATCTTCCCACAATTCTAGAATAACACAGCAGCGTTAGTGTAATGTGATGACGCAGTTTATGATAATGCACAGACACAGCAATCATCACATTGCATCCTATGCATTTATTCAGCAGTATGCCGGGGTATTAGTGTGTTCTAACCTGACAATATTTTCCAGCAATTGGCTATAGGAAATCATATTCAGTGGCACCACCTGTACCATATTCAGTGGCCAGGACTTTATTTCCAGGTTGTCATGTATAAAAGATTGTACTTTCCATGTCTGGTCTAGGTAGAAGTTCCATGCTTTCCTTCCTCTCATTCCCCCTTTCTCCATTATTAGACTCTTTTTCTGTGAAGAAGCTGTATCAAGACTGTGGTGTGGTCATTCACTATTTCTCTCCACTCACTATTTTTTTTTTAGCTGAAACTAAACTTGCCTACTATTTCACCCCACCAGGTTGAAAAAATTCAAATTGATGTTTTAAAAACTTGAGTCAGATACTTTAATGTCAGAATTAATGATAATCTATTAAGAAATCATACTAGGAAATCAGTCTGATAGGTTCACTTCCATAGCTTTCCAACCCAATGAAGATAAATTGAGATTAAATCCTCAGAGTTTGTATCTCTCACCCAAAGGATGCCCCGTGCCAAATTTCAGGCAGAAAGGAGAAAGTGTTCTTGTTCTCTTCAAGTTATTTTTTTCATGAAATTACTGATGTTAAGAGATATCAGATCCATACTCTCTCTCATCATTGATCTGTATCATCTTACATATGGTTATAGTTGGGAGAGGGGCAAGGCCTTTGCCTCTGCTTGTATCCTTTCCCTAGTCTGAACAGCCCTGTCTTCAAACAAAGAATTTCCCACTCTGCCCAGCAAAGTATTTCCCACCCTGACTACTTATTAGAAGGAGGGGAATCATAGCATCTGCCTCTATCAACTGAGCTTGCCATCTTGCTCGGAGGTGATACTGGTGAAAGCTTTTCTCTGCCTGCCTAATGAACAACACAACAGAATGGCAAATAGGGTATATAAATCAGAAAGCTCTCTCAAAGACAGGAAGATGAGATAATGATTGACAGAAAGTAGGAATGCTGTGTAGAAAAACAGCAACAACTAGGAAGATCCTGTTTGGCAGGAAGGTGGACTTATTGTTCAGGTTGGATGATGTATCTATCACACACATAACTGTTGAGTTATCTCCCCTTGCTGCTCCTCCCACTGCCTAGGAGAAAGACATTAAATGGTGAGATGTAGAATAACTGCCAGATTGGAAGATTTCTTCCTGTTCCCAATCTTTAAAAAATTCTGTACAGATTTGGAATATTTATGATTCAAGTAGGATCACAATTAGTACATTTCTGACTATACATCCCTGGAATTAATCACCTCATAATCCTGTCCCAAGCCTCGAATCCTTCTCTTTTTTCAGCACACTACATCAGATTTGTATATAGTATTTAGTACATCACCTGCAATTACACACATCTGTCATATCCTGAGGTAGAAGCATGTAATGCGACAGAAGAATGAGAGAGGCTGTGTTAAGGACACATATAACCAGGGCAATTTTTGGGCAGGAACACACAGGAATGGAGTTCCAGCTGGCTTCAGAGTTGGCCACGCCCACTACAACCAAAACCTCTGTGTGCACAGCTACAGAGGGAAGGCCTGGAGAGCGACCCCCCCCCCAGGCAACTCCAAGGTGCTTAGGCCGGGGGTGGTGGTGGAAGGATCAGGGAGGCATTTAAATGCAACCCCATGCCTCTCCTGGCCTGTCCAAGGGCCCGTTTGCCTGGGCTCCCATAGCCAAGGGAAGGCATGGGGATGTGGCCTAATATGCTAATGAGCTATGCTGCCAGGGGTGTGCCTATTAAGCTAACGAGTTACTGCTGGACTTTTTCTACAAAAAAAAGCCCTGCATATAACAGTGTATTCCTAAGCAGTACTAAATGAGTTCATGAAGTCCATGAACCCATGGACATCAGTGGACTTAAAGAGATATAACTCTTTAGCACTGCACTGTTAATCTCCCAGTTAATTAATTGTACATAGCTCACTCACCCCAAGAGCTTTAGTACAATAAGTTAATTATTCCACCATATACTTCTCTATCCATAGGCATCAAAAGCCACTCATTTAAAATTTCTGAAATCCTTTCTGGAAGATGTATAGGCTTGAATTTTGACAAGTCTCCAGGGCAAGATAATGTCAAAGTTGAGTGGTAGCCACCAAAAATGCCTCTCTAAGCATCTTTGCAGGCCTGAAGCATCACATAGAATGTGTTCTCTTAGCCATTGTTCTTTGTTAGTTTTAAAACACTAGGAGATCTATTAATTAATTTCCCCAGAAGTTTTAAAAGGGAACTAGCAAATGTGCAAGGTCCCGATCTGGAATGGAGCAATGGAGAGGTGAGGGTTTAAAACCTAGTATGTGGTTTTACTGCTTGAAACAAGATGCCCTGCTGTAGTCCATTACTAGTCCTAGAAGGGCTAATACCCTCCAGAGATAATAACAATAGGGCAGATGGGGTGTGTGTGTGTGTGTGCATGCATGTGAAAACCCTCCTCTCTCAATGTGGCTCCTAACTGAAATGAGGCATTAAAGGGCTTCTGTATCTCTTTTTAAAATGTCAGGCCAATCTGTTCATGGATCTTGCAGCACCATATTGAGGTCTCCATATGTGCTGGCCATTGGAAAAAAAATGGGACTTAAAAATAAACTGAAGTAAATTGTAGTAATAACAAAAGATACGCACCATAATGGTAAATCAGGACTTCAATAGATGAGGTACAAACATACTATGTATGTGAACTCTGCCTGTACATTTTATATACATTTATGTATATGTATGATACAAATATGCACATGTACACATTTGAATATTCTAGTCCTGCAGCTGTTCAGATGTCTCTTCCTTTTATTTAATTGTTTTATCAAAACATTTTCTACCCCATCTTTCAAAAAGGAATTACAATAAAGTTAAGTCTGGCTGAGGAACCAGACTTTACAAAACTAATGCCAACTGACAAATGCTTACTGGAACAAAACCGCTTTCTCCTGGTGGACTGAGGGCTAACAAGGAAAGCAGAGTGAGCTTCTTTGAGAAGCAACTATCCTAACCTTAGTGCCATTGCTGAGAAGGTCCTGTTCCATATAAGCACCCACCACCATTCAGACAAAGAAGGAAGTCACATAGCAAGCTTGTCGTTCTCAGGTTATTTTCATTTTTATCCCCCTGCAAAGCTCTGCTGGCTCCCTCCTGGTTCAGCTCTCAAGAACTCCATCACTGTGTTTCTAGTCCAGTATAAGAGATGATCAAAAGCTTTCTATCCAGATGTTTGCTAGGCAAACACAAAAGATTTTGTGTTTACATATTACCCATTAACATTTTTCTATTGACGTGAAGCTAGTAATTATATAGCCAGATGGGGACTTATGTACAGTCTTTGACACCAAGCCCACACTCTCCTGGGTGGCTGCTTTAAAAAAACAACAACAACAAGAGGCCAACTACCAGCAGGAAGATCAGCAAGGCTGACTGCAATTAAAAACTGAATCTCTAAATCTATTGCATGACTTATTCCAGGTGAAAACTAAACATTTCTGGCTACAGCATTTGGCAGAATGAGTGCAGTACATGGGATACTCTCCAGACTCATGTGCTTGAACCTGAACTTCCTCTTGTTAGAACATCATGGCAATAGTACATCACCTGCAAGGATAAGAAACTGTGCCCATTCCTGAAATCCTAATTTGTGTGATGAGGCTCCATGCAGGGAGTGCAGTGTCAGAAATCCACTGAGTACATGGATGGCTTGGTTTTTGAAGAGTCTTCATATCAGTTCTGCATTGTCCTGAAGACCTTTGTTGCTACTTTGGAGATCCCCCATAAGACTGGGGCCAATCATGTGATGAATATTACATCCTTTATACAGTCACAGCTAAGCAGAAATATGTGTGTGTATATACATGTGTATTTTGGGTGTTTTTTAAAATACACATAGGGATGCAGCACCTGAATTGGACATAAGTCCCTAAATTCTAATGGGAATATTTTTCTGTCATTCAGTGGTAGAGCACATGGTTAGCAGACATCAAAACTCAGAAGCCAGTAAAAAGGATCCATGGAAAGTGATTGCTCAAAGTAGAAATTACTGGTTTTTGGCCACTGCATGACACAGAGTGTTGGACTGGATGGGCCATTGGCCTGATCCAACATGGCTTCTCTTAGGTTTTTATGGATTGGATGGTCCAGTGGTATAATTCAGTATAGATCAGATTCTGGAGAATTGTTCATGAGAGATTTCAATTCAGACTTCACATGGAAACATAGTTAAATTGAATTTACTATGATTAGTATAATCATCTGAATGATTGCTAGCCACTGAAATACCTATTGCTAGTTAGGGTATATGAAACCAGGATCTGAAACCATGGTTTGAAGATGGTTGATTAAGCACAGTTATTCTTAGTTGTGGTTTCATTTGATGCACAAACATGCTAATCCTGGCTTAATCCTGTCACATTCCCCAAACTACAAGACATCTGTCTAGAGTGGCTTAAAACTAAAAACTCTCTCAGCTTTTACCACCTCTTGCTTGCAGTTTCCCTACCCAATGAAATCATCATTTGGCAAGGCAAACAAGGATTTGAATATCTAAAGCTGAATCCTGGTTTCACAAACTAACTATAGTTAAAATATGCCATGGTTAGTTTAATTAAACCATGGTTCCATGTGACATCTGAACCAAGCCATTAGTAGCCATCTATGAAAACTATACAATAGTCTCTTTCATATATGTAAATGCAGTCAAGTAGCAACCGACTTATGGAGACCCCAGCAAGGGGCTTGCAAGGCAACTAAGAAGCAGAAGTGATTTGCCAATGCTTTCCTCTGCAGAGTCTTCCTTGGCGGTCTCCCACTCAAGTACTGATCCTGGTTAGCTTTTGAGTTCTGACTAGATCAGGCTCAACCATGCCCCTTTGCTCCCAATGGCCTCCTTCGATACACATTTTTACTGTTTGTGTTCATTCTCTTTGAGCAGGCTTGCAAATTAGAGCTCATCTGGGTAGGGCTGAAAGAACACAGGCAGTGAAGATGAGATGAAGAAATTTGGTTTGGAGAGTCAGAGAAAGAACCCTCTATCCAGTCAATAAAAGCAAAGTAGGAAGGAGGCAACAGAAGACAAGAAGCCCAGAAACAAGAACTTCAGAGTCAAACCACTCAACCAAAGACAATAAAGCTGCAACCTGAAAGTGTAAGACTGGCAATGCAATAGTGGGGTAGTGCTTAATACTTCCCCCTTGTGCCATTTATTCCACAAAAATTAACCTCAATCCATTAGCTCCCTTTGGCTCATTGTCTCCAGTATGCATAGTCAGCAGCCTGGCCACCTACCCTCCAGGTCCCATAACTACCCATTGAAGGGAGACTGACCCTTCATATGGATATGGCTATTTCTACCTTATCTTTGAACACAATAGCTGCAGAAATTTCATGACATCCATGATTACAGAACAGAGGAACTCCACATTTTAAAATGTTTATTTCTTCTTGTAAAGATAAATCTTTCAGAATGAGCAGATGATTCTGCACCTGTTCCTTGATAGTAAGATCACCAATCCATTCAGTAGGCTTTAAAATGTGCCTTCTCAGTCTCCCAATATGCAAATATTCAAGGGGGAGTTGCAAAATAGTAACAGCTCATTGGCTGCTACCAGTCTGTTTCAAAACTGACAGTCATAATGGGTGGGATGTGTGTCTTAGCTTTCCTTAGGGATTTCAAGTTGTTATACTTTGCATTTCAGACTCTTGCACAATGGCCTAAATACGATGTTTTCACCAACTGCCAGCAACCAAATAACAGAAAATGGCAACTGCTTTATTTACTAGATACCATTTTGTATTATGTGTTATTGTTTCACAGCTTGGATAACCACTTTCATATTTCCTCTGCTGGCTTTTGAGATCACTTCTGCACCAAGATTTGTTCCAAATGACCCAAGATGGTTATCAGGCAACAAATTCCTCTGTCAGGTATAGCACTATTTCGAAATTAGATCCTGGAAGACGAGTAGATCAATGGATCTGAAAAAAAATGTTGAGTGTCAGTTGGGGTTGAAAGGATAGAGAGAGGAAGATTTTTTAAGAGGGTTTAGTGTGATACATACAACAGACTTATCTGTCTTGATCTACAAGGCCCAAGAATGCTGGCTATTGGTGAGACAGTAAAGAAAAAGGATCTGCCAATAAATATAGGGGGCAGGAAATTATTCCTGCACCCATGAGAAGAAGAAACACGATCAAGAGTGCTTTGAGGAAAAGGGAAAGGATTAAGTCAGACTTCAGGGTTATTATTAAAATGAGTTATCATTAGCCATGTAGTTCAGAATTGCAAAACCAGCTTCAAGCAAAATCCTCTTATATAACAATAGGCCTCAGGACCACAAGAGCATCTATGAGGATGTATTTGGACTTCTGTGGATGTGTTGTAAGACTCAGTATTTTAGTTCATATGAAGCTGTTGTTAAACCCCTGTTTTCCAATTTTAGGCTTTCTCTTCTTCCCTAGAAATGATTTGCTGATGAGTCTCACTTTTTGTTGAGATTCCTGGACCCATTTCAGTGGATGGATTATGGATACCAAAAAGGACCAGGATGGTAAAGAGGATGATATGAGTGTGAGGTCTAATTCTTTGGGATTCTACATTGTTCAGGGTAAGTATATTTCAGAATATGGAAACAACAGTTAGACAAGGTCTTTATTTTGATTAGTGTCCTGTCTGTGTGGTACCCAGCTCACTGGGACTACAAGGCCCACAAATTTGCCCACAGAGGCTTCATCCTAATCCAACACTTTGATGGGTGAGTTTAGATGTGAAGTATATGAGGCCATGGAGCTCACTAATTTTTTATCTCAACCAGGGGCCACATCCTGTAGTAATGACGTGACTACCGTTCTCACACATTGTGTTAATCCCCTTGTAATGTAAAGTGTGGTGATTTGGAATTGATCTAGAATTATAGTGCAATGTATTAGAGAACCCGTTATAGAGACCTATACTTCTCCCTTCAATACTGATGGCTCTTTTCAGCCAGGGATCATGAAGTTATTCTCTTGGTCTTTTCTATAACTGATGGAAAGCTGAGTCAGTGATATGAAGAGTTTCTAGCTGGACAATCCCATTTTCAGAGCCTAACATGCCCGGTAGAATGGAGCTACCCTCCTCCCAAAAGAAATGATACTGGAAACAGATGGTCCAGCATCACCCTTATATTCTTCATGTTTTCCTTCCATGGCTACTTGGACAGAGCTATCTCACCACTGGAGTTCTTATTTCTTGTCTCCCCATCTTTACAGGTTTAAGAAAACTTTATGAGAGCCAGCAGCTTTGTGATGCCACCTTGGTGGCTGAAGGAAAGAATTTTCCCTGCCACAGGTGGGTTTCTGTCCTTTGTTTGTCTCCAAATCCATTGGTGGACATTGGCCTGGTGAGTTAGATTTCATGTCATTTAAAGGCAGGATGTAGATATCATACTTGGGGAGAATTAGTTGTCCAACCAAATAGAGATTACACAGAATAGCACTAAAAAACTCCAGTTCTGGAAGTAGTGTGACCTCTGATATAGAGTGTAATAATCTTCATCGTAGTGGATCCTGTTAGGAACATTTTTTCTAACAAACCACTGATATAAGTTCTGGTGTTAGTTATATGCCTGCAAATGCTTGATTTTTTAAAAGATTCTTGCCTGCAATATTCCCAATATTTTTGTGAGATTAGAATACTACTATTAATGGTGGTAGTAGCAATAACAATAATCAATATTGTTAAAGTGCTTTACGATCGTCATATATTTCCTCCTCTCAATATTACAAGGTAGACAGCAGACTGTTTACATTTTATAGATGGAGAACTGAGAGTGACATGCAGTGACTTGCCCAAGGTCAAACAGTAAATGCATAGCACAGATAAGACTCAAACACACATCTAAGGCTACAGTGGGTCTCCCCTTAAAATACATATATAGAGAAAGAGATTTGGGTTTTTTCAAATTGCTGTGCAAAAAATGGAGTATTTACTGACAAGGGTCATGCTAATAAATGTGGGAAATTTTGTTTGGGAAGCTACTAAAATGATACAATTCTCTGACTATGCAGTAGCGTCCAGATTTGATAACTGAGGTTAGTTTCTATCATGAAATTCTGATAAATTGTTTTATTATCCTGCTGTTTCTTCTATAAACTTATTGTAGCAGGCATTAATGTATTGTATAGTTCTGGATTCTGTTATAGATTATGGTCAAAACAAATAAACTTGAGCTGATGCAGACACATAATCTTTAGTCTCAGTCTTTTACACCAAATTTCAAGTGTATGAAAATATAAACAACACCTCAAATGATATGCTAGCACAATAGTTTGTATTTATGAGCTAACATTATAGCATAGTACACTAAAGCTGAACCACCTTGTGTGGAGATTAGCATTTTACTAGAGAATGATGGAACCAGGATGATGTTTACAGCATAGCCACCTGTTGATAAGCAAAACGATTAAGACACTAGAATCCATACAAGCCTAATCCAATTTAATCAGAGAGTTTAAACTCATGTATATACTCCTACAGAAGCCAGTGTGGGGTACTCTGTAGAGGGGGCTCTGCTTTCTTCGTCCTTTGCTCTACTATGGACTCCTGTCTCTGAACCTAGTGTGGAAGTTGGCTCCTTAGCCATGCCTCAAGCTGTCTTTTGGCTTATTTTTATATCCTTTTTCCAGACCCCTGACATTTTATCTGGTGAAAAGTTCAGTTAGTACCTTTAAAATGTTGTTGTTTGTTTTTATCAATTTATTTAAAATGTGTAGAAGCCTGCCTTTCTTCCAAACAGATGGGACCCAAATAAAACCATTTAAAACCAAACACAAATTTAGAAACAGCAGAAAATTAAAAAACAGAAAGAGGTAGTTTTATTATTGCTGCAAGAGGTCAGCCAATCAGCACTCTACCTTTCTGGCTTCAGCTGGCAGCAAGAAGGGCTCCCCACTCCTTTGAACTCCATTGAGGCGGATTGGTGTTGTTGGTGTTGTTAGATCTGTTGGCGGAGTTTGACACGGTTGACCACCAACTACTGACCCATCACCTCACTGACACTGGCATCCAGGGGTCTGCCTTGCAGTGGCTCTCCTAATTTCTCCAAGGCTGAGGACAAAGGGTGGCAGTAGGGGAACAACTGTCCCAAAGGCACCCCCTACCCTGCAGAGTGCCCCAAGGGGCGGTGCTTTCCCTGATGTTATTTAACATCTATATGTGCCCCCTTTCCCAAATTGCCCAAAGGCATGGGCTAGGGTGTCACCAATATGTGGATGACATCCAGGTCTATCTGTTGTTGGGCAGCCAGTCAGACTCCAGTCTGGAAGATCTGGACCTGACGTTGCAAGCCGTGGCTGGATGACTTAGACTGAGCTGACTGAAATTGAATCCAATGAAGACGGAGGTCCTATGCCTGAGTCAGAGTGGTCTGAGGGTAGGGATCCCACTCCCGACCTTCAATGGGGCGCCATTGGTGCCAGCACCGGAGGTTAGGAGTTTGGGAGTGCTCTTGGATGCCTCCCTAAGGATGGAGGCCCAGGTAGCATCCACTGTCGTCTGCCTTTTACCATCTTCAGCTGATTAGGCAGTTGGTTCCCTTCCTTGAACTCAATGACCTGGCATCAGTGATCTATGCAATGGGCACCTTGAAATTGGATTACTTTAATGCCTTCTACAATTCGGAAGCTGTAGCTAGTGTAGAATGCGGCAGCAAGGATGTTGTTGGGTCTTCCTATGCGGGAACACATCCAGCCTGCGCTAAAAGCACTGCACTGGCTGCCTATAGCGTACCAAATTAGGTTCAAGGTGCTGGTACTTACCTTTAAAGCCCTTTATAGCCAGGGACCTATGTACCTAAAGGACTGCCTTTCCCCATATGTTCCCCAGTGAGCACTGCGATCGGGTACTCAAAATTCCCTGGTCCTCCCAGGCCCCAGAGAAACCAGGCTTGCAATAACGAGGGCCAGGGCCTTCTCGGTAGTGGCTCCATACTGGTGGAATGAGCTCCCAGAAGACATCAGGGCCCTGCAGGACCTTTTACAGTTCCACAGGGCCTGTAAAACGGAGGTCTTTCACCAGGTATTCATGTAAGGAGCCGCCCGTAACCATCTGAGGCCCTGGCCCCAACACCACCAATACTATCAATATTAATAACATCATAACATCATTACCATCACTGAATAGCCTGTGCCTCACTGATATGACCCAGACCATGAGCTAACTGTAGACTCCTGCCATGGTATATGTTATTGCTAGCACTTTATGTATTGTTTTAAACTTTATTGTAATTTTACTTGAGAAATTGTTTTACCTGTAATAATGATGTGAGCTGCCCTGAGCCTGCTGTGGTGGGGAGGGCAGGATAGAAGTCAAATAAAATAAAACAAAATAAATAAATAAATAAAATTCTTTCAGGAAGATAGTATTTCTGTCAAAAAAGGGGGGGTGGAAACAGATCCACAGTATGTACATTTGCAGCCTCTTGATAGCTGCCCAAGACCTTGATACTGACCAGCTACTGGTGTGTGTGTGTGTGTGAACTGCCATCAAGTAACAACCAACTTATGGCAACCCCTGTAACGGGCTTTCAAGGCAAGTGAGGAGCAGCGATAGTTTGCCATTGCCTTTATCAGTGGAGTCTTCCTTTGTGGTCTCCCTTCCCAAGTACTGACGCTGCTTAGCTTCCAAGATCTGACGAGATCAGGCCATACTATGTCACCTTCCCTGTCATATGAATAAATTTACTGCCTTCTTTATGAATCGATGGTCATGCCTTTAATAATTGGATTAAAGGTAGAAAATTAATATAAATAGGAAAGAATTACATTACTTAATCACAATGAAATCATTCTAGTGTAGCATTTTGTTTCTAACAACAAATCCTTCTGGGATTCATACTAAGGTCTCCCCCATTTGCCACTAGCATCCACAGGTATGCTGTACTCTGTACAGTGGAAGGATTTCCTTTTGCACTTTATATTTGGCTTCTTGTATTAATCACTCTGAACCTCTGTCCACGAAAAAGGTGATATTCCTGGAATTTTTCTGCCAGACATGATTCAGTTTTCAAAGAAATGTAGTTCATGTGAGTTGTTGTCTAGATCTGACTAATCATCCACTTCAAAGCTCCGAGTCCTGACTTCCTTTATTTTCCTGGTATTGCTCCCCTCCAAGTACACTTGATAAAGCTATGAAATGTGGAATAAAAGCACAAAAGACACCACCAACTTAGCCCAGTATATTAATAGTACATGAGAGAAGATCCTTCCCCCTTTCTTCCAAACAAAGCTGGTGAGGTAGCTAAACGTGGTAGACAGTAGCCATTCCTGTTTAGAGAGAGCCACTTTAGGATTAGAACTTTTACACTTAAAATCAGTTCAAGTTATGCTTTAACCTAGTTGTTTTGCTGCCTCTCTTTGTAGGGCCCTGTTAGCCTCGTTCAGT
Organism: Gekko gecko; assembly: GCA_029375565.1. Taxonomy (NCBI): domain Eukaryota; kingdom Metazoa; phylum Chordata; class Lepidosauria; order Squamata; family Gekkonidae; genus Gekko; species Gekko gecko. Next base: position 100,691,477 of record JAPDNY010000002.1, on the reverse strand, counting down.
CCTTATTTCCATGCTATGTTCACCAGACCCTTCAGAGAATCCTGGGAAAGGCAGGTTGTTCTTGAAGAGATGGCCTCTTCCATTCTTCAGAAAATTCTGGATTATCTCTACACTGGGAAACTGTTGCTTACAATGGAGTCTTCCCAAGACCTCTTCACAGCAGCTAGCAGGCTTGTGATCCTCCCACTGCAAGATATAGTTGGCAGGTAACATAGACGGAGTCCTGTTTGGGGCTGGCACCGGGTTTCTTTAGAATGTGGATGAGTACTCGGAAATGTGGACTCCATATCATGGCAGTGGAAACAATGTTCCTGTAAGACACCATTTAGTATTCAACAGCTGTGAACTTGACAAGAAGGATAGCAAAAGTGGTAAGATATGTGCTATGGAAAATTCAAAACTTGTTCAACACCAGGGCCTGATAAATGAAGATCGTTCATGCTTATTCCTTTTGCATGTATAAAATGAGCTTGATCTTCAGTGTGACAGACTTGTGCCCTATCCTTTTCCTATTTTATCAAAGAGGTCAATTAGTAGGTTTCACTTAGGCCTCAGACAAAATAGTAAACTTACTATGCAGCAGTAGTGAAGATTAAATTCCATGCCACAGACTAATAGGACAGAAACTGAAAATGCCCCTGTATAGATCTTTGGTGCAGGCTCATTTGGAATTCCATGTACAGTTCTGGTCACTGTATCTCAAAAAAAAAGATCTTGTAGAGCTGGAAAAAAGTACAGAAGAGGACAACCAAGATGATTACGGGGTTGGAGCACATTTCCTATGAAGGAAGGCTAAAGGGTCTGGGACTGGTAAACAGACAACTAAGTGAGGACATGAAAGAGAGTGGATAGAGAGAGCTTTTTCTCCCTCTCCCATAATAATAATACTTGGGGGGCACCCAGTGAAGTTGATGGGCGATTGATTCAGGAGAGACAGGAAGGAAATGCTTCTTTACTCAAAGAGGAATTCAGTTGTGGAATTTATTACCACAGGATCTAATGATGGATAATGCATGGATGGCTTTAAGTTCTAATTGACTCTTATTTCCCTTCTTGCTCTTGTCAGATTCCTCGCTGACAGCATTTCGATGGACAGTTGTCTAGGGCTTTATGCACTGGCATATGCCCACAACCACCAAACTTTGCTTTGTGTGGCCACGCGCCACATCACAATGAACTTTGAACCACTTTCTGAACACAAGTCCTTCTCAGGTCTGGATCTCAGTACGGTGATGAGTATTGTCTCCTCTGATAAACTTCTGGTGTCTACTGAGTTCACTGTCTACCAAGCTGTGCAACGCTGGGTGAAGTCGCAACCAGCTGAGCACCTCTCTCTGCTCAAGAAGCTGATGGGACAGATCCGCCTCCCTCTTCTTACTTCAGAGGAGGTAACTGCAGTTCAGGCAGATATCATTGCCCAGTATGGCCATGCTCACCTTCAGTGGGAACAGTTGGATGGGGAAGGGAGGTTGCTGAAGAGTGGAGGTCTCAGGCATGGTATGTATGATGACTGGATTGTGAGCTTGGGCCTTTTTGTAAGCAATATGCAAGGAGGCGTGGTTGAGCGTTTGAAAACCCACTTCCTCGGTTTCAACCTTCAGACAGAAAGTTGGGAGGAGATACCACCCTTGATGTATCTGGATTCTTCAGGCTTCTTGGCAGTAGGGCACAAACTCTATGTCTCTGGAGGGCAACAGCTTAATGGCTCAATTTTAGGCAATCTGCATGAGTTTGATGCTCTGACTGGCCAGTGGATTCAGCTGCCTTCCATGTCTGTACCCCGGCGAGAACATGGCTTTCTAGCCTGTAAACAGAAGCTGTATGCTTTGGGGGGCCGGAATGGCCGAAGCGTGCTTGATTCTGCAGAAAGTTTTGATCTGGCACAGAAATCCTGGTCTCCCATTGCCAGCCTGCCATTTCCAGTGAGTCATTTTGCCTCTGCCACACTGAAGGACAAGCTTTACCTAATTGGGGGATTCTCTCACACAAGGGCGAGTGGCCTTGCTCATAGGGGCATTCTGATTTACAACACAAGGTTAAATGTGTGGAATCAGATGCCTCTGGCTTTTCAATGCTACAAATCAACAGCAGTGACCATGGACAACGGGATCTTTGTCATTGGTGGACTTGTAGAAGAAAGCAGCCAGCGTGAGACACCAGGCACTGTAATCAGAGCTCTGATCTCTGGCACTCATAAGTGTTTTTTCCTCAGCAAGGATGGCACAGTGAACCAGGATGTTGCCATTCCAGAGCTTCCTATACTTGTCTTACCACCTTGTGCAATTCAGTGGCAGAGCAGAATTCATGTTCTGGTAGGGAATACAATTTACCAGTGGAGACCTGGGGAATCGAGTTGGACTCGTAGTCGAAAAAGTGCTCCCAACACAAGGGTGACATTCCTAACGGTAGTGAATGGTGTGACTCTGAGGGTGCCAAAGAAAACTATTCAGCCCCTTTTGCGAGACTCATCAGCCACCCTGACAGCTGTTTGGGTGGCAGATAATTAACAGCCCTGCCAACACTTTCCAAAGCCGGTCACCTCCTCAGTTCTTTTGATGTCAGCTCCTGCTCTGATTGTAGGATACCTCGACACCAATCTGCTCCCTTTAAATATCATCAGTGCTGATTTCTTTTAGGAGCAGAATTGGTTTCTCCTTTTTTGCATTTGAGATGGTGAGTCTATGGCTCAGACAAGAGGACTGATTGCTGAATAAACTCAATTTCTACCTTCAACTTGTTTTATTTATGATAGAATCATTCCAAGCATCACTCATTATGGAAAGAGGCTCAGGTGATCAGGGAAACTTCCCCCAAGTAAAGAAAGTTTCCTGTCCTTAAAATGAAAATCCCCTCTCCATTTGGTTCAGAATTTTCAAGGCTGAGTCCAATTGGACTTCTTTGGGGGAAGAGAGCACACTTGACAAGCATAACTTACTGTATCTTAATGAAAATTGGTAGCCATTTAGAGATGGCAGTAACTAAGCTTACTGTTTCTTGTACCATTTACTGAAGGAAATGGGTGTACAGGGATCAATGCATCTGGGTATAAAATAAGTATACTACAAATACGTCCATTTGGGGAGATGTAAATAGATGGTGGGTTACATAAACCCAGGTGTTTTAGATCTTATTTTATCTAGTATGAGCAATTTTAAGAACAATTAGTTCCCAGACAAAAGAACTCACACTGGTTAAAATGGAATCCAACACCTGGGCTTATGCAACCCACCATGTATGTACATCTCCACAAACAGACATACCATATAAATAACGCATTTTATACCCAGATGCATTGATTCCTATATACCCATTTCCTTCAGCAAAAGAGGTAAATAGTGCAAGATAATAAAATCAACTTTCTGTTAGCCTTCTTATTCTTCTTTGTCACATCCTATTCTTCAGGTTTAGGCAGGTGAATAGATAGAACTGTGGTAGCTTGCTTGCATTTATTTTATTATTGCCTTTTATGATAGAGATAGGCATATCTCTGGTGTTACAGCCCCCAATCCTCCTTTCTTCCCTTTTCCCTTTGCTCCAGTATAGGGGATGAGGTCCTCTATTTCCTCCCTAAATTCCTCTTCAGATTTATGGAAGAGAGTTCAATCTCTGGGACTATCATTTCTCTGAGATCGTAGTTACCAGTACCCCAAAGCCTTGTGTGGAGCAATACCTTTTTACTTAAGGGTTTGAGCTTCTCAAAAAAGAACCCACACATTTTTTTCTCTACTAGCAGAAGACAAGCAGCAGCAGAAGAAGAGATTGGATTTATACCCCGCCCTTCACTACCCAAAGGAGTCTCAGAGCGGCTTACAAACTCCTTTCCCTTCCCCTCCCCACAACAGACACCCTGTGAGGTAGGTGGGGCTGAAAGAGCTCTGACAGAAACTGCTCTTTTTCAAGAACAGATGTGCCAGAACTATAGCTTGCCCAAGGTCATCCAGCAGGTGCAAGTGGAGGAGTGGGGAATCAAACCCGGTTCTCCCAGATTAGAGTCCGTGCACTTAACCACTACACCAAACTGGCTTCTCTCTCTTCCCCTTCAGTATGCTTGTTAGGAATTACCTGCCAAGAGGGCCAGTACTCCCAGCTTCTCTCCTGTGTTGTTGTTCTAAGGCACACCTTAGTGCCTGCATCTCCCACTGCTCAAGGTTTGGTTGCCACAGGGATGGCTTGCTGCATTTGCACACTCCAGGGGAAATAGCACTTGGCGACTGATCACCTCACTTCCCCGGCACCCATTTTAAATAATATGTTTGAACACTGGAAGTCTATGTGATATGGAGAGTAACGACCATCATTTGAAACAATAAAGAATTTATTGAAAGTCCGAAGTCCACGTACATATTGTCTGCACACACCAACAGACTGATCAAGGAATACAAAAGAAAGGTACAGACACATAATTCCTGTTCCTCACTCTATACATGCCATAGCTGGGCTTATTCTAAAACAAATGCTTTAACTTAGAAGTTACAGTGTTCTAATGGCTTTCCATTTCCTTGGAGTGTTTGTCCAGGCAGGCAGCCCTTTGTCTCCTCCATGTGGCAATGGTGACCATCAATATAGATCTCAGATGTGAGAGCTTCCTATTTCTGATGCAATTAGCCAAAATGGACCTGCAAAAAGTGCATCCCACTCCCTCCATGAGAAGGGATTTTATCTGCTCTGTTTGCCCACCCCTGTGTGTGTGTCAGAGAACTCTTTCCTGAAATCTTTAGCAAGATACAATCTTGCCTCTTGCACCTCCAAATCTCTAAGTGTCAGATTCCAGCTAAGATGTGAGGTGGCCATTTGCATTGTCTCTGGCCAGGATGGCTGTTATCATTTCCAATGTTTTGATGGCTGGTACTTGAGTGATGCTTGGCTTCCGCTGTCCTGCCTGCCTTCTGCAAGGAGAAAGAAAAACTTCTAAATCTAAATGTGGTTTTTTTGTTAAGTCCAACCTCCAAACTGAAAAGGTATTGTCTATTTACCTCCTTCTCTTGGGGAAGCTAGGAAGTTTTTATACCTCATGCCAGTCACGGCTTCTGTCTCCTGATAGCTGATGGGGTTGCTCCAAACATGGATCAGATCAGGTCACAGCCAGCTGAGGTGGTTTTGTTGCTGTTGCTGGATGTTGCCAAGTTCCCAAGCTCATCTGCCAAGGTTGTCTTGAAGACAGATGAGCCTGGAGCTGTTGTTGTCCCATCAATATGGACTCCTAGTGCTTTTATGGCTATTTACCTTTGTGCCCCAACTGAATCTCATTTCTTGTTTCCCTCATCATCTTTCTTGCTTATCTGCCATTAACCTAACTCTCTTTGATTGCTTCTCCCACTCTAACCTCAGATTCTTGCTTAACCATATTGCATTCTATGCCTGAAAAAGTCAGCATAAAGCCACCTTGCTGTTCCCCTCAAAAACAACTCTTTTAACAAAACATATGCAGAATGTCCCTGGTCTCACTATTCCTGTGTCTGGTGGTGCTAGGGTATGTCTGGACCAAGCAACATCTGCAGTATTTGTGCTGATCTTCATCTTATAAAATAGATGCTAATGATAAGTTGATCACAATAATGACTTTTATTGTTATAAAAAGCAAACATTTTCCAGTACCATTGTTCTGCCCATTTTTTTTGGGGGGGGTACCTCCTTAACCACTGTGATTAAGTGTTCCCTTCTTTAAACAATTGTGATCCTACTGTTTCCACACAGATACCTTTTTAAATTTCTAATTTATCAATTTTGCCCTTGTTTGTTAATGTGCAGGGCAACAGAGATAACAGGAGATAAGGAATGAAGAGGGAGGACAGCACTAGGGGCAAAGGTGTCAATGCAACTCTTTTCATTCCACCTCTTCTCGGTTTCTCTTATATATATATATAAAGTTTTATTGCTTTTTTCACTACACATTACAGGATTAGGGAAAGTGGTATACTATAATAAGATACAGAGTAGCAAGGATCAAAATTAGTTAATACATCAAATTCTTGGTGTTTCCCTGTTACATAAATTAAGAGAGAATGAGAGTTAGCTATTAGTATAACCAAATCAAACAAGCAAGGTCATGCTTAGCCCTAGTGAGTGCATCTTAGTATTACCATTAATACATTAAAAACCCAGAACATCAGATTTCAGAGTTAAGTTATATTACTGCTTCTTTCCTCTACTCCTTCTTCCTGCTTATTTTTATCAAAGGCCAATTTAACTTTTAAAGGTTTAGGAGCGGCTGCTCCTAAATCTGATTCAGAGTAAATTATCTTCTGAGGAACTGCTCGAGGATTTATCAGAGCTTCCCATGCTCTTGTCATCGTTACCTTCTGCCACATTACTGTCCTCTACGTTCTCAGATTCTTTTGTTGGTTTCAGTTGCTGCTCCAAAAATAATTTTGCTTTTGTAACAGAGTCAATCTTTTCTTTTTTCTCCTTAAAGTTGAAGATAAGTCCTTCTGGCATCATCCATCTGTAGGGAGTGGAATTTTTCTGTAGAAATAGAACCAAGTCTCTATATTGTTTCCTCCTCTTTCTGATCTCAAATGGGACATCTCTCAGAACTTTGACATCTTCTCCTTTGATTCTTGGGTTATCCCATTAGTTGCTTTCAATATTGTATCTCATATTGATCTTTTAGAGAACCTCACAAACACTTCACTGGGCAGCTTATTTTTTTATAAATTCTGGATAGGTACGGTATACTATATCCATGTTGCTTTGTAGAGCTTCCACTGTCAAGCCTATCATGGGAGCTATAACTTCACTTAAAATGTTTTTCAGGCTCTCTTCTTTTTGTTCCGGGACACCTTGGAATCACAGGATATATGCTGATTTTTCCATCTGTAGTTGTAAAAGTTGTTGTTTCTTGGAGGTCATGTTTTTTTCCACTACCTGCAGCCTTTGATCTAACATATTTGTCTTAGCATCAACCTTTTTCAGCTTTTTAGATGTCTTCTCCATTCTTGCAGTTGTTGCTTTTTAGATGTCTTCTCCATTCTTGCAGTTGTTTCCTTCAGTTCTTTTTGAAGCATGTCAAAACTGTAGTTGAGGTTAGTCATCTGGTCCAGCAGAGGGCACAGTGCTGCAGCAATCATAGTGGGAAAGTCTGTGGTTACTTCCAATTTAGAAACCAGAGTGGATGAGCAGGCAGTTCCTGTGGAGGATTTCACCTTAGGTGCCATTTTTTCTGCCCGATGTTGTCATTGTTTACATTAAAGAAAAAGTTCTTAAAAGTCTGATAAATTATGATCTTCTTACTAATCTGCACCACACTCGGCTAAATTATCGATCTCCCTTTCATGCTGCCCTTCTGCCCCTTGTTTTTCTCTTTTACGATTAGATCTTTCTGGGGTGGGGGAAATTTCCCCCCCTTTCCGCTAAGCTTAGAGCTTTGGGTGGCTTTATGGATTTTCGCTTGGATGCTTGCTTGAATAAATGAACATCAACTCATGCTTTACTCTGTGCTTCACTTCAACAGGTAGGAAACGACACCCTTCACCAGATCACTTGCGCGCTCTCTCCGGTGTGCACCTTTAGTTACCATGGCTGGTCTTGCACTGAGGGGACCTATCAGGGCAAAGAGGAGCCTCAATTCTTTGACCAACACCTCAGGAGCGGCACCTCTCGTGCCCCAGGCTACCAGCCCCCTCTAAGGGCTCTGGGGGAACCAAGATCAACTTGGACCCCTCCCTCCCGGTGCGATTTGTGGGGCGCTCTCATCAGAGCTGCAATGGAGCACACCTGCCAGCAAGTCACCAAGACCAGAAGTTCCCACCTCTTCTCTATTTCTGTTGGGCTACCCAATCTGCCTCTGTCTAGCACATCTTGGTACATTTTTATATCTTGCTCTAAGAAATTTGCAGCAGTATACGTTGTTCTTCCCTCTTCTATGTTTTCCTCTCAACAACTCAAAGGTAGGTTAGGCTGAGAAAGTTTGACTGGCCCTTGGCCACTCAATAAGCCTCAAGTCATTCTGGTCTTAGTCAACTTTTCATCCACAACAGAGCACTGGCTCTCGGTTCCAATTACCTCGTTACCGGGAAGACCTCATAAAGTGCTTGACAGTGGCCAGACTGTTTGCAATCTAGAATTGATGGCTAAGAAATGGTTATCTGTTACACTGTGCTCCTCCCTGCTCTCTTTGTTGAAGCCACCTGCCACCACCCTGCATTTTAGTCTGCAGGCTCTTTGAGACAGGGTCAGCCATTCCCTTTCATTATGTGCGTGTACACTGTCTCACACAATGGGGCTCCTACCAGACTCTCCAGGCATCCCTGCAGTACAAATATGTAATAACCCTGCCAATTTGAAAACTGGAGCAGAAGTTAATTACACTCAATAAATTATGCCCAACAGAGTGGCCAGCTCCAACAGAGAGGTGATTGCAGGTAGGCAGGTGAGATCTACAAATTGTTCTGCCCTGTCTCTTTGATTCCAAGCTGTTGCTCTGGATCAGATTTGACATTTCATTCCTCTCCTCCCAGCCACTCTCCCCAATATCTCTCACAAAGGAAACTGCAAACTGTCATGGTAGCAGCCCTTGACGATATAGGCTGAAATCTTGGCTAACAACCATAACCCCGGTTGCCTGCCCTAGTCGCTGGAAATCTGATTCCCCAGGGGAGTTACTACAATGCATCCCCAAATGTTATATTGCTCAGCTTTATGCAGCCACCTGCATAGCATAGTAATGGCCACCTGCTCACTCCCTCAGCTACATAAAACATACCCGTGTGAAGCTGCTGAGCAGAGGCCTCTGTCTTTATGGCACTGGAAATAGGCAAAACAGCCACAGAGGACACCTTCAGCTTGGGGAAGGAACTAAAATCACACTTTAAAAAAATCAATTCCAAAACTCTGTGGGGTGTCTGGAATCACATTTTGAAAAATCTGAACAAAACATTGAATTCTGACAAAATATCCTTTTCCCCTTATATTTTGCATATAAATCAAAGCATGCAAATGCAGCAGATGTTGCATAATATACTCAAAACATGGAATGTCAGCTTCCTCACTACGAAACCTGATATGCTTCCAGATTCCAGACCCCTTGCCTCAGTGGAGCATCTGAACTTGTAGAAATCAATATCAGCATATAGAGGTTTTGAGCAAGGGACAGAGAGCGGATTTTCCTGGTTGGACCTTGATGCTGGCGCCTATATGCTGTGCTCTCATTGCATTTGCATTGAAACGGTTCTCTGACTAAACCACCAAGACAGAGATTGCGGACCATCTGATGCTTGCTCAGTGGTCTGCAAGGATGAGCTGCTGGTGAAACAATTGGACAGCTCCTTCCATCTGCATCCCACAATCTGTATAACAACAAAACAATACGGTTTGCACCTGAATGGTTTTATGGATTGGATCTATAGTGGACTAGTCAGGCAGAAAAGAAAAGTACAGGGAAAATTGAACAGGATTGGGCAAACAAGCAAATGGATGTATAATGACAGAGACAAACCATTCAGTTACTCAAACTGCTGATTGGCAAGAGAACCAAACAGTCTCCTTCCTTTCACTATTACTTGCTGCATAGTTTTTATTTGTTATCTTAACTCTGGAAGATGTAAAATTTCCTGAGCCCCCAAGCTGGTCAACATTTAAATCTATTATTGTTGTTGCTGTTATAATATGTGGTAAAAATAATTTTAGTTCACAGTAACATATAACAGCCTTGCTACCTGCCTTAGAAGAGAAGACTGGATTTATACCCCACCCTTCACTACCCAAAGGAGAGCAGCTTACAATCTCCTTTCCCTTCCCCTCCCCACACCAGACACCCTGTGAGGTAGGTGGGGCTGAGAGAGCTCTCCTTAGAACTGCCTTTGAGAAAACAGCTGTTCAGAGAACTTGTGACTGACCCAAGGTCATGCCAGTGGCTGTATGTGGAGGAGTGGGGAATCAAACCCAATTCTCCCAGATTAGAGTCCACGCTCCTAACCACTACACCAAACCGGCTCTCAATACCCCAACAGTTCCATCCTAAGCAGTTGCACCTTAAATAACTTATATGAATTTAGAAAGGTATAACTCTGCTTAAGATGGCACTGCAAAATACCTAAAGAAATACTTTGTCCACATCACAAATTCCACATACTTAAGAACTGAACTCATTTTCATTTCAATGAATCTATACTTATTTGCAGACTTAGTCGGAAGAAAGAGACTGACACAGGTATATGGATTAAACTAGGGCAGCTTTATTTTAACATGAATAATAAAGTTATAACTGTAAGTGGCAAGGGCTCCCAAAAAACTGGTAGAGGATCCCTTGATCCCTCTCCAGACTCAACAAGGGTGAATCACCATAGCGCCGGCACAGGCCAACCATAACATGGCCTTTGCTGGCAGCAAACATGTAAGCAACCTGCCTTGAACCCATCTTCAGCCACAGAGCATGAAGGTAGGCCCAAGTCAAAGTACCTAACAGGCCACCCACAGTCCCCATCCAAGGGCCATCCCAAGGCATGGTTTATGTGTGATGCGCCAACCCCCCAGCAAAGGGAGGGGTCTGTCACATGGTGTTCCCCTTAAAAGAACAAAAAACAGGCCAGATTTCCGCCACAAAAAAAGGTCAAGCCTCTGCTTTGGCCCTTGACCCCACACATCGGCTGACAATCTGCTGCAGCCCTTGCCTCAAATCCTCTAAGAAGATTCTGTTACCCAAATCAGACAGGTGGACCCCATCTTCCTAATAAAGATGGGAACTTTCCTTGACTATGCCCAGATGGGTGATGACAAACTCCCAGCTCAGCAGCATGGCATTCACAAGCTCATGATTCGCCCTTGTTGCTCAACCATTCAATCGCATGCGGATCACATGCCCACTTCCAAACCCATCTTGGCAAGATAGCCAACCATACCAGCCGGACGGATGGCCACCTGTTTACAATATTCTGCATATTATCCTGTGTCTGCAAGATGAGAGCTTTTCCCTTAACCATCCACAAATCGATACCCCCAAGATAAATCACAACAATATCGGGAGGGAGACCCTTCTGCTCACAAAACAAAAATGGCATAAACCTGGTCCAACGTAGGCCCCATCATCCCAGCCACTCCACTATGGCGCAATCACTGAGGCCCAGCTGAGCCCCCCAACCAGATCTTGATGCATAGTGGGTGGCCCAAAAAAACATACTGTGCCCCATGATGAGCACCCAAGGCCTCCGCTCTGGATCTAAGGAGCCTAGAACAACAATAACAGGAAAACATGAAACAGGGACTTCTCTTAGGGGGCCAACAGAGGCCGAACGTAACCCTTATGAGCTGAGGACCGCCACTGCCCTACTTTCTGAATGGCCTTGCCAGAGTACCCCATGGCTGCAGCTGTGGACGTGGCCCCTATTTGAAAAGAATGGGTCCTGAAACTGACTCCTGATAAGCCCAGCTTGTGTAGTGCTCTTGTAGTGACTGCACAAAATTGGTATTTTGTCAAGGGTGTCCTATCCTTGTGCTGAAACAAGGCCCCATCTTCGCTACCCTGATGATTGATATAAAGGCGCAAGGCCTTAACCGGGCAAAGCTCAAGCTCAGAACAAACTCCTAGGACCAGCTCCTTCCCTTTTCCCTTCTGGTCAGTCTTGGACCACCGGATCTGGACAGAAACCATACCTTCACCAAAAGACAGATCCCCCATTTGGAGGGCATGCTTCAGTGGATCAAGTTTAGACTGCTGAACTAACTCACTAACACGTAGGGCCCCGAAGAAAGTGGTCGAGGCTGCAACATGAAACAAAAGGCACTAGAACTCAGAGTCAAAAACCTGAGCCCAGGTCCTATGAAGGCCCTTGAGAACACTAGGGGAAATAGGCTGTCGCAGATCCTTATGAGAGCTGGCCTCCCTGATCCAGCCCTCAAGCATCTTCCTGAGCCGAAAATCAGCAGTGAACTCAGGAAAACCCCTTGCTTTACTATGAAAGGCAATACTGGCCAGCTGGGACCTGATGGTTTTTACTGCAAGACCCTTACCTTTTGATATAACAGAAAATTGTAGCAGATGATCAACGGGCACTGGCCAAATATCCTGGAGCCTTACCTGCCCCCTAAATGCCAGAAACTGTTGAACCACACAGCCATAAGTTTTTTGGGTGCTGGGTGCTAGTGCAAGCTCGAAGGCCCTGTCAGCTTCAACCCACCAATCAGCCAAAGGTCCTGAGGCATCCTGGTCGGATGTAGATCTGCCTCTGGGGCAAGTTGGCAAAACCTCTCCATCTGTTTGTGAGACAGAGCATCCTCCACCCCGTTACTGACCCCTGGCACGTGTTTGGCAAGGAAAAGAACATTCAACTGCAAACAACGTAACGCGAAACTATGAACAAGGCCCATGACCCTGGTGGAAGTGGAAGTCAGTGAGTCGATGACTTGCACCACTGCCAAGTTGTTGCACCAAAAGTGAACAGCGCTGTTAGCGAAGCAGTCACCCCACAGCCATAAAGCCACCAGAATTGGAAAAAACTCTAAAAAGGTTAGATCCCTACATATGTCGTCATGCAGCCAGTCTGTGGGCCACTCTTCTGCACACCAATGCCCTTGAAAATGCACCCCAAATCCGATGGAACCTGCTGCATCGGATGTAACCTGCAGACCACCCTGTACATGAAGGTCCTCTCTCCAAAAGGAAACCCCATTAAACCGGGTCAGAAAAATCTGCCAGATACTCAAGTCCTCCCTCATCCCATAGGAAATCCAACATTGTGATGAGGCTTTTTGAGGCCAGACATGGTCCCGCAAAGTGTTTGCAGAAAAGCCCTCCTGGGGGCCACTACATGACAGGCAAAATTTAAATGGCCCACAAGCTTCTGCAACTCCAATAAGGAGGCCTTTTTCTTTGACAAGAAGTCATCCACTTGTTCCCTTAGCTGACTCAACTTGTCAGCTGGTAGGCGTGACATGCACTGTACTGTGTCCAGCTCTATACCCAAGAAGGTTAATGTGGAGGACAGCCCTTCGGTTTTCTCATGAGCCAGTGGAACGCCAAGCTCACCAGCTAACTCCATAAAGACTCGGAACAATTGCTGGCACTGCCCAGACCCCGCTGGCCCCACAAATAAGACATCAACAAGCCCAGATTTTGTCTGCGACACCCACTCAAGGAAAGTGCTGAATCTTTCAAAAGCTGAGCGTGAGATCAAGCAACCCTTGGGGAGAGCCCTGTCCACATAAAATTGACCCTCAAAGGCAAAGCCCAACAGGTCAAAATCCCCAGGATGGACTGGTAAGAGTCGAAACGCTGACTTGATGTTGCATTTTGCCATCTCAGCTGCTGGGCCATATTTACATACAATCTGAACTGCCTGATCAAACAACGTATACAATATGGAGCAGAGCTGCTCCGGGATAGCATCGTTGACTGAGTCACCATTTGGAAAGGACAAGTGATGTATTGAGTGAAATTCCCTTGGTGCTTTCTTGGGTACAACTCCCAAGGGGGACACTCTAAGCGTGGGCACTGGAGGTGTGGGAAAGGGACAAAGGACCCTCCCTTCCCCACACTCCTTCTTTATCTTATCCCTGACCACCTGCTCTAAGCCCTGCACTGACTTGAGATTGTTGGCCATAAAATCCCTTCTGGTGCCTACATAAGGAATCCTAAACCACTAGAAAAACCCTCCAACAAGTACCAACTATCTACAACATTAGGATAAAAACCTAACCAGTGTTTAAGCTGAATCAGGTTTATAGGGCTGGGACCTTTTTACGTAAGAACATAAGAACATAAGAGAAGCCAATGTTGAATCAGGCCAATGGCCCATCTAGTCCAACACTCTGTTACACAGCAGCCAAAATATACCACGTGCCATCAGGAGGTCCAGCAGTGGGGCCAGGACACTAGAAGCCCTCCCACTGCTGCCCCCTCCAGCACCAAGAATAAAGTGCATCACCTGCCCCAGACTGAGAGTTCCCATCTATACCCTGTAGCTAATAGCCACTGATGGACTTCTGCTCCCTTGGGGAGACGGGCCACCTCCACTTGTCCTCTTGCTCCCCAGTCTGTGCTTTGCTCATGAGCAAGCTGTAAAGGCATGATATCCCCTGCACAAGTGACACTCATGCTTAAACTTACAGGACTTGTGTCCACAGACTCCTTGTGATACGAACTCCCAGCAAAGTAGTCACGGTTGAACGCCCTAGCCCCCCAAGGGGTGAGCTACAGATGACCCAGTGGACCTTTGAGCTATGTGGCTGCTGTTTGATTGGTCCCGCGAAACTGGCTTGGCAGAGGACATGAGTTGGAGCCACAAGTCCTGGTGCACCTGGTCCCAAGGCAGAGCTGAATTGACAACCGCCCACATCCTGAACTCCCTTCCCAGATACCCGTATGGGCGGGAAACTCTGCCAACAGTCTCCCTCCTCCCAAGCCTGCAAAGTAGTCCCTCCCTCCTTCAACAGCCTTTCAGGCTGCCATTGTGTAGAGCCTTATTCTTTACATATAATTGTGTCAATGTTACCATAGAAAGCATATTCCATACACTGTAAGGCAGTCTTCTGAAATGGTTAGAACTGTAACTCATTTCCTATCCTCTATTCTTCATCCCTTTGAATGTGCCCTACCCCAAAGCAACCAAAGTATTTGGGCAAAATATCACAACCAATTATGTCCTCAAAGATTACTTATTTTCAATATGGTGAAATAAGTAGATACTTGGAAACCAATTAACATAGTCCGTTCTTGCTTCTTTTATTAAAACACACACACACACACACAAGAACTCGCCAGGTTGCTGTAAAATTAACTAACAACCTTCTAAGCTCATTGAAATTGACAGGTTTGAAAAAGTGTGATTTTTTAGGGCTGCACTGTAAATCTGTCTGTCTTTTACTCTTGCTCTGAACAGCTATTCCTGATGAAGAATGTCTGGACTGAAAACTGGTGCCATTTTAAACAACTGGTTGTTCTTGCAGAAGGTGTATTTCATTTGCTTTGTGTCTTCTGTTGTCCCCACAAGCAGCAGGAATGTACCACAAATGACTAATCTGCTGTCACTGACTTTTCGTCTTTGCTCCGCATATACAAAGAAGGAAAAAGAGGCTGTTGTCATGCTGGTTTACAGAGTGTCTGTAGACCCTTGGGATCAGATGAGAGTCAGACCCAGAACTATTTATTCTGGACGCTCAGATGCCATGGCAACCAAAGAGGTCAGGAGTCTGGAAATTAATCCAATTTTCACCCAATAAATGAGAATTGGAAGCCAGAGTACGTTCGCATATATACATACAAATGCATACAAATATTTGGGATATGAGTGCAAACAACTTTGTACACATTTGTGCAAAAACAGATGCACAGAGCAGATGTGCATAGGCACACAGATATGTAAATATCTGCATAGGAATGTGTAGGTGATTAAGATGAACAGAGTACTTTTAAAATCCATAAATCAGATGTGAGTATTAATTTTCTTTGACAGACCCTCAAATACAAATTTATATCCCTTGAGTACCTTAGTGAACTCTGACTTGGAATAATCTACTTCATTTACATTTTAATGTAGGCAACATTTTGACTTTGATTAGTTCAATTACATTGTTCAAAACTGAACTAATGAAAGTCAAAATGTGATTCTGAACCAAGCAAAGGTTATGAAGCCAAAGCCACATTCCCACTGGTCTGAAGGTACTCAGGGTTTCAAGTGCACAATATCCATCACAGCATCCAAAGAAAACCCTTTCCTCAAAGGACAGTGGAGTGTAGGAGGATCAACATAGCACAGCTTTCCCAGTACATCATTCCCATGACGATTACATCATAAAGCCTTGTAAAATATAATTTGATAATAGTTTTAGGGCCAGTTCTCATATTATGCGCTTCATGAGGGAAAGAACACATGTAATCAAGCTTGCTGTGGACTATCTTGGCATCTAGAAGAAAGGAGCAGACCTTTTCTTTTTGTCTACAGCCAGTTCAAGTAGTGAGAAAACTCTTCAACATATGAATGCCCTTTGTTCTGCCCTGCATTCCATAATAGAGGACACATCTGTGTGATCAACTCAAAGCCATGATGCATTTTTCCATCTTTGGCAACAACAGCACCTTGTCCAACCTGGTTGTGCAGCTGTGCCCCCTAATAGTGGATGGACGGCCACTTCTTGTCCTGACAGCTTCACCTGACAAGTTATGAGGAGCATGGAAGTCCACCCATTGCCTTTCTCAAGGAAAAGCCGATGAAGGGCATTATGCTGCTTAAGATAGCCAGTTTCACTATATGGGTACAACAATGGTGCCCAAGAATCCATCCTGGGAATGAGGGTCAAGGTGAGGGGGCAAGCAAAATGAGGTCTCTTTGGCTGCTGCCTCCTCCACTACCTGTGGGAAGAAGAGAATCTGCTTCCTTTTTTCTGTTGCTAATTCAAACAGATTCTGTGCAAATGGTCCAGGTTCAATCCCCAGCATCTCCAGTTCAAAGGATCAGGTAGCGGGTAATGTGAAAGACCTCTGTTTGAGATCCTGGAGAGCAGCTGCCAGTCTGAGTAGGCAATACTGATCCTGATGGATGTAGGGTCATGCTCAGTATAAGGCAGATTCCTGTGTCAATGTCCAGATCAAACCCTGTGGGCTCCTTAAAAGTCACATGACAAAAGCATGGGGCGTGGAAGTCAGACTTTCCAAGGTCCCTCCCTGCCCTCCCCCATTACTCTTACTCCCTTTGCATTTAAACATCATCATGATTATATGGAATTTTGAAGAAACACATTTTGATCGCAAAGCTTCCTTCTGTTCCCCAACCCTCCTCTACAATGGTACTAGTTTGATAATAATGGCTGTGTTGATTCACAATATTGCAAACTGCTGCAAAACTGCCAGAAAGCAACTGCTGACAATTCCATTGCCATCCTAGACAGAGCAATCATTTATGGGGAGGGCCCATGGCGCAGCAGTACAGCATCTGCTTGGTATGCCGAAGGTCCCAGGTTCAATCCCCAGCATCTCCAGTAGGTGATGTGAAAGAACTCAGACCGAGACCCTGGAGAAACAGTATTAACCTTGACAGACCAATAGTGTGATTCAGTATAAGGTAGTTTCACGTCTTAAGGAGTTCATGAGGCGATTTTGCTTCCACCATGGTCTCCTGACAGGAATTGACTCAGCAGGTAGGTTAGGAAGCTGATTACTTCAGCTGACCTTCTGATGACTTAACACTCACAGTATTATCACCCTCTGGAGACAGAAAAAATAAAGGTGAGTGGGTGGGAACAGGCAGACACTCCTTGAATGATTCCATATATGGTATTGGAGGACTTCTTTGGGTACTCCAAGGGTCACCAGCAGGACAGCATTTATACAGTTGATCAATTCATGCAGTTGATCAATAGGACATTTCTCAACCTGTCTACCCATGATATGGATTGCATATGAGACAGATCATGTGATTCCTGCAGTTGTAGAAGAAACCCTTAGTGTCCCAGCTTTACAGACTGGTGCTTTAAAGTGTCCAGCCCACCATGTCCAGTCTTGCCACTGGCCCCTCATGGCTAATGGAATCATGCTGGGCTTGGTTGATTGTCTGGGTCCAGGAGCTAATAAATGCCTCTCTGCGGGAAGACATAGTTCTGACTGCTTTGAAAAAGGTGGTTGTGAGACCCCTCCTGAAGAAGGCATGCCTGGACCCAAATGACCTAAAGAACTACTACATGCTTGACTGAGATCTGAGAAGAGGAGGAGGAGGAGGAGAGTGGGATTTATACCCGATGCCTCACTCAGAGTCTCAGAGCAGCTCACAATCTCCCCTTCCTCTTCCCACAACAGACACCCTATGAGGTAGTGGGGCTGAGAGAGTTCTGAGATAACCGCTCTTGACAGAACATCTTTGAGAGACCTGTGACTGACCCAAGGTCACCCAACTGGCAGCATGTGGAGGAGCTGGGAATCAAACTACTCTTAACCACTGCACTAAAATGGACAAGGATGATGAAGAAGAAGAGATTGGATTTATACCCCACCCTTCACTACCTGAAGGAGTCTCAGAGCGGCTTACAATCTCTTTTCCCTTCCCCTCCCCACAACAGACACCCTGTGAGGTAGGTGGGGCTGAGAGAGCTCTCAAAGAACTGCTCTTTCCAGAACAGCTCTGAGAGAATTGTGACTAAACCAAGGTCATGCCAGCAGCTGCATGTGGAGGAGTGGGGAATCAAACCTGGTTCTCCCAGATTAGAGTCTGCACTGGCACTCCCAACCACTACACCAAACTGATGTGGTGACTCTCACTCAGCTGACTTCCCCAGGATACTCAGTCTTTCATCAGCTGCAAACAGGAAGACATGGTGGGGTGGGGTGGCAATTTGCATCTGAGATTCTTTCCCCTTCCAGTGGCTTCCTGCACCAAACATTGCCAGCATTGAATATGTGAGTCTGGCATGGGGTACCAGGGAGAAGGTGGGAGTCTTGCTGGTTTACCATCTGCCTAGCTTACCAGCTGACTCGCTGCTGAGGTTGACTGAGGTAGTGGGGAAATGGGCGTTGCGTTTCCCCAAACTGGTAGCTTTGGGGAACTTCAATGTCCATGATGATGCTGCCTTGTCCGGTGTCTCCTTAGACTTTATGACTGCCACCATGGCATCATTAGGACTCTCCCAGGTAGTATTGGCCCACACACAGAGAGCAGGCCACATGCTGAATCTGATCTTTTGTTCAGGAATTGAGCTAGATTCAGTGGTTCTTTGTGAACTGATGCCATGGACTGATCATTACCTTTTGAAGGTCAGTTTGAGATTTGCCTCCTCCCTCTACAGGGGCATCAGGCTTATTTATGTTCGCCCACAGACACTCATGGATCCAATTAGATTCCAGAACACTCTGCGGGATTTGTCTGGCTCTGCCGGCTGCTCTCTTGATGAACTCACTGATGCTTTCAGGAGACCATTGACCAAGCTGCCCCTCAGCACCCTCTTTACTCTCGTACTACCTTGGTTCCCTGGAATATGGATGAGCTAAGGATGGTAAAAGGGGGCTTAGACAGCTAGAGCAGTGCTGGCAACGAACTTGTGATGAAGCAACAAGAACACTTTATAGAGCCCGCTTGAAGGCTTATGAAGTGGTAGTGAGGGTAGCAAAGCACTCTTACTTTTCTGCCTCCTTTGTATTTGCCGTTTTGCATCCATCTCAATTGTGAAGAGTTACTAGGCAATTGACCACCCTTTGATAGCTCTAAAAGTAGATGAAAGTGTCGTTTTTAGCAGTGACACATTTGCAAAGTTCTTTTCAGATAAAGTTTCACTCCTTCTCCAAGGTTTGGCTGCCAGATTTGGAGTCAGTAGGAATCTCAGGTCCCTGCGTGGGACTCCCAGGCAGATGTTGACAGGGTCCTACCAGCTGTGTGGCCTACTACCTGCTCCTTGAATCCCTGCCCTTCCTGGTTGGTGCAACCCTCCAGCAAAGTGGCATGAGGAGCCTTGGGAGACATTATAAATCTCTCACTCTCCCAGGGCTCTTTCCCTAGCTCCCTCAAGGAGGCACTGGTGACACCCATCCTGAAAAATTCATTGTTAGATGAGAGGAACCTAGCCAATTGCCACCCAGTATCTAAACTGCCATTTCTGGGAAAGTTGATTCAGCAAGCAGTGGCTGAACAGCTCCAGGAATTCCTGGATGAGACATCTGCCCTAGATCCCTTCCAATCTGGCTTCTGCCCAGGGTTCGGGACTGAGACAGCTCTGGTTGCTCTGGCTAATGATCTCCAGTTACACCTTGTTGCAGGTGAAATGGCACTACTCATCCTACCTTTGACACAGTAGATCTGGTCCTGATCAACTGCCTAGCCTCCCTAAGTGTGAGGGGTATGGACTTGAGCTGGTTCTCCTCATTCCTCCAGGGTCAGTCCCAGAGGGCAATCGTGTGTGGAGAGAGGTTGCCGCTGTGGGCCCTAGCCTGTGGAGTTCCACTGGAGTCAATTCTCTCCTCAATGTTATTTATCATCTACATGCATCCTATGGAGAAGATTGTAAAGA
Source organism: Gekko gecko (assembly GCA_029375565.1). Taxonomy (NCBI): domain Eukaryota; kingdom Metazoa; phylum Chordata; class Lepidosauria; order Squamata; family Gekkonidae; genus Gekko; species Gekko gecko. The sequence goes on along the minus strand of JAPDNY010000002.1, from coordinate 100,671,560 downwards.
GGTTTGGAGTGGGGTGCCATCAATATGCAAATGACACCCAGCTCTACCTCTTATTTAAAGAGTGGCCAGTAGCCAGAATTCCAGTCTGTGCCTCCTGCCTGGATGCAGTGGTGGAATGGCTAGGTGAGAGTTGGTTGAAGCGAAATCCATCTAAGACAGATTATGTGGCTGGGGAAGCCTGGACCACTGGGGTTCTACTGACCCTTGATGGGGTCCGTCTTTCTTCAGTGGACTCAGTCAGGAATTTGGGGGTATGGTTTGATTCTTTGCTTTCCATAGACAAACCCTTGGTGACAAAGACTGTGTTTTACCATCTACGCCAGGCTTGCCAACTGGCTCCCTGTCTCAGGAGGACCTTACCATGGTAACTCACTCAACAGTCACTTCAAGACTGGACTACCGTAATGTGCTCTATGCAGGGCTACCTTTGAAGCCACTTCAGAAGCTACAAGTGGTCTAGAACACAGCTGTCAGATTGCTGACAGGAGTGCCCTGGTCAGTGCATATAAAACCTATCCCATGGCAGCTGCACTGGCTCCCAATTAGTTTCCAGTGACAATTTAGTTGTGTACTAATGGCCAGGTGGACTAGTGGACTAGCCTAGCTTCGCATCCCTAGACAATAGAAGGAGAGGATCCTAGAAACAGCCTATCAGCTTGCCTGGATCCTCAAGGGAACCTATGGCTGCAGTAACTTTGTATATAATCCTATCACGGGTGTGGGGGTGTTGGGCGAAATGCTCTCTAGGGGTTGAGCACTTCGCCACAGGTATAATAACCTTTGGGATCTTTTGGTCTGTGTCTACGAGGAATGGGCTGCCGCGGTAACCTCCCAGTGAAGAGGCGAGAGACAAGACTCAGAATAATATTTGGTTTACTCAATAACAGTCTCAATCAGCAAATACAATTCACACACACATTCATCAAGATCTAGGAATAAAAGATAGATAAAGCACAGTTGCATGAGCAGGTATATGTTGGTTCGTTGAGGGCAATATTTACCTCCAAGGCGCAGCTCCTAAAGGCTTCCAGCGAGTGGGGTAAGGTAGGGTAGGAAGAATGGAAGAAGGGACACGCGGTCTAGACCAGCTAGCAGCACGTGTATAATTCCAGCGGCCGACTGGAACGAAGCGAGGCAAGGGTTCGGGTACAGGATGAGGGCATAAGAGGATAAAGCAGACAGACAGAGGTTGTGGTTTCAGCAGCAGCAAGGTGGGGGGGGGTGTAGCAGAGCCAGACGAAGCAGCCCAGAGACCGCATTTTTATAGCGTCTTGGGTGCTGGGCGGAGAAGGCCAGGCGGTATACACCTACTGACCCTCCCAGCTGGCTGTGTCAGTGTCAATTTCAAATCTTATTGGCTACGCTGTCCGTTGGATACCTGAGGGCTGGGCAGAGGAGGCTGGCTGGCAGGCAGATGGTGTCTCCAGGTAGCTGATGGCCCTGGCATTGTTGTGTGTATGGCTCTCCTATTGTCTGGGGTGGGGAAGGCACTTAATCCCTTCATGCAAATGACTGGCAGAGGAAAAGTCCTTTGTCTGCTGTATGGCCCTTAATCTGTGCAGGTGACATGCGGCAGGTATGCAATGGAGTCCCTCAGAGTAAAAAGACAGCTTTTTCCTTCCTTCTGGGCTTCTCCCTTGGCATCCATTTTACAGTCTAACAAGCACACAAGCCATGTGGCAACAGCAAACAGTCCATAGCAAAGCCCCATAATGGCGTAAGGGCTAACATATCCCCCCCTTGCAGACGTGGCAGCGTCAGATAACATCGTCTGCACATACACACTTCGATGGAAACATAGGCGGTCGTCTCAGGGTTCCGTTGGCATCCACATCTGGTCAGCGTCTGGGCCTCTGGCATCTGCGTCTGGTCCTCTGGTAGCAGCAGCAGGCAGGAAGGCACGTGATGTCGTCTGGTCCCTACCCTTGCCACCCAGGTATCAGATCTACTCTGGTGTTGTATGTAATGCATGCCAGTAAGAGTAGCTACTGTACGCCTAATTGGTGTTGGCTGGAAGTGGCTTTTTGCCATCAGAGGTAAATATGGCAAGACACAATACATTTAAACACATCAACCTTAACTTAAGCCTAAATAAAGAAAACATTCTAAGGAAATATTTTTCAAACAGAAAATACACACGCCTACTAAACTAACTTCACACTGTTAACTTATAAAACAGACAAGCACACAAAAATGAAAAGGAAAACATCTCATAAGAGTTCATGCGCTATCTTGTCCTCCACGCATTTGCAGAAGCGGAGGGCTAGGTGGATAAATGTCCTTCTCAGTGCTCCCGGGGTAAGCTTTGGGGCAACTTCTGTTAGGATGGCAACCGTCAGGATGCTGGCTAAGCATAAGAAAAGTCCATAAATGAGGCTTTGCTGCCATGCAATCCTGGTCCATCTTCCCGGAGGCGGGCCATCGGCGGGACCGCCAGGTGTGTGAGCAGGCGTGCTGGTTCGGGCTCTGAGGTTAGAAGCAGGACTCGGCTGAGTCAATATCGGCGTCCTCCGAGGGCTCTGTACAGTCCCGAGCTTTAAAGATTAAGCACATGATTAGTTGAGAAACCCTCCCCGGTTCCCAGGATGGAAGGGAGGTTTGAACGGCTGGATAGCGAAAGCCGATCTTTAAACGAATGAGAAGGGGGGAAGAAGTCAAGCCCTGGCGGTTCAGCCAGATTGGAGCCGCTGGCGTCGGGCGCTTTCGGCCAGCCTCAGAGCAATTCGGAGGCTGCCGATTTTACATTACCACCCCCCCTAGAGCGCAAGGAAGCCTGAGTCTGCGCTCGCGGCGATGGCCGTGAATGAGATGGAATTGGGAGCCATATGAGCGGTCGTGGGACCCAGCTCCGGAGGAATGACTGTGGATCGTTCCTCTTCTAACTGGGGGAGTCCCCATGGGGCTTCGACGGGGCTCCCCACCTCTGTTGGACAAAAGGATTGACTAAAAATAAAAACAAAAGGAAAAACAAAACGTTGCGGGATGCCCCCCTTTTCGCTTTGGGTTAGTCCGAAAAATGGACTCTTCCAGGGCCCCTCCACATATGGAGTGGCTTGCGCCCTGGGCTGAATAATTCATGGTCGGGGGTCCCGGTGTGCAAATTAGTAGCGCAAAGCTGGATGGGTACTTGGCTTTTGCGGCACACATAAAATTATTAAAAATCAAAAATAATTTGGAGGGGTGAATCAGAGAGTCAAATGGGAGTTGGCTAGGCTGGACAACCAATGGGTAGTGGTAGCTTGGTTGCCAGGTCTCCTCCCTGAGACCGGGAAGCCTCTCAAAAACCTCGAGCTTCCAAAAGTCAGGCTTGTTTGGGTAAGGCGGTGCCGTGGCTCACCAGGCTGGGAGCCCTCGGGCATTCCCGTCCACCAGCATGTCGGAGGGAGAAATGGCACGTCCGAGTGGCACCGGGCAGTTCCTCGAGCCCCAGAACTTGCCCATCTCTCGACTCTCAAAACAGCCTGTGCAAAAATGATCTTACGCATGACTCTCGGTTCGATTCCCCAGCTACCTCGGGCTTTTCAGCCCTCCCTTTTCTGGTTTACAAAAATAGAAAAATAGAAAGCTGGAAACATTGGCTAGTGGGCTCTCTCTCTCTTTCACCTTTTGCAGGCGGGAGAAGAGCGCAAAAATAAAACACACATAACATTGAACGCAAGGGGAAAGAGGGAGGGGTAGACAATACACAGGAACAAAAGACTCTTTTATTAGAGGTGAGTTGGATCGGATTGCTGTTGGAGCGTAATGCCTAGTGGGTACAGCCGCGAAGTCATCTTATGGATTTGTTTGACTTGGGACCAGGGCCGGCCCCAGGTGTCTGGGCGCGCTAGGCAGGACAGCCTGGGGCGCCCACTCCACCGGGGATGCCAACCTCCTGGTGGGGCCTGGAGATGGCAGCGCCGGGTTTTCTGGGCCCGCCCCTTCCTTCCCAGCGTTGGCAGTCCCACTGCTATTATCGCAAGTATGCATAGTAGTTGAATGGCCACTATTATTACTATGGGGTGGAGCATAATATTTAATATTCCATTGGCTGTCTCAGACCAACCAAAAAGAGATTCCCACCAAGAGAAATGGGATGATTTCTGAATATCAATGGCCAAGTTTGCAATCTCTGCTCCATTGTGTGCTACCAGTAAAGTGGCATTCTCTCCAGCGGCTTCTAGTTCTTTTAATTTGCGGCGTAGCTCCGGGTGCCTTAATAATTCCTGGATGACTTCCAGACCTATCCCTAGTGGTATAGGCGTGATGGTGTCGTATAGCTCCGGGGAGAACTGCATCTCCTGTTTGACCCAAACAGGGGGTTCAAATTGGAAATCGCAGCCCTCCACCGCAAATACTTGGCAAAAGCACCTATTGATCTTAGGAAGCATCGGTTGAATGTGTTGTGCATTGATGTAGATAAAAGAGCAGTGGGTGCGAATGCACACGCAGGCTTTGCCAATGTACACTACTGCTGATGAGGTTTCCTCTGCAGCCTCAAACTGACAGATGTCATCAGTTCCCTTAAGGGGAGCCACACAGGGGTGGTGTTCCTCCAGCGCCTCATCCTCGCAGATGAATCCCAGGGTTTCCTTGTGTCTGCAGCCTTCGACGTTGACAGTTTGCCAGCCATCAGAAGTGACTCTAGCCCACCTCTGGCTGTTCCTGGCATACAACACTGTGCGTCTATCGACTTGTAGACCAAGGGGGACCACTGGATGTATGTGGAAGCTTTCCTTGGCGCTTGCTGTGACTATGATCAGGGTCAGCGTGTGTGTGGTCGGTGCATATGTAGCATTTGCGAGGGTCCACCAGTCTGCTAACCTGGCTTCTTCCTCGGTCACCTTTCTGTGTAGGAGTCCCCGGATTTCTAATGGGATCTCCCCTGCCATAGCTTGCGTTACTATGCTAGTGGCAGTGATTACATTCATAGCTTGCATTTGTGTGCACGCCAGTGCGTATGAGATGTTTCTCTGGAGAGACTGGATGCCTTTGACCAGGGTATAGAAATCATGCTCCATAATGTGCTCCCATTCGATTAGGAGTGGGTTAGTGCGATGTGGTAGATCTGCCAATGCATGAAAGGATTGAGACATGGGTATGGCCAGATTGTAGAGGTCTGACCCTACCCGCGAAACCTTATTAGCTAAGATTTCTAGATTAGCTGAATTTAAGACTGCAGTCCCAGTTCCTATGGGTGCCAGCCAGTCAGCGGCGCTTCTCTTACGCCTCGCTGATATGTCTTGGGTTTGCCACAGGGTAAGCCAGTTCTCCCAGCCTTGTTTGAACGGCTGGAGATATTGGGCACATAACTTTTGTGTCCAGGTGGCTTTATCCGAATTTGGGGCAACCTCTAGATTTTTCATGTTTATAATGATTTTCCTAACATGCATTTGTGGCCGTATAAGTACCTGCTCTGATTGTTGGTACTTAACGGTGTGTGATCCTACCACAGGGTCTTGTAGGTTAGCGAGACTCTCTAGGTTCTGTATGAGTGGGTCGAAAGTGATGCTGGTGTTCCAGTGCTCTAGGGTGAGTGTGTAATTCCCTTCCACGTGCCTTGTGCTAATTACTAAAAGTCCCAAGGTGTCATAGGCACGTTCCATAAAAATTGGTTTACATGGGGTGTTATTCAAGTCAACCATCCATTCGGGGGGTCCTTTTATGGACGTCATGGACGCATCCATGCCCCAGTCTACCTGAGTCCAGTTCTCCAAGTGGAATATCTGCTGCTTCTCCTGTGGATCTACTAGCATAACTGCCAGATCTGTTTTTGTCAACAATTCTTTGTTGGTCCCAATGGTTAAAATGATCTGGAGAGGGTCAACTATATTCCACACCGCAGCCGAAACTATGGCTGTCTCGCATGTGGATTTTTCTGTTTTCGGAATTTTGCCACCGCATAGTCTCCTTCTGACGGGCATATCCAAATAGCATTTTTAGGTTTCTCCCGGGTGCAATTAACCATATTGGGTGGAAGGCAGTCTTCCATAAAATCTTCCATGGATGTGGCATACATGAAGCCTTCTGACTCTATATGTGTAGCCGGGGTTAGTCCATCCTCTAGGCAAGTTATGTTTAAGTCTACACCTTTTCCTATGCAGTTCCACTGGAGTAACTTCTGTTCTGGACTGGTTGCTTGCATTTCCCCTAGTCCTAACATTCCCAACAATAACAGAGCATATGCCATTTCCATAATACTTACTCCTCTCGAGAACCGTGGAGTCTTGTTCATTGTTGTATTTCTGTAAGAAAATAGATTATGCAACCTCACCTTGGGGAGAACAAAAACAAAAACGGAGGGGAAAGAAACGCGGTGCGTAAATCGCACCTCCTTCTCGACTATGCCAGGGTCGACCCAGATTAAAGGACTGGCATGGCATAGACCGAGAGGTGGCATGGTTGTGACTTCCTGAGCTAAAAGAAATAACATTTTTGCAAAAATCCCCTGCTGGGGTCGAGTCTGGTGCTTCTGCCTTCTTATGGCAGGCTTGGTGTTCTAGACACAATGTAGCTTTCCAGGCCTCGGAATTCTCTCTGGCTTTATTCCATTGCTACCATCTCACCTACCCTAGGAACTTTCTGTTCCGGGCCGTATAATCCGAGTAACAAGTAACCTGGGCGGCTATGAAAAATAGCATTGGCGCCATAGGGCCTTTTATACTTTCCAGGTTAACCATAATAGTGGGGCAACACAAATGCATTCTACAGTTTCCATGTGGACAAATCTCTCTCTCTCTCCCCCCCTCGCTAACCAGGATCCTGGAGGGTGCTGGTTAGTGTCTCTTCTAATGCACCAAAGAATGTGTCTGCCAGCATGTACTGGCGTGGGTTTTCTGTGTCAGGCAGGGGCAGTGAGATTTGTCGGATCGGCAGGGGCTGAGGAGCGGCCGTGAGAGGAGCCAGCGGTACGTCTGGCGGTTTAGCTGGTGGGCGGCTTTGCGGGTCTCCTTTCCAGATTTTTAATTGTGAGCAGTGGAAGAACTTATTCCATGTGTCCCCGCCCTTCCGTGGGATCGCCACCTTGTACACGGCGGGGCTAATTCGCTCTACTATGGGGACCGGACCTGCCCATTTAGCGGTGAGGGCATGCTGCTTACGGGAGAACTTGCGGTACATAACCTCTTGCCCTGGGTCCCATACCTGGGGGTTGCGCACCCATCCTAGCTTTTTGTCGACTGCCAATTGGCTGTAGCCGAGCATTTTGGCAACATGTAAATGTATGCGCAGGAGTTCACTTAACAGTTCTGCGACCCACAGGTCGTTGGCTACTTTGGGCTCCATGTCGGCAGGCATGTCGGATTCCATCCAGAAAGCTTCTGGGAGACGCATTTTCCGACCGGTCATCACCATGTGTGGTGAATAGCCGTGCTTAGCTGTTGTGCCTCTAATTGCCATCAAAATTATGGGGAGCTTGTCGTCCCAATCCTTTCCAGTGGACCGCACCATCTTCCGAAGGGCCTCCTTCAGGGTGTGGTTAGTCCGCTCGATGGCACCTGAAGACTGGGGGTGGGCAGCTATGTGGAATCATTGCTGGATTCCGAGCGCCTTGCACAGCTGCTGTGTGACGTCACCAACAAAATGGCTGCCTAAATCACTGTCTATGACTCTAGGGAGCCCCCATCTGGTGAAGATGTTGTTGAACAAAAGTTTGGCCGTTGTGGCGGCAGTGTTATTTTTGCAGGGGAACGCCTCGATCCATTTTGAAAATGGATCGATGACCGTAAGGCAGTGCTTGTTACCATGCTTAGTCAGGGGGAGTGGGCCTATGAAATCTATCTGGATGCGTGCCCAGGGGCCCTCAATTCGTTGGTGGCAGATAGGAGCTTTTGGACCGGAGGAATCCGCGTTGACCATGGCACACGGAAGGCAGTTATCCACCCATATGGAAACGTCCCTTCTGATGCCCGGCCACCAGCCAGTATCCCTCACATGCTCAAAAGTTAACTCCTTCCCTCTGTGCCCTTGTTCATGTATGAACTGAATGAGGTCGCTGCGCACCTCTACCGGCACGATCCAGTGACGGTCGCCATTGCTGTCAATGGCCCAGACTACTCCTTCAGACTCCAAGATGTGGTATTTCCCTGTAGGGTCTTTACCAGCAGCAAGAAGTGCCATGATATCTGAGTCATTCTTTTGCAACTCGCCTAAATCCACAAAAACTGGGGGCATTGGGTCCCTGTTGTGTTCTGCCTTGGCTCTAAGCCTGGTGGTGACTGCCTGGACTGGCTGCGGGGTGGTGTTAACAATGACAGGCAGGAAAGCGGCCTCTTTGGCCAGCTTGTCAGCGGCATCGTTCCAGAAAGCAATCGCAGTGTCCATTTTCTGATGTCCCTTTACATGTGTGATATGGGTAGGTGCAGTTCTTTCTCGGAGGAGAGCCACACTATCGAGCCACACTGGTAGGTGTGCTATTGGCTTTCCTTCGGAGTTTTTCCACTCCTGCTTTTCCCAGTGCGGCAGCCACACTGTTGCAGCTTTCGCTGTCCAGTCAGAATCGGTGTAAATTGAGAGGGGGCAGTCTCGCGGCTCGTGCTGAAGGACGGCACGCAGGGCTGCCACCTCAGCGGCTTGACTGGAGTGTGGGCGCACGGCTTCTTGGATAGTAAAACTATCATGCACTCGGATGGCACCGAACCCAGTGTGCGGGGTTCCGTCTACATGGAAGGAGGAGCCATCACAGAACCAGCAAACAAAACCTTTTTGCCGGGCTTCCTCGAGAGGCTCTCCCCATGTAGCGGGCCAGGGAATGTGTTCTAGGACTGGTAATGGGCACTCATGTGCCTCCCCCGTAATTAGTAACCCATAAGGGGCAGGTGGCTCTTTTAGCTCTTTCTTATATTCAATGCCCTTATTGACTAACGCTAGAGTCCACTGGGCAATGCGGGCGTTTGAAACCTGCCCATTCTGAACCTTTCCGGAAAGAATGTACTTCAGGGGTGTGTGCGTGGTTTGGACTATAACCTTGGCACCTCCTATGATAAACTCCCAATGCGTCAGGCTCCAAACCAGAGCCAAGCAAACTTTTTCACAGGGAGTGAATTTCAGTTCGGCTGCAGAAAGATTTTTAGAGGCATACGCTATGATTCTTTGAGTCCCATTCTGCATTTGGGTGAGGGTGGCTCCAATGCTTCTCTCTGAGGTCGCTAATTGGATGTAAAATGGCTGACTTACGTCAGGATGTGCAAGTGCGGGTGCAGAGGCTAGGCTTTGCTTGAGGCTAAAGAACGCTTGTTGTTGCTCTGGGCCCCAGTGCCATGTGGCATTCTTCTTGAGGAGCGCGTAAAGAGGGCGCGCTTTGTCCGCGAAGGACTCAATGAAATCCCGTGAAAAGTTATACGTCCCTAAGAGTGCTCTTAGCGAATGGATGTCTGTGGGGGCTGGCAGTTTCGCTATGGTCTCTAGCCTTTGAGCGTCCGGAGTCCGGCCCTCTGGTCCCAATGTTAGGCCAAGATATTTTACTGTTGTCTGTACAAGCTGCGCTTTGTCCCGGCTTGCCTTGAACCCGGTTTCTTGGAGGAGATTGAGCACCTCTCGAGTGATTTCCTCTACGTGCTCTCGAGTAGATGCGTGGATTAACACGTCATCCACATACGAGAGGACATGGTCTCTAGAGCCAGGTTGGAGGTGTTCCCACATCTGCACAACGTGTGCATGGCATATGGCCGGGCTGGAATGGAAGCCCTGTGGGGTTCTCATGAAAGTGTATTGCTGGCCTCTGAAGGTAAATGCGAATTTGTACCAGCATGACTCATGGAGTTTTATAGAGTGAAATGCATTAGCCAAATCTATCACACTATAGTATCGCGAGCCTGCTGCAATGGCCGCTAGAATTTCATTGTATTTTGCTACGACTGGCGCCACTGGGGGTGTTGCTGCGTTTAAGGCTCTGAAGTCGACCGTCATCCTCCATGTGACTCCGTCCGCTTTAAGAACGGGCCACAGGGGAGCATTGCAGATGGACTGCATGGGTCTAATTACATTCCACTTGAGGAGACCTTCGATGGTCTTGGCTATTCCAATTTCTGCCTCTATTGGATAGCGATATTGTCTTTGTGGCGGGGGGTCTTTGCCTTCGATAAGCACGCAGGCATTTTTAACTGTGCCGCACTCCGCTTTGTCAGAAATCCACACCTCTGGGAATTCTTGCACCCAAGGGTCTGTTTGCACTGGATACACGGGCAGTGGGGCTTTTAGGGCCGCACACCTATGGATGGCATTGATAAAGTCAGGGCCCCCTGGAACTTTCCACAGGAGACCATTGGCTAAATCAATTGTTACCCCATGGTCGCGAAAGAAATTGGTTCCTAGAATCCCATCGTCTTCTCCCTGATTGTCGCAGGCAACCACCTTGGTAGAAAGTTTTCCCACAGTTAAGGGAATATCTTTCCATACCCTAGCGGTATGATGGCCTCCGGCAAATCCTTGGAGAGAGATGGTGTTTTGTGTAAGCTGACCTTCCTTAGCAAAATTAGGGTGTAAAACCGTAGTTGATGCCCCAGTGTCTACCAAAAGAGTTGCAGGCTTCTTAATTTTCCCGGGAGCCCCTATGCCTCCTAGGACCGTCGGTCTTCCCCAGGAGTCTGGCTGAAGCTGTGCCAGTGCTCCTTGCGGAAGTGTGCGGGGCTCCGGGCATCCCTAGTGAAGAGACTGGTCGGGTGACGTGGTAACTTCCTTAGTCGTGACCACAGGGGCCATGGGGGCGCTGTTTTGCAACTCACTGTCGGCTAAAGCCCTGAAGAGTGCTGCATTTGGCTGTTTATCAAATTGGTTCATGTCGAACCCTCTCTCTTTTAATTCCATCCAGGCATTCCATCGTAACTCGTCCATGTATTGCCCCCCCCTTGGTGCCAGTCCTGCCGCGGTCCATTGGGGCCGGGAGGCTGTTGGGGATTCTGTACTGGTTGCCCATTTACGGGTCCAGCTTGTTGTGGGGCATTTTGGGGTGGCATTTGCGGAGCCGATGGCTGGGCGGGCTGCCAATGTGCTTGGGCAGGTGCCTGGTAGTTCCGGTTACCGCCTCTATATTTTCCTCGGTAACCTCCTCGGCCACGGTTACTGGATTTATAATTATTATTGTAACTGTAGGGCTGCTGGTAGCTTTGCTGCGCATTATAAGTCTGACCTTTCTGGGGTTGCGCCACATTGTACTGTGAATGTTGGCCATTATTAGCATAGGTAATGCTTTGTATTAGCTCTTCGTCCTCTTTGTATTTTTCTTTAAGCTTTCTGGGTACCTTGGGAACTTTTATGGCGCCTGTGCTTCTCAGCAACGTGACCACTCTCCTGATCTTAATCAGTAGTGGGTCCCAATCCATATCTGTGGGGACGTCTATGTTTAATGCCAGCTGAGTCGGGGGGTTGAAACCTTTTAGCAATGCATCTTTGAATGCTTTGTCATTATAGTCTGGAATTCCATCATCGTCCAGATCTACCTTTTCAGATAAAATGCCTAACAGTTGTTTTCTGGTGATATAGATCTCGGGGTCCTCAGTTGGCCCTTGTTGGTCCATCACAAAATGTGCTTCTAACGACTGGTCGGGGGTGAGATGCTCTAAGACTCCCCGCATCCAGGTATACTGGTCTTCTTTATTCAGCATTTTGGCTGCTATGGCTGCGTTAATGGTCGCCAAATCGACCCCTGTAGCGCACCTTCTGGCTACGACCGAGAGGTCTTCGCCATTCAGGCTGCCGTAGGCAGTGGCTACCATTGCTAGCCAGTTCAAAACATTGTCTTTGGTGAGGGGGCCGACCCGGTCGGCAATGGCCTTAGCTTCCTCCGGCTTCCACACTCTAGATTCGGTGATAACTTTCACCGTAGTATTATTGCCCACTCTCGTGGTTTGCTCCCTGGTCATGACCGGATTCACTGGGTGTGCATCAGGGGTTTCCAGGGATGGGGCCGAAAAATGACCGGTAGGTACATCCTCGCCCTCAGCGTCCTCTGGGTCCCTAAGACCTCCTGGGTGAATTGTGTTGATAACTGCCTCTCTGATGCCGAGCTTCTCTCGTAGTTTGCTGATCTCTTTGTGGCAAGCCTCATGGTTGGCTTGGACGTATCGCTCCTTTGCCTGGTCGGCCAGGTAGCGAGCCGCTTTTCGGGCAGTTGCGAGGTCATCAGAAAGTCTGGCGACCTCCGCCTCTGCCTTGGCTGCCCTCTCTAGTGCCTGCGTGGCAGCTTTCTTTGCCTCTTGGGCTGAGCTAGCAAGCCCTGCCTTCTCTAGCATGAGGTTCATGTGTTCCGTCCTCATGTGGACTAGCTCATCCTCCTGTTGCTCCACTAGAGCCTCTACATCATTTTGATGTCCCTCTTTAAGGGAATCAATCTCCTTACGAGCTATTGCCAGCTCGGTCTCCGTCCTGTCAAGTTTGTCACAAACCGTACTAAGTTGCTCTTCCTTGTCTTGCAACTCCTTTCGATGCGCCTCTCTAATGGCCTTGACTTTAACATCGAAGTTCTGGGAATTTTGCTCTATCTCTTGTTTTAGCCTTTGAATGGTGGCATTGGATTCCTGTAGCGCTAGCAGAAATGCCCATGCTCCAGCCCGGTCTTTAGCGGCTGTGCTTCTATGTTTCTGCTCGCAGTACGCTTGATAAGCGTCTCGAGCGGCTTGGAGAGGATTCTCCTTTTTAAACGCTTGTGGTGCCCAAGGGTTTAAACCCTTCTTTGTGACCCATTTCTCGAGTCTGGGCAGATCCTCAACTGTGCGGATCTCCATGGAAGCGGTAGAAGTTGCGTCCGCCATTTTACGGTGTGCTTTTTAACCTTCCTAGGTTCCCTAACACTATTTTGCCTCGTGGGCGAGGTGAGCTTGGCTCGGTTACCCTCGTGGACCGTGAGTTTTGGTTTTTGGCAAAGGTGGGGTCCACGCCCTTGCCTCCGATGACCAAAAACGTTAAAATATGAGATTTTTCGGTGAGGTCTCTGCCTCCACCTCGGCTATTCTCATCAACCCTTTAATTGGAGTTTTGGATAGTGGGCTTGGCCTAGACCTCACTTCCTAACTGGATAACTCTCTTAAACCAGTATTTGGGTTTTGGACACCTATCCTGCCGGGATAACCTCTATAAACCCGGGAAGGCTTCAGGAAAACCTCCGACCTGGATCCTTGGAGTAATATACTCCAGCGAGCGGACCTCTTTGCTCACTTTAATTCTACGCTCTGATTGGCAAAGCTGAGAGGGACGGGGAAATGGGCTTCCAGACGTCTCTGGAGGACTTTTAAGACTTTGCTGCGGCTCCTCTTAGTTTTTGGTTATGGCTGCCTGCGTGGGGTGGTGTGTTGCGGTGCAGTGTGGTGCAATTCCTAACACCCTACACTGTCGTTCTCAGTTCCCACCCGCAAGATAGACCGAAAGATAGGCTTCGAGATAGCCTGTAGGACTTCGAGTGGGAGGGCCCTTGCGTTCGAGTTACCACGGGTTATAGCGGCTAGACCTCGCCGTGGGCTCGGGGCGGCTACCCTCGCGGTTCCTTAGTGCTTATGGCATAGAACCTCCACCTGAAGGAGAGAAGGGGGGAAAAAGCCTCCCACAATAAAGTGCTCACTAGAGCCAAGCATACAAGAGCTTCCACTCACACATGTGTGTGTGCAGTGTTCTGAGCTTCTTCGCTCTTCACTGGAAGTTTGCAGCAGTTTCTTCCTTATGTCTGGTTGCCGGAATGAAGCACGTGTCGACACTCGTGCTCATTCAGACAAGCAGGACCAATCCCGGGCCGAGCCCCCACTTCTGTTGGGCGAAATGCTCTCTAGGGGTTGAGCACTTTGCCACAGGTATAACCACCTTTGGGATCTTTTGGTCTGTGTCTACGAGGAATGGGCTGCCGCGGTAACCTCCCAGTGAAGAGGCGAGAGACAAGACTCAGAATAATATTTGGTTTACTCAATAACAGTCTCAATCAGCAAATACAATTCACACACACATTCATCAAGATCTAGGAATAAAAGATAGATAAAGCACAGTTGCATGAGCAGGTATACGTTGGTTTGTTGAGGGCAATATTTACCTCCAAGGCACAGTTCCTAAAGGCTTCCAGCGAGTGGGGTAAGGTAGGGTAGGAAGAATGGAAGAAGGGACACGCGGTCTAGACCAGCTAGCAGCACGTGTATAATTCCAGCGGCCGACTGGAACGAAGCGAGGCAAGGGTTCGGGTACAGGATGAGGGCATAAGAGGATAAAGCAGACAGACAGAGGTCATGGTTTCAGCAGCAGCAAGGTGGGGGGGGTGTAGCAGAGCCAGACGAAGCAGCCCAGAGGCCGCGTTTTTATAGCGTCTTGGGTGCTGGGCGGAGAAGGCCAGGCGGTGTACACCTACTGACCCTCCCAGCTGGCTGTGTCAGTGTCAGTTTCAAATCTTATTGGCTACGCTGTCCGTTGGATACCTGAGGGCTGGGCAGAGGAGGCTGGCTGGCAGGCAGATGGTGTCTCCAGGTAGCTGATGGCCCTGGCATTGTTGTGTGTATGGCTCTCCTATTGTCTGGGGTGGGGAAGGCACTTAATCCCTTCATGCAAATGACTGGCAGAGGAAAAGTCCTTTGTCTGCTGTATGGCCCTTAATCTGTGTAGGTGACATGCGGCAGGTATGCAATGGAGTCCCTCAGAGTAAAAAGACAGCTTTTTCCTTCCTTCTGGGCTTCTCCCTTGGCATCCATTTTACAGTCTAACAAGCACACAAGCCATGTGGCAACAGCAAACAGTCCATAGCAAAGCCCCATAATGGCGTAAGGGCTAACAGGGGTATGCGTTGGATGTGGTTTGTACTTATATTTAAAGCAGCCTCTGGCCAGCTACTGTATCTCAAGTTTTTCCTAATTCCGAAGTAAAGTATGAGCTGAAATCACTACACTATGCTTCAGTCTCAGTACTTCATACTGACGACGAGGATGAGATCCTGATGAGTGAGCCTGACTCCGACTCCATAGCCGAGAGCAACGCACCACACACCAATCTCCAGGACACCGTGCCCTGCACCGCTCCAGCTCCTACAATCATGGCTGCCACTCCGGAACAAATATCCACCTACAATACAGTGCATCCCAAACTCTGGGAAGCCTGGGTTGAACAGCTGAAACACTTTTTCAAGATCCAGAAAACAGAAGAGGCCAGTTTGAAGAAATCCTGGCTGCTAAGCACATGCGGAGTCACCACGATCTGCTTGGTCCAGGACCTTATCACCCCAAAAACCTTGGAAGCAGCCACCTATGATGATTTGGTAAAAGCCCTGATGGACTACTTCACGCCAAAGCCCTCCAATGAGATGCGGATGGACTTCATGGCGCACACCCAGAGGTCCGGAGAATTGGCCACCGATTTCCTAGCTGACACCTGTCGGCTAGCAATTGATTGTGAGTTCCCGGCCATCGAAGGCACCCTCCTGAACCAGTTCATTTGGGGGGTCCAGGAACTGAAACTGAGAAGGAAGCTCATCAGCCTGGAGGAACCCAAGATCGACAAGGCACTCTGAGCAGCTACCACTTTTGAGAAATCCCAAGTCCCCACCGCACACCAAGCCATCAACACCCAAGAATCTGACATTTCGGACAATGAGGAAACTCACCAGGTACGGCATCCGGTATGGCCTGATGTGTGCAAGTCAACCCCTCCAGTCACCTGGCCCTCGGCTCAAGTGCCTGCCAAGTCCAGCGCTCCTATGCCCTGTGCAAGCTGCAGGGAAGACCACGAGCACCAATCCTGCCGGTTCCACGATGCCATCTGCCAGACCTGCAGAAAAGCTGGCCATCTTGCACATGTCTGCCACTCCCGGGGACTCGCCAGAGGTTGACCACACACTAGGAAGCAACGTATCTTCACACCCTGACCATCAACCACCACCAGCATCAGGTACCGAATTTGCCCCCTGATGCCCTCAACAAAATGTATGTAACCATAATGATAGAGGGGTCCCCCTGTAAAATGGAATTGGACACTGAGTCTTTGTTCTCTATCATTTCGGCAAAGACCCTGCAGAGGCTCTGCCTGAGGAGGGGACCCTTCCTGAAGAAACCACTGGGCCTGTCTCTACGGGACTTCCAAAAAAACCCAGTGGCCATCAGGGGTTGGGGCAAATTCAAGGTCCAATATAAGGACTTTGAGGGGGTGTTGGATCTGCTGGTGATGGAAGGGTGGCTTGCGAGCCTACTGGGACTTTCTTGGTTTGGGCCCCTGGGGTTTGGAGTCACGGGGGTCAACCATGTGCGGCTGCAGGACTTTAACACAGTCTGTGATGAATTTCTGGGGGACTTTGATGGCATGCTCGGCCGCTACACCGGTCCCCCGGTTACACTTGATTTAAACCCCAACATAAGGCCCATCAGAATGAAATCCAGGTGACCCCCATTTGCGCTGCAGCCCAAGATTGAGGCAGAATTAGATTGCCTAGTAGCACAGAGAGTGATAGAGCCCGTTCTGCATGCCTGATGGGAAACACCCATAGTCACCCCAGTTAAGCCGAATGGTGATGTCCAGATTTGCGTGGACTATAAATGCACACTGAATAAAGTGCTGCAGGACCATGCCTGCCCAGTGCCGGTTGTCAGCCATGTGCTGCGCTCACTAGCGGGTGCCTGGGTCTTTGGGAAACTGGACCTGGCACAAGCATATCAGCAGCTACCGGTGGACGAGGCCACCACTGAGGCCCAGACCATAGTCACCCACTAGGGAGCTTTCCGAGTTCGCAGGCTGCAATTTGGGTGAGTGTGGCTCCAGGGATTTTCCAAAATCTGATGGACTGTCTCCTCAAAGGCATCCCCAGAGTCCAACTGTTTTTTTATGATGTTTTAATTGCGGCGCCCAACTCCACAACCTTCGCGACACGGCTCCGGATGGTACTCCAGTGCTTCAGCAAGGCAGGACTGAAGGTGAAACATGAAAAGTGTCTCCTGGGGGTGCCACAGGTGGAATTTCTGGGGTTTGCGGTCAACTCTCAGGGCATCCACCCCACACTGGACAAGGTCCATGCCATCATGAATGCCCCTGCTCCCTCCTCCAAAGCCGAACTGCACGACTACCTATATGGCCAGGCCTTCACCATGGTCATGGACCACAAGCTGCTGCTGGGTCTCTTGGCCCCTGACCGCCAGACCCCACAGATGCTGTCTCCCCAGGTACTACGCTGGTCCATATTTCTGGCCAGCTACCAGCATATACTGGTTCACCCTGGGAAACCGATGGGCCACGCTGACGCACTAAGCCATCTCCCCCTGCCGTCTTGTGACCCCGATCCATCCCCCACACACCACATCGCCCTGCTGGAGGACCTGCCCAACCATCTGGTTCAGGTCTCTGAGGTCGTGAGGTTCACCGGCCGAGATTGCGTCCTCTCCCAGGTCTTGGACTGGGTGGGGAGGGGGTGGCCCACCGGTCCAGTGGGACAAGAGTTCTCTTCTTGAAGGGATGAACTGTCTTTGCACAAAGGGTGCCTGCTCTAGGGCAGCAGGGTAGTGGTGCCCGCACCTCTGAGAAATAGAGTAATCACAGCTCTGCACGAAAATCACCTGGGGATCGTAAGAATGAAAGCCCTGGCCCGGAGTTATGTGTGGTGGCCAGGTCTTGATAGTGAAATTGAAGACAAGGTGAAGTGTGCCAGAAGTGCCAGGAGTGACAATCAGAGCCACCGAAGGCACAAACCATGGGCTAGGCTCCACCTGGACTTTCGGGGTCCTTCCAAGGACAAATATTCTTTATCTTGGTTGATGCAAACACAAAGTGGTTGGAGGTGGTCCCAATGCCCTCTACATCATCTCGTTCAGCCTTTCGTGCGATGTGGCGGATCTTTAGTACTCATGGGATACCAGACTCCCTAGTGATGGACAATGGCATGGCCTTCACCTCCATGGAGTTCCAGGAGTTCATATAGTATTATGGGATCAGGCACATCTGCTCGGCTCCTTTTCACCCTGCCACCAACAGCCCAGACAAGTGCACGGTCCGAACGATGAAAGACTCCTTGCATCGCATGGACCAAGGGGACTGGGACTACAAGCTGGCGGCCTTCTTATTCAGCCAGCGAATGACACCCCATTCCACCACGGACCACTACCCAGCGGAGCTACTCATAGGAAGGTGACCAAGCTCCCGGCTAGACCGCCTCCATCCAGATAGGGCCCTGGAGCACAGTGCTGCCACGGAGGATCAGGAAGCTTCCCAAAGGTTCTTTCCAGGAGACCCAGTGTACTCCTGGAACTATGCCTGAGGCCCCGCATGTGACCCTTCCTAAATCAAGTAGCAACATGATAAGCAAACAAGAAACATGCTGACCAGTCTCCTACAACAATCCAGTGCATCTTTTGTTATCTGTACCATTTGCTCAGCTTTCCTGTTAGTCTTGTGAGTGCTGGGGGCCTTGCGAGGCACAATGGTGATAGTTCAGGTTATGTCTGGCACAGTCTTGGAATTCTCCCGATGTGAGCATACCACCATTATCTGAAATGATAGCGTCTAGCACTCTGTGAGTTACAAACAATTAATGAAGAGCTGTTATGACAGCGGTTGATGTTAGGGCTGGAACAATGGTTCCTTCAAGCCATTTTCTGTATGAGTTCACAACAATTTAAAAGTACTTGTCTATAAAAGGTTCAGCAACTTGTGATCAGGACATCTGGGATTTGTGACCAGAAAATTTGGGTCACTTCCTATTGGAAGACTGATTCCTAAAGATTATAGGGAGGGGGTAAGTTGACAGGTGCTGCATAACCCTTTATCCTTGTGTATCCCTGGCCATCAGACATAGCTTCTGGACAGTGCTTTCATCTGCATGACACCTGTGTGTGCTGTGTGTAATGTTGACAGTATAATCTTACATCCTGCTGTTGGAATTCCAGCCTAATTTCCCTATGGGAAACAACATTTATGAGCAAATAGTTCTTGCAAATGTGATCATAATAGTCTGAATTCTTCAGTCAGTTTCTTATAGGGCTATCCCCTCTGTGCTCATTGGAGAACATGTGTCAGGGTAAGATCTTTTGTAATCATCCCTTCCAACCTGTGTATCACAAAGAGGAGTTTCTGACATTTGGCTTCCTGTTGAGGGAAGATTGGGGGTAGAGACTCAAAGGGGGCCTGGAGAGATTGGCCTGAAAGTTGGGCTGGCCCAGTACTAAACTGCCAGATTACCCATCTGCTGGAGCCCAAAGGTACAATGCTACTGTCACCAGGATTATGCAATATCACACCCTAAATTTCTATTTTGTGAGTGACTTATTTTATTTGCTCAGTTTAAACCACGTTATTCTCCCCATGGGGACCCAAAGGAGCTCAGATTATTCTCCTGTTCTTTATTTAACCTTCACAACAATGCTGTGAGGTAGATCAAGATGGGTAGCCATGTTATTCTGTCTGTAGCATCAGAAAAGTGTAAGAGTCCTATAGCACCTTAAAGACTAACAAAATTTGTGGTAGGGGCAGGAGCTTTCGTGAGTCATTTCTTCAGATACAGCTAGAATGTGAGTCCATCTGTTCTATATATTGGAAAGTGGAGTGATTTCAGATGCCGAATGACTTTGGCAGGCAAATGACAATATAAGATATGATGAAATCAGCATTGGTAATGAGACAGGAAACCTAGGTCTCGGTTCAATCCAAGTGGATGCATTGTCGAGCTTCATTATCAGTTGCAATTCAGCAGTCTTTCTTTCTAATCTCCCTTTGAAATTCCTTTGTAAAAGAACTGCTACTTTTGGGTCAGCAGTTGAATGTCCTGGAAGGTTAAAATGTCACCCCACTGGTTTTTGAATGTTCTGATGTCAGACTTATGTCCATTAATTCTTTGTTAAAGGGACTTGTCTGTTTGTCCAATGAAGAGAGTGGAAGGGCATTGCTGGCATGTGATAGCATAAATCCCATTAGAGGATGAGCAGCAGTAGGAACCTGAGATAGTATGGCTGATGTTGCTGGGTGCAGCAATGGTGCTGATGGGTCTATATGTGAGCAAAGTTGGCATCTTGGTTTGTTGCAGGCCTTGGTACCAGAGTCCATGTTACTGGTAAATACTTTATCATTGTGGGTGAGAAGTTGTTTTAGGTTAGCAAGCTGTCTGTAAGCAAGAAAAGGTCGCCCCCCCCAGTGCCTATGTGAGGGAAGTGTCACTATCCAGCAAGGGCTGTAGGTTATTAATAATGCATTGAACTGGCTTGAATTGTGAGCTGTAGGTGGTGTTCTGTTGTCATTTTCTTTGGGCTTGTCTTGTAGCAAGCTGTCCCTTTGTATCATTCTGGCTTTTCCAATTTTGTTAGCCTGTGAGGTAGGTTAGGCTGCAAGTGTGTGACTGGCCCAAAATCATGCAGCAAGCCTCCATGGCAAAGTAGGGATTTAATCTCGGGTCTACTAAATCCTAGTCCAACATTCTAACCGCTATACAATACTGGCTGTCACAATGCTGGTCTGGGTATAAGAACATTTGTTGCAATCTCTGCTTCCCACAGCTGATCTTTGATTTGCATGCTCTGTCTTTGTGGCTCGTGTTCTTGAAATGAAGCACAGCACTTGACATTCTTAAAGCTGTATTCACTCTGTTTAGGCTTCCACTCACAACCTAAGCATGTATATATAGGACTTGGTTTACATGGCTCTGTTGATGGGGATGCAAATTGCTGAGGTCGCTGGCAATGATAGTTTTTCTGCTCATTTGGAAAGGCATGGTAGGATATCTATGACAAATTTCTTGTTAGCAGAGTGTAGATATGCAGTAAAGTGAAGCACAAACTGTTTAAAGAATAAAGTTGGTTTATTAAGAATACAACAAACTTTGTAAGAAAGAGGAGGAAAAAAGAGAAGTCTGACTAACTAGCTAGGAGGAGAGCCAGCAACTAAGAGTTCTTAGCTGGAGTGGGAAAAGCCTAACTGAGCCAATAAGGAGACAGGAAGGAGACTATTTGAAAATAGTAGGAAGTCCCTGATCTCACTATGCTAGCTAGCTACCCCTGTAGGATGTTCTTATCTTCTTTTCCATGCACAATAGACCTTGTATATTCCAACACCCCTTCTCAAGTTCTAGTGTGCAAAGTCCACAAAATTCATCTTCTTGCATACTCTCAAATTTCTCATGTGGATGCAGCTTGGTAAGTGTATCTGCAAACATATCTTTTGTAGGGCAATTCTCCAATTCAACAAGCCCTTCATTCTGCATCATATTTGGCTTTGAATATCCATTTGCATCCTAGTGCCCTCTTTCCAGGAGGTAGTTCTGTGAGTGTCCATGTTTGAGTTTTGATTAGGGATTCAATCTCCTCTTCTGTAGCCTTCCTCCATCTTTCTGTTTGGCCGGTAGGCATTCTTTTTATATCTTCCCATGTGGAAGGTTCAGTTACAGCCTCTGTCTTTGTCAGGTAGGAGAGTCTTCTCAGTGGTACTTCCTTGTTTGCTGTAGTTGATTGTCTGACATCTGGCTCTGCAGCCCCTTCTGGTTCTTCTGGCTCTGCAGATGTGTCATCTGTACAGTCCATGGTGCTCAGTTGCACTGTTTCTGGTTGCTGTGCTCTATTTTCTTCTGTTGGTGTGGATTCTCTGATATCCACTTGTTCTGTATTTGTAGATTTTTCTTTCTCGTCAATGTAGACTGTTGCAGTTGTTTACAGTCTCTGTTTTTGGGTTAAGGATTCTGTATCTTTTATGTCCCAGTTCATATCCTACAAAAATACCTTGCGCAGTTATCAGATCCATCTTGCTGTTTCTCTTTGGAGATGTAGGTTAAAGTTCTTGACCCAAATACTTTCAAGTGGTTCATGCTCAGCTTGTGCCCATACCACAGTTCATAGGGTGTGCTTCTGGCACCTTTTATAGGCACTCTGTTCTGTAGATAGGTAGCAGTGTTGATTGCTTCTCCTCAGTAGTTCTCAGGTAGCTCTGGATCTTCAAGCAGCATGGATCTGCACATCTCAGTCAGGGAGCAATTCTTCCTTTCCACTACCCCATTCTGTTCTGGAGTGTATGGTACTGTAAGCTGATGTTCTGTTCCTTGTTACATTATAGTTCCTCATGTCATGTCCCACGTATTCTCCTCCATTGTCGGTGCGAATTGCCAGTGGTTTTCTCTGGAATCTGTTGCTGACCATTGCAACATATGCCTTAAATTTCTCCAATACTTGACTTTTCTCTCTGATCAAGTAGGTTACTGTTTGTTTCCATTAGGGGTCTCAGTCTTCATTGGACCACAAACATCACTATGTATCAGCTCCAGAGGGCACTGTGTTTTGCTTGTCTCATGGCTCTTACTGAAACTAGGTCTGGTTTCTTTTGCTCGAATCCAATGCATAGTTTCTTTCAATAGTGCACTTGTTTATCTGTATGCCCTTAGTCAAGTTCTGGCTTTCAAGCTGGGCAATAGCATAATTATCTCCATGTCCTAAACATCTATGCCTTACCCAGGATCATTTTTTGTGATTGCAATGTTTAGTTAAGTTTTTAAAGCATACAAGTCCTGATGCACTTTCCCAGTTGCAATCAATTCTTCCTTTTGCTCAGGGCTTTTTTTTGTAGAAAAAGCCCAGCAGGAACTCATTAGCATAATAGGCCACATGCAACAGCAGCAACTCATTAGCATATTAGGCCACACCCCTGACAACTCAGCTCATTAGCATATTAGACCACACCCCCATGTAACCAGAAGTGTGGTCATCCAGCCACACCCAGCTTTTGCTTCTTATTCTGTTTACCTTGTTTATTGTCAAAACCCAGGGCTTTTTTTGCAGCAGGAACGCCTTTGCATGTTAGGCCACACACCCCTAATGTAGCCAATCCTAATGAGTTTCTGCTGTTGGGTGTGACCTATTATGCTAATGAGTTCCTGCTGGGCGTGGCCAACTCGGAAGCCAGCCGGAACTCCGTTCCTGTGCGTTCCTGCCCAAAAATAGCCCAGCTATGACCATTCCTCTTTTGGAAGTACTCTTATAGAAATCAGGTTGTTTTCTAATTGTGGCACAGACAGACAATTTTCAATGAGGACCTCTCTGATTTATTCATCTGGGAGCTTGCATTTTACTGTTCCTGAGCCAACCCCTTCTGCAATTGGAGATTTATTTATTTATTTAATGACATTTATACCCCGCCCTCCCCGCAAACGGGCTCAGGGCGGCTTACATAAGGCCCCAAGTGCATTCAGTATACAAGTTACATAATACAAAATACAAATTTAAAACAGCTTAAAATCAGTTCTACGGATGCACATATAGACTCCTATCATCTTGCATAACAGGGGGGGAAGGCTGGGGAGATGGGAAGATGTTACTCCCCAGTGGTCTCTCTCTATAGAGAAGCGGTGGTGTCAGTGGCCGTGGCAGCTCCTACTCATAAGCCTGGCAGAAGAGCTCTGTCTTGCAGGCCCTGTGGAACTGCACAAGGTCCTGCAGGGCCCTGATCTCCTCCGGGAGCTCATTCCACCAGATAGGAGCCGCCACTGAGAAAGACCTGGCCCTTGTTGCTGCAAGCTTGGCTTCTTTAGGGCCGGGGGTCACCAGCCAGTGTTGCGACCCCGACCGAAGTGCTCTTTGGGGAATATATGGGGAAATGCGGTCCCTCAGGTAAGTCAGACCCTGGCCATGTAGGGCTTTAAAGGTAAGCACCAGCACTTTGAAGCGAATCCGGTATGCTATAGGCAGCCAGTGCAGTGCTTCCAGCACAGGTCGGATGTGCTCCCAGTCCAGGACACCCACCAACAACCTGGCCGCAGCATTCTGCACCAGCTGTAGCTTCCGGATTTGCAACAAAGGCAGCCCCATGTAGACAGTGTTGCAGTAGTCTAGCCTCAAGGTGACCGTTGCATAGATCACTGTAGCTAGGTCATTGCGGTCAAGGAAAGGGACCAACTGCCATATCAGCCGAAGATGATAAAAGGCCGATCTGGCAGTGGCCACCACCTGGGCCTCCATCGTTAAGGTGGGGTCCAGGAGCACTTCCAAACTCCTAACCTCCGAAGCTGGCACCAAAGGTGCCCCGTCAAAGGTTGGGAGTGGGAGCCCTAACCCCAATCTGGTCCGACTCAAGCATAGGACCTCCGTCTTCACCGGGTTTAACTTCAGCCTGCTCAGCCTGAGCCACCCAGCCACAGCTTGTAAAGCCTGGTGCAGATCTTCTGGGTCGGAGTCTGACCGGCCGCCCAACATCAAGTAGAGCTGGGTGTCATCTGCATATTGATGACACCCCAGCCCATGCCTCCGGGTAATCTGGGTGAGGGGGTGCATATATATGTTAAACAGCATAGGGGAAAGCACAGTGCCTCTGGGACTGTTGTTCCCCTAGCACTATCCTCTGTCCCCAACCTTGGAGAAACGAGGCAAGCCATTGAAGGGCAAGCCCCCTGATCCCCATGTCAGCGAGGCGGTGGGCCAACAGCTGGTGGTTGATCGTATCAAACGCGGCCGACAGATCTAACAACAACAGTGCCGCCACACCACCTCGATCCAGATGCCTACGGAGGTCATCAGTCAGGGCAACCAGTACTGTCTCTGTCCCATGTCCCAGGCGAAAACCAGACTGGAATGGGTCAAGGACAGAAGCGTCATCCAGATAACCCTGTAGCTGAACCGCCACCGCCTTCTCAATCAGTTTGCCCAAATAGGGCAAATTGGACACAGGCCGATAGTTGGCCAATTTGGTTGGGTCCAGAGTTGGTTTTTTCAAGAGAGGGCGGACCATCGCTTCCTTGAGTGCCTTGTGGAACCGCCCCTCCGAGAGGGACTTGTTAATAATCTCCCTCAGAGCACCTCGAAACTCCTTGTGGCCCGCTTTAATGAGCCAGGAGGGGCATGGGTCAAGGTCGCACATGGTTGGGCATACAGATACGAGTAACCTGTTGACTTCCTCCAGGCTGAGCTGTTCGAAGTATTCTAAACCCGGACCCGAAGATGCGCAAGGGGCCTCAAGTTCACTAACTGTATCAGCTGTGGCGGGGAGGTCGCGGCGGAGCGACAAGACTTTATCCGCAAAATAGCTCGCAAAGGCCTCACAGCCGATATCCAATTCCCTATCATTTTGTCTGCACTGTGGCAGAACCGTCAAAGACCGAATTGTTCTAAATAATTGGGCTGGGCGAGAGCTAGCGGACGCAACCCTGGCTGTGTAGAAATCCCTCTTCGCAGCCTTGACTGCCATCTCATAGGATCTCATAAATGTCCTATAGGATGCTCTTGTAGCCTTGTCGCAAGCTCAGCGCCACCGTCTCTCTAACCATCTTAACTCTTGCTTTACCAGCCGCAACCCCTGGGTATACCAGGGGGCCAGCCTAGAGTGAGGGTGCAGAGGGCGCCGGGGAGTGATCACGTTGATGGCTGTGGAAAGTCGACTATGCCAGTTGTCCACAAGCTCATCCAACGAACCGCCAGGGGGCATCAGTTCCCGCAGGGCCAGTTGAAGCCACATCGGGTCCATTTAGCTCCGCGAGCAAGCTAAAATCTGCTCGCCGCCTATACGTGGTCGGGGTGGGACATTCACACGGGCCTTCAGGGCATAGTGGTCTGACCATGGCCAGTCGACTGTAATCCCCATCGTGAAGATTAAATCAAGTGTGTGCCCGCCTGGTGCATAGGGGCCGATTGGGAGAGTCCCAGTGCCACCATGAATGTCACTAGGTCCGTAGCCCGGCTGGAGGTCACGTCATTGGCATGGATGTTGAAGTCACCCAAGTCTAGTAGCTTGGGGTGCTCCAACGCCCAGCCTGCTATGGCCTCCAGCAGGGACGGCAGGCAACTGGCTGGTGCATTAGGCAGATGGTACACCAGCCAGATTGCCACACTCTCCTTGGCCTCCAGCAACAAGCCGACACACTCTAAGCCCACAATCTCCAATGTAGGGAACGCCCTGAAGGAGTAAGCCTCCCGTAAAAACATCGCCACTCCTCTCCCCTGTCCCCTAGTCCATGATTGGTGTAGGACCGAGAACCCCGGTGGGGCAAGCTGGGAGAGCGCTACAGTCTCTCCCTCCCACACCCAGGTCTCAGTCATGCACGCCAGGTCAACTTGGTGTTCTATGACAAAGTCCTGAAGGACTGCTGTCTTGTTGTTAATAGACCTGGCGTTGCACAACACCAATGACAGAGGGGGATTACTAATCCTAGCCCCACTGCTGACTTCCTTTGGGATGGGACGCAGGCTGGAAGGATACCGAGGCCTTTTGTTTCTCAGCTTCCTTCCTTTGTCATTCTGCCTGGGCCCACCGCTATTCTTTCCCCTCCCAAAGAGCACCGGAATCTGCTGTACTAACATCGCTGCAACAGCCAGTCTACGCTAGAGCCCCAGACTGCCGCCAGCAAACTAACAAGTTGATCTCCTAATGCTGTTGTTGTAGCCCACTTCTCTCCCACTGTACCACAAATAATTTCACAATCTGCTATACCACTCAATTGACTCTACAATTGACTTATTTGTGCCAACAACCTATATCACCTTACAATTATGTATTTAAAACAGTCCACCTGGCACTCACAACCTCCAACATTCACCCCTTAAGCAGAAAACTCCTCCTTATTTCATTCAACTCATGCATCCAAACACTCATCCCTAGCCACTAAAGTCTACCATGGCCGGTTCAGTCCTCCTGGTTGAACCCACATCTGTCAGGGAATGTCAGGGAGCCCCAGTAGGATCGTCTCTCCACTCGTTGACTGATCTTCCGTGAGTCCTCCACTGGGGGCACCAGCTGCCCAGCTAGAGTCCCTGGCTGGTCTGCTGCAGGCCCACCACCAGGGGCACTTCGGCGCTGATCTCTCAGACCCTGGTGCTTCACCCTTTCCCTGGCTGCAGGCCAATCCCTTTGGGCCCTTAGGGGACTGCTGGCTCCTTCCAACCCACAGGCTCGGAGGCTGAGAATCACAGCCTGTCCACCGCCTCTATCTCGCAGCGCCCGGCAGTCCCCCTCCACTCCTGCCTGGCTCCTCACACCATCCTCCGCACCGGCGCCAACTTTGACGCCCCAGCTGGTCCACCTCCGCTCCCAGGTGCGTCAGTCCGCTGCTTGGGGATCCCAGCAGCACACCATCTGCCATCTGCCACACTTAGGTTGATTTCCCACAAGCGTTGCTCTGCGCTCGCTCTTCCCTTTTGCCCTGAAGATACATGTCAATTTCACACTAAGTGCTGAGTGGCTGCATTTTGCCCCGCAGCTTTGCGTGATTTCCCCCATGTCTACTCAATCCTCAAAAACCAGGAGTAGATGCGGGGAAAATCATGCGAAGCTGCAGGGCAGGATTGAGTAGACGTGGGGGAAATCGTGTGAAGCTGTGAAGCAAAATGCAGCTGCGCAGCACTTAGTGTTAAATTAACACGTACCTTTGGGGCAAAGGGAAGAGCGAGCATGGAGCAGCACTTGTGGGAAATCAGCCTTAATCTCTCTCTCCTTTCTTCATTTAGTATCTCAAAGAAGTCTTTATGTGCACACATGTGCATTGTGCATGCACTATCAAGTGTGACTTTTGGTAGCTCCTTGAGTCAATATAAAACACTTTTTTAAGGTGGCTGCTTGGAATTCTCCCCTTTTCTTTCTTTTGGAAAGGCACCCTTTTGCTTAATAGCATTGCAGTTTCTTTTAATGTGCCCTGATTTTTCACATAAATGACCAATTATTCTACTCTTGTTGTTTATATTTAGAGCTACTTGGTCAACATTTGTTTCAACTTTCTTGTTGGATTTCTCAAATTGTCTATGTTTGTATGTCTGCTCAAGTTGGTTTATTACTTCTGTGAGAGACAATTTTCCTAAGACTTTGGCAGGTAATTAATAGCAACACAATCAAGTCCTGATCTGTAGCCTCTTTCCCAACACTTCTTAACTGTTGAGTTAGACTAAGCATTTCATCTAAATGGTCATGCAAATTACCCCCTTCTGACATCTTAGTGCTAAACAGTCTCTTTTGTATGTAGAGCTGGCTTTTCAGAGATGAATTTACATAAGGCCTCTCCAGTTCAGACCATACAACCTTAGCAGTTTGTGTTTGAATCTCTCTTAAAACATCTCTACCAGTCAAATGTTTTATCATGGCTCCTCTCACCTTCTCGTTGTTAGCATCCTAGGCTTTTTGCTTTCCTTGATAAACATTTCCCAGTCGGGGTTTTTGAATGGTGTGCCACAGTCCTGTCTCTTTGTTTTCTCCTTCCATATCAAATAGTTGCTTTCTGTAAGCCTATCTAGTAGGTAACTGCTGGATTTTGCAGGAAGTTGTCATCTTTGTTCTTTCTTCTTTTCCCTAACTATCTTTTTTCTTTCGATCTTTTTTCTTTCACAGCTGAAGTGCTTACGCTGGGCCCAGAACCCTGTTGGCAGAGTGTAGATATTCAGTAAAGCAGAGCACGAGCTGTTTAAAGAATAAAGTTGGTTGATTAAGAATAGAAAAAAAATGTAAGGAAGAGGAGAGAAAAAGAGAAGTCTAACTAGCTAGGAGGAGAGCCAACAACGAAGAGTTCTCAGCAGGAGTGGGGAAAGCCTAACTGAGCCAATCAGGAGATAGGAAGGAGACTATTTGAAAATAGCAGGAAGTCCCTAATCTTTCTATGCTAGCTAGTATCCCCCTGGATGATGTTCTTGTCATCTTCTTTTCTAAGCACAATAGACCTTGCATATTCCAACATTTCTTTCACATTATGGCATGCTGCTTCAGCCACTAAGGCCTTTTCCTATTCTGTGGCAATGCTGGCTCAGAGAAGAGGTGCTGCTGCATTGTTTAGCATTAATTTCTCAGATTATACACTTACAAAGTAAACTGTCCAGGAGATCACCAAATCCCCCCAAATTTAGCAAATCAACATAGTTTGTGATGCTTTCACTGGCTTTCTAATTGCATTTGGAAAAAAATAAAACTTCTGCAGGATGGCAGATGGGTACACCCCCTGAAGAGCACTGCGCACAGCTGAGAAAAATCTTCTGGAGATCCCTGGTCTGAAAAACATCCGGCTGTCCTCAACCAGAGCCAGGGTTTTTTTTGGCCCTGGCTCTGGCCTGGTGAAACTCTCTGCCAAATGTCATCTGTGCCCTGCGGGACCTACTTCAGTTCTGCCGGGCCTGTAAGGCAGAGGTATTCTGTTAGGCCTATGGTTGAGGGCAGCAACATTTTTTAATTAGCCTGGCCTCTCTCCCATTTACTCTCCTTTGAGTTAAGGATAAATTGCTTCTAGATGCCATCTGGAATGGTTACTGAATTTGTTTTATTGGTTTTAACGCATTTCAATCTGGTTATGCTTGTATTTCTGAATGTTGTACGCCACCCTGAGCCTCAAGTATGGGGGAGGGTAGTTCTGAAATCAAATTTATCAATCAATCAATAAATGAATATGGGTTTGGGCAAAAATTTCCCTTCAGCAGGGTGATCAGTTCAACAGAAATTTTAGAGGCTGGTGGAGCAGATGCAGTAAAGAAGTGAGCAACAGCAAATATTATAGCCCCACAAATAAGACAATCACATAATTGTGCTTTGAGCTTTCTCTGTTGTTGGCTTCCAGATAGTAGCAGGATAACTTTTTAGTAGAAGAGTTCCAAGATGCTGGCTGACCCACATCAGAATCCTCTATGCAGCCTAAGGAAGCCATTTTAAACATAAAAACAACAGAGAAGGAAAACAACCACAAAAGATCTTCTATTCTGTGAGAAGCACAGAGTCTGGTCTGAGACTGAAGGTCTTACAGTTGCAGTCTTGCCTCTGCAGAAGACCATCCTATCTTTGTTGCCAGAACAGCACAGCAAGGGACATTTTTGCTCTTAACTGTAAAATACTTGTTCATTAAAAAAAAGAAACCAGATGAGACACTGGAAGTTCTATTGGTAGAACTCCCAAGCTTTTTTTTTTAATAACAAGTATGTAGGACTCCAATTTGGGTTGGGAGAACAGCAGAGGCATCAGGGTTAAGTCTAACTCTGTGCCCCACAGAGCTATATCAGGGCCTGTATGTTTGCTCCAGTGGGCCAAACAGCAGCTCTGTGAGGTCATTTCAGATCAGGAAAATAGTTCTGGGAAAGGCTTAACCTTCCCTCTATGCCATAATTCTATTCCAAATCAGGGTCCTACACATTTGCTTTAAAAGAAACCCTTGGAAGTTTACACTAACATCTCCAAGCATCTGATCTGGTTTGGCCCTACTTGATATGGGGCCTTCCATACACATTAAAGGGAACATAGCAACCTGGCTAAAAATTACAGCAGTTTGTCTCTGCTGACCCACATTTGGAAAAGTGCTACAGGGCTTCCATAAGGTTTTCACATACTATAATGGTGGAACGGCATCTAGAACTCCATTTCTTTCTGTCTTTTCATGAATACCTCATGTTTAACAGAATATCCCTTCTCGTAGGATTCCAGAAGGGCACAGGCTCAACAGCGACACAATGTGGAAAATGAGCTGAGAAGTTCAACTGAAATAAAGATCCTCAGGTGTAATTGACAGCACAATTTCACCAACTGAAAAAAATCATGCCCTCACCATAGACATTTACCCTTTGGAGCACCCTTCAGAGTCATGTGGAGGTTAAGTTCAGCTGTCATCCATGACTTTCTAAGACTATGCAACTGTTAAGAACTGCTAAACTGGGGGGGGAAAGCAGCAAGAAAATGTATCCACTTGAAGCATCTGTGGAATGCATGGAATCCTGGGTCAGGGGTCTTCTGGTACAGGACTGCTATTCCTCAGTTAATTAGCTTAAATTCAACACTGTGTGAGGAGCTCCAGAGAGAAACATGGAGACAGGGTCCCTGACCTGAAGAACAAATAGTCTGACATGTAAACAACAGAACAACAAAAGCTTTAAGAATGAGCCATAAAGGTAATCATGTGGCTTGCTAGGTTCATAAGTGCACATAAATATTAACACTCAGATATGTGTGGATGTCAGTCCAGTATTCAATAGGCACTTTGGAAGCAGCACAGTCCAGTTCACATTAGATTGAGCAGCGGTATTTTAAAAAAAATTCCTGAGGGAGAACCATTCCTTTCACTGTTCTAAAGACACTGGTACATCAGCAATGGCTCCGTGCTTCAGGGTTCATCTCTCTAGAAGGAAAGTTTTTCCTTTTTGAAATACATTTTTCTGTTTGGGCTTTTTTAGTGTCAAAACCCAAAATTATGTTGGAGGGAAGGTTGTTTAAGAAAGTTCCAGAAAGTCAGAAGCAATTGGAAGATCTGTTCTCAGCCAGAGAATGATGGGAGGCCTAACCCATCCCCTCTACTTTGTGTTCTAACACCCTCCCATTTTCCCTTTCACTGAGCATGTCACATTTTACCTTGGAACATGATCCATCCAATCCAGATTTCTTTTAAAGGTGGAAGATTGACTTTTTACCATTCTTTCCATGATCGTATGTATGTGTCCTTTGACTTTCTTCTCTTGAATAACTGAGTCAAGGGCAGCTAACAGAAAGGATAGGGGATGAAAGAAATGGAAGTGTGAGAGTCTAAAATGGTGGAGTTGGAAGAATATGGATTCACTTTGGCAGAAGAACCTTTTATTAGTCTTGTTGCAATTTGCAAACCATGTTGTCCTCATTCCCACAAGCACTATGCTTCTCATCTCTCTGATATCTTGGAGATATCAGCAAGTTTTTCGAGATACATGGCTGTAGGAAAGCAGTGTGGTATAGTGGTTAACAGCGGCGGACTCTAATCTGGATTATTGGGTTTGATTTCCCACTCCTCCACATGAAGCCAGCTAGGTGACCTTGGGCCAGTCACAGTTCTCTCAGAACTTTCTTAGCCCTACCTGCTTCACAAGATGCCTGTTGTGTGGACAGGGAGGGAAGGTGATTGTAAGCCACACTGAGACTCCATACAGTAGAAAAAAGTGGGGTATAAAAACCAACTCCTCCTCTTACTCCTCCTCCTTCTCCTCCTTCTACATCTGTTTGAAAGGCCCCCCAGGCATGCTTAATTTCTCAAATTGGATTCTAGGCACTAAGTTTATAATGGAGAAAAACATTCCCATTCCATGTACTGGCCATATGGATTTTTAAAACTTGCCAAGTGGATTGTGCTTTTCATTCCTGCTCACAAGTTATGTTAGTGGTAGCTTGCTTATAAGTTTGGAGGAAATCCACAGAGTCACAGGCTGGATTCACACAAAGAGTTCTGTTACACACTATGGATGGGGGTGGGGATTAGGGATATGCAGCAGAGTTTTATTCAACTGGTTCTCAGTCACGTATTTTTGTTTGCATTCTTTATTAAAATTATTACACCTGTTTGGATTTTTCCTATTCCTTATTTATTTCATTGGGATGGATCTTACTCCCATCTTACCATTTCACCAAGCAAAGTTAGTTTATTTAATTATTTATTAAAATATTGATATACCCCACTTTCCATTTTGGCTCAAGTCTGAAGTCTTCTGCCAGTCTAAGGAGACTTCCTCCAAATTCAGTGTCCCTTCCATTGGCTGGAGGAAGACTACTTGGAGGATAGTTGGATGCTCCCCACTGTTTTTACCAAGAAATACATTTCCTTCTGTACCTTTTTGGTTTCTCACTCTATTGGATGAAATCAAGACTACACAACTCTCCCAAGGATCCACCTTGTCAAATGTCAGGCAGTCAGGAGAAAATGTCCCCATTCAAAACCTCCATTGGTGGATACAGAAGGCACAAGTTATTGTATTTCCCCTCCCAGGATCCTTAAGGGCAGTGTAGGGGTGATGTATGTTTAATGGAAAATGAAGCATATGAGACAAAGGAGCCTCCGACTGTAGAAGCCTTCCCCCACTTACATCACTGCTTGTGTTTGATTTCAGCATGTTTGTTCCAGCCCTGTCGACCTCCAGTATCAGAGCTGACCTGAAATAAATTGATTTAAGCAGCAGAATAAGATGAGCAAGGTTCTTTTTAAAAACCCAGATCTTTCACCTTCTCAGTTTCTTTTCATGTGAACAAGTGATTGTCTGCCTTCTACCTTACCTGGGTTGAAAGCAGGTATTTATTTATTTATTTATTTGACTTATACCCTGCCCTCCCTGCATAGCAGGCTCAGGTAGTGAAAGTGAGAAATGTGGTATGTATACGTGTGTTTACTGTGGGGAGGAAGGACAGAGCCTTAGCTTCTGTCTTGTCTCCCCTCTTCAAAGCAGGTGAGCTGACTACTGGGGGAGAAATAACACCTTGTTCTGTGCCTCTGTTCCCCTGCCCCCATTTCTGCAGCCCAGCCTGCCAACCAGTTAGTACAAAAAGTCTGTTGTCTCTTTCAGGACAGATACACTGCCTATCTGGGGGGGGGGGTGTCACAAAGCCTAATCCTATACTTCTATCTCACCTGAGTTCCCAGCTCTACCTCTTTCATTGCTGCCTTTATCCTCACCCCACATCTGTACAGTGCTACTGTCATATCTCTGCTTCACAGACACTGATAAGGAAATGTCTAGTCCAGATGCTCAGACAGACTCATATCTATAACTTCACTTAAACCATTTCTGGAATTATTGAAACCAGAAAAGGTAGACTAACTGTATTATTGAAGGAACCATATTCTGGAGATGGCAATTCTGGTGGTAGATATAATAACATCAAGACTGCCCCTGGACACAAAAGCTATACCAGAGAACTATAGTCTGATAGTTGTGAAGAAGGGTATTTTGTACATAAAGAGGGGCACTCTGTTTCCCCGCTACCTGCTGATTCATCTCTGGTATATGTTTTATAGAACTATAGTCTGTAATCTGGGATGTTTTTAACAAAAAAACCCTTTGTTTAAAAAAATAAAGTAAACCATTCAAGCACAGGCCATGTACAGATTGTATGACTGGGGATTGCAGATAGACTGGGCAGCAGCAGAATGTTGACTAAAGAACCTACATAATTTCTGACAGAGCAGTGCCCACTCTTTATAATGGATCTGACCCAACAGTGCATGATACCCATGGACAATTAAGGTTCAGCCCCCAATCTTTTCTGAATTATATATGCCAAAACCAAAAACACTATGCATAGGGCTTTCTTCCATCCCCTGGCTGGCTGGATAAGGCTTTCCTGGTGTAAATATCAATGGGCAGTAGAGGCAGGCAAAAGCCCTTTTGCTTCTGCCTTTGCTCTTCTCCAATCTCTCTGTCTTGTGGTGCAAATAAATTGCTTCAAATTCTTGTAACTCAAGCAGAAAGCAGGGCCCCTTGCTGATAAAACCAGCCGGCCTGGATAGGGTTGCTATGGTAACTTTCACTTTCTTTCCTCATCCCTTTGTTTGGCTGTGGACCCGGACTTTTGTGCACAGTCATAATGGAGCCAGACTCTTGGGATATTTCAGGGGTGAGGAGAGAGTATTTTCATGCAGTGGCATGTCACCTGGCCCATCTCCTTCGGTGACTACAGCATGGAATGTTATTGACCAAGAAGACCCCATGCAGGGATGGAGGCCAGCAGGAGAAAGCGCTTCAGGTTTCAGGTGGGAAGAAATAATTCTTCTCTCCCTTTCTACCTTTGCCTTCCTACCAACACTTTGTCCACATAAAATGCACATAAAAACACCCTTTGTTTTGTTATCTCACCTCTTCCTGAGCTCAAGGGTTGTCTCACCAGACATATAATTCAAATGAGAGAGAGAGAGAGAGAAAGAGAGAAAAATGTTTCTTTAGCATCCATCATCTGCAGTCAACCTGAGATGTGTTAAGTTACCAGAGAACTTTGCCCTTTAGTGACCCCACCACTTGCAGAGAGGTAGCCGTGTTAGTCTGCTGTAGTAAAACACCTTCCCATTGCAGGTTCTCTAAGAAACTGGCAAAGACCCAAATACCCATTGTAATTCCCTACAGCACAAAGGGCAAGTACTTTTGGAAATTATGTTGACATTAGGGATGCTTCTTAAAAATTCAAAATAGCCACATTGTGGTGTGAACTATACGAGTCTGCTAAAACTGATCCTCTTTTGGAGCTGCCAGCAAATTTGTCAGAATCTATCGGGAAGTGTTTGATCACATGGCCAGATTTGTGTTAGACAACTCACAATCATGTCCACTTGTTTGTGCCAAGACAACCATCAGGAAAGCTCTGCACTGTTCTGTGTGCATGCCAGGGGGAGGCACAGGTGCATTCTGCATTCACAACAAACCATCCTTTCTCAAATATTCTCTTTTTAAGTCTCACAAATCTCATGAGAAAAACCATTTGCCAGTGTGAATTAATGTTTTTACTTTCCCACCTCACCTTTTGCACCTTTATTTCTGTTCCAAATTTTAGAATCAGTAGCCTAATTAGACAGAAGTGTATGACTCAGTCTTAATATTTTAACCCAGTATTGTATTTTATGTTTAGTGTATTAGTGCATCTATTACAGAGGTGACAAACTCATTTGTTATGAGAGCTGGATCTGACATAAATGTCTGTTGGGCCGGGCCATGTGTGCCAGAAAATGTAATGCCAGGTACTGGAGATATAAACTTTATAAAGGACACAGGCAAACCCAATTAACGATATTATTTTTTACTCAAAATACAAACAAAAGCAATTGATTCCTAGCAGTGAGAACAATTAGTTTACTATAGTAGTAGTAGCAAGTAAGTTTATTGTATATGGCCATTGGCCGTTACAATATCCTTATTCTAATTGCCAAAATGTGCAGATACCTATTCCCACCAACAGGGAGCTCACTCTCCCCCAACAGTTTTTCCTGCACAGTCAGTAGACTTCCTGGGTTTGTAGAAAAATCCAAAAAGTGGACAAATCCCTTCAGGAATGGTTGAATTCCCCAAAAAACCCTTTGAAATGGCCTATGCAGGGACCTAACTCCAGGCATCAAGGTGAGAAATTAGAATGTTCGGGGGGGGGGCTTCTAACTGGCTCTGTCAGTAAAAGGGTGGGGGAAGGGCCCTTTCCAGGCCTATTTTGGCCTTTCAGGGAGGGAGGGAGCCTTGGGGCCAGGCCTCACAAGAGTTGCCAGTGCCAAGCTGGGGGATTTCTAGATATTTTGTGGTGGACTCTAAGGAGGGCTGGGTTTGGGAAGGGAGCGGCCTCAGTTGGGTATAATGCCACAGAGTGCACCCTCCAAAGCAGCCATTTTCTGCAGGGAGACAGACCTCTGCTGTCTAGAGTCCAGTTGTAATTCTGGGGGGTCTCCAGGGCCCATTTGGAGGTTGGCAACTCTAGGCCTGGCAGTAGTCTAGGGTTGCCAGGTCCCCCCTGATTTGCATGACTCACCTAGCCTTGGCTGCTTGCTACCATTCATCAGCAGCCACCTTATAAAAGCCAGTGAGGTGCAGCAGTTAGAGCTTCAAAGCAGGGTCTGCAAGACCCAGGTTCAGATCCCCATCTTGCAGTGGAAGGTGACTGTGTGATTTTGGACCAGTCACATATTTCAGCCTAACCAACCTCACAGGGTTGTTGTGCAGATAAAAAGGAGGAGGGAATAATGAAAGCTGCTTTGGCCCTCACTGTGGAGAAAGACTTTAGTTTTCCTAGGCAGAGGCTGGGGAGTGGAGATGGAAAGCAGAAGACAGAGAGTCAGATAAAGGTAGGTTGGCTGTTGGTTGGGAAGGAAATAGGGTTGCCAACTCCAGGTTGGGAAATCCCTGGACATTTGAGGGGTAAATCCTGGAGAGGGTGGGATTTGAGAAGGGGAGGAACTTTGGACTGGTGTAATACCATAGACTCCACCCTCCAGCCATTTCCTCCATGAGAACCACCATAGCCAGCCCCCTGGTGAGGACTGGAGGTCACCCAGAATTACAACTGTTGTCCAGGAGACAGAGATCAGTTCCCCTGGATAAAATGGCTGTTTTGGAGGGTTGAGTCTATGGCATCATACCCTGCTGAGGCTGCTTGCCTCCCCAAGCCTAACTATCCCAAGGCTCCACCCCCAAATCTCCAGGAATTTCCCAACCTGGAGCTGGCAGCTCTAAGGTGAATTGATCTCTGTAGCTGGGAGATCCGTTGTGATTCCCAGAATGCTGCCACTGCTGCTGTGGGGTGAGAGGAAGCAGGTGGGTGACTGAGAGCACTGCCACCACTGCTGCTGCTGCTCTGCGGAGTGGGGGAGGAAGCAGGCAGGAGGCTGGGAGAATGATGGGGCAGAAAGAAAGAATGATGGGGTGGGGGGCAGAAAGAGAGAGAAAGAATGATGAAGTGGGGAGGCAGAAAAACAAAGAGAAAGATGACAGATCAGAAAGAGAGAGGAAGTCACATGCATGGAGCAGAAATAGAGTAAGAAAAGGGGGGAGAGGGGAGAAATAGTGTGAGAGAGGTGGGGGGGCAGCAGAGGAAGCAAAGGTGTGATGAATGAGATAACCATCCCACAAGTTTCTTGCGGGTCTCCACTTGTCTAAACTAAATGTAACCATGGCATGCACTACAGTGGCCAAATCTTTATTGCCCAGTAAAGGCTGTCGTTGGCTAATCAGTTAGGACTGGTAAAAGGCACTCTTGGCCACAGCTGCCACTTGACTATCCAGCAGTAGGCCTGGGTCCAAGAACACCCCCCAAACTATGGACTTGCTCCTTCAAGGGGAGTGCAATCATGTTCAGAACAGGTGACACCGTAAGTTCTGGGTCATACTTTTCACTCAGCTGTAGTACTTCCATCTTGTAAAATATAAATACAAAATATACATTTAGGGTTCAAAAGTACTGTTCTAAAAATAAGGCCTTCAGAATAAGACTGTATAGCATTTCAACAAATAAAACAATCAACATGTTGTCGAAGGCTTTCACGGCCGGAGTTCATTCGTTGCTGTAGATTTTCCGGGTTGTGTGGCTGTGGTCTTGGCATTGTAGGACCTGATGTTTTGCCAGTAACTGTGACTGGCATCCTCAGAGGTATAACACAGAAAGATGGAGTACTCTCTGTGTCAAGGAAGAATCTTGACACAGAGAGTACTCCATCTTTCTGTGTTATACCTCTGAGGACGCCAGTCACAGCTACTGGTGAAACATCAGGTCCTACAATGCCAAGACCACGGCCACACAACCCGGAAAATCTACAGCAACTAAAAAACAATCAAAGTTTTAAAATCATAAAAGCTATGCTACCAGTTTTGTAGCTCTAGGAAACAGCCTTGGATCTAACTTTTCTGGCTGAAAGCACAAAAAGCACTACCTTGCGAGTAACTCGGGGATACATATCCGACAAGAGGAAAACCAACTTTTCATTGTCAGGTAAGTTGTGAAGTTGGCTTAAAATTCTAATAGAAATATGCTTCTTAGGTCTGAATATAAAGGACAAACCATAATATAGTGGAATAGATCTTCCACTGTGGTACCACAAACACATACACATTGTTCCTGTGGTTTGTTGGTATACCTTCCAAGCAGCACTTCAGTGGGCATGGATTGAAAGCGAAGGGCAGTAAATGCTGCTCTTAAACTGTGGACTGCAATGTCTGGCAAATAGAAGGTTCTTAAATGATCTTTTTTAATCCTATGATACCATAGCGCAGATTTTGACTGGCGTATTAACCTTTTGTCTAAAAGAGCATCCTCATTAAACACTTATTGGCGCAGGTCCTGGGTATTTACAAAAGATCTAGATAAGTCATCAGGCACAGAGTACCGTGAGATGATGTTAGTATAAAATTTAATGCAAATTTTATCATTACTTAGTAAATCTAAGTAGCTGATTTTGCTAAATGCTTAGTTTGGAAGCTGTTGAAATTTTGGCATCAATTTCAAGATCACTAAGTGCACTCAAGCCCTTAGTGATGGAATACCTATTTCTGCCCTCATTAATGCCGCAGGCAAACCCTTGGGCAGCACCAATAACCATCTCAGGAAAAGATTTTGCACTGTCTCCAGGCTGGTTAATATTTGCTCTTTCCAACCCCAAAGTTCTATTCCATACAACAGATGAGATACTACTTTGGTGATAAAGAGCTTAACAGCTTAACAATGTAGCCCCAATAAATGTATTTAACCATATGCAAGACTAGTATTTCTCCAAGGGATACCATAACAGAGGGGAAGTACCTTACACTTCCATACATACCAGTTGCTTGCAGGCCAGGTAAGAGCGCTGGATGGGCCGGTTTTGGCCTCCAGGCCTTATGTTTGACACCCCTCATCTAGTATATTTAAGATATGGAACCAATGTAAATGTTTGCTGATTACTTTAATTTGAATTCTATTCTTGGATCATAATAAACTTGACTAGAATCAGTGTCGCACTATGTCCCCCCCCAAAAAAAAAGTCTCCAGTTTCATGAACTGAAGTTGTGAACAACACATCCCTCTTAACATATCAATGTCACAACTGGTGAGTTCTGTATGATATAACTAGTGTGATTTTATCCTGGTAGTGCCTGTCTACTTCCAAAATACTTTACACTATTAAAACAGAAGCAAGAATCTTTTCCACTAAGGAGGGGGGCATTTTCTTAAATGCAGAATGGTCATCTCACTGGATATCTTATAAATTTGTTTTCTAAATTGGGATTTCAGTGAGCTTCCTTCATGTTTGCCTTTTTTTTTTAATCCACAGGGCTGGGAGTGGATGGTTGGAAAACACAGAAAGATGCATTAGGGCTCCCAGAGGAATTGATGCACAACTCAATCCTTCATAGGCAATAGAGAAGTAGGAGCTTTCCCATTTTCACTCTGTATTGATGCAGAATTTTACACACAACAGAAATACTCATTAATTGAGCAACCAAATATATCTTTTCACTTTGTGTTAGTCCTCTTGGCCCCAGAGGAATGCTGAAAATGTGAAAAAGATGAGAAACCTTCAGAAAAGGTGGGAGAAAGCAATTAAAACTGGATATTGCAATAGAAGTAACATTCACAAGCTCCTGAGCTGCTGTAGAGTACTGGGTTACCTAAACTCATATAAATGGTCCAGGATGAGAAGGGAGGGGCAGCTGCCAGGGAACCTGCTACCAGGTTGCATCTT
Organism: Gekko gecko; assembly: GCA_029375565.1. Classification (NCBI taxonomy): domain Eukaryota; kingdom Metazoa; phylum Chordata; class Lepidosauria; order Squamata; family Gekkonidae; genus Gekko; species Gekko gecko. The sequence continues at coordinate 100,631,827 of JAPDNY010000002.1, read as the reverse complement.
CCATCTACCTCTTCTCCAGTGATTTCATTACATAAGATAAAATGGCTCTGCACATCTATGCATAATATATGCTATGCTTTCAAATTTCCAAAGTGTTTAATGTATGTTGCCTTGTTAAAACCTTTACAACAAGTCAGCCAAATAGATCACTGCTATTCCCATGCTGTGGATGAGGCTAAGGCTTAGAGGGGATATCTTGCCTAAGACCAACTAGTAAGTTAATGATAGAAGTGAGATTCACACTATGTTGTAAGTCAGTCTGGGCTCAGTGACAGCACAGATTCTGCAGATGAAGAGCTACCTGCAGCTGGCCCTCAGCCAGTAATTGAACAACTAGCTGCAGCTGGCTTTGATACAGGAGGAAAACAACAAGAGATCAGGTTACCGGCTGAGCAGAAGTCACAGCCTATAGCTGAAACCGAGCCAATGCCTTGTAGCTCTGAAGCAGTAAACAAGGCATCAGGAGCCACTCCCAGCCCACCTAGTTCACCCACACCCCTGTAGCATTGATGCTGTCAGAGGCAAGCTGAGTTGCAGGAAAGGAGGAGGAGTGCGAGACTCATGGCCTGTTGTCAGCTGTCAACTGATGAGATGGATGAATAGTTTCAGAATGACTGCCAAGGAATTGGCTGGGAATGTAGCTTGTTAAGACTTGGCTATAAAATCAGCTGGGAGAAACAGCAGTTTTATGGATGCAACAATTACACATTGCTACTGAACCACTGGCCTTGCTGTTATCAGACTGCTGGAACCTTGATCCTTGGACTGGACCTGACTACTGGCTTTTCTGGACCCCCTCGCCATGGACTAGACTTGGACTTGCTGCCTGAATCCCTTTACCCTAGACTAGACTTGGCATACCTACTCTCTGGAACCCCTGACTTTTGGGCTGGATCCTGGTTCCTCTCTGCACCCTGGCTCATGACCTGCCCTGCTGAACTCCAGCTCCTGCCTCCTGGGAGGGCTGCATCAGGACACACTAGGGACAGCAGTAGCTGTCAGTAGCTAATCAGATACTCTAGATGAGGGCATAGGAGTGGGCCCTTACAGCTCAAATGCCAAATACTCCATGGTGTCCATCTACGAAGATTAGGATGCTGGCAAAAAGACAGAGGAGAGACATGTATTGTACATGGCCAGACACATTGGGAGCTGACCAATGGTGCCATAAGTGCCTCAGGACCTTCTTTGTCCCTTGGCCCTGTGTACTTAGCATAATTGCCCATTTTCCCACTGTTCAGCAAAGGCTGCCTATGCTTGCTCTAGACTACCACTCACAGGAGGCAATATGGACACTAAAGACATGAATTCATGAAACCTCTTTGGCCACCAGGTACCCATAATGCCTTGCAACTATGAAATACATATGACCAGAATGTTCTTGTCTTGGAATGGCAATACTGTTCAAACAAGCCTGACTCTAGCATAACAAACAAGAAGAGTAGCAATTCTTTGGGTTATAGTCTGATAAGTTTACCTCAGATGGAAACAGAACTTATGGGTTTGATTTGACCCTAGCTGGCAATACAAGGAACAGACATTGAATACCAGCAGATGATATGGCCAGTTTTACTGACCATTCCTTCCCCACAATGATCAGAACAATACAGAATAGACTTACAGTGGAGGTGAAGAGCTTAGTCTCAGAGCTTGCTTTCCTTCCCTTAGTAAAATGGTGAAAATGAGGATAATAGTGGTAAAGTGTTGAAGGGCCTTTGGAGTTGTTCATTGTGTCACCAGGCTTATTTTATACATTTATTGTAGGGTATTTTGCCCTGACCTGGATAGCCCAGGCTAGCTTGATCACCTCAGATCTCAGAACCAAAGGAGGGTCAGCCCTGGTTAGTACTTGGATGAGAGTCCACCAAGGAAGTCCAGGTTTGCTATGCGGAGGGAGACAATGCCAAACCACCTCTGTTCATCTCTTGCCTTGAAAGCCCTATGGAGTCACCACAAGACATCATCAAAAAGGTGGGGGGATCTAACTGAATGGGGTATCCTCTCTGAGCAAGGAGTCTGCAGAGCAGAGCTTGGTATTTACCATAACAGATCCTACAATGAAGGACCCCGTTAATAAAGTCAGTCTGCAGAATCACGAAACAGGGATCAGGCAGGCTGATTGCTGCAGGACCTTGGATAGTTCTGAGGCTGGCAACTTGTTCCAGCAAAGACTGGGGCCAGCCAGTCTCATCACTTCTTACAAGCAGGAGACCTGTGAGGACTCATGGGGAAGGGGAACTTTTGTGCCCTCCATTGGCCCTCCTCCTTCTCACACAGTTTCCACTTTCCAGTGCTGTCTGAAGCCCCCCCCCCGCCAGATCCTGCTTTTCTCACCTTTTTCCTCACTTTCGTCCATTTGCTCTGGCATCTATTCCTCTCCTCTTTTCTGCCCCCTCTTTCCCTCTGCCTGCTACTGTTGGTTGTGCTACCTTCCCTTGCTCTTTGGTGTTTGCCAGTTCTCTTTCCATACTTATCATCCACTCCTAGCTCTCTTTCCATACTATGTCCCTGCAGCTTCTTCCATTTCACTTAACTCTTCCTGTCACCTGTTTCCCATCCCCTCTGACCTCCAAAAGGATTAAATGCAACAAAATAGTTTAAAAGCATGAAGAATTTCACAACAGTTGAGTTGGACTGGCAATATTGTTTGGATTGCCCAGGCAGCCCAATACAGTGGCTGACATCTCGTGATGTAGTCGCACGAGATCTGTGCTTTTAAACTATTTTGTGTTTTATTTCATTCCCTAGATGTGCTCAGCTTCCACAACAGACATACGTTATGTGCCTGCAGACCTAAGTTTTGCAACAGTCTAGCTGCAGTGCAGACTGTTTTATATGTAAAGCCTCAATCCTATTCTTGGTGCAAATCATAAGAAAGGGGACAGAATGGTTACCAAGTGCAATGGGCCTGAAAGCAGTGCAGTGGTGGCCTGGGCTATGCTGGACATCTTTTAATGGTCCAGGGGAATTAGCTGCACATTTGTTTAGTGTGTAACTAAAGACAGGACCACGGCCTGACATCATTGATCCAAAAGCATTTCCAGCATATTTACTATAAAGTTCTCAGGCAGTAGGGCTGGGAAACACAAGAAGGCAGACTCTATTGGGCTAGATGGACCAGTTTTCTAGCTCTATATAAGGACTCTTCATATGGTCAGAAAATATGCCTGTTTGTAGTCTGCTGGAGTAGGCAACCAATAAATAGATGTAAGGATGACTGCACTATAAATTACTTGAAGGACAGGTATAAACAGAATCTAAATTGTAAAGCTCTTCCTATCTCTCTGCCCCTCTCCACGTATTATTGTTCTGTTCATTTTTCAAGCTTTTTTCTCCAACCAAGATGGATTGAAGAAAAAAGCTTGAAAAGACCCCAGTCCTAAAAATAATTTACACCTTGCTTATCCCTTCAGTTTTGATGGGATTTGTATGCCTCCCAGCCCTAAATTCTTGAAACTCTCATAGGGTCTTGTTATTAAAAAAATTTAATTGTAAAAGTGGGAGCTTTCCAAGTGGGAACCAGCTTGCAAGAGTTGCAGCTACTGTATGAGACTTCTGCATAAACTTCCCTAAAGCCTGCAGGTGAACACAAAAAATAAAATTGCCAAAAAAACCCACCAACTAATGCTGAACCATCTATGATTTATAGGACTACAATTACATTCTTGTTTATTCATAAGGGAACTGAGCTGCCTCTGTGTGTTTGCAGTGAGTGTAATGGGAATATATTGGGTATATTTAAGGATGTGAGCTGATTCACTTCAATGTTAATGTGTTTTTGTCCACATTCAAAAGCAAAGAGTCAGGAAATTGCAGAGATTTTAATTCAGGGTTTATTTGTGTGTGATTTGTCTCATACTTCCTCCTAATTAGTAAAACATTTTTGTAGGAAACATAGAAATTACAAGCGACATATATACTGTGCTTTCAGGTAGATGCTCCAACCATTTATATATCTTGCCCTGAGTCATTTTAATGTTACCGATAGCTGTGAGAGAGTTGCTGCATTAGTCCCTGGCCATCCCTGCAAAGGTGCCTGCACTTCAGTAGTGGAAGGAATGATTTATCAGTCTTTCTGCTCTATAAATGTAAGATCATTATCATTATTAATGCAGTTAATTGCCACACTGCAGCAAAGGAGCCTCATCGGTTTCTCCATTTGCTCTTTAGCCTGACAACAGCCAGATAAAAATGTAACAAACATGCTGCACAAATGAAAAATCCGACACATAATCAACATCACATTTCCAGCAAATAGCATACTTTGCATTTTGTAACTGTAATTTTTGCTTCTTAAGCCTGTTGGGAATGTTTAGAAAATATGCACACTGTTATGTACAAACAAAGCTGGATTTCTTTTTTACTAGGTTTCATAAGCGCACAATCATTTTTCCACCTATGTTTTATAATATTACCGGATTCTTCTGATTTTAAATAAAAGGGCTATGTATTTTGGCCTTCGGCTGCGTCTGACCCAACATTCACATATAGTTTCATAACTGCCTCTGAAAAATCCCATTATTTTGACTGTGTATTTCCTTTGCATCAAAATCAGCAGCTGATGATAATATGGTGTTGCCATAAACATTTATTGAAACCCTCTGTGCCATCCCCCAGCTTTAATTTCCATCATTTTCTTTTGATCAGTGTGTTGAGTGGCAGCCCGATTTTGTCATTACTGTTGTATATAAACAACATGTGCAAGGGAGCAGCTGAGCCTCCAGCAAGGGCACCAGTCCTTGCTTGTTAGAGGTGGTTTATGATACGATCTTGTAACTCCTAAAGATAAATGGCCTCTCCAAACTAAGCAGCACTGGACCCCACAGGAAAAAAAGGGAGAATCTGGATGTAGGAATTTGACTGAATTGTGATCTCTGTGAAGCTTTATATTTATTGCATTTCTGTTACAATTCTGGTTTTGCCTACCCCAGTGACTCCAAGCAGATTCACATTAGGAACATCATTTAGGAGATATGTGCTAGCACCCAGAGCCAGCAATTAGGCACTGTCCCAAAGCATTAGCCCTCTAGACACATTTTTTTTGGCATCTGCCTCTCCCCAGGGGAAGATCTGAATACATAGATGGGACCAGCATCCTGCCATCAAAGCCAGGAGATTCAGTATCAAGAGGAGCTAATTATTAACAGTGATACCAAAAGCAGCCAGCCAGGTTCAGCGCTCAAGATGCACTGTGCCAGGTCTCATATTCCCTGAGACATAGTATCAACAACAGAAATAATCAAGCTATCCTGTGATTATTCCATCTTGTAGACCAAAAATTAAATAGAGGGGGCAAGCCCAAGCAAGTCTACTCAGAAGTATGTCCCAAATTATTCAATGGGGTTTACTCCCAAGAAAATATTCTTAGGAATGCAGTGAAAAGCACTAGTGAGTCCCGAGGTAAATAGGAGCTACGATGTATGTGTGGAACTCTTTCATGTGCAAACACCCCTCCATAGACTACATTTCATGAAGTAAGGGTTCAAAAGTTGTGACAATTGGTGCTAGGTCTGGAACTTGGTGTCTACCAACATCCCTACCCTGCAAACAAAGGGAAATTTGGATTAGGACCTAGGACTATTAGTTACTCATCTCTGAGGAACCTTTTCCCCTTGCTGTGGCTGACTGACCATTCTGTTAGAATTAAAAGGGTAATGTTGCTATGGTGTGGGAACAGGATCAAAATAGAAGGATTTTGGATAACTGATGGAAAAATTGTATGTAAACATGGCTCTTAATAGTCAATTTGTGGGAAATGAAATGATGTTATACAGCAGGCAGACTGCAGAAGATGTGTAATCAATTCTCTGGTGGGTCTGGAGATGCAATGGAAAAAATGTGAGCATAATGAATGGAAATGAACTGAAATCACCAAATATGGGAAAACAGTTTATATTTGGGCCCCACTAGCATTTTACAGTGACCACAGTGCATTCTATTTTTCTGCATCTTTGTCAGAGCAATTTTGGCAACAATCAACAAGTTCCGTATTAAAGTTCAATCCTGACAGTACTTAAACAGGAAATTTGTTTATTATTGCCAGAATTGCTTTGACAAAGGCAGAGAAAAATAGGAATTCGCCTGACCTGTGAAAATGGTTATGAAATGCATTTTAGATGACACAGATATATGTAAACTGGCTTACTGTCTTCAAGCAAGGGAGGATGGTAGAAAGCAGGATCCTTTGAAGAGTTATGGAGAGCCTTCTGGCAACATTTTTCAAACAAGATGGTGGAGGAATACATCTTGTCCATTTTATGCATTTAAAAAATAATAAGCCTTAAAGTAATGAAATGTATCTGTTGAGATGCTGAAAATACAATGTCAATGTTTTTGAAAATAGCATAATTAATAAGGGCCTCTTATTTATGCTTTTCTGGCCATCACATTCTGTGGCTTCTGTGTTTCAAGTTTGTTATAAAACAGGCAAGTAAAAATATAATGCCCAAGGCCAGAATTTTACTTCTAAAATTAAAAGCGGACATTTTCAAGATTTTGACAGGTGCATGGGGCAGCTGAGTAATATGCTACTCCCTACTGTCCTAGAGCATAGTATTCTGAGTTGTGCTGGAGGACACTACTAAACTAGAAGCCATTTAATAAGAGATCAATAGTTGCTTGCTCTTTCTATACTAAGAAAGCTGATTCTTGATATATATGGCTCAATATATGATAAAACATCTGTGGAACTGCTTCATGTTGTGCTCCCAAATCCCAATTATTTCCTGGGTCACCTCATTTGATTGTGACACCAGAAAGGCTTCTAAGAACTAGTCACTGCATACTGAACCAATCACATGACATCTCCTTTCATGGTATACCTAAACCCAGCCCACTTTAACTGAGGCCTCATCTACACATGCAGCAAAATGAGACAGTGGAATGCTGAAGCGGCAGAATTGACTATACTATTTTAGACAGCAAATAGGAGGGTCACACTTTTCATGTAAAATTCCCTGCAAATAGCATGTCAAAGACAAAGGTTCAAGCCTAGTCCTTTGCACATTGAACTAGTTTTCCCACTTACAGAGAAATATCCAGCCAGGGAACCTCAAAAAAAATGTAATCCCTCCCCTGGATTCTGAAGTGGTACAGTCTATTGTACCACCTCAGCACTGCATTAATTTGTTTATCGGTTCATTCTGCTGAATGTGTAGAATTCAACCCATATTTCAGTGTTCTTTCATGAAAACTGGCAGCAGCCATCTGCCACTGTCCTTGATGCCCCCCCCTCAAATTTGCAAAACAAGAGATGAGCTTGTGAGAGGTGACAAAGAGAGAATTACAGAGCCAAAGGGAAGGATGACATGGGGGCAGCATTCAGTCCTGGAATCAACTAAGCTCTACTTAAGTCTTATATTCTGTTTTGAATCTGTGAATGGATATTGGGAAAGAAAAGCCAAAATGATTTTTGTGTCATTTATTTTTCTAATTAACTTGCAGGCTGAGGGTTTTTTGGTTTGCAACCCAAAGTGAATTATTACAGATGAGTTATAGACCTCTGGAAATTGGGTTCTGATGGGAATGGTGAATTGGCCCTGAAGTCTGATATCTGCATTAACAGTGTTGCTCACAAAATTCAGTCTGCTGAGTTAATGAACGAGGCCCACAGGGAAGCAGCCATGATAAGACAGTGTGGTGGACAAGCTCTGTCTTGGTTGGATTTTTAGTTTGGCTAACTTACTTTGAGTAGTTCCATGGTCATGAAGTCGAAGAAACCCCATATATGAGCTACCTGCTTGCTGGTATATGTGTGGAGCTGTTCTTTTGTTTCTCTCCTCATGGTATAAGCCTACAACTGCCTGTCTGCTGAAGTGTGTGAACACAGGTACACACATGAAGGTGCTTTACGGTGAGTCGTGCCATTAGTCCATCAAGTTCAGTACTGCCTGATCTGACCAACAGCAGGAATCCAGGGTCACCTATACTCAGTAGCTCTTCACATCACCTACTACCTGATCCATTTATCTGGAGATGCCAGGGAATAAACCTGGGAGCTTTAGCATGCAAAGCAGATGGTCACTCATTGAGCCAGGGCCTCTCCTAATAAAGGCATGAGTGTGTGTGTGGAATGTATATTCTAAATCTCTGTTTCATTTGAATACTAGGGATATGCAGATTGAATTTTATTGATCATGAACCAACCTTAACCATGCCCCATTTGGAAATATTGCCAGTGTGTTACTGTTGGATTAGTAACTGGGAGATGTCCACGTTCAAATCCCCACTCATGCCATAGAAGCTCACTGAGTGACCTCAGGCCAGTCATACTCTCTTAGCCTAACCTACCTCACAGGGGTGCTGTGAGGATAAAATGGAAGAGAGAAGAATGGTGTAAGCTATTTCAGGTCCCATTGGGGAGGAAGGCAAAGTATGAATGAATTAAATAACTAAATACAGTAAACAAGAGGGAGTCCCAGAAGAACTTGCAGGGAGCATCTAATTCCTCTTGTCCTGCTTCCTTCTTTCCTTCCCACTCACCGGCCAACATTACTTTTATCTTCCCTGTCCCTTCTTCCCTTCCAGTGCAGCCTGTACCCAGGAAAACTATAGCCAAATTATGCGTTGCCAGCTACCAGACCCAGTTGCCCAGTGGGGATCCTGCATGGATTTGTGGGAGACATCTCACTTTCCCCTGTATCACCCTTCCCACAGTATTTCCACTTTCCTTCTTCCTCACAGGCCCCATATCCTCTTCCCTTTTCCTGCTTCCTTATCTCCTTCCCAGCAGCCAACCTATCTTTTATCTACCCTCCATTTTCACTTTAGGTTTGTCAGGCTCCTGCACTGGGGCTCCAATCAGTTGGCTGGTGGGGGACTTACAGGCCAGAAAATTAGGCCTATGCCTGTGTTGCTGGCAACACAGCAATGTCACTTCTGGTGTGCACAGGAAGTGATGCTATCACATCACCAGTGATGCAGGGATTCTGTAGTATTTGGGCAAAAGCTTTATGGTAAAAAAGACTCCTACCATACAATCTTTACCCAAATCCCTGCATTCACTGGTGACATGATGACATCACTTCTGTTGTGTGCTAGTGATGCAGGCCTAGTTTTCCTGCCAGTACATCCCCCTCAATCCCTGCTTGTTGCTGGGGGTACCTGGCAACCCTACTTCAACTACGTTTGTTTATTATTTATTTACTTCATTTATACCCCATCTTTCTCCCCAATGAGGAACTAAAGCAGCCCTACATTCTTCTCCTGTCCTCCATCGTATCCTCCCAATCACCTTGTGTGGTAAGTTAGGCTGGCCCAAGGTCACCCAGTGAGTTTTCATGGCAGAGTGGGGATCCAGTTTGGCTAGGGATCCTGGAGGTTTTTGCCATCTTCTGGGCATGGATAGTCACTGTGTGTGGGAGGGGGTTTGAGGTATTTGTGAATTTCCTGCATTGTACAGGGAGCTGGACTGGATGACCCTGGAGGTCCCTTTCAACTCTATGACTCCTTGATTCTAAGAGCATTCAGGAGAATACTTTTTATTTGGGGTCACAGATACAGGCCACCTTGTACTCCCATCCCTTGCAAAGAGGATGCAGCCTGGCGGTGATGCCCACCTGCAACCTCTTTGTCAAGGCCCTGACCCATGGGAGAACAGCTGGCTCCAGTGCAGAGGCCAGTGCCTGATCTAGCCCTTGAATCACAAGGATGGCCGTACGGGTGCACAGCATGTTGATGGTGTCCTGGAAGGGTTTGAGGACATGCACGACTTGGGAGAGGGACACCAGTTGTTCAAGCTGACGCTGAGCTCCTCATCCTTGTACAGAATGGTCATGGAGGAGACAACATCCTGACCTCACTCTTCTGCTCCACCAAACATGCAATCATGGCATAGGTGTAGTTCCTCATCCCTTTCCCTCTGCTTCTCATGCAGCAGATGGGCAGACTTGATGCTGTGAGAGAAGTCTCGAGCAAAGACTACATCTCGACGTGGACAGCATCCCAGGCAGCATGGAGTCCTGGACATGGAGCAGAACCACTTTGTAGCCCAGTGGCAGGACTGTCGCCTCCTGGGGCCTGGGCCGTGCCCCAACAGTTCTACTGGCTGTTCCAGAGGTCTGCCATGAAGTGCACAATTCTGCCTTGTGTTCTGGAGAGCTGAGCCTTGACCATCACCACTGCAGTTGTCCTCATGAGGGAGAAGGGTTGGCCATTCACAGAAATCATTTTGCCAGTGAGGTGAGTGACTGCTTCCTGGGCCCCCCACATAGCCATTTTGACGTCTTGGGGGTGGCCTGCCTTGATGTCCTACCCATGGCAGCCTGAGTGATGGGGAGCCTTTCTTGGAGGAGGAGCTTCCTGCTCTCCCTCTGCTTCTCCCTGTTGAAAGGGAGTGGGCTTCTTCTTCCTCTCACTGGTCACCACTCTTTCCTCTGGCAGCAACATATTTGGATCACAGCGCACTCTTTGTAGGTGTCTGCAGAAGATGGATGAGGACAAGTGTTGGGGGGTTGTGCCCCTCTGGACAGGGGTGTAGCACACCTGACACTCTGCCACCCAAGGGCCACTGGGGGGTTGTGGAAGTGTTTCCAAACTGTGGGCTTCTCCTCCACCCTCTGAATCACTGCTGTCAGAGTCCTCCTCTCCAAAGAGTGTGAGCAACTGCTGGTGTGTCTGGGCAGTGCTAGCAACTCTTTTGCCTCTGTGGAGAGCCCCAGGAACAGATCAAGGGAAGGAGGCTCTGAGACCCCTGGCAATGTCTTGCTAGGGCTGGGTTCCAGTGGGCTGGAAAGATGGGTTTTGTGCCTGGGGATGGGGGCCTGTGGTATGCAGGGAGTGGAGGATGTCTTCCTCCCATGACACCCACTTTGCACCCACTTTCACCCTCATGGCACACAGGTGTTCATGTTGAGGAGGGGTGGGAAGGTATAAATGTGGAAGACCTTTTTTTGGGGGGGTCCATAACTGGGAGCCCAGAAATTTAATCTGCCCCCAACTTGGAGAGACTGTAGAGGAGCAGGCGACAGAGTGAGATTCCCTGTGCATTTGGTATGTGTAGCTTGTCCATTCTATACACTTTTGACATTTTCCCCAAAAGCACTTTCCTGGCATGATCTTAGTCCTGTTGGGTGTGCACTGGTACAGTGGCACTGGTTCTTGTGAGCACATTGCACTGGTTTTGCTGGGCACATTGCACTGGTTTTGCTCACCTTCAGTGTCTACTGCAGAGAATCTCTGGATTGACCTTAGTTCTGTTGAGTTTGCAATGGCACCGTGGCACTGGTTCTGCTGGACTTGCAAAAATGCCCCCACTTTCAGTTTCTACTGCAGAGATGCTCTCGGACCTTGATTCTGTTCTGCAAGGTTTCTATTGCCCTTGCTTTTTTGCTGTTCCCCTCCTCCATTAGAAACAATGGAAGATGGGGGCAACTTCTTTGGGGGGGGGTCTGTAACTTGGACCCCATAAATCCAATCCTCATCAAAGTTAGAGGGCAGGTAGAGGAGAGTCAGCCAAAGATCCCCTGTGAGTTTGGTGTCTCTAGCATGCTGAGCGGGTCATTCTACAGTGTCATAAACCTCACAAACAGAACCAGTTCATTTGGCATCAAAAAGTTTGCAACGGTTCATGTTTCACAAACCTGGCATGTCATGAACCACAAACTGAACTACATTTTTCTGGTTCATGCCCATCCCTAACAAAAATTTTAACCTGAGGACAGGGTTGCATTGTGAGACCATTTAGTAAAACTTGCTGATATAGTTATACCCCAGACTTTCTATCTTCTTATTTTAATATTCATTCTATAATTGCATCATATTGCAGATCTGAATGCTTACTGCATCCAAATACCATATGGTGATATAGGATGCATACACTATATTTTTGCCTGCAGAAATGCCTGCACAGTGTTCTCATCTTGAAGCACAGAACAACTAATGTTCTGGAGCCTGTACAATATCTACAGTGGTGCCTATGCTGGGTTAGCCTGCAGCATTCCTGGTTTATCAAGGTACCTACCAAATATCTTGTAAATCTTTCTTTTGCTTCTTAAGACTTAATAAAGTGCAGGCATAGCTGCTTTGACAGAAGGGAGCACATAAATGAACATAGTTCCAAGAAGCACTGCTCCCACCGTTGGATCTCCTGATGGCACCTGGTATTTTTGGCCACTGTGTGACAGAGTGTTGGACTGGATGGGCCATTGGCCTGATCCAACATTGGCTTCTCTTGTGTTCTTATGTTAAGTATGGTCCAAAGGGGGAGAGAGAATGGGATGCAAAGAAAAGCTGAGAACATGTCGGGGGGGGGTTCTGAGTTGTGGCAATCTCATGGCGACTGTTCACATTACTTTTTCTGAAACAACCACAATGACCTTTGATGGAAAAGGCATGTAAACATAATTTGGGAGAGGCCAAGAAGAAGAGTTTGCTTCCCCTACTGATGTGTGTGTCATGAAGTGTCAGAAAGAGGCATAAGAAGCAGCCATCAGCTATCCTAGGAAAAGAGGTCCCCTGAAAGAGCAGAAGGCATATCCAGCCTATCCTAATTGCTGAAGAACTTGGAGAGAGGAAGGCTGTATGTGCTCCAGAAATGAAGTTCACAGCTCCATTGTCAATACAAAAAGAAACAGCATCCCAAGAAAGGGACTGAGAAGAGATACACATGTCTTTAGCCTTCTGCTCACATCGGTAGGAAGGGAAAGCAATTTCATTTGCTGGCCTGATTGGACTGATGAGATTTCCATATTCTTCATTAAGGGCCTGCCAGCCAACTCGGCTGCCCTGCCATTTCCCATTACTCACAGCTGATCCATTATGCAAAAGGAGGAGAGAGGGAGGGGTGGGTATATGAAGACCCCAGCTAGTGACTGTAACAATCTTGTCAACATCCATGCTCCAGGGAGAGTAGGATGGAAGGAGACCTAATATTGGGGGGGGAGGATGCTGGGTATAGATATCTACTGGAGCCACCAGCTGCTCACTATCTCTGCTGAAGCTCACTCTTTTCCTCCCCCCTCAGCCTCATCCACAAGAAACATTCTCACTGTGTATATGCTGCATACAGGCAACCACCCTCAGTGTGAAAGGGGCCAACTACCAGACACAACAGTCTGATAAGAAGGAAACAGCACCCAAGAAAGTGCCTGCAATTTCTTAGGTGAAATGTTTCACATGATTTTAATGAGTCTGCAGAGGAGATAGTGCTGTGTTTGCTGTAGTCAGATTCAGATTTTCAAATTAATTCCATGTCTGGCAAACCCAAACGCCACTATATCACTTTATGCATTTTATTCGAGCCCAAAGCCCAACAATCAATTGAGGTAAACAGAAACAGTTTAGTGAGTATTGTGACATGGCCCTAGACCCAACAGCAACCTCAAGCCATCCTTCCAGAGGATCTCACAGCTCCTCAGTCTGCCAGAACTATAGCCTGGGAAGAACTCCCTATAGGGGTTTTTTGTTTGTTTTTTGAGGAGAAGGAAGAATAACCAGGATCTGAATCTGGGAATAGTCCAGATCATTTGATGAGGAACATGCATCAAGCCACCAACAACCTTTGAGGATGGGGTTGTGACTCAGTGACAGAACATCAGCTTGGGGTACAGAAGGCCTCAATCCCTGGCCTCTCTAATTAAGAGGTAATGTGACAGCTCTCTGCCTAAGACCCTGGAGAGCTGCTGCCAGTCTGTGTAGACAATACTTTGATGGATTGATGGACTGATTCTGTATAAAGTGTGTCCATGTGTTCAAGACAGTTCACTCTTTTGAAGATCCCCAAAGGAGAAGGTACACTTCAAGGCTTCTAAACTGTGTTATTATGCATGGCCCCAAGTCAGAGTGTCTTCCCACTCCCCAAAAAAGCCTTTGCACTTAACTTGAAGGCTATGCTCTGGCACTTATCAATTACTACTTGAAGATACAAGAACTCTGTAGGATTTTGAACTTCATTGGATCATCTCCTGAGTTCCCTGGGAGCTCTCCCAGGTCCTGCATTGCCTCAGTCTGAAGAGTTGATTTTCACTGAGCCTCTGTTATTTGAGATTGCTCCTTACTCTTTGCTGTTGCATCCCCCTGTATGCGGTAAGTTGCCCACTGCTCTAGAGTGGTTCCTGTGAGACCCTGCCCAATACCCCACAGGAGCTCAGCTAGGCTAGAAGAATACAGATACAGATTTTTTAAAAGTTAAATTGTCACATACAACTGCAGGATGCTGACACTCCATCCTCATGGGCTGAAAAATGAGGGCATTCGTGTGCATCAATGGTGAGTAGGGAGACGAGAAAAGAGGTTATGTGGGCCATAAATAGGCCACCCTGGGCCAAGATTTTCTGCTTCACTCCATGTATCATCAAGCAGCCCAGTTTCCTTTAGACAGGATTTCCTTCAGCTTCTGGGAAACTGAAAAGGGGGATGGGTCATTAGATACTCTGTTGGTAGCAATGGAATGCTGGTACATCATTGTGCCCTGTGAGAGCAGGGTGGTGTAAATGTCTGCTGCAGGAAGATAATGCAGTGCACATAAGACTGGATATTGGCCAAAGAAACAACAATCAGAATGAGAGAAATCCTATAACAAATTTAAAAAATCAGTCATCAGCATGCCTTTTTTTCCTTCCAGTTTATTTATAACCATGACCTGGTCATAACTAGGTCATAATCCTGACCTAGATAGCCAAGGCTAGCCTGATCTTGTCAGACCTAGGCACTAAGCAGAGTCAGCCCTGGCTAGTGCTTGGGTAGGAGACCACCAAGGAATACCAGGGTCATGATGTAGAGGCAAGCAATGGCAAACCACCTCTGAATGTCTCTTGACTTGAGAAGCCTATGAGGTCTCTATAAGTCATCTGCAGCCTGATGGCATTCTACATATACACTCGTATTCACATTGTTAAATAAATACACAAAATGTACTTATTGTTTTATTTAAAACTTTGTTTCTCAAAACATGATCTTCTAACACAAAATCTTACCATACTGCAAATGGAGCCCATTTATCTGCTTCTATAGCCAAGTCTATTCCATCTCAAAAATATATTAAAGTTATAAGAAGGCTTGTTGTTGTTGTTCAATCGCAGTCGAGTCCAACTCTTCGCAACCCCATGGACATCACACCAGGCCCTCCTGTCTTCCATCGTGCTCTGGAGTTTGCTTAATTTCATGTTCTTTGCATTAATAACACTGTCTAACTATCTCATCCTTTGCCGTCCCCTTCTTCTTTTTCCTTCAGTCTTTTCCAGCATCAGGGTCTTCTCCAGTGAGTGTTCCTTTCTCATTTGGTGGCCAAACTATTTGAGCTTCAGCATTAGTATCTGGCCTTCCAGGGAACAGTCAGGGTTGATTTCTTTTAGGATTGACTGATCTGATCTCCTTGAAGACTAAGGGACTCTCAAGAGTCTTCTCCAGCACCATAATTTGAAAGCATCTATTCTTCGGTGCTCAGCCTTCCTTATAGTCCAACTCTCGCAGCCATTCATTACTACTGGGAATACCATTGCTTTGACCATATGGACTTTTGTTGGTAGGGTGATGTCTCTACTTTTTATTATGCTGTCTAGGTTTGCCATCGCTTTCCTCCCAAGGAGCAGATGTCTTTTAATTTCATGGCTGCAATCACCATCTGCAGTGATCATGGATCCCAGGAACATGAAGTCTGTCACTGCTTCCATGACTTCCCCTTCTATTTGCCAAGGAGTGATGGGGCTGGTTGCCATGATCTTAGTTTACTGATGCTGAGTTTCAAGCCAACTTTTGTGCTCTCCTCTTTCACCTTCAGGAAGAGGTTCTTGAGGTCCTCTTCACTTTCTGCCATTAGAGTGGTATCATCTGCATATCTGAGGTTGTTGATGTTTTTCCCAGCAATCATAATTCTGGTTCGTGATTCATCCAGGCCGGCAGTTCATATGAGGTACTCTACATATAAACTAAATAAGCAAGGTGACAATATACATCCTTGCTGTACTACTTTTCCTATGCTAAACCAATCAGTTGTTCCATATCTGGTTCTAACTGTTGTTTCTTGATCCTTATACAGGTTTCTCAAGAGAGCTGTGAGGTGGTCTGGTACTCCCATCTCTTTAAGGACTTGCCATAGTTTATTGTGATCCACACAATCAAAGGCTTTAGTGTAGTCAATGAAGCAGAAGTAGATGTTTTTCTGGTACTCTCTTGTTTTCTCCATAACCCAGTGAATGTTGGGAATTTGATCTCTAGTTCCTCTACCTCTTTGAAACCCAGCTTGTACTTCTGGCAGTTCTCTATCCACGTACTGCTGAAGCCTAGCTTGTAGGATCTTGAGCATGACCTTGCTAGCGTGTGAAAGGAGTACAATT
Source organism: Gekko gecko (assembly GCA_029375565.1). Taxonomy (NCBI): domain Eukaryota; kingdom Metazoa; phylum Chordata; class Lepidosauria; order Squamata; family Gekkonidae; genus Gekko; species Gekko gecko. Next base: position 100,615,556 of record JAPDNY010000002.1, on the reverse strand, counting down.
GTGTGATAGTTTGAACATTCCTTGGCATTGCCCTTCTTTGGGATTGGAATGTAAACTAACCTTTTCCAATCCTGTGGTCACTATTGTGTTTTCCAAATTTCCTGGCATATTGAGTGCAGAACTTTAACAGCATCATCTTTTAAGACTTTGAATAGCTCGGCTGGGATACCATCACCTCTGCTAGCTTTGTTATTAATAATGCTTTCTAAGGTGCATTTGACTTTGCACTCCTGGATGTCTGGCTCAAGGTCAGTGATCACACCATTGTGGTTGTCAAGGACATTAAGGTCCTTCTTGTATAGTTCTTCTGTGTATCCTTGCCATCTCTTCCTAATTTCTTCTGCTTCTGTTTTTGTCCTTTATCATGGCCAGTTTTGCATGGAATGTTCCCTTGATTTCTCCAATTTTCTTGAAGAGATCGCTAGTCCTTCCCATTCTATTGTTTTCCTCTATTACTTTGCATTGTTCATTCAGGAAAGCCTCCTTATCTCTTCTTGCTGTTCTCTGGAAATCTGCATTCAGTTGGGTAAATCTTTCTTTTTCACCTTTGCCTTTTGCTTTCCTTCTTTCCTCTGCTACTTGTAAAGCCACATCAGACAGCCACTTTGCTTTCTTGCATTTCTGTTTCTTTGGGATGGTAGAGATTGCTGCCTCCTCTACAATGTCACAAACCTCTGTCTATAGTTTTTCAGGAACTATGTTGTTAGCCAAATTGCTTTTGATAACTAATAAAGATGGGGAATTATGATATTTAAGAGCAATTGGCAACTAAGGGAGCAAAGCCTTTGTATACAGGAGTCCCACCTTTTCCAGTAAAACCAAGAATAAACGCAGAAACCGAGTCTTTTAGATAAATGGATTCTTTACTGAGGGTTTTTCACAAACATACAGTAAATTCAAGCACACACACACTTACACAGACTTAGGAAAATTAGATAGAAAGGGATAGTGACATTCACATTAGCAGGTAAAAATTGTTGATGGGTGATATGTACCTGATCCTGGAGAGATGAAGCATTCCACATGAAAAATAAGGGAGATTATAAGGGATTAAGGGCCATATTCTGTACCAGCAGAACACGTGGTTAGACTCAGGCAGCACTACACCTAAAGTCAGCAAGATAGGGCAGGGTTCAGATCCAAAAGAGAGAGAACACATGGCCAGACCAGATCTTTTTGCTATTTTGGGGCTTGGGGGTGGGCTTCACTAGCCACCTCCCTTGTCACATCCCCTTGGGGTTGGGCTTCACTGGCCATCTCCCTTGTCACCTCACCTTGGTCAGTCCCAGGAAGTTTCTTAATCAAAAAACAGTTTCAGAAGGAAGGGGGCTTAAGGGTTGGGCAATGTTGCTTCTAATTACTTTAACAGTGGCACCTTTGGAAAACAATAGCTGAGTCCAGGAGTATAGTCTTTTGATGGCCCTGGCTGATGAGTTGATGTGTTTAGCTGGGCTGTGGCAGTCCATTAATCCACTCATGGCTGCAAAGCTTTTGTTATGCCCAAGAGCCTATGTGCAGTCTCAGGTGAAGGTGAAGGATTTTTTGTCTGTTTTGCAGAATATGGCATTCTTCTGTAGCAAATGGTTGCTGGCTTCATGGTGCTTCATGTGGCTAGCTAGGGAATTGGTCTCCCTTCCTGCTGCACTGAGGGTAAAAGATGGCAGGTAACCTCAGGAACCATTGGCACATCATCTCAGGAGAAGGCTGCTGGAGTGTGTCTGCAGCTGGCATCACTTTAGGGTCACCACACAGTTCAGCCCCTTTTGCACACTAGTTGCACAGCAGTGTTCCCTCTAAGCTGAGTTAGTGTGAGCTAGCTCACAGTTTTTTAGCCTCCGGCTCACAAATTTTTGTCTTAGCTCAGGAAGGATGGCTCCAGAGCAAACTAATTTATGCAGTAGCCAAATTGCTTACTCACATCTTTAATGCCAGTAGCTCACAAAGTAGAATTTTTGCTCACAAGACTCCAAAGCTTAGAGGGAGCATTGTTGCACAGTCCAATTTATCACTTATAAACTATAAGTCCATAAAAGCACTACACACACCTTGCAGGGCAACACTGTCTATCAAATCTAGTCCCTTAAGAAGGCTTAACTAAACCCAAAATAATTGCCATATTTTAATCAAGGAATTTGGTGACTAAGGCTGGATGGGTCCTAGCTCTGTGGTTAAGCAGTCTTTTTTTTTGCATGTAGAACGCCCCAGTTCTCATTGTTGTCATCTCCAGTTTCTGTCTGAAAGCCTTTGGGTAGTAGGGCTAAGAAAATAATTTCCTGAAGACACTGGTGATGCGTTGCCAGTCAGGCCAGACAATACTAGGCTAGATGGACCAATGCATTGACTCAGTATAAGGCAGTTTCATTCCTTCATTTATGCTGCTGACATTACATTTTCGAACACTCTTCTATATCTGGGTCAAGCTATATCTTTCAGTAGGATTTTTTTTAAAAAAAGAATTCAAAAACATCCTCTGATGTTTTTATTTAAATAAATGAACAGTCCTTCTTCACTTTAAAATGAAAAACACACACATTCTAAATGGCAATACGAAGAGTAGAGCTAAATCCTGCCTCTTCCCATCCCTTACTTTGCTATGTTCTCTTTATGACAACATTTATTTCCCAGTCTGGTTGATTTCCAGTTCTGGAGCTGGGCTGGGAAATGCTGGAAGCACCACAGTATCATGAAGTAAAGAACAGAAGGGGGAGGGTTAGTTCCCTTCATCCATGCAATTGTGCTAGTTTAAGGAAACAGATCTCCAGCTCTCTACTTCAGATATGAATGGCTGGGAGATTCCCTTGATGAAAAACTGTTACACCAAGGTCACATAGCAAGCAGAGCAATGGCTCTGTCAGCTGCATCTTCACCTAGTCCCTGAATGGTACAGAGATGGCCCCATGTGCTTGCTAAATGTAGTGCTTTCTTTATTATTTATTGTATATTTCGTGCTCACTTCTGCAATGCTATACACCTCCTTGAGTTGCTAAATGCCTTCCTGTGCCTGCTTTGCAAGTGAAAAATTTATTGGCCTGTAAAATCTGGGTGGAGTTTAGCAGGAGAGGTGGGTACAGTCCCTGAGAATTCCATTCCAATTTGATAGGAAATCAAAGGTAGGGCTGAAAAAGTGTTTCCTTTTGAAACAAATGGAAATAAAAGACCCAACTAAATAACTAAAACAAATAGCCTTACTACGAAATGTAACAAAAATGAGAGAACAGTATTTAAAAAGAACACAGCAAAAACTGAAAACAAAAGAATTGTGCTCAATGGCTGCCCCTGTCTTACTGCAATTCCTAAAATCAGCCAAAAACATTACATCTGAAGGCCAAGCAGGACATAATGAGAGGCCTTTTTTGATAACTCTTCCCCATGTGGAGTTCAGAAACATTGCTTTCCATGTGGGTCTCCTCTCAGCATCCTTAAGTGTCTGGTGGTAGCCTCTTGTACTCGTTCATCATTTCCTAAAGTCTGTAGTTGGCAACTGCCAGCTGTGCTCAGAAATATACTGGCTCAGCATATTTGTCCAGGTTTTCAGAAATTCACACATCCTCAGTGATTGTGATGAAAGGAAGGGAACATCAGCCCAGTCCCATCCCAAGCAATTATATTGGTTGTTCCTTTTGTCCAGCACTAACAATGTGATCTCCCGGTAACCCTTGAATTACAACACATACTTTGCTGACATTGCAGAAAGGTAAATTCAAACATAAAATAAAGCTGGGAGCTGCCAGTGACACATGTTTCCTGGGTACCAGCTGGTATCTGGGACAGTACAGCTGCCCTCCTCCTGAGCATTATATCTCAGCAGAAAGCCAAGGAATGTAGACTGAATCCTTTTATTGCAGCCAAATCTTATTACCTGGGCCTAGCAGAAGAATGAAGAGCAGGAGATCCCTGCCTTTGATCAGTGAAGAATGATGGTGGATAATAGCAATACGATCAGTTGCTGAACTTTCCTGCTGATCTGAAGTAATTAATTGGCAGCTTGAATGCTATTTAATGGTGGGCCCTCTGTAAATCTATCCCACAGTGCTTGCCTTATGGCACTTTCTTGGAAGAGATACTCATAATACCAAGGCAGGGAAGAAAATGGCTGTTGAAGGAGGATCTGAACAAGACATTTCCCATATTCCCATTCTCATAGTGTAATAATAAATAGAAGCACCAGAAACATGCTGCCTCCCCAAGAATAGACTATTGCCTAGATGTCAGGAACAAACCATAGTTTACTCACAATGAGCTTAAATCTGGTTTATTCTCTTGCTTACATGTCCCATTCTGCCTTCTAGATTCTAAACCAAGATTAAATCATGATTTAGAATACCAGTTTGTGGATAAGAAACTAAATGCAGCAAATGTCATATGAGACCAACAGCATTTCTCTGTGCTAGAAATCCTATTTATTTATTTTTCACATATCCCACTTCCCCGCAGACCTCGGTTTATTTCTTTACATCATTCATACCCTCCCTTTCTCCCCAATGGAACCCAAAGCAGCTTACATTATTCTTCTCTCTGCCATTTTATCTTCACAATAATCCTGTGAGATAGGTGCGGCTAAGCACGGGGCTGGACCAAGTCACCTAGCAAGTTTCCATGGCACAGTGGGGATTTGAACCTGGGTATACAAATCCTACTCCAAAAATCTAACCATTATCCCACACTGATTTATCTTTCTTTATAAATGGAGAATTTGCCTTGACTGAGTTTTGTACAAAGCCTATTTGTTACCTTTCAAAGATTTTGAGGTCCTTAAAGATTTGAAGCTTTGGGCTTGTGCCTAGCCTTCCTACTGATAAATCTGGCATTCCTTAGAGAAATTTTCCAGAGGCCATGAGTAGACTAAGACCTGTTTGCCTCAGTCACATTTCCAGCATCATGTATCTTCAAGCTATTCTCAGGGCCCACTATATAGATTTCTCAGACACCACCCTTACTTCAGTGCTGACTGATACTATTAACCTGGGCAGCATCTAGGTCCTGTGTTGCTTTCAGGGGCTGGGTACACACTGAATCAGATTAAGACAGCAAGTCCTTAGGTACCTCCAACCCTACTGCTGTAACACAGGATCCACTATCATTACCATTTTAGCCATTTTTTCCTCAAGGACTTTTGTTTCGGGGTTTGTGTGAAATTTTTGTCATGACAATTGACCTTGTCTATACTCTAACCGCCACCCATAATGCTTTTGCAATGGTGGGGGGAGGGGTAGGAGTGAAGCAAGGAGGAAGAAATTGTATGCATCTGAAACTGCATTATCACTATTGAGTCACTATTGTGCTATCAAGGTCAGTATTGTCTACTCTGACTGGCAGTGGCTCTCCAAGATCTCCAGTAAAGGTCTTTCACATCACCTACTACCTGAGCCTTTTGACTAGAGATGCCAGGAATTGAACCTTGGACCTTCTGCTTCACCACTGAACCACAGCCCCACATTAAATATTGTAGCTCCAGTAAATGCCAGAGACTTGTCAGAACTAATCATTATGCCAAAATCCTCCCCAAAAAGATTGGCTGTAGTGATCTGCTGCCTAACCACCTTGAAACAAGGAATTCTCTTATTGATCAACTCATGTTTACCTTTAGCACCCACAAAAAGTGCATAATTTTATTAGCATGGAAGGAAGGAAGCGTGAGGTAAAACCATCTGTTCAGAGATGGATGGATTTTTGAGTTCAGCTATTACAATGAAAGAAGCAGGACATTCAGCAGCTGCATTGGTCAGCCTGCAGAGCTGTGTCATTCCCCAGTGGAATCCTTTAGTTGTCTGGGGCTATGGGGCAATGAACGAGAACTGGGTTATAATCCAAGGTGAGTGAAAAGTTGAGTGAAGATCAGACAGAAATGGAGTTGTTCAGGGGAGAAGACTTTCAGTGATCACAGAAAGATGATTTGTGCTGTATTAATTTGTGACATCCTCTGTAAAAAGTTCTATGCAAGGACTTTGAACAAGAGAGGAAAATCTGAATAAGTAATCAGTACTAGGGCATGGCACTGGAGACTGTGGGCCACCCTATAATGATGCATTATTGCCTTATGTCTTAAGGCTATTTTCTCAATACCCTTCAGAAACCTGTATCTTTCCTTCCATTGGCACAGCTGTGGTTTATTAAGGAATTTATGTTTTCCTTGGGACAACTCCCTTTAATTCCATCCCACATCTGAACAGACTCCTTATATACCTAGAGGTGACATTCTTGCCAGGAATAAGTAGGGTTGCTAACTATTCAATTCAACTATTCAATTGGCTATTACAGATGTTCCTCTGACATAGGGATGCCAGCCTCCAGGTGGGACCTGGGGATACCTTGGAATTCTTGTCTCCAGACTACAGAGATCTGTTCCCTTGGAGAAAATGGATGTTTTGAAGGGTAGACTCTGTAGCATTGTACCCCACTTAGGTCCATGTCCCCCCCATGCTCCATCCCTAAATCTCCAGGAGTTTCCCAACTTGGCTCTGGCAACCCTACTCTGACAGCAGATTAGTATGCAGCAGTTAGCAAGTGATCATGTTTACCGCCTTGTCCTGAAAAACTTAATTTCTGATTTCTGCACATTGGACTTCTAGCAGATGGTTGTGGATACTTACAGGCACTTGGTCTCAGGGTGTCTGTGATCCCTCCGCCATGGCTCCCTTCTAAGTTTGCTTTCCTTCCAGGGGCACTAGGCAAACTCCCACCACCAGGCCCTACTGGGCCCTACTGGGCCTTTTCGCTCCAATGGGAACAAGGGAAAGGGATCAACATCATGACATCATTTCCCATTTGTACCCAGAAATGATGTCACAGCAATCTAGAAACTCATGCATCTCTATGGCTAAAAAAACCCCATAGAGATGAACAAATTCCTAGAGCATCGTGATGTCACTTCTGGTACAAACTAAAAGTGATGCTGCTTCCCACTGTACCTCCAGACCCACAGGCTCCCACTGGTTGCTAGCATTCAGTTGGCAACCCCACTCCCTTCTTCTGCTCCCTCACCCATTTTGCATCTTTTCTCCACTTCTTCTGACACTGTTCTTTCTCCAGTCCTGTTTCACAGCTCTGTTATTCTCTCCAACAGCCTTTGGGTCTCCCAGAGAGGAAGTGCAGCACATCTCTTCCCACACTCCACTTAGCTCCATTCAGTGCTACTGGGGTTAAAAGGAGCATGATACAGCTTCTGCTTCACAACATCCAGCGACCTTTCCATCAGGAAATGAGAGCTTGCCCCATATGAAGCTGCAGAGCTTTTGCATCCTTCCTGCAAATCCTCCGTTTCCTGGTAGGAAGAACTGCTGGCCTAGCTGATAGGGCTCAAAGGAGTATGAAACCTTGTTCTTGTCCAGACACCTTCCTATTGGGAAAAGGTGAATCACCTCAGAGGCCCATGCAACTTTGCAGAAGCCTCTGGAATAGTCTCCCATATCTTGATGGGGAAAAGTCTGCAGGAGGTAGTGGAATAGGGGTGTGCATTCAGATACATCAATCAATTGTACTTGCAGGAGATCTCCAGGTACAACCTGGAGGCTGGCAACCCTTGTGCTTCATAAGGCTTGTTGCTGGAAACTGCTTGTGAGATTGACTTTTGGCATCAAGTAAGCCTTGAGAAGGAACTGCAAAAGAGAAAATAGGCGAAAGAGCACAGAGAAGTTCAGTATTCAAAAAAGCATTCTGGCTCCTCCTTCTCAGTCTCCCCACCTCAGGAGGCCATGGTCCAATATACAAGAAGGTCTGCCCTATACTCAACATGTCCCCAGTGCAACATCACAAATAGCTTTAACTTTATGTGAGGTCCTAATAAAAGAGCTCACATAACTCCAAATTTCTGAGTTGTTTTCAATCAAGTATCCTGCAATGGCTTTGTGGGAATTCTCCCCCCCCCCATTGTTGTAGCTGCAAAATGGAGCAATGACAGACAGAGCTGTCAGACTCCCAGAGCAGGAAGATACTCCCTGAGATGCCAGTCACGCCTGACCTCGGTTGTCACTGGAAGGCAATTATCTTGCTGCTGAGAGATAGCGGCCTGCAAGTGGAACAATCCAATGAGCTCCCCTTCTCTCTCCCCACCCCACTCCATAGCTCCCTCCCCTCTTTCCCCTCCATCTTACAGGACTGTCACAGCCATGCCTGTAAAAGGAGCAGTAACTTTCCATTGGCCCAGATGTAAAGACTAGTTGTCCCTTTGGGATGCTGTTGTGTATGCCGGCACCAGAGTACCGATTATGGATGAAGCTCTCTGTTAGATTCCTGCCCCATCCACGCTGATTCATTGCAGGGGTAATGGGGAAAGAGCTGCAGAATGCTGATGAATAAGTGGCATCCTTGCCTGCCTCTTCTGCAGATCACCCCAGTATTTCAAGGGATAATGTCTGATCTTCTCCATTTAGACAGAAGGCTGGTGGTTAGCAACAACAAGGTCTGCTTTGTACCAATCTATGGTCTTAGATACGTGTAGAATTAGGGATGATCCCCAGAGGACCATTAGAGATGAGACAGGCAGTTTGTATAGATTACAAGGACAAAGCCCAAATTTATTTTTGACTTTTCAGATAGTTCAATGCCAGATTTCTTTTAGGAACTAGTGTAAGAAAGCAACACTGAATACTCAGCAGTTTCTTGCAATGTTTTTAAAGGGCCACAATCCATTGGGCAAAGGGGATGGAAAGTGAACTCTTTGGCACTCCAGGGGGCCAATCTTAACTTTTGGGGTCATCGTGGATAGATGAGCTCAGTGGGGATCATGTGTTGTTGTAGATTTAGAAGTCCAGTAAGGACCATTGTTTTCCACCTGGCTTCTTTTGTTGGAAGTTTTGCTCACTGTGTTTGTAATGGACCTTATTTTAATTCTTCTCTCTTTTCTTAACTTCTTTCATCCCAAATTTTCCACTCTCTCCTTAGTGACTGCCTTACCCCTTGAGACCATTGAAAAACTGGTCCTTGACATGCACCCTGCTCTTCCTCTGGTTGCCAAGCAACCCCTCTCCCAGCCTGTGGAGAAGTCCCCTCCTTCAGTCTAGAGGGCAGTGCTCCTAGACCAGAACCCACTATGCCAGGAAAAATAGGCCATAAACATTTGATAATAAATATATATTTTACAAGGCTTATAGGTAACTAGCTGCTATAATTTTTTTGTAATATTTGTTTTTGTTGTCTCTGCCTGTGTCCAGACCTGTGTCCAGAATTCAGCCATACAGCAGGACATGCCCCAACTGAAGACTAGTCTTGCCAGGTCCCCCACTATAATTCCAGTAAACTTTGCCTTTGTGTGTCAGCACCTGAAAGGCTGGTCATTAAAAATGGTGGCAAATTGGGGCTGAAAGGGGCTGAAGGAACTACACTTTGGCCTCACCCTTTCCCTTGCCAGGGTAAAAGCTGCTTTCAGTAACCGTTTTCAACAGAGAAAAAGCACAACGAAAAAGGCTTCAAAATCGCACACGCACTGCTTGTAACGATCCTCAGTGGAATGCCAAAAAAGATTCACAGAAACACAGTACAGAAGAGTACAATTCTACTCTTCCTTCACCCCACATACTGCAGAACACTGATCTGCACTTCACAGTTGCTAGCAGGTTTCTTCTGGCTGGTGGTAGCCACTGTTGAGTTCCTTGGAGGAGGAGGACTTGTAGCTATTGCAGCCCAGCAAGAAAATGTCAAGGACATCACACTGAGCACCAGGAAACAATCAAGTACACAGACAATAGTCACTTGCCAGGTCTGACTTTGCAGTCATAAACAGTATAGATCCAAGGTGACTTCACAGCCTTAAACAGAGCTATTCCAGGAAGACTTTCAGGTAGGGAGGAAAAGCATATCTATAAACCTCATTTTATCTGCTATAACCCTGTGTGAAGGAATGCTTGCTATTTGTGAATATTCACTGCTTATGTGTCACATATGTGTCTCTTTCTAAATGGCAAGTATTATGTTTTAATCATGTGCCTCCCTCTTCTGTCTCCTTTTCCCTTCAGCTCCTTGTGGCAAGACCACAGTCCCTTTTCATCAGAAGCTGTTCTTCAACTGCATTCTGGTAGGTTCAGGGCCATAACAACACAGGTCCTGCCTGCGACCTGATATAGCTACTAACCTTCTGCTCAAAAGCATTTAGGTAACTCATTGTTGGGAAGGCACCAACACATTTTCCCAAATGTGCCAAACAGTGTACAGCAGGTCAAAAGGAAGAATAGAAATGATTTTTGCACATAGCTGATCTACGGGCTTTACTACCCTGAAAACATTCCAAAAAAGATCAAAGATGTTCATGAAAGGGAATTATTGGCAGCTATTCATTTGGCTAGCCTAATGCTTTAATCCATTTTCACATTGTGAATCACATACATCTGCTTGAGAGTGTAATTATCCATTCTTTTCTTCTTTGTCCGTCTTTCCTCACAACCCACCTTCTCCCACACAATCTGCTTCAGATAAGAACCTTCTCCAGGAATTGTTACCTTCAGAAGTTAGATGGGTTGCAACCAGAGATAGAGAATTTTCTCTGGTGGCCTCACACTGTGGAAAGCCCTCCCTAGAGACAGTTGCCTGGCACCTCCTTTGTTGACATTCAGATGCAAAGTCAAGATTATTGCATTACCTGACCTTTTAGGAATTGATCTTTACTGTGCCAATGCTGTTTGTTTTAATTTTGTTATTTGGCTGATTTTATTGTTAACTTTTATTCTATAGGTGCTGTTGTATTAGTGCATCTCTACTTATTAAGCTGCCTTAAATACTCCCAGAATTAATGGGAGTATAGACATTTTTAATGGATGACAGACATTTTTAATCAGTCAAGCAGATAGTGTCAGGGCCAGTTCACACTTGCCCGTACATTACTTGAGCACCCATAACTGAATGTATGAAGCGTTTCCAATGAAAACCCATCTTTTGGAGCTAGAATAAGGGACAAACTAGATGTGACTGCATCCAAGGGTCTGACATGTGGACGTCACCACCATTTAAAAGCAATTTAAAACTGCCATGGGGGTGTAGTGCAGGTTGGAAAATTTGGAAAAAATAGCTAAATATTCAGAGATTGCAATGGATTGCTTCACTGGAGAGGAGGCATTTTCTTCTGTGTAAAAATCTTTATTTCTAAGGGAAGGGTTCACAGGAAATCTACAAACAACAAAGACACCTAAGACTACATCTTTACATTTTGACCCCACAGTCTACAACAATGGAGATTCTTCTTCTTCTTGACTCCTAAAGGAAATCACCTGAATGCATTAACCAATGATTGTTTGTTAGTAAATAGGTTTCAGTTTCCCAGGTTTTCTTTCCACTGGCTCTATGCCAGATTCCCTTCCAGGTCAGTCTAAACACGAGGTAAACACACATTAACCCTATAATGACTGAATTTTAAACCTTGCAACACGCATATTTTCAACAGTGCAGAAGGCCAAGATGCTATTGTCTCCTCCCACACATACACCTCTTTACAAGTGCCAAAATGCTGCACCCTCCCCACTCAGACCCATAGATACCATCACATCTAGTTTGGTCCTGAAACTTCTATATGTGATGTTTCATCTGTGTTGGCTCTTCCACACAGTCAATCATCCCTTGATACTGAATCATGACTCACCAGCAACATTCATAGGTAGAAACTACAATAATGGGAATCCCATGCTGTGCCCATCTTCTTGTCTGCTTACAGACACAAGATGCATTCTAACATTGTTTCTTTAGCAGAAGCCCCTCAAAGTTTTCAGTCTATGTCTCTTTCTCTAGCTCCTTCTTCCAACTTTCCCTAAACCTTACCAATTATTGTACGAATGCAAAGGCTCATAGTCATCATTTGGTGGGTGACATTTGCTGGATGTTTTCTGGCAGATAAAGGAAGGCGTCAGATGTGACATTTTGAGCAGTGCCATGATAGCTTCCCGGATAGAAGATTGGATCTCTGTTGTGAAGTAAGACAAACAGATTCCAACAGTCCAGACTGGCAACACTTATCCTCATGTGGTTTTATGTCAAAGCCACAAAGTTAAGTGAGAGTTGTTGAGAACATGCCAGCTAGGCACAGATTTTTCTTCCATTCCTCAATGTCCTAAGTGTGCATTATGAGCCAATACAGCTGGACACAGAGCTCCAGTTCAGTCTCAGATGAATGAACACTGAGCCAATGTGATGGATTAGTACAGCCCACCAGCTGGACACTTTCTAGGGGCATCTAAATGAAGAGACCTGCTGTAACTAACATCTGGTCTTCCCCTGAACAAGTAAAAAAAAATGGCAGGTCCATAAGTGTGAGCAAGGGTAATCATAAGTATATGGAAGTGTGTTGATGCCATGTTATCACATCAGTATTTGATGGTGCTGCTACCTTAATTTGATCCTTCGGAACCTTCCATTTCCCCCATTATCTATTGCCTAAGGAGCAGGAGGAACAAGCAGTTGGCTGTCTCTTCTTGTCTGCTTTCCTCCTCCACATAAGCACACAATACCTCTTGCTCCTGGAGTGGCAACTATGTGGGCAGCCAGCATGCTTCAAGGGAACTGGCAACTCCAGGCTATACCCATTGCTTATCCTCAGTCTAAACATTGCAAAAAGCAGGGTCAAATGCTAGGAAATGCACAAAGTCTATGGAGTGACAACACACATGTGATGAAAAGGGCAACAAAATGGTCCACTAAAGCTCATGCATAGGGATACCATCCTTCAGGTGGGACCTGGGGATCCCCCAGAATTACACCTCATCTCCAGACTACAGAGATCACTTCCCCTGGAGAAGATGGCTTCTTTGGAAGGTGGCCTCTATGGCATTGCACCCCATTGAGGTCCCTGTCCTCCCCAGGTTCCACCCCCAAATCTCCAGGAGTTTCCCAACCTGGATCTAGAAACCCTACTCCCCCATATCCTCTGCCAGTGGCCAGGGGGGATCTGGCAACCCCAGGAGGTGCCATAAGACTCCTGTTTTGCTGGAACACAGCTAGCCCCTCTGGAATTGTAACTCTAAAGTAGTCTCAGTGAAGGCACTCAAAGGACTCCAGGTGACCTACTGTCCTCTTGCCTTGCAGTGGGAGATTGGAACAACTAATACATCCTTATACACAGCTAGGATTGCCAGCCTCCATGTGGGGCCTGGAAATATCATGGAATTACAAATGATTTCCAGCCAATAGAGATCAGTGCCCCTGGAGAAAGGGCTCATTTCAAAGATGGACTCTATGACATTAAACTCCACTGAGGTCCCTCCCCTTTTCAAACCCAGTGCTGGCAACCCTACCACAGTTCTTATTTTAAGCAGGCAGCCCTTCATGTCCTCTTGGGCAGTAGCTGCTTTCCTCTGACAAGGGAAAAGCAGCTGTTTCTGGAGCAAAGGAGGAACTACATAGAAGAGCAGTACAGGCATTGTACAGTCTGACATTTCATGCCTGCCCACAGTTTAAGCTAAGTGTGGCTACACTTTCCATTGCTCTTTTAGGTTCTTTTCCTATGCTGGCATTTCTGTTACATTCTTCCAAGGTGCAGTCTGTCATTAATTTTTGACATGTAAAAAAATACTTATTAAACAAAATACACAGATGTCCCCACATTCAGTGTTGCACACACATCCCATCTGCAAAACAAGAGAACTAGTTCTAAAAGGCAAGAGAAAGTGTAAATGCCTGGATCAAAATGCCTCTCCATTTCCTTTCATTCTTTTCTCTGGTTGGCAGTAAATTGTGCGTCTATCAACACAGAAAAGAGATTTTCATTTTCATTGGGTATAAACTTCCAGCCATTAGAACATAAGAGAAGCCAATGTTGAATCAGGCCAATGGCCCATCTAATCCAACACTCTGTCACACAGCGGCCAAAAATACCACGTGCTATTACCCTGGGGCTAATAGCCACTGATGGACTTCTGCTCCATATGTTTATCTAATTCCTTCTTGAAACTGTCCATGCTTGTAGCTGCCACCACCTCCTGTGACAGTGAATTCCATATGTTAATCACTCTTTGAGTGAAGAAGTATTTCCTTTTATCTGTTCTAACCCGACTGCTCAGCAATTTCATGGAGTGCCCACGAGTTCTTGTATTGTGAGAAAGGGAGAAAAGTACTTCTTTCTCAACTTGCTCAATCCCATTCATAATCTTATAAACCTCGATCATGTCACCCCTCAGCCGTCGTTTCTCCAAGCTGAAGAGCCCCAAGCCTTTCTTCATAGGGAAGGTGTTCCAACCCTTTTATCATTCTAGTTGCCCTTCTCTGCACTTTTTCCAATGCTATAATATCCTTTTTGAGATGTGGCGACCAGAATTGTACACAGTATTCCAAATGAGGTTGCACCAATGATTTATACAGGGGCATTATGATACTTGCTGATTAGTTTTCAATTCCCTTATAATCCCCAGCATAGCGTTGGCCTTCTTTATTGCAGCTACACACTGTCTAGACATTTTCATTGAGTTATCCACTATGACTCCAAGATCTCTCTCTTGGACTGTCTCTGCCAGTTCAGACCCCATCAACGTGTATTTATATTTAGGATTTTTGGCTCCAATGTGCCTCACTTTGCACTTGGCCACATTGAACCCCATTTGCCACGTTGATGCCCACTCACCCATCCTCGACAGATCCCTTTGGAGTGCCTAACAATCCTCCCTGGTTTTCACCACCCTGAACAACTTTGTGTCATCTGCAAATTTAGCCACTGCACTGCTTACTCCCAATTCCAAATAGTTAATAAACAAGTTAAAAAGCATCGGACCAAGTACTGATCCCTGTGGTACCCTACTGCTTACCACCCTCCACTGAGAAAGTTTCCCATTTATACTCACTCTCTGTTTCCTATTTATAAGCTAGTTTTTGATCCACAAGAGGACTTGTCCTTTTATCCCATGACTATTGAGCTTACTAGGAGCCTTTGATGAGGAACTGTATCAAAAGCTTTCCGGAAGTCAAGGTAAATAATATCTTTTGGGTCTCCCTTGTCCACAAGTTTGTTCACTCCCTCAAAAAACACTAACAGGTTAGTGAGACAAGATCTTCCCTTACAGAACCCATGCTGAGTCTGCCTCAATAGTTTTTGTTCATCAATGTGCCTACTAATTCTTTCCTTAATAACACTTTCCACCAACTTACCCGGTATCGATGTCAGACTGACTGGCCTGTAATTTCCCGGATCTCCCCTGGAGCCCTTTTTAAAGATGGGAGTGACATTAGCTACCTTCCAGTCCTCAGGAATGGAGGCAGATTTTAAAGAAAGATTACATATTTTTGTCAGGAGATCCACAAGTTCACATTTGAGTTCTTTCAGAACTCTCGGATGAATGCCATCCGGGCCTGGTGATTTATTAGTTTTTAAATTGTCCATCAGTCGGAGGACTTCCTCTCTTGTCACCGCAATCTGATTCAGGTCTTCCAAACCCCGTCCCGAAATCGGTGCTTCTGGAGTGGGCAAGCACTTCTCCTCTTCCACTAAAACATCAGCAATAGAACTAATAACAAAGCAAAAAATACTCCCAATACCAGGAAGTTTGTGGGCAGAGGGGGTATGTGAGTGAGTGAGAGAGAAAGGTTAATGCCTGACATGGGAAACAGATCAACCAAAAAAGAGTTCCTGTGCACCAATCATGCTCCTCAAATGACCCTCCTCATTATTCCTTCTATTACATCCATCTCCTTTACATCAAATGCCAGACAAGGGCATTCTAAGTTGTGGGCCCAGTGCTGTGGAATGGTTTGTCTGAATAGGTATGGAAAAAACCTTGACTTGAAACTTCCTGTAGGGCTTGTAAAGCTGTGTTATTTCAGAAAGCATTGCTTGGACAACAGTAAAACATTAGATGTTGAGAGGTGCAAAGGGTTACCTACGTATATTGTTTGATAGTAGAAATGTAAAATAACAAACCTTTTTTTCTGAAGGGAGCTGCTGCTATCAATTTTTTCTTAATTAAAATTGCCTTTTGTCCCATTACATTGCTTCATGCAATGAAAAATCTGGAAGCGGGAAATGTGAGCCATACCCCCTACCCAGTCCCTGGCAAATCCACGTTTCCAAATTTGCAGTGTCCAAGATGTATAAAATGGCATATGAGTATGAAAGCTCGGGTTGGACCCAGGGCTTTGATGCAAGTTCTGGGTCTGTGTGTGTGTGGTAGATCATGCAAAGGAAAGGGTTAAAAGTCCTCATTTCCCATGTGGCCGTCATTAGGCGGCCATTAGCCAGTCACTGTTGCATCAACAGTGTGAGGCGTTGAATACCTTTCCTTTTGGCAGCACTCCAGCTGAAGAGAGGAAGCTTTCTGAGAAAATGCAATTACAGCAAACAACAGCCAAGCGAGAGAGCCGCAATCCACACCTGGCACTAATTAACTTAATTAGCCCTTAATGAGCTACACTGGTCGGAAGGCCTATTTTTACTTAATTATCCCCTAATGTGCTTGGCAGAAAGCGGGAGCCCTGATGGATGGAGCCGCTGTGCTTGGCTCCTTCCACCCAGTCAGGCAGTTTGAACTTCCCTGCATCCCTAATCAGTGAGTCTGGCTAGCTGACAACCAGGAGGGCCTGGCCTGGGGAATGCTGGAATCCTCACCTAAATCATATAGCAGTGCCACTTGGGACTGGGCTAGCCCTCCGTCCTTTTCATCCCCTGAGTGCTGAATCTGGGCATTTTCCTACAAGACAGAATTAGGCTTCTAAATTTCACAAATTTGCCAATGAGAGTGCATGCATGCCTATTATCACTCATACTACTACTACACTTTCACCTTTCTAAAATTCAGGAGATAAATTGGATGCATTCTCTGCACCAGGGCTAACCTATACAAGATCAGACTCTTTCAGATATGGTAGGAACCTTTGTAACTAAAAGAGCTGTGTCAGAAGGCAAGTAGAACTTGAGTTGATAGCTGGCAGTTTTGCTACTACATCACATCCTTCTTACCAACAAAAACTGCCTAACAGTTCTGTCTTGACTACCTTGTATGATATTCCTCTCCCCACTTGCCAACTCTTGTTTCTCTAGGTATGTTCAGATCATAAAAGCCCTGTTCTCAAGTTACACTGAACATGTACATCTGTTTGTAACAAACAGCTAACATGCTTTCAATTTACAAATGAAACTGGGGACCAGTGCCTGAATAAATGTGGGGTTTCAATCACACATTCAGCTTTGTACATGTGCTGAATGTAACATGAGAATTAGTCAAGGCACATATAAAGAAAAATCAAGGGTATGCTGTGCATGGATTGTTTATGCATTCACTGTAACTCACAAACAGGGCTTCTGTGACTCCTGCTTGGATGGTGGGCTTGCAACATACTTGTGGCTTTCCTTTCTTCCATGGGGCTTTCTGCTCTTTTTATTTTCTTACCTGCTAGAGCTTGGTATTTCTTTTAACTCCAGTCTTCTTAGCCTTTGCTCTTGCTCTACTCCCTTATATCTTGCACATGCTGGCAGTGCAATCCTAAACTGAATTACACAGGGGTACACATGCATATCTTGCAGTTCAATGAGGAATGATGTGTGACTGATCTCCATACTACCCTCTAAAGTGCTCCCTTCCCTGTCTGTTGAGAGGCACCAGAAAGGAGGAAAGGAATCTGTTTCATCTTCAGAACATCCTCAAACAGGACATTCTCAACAAAACTTCTTCAGGAGTGTGTGTG
Organism: Gekko gecko; assembly: GCA_029375565.1. NCBI lineage: Eukaryota > Metazoa > Chordata > Lepidosauria > Squamata > Gekkonidae > Gekko > Gekko gecko. Next base: position 100,597,976 of record JAPDNY010000002.1, on the reverse strand, counting down.
TGAATAAAAACTAGAGAACTAACTGCAGAATGCTTATGAATTATAATTATAATCTATCAAGTTGCATGTAAGTATTATTCTCTGGCCTTTGGGCACCTCTGGCATTTTGTTTTGGGGCCTTGGTCTTCTCTGCTTGCATAATATACTACAGTCTGGATGGTATAATGAAGATGCTGAATACAAAAAATTGTGCTGCAATGGATGCAGTAGGCCTAGACAGCCACAGGCCTGGAATTATGTGAAAGCCATCCCATTTCCTATATGTCATGGAAGGTGATGCTGTGTATTGGTATATCCAGTCAAAGGATCTTTCCTTGTCAGTCTTGTGGGTTTCTATAATTATGGCTTATATAGGCTCTTCTTGGGGATTTATAAACTCCTAGGAACATTGAAGAGGCAAGTTAGATGGGCTTTGATTTGCATTGCCCTCTTATTTCTATTCCTCGTCAATTTTTGCAGCACCCTTGAAACAAGTAGTGGCTCTGTTCCTCCCACAGTCACACTGCAGACTGAACAGTTGCCAGCTTGCATGAGACTTCCAAAGTCATTAAAAGTTGATACAATCTCAATTGGGATTCCACCCCCAAGTAGCTTGTTTCATGCACTTCTATCTGCCATCAGTATCTGCTGATAATATCTTTGCTGGATGAGACAGCACCACCTCTGTATTGAGGAGGAGTTTTTGACAATACAATTTGAAGGGAAACGGAGGTGGAGGAGGAGGAGGAAGAGCACTAGGTGACGATGACCTTTTAAGGAGGGAGAAATAAGCTTTTGCTTCATTAAACACTTTGGATTTTTCTCACTGACTGAGGTCCATCACAAAACTTGGGTTTCTTTGTTTTTATTAGTAACCTGCTAAGTGTTTTCCTAATCGTTTCATGGGCCCCCTTCTAGACATGGAAATTCAGTTCACCATTTATAAAAGTCATTTCCTTTTCAATTGGAATATTAAGTACGGAAGAACTATGATATCTCTATGAAAATTTCTTTTTTAAATGGTTGAGTAAGTATGAAGAAAACATAAGCTGCACTAGTCCTCCCCACCACCACCAGTTGAATCCACGCTCTCTTGTCAGAAGCAAGCCAGAGTGGTGTGCTACAGTGGTCAGAGAGTTACTTGAAGATCTGGGAGACTCAGGTTCAAACCCCCAGTTTACCACACACTTTCAGCCTAACCTCCTTCACAGGGTTGTTTCTGAGGATAAAATGGTTGGGAAAACAATTCATGTCACCCTGAGTTCCTTGGAAGAAAGCAGGGTTGTTGTTGTTGTTCAGTCACACAGTTGTGTCTAACTCTTCATGACCCCATGGACCACATGTACTAAATACATAAAATCCTAAATTATTTATTTATTTATTTATATATTTCAATTTATAGTCTGCCCTCCCCATTTTTCCTAAACTCTTAACAGCCAGCGTGGTGTTATGATTAGATTGTTGGACTAGGATCTGGGAGGCCAAAGTTGAATCTCCATTCTGCTGTGAGAGTGTGCTTGGTGACCTTGGGCCAGGCACTCTTAGCCTAATCTACCTCAGAGGGCGGTTGTTAGGATAAAATGGACAAAGAGAGATCATGTTGTAAGCCTGCTTGGATTCTAGAGAGATAGAGAACTGAAGTGGCAGATATCCCAGCCTCCCATTCTGTCGCCCACTGGTCCACCTAGGGTCAGCAAGGAAAAAAATGTTTAAAAAGCCATGTCGTGGCAACAGCTTGACACCACTTCTGGGAATACCCAGAAGTGATGTCACATTGCATGGGTGTCGTTTCAATGTGATGCTCTAGGATTCAGGCAAAGCTCTTCCATTTTATCATTGAATTTTATCCAACTCCTAGAGTGTCACATTGACATCATGCTAGCAGCATGATGTCACTTCCATGTATTAACCAGAAGTGAGGTTGTGCCAATGGCACAATATCATCACCCCTGCCCCCCGGTCCCTCTTCTTCCTGCTGGTTGCCAGATGGTGGCTGGCAATCCTGTTGGGTCATTACTAGGGAGAAAAAATCAGGTATGAGTATCTAAATAATATATTTTTAAAAACATCTCTCGTGCTTTTAACCTTTGGGGGTATGTGTCCCATACTGAGAGATGCTGCACATTCTAAGTATAGTTTAGGTAGCTGGCCAGGCCATCCAAATAAGGTTGAACTGATCTTACTGCAGCTGAGTGCTGATCAATTTGTGCTGATTTTCTCCATCAGCTGGCAGGCTGAATAACACCTTGGAAAAAAGGTAATCTTTCCACATTACATGGCGGAACAGTTTGCCTACAACGGTACTGCTTCTTTAAAAGGGAATTGCTTCTATTTTAAATAGTACATTTTTTTATAAATATCAGACAGATTTTCAAGACATTCAGTTTCTATTTGCCTTCTCAAATAAAGGACAGCTTTTCAATTGCTGTGCTTTCAGTAGCAGGCAGGACCCAATTTTTCAATATTGCTCTCCACGTGCCTGTCTGCCCTTGCAACTACACTGTGTTTTGTTCCCCCTCCCTATGGTGTGGTAGAAAGTTCACCCTTTGTTCTCTGAAGGAGAGTATGCTGGAGACTGACAAAAAAAGTATACACAAAGCCCATTTATTTACACATGTAAAGCTTGAGAAAGCATTGCTCATGTGCAGTTCCAAAGCAATTGAGGTGTAAAACGAGGAAACCTTTTGGCTCTGCTGAGAATAACCAAGCTTTATCTGCATTGCTGGCTTAGCAATAACTGAGTCAGAACTAGAGAAAGGTTCCTAACTAGTCCTCTGTCCCCCATTTACTTTTGGGGGTTCTTATTAGGTAGCACAGGAGGGAAGGTGGCATGGTGTAGTCTGATCAACAGAAGTATAGTGTTTAGGTCATGAGATGTTATGGTACCAGATCTTTGGTTAGACCTCACCTAGAATGTTGTGTTCAGTTTTGGGCACCACGATTTAAGAAAGATGTAGACAAACTACAAGCATGGACAGTTTCAAGAGGGAATTAGATAAACATATGGAACAGAAGTCCATCAGTGGCTATTAGCCACAAGGTATAGTCTGGGGCAGGTGATGCACTCTATTCTTGGTGCTGGAGGGGGCGGCAGTGGGAGGGCTTCTAGTGTCCTGGCCCCACTGATGGACCTCCTGATGGTACCTGGTATATTTTGGCCGCTGTGTGACAGAGTGTTGGACTAGGTGGGCCATTGGCCTGATTCAACATTGGCTTCTTTTATGTTCTTATGTTCTTAAGCTGGAACATGTCCAGAGGAGAGCAATGAAGTTGGTGAGGAGTCTGGAGACCAAGTCCTATGAGGAAAGGTTGAAGGAGCTGGGTATGTTTACCCTGGTGAGAAGACAACTGAGAGGTGATATGATAACCATCTTCAAGTACTCGAAGGGCTGTCATATAGAGGATAGTACGGAGTTGTTTTCTGTTGCCCCAGAAGGTTGGACAAGAACCAATGGGTTGAAATTAAATCAGAAGAGTTTTTGGCTAAACATTAGGAAGAACTTCCTGACAGAGCGGTTCCTCAGTGGAACAGGCTTCCTTGGGAAGTGATGGGCTCTCCTTCTTCAGAGGTTTTCAAACAGAGGCTAGATGGCCATCTGACATCAATGCAGACTCTGTGAACTTAGGTAGATCATGAGAGGGAGGGCAGGAAGGGTTGCCTCAGTGTTTAGTTCTTGTGGTCCTTTCTTACACACCCAGGAAATGCTGATTGCCACTTTGGGGTCAGGAAGCAATTTTACTCCAGGCCAGTTTGGCCAGGGATCCTGGAGGCTTTTTGTCATCTTTTGGGCATGGAACAGTGGTCACTGTGGGTGTGGAGGGGGAAGTATTTGTGAATCGCCTGCCTTGTGCAGGGGGTTGGACTAGATGACCCTGGAGATCCCTTCCAACTCTATGATTCTATAATCCCATCAGATCTTGGAAGCAAAGCAGGGTTGGTACTTGGAAGGGAGACCACCAAGGAAGACTCTGCAAAGGAAGGCAATGGCAAACCACCTCTGTTTCTCACTTGCCTTGAAAGCCACTTGTTGGGGTCACCGTAAGTCTACTGTGACTTGATGGCACTTTATACACACACACACACATTTTTCCTTCCATCAATGACTGTTTAATCACACTGACTGTTCCTACCCTGGTAGTTGGGACCCCAGGGAGAAAGGGTGGCGCCAAGGACTTGTGTCTTGCTGCTACGATAAGACCATTCACTTCCAAGAGTCTCTTAAGCATACAAAGAACTGACTTGCTTCCTAGTGTTTGTAAGTAACACTTGTCTTGACCTGTATGCTTCTTCTTATTGCCTTTTTCTTCTCCAAGCATTTTATGATCTGAAGCTGCAGAGGTGTGCTCTCATTATAGCTCTATAAATTGCCATGTACTTTGATGCTGTAGCAATAAATCATTCCAACACAGCACCATGCTTGGTAATAGCCACTACCGTCTCTTCTTATTTGAGAAATGGAAGCTGGTTGAGTTGTTTGGAAGTCTGGGTTCTGTGTGCTGTTTGTATACAGTGCCTAACACAAACATAGTTTTGCAGATGACAAACCCTCCCCCAACACCTGACTACAAATCTAGTATAGCCAGTTTTTTTTCCTTTTCTAGACAAGGTTTTTCTGCTTTTTAAAAAATTGTGTGAAAGGCAGCAGCTCAGTTGGTTGAACATGCTGAGACATGGATGGGAGAAGATCAGACCACTTAGCTCTGAAGGTCCAGCTAGGAAGGCCAAATCCTCTCTGTTTAGGCGGCAAGTGTACTTATGCTCACCCACGGAGCCAAATGGATGCTAATCAACTTCAGAACTCTCTGCAGGATCCAATGCCCCCAGTGGTTCATGAGATATGCTGGTGGAGGACTGGCATTGCCGGCTTTCCAAAGCCATTGATGAAATCACCTCCCCCAATGCCCTCTCTGCCCTTGGACCAAAACTGCTCCGTGGTACACCCCAGAACTACGGAGGATGAAGTGAGAGCTGAGATGGCTAGAGTGAGTGTGGCAGCGTACTCATGACGAAGCAGGAAGTACATCTTATAGAACATTTATGAAAATCTATGAGGTAGCAGTAAAGACCACTAAGAGAGAGTTCTATGTGGTCTCCATTTTATCTGCAAGCTCATGCCTGGCCCAATGGTTTAGAACTATTCGGTCATCAACTACATTGCCACAAGGCAAACAAAACAGTAGGGAATTGGCTATTGGCTGCGAGGCATTTGCAACTGATTTCATAGATGAAGTTATGGCGCTCCACCAGGACCTCCCAACCACAGTTGATACAGTAAAGGAACTGGAAGCCCCTTGTCCATCTTCAGGTCCAGTGTCAAACCACTTCAGCCAACTCTCTCAGGAGGATGTCAAAAAGATCCTACTAGCCGCCTCCTTGACACATGCCCATCCTGACTGGTTAAAACCTGCGGAGATAGTATTCTGGTCCCCCCGGGGGGGAAATCATCAACTTGTTTCTTTCTTCCAGGACATTCCCAGTGGGACTGAAGGAGGCAGTGGTATGTCTGCTCTTAAAGAAACCATCACTGGACCCCATGGTCCTAGCCAACTACTGCCCATTTTCGAATTTATCATTTATGGGTAAGGTAGTTGAGAGGACAGTGGCTGAACAGTTCCAGGCTTTCTTGGATGACACATCCATCCTCGGCCCATTCCAGTCCAGTTTCTGCACTGGCCATGGGACAGAGACAATGTTGGTCACCCTCATGGATGACCTCTGGAGACACCTAGATTGGGGTGTGTTGGTGCTGCTGTTGCTTTTAGACCTAACAGTAGCATTTAACATGGTTGATGACGACCATATGACCCACCGCTTCACCAACATAGGGATGCAGGGGAGTGCCTTACAATGGTTTTCCTCCTCTCTCCATGGTCAGGGACAGAGGGTGGCACTTGGTGAGAGGGTCTCCCTGGAATACCCACTGGAATGTGGAGTGCCGCAGGGGGCACTATCAGTACCAGCCTAGAAGGTGAGGAGCCTAGGGGTGATCAAGGATGCCTCTCTTTCTATGGAGGTCACCACAATTTCCAGGTCAGCCTTTTATCATCTCCGGAAGATCAGGCAATTGGTCTCTCTCCCAGGACTTGGCTACACAGACTCATGCAATGGTCACTTCCAAGCTTGATTACTGTAACTTGCTTTACACGGGCTTACCCCTGAAGCTGATCTGGAAACTCCAGCTAGTGCAAAATGTGGTGGCACACCTGCTGACTGCAACATCTTTGCAGGCTCGCATTCAGCCAGTGCTACGCCAATTGCACTAGCTACCAATTGCGTACTGGATCCTTTTCAAGGTATTGATATTGACCTTTAAAGCCCAATGCAGCCTGGGACTAACATGCCTGAGGGACTGCATCTCCCCATATGTGCCCCGGGGATCCTTGCACTTGGCCGACCATCATTTACTGGTTGTCCCTGGCCCAAAGGACAACCACTTAGCCTCAACCAGGACTGGGCCTTTTTCCGTCCTGGCTCTGGCCTGGTGGAACATGCTCCCATCTGAGATCAGGGCCCTGCAGGACCTGTTACAGTTCCACGGGGCCCATAAAATGGGGCTGTTCCGCCAGGCCTTTGGTTGAGGCGGCAGCCGCCCATTTATTAGGCCTCCCCCGCTGAAGCTCTCCAACTGTATATGGCCCATATTAATAAGATCTCCACTGTCCTTTGGTTTATGGCCTAGTATCCTCCAGCCATTTGGGACCGCTGTACTTTCTTAATTTATAGTGCTACCTGCTTTTAACTGTTTCAATTATTTATTATTGTTATGTACGCAGACCACCACCAGGGGTCCGTGGCTAAGCAGGAGCTTAGTCCCCAAACACAAAGGGGACCTAGGATCCTAGTCCACTGTTAGTCCACCAATAAAACCTTGGCGGGAAATTCAAACCTTCCAATGGGGACATAGGTGTGCCGGGTGGCGTGTATATAGTTGGCCTTGCAGGGTCATTTTCCTTGTCTAGTGTGTGAAGTACAATAAACGCGTCTGAATGCATGTCGTAGTTCGAGTCTTCCATGCAGCGAACCCAGTACTTTATAATGGCGATGAAGGTGGGATCCCGATGAGTGGGCCTGACTCTCTAACCAGCGCCGCACCGAGCAATGTTCCAGAGGAAGCCACCGTGCCCCACACCACTCCGGAGCAGCACCGCACCATGCCCAGCAATTCCAGACACTGCTCCATGCTCCACGTTAGAGTCATGGCCTCTGCTCCGGGACACCTACTCATCCCGAGCTTTGGGATTTGTGGACGGACCAGCTTATCTGCTACCTCGCCTACCATGAAGTGACCGATGCAGGCAAGAGAAGGGCTCTTCTCAGCTCTTGTGGTGTGAACACCATCCAGCTCGCAAAGAGCCTCCTGGTCCTGAAGGCAATCCTTGAGTGCATGTATGAGGAAATCATCGATGCCCTAACCAGGTATCTCACGCCCCAGCCAACAACGCTGGCCAAGTGGATGGAATTCCAGGGGCGCATCCAGAAGCCTGACGAGACGGATGTAGCCTTCCTGACCATGCTGCGCCAACATGCCATTGAGTGCAAATTCACTAAAGTAGAGGAGAACCTCATGACCCAGTTCACCTGGGGAATCAGCAACATGAAGCTCCACTGGAGGTTGATTGGCATCACCGACATCAACCTCGATGAGGCCCTACAGTTTACCATTGCCCACGAGGCCTCCCACTGTGACTAACCACTGGCAGCATCTCATGTCGTGCTCCCCAACCCAGCGCCTGAGAACTCAGATGAGGAGGAAGTCCGTCTTGTCCACAATCCCAACTGCCGGAAGCCACCGACAACTGCCAGAGTCTCTGGGCACTCAGGGACAGCCACCAGTCGTTCCACATGCACCAGTTTTGGAGCGGCACATGAGAGAAAGTTGTGCCAGTTCTGTGACACCACCTGCCACATGTATGGAAAACAAGGACACCTCGCCCACATTTGCAGGTTCAAGGGCAACTGAAACCATCCCTCCCAGCAGCATCCATGCTGCCAGACCTCCATGCACTACGAGGCCACTGAGGACACGGACAGTCTCTACCTCCTGACCAGCCATCCCTCACTACAGGTACTGTGCCTCCCCAACTTGCCCGCAACCCCGAACTTCCAGATCCAGGTCATGATCAAGGGATCCCCCTGCTCAATGGAAGTGGACTTTGGATCAACAGCTTCTATCATATCTGTGGAAATGCTGCAAAGACTTTGCCCAAATGGCGGGCCCCGCCTGTGGCCCTTGCCTTTGAACTTGGTGGACTTCCAGAAGAACCCGGTCCCAATACAGGGCGTGGGGACTTTTTGGGTGAAGTACCGGGGATTTGAGATTTTCCTGGACTTGACTGTTGTGGAGGGGAATTTAGTTAGCTTATTGGGGCAGGTGTGGTTTGCACCATTGGGCATCACGCTAGGGGGGGTGAATAAATGTGCACCATGGAACTTTGCTGAGGTTTGCAGGGAATTCCCTGTGGTATTTGATGGGGCTCTGGGTTGTTACAAGGGACCCCCGGTTTCATTGCAACTCGACCCCCAGGTTGCCCCCATCTGCATGCAGTTCTGCAGTGCCCCACTCACCTTGTGGCTGAAGATCGATGCAGAACTGGACTGCATAGCAGCCCAAGGTGTCCTCAAACCGGTCTCTCATGCACCGTGGGAGACCCCCATTGTTACCCCCGTCAAGCCCAATGGTGACGTTCGCATCTGTGTGGACTATATATGTACGCTGAATAAGGCCCTCCACGACCATGCTTACCCTGTCCCGGTCGTGAGTCATGTGTTAGCTTCCTTAGCAGAGGCTAAGATTTTCGGCAAGTTGGATCTCGCGCAGACGTACCAACAGCTGCCAGTGGATGAGGCCACAGCCATGGCCCAGACAATTGTAATGCACCGGGGGGCTTTTAAGGTTAGGTGGCTGAAGTTCAGCGTAAGTGTGGTCCTGGGGATATTTCAGCACCTGATGGACTCTTTATTGAAAGGGATCCCTGGGGTGATGCCATTTTTTGACCACACCCTCATCGCCCAGCCACCCCAGATGATTTTGCCTCCCGCCTCCACGCCGTCCTTTGCCGCTTCGATGCTGCGGGTCTCAAAGTAAAGAGGGAGAAGTGCCTCCTTCGGGTCCCAGAAGTGGATTTCTTGGGGTTCCAGGTCGACGCATCAGGCCTCCATCCAGCAAGGGACAAGGTCAAGGCCATCGTGGAGGCCCCCATGCCGTCTAGCAAGGCAGAACTTCAGGCATTCTTAGGGCTCCTGAACTTTTATCACACCTTTCTACCACACAAGGCAGTCATTGCGGACCCCTTCACTGTCTCCTGGACAAATCAGCGACCTGGTCTTGGGGCTCAGGGGAGGCAGTAGCATTCAAGGGTGTCAAGGCTCTTCTCATCTCGAATGAGGTACTGGCACACTTTGATGAGTCCCTGCCTGTAGTCCTCACGTGCGACACCTCCCCCTACGGTGTCGGCATGGTCCTGGGCTACCTTCTTCCTGACGGCCAGGAGGTTCCTGTGGCCTACTACTCACGGACTTTGATGGCCGCTGAGCGCAATTACATGCAGATAGACCGGGAGGGCTTCGCAATAGTGGTGGGGGTGAAAAAGTTTCATAACTTTGTGTATGGGTGCCCCTTCACAATTGTAACTGACCACAAGCAACTCTTCGGCTTATTTGCAGTGGACAAATAAACCCCCCAGGTGCTCTTACCACGTGTTCTCCGTTGGTCCCTCTTCTTGGCCAGCTACAATTACCGCCTGGAACACCGCCCGGGCAAGGCGATGGGGCACACCAATGCCTACAGCAGACTGCCCCTTCCCTCCAGGGATGCCAATCCTGCCCCTGCCCCTGGGGTCCTGATGATCAAGGGGCTCCCAAGCCACTCCTTCAAGCAGCAGACATCACTTCCCGCTTGGCCCACAACCCCCTCATCTCCCAGGTCTTGGGCTGGGTGGTAAGTGGGTGGCCCGTGTCTTCCGCTGGTCCTGAGTTCACAGCTTTTGTGACCCATAGGGACATAAGAACATAAGAGAAGCCAATGTTGAATCAGGCCAATGGCCCATCTAGTCCAACACTCTCACACAGCAGCCAAAATATACCAGGTACCATCAGGAGGTCCATCAGTGGGGCCAGGACACTAGAAGCCCTCCCACTGCCGCTCCCTCCAGCACCAAGAATAGAGTGCATCACCTGCCCCAGACTGAGAATTCCCATCTATACCCTGGGGCTAATAGCCACTGATGGACTTCTGCTCCATATGTTTATCTAATTCCCTCTTGAAACTGTCCATACTTGTAGCTGTCACCACCTCCTGTGGCAGTGAATTCCATATGTTAATCACTCTTTGGGTGAAGAAGTATTTCCTTTTATCTGTTCTAACCCAACTGCTCAGCAATTTCATGGAGTGCCCACGAGTTCTTGTATTGTGAGAAAGGGAGAAAAGTACTTCTTTCTCAACCTGCTCAATCCCATTCATAATTTTATAAACCTCAATCATGTCACCCCTCAGCCGTCGTTTCTCCAAGCTAAAGAGCCCCAAGCATTTTAACCTTTCTTCATAGAGAAGGTGTTCCAACTCTTTTATCATTCTAGTTGCCCTTCTCTGCATTTTTTCCAAAGCTATAATATCCTTTTTGAGATGTGGCGAGCAGAATTGTACACAGTATTCCAAATGAGGTTGCACCAATGATTTATACAGGGGCATTATGATACTGGCTGATTTGTTTTCAATTCCCTTCCTAATAATCCCCAACATAGCGTTGGACTTCTTTATTGCAGTTACACATTGTCTAGACATTTTCATTGAGTTATCTACTACGACTCCAAGGTCTCTCTCTTGGTCAGTCTCTGCCAGTTCAGACCCCATCAACGTGTATTTATATTTCGGATTTTTGGCTCCAATGTGCATCACTTTGCATTTGGCCACATTGAACCCCATTTGCCACGTTGACGCCCACTCACCCATCCTCGACAGATCCCTTTGGAGTGCCTCACAATCCTCCCTGGTTTTCACCACCCTGAACGACTTCGTGTCATCTGCAAATTTAGCCACTTCACTCCTTACTCCCAATTCCAAATCATTAATAAACAAGTTAAAAAGCATCGGACCGAGTACTGATCCCTGTGGTACCCCACTGCTTACCACCCTCCACTGAGAAAGTTTCCCATTTATACTCACTCTCTGTTTCCTATTTATAAGCCAGTTTTTGATCCACAAGAGGACTTGTCCTTTTATCCTATGACTATTGAGCTTACTTAGGAGCCTTTGATGAGGAACTGTATCAAAAGCTTTCTGGAAGTCAAGGTAAATAATATCTATTGGGTCCTCCTTGTGTACATGTTTGTTCACTGACTCAAAAAACACTAACAGGTTAGTGAAACAAGATCTTCCCTTACAGAACCCATGCTGAGTCTGCCTCAATAGTTTTTGTTCATCAATGTGCCTACTAATTCTCTTCTTAATAACAGTTTCCACCAACTTACCCGGTATTGATGTCAGACTGACTGGCCTATAATTTCCTGGATCTCCCCTGGAGCCCTTTTTGAAGATGGGACTGACATTAGCTACCTTCCAGTCCTCAGGAATGGAGGCAGATTTTAAAGACAGATTACATATTTTTGTCAGGAGATCCACAAGTTCACATTTGAGTTCTTTCAGAACTCTCAGATGAATGCCATCTGGGCCTGGTGATTTATTAGTTTTTAAATTGTCCATCAGTCGTAGGACTTCATCTCTTGTCACCGCAATCTGATTCAGGTGACGAGTTGTCGAACGAGTTGTCGGCTCTCAAGGGGTGTCTCCTGTGGGGCGACTGGGTCATGGTCCCCCCTGCTCTGCGACAACGAGTCCTCACTGTTGTCCATGAGGTGTACCCAGGGTTAGTCAGGAAGAAGGCTATGGCCTGGAGCTACGTTTGGTGGCTGGGAATCGATGCCGAGATCGAGGCCTGGGTGAAGAGATGCCAGACCGGCCAGGCGCACCCCTGCCACAACCAGACATGGTCAGCCAGCCAGAGGCAGCCATAAACAGCACCATGCCAGCACCCCGGTGTTCCCAACGAGAGTGCAGACCCCCTGCCTATCTGCAAGACAATGTGACATAGGTTGAGCAGAACTAAGGGAGGAAGGGTGTTATGTACACAGACCGCCACCAGGGGTCCGTGGCTAAGCAGGAGCTTAGTCCCCAAACACAAAGGGGACCTAGGATCTTAGTCCACCATGAGTCCACCAATATAACCTTGGCGGGATATTCAAACCTTCCAATGGGGACATGGGTGTGCCAGGTAGAGTATATATAGTTGGCCTTGCAGGGCCATTTTCCTTGTCTAGTGTGTGAAGTACAATAAATGTGTCTGAACGCATGTCATAGTTCGAGTCTTCCATACTTTACAATTATTATAACTGTTTTAATGGTTTTGTAATATTATTGTTGTGACGGTCCTGTACCTGCTTGCAGGGAGGGCGTGATATAAATAAATATAAATAGAAATAAACAAATAACTAAATAAGGTACTCCTGCTGAAGTTCTGACTGGCAAAGGCTAAAAGCAGAATAGTCCAGCCAGGGGGAGAAAGTGGCCAGGCTGCCAGTGTGCTTTCAAGTAATTTAGGAAGCCAGAGAGAGAGAAAGCTGGATTCTGGTATCATTCATAATTGTGTTGAAAAAGCATTTCAGCAAGTGCAACTTGTCAGGCAAAGGTGAAAAAACTGCCCCTCCTAAATCCTGCTTCTACTGAGCTGCTTTACATTTCAACATTCCCCCACACCTCATTCTCTCAGCCTGAATTAAAACTCATGCTAACAGAGACTAGGATGAGGGCAGGAGCACCCCATTGGTTCACTATACTAAGAATCATGTTGGCTTGTTCTGTGCCATTGGGTGAAACTGCACATGAAAGCAGCGCATCTATATTTTTAATGCAGATAGCTGCAATACAGCAGTATTCTGTAATGGGAGGGTGTGTGATTTCCAGGAGGAAATGAGATAAAGTGATCAGTCCCCCCAACCGGTAAAAAACTTTGTAGGAACATTATGTATGCTGCTCTGAGAAATGAACACTGGAATACAAACATGATTCATGTATATCTTCTATTGCCAGCATTTCTGGAAAAGAGGGACAGAATTCCAGGGTCCCCAGTCAGCTTGGGGTTCCAGGAAGTCAGGCAAGATGCTGCTAGATGATGGTTGCAGCACACCTGTTCAAACTAAAAGAATGTTGTTACATTCTTCTGACTATGAGCTTTCCCACATTTTGATTTTCTTTGATTTTAAGTTCCTGGTTTGTGGGGGCGAGTCTGTTCTATGTGTGCTTTTCTCCCTCGAGTGGGTTGATTTGATATTATACCAGTTTTTGTCCAGCATATCTCACTGCAGATTTAAATGGCAGTTTTTTATGCCAGACATAAACCAATGTAATATTGAATTGACCACTAGAGGGAGCAAAACAAGTGTGAAACACAACCTCCTCCCCTAAGAAACAGGAACTTACCTACAAGAGAGGAAAATGAGAATGCAAAAAACCCCTCAAACAACTAAAACCCTATGACAGCAACCCAAATAGGGCGTGAAGGTCCCTAGAAACAATGTTTATCTAGGGTCCTTGGTGGACTACAGCAGTGCTGCTTATTGTGGAAAACTCGTCCTCTAAATTCTTCCTTTCCTTGACAACGTTAAATGGATTTAGACTGCCGCTAGTAAAGCTAAGCATATATGCTACCTGTCTTTCCATTAACTTCTGTGGACATGACTGATCTGGAAACAACCTGCTTCAGATGTAGCTTCTGACAGCATCATTTACCAGACAGTAGTGGCAAGTAAATTCTCCCACCTAAGGTTGCCCGGCACAACACTCCTTCTCCTCCACAGACCTCCACCTTGAGAGAGCTTGACTTTGGATGCTGTCTGTGGCTTTTACAGAAAAAAAATCTCTGTCCTACATTGACACCACTAAAGCACCGTACAACAAATAGAACCCGTACAACAAATAGGCCCACAATGAGACAGAAGTTCCCTCACACCCCAGCAGATCTCTGTTCCCCAGCCTGTGATTATTTATGAAGAGGTAAAAGCCAGAAGAGCCCAGGTAAGAAGATTTACCTGACCTTAACTGATCTTTCATCACTGGCTCATTCCTGGCACTAGAAGGGGAAAAAATAAAATAGCCAATTGTGTTCTGGATAACAAGCTGGTCGTGTTGGTGCTGGTGGAGAAATATTCAGCGAAGAGAGGCAGGATAAAGAAGAGTATGAGGAGGACTGAGTTTATGCTAATAATCACTGCCTTTCCTAGCCAGCAGCTATGTGGAAAGGGGGGGGAACCCTGAAGTTAATTTGTGACAAACTTATTGCATTTGCTGCTCAAAGAACTCTAGCTGTGATATTGCACCAGCCCAGCTGCACACAGAATCCCCCTCTGCCCCTGGGCTGCCTCTCACATAATGCCAGCTGGTGCCAGCTGAAAGAGGAGGAGGGCAGGATGTGTGCTGCATTCAGAGCTGAAGGACGGGTATCTCTCTCTCTCTCTCTCTCTCTCTCTCTCTCTCTCTCTCTCTCTCTCTCTCTCTCTCTCTCTCCCCCCATGTGTGTGAATCATGGGGCCAGGGGAAGGAAAGGCAGAAAAACACATGGACAGGAGTGTGTAGAAAGCCTGTAGGGTAGATGTTGGCAATGTAACACAAAGAGCTGGTGGCCATTCGGAGGGCAGGGGAGCAATAAAACATCTTTTTGGTCTTAAAATGACTAACTTTGGCATGTGTTGTTGCTTGTAGATACAGGTGATGAAAATCTCCTGTGGGGTAGTTCACACATGTGTGCTTTTCCATTACTGCAGCATTACTTGATAACTTGTCTGTTTTCAAAACACCTCAGACACAGGATGCTTTCACACATTCATCCATGAGCATTGAGCTTTCCAGCAAAATAAAAATAAAAATAAATAAATAAATATTCATGCAGTTGTTTATAGTCTGCCTTTCTCTCTGAGACTCAAGGTGGATTACACAGCATAAGTCAATTCAATCAACAGGATGGGACATTCAAGAACAATGCAATAGAATTTGAATTGCAGAAATCTAAAACACAGCTGGAACAAAGCATAAGCGTTCAAATGACACATTAAGATGATGCAGGAATTATACAGAAAAAGCATACTACAGCAACAGACAATGAGCCTTGTCATTCCTCCACTGGGGGATGGGGATCCCCTGTCTCCAGGGATTGTTTCTCCATCACAGGTCAGCTGTCCAGTGGGTGGGGGGATGGCAGAAAATGGTGGGAGGGACATAAGCAGCATCCCAGCACTCTGACATCACTCCCCAAGTGTCCAGAAGTGACATCAGCTTGTTGTTGGCAATGTCATTATGTCATCAGTGACAGCTCATGCCACTGGTAAATCCCCTGGCCTACAAACAATACATATTATATACAATAGTATAGTCCATGATCCATATCCATTTGCCAAAGCATCTCTCCGAACCATTTTGTTATAGTATTGCTGAATTTCCTGTTCAAAAAAAGATTTCCTGAATAATCCAGTTTTGCATAGTTTGTGGAAAGACAGGAAAGTGGGAGCCTTCCTGACTTCCTCAGGGAGGCCATCCCATATATTGAGGGCCACAAGGAAGAAGACCCATGTACAGGCAGTGGTTGAGTTTGCCCATTTACAAGTTGGCACCTGCAGAAGGCCCTGCTCAGATGAGCAAAGCTGTCATGGCAGAGCATAGAGGGAGAGGCAGTCCTGCATATAGGAGGGTCCAGAGCACTGAAGGGCTTTGTGCGTGGTAGCCAATATCTTGAACTGAATGCAATAACTGATAGGCAGCCAATACACAGAATCATTGAGCTGGAAGAGATCTCTGGAGTCATCTAGTCCAACCCTCTACACAAGGCAGGAAATTCACAAATACCTCCCCCCACACACCCAGTGACCCCTGTTCCATGCCCAAAAGATGACAAAAACCCTCCTGGCAATCAGCATTTCCCTGAGCATGTAAGAAAGGGTCACATGAACTAAGCACTGATGCAATCCTTCCTCCCTCTCATGATCTGCCTACATTCACATGTGTGAACTACCCTTGTTTTTTGTTTGGTTTTTGGCCCCCCAAAGGGGATTTTTATTGCTTTTTTATTATACAACTAAAACTACAACAAAAAAGGGAGGGGAACAACAACTAAGGAGAAAGTAAAGTATACCCACACTAAACTAAAAACTCAAGAGTAGGAGATAATTATCTCAGTTAGAATCTATGTTAGTATTACACTGTTAGTAAACAATACATACTGTGAGTTGCTATCTATCTCTGCTCAAATATTAACTGGTTACTTGTTATGGGAGAGTTCCAGAGCATCCCCCAACTTGCTTCATAAAGGCCATTTTCAGAGTCCTTCTGCCTTTACTTAGGCTTTCTATCTCTAAAAGCATAAGTTGGTTTGCGGGCAGCAGCACCTTCTTCCGCAGCCAGAGACCGTCCGTCTCTGAGGGTGTGGAGCCACTCGAACCAGTTTCACTGTCTTCTTTGGTTCCCAGGTGGCGTTTCAGGAATTCTTTAGCCTTGTGTACAGAGTCAATCTTCTCTCTTTTTTTCATGGAGCTTAAAAATGACCCCTTCTGGGACTACCCATTTATATCCGATTTGGTTAGTTTGAAGGAAAAGGATTAAGTCCTTGTAGCCCTTTCTCTTTTGATGAATTTCAAATGGAATGTCTTTTAGAGTTTTGATAGATGTATTCCCCAATTTCAGTGGAGTTGCTGATATGGCTTTTAAAATTGCATCCTTAGTTTGTCTTCTTGAGAATCTGACTGATATCTCTCCAGACAGGCTATTTTTTTTGTGTGTAATTAGAATACACCCTGTATGCTGATTCCATATCATTCATACTTTCCTTTGCTTTCAAGCCTGTTACTGGTGCGATAAGCTCACTGAGTAGCTTCTTCAGATCCTCATTCAGAGATTCAGGAACTCCCTGGAATCTGAGGACCATATTCGCTTTTTCCATTTGTAGAAATAACAGTCTGTTTTCTTGGTGATTCTGTTTATTTGTTAATTCATCCACCCTTTTCTTCAAAATCTTGTTCTTGGTGTGCATCTCTTTCACTACTTCTACCGTTTGCTCCATCTTTTTAACTATTTCCGCCAGCTGGAGCTGTTGCGCTGCAAAGTTTTGATTGAGAGCAGTTAACTGCTGGTTAATACCAGTGAGTTGGTCCATCATGGGCTTGAGTGTATCCACTAGGAGTCTCATGACATCCACTCCATCTTCTTCCGACCTCGGGCTTTGGCCGCCCATAAGTTTCAGTTTCGTTCCTTTCCTCCCTGCACCCAACATCTTTGCAGATTGTTTACAAAAGCCAACTGCTATTTCACAACCTCTGAAAATCGCTTACAATTTAAATCCACTCTGGTAAGTTTTTCAAAACAAGCCAAACGTTCCGTTTTTCCCTTCCCCCCTTTCCTCTCTGCTAATCTTTCTTGCTCGTGGGAGGTGTCCCTCCTCTCTCAGCTTGCCGATGTGGGGGGGGGGGATTTTCCGGTTATTTCAAAGTTCGCTTACATCAAACTCACGTTCATTGTCGGCCACTCTCGACCTCGCTTATATTTTCATCCGTCACTCAGTCTCCAGTGCTTGATCCGGCCAGCCCAGCTAGTGCAGGACCGTCAGGGCAGAGGGGTGCCTCAATTCTCTGGCATTCCACCATCGAAGAGGCTACCCTCAAAAGCCCTATGGCTAGGAGCCCTACCCTCGGGCTCTGTGGGGAAACTGCTTCAGCAGCCTCCCTCCATACCCCTGGTTTGTGTGTCACTCCCCCGAGTGAAGGGGAGAGTGACTGCCATTGTTGAACCAAAAACCGGAAGCCCTGAACTACCCTTGTTGAGACTTCTGTATGGTGCAGCTCCATGTTGTTTCATGAATGTTCAGGAGTCTAAGCCATTTCCAAAGGGATATTGTAGAGCAGGAGAAGGTACATATGCAGCGACAAAAGTTACCAAGAGGATAAAGCATCTTTCTGTGAAGAATGCTTATGCGGTTGAGTTGGGGGAAGGAGGGGAGGAAGAAAAATAAGATGGTGTGGTCTGAAGACACCAGATGCACCTAAGGTCAGGATTTGGTCAGAGCCCTGATGTGAAATCTGCCAATCCCATGAACCCCACCTTGAGTTCTGTGATAGATGAAAGGTGAGACGTAAGTATAATGAGCTTATAAAATTATAAACCTCACTAAGAGAGCAAATTCATTGTTTTATAATATTAGAACCTAGGAGGTTTCCTATAAAACCAATTAGTAGTCAGCTCCAGAGGAAATACTGCTTCACACAGCACTTCAACAAATGGAATTCATTGCCACAAGATGTGACTTGCTACTAGTTTTAGATGAAGATGGACAAAACATGGTTTGAGCAACAGGATCAATTTGGAATGGAATGAGCCTCATTGTGTTCACTACAGTTGCACTCTTCCTCTTCAAGGTCAGCATCTGAAAAACATGTTTCTGTAACTTTCTAGCAGAAACTAGCTCTGTACTGGAATTATTAGCTGATGCCTGTGATATCACCATCCCCCAATCCCTGGAGAAGTTTGACACTATTATTTTCTTGTTTATATTAATAAGATGAGGGACATATAGATAAACATAGACAGTGAACTCAAAAAGCAGACAGTCTACCTGAAGCATGGAGTGGGGAGCAAAGCTGATAACTGAGCCAGTGTTTAGCATGTCTGTCGTTTCACATAAAATCTGCAAACAGCCACCAGGATTTATTTATTTATTATGTACGTGTGCCCCTTTCCACCCCATTAGGGCCCTCAAGGCAGCAAATAATTAAAAATATATTAAAAACAACTTTTAAAAACAGTATATACATGCATACACCAATAATTAAAAACAATCAAGGCTTTTCTCTTCACACTTAGGAGTCTTTTTAAAGGATTAGAACATGAGAAATAAGGATTTATCAATGGCTATTAGCTATGAGAGATACATAGGACCCCCATATTTAGAAGCAGCATACCTTTGAATACCAGAAGTTGGGGGGTGGAGAGTCAAGCAATAGACAGCCTTTGGCTTCACAGGGGGTCTGATAACATCTCAATGACATCTAACTGGTCACTGCCGAAGATATAACACTCTACTAGATAAGCCTGAGGTCTGATCTGACAAAGCAATAGGTGTGACTTACAGCCAGTATAAGCTGGGAGCAAGAATGCCATTTGTAAATAAGCTTAGCTCTGTTGCAGCTGACCATATTTTATTCAAAGGCTATTATTGTTTAGTTTGCCAGGTCCAGTGGAGGAAAACATTTTATACTAGTAGGAGGAATATGTTTAGTAACAATATGTTTAAGATATATTTCTGTCCCTCTCTTATTAAAATTCAGCTAACTATCCTCGATAGATTCATTCTGTCCTCTAAAAAAACCAACCAGATGCTTCTGGCAGGAGCCAGGGTCTCAAGAGAAAGACAAGTCCTCTTTCCAAAAACACACAGAGAGGAAGCCCTACAACAAGAGCATCCTCCATGAGGGATTTTACATGGGGCTTTTGCGACTAGGATATGAAATGTAGCATTTCTCATTTCAAAAGCGGCAGATCTGTCCAGAGGCCTTCACAGTTCAGTGTTCTGTTGATAAATATCCCCGAGCAAGTTATCTGACAGAGCTAAGCAAAGATTGGGAGCTTATTAGCTGAATGAATGCTATTATATTGCCTTTTGCGGTGCCAAAGCATTTCTGGCTAAACTAAGTTAATCTTTTGCTACTTTTGTGTGTGTGTTGCTAAGCTCTTTTGAATGTTGGGGAAAGAGAGGGGGGGGGATGGCAGCGGATGACATTACATCATTCTTGCAGGGACTTAAGACAGCAGGGTCCCTCTTCTGAGGCTTGCCAACTTTGGCATCATTGCTTGCACGTTGGTGCTTAACAAGGAGACGGAGAGAGTAGCCAGCCGCCTATCTGTCTGTCCCACTGTATTCTTTAGAAGCGCTCACGTTGCTTGTCATCTTGTCAAACCTGACACTGTGGGATGCAGTGTTTGGGCAAATTAACACAGGCACAAACACACAAAATGAAAGCAAACTGCTCTAGTCTCTTGGGCATTAGCTGCTGTCAGATTCAGCAAGCAAATACCCAGCAGCCAGACTTTCATATGCAGACAGAGTTGTGGGGGTGTAGTGAGTAGGAGGATTTGCTCTTGATTTTGATGCCTTGAAAGCTGCTTTGGGTTTTGCCCCCTCCACTAAAGATTCTATTCTTGCTCTAAGGTCTAGTTCTGAGGAGGTAAGCCAATGTCCAAGACAATACTGCTCCAGATTGCAAGTGGAGGCTCACATGACATTTCTCCACACAAAAATAAATCCCCTGCTTATAGAAAACCAAAGGGAAAGCCTTGCTTTCTCCCTGACACACTAGATTTCTATGTTTTATTCAGAAGCAGTCAGTCACGTAAAGGGCCACAAGAGCTTTCATGTTCCTTAATGTTCCAGCATCTCTCTCCAGCCTTGGGAATGTGACTCTTATGAGAGAGGCAAGCAGAGACAGAGAGCTTTCAGTTTCTGAGCTAGAGTGCAACTGTACTCGGAACAGCTGAGAGAATGGGGTGTTTATAGATTCACATACTTCCTCCCTGGGAATCATTAATTCAGGATCAACAGCTTTGCTACATGCCGTAAGAATACTTGCTTCCACTATGTTCTGACTGCATCTTTGTAAACGAAAATTTTGAGAGCCAGTTTGGTGTAAAGGTTAAGAGAGGCAGACTCTAATCTGGAGAACCAGATTTGATTCCCCACTCCTTCACATGTAGCCAGATGGGTGACCTTGGGTCAGTCACAGTTCTCTCAGAGCAGTTCTCAGAACTCTCTCAGCCCCACCTACCTCACAGGGTGTCTGCTGTGGGGAGAGGAGGGGAAGGAGATTGTAAACTGCTCTGAGACTCTGGGTGAAGGGCAGGGTATAAATCCAATCCCCTTGTCCTCCTCCTTTTCTAAAATAGAATATTTACATGCAACTTCCCACACACACACAATAGCCTAGGCCAGCTCACAATAACAAAACACATAAATACAACTTCAGATGGGTAGCTGTGTTAGATCTGTAGCAGTAGGACATGTCCAGTAACACTGTAAATACCGACAACACTTTCTAGGGTATAAGCTTTTATGAGTCAAAGCTCACTTCATCAGATATAGTCAGATGAAATGAGTTTTGACTCATAAAAGCTTATACCTTAGAAGGAGAGCCAGTTTGATGTAGTGGTTAAGAGCGGCAGACTCTAATCTGGAGAACCGGACTGGATTCCCCACTCCTCCACATGAAGCCAGCTGGGTGACCTTGGGTCACTCACAGTTCTTTCAGAGCTCTCTCAACCCCTAAAAATAAGTCTAGCTCACTACCTAGTGGCGCATTACACTAAAGAGCTAGTACTTCTGGCTGCCAGACAATCTTTGGATCTCCTGGCTATCTTTGGTCTTTAAGGTGCTACTGGGCTCAAATAAATCTGACTATAATTGTTATAATACAAGTTAATTTTTAACAAATTCAACATTTACCATACACTAAACTAGCTCTAACTTGTACTAGCCCCTTCTTTTTCTTGAAAAGCACACATAGCAAAGTTTTCCTTTCAGTTAAATATATTATCATACATCTCCAGTGTATTCTGTCATTCATAAGAAACTAGGCCATGCAGTATAGTCCCTTGGGTTCTCACTTCTTGGGTAAGTAAGGACTACTTAAGCATATGCATTTTGCCAAGAAAAACAGCAATTGATCAGGGCCGGATCGCCCATAGGATGAACTAGGCGACCGCCTAGGGCACGCCGGCCTCAGGGGCGCCAAATGGCACCCCACTCCCCCCCAAAAAAGCACCCCCCCGCCCTAACCGGGCACCCGCCGCCTCCGCCACTGCCAGACCCCGCCTTCCAGGCTTTCCTGGGGGTCCCGCAGCCGCAGAGCCCCCAGAAAAGCTGGCGCCGGGAGGGAGGGGGCAGAGGCTGGACCCCCACCCCCTTCCCGGCTTCCCTGGGGGTCCCACAGCCATGGAGCCCCCGGAAAAGCCAGCGCAGGGAGGGAGGGGGCAGAGGCTGGACCCCCCGCCCCCTTCCCGGCTTCCCTGGGGGTCCTGCAGCCGCGGAGCTCCCAGAAAAGCCGGCACCGGGAGGGAGGGGGCAGAGGCTGGACCCCACGCCCCCTTCCCGGCTTCCCTGGGGGTCCCGCAGCCGCGGAGCCCCCAGAAAAGCCGGCGCTGGGAGGGAGGGGGCGGAGGCTGGACCCCCCGCCCCCTTCCCTGCTTCCCTGGGGGTCCCACAGCCGTGGAGCCCCCAGAAAAGCCAGCACCGGGAAAGAGGGGGCAGAGGCTGGACCCCCCGCCCCCTTCCCGGCTTCCCTGGGGGTCCCGCAGCCATGGAGCCCCCAGAAAAGCTGGCACCGGGAGGGAGGGGGCGGAGGCTGGACCCCCCACCCCCTTCCCGGCTTCCCTGGGGGTCCTGCAGCCGTGGAGCCCCCAGAAAAGCCGGCGGCAGGGAGGGAGGGGGCGGAGGCTGGACCCCTGCCCCCTTCCCTGGCTTTCTTGGGTGCCCCGCAGCTGCGGAGTCTCCAGGAAAGCCAGCGCCCCGCCGCCGCCCCTGGTCTCCAGGCCCCACTGGGAGGTTGGCATCCCGAGTGGGGGGCGCCCCAGGCTGTCCTGCCTAGGGCGCCCAGACACCTGGAGCCGGCCCTGCAGTTGATACATCTGAATTCTAGTCCAGTAGCACCTTAGAGATCAACTAGATTTTTGGGGTATAAGCTTTTGAGAGTCAAAGCTCCCTTTGTCAGATACATTTGACATATGTGTCTCCCCCCACTCAGCTTCCATGTTGTATGTATTTATACAGCGACTCCTGTTCCCAAGTATAAGACATAAGGTGAGAGGCAAACCCCTGGAGCCTCTGTCCTAGAGCTGCCAACTCCTGGTTATGGTTGTTCACTCCAGGTTGGGAAATTCCTAGAAATTTTGAGAGTATAGTCTGGAGAGGGTGGGGTTTAGGGAGGGGAGAGACCTCAGTGGAATAGAGAAATCCAGGGCTATTTGTGGGCAGGAACGCACAGGAACGGAGTTCCAGCTGGCTCCCAAGTTGGCCACACCCAGCAGCAGAAACTCATTAGGATTGGCTACATGAGGGGTGTGTGGCCTAACATGCAAAGGAATTCCTGCTACAGAAAAAGCCCTGGGTTTTGACAACAAACAAGGTAAACAGAATAAGAAGCAAAAGGTGGGTGTGGCTGGATGACCACACTTCTGGTAACATGGGGGTGTGGACTAATATGCTAATGAACTGTGCTGTCAGGGGTGTGGCCTAATAAACTAATGAGTTTCTGCTGTTGGGTATGGCCTGTTATGCTAATGAGTTCCTGCTGGGCTTTTTCTACAAAAAGAGCCCTGGAGAAATCAATGGATGCCATAGAGTCCACCCTCCAGAAAGCCATTTTCTCCATGGGAACTGATCTATATTGTCCAGGAATCAGCTGTAATTCCCAGAGATATTCAGGCCTCACCTCAAGGCTGGCAACCCTATGACTGCCAGCAGCCAAGAAAGCAGCAGTGTGTGCACCCTTAGAAAACTAGATTCTTCCACAGCAATGGCAGCTTTGGAGGGCAGACTCTATAGCATCACATCTCCACTGAGTGCCCTTCCCTCCTCAAGCTCCATCCTCCCTAGGCACCGCCCTCAAATCTTCAGGAATTTTCCAAGGTGCTGTTGGCAAAGGCAACCCTCAGATAACCTCTTACTCTGCTGAGCTTTGCCTTAATATGTAGGCTGTTCAGTAGGTCTTCCTCTCCTGAAAAAACCAGCTGGTGCTCAAGAGTCCACACAGCAATGACTTTAACAGTTTGGGTGGATCTCCTGAACTCACCTTCTCAGTCATACAAAGTCACTTTCTCAGTCAACAAACAGCCATAGGAAATGGCTTCCCCTTCTTTAGGAGGCTGTACTGGTGGACCTATGCCAGCAAGATAATTCGCACTAATTGGCACCCTTGTAGCAGGCTTAGTGGGGATGCTGAGGACAAAATGGGCTATGAAGCCTGAACCAGAGCTCTTATAAAAGGAGGAGGAAAAGAAATGAAAAGGAGTCTAACAGACAGATGGGAGGAAATGAGCAAAGAATAGGGCATGAAAGAAGGTGCAGCAGATGGGAACCACAGGGAGGGGACGCATAAGGCAGCAGGTCTGGGTGGGAAAGGGAGGGGGAAATGGGCTAGGGCAGAGGAGAAAGATGGACTTTGGGGGAGAGGAGAAAATTAGTTGGGAAGAGGCTAGGAGAAAGGGATTAACACGAGCAGGAAGTTGCGGATACCTGCTTGTCTAGTGGTTCTTTCTCTATTGAGCATTCTGCACGCACAGCCTTTTGTCCTGCACCTGGTAATGAAGAAAAAACAGAATTTGGGCTACAAATTAGTTAACCTCCCCCCTCCCCAGGTCATGCCCTCTGAGTGTTTCCTAAGCCGCAGCCCCTGAGCAAGAGCAGTTTTGATCCTGCTGCTGCCTCCACCCATAGCTGGTGTGTGAGCTGAAGGTATTATTAGGATGCTTTAGTTCATGGGTTCTGGCTCTCTGCGGTTTCCATGGCAACCAATCCAATTCAGCCCCCGTTCTGTTTAGCTACAGCAACTCTCCAGAGGTTTCTTGAGAAAATGTGTTTGTCAAAACAATTTTATTTCTCCCCCTTTGGGCCCTGCTTAGCGACAGCCCCAGTTAAAGATGCAGGAGGTGGTTCGGTGTCGTTGCCTTGTAAAATGTGTGTTGCGTTGGGATCCATTTTGCCAGTGCCACAAGAGACAATAAGATCTTTGCATTTTTTGGCAGGAGAATCCAACAGGCCAGCCTAGTGCTATTGCAAGTGAATTACCATAAAGGTGGACTGGAGACTGATCCTCCACCCCAAACCAAACCCTTAAATGTGGCAGATCCCTCTGTGTGTAAATGACTGTGGGATGTGTGCACAGGGGGGGCTTATTGACACTTGTGGCAAATCGGTTCTTGACTGAAGAGTTGCTGAGGGGCTTTTCCCCACGTACTCCTTAGTTATGCATGTGCTAATGAGACTAGACAAGAGTTACCTTGAAAAGTACTGAGTCTGACACATCGTTGAGAGATTTCAGCTCATACTTTTACTAAGTGATTTCAGAAGATACAGACATACAGGGCAAGCCCACGGGCTGCTTAAATGTACAACAACAATTCCACACACACACACCCATACACCCGTGATTGGCTATTTACATAATCCCATCTCTGATTGGGTTCCTTTGGGATCCTAGGCAGCTGATAGGCTGTTACCAGGATCCTATGTGTCCATTGTTTCCTAGATCGAAGCTCTGGTCACCTCACTGACCGCGTGTGCAGGAAAGCCATGTGCTTGGTCTAAGTTGATATACAACATACCTAATCATTGTTCACAAAGACAAAATATTTCATAGTATTCCTGTGATGGACAGGGTAGGTTCCACATCTCCCTAAGAGCACCAAAGGGAGTTGATGGAACGTTGGAAAGAGAGAGTTGGAAAGTGAGAGTTAAGAATGGCAGTTAGGAGTTGGCGGCTAAAGGAGTTGGGGGCGGTATGTCTGTCAGAGTGGAACTGTGCAAAAGAGCTGTTAGTGAGCAGGCTGAAAATGGTAAATTTGTAACTGAAGGATCCCAGTTGTAGGAATAGGACCTCAGTTCAAAAGTTCAATGGAAGCAAAACGTTGTTTCTTTTATCTTACTTTCCGCAGTGTTATTTTCATACCATAAATAAATTTAACCCTGTGGGCTGAGTATCTTAGGGAAAGAAGCGCACACACACACAATTTAATATCCCGATCTGTACATATATGATAAAGGTAAAGGTTCCCTTGCTCGAAAGCCAGTCGAATCCGACTCTAGGGTTGCGGTGCTCATCTCCGTTTCAAAGCCGAAGAGCCAGCGCTGTCCGAAGACGTTTCCGTGGTCATGTGGCCGGCATGACTAAACACCGAGGTGCACGGAACGCTGTTACCTTCCCACCGAAGTGGTACCTATTTATCTACTTGCAATTTCTTGCTTTCGAACTGCTAGGTTGGCAGGAGCTGGAACTAGAGATGGGAGCTCACTCCATCTTGCGGCACCTGGGTCTTGAACTGCTGAACTACTGACCTTCCACAGCCTGCAGTTCAGTGTCTTAACCACTTGAGCCACCGCAGCTCCTATCACCGCATGATAGAACATGAATAAATCGAGGCAGCATGTGAATAGAAGATTGTCTGAGCCCCAGCCCCACTAACACTGTGTGAATGGGAGCTTGTTATTAAAGGGGGCTGAGCTAATATCCCGATCTGTACATATATGATAGAACATGAATAAATTGAGGCAGCATGTGAATAGAAGAGTGTTTGAGCCCCAACCCCACTAACACTGTGTGAATGGGGACTTGTTATTAAAGGGGGCTGAGCTAACCTATCTGTAGATGTCTCTGCGAGTGAGAGAGAGGGCCTCAGGTGCAAAATGTATATTTTAAAAGAGACAAGAAGGGTGGTGAGTGTGACATCCTGACCTAAATATGACCCATAACCTGAGAGAGAGATTTAAGAGGGTGGTAAGCACTCTGTGTGAGTGGAGAAGGGGCATCACAATTCCATTCTCTGAAGTCCCCTCTCCAAACCCATCTTCGGCCCCCCTCATTTTCTTTTACTGTTCTTTCTGTTGTTTCCCTGCCTTTCTTCTGTTATTCTTGTCCTTGTCCCTCCTTCTTATATGTATTTAATTTTTTTCATTACATTTTCATCTTCTAGTGTTTAGGATCCTCTTTACTCCTTTATTTGCACAGCAGAATTCACCTTGAGATCTTCAATCTTATAACAAAAGGCAAAGATTATTGTTTTTCTCAGAATGGTTTTTCCCCTTCAGAGTTAAATTATGAGTTTACTAGAACCACCCAAGAAGATACTGCTGCATTTTGTTTAGTATACAACAGCAGGGCCTGTTCAGCAGTTAACTGTGTACTTGGCCTTTTAAGGCTGGTTGTGTAAGCCCTACCTAAAGTAAGACCCATTAAAATCAGTGGGACTGCCTTCCAAGTAAACATACATCCATTCCCAGAAGATTCCTCATTCAACTGACCTAGAATTTCTCTCAGATATTTTTCCAAAGGTAGATCACTGAGTTTGCCACAGCTGTTGTGCTGGGTGCTAAACTATCAAAAGCCTATCCTCCTTGAGTGCTAAGCACTTTCAAAAATTCAGCCATTGATTTTGGATCGTTCCTATTTGAGGTGTATGTATACAGAAAAGACCTTATCATTTAACGACAAATACTGTTGCAACCCACACATCAACTCCCACAAAAAATGAAATCCAGATTGTGACAACCATAAACAACTCATTCTTTCTCCTTTTCTCCTGGCCACGTTAGCTTTTCCAGATTTTAGCTGAGGTTATTTTTAAGATGTGCACAATTTAGTTGATCTGTCATTTTGCTTAAAAATCTTTTGAACAATTAAAAAGGGACTCTTGATAATTTGGGCTGCAGATGTTTTACAAATTGGTATTCTTATTACTAGTACTTACTAAAAGTATGGGTGGCAGGTACCATATTAGAGAAGGAATTCTTCCTCCACTCTCATGTGCAGGGAATGCCTCCTCTAAGGTCTGTTTAAACGTGATGCTGGCAAGGCAAAGGCACTTGCTCATGGGACTTTGTGCTTATGTGGTATTTTGTTTAAGCTAAACCAGCTACACATGCTTAGAATGCCAGAAGTCCATAGTTCATGTGAGTGATGTGCCAGCATGCAAACTAAACATGTGTCACTCACTGGGCAGGTACCAGCCAAGTTTAAATGAGACACTGTGTAAATGCGAAGTCCCCCTTGGAAAGGGCTTTTACCTTGCCAGTATCATGTTTAAATCAGGTTTCACATAATTGCATATTAAAGGATATTTGTGCATCACCTAGAAGCAAAGCTTCTTTTCTTTGACAATGACTTGAAACATTTGTAACTTTATGCAGATGTAATCAATTGATTAATCAACCCAAAATCATACACTAATTAAGACTTATTTAATTGGGTGACAATTCTATTTTCAGAATTACTAAAGAACAAAAAATTAAACACACATACACACACACAAATCTACCGCATATAACACAACTCCAAAACAGTCCAAAACACACACATGAAGGAAGCTCTTACACTAACAGAGCAATCTTAAATTCATTTATGCCCTTCTAAACCCACAGTCTTCATTGGATTTAGAAAAATATAATTTAGGATGGTACTAAGGATAGTATGTGCAGCTTCATCTTTAGGCAACACCATGCCTGCAAAAAACTTTCCATTTCTACATAAAATTACTGTCTTTGTGGTTGCTGGCTTATGAAATCTTAGAAAGGAGAATTAGGACAACAACAATAACAATCATAAAAGTGATTTCATTTTCCTTATAAATGTTTTCTGCAGTTGGATTATAAATTTCCATAGGCCCATAGGCACCCAATATGTCATGAGACTTGCAAGTATTAGGGGGTCTTGTAATTCAGAGATACCATGCACAACCAAAACGGGTGTCACAGCAGGTGTTCTGTGCAACTGTGAAATAAGTAGCTACTCTTTAAAAACAGGACAAGTCCCACGCTAATTGTTCTCTGAGTGTCAGCATTGATTCATGTTTCTTTTAAAAGCTCAGTTATACTGACTCAAAAAAAACACACAACATTTGGAAATGTGTGTAATCGCATGCCCCCATACTATAAAAATTAAGAGCAGCAAATTTCCCTGAAGTAACTTATTACTGCTATAAAAATTCAGCAGATTGGACACAACCATTGTAATTTCTTTGAAAAGCACACCATATTCCTCTCTCTTACCTTTTGCTTCACTTTTACAGGGTTGCACTGCATCAACATTGGTGAGATGCACAATAGTGTAATTATGGTAAAAGCTCATCTTTGAAAAATGGTATCTCTGGGGAGACTAAGCTAGCCTTACAAATGCATTCTGTGTGTCAGTCTTTGCCCAATATGGTTATGCGAGCGTAGAAGAATAAAATGTTCATAAAGGTAGACATATTTGACATAAGGAAAACAGGTGGTATCAACATGAACCAAAGCTTAATTAACATAGCCTACTGGGGATCCTGGTATAGGTGGCATTTTCTATAAACCACAACCTGGGCTGCAATCAGATGGGCAGTTTGGCCCAATATAGTCGCTTTTCCCTAGTGGATTAAACCAGCTGGTTCAGACAGCCACATCTGGCAGCCATTCCCCAGTGGTACTCAGCCTGTCGTAAAACAATTTGGAGACAGAGTAAATAGACAGCAGATGAATTCCAGTGCTAACGGATCCCTGTGCATTCATTCTGTGTTGCCAGATATCTAGACTCCCCTGGTGCATGCTCAGACTGGTTCAGAAGTGTGAACCTGTAGTTCCAGGTTTGCCATTTTTTAAAATGGTAGCACATATACACACGTGCGCATATGCGCACCAGAGAAATGTTCTAAAAATGTTGAAGTTGTTATTTTTTTCAAAAAAAGAGAGAGAGACCAGACACATGCTCCATGGTTGGTGCACAGCAGTGATCTGAACGTTCAACCATGGAAGAAACGTGTGGTGAGCCCAGAGCAGGGTGGGAGTCTGAAAATCTCTGTCACAAAATGCAATGGAGTAATTAGTGGCATGCCCAAACCACACCCATTTACCAATCTAACTGCAGCCCTGGAGAGCTCAGGTGCTGTTATGGTCCCTATTTTGCAATCTGCAAAATCTCAAACCCAGTGCAGCACTTGATTCCTCACTTCTTCATGGTTTTACAAGATAACCATCCCAACCAGAAATAAGCAAGACAGAAATGATATGGTGCCTCCAATGACATGCCCTCAGAAGCCATAAAAGCTCCTCCAAGCCAACCAGGGATGGAGCAAGGAAGGGAGGAAACCAAGAACTAGATTATCCTGGGTAGCAGTAGCAGTGGAAGACCCAGCATTCCTACCCCCACTGTCTGTTTGAAGAGTGGATGCAGGACAGGAAAAGTGGTGAGTTTCTGGCACTGCTCTGAAGCAAGGCACATGCAGAAACTTGGGTACCTGGAGATTAGTTGCTGAGACAGGATTGTGCCTTCTGAAGCCAGGGCTCCTGTGAGAGTGAATCAAAGGCAGTGGCTGAGTTCAGACTGGCAATTTGCCCTGGTAGGGACCCGGGCCAGCGACGACTCAATCCTGGAGTAAATGGGGCGTTCACACAGGCACATCTGCCTAGCGTCCCCCACCCGTAGCCAACCCGTGCTGTTGCACTTCACTGCTGGATTAAAAAGATACCTGATAAAACCCGTAGCAAATCCGAAAGC
Source organism: Gekko gecko (assembly GCA_029375565.1). Lineage (NCBI taxonomy): Eukaryota > Metazoa > Chordata > Lepidosauria > Squamata > Gekkonidae > Gekko > Gekko gecko. The sequence goes on along the minus strand of JAPDNY010000002.1, from coordinate 100,567,687 downwards.
CCGCGTTTGTCACGCGTTTCTCCACTTCTGGGGAGTCTGAACGCACAGCCGAAAAGCTGGGAGCAATCCACGTTGGGCAGAAGGCAGCAGCGGTGTGATTGGCTGTGCTCCACTCCACTGCCCAATGCGGTGCCGGCGCTGCAGGGTCCTCCCCCAATCGGCAAAATGTGCTTATGCGCACAAGCGCATGAGCGCATGGGCGCTCATGCACACATACACCCATACACCCACAGCCGACAATGGGGAAATGGCAAATATAGCACACCTCCGGCGCGGCAGTCTGAACGCTCCCGCGCGCCTCTGTCCCGTATCTTCCAGCAGTGGCCCCCGCTGTGTGAATGGGAAAACTCGGTATAGTTTATTCCGGGTCTTTTTTGCTACGACTGACTACCGGAGCAAACTGCCAGTCTGTACTCAGCCAGTCTGTCTGCCACATGAGAGCCCCTAATCATTTAGACCAGCAAGCAAGTGTAACCTAAAAGCCTAGCCTTGCACTCTGTTTGTAACAGACACCTTTGAGAAGCAAATTAGTATGCCATCAAAGCAACAACTTTCCTCTGTTTTATGCCCTCCACGCCTGAAATGTAACTTTTAATTTATAAAATTTATACCTCAGCTTTCCAAAAGATGAGCTCAAGTTAGCTTACATCATGGCATCAAACTATGTCAAGAATAAAAAACAAACAATAATAAAGGAACACACCAGCCAACACTTCCAGAGATATCACTAAAAAAAACAAACTCAAACCCTATTGAAAGCCCTAGAAAACAGAACAAATTTGCACCTCTTCCTGGAAATTTTTACCCACAGACTGTGCCCCAGGGTAGGTGCCATGATGCCAAAACTACATACTCTGTCAGAAAAGGGATGACAAGGAGTAACCACATTCAGGAGAGGAGCTGGTGCCCAGTTTCATATACAGAGAGGTGATATTATCTAATCCAAAAGCTTTGAACAATCTCATTTAATGGCCTTAAATGTTAATGCACATTGCTGCCAACAGTGAACCCTACTGCATTCTGTGGGTCAGATCCCAAACCAGTGCCTGGGCCTTTCAGAGAAAATTCTTTGCATCCATCTGGACAAAAAAGACCCAAACCATTGAAGGGCTATCTCATATTCACTCCATTTTCCAAATGGTGTGATAAAATGGAGTGATTAACTGTGTCAAAGACTGCCAACAGGTCCAATAGAATTAACGGAAATAGATTGCCCTTATCAAGCTGTAAAATAGAGAAGACCCATCACAGCTAAGGAGGCTAAAGGCAGACTGAAATGGATCAAGGGCATATGTGTCATGCAGGTATACTGGCAGTTATTCTGCAACCATACATTCAAAAACCATACTCAAAACAATACATTGAAAGCAACTATATAACTAGCCATCCCTATATAATGAAGGTTTTTTAAACTGCCAAATTATTGCCTCTTTTATTTTTTTTTGGCCCCCGAAGAGGATTTTTAATTGCTTTTTTAGTATACAACTAGAACTACAAAGAAATAATAGGGAGGGGGAACTACATCTAGGGAGAAAGAAAAGTATACCCACGCTATACTAAAAACCCAAGAGGAGGAGATCATATCCCAGTTAAACTAAGTGTTAATATTTAAGTGTTAGTAAAACAATGCATACTGTATGTATTGAAGAAGAAGAAGAAGAGATTGGATTTATACCCCGCCCTTCACTTGGAGTCTCAGAGCGGCTTACAAACTCCTTTCCCTTCCCCTCCCCACAACAGACACCCTGTGAGGTAGGTGGGGCTGAGAGAACTCTAACACAAACTGCTCTTTCAGGAACAGCTGTGCCAGAGCTTGTGACTGACCCAAGGTCACATCAGCAGGTGCAAGTGGAGGAGTGGGGAATCAAACCCGGTTCTCCCAGATTAGAGTCCGCACACTTAACCACTACACCAAACTGGCTCTCTAGTTTGTTATTTGTTATGAGAGGATTCCAGAGCATCCCCAACAGCTCGCTTCATAAAGGCAATTTTCAGAGTCCTTCTGCCTTTACCTAGGCTTTCTATCTCTGAAGTCATAAGTTGATTTGATGGCAGCGGCACCCTCTTCTGTAGTCAGGTCTTCGTCCATCTCCGAGGGAGTAGAGCCACTCAACCCGGTTTCTCCTTCTTCTTTAGATCCCAGATGGCGTTTCAGGAACTCTTTAGCTTTGAAGATAGAGTCAATCTTTTCTCTTTTATCATTAATTTTAAAGATGACCCCTTCTGGCATCACCCATTTATATGGAATTTGGTTGGTTTGAAGAAAAAGAATTAAGTCCTTATAACTTTTTCTTTTTTGACATATTTCAAATGGAATGTCTTTTAGAGTTTTGATAGCTAAATTCCCCAATTTCAGTGGAGTTGCTGATGCAGCTTTTAAAATTACATCTCTGGTTTGTCTTCTTGAGAATCTGACCATTATCTCCCCGGGCAAGCTATTTTTTTTGGTGTAATTAGAGTACACCCTATACACTGCTTCCATGTCGTGCATGATTTCTTCTGCTTTCAAGCCTGTTACTGGTGTGATAATTTCGCTAAGTAATTTCTTCAGATCCTCATTCAGTGATTCAGGAACCCCCTGGAATCTGAGGACCATATTTGCTTTTCCCATTTGTAGTAGCAGTAATTGGTTTTCTTGGTAATTCTGCTTATTCGTTAATTCTCCCATCTTTTTCTTCATACTCTTGCTTGTGGTGTACATCTCTTTCACTACTTCCTTCATTTGTTCTGTCTTTTTAACTGTTTCCGCCAGCTGGAGCTGCTGTGCTGTGAGATTTTGGTTGAGTGTGGTCAACTGCGGGTTAATACCAGCGAGTTGTTCCATCACGGGCTTGAGCATATTCGCTAAGAGTTTCATGACGTCTAATCCATCTTCTGGCCTCAGACTTTGACTGCCCGCTGGTTTCGGTTTCAGTCCTTTCTTCCCTGTGCCCACCATCTTTTCAGATTGTTTACATAAGCCATCCACTATTTCACAACCTCTGAAAATCGCTTCCGAGTAAAATCTGCTCTGGTAAGTCTCTCAAAACAAGTCAATTGTTTGTTTTCTCCCTTTCCCCCCTTCTTCTTCGCTTGTCTATCATGCAAGTGGGAGGTGTCCCTCCTCTCTCTCGGCTTAGAGACGGGGGGGGGGAGGGATAGGGAATTCTCTGGTTATTTCAAAGTTCACTTGTGTCTAACTCACGCTCATTGTCGGCCTCATTCAACCTCGTTTATATTCTTGCCATTCCGCTCAATCTCCAGTGCTTGTCCGGTTAGCCCAGCTAGTGCCCAAAGGCCACACAGCAGCAGGACCGTCAGGGCGGAGGGGCGCCTCAATTCTCTGGCATTACACCATCGAAGAGGCTACTCCTCAAAAGCCCTATGGCTAGGAGTCCTTCCCTAGGACTCCGTGGGGAAACCGCATCAGCAGCTTCCCTCCATGTCGCTGGTGTGCGTGTTGCTCCCCCGTGCGAAGGGGAGAGTGACCGCCATCATTGAGCCAAAAACCAGAAACCCAATTATTGCCTCTTTTAAAGGTTTCAAGAAACCCCACAACCCTTTTTCAAAGAGTTATTTATAATTTTTGTGAGGAGTCCCTGTCACTTTCCCAACACTTTCCTGAAACAAGATTTTATACGCCAGGAATGGCAAGGATCCAAAGGACAGATGGTTGCTTTCACAACACTAAGAACACTTTCAACATCTATTGGCAAGATCATTATCTGAATCTATCCATACAACACTCATAAGCAATGTTCCCTCTAAGCTGAGTTAGTGTGAGTTAGCTCACAGTTTTTTAGCCTCTGGCTCACACATTTTTGTCTTAGCTCAGGAAGAATGACTCCAGAGTAAACCAATTTATGCAGTATCCAAATCGCTCACTCACAACTTTAACATCAGTAGCTCACAAAGTAGAATTTTTGCTCACAAGACTCCACAGCTTAGAGTGAACATTGCTCATAAGCAGGCATTTCTGACATCTTAAGCACTGAGCCTACCTTCAATCAGGCATCCAGGTCAGATCAATCAGCAAAGAATTTAGCAAAATAATCACAGATATCAGTCAAATTACTATCGATAGAGGAGTCAGATCTAGGTGTTACCAGGTCTCACACCACCTTAACTAACCAACAAAGTCCATCCTATGCAGTCTTACACTGTTCAAAGTCCATGGACTTCAATTGAGTCAGAAGGGTACAACTCAGCTTTGTAGTTGGGTGATAGCTGCAGAACTGGTGCCAAAAATGTCCTTCTTTGCTACTATCATTGCTGCCTCAGAGGCCTGCAGATATGCTCTGCGGTGTGCTCTGTCTGGTTCAGTATGAGTCTTCCACCAATATAGCTCAAAATGTCTCCCAAGCCTTGTTATTTCCAGAGAGCCAGTTTGGTATAGTGGTTAGGAGTGCGGACTCTAATCTGGGAGAAGTGGATTTGAGACCCCACTCCTCCACATGCAGCTGCTGGTGTGACCTTGGGTCAGTTACAAGTTCTTTCAGAGCTGTTCTCTCACAAGCAGTTCTTGAAAGAGCTCTCTCAGCCCCTCCTACCTCACAGGGTATCTTTTGTGGGGAGGGGAAGGGCAAGGAGACTGTAAGCTGCTCTGAGACTCCTTTGGGTAGTGAAGGGTGGGGTATAAATCCAATCTCCCCTCCCCCTCCCCTAACTCCCTGATAAATCAAGGCAAGGAGACCAGTAAGGATGAATCTCCAAACTCCACGGTGCCTCCTAACAGATAGTGATCTAACCGCCAGCGCTAAATCTCTGATCCTTCTGTCAGTTCACAAACTACCTGCTCAGTACAGAAAAGAAGATGCAGTTTATGCCCTTTTCAGAATATGGGAGTTCCTTTAAATTATCATGGTTAGCAGCTGTTAAATGTCAATGCTCAATTTAGACTTCTTCATACACAAGGCAAATGACAATGCAGGTACCAAATCACATGACAAATATGTTTCCTTCCAGTCTCTGCCTTTTTTTGTTTCTGCTGCAGCATTAGGCGGCCGCACTAATAAATCCTCACATATATAAAAGATGTCCTGAAATGCAGACATCACCTCAAACCTCTGTGGGCTTTTTTTGCCCAGAAGGTTGGCTTGGCCAAAGAAAACTGTTGAGAATGATTTATTGACGTCCAGGTGAAAATGAGAAGAGGTGCTGCAAAATGGGGCATTTGATCCTGCAATACTTTCCTCCTTGACTCCTTGATTAAATAAGGGATCACAGGATTTTCTCTGGAGGAGAAAGTAAGAAGGTGGTGGTGGCTGGGCCGGGGGAGGCCAATCATGACTGTCATATATCATCAACCCTGTTCCTTGATGCAAAGACTTTCAAAATTAAAAGAAGAAACAGAGGAAGGCTGGTAGCATCTATATTTCCCAGCACATCAAACCACTCCCCAGACGAACATATCTGTAAATTATACATCAAACTCTTCACACTTTCCATTAGATGTGGAGCAGCAAAGACCGTGATCTGGTTGCAAATGGAGCATGTGTGTGACCCCAGAGTTTAGGAAGGAAATATGGGGTGGGGAGCACCGCTCACAATGGAAATGCATCTCTATTATCTGACAAATATCAACAGGGGAAACAATGGGAAGGATATAGGGAAAGATCAAGATACTACAAATAACCCTGACACTCATTTTATTACACCCGTGACAAATTTAATTTCACTAAATATGTCCAACTTGACAGGAAGTCTCCTCAGAATTAATTAAGCAGACCCAAATGTCTTGGTTCAGAAGTAAATGGGTCATAGATAAAACTCATAGTAAATTATTCCAAGGCCAGCTTTCCAACTTCTTGGTCAGGAACAAGAAATTAGTTTTTCACCAAACACTCAAGATACAGAAATTAGCAGGAAAATGTTGGAAATTCAGTTGTCTCGGGTGAAGGTAAAAGATAATCATGTTGGTCTGCAGGAAAAACAATGTAATAAATTTTATCAGGACCAGGGCTATTTTTGGGCAGGAATGCACAGGAATGGAGTTCTGGCTGTCTCCCGAGTTGGCCAAGCTCAGCAGGAACTCATTAGTATAACAGGCCACACCCAACAGCAGAAACTCATTAGGATTGGCTACATTAGGGCTGTGTGGCCTAACATGCAAAGAAGTTCCTGCTACAAAAAACCCCCTGGGTTTTGACAACAAACAAGGTAAACAGAATAAGAAGCAAAAGGTGGATGTGGCTGGATGACCACACTTCTGGTAACATGGGGATGTGACCTAATATACAAATGAGTTGTGCTGTCAGGAATGTGGCCTATTATGCTAATGAGTTTCTGCTGGGCTTTTTCTATAAAAAAGCCCTGATTAGGACCAACCAAAACATACCAAAAATGCATGCAACAATATGGCCTGGCAGATACAATGGCAGCATGACACCATGTAGTTAGCATAAGCTGATACCAGTGTAACCCTCCCAGCAAGCAGGAGACACAGGGAATATATCCACAGGCCTAACAGCCACTCCACTCTAACCATTGCTACTACTGGCCACATATTAATTGTGTCTGCTGCCTTGTAGGATCAGAGCTCCATGGAACAGCCTCAGAAGACAGTGCAGACACAGTGGCAATGCAGTTCCCTACAAGGGATGGGTAAATATTAGCTTAGTGGCTACACAATATCTGCTGAGAAGTGTATCCCACCTCATGGGAATGCAGATGGTGCTAGGAGAACTGCAGGAGAGCCGTATGCAGAGCCGTGGTGCCTACTTTCTCTTTGCTGCTACTAGTGTCCCTATCTCTCTCTGATGACTTTGTGGGGAGCCTTCCAATAGGGTAAAGGCCAGGATGGACTCCCATTAACTGTGTAATGCTAATTACCAGCAACAAGACCAACAGCTGCAGTGACCAGTGTGCATCTCACTGCTCTAATGTGAGGTGGTCATTGCACTTGTAGCCTGGCTCTAACATAGGATTGTTAGCCTCTAGGTGGATCCTGGAGATCTCCTGGAATTACAACAGATATTCAGAAGACAAAGATCAGTTCCCTGGAGAGAGTGGCAACTTTGGAAGGTGGACTCTAGAGGGAACTTCAGGGGCGGGGAAATGGGGGGCACGATGTCATATGTGGCATGACATCAGTTCTGGGGATAAACCAGAAGGGACATTGGGTGGCCAGAAATTTTATTCCTAGAGCTACCCAACATTTCTTCCAGGTTTTCCCCAGAAGTGGCATCATGACACTTATGAATCTGATTTTTTTAAAACTCTCTTGCTGATGCTCAGAGTATCAGCAGACAACAATGGTTCTCTCTCTCTCTCTCTCTCTCTCTCTCTCTCTCTCTCTCTCTCTCTCTCTCTCTCTCTCTCTCTCTCTCTCTCTCATCACACACACACACACACACACACAGAGGAACCCTCGGGAAGGACTGTGTAAATTCCCTGCACAAAGCACACTAGTGCTGGACGGGGAGGCGGTAGAGCTACTAAGATGGACAAGTCAGACTCCTCCATATCCTTCCTCCTGCTTCTTTTGCTGCCATCTCTTAGTTTACACAGATTGCTGTTCTCAGTGACATCCTTCATTCTGGCTGCTTCTCTCTTCCTGGGTTTGTGCATGCTCTCCCTCTCCCTCTCTGACTTCCATGAAAGCAAGATGCAGTCTCTGAATCTTTTTCCATCTTAGCTTAAATAGCTAGAAGTACTTTCCTATCTCAGTATGGATTTCTCTAACAATAAAGAAGATCAATGTCTTTTCTGAAGCAACAAGCCATGTAGAATGTATTCTAAAAGCAGCTTCCCCCTTCTGTTAGCACACAGCCAGCAACTCCTTACATCTTCTGGGTTGCCCCAGCCAATTGGGCTGCAGGGGCATAGGGGTGCTCCATTCACTTCCCTGCATGTGTATGTGCATGTGTGCACATGTGTGGCTGGCATAAGGGAGCATGACTGCAGGACAGGACTCAGACCTACAGAACTCCCTGGCATATGTTCATTTCAGAGCTTTTCTCAATCATGGCTTTGTCCCTTTTGTTCTTCCATCCTTATGTTTCGTGTGGATATGATATCCCCATTCCAAAGCTGCCATTTCCTACAAAGAATTGATCTTTGTAATCTGGAAATCAGATGCAATTCTGGGAGAATTCCATGTCCCACCCTGACCTTGGTAACCCTATCTGCAGAGCAGGGAAATGCTGACTAGGTAGCATGCAGTCAGTATCAGAGTCTTAGGATGCAACCATCCATCTGCAAGACATCCTGTATTCCATTTTAAAGACTACAAACTTCAGACTTAAGGGGCTTTTCCATCATGCTATTAAACCACTAATTTTCTTTTCCTTTTTTGCGCTGAACATCTGATAAAGTGTTCTTGGGTACTCAAAAGCTTTCATGGTGTTTTGTGACGTTTTGGTTGGGCCTAATAAAAGGCATTGCATGACTTTGGCTTTTGGAATTCATCTTGGTCTGAATCCACTGCTACCAGAAAGTCATGATCTGATTATTGCCATCATGATTCCTAAGCTTAAATAGGTTGAGCTGTGCAATGATGCCACATGAATCTTCCACTTTCACTTTTTTAAAAAGGAATTATTTTGAAATGTGGCATGGAAAAGTCTGAAGGTAGAGCTTCTGGTCTACAGCGTGGCAATGGCAGTTGCTCTTCCCGAGGCTTGGGGGAGTGATTTGCACACCAGTGGTTTGTAGGGAAGCTACTGATGTGGCCCCCCCCATGGAACCCTTGGGTAGGGTTCCAAGCCATAGGGCTTTGAAGGGGTAGCCTCTTCAATGGCGGAATGCTGGTGAATTGAGGCTCCCCTTTGCCCTGATGGTCCTACCGCTGTGTGACCGCATGGCATCAGCTAGGCTGGCCGGTACAAGCGGAGGAGATCAAGTGATTGGCGAAGATCTAAGTGAGGTCGAAAGTGGCTGGTAGTGATCGTGAGTTGGCTGTAAACGAACTTTAAAATAACCGGAAAATTCCTCACCCTCCCTTATAGCGGCAAATGGGAGGTGGAGGGATCCCCCCCCCGCAAGCGAGAAAAGCAGCAGATGGAGCAAACGATGGAAGTAGTGAAAGAGATGTACACCGAAAACAAGACTTTGAAGAAAAGAGTGGACCAATTAACGAATAAACAGAATCATCAGGAAAATAGACTGTTGTTACTACAAATGGAAAAAGCTAATATGGTCCTCAGGTTCCAGGGAGTTCCTGAATGGCCGAAAGAAGACGTGAAGAAGCTCCTGAGTGATCTTATCGCACCAGTAGTAGGCTTGACAGCGGAAGAAATAATGCATGATATGGATGCAGCGTATAGGGTATATTCCAATTACACCAAAAAGAATAGCCTGCCTGGAGAAATATCAGTCAGATTCTCAAGAAGACAAACCAGGGATGCAATTTTAAAAGCTACGTCAGCAACTCCACTGAAAATGGGGAATGTTATCATCAAGACTTTAAAGGACATTCCATTTGAAATTCACCAAAAACAAAAAATCTACAAGGATTTAATTCTCTTCCTTCAAACTAACCAAATCGCATATAAATGGGCACTTCCAGAAGGGGTCATCTTTAAGCTACATGACAAAAGAGAGAAGATTGACTCCATGCACAAGGCTAAAGAATTCCTGAAATGTCATCTGGGAACCAAAGAAGAAGAAGAAGATGAAGAGTTTGGATTTATACCCCGCCCTTCAGCTTACAAATTCCTTTCCCTTCCCCTCCCCACAACAAATGCTCTGTGAGGTAGGTGGGGCTGAGAGAACTTCTGACAGAAACTGTTCTTGAGAGAACAGCTGTGCCAGAGCTTGTGACTGACCCAAGGTCACATCAGCAGGTGCAAGTGGAGGAGTGGGGAATCAAACCTGGTTCTCCCAGATTAGAGTCCACGCACTGAACCACTACACCAAACTGGTGAAGCTGGTTCGAATGGATCCACACCCTCGGAGATGGAGGAAGACTTGGCCACAGAAGTAGGCACAGCTGCCTGCAAACCAACCTATGCCTTTAGAGATAGAAAGCCTAAGTAAAGGGAGAAGGACTCTGAAAATTGCCTTTATGAAGCGAGTTTGGGAGATGCTCTGAAATTCTCCCATAACAAGTAATCAGCTAATTTTTGATCAGGAATAGATTGAAACTCACAGCATGCATTGTTTACTAACAATTTAGTACTAACATAGACTCTAACCGGGATAATGATCTCCTACTCTTGGGTTTTTAGTATAGTGTGGGTATACTTTTCTTTCTCCCTAGTTGTTAGTTCCCCTCCCTTCTTTTTCGTTGTAGCTTTAGTTGTCTATTATAAAAAAGCAATAAAAAAATCCCCTTTGGGGGGGCCAAAAAAAAGAGAGAAAAGTCTGAAGGTACATACCCTCAGGGCATAATGCTGGGTAAGCATTTAAAAAGAACATTGTGTCAATATTAAGAACTTCCATAATCTCATGACAAACTCATGATTTTGCAAAGGATCTTCATGATTGTTTTTTAAAAAAAGCTTCTGCAATCCCAGTATGCACAACCCCTGTAATAACAGGCATAGTTTCCAGAATTTTAAATGCTTATAATGTAATGTTTTATTGTGTTTTAAACCTTGCTGTATTGTTTGAGATAATGTGACCTGCCATGAGCCCACTCATGGGATGGGTGGGATACAAACACAGTAAATAAATAAATAAATAAATAAATAAATAAATAAATAAATAAATAAGCAATTTTAGATTAAACAGTGTTATATAGATATACTGTTAAACCAATATATGTGTCAGGTTCTCTGAATTACCAGCTTCCATTTTCCAAAAAGGGAAATCTCTAGATCCTTTCCTTTCAGAGATATTTTTTCCCTTTCACATCTTCAGCAAAAGGAGCTGGAGACTCACCCTTCTAAAAAACAAAAGCTGAGAATTCAGGGAACTTGATAGATATATTGGTAAATCAATAGAATGCCATTCAACCACCGATTTTTTTTAAAAAAAAAGCTATCAGGGAAGCCTGCTGTGTGGAAGTCCTGTTGCCTCTGGGCTGCATTAGCAACTGCAGCACCAGTGGGGAAACTAAACAAGCCTGTCTCCATATGGAACAGAGGTGGCTTTCCCACTAGGCAGATCTGGTGATTTCCTAGGGCACCAGAGGACAGGAGGTGCCAGGGCACCACAACCGCCTTGCCAGTGACAAGTGGCAACCACAAGTGGCATCCCCAGCCCTGCTGATGAGCTCACCTTTCCTTCCTCTTCCACATCCCACTCCCAAGAAGGAGGGAGGTAAGACGAGTAGGTGGGCATGGTGGTTGGTCCCCATAGAGTGAGCAAGAGCTGGAAGCTGCCAAGCTCCACCATCACTGAACTCCACTCTCTCCCCTTCGTGGGGTTTACAGCATGCCTGGATCAGCTGTGGATAAGCTGTGGTTTACCAAAGCCAGCTAGGAGGCTGACTGCATGGAGCATGCTGAGGATGGCCAGCGGGTGTGTGTGTGTTGTGCACAGTCTGGTCAATGGCTGGGAGCTCATCTGGTCTGATCAGCCTAGAGCTCCAAAAGCCCTTGGTCTGGCCATGCTGTGGAATACACCATACTCAAGGCTGAAGAGAACAGAAAAGCAGTGTTTGGTACACCAGAGCCTAGATGACTTGAGGTGTGATATATTTAGGATTTCAAAGTCTAAACATTATGGCTTGAACCATAACTCTTTACTCTGCCTGGCCAGATTTATGGAAGAACATTTCAAATGTGCTTATCATAATGTAATAAAGGGATCTAAAGTACAATACTGAGTCATTAACTGTATACACAACATTCTGATTCCCTACGCTAAGCTATCTTGCTTTAATTATAGTTTGTTACCAAGAAAAAACTAGGGTTTACTCCCCACTGAGTTATATTCTCTGAGTCACTTTCTCTTGACTTCCTGTTATTGGCATGTCCCTCACATCATGCTGACGGCCTGCACGTTTGTTTTTGCCACTGCCCCCTGGGTCCCCCTCCTGTTCATTATTTCCTTGAGTAGATTTATTAAACTGTACAGTGCAGTATATTACCCGTCCTTGGTTTTTTCTCCCCTAGCCTTATTACCTTCAATTGCTTCTCATTTCATTGCTTTTGTAGCATTATATCCTTGTCTTAATGCTATTTTAATAGAGTTTTTGTATCTAATTTCCTTGTCATTAAGTTATTGCTGTCTAACTCATTGAAGCTGTTGTCTGATGTTTCCCGTTGGGAGCATCACTAAAATCTCCCTGGAATGATTGTGCACAGCAGTAGGAGACAGAGGCAGAGCTGTCCATGTTATGGTGTTTCTAACAAAATTGTGCCTGCAACAATATTTTTCACACTTTCTGAGTGTGTGTGTAGGGAGGGGGTCTTTTCAAACTATAGTCTGCGCTCTCCCCAATCCAGGCCCAGTAACCTGTTCCATGATTACAGAAATCTTTGCTCACAGCCATGTGAATACAGCCGGCTGCTGTGGCGGCATGCAAGGATCTGTAGACTGGAATACTAATCCCCATGCTGGCATTTAGAAAGCCATTAGGAGGAGTTCTCTGATCTGCCTCCTAAAACCAGGTGAAGCGAGAAACATCATGGGAAGAAATCAGCATCCTTCCTGAGCATCCTTCTTCCCAAATCACTTAGGGATGAGGGGTCTATAAGGATGCAGTCACCTACACAAATTCATTGTGAATGGATGAAAGTTCTCTTCTAGGAAAGGGCCCCCCCGACACTTTTGTGCCTGCAAGCACCTTTCAAATTCGAACAGAGGATTGTGGGTGCAACCGCAAAATGGCTGCCACAGGAGGTGAAGCCAACTACCAAAAGGCTGCTGCAGGAGGCAGAGCCAACTACAAAATGTCAGGGACTGAGGTCATGCATAACTCTGATAGTAGCTCTTTAGCATTTCCGGCAGAAGCTCTGTTTAAAGGGATACCTTTCAAAATTAACATCTTATTTAAAATATTTGCTTGTGTAAGTATACATAACAAGCTAGTGGTAGGGGAAAGGGTAAAAGCTATAGTTTCCTGCATGTAACTTTCCTCTACTTGTAGTTTCATGTTATACACAGATAAATGGCAAGATTTAAAAGTTCATAAAAGCTTCTTAATATTATATTATTAAAAAGTTCATATCTTTATATTTCTCTCTTATCCAGTTACAGAATGGAGTCCATAGTCCAACAAAGTGTTCTTCCATTTGCCCTTTTAGCATTGAGGTCAATTTATCCATTTCCATACTTTCCATAATCTTCACTATTAAATCATGTTCCGAAGATGTTGATGGAAGTTTCCAATAAGTTGCCAATAAGATTCTTGCAGCAGTTACTACATGGATTATAAAATATCTTTGATTTTTGTCAAAATTCTCTGGTATATAATTCAATAAGAACAATTCTGGTATATAATTCAATAAGAACAAATCTGCAAAACTGTCTGTATCAGAGTGTGTACCATAACCCAAAACTTACACACTATATCACATGTCCATCTCTTCTTCTCCATTTTAGATGAGCCTTTCTCTCATGAGCCGCAACATTCTTTGTAACAATGACAGTTGGTGCTGAATGTTGGAGTGAGCGACACAGCATGCCAGGACACTGGGGGTTGCTACATCACTCTAAGTGTGCATAAGTGTTATCTCCTTGAATGGGATGCCTCTCAATGGTCCTTTCCGCACTTGGATCTCCTCCCTGGTTTTATCAGAGTTCAACTTGTATCACAATACCTTGCATTTATCCCTGGTTATAACAGCATCCATTTATCCCAGGACAAGTGTGGGGCAAAACCAGGATGACCTCAATGTAATGTGGAAACAAAAAATACCCCGAGATAATTACAAGAGTGAACTCGAGTGTAGTGTAGAAAACATGGTTGCACTTACTTGTAACTGATGTTCATCGAGTGTCCTTGGGACAGAACTCTAAGCTAGGACAAAATATAACCTTGTCAGGATGAAATATGATGAATGGGGCATTACTTTTTAGGGCCTGTAATTCTCCCACCCTGCGGGCAGATGTTATGGCTACCAGAAAGGACACCTTATAAGTCAAAAAAGACAGTTCACATGCATCCAAAGGTTCAAACGGCGGTTCTACTAGATGCATGAGCACAACTGATAGACTCCATTGCAGTATAGGTGGACAAACAGGTGGAAATTTATTAAATAAACCTTTAAGAAAGCGTTTTGATAAAGCATTAGAAAAAAATAGGCTTGGAATCAATGCCAATATGAAAAGCAGAAATAGCAGCCAAATGAACCTTTATGGACATGAGAGAAAGCCCTGTATCCAGTATGTCTAATAGGTAATCAAAGATTATCATCAATGGGCAACATTCAGAACGTATGTCTCGATTCCTTGCCCAAGTGGTAAACCCATTCCACTTGCTTGTGTATGAACACCAAGTGGAAGCCCTGTGTGATGCTAACAAGATCTCTGCAACCCAGTCAGAGCATTGTTCTACTGGGAAATGTGTCAGGCGTGCAAGTGCAGCATGCACATGCCTGGGTGTGTTCCCTGGAAGGATGCCAGGATATCTGGTGCTAACGGGAGAGGTTCGGACTGGCTCTGGGACAGGTCTCACAACAGAGGAAACCATAGCCGATGAGGCCAGAAGAGAGTGATTAGAATGCACTGTGTTTTGTCTTGTGCTATTTTCATCAGGACTCTCTGCAATAACGGTAAGGGAGGGAAGGCGTAAAATAGAATGCCTTTCTAATCTAGGAGGAATGTGTCTCCCAGACAAGCCCCCCCTTTTGGCGATCGGGCACAGAACAGTGGACATTTGGCGTTTGAATGAGAGGCAAAGAGGTCTGTCACCAGTTTGCCCCATCTCTGAAAAATTGGTTTCAAATACTTCCCAGGAATGAACCATTCGTGGTCCGAATGCGCTTGTCAACTCAGAGCATCTGCTAGGACATTTGATCTCCCCAGGATATGTATTGCCATTAAATGAATCTTGTATCGGATTGCTAGAGACCAAAGAAGGGAGGCCTCCCTGCACAGCACTAATGACCCTGTTCTGCCCTGTTTGTTGACATAAAATTTTGTCGCCATGTTGTCCATAGACAAGAGGACCATCTTGTTGCATGCTGGGTCTGGAAGAGAAGAGAGAGCGTATCTTACAGCTCTGAGTTCCAATACATTGATATGAAGGGAAGACTCATACCACGTCCAGTGTCTGCTGAACTGCAATGAGTTACAGTGAGCACCCCAGCTGGTCAACGAGGCATCAGTATATAGGTGTAGGTCAGGTGAAAAAGGAGCCAGTGGAAAACACCCCAATGAATTGGAATCATGAGTCCACCAGGCAAGTGAATTAAGGACTGACCGTGGGATCGATAAACACTTCCACTGAGGGTCCACACTTATTCTAAATGCTCTAATGAACCAGTTCTGCAATGGCCTCATATTCAGGTGTGCATATTGCACTGTGGTAGTAGTGGCAGCCATCAGACCCAATAGTTTCTGGATCTTAATGACCTTCTGAAATCTACAGCTTGTAAAAGAAGCCACCATTGACTGTATAGCTCTGTCCTGCTTTATTGGGAGAAAAGCCTTATGAGCAACAGAGTCCAAACATGCCCCAATGAACTCAGTAACCTGAGCCGAACTGAGCAGGGATTTTTTAAAATTAATAACCACCCCCAGCCATTGTAGAGTACGGAGTGCCAGATCAAGTTGGGAGATTAAAAGGTCTCTGGAAATGGCCACGAAAAGCCAGTTATCCAGATAGGCATCCTTTCAGTCTGAGATAAGCAATGACAGCGGAAAAACACTTTGTAAACACTCTAGGTGCAGTGGCCAAACCAAAAGGCAGCACAGCATACTGGTAAATAACCCCTTGTCTCATGAAACACAAATATTTCTTGTATTCATCATGAATAGAAATATAAAAATAAGCATCTTGTAAGTCTATCACAGCAAATCAAGCATCTTTTGGGATAGAAGGGCAAATATCTTCCAGGGAAATCATATGGAACTTACGCACATCCAGAAATGTATTTAGATCTCTGAGATCTAATATAGGTCTGTGTCCACCCCCTTTTTTCCGAATCAGGAAATAATTGGAGTAGAAGCCACAGTTCTCCTCTATATCAGGGACTACCTCTATAGCACCCTTATGCAATAGCGATTGAAGTTCAATAACTAAACCAATATCTGTTTGACATCTTGGCCTGACTTTATGAAACTGCGGTGGCACGTCTTTAAACTCTAAAGAATAACCAAACTTTATTATCTGAAGAACCCAAACATCTGAACAGATAACTGACCAACAGTGTGCAAACAATAACAGATGTGCCCTGAACAGAGGAGGGAAGCTTCATTGCGGAGGCCTAGGCTTGAACTTGAGGCACAGGGAGAGCGAACATACTGGTTCCACTGGTGTTGTTGCTGGCGCCTGGGTTGATAACCACTGCTATAAGAGTGGCAGAAAGGTTGATATGAGTTGGATTGAAACCGATATCCCCAACCCAGAGAGGGCTGAGAAAAAGGCTTGGAAAAATACCTGGGTTTAGGTGGAGCAAACTGTTGGGCTGCTAAGCCCAAGGACTTTGCAGTATATTTGGTCTTTCTGACCTTTTCTAAGATATCATTGGTCTGTTCACTGAACAACAATTTACCCTTGAAAGGGAGGTCCTCAATACGGCACCGAGTGTCAGGTGGAAGTGCTGAGCCTTAACCAGGAGTGTCTCCATAAAACTATCGCAGATGCCATGACCTTACTAGCTTCGTCTGCAGAATGATGCAAAGCGTTCAGCTCTTGCTTGGCCAATTTAGCACCTTCCATCATGAGCTGGTGTGCTCTTTTGTTATCAGGTAAGTCTTTTAGGAGTGGGTTCAATTTGTCCCACAGGTAATAAGAGGGGAGTGGTGGCACAGTGGGTAAAAGCCCCTGCATAATTATAACATCTGAACTGCCAAGCTTTGTCAGTTCTAGCCCCACGCTGGTGTGAGCAGCCAAGCCTTGTCCCTAGCTCATCGTCCACCCAGCGATTCGAAAGCTTTGGCAAGTAGATAAATTGGGGACCATCCACTAGGGGTGGGCACACCAACCCCTTCAGGGAGGTGTTAGCTGCTGTGGGAAGACAGCTGCTGTGTTGTGAGATCGAAAGGTGGAAAATCTGTGTCGGCATTCCCTGCAGTCGAGCGAATCGGCCAGGCGGTGGCAGTGTGACAATGCAACATCGTGAGTCCTGATGTCATCAGCTGGCTGACAGAAGAATATGCCGTCGGAACAGGCCTGATTCAGCCTGCAGACGAATCCTCCCAAGTGGCTACAGTGTGTGTCTAATAATTGTATGTGTTGTCTCCCCTATTCCCCTAAGAATATTGTTAGTCCAATTGTCAAAAACTGAGTAACTGTAAAATCGCTCTGAGCCCACAGGTGTGTGGGAAAAAGCGATCAATAAATCGAAAGTATTATTATTATTATTACCTAGCCATAATGGCTTTAAAATTACAGGTTCTCAGAGATAGAGCCCCCGAGGAGTAGATTTTCTTGCCCAGAATATCTAATTTCCTGCCCTCCTTATCTAAAGGGGAAGAACGAGGGCTTCCTGTTTGCTTGGAAGGTATTACTTCCACTACCATGGAACTGGGTTGTGGGTGATGGTACAGGTAATAAGCCTCATCCTCTCTAATTTTATACAGATTTTCAATCTTTCTGGTAAAGACATTGTTAGAAGAGGGTCTGGCCCATGCATTGCCAGTAATCTCTTTTATCCCTTGAACCATAGGAACTGCTACCGGTCCTCACTCATTACAGTACAGAATATCCATAACAGGATCTTCCTCTGTAGGCTTGGGAGAGGCATAATCTATCTTTAAAGCCTTCACCATACACAATAACTGCTCTGAATAAACTCTCAGGTCTTCAGCTGGCAAAACCGGAGCGGTATCCCCAACACTGTCCTCTGGTGGAGGGAGTGAAGTATGATCAGACTCTGCATCTGAAGGATCCTGATCCAGTGGCTCTGACAGCATCATAGGAGCAGCAGGTTGATCAATCCGCACCGGTGCCTTTATCGAGGGAGACGACATCCCTCGATGCCGAGACTCACGGCTACGACTGTGCCGCCTGCTTCAACTTCGTGTTGAAGATCTGCTGCAGTACCATGGCAGGATCATCCAGGGAGGCATGTGGGACCAGGCTGTAAGAAAATCCCAGTAACGCCCTCCCTCTCTCTTGGAGCTGGAAGATCGGGTGCGCCAGGAGTGCGAGAGTGAGGGCAGCTTCAGCACCTCCACGTCATCGGTAGAGGACAGGGATGCGGGAGAGTCTGTTGAAACCTGTCGATGTTGAAGCTCATCCTCCCAACTGGATGTTGATGTTTGTCAATGTCACACCATTGGGCTTCGATGCCGGGTCAACCTGGACCTCCACTGACTGCAGTGCGGCGGCGAAGCACCTCCCGATGGCAATACATTAGCCAGGGTTGAGCCGATTGCTGTAGAAGGCAGAGTGAGTGGAGACACAGCTAGCCCAAGTACATGAGAAGGAGGAGTAGCACCCGCTCTGTCAGACGATGTGGAGTTGGTCGCACTTTTCTTCTCCTTTTTAGGTGGAGGTTGGGAGGAAGACGACCAATCCTTGCTGGCTCCTGCCAATCGTTGTCTTGGCTTATGGGGTTTATCGAGAGCTCCTGAGGGAGTCTTATCTCGTTTTTGAGGTGAAAGAACCTCTCCTTGTGCCTCCAGTGCCTTTTGCCACAGTCGTAGAGCCCTCTCCTGTCTCATTTTAGGTGTGAGGAGACTGCAGGACTGACAGGAATCTGTCTTATGCCCCTCTCCAAGACAGAACAAACATTTTAAATGATCATCGTTTTTGGCCATCTTCGAACCACAGGAATCACACTTTTTAAATAATGCCACGGAATTACGATGTTATAACACACCTTCTGAGATAGATGTGAGGTACCACACTCTGGAACATCCTTTCCCTATGGCAGCAGAAAAAGGACTTGGGGAAGAGTGCCTCCCCCTCCCCTCATCACATGACCACTAAAGCGGGAAGGTTAGAGAGAGAGAGAGAGAGAGAGAGAGAGAGAGAGAGAGAGAGAGAGAGAGAGAGAGAGAGAGAGAAGAGCTCGACTCTCCTCTGCGAGGGGAGGGGAGGGGGAGCACTCAATTTTATGATTAATAGAGACTCTGGAAATCTTATCCCACAGCAGGCCTGCCTTTAGGCAGTCCCATGTGGGACTGCACAGAAGACACGAAGATGAATGTAAGTTCTGGTTCAGGGCTGAACCATGATTTAAGGTCTAGTGTGGAATCACCCTTTGTCTTAAGCTGGGAGCTCCCCTCTGTCTCTGTCTGTCTCTGTCTCTGTCTCTGTCTCTGTCTCTCTTCTTTGTTCTCCCCATTTCCTCATGGCTTTTCATGGAGCCACATGTCTCTACAGGTCTCTCCTGTAGAAACAATACCCTCACACTCCCATAAATATGATGCCAGATTAGCTGGCCAATTGTGATAGGAAAAGTACTCTTTAGGGTAGGCTTCTCTCTCTCCTTTTAACTGCAACTTGAATGTGGACTGGATCTACTTGAATAAATGTAAATTTACCTTTTTTTGCAATATACTCAGCATCACACTTGTATGACTGGGCAAACTCTGTTATATTAACCAAATATCCCAACACTAAAGGGCTGGCAAGAGCTCATTCCTCATGTGATTTGTACAGCAAGAGAGAAATTCTGGCCAGCATTTGATAGGAACATAAATGATTTTTGAAAAGTTACCCAAATTTGATGTCATTGTGCTATTATCAACTTCCACTTGAATTATAAAAATATATTCAGATTAGAAAGACTTGATGGTTTCAGTTGTACTTCTAGTTAGACACTTTAAGCATTTTAGCCATATTGACTTATTGTGTTTTGTCAGAAGGATATCCCACTCTGTTTTTAAAATATAACTCTGCTACTTGCACAGTTAAATTAGTTTACATAAAACCACTGTCATAATGATACAATAAACATCAGAAATGTAAAGACTCCCACTTGGCCCCATCCACTTTCTAAAAACACTTGGCAGATGCCATGTTAGGGATCCCAGTTCTAGGACACATTCAGCCTACTCAGACCTTATCTGATAGCGGACGAGGCTTCGCCTCTCTTAGGACTCTACTCTTTCCTGCCATTTCCTGCTCAGGTTTCACCACCCCAAAAGTAAATGTTTATCTCATCATTTGATAATCACTGCTAGAACCTCCATTGGAAATTAGCTCCAAGACACTAGTTCACTTCTAGTTTTCACCTGAAGTACTACATGGTTATAATACAGGTACCAGTTGATTATGTACCCTCTGTATGGCCTTCTCTTTGTGATACTAAACAATTCAGTCAAGAGGGTGGTATGCAGTACTCTCTCTTTTAGAACCTTCTAGCACTGTCCCTTATTACTGCTTGGAACTGGGAAGCACAGACAACAGGAAAGGAAAAACAGCCCTTCTGTTCCTGATTGCAGCCTTCTGGGGCCACCCCCATCATCACACATAAATTGGGCCCTAAGCCAGTCGCCATAGTTGTATCTGGTAGTAAAGTATGTGTTGTGTGAAGTATTTTCTTTTAAATTCTTCGTTGATAGGGTTAGCTCTAAGACTATGTCCTAACCTTCTCTTTACAGGTGGTGCTATTTAATAAAGTACTTTGATTAAATATTATAACCCCACTGCTTTATCTCAGTTTCTTAATAAGCTGTAATTGCCTGTATTGACTGGTAAAACAGGCTTGGTTGATTGAAACTATGGAGAAGTCCAGTCTGCCCACAGTTCCTCTAATGGAAAAACTCCCTGCGTGGCTGAAGGCGCCTCACAGGGTCATCTGTTATTCCTCCTCCTTACTCTGAGCCCTGCAAGCAGTTCAATTAACTTAAAGTTCAGAACATCCCCTCCTCCTCCTGTAATCTCAACAGTCTTCATGGTCCTAATGAAAGCCATTAGCTTCATTGACTTCACATTAATGCTAACCTGCCTTTGAACTATATTTTTCAACCACCCCGAACAGCCCAATTCTGACTTCAGAAATTAGTAAGAGAAACTGAAGGAATGCCAGTGTAGTATAACAGAAAGCATGTTGGGGAGGTTCAAATCGAAATCCCCAGTCAGTCGGAAAACTTATTGGGTGAGAGAGTGTCTCTCAACATAACCCACTTCACAGGTTCATTGTGAAAATAAAACAAGGTAGCCTCACGTATGCCATGCTGGATTCATTGGAGAGAATAGCAGAGTACAAACATGAGTCCTAGCATGATAGCATGAAGAAGAGAAACAAAGAGACAACAGGCAATAAAAAAGGGGTTGACAGCCCCCAGAAGCATCGTCAACAGATATTGTGTTATACATGCAGATAACTGCAATGAGGGGAAGGAGGTATTCATTCCCCGCCTAATTTATAAACCATCTCATTGCTTTGCTTGAACATTCATGGGGAAAAAGAAAACAGTAAGCATGCTGACTTTTCTTAACTCTCAGTTGTCAGCAGCATGCTACATGAGGCCCCAGTAAAGCTTTTAAGAGTGTATTTGTATTTCTCCCCCCACCCCCTACTCTGAAAGTTCTTTCAATCACCTCACAATCATATGCCCAGCAAGACTGCATAATTAGGTTTCTTGGGAATCCAGTGCTTGCAATATAAGTTGCTGCTCTCTCTCTGTTCAAATTCATCCTCAAAATCCATTTATTCCATGAAGCCTATTGTATAAACCCTATACTCTGTAATGTCCCCTTTGGCTGTGGGTTCCCAGATGAGAGTACTCAGGCACCCATTCTCAGGTCCATTAAGTGGAGACAAGCTGACTCAAAACATCATCTGTTTATTTGCAAGGGCACAACTCCTACAACCAACAACTACAGATAACATACAAAACTGGAAACTGAAACAATAGGACCTATAGGACCACACAATAGGACCAAACTAAATCACAGATATTGGGGGGAAGCAGACCGTTCCATTACATATGCACACAATATACCACACACCCCTTCTTTATTTTGGTGTGGTCAGTACAACCCAAATTCTACAAAAATGTGGAGTCAGAGGTTGCTAGCACTTGACTCACCACTGGGGTTCACCTTAACCACTAACCCATCCCATAGTCCTTAAATCTAGCAGGCAACCTGACCGCCTAACCACTCTTTGTACACCTTCAGCTATGGCAGAGTCATCAGGTGCTGGGAGCACAACTGGAGTGCTATGATCCTCTTCTCCAGGTGTCAGGCTCCCCAGTCAAACACTCAACAACATTCCTTCAGAAGTTTCAATTTATTGAGAGCTGGTACCAAGGACTTCATGAACTCTAGTGTCAGGAATGGCAGGCAAAGATGCAGGAACAACAGATATACCCCCTTCATACATGACCCCCTGATACATTAAGGCCAATAAGCAAGCATCTGAAAACGCGGGCAAAAGTAATAGTTACATTCTCGGCTGAAAGCTAGGAATGGGCAGAGTAGAGCTCCAAGGACACTTTACAGATAACACACAGCGGCTTCCCAGGAAGGGAGGGGGAAGGAGGAGAAGGAGAAGAAGCTACCCACACATTCCATCCCATGGCAGCATTAGTTAACAATTCTGTTTGCGCATATGCATCTGTGCCTCAATGTGTACTTGTTTTTCTGTGCATGCATGGAATTGAACAGTTAAAGCACCACCAGCAGTACCTCCCTCTAAGTACCGTTTCAATTAATGCAGTTCATAAATTTCATGGGCCCTTCAGAAACATGGAATTGTCCAGAACATTTGAGCAGAGCTCTGTGGCTGTTGCGCGTTTACATGTTTATGCATATATCACTTAGAGTTTTTTTAAATGGCGGCCATTCGGGATGGTCTGGAGTTAGACCACCCCAATGGGAGGATTGTGCGCTGGAGCGATCAGACGGGGGCCCATCAGCAAGCATTTGCCCCAGACTGAAACTGGTATCTTTTAAGTACGGCTCCCTGGCAGGGCTGAATAGGCTGATCACGGAAGCGGCACTTTCCCCAGATGTTGCTGTCTGATCATTCCCTTTAAATCTGCCAGGCACTTGTGCCTGGCGTGGATCTAAAGATCCGTCTGATCAGGACCTGAGATAACATGATCAGACACCGCAGCAGATTCTGGAGGTGCAGAGGAACAACCTTTTCTCAAATGCCTCTCCTATAAATGTTTCCATGCGGTGTTTAGGAACGTGGTTCAGTATAGGAACGTGGTTCAGTCCTCTTTCCTGTAACTGATGCTGGTACCCATCTTGTATATGTCTGCATCCGCACACTCTCCCCCTCTTGCAGGTGTGGAGGGACTTGGCTCATTTCTCATAGCAGGCCTTTTGTTGACACTGAAGGGCCTTCAACTTCTGCAGAACTGCGAGTGGCAGTTTGGATGGTAAAGTTGCTGCTGTAAGTGGTAGAATGCTGCATAAAAGTCTTCCCATAAGGAGCTATGTGGGGGCTTACTCTAGACCAGAAGCAGGCATGTTCTTCAAGTTGAATAAGGCCAAATGAAGATCTGAACCATACAGTAAAGCCTTTTTGGACATATGTTTGACGGTTTGAACCATGTGTTCAGCCTGACCATTGGATTGGAGATATCCAGAACTGGAGTGAGTGATAGAGATACCCCATTCAGATAAAAATTGTTTTATCACTGAACTCGCAAATGGGACATGGTCGCAAATGAGCTCTTAAGGAATACCACACTTGATCTTAGCCAAAAAGCTGAGAAGCATGGCAAGCAAACAGAGCTTTCATCTTGGCCACAACTTTAGGTTTTTGGAATAATAGTAAACAACTATAAGGTAGGACTGGCCACTGAGGTAAAAAATATCAGTTGCCAACTCGAACCGGGGCAATTCTGGGATCTCATGGGATATCCTTGGTTCCCTGCAGTTGCTAGGTTGAAATTCCTGACATCGTTTACAGTGTTCAACCCATTGCTTTATGTGAGCATTCATGTTAGGTCAATACATGATTTGATGAGCCTGTGCTTTTGACCTCTGCATATCTTGATGGGGAGAGTGAAGCAAGGTCAGCATGTGAGACTTTGCACCTTGGGGAATCAATATTTTAGAGCCAATCATGAGTAAGTCATTATAGCCCATGGCAAAAACTTCTCTCAAGAATCTTTAGTGATAGCCCTCAATTTTGAGAAGGTGTTTGATTCCCTAGAAACTCGATATCTACTAAGCTTACTGAACAAGATGGGATTTGGAAATAATTTCCTGAGGGCACTACAATCAATATATGCACAACCTAGATCCAAAGTCAGAGTCAATGGGTGCAACTCAGAATACTTTTATCCCTCCAGAGGCACCAGGCAAGGCTGCCCGCTCTCGCCCCTACTCTTTGTGCTTGCCATGGAACTGCTAGCTGAAGCCCTCAGAAGAAATAAGAGCTTTTCTGGAATTACCATTGGAAAACAGGAACATAAAGTAAGCTTATATGCAGACGACTTAACACTCTATGTCTCAGAGGATTTCTGGCCTCAAACTTAATTCATTGAAATCAAGAGATATATCCAGTATCGTTAAGTGCAAACATTCGACAAATCATTAAATCGACTTTCCCTTTCTGCTGGACAAATCACTCCTGGAGAATCTGGGAGTCCAACTTCCTTTGGACTTGAATAACTTAATGTCCTGTAATTTTGATTGTCTTTATTGGGATACCCAACTTCGATTGAAGGATTGGAACAACTTAACATTAACAC
Source organism: Gekko gecko (assembly GCA_029375565.1). NCBI lineage: Eukaryota > Metazoa > Chordata > Lepidosauria > Squamata > Gekkonidae > Gekko > Gekko gecko. The sequence continues at coordinate 100,543,096 of JAPDNY010000002.1, read as the reverse complement.
TACCAGATCGTCTGCATTTAATAAATGCTTCATATTTCCACAATTTCTCTTTCTTTTCAGAGCTCTTCCGATATGGATACCGGAGACAGCTTTATCTAAATGGCAGAGAGCCCTCACTGACTTTTTCTGGGCCTATAAGAAGGCTAGAATAAACCGCCAAGTATTCAGCAGACCGTCATCCTTGGGAGGTTTAGATTTACCACTCTTGAGCGCTTACTATCAGGTGAATGCAATTGCCACAGTAATATGGATGATGAATACTGAGTCTTTAACAGGTTGGATGCAAATTGAACAATCATATATTTCTTCGGTATGATTGCAGGACCTCTTTTGGATGACATCGACCCAACACCCGATCTCAGCACAAAATAACTGTTTTTTACATACAACTCTAAAAATCTGGGATCGTAAACGAGCACAGCTAATACCATGGATGTCTAAATTTTCATCTTTCATCAATCAACCGTGGTTTCCACCTGGAATGGAATCAGGAGCCGTTCAGGACTGGAAAGTAGCGGGTCTGACTCGTCTCTCAGATCTAGTAAAACAAGGGAAAATACAAGATAAACTTGGATTGGAGGAAGCTCTCAGCGCATTTATTCCCTGGTTCCGGTATTTACAGCTGAAGAATTTGATTGACCGTCTAGCTCAATCTGACAGAATTTGAGATTCTCTTGTCTAGTTACGACTCCTCCTTGAAGGGCTTGGTCTCAAAGGTTTACAAGATTTTGTTATCTGCTGAAGGTTCCCAATCTATTCCTTGTCAAAAAATCTGGAAAGCAGAGCTCGAGACAGACTTGCAACAATCACATTGGCTCAACATATGGAACTCTCCAGCATTTTCCTTATGTGTTTATAACATCTGGATGAACTCCTTTAAGATCATACACAGATGGTATTTTACACCAAAAAAGCTGAATCAAATGAATCCTCAGTATGATCCTCTGTGTTGGAAAAAGTGTGGATCTCTTGGAACGTATTTACAAAAAGACCCTTACCTCCATTCTTCTTGCAGCAGCCAGACTCACAGTTGCGGCAAACTGGAAATCTCCTACTCTGACATCCTGGTACGACAAGATTTGGGATCAGTTTGTGATGAATAAAATCTCTAACATTGTGGATCGAATACAAAACAGTTCCAGCAGAACTTATGATAAATTTGTACTTACCTGGTATCCAGTACTTGACTTCATGGCAGAGCATAATGTGCTTCCCTCTAGGATGAGCTATCACATATGGCTCCACTTCTGATTTCACCTTAACCTTCATCTTACTGCCAAGACTCCTCTTGTATATCAGAGCAATAAACTTGACTCAATTAATTGGAATGTATAGTTTAAACAGCACTTTGGTATAGGTGAACGGAATTGATATCGTCTTATTATGTTTAATTGTAGATACATGTTAATGTTTTGTTGGTGACTGATGGGATTGTAATTTTGGATTCTCAAGACTTCTGCATAATATTTTGCAGTTATTGTATGTTTTGATATGTTATACTTGATCTTAATAAACACTTCAAACATTTTTTTTTAAAAAATGAGTAAGTCATTTTTAGTCCTGATTTGATCCCTAAGAGGCCAATACAGTCTAAGATCCAGTTTAAATTGCTTTTGCTGACATGGCCATCTGTGAGGACACAGGGCTCTGAGAACCTGTAATTCACAGTCTGTCCTTGTGTGGTCTTGCAGCTGCTTTGGCAAGGAATCGCTAAGTAGTTCAGTATCCACTAAACTGTAAATTACTTTATCCTCATAAATGGGATCAGATGTAGAGGGCATAGGGAGCGTGGTAGCTCTGGAAAGGGTGTCTGCCACCAGCATGTCCTTGCCCTTATTGTAAGTGATCTGGATGTCATATTTTTGGAGCTGTAACAGCAACCTTTGTAGTCATCCTGGAGACTTTCCAATAGGTTTGGCAAAAATGGCTTCCAGGGGTTTTGTGGTCTGACTGGACTATCACTCGGTCACCAAACACATACTGGTGGAATTTAGTAATAGCAAAAATAATCGCTGGAAGTTCATTTTTGATTTGTGCATAGTTTTGCTTTGGCCTGTGTCAGTGCTTGTGAAGCATAAGCAATAGGTTGCTTCTGTTGAAACAGGCAGACTCTCAAACCATCTTTAGTTGCATCTGCTTGTACCTCCAATCATTCTCCTGGATCAGACTATTGGAGTACTGGAGCAGCTGTGATGGCTCGTTGGAGACTGTTTAAGGCTTCTTGCTGTTCAGGCCCCAATTGCCACAGTACATCATTTCTCAACAGGGCTCACAGAGGTGCAGTCATTCTTGATTCATTTGGTATATATTGGGCCAGGTATTTATAGTACCAAAGAGTCTCTGTAGGCCTTTCTTGTCCACAGATGGGGGCATTCTGTTGATAGCTTCTACTTTGTCATCATCTGGTCAGATGCCATCTTTGGAAAACACGAGGCCCATATACTTGACCTCCTCTACCAAGAGCTGTATCTTAACTGTATTGAACTTTACACCCTTTCGTCATGCTCTCTGAAGAACATGCTTTAAAATGGTGTCATGTTCCGCTTTGATCATGTCATCTGCAATAATATGGACACCTGGGATGTCACCAAAGCATTCATAATTTTTCTGCTGAAATATTTTACTTGCTGACCATATACCAAAAGGGAGTTTGTTAAAGTGGTCTCTTACCCATGAGGTGTTAAAGGTACACACTTCTGCTGATTCCTTGTCCAGTTTTACCTGCAAACAGCCATCCTTTTCATCTAGAATGGTAAACAGCCTCTTCCCAGTCATGTTTTTCCTGACATCTTCAACAGTGGGAACAGAGAAATGTTCCCTCAAGACTGCCTTATTAAGATCACGTGGATAAAGACAAATCTGTTATGAACTATTTTTCTTTTGTGTGATCACTAGGCTACTGACCCAAGGAGTGGGCTTTGCAGTTTTTGTGATGTCACCTTGCATTTCCATTTGGTGAATTGTGTCCTTCAATCTGTTCAAAATGGAGTAGGGGATCTTTCTACACCCATGGGCAATAGAAAGGATTGTTCAGTCCAGGAAGATGTGGTGAGTGCCAGGAAATTAGCCCCTGCCTTCAAAAACATTTGAGTACTGCCTAAGGAGGTCATCTCTTGGTCCAGGTACCATGTGGGGTAACAAGTGGACTTGCCTGGGCAGATCCAGACTGATGCAGGCATCTCTTCCAAGCAATGGAGGGTCCTCATTATCGATCACATAAAAGGTCAGCTGGGCTTTACTGGGACTTGCTCTGCAATGAGCCACAATTGCCCCCAATGGTTTTATGTAGGCACCTTCAAAAGCAGCAAGTGCAACTGGAGTTTGCATAATGTGCACTTTTCCCATCAAAGCTTTAGTCACTGCAGCAGGGATGGTGTTTGCTTCAGCTCCACTGCCCAGATTAAAAGAGACTGGGAGACCTGCAGGCCCGTAGCTACACTGGGGCCTCCTGGGGCCCACCCCCCAACTTCCTCCCAAGCCCCCCTGACTTTTGGAAAGAAGCGGGGAGAGGTGCCGCATGCCTGCACTCCAAGCTGCAAATTTGTGGCTTTGAGTGCAGGCACATGGGGTGTCTCCCCCACTTCTCCCCCAAAGAAGAAGCAGGGGCCATGCGACTGCATTCCAAGCCGCAAATTTGTGGCACCTCCCCCGCTTCTCCCCCAAAGCATTTAAAATTTAAAGTTTTAATGCTTTGGTGGAGAAGTGGGGGCCACGCATAGGGGCCACACACAAATTTCAGGGCCTGGAAACCTGCCATTGTTCCTATGCTATGCCATGCCGTAGAGCAACCAAGAGTAGACACTGAGCCCATTAATAGCATTTTCGTGTCCCTTTCTAGCTCTGTATGTTCTTCTTTTATTCTGCATACTTTAGCAAAATGATTTTTCCTTGAGCATTTGTAACTAGTAACTCCAAAGGCTTGGCACTGTCTAGGCTTGGGTCGGGTGTGTTTCCACATTTATTGCAAATCTTCTGTAGTTTAGCTGGGGCAGGCATTTGTGGTGGGAGGTCTGCAGGAGGCTTGCACACTTGTGGCAAGTTGCTGGAACAGTTTCATTTTTGCTCCAAGGCATGCACTGCTGCTTTTGCAGACATAGCTCTGGCCTGGTCACTTGTAAGAGCCTTTGTTCTGCAGGTATCAATGGCCTACTGGAGGGTAGTATCAGACTTTTCTAGGAGTTTCTCCAAGAGTTTGCTATCAGTTCTGCTAAATATAATCTTGTCCCTTAATATGAGATCCTGAGAAGAACTAAACTTGCAATGCTGTGCTTTCTGTCTAAGCTCAGTGACAAAATCATCTATTTCAGCTGCCTCATTTAGGGTTGCCAGGTCTGGGTTGGAAAATACCTGGAGATTTTGGGGGTGGATCCAGGAGAAGGTGGGGTTTGAGGAGGGGGAGGGGCCTCAAGATGGTACAGTGCCACAGAGTCCACCCTCCAAAGCCACTATTTTCTCCAGGGGAGCTGATCTCTGTCAGCTGGAGATCAGTTGTAAAAGCGGGAGATCTCCAGGTCCCACCTGGGGACTGGCAATGCTAGCCTCATTATATTGTAACTGCCAGAACTGGTATCTCTCAAACACAGGGTTCTTTCTGGGTTCACAGTAGGTTTGGAAAACTGTTAAAACCTCTTCCAGAGTCTTGTTGTTAGGATCTGCAAACACACCTTGCAAATTATTGTAAACTTCAAGGGCTTTGTCTCCTATGCATTGAAGCACAACTGCAATTTTTTAATCCTCAGACTCTTTTTCAGCCTTGGTGACTTCAAGGTACAGTTTCAACTTTTATTCCCATCTCCTCCAGTTGTCCCCTAAATTTCCTACAAAAGATAAGTCTGATGGAGGCTTGAAATATTCCATTGCTTTACGAGGGATGCAATTTGGAACCTTCTTATTCAGCGCTGGCAACCCAGAGGAGATACGGTCCAATTACTGGTCAAGTTTTTTATTTTATAGAAAAAAACACAACACAAACAAACAAACAAACACATAAATTGGGGGTTCCATTACATCATTAAATTGTCTGTTTATGTATCTCGTACAACATTTAATTATTTATTTTCTATGTTCCACATTGTATTTTTGTATAAGTCTTTTGCATATAATTAAAAATAAAGTTCTTGTTTAAGAACATAAGAGAATCCAATGTTGGATCAGGCCAACGGCCCATCCAGTCCAACATTCTGCTACACAGTGGCCAAAAATACCGGGTGCCATCAGCAGGTCCTCCAGTGGGGCCAGGACACTAGAAGCCCTCCCAATGTTGACCCCTCCCCAGCACCAAGAATACAGAGCATCACTTGCCCCAGAGTCCCTTTCTATACCTTGTGGCTAATAGCCCCCGATGGACCTCTGCTCCATATGTTTATCTAATTCCCTCTTGAAGCTGTCCACGCTTGTAGCCGCCACCACCTCCTGTGGCAATGAATTCCAAGTCTTAATCACTCTTTGAATGAAGAAGTACTTCCTTTTATCCGTTCTAACCCGACCACTCAGCAACTTCATTGAGTGCCCACGAGTTCTTGTATTGTGAGAAAAAGAGAAAAGTACCTCTTTCTCTACTTGCTCTATCCCATGCATAATCTTATAAACCTTGATCATGTCACCCCTCGGCCATCGTTTCTCCAAGCTAAAGAGCCCCAAGCACCTCAACCTTTCCTCATACGGAAAGTTCTCCAACCCTTTTATCATTCTAGTTGCCTTTTTCTGCACTTTTTCCAGAGCTATAATATCCTTTGTAAGATGTGGTGACCAGAACTGTACACAGTATTCCAAATGAGCTTGCACCTTTGATTTATATAGGGGCATTATGATATTGGCTGATCTGTTTTCAATACCCTTCCTAATAATCCCCAGCATAGCATTGACTTTTTTATTGCAGTTGCACACTGTCTAGACATTTTCATTGAGTTATCTACTATGACTCCAAGATCTCTCTCTTGGTCAATCTCTGCCAGTTCGGACCCCATCAACGTGTATTTATAGTTAGGATTTTTTATTCCAATGTGCATCACCTTGCACTTGGCCACATTGAATCCCATTTGCTATGCTGATGCCCACTCACCCATCCTTGACAGATCCCTTTGGAGTGCCTCACAATCCTCCCTGGTTTTCACCACCCTGAACATCTTCGTATCATCTGCAAATTTAGCCACTTCACGGCTTACTCCCAACTCCAAATCATTAATGAACAAGTTAAAAAGCAACAGACTGATCCCTGCAGTACCCCACTGCTTACCACCTTCCGCTGAGAAAATTGCCCATTTATACTCAATCTCTATTTCCTATTTATTAGCCAGTTTTTGATCCACAAAAGGACTTGTTCTTTTATCCCGTGATTTTTGAGCTTTTTTAGGAGCCTTTGATGAGAAACTTTATCAAAAGCTTTCTGGAAGTCAAGGTAAACAACATCTGTTGGGTCCCCTTTGTCCACATGTTTGTTCACCCCCTCAAAGAACACTAACAGGTTAGTGAGACAAGATCTTCCCTTACAGAACCCATGCTGAATCAGCCTCATAGTTTTTGTTCATCAATGTGCCTATTAATTCTTTCCTTAATAAAAGTTTCCACCAATTAGTTGCTGTAGATTTTCTGGGCTGTGTGGCTGTGGTATTGGCATTGTAGTACCTGACGTTTCACCAGTAGTTGTGACTGGCATCCTCAGAGGTATAACACAGAAAGATGGAGTACTTTCTGAGTCGACAACATATAGTTTCCACCAACTTACCCGATATCAACGTCAGATTGACTGGCCTGTAATTTCATGGATCTCCTCTGGAACCCTTTTTAAAGATGGAAGTGACATTAGGTACCTTCCAGTCCTCAGGAATGGAGGTAGATTTTAATGAAAAATTACATATTTTTGTCAGGAGAGCCACAAGTTCACATCTGAGTTCTTTTAGAACTCTTGGATGTATGCCATCCGGGCCTGGTGATTCATCAGTTTTTAAGTTATCTATCAGTCGTAGGACCTCCTCTCTTGTCACCTCAATCTGACTCAGGTCTTTCAAGACCCCTCCTGAAATCAGCAGTTCTAGAGTGGGCAAGCACTTCTCATCTTCCACAGTGAAGGCAAAAAATGCATTCAGCTTCTCAGCCATTTCCCTATCATCCTTCATTACTCCTTTTACCCCTTGGTCATCCAAGGGCCCCACTGCCTCCCTGGCTGGTTTCCTGCTTCTAATGTATTTGAAGAAAGTTTTATTGTTGGTCTTTATGTTTTTCACTATATGCTCCTCATATTCCCTTTTTGCCTGCCTGATCACAGAACTGCATTTTATTTGCCACAGCCTGTGTTCCCTTTTATCAACCTCACTGAGACTAGCTTTCCACCACTTAAAGGTATCCTTCTTACCTTTTACAGCTTCCATTACTTTGTTTGTTAATCATGCAGGCTTTTCTCTATACCTATTTGTGCCTTTCCTAACCTGCGGTATATATTTTTTCTGAGCTTCTAGGATTGTAGTTTTAAATAGTCTCCAAGCTTCCCCAATGGTTCTGACACTTTCTACTTTTCCTTTCAGTTTGCTCCTTACATGTCCCCTATATCAGAGAAGGTACCCCTTTTAAAGTTAAAACTGGTTGTGTCAGTCTTTTTGGCCAACTCCCTATTTATGCAAATGTTGAACTCAATAACATTATGGTCACTGTTCCCAAGTGGTGCAATCACTTTTACATCTCTCACCAGGTCTTGGGTGTTACTTAGGACCAAATCTAGGATTGCCTCTCCCCTGTTAGGTTCCGTGACCATCTGCTCCATAGCACAGTCATTGAGAGTGTCTAGAAATTCAGTCTCTTTTTCCTGACTACAACACATATTGACCCAATCAATGTGTGGGTTGTTAAAATCTCCTAGATGTTTCCTTCTAGATTGATTGTATGTCAGTATATTTTATTTGCTGTATTCTTCAACCCATTTGTAAAAACTTAACCATATATTTGAGATACAGTCCAACTTCTGGCACCATGTAATGTCCCCTTTTGGCTGTGTGTTCCCAGGTTAGAGTACTCACTCAGGCACCCGTTCTGAGGTCCATTCAGCAGAGACAAGCAAGCTCAAACATCAACTGTTTATCTGCAAGGGGACAACTCCCACAACCAACAACTACAGCTAACATACAAAACTGGAAACTGAAACAAGAGCTCCATCCAATAAGACCAAACTAAATCAAAGATATCAGGGAGGGGGGCTTCCATTACATATATACAATAAATATACCACATACGTAATAAGTATTCTACAGCTGTGACATATATAGGTCTATCTATGGGTATACCTTTAAGTGAGCTCTCACAAACTAGTTTCTCTTTTCCTCATCAAAGCCTGTATGGGAGGGGCATCACCTAGTTCTATCTGTATAGGTTGTGGTTCCAAGTGTGCGTGAAGCAATAAAGAAGTCCATTGCTGGAGCTACCAGTCTCCTCTGGACTAACTGGTTAGGCAAGCTTAAACCTATGCACCAGATCCTGGAGGACGCTATTGTTGTGTCCAGTGACTGCTATAGGCATCAGCGACAGAGCCTGAGCTTGAGTCCCAGAGAACAATGGGACTGAGGCTCCTGGCTCCAGCTAACGGGGACCAATGGGAACGGTGGCAGGAATTCAAACCTGCCAATGGCACCAGGGGGCATTCCCCTTAGCTTGTATATAGTTGGCCACCTGGCCAGGTAACTTTGTCTTATTGTTGTATAATAGCGAACCATGCTGATCACTACAACGTTGTCTGTGGTTTCATTATGCGTCTAACCCACTATACAACAGCTATAGCAACTAGTGGTGCCCATTCAGGGGTTAAAATAGGCTATTGGATTTTCTGGGAACACTTCCAGTGAGCACCTGGCATAGAGGCCTACCTGTTCCTGAGCTCACCCCACCTAGCTGCCCCCAGCACCATTCCTCCACCATAAGTGGAGTGCTTTGTAGCAACCCAGCACCACCTCAGCCTTGCTGTGTCCTCCCACCAGTTGCAAAACTGAAGCAGCCTTCAGTACAGTGAAGCAAAAGCTGCCATGCCCACTGTATTGCACCTCTGCCACCTTGGCCTGCAAGAGGTGGCTGACTGTGTAGGGTTGCCAAATGGGTTGGGGAATTTGTGGAGATTTGGGCTTGGAGTCTGGAGAGGGACCTCAGCAGGGAATAATGTTATGGAGTCCACTATCCAAAGCAGCCATTTTCTCCAGAGTAATTGATCTCTGTTGTCTGGAGAGCAGGCGTAATTCTGGGAGATCTCCAGGCCTCACCTGGAGGTTGCCAAGCCAACTGACTGGCTCTGTACCTTCTCCTCCCCACTTGGTGTGGACTACAATGCAGAGTCCCTCCCCCTCCACCCAATGGAGTCAATGCAGAAGGAGCTCCCAGGTGACCAGGGGAGAGGTCCACTGCCCCCACCTTGGGTTGCCAGCCCCAAAAGTCCAGGTGGGGGTTCCCCTGCTTCTGGGGGCTTCAATCCACCCCTGGCCAGCTGTCTGGTGGGGGAAGCCCTACCCCACTAAGAGCGACCACCCACTCAGCCACCCCTCTCCCTCCCCTCCTGCCCAATTTAAATGGCTTGAGCTGATCGGTGGGGACCATGTGGCCCACCAACCAGTTGGACGGCCCTTTAAATCTAGAAAGAGGGAGGGAGAGGGGCAGTCACAGGTAGCACCCCTTAAAGGCTCTTTTTGTGAGTGGGGTGAGTGGGATGGAGGCCACGGCACATGGGGCTGATTTCCAGGGCTGTTTTAGCTTCACAGCTTTCCCTCAGGTCTGCCATCATCTGAGCTTTTATTCCTGACCACAAGCTTACAGCTTTCTCCTTCCCTCATAGAAGCCAGGCTGCAAAACGCTTTGTTCCCCAATGTTGTGTACCAAGGGAGACTGCTCATGTGGTCGGGCTCGCACGTGGCCATGAGGACAGGCTAAGCTTCGCATCCTAAGACAATTGAAGCAGAGGATCCGAGAACTCGCCAATCGGTCAGCCCGGATCCTAAAAGGTACCAATGGAGGGAGTTATGTGTAAATAAACCTATCACGTGGATGTGTGTGGGTGTGTTGGATGTGGTTAAGAATGGGAATATAAGTGGGCCACGGGCCCCACTAGTTATCTCAAGTTCTCCTTTGGCTTAATAAAGTGTGAGCTGAAATCACTACACTATGCCTCAGTCTCAGTACTTTATACCCAAGCAACTGAACATTCTATGTCACCACATGAACTCAGCCAGGTGGGGCCTTCTATTCTAGAAATGCAATAACATAAAGTTGTTGTTAGCATAAAGCAGGAAAGCAGACTAATTATAATCAGACTTAATGTGCACTAAATTAGGGTTGCCAATCCCCAGTTGGGGTAGGGATCCCCCGGTTTGGAGCCCTCCCCCATTTCAGGGCTATCAGAAACCAGGGGGGAATGGCCACTGGCACTCCATTAAACCCTATGGAGACTGGTCCCCATAGAGTATAAAGAAAGTTGATCCGTGGGTATCTGGGGCTCTGGGGTCTGTTTTTTGAGGCAGAGGCACCAAATTTTCAGCATAGCTCCTGGTTCCTCTCCTCAAAAAAACTGCCAAGTTTCAAAAATATTGGACCAGGGTGTCCAGTTCTATAAACCCCAAAAGAAGGTGCCATTATTTTCAGTGGAGGAAGGCATTTAAAAAGAACAAAGTCCCTTTAAATGCAACAATCAGCTCACCCAGAACTCACTTTGGAGCTCAATTGCACTTCTACTCTTCCTTCTCCTGGAGCCTCCTGATAAGTCCCCTGCTGGCTTGTTGGCCTCACCTAGCAACCCACTCTAGCTACAGTTTACATCAAAGTTCCAGATACGAGAAATGGAAAGACAAAAACTTCTCCCAGCTCCTATTTCAGCATCCCTTGTGAAAACAGACTGTGCATCAATAGCAACTTTCACTTCTATAGAGAGAACAAGGGCTATCCCAAGGGTACCCCCCATGGTACCATGATGCTCATAAACACTTTTCCTGGGGCCTGCAAGTGCTTTAGAAAGTGGGCCGGGCTAGGTGGGGTTTTTACCCAGCAGGGCTACTGATTGGCTATGCAGATTAAAAGGCATCCTGTTAACCAGAGATTCTTCCTGCAATGTTGAAGAGGTACTGTCAGAGTTATATATAACCTCACTCCCTAACAAGTTGTGACTGTGCCTGCTGCCCTGTGTCAGAATTCCAAAGGTGTCCAGAAGCTCAAAAAGGTTGGGGACTCTGGACTATCCATTAGCATACTTTTTTTTTAAGAAAAGGAGGACAGCAACCCCAGTCACAATTCATAGATTGTCACAATTACCCAAATGGTATTATTATTTACTAGGAAAATGCCATGTGGATTTTTGGAAATGTTTATGGAACTTACCTATATAATAAAAAGTATGGAAAGTTCATGATGACATAAAAAACCAGATTTACCTTCATGACTGTAGCTTTCTAGTCTTCCTGTCCCATGCTCAAGAGGCATTCCTTGCCCAGAATAATTTAAAGAGATTATGCAGGTTGATGGGGTCAGACTGAGATGTATGCATGTTCTCTACTCATCCTAGATAAAAGATTGAATGAAAGGAGAATACTTCTGTTTGTTCTGAAAAGATACCTCATTAAAATTAATGGACAGAAAACTTATTTGACATTTCCTTCCCTCCTTGGACACTTTCCTTTTCTCAGCCATACTGTGATGCACACCCTTACATCTCCTGCCAGGATCCCCTTTCCGCCCCCTATTTCAAACCATTCTGAAACACACAGCCTGAGCATGTTTACTTATAAATAAGTGCACGTGAGTTACTGGGCTTTAAGCTCTAGAAAGGCTGCAGTCCTGTGTATGTTGGAAATCACCCTCCCTGCCCTCTATGGCATTTGCTTCTGAGAAACAAGTGGAACAACTCTCTAGTTTGAATATACCCCGCTTTTTCTCCAAGGAGCTCCATGCAGTATACATCATCCCACCTCCCCCATTTGTTCATTATGACCACCCTGTGAAGTAGTTAGACTGAGAGAACATGTGGCTGGTTCAACCCACCCAGGATTGGGCTGTATGCAGGCCCGTAGCCAGGATTTTTTTTAAGTCAGGGGGCATTTAAATTTCTTAGGGGGCATTGGCTAATCAAATTAATCCAAGGGAGAAGGCCGTGTTGCCCTAGGCTGGATGGGAAGTCAGGGGGCCTTGCCAGCAAGTCGGGGGGCCTAGCCCCGAGATGCCCCACTGTAGCTACGGGCCTGGCTGTATGTGTGCTTAAACATGCAGCTGTGTGGTCTGATCTTATGGAGGTCAATGGGGCCTATTCCCAGCGAATGTGCATAAAAATGCAGCCATCCCCTCCTCCATGGCCAATTTTAAGTATTGCGAGGTGGGAGACAATAATCAAATACAAAGCTTTTATTCAGAACGTTACTGAGTTCTAATCTGAATCTGCTAAGAGCAGCCCCAAATTTATACCGTTCCTTAACTGAACTATATACAATGTAACTACTTACACAGTTTCTGATTGGACCTAAGCAGAGCTTTGTGACAGGATACTCTGTATAACTTAGGACCACTAGAAAGTCTTTATTAGGCAGCCAATCAAAACAGAGGAAACTAGGATACCTTAAGCACAGACCATAACTAAACAGTTTAGAAATAACTCAGAACATAACAGCCAACATCTCCTTTTCTCTTCTCATTTGCTAGTTAGGGGTGCCAACTATTTGGAGGGAGGAAAAATCCTGTACTTTGTATAGCACTTTCTACTTTGTATGGAAGCTTAATTTGATTTTATTTACCTCCATACCAGCTGCTCATTTCCACACACTAAACTCCTGATAAAGGGAAAGGGCATTAATCTCCAAGTCTGACTCAGTGCACCTTGGGGGGCGGGGGGGGGCTGCCTGCTTTTTCCTTCCCTTCTAGTACTGACCTTTTCTGGAGCTGCCAGACTGGGTCATGCACTGCCTCCTTTCCCCCACATTGTGCCTGTTTCACACCCTTTGTTATCATGAGTTTGCACTTTCTGCCCCATGTCTTGGTGCTCCAACTGAGTGTGCCCTGCTTTCCCACTTGCTTATGTTGCTGCTGTGAGATCCTAGTCAGCGTCAGAATAGCCTATTGCGCTGTGGGGCAAACAGCTCTTGGGATAACCATTTAAAAGGATGAAAGCAGGCTGAAGCTCTACAACCAGAACTACTAGCATCTTGTCTTGCTTGGTACTCTAAATGTGCAAACCATCTTTCATTCCAGTGTCTCAGCTTTCAAGGAAGATATCATATCTTGCTGTGTCTTAACATCTTAATAATATCTCAGGGCCAAACTTCATGAGATTTTTTAAACAAGTCAGGTTCAGGTTGCATAGCTCCAAAATGGGAATATATATATATTTAGGAAAATAATTTTTAATTGTTTAAACTACCACCCCAAAATGGGGTAGATAACTACTAACAGGTGTTTTGGCTTGGGAAAATGGCATGGGGGGGCAGGAGCCCTTCTTCTCCTTATGACATGCTGAAGCCAAATTCAGCCCCCACAGAGAGAGAGAGAGAGAGAGAGAGAGAGAGAGAGAGAGAGAGAGAGAGAGAGAGAGAGAGAGAGAGAGAGAGAGAGAGAATTTAATTGTTCCTGGAGGTGTCTGTGTTAACTGGGATGGAATGGAAATGGTCAGAAGTACTTTTGTTCCACTTGGACTGTTATATTGTGGCAAGTTGTGAATTTGGTGATGTTCCCTTATTGAACTGTTTAGTTATTTTCCCTTGATCCTTTAGGGTGGAAAAGCCTGTGCTATAGTTTGGTTTCACTTCCTCTCCTGGTTGCTGGCTGTTAGTGTTTGTTCAAGTGGAGGCCAGGAAAGGCCCTGCTTTTGTTCCATTGAAACTTTCAATCCTTCTGGCATGGTGTACTTGTGTAATTATTATACTAGCAACAAAGAAAAAGCTACAGTGACCATGGTGATTTATGGTGTCATGCTGGAGTATGATGGAGTCAGTGGAAAGGCTTGAACACTATTGAAGATGTAGACCAGCAGCTATCTATTTTTTTTTTACTGTTTGTGGGCAAAAGACCTATTCCCTGCTGAGGAAGTTGGTGACACCACAAAAACTAGGTGAAAAAACTTTAAAGGAATTATGCAGTTTGGTACAGCAGCTAGGGTTCCCAAATACTTTCCGCGATCTGGCAGGGGAAACATGCTCCCTGGCTGGACCATTCCTCCCTGTAACGCACCATGCCGTTGCCACTTACACCGGGCAGCGCTCTGGCAATGGGGCTGAAAACTTGATGGTACTACCATCGAGTTTCCAGCCGCATCGCCAGAGCATCGCCCAGCATCACTTCCAGGTGATGGCATCATGCAGCACATCTTTCCTTCCCCCGGGGATGGTTCTGCCAGGACGTAACCGTCCCCCGCTGGATTACGGTAAGTACTTGGGAAGCCTGACAGCAGTATGGCTTTCAGCACTGGTACAATCCCTCAAGTTCTATAGTTGCCAATAAACCCCTGGTAAAACTATTGTTTAATTTCTGGAAGAACTGCATCTTTTGGCAGACTTCTGTGAGTTTGGAGATGCCCTTGATTGGATGGTGTGTGATAGGCTTGTGGCAGGTGTATTTGATCAGGCAATACAACAACGCCTATTAGAGAAAAGAGAGCTTGATTTTAAGACAGCAGTGGTCATTGCTTTGGCCATGGAAATGGCAGCCCACTGAGTCCAGGAGTTCCAGAGGAGTGGGAAAGAGGATACAGCAGCCTGCACTGAGTGACAACACAAGGATCCTGGAGTATGCCAAAATCATGGCTTCATTTCCCAGCCAGGGGTCAGCAGCAGGAAGTTTCTACCCCAAACACTACAGAGCGTTGTTTCCATTGTGGTGCACAACATAACCCTAACCACTGTCAGTTTTGGGACACAATTTGCTGGCACTGCCATTGCAAAGGGCATTTAGCATATCAGTGCATCACTTAGCTGCAGCCCCATAACCAACCAGGGCAGCAGAAGTTTCAAGAGAGGAATGCCAACCTTGTGGAGCTACACCACAGGGAGGGTAAGGAAGATGGTGATGGAATTTATGCTGTATATACCATGGGGGATCATCGCTTACCACCAATATGGGCCTAAATAACCATTGCAGGCTGCACTCTGGACATGCAAGTGGACACTGGGGTAGCATTCTCCATAACTGGGCAGGACACCTTTGCTAGCCTATGGCACCAGTCACCTCACTGCCTTTACAGCCACCCAAGGTGAGGCTCTAAACATATACAGGACAGGACAGGCTATTCCTCTGGCTGACAAGGTGCTTCTGCCAGTGACATACAAGGGGCAGCATAAGAATTTACTTTTGTGGGTGGGGCAAGGTAGAGGCCCAACCTTGATGGGCCGGAATTGGCTTCAGGAACTGAAACTGGATTGGCAAAATATTTTTTTGCTTTGCTCATGTTCATTGGAGGATGCGTTGGAGCAAGCTAAAGAGGTTTTTACTCCAGAACTGGGAACACTGACTGGAATGATAGCAAAAATTCACGTGCACATGGATGCGCAGCCTTGTTTTTTCAGACCCTGCTCTGTGCCATATGCTTTGTGCAGTAAAGTGGACATGGAACTCCAACGTCTGCAGAAGGAAGGTATCCTGGAACCTGTCCAGTTTTCTCACTGGGCCACCCCAGTTGTGCCACTGGTTAAGTCAAATGGGTCTGTGGGTTGCTAGGCTGGATCCCTCTTCACTACCTTGAATTGAAGATTTATTTGCATTCTTGCCTGGGGGACTGTGTTTTCCAAACTTGATCTCAATCATGCTTATCAGCAGCTCCTTCTCAACGAGGAGTCCAAAGAACTGCTAATGATCAACACATCGAGGTGCACCCACTTCCTGGGTTGGCATGTCCTCTGCTCCTGGGCTTTTTCAAAGGGCCATGGAAGGGGTGTTATGAGGGATTCCCAATGTCTTAGTTTATTTAGGTGATATTCTGATATCTGGGGTGGATCAGGAAATCCATTTAGGGACACTGCAGCGGTATTGCAAAGGTTCAAAAAAGTGGGACTTAAACTACATAGAAGTAAATCTTCTTTTATGGTCTCCTCAGGGTGTTATATTGTGGCAAGCTAAGAATTTGGTAATGTTCCCTTATTGAACTGTTTAGTTATTTTCTCCTGATCCCTTAGGGCTGAAAAGCCTGTGCTGTAGTTTGGTTTCACTTCCTCTTCCAGTTGTTGGCTGTTAGTGTTTGTTCAAGCAGAGACCAGGAAAGGCCCTGTTTTTGTTCCAATAAAACTTTCAGTCCTTCTGGCATGGTGTGCTTGTGGAATTATTACATGGACCATGTTCATTTGTTCATCTCTCCTTTATTAGAGTAGAAAGCAAAAAGGTGCATGTGACTGCAGGAATGGAATCCCATCAACAAAACCTAACCCCCCCCAACACTGCACTGTTTCATTGGTTATCGATCCTCTCTTCACAAATTTGCTCTGAATTATCCAGCATACTATACTTAGAGAACATGCCAAGGCTTACTGCATTAGCCAAGTTCATGTACTGAAGGTAAAACAAGAAGGTGCATTCAAACACAGCTTGGATGGGGTACTGGTCTTGGCATGAGCTTCCTATTTATTTTTAATCTCTTGGAGCCTTTGTTTGAAATGGATACGTAAGGGGGAAATAGAGATAAATTATCCCCATTCTTCTAGGGAGAATGCAGTGACCCTGAACAGAGGCAAGCAGAGGAGGCTAGCTATTGTTCCAGAAGCACAATGCCTGCTTGAATCAAAACAGAAAGAGATGAACAAATGCTAATTTCTCTTTTCCGCCATGAGACTCGAGTAAAAATGCTAATGGCATCTGCAGAGGGCCAGAGATAAAAGTCTGTGTGTTTGTGTGTGCATATGTGGTGGGGTTTGAACTGTGAGATAAGCCGGCAAACAAGGTAATTAAAATAATTAAAATGCTAATCAAAGGGGGGCATCAGGCTGAATGATACACAGGCAGTGAGAGGGTGGGGAAGGTGAAGCATGGGAAGATGAGGGCAAGTACACATTAGCTTTATTTCTGCAAAATGTCAGAGGAGGAAAAACAAAATGAAACTCTTTATCCTCATTGCTAGGGAACTCAGAATTCGTGAGAGCAATCTTGGAAATTAAGGAGAAGCTGGAAAACACTGAGCTTTTTCACACATGAGGTGGCCTCCACTCCACCCAATCATCTTGGTAGCATGCAGTGACAGTACCAGGCTTTGGGCTGCCAGCTCCAAATTGGGAAATTCCTGGAGATATGGGGGCAGGGGCTAGTGAGGGTGCAGTTTGGGGATGTGAGGGACAGGATATAATAGAGTCCACCTTCTAAAACAGCCATTTTCCCCAGAGGAAGTGATCTCTACAGCCTGGAGATCAGACAGAATTTCAGGAGACTTCCAGCCACCACCTAGAGGTTGTCAGCCATTACCAGGCTTCTGGCCTAGCTAGACTCACGTGGATTTGCTGCTCGTGTCAATGGGCACTTCCACTCAAGTGGTGAATGTGCAGATGCCCTACTTTCTCTGATGCCAAAGACAGTTTCACACACAGCAGTGCCATAGGTGTCAACTTCAGGGGGGCTTGAGGGCTGACGCTACCCCCGAAATTTTCCAGGGGTGACTGAGCCCCCCCCGGGCAACCAGGTTCACAAGCTTTGCCACACCACAACACGCCACCCCCAACCCATTTTGAAAGCGGAGGGTTTTTTCCCTCTGCTTTCTGAGACTTCAGGTGGGGTGGCAGGAAACTCAGGGCTTGCTTCCTGAAAGCTAAGCCCCACCCCCAGCTCCCAGAAACCCTCAGTTGGGCCTGGTGGAGCTGGGGGCTGCACATGTTTTCAGTGCTTTCAGCTTTCCTGTGCTGTCCTGTGGCTCCAGTGAGGGTGGGGGGGATGTTTTCAGGGGTGGGGTGGTGGGCACTAGGCAGAGAGTGCCCAGGCTGGCTGGCTGAGGCCATCCTCGGGGTGGCTGGGTGCCCGAGCACCTTTCCTGCAGCCTTGTGCCGCTGCTGTTGTTTTCCTGCTTGCAGAGAGCCATGTGAGGAAGTTGGGGGGAGGCCAGCATCCATGGAGGATTGCTGGCCTTGGGACAGCTGGGCGCCCCGCACCCTTGTTCTTCTGTTCCCCCCCCACACAAGGCTTGCCTTGCAGAGCGATGCAGGGAGGTCGGGGGGGGGGAGGCCAGCATCCATGGAGGATCTCTGGGCGGCTGGGTGCCCGGGCACCTTTCCTGTGGCCTCGTGCTGCTGCTGTTGCTTTCCCATTCCTGAGTTTGCTACTTAACCAGAGCCCTTTATTTTCTCCGAGAGGAGACTCTTCTGAGTTCTTTGTTGAGCTCCACCCCTTCCCTTGACAGAGAGATGGTATTAGGAAAGCCAGGAATCAGCAGTTTACAATCACTGAAATTGCACACACAGCCCATGCAGGGGGAGCGGGGAGGAGGGCAGGTGAAACCTAGAAGAGTTTAAATGCATACATTCAAGACCAACTCTCCCCTGAACTCCTGGATAGATTATGGAGAGGGATTTCTATTTTCTTTCTTTTCATGTCTCCCCTCCCTCCCTCCTTCCTTCCTTCCTTCCTTCCTTCCTTCCTTCCTTCCTTCCTTCCTTCCTTCCTTCCCATCTATTTGTTTTCTTTCCACCTCTTGCCTCCCTCCCTTGTTAAAACATCCCTAGTTAGGGTTGCCAGGTTCCCCCTGTCCACCTCTGGGGGATGGAGGGGGAGGGGTGGCCCAATACAGGTTGGGTAACTCCTGGAGATTTGGGGATGGAGCCTGGGGAGGACTGGGACCTCAGTAGGGTACAATGCCATAGAGTCCACCCTCCAGAACATCCATTTTCTTCAGGGAAACTAATTTTTGTGGTCTGAAAATGTGCTGTAATTCCAGGGGATCCCCAGATCCCACCTGGAGGCTGGCACCCCTAGCTCCAGTGCTGAAACTGGAAGCTCTGGTTCTTCTGTTTGAGATGGTGGATGCAGACCACTGACATCAGCTTGCATCTGCTGAATCACCCTTTCTTTCAATCTCCGTTTCATTTTTAAATTGTAAGCCCATCTGCATGAACAAGATGGGGGGGGGGAATGCCGATCAGAGGCCTTTTAAAATTTCCTTTTGATCTGTGTGCAGCCTAGAGAGAACATTGGTAAGGGATGTGCACTCTATGTTCATGCTCTTCGTTTTGCTGTTACTTAAAATGGTGTGGTAGATTCAAAGGGGCAACCAACTGGGATGTACTAAAAGGAATGACAGGATTGCCCATTGGAAATAATGGGAGAGGCTTGAAGGCCCATTGGAGATAATGGGAGCCAGGAATGCCAATTGATTTGCATGGGCTCTGCTGAAATACATTGCAGCCCAAAAAAAGTAGCAAAGAAAATGCAGAATGGTTTTTCGAATTAGGTTTTTGCGCCCAGATAGGCTATTCTAGGACTGTAATGACAGTTCTCAGAGTGGAAAAACAGTCCCTAGCAATAGAATCTGTGCTGCATTTTAAGGTGGAGTTTCTCTAGCAGTGTGCTAAGAAGGCACCCAGCCCAGGGGCATTGCTAGGGCGTTCCCAGGGGTTCCCAGGCCACCTTAATTTTCTGGGGAGCCCCACCCTAAATGCCACATAGTTCCACCTCCATAGATAGTGACAATGGCCTGTGATGTCACTGACTCTTCCCTATGATGTCATTGGATCCCAGTTCTTTTAATGACTTAGCAATGCCTCTGGCCCAGCCCCAGCCCCCCCTGGGAAATTGCAAAGTCAGTGCCTCCCATGGGTAGTTGTTTCTGTACTTGAGGTAACCATATGCATCTTGATTGAACCGATACAAAGAGGATTGTCAGCGTCCAGGACTGCTGTTATCAGTACAGGAATTGATTGTCTTGTCGATTGTTCATGTAGGCTTAAGCTGCAGCCCTCAGCATATTTACCTGGTAACCCACATTTCACTTACTTCAAGGTCTCATAACTGAGCCCTAGCATATTCACACACTTGTAAGTGTGCAAGCCACTCTATTTGGTTCTCGTAATAATCTATAGCATACATAAGATGAAATTACTTTATGTGCAGTTTGGTTATTCTTTTTACTATTTTTTTAGCAGATTGCAGCCCTTATGGCTACAGTTTAAAGGGGAACTCAGGATGGGTAGAGAATGGCTATTTAACCATTGCAACTGGACTGTTTTCCCACTGAAAACTGTTAATCATTATTATGCTGGTGGAAGATCTGATAGCTCTTTGGTGTAATTTTTAAAATACAATTAAAATTAGATTTATAACAAATACCATACTGTTAAGTAGTGGGTTCCATGGATGAACAGGCCACAAATCTAGTGATCAGCTCTACTTTATTAGTGATTTCAGCAAGAACAAGACTGAAAACCCCAGGGCAGTAGGCTTGTTAAATAGCATGCAGTTGCCACACCCAAACACACCCCACTCCCAAGGATAGGCTATTTACATAACATGACTTCTTGATTGGTTACTTCCAGAGTCCTGGTGGACTATTGCTCTTGGACTCCAAGCTCAACCAGTCTCAGAACAGTCCTGGGATGTTTCAGTCTCAATACAATAACACATACCCAGTCTTTCTCCCCAGTGGGGACTCTAAGTTGCATTATTCTCCTGTCTTCCATTTTATCCTCACAAGCTTGTGAGGTAGGTCTGGTTGAGAGTGTGTCACGCAGCAACCTTCCATGGCAGGATGGGGATCTGAGTATTAGAGACACATGATGGGTTGCTTAAAAACTCTCTTATTACATGTTGTCTGTCATGAAGATGTTCCAGTTCCCTTCATTTTTGGCACTATAACCTCCATCATTATTCTGGGGTTGGTGGCCTGTTTTCAGACATGTAGCATTGTTTTTTGAGTTATGTCTGCCACAGAGACCCTTAGCTTCAATTGCAAATAGCATGGTGCGGTGGTGATTTGTCTCACCTCAGCCAGGATTTTCCCATGCCTTTCAGTTTTGGCCGTGGAACTTCCACAATCATCCTGAAGCTGGTGCCAATTCTCAGTCTCCTCACTTTATTCTTTGAAGAGTTATGCCTGCCAGAGTGATGCAGTGGTTAAAGTGTTGGACTAGGATCTGTGAAATTCAAGTTCAAATCTCCACTCTGCCATGCAAGCATGCTGACTGTCCTTGGACCTGTCACACATTGTCAGCCTAACCTACCTCACAGAATTGCTGTGAGGAGTGGAGGATGATGTAAGCTGCTTTGGGTCCCCATTGGGGAGGAAGGTGGGACATAAATAAAGTAAACAAACAATAATAATAATAATAAATTATTATTCTATTACTATAGATTCATGGTAACAGCAAGCCAAGTGATTTGTTCATTTTGTTATGAAATTTGTTTGGATCAGAGCAAGGGTCTTTTTGTAGAAAAACAGCTGCAGGAGCTCATTAGCATATGGTATGCTAATGAGCTATTAGGCTATTAGCATATGCCATGCCCCCTGACATCACCGGAAGTGATGTCAGAAGGGGAAGCAAAAGGGGGGGAGGCATCTTCAAAAGCCTCCCCTTCCCTTCCCCAGCTGGTCTGGGTGGGGGAGCTAAGAGAGAAGGGGTTTAAAGTTTACACTCCTTCTCATGAGAGTTGGGCCACAGAAGGAGGAAAGAGGGAAGAAAAGAGAGAGAGTAGAGAGAAGGAAAGAAGGAAGGAAAGAGGGAAAGAAAGAGAAGGAAAGGGGAGGGAAAGAAAGAGAGGGAAGAAGGAGGGAAACAGGGAAAGGAGGAAAAAAGAGAAGAGAAGAAGGTGGGAAAGAAAGAGAGAAGAGAAGAAGGAGGGAAAGAGGAAAAAGAGAGAAGGAAAGGAGGGAATGAAAGAAAATCGGCAGCAATTCGGCCCCATTATATCCTGTGGGCCATTGAGGTCAATGGTGGAAACATAGGGTATATTCTGGGGGCTGGAGGGGAGGAGGTTTGAGGGAGAGGCTCCAAACTCACAGGGTAGCTGATGGAGCCTCTCCCCAAGATACCTACCAAGTTTCAAGAACATTGGACCAGGGGGTCTAATTCTATGGGCCCCCAAACAGGTTGCCCCTATTCCCTCCATTGTTCTCTATACTGGGAAAAAAACTTACTTTTTTCCCACCATAGAGAACAATGGAAGGAATAGGGGCAACCTGTTTGGGGGCCCATAGAATTGGACCCCCTAATCCAATGTTCTTGAAACTTGGTGGGTATCTTGGGGAGAGGCTCCATCAGCTACCCTGTGAGTTTGGAGCCTCTCCCTCAAACCTCCTCCCCTCCAGCCCCCAGAATATACCCTATGTTTTCACCATTGACTTCAATGGCCCATAGGATATAATGGAGCTGAAATTGACATGCGGCTGCCTGAAAGACTCCCTGGGATGCCGCTGGGGGCGGGGCTTGGCTCCTGAGCTCCCCAAGCACAGTGCGGTCCCCCCAAAAAAGACACCTGGATCAGAGTAAATTGGGGGGGAACCCAGATGGAATCTTTGTCTGGGGGCCCATGGTAGCTCTTGGTCTCCCTGAACTGAAATGGAAAGTGAAACTGGTCTTGGTGAAAGGCTAATTCCCAACACTTGGTAGTATAGCAAGCTGGGAGGGCCGATGCACTGCACAGCTTGCCTCCTGAGATTTATCTGCTGAGAGGATTGCCTTATGATGTCCATGATGAAACACTCTGACAGTGTCTCCTGTCCTGGCTAAGCTGAACTGGACATTTGCAGTGGCTCACGAAACAGCCTTAACCAATGAAACTGCATTCTCAAAGGCCACAGAAATTAAAGGGTCAGCTTCAATTGTAAAATGCACATAAACCCTTTGCACATAGGTTTAGAGTCAATAGGGCATGACTACCAAGTCAACAGCATGCACAGTAAAGTCAGCGATTGTACCATATTCAGAAAAACCATACCAAACTGAAATATTTACAAGGAGTCCTGCAGCAATCAGTTCCCCACAACTTTCTTTCTAAAGGAGTAAAGTTTATTGGAGTCTGTAAAGGCAAGTCATCTACACATACATTTAGTGTCAGAACTGAAAATAATTATGCATAGCCAAAAGATACACTTGATTCAGGCTGAGTTCAGACTGGCAGTTTGCCCCGAGATAGGTACGTTTCAGCAGTGTTTCACAACTGGATTAAAGGGGCTGTTCACACAGGCACATCTGTCCAGCGTTCCCCAGCTATACTCAACCCGTCTTGTAATGCTTCCCTCCGAGTTTAAAAGATACCTGGTAAAAGTGGTATCAAACCCTGGAAAGTGTGTCTATCCTGCATATATCCCGCACCAACAAAGTGTGAATGCTAAATTCCACGATTTTGATTGTGCGCTTATGCACTCATGCACATAAGCGCATATCTCCAGATTAGCAAAAAAGAAAGCCACGCCTTACAGACTTGCCTTCAGGCCAACAGTGTGAACACTCCCTCATGCCTCCTCCCGGTATGCTCCCGCATCAGTTGGCGCAGTGTGACTGGGAAAACCCAGAACAGTTTGTTCCAGGGCTTTTTGGCCATAACTCCCTCCTGCTTCAAACTGCCAGTCTGAACTCAGCCTCAAAGGGTCAGGGGATGGTCTTGGGCCAGTCAGAATAAAAGCAAAAGCCCGCCTAAGCTAACTGGCTATACATTCCCAGAGAATGGAGCAACAAGGTATCAAGGTCACAATCTCAGACCAATTTCCCACAAGCAGCTGCACAACCCTTGCTCTTTCCTTTCCCCCGATTGTATTCGTCAGTTTTCCACTACTTGCTGCACAGCTGCATTTTGACCTGCAGCATCCCCTGATTGCCCCTGTGTCTTCTCAATCCTTGTCTTTTGAGATTGAGAAGACACAGGGAAAATCGGGGAATGCTGCAGGTTAAATGTGGCTGTGCAGCAAGTAGTGGGAAATTGATGAATACAATTGGGGAAGGGAAGAGCGAGGGCGGTGCAGCTGCTTGTGGGAAATTGGTCCCTGGCTACAGGGCGATAAATAAGAGGGAGAATCGAAACATAACATTCCAAGCCAAGCATAATTCATCCAGCAGCAAGCATCCCCCCATCGCAACCATGGCAGCTGCATAGCTGACATTCTGCTCCCCGAAGCCTTTCTCCCAGGTTTTTCAGGGTACAATTTATGAAAGGCGTGCAGTAACTTAGGAGCATTAACATGACATGTCTCCACCCACTCATCATGCGACCGATCAAAATCTTTCCAACTAATCAAATAAAACAATTTATTTTTCCGGATCTTGGGAGTCCAACATTTGTGAAACCTCTTGATGTGGTTCACCATCCAGAATCAGAGGACAAGGGGCTGGAGGTCGAGGGCACCATGCATTTGGTCCAGGGTCGCGTTTGAGCAGGCTGAAATGAAAAATGGGATGTACTGTTTTTAGAGACTTGGGCAAGTCCAGCTCAACAGTGACCTCATTGATTTTGCGCACCACTTTAAAAGGTCCCACATATTTCCAGCCAAGCTTCCATCGGGGCTGGAGTCCCTTGATATTTTTTGTAGACAAATATACAGAATCCCCATGTTGCAGATCCCACTCAGGAGCCCTACCCTTATCTGCTTGGGCTTTGTAACTAGCTTTTGCTTTGTTCAACGTCTTTTGAA
Source organism: Gekko gecko (assembly GCA_029375565.1). NCBI lineage: Eukaryota > Metazoa > Chordata > Lepidosauria > Squamata > Gekkonidae > Gekko > Gekko gecko. The sequence continues at coordinate 100,518,579 of JAPDNY010000002.1, read as the reverse complement.
TGTCAGCCCAATGGTCTTGGAACCCCTTCCACCAGGTCTGAAGGCTCCCGGGTGGAGGGGAAGGTCTGTCCACCATAGGGAGAGGTGCCCCCTCATAGCCATGTAATGCTTTAAAGGGAGATAATCCAGTGGAAGAGTGTGTTGTATTATTATAACTATATTCAGCATATGGGAGCAAGTCTACCCAATCATCCTGTTGATAGTTAATAAAGCGTCTTAAAAACTGTTCAACAATCTGATTAACACGTTCGATCTGCCCGTCAGTCTCTGGGTGGTAAGCATTACTGAGTCCACTCTTTTTTTTGGTAAATACAATTTATTATTGGATATATCACATACTCATACATTTTCAACCAACCTATATATCCATTTTTCTAATTTCCCTTCTACCCCCCCAAACAAGACTTCCCGCACTGCTCCAACCCCATTAATATCTCTCTTGTTCTGTTACAGTTACTTCTAAACCTATTTTCTCTTACTAACGGTAACAATTCAAAAATCTAATTCTATTTCATTTTCCTCTTAATAACTATCAAAACAAATCAAACCACGTTTAATGTCCCAATTTTTCAACAAGTATTTTTGAAAGTCTTTCCAGTCTTCAAAGAACGTTTCATCTTCTTCGTTGTTTAACTTTCTCGTTAATTTGTCCATTTCTGCCAAAAACAACGTCTTTTAATCCATTCCCATGTTTCAGGTACTTTATCTTGTTTCCAACATTGAGCAAAAGTCAATCTTGCAGCTGTAGTCAAGTACCATAGTAATGTTCTCTTGGCTACATTTATTTCTTCCATTTTAAGACCTAACAATAACATCTGTGGGTCTTTCTTAAAAGTACAATTCAAAATTTTTTGTATCTCATTGTGGATCTCTGTCCAATACTTTACTGCTTTATCACATGTCCATCACATATGGTAAAAAGACCCTTCATGTTTCTTACATTTCCAGCATTTGTTAGACATACTTTCATTTATAATAGCAATTTTTTTAGGCGTCATATACCATCTGTACATCATTTTATAACAATTCTCTTTAACATTTACGCAAGTTGAAATTTTCATCGACTTTTTCCACAAATATTCCCAAGATGTCATTAATATCTCATTATTAACATTTACAGCCCATTTTATCATTTGCTCTTTTACAACTTCATCCTCCGTATACCATTTCAATAGCACCTTATACAGTTTAGAAATCATTTTTTTATCTTTCTCAAGCCATACAGTTTCAATTTCGATATTCTTTTCTCTAAAACCATGTTCTCTTTTATCGGTCTTAAATAAATCATAAATCTGTCTAAACTTCAACCAATCATATTCAAATTCAACATCAAATCTATCTTTTAACACAAAATTTTTCCCTTCAGATTTTAAAAGATTTTTATAAGGTAGCCAGTCTAGTCCTTGATTTCTTGAATATGGATTGATCACTTCAGCTGGTACAATCCAAAGTGGTCTTTCTTCTGAGAAGAATTTTCTATATCTCATCCATGTCTCGAACAGTGATTGTCTTACAAAGTGGTGTTTAAAAAATTTGTCCATTTTTACTTTTCCATACCATAAATATGCATGCCATCCGAATTTGTTATCATGCCCTTCCAGGGCCAATAGCTTCTTATTCTCCAAATTAATCCACTGTTCCAACCATGTTAAACAGACGGCATCATAATACAGTCTTAGATTTGGTAGTTGTAGACCTCCTCTTTCCTTTGCATCACATAAAATTTTCATTTTAATCCTTGGCTTTCTTCCTGCCCATACGAATTTGGATAATTCTTTCTGCCACGAATCCAATACTTTCCTTTGTTTTAGTACTGGGATAGTCTGAAATAAATACATCAAACGCGGTAAAATATTCATTTTTACAGTCGCGATTCTTCCCATCAATGATAAATTCAAAGTGTCCCATTTCTTCATATCTTGCTGAATTTTGTGCCACACCTTTTCATAATTGTTTTTAAACAAGTCAATATTTTTCATGGTTAATTCAATTCCAAGATATTTAGTCTTTGTAACTACTTCACATTGAATTTTCTCTTGAAGTTCTATTTGTCTTTGTTTCGTCATATTTTTGCACATCACTTTGGTTTTACTTTTATTAACATAGAATCCCGCAACTGAACCAAATTCTTCAATTTTTTCCATCAGTAGTGGTATTTTCTCGATTGGGTCTTGAATCATAAACATTACATCATCTGCAAATGCCCTGTATTTATAGGCAAAACCTTTCACTGTAAGTCCTTCAATACTGTTATCTTTTCTTATCGCTGTCAATAATATTTCCAATATCCAAATAAACAACAACGGGGATAACGGGCAGCCTTGACGTGTTCCCTTTTGGACTTGGAAGAAGTCCGTCTTTTCTTTGTTTATATTCAAAGCCGCTTTTTGTTCTGAATATATTGCCACAATCATATTTAAAAAGGACTGTCCAATATCCATTTTTTCAATAACTTGCAGCATAAATTCCCAATTTAAGTTGTCAAAAGCTTTTTCCGCATCTAGGAAGAGGAATCCAACTTCTTTTTCAGGATGCTTGTCATAATATTCAATTGCATCTATCACCACTCTTAAATTGTCTCTGATTTGTCTGTTTGGTAAAAATCCAGCTTGTTCTTCCGCTATTATATCTTTCAGATGTTTTTTCAGTCTCTCTGAAATTATTTTCGCAAATAATTTGTAATCATTATTTAATAGCGATATTGGCCTATAATTCTTTACTTGAGTCAAATCCAAACCTTCTTTGGGTATCAATGAAATATTTGCTTCTTTCCATGAATCTGGGATCCGTTTGGTCTTTCTTATCTCATTCGACAGAAGAACCAAAATAGGGGTTAGCTCCTCTTTAAATTTCTTATAAAACTTTGCTGTAAAGCCATCTGGTCCTGGAGCCTTGCCCAACTTTGCATCCTCTATCGCCATTGTCACTTCTTCTTTCGTTACTAAACCATTTAATAATTCCTTAATTTGTTTTCCCAGCTCTGGAACTTCAATCGTCTCCAAATATTTGTTGATTCTCTGTTGATCAATTCCTTTCTTTTTGAATAATTTGGCGTAATATTTAAAAAAAACTCTTTTTATACCATTCAAGCTCATAACATCCTTTCCATCTTCAATAATCTTAGTTATAAAATTCCTTTCTTTTCTATTTTTCAATTGCCATGCTAAAAACTTTCCTGGTTTGTTTGCACCCTCAAATGCTTTTTGCTGTAATTTCTTCAAATTCCAATATAGTTCTCTGTTTAGTAAAACATTCAGCTGATCTTGCAGAAAGTGGATCTCTTTAATAATCTTCTTCTTCCCTGGTCTTTTCTTTAATTCCTTTTCTTTTTGTCGAATTTTTTCATGAAGGTCTTTCTGTTGTTGGATCTTTTGTTTTTTGTCCTTGGAGTTCAGAGTGATAAGCATACCTCTCATTACTGCTTTGTATGCATCCCAAACAACTTGTATATCCGTGCCTTTATTCAAATTCAGTTCAAAAAAACTTTTCGTTTCCTTTTTTAAAATTTCATTAATTTGTTTTTGATCCAATAAATCTTCATTAATTCTCCAATATAACTGTTTAGGTTTTGCTTTAGATATCCAAAGTAAGGGATTATGATCAGAATTAGTTTTCGGTAAAATTTGTATTTTATAAGTTTTTTGCGCCATCTCCTCTGACATCCAAATCATGTCAATTCGAGAAAAGGAATTATGTCTATTCGAATAAAACGTGTAGTCCTTAGTCTTAGGATTCCACTTCCTCCAAACGTCTTCCAGTTTCTCTTGCTTCATCAGTTGAAAGAAATTTTTTGGTAACTTTCCAACTGTCTCTCCACTTGCTTTAGATTTTCTATCCAATGTATTATTCACTGTACCATTGAAATCTCCAGCAAGAACAATTTGGTCATAGTTTAAACACTCCAACTCTTTGGTCAAGTCACTAAAAAAGTCTCTTTTGCACCATTGGGTGCATATATATTTACAAGCAATGTCTTTTTTCTGTTCATCCATATTTCCACGCCAACATACCTTCCTTCTTTGTCCGAGAAAATTTGTTTAGGATCCAAATCCTTTGAGATATAAATCACTGTTCCTTTTTTCTTACTAGCTGCTGAGGAATAAAATTCTTCTCCCAATTTTTTATTAATCAAATATTTGTCGTCTTGTTTTCTTATATGTGTTTCTTGTAAACAAATTATATTACATTTTGTTTCTCCAGCCAATGATTCACCAGTCTTCTTTTACCTGGTGAATTTAGTCCATTTACGTTCCAAGATAAAAATTTGTAATCCATAATGATGTTGGATTAAATATCTTTAAAATCGTCCAGATTGCTCGCTTTAAATCTATATAAATCTCCTTCAGTTTTAAGAGTAGTTCTCACCGAGTTGTACATAAATTTAAGTCCATATGGAATCTCCCATCTAAACCTAATGTTCATTTCTTTTAGTCTGTCTGTCAATTTCTTGAACTTCTTCCTGTCTTGTAGAATCAATCTCGGAATTTCTCTCAAAATTATTATTTTCTTTCCATTTATTTCCAACGGTTGTGTAAATTGTTTCTTGAAAACGTCTTCCTTCATCTTTGTTGTCACAAATTGAACAATCACATCTCTGGGTAGTTGCTTTCTTTTGGCATAAGCTGAATTTACTCTGTAAATCAAGTCAAAGTCTGCATCCAAATCTCCTTCATCTTCTCCTATATAAGTTGTCAATGTCTTAATTACTAGAGCCCGTAGATCCTGATCTTCCTCCTCTTCTATCCCTCTCAATCTCAGGTGATTCTGAGTAGCCCTGTAATCCATCATGGTCTCCAGCCTTGTATTTTCAGACAGAGTTTTTTTTACCTTTTGTTCCATATCTTCAGATTTTGTCACCAGACTTTTGACTTCTTTTTTAAGTTCTTCTGTATCTTTTTTTATCCCTGACACTTCAGTAAGTACCAGTTCTTTCAATTCTTCCATATTTTTTTCTGTACTTGAACTTGCACTTGTTCTATTTGCTCCAATTGACTTTGCAGTTGCTGTTGCAACTGTGATTCTATTTGTTTTCCCAGGTGTGATTCTATTTGTTTTCCAAGATTCTGCACCACTTCGGTCATCCGTTTTTCCATCGCTTCCATAGCTGCTTGCCACTCTTTTTTTCCTTTGCAGTCATTCTTGGGCTGGGTGATGAAGCAGCTCTGGGTCTTGTTCTCAAATCCGTCTTGGAGGGCACTTCACTGCTAATCAATCTTTATATTAACAATCTCCAAGCCAAATCGCCACTTTTATAACTTGCTTAAACACATTTTCGGCTTAAAAATAACTTTTTAAATTTTAGTCCTCCCAAAAATGTCGGGCGCAATTTCTCTATGGTTTTCCGGCTAGAGTAGGCTCCTTTCAAACTTCCTGTACCTCTGTCCGTCTCTGTAATCCGACTTCCGATGAGGATAGTGTCACACAGTAAAATGTCCATCCGCTTCAAACACAACAGCCTCTAAAATCTCCACTCTAGCCCACTTCCTGTATCACAGAGTCACAGTTAGTTTCGTTTCTGCTACGTAACGTTTAGACTTGGCTGACCACAGGAATGCAAAACAAAGTCACTTTTCAGCCTTTATCTCTAAAGGAAAGCTTTCATTTTACTTTTAAATCAAGCGGAATAGTTCCTTAAATGTTTCAGCGCTTATCCGTGCGTTTCAATATCACAATCTTCTTTAAACCGGTAAGCGCTTATTCGTTTGTTTGTTTGTTACCTTGCTTGTAATCTCGGGGTTTCGCGGTGCTTCTTCTGTAAACGATGTTAATCTGATGGTAAAGAGATCGGTAGATGGCGAATTTATGCTGAATTCTCAGCCCGGCTGGCATCTGTAGAGTTGATTTACAACTGCCCTCTTCACGGAAGGAGATCAAAGTGTAAACAAGCTTCCTCCAAAGCTTATCTCCACCGATCTCAACTCCCCCTCAGGCTTCGCTGCTTGCTTGCCACTCTCCCGCCTGGAGAGTGCTGCGCTGGGTCCGATAGAGCCCAGACTGTCGTCAGATGCCGCAGTACACTCTGCACAACTCGCAAAGTGTGTCAATTCGCCATTTTCTCCGACCGGAAGTCCCATACTGAGTCCACTCTTGATTCCTAGGACTTGCAGAAGCTCCTGCCAAAGGTTGGCAACAAACTGGCTCCCATGGTCGGATATGATCTTAGCCAGCACTGAATGTAACCATACAATGTGCTGCATAAACATTTTAGCCAACGCCTTGGTAGTAGACAGTTACTTGCATGGTATGAAGTGAGCTTGCTTAGAAAACAAATCTACCACTACCCAGATTACCGTATTTCCCTTACTGGGAGCGAAGTCCATTATAAAGTCCATAGAGGTTACCTCCCGGGGCTGGTTAGGCATCTCCAAGGGCTGCAAGGTCCCTGGGGGTTTTCCTGGTCATTTTTTACTCATTAGGCATGTTTGGCATGACACCACATACTGAGAAATGTTCACTCTCAGGTGCGACCACCAGAATTGATGTTGTAACAGTTGGAGGGTCTTTAGATAACCATAATGTCCGGCCAACTTAGATTCATGCCCATGTAAAACCTCTCCCCACAGGGTTTTCGGCACAAACAACTGCCCCCTCAGTACCAGCAACCATTAGGGCCCTGTTGGATGTCCGCATCATTGACCACCTCCTCCTGGTCAGTCTTTGAAAACGCCTGCACAAATTTAGCAGTTCAAGGATCCTCCTTTCCCCCCACCCCCTCCTTTGCCTGACGCTGTGTCACCATCACCCCTCCAAGTTGGGAAGGCATGAACATAGAGTCCACTATCTCCTCCCTCTGGCTGGCATTTTGAGGGAGGCAGGACAATGCATCTGCCAAGGAGTTGGATTTACCTGGGAAATGTTGGAGGGTGAATTGAAACTTGGAAAAGAACTCCGCCCACCAGAATTGTTTGGCATTAAGGCTCCGGGGGGGGGGGTGCACAAAGCCTCCAGGTTCTTGTGATCAGTCCAGACTTCAAAAGGCATGCACACCCCTTCCAACCAATGCTGCCAAGTGGATAACGCTAACTTAATAGCTGCTGCTTCCTTGTCCCAAACAGCCCAGTTGTGTTCAGTGGCATTAAACTTTTTGGATACATACGCTAGAGGGTGTAGTTCCCCCCCTTTCTTGGAGGATCACCCCCCATTACCACATCAGACCCATCCACTTGGACGATGAACTTTTTATTTTCATTGGGGTATTGCAAGATGGGCTCAGAGGTGAAAAGGGCTTTGAGTTTATTGAATGCCACCTGGCACTCGGTAGTCCATTCAAGGCGGGTGCTCAATTTCACGCTCTCTGGCCCCTTCCCTTTGGTTTTTAGCAAATCTGTTAACAGCAGGCTCACTTGGGCGAAATTCAAGATGGTGATAGAAAGGGTGATAAAAGTTCGTGAACCTGAGGAACAGTTGGAGTTAGTGATGGGTTCGAGGGGCCTTCCACCCCAACACATCTCCAACCCTCTCTGTGAAATACAGTAACCCAGGAAATCAACTTCCAGTTTGTGAAATTCACACTTGGACAGTTTTGCAAACAGCTTATGTTCATACAAAGTCTTAAGGACCTCCTGGACCAGTTTCACATGGGAGTCCTTATCTTAGGAATATAAAACAATATCATCAGATAAACAGGAGCCCCCTTGAACAAGTTCTTGTGCAACACGTCATTGATCAAGTTCATAAACACACTGGGCGCCCCTTGCAACCCGAACAGCATCATCAGATTTTCAAACTGTCACAGAGGTATATTGAACGCAGTCTTCGGCTCATCCCCTTCCCGAATGCACACTCTGAAGTACGCATCCCTAAGGTCCAGTTTACTAAAAATTTTCCCCTCCACTGCCTCTACTAGGAGTCCTTAATCCAGGGCAGGGGGTAGGCATTTGAGGCGGATACTGCATTCAACCCCTGATAGTCAGTACATAGTCTCAGGCCCCCATCCTTCTTCTTCCAGAACAGGACCAGGGCTGCAAACAGTGAGGAGGCAGGGCAGATAAAGCCTCTGGCTAAATTCTCGTCAATGAACTTTTGCAACTCCTCTTTTTCAGCAGGACTCATCGAATATAATTTCCCTTTTGGTAACTTGTGGCCTGGCAACAATTCAGTGGCAATGGTGTTGTGGTGGGCTGGGAGCTCATCGGCTTCTTCTTCCTCAAACACCCTCACCAAGTCCCTATACTCCTTGGGGATGGCATTTAGCTCCTCCTGGGCCAGGCAAGCCCAGACTGGTAGTGCTGCAGGAGCTTCCCTCCACTCCACTGCCCACCTATGCTCCTGGCATATGGAGGGTACAAAATGTACTGTCCCCTCACTCCATCAGATATATGGGTCATGGTCTCGAAGCCACGGATTCCTGAGGACCATAGAGAAAAAAAGCCATCGAGTTGATCACAAACGCCCGTTGCTCCCAATGTTCCTCCATCCCCATGATTACCGGGACTGTCTGGTACTTACAGGGCTCTTTCATAGTGGAGCCGTCCATTTGCATGAAAACTAGGGGCACCGGGAGTCTTTGCACTGGCACTCCCAACCCCATGACTATGGAGGGGCTTATCAAGTCCCTTGCGCACCCTGAGTCTATAAGGGCTCGTACCCTGACTTGGGTCCCCATCTCTGGGTTGATGACCAATACAGTCACAAAAAACAGAGGGGATGCTGCTCACCATTTTTGGCGCCGACTGCTCTCAGACCTGCTGTTTTGTGCCCTTCACAGCAGGTCCTTGCCTTTTCCTGTTGGCTGCGGGTTTTCATCACTGCTGGACGAGGCACTATCCAGTGCGTCAGGTGGCGTGCCTAGCTGCAGGGACCGTGGGTGTTTCAGCCGCTTAGCCCCTCCTTTCATCAGGGTCTCCGATCCCTTTTGCTCTGGAGCCTGGGTTGTGGTAGGAGTGAAGGTCACGGGGCAGGAGGCTGCGTAGTGGCCAGGGGCTCCGCAGCACAGGCAGAGCCCCTGCTTCATCCTCTGTTCATATAGCGGCTCACACTGCTAACAGCACCAGGTTCATGCTCTGGAGCACAGTCTCCAAAATTTTGTGGTTCAGCCCCAGCTGGTACTGCCCCACTAGCATGGGTTCTGGCCAGCCCTGGACCTTGGTCACATACATCTTGAACTCATCTGAGTATTCCTGTACCGACTGAGAACCTTGCTTGACTGTTCAGATGCTGGTGCAGGGTTTTTTGGCTTCCATGGGATTGTCATACTGCTGCAGCAGTGCCCACATAAACGCTTGCACATCTCTGATCTCAGGGCCTCGCAGGTTGTGCAGTCCCGCATACCAATGAGCTGCCCACTCCCTCAGCTTCCACCCAATATAGTCCATTCAGTGCTTGTCAGTTGGGAAGGTGTGGCCCCAGTCCCAGAGAAACTTGCGCACCTGTAGCAGGAAAAAGGCCAACTTCTCCGGGTCCCCGTCAAATGTAGTGTCCAGCAACTCCTGGTCCGGCCGGACCTGCTAGCGCTGGCACCTGCCCTGGTCCCAGTGCTGGGACAGGTGGTGGTATTTGGCCTGGTGATTGCTGCTGTGGTGGGGCCGGTTGTGCTGCCCCTCCTGGTGGTACTGCTGGACTGGCAGGACGTTGCAGGCGTAATTCGTATTGCGCTGTTTGTGCAATCATGCGAGGGAAGTCGAGGAACATCTTGTGCATCTCCCTCCAGAGATCTTCCTGCTGTGCCTGGAGCTGGCAGCTCATCCACTGCATCTTGTCCTCTATGTCACCACCATATCTTCCCGCATCTTGTGCACTCTCCACAGCGGGAAGGTAGTCATAGTGGCTTGTCCCCCCCAAGCCAGGGGGTGGTTATCCATGACTGTCTCATGTCCACAGAGATTTGGGCCCACAAGTAAGGATTGTGCCTGGGCCTCTCCAGGCCATACACATCTGCTCCCCCACTCGCCCCGCCATTTAAGGTGGTGGTGATGGGTGTAACTGTTCCCTGTTCTCTTCAGCACTCATTGTGAGGTGCAAGGTTCAGGGATGGAAAGGAATCCTGACATTCTGTCAGAGTCCTGCAGCAATCAGTTCCCCACAACTTTCTTTCCAAAGGAGTAAAGTTTATTGAAGTCTGTACAGGCAAGTCACTACACATACATTTAGTGTCAGAACTGAAAATAAGCACGCGTAGCCAAATGATATACTTGATTCAAAGGGTCAGGGGATGGTCTTGGGCCAATCAGAATAAAAGCAAAAGCCCACCTAAGCTGATTGGCTGTACATTCCCAGAGAATAGAGCAACAAGGTACCAAGGTCACAGTCTCAGGCTACAGGGCGATAAAGAAGAGGGAGAATCGAAACCTAACATTCCAAGCCAAGTATAATTTATCCAACAGTAAGCATCCCCCCCACCCCAACCATGGCAGCTGCATAGCTGAGACAAGGACAGTAAAAAGGAAACAGAGTCTGGTTCTGAGGTGTGATTCCAAGGGCTCAGTGTCTCTACAGGAGTGTTTGTCCGCTGGCATGTTTTTTAAAAAAGATTTCAGGGTTTTTTTGCAATGTTGGGACTTCTTTCAGGTTTGTAGAGAAATCTCCCTGGTTTGTACTAGCTCCATTTTGCAGCCATTTTACAGCCATCTAGAAGTTGCTGGTGCGGCACTTTGTATCCAGGGTGAGGGATCAGGAACCCAAACAAAAACTGGAGTCCAATGGCACCTTAAGAACCTGGAAACTGTGATGGTGAATGAGCCCAAAAGATACTTTTATGCCATCTGCAGAAGACTAGAGGAAAAAACACGGCATTCAGAAAGGATGAAATGAAGTTAGGCTCACACAGTCTATTGATAGCAAAGCAACAATCACTCTAAAGTTAAAAAGGAATGGGGAGAGGTTTCCATAGGAGAACAGTGTTGTGAAGGGAAAATAATAACCCTGAAATTGGGTCAGGAGTCACATGACCAACAGATGGCTGAAAAACAAAAGCTATATACAGGTAGGGTTCCCAAGTACTTACCACGTGGGAGCGGGGGATGCATGCTCCCTGGCTGGACCAGTCCTCCTTGTAACGCACCATGCCGTCACCAGGCAGTGATGCCGGGTGACGCTCTGGCAATGGGGCTGAAAACTCGATGGTACCATCGAGTTCCCAGCTGCATTGTCAGAGCATCGCCCAGCATCACTTCCTGGCAACAGCATGGTGCTCCATGCCTGTCCTTCCCCCGGGGATGGTCCTGCGAGGATGTATCCATCCCCGCTCCCACGCAGTAAGTTCTTGGCAAGCCTATATACAGAGCCAATTCCATCATAAGGCAAACTAGCCACTTGCCACCCACCATCCACCTGTTGCCTTCCTGAGTGCTGCCTCCACCTGGGAGCTGGAGGAAATACTCCCCTGGCCTCTTTAAAGCAGCCTGGCAAGCTTTGTGTGCCAATTCCTAAACTTTCTTCTTCCAAGAATTCTGCCACCATTTCTGATTGCTTGTTGCCAGGACAACCAAGATGGTGGCTGAACTCTCACAATAGGATGGAATCTTAAGCATTTGGGAAGCCATAAAGAACAACATCTTCATGCTGTGATATTTTTAAAGAGATCTGGGGCACTGCAAAAGTATGCAGGGTTATCACCTCCAGCTCCATGTTGGAGATGTTGGCAGCCATGGTGAGGCAGGCATGTGGGCAGCAGCTTTTACTGCTCCCTCAGGCCACCTAGTTAACTCTCTGCAATTGCAACAGCTTTTCCTAATCTTTCTTCATCTCTGTTTCTCTCCCCCTGCCTGTCTTTCCCTTTCTGCATTTCCACAAAGGAGGCCATAAGTGGGGTGTGCGCTTAATATTCTGTAATAAACTATATGGAAGCTCTTTAGAGCTTTTCCACAGCTGATAATACAAAGTTTGCACATTCCCTGTAAGGTCTGATTATATGGGCAAGTAACTTTGAATTTTTATATTACTAAGTTAGTTTTTAAGAACAAAAGCCATGTGACTTTCATTAAGTTTTTAAGGCAAACCTGTATACTAACCAACTTAATTCTTTGCTAGGGATGTGCACTTGGATACTTCTGGTCCAAAAATATATTTTAAAATACCTTATTAGTATTTTGGGGGTGTATTCCAGTCAGCCAAAATAGTATTGAGGATTCTAGAATACTAAATATCGATTCCTGAAAAATGCAATAAATATTTGGGGCCACCATTTTAAGGCTCCCAAGACTGTTTTTCTCCAATTTCTCGAGGTTCTCTAGCAACAGGAAGGAGGGGGAATGGAAGCAGCTATCCCAGGCAATAACATTTTAGAGGGAGCACTTGGGTTAAGGGAGTGGTGGCGCAAGGCGTTAAAGCCTACAAGGTTATCTAACCAAACAGCCAATGGCTGTTTGAGTCCAACCGCGGCCGGGGCAAGCTCCCGGCTCATTGTCCCAGCTCCCGCCCACCCAGCAGTTCGGAAGCCTGTATGGGCAAGTAGATAAATGGGTACCTGCTCCTTATGAGCGGGGGGCACCCTTCCCTCCCTCCCTTGGGATCGGTGTTAGCAGTGGATGAAGCAGTGGCGACGGGCTGGCGAAGATGGTGGCAGCAACAGCTGCGAACGATGAGCAGCGAGCGCAAGCACGGAGACTGGTCCTGAGAGGCATGGCGGCACAGCGAGGCTGGGGCCGATTGGACAAGAAGCCGAGTTCTGCAATCACGTGCTGAGGGGGCCATTTCTGGAAGAAGTCGCTATCGCAAGAAGATCTGTGCTTCGGCATCGAGATGTCTTCGCCCAAAGAGAGAGAGAAAATCTACCACTGAAGCCAATAGATCCTGCTGTCAGGTGTTGTGTTAGGCATACACCTCCCCTTATCACTGTGCCCCTAGTATAGATCAAAAACTATGTGTGTTCTGTAAACCGCTCTGAGCCGTATGGAGAGAGTGGTATATAAATCGCAAATGTAATGTAACTGTCTGGCCAGACAAGTTCTCATATCCCTCCATAAGGGCCAACTACATGTTCCGGTTTTTAACGACTTGGTTCCAGGTTCCCTGCAGCCACGTAGGAACAGTGGGAAACGGCTTTTTAAAAAATTAAAGAGTTCAAATGGGTTCAGAATGCCACTGCAGGGGGAAGAAGGGTTTCTGCCCCCTTCAAGCCATTTTCCCATGCCAAAACAGCTGGGTTGGGGGTGGAGAATTATTTTCCTGTTTTTGCTGCTTCAGGTGGAGTATTCTGTATATGACCAAAACGGGATAAAACAGCTTGACTTCATCCCAGAGCAAGGGTTTTTTTGGAGTTGCTGCTTGCTGCTGCTATTCTGGCCTGCTTTGTACTTCTGCTGCCTGCTGGGAAGATCCTCTTGTTCTCTGTCCACTGGACATCTTTAGGACTGGTGGAATTTGTTTCATAATATTATTTGGTTTGTGACACCTAGCCTGAGCTGTAGGAAGATCTTGAGCAGAATGACATCTAAGCTTCGAAAGTAAACTCTGAAAGTACGCCATCTTGGATAACTAACCAACATCTCCAGCACTTTATGACATTGTTTTAGCTTTCATGGAATTGTTTTAGATGATTTTATGCTGTTTTAATTGTATTTATGTACTGATTGTGAGCCGCCCCAAGCCTGCATTGCGGGGAGGGCGGGGTACAAATGTGACTAATAAATAATAATATATTTCAAGTCTTTCTTATAGTGTGGAGGGGAGCCAGCCTTTTGTTCGTTCTGGTTCTTTTAAAAATAGTTTTCCTTCATTTTGTTTTGTGGTTTTGTGGAGTTTTGGGGTGTTTCTACTGGTTTTTTAAATTTTAATTATTGCAGCTGGTACAGAAGAAAAGTTATGGTTATGTTTAATAACAGTTAACTGTAGGTGAGAATTCAGGTATTTTTTTTTAAAAAAAGGTTGGTTAGCTTGTATTCTCTGGTTTGACATTGGTTCTGTTAAACTTGTTCTGTTTGTATTAGAGGCTTTTGAGCAGTGGTTGCTCTTGTGTGTTTGGCTACTGGCTTCTTTGAATTTTTTCCCTATAGGAAACAGTGGATACAAGTGGGATAGCTAGGGGCACCTTGGTCAGAGGCCCATTGAATTGGACCCCTTGGTCCCCTTCACTTGAAACTTGGATGGTCTTTAGCAGATAGGGCGTACTAGGTTCCTTGTAATTTTGGTATTCTTTGGATGGCAAACAATTACTTCAGTCCCACAAAATAAGTCACCTTTAGGAAATAATGGAATCTGAATAAACCCAGAATCCAGGGTGGAAGGACCCAAACCCAAATCCTGAAACAGTATTAGGGAACTCGAACACTCCCGATGACTAGTATTTACACCCTTCCCAAAATCCGAATCTGAAAAATATTGGGCTTTTTAAATGTGCACATCTCTATTCTATACTAATCTACTCTGAACTGTGAATGGTGTTTCTAATATTTTCCCTATTAAAATTTTCATGAGTGGGCAATTCATGTTGCAACGAGCAACTGGGTTTTTTTTTCACTTAGCTATAATAAGATCATGAGTTTCAAAGTAAGAAGACTGCTAAAAGCTAGGAACTTTTTCTCTCCCACTTGATCCATAAACTAAAGTCTGCATTTCCATAAACTGCACATTCACTATGTTGGGATGAGTTTTTCATTTGTTGCCACTTTATCCTCAAAACAAAACAAAAATATCCTATTATCAGTATGCCTATGAGGCACACAGAGAGGGAGAGTGATTTGACCCAAGCCCACCCAGCAAACTTTATGGCTAAGCAAAGACATGAAGTGAGATTTCTCCAGTTCAAGTCCAACATTCTGTCCATTTACCACACATCTAATATAATCATACAGTGAAAAAAGGTTGGTTTTTTTTTAAATACAAAACAATCTAACATACCTTGGATTCCCACTAGGTCTCTTTTGTTTACTCGTAACCAGGCCTTTTTTGGATTGCTGTAGGGTACAGCATCCAGAGACATCTAATGGCTGATGAATATATTACAAGTAACTCTGTCAGTACACCTGCTATCATCTACCTACATATGTGTGCTGACTTTAAAAGCTATGAGGTATAAACACAGGTGTGTGTGTGTGTGCATGTGCACACACATGTGCTTGTACTTACAGTGTCCTTAACTGAGGAATGGAAATGGCTTGTTGCTTGCCTTGACCAGCAATAAAACCCAAGATTGATGTTCTTCCCTGCTGTTCTGAGAACAGAGCATAACCACACTGCAGAGATTAAAAAATGCCATGTGCAGAATTCTGCAGAGAACTCCCTGCTAGGAGCTCTGCATCACTTGTACTGTGTTGCACAGTGTCTGCAGAAAATGCTTTTCAAGCCAATTGTATGACAATAGGATTTGGACTTCAAGCCTCTCCATGGTCTTTTCAGGCTCAACTGTTCTCAGACTTGTCCTTGGTTCAAGGTAAAGAAAAGCAACAAATGAATCCAGCTTTATTAACTTACTTCCTGTCACTTCAGTTTGCAGCTTGGACAGTGAATCTAAATATACCTCTTCTCTGTTCAGCTGCACAGTTAAAATCTCAGTTCGTTCCATATTCCCAGACTAATACCATTTTTTATTGCATTTGTCCTGTGATGGTCAACAGAGTTATTCATAAATTTAGGTGGTGTCTAAGGAAGTGTGCATGCACACAAAAGCTTATACTCCAAATTAAACTTTTTTGGTCTTAAAGGTGCCACTGGACTCAAACTTTGTTTCAGATTCATTCATAGTAATTCATGAGCCCAGTAGCCAAGAGGGAGGACATTAATTCATTCATTTATAATTCATTCATTAATTCATAGGGTCACCCTAAGTTGGAAGCTGAACTCTCTGTTAAACAAAATCTACGAGGCAGCCAATTGGTTAAAGAAATTTAGTTGAAAAATTCACTATATGCTGTGTATTCTGTGACTCTGATGTCACTGAGGCAGAGGATTCTACATATTTCTACAGATTTATAGGTGGGATTTTTAGGTTTTTGGAACAACTTGACCCCCCCTTGATTGTCATGCTATTGCAAAGGCACCTAAGAGATTGTATAAATAAATATGAAACCAGATGGGAAGGTTAAATTGAAGACAGAAGAAGCCATGTCATAGACAAGGTCACATAGATGAAAATCAGGAAGAAATATATTTGACCAGAACTGCACATGACCAGAACAAGAGTAAAGTTGTCAATGGTAATCTCTCTCTATAATAAACCTGTTTTGGAGTGGCCACATTCCATGCACTCCCTCAGCCATTGGCCCGTCAGCCGCCACTCAAGAGTACTCACGTGCCATTGGCCAGGTGCTAGGTCTGCTCCTCTTCCCTGCCCACTCCCCCTTTTACTGACAAACAGCTTTCTCTCTTGACAAAGATGCTTTTCCTGCTTGCTTCCAGTGTGGGACTAACTGTCCCCTCAGTGGCTGTTGGTAGGTGTCACAAAATGGCAGTTACCTGTGTTTGCAAGATGGCTGCGGTTCTTTGTTTGAAATGTTCCCCCATAAGGTTTAATTGAGCTGTAGTTCCAGAGAGGGGCCTGCAGGAGTATTACTCACTGGGTTGAATGCGGCTTCCTCATCTGCTGGCCTATACTTCCCAGCATCCCCAAGGCCAAAAGGGTGGGAAAACAGGGACTGTCTCAAGGCAGTCTTCATCTGTGGGAGGCAGCAGAAATTCAGCCACTCCACAGTCAGCTGGACTGGGGAATGAATGGAAGTTTCCCTGCTCTCTTGGGCAAGAGAGAGAGGCTGAAGTACAGCCAGTGGCCAGTCCAAGGAGAGATCCTATCCCGAGGTAGAGAGTATTGTGTGTAGGGAAAGACTGATTCATATTGTGTGCTTACTCCTACAGTGTGTGTGTGCTCCATAACTGTGTAAATACTTAAATAAATTCTTTAATTTGGGCTAATAATCTGTGTTATGCTCAGACCACATAGTCTCCCCTGCTTTGCACAATACCAAAGAGAGGGGGTAGCCCAGGGAAGCAAGGAAAGGCCAGACCCCTGGGTTGCCAACTTTCCAGGGATCCCCCAAAGATTGGGGATTCCATCTCCAAATATGGCGATTCGGCCAGAGGGGTCTCACTGTCCCTCTAAAAAGGCAGTGATGATTCAGTGAGTCATGGCAATAAATTTAAGGAGTGAAATACGCACACGGGACGAAGATGGGAGGCAAACAGCTGAGTGGTAAACTGGAGCCCGTTTTGCCACAGTTGGCAACCAAGCTTGGTTCAGACAAAGGAAGGAAACCCTTTGCAGGCCTTTGTGAGGAACTCATTGGGGCCAGTCCTGAGTCTAGAGTTGCCAGCTCCAGGCAGGGAGACTCCTGGAGATTTTCTGGAAGAGTCTATGGAAGCCATGGTTTGGGGAGGGGAGAGGCCTCAGCTGAACAGAATGCCATACAGCCCACCTTCCAAAGCAGTTATTTTCTCTGTGGGGGGTGAGATCTGTTGTCTGGAGTTCAGTTGTGATACCTGGTTGGCTGTCCTAGGTGTAGCAGTCAGTGCTTCAAGCAGGGTTTGCTAGATCCAGGTTCTTGCTGTAGAAGCTGAGTGGGTGATTTTGGACCAGCCACAGACTTTCAGCCTAACCTACCTCACAGGGTTGTTGTGCAAGTCAAAAGGAGGAGAGGAGAATGATGTCAGCTGCTGCCCATTGCAGAGAAAAACTACTTTTCCTCTGGGAAACCACTGTTGCCAATCTCCAGGTGAGGGCTGGAGATCACTCAGAATTACAACTGCTCTCCAGATGGCAGAGATCAGTTCCCCTGGAGAAAATGGTGGATTCTGTGGCAGTCAGGGCTTCAGAGCACGGAAAATGGTGGACTCTGGCAGTCAGGGCTTCAGAACATGGGAGAGGCTGCAGGTATGTGTGTGGGGGGAAATGGAAAGCTGAAGAGAGGGGGGAAATAAAGGTAGGTTGCTGATTAGCTGGGAAGGAGATAGGGTTGCCAACTCCGGGTGGGAAATTCTTGGAGATTTGAGGGATGGAACCTGGAGAGGATGAGGTTTGAGAAGCGGTGGGACCTCAGACAGGTACAATGCCATAGACTCCACCTTCCCAACCAGCCATTCCAATCTCAGGAGAGGGGTGGAAATCACTCAGAATTACAACTAATCTCCAGGAGGCAGGGGGGAGGTGATGGAAAGCTGAAATCAGAGGGGCAGATAATGGCAGGTTGATGCTTGGCTGGGAAGGAGATAGGATTGCCAACTCCAGATTGTGAAATTCATGGAGATTTGAGGGGTGGAACCTCAAACAGGTACAATGCCATAGACTCCATCCTCCAGACCAGCCATTTCCTCCTGAGTAACAATTGTTGCCAATCTCCAGGTGAGGGCTGGAGATCACTGAAAATTACAACTGCTCTTCAGGTAGCAGAGATCAGTACCTCTGGAGAAAATGGTGGACTCTGTGTCATTATACCCTGCTGAGATCGCCACAGCACATTGACGCTGAGTGCCCAAGGCCGGGGCACTCTCCCAGAGCCTCTTTCCAGAGTTCATTGTATTTATTTCCACAACGGGCCTTATTCCTAGTGTTACCATAATTCCAAAATACTCAGTCCTGTTTTAACTGTAAAACACGCAGCTTGAATCCCTTATACTGTTCCCTGGCATTCTGTTTAAAGGTTCTGGAAATATCTGACCATGAGAAGTAAGAGTTACATATGTGGAATGAAAGAAGATTGTTCAGGGATTATAAACTGTAGTGAGAGCAGTGAGTTTGACTACAGCAAAATCAACACATGTGAACCAGTATGCCTTCCTTTGGTATGTTTATTTATTTTATTAGTACTGACCCAAATGGCTGCCTTGATGTACTAGGGATAGACACTGACCAAAAATAGGCAGTTTGGTTCGGAGTCTGTGGTGGCTCATGGACTGAATCCCAACCTGAACTGAACCAGCCTCACATAGATTGAACTGGTCTAGCAAGTTCAGGATGCAGCAGAAGGGGGGGGGGGTTGTCTCCCAGGAAGGGACTTCATTTAACCCTCTGGTTTTGCTCTCCCCCCAAGTGGAGCAAAACCAGAGGGTTAAATGTGGGGAGTGAAGTGCCTCAGGGGACATTTCACCTCTTCCTTTCTGCTGCCCCATTTTCCATTTAAAGGGGAGCTGCAAGACAGCTGAGCCAGTGGAGAGAGACTGAACAGCTCCAAAGAGCTGAACTGAACAGGCCAAGGTTTTGTAAATATTCAGGGAGCACATCTTCCGTGAACATCACTTCCCAAGCCCTGAACTGGCTCAAGTTTGGCTAGAATTTTGGCTCATGAGCTGGTTCGTGCCCATCCCTCTCTTGTATGTGCATGTGTGCATAAAGAGCCATCAACTCACAGCTGACTTCTGGTGACTCCATAGGGTTTTCAAGGCAAGTGAGGAGCAGAGGTGGTTTGCCATTGCCTTCCTCTGCAAAGTCTTCCTTGGTGGTCTCCCATCCGAGTACTGACTCTGCTTAGCTTCTGAGATCTGATGAGATCAGGCTATACAATACCATTCCATATCTCTGCCTTCTTATATACACTGAAGCTAATGGACATTTCTTTTTTTCCTCACCTGGTGACATTGCTTTGCTTCTAAAGTGATGTGACATGTGCTGCTGGTGTTTTGTGTGTTTTTTTAACCATTTACCCAACGGTTTTTAGAGAAAAGGTCAATATTTAAACTGGTTACACCACACTAGTTCTTTTGAGATTTTATTTTAATATGTGAATGCATATTAAAAGAAAATTCCAAAAGAGCTAACATGGTATAATGAGTAGAATATCAAACTAGGACTGAAGAGGGCTGGATTCAAATTCCTGTTCAGCCATAAAGCTCACTGAGTGATTTAGAACCAGCCACTGTCTCTCACCCTAGCCTACTTCACAGGATTGTTATGAGGATAAAAGGCAAGCTATGTGTTCTACTCTGAATTCTTTGGAGGAAAGGTCAGACAAAAATGTAACTTAATAATAAAAGATGGTTGGCAGTAGCATTTTTCTCTGTAACTGGGCTGGGACGCTTTCTTAGCAGATAGCTAGATAGGGGCTGAGGACTGGCCACATGGGGGGCAACCTCTTCAATGTTTCCATATTTTGGGTAAAATTAAAACTAGTTTAGATGGTACTTTTATTCAGTAATGAAAGGGTCAGAGCTGATAAAATATAATGGGTAGTCCATAGTCCATGCAGCTTGTCCTTTCTTTGTACAGATTCTGTGGCTCAGCTGTTTAGACACACCCCATCCCGTTACCTGGCTAAATACTGGACCTGAGAACAACAGATACAAAAGAAAGACTCCTATCTGCCCTGCTCACAGTGATAGAAGAGCCATTCATTTTCCCACCCAGGTTCAACAGATGACAGATTAGATGTGTATGCCGCCACCCCGCCACCCCCCGTGTGTGTAGGTGTATTTTTGCTGTGCCTCAGACTAAGACTTTGCCCAACTATCTGTACATGTCTGTAGTCTTGTCACTTTGCTTTACATCTGCTGGGCAGGGAAAACAGCTTTTTCTTGAGGCTATGTATAAATGAAGAACAGATCTTTTCTGGGGCTGCCAACTTTGGGTTAGGAAATGCCTGAAGAGTTGGTGGTGAAGCCTGGGGAGGGCAGGGTTTGAGTAGAGGAGGATGGTATAATGCCATAGAGTCCATCCTCCAAATCAACTATTTTTTCCAGGGCATCTGATTTATGTCATTTGGAGATCAGCTGTAATTCTGGGGGATCTTCAAGCCCCATTTGGAGGTTGGCAACCCTAGTCTCTTTTCTGTTCCTTTGCCTGCTCCTCAGCAAGATACCTCATATGTTGGAGAGAGCAAAGAGTTCTTCATTTTCATCCTTGCTGTCCTTCTTATCTCAGGTTCAGATGGGTCATTGCTCCCAACAGCAGGCGAGGGCTCTCAAGTGGAGTATTCTATTACTTCTCCTGTTCCCATCACAACCACTTAGACGTAGGCCCTAAAACCACTAGACTTTGGATGTGGGTTTTTCTTGGCTAGATAAATAAAACATCAGGGTCTTCAGTGTTCCATTGCTTGGGAAAATCCAGCAGGCAAGGGGGAGAGGATGAACTGATGCTCCATAGTTCTAGGCCACTTCACTATAACCCTGCTTAAAATTTGCTGTGTGACTTTTATGATGTTAAGCCCCAGAAGACTGATTCCACCACAGTTCATCTCTTTTGTACAGGCTCAGCTTGTCCCAAAATGTTCATCAATACATAACAAATCTTCAGACATTACCATTTCACCCATACATTAAGAATCTACAGCTGTGCCTTGATTATAAGTCCCATGTCTAGAACAGGTAGCAGAGGCATTCAAGGTGGTTTACAACACACACAATAGAGAACAACAACAACTTTATAAAGCCACAAGAACCCTAACTTTGCAGTTTGCTTTAGAGTAGGGACTGTTGTGGGGGGGGGGGCTGTAGATAAAAGATACTATGCTATCTCACAAAATGCCAACTTTCAGATTGCATTTTTCTCCTTTGGCATAAGTGGTTTTACTAGAATATATTCATCAGACACATGTGATATATGCAGGTCCAGAGACACGAAGGGCATTTGAGGGCAATGTCCCCATGGATGACTCCTGCCCTAGCTGAGAGGGAGGCAGACCCACCCACCCACCCCTGGTACATGCAGTGTTCCTTCCCCTGCCTGTCGCGGCCCCGCCAGCACTTTCGGTGGTAGCGGTGGCTGCTGCTTCACCCAGTCCTGTGCCTCTCCATCCAGCGGCTAGATGTGCGAGCATGGGCAGCCAGCCAAAGTGCCTCCAACGCCGTCACACTTGCTCTTTCCAGCCACCTCTGCTCACCTCTCCAGCTTGGATAACAGGCCAGCAGGAAAACCATCAGGACTGGCAGCTGGAATGAGGGGTGGGGTGGAGAAAATAAATATATATTTTTTAATTATAAGATGCGTCTGGGGTTTCCAAAATGACCCCAGCCACAGTCAGGGAAGCTTCAATCTCATTTTCATTGCATAAAAGAAAATAAAAAGGTCCTGATGACCTTTTGCAGGCGTTGCAAGCTGTGGCTGGTTGGCTCAGACTGAGTCGGCTGAAATTAAACCCAGCAAAGACGGAGGTCCTGGGCCTGTGCCAGGCCGGCCGAGAGTTGGGGCTCCCTCTCCTGTCCTTCGGTGGGGTACCATTGGTGCCTGTACGGGAGGTTAGGAGTTTAGGTGTGCTCCTGGACTCCTCATTAACAATGGAGGCCCAGGTGGCAGCCACTGCCAAGTCAGCCTTTTATCATCTGTGGCTGGCCCGGCAGTTGGTCCCCTACCTCGACCACGAAGATCTGGCCACTGTGATCCATGTGACCGTCACCTCGAGGCTGGACTACTGTAACGCTCTCTACTTGGGGCTGCCTCTGTCGCAAATCCGGAAGCTGCAGCTAGTGCAGAATGCTGCAGCCAGGCTGTTGATGGGCCTCTCCAGGTGAGACCACATCCGGCCTGTGCTACAAGCATTGCACTGGCTGCCAATAGCATACCAGATTCGCTTCAAAGTGCTGGTGCTTACCTTTAAAGCCCTGAATGGCCAGGGTCCGGCTTATCTAAGGGACCGCCTCTTCCCATATGTACCCCCAAGAGCACTGCAATCAGGGAATAGTCATTGCCTGGAAGTACCAGGCCCTCAAAGTGTGAAGCTTGCCCAAACCAAGGCTAGGGCGTTCTCAGCGGCGGCTCCCACCTGGTGGAATGGGCTCCCGGAGGAGATCCAGGCCCTGCGGGACCTAGTGCAGTTCCGCAGGGCCTGCAAGACGGAGCTCTTCCGCCAGGCCTTTGAGGAGGAGCCACCACCGCTATCATTCCGTCATTGAGAGTCTATCATTCTTCTGCCCCATTATCTGGAGAGATAGATGCCGCCCGTGAGTTGGGATATACTACTCCTGGTGCCCATGCAATTAAGAAATTCGCTGCCAATGTGGGATATCATGCATCTTGGCTTTATATGAATTTTACTGTTGTACTGAATTTTTTTTAATTGTATGTAATATTGTTTATTGATTTTAGTTCTGAATTTCAGCTTGGCTGCTTGTTAGCTGCCCTGAGCTACTGGATAGGGCGGGGTATAAATCTCTAAATAAATAAATAAATAAATAAATAAATAAATAAAATTGCAAAATGCAAAAGAGAGAGAGTTGGAGAGTTGAGTCTCTCCAACTGAGCAAGAACCTATGGGGGGGAAAGGGGAGTGGGGAGCACTACACTCATTCACCTTGACCTCACCTTGCCAATCATCAGGTCACTGGGTGACATCACAAGTGACTTCACCATGTCAGGGGCACGTGCCCCTGCCCCCGCCACTAAGAATTTCCTGACTATGGGGCTGGATGTATGCACCCCTATATGTAAAGCCAACAAAATTCAAATTCAAACATAGGATCCCTTGCTACCACTATAGTAAAACATAGGATCTAGACCACAAGGCTAATTGTGATAATCATTGCTAAATCTGTGCTGTGTACAGAGATGAGTGCCTGATTTTCAGTGCATAATTGTAGATCTACTGTCCACCCTTTCATGTAGCTCCTTTAAGGAAAAGTATTTCGGTGGTGGTGAATACAGTGTGTGCTGAGCCCTCCAGATTTCTATCAGTTCAAAGAACATTTGTCAGTGAGGCAGTTCAAGTTTGTTGTTACAGTTCTGACATCATCCAGAAAAGGATGCAACTGCATCAAGCATTTGCCCGTCTCTTTCCTCTGCTCAGTCCACATTTGTGTTGCTTGCTTTGGGGAAGGGGGGCTCTAGGTCTGGGTTTGCCTATCAAAGCAGCAAGTTTGCCACCCCCTAGGTGATCTGCTGTAAATAGCAGTATAAAAACTTAGAGCCGTGAGGAGGGGGAGAGGCTGGGGGCATGCAACTGGACAGGGTGTGCATTCTCTGCCATCCAGTTGTTTCCTTATGCCAGAGGAACAAAGATGCCTCAGGGTTCAAGACAGCAAGGAAGCATCTTCCAAGTGTTAAGACTCTCTTCTGAAAGAAGGCCATTGGAGACTGTGCTCTACTTCTCCATCAAGAAGCTTTACTTTAATGTACAAGTACATTAAAAGCACCCCCCAAGAGTGGATGAACCCAAGAGTGCTGGTGAAATGTTAGCTTGTTAAAATGTCTGAACTGAATTCCACCTGCCCCTGAGCTCATTCCAGCAGTCCCGTCGCAGCCAGCCAGCCACTCAGCCTTCCCACACTATAGACCAGAAACCAGACCTCATTCTGAAGCTTTGGCTTGGATACAAAGTTTTGTTTTGGATGCATGTGCTCACAGAGCATGTCCTCATTTAGCCACAGAACAGGAAGCTGGATGATCCATTTTATCTGATGCTGTTGAAAAATCCATGTGGTGCACTGCATCTCCCAGTCAGAGTTTCTTGCTATAAATGAGATGTAGCCACAGCCAGGTCCGTGGGTTTGGCAGCCTGCCCAGGAGCGGTCTAAATCTCATTCTGCAGTTTGAGGCTTGCAGACAGCTATTTAACACAAAGAGCCAAGCTGTTATCTTTTCCCTTAGGGCTACCATCCCTTTCACTTCTCAAATGCCAAATTATAGTCTACATTTAATTTCAATGCCAGGGGGAGATTCATGTCAGGGGAGGGCAGCTTCGTTTAAAATTGGCTACATTAGATTAACAGTGATAAAGTTTGGGGTGGGGAGGGTTATGGCAGAGAAATAAAGACAGAAACAACTTCCTGTTTAAGCTGTCTAATGCCCAGAAGACCCATCAACCGGCTCCTCTCACTTTTACCTTTCTTTGCAAAGAAAAGGTGAGGATGGGGAGACAATTTTCTTGATGCGCGAGGTGATGGTCTGGCTGCCCAATCACATTTTCAAAAAGTACAATGTCTTGACTAATGGAGGGTGTTACTAGAAGTACCACACAGTGGAGAAGTTAAACACCTTGAAATCCCATAGATTTTAGTAGGACAGCTAAGCACATACTCTTTCTTACTAAAATCAATGAGACATAAATGTATATGTTCACTGGATTCCATCTGTACTCTTAAAAAAACTGTATTTATCAAAGTTAATGTGGCTACCTTGCACCTAATGACATTCTGGAGCTGTGGTGTATGTTCTCTGGAATGGTGATACATGCTGAAAGATGGGTTGTCTAAGAGCCCTAATAGCTGTTAGAGCTTTCTGTGTTTAGGTTCAGCACTGCAGAGTACAACCAGTTTGGGAAGCCCCTTGTATTCCTGGGGCACCTGTGTAAGACTAACAGGAACTCCACTGATTCTACAGACTGTACCAGTTTGGCAGTGATCTCAGCTGTGTAGATTGGCAGAAGGAGCAGTACAGGCTACAAACAAAGGGTTTTCCCTTAATGGATCTCCAGACAACTCTCGTTGAACTGGGTGCTCAATAAAGAAGTGCTTGGCCAAGCAGTGATAATTTCTTAAATTGCTTGACTGAGACAAGTCAGTGTTTCACATCTAGTGCACAATTTTTTCCTTCCTTTCCCATATGCGTACAGGTGTTAATGCTGCACAGGTTCAGACTGAATTCACACATATCACTTTAAGAGCTTTTAAGCCTCTCTCTCATTATTGGTGTGCACATATGGAAAACAGAAAGGAAGGTTTAAATTCATTTTAATCGGGTTTCTGAATCAACCAATGGTCATCAGGAAGGTTGATTTACAAGTGCATTACAACCTTCCTGCGCTTTATAGTGTATGTGCAATTTTGGCCATTGTGTTGTATGTATCCTGCCTTAGGCTTTCCTCCAACTTAAATTGTTCTTCCTTCAGTGGAAAAGCTACTTAAGTTGGAGGAAGTCTTCAAAAATTGCTTAGGAGATGGATGAATACACGCCTGTTTCCCCAACCTCTCAGGCATCACACATACTGCCAGAATTCTTGTATTTGTTCTCCCTGAGAGGGGGGAAGAGAAGAAGCCTTTTGGAAAGGCCTTTTGTTTTTGTTTATTTATCCGTTTGTATCTCCCTATTTCACCTAGGGTTGCCAGGTAGGGTTGCCAGCCCCCAGGTCTGGGCGGGGGTTCCCCCGCTTCTGGGGGCTTCAATCCACCCTGACCAGCTGGCTGGCAGGGGAAGCCCTGCCCCCATCCCCCGCCCCCAAGAGTGACCACCCACTCAGCCACCCCTCTCCCTCCCCTCCTGCCTAATTTAAAGGGCTTCAGCTAATCGGCAGGGGCCATGTGACCTGTCAACCAGCTGGAGGGCCCTTTAAATCTAGCAGGAGGGAGGGAGAGATTTCGGTAAAGCATTTGACAAAGTTTCTCATGATATCCTTGAGAATAAGCTGGTTAAGTGTGGGCTGGGTGGTGCAACCGTTGGATGGATCCATGTTTGGTTGGAAAATTGTACCCAACGAGTGCTCATAAATGGCTCTGCATCTACATGGAGGGAAGTGGAGTGCCACAGGGCTCAGTCCTAGGCCTGGTGTTGTTCAGTGTTTTTATAAATGATCTGGAGGAAGACATAGAGGGGATAATTATCAGATTTGCAGATGACACGAAGCTGTGTGGGATTGCTAATTTTGAAGAAGACAAAGTCAGGATTCAAAATGATCTAGATAGGCTGGAACAGTGGGCTGAGACAAATAAAATGAATCTCAATAGAGATAAGTGCAAAGTCCTACACTTAGGTACATAAAAACAAAGGCACAGATATTGAATGGGAGGGACTTGGCTTGACAGCAGCACATGTGAAAGGGATTTAGGTGTTCTGGTTGATCAGAAGCTAAACATGAGGCTGCAGTGCGATGTGACTGCGAAGAAAGCTAATGCAATCTTAGGATGCATGAACAGAAGCATTGTGTCCAGATCACGAGAGGTGGTAGTTCCCCTCTATTCTGCTATGGTCAGGCCTCACCTGGAGTACTGTGTCCAGTTTTGGGCACCACATTTTAGGAAGGATGTTGACAAGTTCGAATGTGTCCAGAAGAAGGCAACCAGGATGGTGAGAGGGTTGGAATCCAAGTCTTATGAGGAAAGGCTGAAAGAGTTGGGTATGTTTAGCCTAGGAAAGAGAAAACTTAGAGGGGACGTGACTGCAGTCTTCAAGTATCTGAAGGGCTGTCATGTAGAAGCTGGAGCAGATCTATTCTCTCTTGCTCCGGATTGCAAGACTACATCTAATGGGTGGAAATTACAAGGGCATCGTTACCGGCTAAATATCAGGAGAAACTTCCTAACTGTAAGAGTGGCTGAGCAGTGGAACAGACTGCCTCGGGAGGTGGTGGATGCTCTTCGCTGGATGTTTTCAAGCGGAGGCTGGACAACCATCTTTCGCGTATGTTGTAGGGCTATCTTTCGGCTATGCTCCTGCAGAGTGCAGGGGGTTGGACCAGATGACCTGCAAGGTCCCTTCCAACTCTAACATTCTATGATTCTATGACAGGAGCAATTGTGGGCCACAATGCTTGGCTTGCAAAAAGATGCTTTAAAGGGTCTTTTTGCAAGTCGACTGTGCAGCCTGCAACCAGGGCCGGCCCCAGGTGTCTGGGTGCCCTAGGCAGGCCACCTTGTGGCGTCCACCCCACCGACAATGCCTCCCGGTGGGGCCTGGGGATCGGGGGGGGAGGCAGTGGTGGTTGCCCGAGCGGCGAGACAGTGCCCGGAGGAAGAGCACAGCTCCCCGGGCCTCCGCCGCCGCCAGTGTCCTACAGGACATGGGGTGAGGAGGAGGAGCCAATGACAGGGCACCGATGACGGGGCGTGCCAGCCCGCTCACCTCCCCCCTGGCCCGAGCCAGTGTCCGTGGGTGGGGGGGCTGGAAGCAGGACACGCTCCCCCTGGGTGGCAGCGGCAGAAACCGTGGGGGCAGCAGTGCCCGGGAAGAGGAGGAGGAGGAGAGCCCCTGGGCAGAGGGACCGGCCATTAGTGCAGGACGGGGGAGGGAGGGAGAAAAAGGGACAACAACAGGCCCTCTGCTTCTCTGGAGATGGATCCCCCTCTCCCCCCGAAGAGCCACCCGGGATGCCCCCTCCCCCACCCTCCCTGCCCCCCGCAAGCGACTCACCTCTGGCTGCTGCTCCACATGGCTAGGCTAAACCACGTGGTTAAGCTAAACCGCTCCCCTTCTCTCCCAGCGCCGGCTTGCCTGGGTGCTCCACAGCTGCGAGGTGCCCAGGCAAGCCAGGGAAGAGGTGGGGGTTTTAAACCCCACCCCTTCCCTCCCAACGCCGGCTTCCTGAGGGGGGAGGGCAGGCAAGCTCTGCCACCTCCTCCTACGCCCTGCCAGGGTGCTCTTCACTGGCGGTGGTGGGGAGGTGACGGTGACGGGGGGCTTTTTGCGGGGGGGGGCGAGGCACAGTTTGGCACCCCTGTGGCTGGTGCGCTCTAGGTGAGCGCCTAGCTCACCTAGCGGGCGAGCTGGCCCTGCCTGCAACTGCCCCTCTCCCTCACTCCTGCTAGATTTAAAGGGACCTCCAGCTGGAAGGCAGGCCATGTGGTCCCTGCCAATCAGCTGAAGCCCTTTAAATTGAACAGAAGAGGAGGGAGAGGAGTGGCCAGGACACCCCCCAAATCTCCCAACCGGAGCAATGAGGGGACCTGGCAACCTTATTGCCAGGTTCCCCCCCATCCATCAGTGGGGGATGGGGGATAGTGTTGCCAGATCCAGGTTGGGAAACTCCTGAAGATTTGGGGTTGGAGCCTGGGGAGGACAGAAACCTCAGGAGAGTATAATGTCATATAGTCCACCCTCCAAAGCAGCCATTTTCTCCAGGGGAACTGACCTCTGTAGACTGAAGATCAATTGTAATTCTGGGAGATTTCCAAGCCCCACCTGCAGGTTGGCAACCCTATTCTATAAACACAGTAGGACATCCTTCTGGCCAAATGTGATAGGTCCGTACAGTTAAAATGCTTAATGCACCTAAACTGGAACTTAGTCATCAGATCTTTCCCATTTGACTGTGTTTTTATAATTCAGGTAGAAGTTTGTAATACCACTACATCAAATTTTGGTAACTTTTCAAAAACCTGTTCCTATCAAAAGCTGGCCAGAATTTCTCTCTTACTGTACATATCATGTGTATAATGAGCTCTCACCAGCCCTTCAACACTAACTGTCATTGTTACAAGAAATAGTGCAAGCTGAAAATGTCTGGGGTCATGCGAGAAGGGCTCATCTAAAGCAGAGAAGAACCAAGAGAAGCATTTTTAACTTCTCCTTTTGCATAAGCATGTTAGATGTCTGCAAAATGAAGACACATACTGCCAGATGAGGGTTTATTAGCTAGATTATTATGTAAATTTATTTTGTGTGTATGCAAGAAAATATTTTAAAACAGTATGTTAATTTGAAAAGGGACCCTGTTAAATAGAGCTTCTGCCTGGAATACTAAGCAGTTACTGTCAAGATGCATAATGTAATTCCGTGACATTTTGTGGTTGGCTCCACCTCTGTGGCAGCCATTTTGTGGTTACCCACCATCCTCTGTCAGAATTCCAGATGTGCCTGCAGGCTGAAAAAGTTGGGGACCCCTGCATTAACATGACACATTAAACAATGAATAAATTACACAGTAGGGTCATACTTACAGCGATAGACAGTATGTACTATACAGAGGAATATAGTCCACAGTCCACATCATGTCATTGAAGCATCTTTCTGAACCACTTCATTACTGTACAGCCCTACTACATTTGTTTAAAAAAACACCTCCTGAATCATTCAGTTTTACATATTTTGTGAAAAACCAGGAGACGGGAGCTTTCCTAACCTCCTCAGGCGGGCCATTCTATCAGGTGGGGGCCATAACAGAGGATGTACTTGAACAGGCAGTTGTTGATTTTGCCCATTTGCAGTAAGCCACCCTGCTCAATGAGTGAAGCTGTTGTGGCAGAGAATAGGGGGAAAGGCAGGCACAGGCCCGTAACTACAGTGGCTTACTGGCAAGGCCCCTCGACTTCCCACCCAGTGGCAGGTGCAGGGAAGGAGTCGGGTATTCCTGCGCAGCTGTTTGGTGTGACGGGCCAGCTACGGTGGCTGCACGGAGCCAGACGGCACCTATTTCCCTCAGCCACTTAATTAAATTACCTTTAATTCAATTAGCTTTGAGAAACCCCTGACTTAAACCCTGGCCGTGGGCCTGGGCAGGCATGCAGATATGAGGGACGAAGGCCATGTAGGGCTTTGTATATGATAGCCAATACCTTGCAATGAGCCTTGCAATGAGCCTGGTAACTGATGGGCAGCCATCGGAGTGACTGCAGAATGTGAATAATACATATGTTCCACCTAAGCTTCTGACAATAACTAAGCTGTAGTGTTCTGCACCAACTCTCTGAGTTGACCTTGAGGGGAGACCTATGCAGAGTGCATTATAGTAGTCTAGTCTTGATGTTACCATGGTGTGGATCCAGGTTGACAGCCTGGCCCTGTCAATGTAGGGTGCCATCTTTTGAGCTAGACTGAGTAGGAAGAAAGCATTTTTTGCAGCTGCATTAACTTGGTTCTTCCGAAGTAATGCTGGCTCCAGTATAAACCCTAGGCTGTTAACTGAGTCACCAAGGATCAGCTGAACTCTACTGAAAATGGGGAGCCTTTAGATCATGAAAATGATGGGGCAAAATATTAACTCTTTGTTCAGTAGCACCACACTCCTAGTATGATTGAGTCAGGGCGTAGCTGCTATCTCTAATCATGTATCTCTCACCATCATGTCTATTTTGGCCCTTGTTTTATTTAATATCCATGGGTATATTACTTTGATTGGCAAACGTTCTTTGACTATGCCTAAGAACACCACTCCCTTGCAACTGCAAGTAACTAAATAAGAAAATTATGGGAGATCTAGACAAGGATCTCCTGTGTACTGTCTAGTTTGACTTTTTTTATTTGGGAGAGTAATTCCTAATAAACTTTAAGTGGGGCATAATTCTGATTACAAACTCAATATATACCATGAGATGGCAACCAATATAAACAGACCCTTCTTTAAAGTTACTAATGAATCATACACTGGTGCTCAATATAACTTATATGATCATTGCTGTTTAAATCAATACAACAAAAACAACAAAGTACAACATAGTCTATTTCTTACAATAACCAATAATAACAAACCGCAGCATGTACTTTGTGAAAGATTTTACAGCTTAGTGAAAGATTTTGCAGCATATACTTTTGCTTAGTACAGCTTGTGAAAGATTCTGATGGGGTCCCGGTTTACTTTCAGCCCGTTTCTTTATCTTTATCAAAGAATCGTCAGACTTTAAGATTACATTAATGGAAGACTTCTGTAATTACTTCTATGGCATTTGAAACAGGAGCAGTATGCTCCTTATTTTTTGCGAGGACCTTAATCCCTTTTTCAATGAAATTTGTATTTTTAAGAGGTTCATTGATGATCTCTTCATTGTGTTCAGGAATTATGAGAGGTTGGAGGAATTCTGTGTGTGGTTGAATGGAATACACAATACCATTAAATTTACAGTTCATTTGGGTAGACAGATGGTCACCTTTTTGGATACTATGGTCTATAGAACCCCCGATAATAAATTGGCTGTACACACATTTAAGAAGTCTACGGATGGGAATATTTATTTGCACTACCAATCTTTTCGTCCACCCCCCATTAGAAACAATATTTCTTATGGCCAATTTTTATGTTTGAAAAGAAATTCTACTTTGGTGCAAGATTTTTGTAGTGATAGTGAGAAGACGGGTGAACAGTTTAAAGAAAGAGGCTATCCAACCCATATTATACACATGGCACAAAGTAGAGTTAATAGGAAGAGCATGTTGGCTAATAAATCTGAAGCAACAAAACAGGAATGCATCACTTGCTCGTTGGAATATTCTAATTATATTTATGGCATTAAGAGAATAATTGAACGTTACTAGCACGTGGTACAGGATATTCCTGGTTGCCAAGGGTAGGGTTTAAAAGGACTAGAAATCTTAAAGATATACCATCAGATTCGATTTCAAATATCCTTCTGAACAGACATATATGCCTAAAGTCCACTTTAAAAGTCCTAACTGGGGCTGAGCTGACTCTGCATAGCTTGCAGGATCTGAAGAGATCATGCTAGGCTTGGACACTCAGGTCAGGGGAAGAGGCAAACGGAGGAGGATTGCCATGGCCTGCCATGGAGCAGAGGTCCATCAGTGGCTATTAGGTCTGGGGCAAATTATGCTCTGCATTCTGGGTGCTTGGAGGGGCTACAGTGGGAGGGCTTCTAGTGTCCCAGCCCCACTGGAGGACCTCCTGATGGCACCCGGCATTTTTGGCCACTGTGTGACACAGAGTGTTGGACTGGATGGGCCACAGGCCTGATCCAACATTGGTTTCTCTCTTATGTCCTCTTATGTCACTCTTGTGCTGCATGTTCAATGGCCTTGGAGATTAAGGAAGTTGTGCATCAAGTGATGGGGTTTAAATATTTTTTGTCTGCATTTTCCAACTGTAATTCCAAACAATGTGTATACTATATTTTGTGTAATTGCAATTTGTTGTATATTGGTAGTACAATCAGATCCATCGAAGTAAGATTTTTGGAACATCGGTCCTGCATTAGGGATCAAAATTTTGAAGCTCCACCTGTGGATCATTTTGTTAGACACAATCATAATCCAGATTCTTTTCGTGTGTTTTTTTGTTTTGTACCATTTCCAGGGAAATATATGTAATGAAGTTGATACTGGTAAATTCTTACTGCAACAGGAAGTGAGGATGAGTCGCAAATTTAATACTTTATCTCCCTATGGTTTGAATCAAAATATAGCTGTTATTTATAATTTGGTGGTTGATTTTGTATTCATGTTTGAAACATTTCTTATTTAAGTTGTATAAGAAGTATAACCTCAGTTCATGATGAACTGTAAGATCTCCCAGCAGAGATCATTTTAGGAATTTGGGAGGACAGCTCTTTAAATTCGGAGTTGTCTTGCCTTTTGATTATTGAAACCATTTGACCAGATTGAATGGCTAAGAAAGTCTGTGTATATGAGAGTTTTTGGATCATGGTAATAAATTTTACTTGAGTAAATGTAAAGAGGGGTGTTTCATCCATTTTTAATTACATTGCTTGTACAATTGTGGTTTAAAAGTTGTAGGTTCTTCTTTAGATGAAGCATCAGCAATACACAGGAAGTTCACAGCTAGCCAATGCGTGAAGCATTGATGGAACTCACTTTCTGTAAAGATGAATACTGATGACCTCATTCGATAAGAAGATTTTGATGAAATTTTGTTCTGTTGAAGAAATGTTTGTGGGACAACATACAAGCATCTTACATCATATTTATAGGCAATATCCTTTGTGAATGCCTAGGTTTTTGTAACACAGCAATTTCTAATGTATATTGTTTTGGTGGACAGAGTTGCTTTTCCATTTAATCTTGTTACTATTGTTCAATGTTTATGAAATTCTTATAAATAGTTTAATAGTTATTATTGTTGTGGCATTTACATTATTCTTACACAGTTGGGTTCTTGTTGTTTTTTGGATCTACCACCAAAGCTATTCAGCTGAGATGTTTACCCATCCATGTACCTACCATCAAAATTGTGATGGGTGGTCAAAGAGGGCCTTTCATATTGTAGCCTCCTGATTCCCTCCCCACAGCTGCTCACCTGGCACCTTCCATTGGTAGCTTTGGGCTTCAGGAAACTGCCTTGTTGTTCACCAAAACTTGTATCTGATTTTTACAGATTTCTATGGATTCCTTTTAAAAAAATAATTATGTTTGCTTCCATGACTGTAAATAGTAGATTACTATTTTCATTAGAACCTCTGTTGAATAAACCTTTGTTGGTCTTATAGGTGCCACTGGATTCTAAATTTGTTTTACGGCTTCAGACCAACATGGCTGACTACCTGGATCTATTATTTTCATTGTTATTTTAGCGGTATCTATTATTTTAGAAGTCCTCCTCTCAGAAACCTTGTGTGTAGTTTTCTTTTGTGGGATACAAATCTTTCAGTTGTTGTTTTTTTCTTTTTGCATAATATGTTTGTCAGCCACCTCGAAAGCACCCTGAAAAGCGGCATGTAAAGGGATGAAAGAAAAGTAATAAGTAAATAAATAGCCAACAGAAGGTTTCTCATGTAAATGATGCCCGAAATGTGCATGTGCATATGTTATTATGTAACCAAAAACATACCTTCATCTCAGCAAGCCTCTTGGCCCTAACAGAACTACTGTGCAGCCACCATTCTGTATATACCTGAGAATGAACGGAGGAAATCAATAACGGCAAATATTTTCTGAAGCTTAATATGTTGTCGAAGGCTTTCACAGCTGAAGTTCATTAGTTGCTGTAGATTTTCCAGGTTGTGTGGCCGTGGTCTTGGCATTGTAGGACCTGACGTTTCGCCAGTACCTGTGACTGGCATCCTCAGAGGTATATTTTCTGAAGCCTTAACATGCAAAAAGGGTTAGTTTAGAGACTGTTGCCAACTCAGGAGGCTAAAATACTTGGTATTCTTTTAAAAAGAAATAGCCATTCTATAACTCTGTTTTGTGAACCACATGACTACTAAATACCCTTGTATCAATATTTCTGCAGAGCGATCTAAGCAAGGTATTTATACATGTCTTTGCCTTCTTTAATAGCCTGTCCCTATGTACGGATTTTGTGGATTCATCATCAAAATGCAATTTGTTACATTTATATCCTGCCTTTCTTTTCTAATGGAACTCATGGCAACATATATATAAAGGTTTGTGGGGTGGGGGGCGGACTCCTATCCAGGTACCGGCATGTACCGTAATACAGCATTTCTCCTGCTTCATGAACTTTCCTCCAAACTTAAGTGACTTTTCCTTCAGCCTAAATGTAATACATGCTAGGGACATGCATCCAGAATGCCCTGAACCAAAAATCCACCCAGAAGATGCTTTCTCAGCTCACCTCCAGGATTTCCAGAACAGCTGAACTTTCTGGAATTTTTCAGGATTATGGAAATGCATTGTGAAGAATTTCATGTGGTTTTCCAGTTTCATGCCTTCCCTGCTTCAACAGGCGCAAGTCTTATTTTCTTTGGTTGTTCTGATTTCATGGGCAATGGGAGGGAGACAGCTCTCCCTTCCAAATTGATTTCTGGGAAATATCAGGGGATTCCTCCCCCCAGCCAATTACAGGATTCCAGACTTGGAGACAAGCCTCTGAGAAGGCATCTGAATAGGAGAGCCAGCCAATTTCCAGCTTTTTAATGCCTGTTCAGATTTACTCTGGACACATGCCACCTGATGACTATGTGCTACATTTGCCAACTCTGTGAATTTTGGGGATGGGGTTTGGGGAGGGGAAAGACTTTAGCAGCAGTATAATGCTACAGAGTCCACCCTCCAAAGCAGCCATTTCCTCCAGGGGAACTGATCTCTGTAGTCTGACATCAGTTGTAATTCTGGGTCATCTCCAGGCCCTACTGGGATGTTCAAAGGAAAACAACAACTGTGATGTGTAACGTCACAAAAGTCTCCACATTGTAATAATGGTATTTTATATTTTTACATCATATATAGGATATTTTGATATTTCAATGCTATTCTGCTTGACAAAGGTGCACACGAAACGAGATAATATGCATAATCCGTTGTGTGGTGGTGTTTGAATTACATTGAGTAAACTGAATTTTGGAACAAGCAACTTTCAGTCTGTGGAGAATTACATTGAGTAAACTGAATTTTGGAACAAGCAACTTTCAGTCTGGAGACTTTTGTGACGTTACACATCACAGTTGTTGTTTTCCTTTCTACTTCCTTCCTGTGATCTCTCTCCTTGATTTGCATCCTACTGGGATGTTGGCAGCCATGCTGTGTGTACATGCCTTCATGCATGGGAGCTGAGCCATCTCAAATGTGCCTGTTTTTTTGTGATGCTTTTGGAGGAGGTGTCCTTTTGATTTGTTTCTGTGTGTTTCTGGGAGGTGATTCTCCAGTCTTGTTATCTATTTTATGCAATTTTGTAAAAGGCAAGGTTTTCTTTCAGTCTTGGGGTGTGTGTGTCCTGATTAGCAGAAAAGGTAGCAAAGCTATTTTTTAGTTTAATAATCAAGTATGGTTTCATAGAGTGTCTTCTGTGCAGGCCCACATGGGACTGTCTGGGGGCGGGCCTGCCACGGAAGAATATATAACTAAGTTCTTCCCCTCCCCTTGTCATGGAGGAGTGGCTGATTTTTCCCGCCCAAAGGTCACATTACAAGAGGGGAGCACTCTTCCCTCAGTCCTCTTTCCACCGCCATGGAGGAACTAGCCAAGACTTAGGCCCACAGTGGGGAAGGAGGGAGGGATGTGTGTCTGCACAGAAGACACTTGATGAACATCAGTTACAAGTAAGTGCAACCATGTTTTCATCTTCGTGTCTTCTGTGCAGTCCCCCATGGGAGATTAGCAAGCTGGTTTACCAAAGGAAGAGGGTGTGGGCCAATTAAACAAATAGTGATTGTAACACTGCTTTTCTCACAGCTGTGTCTCTCCTGGAATCAACATCAATGGCATAGTGCTTGATGAACGTTGGCGATGGCTGTGTTGCTGCTCTGCAGATCTCAGAAATATCAATGGCTCCCCAGAAAGCAGCCGAAGTGGTCTGAGCTCTGGTGGAATGAGCCCTTATAGGGAACAGGCATTCTTGGTTTGCCCTACAATAGGAAGATCTAATGGCAGTGGTGACCCATTAGAAACAGTCTGTGCAGAGACAGCTCTAATCTTGTTCAGACCCTCAAAACACGCAAATAGGTTCTTGTCTTTCCTGAATCTGAATGTATGGTCTAGGTAGAACAATAAAACCCTTCTGATATCTAAAGCATGTATGACCCTTTCTGCAGGGGATTGTGGATCTGGGGAAAATATAGGGAGTGCAATGTCTTGACCCAAACAAAATTAAGAGACCATTTTAGGCATGAACTCCAAACTCGGGTGCAATACAACTTTGTCTTCATGCACCCTGAGAAAGGGCGGGTCACATCTTAGAGCTCTTAGCTCTCCCACACTACGTGCAGAAGTGATGGCAACAAGGAATACCATTTTGTAAGACAGAATGGAAAAATCACAGGAGGCTAATGGTTCTAAAGGTATTAATTGAGACAAAACCAGAGACAGGCTCTGAACTGGTAGGGGAGTTTTAACTGGAGGATGCAAATTAATTAACTTTTTGAGAAATCTTTTTGACAATGGGTTTAAAAAAATTGTCTCACCACCAACACAGATGTAAAAGGCTGACAAGGCAGCTAAATGAACCCTTATAGAGGAGGGAGATAAGCGGGCATCAAGGAGGGAAAGGAGATAATCAAAGATTTCTGCCAACAGGCAGGATTCAGTTAGATTCTCTCCATGGCCCAAAGGACAAAACAATTCCATTTGGCATTATAAAATCTCCAAATGGTCAGTTTGCAGAAGAGCAGAACCTGGGTGGCACAATCAGAGTAACGATCTACAGTGAAACGTATCAAGTATGGTGACATATGTCTCCTATGGTTAATAGATCCTGTGCAATAGGCAGAGGGATCCTCCTGCCCTTGGAAAGATTTCACAGAGCCAATCTGTTGTTAGCATCAAGCCCTTAGATTTTTTCTTGCCCTTTCTCGCTAGTGGTTCAGATGCCACCCTGAGGCTTTGGGTCGAGGTTTCTGAACAGGGCCTCAAAATGATTGTCTGGGACTGACTCAGTTGTCAAAGTAGTGGCCTGTTTAGAAGGGGAATCGTGTTTTGGAACCCCATGAGACTTTTCCCAGAGGGCAGCTTTCAACTGTAGACCCATTCTTGTCTGGCCTTAGGGGGTAAATACAGCGCAGGAGGCCTTACAGGTGGCCGGATTATGCCCTTCACCTAGACACATTAGGCATTGAGTGTGGTCATCATTGGTAGCCGTTTTGATGCCACAATCAAGGCACTTTTTAAATAAAGCCATTTTTAGAGTAAAAGGTGAAAGAAAAAATGTAAGTCTGAAAGGAAATATTCTCCTTACAGTTCTCTTCAACGTTCTGAGGAGAGAGTGAAGCTGTCTCTCATCCTTCTTCCATGGTGGCAGAAAAAGGACTGATGGAAGAGTGCTCCCCCATCACATGACCTTTGGTTAGGAAAAATCAGCCACTCCTCAGTGACAAGGGGAGGGGGAGCACTTAGTCATAAATTCTAGAAGCTGTTAGGAACTTCTCCGCAGCATGCCTGCCCCCAGGCAGTCCCATGTGGGCCTGCACAGAAGACTTGAAGATGAACTTTAAGGTTCTGTAAAGAATGCAGACAACAACAAGAATAGGCTTTTATGCACCACTTTTCTCTACCCTAATGAGTCTCAAAGTGGCTTACAATTGCCCTCCCTTCCTCTCCCCACAACACACACCTTGTGAGGTACATGGTGCTGAGAGTTCTGAGAACTGTGAGTGGCCCAAGGTCACCCAGCAGGCTTCATGTGGAGAAGTGGGGAATCAAACCCACTTCTCTAGATTAAAGCCCAGTGTTCTTAGCCACCATACCATAATGATGCTGTGGTCAGTAAAAAAAGTTTTTTAAAAAGCCAGTTTCCAGGAAAGCCACAATTTCTTCATAGGATAACATTGAAAGAGAGAGTGATGGTAGCAGCCTTCTTCAGGGTTCTATAAAATTTGACCCTTTGCCCAATTAACTTGAAACTTGGTGAAACTTTAGGGTACAGGGGAGACTATCTGCAGTGGAAATTTGGAGATATTAGGTTTAAAAACAGCCACCCCAGACCCCTGAATTGATCACCCCATAAAAAGAATGGTTGTGGAATTTCAAGTTCCAATAAAGGAGCCTGGAACAGCATACCAAAACAGCAACAACCCTCCTAGAAATTTGGAATAATGGAAACAGAACCCTTCTTTAATCCCAGATTGAAAAATAAAACAATTTTTGTTTTCCCAGTGCATACCCCTAATACATGCTGCTTACTGACTAGACCAGAGCTGTAGTAAGTATTGCTGTGTTATGTGCTTTCTAAAAGCAAGTCTTACCTACTATGCCAATGTTTGTGTTTGCGTGTAAGATACTTTTAAATACTCATATATTCAAATAAGTGGCAGTCCTATTGGGATTGTATAAGAGGTATGCATGCATGGTGGTGCACACTGGGAAGCAAAACCGGATCTGGAAAGGGCCCTCCCCCAAGTTCCACTGTAAAAGCCGGCTCTCTTATCATAGCAGATGCTAACTTGCCCCACACAGGGTCCATTCAGCTAGCTCACTTGCTGCTACCATGGCTCATTCACCCCACACAGTGCAGCTGAATACAGGACAGCTCATCTGCCACACATGGAGCAAAGGCTGTTGACTCATAACAGTGGCAGGTGCAGGGCTACAATTGCTCTTGAATGGGGAGAGGGCCACCACACACTTGGGGCTGGGGTAGCATGAGGCAGTCGCCCAGGATTTTTCCTGGAGCCTTAATGGTCAATCCACCCATGCATGCATTCACACATGCTGTGTTTGCATGTACTGTTTTGCTAAATCCCCTGGAATCCTTCCTACATAATCACCACTCCTCTATTTTCATTGGATTCATGTCCAGGTCAGATAAAATATTCATAGTTTTTTTCATAATAGGTGCCTGAAGGGTAATTTTCTGCAGTCTTTCTCCCCCTCCCCCGCTTTTTCTTGTTCCCCCCAACAGCTAACTCAGAAGCACTGGAATTCAATAAGGCAAAGTGTTTTATATCACTAGAAGTCTGGATAATTAATGTTTGCTGTACAAAGGGTAAAAGGTGGACATTAAACTAACTTTTTCCTATATAAGGTGTCAGATTATGCTTATGAGTTCATTCTTCAAATGTAAGCATATAAAGTAGTGGAACATTAGGAGAAACTTCCTTACCGTTAGAGTGGTTTAGCCATAGGGATGGGCATGAATCAGGAAAACATGGTTTGGTTCATGGTTCATGATGTGCCCCGTTCATGAATCATGGGTCACCTCATGAACTGGTTTGGTTTGTGAGCTTCATGGCCCAGTAGAATGGCCCCCCAGTGTGTGAGAGACACCAACCTCACAGGGGATCTCCATCTGACTCTCCTCTATCTGCCCTCCAAGTTTGGTAAGATTGTATTTATGTGGTCCATGTTTGTTGTTGTTCAGTCGCACAGTCGAGTCCGACTCTTTGCGACCCCATGGACCAGATCACGCCAGGCCCTCCTGTCTTCCGCTGTCCGCTGAAGTTTGCTCAATTTCATGTTCGTTGCATCGATGATACTGTCTAACCATCTCATCCTTTGCCGTCCCCTTCTTCTTTGACCTTCAATCAGCCCCCTAAAGAAAATGCCACCAAGAAAGTGCTTTCTGAGGATAAAGCAGGTAGAGAAAGAAGTACTTTCCTCCCTATCTCACAATACAAGAACTTGTGGGCACTCAATGAAATTGCTGAGCAGTCAAGTTAGAATGGATAAAAGGAAGTACTTCTTCACCCAAAGAGTGATTAGCACATGGGATTCACTGCCACAGGTGGCAGCGGTTACAAGCATGGACGGCTTCAAGAGGGAATTAGATAAACATATGGAGCAGAGGTCCATCAGTGGCTATTAGCCATAAGGTATAGATAGGTGCTCTTGGTCTGGGGCAAGTGATGCTCTGTATTCTTGGTCTTTGGGGAGGGCAACAGTGGGAGGGCTTCTAGTGTCCTGGCCCTACCGGTGGACCTCCTGATGGCACCTGGTATTTTTGGCCACTGTGTGACAGAATGTTGGACTGGATGGGCTATTGGCCTGATCCAACATTGGCTTTTCTTATGTTGTTGTTGTTGTTATTAATTTAATTTAT
Source organism: Gekko gecko (assembly GCA_029375565.1). NCBI lineage: Eukaryota > Metazoa > Chordata > Lepidosauria > Squamata > Gekkonidae > Gekko > Gekko gecko. The sequence continues at coordinate 100,478,026 of JAPDNY010000002.1, read as the reverse complement.
ATCCTGCCCTCCCTGCCAAGGCAGGGCAGCTATATAAAATATACAATTAAAACAGAATTAGATAAAAACAGAACAATACAATTTTGAATATTATAAAATATAAAGTGCTAGTTTATGTCAGATGATGGGCTTAGCAGCATCCTCAGACAACAGTCAGCCAATAGCATAGTCTGGGTTAACTAGCTGTTGACAATGTTGGGCCAGGGCTACAATTTCTTGGGTGCAGCTCCCTAATTGAAGGCCTGGTGGAAGAGCGCCGTCCTGCAGGCCCTGCAGAACTGTAAGAGGTCCCGCAGGGCCCTGATGTCCTTCAGGAGCTCATTCCACCAGTGTGGAGCCACCACTGAAAATCCCTGGCCCTAGTCGCAGTCAGCTTGGCTTCTTTAGGGCCCAGTAGGGCCAAGCAGTTTTGGGACCACGATCAGGCAGCCAGTTCAGTGCTTTTAGCAGAGGCCGGATGTGCTCCCACATAGGGAGGCCCAACAATAGCCTGGCTGCTGCATTGTTAAGGAGACATCCAGGAGCACTCCCAAACTCCTAACCTCTGACGCTGGCACCAGTGGCACCCTTGGGTCATTCCAACTCAGCCACAGGACCTCCATTTTCATCAGATTCATCGGATTCAATTTCAGTCGACTCAGTCTAAGCCAACCAGCCACAGCTTTCAACGCCAGATCCCAGTTCTTCCAGGTTAGAGTCAGACTGGCTGCCCAACAACAGATAGAGCAGGGTATCATCCACATATTGGTGACACCCCAGCCCATATCTCCGGGCAATCTGGGTAAGGGGGTGCGTATAGATGTTAAATAACATCGGGAAAAGCACTGCTCCCTGGGGCACTCTGCAAACTAGTGGGTGCCTTTGGGACAATAGTTCCACAATGGCTACCTTCTGTCCCTGACTCTGAAGCAATGAGGTAAGCCACTGCAAGGCAGATCCTTGGATCCCAGTGTCGGCGAGGCAGTGGGTCAGTAGTTGGTGGTCAACCATGTTGAATGCCGCTGACAGTTCCAACAGCACCAACACCACCAAACTGCCCCAATCCAAATGTCTACGAAGATAATCTGTGAGGGTAACCAGTGCCATCTCCATCCCATGGCCTGGTTGGAAGCTGGACTGGAAGGGATCTAATGCGGAGGTGTCATGCAAAAACCCTGCAAATGAATCGCTACCACCCTCTCAATTAATTTGCCGATTCAGCCAGGTCCAGAGATGGTTTTTTGATCAAAGATGTTCTTATGACCAAACTTGCAGGGGATTTCTGTCTGACTCTCCTCTACCTGCTTTCCAAGTTTGGTGTCTCTAGCTTGCACAGGATCCATTCTCTATACACCTGCCAAAATGATAGCCTGACACCAAACTTGAAGGGCATGTAGAGGAGCGTGTGTGGGGGGGTGCTGTGAGTTTGGTGTCTCCAGCTTACAAAGGATATGTTCTATACAGTCCTGAATCTCCTGAACCTACATCTGTCAAAGCGACTGAGGTTCAGAGTTTATAGAATGGATCTTGTGTAAGCTAGAGACATCAAAGTAACAGGGGACCTCCTCCAGATGCTCAACTACATGCCTTCCAAGTTGTTGCTTGGAAGTTTTGTAAACATTTTGATTGAGTGGAGTGTCTTTGAATGTATCCATTCACAAACTGACATGAATCTCCATTAATGTTAAAGTTCATGGAAAATTCATGCCGGGTGTCCTGCCATGTACTTGACTTCACAAACCACAAACAGGGTAAAATCCGTGATGAATTTTGCTTCCTGGTTTGGTTTGTGCCCATGCTTATTTAGCAACAGAACCAATTACTGGGAGGTGTATGTGTGTGGTGGGATGATCTTCTTCACTGCATATTTTCAAGGAGGTAGGATGGCCTAGTTTGGGATGACATGCACTGAGCAGGGAGTTGGAGTTCATGGCCCCTTCCAGAATGATGGAGTGTGGTCACCTGGGTATGTAGTTGTGAACTGACAGTAAATGTTTTTATTTTATGGTCTTGGCTTAAAGGGCTATGCCTGGGGGAACCAAAATTACAAAAGGAATAGTGATTTTTTCAGTAATTGTTAACATGATGTTTTCTCAGTAGGCCTTTGTTATTTCAAAATGGCTTTATTCAAACACCCATCAGAGCTTGGAGGGGGCAACTCCCCTTTCCAGCTGGTGGCAAATAAAGAAAGAACAATTTTGAATCTGAAAGAGACAAAGGGAAGCACACAATCACAGTGTGAGCTGGTTGAAACACCTTGTGGTGCATGATCTCCCTTCTTGGTAATCTGATGTGGGTAGGAGACATACTGTCCTGTGTCTCTTTGTATCCACTTGTGCTCTACTTCTGTGTTTGTAAATAAAACACATACCATGAGTTTCCAGTCCACTGCTGTACCATCCAAAGTGAACCTCTCAAGTAAGTGCTGCCCCTGGAATCTCTCACTCCTTGGAGAACTGGGGTGTGTGTACTAGATTCAGCTATTATTTCACAATTTGCCCCAATCTTTTTAGATAAGTTCCTTGTCTTTATTCCACACAGCGTTCCCAGTGTTGATTTCCAGTACTGAATATCAGCAGGATAAGTATAATTTTGCCTGCCTGGCACTAAGACTGCTTAATACCCATGTAATTCTTGTTTAGTTGGAGAGTTTCTGGGCAGACAGAATAACCAGAGCAAGATCAGCAAGTAAGATTGGGAGGTCACCCCAGAAACCCTTGTGACATCACTGGGTCAATCTCCTATTTCCTTAGATGTCAGCAAGGAAGACATGTTCAGCTTCCTCCCTAAGGTGCTTCTCCTGCCAGGATATGCCTCAAAAAGGTAGGTAGAATGTGTACATGTTCTTATGTATGAGGCAATAGATGGAACAGAGGAGGATAAAGCATGATGGTGTTTAATGGGGCGGGGGGTACTGGAAGGAATCTTGGCCAGGACACACAAAAAACTGGAACTGGCCCTGAACTGAGGATTAGAGATGCTGCAGACAAACATACAGTATGCAACATTTGTAATCACTAATGAGCTAAGCCTCATATCTCCTTGTCTAGAAGTTATATCAGTCCTCTCTAGGAATTGCCAAAAACTCTTGTTGTATCCTTGGGTCTCAATCAGACACAGTACTCCAATTAAGAAGGAAAAATGAAACAGAGAGAATCTCAAATGAAACAATCTTTATTCCTCTAACAAGATACAAAATACAAAGATGAAATTCAAGAGAAAGCAAAAACATAAATAATGTTGCAATACGGTAACACAGTCCTAGTAATACCCTCCTTGGTTGCTGCCTAATTGGGGTAAATGGGGAGTCTAAGAGGAAATTAAGGATAAGTAGAAAAATGTAAGTTACCTTATCCTGAAGAGAAGAGTCTGTTGCACTGAGGTCTGGGGAAGAAAGGAGGAAAGCTGGCTCAGCTTGGATTTTCCAAAATGAAGGAAAAGTCCAGAACTGAAACCAAGTATGATGCTGAGGATCCAAGTGAGGAATAAAGATAATCATTCAGGAAAGAGGGGCAAAGGTCCAGGAAATAGACACAAACATACGTGTCCTGGGGAGGGGGGCAGTCTCATTTGTGACAGTATTGCATTAATTCCAGCTTTTAAAAAAAAATTGTTTTGCATTGTGTGTGTGTGTGTGTGTGCGTGCGTGCATGCGTGCCTGTGCCTGGAAGTCATGGCGACCTCTGGGGGCTCCTACTGGGGCATGGAGGACATTCAGAGAAGTGGCTTGATAGCCTGCCTCTGCCTCCCAGAGGTCTCCCATCCAAATACTTGCCAGGGTCGGCCCTGCCTAGCTTCTGAGATGATATTGGGCTTGCCTGGGCTATCCAGGTCAAGGCATTAATCCCAGCTCTCGAGACCAGTCTCCCATAATGGCTAACAGTATGAGCTGGGAAGTCCCTTGTTCGAATGTTACCTAAGGTGCAAACTTGCTTGATGGCATTAGGCAAACCTCGGTTCTCTCAGATCCCCATGGAAGATAAAAGCTAATAAATAAATAAATAAATAAATAAATAAAAAGATCATCTAACAGTTCATTGATGGTGTAAGGGTTACTGCAATAAGAAAAGTTGAAGTTTTGTTGTTAATGATGGTGTAAGGGTTACTGCAATAAGAAAAGTTGAAGTTTTGTTGTTAATAATGCCACCTATGCAGAATGCTCTACTGCACATAATTTGTGTACTTAATGTGTTCTGACCTTGCTCAGTGACAGGATGACTAGTTGTAGATCTATAAGGGACTAGAAAACTATCAAGTCACAACAGTTGCTTGTGGCAGAGTTAAACATCAGTCTTCCACAGATTAACACTCATGAGGATTGCTGTGTTCGGAGACCAGCCACTGATTCCCTGTTCTGCATGCTGGCACTAAAAGAAGTAAGGCTGGTGAGTACATGGGCCCTGGCTCCCAGTCCCAGATCATGGATTCCTTCTCAGGGAATTGTTTTAATCTGGACTATGGTCCTTTTAATAGTTGATTGTATTGTTTTATTACTTTTAAGATTATAGTGTTTTTAAAAATTACTGCTGTTATCATTACTGCTTTTACCATTTCATATTATTCTATTGCTGGTTGTTCTCTTAGATTTTTATTTTACTGTTTTAGATTTATGTATATGTCTTTATTGTTTTTGCTGATTTAAATGCTTAATTTTTTTATGCTATTACCTATTATTCAAGTAAGAGAAAAGCTGATCTAGAAATACCATAAATAAGTACAAAATGAAACCATGATGTGCCACAAGCAGAGGATGAGGTTCACTTCCCCCAGGTATCAATAGTGCAGATCATGATGGATGATGTGACATTGTTATACAGGTAACTCCCTGTTTTCGGTTGTGAAAAGCTGAACATTTGCCAAGCTTTTTGAAAAAATAAAAATAAAGTGGTTAACAGAAGCATCATTGGGCGGGGGGGGGGACCACCCTGCATTTGCATTGTCTTGTTAGAAACAGTGACCAGCTCTCGCAGCATTTTCCTGCCATTTTTATTGCCTTGCAGAGCCTCTTGTGGGTTCACCTGAATGCAGCAGCAAGGTGAAGTGTTCCAAATGTTGCTGCTCCCTTGCCCAGCTCATGTCTCATCTTTCTAGGGCAATGAAATTAAGTGATTTATAGGCACATGATCCTAAAGACTCCTCTGTGCAGGAGGTGCAGAGATTAACGGCCTCAGACAAACACAGTACATTAAACATGTTTTTAGCAATCAAAGACTATTTATTTAGGCAAACAATAACTCATTATGACTAAATAATATTTTATCTTTGGGAACTTTCATTGCAAATGGATCCTTCTCCTGTTGTCAAAGGACTTGTCAAGACTCATTGCCTGGAAGCCAGAAAGAAATAGTGGGCCAAGAACAGCCCAATGCTAGATGACTCTGAGCCATATATGAAGTTAACTCTGAGAGTTGCAGCACATTTGAACTGACACATATCCAGCACTGAGAGCCAGTTTGGTGTAGTGGTTAGGAGCATGGACTCCAATTTGAGAGAAATGGGTTTGATTCCCCATGCCTCCACATGCAACTGAATGTGTGACCTTGGGTCAGTCACGGCTCTCTCAGAACTGTTCTCTCACAGGCAGTCCTTGAAAGAGCTCTCTCAGCCCCACCTGCCTCACAGGGTGTCTGTTGTGAGGAGGGGAAGGGAAAGGAGATTGTAAGCATCTCTGAGACTCCTGTGGGTAGGTAACAGTGGAATATAAATCCAGTCTCTTCTTCTAAACCACATCCTTTTAGAAAACAGTGTGGAAAATGTCCACATATGGATACATGTATATGTAGATATCATGTATGACTATTTGAACTGCCTATAAATGCTGTGTGTTAGCAGTGGGAAGCCACAGCCAGTCATGGTGAAAAAGGAACATATACAGTTGTCACATGCAATGAGCTCCACCCAATTTTATTGCTTTGGGGTTCTGCAGTTATAGCATGCCCATTACATAAAAATACACACATTACATATTAAACAAAAATTGACTGAAGTAATGTTGTTCTTTTCCATAAATAATACTGTGTTGTACCTGCATTAAAATCTGCTGGAGGCATCAAGAGACAGGCAGAATTAATTGGGTTGCCAGAGCTGTCCAACCAGGGACCACCAGTTCACTATCCCTGGTCCAAATAATGTGGTTGAGGTTATCACATGTATTTCCCTTCTCTAACCCAACAAATGATTACTGCTGGGTAAGAACTATACTTTCTTTCATCAAGCGCCATGATGGAGGACTAGTACCAAAAGGGACCACAGTGGAAAAGGGGGGGGGGAATCAGATGTTATACCATGTGTAATAAACTAATAAACTCTGAATGGATATTAAAATGCAAATACATATTATGTCAGAAATATCACATAACACAAATATATAAGGATATATAGAAAACAATCAAAATATATAAATACATTATTCCCACAACCAATCCTGTAATACACTAATACAATCCATGAATATAAGTCAATAAACTTTCAATAATCCAAAAAATCCAATGTTGTATTGGGTCATTATTCAAAGCCAGAGTCTATAATACAGCGCAATTCCACAACTCAGTCCAGTATGATCCACAGGTTCCACAATTTGAAGGACCCCTGCTTGACATTCGTTTCACAGGACTTCTTCAAGAATCATGAGCTTCCTAAAGGATTTCCTTGAGAATAGAAGCCATTCAGACTTTCAGATTCTCCAAGTTGGTCTAAGTCAGATTCTTCAATTTCTCATCTACAGTTAACAATTCATACATTGATAAAATTGGATACATACAAAATGGTTCAATAAAGAAAGCTCTAAAAGAACACACCTTCCAGAGATATGGAATGATTCCTACTAGAAAACCACTTTTCAAACTTTTCTGAAAGAATCTGAAAGTTTGGAAGTCCCAAGGAAACCCTTTAGGAAGCTCACGATTCTTGAAGAAGTTCTGTGAAATGGATGACAACTGGGTGTTCAATGAATCATGGAATTTGTGGACCATATTGGACTGATTTGTGGAATTGTGCTGTATTATAGACTTAAGCTTTAAATAATGACACACTACTACATTGGATTTTTGCATTCTTGAAAGTTTATTGACTTATATTCATGGATTGTATTTGTGTACTACATGGTTGGTTGTGGGTATTATGGATTCTACAAGTGGAGACCCGCAAGAAACTTGCGGGATGGTCATCCCATTCATCACACCTTTGCTTCCTCCCCTCTACCCTTACCTATCTCACACTCTTTCTCCCTTCTAGGGGTGGAGCCATAGACTCAACCCTCCAAAGCAGCCATTTTATCCAGGGGAACTGATCTCTGTCACCCGGACAACAGTTGTAATGCTGGGTGATCTCCAGCCCTCACCCAGAGGCTGGCAATGGTAGTTCTCATGGAGGAAATGGCTGGTTTGGAGGGTGGAGTCTATGGCATTATACTGGTCTGAAGTTCCTCCCCTCCTCAAACCCCACCATCCCCAGGATCCACCCCTTAAATGTCCAGGAGTTTCCCAATCCAGAGTTGGCAACCCTATTTCCTTCCCACCCAACAGCCAACTTAACCTTTATCTGCCTTTATCTGTCTTCAGCTTTTCGTCTCCACCCCCTCCCCCACAGCTTCTACCAAGGAAAATTATAGTCTTTCTCCGCAGTGGGGACCAAAGCAGCTTACATTATTCTCACCTCCTTTTTATCTGCACAACAACCCTGTGAGGTTGGTTAGGCTGAAAGTATGTGACTGGTCCAAAATCACCCAGTCAGCTTCCACCGCAATATGAGGATCTGAACCTGGGTCTTGCAGACCCTATTCTGAGGCTCTAACTGCTGCATCACTGCTGGCTTTCATAGGGTGGCTGCTGAACAGCAGCAAGCAGCCAGGCCAAGTTGAGTCATGCAAATTAGGTGGTATCAAGTCACCCAGAGGGTGCTGCCTAGGGATGCCAGCCTCCAGGTGGGATCTGGGGATCCCCTGGAATTACTGCTCAGCTCCAGACTACTGAGATAACTTCCCCTGGAGAAAATGGATGCTTTGGAGGGTGGACTCTAGGGCATTGTACCCCACTGAGGTCCCTGTCCTCCCCAGGCTCCATCCCCAAATCTCCAGGAGTTTCCAGACCTGGAGCTGGCAGCCCCACTACCCCCATCCCCTGCCAGTGCCCGTGGGGGGACCTGGCAACCCTAGACTGCTGCCAGGCCTAGGGTTGGCAACCTCCAAGTGGGGCCTGCTGGAGAGTGAACTCCAGAGATCTGTGAACAACAGAGATCTCTCCCTGGATAAAATGGCTTCTTTGGAGGGTGGATTCTGTGGCATGATACCCAGCTGCGGCCTCTCCCTTCCCCAAATCCTGCCCTCCTTGCACTCCACCCCAAAACCTCTAGGAATCCCCCAGCCTGGACCCAAGGCTCCCTCCCTCCCCCTCCCTCCAAGGCCAAAAGAGGCCGGGAAAGAAAGGGCCCTTCCCCCCACCCCCCTTTGACTGACAGAGCCAGTCAGAAGCCTCCTCTCCCCCCCCCCAACGTTCTAATCTCTCACCGTTGATGCCTGGAGTCAGGTCCCTGCAGAGGCCATTTCAAAAGGCTTTGGGGGGGAATTCAACTGTCCCTGAAGGGATTTCCTCACTGTTTGGATTTTTCTACAAACCCAGGAAGTCTACTGACTATGTAGGAAAAGCTGTTGGGGGAGAGTGAGGCCCCTGTTGGAGGGAATAGGTATCCGCACAGAAAAAAAAAAGTCTGGAATTAGAATAAGGATATATAGTTATTGATTTTGCAATACTACGGGATTTGGGGAATGGTTACTAAATCCGTACCTCTAAATTCTATAGGAAACGGGGAAGGGAAAACTAATACAACACAAACTACTGGAATGGGGGAGGGAGACTACCGCCCTAACTGTAAGCCAACTAATGGTTATAGGGAAGGGAAGACTAACAAGGTAACATGATCTGGTTACGTAGGTATATATCCCTGTCACCTAGTAATACAGCACTGTTATTGCTTGTAAAAATTTAACAAAAACTAATAAAGAGTTGCATTAACTGGGGCTTCCGGTCGGAGTAAAATGGCGAATTGACACACTTTGCGAGTTGTGCAGAGTGTACTGCGGCATCTGACGACAGTCTGGGCTCTATTTGGCCCAGCGCAGCACTCTCCAGGCGGGGGAGTGGCAAGCAAGCAGCGAAGCCTGAGGGGGGTTGAGATCGGTGTGGATAAGCTTCGGAGGAAGCTTGTTTACACTTTGATCTCCTTCCGTGAAGAGGGCAGTTGCAAATCAACTCTACAGATGCCAGCCGGGCTGAGAATTCAGCATAAATTCGCCATCTACCGATCTCTTTATCATTTGGATTAACATCGTTTACAGAAGAAGCACCGCGAAACCCCGAGACTACAAGCAAGGTAACAAACAAACGATTAAGCGCTTACCGGTTTAAAGGAGACTGTGATATTGAAACGTACGGATAAGCGTTGAAACCTTTAAGGAACCGCTTGATTTAAAAGTAAAAAGAAAGCTTTCCGTTAGAGAAAAAGGCTGAAAAGAGACTTTGTTTTGCATTCCTGTGGTCAGCCAAGTCTAAACGTTACGTAGTAGAAACGAAACTAACTGTGACTCTGTGATACAGGAAGTGGGCTAGAGTGGAGGTTTTAGAGGCTGCTGTGTTTGAAGCGGATGGACATTTTATTGTGTGACACCACCCTTACCGGAAGTTGGATTACAGAGACGGACAGGTGAACAGGAAGTTTGAAGGGAGCCTACTCTAGCCGGAAAACCATAGAGAAATTGCGCCCGACATTTTTGGGAGGACTAAAACTTAAAATGTTATTTTCAAGCCGAAAAAGCGTTTAAACAAGTTCTAAAGGTGGCGATTTGGCTTGAAGACTGCTAATATAAAGACTGATTAACATTGAAGTGGCCTCCAAGACGGATTTGAGAACAAGACCTAGAGCTGCTTCATCACCCAGCCCAAGAATGACTGCAAAGGAAAAAAAGAGTGGCAAGCAGCTATGGAAGCGATGGAAAAACGGATGACTGAGAATCTTGGAAAACAAATAGAATCACAGTTGCAACAACAATTGGAGCAAATAGAGCAAGTGCAAATTCAAGTACAGAAAAAAAATATGGAAGAATTGAAAGAACTGGTACTTACAGAAGTGTCAGGGATTAAAAAAGATACAGAAGAACTCAAAAAGGAAGTCAAAAGTCTGGTGACAAAATCTGAAGATATGGAACAAAAGGTTAAAAAACCCTGTCAGAAAATGCAAGGCTGGAGACCATGATGGATTACAGGGCTACTCAGAATCACCTGAGATTGAGAGGGATAGAAGAGGAGGAAGATCAAGATCTACGGGCTCTAGTAATTAAGACATTGACAACTTATATAGGGGAAGATGAAGGAGATTTGGATGCAGACTTTGACTTGATTTACAGAGTAAATTCAGCTTATGCTAAAAGAAAGCAATTACCTAGAGATGTAATTGTTCAATTTGTGACAACAAAGATGAAGGAAGACGTTTTCAAGAAACAGTTTACACAACCGTTGGAAATTAATGGAAAGAAAATAATAATTTTGAGAGAAATTCCGAGATCGATTCTACAAGATAGAAAGAAATTCAAGAAATTGACAGACAGGTTAAAAGAAATGAATATTAGGTTCAGATGGGAGATTCCATATGGACTTACATTTATGTACAACTCGGTGAGATCAACTCTTAAATCTGAAGGAGACTTATATAGATTTAAAGCGAGCAATCTGGACGATTTTAAAGATATTTAATTTAACACCATTATGGATTACAAATTTTTATCTTGGAACGTAAACGGACTAAATTCACCAGGTAAAAGAAGACTGGTGAATCATTGGCTGGAAAAACAAAAATGTAACATAATTTGTTTGCAAGAAACACACATAAGAAAACAAGACGATAAATATCTGACTAATAAAAAATTGGGAGAAGAATTTCATTCTTCAGCAGTTAATAAGAAAAAAGGAACAGTGATTTATATTTCAAAAGATTTGGATCCTAAACAAATTTTTTCCGACAAAGAAGGAAGGTATGTTGGCGTGGAAATCTGTATGGATAGAAAAAAGACATTGCTTGTTAATATATATGCACCCAATGGTGCAAAAGAGACTTTTTTTAATGATTTGACTAAAGAGTTGGAATGTTTAAACTATGACCAAATTGTTCTTGCGGGAGACTTTAATGGTACAGTGAACAACACATTGGATAGAAAGTCCAAAGCAAGTGGAGAGACAGTTGGAAAGTTACCAAAAAATTTCTTTCAATTGATGAAGCAAGAGAAATTAGAAGATGTTTGGAGGAAGTGGAATCCTAAGACTAAGGACTACACGTTTTACTCGAATAGACATAATTCCTTTTCTCGAATTGACATGATTTGGATGTCAGAGGAGATGGCGCAAAAAACTTATAAAATACAAATTTTACCGAAAACTAACTCTGATCATAATCCCCTACTTTGGATATCTAAAGCAAAACCTAAACAGTTATTTTGGAGAATTAATGAAGATTTACTGGATCAAAAACAAATTAATGAAATCTTAAAAAAGGAAACGAAAAGTTTTTTTGAACTGAACTTGAATAAAGGCACGGATATACAAGTTGTATGGGATACATACAAAGCAGTAATGAGAGGTATGCTTATCTCTCTGAACTCCAAAGATAAAAAGCAAAAGATCCAGCAACAGAAAGACCTTCATGAAAAAATTCGACAAAAAGAAAAGGAATTAAAAAAAAGACCAGGGAAGAAGAAAATTATTAAAGAGATCCACTTCCTGCAAGATCAGCTGAATGTTCTTTTAAACAGAGAATTATATTGGAATTTAAAAAAATTACAGCAAAAAGCATTTGAGGGTGCAAATAAACCAGGAAAGTTTTTAGCATGGCAATTGAAAAATAGAAAAGAAAGGAACTTTATATCTAAGATTGTTGAAGATGGAAAGGAGGTGATGAGCCTGAATGGTATAAAAAGAGTTTTTTTTAAATACTACGCCAAACTATTCCAAAAGAAAGGAATTGACCAACAGAGAATCAAGAAATATTTGGAGACGATTGAAGTTCCAGACCTGGGAAAACAAATTAAGGAACTATTAAATGGTTTAGTAACGAAAGAAGAAGTGACAATGGCGATAGAAGACGCAAAGTTGGGCAAAGCTCCAGGACCAGATGGCTTTACAGCAAAATTTTATAAGAAATTTAAAGAGGAGCTAACCCCTATTTTAGTACTTCTGTCAAATGAGATAAGACAGACCAAACGGATCCCAGATTCATGGAAAGAAGCAAACATTTCATTGATACCTAAAGAAGGTTTGGATTTGACTCAAGTAAAGAATTATAGACCAATATCGCTATTAAATAATGACTACAAAATATTTGCAAAAATAATTTCAGAGAGACTGAAAAAATATTTGAAAGATACAATAGCGGAAGAACAAGCGGGATTTTTACCAAATAGACAAATTAGAGACAATCTAAGAGTGGTGATAGATGCAATTGAATATTATGACAAGCATCCTGAAAAAGAAGTTGGATTCCTCTTCTTAGATGCGGAAAAAGCTTTTGATAATTTAAATTGGGAGTTTATGCTGCAAGTTATTGAAAAAATGAATATTGGACAGTTCTTTTTAAACATGATTGTGGCAATATATTCAGAACAAAAAGCGGCTTTGAATATAAACAAAGAAAAAACGGACTTCTTCCGAGTCCAAAAGGGAACACGTCAAGGCTGCCCGTTATCCCCGTTGTTGTTATTTGGATATTGGAAATATTATTGACAGCGATAAGAAAAGAGAACAGTATTGAAGGACTTACAGTGAAAGGTTTCGCCTATAAATATAGGGCATTTGCAGATGATGTAATGTTTATGATTCAAGACCCAATTGAGAAAATACCACAACTGATGGAAAAAATTGAAGAATTTGGTTCAATTGCGGGATTTTATGTTAATAAAAGTAAAACCAAAGTGATGTGCAAAAATATGACGAAACAAAGACAAACAGAACTTCAAGAGAAAATTCAATGTGAAGTAGTCACAAAGACTAAATATCTTGGAATTGAGTTAACTATGAAAAATATTGACTTGTTTAAAAACAATTATGAAAAGGTGTGGTACAAGATTCAGCAAGATATGAAGAAATGGGACACTTTGAATTTATCATTGATGGGAAGAATCGCGACTGTAAAAATGAATATTTTACCGCGTTTGATGTTTTTATTTCAGGCTATTCCAATATTGAAACAAAGGAAAGTACTGGATTCGTGGCAGAAAGAATTATCCAAATTTGTATGGGCAGGAAGGAAGCCAAGGATTAAAATGAAAATTTTATGTGATGCAAGAGAGAGAGGAGGCTTACAACTACCAAATTTAAGATTGTATTATGATGCCGTCTGTCTAACATGGTTGCAACAGTGGATTAATTTGGAAAATAAGAAGTTATTGGCACTTGAAGGACATGATAATAAATTCGGATGGCATGCATATTTATGGTATGGAAAAGTAAAAATGGATAAATTTTTTAAACACCACTTTGTAAGACAATCACTGTTCGAGACATGGACGAGATATAGAAAATTCTTCTCAGAAGAAAGACCACTTTGGATTGTACCAGCTGAAGTGATTAATCCATATTCAAGAAATCAAGGGTTAGATTGGCTACCTTATAAAAATCTTTTAAAATTTGAAGGGAAAAATTTTGTGTTAAAAGATAGATTTGATGTTGAATTTGAATATGATTGGTTGAAGTATAGACAGATTTATGATCTATTTAAGACCGATAAAAGAGAACATGGTTTTAGAGAAAAGAATATTGAAATTGAAACTGTATGGCTTGAGAAAGATAAAAAAATGATCTCTAAACTGTACAAGGTGTTATTGAAATGGTATACTGAGGATGAAGTTGTAAAGGAGCAAATGATAAAATGGGCAGTAAATGTTAATAATGAGATATTAATGACATCTTGGGAATACTTGTGGAAAAAATCAATGAAAATTTCAACGTGTGTAAATGTTAAAGAGAATTGCTATAAAATGATGTATAGATGGTATATGACGCCTAAAAAAATTGCTATTATAAATGAAAGTATGTCCAACAAATGTTGGAAATGTAAAAAACATGAGGGGTCTTTTTACCATATGTGGTGGACATGTGATAAAGCAGTAAAGTATTGGACAGAGATCCACAGTGAGATACAAAAAATTTTAAATTGTACTTTTAAGAAAGACCCACAGATGTTATTGTTAGGTCTTAAAATGGAAGAAATAAATGTAGCCAAGAGAACACTACTATGGTACTTGACTACAGCAGCAAGACTGACTTTTGCTCAATGTTGGAAACAAGATAAAGTACCTGAAACATGGGAATGGATTAAAAAGACGTTGTTTTTAGCAGAAATGGACAAATTAACAAGAAAATTAAACAACGAAGAAGATGAAACTTTTTTTGAAGACTGGAAAGACTTTCAAAAATACTTGTTGAAAAATTGGGACATTAAACGTGGTTTGATTTGTTTTGATAGTTATTAAGTGGAAAATGAAATAGAATCAGATTTCTGAATTGTTACCGTTTGTTAGAGAAAATAAGTTTAGAAATAATTGTAACAGAATAAGAGAGATATTAATGGGGTTGGAGCAGTGCGGGAAGCCTTGTTTGGGGGGGGAGAAGGGAAATCAGAAAAATGGATATGTAGGTTGGTTGAAAATGTATGAACATGTGATATATCCAATAATAAATTGTATTTACCAAAAAAAAAAAAAAAGAGTTGCATTAACTAGCTGGATAACAAAAACTGCATTATCAACAATTATCTTGGTTTTAGAGTCTTTTCTTCTTGTATTTCTTTTTTCCTTGGTGTTTCGGAGCGGCTGCTCCTTTCTCTGATTCCGATGTATCTGGAGCACTATTAGGTTTGTAACTGTTGCTTGATGAATCCTGTGAGTAGGATTCTTCTTCATCTTCTTCTTCCTCCTCTTCTGTTTTAGATTTCTTGTCTTCGTTGTGTTGCTTAGGATTAAAGTATCGGTCTACAAACTTCTTTGCCTTAGGAACAGTGTCAGTGTTGAATTTTTTATCTTTAAATTTGAAAGTCAGTCCTTCGGGAAATGACCATCTATAAGGAATTCCTTCCTTCTGAAGAGAGAGAGAGTAAGATCCCTGAAAAGTCTCCTCCGCTTTCTGATTTCAAAGGGGGATATCCTTCAAGATTTTTATCTCCTCATTTTTTATTTTCAAGGGTTTCCCCTGTGTAGATTTCAGCACCAGATCTCTGGTAGACCATCTCGTGAATTTCGAACATATTTCTCCCGGGAGTTTATTTTTTTTTAATAAAGTTTGGATAAGTTCTGTAGGCCCAGTCCATCTCCTTCATTAAGTCTTCCTGTTTGTAATCCATTATTGGAGCCAAAGTCTCTGTTAAGAGAGCCTTCAAATCTTCATTCTTTTCCTCTGGGATCCCTTGGAAGCGTAAAATGTACATGGATCTTTCCAGCTGGAGCTGTATTAACTGAGTTTTATTGGAGGATCTCTCTTTCTCCGCTTCATCCGCTCTTTTATTAATACTCTCAGTCTGTTTTTCCATCTTTTCTAACATCTTTGCAGTCATGGAAGTCCTTTTAGCTGTTTGGGACATTTGCTTCTGCAAATTATCTATTTTAAGGCTGAGGTTAGTCATCTGTTCCATTAGAGGGTGCAATGCGCTCGCCAGTAATGTAGGCATATCTGCTGTTACTTCCTAGTTGTGGGAGGGAGTCGCTGGTTGGCTATTTCCGGTTTGCATTTTTTTTATACAGACCCGCCGTCCGCCCTCTCCCAGCCATAATATCAACAAGAAGTAAGTTTCCCAAAACAAAGTAAACGTTGAGTAAATTTTATCCGCTTCACGTCATTATGCAGTTTTCAATTTTGCTGATATTCTGATGCATTTAGCTTAGTTCAGAAAGTTTTTAAATCCCATTTTAAAACTGCCTTACTTTAAGTGTGGGGGGGGGATTCTTGAGTTCCCTCCCTCCCCCACCACTTTGCACTTTTTTTGTTGTTCAGTCGCACAGTCGAGTCCGACTCTTCACGACCCCATGGACCAGATCATGCCAGGCCCTCCTGTCTTCCGCTGTCCGCTGAAGTTTGCTCAATTTCATGTTCGTTGCATCGATGACACTGTCTAACCATCTCATCCTTTGCCGTCCCCTTCTTCTTTGACCTTCAATCTTTCCCAGCATCAGGGAAAGTGAATCTCCAGTGAATGCTCCCTTCTCATTTGGTGGCCAAAGTATTTGAGCTTCAACTTCAGGATCTGGCCTTCCAGGGAACAGTCCGGATTGATTTCTTTTAGGATTGAATGATTTGATCTCCTTGCAGTCCAAGGGACTCTCAGGAGTCTTCTCCAGCACCATAGTTCAAAAGAATCTATTCTTCGGCGCTCGGCCTTCCTTATAGTCCAACTCTCGCAGCCATACATTACTATGGTGAATACCATTGCTTTGACCATGCAGACTTTTGTTGGCAGGGTGATGTCTCTGCTTTTTATCATGCTGTTTAGGTTTGCCATCACTTTCCTCCCAAGGAGCAGGCGTCTTTTAATTTCATGGCTGCAGTCACCATCTGCAGTGATCTGGGATCCCAGGAACGTGAAGTCTGTCACTACTTCTACGACTTCCCCTTCTATTTGCCAAGGAGTGATGGGGCCAGATGCCATGATCTTAGTTTTTTTGATGTTGAGCTTCAAGCCCACTTTTGCGCTCTCCTCTTTCATCCTGAGCAAGAGGCTCTTTAGGTCCTCTTCACTTTCTGCCATCAGAGTGGTATCATCTGCATATCTGAGGTTATTTTTTTTAGTAAATACAATTTATTATTGGATATATCACATGCTCATACAGTTTAATCATAACAATACATATCCTTTTTTCTTTTTTCCCTTCTCCCCTCTAGCCCAGGCTTCCCGCACTGCTCCAACCCCATTAATATCTCTCTTATTTTGTTACTATTACTTCTAAACTTAATTTCTTTTACTAACGGTAACAATTCCAAGGTCTAATTCTCTTTCCGTTTCTTCTTAATAACTATCAAAACAAATCAAACCACGTTTAATGTCCCAGTTTTTCAACAAATATTTTTGAAAGTCTTTCCAATCTTTAAAAAAGTTTCATCTTCTTCGTTGTTTAGCTTTCTTGTTAACTTGTCCATTTCAGCCAAAAACAACGTCTTTTTAATCCATTCCCATGTTTCAGGTACTCTATCTTGTTTCCAACATTGAGCAAAAGTCAGTCTAGCTGCTGTAGTCAAGTACCATAGTAGTGTTCTCTTGGCTACATTTATTTCTTCCATTTTAAGACCTAACAATAACATCTGTGGGTCTTTCTTAAAAGTACAATTCAAAATTTTTTGTATCTCATTGTGGATCTCTGTCCAATACTTTACTGCTTTGTCACATGTCCACCACATATGGTAAAAAGACCCTTCATGTTTCTTACATTTCCAACATTTGTTAGACATACTTTCATTTATGATAGCAATTTTTTTAGGCGTCATATACCATCTGTACATCATTTTATAACAATTCTCTTTAACATTTACACAAGTTGAAATTTTCATTGACTTTTTCCACAAGTATTCCCAAGATGTCATTAATATCTCTGTATTAACATTAACCGCCCATTTTATCATTTGCTCTTTTACAACTTCATCCTCCATATACCATTTCAATAGAACCTTATACAGTTTAGAAATCATTTTTTTTCCTTTCTCAAGCCATACAGTTTCAATTTCAATATTCTTTCTCTAAAACCATATTCTCTTTTATCGGTCTTAAATAAATCATAAATCTGTCTATACTTCAACCAATCATATTCAAATTCAACATCAAATCTATCTTTTAACACAAAATTTTTCCCTTCAGATTTTAAAAGATTTTTATAAGGTAGCCAGTCTAGTCCTTGGATTCTTGAATATGGATTGATCACTTCAGCTGGTACAATCCAAAGTAGTCTTTCTTCAGAGAAGAATTTTCTATATCTCATCCATGTCTCGAACAGTGATTGTCTTACAAAGTGGTGTTTAAAAAATTTATCCATTTTTACTTTTCCATACCATAAATATGCATGCCATCCGAATTTGTTATCATGCCCTTCCAGGGCCAATAACTTCTTGTTTTCCAGATTGATCCACTGTTCCAACCATGTTAAACAGACGGCATCATAATACAATCTTAGATTTGGTAGTTGTAGGCCTCCTCTTTCTTTCGCATCACATAAAATTTTCATTTTAATCCTTGGCTTTCTTCCTGCCCATACAAATTTGGATAATTCTTTCTGCCACGAATCCAGTATTTTCCTTTGTTTTAGTATTGGAATAGTCTGAAACAGAAACATCAAACGCGGCAAGATATTCATTTTTACAGTCGCGATTCTTCCCATCAATGATAAATTCAAAGTATCCCATTTCTTCATATCTTGCTGAATCTTGTGCCACACCTTTTCATAATTGTTTTTAAACAAGTCAATATTTTTCATGGTTAATTCAATTCCAAGATATTTAGTCTTTGTGACTACTTCACATTGTATTTTCTCTTGAAGTTCTGTTTGTCTTTGTTTCGTCATATTTTTACACATCACTTTAGTTTTGCTTTTATTAACATAAAATCCCGCGACTGAACCAAATTCTTCAATTTTTTCCATCAATTGTGGTATTTTCTCAATTGGGTCTTGAATCATAAACATTACATCATCTGCAAATGCCCTGTATTTATAGGCAAAACCTTTCACTGTAAGTCCTTCAATATTATTAACTTTTCTTATCGCTGTTAGTAATATTTCCAATATCCAAATAAACAACAACGGGGATAACGGGCAGCCTTGACGTGTTCCTTTTTGGACTTGGAAGAAGTCCGTCTTTTCTTTATTTATATTCAAAGCCGCTTTTTGTTCAGAATATATTGCCACAATCATATTTAAAAAAGACTGTCCAATGTCCATTTTTTCAATAACTTGCAGCATGAACTCCCAATTTAAATTGTCAAAAGCTTTTTCCGCATCTAAGAAGAGGAATCCAACTTCTTTTTCCGGATGTTTGTCATAATATTCAATTGCATCTATCACCACTCTTAAATTGTCTCTGATTTGTCTGTTTGGTAAAAATCCAGCTTGTTCTTCCGCTATTGTATCTTTCAAATATTTTTTCAGTCTCTCCGAAATTATTTTTGCAAATAATTTGTAATCGTTATTTAATAGCGATATTGGCCTATAATTCTTTACTTGAGTCAAATCCAAACCTTCTTTAGGTATCAATGAAATATTTGCTTCTTTCCATGAATCTGGGATCCGTTTGGTCTTTCTTATCTCATTTGACAGAAGTACTAAAATAGGGGTTAGCTCCTCTTTAAATTTCTTATAAAACTTTGCTGTAAAGCCATCTGGTCCTGGAGCTTTGCCCAACTTTGCATCTTCTATCGCCATTGTCACTTCTTCTTTCTTTACTAAACCATTTAATAATTCCTTAATTTGTTTTCCCAGCTCTGGAACTTCAATAGTCTCCAAATAATTCTTAATTCTCTGTTGATCAATTCCTTTCTTTTTGAATAATTTGGCGTAATATTTAAAAAAAGCTCTTTTTATACCATTCAAGCTCATAACATCCTTTCCATCTTCAGTAATCTTAGATATAAAATTCCTTTCTTTTCTATTTTTCAATTGCCATGCTAAAAACTTTCCTGGTTTGTTTGCACCCTCAAATGCTTTTTGCTGTAATTTCTTCAAGTTCCAATATAATTCTCTGTTTAATAAAACATTCAGCTGATCTTGCAGAAAGTGGATCTCTTTAATAATCTTCTTCTTCCCTGGTCTTTTCTTTAATTCCTTTTCTTTTTGTCGAATTTTTTCATGAAGGTCTTTCTGTTGTTGGATCTTTTGTTTTCTGTCCTTAGAGTTCAGAGAGATAAGCATACCTCTCATTACCGCTTTGTACGCATCCCATACAACTTGTATATCCGTACCTTTATTCAAATTCAATTCAAAAAAGCTTTTCGTTTCTTTTTTTAAGATTTCATTAATTTGTTTTTGATCCAATAAATCTTCATTAATTCTCCAATATAACTGTTTAGGTTTTGCTTTAGATATCCAAAGTAGGGGATTATGATCAGAGTTGGTTTTCGGTAAAATTTGTATTTTATAAGTTTTTTGCGTCATCTCCTCTGACATCCAAATCATGTCAATTCGAGAAAAAGAGTTGTGTCTATTCGAATAAAACGTATAGTCCTTAGTCTTAGGATTCCACTTCCTCCAAACGTCTTCCAGTTTCTCTTGCTTCATCAATTGAAAGAAATTTTTTGGTAACTTTCCAACTGTCTCTCCACTTGCCTTGGATTTTCTATCCAATGTGTTGTTCACTGTACCATTAAAGTCTCCAGCAAGAACAATTTGGTCGTAATTTAAACACTCCAACTCTTTAGTCAAATCATTAAAGAAAGTCTCTTTTGCACCATTGGGTGCATATATATTTACAAGCAATGTCTTTTTTCTGTTCATCCATATTTCCACGCCAACATACCTTCCTTCTTTATCTGAGAAGATTTGTTTAGGATCCAATTCTTTTGAAATATAAATCACTGTTCCTTTTTTCTTATTAATTGCTGAGGAATGAAATTCTTCTCCCAATTTTTTATTAGTCAAATATTTGTTGTCTTGTTTTCTAATATGTGTTTCTTGTAAACAGATTATATTACATTTTTGTTTCTCCAGCCAATGATTCACTAATCTTCTTTTACTTGGTGAATTTAGTCCATTTACGTTCCAAGATAGAAATTTGTAATCCATAATGGTGTTAAATTAAATATCTTTAAAATCATCCAGATTGCTCTCTTTGAATCTGTATAAATCTCCTTCAGATTTAAGAGTAGATCTCACCGAGTTGTACATAAATGTAAGTCCATATGGAATCTCCCATCTGAACCTAATGTTCATTTCTTTTAATCTATCTGTCAATTTCTTAAATTTCTTTCTGTCTTGTAAAATCGATCTCGGAATTTCTCTCAGAATTATTATTTTCTTTCCATTAATTTCCAACGGTTGTGTAAATTGTTTCTTGAAAACGTCTTCCTTCATCTTTGTTGTCACAAATTGAACAATCACATCCCTGGGTAATTGCTTTCTTTTGGCATAGGCTGAGTTCACTCTATAAATCAAGTCAAAGTCTGCATCCAAATCTCCTTCATCTTCCCCTACATAAGTTGTCAATGTCTTAATTACTAGAGCCCGTAGATCCTGATCTTCCTCCTCTTCTATCCCTCTCAATCTCAGATGATTCTGAGTAGCCCTATATTCCATCATGGTCTCCAGTCTTGTATTTTCTGACAGGGTTTTTTTAACCTTTTGTTCCATATCTTCAGATTTTGTCACCAGACTTTTGACTTCCTTTTTGAGTTCTTCTGTATCTTTTTTTATCCCTGACACTTCTGTAAGTACCAGTTCTTTCAGTTCTTCCATATTTTTTTTCTGTACTTGAATTTGCACTTGTTCTATTTGCTCCAATTGAGTTTGCAGCTGTTTTTGCAGTTGTTGTTGCTGTGATTCTATTTGTTTTCCAAAATTCTGCACCACTTCGGTCATCCGTTTTTCCATCGCTTCCATAGCTGCTTGCCACTCTTTTTTTTCCTTTGCAGTCATTCTTGGGCTAGGTGATGAAGCAGCTCTAGGTCTTGACCTCAAATCCGTCTTGGAGGCAACTTCAGTACTAATCAGTCTTTATATTAGCAATCCTCAAGCCAAATCGCCACCTTTAAAACTTATTTAAACGCTTTTTCGGCTTGAAAATAACTTTTTAAAATTTAGTCCTCCCCAAAATGTCGGGCGCAATTTCTCTATGGTTTTCTGGCTAGAGTAGGCTCCTTCCACACTTCCTGTTCATCTGTCCGTCTCTGTAATCCAACTTCCGGTAAAGGTGGTGTCCCACAATAAAATGTCCATCCGTTTCCCATACAGCAGCCTCCAAAACCTCCACTCTAGCCCACTTCCTGTATCATAGAGTCACAGTTAGTTTCGTTTCTGCTACGTAAAGTTTAGACTTGACTGACCACAGGAATGCAAAACAAAGTCACTTTTCAGCCTTTTTCTCTAAAGGAAAGCTTTCGTTTTACTTCTAATTCAAGCGGAATAGTTCCTTTAAGGTTTCAACGCTTATCCGTACGTTTCAATTTCTCATTCTTCTTTAAACCGGTAAGCGCTTATTCGTTTGTTACCTTGCTTGTAATCTCGGGGTTTCGCGGTGCTTCTTCTGTAAACGATGTTAATCTTGATGATAAAGAGATCGGTAGATGGCGAATTTATGCTGAATACTCAGCCCAGCTGGCATCTGTAGAGTTGATTTGCAACTGCCCTCTTCACGGAAGGAGATCAAAGTGTAAACAAGCTTCCTCCGAAGCTTATCCACACCGATCTCGACTCCCCTCAGGCTTCGCTGCTTGCTTGCCACTCCCCCGCCTGGAGAGTGCTGCGCTGGGCCAGATAGAGCCCAGACTGTCGTCAGATGCCGCAGTACACTCTGCACAACTCGCAAAGTGTGTCAATTCGCCATTTTACTCCGACCGGAAGCCTGCATATCTGAGGTTATTGATCTTTTCCCCAGCAATCTTAACTCCAGCTTGTGATTCATCCAGGCCAGCATTTTGCATGATGTACTCTGCATATAAATTAAATAAGCAAGGTGACAATATACATCCTTGCTGTACTACTTTTCCTATGCTAAACCAATCAGTTGTTCCATATCCGGTTCTAACTGTTGCTTCTTGACCCTTATACAGGTTTCTCAGGAGACATGTGAGGTGGTCTGGAACTCCCATCTCTTTAAGAACCTGCCATAGTTTATTGTGATCCACACAATCAAAGGCTTTAGCATAGTCAATGAAGCAGAAGTAGATGTTTTTCTGGTACTCTCTTGCTTTCTCCATAATCCAGCGAATGTTGGCAATTTGATCTCTGGTTCTTCTACCTCTTCGATACCCAGCTTGTACTTCTGGCAGTTCTCTATCCACATACTGTTGGAGCCTAGCTTGTAGGATCTTGAGCATGACCTTGTTAGCGTGTGAAATGAGTGCAATTGTGCGATAGTTTGAACATTCCTTGACATTGCCCTTCTTTGGGATTGGAACGTAAACTGACCTTTTCTAATCCTGTGGCCACTGTTGTGTTTTCCAAATTTGTTGGCAAATTCAGAGCAGCACTTTAACAGCATCTTCTTTTAAGACTTTGAATAACTCAGCTGGGATACTATCACCTCCACTAGCTTTGTTGTTAGTAATGCTTTCTAAGGCCCATTTAACTTTGCTTTCCAGGATGTCTGGCTTGAGGTCAGTGATTATACCGTCGTGGTTGTCAAGGACATCGAGGTCTTTCTTGTATAGTTCTTCTGTGTATTCTTGCCATCTTTTCCTAATCTCTTCTGCTTCTGTTAGGTCCCTACCGTTTTTGTCCTTTATCATGGCCAGCTTTGCATGGAACGTTCCCTTGATTTCTCCAATTTTCTTGAAGAGATCTCTAGTCCTTCCACATCTATTGTTTTCCTCTATTACTTTGCATTGTTCATTCAGGAAAGCCTCCTTATCTCTCCTTGCTGTTCTCTGAAAATCTGCATTCAGTTGGGCAAACCTTTCCTTTTCACCGTTGCCTTTAGCTTTCCTTCTTTCCTCTGCTATGTGTAAAGCCTCATCAGAAAGCCACTTTGCTTTCTTGCATTTCTTTTTCTTTGGGATGGCAGTGATTGTTGCCTCCTTTACAATGTCACAGACCTCTGTCCATAGTTCTTCAGGCACTCTGTCTATCCAATCTAATCCCTTAAACCTATTCTTCACCTCTACCGTATATTCATTGGGGATGCGATCTAGGTCAAATCTGAATGGCCTAGTGGTTTTCCCAACTTTCTTCAATTTAACTCTGAATTTTGCAATGAGTAGCTCATGATCTGAGCCACAGTCAGCTCCAGGTCTTGTTTTTACTGACTGGATAGAGCTTCTCCATCTTTGACTGCAAATTATATAGTCAATCTGATTTCGGTGTTGCCCATCTGGTGATGTCCATGTGTAGAGACGCCTCTTAGGTTGTTGGAAAAGGGTGTTCGCTATGACCAGCGTGTTCTCTTGAAAAAACTCTGTTAGCCTTTGCCCTGCTTCATTTTGTTCTCCAAGGCCAAACTTGTCTGTTATTCCGGTTACCTTTTGATTTCCTACTTTAGCATTCCAGTCCCCTATGATGATGAGGACATCATTTTTTGGTGTTAGTTCTATGAGCTGTTGTAGGTCTTCATAGAACTGGTCCACTTCAGCCTCTTCTGCAGCAGTGGTTGGGGCATAGACTTGGATTACTGTGATGTTGAATGGTTTGCCTTGGATTTGGACCGAGATCATTTTGTCATTTTTGAGATTGTATCCCAATACTGCCTTTCTCACTCACTTGTTGACTATAAAGGCCACACCATTTTTTCTACGGGATTCCTGGCCACAGTAGTAGATATAATGGTCTTCTGAGTTAAATTCGCCCATTCCTGTCCACTTTAGTTCACTGATTCCCAAGATGTCGATGTTCATTCTTGCCATCTCATTTTTGACCACGTCAAGCTTACCTTGATTCATAGATCTTACATTCCTGGTTCCTGTGCAGTATTGTTCTTTGCAGCATCAGACTTTCCTTTCACTGTCAGACACATCCACAACTGAGCGTCCTTTCGGCTTTGGCCCAGCCGCTTCACTCTTTCTGGGGTTACTCGTACCTGCCCTCTGCTGTTCCCCAGTAGCATATTGGACACCTTCCGACCTGAGGGGCTCATCTTCCAGCATCATATCTTTTAGCCTTTTGTTACTGTCCATGGGGTTTTCTTGGCAAAGATACTGGAGTGGGTTGCCATTTCCTTCTCCAGGGGATCACGCTTGGTCTGAGTTCTCTGCTGTGGCCTGTCCGTCCTGGGTGGCCCTCCATGGCATAGCCCACAGCCTCATCGAACCACGCAAGCCCCCTCGCCACTACAAGGCAGTGATCCATGAGGGAGACTTTGCACTTAGGCACTTCTAATTGCTACCAAGGTTCTTGTAGACGCTTTTAATTACCTGAACTTTGCTTAACTCACGCTTTGAAGCCTTGGAAATCTTTTAGAAGCATTTCAGAACTTTTGACTGTGTCTGCTCGTCCGGCAGTCGTCTCTCGGCACCATGCTGGCTCTGTGAAGATGGGACCTTTCGGGGAAGAAGGTGAGCCTCAATTCCTTGGCCGTCACCTTGGAAGAGGCTCTCCTCAGCTCCCCAGGCTGAGGATCTCCTACAGAGATTCCGGGAGGGTCCAAGATGAACTCGGACCCTTCCCGTCAGCTGCGTCTCGGCTCCCTCTCATCAGAGTGAGATGGGGTGCAGGCAAGCAGCGAGATGCTTAAACCAGAACTCTGGATTCATATATTTTGATTGCTTTCTATATATTCTTATATATTTGTGTTATGTGAGACTTCTGGCATAATATACATATTTGCATTCTTCATAGCCATTCAGAGTTTATTAGTTTATTACACAGGGTGTAACATATGATGGAGGACTAGGCCAACCTAGTTGATCCAGACAAGGGAGAAATAATGCAATTTCAAGGAAATGCAAGAAGACAGAAGTTCTGGGCAGGACAAAAGGGACAATCTATATCCACAAAAAAGGGAGGATGTCTCCTAATTACTCAAAGAATCAAGAAACTTTCTATGGACTCAAGAATTAAGAGCTGACTCCTTCTGACCTGTGGGTGCAAGGAACTGCTGTGGCTGCTCTACACATATTTTCGCCTGTGGTCAGAGCTGCATGATGGCACACATGCTGTGTTGCCATCAAGTCCCCTTTTTTCCTGTTAGCCTTTCTCTTTCCCTCTCCATCTTGACAGCATGGGATCAGCTTCTGTCTCCTTGAGGCCAAGAAGCAGAATCTCTGGTCATTGGAGTGTCAAAACCCAACAGGTGGTAGCAGAAGTAGGGTTGTGTCTAATGAAATCATAGTTGCTGGAAAAGAACAGTTCCAAAGAGCCTCTCCTGGTACTGGACAATCAGAGTGATAATCAGGAAGGCTGTTAATCAAGGTCCATTTAGTCACAAGGGGTCCTGCTGTCTTAACATTCCTGCCAATTAAAACAACCACCACCATTATAAGTTGATGGCATATTTTTAAAGATTATTCTTCCTATATGACATAGGAAATTTTCTGTTTTATCAAGCATATATATTACAACTTATTTTGAAGGTATATAACTACCTAGTTTGTTTCCATTCATTATTGTGCTTTGTAGCTAAAAAGAATAAATTCTATTTATATATAATGCAGCTATATAAAATTATGTTATTAAAAAGCAAAAATTAAAATTAAAAAACCCTATGCCCACAGCAGCCTTCCCTGCTCAAAGATTCTTAGTTCAATGAGATCCAATTTGGACTGGTTTGAATTTCCTCTCCAAAACCCAGCTGAGTCAAGTAACTAAGGATGACTCCAACATACCTCCTTCCAACCCGCTCCAATCTGCATTTATTTGGAAATATTCCGAGGCCCCTGGGCCTCCTTCCCTCCTCATCTTTAAGCAATCCCATGACATAGCTTACTTTGCACTCTCCCTGCATTACAAGCCAGGAAAGAAAAAGAATCTTTGGTTTGAACTCAAGTATCTGGCCCTCTAACTGAAGCCAGAATCTGTCTCTAATTTTACCCCAATTGGCTGCGCTCATGCTCTACCCTTGCCATGTGCCCTGAAGTCTAGTGCTCAGCCATGCCCAGCTCCACTCTGCTTTTACCCTTCACAAGATGCTTCCACCCTCAAGACTACTGTTGTCTCATGATTGGAAAAGCCCTGTTTTTGGCACAGGTTGAATGCCTTTGCCTCCTTGCTGCTCTTCAACTTGGATTTATTGTTAGGATTATTTGCTTCCTGAACTAAGAGAACATAAGAGCATAAGAGAAACCACATTGGAGCCTGCTTTGGTGGGGAGGGCAGGGTATAAATCAAATAAATAAATAAATAAATCAGCCCAATGGCCTATCCAGTACAACACTCTGTGTCACACAGTGGCCAAAACCCAGCTGCCATCAGGAGGTCCACCAGCAGGGCCAGAACTTCAGAATCCCTCCCACTGATGCCTCCCTGAGCATCAATAATACAGAGCATCACTGCCCTGACATAGTGTTCCATCTATACCTTGTGGCTAATGACCACTGATGGACCTCTGCTTTCATATGTTTATCCAACCCTGGCCCGTAGCTAACATGGGGCCCACGGGGCCTGCCCCCTCGCGTTTCCTCTGGGCCCCCTCCCTCCTGGGCTGCCCCCAAAGTGCTCCAACTTACCACCTGCACTGTAGTTTCATTTAATTAGCTGGCGGGCCCCACCAAGGCCCCCTCCCAAAGAATTCCATAGCTACGGGGCTGATCCAACCCCCCTTGAAGCTATGCCTGTAGCAACCACCACTTCTTGCAGCAGTGAATTCCACATGCTCTTTGGGTGAAGAAGTACTTCCTTTTATCTGTTCTAAGCTTACTGCTCATTAATTTCATTGAGTGCCCATGAGTTTTTGAATTGTGAGAAAGGGAGAAAAGTACTTCTTTCTCTACCTTCTCTACCCCATGCATAAATCTCTATCATGTCACCCCTCAATCATTGTTTCTCTAAGCTATAGAGCCCTAACTTTTTTAAACTTTCTTCATAGGGAAGGTGTTCCATCCCCTTAATCATCTTAGTTGCCCTTTTTGGCACTTTTTTCAGTGTTAAATATCACTCTTAAACCCTCTTTGGGATTTTGACTTCTGCTTTCAATTTGCACAGATATATAGTTAGGTATAAGCTCCAACTCCACTCACTTTCTCTATCTTTTTGGACTCTTGCCACCCCTTCTTGAGTGAAAGATGTTGTATAGTGTGTATGTCTAGAATATTTGTATATTTATGTAAACATTCTAGTAGAGAACATTGTTATTGTACAAGTGGGGGACCTGTGAGATGTTGTTTACTTTGACTTCCAGAAAGCTTTTGATAAAGTTCCTCATCAAAGGCTCCTAAGTAAGTTCAATAGTCACAGGATAAAAGGACAAGTTCTTTTGTGGATCAAAAACTGTCTAATTAATAGGAAACAGAGAGTGAGTATAAATGGGCAATTTTCTCAGTGGAAGGCGGTAAGCAGTGTGATACCGCAAGCATCAATATTGGATCTGATGCTTTCTAACTTGTTCATTAATGATTTGGAGTTGGGAGTAAGCAGTGAAGTGGCTAAATTTGTGGATGACACAAAATAGTTCAGGGTGGTGAAAAGCAGGGAAGATTGTGAGGCACTCCAAAGAGATCTGTCGAGGGTGTGCAACAACATGACAAATGGGGTTCATTGTGGCCAAGTGCAAAGTTATGCACATTGGAGCAAAAAATCCTAACTATAAATACATGTTGATGGGGTCCGAACTGGCAGAGACTGACCAAGAGAGAGATCTTGGAGTCGTAGTGGATAACTCACTGAAAATGTTGAGACAGTGTGTGACTGCAATACAAAAGGCCAACGCTATGCTAGGGATTATTAGAAAGGGAATTGAAAACAAACCCATCAGTATGGGAGACGGTCTGCAGCACACCGCTTTCAGAGGGATTTTCTCCGCACTCCTGGAGGGAATCCCTGAACCACCCCCACCACCCCCGATTTTAGTGAGAGAGCCAACAGATGGCCTCCAAAAACATCTACCGGAGGTAGGTGCTGGCGGGGAGCTTGATTTGGGGGCTTGTGGTCACGGTAGTGACCATTTAGACCCCTCATCACTCCTGTGCAAGGTCGGGGAGGGGCCGCCTGTGAAGAGCTGCAGGCACCCAGGTGCAATCGACCAGCGGTTGGAGCTGTACTCCACCGAAGAACCTTCATCTTATCTTTACCTTACTATACTACTTTGGTACTGTGAATATGATCTATACATTGAATCGACTGTGCAGCGGCTAATTTCTAAGCTACGTTGATAGAAGTGTGAGAGGGAAATGCCCAAGTAAGGAAAGAGAAGGGAGGAGGCATTCCCCCCCACTATGCGGCTAGAGACGGTTTGGGCATTTTACCTTTATAAAAACTGAATTGAATTGTTTGTGGAGAGCAAGTGGAGAGTTGGTCATTGTCCTGCTTTGTGAGATTTAAAGTTTGATTGCTGGATATTATATGGTGGATTAGCCTAAATGCTGACAAGGAAGAGGGACATAAAACATGGAGGAGGCTGCAGTTTTGTTTTCTTTGGAGAGCCACGGGATATGAGACTGAGCGCTCAGGCAACTTTGCTGACTGGCGTTTTTGAGTGTGGATGCTTTGGTTTTTAGAACTTGAGACTCTTTCTTTTTGTGTGGGATGTTAAAGAAAGAACCATATATAGAGGTGGACGGAATTTGCTGTGGACTTAACTTTGATGGATTAAACTTGTACTTTGTTTTTTTCTTTTTGCTAGTGGAACTATTCTGCCCTTGGAATTATTTTTGCCTTGTCGTTTTAAGTTTTATTTTTAAGCTTTGAGATCTCTGGATTACCTGGGTGCTGAGATCTTAATTTTTTCTTTCCCTTTTTACTAACATTTGTGGATTACCTGAAGACTTATTGAGTCTGTGGATTACTGAACTTTTCAGACCTACATCTCCTTGCAGAACTTGTACTGATAACCCCTGGGTTAAGCTGGAATTTGGAGAGAACACTGGACATTTAGGCTGTTGGAGGAGACTGAAGGTTTTTAAAACTTGGGGGCAGGGGTCTTTTTTGGGGGAGTGTGCCAGAGCACAGCTCCGGCAGCTCAGGAGCCACAACAAATGGCAGTGGTGGCAAGCCCCGCCCTCAGCCGGCGTCCCTGGTAGGGGTGTGCAAAAAAAAAAAAAAAAAATGGCCCAATTCAGTTCGGCCAAATCGGGCACAAGCAGTTTTGGAGGGCAGAAAGGCTCCCGCATGTCAGTTTGGGCAGTAGGAGCGGATTCCGGAGTCTTTCCGCCAGCCGAATGTCAGTTTCAGCCCCATTATATCCTATGGGCCATTGAAGTCAATGGCAAAAACATAGGGTATATTCTGGGGGCTGGAGGGAGGGGGTTTGAGGGAGAGGCTCCAAACTCACAGGGTAGCTCATGGAGCCTCTCTCCAAGATACCCACCAAGTTTCAAGAACATTGGACCAGGGGGTCCAATTCTGTGGGCCCCCAAACAGGTTGCCCCCATTCCCTCCATTGTTCTCTATTGTGGGAAAAAGTTACTTTTTCCCACAGTGCTGTTAGTAGCTCTGGGGGGGGAGGGGTTTTGAGGTAGAGGCTCCAAATTTTCCGAGTAGCTTCAGAAGCCTCTCCCCACATACACCGCCATGTCTCAAAGCAATTGGACCAATGGGCCTAATTCTATGGGCACCCAAACAGGTTACCCCCATTACCTCTACTGTTTCCAATGGGGAAACTCAGCCAGCAACACTTAAGGCAGGCAAGCATGCAGCCACCCAGCAGTCAGACTCTCCCGGAGAATCTCAGAGAAAGTGAACTGTCTTGGGAGGTGCTTGTTTGCCATGAGAACAAGTGGCACACTCCAGAACAAGTGGCACTGTGGCAGTGCAAGCATGCCACAGTGCCACATAGAAACCCCAAAAGACCAAAAGGAATATCATTTTTACATGTATAAATTGATGGTGCAACCTCATTGGACCACTCACACCACACACAGCTCAAAAAGAATATTTATAGCACTGGGGAAAATGCAGAAAAGGGCAACTGCAATAATAAGAGGAGGACACTTTCCCTTTGAAGAAAGGTTATCACGTTTGGGGATCTTAGCTTTGAGAAACAATGACTGAGGGGTGACATGATAAGAGGTTTACAAGACTATGCAGGGGATAGAGCAGGTAGAGAAAGAAGTATTTTTCACCCTTTCTCACAAGACAAGAACTCGTGGGCACTCAATGAAATTGCTGAGCAGTCAGGTTAGAAGTTAGAACAGATGAAAGGTTTTTTGGTTCTTACAGGTTTACAACTTTAAAAAGTTCTGCTGGTTGCTGTTGCTTGGGGGGGTTGGTTGGTTGGTTTGTTTCCTGTCTGTTCCAGCCTCCATACATTTGTCAAATTCCATCTGGAAGCTGTTCATGTCAGCCACCACCACTGTTCCCTCTAAGCTGAGTCAGTGTGAGCTAGCTCACAGTTTTGTAGCCTCCGGCTCACACATTTTTTTTTTTTTATCAAAACCCTCCTAAAAAGGAGAGGAATTTATTCTTTTTATAAATAGAAAAAGGTAGGGTATATAGAGGGATAAAGAAAAGAGCGGAGTGAGTATTCTGTTAATAAAGGTTAGTTTAAATCAATATAGATACAGTTTTTGGCAATCTCCGTGATTTGAGAGTCTTCTTTTCATCTAACAAAAATTCAAAATAACTCTGTTAATGAGGTTAGTAATGTCCTTTGGGGTTAATTATTAGTCATCTCCTTTTTGACGCTTCCCGAACAGTTATTTCTTAGGTTGTCTTCCTTTGGTATCCCTCAAGTTATAGGATGGGCCACCTTTGGTTTTCACTTCTCCCGCTCCGGCACCTCCCTCCTCTGGGCCGCTGTCATCTTCACTACTCAAATCTGTCCACGTTGCGAGTGCTGCCTCTTCCTCTGGACTGGCGTGTCTCTTCAGAAATTCCTGCGCCTTGAAGATGGAGTCAATCTTCTCTCTTTTATCCTTGTACTTGAACAAAAGGCCTTCAGGATAGGTCCATCTGTATATGACCTGTCTTCTTTGTAGAAAAGTGGTCAATCCTTTATAAGCTTTCCTTTTCATCCGGATTTCATAAGGCACATCTTTCAATATTCTGATGGTCTGCTCCCCAATTTTCAAGGGCACCGCTGCAACTGCACGCAAGATTTGATCTCTGGTACTCTGCTTGACAAACTTGACAACCACTTCTGCTGGCAGATTATTTTTTTTGTAAATGTGGAGTATGCCCTATAGACCTTATCCATTTCTTCTTTTAACTCACGCTGATCTCTGCCAGTTACGGGTGCCAAGGCATTCGCAAGTATAGATCTGAGATCTTCCTTCTCTTCTTCTTTAATGCCCTGAAATCGAAGAGTCAGATTCGATTTTTCCATTTGCAACATCAAAATTCTTTTTTCTTGCACATCCTGATGCTTTTCTAACTTGTTGACCCTTTTCTTCACTTTTCCGATGTCTTCCGACGAGACCAAACATTTCTGTGCGATCTCCTCCATCTTCTTTGACGTCTCTGTTAGTTGCCTCTGTTGACTGTTGAGAACACCT
Source organism: Gekko gecko (assembly GCA_029375565.1). Classification (NCBI taxonomy): domain Eukaryota; kingdom Metazoa; phylum Chordata; class Lepidosauria; order Squamata; family Gekkonidae; genus Gekko; species Gekko gecko. Next base: position 100,445,815 of record JAPDNY010000002.1, on the reverse strand, counting down.
TCCATATTAGTTAAGGTTTCGCTGATTTTCTGTATTTGGACCAGCAGAGGGTGCAGTAGCTCGCTTGTCTGTTGACTGACAGTCGGCTCTGGAGGGGGATTACCCGGACCGGAAGTCCCGCCTCCCTTCTTCTCCATTTTCAAAGGGACCTTCTTCATGGCAGACATTTCTTGTATTTGTTTACTTTATAAAAGTTCGTGACGCGTCGCTCAGGAGTCCCGCTAACTCATTCGCTTCAATGGCACCCCAAAGGTAATTTCACCAACCCTTCTTCCCTTTCGTCCCCCTTAGCTTTCTTATACAAGTCCCGCTTCTCAGTGGGGGGGATTCCCCTCCTCCCAGCCGCTTATTCGCTTACGGGGAAGGGCTCGGGTTTCGCTTCAAATTCAGACCTCCAACTCACGGTTCCTGCCGTTTCTTCTTTTTGCTTTAATTCATCGCTGTTCTTCACTCCTGTTGGAAATCGGTGGCGTTGCTAAGTCCCATTACGGGCACACCGCAGCGGGGCTGATTGGGGCGGGGAGAAAGCCTCAATTTCCCGGCTAACTGCCGGCAAAAAGGCTACTCCCCAAGCGCCCCCGGTTTGGAGCCTTTGCCTAAGGCTCACTAGGGTCTTGCAAACCTGCAAAGACCCCCCCAAACTGCGTGTGGGCTAACCACCTCCGGGAGCTTCTCGAAAGGTGGCCGCCATTCGCAACGCCGGAAACCGAAACCCCGGAAACTCTCATGCGACAAAACTGTATGTGAATATGTTGCTAGAAAAAACAGAAAAAAGGATATTTTGTAAAATGTGCTTCATGTAGTATATATTTTCATAGGTGTCTGAAGTAAAATATTATATTAACTGTGGTCTTTGCTTTGTTTTATTTCATCATTCTGTGATGCATCATGCAGGTATATAACATTTCCATAATTTTCATTCCCTGTAACTCAAAAATTATAAGGCATAGCCTAGGAAATTTTTATTCATGCAAGTGACTTTGACATGTGAGGTAACCTAATACAGCAATTTTAATCAAAATCTGATACGTAGTGGTTAATTTTTTAAAAAAATTGTGGTGATCTGCCATGGAACAACCCACTGAAGAAGATAACAGTGGTTACCTAGACCTTGTTGCTGGTGGAAAGGGGCTCACTGTATGGCTAATTTTCAAGGGGTCCGCCCCATTTGGGCCTCAAGGTCCTTGCAAGAGCAACAAGGCCCTTTGGACCTTGTTGGATGTTGCCTTATTGCTGGTTAAGAAGGGGCCCCCATAACAGTTCAGGCTTCAGGGTCCCAAAAATGTAGGTCCACCACTGGCTCCATGGGGTAGTGGGAGCAAAATGAGGGGTGGGAAATCAGTGTCATGCCATGACATCACTTGTAACACTAGCTTGAAAGTGATGTCACAGCATTTGTGTGATGCTCTAGGATTTACCTGAAACCCTATGGTAAAATTTGACTGGCAACATAACATAAAGAAAGCCTGCAGAAATGATGTTGGTATGGAGTTATCCCAGGCTCCCTTGTTCCTTTTTAACAAGTGAATCAAATTCCTTCCACACCTAACTCTTGGAAAGTACCATGATGGCCTGAACTAAGATACAGAGGGCTGGAAAAAGAAACTGATGTAAGTGGATACATCATTCTTTCTGTCAGTGGAAATAAACAGAATAATTCTATTGCATTTCTACATTAAGGCAGGTCTTGCCTGCTGGATACCTGTGTGCTGCACTGCAAGACAAGGAAACGCTCCCATTACACCTGGTTCTTGTTCCAATTTTCTTGCTCAGCCTAATTTAAACCCTAATTTAAATCCCTTGGCATTGAAACCTGCTGCATCTGGCTCAGTCATGGAAAACTGTGAGTTATTAAATGCATCATAATGTGCTGAGATCTGCTAAATATAGAATAAACAGTTTGTAAAACAAAACAAAAAATACACCCCACCACCACCTTGCAATTAAAAACACATTAAAGGTGTGAAATAGGAATCTGGATGCAGGGATTATTACTCTTAAGATCTTGGAACACCACTGCGTGGCTCTTTTGCGATCCCCCACCAGCACTCAGCCAGAAAGTTATTATCTGGATTAAATTGGCTAGTAAAAAAGAAAGAGGTGGGGAGAAGGGAAAGGGCTGCTCAGGTCTTTGCTGTAAGACAGAACAAGATAATTTACTGCTGCAGTCTGAGGCATGGAAGGAAGTTGGGTCTTTTGTTCTTATTAATATTCTTCTTGCGCCCCATCAAGACGGAAACCCCACTGTGCTAGATGCTGCACAAATAAGTATATAGTAAAAGATGGATGCTCTCTAAGGGCTGAGGGGAAAGGATGCAATCCACCAAAGACTGTAGCTGTACAACTTCCTTTCACTGCAGTGGGAACAGCACAACTCTGTTAAAGTGAATGGAGATTGTCCAGCAACAATGCTTTGACTATCGCTCCCAGAGAGAGGAGCAATATTCTATTTTACAGGTACAAAAGACAAATATAGTAATCAGGACACCACTTTCTTAAAAGTAGCCTCTAACTTCTGCTACTCAGGGACAAATTGTTTATGTGGCTAAAAATTCAGGCTTCAGTTCTTTAACTCAATGGGACTTACTTCCAAGTAAACATTCCCAAGATAGGGTTGCAAGTGCTTCGTATGTATCAGTGTCACTTGCCACAGTGATCCATGCAACAGTCACCTCCAGACTGGATTATTGTAACTCGCTTTACATAGGGCTACCCTTGAGACTGACCTGGAAGCTCCAACAGGTACAAAATGCGGCTGTGCAGGTCTTTACAGGGACTCCACGGAGGGCACATATCCATCCAGTGCTGCATGAGCTGCACTAGCTGCCAGTGGTGCACTGGATCAGATTCAAGGTTTTGGCGCTCACCTTTAAAACCCCTCACGGTCAGGGACCTATGTACCTTTGGGACTGCCTCTCCCGATATGTCCCCCGAAGGGCATTGAGATCAGGAGATAAGAATCTCCTGGTGGTTCCTGGCCACAAAGATATCCAACTGGCCTCGACCAGAGAAAGCCCTGGCCCTAGCCTGGTGGAACTCTCTGTTGAATGACATCCATGCCCTGCCTGATCTATTAAAGTTCCACAGGGCGTGTAAGGCAGAGATGTTCCACCAGGCCTTTGGTAGAGGCCAGTGACGGTTCCCTTACATCTGCGTGGCACCCTCCCCTCCCCTCCCCCCCATGAAGATCTGAATGCTAAATATGTCATCTTGTTTAAAATGTTTAAATATCTATGTTGAATGTTTTAATACTGAATTCTGTAGTTTTAACTAGTTTTAAAATTGTATTGGATTTTATGTTGTTGTAAACCACTCTGAGCCTCGCGCAAGTGGGGAAGGGCAGTTAAGAAATTGGGTGTTTATGGCATGGCCCATAGCTACAGTGGAGCTATTTGGGGCTCCGCCCCCTTTCTTAAAAGGACAGCTCCACAAGATTTTCTCCAGAAAAACCTTTTAAAATCATTTTTAAACATTTCTTTAAATGTGTGCACTGCCATGGTAAGCCACACACCGAGAACAGAGCCAAGTAGCTCTCCACCCTCCAGGACCACCCTCCCCACCCCCATCCCCAGCTTTTCAATTCCCATTCCCAACCTTTTTTAAAAGACTGTTTAAAATACACACAGGCAGCATGGCTTAGCTGTGACTCACAAGGTTGTAAAGTACTGGGTTTCGGGCCTCATGACTCGGACGACGACATAAGAGAAGACGCGTTTATTCGTACTTCACACAAGACAAGAACAAACAGTAACGGCCGGAGGCCAACTATATACAGTTAGGGGGGGACGGCCCCATATTCCTATTGGCGGGTTTGAATCGCCCGCCAATGCTGCCATTGGTTCTCTACTGGCGAGCTCAGGAACCTAGTCCCTATTGTTCTCAGAGAGCGAAGCTTGGCTGTATTTTGCCAGCTCTGCCTTCTGATCCCAGGACACAACACCCCTCCCCCCATAGTTCGTCTCCTATCAGGTGACGTAGTCTTTTAAGTATGCTGGTGCCCTCCGTTCCCGTAGTGATCGTCGGGGGGCCGGTACCGGACTGGCGGGGCCCCCATCGGGTGGTCCTCCCGCACAAGGAGCTTGGATCTCCGGTAGTAGCTGTGGTGGTGACGGTGGCGGCTGTAACGGCGGCGGCAGCGGTGCCGGCGGTTCAGCTGTCTCTGGGACCCCCTCCGGACTCCGTGGTCTTTCAGGCGCTGGCTCCGCTGACGGTGCCGGCAGCCGATCGGATGCTGGGGCGGCTGCGGCATTTCCCGGTAACGGGGCCTGGATCCCTGTGTCGGGGTCTTGCCGCCTCCGGAGCTGGTCCATGTGTTTACGGAGGACCCTGTCCCCATCTGCTAGGACCTCGTATGACACTGGCCCGGTGGGTTTTAGGATGCGCCCGGCCAACCACTGAGGCCCCGCCCCGTAATTCCGGAAGTAGACAGGTTCCCCCGGGAGGAAGCTTCGGGGCGCCTCCCGGGTTTCGACCAGCTTTCTCTCTGGGGCTCGGTCCGGGTGGAGCCTGTCTAAAAAAGTAGTGGGGCGGCGGCCCATCAATAGTTCTGCGGGGCAATGCCCGGAGATGGGGTTTGGGGTGGTGCGGTGTGTTAGGAGGAAGCGGGCCAGCCGGAACTCCCAATCCCCCTCCGTTATGCGGCTCAGGGCTTCTTTGGCGGTGCGTACAGTTCTCTCCGCCTGTCCATTTGTTGCCGGGTGGAAGGGCGCTGATCGTATGTGCCTGATTAGGTTCCTTGCGAGGAATGCTTGAAACTCAGCAGATGTGAACGCTGCCCCGTTGTCCGACACGATTGTGTCTGGCAACCCGTGCGTAGCGAATATTTTCCGCAGGGCCCTTATTGCCGCTTTGGCAGAGGTGGTAGACACTGGGCTTATTTCCACCCACTTTGAGTAGGAGTCTACCGTCACCATGAACTGGAGCCCCTGAAACGGCCCGGCAAAATCTACGTGTAGGCGTGACCACGGCTTGTGGGTAGACTCCCAGCTTTGGGTTGGCGCTCTCGGGGATTGGGGCGGACTTCCTGACACCGTGTGCACCCTCGGACCCAGGTTTCAATTTCTGCGTCCATCCCGGGCCACCACACGTAGCTCCTTGCCAGAGCTTTCATTCGTACAATGCCGGGGTGGGCCTCGTGCAGCGTTTCTAGAACCCCTTGTCTCATGGGCCCCGGGATGACCACCCTGTCCCCCCATAGTAAGCACCCTTTCAAGGCGGATAACTCTTCCCTCCTGGCTTTGTATGCCGTGAACTCTGGCCCTGTCTGTTCCGCTGGCCATCCCCTCACCACCCAGTTTAGGACCCGGGAGAGAATGGGATCTCGGGACATGCGGGCGGCCACGTCTGCAGCCTGAAGGGGGGGTTGGCAGCTCCTCCATTAACAATACTGCGGGAGCTGGGGCCGGATCTTCCCCTGTATGCGGCAGCGGCAGGCGGCTCAAGGCGTCGGCATGACCCAGCGCCTTGCCCGGCCGATGCTCCAACCGGTACTGGTAGCCCGCTAAAAACAAGGACCAGCGCAACACCCGGGGCGACAGTACCTGCGGCGTTTGTTTGTCCGGGATGGGCTCTAGGACTCCCTGGGCCACTAACCGGTCCAGTTCGGCCTCTATTTTAGGGCGGAGGGCCAGGGGCACGGTGCGGAAGCGCCGTCGGATGGGCGTCACTGTGGGGTCTAAGTGGAGCGACACCGGGGGCCCTTTATAACACCCCAGTTTCCCGTCAAAGACCTCAGGGAATTCCTTGCACACCGCCCCCAGTCACGCATCCCGCACTTATTCACTCCCCCAATCGTGATGCCTAGGGCCTCGAACCACGCCCGCCCCAGGAGACTCACGAGATTTCCCTCCACCACCACCAAGTCCAAGTTCCCCTCAAAGTCTCGGTACTGCACTCGGAAAGTGCCGACTCCCCAGATGGGGACAGGGCTCTTTTGAAAGTCCACCAAGCTTAGTGGCGATGGACGTAGAGGGGGTCCCCCTAACGGGCAAAGTCTTTTTAAAGTGTCCATGGAAATGATGGACAACGCCGATCCCGAGTCCACTTCCATGCAACAGGGGGACCCCTCAATCCGCACGGTTACTTGGATCTTCGGGGTAGAGGAGAGGTTGGGGTTGGGGAGGCGAAGTACCTGCAGCGGTTGGTCGGTGAGATGGTACAACTCGGTGACCTCTTCCGTCGTCTCGTAGGCGGTGGACGATGCGCTGCGCGGTGCGGTGGGACCGACGATCTCGAATTCCGGGGGCCCTTGGACCGGCAGACCCGTGCGAGGTGTCCCTGCTTCCCGCACCCGTGACAGACAGCATCCCGGAACTTGCAGGATTTCCTTCCGTGGCCTTCCCCGCAGCTGGCACAGACGGTCCGGTTGCCGGAAGGCTTGGCTGGCTCCCTGTTGGCCTGCTGGAACGGCGCCAGCCGGCGGTGTTGGGGTCTGAGGGCGAAGACCTCTTCGGTATCTGAGTTCCCGGGGCTGGGACTCCTCCCGACCACATGGGCGGCTGCGGCCGGGCATTCCCCTTCAGCGGCCTCGTGGGCTGTTGCGGCGTCGATGGCCTCGTCCAGGGAGAGCCTCCGGTAGCCAATCAACTTGCGCCGCAGCTTGGAGTCCGCCAGGCCCCACACGAACTGCGTCAGCAAGTTGTCTTCCACCTTCGGGAACCCGCAGTCCGCCGCGAGCGCCCTCAGCGCGGCCAGGAAGGTGGCAACGGATTCCCCTTGGGCCTGGACTCGCCTCTGGAACTCCATCCTCTTGGCCAGGAAGGTCGGCCGGGGGCTGAAGTACGCATTGAGGACGTCCAGGATCTCCCCAAACGAGCTTTCCAAGGCCGTGCGGGGCACCAAGAGGCTCTTGGTGAGGCGGACGGTTTGGGCGCCGCACGCGTTCAGCAGGAGCGATCGTTTCTTGTCTGGGTGGCGGATCTCGTTGAGCTCCAAATAACTGATGAGCTGGTCGACCCATGTGTCCCAGGTTTCTGGCTGCGACGGATCGAAGCGCTCGAGTGTTACATGAGAGGCGGCCATGGCTCTGTCTGGGAAGGCGTGCGCCGGGGCGAGCGGTGCAGTGCTGCTCTCGGGGTCAGCGATGCGATGCTCGGCGGTGTCCTTTTCGTCGCTCATGGAGTCACGGAAGGCGTTGAAATCCCACCTTCGTCGCCACTGTAAAGTACTGGGTTTCGGGCCTCATGACTCGGACGACGACATAAGAGAAGACGCGTTTATTCGTACTTCACACAAGACAAGAACAAACAGTAACGGCCGGAGGCTAACTATATACAGTTAGGGGGGACGGCCCCATATTCCTATTGGCGGGTTTGAATCGCCCGCCAATGCTGCCATTGGTTCTCTACTGGCGAGCTCAGGAACCTAGTCCCTATTGTTCTCAGAGAGCGAAGCTTGGCTGTATTTTGCCAGCTCTGCCTTCTGATCCCAGGACACAACATCCCTCCCCCCATAGTTCGTCTCCTATCAGGTGACGTAGTCTTTTAAGTATGCTGGTGCCCTCCGTTCCTGTAGTGATCGTCGGGGGGCCGGTACCGGACTGGCGGGGCCCCCATCGGGTGGTCCTCCCGCACAAGGAGCTTGGATCTCCAGTAGTAGCTGTGGTGGTGACGGTGGCGGCTGTAACGGCGGCGGCAGCGGTGCCGGCGGTTCAGCTGTCTCTGGGACCCCCTCCGGACTCCGTGGTCTTTCAGGCGCTGGCTCCACTGGCGGTGCCGGCAGCCGATCGGATGCTGGAGCGGCTGCGGTGTTTCCCGGTAATGGGGCCTGGATCCCTGTGTCGGGGTCTTGCCGCCTCCGGAGCTGGTCCACGTGTTTACGGAGGACCCTGTCCCCATCTGCTAGGACCTCGTATGACACTGGCCCGGTGGGTTTTAGGATGCGCCCGGCCAACCACTGAGGCCCCGCCCCGTAATTCCGGAAGTAGACAGGTTCCCCCGGGAGGAAGCTTCAGGGCGCCTCCTGGGTTTCGACCAGCTTTCTCTCTGGGGCTCGGTCCGGGTGGAGCCTGTCTAAAAAAGTCGTGGGGCGGCGGCCCATCAATAGTTCTGCGGGGCAATGCCCGGAGATGGGGTTTGGGGTGGTGCGGTGTGTTAGGAGGAAGCGGGCCAGCCGGAACTCCCAATCCCCCTTCGTTATGCGGCTCAGGGCTTCTTTGGCGGTGCGTACAGTTCTCTCCGCCTGTCCATTTGTTGCCGGGTGGAAGGGCGCTGATCGTATGTGCCTGATTAGGTTCCTTGCGAGGAACGCTTGAAACTCAGCAGATGTGAACACTGCCCCGTTGTCCGACGATTGTGTCTGGCAACCCGTGCGTAGCGAATATTTTCCGCAGGGCCCTTATTGCCGCTTTGACAGAGGTGGTAGACACTGGGCTTATTTCCACCCACTTTGAGTAGGAGTCTACCGTCACCATGAACTGGAGCCCCTGAAACGGCCCGGCAAAATCTACGTGTAGGCGTGACCACGGCTTGTGGGTAGACTCCCAGCTTTGGGTTGGCGCTCTCGGGGGATTGGGGCGGACTTCCTGACACCGTGTGCACCCTCGGACCCAGGTTTCAATTTCTGCGTCCATCCCGGGCCACCACACGTAGCTCCTTGCCAGAGCTTTCATTCGTACAATGCCGGGGTGGGCCTCGTGCAGCATTTCTAGAACCCCTTGTCTCATGGGCCCCGGGATGACCACCCTGTCCCCCCATAGTAAGCACCCTTTCAAGGCGGATAACTCTTCCCTCCTGGCTTTGTATGCCGTGAACTCTGGCCCTGTCTGTTCCGCTGGCCATCCCCTCACCACCCAGTTTAGGACCCGGGAGAGAATGGGATCTCGGGACATGCGGGCGGCCACGTCTGCAGCCTGAAGGGGGGTTGGCAGCTCCTCCATTAACAATACTGTGGGAGCTGGGGCCGGATCTTCCCCTGTATGCGGCAGCGGCAGGCGGCTCAAGGCGTCGGCATGACCCAGCGCCTTGCCCGGCCGATGCTCCAACCGGTACTGGTAGCCTGCTAAAAACAAGGACCAGCGCAACACCCGGGGCGACAGTACCCGCGGCGTTTGTTTGTACTGACTGAGCCCCCTTGCCTTTCTGGTCACATTTGCAGGTTTTAAGGGAAAGACACAAGTCTGGAAATCCTACAGTTGAAACATAAGAAATGCTGTTATGATCGTGGGTGTTTTATTTTGCCACCACTGTCATGAGATTATACCATGCATAAATGACCAAGTGGATTTATGGAATGCATCATTCTCCCTTTCTCCATTTTGTCCCCATGGCAACAGGCTGAACATGACTGGCCCCAGGTCACCCAGCCAGCTTCCATGGCAGTGTAGGGACTTGAACTGGGTTTGCCAGATCTTAGTCCAATATTATTACCAATACACAATACAAGCTCTCCAATACCACCACAATAGCAAAACCAGAAAACAAAAATCCTTGGGACTTTTATGATCTTTTACCAAAATTATTTATTACTATATTTAGATCCTGTACTTCCTCCAAGGTACCAAACAGTACCTTAGCTTTAGGGCCATCCTGTAAAGTAGATGAGAAACAGATAGGGAAGGCATCCAGCTCTGGGTCAGGAACTTCCTTGCAATTTGTGGTGAAGCCTGGTGGGGGCATGGTTTAGTTAGTGGGGGACGTGAGTGGAGTATAATGCCACTGAGTCCACACACACCCAAAAAAGCAGCCATTTTTTCCAGGGGAAGTGCTGTCTCTTGTCTAGAGATCAGTCATAATTCTGGGAGCTCTCCAGGCCCCACTGAGAGTTCGGCAACCCTAATCTGGAGGTGAAGCTACAGGAGAAACTGGTGGGTCAGGAGTGGATTCAGGATAAAATTTTGCATTACATGAACAAAACTAGGATGCTCTCTCTGCAGTATCCAGAGAGGAGTTACTTGACAGTTGATGCTTTTAGCATCAGACTTCTCCCCTGCTTCTGTCTTAGCGTCATTCATCCTCAAGTGGAGGAAGAAAGGAGAAGGCACTTTCTAGTTAGTAGCAGGCATGCACATTGCATGCAGTGCTCTGCTGCCTAGAGCATGTGTGCATTGCACATAACTGGTGCCATCCTTGAGGTACGTCACCAACACCCAGTGCGGGAGGTGAGGGCTCAAGGACATCACTTTTTGACAACATTTGTCTCAATGTTGTCAGCAGTTACCTGAACCTCAAACTCACTGTTGCACTGGGGCCTTCCCCCTCAGCATGCATGGTGAGTACAAAGGAAAGAAGGTCAGAGGGTTAAGAACTGCTGTAGAGGAGCATTCATTCAAACATGGTCATTTCCACCTTTGCCCTGTCAAAAGGCAGCTGTTTGGGACATCTGGGCAATTTCTGTGTTTTGCACAGCACTGCACACCTCAAGAGTGTTAAATAAACGTTAACACTACTGTGTTGTTATCTATTATTAATGCCAACAATTAATATTGTTCTGAAGGACACCACAGTTCCGCTGCATCCTTCGCTTTTGACATGAGCAAACGCTGGCATAGCCGAGCAGAAGAACTAACAGGCAAGAGAGGAGTGAGACTTGCATAGTAAAAACCCTTGAGAGAGACAAACTGCTTGCTGAATGTCTGATTACTAAACTGCCCTGCAGACATTTCTCCCAACCGGCATTACCGCGCCATCCCCCTGCGCAGCCACTAACTACAGCTCTCCAGCAGAGCTACGCTGGCACTGAAGAGACTGTAGGCCCAGCTCAGGGAATCTGTAAACACAGCTGTGAGGTTTCAGTAAGATTTTAATTTGGATAGTAGTTCCAATTAGACTGACAGGGCCAGATCCTCAGGTGGTGCAAACCAACACATCTCTGCTGACTTTCGGTGAAGCAAAACCAATTTGCTCCAGTTGGCATTCTGGCCCAGTACCCCCCATTCCCCCTCCCCATATTTCTGAGATGCTGTGGAACCATTTTGTACAAAAAAGAGAAAGAGTGACATTAATTGGAAGAAAAGAGGAATAAAACACAGAGATGGCCAGCTCCTTAGCTGGTACAAATGATGTAGTCCATGCAAATGTACACTGGCTGGGGATCCAAGCCATGGTTTCAGTGGAGGACTAATGTGACTTGCATATGCAATTTATTTTTGAAAGGGTTTTTCTTTCCATTCCCTCCCTCAGTTGCCGGCAGTGGCTGCTGGGAGTGCCTGGAATTTCCAGGCAAAGAGAAGAGTCGAGAAGTATGAATAAAATATCAGCATCCCGGCTTTTTTTGCACACACACTCTCACACACGAATTCTCTCTACTGTGCTGCAAGGTTCATTTTTAAATAAGAAGCTCAAGTCAATTCCCTTGGAGGGAACATGAATGCATCAGGGTTTTTTTCTTTTCAGAAAGGGGACCAAATCTGAAGAGTGTTTCTTTACCATCAAATCAAGCTGGAACTGGGCTAATTATGTGCCCCTATCCTGATTTAAATAGGGGAGTTTTATTCAGTATTACTGTTCCCTTATTAATGAATCACAACCCAATTTTAACAGGCTGGAGGAGGAACGGTGGGGAAAAACCCCTTCTTTTCCAAGCAAATCTGTTGACTGGTACATTTTGTTTATGTAACTTCGTAAGTCAGGCATTTTTCAACCATTCTGCCCCAACAACTGATTTTTTAAAATTAGTGCTGGAGATTCTGCAGTTATTCTAGAACCCAATTTCTCTATGGATAAATTTCAGGGAAAAGAATAACCAGGATGTAACAGGTAGATTCAAATCCCTCAGGTTTGCAACTGTGGGTTTAGCAAAGATGAAGCTGTAGAGCTGAGAGCAAAATGCAGCCAAGTATCTGTTGTCAGCTATCAATCAGTACCTGTCAAGGGCTTCAGAAGATCTTGCACATACTTTTTCTGTCTGTCACACAAAGAAGGGGGTGATTCGCAGCTATTTAGTGCCATTTCTCATGCTAACATTTAAAAGTGTGCCTGCATCTCTTATTACAGGTTCTGAGGCCATGTGGCAGGAGTGGGAGACAAACTTGTAAACCAAGGTGCCCCTAAGACAACATGGTGCTGACCCCTGTGTGGAATGGCAGCTGCACAACAAGGCAAATGGTCACACCAAGTTACCATCTCAGTGCTCTGCAATGGCTGACATCCCTGCAAGTGTTTCTGATATGGCGATCCTTTACAGGAATTGTGCAGGGTTCAGCACTGCCCTCCAAACAAATATGTAACTGACCCGAGAAAAGCATTCTCATCACAACAGAGTAATAAAAAGCATTCTAATCACAGTGGTGCTTCCAAAGGACACAAGTATAAAATGGGAGAGGTTTTGAATATGTATCTAGTTGCATCAGATTGTGCCAATTTATAGGCCCTACGGGATCCACAGATGTCCAGAATGTGAGCAGATGAGTGGTCCACTGTGATGCCCTCTCCACTCAATTGTAAGCCACATAACAGGTTTCTATTATGATACTGCTCCATATCTGGCAACAGGAGCTATCACCGGCATAATGCAGCAATTGTTCTTCCCTGCTGAGCTGCCACCACAAAGCCCTGTGCCAGCTTTTGTTGTAATGCCAGTACATCACTGCTAATACTTCCATTTTTGCAGCAGCTTCTCTAGTTGGGCTCAGTCTTAAGGATTTATTTACTGGTGTGGTGAGCTGTAGGTTTTGCACATTCCCCCAAAGTCTATTTTAGTTGCATTGTAGTTGGATGGCATATTAGTGCTGTGAAGGGATTTATGGCACTCTGCACTGTTGCTGGCTTTGAAGCATTATTCCCAGGGCTCATATCACATTATTTTAGCTGTTATTCTAGCTTTCTTCTATTGGTTTAGGCACCTTTGGGCCTTGATTGTTTGTTTTGCTGGGTTAGAGGGGTCATTGAGTTCTGGCATCAGTGATATTCAAGAGGACTGTGTTTTTATTTGGTGGTTCTTGATCTTCTAATGCTTTGTAGATCAGTGAGCAGGCTCCGGTTAAGGTGCCACCAGAAATAGCTAGCAATAGGATGTCTGAGGCTTAGCAGTCTTTGTTACAGAGTTGATGTGCACATCAATAATTTGTTTCCAGAGCTGCAGGTGTCAGAACTTTCTTACACATACAAAGAGCCAAATGTGACAGGTCGGTACAGAACTTCCTGTGATTTATCGTTGTTGTTAATATTCAATGTATTCAGATGGACAGCCCATCCATTGCAAAGATGACTTTTGTCCAGGGCACTTATCTTGTGGAAGGTGCCAACAAACCATCTGCTGAGTCTCTCTAGCATTGTGATAACTCCTCATTACAGCAGTATAGCAGGTGGTGACGTGATTGGTTGCAGGAGTGGGGGGGGTAATGAGAGATGATGGATAGATGGGAAGTGTTGGTAGATCAGATGCCCAGATCAGACAGTGAGGAAGAAGGGGTGCAAGCCTTAACTTGGGAATAGAATTGAGATCTATTCTGCACACATGTGTGTTTGGAGTTGCCCTGTTGATTCATTTAAAGTCTATAAACAATACTTGTATTGATTAACTGGTGTCATTGGTGCCCTTTAAATATTATAGCACCAGTGTGGGAGCTACTTTTGTGTAGTTTCATCCCACTTCATCATAATACTTAAAGCCTTGCACTATGTCAGTGGGGCCAATGACACAGGTTCTTCTCCCAGGTTGCTCCCAGTCCCTGCATGCCAGTCATTAAATGTTATTGCAGACCCATGGGGAGTGGGAGCCATGGAGAAGTAGCTCCTAAGGCCCTCCCCTATATCAAAGGGCACCAGCCAGTTTGGATGAGGTTTTGATTTCAGAGGTTAATCTCTAAAGGAGCTATTTTCAGACTTTTATTTGTTCTAGTATGCCAAGAAGCAGGAGGAACCTTGGACAGGGCATCTTTGTTCCCCTACCATTGGTCACAGCAATAAGAAATATGACTGGGTCACCCAAGATGCATTGCCTAGAGTTATCTCTCTGAGAGATTCTACTATTAGAGACCAAGTTGTGGAGGAGGTCCTCCTCTTAAGTTCACTAAACCCATGAGCACTGCAAGCACGGTATGGTCTCCTGCATTTTTGTCCTATCCTCTTTTTCAAGGAGCTCAGAGTAGCACACATATACATTCCCTGTTCCTCATTTTATCCTGACAACACTGAGAGGTTACACTAAGAGATAGTGACTTGCCAAGGTCACCCAGCGAGCTTTGCAGTTGAGTAGGGATTTGAACTCAAGTCTCTCCAGCCACACTCTACCCATTAAGTCACCCTAGACAGACACAGACATTTGCACAAGTGGATGCAATTGATGAATGGGTGGTAATTTTTTAAAGTAGGGTTGCAGTTAACAGATGTTTCAGGTACACAGCCTTATCCTAGCTGTTGCTTCTGTAGCTCCACTGACGTTAGACTGTCTATATAATGTAACAGCTATGCATTTCTATAGGAGTGGGGTACCTGATAGATGGTCACCAGCAACAGATTTTAAGATCATAATGGAGTAATTAAATTCTTAGAGGCTACCTTTGTATCCACTTTTATATTTACATATATTGAAGATACTAGATTTACCAGGGATTTGCAAAAACATTGATATGGGCCGTTTTCAGTTCATTTCAGTCTTCAGTGTTTTTGTTTGTTTGTTTTTCAGTATACTTATAATAGCTTTTGGAATTCCCCCACCCCTATTTTTTTAATTAATTTCCATTTGTTTCAATGGGAAACAAGGGGAGAAGACTTCCTGTGCTTCTATTCCCCCCTGAAGAATCTGCATAACCCGGTTTCGGTTTCGGTGCTGCAAATGGCGGCCGCTTCTCGGGACGCTCCCGGAGGCGGTCAGCCCACACGCGGAATGGGGGGGTCTTCGCGTTTGCGAAAGACCCTAGTGAGCCTTAGTCAAAGGCTCCGAACCGGGGGCGCATAGGGGAGTAGCCTCTTTGCCGGCAAACTGCCGGGAAATTGAGGCTTTCTCCCCGCCCCAATCGGCCCCGCCGCGTAGTGCGTCCCGAATGGGACTTAGCAGCCCTGCCGACTTCCAGGAGTGAGGAAAAGCGGATGAATTACCATGAAAAGAAGATATGGCATCTAATCGTGAGTTGAAGATCTATTTTGAAGCGAAAATTAAAAACCCCCGCAAGCGGATAAGCGTATGGGAGGAGGGAGGAGCTTCCACCCTCTTCAAAGAAGCGAATTTTTAAAGGAAACGCGAAGGGGGGTAACAAGAAAAAATGTTGGTGAAAGTACCGTTGGGGTTTTACAGAAGATTGCGGCTTTAGTTGCTTTCTGGGGGATGTGGCACGAACTTTGAAAAAGTAAATAAAAAACAAAATGTCGATGCTGGGGAAAATCCTGCTTAGAACGGAAGAGAAGAGAGGAGGGACTTCCGCTCCAGTCAACCCCCCCCCAGAACTAGCTGTCAATCAACAAGAGACTGAGATACTGCGCCACCTGCTGGAGTTAATCTAAAATGTCAATGAAACGCTTTTAAAATGGAAATTGTTCTCATCAGACTATAAAAACAAATATTTGGAATTAACAAGGTTGATGGCAGAAAATGTATCGATGTTAAAGTTCCAAGCTATGGATGAAGAAGGGAAAGAAGATCTCAGATTTATTTTGACGAAAGTCTTGACACCTCTATCTGGCAGTGGAGCGAATAAATAAAAAGAAGAGGCGGACAAGGCTTTTAAAGCCTACTCCGCCTTTAAAAAAAGGATATACTCTGCCAGTAGAAAGGGGTGTTGAGCTTAGCAAGTAATGGAGATCTAATTTCAACCCGAGTGTTAATGGAGCCAACGAGAAATGACTGCCAGAAACAACAAGAAAAAAGAAGCGAAAGAAGATGGATTAAAAAATTTCTGAAGAGACATGCCAGCACAGAGGAGGAAGCAGTACTCAAAATTTGGATTTTTGAAGAAGACGGCGGCCCGGGGGAAGGAAGTGACGGAACGGGAGGCATTAAAGTTCAAAGGACTTAATGATAATTGGAGAGACTTAAAAAAGAATTTGTTCGTGTAACATCTGAAAAGATTTGATTTAACCCCAGTGGACTTTACTAACTTTACTAACAGAATTGATTTGGACTTTGTAAAGCTGAAAAGAAGATCTTTCAACCGTGATGGATGCCGACAACTGGAAGAAAAAAAACTAACCTTTACTAACAGAAAAAAACTCACTCCGCTCTTTTTTCTCTTCCCATCTGTCTACCTTACCCTTTTCTTATAAAAAATAAAATTCTCTCCTTTTTTTAGGAGAGTTATTTCAAAAAAAAAAAAAAGAATCTGCATAACCCTTCCTGAGCTGCAAAGCCATCTTTGGATCCAGCCGAATTGGCCAACTATCAGCTGGTTTCCAACTTGCCCTACTTGGGCAAGATAATAGAAAGGGCAGTGGCAAAGCAGGTACAGGGCTTTCTGGATAACACTTCCATCTTAGACCCCTTCCAGTTCGGCTTTCATCCGGGTTATGGGATGGAGACGGCACTGGTCACCCTCACAGATGACCTCTGACAGCATCTGGATTGGGGCAGATTGGCAGTACTGTTGTTGTTAGACCTGTCGCCCGTGGTTGATATGGTCGACCATCAGTTTCTGATCCACTGTCTTGCCCACACTGAAATTCAGGAACTAGCCTTACAGTGGCTTGCTTCCTTCCTCCAAGGTTGGGGACAAAGAGTGGCACTGGGGGATCAGCTGTCCCAAAGGCACCTATTGGATTGTGGAGTGTCCCAAGGGGCAGTGCTGTCCCCAATGCTTTTCAACATCTATATGTGCCCTCTTGCTCAGATTGCCCAGAAGCATGGGCTGGTTGTCACCAGCATGCGGATGACACCCAGCTCTGTCTGCTGTGGGGCAGCCAGTCCGACTCCAAATTGGAAGATCTGGACTGGGCATTACAAGCCGTGGCTGGTTGGCTTAGGCTGAGCCAGCTGAAATTGAATCCAACAAAGACGGAGGTCCTGTGCCTGAGCCGTGGCAGTCCGGGGGTAGAGATCCTGCTTCTGACCTTTGATGGGGCACCATTGGTGCCAGTGCCAGAGGTTACAAGTTTGGGAGTGCTCCTGGATGCCTCTTTAACAATGGAGGCCCAGGTAGCAGCCACTGCCAGGTCAGCTTTTTACCATCTTTGGCTAATTGGGCAGTTGGTTCCCTTCCTCGAATGCAGTGACTTGGCAACAGAAATCCATGCAATGGTCACCTTGAGACTGGATTACTGTAATGCTCTCTACATGGAGCTGCCCTTGTTGCAAATCCGGATGCTGCAGCTGGTGCAAAATGCTGCGGCCAGGCTGCTGATGGGACTCCCAATCTGGGAGCACATCCAGCCTGTGCTACAGGCACTGCACTGACTGCCTATAGCATACCGGATTCAGTTCAAGGTGCTGGTTCTTACCTTTAAAGCCCTTTATGGCCAGGGACCTACATACCTGAGGGACCACCTCTCCCCATATATACCCCAGAGAGCACTGTGATCAGGGACCCAAAACTGGCTGACCCTCCCGACCATTAAGGAGTCCAGGCTGGTAACAGCTAGGGCCAGGGCATTCTCAGTGGCAGCTCCACTCTGGTGGAACGAGATCCCAGAGGAGACCAGGACCCTGCAGGACCTTTTACAGTTCTGCAGGGCCTGTAAAATGGAACTCTTCCACTAGGTTTTGGAGCTGCCACCACCACCACTACCACCACCATCACAACCACTGTTGCTATTACTAACAACAAGTGACATCTTATGGTGGATGAGCCCGGATCCGCTGGTCTCTCTAATTACTGCCTGAGCCAGTCACCCCTTAAGACAACTGAAGCAGACCAATGGAGTTAATGTTAAAAACTGTGGAACTTTGCTAGAACTTTCTTATTATGTTGATTTTAACACTGTATTTATATTGATTGTGTTTTATGTATTACTAGGAATAAGGCCCATTGTGGAAATAAATACAACGAGCTCTAGAAAGAGGCTCTGGGAGAGTGCCAAGGCCTTGGGCACTCAGCGTCAATTTGCTGTGGCAACCTCAGCAGGGTATAATGACATAGAGTCCACCATTTTCTCCAGAGGAACTGATCTCTGCTACCTGAAGAGCAGTTGTAATTTTGAGTGATCTCCAGCCCACAAATGTAACTATTTACACAGTTATGGAGCACACACACACTGTAGGAGTAAGCAGACACCATGAACCAACAGGGCATAAATCAGCAGGTGTTAAATGCAGTCCTCTTTCTCTACACAGTATACTCTCTACCTCTGGAGGTTGTGGGCTCACCTGTACTTCAGTCTCTCTCTCTTGCCCAAGAGAGCAGAGAAACTTCCATTCATTCTCCAGTCCAGCCGACTGTGGAGTGGCTGAATTTCTGCTGCCTCCCAGGGATGAAGACTGCCTTGGGGCAGTCCCTGTTTTCCCAATCTTTTTGGCCTTGGGGTAGCTGGGAACATCCAGCAGTTGAAGAAGCCCAATTCAACTCAGTGAGTGATACCCCTGCAGGCCCCTCTCTGGAACTGCAGCTCAATTAAGCCTTATGGGGGAACATTTTAAACACAGAGACAGCAGCCATCTCACAGACACACATAACTGCCATTTTGTTACACCTACTGCCATTTTGTTACACCAACAGCTACTGAGGGGAAAATTAGTCCCACACAGGAGGCAACCGTCTTCATCATGGGAGAAAGCAGTTTGTCAGAAATTCTGACAGGGCACAGTGGCTGAAGGAGTGGGCAGGAAAGAGGAGCAAACCCAGCACCTGGCCAATGGCATGTGAGTACTCTTGAGCCAGAGAAGCATGTGGAACGTTGAGGTAAGAGGGACACGAAAACTCTTTTATATATAAGAAGAGATTGGAACTGTATTATTGGAAATAACTGTGTTTTATGTACCATTAGAATTTTTATTCTGTTCTGTAAGCCGCTGTGAGTCAGCCTAGGCCGGGAGGGTGGGATAACAAATTAAATAAATCAAATCAAATGTGCCAAAATGAACTGAACATGGGCTCCATTTCACCTTGTTGCTCATTTGTGCTCAAAGCATTTTTTATCTTAGGTCAGCTCACTTCCAGCATCAGAGTCTTCAAGTAGCAAAGCACAGCCAGTGGGTGCAAGCAAAGTCTTACCTCGCAGGTGCAGATCTAGATAATGAAAGAGCTTATGCAAACGGGGCCTTTGCATATGCAGGATCACAAAGCCCTCCCAAGCAATGCTCCCTCTAAGCTGTGGAGTCTTGTGAGCAAAAATCCTACTTTGTGAACTACTGGCATTAAAGTTGTGAATGAATGATTTGGCTACTGCATCAGTTAGTTTGCTCTGGAGCCATCCTTCCTGAGCTAAGACAAAAATGTGTGAGCTGGAGGCTAAAAAATTGTGAGCTAGCTCACACTAACTCAGCTTAGAGGGAACACTGCTCCCAAGCCACTGAAAAGGTGCAATGATTGGTGCAAAATGGAAACACTGTGCACAGAAAGACCAACCAGGACAACACTGTTTGGAGCAAGCACTGGCAAAGAGTTATGGCTAGATAATGTCCCTGTCAGGCACGTTGCTCCTGAATTCTTCTTTCACTGCACTGCTTTTCTCTCTGCTCAAGAACCCAAAAAGCAGACAAGGAAGCCACAAAGTAATGGTCAGATCTGAATGCTTCCAGTTGCTTCTGACTGATGAAACTTGTTTCAGTCAAGTTAACTATAGTAAAGAATAGACATGATTCAGGTTGGGTCTTCATTAGATATTATCCAACTACCCATCTTTAATATATACTTTTAAAAGTGCTAAGGAAATGGGAGGTAATGCAACCACGGCTTCCCATAAACCATCCATTCTCCCTCCTTCCTCATCTGCTATAGGGAAATCAAACAGGAAATGAGGCGGGAGGACAGACAAAGAGACTGGACTGAAACTCTGGGACCATGTGGCCTGTGAGTGCGGTTTACAAAGAAAATTTCCACTAACTGTAAGGATTAATATTCACCAATTCCTGTTACAGACCTCTGACTACTCTGCCTCATGCTGTTCCTGGAGGTGCTCCTTTCTCCCCAGAGGAAGCTTTCTGGGGTGGGGAAGGAAGTCCCATGCCCTGAAAAAATATCTCTCCCTTCAGGAGAGATTTGCCACAAGTCCCAAGCTTTGGCTTTACTAGATACTTATAATATGTATGCAAAATCACCAGACACAGCAGAAGGCAAGATACAAACTTGCCGATAGTAATGCACCCTTGGTGGCGGGAAGTGCTGCAAAGACACAGCCGACTGATGGTGACTCTGCCCTCTCAAAGGTTTTCAAGGCACGAGATGTTCAGAGGCGGTTTGCCATTGCCTGGCTCTGTGTAGAGACCTTGGTATTCCTCGGTGGTCTCCCATCCAAATACTGACCAAGGTCGACCCTGCTTTGCTTTGCTTCTGAGATCTGATGAGATCTAGCTAGCCTGGCCTATCCAGGTTGGGGATTGAAGCACCCTAAAGTCACCCAAATTAAAATGCTGATAACTGACAGTACAGACATAGGCCTTCGTGGCTTGTGCGGCACTGTGGCTGCTACCTCTTTTCTTCCTCTGATATACTTATCTATATTTCAGACATGCATGCTTCCCTCCTGACTTCCAGACTTGCATAACTGCCAGCTACTGTTTTCGAGACATGCACTGATTCCCACAGTCACTTAGATCCATAAGTTCTGCACTCTTGCTGTGTCTCAAGCTACAGATAAATGAGTAACATATGGCCTGACGTGATTAAAAACAAGTTAATTGCTCTGGCTTCCAGCATCCAATTCTTTTCTCTCCTCAGCCACTGCAAAAAGGAAAGCGTGAGACTGCCTCCCTGGCTATTGATTGGCCTGACCGGCCATCCGTCTGAAAGAAGCTGCCGCCATGCCCAGCTGAGGCAATTTGCTGTTCCCTTGACAAGCGTGTGACAGGAAGACACAGAGCAGGGAGAGGTGATTGTCGGGCTTGCACTTCAGTGACCCAAGGCTGTCTTAATGGCTGCTGCAGAGGAGAATATAAATGGATGCGGTTTCTAACGCCGTCCTTAACAGGTGCTTTAGGAAGAGGAAAGTCACAGGCTGAGATACTCAGTGTGAGCGTGATGTCCCGAAGTCTTCATTATGGTGATGCTTCCTCCCTTCCCCTGCTTTCCTCCTGCGGCTCTCTGATTCGCCTTCATTAAGGAGTCCAGATTGTGGCTAGGAGGGGTTTTACAGAAGCCGAAGCTGTTGCTGTGACTCCCTCCCAAGCTCCTGCTGCTGATGGTTTTCACCTATAAAGGCATTCATCACATTTCCTGAGTCCCAGTGCTTTGCGCACCCGCAATGTCCTTTGATGCCCTCTGGCTGGCTCAGGTTTTTAGTTGATGGGGCTGTTTGTCTCATTCCCCCAGTAGATCACAAGATTTTTCTCCCCCGCAAGGCCACTTTCTTCAGAATCACAGCACCCAGTCTTCAGTTACAATCAAACTCTTACGGCCCCCAGGGCATACAGCTTGCCCCCACCCTTCTGATGTGGGGAGGTCACCCTACCTCATACCTACTAGTTGTACCTACGGGATACATGGCACTAGTTTCTCCTTGTGTAGGAATTCTCACAATTGCCCTGTGAGAATTCTCACCATTCTCGACGGCTGCTTGTGAGCACTGCATTTGCACTTAATTCAAGTGCACCAGTTCCTATGCAGATAGTGCTATCAGGCCTGTAGCCGGCAGTGGGGTGCAGGAGGCGGCACCCCTTATCAAATCTGCAGCACCCCTATTGAATCTGCATACCCCCACCCAATCTTCCTCAGTCTTTTAAGTTATGGTTTTCCTTAAGCCATGTTGTGCTGCCGCTCTGTCCCAAAGCAAACTTCTGTAACCCTCCTTCCTTCTGCTCACACTTTATCCCAGCAGCAGGAGGAAGCCGCGGGAAGCAGTGGGAAGAGCCGGCGAGGGGTGAGGGGAAGGAAAGAGGGTTAGAGATTTGCAGCGTGGCTTAAGCTCTCTCTGCCTTCCCTACCACTGAGCCTGTGTTGGGGGGGATGGGAGGAGATTGCTGCTAGAGTCATCATGGGACCCAGGCCACATAATGGAGCACATGATGCTAGCAACGCAGGTGC
Organism: Gekko gecko; assembly: GCA_029375565.1. Lineage (NCBI taxonomy): Eukaryota > Metazoa > Chordata > Lepidosauria > Squamata > Gekkonidae > Gekko > Gekko gecko. The sequence continues at coordinate 100,423,836 of JAPDNY010000002.1, read as the reverse complement.
AGTGGAGGGGAGGAAGTGTGTAAGCCATGCTGTGCTTGCCTGAAGTCAGCTGGGGTAAGGAGCAATGCTCCCTCTAAGCTATGGAGTCTTGTGAGCAAAAATTCTACTTTGTGAGCTACTGGCATTAAAGTTGTGAGTGAGCAATTTGGCTATTGCATCAATTAGTTTGCTCTGGAACTCACACTAACTCAGAATATAAGAACATAAGAGAAGCCAATGTTGAATCAGGCCAATAGCCCATCTAGTCCAACACTCTGTCACACAGCGGCCAAAATATACCAGGTGCCATCAGGAGGTCCAGCTGTGGGGCCAGGACACTAGAAGCCCTCCCACTGCTGCCCCCTCCAGCACCAAGAATAGAGTGCATCACCTGCCCCAGACTTAGAATTCCCATCTATACCCTGTGGCTAATAGCCACTGATGGACTTCTGCGCCATATGTTTATCTAATTCCCTCTTGAAACTGTTCATGCTTGTAGCTGCCACCACCTCCTGTGGCAGTGAATTCCATATGTTAATCACTCTTTGGGTGAAAAAGTATTTCCTTTTATCTGTTCTAACCCGACTGCTCAGCAATTTCATGGAGTGCCCATGAGTTCTTGTATTGTGGGAAAGGGAGAAAAGTACTTCTTTCTCAACCTGCTCAATCCCATTCATAATCTTATAAACTTCGATCATGTCACCCCTCAGCCGTCGTTTCTCCAAGCTGAAGAGCCCCAAGCATTTTAACCTTTCTTCATAGGGAAGGTGTTCCAACCCTTTTATCATTCTAGTTGCCCTTCTCAGCACTTTTTCCAATGCTATAATATCCTTTTTGAGATGTGGTGACCAGAACTGTACACAGTATTCCAAAAGAGGTCGCACCAATGATTTATACAGGGGCATGATGATACTGGCTGATTTGTTTTCAATTCCCTTCCTAATAATCCCCAGCGTAGCGTTGGCCTTCTTTATTACAGCTACACACTGTCTAGACATTTTCATTGAGTTATCCACTACGACACCAAGATCTCTCTCTTGGTCCGTCTCTGCCAGTTCAGACCCCATCAACGTGTATTTATATTTAGGATTTTTGGCTCCAATGTGCATCACTTTGCACTTGGCCACACTGAACCCCATTTGCCACGTTGACGCCCACTCACCCATCCTCAACAGATCCTTTGGAGTGCCTCACAATCCTCCCTGGTTTTCACCACCCTGAACAACTTTGTGTCATCTGCAAATTTAGCCACATCACTGCTTACTCCCAATTCCAAATCATTAATAAACAAGTTAACTCAGCTTAGAAGGAACACTGGTAAGGAGCTACTACTCCTCTCCCCCCAACTCCCTCTCCCTCCCCCACTCCCTCTCCCTCCCCTACTCTGTTAATTTAATGTAACTTACATTTAATTTAATTAGCTCCCTTAGTACCCCGGTACCCCCTCCATGAAAAATTCCTAGCTACGGGGCTGGGTGCTATATTCTTACATTCCTCTAGCAAATGGGCAAATTCCCTCATGATCCTTCCAACTGAAACAGCCTCAAAAATGTGTTCTGGTCTTTCCCCTAATCCAGGATTGTACTGCCAATGAACCCCCAAACCGAATGCAGCATAGCGACCAAACCAAGGGGCCCACCAAAAACGTTCTGTCCTTGCAGCTTGCCTCCAGCTGCAAATGGAAGGGGGTGCGTGTGCCAGCTTCCAAGCACCTTCCAGGCTATACACTATGCGGCTGATGGGATACCTTCAGTTGGGTTCATCCAGTTATGTTGCCATCTCCTCAACCATATCTTGCACGTCTTCGGCTTGCAGTCCTGGATAAAAATGGTTTCATGTTTGCTAAATGAAAACACCATGGCTTTAACACATACTTTGAAATTGGCATTTCAATCCCCCCCCCCCCAGTATAGTGGCATGCTGCTCAAACCCACTGGAAGCAATTTACTTTTTTTGTTAGTGCACCACAAGCCTTTTCTCGGCTTAAGGTAACGTGTGCCTATTTTTGGCTTGTCAGATATTGAGGACGTGCTGCATGCAGGAGTACTGAGGAGGAGGAAGAAGCCCCCTCTCCCTCTCCCCTGCCTTGATTGGCAAGAGAGCTGCTGGCCAGACACATAATCAGCTCTGAGACAATGAGCCCAAAATGGAAAAAAGAGGCTGAAAGGATGAGGCAAGAAAGGCTGCATATGTTTGGAGCAAGGGCTGCCTGCAAAGAGCCTGGACATGGTGGCAGCAGGACACTGCCCTTAGAATGGGTGCCTCCTGCAGCTGGTGCTACTGCTGCTGGGAGAAACTGTACTGCTTCAACCCTGAAACTGGTCCAGTAAATGGGTACAGAAGGGTGGGGAGGGAAGAAGATCATGAAAGCAGGTCCCGGCTGAAACTTCATGGATTAATTTGAAGACCAGGTGGAGCTGGATTTATGCTTATCGTAACTAGACTGCAGGTTAGGGATTCAGTTATGAGGGGTGTATTTGTGGTTAAGAGTGTGTGGTTAAGAGTGTCGGGCTAGTATCTGGGAGACCCAGCTTTGAATCCCCACTTGTGCTGTGGAAACTTGCTGGGTGAGCTTGGGTCAGTCCCACTTTCTCAGGGGTTTTGCGAAGAAGGGAGGAGAATGATGTAAGCTACTTTGGGTCCCCATTGGGAAGAATGGCAATGTGTAAATAAAATAAATAAATAATGCTAGAATTACTATATTACCATTTTTGGGGAATGGCCAAGGGGCCTCTTAAACTTAACATGGTTTAGGGCCTCAGGATGTCTTAATGCAGGCCTGAGGCTAAACAGAATTTACATCCACACAACTGTATACAGCAGGCTCTGTTTCTACCTTCAGTTGAATCCATCTTTCAGGACTGAGGTCAGTGTGTGCGTGTGCATGTATGCATTCCTTTCCATTTCTGTCCTGCCCTTCCCTGCACAGCTGGGCTCAGGGTGGGTTACAACATAACAAAATAGCTAAAATTATAGCTTCACAATAAAAACTTTCATATTTATTTACAATGGCACATGATAAAACCAATACATTACAATTGGTGACTATCAGGAAGGGATATCTGAGAGGGGCCTAAAACTCTAGGTTATGGTGGTTAGTATTGCTATCCCAGCTTTGCTATCCCTGACCATATGCCTGGTGGAACATCTCTGTCTTGCAGGCCCTGTGAAATCGTTTCAGGTCCCGCAGGACCCTGGTCTCACTAGACAGAGAGCTGTACCAGGTGGGGGCCCGGGCTGAAAAGGCCCTGTGCCTGGTTGAGGATAGCCAGATCACTTTGGGGCCGGGGATCACCAGCCAGTTGTCATTGGCCGAGTGCAAAGTGCTTTGGGGGATGTACTGGGAGAGGCGGTCCTGCAGATCCATTGGCCACAGACCGTTTAGAGCTTTAAAGGTCAATATCTTTATGCCATCTTGCTCCCCCATGCCATGCAGTGAAGTATGAAAAGGGGCTTTTGTGTTAAGCCAATGAGAAGTTTCACATAGTGTAAAAGGCATGTAAAATCTATGTTTTGACCAGTTGATTATCTTCCACTTGCTGCCTCACATGAATGTGTGGCACAAACAGCATGTATAAAAGACTCAAATGTACCTTTTTATATGGCAACATGTATGGCAAATGAGATTTCTTTTCAATTACAATGTCATCAGCAGATTTTCTTTACTTTTTTATTAGTACTGGGTTATACTTAGCACAGAACAAGCCCATATCCTACGATATATTCGTTATTATTTTCACAGCATACCTTATTGTTGTTCAGAGCACATCTTAGATGTACTTCATACAGAATATTCCTATAGCACACTGAATCCTTATCCAAGCTACCAGACTAATACAGATGCAATTAATCTTACCAGCTATTGTGCTCGGTTTCCCAGACACAAGACAGAGCCTATGACCATTTGCATAGGTTTCCCTGGTTTCACAGAGCTTTGCCATGGATCTTCCCTTTCTTCCCCAAATTCTCTGGCCCTTCTACACTTTTTATCAGCCAGTCTTTGGTTGTGATTGGCCCATTCCTAGTGGTCTGTTTCTGTCCTAACCTTTGTCAGTCTAAGAGTTACCTAACTTATTTACCTTTTCCTGTATTCCTTCTCTTGTCAGTGATACCCAGACCTTCTCTCCCATTTCACTTCAAACATATTGGTAACAAAGTCGAGTGTCCTAGTGCGCTCTTGGTGAAGGAAAGTACTGTCAAGTCACAGCCAACTTATGGTGACCCCATAAGGTTTTCAAGGCAAGAAACATTCAGAGGTGGTTTCTCATTGCCTGCCTCTGCATCGTAACCCTGGACTTCCTTGGTGGTCTCCCATCCAAATACTAACCAGAACTGATGATGCTCAGCTTCCGAGATCTGATGAGATTGACCTAGCCTGGGCCATCCAGGTCAGGGCGTTAGCACACTCTTAGCATAGAAGAATACAGCTGAACACATTTTTAATATAAATTAACAGGTGGTGTTTTCTGCACACCATATGCTTTTGTGGCTTTCTATGCTGGCTTGGTCTTGGTTTATTCTTACCACACGTTCTTCCAGCCTTTTAGTGATAACAAAGTTAATGCCTTTACCATTTGTCCTGGTCCAAATACTACATATGCCTAATGTCTGTACATATGTTGAATTTGTGTCTTTTAAAACCCACAAGAATTAAATACATACATCTACGTTATTTCCATCTACCCCATCCTAATTACTCCATGGTTAGGATCATCCCTCTGATCTATATCTGTTCTATTTGTCTGACTTGGTTTGTCAGTCCTTCAGGGTAGAGGCAGGGGGGCTGGAACTTCTATGTTCTGCACTGCACCTAGCTCCCTACAAGCGCTAATGTGAACGAAGATGCTTTCATACCCTGTGTCTCCCCCCCCGTAGTTGGATACATTGGATGTCTGCATGTCTAGAAATAGATATAGATGAATGCGGATGTCTAGAAATAGCGATAGAGATAAATAGCACTTCCAGACAGCTCTAACAGTAGGACTGGAAGTAGTGTTCCAGTGCTTATGATGTCTGCGGTTCAGAGCAATCGTGTCCTTCATAATCAGCTAATTTGATACACCAACATAGCAGCAGAAAGTAAATAAAAAGCAATACTAAGCAAGCTGTAAGTACTAACTGCTAGTATTAAGTAAGAAAGGTAGCAGGCCTTGTCATCATTTTCATATATCTCCCCAAATATGAGAGTTGATTGGTCAGTTATATGAACAATGATATGTTCTATCATAATGAAGATGAAATAAAACCTTCAAACTTTTCTTTGAGCACAATGTGGGGTCCAAGATTAGATAGGTATATAGCAGTGTTCCCTCTAAGCTGAGTTAGTGTGAGCTAGCTCACAGTTTTTTAGCCTCCAGGTCACACATTTTTGTCTTAGTTCAGGAAGGATGGTTCCAGAGCAAACTAATTTATGCAGCAGCCAAATCACTTGCTCACAACTTTAATGCCAGTAGCTCATAAAGTAGAATTTTTGCTCACGAGACACCACAGCTTAGAGGGAACATTAGTAGATAGATATACATTTTATACAAAAGTTAAAACACCAATATCACACAAAACTGCAGAGCAACATAAAATCAAGCCAGTCGAAGCATCATAGCCATGTTACCATGAGTTAGGCAACAACAGGTGTGGGCCACTGGTTTAGTGGTAGGGCACCTGCTTGGCATGCAGAAGGTCCGAGGTTCAGTCCCCAGCATCTCCAGTTAAGATGCTCAGGTAGTAGATTCCATGAAAGACCTGTGGAGAGCTGCTGGCAGTTAGAGTATACAACATTGTCCTTGACAGACCAATAGCCTATAAGGCAGCTTCATGTTCAGGAAAGGAAGAAAACAAAACCCCAAGCTAACAGGTCATACTGTACCTGGCATCCAAAATATAACAGAGAAGGTGCCAGGTGGAACTCCTTTGGGAGGAAATTCCATAAATAGGGTGCAACTGCAGAAAAAGCCCTTTCCTTGGTTGCAGCCCACATCATCTCAGAAGATGACAGCATCAGGAAAAGAGATTCTGATGATGATCTCAGCAAGCAGGCAGGCTGCTATGGAAAAAGGCTGTCCTTCAGATTCCCTGACTGTTTAGGGCTTTATGTCAAGAATGTGACAGGAATATACTGTGTTATGGGTGTGAGATCTATACAATGTTTCTGGGATAGCTCTAGATTATATTGAACAGATAGTCTAAGAGTTGTTTTCCACAGTACAGAGTGGGCAAAATCCTCTTATTCCCTCCATACTGCAGCTAAGTGTGTATTGATATGAAAAATGCAGCCAGAAACCTTTATTTGCCATGTTTGTTACTGTTTTCTGAGAGCATATAAAGCATTTTTGATGGGGTTTTTTTTTAAAAAAAGGCTATAAGAAGTCTCAGAATCAAAAGTTGGCTTAACTCTTCCCTTACAACCTCCTGAAGCAGTTTCCAAAATGTTTGGGAACATCTTGTAGCCAATTCATTCCTGACATCCTTTTCTTCCCATGAAGCTGACTGCAGAAATATATTCTGCTTAGAAAACTATGTTTTCCTCTCCAATAGGACAATGGCTTAGTCCCATATTATGAGAAATTAGCTCAAATCAACGAACACTTAAACTCAATAGAATATTCTGGATGATTACCTTCTAGAAACACAAACACATCTTAGCAGTTGGTTTGGTGGTTATTACAGGTAGACAGCACCCTTTAATTTTGAAATTTTGACCTTTTCCAAAATAGCCAAAGTACAGATTTTCTTCCTGTGTCACATCCACACTCAAACTGGGAGTAAAGTGAAAACAGTGTTAACTAAGCTGAATCCAAAGCTCCAGTTCCAAAGCTCCGCAGCTCAGCCTGTACTGCCTCAGTATTCCGGTTGCTCACTTTGAAGATTTATCACCATGTCCGTTTGTGTGACATGCTCATTAGCTTTTTCTTAGTTCTGTTTCAGCTTGCTCTGAGGTGCCACTCTTTCTTCATGGCACTGTGGGTGGCAGGTGCCTCGACTTCCACCACAACAAATCCACCATCACAGATTCATTCATTTTCCTCTCTGGTAGCCTTCCTCTGTCTTTGTCTCTTCCTGTCACAACTTCTAACCATCTGTCACCTCAATTTGATTGTCTTTTTTTTTAAGTGTCTCTTCTTTTTTAAAAATTTCTCTTCTTGATGTCTAGTTCTCTGCCCTTTGGACTATTTCTTGTCTGAAAAGAATTTCCAAAGCATGTTACTGTTTACTTTGATATCGAACATTAAAATTAACCATAATACTCCAGGATGTCCAGATACATAAGACTGCGTTCACCACTAGGTCAAGAATTTAAAGTCCAGGGTCCAGGATAAGATCCACAGGCAGTAAAGTTGGCATCTGGGTTTACTGCAAGTTTTGGTACCAGTGTCCATGTTCAAGTTCGATGTATTATTTTGCTGCCACAACACAATCACTGGACCTAACAATATCAACTACAACATCTCAGGCCTATTCACTTGCTTATCTTCTAACATTGTATATGCCATAAAATGCCAACAATGCCCTTCAGTTTTCTACATGGGCATAGAGGTCAAACCCTACACCAAAGGATAAATGGACATAAATCTGACATCAAGAATCACAAAACTGGGAAATCTGTAGGAGAACACTTCAACCTAGGACATTCAATGGGGGACCTCAAAGTAGGTGCTTTATTGCAAAGGAACTTCAGAAACAGATTAGAACAGGAGATCGCTGAGTTACATGTTATTACAATGCTCAAGACAACGGAACCTCCAGGTCTTATCAGAGATATTGAATTCTTATATCTCCACACAGGCTAACATCAATCAGTTCTCGCATCTGTTTGTAAGCTGTGTGCTAATTTGCTGCTATTCACAGGTCTTACCAATTGCCTTCACCCAGTCTTAGCTATATTTACTGCTCAGTTACTTATGCATCTTGATTTTAATTGGCCCTTCCTGGCAACAACTTCCTCACCTGCTACCTGTATGTAATGGTTGATAACTTCTGTTTCAATGTATCTGAAGAAGTGTGCATGCACACAAAAGTTTATACCCAGAATAAAACTTGGTTGGTCTTAAAGGTGCCACTGCAATTGAATTTTGTTCTGCTGCTTCAGATCAACATGGCTACTTACCTGAAACTATCATCTCATAGTAATTTGCTTGAGTAAGTAAATTTGGCTGATGCTGTTGAAAAGATCACTCTCCCCAGCTATTTCTTCGTAGAAGGATGAAAGTACTTACTTTTAAGAACATTAGTACCATACACAAGAAGGAGGCTGGGCAAATCTAACCAAAAGTCCATCTAGACCAATATCCTGTTTCCCAGAAGCAGAGAGTAGAAGTCAAAGCCACACCATCTTGTCGTTACCTCAGAAGTATTCAGAAGCACATTCCTAAACTGTTTACATTGTCGGTTCCAAGTAGGCCTGAGGAAACCACAGTAAATTATTATTGTTATTTCTAGTTACTTACAAACTGTATAGAAGAAGGAGCATATACAGCAGTAAACCTCCTGTAAAGTGCCCTTACAAACACAGCAATTATCACCTTACTACCTGTGGTGCTTGAGCATGTTTATGAACCATGAAGACTGGAATTTTTATGCTTCCCTAATGCTGTTTAAGACAAACAAGCCCTGTTCAAACACACCTGCAGTGGTATGTGAGTTGCTTTTCTCTGGTGCAATTCCACACTCTTACCATAGACAGAGAGACAGTGTGGTGCAATGGATAGTGTGTTGAACTTGCACTGAAGAGACCTGGAATCAACTCCCTGCTCAGCCATAAAGCACACTGAGAAAACTTGAGCAGTGCCTTACAGCATCTTTACTACGTGAACAAAATCAATTCATGGAGCAGAAGGCCTCCCGCACAGGGAAATGGGTGGCGACTGTCCCTAATAGATCATTCACAATCAACAACTCTTGTATAAGTCAACTGATACCTCTAATTATTAATCTAATGAATACTTCAGCAAATCATAGAATGTGATTCTGCACAATACATAGTCAGCCGTACAATTAGGTTACAATTACATTTAAACATGTCTACTAATCACATACAATTCACACCTCTTGTATATTTAGGTTTCCATCCAATTAGCATTTTCTTACAATGTGATTATGCATCAACCTTATCTCGACAGCTGAATGAGGGGAAACATCTTTATTGCTTTCTAAAAGGTGAGCCACTGCGCTACCCCGTGTTCATCTAGTGAGGCTGTATGAACAATAGGGTCTTAGATATGGGATGTAAGGGTGTTAGAGACAGAACAATCTTAATTAAAACCAAGACAGATCAATTAATTCTCCATGGAGAAGGATTTGATCTTCAAACCAAAGCAGCACTGAACTGAGAAGATTTGAAAACTAAAGTGTGCAAAGGGAATCTTTGAGTGAACTAATATTCTGCTCTGTCTTGAGCAGAGCATTCCCACCAGCCACCCATTTCATTTTTTAAAGTGAGACAACTTGTTGTGTGTCTATCTATGCCTAGATCCTTCCATTGTGCCTGGATCCTGCTCTAGCTAAGAGCCTCTTCTATCTGTTACCATCTTGGAAATCAGAAGAAGAAAAGGGACAAGCCAGACAATGCTTCCATTGGACTTGGACTGAGAATAGACCCCCTGAGCACTTTTGTCCTGCTGTTGTAACTGATAACTGTATTTTGATTTTACTACTGTATGCCACTTTGGGGAGGGATTTATTGGCTGAAAAGTAGGATAGGACCACAGTAAGTAAATAAATACGCATAAGTATGCATGGATTGTGCAGAGGTGTATGTTCCTAAACTCTAATATATGTCTGTTTGTCGGCATACCTCACTGTACCCCAGTCCTTGAGTGTAATGGAAAAAGCCAACCTTCTTTCTGTTCATTTGTTCTTTGTATCGATGGTGCCAGTACTTGTCCATAGCTATGAGATATAATGAGACACCCCTTGGGATTGCCCATCGAGGCATGTTTAAAGCATGTGCACTGAGGCATGTAGAGAAGAAATGCCTGCTACTGTAATTACCTCAGCACTCACTGAGTTTAGCTGGAGAGGCTACCCCCCCCCCCCCCGTATTCCTCCTCCTACAATAGTTTGAACTGGTGCAGAGCAAGACAGCACTGTCATGGTACTCACTCTTTCTCCCTTGGGAGACTGGTCAATTCCTTGTACAATTTTTGCTGCCAGTAGAAAACTTCATTGTTTGCAGAGTTTTGCTGTGCTTGTTGGTTTTAGGCTCTGTTTGATTCATTGCAGCAGTTGGTTCTTTAATATCCTTTCAGCGCTATCCTAAGCTGAGTTACACCCTTCTAAGTCCACTGAAATCGATGGACTTAGAATAGTGTGACTCTGCTTAGGACTGCATTGTTTGTGTACTTATTTTAGCTCGTCTTTAGTGTGCTGACTTTTAAAATGTGTTGTACGTAATTTCATACACATTATTGTTGGGAAAATGTACTGAACAAACAAATGCCTCTTCCCTCTATCTCAAATATTTGGTGAACAAAAGGATTCAGTTCAGACCTAACATGAAATCCTGGCTTATTTTAGCTGTGGTTAGTTTGTGAATCCAAGATAGGGCCCACACATGATCACTTAATCCTGGCTTATCTCAGCAAATCCTGGCTTCAGTGCTATTGCTCTTTCACCTGCCTTCCCACCAGAGATCTAGTTGCTATCCCAGCCTAGTATTGCCAACTCTGGGCTGGGAGTTCCTGAATATTTGGGGGTGGAGCTTGTGGAGGGTTAGGCTTGTGGAGGGGAGGGACAACCAGGTGGCTATCATGCCCATAGAATCTACCATCCAAAGTAGGCATTTTCTCCAGGGGAACTGATCTCTGTAGTCTGGATATCAGTCATAATTCCAGGAGATCTCTAGGCCTCACCTGGAGTTTGGCAACCCCATCGCAACCTGCCTCATGCTACTCAACTGATGGCAAAGCCTTAATAGATCATCAGCTTGCTTACCATTGGCTGCTGGTAATGTGAGGGTGGGGAGGCTTCTCTTGGGGGGCTTGGAATGGCAATTCCCCCTCCCATATCTGAGTTCACATTTGAGCAAAGGAAGTTGCCAGGCTTTCACTTGAACCCTCTCCTTATGAAAAAGTGAGGAAAACAATCACCCACACACAAACACATCCAAATATGCCATCCCCCTTTTACTTATATGCATTGGTGGCGATAAGTATGACACTTAAAGGCAGCTCTCAACAAGTGATTCAGCTTTAATCAAGTGATTCAACAGCTCAGAACAGACAACCAACAACATAGAGCAACAGGCTCTTATTTAAATAGTGCGGGCTAGCATAGCCACGCCCATATTCAGGTTAACAACCAATAGCATTTCAGAGATAACATCCAATCAGTTTGTTTCCCTCCAGCACAATCCTCGTCTCCTGAATGGCCTGCTACGCAAAGTAGCCAATCAGGTATTGCCATTCAGGATACCAGCCTGTCAAAGGGGATGAAATCAAGCTCAGGACATAACATCCCTCCCCCCTATGAATGGACTACCTCTCAACAGATGTAGTCCTTCAGATAAGCTGGCCTCTGCCTAGACCGTTGAGACCAACGCAGGGTCTCTGTCAGGGGTGTCTGCTCCTCACTAGTAGTCTGTGGACTACTGCTTGCCTGTTCAGGCACCTGGGATTCTGTCCCTTGTCTGGTCGGAGCTACCTCCCTAGCTTCGGCGACCTGAGGAGTTTCACCCACCTCTACAGGCACTGGTCTGGCAGGTGGGTTCTCTGTTTCTTGGTCAGGGGTGCACCATCACTGGCGTAGCTGGTTGATGTGGCACCTAAGTTGTCGGCCACTGTCTGTCTGCACCACATATGATAGCAACCCAGCTATCTCTATAATGACACCTGGAAGCCAAAGGTGTCCCTCCCCATAGTTCCAGAGGAACACTAAGTCCCCGTTTGTTGCAGGATGGAATGGTGCAGATGTAATGTATCTTATTACATTGTCCTGCATGAACTTTTCAAACTCTGCAGATACAAATTGAGGCCTGTTATCAGAGACTAATGTGTCTGGCAACCTGTGTGTAGAAAAAAATTTTCACGGTGATTTTACAACTGCCATGGTCGTCTTCTTGCTCATGAGGAGCACCTTGAGCCATTTGGAATAAGCATCAACCATGATCAAGAAAACCTACCCATGAAATGGGTCAGCAAAGTCCACATGGATTCTGGACCAGGGTCTGTGTGGGCTTTCCCAAGAATGCAGAGGAGTGGGGGGGAGGGATCAGGTCTGGACAGTTGACACTCATTGCAGACCTCTACCCACTCCTCAATGTCATGGTCAATTCTGGGCCACCAGACATAGCTCCGGGCTAGAGCTTTCATTTTTACTACGCCCGGATGACCCTTGTGCAGCGCCTCCAAGACCCATTCCCATAAGGGAGGAGGCACTACCACCCTGTTCCCCCACAATAGACAGCCTTTATGTACTGACAGCTCTTTTTGACGTGTACAATAAGCTTGACATTCTGGCAGCAAATGACCCCTCTACACCCAGTTAAGCATCCGGGCGATTGTGGAGTCCTTCGCCGATTTAGCTGCAATGTCCAAGGCATGGACTGATGGCTGTGACAGTTCTTCCAGAGCCATTACCTCATAGGCGGGAGCAGGGTCCAGGGCAGTTCCCGGAATGGGACACCAGCTTAAGGCGTCTGCATGCCCCATTGCCTTGCCAGGGCGATGTTCCAGTTCAAAATCATAAGCAGCCAGAAAAACTGTCCAGCGCAGCATACAGGGTGAGAGTACTGGAGGCATTTGGTGTCCTGGTGCAAAGAGGCCCAGCAAGGGCTTATGGTCGGTGACCATAACAAACTTCCGACCGTACAAAAAATGATGGAATTTTTTAACACTGGCAACTAGTGCAAGTCCCTCCTTATCGATCTATGCATAATTCCTCTCAGCCACTGTCAGTGTCCTTGAATAATAAGCTATTGGTGCTTCCCACCCATCCGCCATTTTGTGACTGAGGATGGTGCCAATTCCAAATGGGGAGGCGTCTGCAGCAAGTATTAGCAATTTCCCCTCATCATAGTGCATCAATACTGAATTAGACAGCAGCAAGTCTTTTATTTCATTAAACGCTTTATCATGCCACAGCCCCCAGGTCCACCGTGTCCCCTTTTCAAGCAGTTTGTGCAAAGGTTCTGCCACCGACACCTTATGGGGCAAGAAGGCGTGGTAAAAATTCAAGATGCCCAAGAATGACTGCAGCTCTTTCTTTGTTTTGGGCTTTGGCGCTCATTGGATGGCAGCAACCTTGCTCTTTGTGGGGTGGACACCTTGTTCAGCAATCAAAAAACCAAGAAATTTGACCTGTGAAACCCCAAACTGGCATTTTTGTTTTTTGACCTTTAATCTGGCTGCTTGGAATCGGCCCAGCACACCCCTAAGACACTCTGCTTCACTGGCACCAGCAACCAGCATGTCGTCAAAATAGGCACCACTCCTGGTAGATCCCTCAGCAATCCCTCTATCAAACTCTGGAAAATACCAGGAGCCACATTGACTCCTAATTGTAAGCGATTGACCCTGAACACTCCTCGATGGGTCACAATCGTCTGTGCCTCTGCTGCCCTGGGGTCCATGGGCAACTGCTGGTATGCTTGTGCCAGGTCGAGCTTTGCAAACAGTCACCCCCCCCTTCAGTGAAGCCAATATGTGGCTTATAATAGGAACAGGGTAAGAGTGCTGTTGCAAAGTTTTGTTCAAAGTACATTTATAGTCAGCACAGATCCTGACTGACCCATCTGGTTTGATGCGTGTTACAATGGGTGTTTCCCACTTTGCATAAGGCACAGGCTCTAAACCCCCCTGAGCCACCAACTTGTTGATTTCTGCCTCACTTTTCGGTTTGAGGGTGAACGGCACAGTTCTGTACCGCAACCTGATGGGCACTACTGAGGGGTCTAACTCAAACATGACTGGCGGACCTGTATACTTTCCAAGGGTTCCGTCAAACACTTTGGGGAACTCAGCATACAAAAAACTCAATTTATTCCCACCAATGTGGTTGATTCCAGACACAGTGATTCCCACAGCCTCAAACCAGTCTAACCCAAGCAGACTGGCCCTCCACTCCTCAGCCACCTGGAGACCTAGGGTCCCCTTAAACTTTTTAAATTATACCTTGAAAGTGGCTTCCCCAGCCACTGGTATGTGCCGCTCTTGGAAATCTGAGAGATGCACCCCACTGGGTGCTAACCGGAGGTGGCTCCTGCAAGGGAACAAATGCTGGAACGTCTCCGTGGAGATGATGGTCAACGCCGATCCTGAGTCGACCTCCATCTCACACAGCACTCTGTCCAATAGCACGGTGATGTAGATCTTCTTCTTGGCATGATTGTGGGTGCTCAGGACAGTCGTACGGCAGGAACGGCTGGTGGTCACATTGCATTCCGCTTGCCTTCGTGCTCTGGCGCGATTCAACAGCTCAGAACAGACAACCAACAACATAGAGCAACAGGCTCTTATTTAAATAGTGCGGGCTAGCATAGCCACGCCCATATTCAGGTTAACAACCAATAGCATTTCAGAGATAACATCCAATCAGTTTGTTTCCCTCCAGCACAATCCTTGTCTCCTGATTGGCCTGCTACACAGAGTAGCCAATCAGGCATTGCCATTCAGGATACCAGCATGTAAATGAGGATGAAGTCCAAGCTCAGGACATAACCGGTGGGGTTTTGGTTCCAAGCGAACAGTACCTGCCAAGCACACAGACTCCAAAAGCCCAGCAAAGCCCCAAGAGGAGCCTGCATGACCCACATCTGTTTTCACTGACACAGTAAACACACAGGTAAATGGTTTCAAATTCACTTCACTGAACAGAGAAAACTAGTACCCAGCAATAACTGATGTGAATGCTAATTTAAGTAAGCTGGATATAAAAGAGGGGGGAGACTTTGCTGTGGGAAATACTGGGGTAGGGATATTGATTTCCTTTCAGAGTCCATTGCCTAATAATCCACCTTGTGGGTGGAGTCTAGGCAATTAAAGTAGCCAGGGCTTCATTGTATTGCTCCCCCCTCCTGAGACCTCCTGGCCCCACTGCTGGACCTCCTGATGGCACTTGGTATTTTTGGCCACTTTGTGACAGAGTGTTGGACTAGATGGGCCATTGGCCTGATTCAACATTGACTTCTCTTATGTTCTTATGTTCTAAAGGAATATAACATGTTGCTGTGTCTTTAAGAGAATGAAAGATGGGGTGGAGAGAGGAGCACCTCTCTTCACACATCACAGAGTATACAGGTTGGGTCCCCAGTGTGTGTCAGATGTAACACAATCACATGTGAGTTCTGGATTCTTCTCAGTTCTGCACATGTGGTGCCCAATTAGGATCAGATCTATGATGTAGAAGAGGCTTGAGGTACACATGGGTTTTCACAACAGGGCCAATATAATCCTTCGGACTGTTTCAGTTTGAGGAAATGGTGCAAGGGAAAGGCTGAATCCCTTTCTACACATACATTATGTTCCTGATCCTAACTGGGCACGACATAGACAAGAATTGAGGAGAATCCAGCACACCCATTTGATTGTATTAAAGTTGGATACAGGCTGGAGATCCCAGACCTAACCTGCATACTCTATGATGTGTCAAGAGGATGGTGTGAAAATCTTGACACTAGGAAGACCAAATGAAGTTGAAATAGACAGTGAATGGTTAATGTGTTAGCCTGGTCTGAGAACCTTGATTGACAGGGTGTTCAAATGGAATTCTACAGTTGAGAGTGGCAGTTAGAACTATTAGGTTCAGTAAAGAAGAGTGAGAGGATCAAGGAGGATCCTGAATTAGGAATGCCAGATCAGTAGTCCTTCTCTGAGGAAAATAGCTCCTAATAAAAGGGGGTGATGGCTATCAAGAGAAAAACTGGAACTTGTGGGTGTGTTCCTGCCTTCACAGACTTAAGTAATTTTGAGACAAAGAAACTTAGGCTAGTTTATTTAATCAGTAACTGCCAAGAGATCTCTTTCCACAGTTTTAAAGATCAGTCTGTAGAACCAGACAGCTACTTTATTGTGACAAACTATCTATTGTTTACAATTATGCAAGGCTACCTCATTCCTGTTGCCTGTTCACATGCAAAGTTTCAAACCTAATACCTACCTTAGAGTTTCTCCTACAAGTGAAATAAAACAGTTCATTTGTTTTGAATTACTACCAGCCTCTCTTGTGCCATAATCTGACATATACAAACAAAGGATTTTTCTGTTCCCTGGGATAGGTTAGCATATACATCTATATAAATTTAAATAACTGGGTGGAACAGACAAACAAAGAAGAAGAAAAGAGATTGCTCAACCAAGAGAAAAAGAAAAAGGAAAGCTAGGAGGAATTGTTATAGAAGTAAAGAGCACTTTTGTTTTTCATCCATGCTATGAACATAAGAACATAAGAGAAGCCAGTGTTGGATCAGGCCAATGGCCCATCTAGTCCAACACTCTGTCACACAGTGGCCAAAAATACCAGGTGCCATCAGGAGGTCCAGCAGTGGGGGGCCAGGAAACTAGAAGCCCTCCCACTGTTGCCCCCCCCAAGCACCAAGAATACAGTGCATAACTTGCCCCAGACTGAGAGTTCCTATCTATACCCTGTGGCTAATAGTCACTGATGGACTTCTGCTCCATATGCTTATCTAATTCCCTCTTGAAATTGTCCATGCTTGTAGCTGTCACCACCTCCTTTGGCAGTGAATTACATGTGTTAATCACTCTTTGGGTGAAGAAGTACTTCCTTTTATCCATTCTAACCCAACTACTCAGCAATTTAATTGATGCCCATGAGTTCTTGTATTGTGAGAAAGGGAGAAAAGTACTTCTTTCTCTACCTGCTGTATCCCATGCATAATCTTATAAACCTTCATCATGTCACCCCTCAGCCATCATTTCTCTAAGCTAAAGAGCCTCAAGCACTTTAACCTTTCTTCACAGGGAAAGTGTTCCAACCCTTTTATCATTCTAGTTGCCCTTTTCTGCACTTTTTCCAATGCTATAATATCCGTTCTGAAGTGTGGTGACCAGAACTATACACAGTATTCCAAATGAGGTCGCACCACTGATTTCCCTTCCTAATAATCCCCAGCATAACATTGGCCTTTTTTATTGCAGTTGCACACTGGCTGAGTTCAGACTGGCCATTTGCCCCGGTAGGGACCCCGGGCCAACAACGATTCAATCCCGGAGTAAATGGGACGTTCACACAGGCACATATGCCTGGCGTCCCCCACCCGTAGCCAACCTGTGCTGTTGCGCTTCACTGCCAGATTCAAAAAATACCTCATAAAAGCTGTAGCAAATCCGAAAGCCCGCATGTGTCGCGCGTTTTTCCGCTTCCGGGGAGTCTGAACGCACAGCCGAAAAGCCGGGAGCAACCCGCGTTGGGCAGGGGGCAGCAGCGGTGTGATTGGCTGTGCTCCGCTCCACTGCCCAATGTGGTGCCGGCGTTGCAGGGCAAAAAAAAAAAATTGGCAAAATGCGCTTATGCGCATGAGCACATGAGCACTCATGCGCACATACACCCATACACCCACAGCCGAATTAATGGGGAAACAGCGAACATAGCACACCTCCGGCACAGCAGTCTGAACGCTCCCGCGCGCCTCCGTCCCGTATCTTCCGGCAGAGGCCCCTGCAGTGTGAACGGGAAAACCCGGTATAGTTTAATCTGGGGTTTTTTTGCTACGACTGGCTATCGGAGCAAACTGCCAGTCTGTACTCAGCCACTATCTAGACATTTTCATTGAGTTATCTACTACAACTCCAAGATCTCTCTCTTGGTCATTCTCTGCCAGTTCAGACCCCTTCAATGTGTATTTATAGTTAGGATTTTTGGCTCCAATGTGCATCACATTGCACCTGGCCCTACTGAACCCCATTTGCCACGTTGACGCCCACTCACCCATCCTCAACAGATCCCTTTGGAGTGCCTCACAATCCTCCCTGGTTCGCACCACAGTGAAAAACTTCGTGTCATCTGCAAATCAGCCACTTCACTGTTTACTCCCAACTCGAGATCATTAATAAACAAGTTAAAAAGCATCAGAAGTCAAGATAAACAACATCTATTGAGTTCCCCTTGTCCACATGTTTGTTCACTCCCTCAAAAAACACTAACAGGTTAGTGAGACAAGATCTTTCCTTACAGAACCCATGCTGGGGCAGCCTCAATAGTTTTTGTTCATCAATGTGCCTACCAATTCTTTCCTTAATAACAGTTTCTAACAACTTACCCAGTATCGATGTCAGACTGACTGGCCTGCAATTTCACAGATCTCCTCTGGAACCCTTTTTAAAGATGGGAGTGACATTAGCTACCTTCCAGTCCTCAGGAATGGAGGCAGATTTTAATGAAAAATTACATATTTTTGTCAGGAGATCCACAAGTTCACATTTGAGTTCTTTCATAACTCTTGGATGTATGTCATCCGGGCCTGGTGATTTATCAGTTTTTAAATTGTCTATCAGTTGTAGGACCTCCTCTCTTGTCACCTCAATTTGAGTCAGGTCTCTCAACACCCCTCCTGAAATCGGTGGTTCTGGAGTGGGCAAGCACTTCTCATCTCCCACAGTGAAGACAGAGGCAAAAAATGCATTCAGCTTCTCAGCCGTTTCCCTATCATCCTTCAGTACTCCTATCATCCAAGGGCCCCACTGCCTCCCTGGCTGGTTTCCTGCTTCTAATGTATTTGAAGAAAGTTTTATTGATGGTCTTCATGTTTTTTGCAATATGCTCCTCGTATCCCTTTTTGCCTGCCTGATCACAGACATTTTAATTGCCAAAGCCTGTGTTCCTTGTTATCAACCTCACTGAGACTAGCTTTCCACCACTTAAAGGAATCCTTCTTACCTTTTACAGCTTCCATTACTTTGTTTGTTAACCATGCAGGACTTTTTCTATACCTATTTGTGCCTTTCCTAACCTGCGGTATATTTTTTCTGAGCTTCTAGGATTGTAGTTTTAAATAGTCTCCAAGCTTCCTCAGTGGTTCTGACCCTTTCTACTTTTCCTTTCAGTTTGCTCCTCACATGTCCCCTCATTTCAGATTAGTTACCCCTTTTAAAGTTAAAAGTGGTTGTGTTGGTCTTTTTGCACAACTCCTTATTTATACAAATGTTGAACTCAATAACATTATGGTCACTGTTCCCAAGCAGTGCAACCACTGCTTGGGAATAGTTTTCACAAAAAAGGCATTCAGTTTACTGATGCTGTTCCATCATTGTCGGTGCCATCATTGTTGGTGCCATTGTTCCCAGGTGGTGCCAATCACTTTTACATCTCTCACCAGGTTGTCGGCATTGTTGTTCAGTCGCACAGTCGAGTCCAACTCTTCGCGACCCCATGGACCAGACCACGCCAGGCCCTCCTGTCCTCCACTGTCCGCTGAAGTTTGCTCAATTTCATGTTCGTTGCATCGATGACACTGTCTAACCATCTCATCCTTTGCCGTCCCCTTCTTCTTTGACCTTCAGTCTTTCCCAGCATCAGGGTCTTCTCCAGTGAATGCTCCCTTCTCATTTGGTGGCCAAAGTATTTGAGCTTCAGCTTCAGGATCTGGCCTTCCAGGGAACAGTCAGGGTTGATTTCTTTTAGGATTGACTGATTTGATCTCCTTGCAGTCCAAGGGACTCTCAAGAGTCTTCTCCAGCACCATAGTTCAAAAGAATCTATTCTTCGGCGCTCAGCCTTCCTTATAGTCCAACTCTCGCAGCCATACATTACTACGGGGAATACCATTGCTTTGACCATGCGGACTTTTGTTTGCAAGGTGATGTCTCTGCTTTTTATCATGCTGTTTAGGTTTGCCATCGCTTTCCTCCCAAGGAGCAGGCGTCTTTTAATTTCATGGCTGCAGTCACCATCTGCAGTGATCTGGGATCCTAGGAACGTGAATTCTGTCACTACTTTTACGACTTCCCCTTCTATTTGCCAAGGAGTGATGGGCCCAGATGCCATGATCTTAGTTTTTTGATGTTGAGCTTCAAGCCCACTTTTGCACTCTCCTCTTTCACTCTGAGCAAGGTCCTCTTCACTTTCTGCCATCAGAGTGGTATCGTCTGCATATCTGAGGTTATTGATCTTTTCCCCAGCAATCTTAACTCCAGCTTGTGATTCATCCAGGACAGCATTTCGCATGATGTACTCTGCATATAAATTAAATAAGCAAGGTGACAATATACATCCTTGTCGTACTCCTTTTCCTATGCTAAACCAATCAGTTGTTCCATATCCGGTTCTAACTGTTGCTTCTTGACCCTTATACAGGTTTCTCAGGAGACAGGTGAGGTGGTGTGATACTCCCATCTCTTTAAGAACCTGCCATAATTTATTGTGATCCACAAAATCAAAGGCTTTAGCATAGTCAATGAAGCAGAAGTAGATGTTTTTCTGGTACTCTCTTGCTTTCTCCATAATCCAGCGAATGTTGGCAATTTGATCTCTAGTTCCTCTACCTCTTCGAAACCCAGCTTGTACTTCTGGCAGTTCTCTATCCACGTACTGTTGGAGCCTAGCTTGTAGGATTTTGAGCATGACCTTGCTAGCGTGTGAAATGAGTACAATTGTGCGATAGTTTGAACATTCCTTGACGTTGCCCTTCTTTGGGATTGGAATGTAAACTGACCTTTTCCAATCCTGTGAGCACTGTTGTGTTTTCCAAATTTGTTGGCAAATTGAGTGCAGCACTTTAACAGCATCTTCTTTTAAGACTTTGAATAACTCAGCTGGGATACCATCACCTCCACTAGCTTTGTTGTTAGTAATGCTTTCTAAGGCCCATTTAACTTTGCTTTCCAGGATGTCTGGCTCGAGGTCAGTGATTATACCATCGTGGTTGTCAAGGACGTCGAGGTCCTTCTTGTATAGTTCTTCTGTGTATTCTTGCCATCTTTTCCTAATCTCTTCTGCTTCTGTTAGGTCCCTACCGTTTTTGTCCTTTATCATGGCCATCTTTGCATGGAACGTTCCCTTGATTTCTCCAATTTTCTTGAAGAGATCTCTAGTCCTTCCACATCTATTGTTTTCCTCTATTACTCTGCATTGTTCATTCAGGAAAGCCTCCTTATCTCTCCTTGCTGTTCTCTGGAAATCTGCATTCAGTTGGGCAAATCTTTCCTTTTCCCCATTGCCTTTAGCTTTCTTTCTTTCCTCTGCTATGTGTAAAGCCTCATCAGACAGCCACTTTGCTTTTTTGCATTTCTTTTTCTTTGGGATGGCAGTGAGTGCTGCCTCCTTTACAATGTCACGGACCTCTGTCCATAGTTCTTCAGGCACTCTGTCTATCGAATCTAGTCCCTTAAACCTATTCTTCACCTCTACTGTATATTCATCGGGGATGCGATCTAGGTCAAATCTGAATGGCCTAGTGGTTTTCCCAACTTTCTTCAATTTAAGTCTGAATTTTGCAATGAGTAGCTCATGATCTGAGCCACAGTCAGCTCCAGGTCTTGTTTTTACTGACTGAATAGAGATTCTCCATCTTTGACTGCAAATTATATAGTCAATCTGATTTCAGTGTTGCCCATCTGGTGATGTCCATGTGTAGAGACGCCTCTTAGGTTGTTGGAAAAGGGTGTTCGCTATGACCAGTGTGTTCTCTTGACAAAACTCTGTTAGCCTTTGCCCTGCTTCATTTTGTTCTCCAAGGCCAAACTTGTCTGTTATTCCGGTTACCTTTTGATTTCCTACTTTAGCATTCCAGTCCCCTATGATGATGAGGACATCATTTTTTGGTGTTAGTTCTACAAGCTGTTGTAGGTCTTCATAGAACTGGTCCACTTCAGCCTCTTCTGCAGCAGTGGTTGGGGCATATACTTGGATTACTGTGATATTGAATGGTTTGCCTTGGATTCGGACCGAGATCATTTTGTCATTTTTGAGATTGTATCCCAATACTGCCTTTCTCACTCTCTTGTTGACTATAAAGGCCACACCATTTTTTCTACGGGATTCCTGGCCACAGTAGTAGATATAATGGTCTTCTGAGTTAAATTCGCCCATTCCTGTCCACTTTAGTTCACTGATTCCCAAGATGTCGATGTTCATTCTTGCCATCTCATTTTTGACCACGTCAAGCTTACCTTGATTCATAGATCTTACATTCCAGGTTCCTATGCAGTATTGTTCTTTGTAGCATCGAACTTTCCTTTCACCATCAGACACATCCACAACTGAGCGTCCTTTCGGCTTTGGCCCAGCCGCTTCACTCTTTCTGGGGTTACTCGTACTTGCCCTCTGCTCTTCCTCAGTAGCATATTGGACACCTTCCGACCTGAGGGGCTCATCTTCCGGCGTCATATCTTTTAGCCTTTTGTTACTGTCCATGGGGTTTTCTTGGCAAAGATACTGGAGTGGGTTGCCATTTCCTTCTCCAGGGGATCACGCTTGGTCTGAGTTCTCTGCTGTGGCCTGTCCGTCCTGAGTGGCCCTCCACGGCATAGCCCACAGCCTCATCGAACCACGCAAGCCACCTCGCCACGACAAGGCAGTGATCCATGAGGGAGTGTGGGCATTACTTCTGACCAAATTAAGGTTCCCAAGTACTTACCGTCTGGGGGCGGGGGACGAATGCTCCCCGGCCAGACCAGTCTTCCTGGTAACGCAGCATGCCGTTGCCAGGAAGTGATACCAGATGACACTCTGGCAATGGGGCTGAAAACTTGATGGTACCATCAAGTTTCCAGCCCCATTGCCAGAGTGTCGCCTACCATCCCTTCCTGGCGACGGCATGGTGCTCCGTGCCTCTCCTTCCCCTGGGGATGGTCCTGCGAGGACGTATCCATCCCCCGCCGGCACGCGGTAAGTTCTTGGGAAGCCTAGACCAAATCCAGGGTCGCCTCTCCCTTGGTAGGTTCTGTGACCATCTGTTCCATAGCACAGTCATTGAGAGTGTCTAGAAACTCAATCTCTTTTTCCTAACTTGAACACCTATTGACCCAAGCAATGTATGGGTAGTTACAATCACCTATTACAACACAGTTATTTTGTTGAGCTGCTATCTTTAATTCATTCTTCATTTTATAATCCTTCTCTATCTTTTTATCTGGTGGGCGATAACAAACTCCTAGTGTTGAGCTTCCTTTTGGGTCCACTATTTCAACCTATAGCATTTCCAGAAGCAAATCCAATTCTCTTACCCTCTCAGTCTTACTGGATTGTATACCCTCTCTGACATACAGAGCCACCCCACCTTCAACCCTTCCCCCATCCTTCTGATATAATTTATAACCAGGAATCACCATATCCTACTGATTTCCTTCATCCCACCAAGTTTCTGAAATACCCACAATGTCTATTTTTTCTCCCAACACCAAGCATTCCAATTCCCCGATTTTACCTTGGACACTTCTAGCATTTGTGTATAAACACCTATAGTTTCCCATGCATGTTAAGCCCCAACCTTCCTCTTGCTGCCTCGAGACCTTGCCAGGCAGTCCATATCATTAGCCACAGTCTCAGTGGACAATTCTAATCCATTTCCTTGTAGAAAAGTAACAGCTACCCCTTCATCTCTTTGAGATGAGCCATCCCGAACCAGAGACATTTCATCTCCTGTCGGCTTTCCCCCAATATTCAGTTTAAAAACTGCTTTGCCTAAATTTTTCCTCCTACTGCAACTCCAACTAAATTTTTCCTCACAACTGCATTTCCCCACATCATTTGTGCCAACATGTACCACAACCTCTGGCTCCTCCCCAGCATGATCTACCAGTCTACCTAGAACATGCCTAATGTCTGCTACCTTCACACCAGGCAGGCAAGTCATCATATGGTCAGTACACAGGTTCACCACCCAGCTGTCTACCTGCCTAAAGATCGAATCATCACCTACCAAGAGCCCCCCTCCCTCCCTGCCAAAGGATGGTTCCTTGGTGCGAAAGGATACCCATTCACCAGCTGAAGAAGACGTCCCTTCTGAGGGCACATTCCCCTTTTCCGCAGCACAGTGCCCTGTTTCCTCTTGACCCTCATGCTCCCTGATAGTGGCAGGGCTACCATCTTTAGAGTGGGACATATCTAACAAGTCCCAAAGAGTTTTCTCCATGTGCCTAACTGACTGTCTCTGCTTCTCCAGGTCTCCCACCTTGGCCTCAAGGGAGCAAACCCATTCCCTGAGAACCAGGAGCTCCTTGCACCAGGCACACACCCAAGACTTCTGTCCAGTGAGCAGATAATCATATATGTGACACTCCATGCAAAATACTGGATAGCCCCCAACCCCCTGCTAGCATTCTGGCTTCATAATTGCTTTAAAAATAATAATTATATATAATCTCCCTTTTAAAACCCTTTGTATTTATGTGATTCTCCTTGTAGAAGCCTACTTACCTTACTGGGAACCCAAGGAGACTAGGGCCCTGGCTTTCTGGCTCTTCCTGGGTTTCTTACAGAGTCCCTAGGCTAAGAGCCAGAGGCCAAGAGCCCTTTGGCTCATGCCTCTGGCAAGGTGCTGCCTTAAACAGAAGCTAGGTTTATAAACTACTTTCATATCCTAGTTCAAGGTACACAAGATAACCATAGTTAACTGATCATCCAAACCACATTAGTTCTGGTTATCTTAATTAAACCATGGTTTGATGTGATGTCTGAACTGACCCTCACATTCTTTAGTGTGCCCCTTCATGTGTTGTAAATTCTCTTGTAGCCTTCTTATAGAAGAAAATAAGCTTTTCATCAGGTGAGTAATACCACATGTGGTAGGAGAGAGGCAGATGGAGAGGCTGGGTCTCAGAATACTCCTCCTTATCTGATATTGCATTACCAATGGTTGCACTTCCTCTTTTCCAGATAGAGTGAGAGACTCATTAGACATAAGTTAAAACTCCTTGGTATCAATTGCTGTGTGGTTATCCTTGGCAGAGATCATTTAATTTCATTAGATGCTTTTCTTGTATCTGGTTTCTGCAGGGTGTGAATTAGACCAGATCACATTTCTTTATCTGCATAAACTTATCAGGATATACAGATGTTTTTGAAGGCTGAATATTATGGGTTGAATATTAACATATATGAATGTGAAAGAATCCCAAGGGCAACAACAACTTAGCCTAGAAATCAGTACCAAGATTACAACATCTAATTCCTTAACAGGGATGGTCAAGAACCAGGAAAATGTGGTTTATTTCCATTCATAGTTCATGAAACATCAATGCTCCCTCTAATTCCCCCCCCTACTGAGAGGAGCAGTTCACATTTTGAGCAGAATATAATTGCTGTAATCTTAAAATGGGCAGTACAAGACCCTATACGGCTCCAGATTGCTGCTGGGCAGGTCTTCCTGTGTTAATGAGTGGCTGCTCACGCACACAGCCTAGAGTGGCTGCTCACGCACACAGAACACTGAATAAACTTTTAGGTGCCAAATAAACCAATTTGATTTGTGATGTGATAGAACTCCCACACCCCGGTGTGCTAGAGACATTAAATGTGCAGGGAATCTCTTGCTGACCTTCCTCTAACTGCCCTCCAAGTTTGGTGAGGATTGGATTTATGGGGTTCCAAGTATGGCCTCCCAAAGAAAGTGCCCCAGAAAAGTGCTTTCTGGGAAAATGACAGGTGCAGGTTCAGGAGGTTCAGAAAGGTATAGAATGGACTCTGTGCAAGCTAAAGAAATCAAACTCACAGGGAACCTCACCCTAATGCTCCTCTACATGCCAGCCAAGTCAGGTGCAGATTGGACTTAGGGGGTCCAAGTTATATCTTCCCCAAGAAGATGCCCCCAGGAAAGTATAGAATGGACCCCTTGGAAGCTACACACACCAAATGCACAGGGAACCTCAGCCTGCCACCCTCTCCTCTACAATCTCTTCAAGTTGGGGGTGAATTACATTTCTGGGATCCCAGTTACAGACTCCCCCAAAAGGCCTCCCTAATGCTGTCTCTGGAAAAGACAGTCACAGTTACAGGAGTCTATGGAATGCCTCGGGAACAAGCTGGTGACACCAAACTCACAGGGAAACTTAACCTGAGCAGACCCCCCCCCCCCAGCCAGACACTGGAATCAAGGCAAGCTTGCAGACCTATCCTCGTAGACCCCCAAGTCTCCAAAGGCAGGTTCTGAAGGACAGAAAGTCAGATATTCCCAGAGTTTCGACAGGGGCTCCCCAAAGTAATTCCATGGCAGCTTGGCAGGCATCCTAGCCACACAAGCAAGGGAAGCATGCCCACAACTCTCACAGCCTTCCGTCCCCCGTCCCCCGAGCTGAAACACACAGGTCTAGAGCATATTCATCAACCAGGCTTTATTTTTCTATGCAGCTAAGGGATGAAAACACATGTTGAGCTGGCAGGACCACCCCCAAGTCTCCAAAGGCAAATTCTGAAGGACAGAAAGACAGACATTCCCAGAGTTTCAACAGGCCCCCCCAAAGTAACCCCACGGCAGCTTGGCAGAGAACCCAGTGAGGCATGCCTACGATGCTCCCAGGCCCCTCAAGCCCAAACACATAGATTCTCTGGTCACACCCCACCCCTAGGTGAAATTTCTGGTTATTCACCATTAGCAAAACACATTGGTGTTATGAATTGTACAAATGCAATGGAAAGGGGCAGTCAAACAGGGGCTTGCTTGTACAGGCAGATGTTTGTTGAGGTAGATGTTTGCTGAGGTGGATGTTGTTTGTGGTAGTTATTGTGTTATGAGGTAGACATTCTTTCATGAGGTAGGTGTTGTGTTACAAGGCAGATGGGCGGTGGCGCAGGCAGTAAAAGCACGCCTGCTATAACATCAGTGAACAACCACTATGGCTGTTCAAGACCCACCGCGGCCAGAGTGAGCTCCCGGCCCTAGTCCCAGCTCCCGCCCACCCAGCGGTTCAAAAGCATTAACTATATAGCAAGTAGATAAATGGGTACCTGCCTGTAGGTGGCGGGGGGCACCCTCCATCCTTGGGGTGTGCAGCAGGAGGCACCAGTGATGCGGTGGTGATGGCAGTGGCAGCGGCGGAAGCAACACCAGGTGGCTGAATCCGGCAGAGGGCGGAGTCAAGGAAGGGCAGGTGGCGCGGTGGAGCCGAAAGGGACGTGGCCAGAGCTGTTGCCGATGCGAGGCCGTGCACCGAGGACAAGGCCTGCTGAGAAGAGGCTGCTGAGCCGGAGAATGGAACGCTGATGCCTGAGACCCACCGGAATGAAGTCAAGAAGCCCTGCTGCCTGGGTGCTGGTAGAATGTCACCTCCCTATAAATTGTGGCTCTAGTTAGAGATCAAATCAAATATTGTGTAAACCGCTCAAAGACCCCTCGGGGTTAGAGCGGTATATAAATTGAAACTATAAATAAATAAATATAAATGTTGTTTCATGAAGTAAGTTTCATGAAGTAAGTGTTGAGTGAGGTTTTCTTTGGAGGGTAAAAGTAAAGGGGGGTATCCAGGGGTTTTCTCAGTGGAGGAATTTCAGTGAGAAAGGGTTGGGTATGGGGCTAGTCCACCTCCACCCGGCAGAGGTGGCCATCCTCCCACCTAATGTTGGATCACCCAGAGAGGAAGAGGAATGGGGGGACAGGCAGGGGGACAACAAGAGGCTTGGATCTTACTTGGTGAGGCCTTGAGGAAGGCCAACTCTTCCACCCTGGCCAAGTCCAGGCAGGAGTAGTAGGGGCTGAGAATGTCTCCCAGGTGGGAGAACACCCACTCGTTCTGGACACTGGAGAGAGGGCAGGAGAGGAGACTCATGGCCACACAAGAGAGGTTGGGCCAGATGACAGCCTTGCATGACCAGTACTCCACGGAATCAGTGTCAGCAGGCTCAGGGGACTTGGTGAGGTACTCCCTCACAATCACTTCTGCCAAATCGTCTGCCATTCAACACCTGGCATCCCCACTGCTGCTGCTGACCTTCCAGTTCACCACTGACAACCAGTAGTGGGGCTTCTCCCTAGCTGGACTCTTTGAGGCAGAAATGCTGGGCTGCGGCTCTTTCTCCTACTCCCTCTCCCCAGCCTCTTCCACCTACTGTTCCCTTTGGCCACATCTGCTGGCCTGTAACCTCTGTACTTCCATTGTATGAGCTCTGCATTCCAGAGAGCAATTCTGCCTTTTATCCAGGAGTCACAGATACAGCTGGCTAGTGCTCCCTTTCCTTACAGAAAGGATGCAACCTGGTGGTGATGCCCACCTGCAACCTCTGTACCATGGCCCTGATCCATGGGAGAACAACCATCCCCTCAGGGCTCAGCTCCAGTATGGAGGCTAGTGTCTGATCCAGCCCTATAATTGGGGGGATGAGTTGCCCCAGGTTGGCCTTACGGGCACAGAGCACATTGGTAGTGTCCTGGAAGGGCTTGAGGACACACACCGTTTGGGAGAGGGTCAGCCAGTCATTGGAGCTGATGCTGAGCTCCTCTTCCCCATGCAGGATGGTCATTGTAATGTATCCATCACAGAAAGTGTGCTCAGGACAGCCATGTGCTCAGACCGCTTCCAGCCAGTCTGACATGCGGCCAGGTGAAGGGCCTGAGCTTCGTTCCAGAAGACAATTGGGGAGCCAGAATCCTAGAAAATAACTCAATCACTGTATATAGGGTGTTGTGTGGGTTGGGGTGTGGGTTCCTTTGGGAATAAAAGCCGGCCTGTGAGCCGGTTTCTCTTGTCTTGTTCTTGAACTAATAAAGTATGTGAGAGCTGAAATCACTCATCGGTCTCAGTACTTTTCAGTCATGGAGGAGATGAGATCCTGCACTGCGCTCTCTGCTCTGCCAAATGTGAAATCATAACATAGGTGGAGTTCCAACGGATGGGTAAGTCCAGGATGAGCTGGTGTTCAGGCTCATCCCCCTCCCCTTGCCTTTCATGCAGCATACAGGTAGACTTGATGCTGCGAGATAAGTAGATGGCCTCAGGAAAGGACTGCATCTTCAGAGTGGCAGTGTCCCAAGTGGTCCTGACAGTGCTCCCCAGGCCCAGAGCATCCTTTACCAGGTGAAGTGTGTGTGCGAGGCAGATGATACTTTTGAGGTGCACAGCCTGCACTACTGCCAGCACGGCACGAGCATCTGTGACCACGCAGCCACAGACTTTGCAACCACCCACCCACTCCCTCAGGCTACTCTGTATCATGGAGGCAATGTTTTGGACCGTGTTGTCTGCATCCATCCCCTATGTATGGAGCAGAACCACTTTGTAGCCTGGTGGCAGGACTGTCCCCTCCTGGGGCCTGGCCTGTGCCTCAACACTCCAGACATAGAGGTCCTCTCGTTGCCACCAGTGAGTGGTGAGGAAGAAGTACCTTACCAGAGGTAGCTGGCTTCTCCAGAGGTCTGCCGTGAAGTGCGCAGTTCTGTCTTGCACTCTGGAGAGCTAAGCCTTGACCATCGCCACTGCGGAGTGATGCAGGGTGGGCAAGACTTGTCGGCTCACAGTCTTCCACAAGGGAGTGGAGTACCAGGAGCCAGGTGTTGCAGCAGCTGGTGAAAGGCTACATCCTCCATGAGGGAGAAGGGTTGGCCATCTGCAACAATCATTTCACCAATAAGATGACTGACTGCTTCCTGGGCCCTCCACGTAGCCCTTTTGGATGGCACTGTCAGCGTTCCTGGGGGAATGACCTCTTGGAGGGTGGTCTGTCTTGATGTATCACTCATGGCACACCAAGTATGGGGAGCCTTTCTTGAAGGGGCCTCCTGCTCCCCCTCTGCTTTTCCCTGCTGTGATGGAGTGGCCTCTTCTTTCTCCTGCCGGCTGCCACTCTTTCCTCCAGCAGCAACATAGTTGGGTGCACCCTTTGCAGGCGCCTGCAGAGCATGAAGAAGAACATGTGTTCGAGGTGGCACACCTGGCACTCTGCCACACAAGGGTCACTGGGGAAGATGTGGAAATGTTTCCAAACTGTGGACTGGAAATGGAGCCCCAGGACTGGAGAATGTGAGAGGCACAGCTGCTTTCTGTTGCTGGGCTAAGAGGGGCCATGGAGGGGTATACTTGAGGGGGGGAGCAGCAACAGGGATTTGGGATGTGCAAGGTGAGGATGCTTCCCCCCACCCCTTCTGAATCACTGCTGTCAAAGTCCTCCTCTCCAAAGAATGTTAGCAACTGCTGGTGTCTGGGTGGTGCTAACAACTCTTTTGCCCCAGTGGAGAGCACCAGGAACAGATCAGAGGAAGGAGGTTCCAAGACCCCTGGTGATGCCCTGGGCTCCAGTGGGCTGATAGGATGAGTGTGGTGTCTGGGGATGAGGGCCTGTGGTATGTAGGGGGTGGAGGACTTCTTCCTACCTTAACAAGCACCATTTGCACCCACTTTCATCCCCATGGCACACAGAGGTGTGCACAATCAGAAGGGGTATAAATGTTTATCCTCAGCCAAGGCAACCAGTAGCTAAGCCCCTCTGCTCAGCATAAGCAGAGAGAAAGGATGGCTCAGAGGCCTGAGTCTACCTAACACCCAAACCCCATCAGAGGAGAGGTGTACACAATCAGGAATTAACTGAATGTATTCTGCTTTTAACAAATTCCTTGCCTCTCTGTCTAACTGCCAACACCCAACAGAGAAGAGGTGGAGCTGAGCTGAAGGTATATATAGCATTCTGATCCTGTAGAGCAGAATGGGAATGCTTTTATTGGCAGCTAGCAGTGACTGTGAAGCTTTGGAGGGCCCCTTTTGGTGAATTCCACCCCCCCCCCCCATTGCTTTGAAGTTTAGTAAATATTTTTATTGAGTGCAGTCTGTCTGGAAATGTATCCATTCACCAACCACCACAAACCTCTTAAAAGCTCATGGAAAGTTCATGCCAGTTGACCTGCCACGAATCTCAGTTTATGAACCACAAACCAGACAAAATTTGTCATGAACTTTACTTTGT
The DNA here is from genome assembly GCA_029375565.1 of Gekko gecko. NCBI lineage: Eukaryota > Metazoa > Chordata > Lepidosauria > Squamata > Gekkonidae > Gekko > Gekko gecko. The sequence continues at coordinate 100,393,086 of JAPDNY010000002.1, read as the reverse complement.
GAGCCAGTTTGTGCCCATCCCTATTCCTTAAGGTTCCCTCTATAAATCATTGATAAAGCTGTCCCGGCTCGCGGCTGGCGCCCCGCGGCCCGAAGCCGCAGCGAGCGTGCTGGCCAGGACTTGGGCAGCCAGGGGCAGCTGCGGCCAGGGCCACGTTGCCCCACAGAGATGCCGAGGCAGTGGGGGCAGCCCCCGGCCTCCCGGCCCTCCACTCAGGGCCAGCAACACCAGGCTCGCTCAGTCACTCCGACCCAGAGGCAACCGGGCGCCAGCAGGGAGAGGGAGCCAGGGCCACCGACTCTCCCAAAGAGAGCGGCAGACGGCCCCGTCAGAAGCCCCGCCTGGCAAGGAAAGTGCGGGCGGTGGTGGCAGGCGGCACAGAATGCCGTCTGAAGAAGCTCCAGTGGCCGAGCTACCCAGCGACCACCCACCCACACAGGCTCAACCACCCGGGGCTCGAGGTTGGGCACAAGCCAGGGTGGGAGGGCCACAAGGGGAGGCATCTGGGGTGGCAGGCCGCTCCCGGAGGAGAGGCAGGCCAGCAAAACCCCGGCATTATTTGGCAGGGACCCGCACGGAGGCAACCCCAAAGCCTCTGCTACTTCCCCCCAGGGCTTGGTCCCTTCAAGAAATCCCTACCTTGGATTCAACGACTCCAGGACCCACCAGAAGAGAAAGCATGGATGCAGCTAGCCCTCAGCCCTGAGAACTGGAAGGGGTGGAGTCTCCAGCCAGCCCTAAAAGGAGGAACATCCCAGCCAATGGAAGAGACAAGGCAAAGAGACAAGCAGGGCTTGGAGCCAATGGAGCAACAGTCAAGGGGGAGGGAGGGGTCAGGTGTTGGTGGAAGGGAATAAAAGAGTGGTGGAAGCCAGAGCCGGGGAGGAGTGAAGGAACTTGAAGGAAGAGTCTGCCACCCGAGGGAGAGTGAAGGAGGCTTTCCTCTGTAAGAGCTCCAGGGAAGTAGGCTGCTGGAGGTGAAGCAACCCCAGGCCCTTCCGATATCTGAGGCTCCTGGCAAGACCCCTCGGCGTTCCCCTTCAGCCAGCCCAACCCAGGTCGCTCCCACGCCCCCCAGGCTGGATGGGGGGTGCGACAAAAGCATACATAAGTGATTAGCAGATGTTTTAGTAAATGAGCACTCAATGGCTGAATTGTTACAGATTCGAACAATGCATTTCTAATCATCCATAATGTTTTGTGAAGACAGCTTTGTTATAGCCATATCCAGTACATAATATCTATAGTACGCTTATCAGAATCTAATAATTTTAGCAGATACCATTTTTTTCTTCTCCCATTAGAGTCCTTGGACCATTAACAAGAGCATTACTCTCTGTGGTTCAACGGAGGGATAAATTTCACCTGATGAATGGCTCAGCTTCTGTCATGACAACAAAGCTTTAATACAAGAAATACGAAAATGTACTCAGATAAAAAACAATCACAAGGCTAAGGTCTTAACCAGGACAAACATTAATGGCTAGTCAAGTAGTGTTAGGCTATCTCAGTTTAGGTGAGCTTAGGGGTTAGTCAAGAGAATCCACCTTACCACTGGTAAGGCTAATCAAGGGAATCCATTTTTCTTCATGTGACAACTGTGTGAAAGTGGAGGAGGAATGCATAGTTTATTTTCAGATCTACTGGAGACTGCTTCACACATTACATTTTAATATGTAAACACCAAATGCTCTCTCTCTCTGTGTAAAGGTAATGGGTTGGATCTAACCAGAGAGGAGGGATCCTCTTTGACCATCAAAAAAGTAATGATGAGGATCATGGAAACTGCATGGACAAAAACCATGTAGAACAGGGTAGAAATAAGAAGGGGAACTGGGGAAGAGTAAACAAAAACCCTGGCTGGATCCAATGCAATGTGTAGATGCAAAAAACCCATGTTTAACAGTACCGATCTTATAGAGGCCAGGGACCTCAGTAAGATTGCCAGCTCTGAGTGGGGAAATACCTGGAGATTTTGGAGGTAAAGCCTGAGAAGGCAGGGTTTGGGGAGGCGAGGGATTTCAGTGGGGTGTAATGCCATAGACTCCACCTTCCAAAGCGGCCATTTTCTCCAGGTGAACTGATCTGTGTTGCCTAGAGATCAGTTGTAACCCCAGGAGATCTCCACCTACTATGGAGATTGGTGACCCTAGAGATGGGACTGGCTAATACAGATGATTTCTATCACATAACACATGAAGCACATCTAAGCCAAGCTATATTCTACAGCAGGGGTGGCCAAACTTGCTTATTGTAAGAGCCATGAAGAAACATCAGATGTCTGAGAGCTGTAAGACATGAACAAATATTACACACATGTTTTAAGTGGAAAATATGCAATTTTGCTGATTAATAAGATTAACATTAAGTAAGACTGCCAGAAATGAAAATAAAAGGGGTAAAAACAGATATTGATAATGATATTTAAAGAGACAAATGCTTTCTCCAAGCCAGCCGGGGAATTGCTTGCTTTCTTTGCTCCCCTTCACCTCAAGGCAACGCAGGGAGGGGAACACTGGCTGGGGAAGGGAAGACCTGTTGGGGAGGCATGCCTCCCCTTTGCTTTTCCAGCCGCCCTGCTGGGAGCCATACAATATGTGTGAAAGAGCCACATGTGGCTCCCAAGCTGCAGTTTGGCCACCCCTGTTCTACAGCAATTTGTTACTGAATATTCACACCTGTGTTCCTTCCCAGACTTAATCTTTTTGAATGAATGATGGTCCATGAGTGACCTGGATGGCCCAGGCTAGCCCAATCTTATCAGATCTCAGAAGGTAAGTAGGGTCAGCCGAGGCTAGTATTTGGATGGGAGACTTCCAAGGAAGACCAGAGTCATGACATGGAGGCAGGCAAGGGCAAACCACCTCTGAAGTCTCTTGCCTTGAAAACCCTACAGGGTCACTATAAGTCAGCTGTGACTTGATGGTGTGAGAAATGAAAATAAAGATTTTTGATTAATTAGCTGAAAATGTTAGCTTTGTATACTTTAAAGGTTTGATGCATTGATTCATGCTAAAAGATTAAACCTGCTTGCTATGCTACAGGGGATTTTTAGAAAGGGGAAATGAAATCAGACAAGCAGGCCTAACAACAGAAACTGGTCTCTGGGTCAGAAAGCAGAAATCCTAAAGGGCAACAGTGCAGTTATACCTGGTGGCCTCAATAACCAGAAAAGTACCTACTTTTTCTAACTGAACACAGGTGAATCCTATATTAAAAATATGTTAGCAGTATGATTAAGTAGTAAAAGTCAAAATCTAAAGTAATAAAAAACAATATTGCTTGTCTGCTTTAACTAGAATAAAACTAATCCTGCAGAGAAAAAAGGGGAAGTTTCACATGGGACATATGTGAAGAGGATCTCCACAAGACTATATTAGTCCATATGATTAATTAGCTAAGAATAACTCATTCTGTAAAATGTGAAACAACAGGAAACTTCTAGCTAGGAGCTTGCATTATGGGATTGACCAAAAATGCTCAGAATGAAACTTATATGATAAGAGAAATATCCAACCATATAAGGGAATAAGGGTGCTTTTTTTATATGGAAAAGGAAAACACATGGTATATTGACCAAGCGTTCGGATTTGTTCTGTGAACTCCAGCCGGCAGCCTATGGCAGCTGGAGGAGGGACTTTTTATTTTTTTTTTCCAAAGCATTGTGATAGGAAGTATATAACGGCTTGTTTCAAAATGCAAAGGTGTGTTCAGTCATTTGGCTGATCACCCACGCTTGCAAGAGTGTATCAATAAAATATTCTGCTTCACTGAAAAAGGTCTCCAGACTTTTTTTTTTTGTAAGAACAAACTGCATTTCTGACAATGGCACTTTCTAACACCACCAGTTGTACCTCTGTTCCTTCCCACACTAAGCCTTTTTTAAATGAATGATAGCCCTTGAGTGTCATATTCCTATGATGAACTCCAACAACATTCCTTGGGCTCTCAGGAGCTAATATAATTCCTCTTTCTGGAACAACTTATAGCTACGGGAGATATCTTATTGCCAAACAAGCTTGATGACTATTCTCTAGTAGCAAATACCTTCTTTTAGAGGGAGTAGCTGCAAAGCAACTTCAGGCATTCTTGCATCCAGCTTCACGACTAGTTTGGAAACAGAAACTGCTTTATGGACAACTGTCTGTCTTGTATTATGTTAGTTTACTGTCTTTTGGGCTCTTATCATTATATTTAGGCCCCAGTCATACGGGCCAGAAAACGTGGGGGGGGGAGGCATGGCAATTCGCCCCGGAGCAAAATAAGGCACGGTAGCCCGATCATACGGGCCACTGGGTTGCCACGCTCCAGCTCCAAGTGCTGATCACACCACGCTGCTGCAGCGCGGCAAAAAAGCGGAGCAGCAGACCACACAAGCCGCGCTGTTGTGAAGTGCGCATGTGCCGTTGTGTCTTGCATATGTGCGTGCCTCATTCAGTGTTGGTGCACATCCCATGGAAACTTACAACACCCAGAAACCCCGGGACATGGGCCGGCGTCAGAAGCCGTGGGATACTGGCGCTCCTGCGATCAGACGCTGGCCTTTGCCCCGGGGTTTCCGGAAACTAGTACTTCGACCCTAGTAGTTTTTTACTCCGCATTTTCGGAGGGAAGCCACGGGTTGGCCACGGGAGCGCTACACCTCCCAGATGTGCTCGTATGATGGCACACAGAAAGTCCGCGGGGCTCCCGTGCCTTCAGCGGGGCAAATGCTCCGTGTGAACAGGGCCTTATTAGGTTAAGTGCAGTTTTATTCATGGATGCTGCACTTACTAATGTTTTTATTAATTGATGTTCACTGCTGTTTCAGGATTTATTTATTTAGTAGATTCTATTTTCAACTGCCCTTCCCCAAAAAGACAGGGCTCAGGGTGGTGTACAACAAAATATCATATATACATCATTAAAAACAAATAAAATCAATAAAACAACAGTAATCAGCCTGAAAGATGGCACTAAAAATTCCAGTAGTACCACTGGTTTACAGGGAGGCAGGGAATGGGAGTGCCAAGAAGATGGAACCATCGCCTCAACCGAAATCATTAAATTTAATTATTTAAATTATTGCTCTTGGTGTTACATCTCTACACTGTTGTATTTTCAAGTTTTCTTGTTCTATATTTTCGTTTAATCAGTGGATTTTATTGTTTTATTGATTTATATTGTTATCTGCCTTGTTAAGTGGAGAGGTGGAATATTGATGTTCTTAATTTTTTTTTTTAGTTTTCAACCTCAATACTATCAACCATCCTGGACTGATTGGTTGAGATGGGCATCAGGAGTGCTATGATCTGAGGGTTCCATTCCAATTTATTTAGATTTCTAGCTGACGGGTACTGGATAATAGTACTAAAGGACAGCTTGGCTTCATGTCCCATGCTATTGAAGCCTGTGAGATCCCATGTTGTCCCCTCATGCTGTTTAACATTTCATGAAATGGCTGGGGAGAAGGCATTTGGGATTTGGAGTGAGGCATCATCAATATGCTGATCATGACTGCCACCTCTATTTCTCCTTTTCAGCAATGTCAGGCAAGACAGTGGACATTCTGAACAAATGCCTGGAGGAGGTAACGGGCCGAATGAGGGGATGTTTGTCAATAATGCAGCCAACCAGGCATTAAAGAGCCAGCCTGTCTTGGATGGGTTACATTCCCACTAAGAGAACAGGTTTGCTGGTGAATACAGTTAAATCTATGTCTGCAAATGGAGGCCTGGGTCTCTCCTGTAGCATGTAGTGTCTTTTTTTCAACTTCATTTGGTACACCAGGCTACAGTTATGCATGAGTTGATAATATACAGGTTAGATTACTGTAATGCACTTTGTATGTGGCTGCCTTTGAAGGTGGTTTGAAAGTTTCAAGGAACACAAAATATGGCATCAAGAGTGCTCACTGGAACATGCTAAAGGGAACATATCTTACCAGTTTTAAAAGATTTACAGTGGCTGCTAGTTCACTTTTTGGCCCTATTCTAAGTATTGGTCATTCCCTCCTTTTAAAGCCCTAGGTGGTCAGTCTGGAACCAGGGTGTTTATTTCTTTTACAAAAGGGCCACCAAGGCAGCTGACAAGGGCCACCAAGGCAGCTGACAAATTAAAACATACATAATGACCACATTTAAACCCCCCCCCCAGGTTTAAGGGCTGTCCTCTCCCATATGAACCTGCTATCTAACTAGGGTTGCCAGCTGTAATGCCATCTTGGACTTATAGTTTTATAAGCAAGAGAAACCTGGACTGAGTAAACAGTGTGTAATAGGGACTGTATTGCATGGTGACCCAAAGTGATGCCAACTGGAGACATATCCAGCAGAAGGAAGCCTTCCTGAGATAATGTGCCACAATTCCTGAGGTTGCCTGCCCATTTACCTGCTGTAAGATGGACCAGCTCCCTAGCCACTTGAAGTGCTGAAAACCAGGCAGATGCCATGTCAAGGCAGGAGAACAAAGACTCAAACTCCATGTGGAGTTTCTTCCTGCACATATAGGCAACGCAATCCCCCTCCCCCAGATTGATTCACCTCACTGAAGCTGCAATCAGAAGACAATAGAGGGCCATCCATGATAATGGACTCTGGCCACATGAGTCATAATCCCATCACGTGTCACTTCCTTGCTCAGAGTTACTAGAGTTCAATATTGCCCCTCCCCTAGACCCTTCCCCCTTGAACCCAACACCAATCAGCATGGTTTGGGGATGGACTAGTAGGAGGTGGGCCAAGACATGTGACCAGCTTAGGCCACCCCCAAGAGACATGTGACTAGGACATGTGGCCAGCCTGGCCCAAGCCCCCATGCCCCCCTCAGAAAAGGGGGCACCCAGCCATGTGGTCTCTCTCTCACTCCCCCTCAATGACCTCTATATTCTCTTACTCTTGAACTTGTGGCTACCTTGCCACCCACCTTACCCTAAGGCTCTTGGACTGCAGCCAGAGTCTTCCATGTGCTTTCTGTTGGTTCAGTTTGCACTCTCCATTTTCCTAGCATAATCCCCATTTGTCTATAATTCCCTTATTTTTCCATTTGGAAGCCTTCATCTCATCGGAGCAGGCAACCAACTATAGCCCAACCAACTAATCTCCTGCTAGTGCGAAAGTCTCTTTATCTCTCTAATTTTCCTAGAAACTGAATAATTGTGTGTGTGACTATGTATTGTTTGTGTGTGAAGAAGACTACAGTAAAGACATCATTTTAAACTAACTCCAGCCTCCATGTCTGTTACTGGTATCTCTGGAAGGGCAGGACCTCTGTATTTACTGGTGTTAGCTCCCTAATTTGCCTATTGCCAATTAATAATCATAACTTCCCCCATACTGATAAGAAATTAAGGCAATTTGGCTAACACAGCTCTGGGTTGAGAAATATGTGGAGATTTGAGGGGGGAGAGCTTGTGAGGTGCCTTGGGAACTATTTGGGGAGCAAGAATGGGATATAAACAGTCAAAAGAGAGAAATAACAACATTCAATAAATGGATGCTATATATGATTCTGTGAGGCACCAGGCTCTAGCAGGTGCTAGAAAAGGGAGAAAGGTATAGGGGAATAAAGTTGTTAATAAGGAGGGACATTGAGGGACAAAGCCTGCAGATTGCTAAAATGATGGATGACCCGTGTGATAATTTGGGAGCTCTGAGCTGGGTGCTGAGTGAGGGTTGGAGGGCAAAGGAAGTAATTTTAGAGAAAGCCTGCAGCTATATCCAGTCCAGCAGGTGTCAGAGAGAAACTGGCTATAGGAGGACTGATTGCTTGCATGGGAGGGGCTGGGTGTGCAGCTGAATAAACACATACAACACAATTAAGTGAAGTAAAGATTCTTTGATTAAAAAGAGAATCCAGGCTCATCTGTTTGTGTTTGAGCTGCCTAATCTCCTTCCCCCATTGTGCATAGAATTAAGCGTCTGGGTTTTCTGTTTCTAAACAGCGGGCTGTGAGTGGCAGGGTCACAGAACAATCCCAAATAGCTCCAGCCAACGAGGTGGAATAATGCTTCATTCAAATGGAAATGGAGCACTGGGCATTGCTGCTGAATCCCCTGGGACACCGCAGCCATGGCTGAGTAAGGCTGACCCTCTGATGCAGGTGCTCCTGGACACCTGCCCAAGCAACCCAAGGCACAGATCCCACCTTATTCTCTGAAAGGAAACAATGCAGGAGGAACTGTTGTCCTTTTGGATGCTGCTGGCATGGGAAAAGGCAGATGGGTGATCTGGCACCCGTAACACTCCTCCACAGACTTTTGGCTTGAATGGTAAGGTCCTTGTGTGCCCTATTCCCAGAATGTACCCCCCCCATTGACATTCTCTGGGTTTCGGAGCTCATCTGCTCTCCTTTCTGGTTCTACATTGACCTATGGGGCACACCCCAGTGCTAAATAAATGTTACATACTAAACAGTGAGATACCAACCACCCGAACTGATTCTGAGCATTACAACTGCCATGTTTCTGAGAACTGATTAATTCTGCCTGCAGGCTTACAATTACAAGAGAAAAGCTGAAGGGACACAAAAGTAAGGGGCAGATGCTAAGGTTATAAGGAGGCGTGTTTGAACACCCACTGGTTTGGCTCACAGTGTGTTTACTTGTTATGAACAGACCTGTTCATTGGGTTTCTTTTTTCATGTATTCAAACAGTATAATACAGTACAGAGCAATGGACAGTGTTTCACACATGTGCATTATCAGCCCAATAGGAGTCCTTCTTTCCTCCAAAGACCAATTGTCACTGCACACTGCTCACCAGCCAATCATATAAACAAGCACTGAGCAAATCAATTAGTTAGCTGGTGATAATAAACATTTTTTTGTTTAAAAAAGTCTTTCCATTTGGTGTTCATTTAAGTCTGTTGTTGATGTCTTTTCATTCATGCACTTTTTTGCAAAGCCTTATGGAAGGCAAAATTCCCTTCTCATGTCATTTAATCATCTAACCTGAGCTTCCATGACCCTGGGCAGAACTATTTCCCCTACTGAGCAGATGCAAAAGTCCACACAAGGAGATGAAATTCTGCCATCACACAGCAACTGCACAGATGATAAGCTGTCTGACAGACATTTAAGGTGGACAGCAGACAGGTGAACGCCCAGCTTGTGGGTGATTGGGGCTGTCAAACATGATATGCTGGTCTGTCAAAGGTGTTCTCCATGAATTTTGCAGTTAGAAATCTAGTCCTGTTCAGATCTGTTTTCAAACCAGTGTATGCAGAGGCATGAGGTGAGATCAGGAGCAGAGACAGCAGACAAATTTCTGATCTCCTCCCTCACATTCACTGAACATGCACATGGAGCTGTTACAATGTGGAAAAATTCACCTCCGTTTACCTCAGATGAATGTGGAGAGGCTGCAGTTTCTTAGTAATAAAAACTGTGTTTATTATAACTTATGGGTAAAGCAATGCATTATTTTGAAGCACATACACAGAAGTGCAACATTCATTATTACTTCCATGTCTCAAGACTAAGGTCTAGTGTTAAAAATCCCATTGCAGCTCAAATTAAGCTTTACTTTGCCTGCAATATTACTCCTTTTAGCTATTTTAGCTTCTTAACAATATACCTCATTTTCAACATGGCCAAACAATGTCAAAATACTTAAACTGAGAGATAGAATTCACAAAAGAGATATTTCTAAAAATCTGAGAATAGCCCAAATCTGACATTAAATCTGACATTAAAAACAAAACACTGTGTTTTTTAAAAAACCCAATAAAATAAAACCAGAGCCTGCAGCTATAAGAAACAAAGGCACTTTGTGGACACAGCTATGCAACTGCAAACAGTTTTGCGAGTTGAAGCCTTGGTTTCTGTCAGTAAATGGCCAAGGGCAGGGTGGCAGGGCCCTTTCCAGGGTTGTTTTGGCCTTTGAGGAAGGACTCACCAGGGCCAGCAGCAACCATTACACAACTTGATACTGTACAACTTGCCAGACTCACCCAGGAATGCCTGCTTGGTACTGTTCAACAGCAGCCACCTCATGGAATCCTCACTCTGCTATGGAAGCTTGCTGGGTGATGGGACAGTCGCACACTCTCAGCCTAACCTACTTCACAGGAATGTTGAGAAGATAAAATGGAAGACAGTAATGTAAGCTGCTTTGGGTCCACAGTATGGAGAAAGAAGGGGTATAAATTGTATTAAATAAATACTAAATACAGCTGAAGATGAGGGATAGATAAAAAGCAGGTGGGTGGGTGGGTAGGAGAGAAGGACACAGGGAAAGGTGAGGATATGGGGGCTGCCAGGAATAGGGAAAGAGGAAATAACGTGGGGAGGGGGGGATACAGGGGAAACTGAGGTGCTCCCCACAAATTCTTGTGGGTTTCCCACTACACTGCTGGGTCCGGCCCTGTGGTTGGCCCTGTGAAATTCAAAAGACGTTTCCAGGGATAGGCTGCCATGGTTGGGAAGGAAGGAAAATTGAAAAGGGGGAGAGGAAAAGGAAAGTTGGCTGGTGGTTAGGAAGTACTCAGGAAAAGGGGAGAGGCTATAGCGGCTTTCAGGGGAAAATGAAATAGTGGAAAAGGGGGAAATAAGATGCTCCCACAAGCTCTCATGGGTCCATGAGTTGTAAAAAAAAAATACCCATGATTAACAAATCTATAATAGCAACAGCTTCTAACAAAAATTTCACAAGTCCCCAGAGCCTGCCTCAGCGGGGAGGGCAGGGTACAAATTTAAGCAAATAAATAAATAAATGAAGATCACTAGAAAAATCTAGACTGCATTAGTTGGTTGCTATTAAATTCCTCTTAGCACAACTCATTGCTGTGTTCATGTGCGCCCCTCAGTGCTTCTACCTCTTGTTGGGCATGGAGCTTGATGCAGAACTTTCGAGTCTGATCAAGCTGCAAGTCAATGTGATGCTTTGAATGCAGGCACCTTGGTGAATTTGAGTTTATTTATTCCACAAAAACTGGTCCAGTTTAGAATCTCAGCTTGTGTGGAGTAAACAAACTCCAGTTCACCAAGGTACCGGGGTCATGGTGAATAGAAGAGCTTAATCACCCTGGTGAGTTTTGCATCAAGTGCCCTTCTCAAAAGGAGGAGGGAGACTGAAGGAGATAGGAGTGCAGGCAAGCACAGCAACAAGCAGTGCTGGTGCCTGACTGGTGTTTAATTGTAGTTTATGACATCTGAATGCAAGCAATATCTTAAGGCCAGTTTCATGTGACAATGGAGATGCAATCACAGATCCACTGTCAAAGAAAGCAACTCTTGGAGGAGGGGATATGGATTAGGCCATGATGCTAAAGAGGGAAGTTTAACTCTTCACAAGCACTTTTTCCTCATACAGAAGTTACCCCCTCCCTTAATGTGTCAGTTTGTTGTAGTGGTTAGGAACACTCTAATCTTGGAGAAGTTGGTTTGATTCCCCACTCCTCCACATGCAGCTGCTGGTGTGACCTTGGATCAGTTACAAGTTATTTCAGAGCTTTTCTCTAATGAGCAGTTTTTGAACGAGTCCCACCTACCTCACATGGTATCTGTTGTGAGAAGGGAAAGGGAAAGGAGTTTGTAAGCTACTCTGAGACTCCTTCGGGTAGTGAAGGGTAGAGTATAAATCCAATCTTTTCTTCTTCAAGCCCCAGGAGGGAGAGAAGGCAGGCATAACAGGGAAACCTGACTCTTTCCTTCCCTGGGCTTAAAGCAGCATAGGAAGGCTATTTCAATAGAAGGAAAAAGTAAGCGGGGAGAGTTAAATCCTGTTTCTCCAGAGCCACAGCCCCAATCCATACGCCCCTCCCATGTGGTTACTTTTTGCAATCACTGTCCAATCCCTAGTTTGCAGCCCTTAAAGTTAAATTAATAAATAAAATAAATAAATAACCAACCACCTAAAAACACACACTTAAATGAGCCTGCACATGTTCTGTGTTTGCTCTTTAGATGGATGTTAGGGATCCATGTCACAGTAACATCAAGACTAGATTACTGTAATACACTCTACATAGGTCCCCTCTCAAGGCCAATTCAGACACTTCAGTTGGTATAGAACACCGCAGCTGGGTTATTATTGGGAGCTAGGCTGAACATGCATATTGCCCCCATTTTGTAATCACTGCACTGGTTGCCCATCAATGACCAGGATCAATTCAAGGTATTGGCTGTCATACCCCAAACTATTCATAGCCTTGGTCTTTTATATATGCAGGACTGCCTCTCCCACTAATGCTCTGCCATGCAAGTTTTGCTCATCTGAGCAGGGCCTTGTGTTCTGTAGGTGCCACACTTCAAATGGGCAAAACCAGCTGCTGCCTGTACACCAGCATTCTCTGTTGTAGCCCCCACCGTACAGAATGGCCTGCCTGAGGAGGTCAGGAAGGTTCCTGCACAAACTGCACAAACTGAATTATTACAAAGGTAACAGGAAATGGTTCAGAAAGATGCTTTAGTAAAGGGATAGGGCTTTCGTCTATACCACTATGTTCTGTCTATTGATGTAAAGTATGCTCCTACTATGCAATTTCTGCATTGCCTAACGTGTTTAAATGTTTATGTTTAGTTTCAGGTTTGTTTCATCTCTATTGCAGATTCCTGCAAATCATAGAGCATTGTTTACTGAATGTCCCATGCAGTTGATTGTATTTAAGTTACACTTTGAAATCTGCCTTATAATTCAGTGGGAAAGACAGATGATTAATGACATAAATAAGTTAATTCAGGTATCCTAACTAGTGTATCCTGAAGTTCATTCTCCCACTTAGTGCCAACCTACCTTAGCCAGCTCCCACATGTTACTACTGTACTTTAGCTTCTGCCAGCTGGCCACTGTGCCAGTTTTTATTTATTTTAAAACAGCTCAAATGATTAGTTATAAGGACAATTCTGTTGCACTGTTGTTATTTCTTAAGGAAGCAATTCATGCTAGTTGGGCAACTATAAAGTGCTTTCTTTTTCTCATTTCCTTTCACAGTCAGCAAAATTGTGGGGCTGAGCTGCTGACCCATGGTAGCTATGCATCAGTGGCTGGTTGTACAAAAGACTCCCAGCAATCTGGAAAGATATTCTAGCTGTCTGATGGGTAATCTTTCCCTGTTCTCAAACAATAAGATCTTGTTTCTAGGAGGGGGGGGAATGCAAAATGAAAGGTCTAATGGAGAAGTAAAGCTGGCATCCTGCAAACCATTGTCTGAAAACTGGGGATGACTCTTAGGAGACACAAGATGCTTCTTCATCTTCTTTCTGGAGAGCATTGCTCGTTCCCTTATCAGCATAGTCGGTTTAGAATTACATGCACAGAGGTGCTATCCATGGTTCTCTTGTGACTGGTTTGCAAATCCTGGTTTCAAATTCCGGTTTACAAGCAAACTGTGGTTAATATTAATTATGGTTAACGACAGGGCGCCTGTAACTCTGAGCCACAGTTAATGTTGTCAAGGGAGGGCCAGGAGAAACTTACTCTGGAGAAAGGATGAGAAAGGGGAAGGATGCACACGTCCCTGAGGCTGACTCCCAATTTATAATCCACATGAAAACAGTATTGTATCTGCACTGCAACAAAGAGCACAAGGTGACACAGTTATCAGGGTGATACTCAGATAATTATAGAGCATAAAGAATGGCACACAAAGGAAGACTAATCATGGCTTAAACAGCACAACTCACAGTTCCAAACCTCATAAAAATGCTTGCAAAATATTTAGCTCAATAAAAAATAACCGAGGAAGCTGCCATCTGTTTTTTGTTATTACATGAATGGAGAAAATTGCAAATGACTTGTTTCATCCAAGCCACCACTTAAACCACTTTTGGCACTTCTGCATTGACATGGGGGAGCAGACCAAAGACCAAACTCTGCACCGATCTACTCAACCCATATTCTTGGTATGACAGTTGCATTTGCATGGATTAACCCTGCTCTGGCTGCACTGGAATCAGTAATGATAGGAGCAGTTCACCTCTGCAGTTTGATAAGAAGCCTGGCAGAAGAAAACAGCAGCAGGGAAACACAGAAATAAAATCTCTCTCAGTGATATTTCGGATGAGGATTTCTCACTTGTTCACAGGCCTCAGCATGGCCTACAAAAAGCAGCACAATGAGATGGCAGAATGCTGAGGTAGTAGAATAGACTGTACCACTTGAGAAGAGTTTGCCTACATTAATAATTTGCTGTAAGTGGGAAATAAAAGACCTAGATAGGAATATATCTCCATAATGTGCTATTTTTTATTTGCATGGAGATTTTATGTAAGGGAAGCATTACAAAGTAACCTCCTACCATCTGTGGTCTTAAGTGGTACAGTACATCTTGCTGACCTCAGAATTCTGCTGCCTCATTTACCTGAATATGTGGAGAGCCCAGTGTTTGGCAAGAGTCTGTGGGATTTGGGAAGGATGTAGGCAACAGTAAAATGCAGTGGGCAGGATTTCTATGCACTGATAATCAGGGCAGATCTGCCGGTATCAGAAAGTGTGGATATGTTATGCAAATAACATCATAAAACAAGAAGACAGAAGCAAGTCAACAAGTAATTACCACTGAGAATTGGCTTCCTCGGCTCTTGTGTATATGGAAAGCTCTAAGGGGATGTGTCTTAGCTTACCTAACCTGGTTGAACTGGCAGACACTTTTAAACAAGGCTTGTTTGTTTTGCCATCAAGTCACAGAGACTTCAGAAGTCATTTGCCATTGCCTGCCTCTGCCTAGTGACCCTGGTATTCCTTGGTGGTTTCCCGTTCAAATACTAACCAGAGCCATCCCTCCTTAGCTTCTAAGATCAGGCTGTCCAAGTCAAGACTTTAAACAAGTGCTGGCTACTGTAACAAACTGACTGCTATTTTGTTTTTGAGGAAGAGATGCTATAGGAAAGAAGCAAGTGGGTTCCTGAAATACACTGGCAAGTGTCATGGTGTCCATGTTTGCAATGACTGTTTTATAAGGAGGGTTACCAGCCACCTGTTTGCCAGAGGTGAGAATGAGATGAACAGAACGTGAACAGAAATCTCTCTTTCTAACTCTCTTCATCTCTGGAAAAAGAATTGTCTACAACCTTAGAGATCCAGTAGACAATATTGGGAAGAGCTTTTTGTTTTATCTGCATAAGGTGAACGTCTGCTTTTAAGTGAAAAAAATGAAACATTGGAATTTACCAGAAGGTTCCTTCTCTTCAGTGGGGTGAAATCATCCAAACAGGTTAGGTCACACCTCCTCTTGCTCCAGGCAGGGCTATGCAAATTTATGTAGACTGTATTGGCTCAGAGTCTTAGTATAGCCCAGCTCCATAACAGATTTGGCATCCAACTAGATTTTATTCGGTTTTATTTTATTTTTGGTGGGATGTGGATGGCTTCACCCCACTGAAGAGAAGAAACCTTCAGGTAAGTTCCAATGTTTTGTTCTCCTTCAGTGGAGATTATATGTCCAAGCTACAACCTGGGTGGGATCCTCATTTTCATTTTCATTCTGTTCCATCACTATGTTGAACACCCTTCTACCAGATGAAGTTTCTGCAGATTTTAACTGGTCCAACCTATAGAGTCTTAAAGGTAAAGGTTCCCCTTGCTCGAAAGCTAGTTGAATCCAACTCTAGGGGGCGGTGCTCATCTCTGTTTCCTAGCCAAAGAGCCAGCACTGTCCAAAAACATTTCTGTGGTCATGTGGCTGGCATGACTAAATGCCAAGGTGCACACAATGCTGTTACCTTCCCACGAAAGTGGTACCTATTCATCTACTTGCAATTTCTTGCTTTCAAACTGCTAGGTTGGCAGGAGCTGGGGACAGGGACGGGTGCTCACTCCATCCCGTGGCACTCGAGTCTCAAACTGCCAAGCTACAGCCCTTCTGGTGTGCAGCTCAGCATCTTAACCTCTGAGCCACCACAGCCCCATAGTGTCTTACATAGCTATAAAAGGTGGATTAGGTTGCAGTTCTACAGATTTCTTCCAGCAGAACCCTGATGGAAAAGAAAATTTTATTCAAGGCATGAGCTTTCATGTGTATGCACACTTTCTCAGATACAGTGAAATGGAACTTACCAGTCCATACATATGGACTGGTAAGTTCTATTTCACTGTATCTGAGAAAGTGTGTATACACATGAAAGCTTATACCTTGAATAAAACTTTGTTGGTCTTAAAGGTGCCACTGGACTCAGACTTTGTTCTACTGCTTCAGACCAATACAGCTGCCCACCTGGATCTATCCTGGTGGTAAAGGTTGCTGATGTTGCTGCAGGTATGGTGCAGTGGGCTGTAACATTCTTTGGAGGTCTTAGGTCTTGCACTTCATAAGCTTTTTGGGTACATGGCTTGATCCATAAGATGATGATGGATTTTGAGACCTTTTTACCTAGAGGCTGTGAGACACAGACAAAAAAATCCTTTAGCCCAATCTGTGGCATCCTATTTAAGCAAATGCATGGAGCCCTGCCAGAAGTACAAGCTCGGTTTCAAAGAGGTAGAGGAACTAGAGATCAAATTGCCAACATTCTCTGGATTATGGAGAAAGCAAGGGAGTACCAGAAAAACGTCTACTTCTGCTTCATTGACTATGCTAAAGCCTTTGATTGTGTGGATCACAACAAACTATGGCAAGTCCTTAAAGAGATGGGAGTACCAGACCACCTCACAGCTCTCTTGAGAAACCTGTATAAGGGTCAAGAAGCACCAGTTAGAACCGGATACAGAACAACTGATTGGTTTAGCATTGGAAAAGGAGTACAAGGATGTCACCCTGCTTATTTTATTTATATGCAGAGTACATCATGCAAAATGCCAGCCTGTATGAATTACAAGCCAGAATTAAGGCTGCTAGGAAAACCATCAACAAGCTCAGATATGCAGACGATACCACTCTAATGGCAGAAAGTGAAGAGGACCTAAAGAGCCTCTTGTTCACAGTGAAAGAGGAGAGCGCAAAAAACCCCCTAAGATCATGGTATCCCGACCCATCACTTCTTGCCAAATAGAAGGGGAAGTCATGGAAGCAGTGACAGACTTTACATTCCTGGGATCCAAGATCCCTGCAGACGGTTACTGCAGCTATGAAATTAAAAGACGCCTGCTCTTTGGGAGGAAAGCGATGGCAAACATAGACAAGCATTATAAAAAGTAGAGACATCACCCTGCCAACAAAAGCCTGTATGGTCAAAGCAATGGCATTCCCAGTAGTAATGCAAGAGTTGGACCATAAGGAAGGCCGAGTGCTGAAGAACAGATGCTTTTAAATTATGGTGCTGGAGAAGACTCTTGAGAGTCCCGTGGACTGCAAGGAGATCAAATCATTCAATCCTAAAAGAAATCAACTCTGACTGTTCCCTGGAAGGCCAGATACTGAAGCTGAAGCTCAAATACTTTGGCCACCAAATGAGAAGGGAGCACTCATTGGAGAATACCCTGATGCTGGGAAAGACTGAAGGTAAAAGAAGAAGGTGATGACAAAGGATGAGATGGTTAGACTGTTATTGATGCAATGAACATGAAGTTGAGCAAACTTCAGAGGATGATGGAGGACAGGAGGGCCTGGCATGATGTGGTCCATGGGGTCATGAAGAGTTGGACAACTGTGCGATTGAACAACAACAACAACAGAGCCCTGTGTACATCTAATTTGTGTCAGTATCTCTCTTTGAGACGAGATGGCATAGGACAAAAGAATGGTACTACAAATTCTTGGTTAAAACTATAAGGGGAAAATACCTCTGGCACAAAGGAAGGATCTGTTCTTTTTTTTAAAAAAAATTATTCACAGGATCTATTAACACATTTCATAATTCATAATAATACTTGATACATCCTTTTTTACTTTACCCTTCCCCCCCTCCCCTGACTTCCAAAGATGCTCCACTTCCATTATTGTTTCAGTCAATATTTTCTAACAATACACACTTGGCCAATAATCAATTCTTCATTTCTAACATTTTCATTTTCTATATTTCATTCTTAGGTAACATTCTGAATAAAATCCATTACTTTCTAGTCTTCTAATCTTAATAATTATCAAAGCACAGTAACTTATTTTTAACATCCCAGTTCAGTTCTAAGTAATCTTTAAAATCTTTCCAGTCTACTAAAAATTCTTCATCTTCTTTTCCGTTAAGTTTCTTTGTCAATTTGTTCATTTCTACCATAAAAAGCATCTTCTTTATCCAATCCCATTTTTCCGGTATCTTCTCTTGTTTCCAAAATTGAGCAAATGTCATTCTTGCAGTTGTAATCAAATACCATAACAATGTTCTCTTTGTCACGTTAATTTCTTCCATTTTAAGACCTAAAAGTAACATTTCTGGCTCTTTTTTCAAAGTACATTTCAGGATCTTCTGAATTTCATTATGGATCTCAGTCCAATAAGCTACTGCTTATTCACACGTCCACCACATATGATAAAATGAGCCTTCTTTTTTTTTACACTTCCAACATTTGTTAGACATGTTCTCATTCATATTAGCAATTTTTTTGGTGTCATATACCATCTATACATCATTTTGTAACAATTTTCCTTCACATTAACACATATTGAAATTTTGATCGACTTTTTCCACAAACACTCCCATGATGACATATCTATTTCTCTATTTATATTTATAGCCCATTTCACCATCTGCTCTTTTACAATCGCATCCTCTGTATGCCATTTTAACAAAACCTTATAAATTTTTGAAATTGTTTTTTTACCTTTTTCTGCCCATACCATTTCAATTTCATTATTCTCTTTCCTGAAACCATACCTCATTTTGTCCATCTTAAATAAGTCATAGATCTGTCTGTAATTTAACCAGTCATATTCAAATTCCAGTTCCTCCCTAGCTCTCATCGCGAAACTACTCCCCTCAACCTTCAGAATGTCTCTGTAAGGTATCCAGTCTTCTCCTTTATGCCTTAAAAGTGGTTTAATTACCTCTGCCAGAACTATCCATAAAGGTCTTGCTTCGAAAAAAAATCTTTTATATCTCATCCAGGTCATGAACAGTGATCTTCTTATAAAGTGGTGTTTGAAAAAATTGTCCACTTTGGATTTCTCATACCATAAATAGGCGTGCCATCTGAACTTACGGTCATGCCCTTCCAACACCAACATTTTTCTATTGTCCAAATTAATCCATTGTTCAAGCCAAGCCAGACACACCACATCATGATACAATCTGAAATTGGGGAGTTGAAATCCTCCCCTTTCCTTTGCATCACATAGAATCTTCATTTTAATCCTCGGTTTCCTTCCCGACCAGACAAATTTCGAAATCTCCTTCTGCCATAAATTCAACACTTTACAATCTTTTACAATTGGAATTGTCTGAAATAAAAATAACAAACGAGGTAAAATGTTCATCTTGACAACCGAAATTCTGCCCATTAGTGACAGATTCAAGGTATCCCATTTTTTTATATCCTGCTGAATTTTACACCAGGTCTTCTCATAATTGTTCTTTAAAAGATCTATGTTTTTCATTGTAAGCTCAATTCCTAAATATTTGTTTTTTTTTCACCACTTCACATTGAACATTTTCTTGCAGTTCCAGTTGCTTTTCTTTTGTCATATTTTTGCAAAGCACCTTTGTTTTATTCTTATTCACATAAAATCCAGCCAAATGTCCAAATTCTTTGATCTTTTCCATCAACAATGGTAAGTTGATTACTGGATCCTCAATCACAAACATTACGTCGTCCGCAAAAGCCCTGTACTTATACATAAAGCCTCCAGTTGTAAGTCCTCTTATGTCTTTGTCTTGTCTTATTTTCCCCAGCATCACTTCCAAAATCCATATAAATAGTAAGGGGGATAACGGACACCCTTGTCTGGTCCCTTTTTGAACCTTAAAATGTTCCGTCATCTCTTTATTTACATTCAGCGATGCTTTCTGTTCAGAATATATCACCCTAATCATATTTAAAAAGGGCTGTCCAATGTCCATTCTTTCAATCACTTGAAACATAAAGTCTCAATTTAAATAATCAAAGGCTTTTTCAGCGTACACAAATAGAAAAGCAACCTCTTTTTCTGGATGTTTGTCGTAGTATTCAATAGCATCAATCACCATCCTTAAATTGTCTCTGATTTTTCTATTTGGTAAAAAACCGGCTTGTTCTTCCGTTATAGCGTCTTTCAAATAATTCTTCAGTCTCTCTGAGATTATTTTGGCAAACCGTTTATAGTCATTATTGAGTAAAGAAATTGGTCTGTAATTCTTGACATCTGTTAAGTCTTGTCCTCCTTTTGATATGAGTGATATATTGGCTTCTTTCCACGTTTCTGGTATTACCTTGGTCACCTGTATCTCCTTTACTAGAAGTTCCAAGATCAGGGTCAACTCCTCTTTTAATTTTTTATAAAATTTTACAGTAAATCCATCTGGACCCGGAGCTTCCCCCAACTTAGCATCTTCTATCGCCTTATATATTTCTTCTTTCAGGATTGGACCATTCAACATTTCCTTAACTTTTGCTTCAACCTTTGGTATTTCTACTTTATTCAAATACTTTTTAATTTTCTCTGGATCTATATTCTTTTTTTGGAATAACTTCGCATAATACTTGAAGAAAACTCTTTTTAGGCCATTCATGTCCACAATTTCTTTGCCATCCTCAATTATTTTACTTATTAGCCTTCTCTCCCTTCAATTTTTCAATTGCCAAGCCAAAAATTTTCCTGGTTTATTTGCTCCTTCGAAGGATTTTTGTTGCAATTTCTTTAAGTTCCAGTAGAGTTCCCAATTAAGTATCACATTCAATTGGTCTTGTAAAATTTGGATTTCTTTAATTATTTTCTTTTTTCCTGGTCTCCTCTTCAATTCGTTTTCTTTTTGCTGGATTTTTTCTTGCAACTCCTTTTGTTGCTTTATGTTCTGTTTCTTGTCGGTCGCATTCAACGATATCAGTAATCCTCTCATCACAGACTTATACGCATCCCAGACCGTCTGTATTTTAACATTTTGATTTAAATTCATTTGGAAAAATAATAGTTTCCTTACGCAATGTCTCAATTAACTTTGTCTTATCCAATAAATCTTCATTAATTCTCCATTGGAACTGTTTCATTTTTTCTTTTAACATCCAAATCACCGGATTATGATCCGAATTAGTCTTTGGCAAAATCTCGACTTTCTGAGTTTTTAATGCCATGTCACCCGACATCCAAATCATGTCTATTCTAGAAAAGGATTTATGTCGATTAGAGTAAAACGTAAAGTCTTTAACTTTGGGATTCCATTTTCTCCAAACATCTTCAAGTTTCTCTTGTTCCATCAAATTAAAGAAAATTTTGGGAAGCTTTCCAATCTTCTCATCATCTTTTTTTGATTTCCTGTCCAGTTTATTGTTTACAGTACCATTAAAGTCTCCTGCCAGTATTATCTGGTCGTAATTCACTTGGTCCAGTTCCTTCATCAAGTCCTTAAAAAAATTTTCTTTGGCTCCATTGGGCGCGTATAAATTAACTACCAACGTCTTTTTCTGAAGCATTATCATTTCCACTCCAATATATCTCCCATCTTTATCACTAAAAATTTCTTTTGGATCCAGATCTTTATTTACGTAAATCACAACTCCCTTATTTTTTTTCTCTGCCAATGAATAAAATTCTTCTCCCAATTTTTTGTTGATCAATACTTATTATTCTACTTTTTAATATGGGTTTCTTGTAAACAAATGATATTGGATTTCTGCTTTTGTAACCAATAGTTCACTAACTTCCTTTTGGAAGGTGAATTAAGTCCATTTACATTCCATGATAACAATTTGTAATCCATCATGACTTATTTTTATATATCTCCAAAATCTTCCAAATTTTCTGCCTTAAACCTGTACATATCTCCAGGTGTCTTAATCGTGTGTCTTTTGGAATTGTAGGTAAATGACAGTCCTTGTGGTATCTCCCATCTGAATCTGATGCTTAACTGCTTCAGTTTGTCCACCAACTTCTTATATTTCTTTCTGTCTTGCAAAATTATTCTTGGGAGTTCTCTCATTATTATTATCTTTTTGCCATCAATCTCCAAAGGTTGTGTGAATTGCTTCTTGAAGATATCCTCTTTCATTTTCCTTGTTGCAAATTGAACAATAACATCTCTTGGCAAATTTTTCCTTTGAGCATATGCTGAATTCACTCTGTAAATTAAATCAAAATCAGAATCCAATTCTCCTTGATCTTCCCCCAGGTATTCAGTCAAAGCGGCCATCACTACCATACGTATATCTTCATCAGTCTTTTCTTCTATCCCTCTTAGCCTCAGATGGTTTAACATCGCTCTATATTCCATCATTGCCTCAAGTTTGCGGTTGTCTTGTAGAGTTGTTTCCATTTTTTTATCTATGTCTTGTGTCTTTTGCTCCAATTCAGTTGATTTTGTTGCCAAACCTTTAACTTGACTATTTGTGTTTGCCACTTCTTTTTTGATTTCAGCCACCTCTGCTAACACTAGTTCTTTCAAGGCTGCCACATTTTTTTCTTGGACTTCTTCCAACTGCTCCAGCTGTTTTTCCATTTGTTTCTCTATTTGTTGATCTATATGTTTCATCATGCCTTGAATCGCTTCGATCATCCGCTTCTCCATTGCTTCGATTGCAGCTTGCCATTCTTTCTTTTCTTTCGCTGACATACTTGGGCTCGCAGTTGAAGCAGCTCTGTGCTGATATTTTGGGTCCATTTTGGAGATTTTCCAGTATACTTCAGCTGCCCTCTGATTGTTCTTTTAAATCAGACTTTTTTTGCTACCCTTTAGAGTCAATTTCACTATTAAAATTGCATTTTAAAGTTCAGTCCTCCACAAAATGGCGGGCGCAATTTCTTTGTGGTTTTCAAGGCTAGAGTAGGCTTTCTTTTAGCTTCCTGTTTCCGGTCCCACATTAACATTGTCCTACCGGGAGCTTCCTGTTCTGCCGCTCTTCCAGTCCTCCAGCAAGCCCTCTAGCCTTTAATCACAGTTCTAGCCGGACACCGTTTCATGCAACACCTTAGTCTTGCGATCTTTTCTGTTGGATTCAGTCACATGCTTCTCTCTCAGTCTTCTAACCGCAGGAATGTTAAACAAAGTCTATTTTATTCAAATTAAACACTTTAACAAACTCTTCGCATTTATACGATGGATCGATTGTTCAACTTTAAGTCTTATATGCTTAACCGCCTTGTTCAAATTTCGTTAAATCTTCATTCCAGTAAGCAAACAGTTTTTGTTACCTTGCATGTTTATCTCGGGACTTCGCATCGCTTCTTTTTACTTTCAACTTCAAACTGTTTCTTAAGAAGTCGGGAAATGATGAATTTAAGCTGATTCTTCAGCTCGGCTGGCTTCTTTAGTGCTGTCTTGCAATTGCCTGCTTCTGAGAGGGGATCAAAGCATAAACAAGCCCCCTTTGGGACTTATACACACCAATCTCAACTCTCACTTGGACCTTGTTGCTTGCCTGTCAGCCCCCTGGCTGGGGGATGCTGCGTTGGGCAATATAAATGCCCAAACTGTCAGAATAAGCTGCTGTCCACCCTGCTCGTTTGCAAGGTGCGTCAGTTCGCCATTTTACTCCAGCCAGAAGTCCAGGAAGGATCTGTTCTGAGTACCACCAAAACCTTGTGAGATATACACAATTCCTTCCTGACCAATAAAGCCCCTAATTCAGAAATCCTTCTTGCAGAAGTCATCTTTGCAAGAAAAACGATGTCTTCTAAGAAGGAAACTTTATATTCTGATTATCTGAAAGGCTCAAATGGTGGTTTGCTCAAGGCCCATAACACTTTAGAAAGTTTCCCAGTATGCCTAATGGGACCTGGAAGGGAACCTGGAACAGAGCCATTGGGAAGAGAGCCCGGGAAACTGAAGCCTACAATCATTGGTTGATGCATTCAGGTGATTTCCTTCTAGGGGTCAAGAAGAAGAAGAATCTCAATTGTTATAGACCATGTGGTCAAAGTGTAAAGATGTAGCCTTAGGTGTCTGTTGTTTTGTAGATTTCCTGTGAACTCTTCCCTTAGAAATAAAGATTTTTACAAAGAAGAAAATGCCTCCTCGCCAGTGAAGCAAAGATCCATTGCAATATCTGAATATTTAATTATTTTGCCAATTTTTCCATCATATTCTGGTAGCAGAGCTGGATGATTTGGTTAACTGATTTTTGCCTGATATGCTTAAGTGAAGTAAGTTTCAAAAGCTCACTGGAACAAGAGAGAAAGGCTAGGAGCTAATTAGCAGCTGATAGGCTTGATTTTAAAATGACCACTTTTTTCCTCTGCAAGTTTTTACTCCCTCTGACAGGCACACTGCAGCTGTGAAAGGTGACTTAGATTCATGTTGATTTAAGAAATCTCCCTACACCAGCCTATCTGTGCTACTGTAGCAGCTGAGAACTATTATTTTGAAGTTTTTGCATGTTTTGGAAGCCGAGCTATGGAGGACAACAGGAGAAGCGGATTGCCTGCAGCCAGCCTTTGCTTCCTGCTCTGAAGACAGGATTAACCCTATGAGTGCCTGCTGAGTGCCTGCTAAAAGCCTGCAAGTCAAGAACAGTGATCGACAGACACCAAGCACGTCTTCTGGATCAGCTGCAGATGTATGTTCCGAGCCAGAGATCTCAACCCAGGGGGGCTAGGTCCACTCAAGTTGACCCAGCATAATTTTAATTGGTGGCTCAGCTCCCTAAAGATAGACTGCAAATATATGGGGCTGAAGATATTTTAATAAAGGAAAGCCCTGCAAGTGAGCCAGAGAAAAGTGCCTTCAGAAGCCTAGATGGCTATGCTAAGTCATTGATTATGGGTTCAGTTAGTTGCCATGATGTCCCCAGCCTGTTTAACATAGAAACTTCCAAGCTAATGATTGAACACCTGAAATAGAGGTATGGAAAGGAGACAATGAGTAAGATTTACTACTTGAAGGCTCAGATTTTTGTCTTTAAAGTAAAGGAAAGTGACAGTTTACCTGATCAATTAAAGAAGCTAATGGAGACTTACAATCAATTGAAAGCACTCGGGAAGACTCCTGTCAGACATGATTGCTGCTATACTGAATGGACTCCCTACAAGTTGCAGAAGGCTAGCAATGTCTTTAAGACACCAAAAGGATCTAATGCTTGATAGTTTGTTGATGGTTTTAAAAGAAGAGTATGACTCCAGAACTAGTCAGGATGCTTTGTCTAATGAGATGTCTGTTTTGAGTTTGAAACACACATGCAGATTTAAAAGAGAAAAGAAAACTGAATGTTTTATATGTAGTGAAAATCATCTGGCCAAAGACCGTGAATTTAAAACTGCCTATGAAAAGAAAAAATGACACACTCTTTTGCAGTCCACCATAGCGGCCAGTGCTGCAACCTGTCTTTTAAGGTATCCAGTCTTAGAACCCGATTCTAACCTTTGTGTAGAAAGGGAATGGTGTCTTTATAAGTAGGTTTCAGTGGAGCCATCTTTTTAGTATTGGCCCACTTTTGAACATATGATTACAGAGATGACTGGAAGTGGGTTTTCTGGACTGCACCATGATGTTAACTACTTTACTTGGAAGGCCCAGTCTTTCTAAATCGACCTGTTCAATCTCTAAACTGTCAGCTGGAGTCAAATAGGGTCTTGTACAAAGAGAATCCATCTGCTTGGCAATCTCCACAGTGGCGATACTGATATCTTTACTAGTTCTGAGGCCCAAAAAACTTCTGTGCCAGAAGGGAGTTATGAAAATCACCTCCACTGGCTCTTTTGACACCTTGTTCATGCCTCTGCTGATCAGTGTGGTTGGAAGAAAGGTGCATGTGTCCTTGCCATTTGCCCTGGAATTGTAGCAACTAGTTAGAAACCTGGCGACCTGATTATTGTTTGATATTGTAAAAAGATCCGAGATAGGGATCCTGAAATAAGGTGTGGTTTTTACCAGAAGATCTTTTAATTTAGACTCCTTTCTCCTGAATCTAAATCCTTCCTGATCAACCAGTTGGTTAGGAGGTTTCTAAGACCTTATAGGTGTTCCACTTTCAGACCTATCAAAATTTATCCCCGCCCAATCGAACAGGATTTTGGACTCCTGGAGGAGCATCATCAATCTGGTACCTTCTTGCCAATTGATGTGGGCCTTGGCCATAGTATTGACTGCGCACACTAGCATATACTTGTACCTCAATATTCTGGAAGGGAATCAGTGCTAGTCTGATTGCTCCAAGTTCCAGGCAGTTCATACTATTCATTTCTTCCAATGGGCTCCATCTGCCTTGGACAATTTGATCCTTGCAGTGTGTTCCCTGGCCCCTTCTGCCAGGCTGGAGGAAACTGAATTCCCTTGTCAGATTTGGTAACGAAGACCACCAGCTTAGTGACTTCTGGAGGGGGGGCAGTATCTTGATGTATTTGTGCTTTTTAAAATGTCCTTCTGATAAGGAAGAAGAGTCCATTGTAAAAGGCCTACTGTAGAAGAGAGGCCCAAGGAATCAGATCTGTGGAGTAGATCATCAGCCCCAATACTGGCAACAGGCGCATGAGGTCCATTGACCTCTGCCAGATTTCTCTCACCATTTCCAACAATTTTACCTGCTTTTTTGCAGGTAGAAACACTTTGGCCATCTTTGTCTGAATCCTAGCCCCTAAGTGGACTATATCCCTGGAGGGTGTGAGATTACTTTTTTTTTTTTAACAATGATCAGGCAGCCGTGTGCCAGAAGAGATTGCATAGTGGATTTAGTATCCTTGGTCACCTCATCTGCCTCCTTCACTCTGTAGAAGATATCATCCAGGGCATAGGTAGGCTATTAGAGCTACCAGGATCTTGGTAAACACATTCAGAGATGATGCCAGCCCCAAAAGTAAGGCCTTATATTGGAAATGCTGGCCCTAAACATCAAAAAGGGAAGAACTGTTGGGAAGGTGGGTGAATTGGAATATGCATGTAAGCATCTTGAAGGTCTAAGGACATCATATAACCATCCTGTTGAATATTCAGCAGAATGCAGCAAAGTGATTCCATCTGGAACTTGGACTTCTTTACCATAGGTTCAGCTCTTTTTAAAAAATTTAGAATGGTTCTCCAGTCTCTGGATCTTTTGGGAACTATGAATAGGATGAAATAATTCCCATGGAAATGCTGTTCTAAGGGCACCAGTTCCACTGCCCATGAGCGCTAAATGTTGAATAGGTCACACCAGATTATCTCTCTGATTGTCTGAGAGGCTGCTTCATGGGATTCCCTAGGGCTGTATCATCATCATCATCATCATCCACTGAATCCTTAAATGCATTTGTCCTTGGACAAAACTGCTCCTGAATGTAAGACTATGACTGGAGCATCCAGCAGAGGAGTCTGAGGTCTTCCATGTTGCCTGCTGGAAGGGCAAAGAACTCCCCCCCTTTTGTAAATACCTATAATAAAGTGCCATTGCTTGGAACTGCCCATAATGCCTTTAGCATGTAATCAAAGAATTCAGGAAATGGTCTCTTAAGACCTCTAGTATCTAAATTGGCTGAAGCCAATGTTCCAGGTTTTGTATCGAATTGGTAGTGGGGGGATGGACACCTTTTTAATCTCCAGAAATGTTCAGCTGGAAAGGCCTAGATTTTCCAAGGAAAGGCCTAGGAGAATTTCCTGATGATTTCCCTTCCTCTTTATCAGAGCTTATTGCCACAGATCCTATGGCTGGAGGGAGCTCCTCCACCGTTGAGCACAAGCCTGACATGGGTGGTGAAGGAGAAGGGGAACATCTCTTGACTAGCTCCCAAGTGCTCCTGATGCTAGCTAGCCTCCTTAAGGTGCTAGCATCCTTATGGGCGAGATCTGCCACAGCCACCACTTGACGAGATATTCCTAGCCATGGGAAATCCAACATGATTCCTGGATTCTATACACATGAAGTTGGGGAAGGCCTAGGCCGGACTAAAGGCCTGCATCCTCCAATATTTGGAGGAAGGGCAGAAAAAAATGTGGGAAAAGCTGAGTGGCTGCCCTACTAGAATTTTTCAGACTGCTGAACCTGCTGGGAAAGGCCTCAGAGAGGCTGGGAAAGGCCTCAGAGAGGCTGCTCTGCTGCACTGCCGCCCCTGCTTGGAACAGCCCCTTGTTCACATTGGAGGTCCTTATCCCACTGCCCATATATATCTCAGGGGAGGGGTGTCTGACCTTCAGCTCCAATCCTCTTGCTTTCTGTAGACCCAGAAGCCTTTGAATCTGTATGAGGCAGGCCACCCGCTGCGATCTCCTCCTGGTTGCTTGGACCCCAGTGTTTGGATATTCCAGCACAGTTGGGGGCTGGCTGTGGAATGACCCAAAGCTTCAGGTCTGCCAGCACTGACAGAGGCCTGTGTCAGTCTCTGGTGTAGGGATGCCAGTCCCCAGGTGTGGCTGGGGGTTCCCCTGATTTTTAGGGCCCCACCCACAACAGGTCTCTGCAGCCCTGCTTGAAAAGAGCAGGCGGAGCACACACCTGCCCTGCAAGTGGCAAATTCATTGCTTGCACGACAGGCATGTTTGCCACCTACTGTTTCCATGTGGGGACTGCCGTTCCTGCCCTGCAAGAGGCCAGTTCATCTCTTGCAGGGCAGGACCACACGGCACCTGCTCTTTTCAAGCAGGTGCCGCTGGCTCCTGCCTTACAGGAGGTGAGTTCACCACTTGCAGGGCAGGAGCACTTGGCCCTCGGTTTCCCCCAACCATTTAAAGGGAAGGTTCCCTTTAAATGGTTGGGAAAAGGCAGGGGGCTGCATGACCTGTGTCCAAGATGTGATGACATCACTCTGCATAATGACATGTCAGGGATGGCCACACTCCCTCCTGGAATGCCCCCTAATCCCCTCTCCAGGGAGAAGATTGGACCTGGCAACCCTACTCCGGTGCTTGAAGCCTCAGGCAGGAGAGGCCTGTCACAATGGTCTCTGTTTTCTTTCTAAGACCAGCAATGGGGCCCTTCCTCAAAGCCTTTCCATCTTCCATACCCACAAGTTAAGGCTCCAAGAAAGCAGGTCTAGGGTTGGACCCAGTAGATTTCTGCCAGGCTGTTCCTGTACAGTCAGAGGCCAGCTGTGGAATGACCAAAAGCTTTGCATCTGCCAGCACTGAAGGCAGCTTGCACCGCTGCAAATGTATCTGCCATTGGTCAGTCTCTGATGCCTGGAACCACAAATGGGAGAGGCTTGTCTTAATGGTCCCTTTTTTCTTTTTTAAGGCTGGCAATAGGGCCTTTCTTCAAGGCTTTTCCATCTTCCATACCAATAAGACAAGAGTCTCCAAGAAAGAGGAGCTAGACTCAAGCATCCTGCTGGAGCGGCAGAGCAATCGAAACTGGAGGGTCAGCCTCGTTCTGAGCGATAGGAGGCATGACCTAACCAGTTTGGATGACTTCCCCCACTGAAGGAGAAGTTGGACATTTCCCTCTCACACAAAGATCTATTTTGCTGGAACAAACCAAGGCAAAATGTCTACTGAATGCATAGTTTCATGGTCAACAATAATCAGCACAGCATGAAAGAGTAGCTATATGGTGTGCTTATCTTCAACATCTGGGTTGAAGGTATACTTCTAAACATGAAGGTTTTGTTAGATAGCCACTGACATATTTGTTCCCCATGACTGACTAGCCCTATTTTAAAGCCATGGTGGTGAATCCTCAGATTTAATTATGAGTTGTATAGAAAAGCACTTCATCTATCCTTAATTTCATTGAGTATTATAGAGATAACAGCTTTTTCTCTGTTCATTTGGTTTACGAAGTTCACAATTTTGTAAAATCTTATTATCTCTTCTTGTTTTCCCCCCACGCATACACCACACACAATCCCAACACTCACTCTGGCTTTCACTCAGATCCATCCTCAAACCACAGATTAAAGTAGAAACTGGCAACCAAACTGCATTAGTGCACACACATAGGGAGGAGGCATTAACAAATGGCAGAGGGTCAGCTGAAGATGTGACCTAGTCTTGTTTCTCACAACAGTACTCTTCTCTTCATCTCCTTGTAACTGCATAGACCGTGATTTCATAAAATGACATGTTGTACCAGGCAAGTTATCTGCCTCCTAGCAATGCTCCCCATGCTGTGGAAACTTGAGACATATGCTGCTTTTTCACACTGTGGAAACAACAAATGTTCAATTTTCTGTTCCATAGATGCGTCCTTGAGATCAACATAAGGGGATTAGATTTTCTAAGCCCCCTTGCAGACTGAGTAGTCCACAGAAGAGGAGGAACACAAACTCCATATCCTCCTACATTTTCAGTAGGGATATTGGAAGGATAGGTTTTCTGACTGACCTATAATCAACAATTAAAACTAACTCTGCACTTAGGAGGCACTTACCCTTGAAGTGACATATTAGTGCCTGAATATTTGCATGTTGTATTTCTATGCCATGCATGAAATAAAATCCTGATGTTAGAATTAGTATTTCCTTTTTAAAAATATTACATTCTAAAATATTTACATTTTCACTTTTAATACCTGCATACCAACTTTTTGCCATATGGAAAGTACTGGAATTTCTGAATCCTCTGATTATGCATCAGGGAGAGTCACAGCACAGAAGCCAAAGGCAAACTGAACACTGGACAGAAACCAGTTCGTTAATATTCCAGGATCTGAGAGTTAGCATTACCTGTGTACAGCAACAATACATGGTAAAAATAAAAGCTAGAAACTATCGAAGCAACCAGGTGTCCCCAGTCTTGGATCTGGTACAAGTTTTCAACACTGATTTCTTTTAAAAAATGTATACCACTCCCCCTCACATTCAGGATAAGTAACAGTGATTTTATTGCCAGAGGACTCATACCTACCCACCAGCAAGCCCCAACCAAATATACCAGATTAACATCCCCAGTCAAAACAACAGTATACTGCCAGCAGGGACCAAATAAAATGATATCTGCAAAGCAAGTATCCCTTCCCCCCAAAATCCAGACTTACGCATTGGAGCTCCGGGTAAGGAGAACAAGCCTAGCTAATGCAACCATAGTGGGGAGGGGCACATCTGAGTTACAGTTGCCAACTGGCCTTGATAAAAATATCTAATCCTATCTTTAGCATCATGATTCAACACCATTGCAAACACAATTTCTCAAATGTGTTCAATTGTACATTAACATCTGCACAACTTCCATGTTAGTATGTTAATTTATCATACTATCAATGCTATTTTCCAAATCCAGACATGTACAGGAAGGATTTCTTGTGGTTTCCACTGGGAAACAATACATGGTTGTGGAGTTATTAATAAACTATTACTTCCCTTATCTGTGGCTAACACATTCTTTTACTCAGCATACTCAGCAACATAACTGTCTGTTATAGTAAAAAAACCTGTATTCTGTGAGATCATAAATAGTATTCAGAATTTGTTGCCAAAATGGTTGGATACTAGGACTAATCCAAAATGTATGTATGAAATCTGCTCACCTGGAGGAACAGCTCCAACAAGTCCTAGGAGACTTTGGATATACATGCACCAGCCTATTAGACATTAAATTGTACATAGTTTTTGCAACATTTTCATTTATATCTGCAGATATTAAACGGGCAAACATGAGACCATATGCATTTCCACGTTTCTGTTGGTATTTCTATTGACAACATCGTATTCCAACTGTTGATAAATGTCAGAGCTGATTTTTTACTCTTTAATATCAAACTGTAGAAACCTGAAATGTTTCCTTTGATGACCATGACTTCTAAAGAGACCTGACTTCCACAGCCTTTCACTTTAAAATAAAAACACTGAATCCAGTCTAGTACCTCTGGGAAAGCTTGTAAGGCAGGGAAAGTAAAACTATTCTGAGACAGAAGTGGATAATTAAGGTGAAAGCTGGGTCTAGTAGGAAAATGCCCTGCAGATAAGGATAAAAACAGACAATATCTTCACATGTTAATTCTACACATGGAGGAAGGGAACCAGATCACAGATGCTGCCCCATTCCCAAATTCCAGGTGTTGATTTGAGTACAGCCCATGCTTGTGTAACTGTATGCCTCTGATTCCCCAGACGTTGAGTGCCCCTGGCTGTGACAGACCCCCTTCCTCAAGAAGGGCACCCCTTGTCCTCCTCCACTCAAGTCTTCAGTATACTGGGAAAAGACCCCTGCATTGGCATACCGTGGCCCTTGCAGTGTTCAATGGTGAATGCAAAAGGTTGGAGAACTAGATGCCACTGTGTTAGGTGGGACTGGAATCCT
Organism: Gekko gecko; assembly: GCA_029375565.1. NCBI lineage: Eukaryota > Metazoa > Chordata > Lepidosauria > Squamata > Gekkonidae > Gekko > Gekko gecko. Next base: position 100,361,033 of record JAPDNY010000002.1, on the reverse strand, counting down.
CCTTACAGTGCAACCCCTGAAGGGGGGAATAGTCAATCACTAGTTTGAATAATATTTGATTTATAACCCACTAAAATATTTGATTTATAACCCACTAAAAGAGTTGGATTTATAACCCACCCTTCACTTGGAGTCTCAGAGCGGCTTACAATCTCCTTTCCGTTCCCCTCCCCACAACAGACACCCTGTGAGGTAGGTGGGGCTGAAAGAGCTCTTTCGAGAACTGCTCAAGAGAACAGCTCTGAAAGAACTTGTGACTGACCCAAGGTCACACCAGCAGCTGCATGTGGAGGAGTGGGGAATCAAATCCAGTTCTCTCATATTAAAGTCTGTGCTTCTACCACTATACCAAACTGGCCCATTTGGCCACCAAAGCTTCCGTTTCTATTATGGAGTATTTCTATTCTCAGGAGTCCATTGTGGCTTGAATATAGCACGGGATGTTCTTCACCATCACATATCTGGGACAACATGGCTCTCAAGCCTTCATACCAAGAACCTGCAGTGTGGGGTTATATATCTGCTCGTGTCTCCCACTGGTGCTCCAGTTCTCTCTGTGGAAGAAAAGGATGGAAAACTGTGCTTCTGCAGTGACTATCAGGCACTGAACAAAAACACCATGGTTTAAGACTGCTGGAATCTGGAATTACTGCAGAAAGACTGCAGTCTTAACCAGTGACAGATCTGCTGGTCCCTCTTCTTCTCCTGTTTCCAATTCCGAGTAACCTATATTTCCAGTTCTCAGAACCATTGTGCTGATACCAATCAAAAGCAGCAACCAAAACATTCACTCAGTGTGGGGGGCTTACTATGGTGGTCCACTCATCACCTTTGTAGCCACAGGCCATCCTACAAATTAGATGCATGGTTCATTGGCCCTTACTCCATCCTGGATCAAGCGAACCCTGTGGCCTACTGCCTACATCTTTCTACAAACCTGCACATTCACACTGTAATTCACCATGCCCTCCTAATCCCAGCATCCTCACTCTATTCGGCTCAATTACTTCTGCCTTCTCTCCTAACAGTTGATAGGGAAGAAGAGTATGAGGTGGCTAAGATAATGGTCTCTCACTTTCACTGGGGTTAGCTTCAGGACCTTTTGGACTGGAAGGATATGGGCTGGAAGAACATTCCCAGGAAATACCCATGTAAACCAGGTGCTGCCACCTGGGTGGGGGGTGGTTTGAGGGAGGATAGTGTCAGAGTTGGGCCTGATGAGTTCTTTTCATAAGACAAGTAAGTTGTGGCAGCAACCCCTACAAAGATCAAGATCTTGGAAGAACCCACAGTTTCTGGGTCCTCAGATATCCAGGACTCATATGCCACTGGCCAAGACAACAGAATCAGAAAAATAAAGGGTTCAGGAACAGGAGCTGGACATCAAGACCACTGAACAGCCATAGGTGAAACCTGCTATTTGCCAGGGATCCCCTGGGTGCCCTCAGAGCCCATGGAGTGGGTGAGATTGAGAGCCCGGGTAATGCTTAACTCCCATGCTAGAGTGCCCCATTGGCTGCTTGGGACCTCTCCTTTGCCCACAAGGCTGGTGATGGTCAAGATCTCACATGACGTCTTGCAGGATGCTGACTAAGGCCAGCTGTAGGATTCTGGCCCTGGTGACAGCAGTATGCACTTAGCTTCATAAATAGCCTCAGTCCTGCCTGGGTGGTTGTGTGATCAACAGCTCCACTACAGCTTGTTATTTACCACCTTGACTCAGGCCTCCCTGCCTGGCCTCTAATCTGCCTATGCTTGAAGAGCCCTGACCTGCTAAAAGAGCAACCTGGACAGGCAATGAGATGCAGCAGTGGTTTTGATCCCATAATAAGTGACAAGTTAAAATTCTGTTTATGTCATCTTTATGGGTTACTTACTACATGCAAAAAAGAAGAAAAAACAGCAGCAGCAGCAGCAGCTAGAAACCCAGATCATTAAATGTGCCAAATGGCTCTGACCTGTCTAGAAAAAAGGTATTACGGTAATCTTATTCAGAAGAAACATTAATGGGCAGAGAATTCCCTAATCAAATGACGTTAAATCTATTGTCTTATATAAGATAAGTTGCAGACTGATAGCTTACATCTAAATGCATTTAGTTGAAACCCAGTGCAGTATAACATGGTTAACGAAGCAGGCTATGGTACTGTGTTTTTCCTTCCCCCAGACTCACTGTGGTAAGTATGGTTTGCACTAACCAGGATTTGCTCTTAGGCTGCTTCCACATGCATTGGATAATTTAGCTATGGTTTGCAACTGGATTTTCCTGCATGAAACAGGAAAATCCAGTTGTAAACAACTGCTAAAGTGCATTCAATGTACATTATCCAGTCTGTTTGGAAGCACCCTACATCAGGACTTTTAACTAGTTTATGACCAGTATGGTTAGTGTTAACCATGGTTAATATCAGTACAATTAACCCTAATTGAGGATGGGGGAGGGAGATTTTGTGCATGACAGAGGGGGTACAGAGAAGAAATGTGAGATCCTATGGGCCAGTCCCTTAACTAGGGCAGGAAATGGGCAACATTAACCAATATTAGTCACAAATGTTGCCAGGTTGGCATTTTTTCAACTGCAGTAAGACACAGGGAGGGGAAACAAACTTGATCCAAAAAATGGAATCAAGAACCACAAGGGTAAGAAAGAAGTCTGATAAAGGGCCAATATTAAAAACCTAGTATAGTATAGAAAAATACATGTATTTATTAGAAAGACGGTTAAAAACAAATAAGGGCCCAGTGAAAGCCTCATTAAAAAGTTCAAGTGGCCTGCAAACAAGGGCCAATATACATGGCCTGATGCATTTCTGCCCTATTGGGGGCCTTCTTCAGAGGTCAAACAGTTTGAGGTACACGTAACAATAATACAAATTACAATAAGATAACCAATAAGTTAATACTGGACCAAGAAAAGGAAGCTTAAGCAGCAAGATCAATAGACATAAGACAAAGATGTTTGTGAGGCCTCTAAAGATGAAAGTCATGTGTCTGGTGCCAAATGCACAGCTGCTGAATTAGAACATCTTCCAATTTTGGTCCAAAAAGCACCTGTGTGGCTATCAGAGCTAGAGTGTCCTCAAGCAAACAGCCCCATACCTGTGTCATCCTGACCTAGCTACTGTAATCCAGGCTGGATTACTGTAACTCGCTCTATGTTGGCCTACCCTTGAGGCTGACCCAGAAACTCCATCTGGTACAGAATGCAATGGCATAGGTCCTCACAGGGACACTGCCCATAGCATATATCCATCTTGTGCTGCCTGAGCTGCACCGGTGTTTGGCGGAGCACCAGATCAGGTTCAAGGTCTTGGTATTGACCTTCAAGGCCATTAACAGTCGGGACTGCCCCTCCTGGTATACCCCCAGAAGAGCACTACACTCTGCTGATCAAAATCTATTGGTGGTCTCCAGCCCAAGAGATATCCAGCTGTCCTCAACTGGCTCCAAATTGGAGGAACTCTCTGCTAAATAACATCCATGCCCTTTGGGACTTGTTACAGTTCTACAGGGCCTGTAAGGCAGTGTCCCGGCTCCAGCCCGGACAGTGCCAGGCAGCGTGGCCCTGAGCCGAAAGAGCCGGCAACGGATCCCACCCCCCGCCCCGAGGGCAGCAACGACCCAGGGAAGGCCCTGGCTGTAACCTCCACCCACCAAGGAGCACTTACCGCCGCTGGCGGGTGGCACGGAGGCGGCGGCGCAGGACAACGCCCCGCAGACGTCGGGAGGGCTGGGGAGGGGGTGCGCGGCAAGCCACAGGCAGGATGAGCGAGGCCCGGCTCACGGCACGAATGAAGGCCCAGCCAGCCGCGCCGCAGGGACAAGAGGCAGCGGCCCCGGCTGATGCCTCAACGCAGGGCTCAGGGATCGAAAGGGAGGTGTCCAACGCGGCGTCCCCGCTTTTGGAGGAAGGTGGGGCCCTGGCCGGGGAGGAGCCAGAGGGGAGGTGGGAGTAATAAAAGGAGGAGAGGGGAACACGACCAGGGAGGAAGAAAGCTGGGCTGGCTGGGATGGGCTAGAGAGCGGGCCGCTGCCGAGAGAGAGAGAGACGAAGTCCTGGGGAGCACCCTGCTCCACAAGCCAGACCCTGAGCGGGCAAAGGCGGTGACTGAACCCCTGACATGCCCGGTTTCTGAGGCCATTGCCCTGACCTCTCAAGGTCCCCTGATCCTGCCCTTCTGGCCCCTCTGGCCCCCCGGGGCAGACCAAACCAGCTGACCCTGTGCCTGAAGCAGACCCCTCCGACGCCGACAGAAGAGGGTGCCCCCCTTGAACCAGGGAGGGCGTCACAATGTGGTGGAGAATATGGGCAGCCAGGACCCGCTAAGAAGGCTCCGCCCCAGGCTCCTGACCCCCCAGGGGTGGCGCCCCCCCCGGCGGGTCGCACACCAGACGCTCCTCACAGCACACAGGGCGCCCTGGACTCCTCCTCCTCAGGCTCGATGGACTTGGACGACAGCCAGGACTTGGTCAAGTTGCAGCCCGGCGCAGTGGGCCCCTCCCTTGCACCCATGGATCTGGCCCAGTTCGGACAATGGATGGCCGAGCATCAGGCCAAACTCCTCCAGGACATCATGCATCAGCAGCAGCAGGTCCAGACCACTCTCATGCAGGACCTCCAACAGGCCCTGCAGGCAGTTGGACAGGCCATGGCCAGTGCGGGAGCCAGACAGCTGCCCCCCAAGGGCCCCTGGGCCCCCTTGACGAAGCTCGGGCCCGAGGACGACATTGAAGCATTTTTGGAGGCCTTTGAACAGGCTGCTGAGGCGTCTCGCTGGCCAGCAGACCAGTGGGCATGCATCCTGGGGCCTTACCTCACCGGAGAACCCCAGGCGGCGATGAAGGCCCTCTCAAAGGCAGAGGTGACTGATTACAAAAAGTTGAAGGAGGCCATTCTCGACCGCTATGAAATCACACCGGAAGCCTATCGCCAGCAATTTCGGTCATTGTTGTTGCCCCCAGCTGGCCGCCCATGGGCAACCATTGCTGCCCTCCATGATGCCGCCACTTGTTGGCTTGCCCCGACCACCACCGACGGGAGGCGTATCGTGGAATTGGTGGTCATAGAGCAACTCCTCCATATACTCCCGGCGTGGACTCAGCACTGGGTGGCCTGCTGGAGGCCATCGCGACTGTCCGAAGCACAAGACCTGTGGGGAAACTATCAGGCAGCGGAAGGCAGAGACACCCCGCCGAGGGCCCAAAGCCGGGCAAACTCGCCCCACAGGGCGGGTGGGGTCTCCTGATAGCCGGGGGCCCTCAGCCGGGGACCCGGCTGCCCGAGGAGGGCGGGCCCGACAAGCCATGGCCTGAGTCGGGCCCCCTCTGTATGCACCACAGGGGCCTCCAGTGGCCGGGAGGGGCCTGGGGCCGGCCGGGTCTCCTCCGGGGTGACCCAGCCCCGAGGCATGCCCTGCGCTGCCCCCGGAACCCTCCGGGGTTGGGCCCTGTTACACCTGTGGGCAATGGGGGCACCTTAAGCGAGACTGTCCGGTAATGGAGTGTGACCTCGGAGAAGACTACTCCATGCAGGCAGTCGAGACCCTCACGGTGGAACTGGGAGAGCGGAGGTTGGATGCTCTGTTGGACAGCAGCAGCTCGATCTCAATGGTGCTGTCCCAGCTGCTACCCCCAGGGCTGCCCGTACGCCACTAGGCTACAAGAGTGTGCTTCCACGGACACGCAGAACGGTGCCCGGTAGTGATAGTCCCGCTGCGATACCTCGGCCAGGAGGTGGAGGTGCCCCTGGTGCGCATGGAAAAGTTGCCCTGCCAGCTCCTCCTCAGGCATGACGCCCCCGGCATCCAGGAAGCTATCAACGCCTTCCACGCAAGGCTGCCAGCTCCAGGGACTTCCGCCGGTAGCGGGGAAGAGGTGGGGGCACTAACAGACGAAGAGCTAGGCCCCGCACTGGAAGAACTGACACCCAGTGATGCTGGGGAGGGGCCCTCAGGAGGGACTGATCCAGAACCCAATCCACGCCCCAGGTGGATTGGCAACCCGAGGTTTCGAGAAGCCCAAGCCCAGGACGAGCGGCTTGACAAGCTGCGCACCCAAGTGGTGGTAAGGGATGGGGTGGTGGTGGATACCCGTCGGGAGGGTCGACTGCCCCACATCCAGTTGCGGGGTGGGGTCTGGTATCGGGTGGCGAAGGGACAAATGGGCCCTATTGACCAACTACTGGTCCCCACTGATTTTCGGAAAGAGGTGATGTGCCACGTCCATCAGCACCCCTGGGCGGGACATCAGGGCTTTAAAAATACAATGGCTCACCTGTTGGCCCATTTCTTCTGGCCCACGATAGCCAAGGACGTCCAGGGCTACTGCCATGCGTGTGAGGTGTGTCAGCGCATGTCGACACGTGCCGCCCCCCGGGCTCCATTGTCACCAGTGGAAATGGTCACAGGGGTGCCTTTCGACCAGATCGCCATGGATTTCGTGGGGCCCCTGCCATGCACCCCAAGGGGGGCATGTTATATCTTGCTGATCATGGACTACGCAACCCGGTACCCGGAGGCAGTCCCCCTCCCCAGCCTGAAGAGTGCCAGGGTTGCCCGGGCTTTGATGCACCTGTTCACCCATGTGGGCCTTCCCCGGGAGATCCTAACGGACTGGGGGTCGCCGTTTACTGCCAGGTTAATGCTGCAAGTCTGCGTGACCCTACATATCCGGCAACTCTTCACGTCCGTCCACCACCCACAAACGGATGGGTTGGTGGAATGAATGAACCAGATGCTGAAGGGGATGCTCCGTAAAGTGTCACATGACCGCCCTATGGCCTGGGACCTCCTGTTGGACCCCTCCTGTTTGCTATTCGCGAAACATCCCAAGCATCCACTGGTTTCGCTCCCTTTGAGTTATTGTATGGCCGGCTCCCTCAGGGTATCCTCGGGGTGATGGAGGAGCGTTGGGCACAACCGGTGGCCCCGGTAGAGGAGGCGGAGGTAGGCGAGTACATCACCCGTTTACGAGAAAGGTTGGAGTGGGTGCAGGCGGAGGCACGGTGCAATTTGTGCGACGCACAGCAGGCGCAGAAGAGGCGATACGACTGGGGCACCCTCTCTCAGACCTTTGCTGTGGGTGATTCCATCCTGGTCACCCGGCAAGCCCTGGCATGGATGCAGGGCGACCCATGGCAGGGTCCCTTTCAGATCAGCCGTGTACTTGGCCCTTTGTCATATGAGGTGCAATGTGGGCCTCATGCCCGCCAGTGTAAACGGCTTCACGTCTACGATCTAAAAGAGTGGGTGCCCCTGACCCGGATAGACCCTGTGTGCCTTGAGGCAGACCCAGCTACCCTGCAGGAGGGGACCCTCCCGTGGACAGTGGAGCAGGGTGAGCCGGAACTGCCAATCTTGGACTCTGGTCTGACTCGAGACCAGTAGGATGAAGCGAGAGAGATCCTCGCTAGGGTGCCGGGCGTGTTCAGGACGACCCCAGGCTGTACCCAGCAAGGTGGCCCGGGCCCGGTGGAGACCCATGCCCCAGAAGCGGTGGGAGGTTATTAACCGGGAGGTACAGGACATGTTACGCCTGGGGGTCATAGAACCCTCCCAGAGCGCCTGGCGTAGTCCCATTGTGCTGGTGCCAAAACCGGACAGATCAGTGCGCTTTTGTGTGGATTACAGGGGGGTTAACCAACTCTCCCAGTTCGACGTGTACCCGATGCCCCAGGTTGACATCCTAATTGAACAGCTGGGTTAGGCCCAGTACATTTCAGCTCTTGACCTGACCAAGGGGTATTGGCAGGTGACTGTGCACCCCCCTGATAGGGAGAAGACGGCATTTGCTACACCCCAAGGGCTGGTCCAATTCAGACGTATGCCATTCGGGCTCCAGGGAGCGGCTGCCACGTTCCAGCGGCTGGTGGATACGGCCTTAGCCCAGTGCGAGGGATTCGCCAGGGCTTACATTGATGACATAATCATTTGTAGCCCGGACTGGCCCACCCACCTCCACCACTTACAAACTGTCCTAGATGCTCTCCGGAAGGCAGGATTACATGCGAACCCTAAGAAGAGCCGGATAGGGTTCCAAGAGTTGCGCTACTTGGGATTCTTGGTAGGCCGAGGGCAGCTCCACCCGCTTCCAGAAAAAGTGGTCACAGTGGAACAACACCCCCGCCCCACAACCAAATGCCAGCTACGACGGTTCCTCAGCATGGTGGGCTATTATAGTAAATTCATTCCACATTTCGCGACCAGAGCTAGCCCCCTGACGGACTGTTTGAGGAAAATGGAACCCAATGACATACAGTGGACGGCGGCCCGGGACCAAGCCTTTGAGACCTTACGACTCAGCCTGTCCGGGGCACCGGTCCTCCAAAACCCTGACTTTGCCAGGCCATTTACCTTACACACGGACGCCTTGGCCTCGGGCCTTGGGACGGTGTTGACACAAGGAGATGAGGAGGATGAGCGCCCCGTGCTCTTTATCAGTCGAAAGCTGCAACCGGCTGAACTCCAGTACTCAACGGTTGAAAAAGAGGCACTGGCGGTTAAGTGGGCAGTGGGGGCCCTGCAGTTTTACCTGGATAACAACCCCTTCTGGCTGGTGGTAGACCACGCCCCCCTTCTGTGGATGGAATGCATGAAGGACCACAGCCCCCTCATCTTACAATGGTACCTGTCTCTTCTTCCATTTCAGTTTATGATGCATCACCGAGCGGGGAGCCAACATCACATAGCAAACTACCTGTCCCGTCTTCACGAAGAGGACCCGATGCAGGGATTAAGGAAAGGTGTGTGTCCTGGCTCTGGCCGGGACGGCGCCAGGCAGCGCGGCCCCAAGCTGGAAGAGCCAGCAACGGATCCCACCCCCCGCCCCGAGGGCAGCAACGACCCGGGGCTAGAAAGCGGGCCACTGCTGAGAGAGAGAGAGAGCCGAAATTCCGGGGAGCACCCTGCTCTACAAGCCAGACCCTGAGCGGGCAAAGGTAGTGACGGAACCCCTGACACGCCCAGTTTCTGAGGCCGTTGCCGACCTCTCAAGGTCCCCTGATCCTGCCCTTCTGGCCCCTCTGGCCCCCCGGGGCGGGGCAAACCAGCTGACCCTGTGCCTGAGGCAGACCCCTCCAACACCGACAGAAGAGGGCGCCCCCCTTGAACCAAGGAGGGTGTCAGAGGCAGAGATATTTCACCAGGCATTTGGTTGAGGACAGCTCCGTTCTGGCACTCTGACACCCTCCCCTTTTGTGAGATAGTGGCGTTACTGGCTCTTTGCACCATTTCTAGTTGTATTCTGTTTATTATTGGTTTTAACTTGATTTTAATCGATGTTTTATGATTATGTTGTACATCACTCTGAGCCCAGTTTACCAGGGGAGAGCAGTTAAAAATTGAATTAAATAAAAATTAAATAATCTGTGCCAACCTTTGTCCTAAAACGGCTGAACCCTCTGCTCTCAGCACTACATATTTGGCAGTAGACCAGGCTAGAGTCACTGCCAAACTATCCAGCTGTAGAAGTTGGCCTGCTCATTTCCCCGCACAAGTTAGTCTCTCCTTGGCTTGTCAATGGAAGTATGATATAGAAGTCCATCGTCCTGTGTGTGGCTGATTTCTTTGTTCCATACCTCATCCCTCCACTGCCAGCATTGTCCAGTTCTCCTTCTGTCTGTGCTGTGCCAGCTCCAACAAGCTGTTCCACTCAGGCTGGCAATACTGGGTGCCAACAAATGGAAGAGAACCAAATAGCCATGATCCCATTCTCCTTCTGGCAGCTGAGTTTTTCTCTCCTATAAGGTGAAATTGTTAAGCTTCAGATCATAGCTTTTAAAGCAAAAGTGTTATCAGTGGAGAGAGTGTCAAGCAGAAGAACACCAAGTCAAATTAACAACTGTCAAACTAAGGAACATTGATGAGATAAAAAAAGGATTTTATTCTTAGCACTATAACATAATTCCTCTGGATTCAGTTATAGTAGTATAACATCCTGTTTTCACACAATGAATGGCAGATAGCCTAGCTGTAACAAATGGCTTCAACAGGACGAGGGTTGCCAGCACCAGGCTGGCAACTGGTGGGAGTCTCAGTAGATGAGTGATGGCCCTTGTTGATGATGCAGTGACATCGCCAGCACCACAGTGACATCACTTCTGATGCGAATGCTAGAGTGTTGCTGGTAGGGGCCCAGCAACAGGCAGGGGGACTTACTGGCAGTGAGGATCCTTACCTGTGACATGATGTTGCTGGTGACGTGCTGATACCACTTCCCATATGCCAGGAAGTGATGTCAGCATGTCTCTAAGGGACACTCTGGCATTTAGGTAAAACTATGGTTCTGGATGTATGGAGAGTGAAACTGATGTTTTTTAAACATTAACTAGGAAGTAACATTTTCCATAACGCACTAGCAGAAAGGAAATGGAGGAGTAAATGGAGATGAAGGGATGACACTGCAAGCATTCTGTCTACATTTAACTATCTTCTTTAACTATCTTCTACTGCCTACACATCCCATCAGTAGGATAGATAAATTTGGAATGGAGTGGAATTTGGTGGGGGAGAGTCTTCTTCTCTAGTTCAGTTTTACCACTGAAGCAGGAGTGGAATTCAGCAGCTGGGAAGCCAAAAAAATATAAAGTTTAGCATCTTTCTGATTAAAATTCCAGTGGCACCTTTAAGACCAACGAAGTGGTCACTAACTGCGTCACTAGCTGTAAAGAATACAGTGAAGAAGAAGGATTGCCTGTTCCCTACTTTTTTCTTCTTTAAAAAAAAAAAAAAAAAGGACAGCATAATGCAGGGTGGAAGACTAATCAGATTCCCAGGTATTTAATAAAAAACATAAATAAAATTTAACAAGCTTTTAAGATTATCACAAAATACAGTTAGTTCAAATGTGTTACAATTATGAGTTTAGAAATAGATTCTGAATGAATTGATAATAAAGTAATTGCATTGAATTGCATTTCAATTTTGTAAAGTCTTTAATTGTGGGGAATTCCAGAAGAAATAATTAAAATCATTAGAAAAGAAATATAAATTAAAATAAATTCCACTTAATTAAGGAAGTAAACTCTATCAACTAGCGAATTATATGTGTATATGACAAAGAAAGAGAGAGAGAGAATGGGGTGGGGGCAGGTATACCAGTTAGCACTGCAGATATAAAATAACAGTAGTTATAGGAATAACATCAAGTGCTTATTGCTATTTCAGTAGTTTGGCAATGAGGCTTCCGCTATAATCCAAAAACTGCAAACAACTATGTCATATGCAGCTGTACAATCAAAATACTGTCATTTAAGTGGTTCATACCAGCAATTTACCACACCCAGCTAAATCAGATTTATTTTTAGATAAACATGGATAAGGTCAGACTCAATAAGTCTGTGATAGAGGTGAGAGAAATTCTGTCTTCTCATATCTGAGACCAATTTTCTAATTTTTCATAGTTCATAGGATGCTGTTGTAATGTGAAATTCTTTCATACCGGTCTCCTCATTATATCCACATTATACTGAAGGCAAAGGGATATAGCATCTGAAATCTTAGATCTAGAATTAGTCCCACAACTAAGTCCTAGAGCTTCCAGTGGATAAACTGTAACCTACACATCTAATCCAGCCAAGGATATGGGCTTCTATGTCTGTATTACTGGGTGGATGAGGAATCATGATTGGACATGGGTACAATGCCATTCTTCATACCAGTCCAACACTCAATTTAAATGTGATGCTAGGCATGTAAGGAAAAACTACCAGTGCAATATTCCACACAATTGTTTTACATTTAAAGCAGGCCTTTTGCTGTTGTGCAGGAAGACATCAGCACAGTACTGCCTGGGCCCACAAATCCATAATGTATAAAACAAGCACATGTAGGTGGAGCAGGATAGATTTCAGCCATGTGAAACTGTGTATGGAGAGGTAGTTTTTTTTTTTTTTTTAAACGTATCTTTAAAGTGGGCTAACCACTGGGGGCTGCGTACAGTTCTTTTAAAAAGCCAAGATCCTACCAAACAATTTTCAGGTGGGGTGGAAAGGCAGCTGAATTAAGACACATACTCCACATACACATGCATCCCCATTCCTTACTAAATAGATTGCTGTTAGGATGTCATTGTTTTTAAAGGTTTTGCATGTTCAACAGTGGCTACTCCATGTGCATTCTCTTACATTGTTGACAGACTGTGTGAGGGACACTAACCTCAATACTCTTCTCAGCCACTGAAGGACCAATAGGTGTTGTCCAGCAATGCTAATATGGCAGAAATACCTGCTTTTTCTTTGCATATACTGATCTGTTTTAAAGCAGCACAATTAAAATGGTTTCCTAATACTGTTTTTTAAAATAAAAAAACTCAGTTTCAAAATAACTCCAGTCAGTTTGATTTAAAACTTACCAGGTGATAACCTTTGAAACTAGGTAGAGCTCTGTTCCCTCTCTGAATTATCAGTTTCTTCTCAAGCTGCCACATTTGTGATGGTTATCAGTCTAAAACCAGATTGCCTGATTCAAGGCCTTTGGTGCTACCCCATTGATTTCATTAGCCTGCTACCAAGGGGTGTGGGGGAGGATACATCATGTTGAAGAGGAGAGACACAGGCATTCGCTTCCCTGTGAGCAGTAAATGAATGTAGGTGAGATTAAAATCCTGCTGCTTTTCATATCTATGAGGCAATAGATGGAGGTTAGCAACACCAGTGAGACTACAAAGAGAAGATACTAAGAAAAGATCCCTACAGATCAGAGACCATCTTCCTGGCATGAAAGCTCCCTCCTAACAGCTTGTGCCGGCTGCATTGGATGGAGGAGGCAGGCCTTGTGGGAGCAGTTCTTATTTCCCTCTAAATCTCACGGAGATTGGTGTTGGATATTGGCTTTGTCAGAGGTGTCTGAATGACGCACCAGCGCCTCACGATAGACACAGCATGTGCAAATGAGAGGTGGTGGGGGCAAGGAGGAGGCCTATGAATATTCATAGCAGAGAGTTCCCTGATCAAAAGGCATAATTCTGTTTTCTTTTATAATATATCTGCTTAATACAGACTTAATGAACAAAATGAATAATAAATTAGTCCAATTTTGTTTTCTTTCTTTTTGGGAAGTGGAGGCTCAAAGGGGGACTTGGCATGGATTTGATTGATAGGCAAGGCTTGCCGGGAAATCTGTTATCCAATTGTTTATTAAATATGAAACAAATGATGGTGCAAATCATTTTAATCTTGTTGTGGCAGCACATCCTGTTGACAGTAATAAAGGAAGAAGGTGGGATCCTGTATAATGATTGTCTGTGATTTTTTATCTCCCCTAGAAAGACTGAAAGGGGGAAGGCGCTGATTTAGGGGCAGGTTGCTTCTTACAAATGTTGTTTGAAAGGAACGTTAGTCAAAACAAAAATAGTGTGGATTAACTGGCTCAAGGGATACTTAACACTGTACAGTATTTGACTCCTATTTGGGGGTTAATGCTTATGTTCAACAATCAATGGAGAGGGCTGAGGCTGGCTCCCAGGTTTCATAGGCCAAAAATAGGGCGGGCTTTGGGTTGGGAAATACCTGGAGATGGTGGGGGGTAGAGTCAGGGGAGGGATCTTAGTGATATGTAATGTTATCGTGTCCACTCTCTAAAGCAGCCATTTACTTCATGGGAACTAATCCCTGTCATCTAGAAATCAGTGGTAATTCTGGGAGATCTCCAGACCACACCTAGAGGTTGACAACCCTAGCCTCAGAAGAAGGCCTGTCATGGCTCTCCCTTATACATACTCACAGACAAGAAGGCCAACTATTTTGGGAGGCTGCTGGCTGACAGCCGCGGCTGCTCTTTCTTCTCTTCAGTGCTGCCATGGCCTCCTCCCACTCATCTCTGCTTGACTCCTTTTCGGGGGCCATATCTGATGGCAGCAAGGGGAAGTCTACAGCTGCTCCTGTCATGTGTTAGCTCAACCACACGCTTTCTTCCTTGGTGGGATGGATGGGGGAGGCAGGTTTCGTAGCAGCAGAAAAAGGAAATAGGACTAACAAGCAAATGAATAAACAACACAGGCTCCTCTTCACTGTTGCTTGATTGGGTGCAAAGCAGCAAGTGGAGACAGATTTAGGGGAGAGTACAGGAGAGGGAGTTGGCATCAGTGACAGATGATAAGGAAAAATAAAATGAAAAATAATTTCTGGTGTCATGAAGCACTAGGGCTGCTGATAGGGGAATTAGGGGGACAAAACTCTACCTGGCCACCCTGGGGGTCTAAGGAGCTCAGTGAGCCATATGATTTTCTTACATGTGATGACTTGGTTGGGTTTTGATGGTGTGAGGGGGACCCAGCAGGCATCTTAGTTTGGAAGTCATTGGTGGCTTTCAGAAGCCCTGTCCAGTAACAGTTTCTGGGGGGCTCTTGTGTGGGCCTTGGCAGGTGCCAGATAATGGTGACCCCAACACTGGGCATGGCAAATAAGAGATCTCACTGAAGCATAATTACTTGGAAGAGCCAGTGTGGTATAGAAGCTAGTGTATTAGACCAGGAATAGAGAGATTGTCCTTGCTCAGCCTTGGAAGTGTGGTATGTGACTCACTCACTCACTCTCATTCTAAACTGCCTCACAGGGTTGATGTGGGGATAAAATGGAGGTAAGAAGACCCACGTATGTCACAGTGAGCTCTTTGGAGTAAGGGTGGAATGTAAATGTGATCAGTACTTCTGTGTAAAGACATATTTTCCATTCTACTTAAATTCCAGGCACTCGTTAATGGGCCATGAAGATAAAATAAATGCTGCTTGGGCATTACAAAACTAGCTAGGCAAATAAAAAACAGTCATGAAGCTGTCCTAAACGGCTCTCTGTTTCAATCTTCTTTAACATTCCCTAAAGTTCAGTACACAGCAATTGTTTCCTTATGGAATTACTCAAGAGCAAGGACCATGGTTCCAGATGTGAGGAAATTTAAATACAGATAGGTTGCCCAGCATGAGATGCCATGTTAGTACCATGGTAGATTTGGGGTGTGGAATTAGCAGAGCAGGGACAAGAGACATTGTAAGAGATGCCTTTGTGTGCATTTCAATTCATTTTTGTAAGAACAGGGACAAGAGGAACTATAAGAGAAATAAGACAAGTGTTACTCAGTCCATCTGCCTGGTGTGGCAAATTCCTGTTCCCCCTCCCCATTAATTTATGTATTAATATAATCAAATACAAATGAGGGCCTGCACCACGCCAAACTTTCTCCTTCCTCCCCCCCAGCACCAGTGGCAAGGCCTGAGCTTGGCCCGCCAAGCTTTCTCCCTCCCCCTCCCCTAGCGGTGGTGGCGAGGCCTGGCTGGCCTGCCAAGCTTTCTCCCTCCCCTCCCTGGTGGCGGTGAGGCAGTTCTCAGAGCGTTCCCTGCACACGTGCAGGGAACACTCTTTTACTTTGGGGGGGATTTAAGTATCCCCCCTATAGTTTTTTTTATAGATTTTAGATTTTTCTGCACATCTGGGGATTGCCCCAAATGTGCAGGAAAATATCTTTGCCCCTTAGGTGCCCCTGATGTGTGGATTTAGATATCCGCTCGCAGGGGGCACCTTGACTATTAGTATATAGATTGGAGCACCCATGCATCCAGAATGCTTAAATATGATTCAGACCAACACGGGTGCCCACCTTGATCTAAATATGCAATAGTTGCTCTTCAGCCTTATGTTTCTCTTCTACAGATGCATTGCAACAACCTGTGATTCTGACACAGAAAACAACAGATCTTTTACTTTATGTGCATTTTTTGCTTTTCTTAAATTGAATTTGACTTATTTGTATCCAAAGGGACTGCCTTTACTTGCGTCTGTGCTATGTCTTGGAGCGTAATATTTTAAACCTCCTTTTCACATGAATGGGACCCACCATGTACACAGTGTTTGCATATCAGTACAACTGCCACAAGGGGTATAAAACCCTGGTAGTCAAACACTCTATGTGCTGGAGTTCTACATGTGGAAGAAGCTTTTAAATATTAGATTCCCTGCATATAACACTGGGGCAAGCAACAGCATTTGCATAGTCCTGTATGTGGGGTGAATCATGCCTGAGTGGAAGTCATACTTAAGGGAAAGTGGTGTTGGGTCCCCAGAATATGATCCAGCCCAGGGCTTCTGTGTTCTTCAACCCAGCATAGTTTCCATTTCTGAATTACTGCCTAAAGACTTGGCAAAGGTGAATGAAAGTTGTTAGCATTCATTCACTGAGCTCCTCTGTAAAATGGCTGGTGGGCTCAGTCATGTTTCAAGACAGCAGATGTCCATCCAAAGGCAACACTGTTCACAACCAGCAACCGTGGCAACAGGATCAGCTGACATGAATGAAAATGGAGCTTGACCTGGTGTCTAGCCCTGAAGTGCATTCTCTATGGAATTTCTATTCATCTGCTCCATGGGGGTGGGGGGAAGAGGTGTGTGATGATGCTTTCCTTCATGTTTGTAGAGGCCTCTGTAGTGGACTGGAAGAAATTAGAGAAGTGCATCTTGGCAGTCTTATTATTCTTCAGGATTAAAGTCAGAGTCCAACGCAAACAAAACAGCCCTTTAAATTTGTATGGCTTCTCAGATACACTGATACCTTTGGCCTACAGTATACAAGAGAAAGGGAACTGGTAACTCCCCACCCACCCACAATTTTTGTGTATGCAGTCCAGGCATTATTGTTCTAATGTTTTAAAAAAAATTGTAGGCATCTTCTGCATATTTTGTGGGCACGAGAACTCAAATTTTGCAAGGTTTTGTGACCATAGCTGAAGCTGAACAAAGTATAAAAATAATTTAAAATGAAGTCTGTTTGGCTTGCATTTCAGCCATGTGAACCTGATTTAAGTTGTGTCCATGATGTAACAGCAAGTTTACCACAGTGAAACTCAATTGAAATCCACAGTGATGCTACCTGAGGGCAGAACCAGTGCAACAATCCATGCTTTTATCTTTTCCACCTCTTGCTTGCTCACACAAAGGGGAGAGCCTTTGAGCTCATACAGCTCCCTGGTGAGCTATATTAGCCATACCAACAGTACTGAGCATTTCCATTCCTTCCTGACCTCCCAAAGCTTCCAGCTGTGGACGCTGAGGATCTAAACATACCTCCCCTCAGTGCTGGTGCACAATTTACTGAACCAACAAGCTAGTTCCAATTCCATGCCTCATTAAAAACTTTTGGTTCATTTAATGCCCCACCTGCTGAGGTGAAGTGACATGTAAAGGTGTTGGGGCTCATACTGATGAAGAGAGGCCTTTCTTGGCCTGTGGTGCTGAGATATTCTTCACCTCATTGAGCTTTAGGAATTTACACCCATGTTCAGCATGATATAGGGCAAGAGTTCTCTAGCAACTAAGTTGTGGCGGAGGGGTATCTGATCCAAATTCCACTGCGCCTTGACCTGTGCAAAAAATAATGCTTTTAAGTACAAATCCAACTACTTGGAGATTATGGCAAGTAAAGTTGGTTTGTAAACTGGTCATTGAAGCTGTATTGCAGCCAATGCAGGCCCCATATAACTAAGAAAACCTGTGCTTATGAAGGGCTGTCTGTAAATTGGAGTCACTATAATGACTCTAGACCAGAGCAAGAGGTACTGGGCAGATAGTAAAACAATTTTTCTTAGAAGTGTGCATCTAAATGTAACAAATGAGCCAAACATATGTATCATACATGGAAACGCAGGACAGAACCAGGATTGGTAAGCTTGATTGCAAGCCTTATTTTGCTGCTTTTCATTCTGTGGAAGGACCCTAAAAAGACACATCTTTTGTTCTTGTGCCACATATTCACTTACCCTAGAGGGTGGCAAGGAGGAATCATCATCTGCCACAAGAGCAAATGTTCTGGGATGGGAGAGGGAGATCAGTATGAGAACTGTAGGCCAAATCACTTTGCTACATAGTATGGTGACTAATATGCTAACACAATGCAATGTTTATGTGAAAAACACATGCAGGACTTGATCAGAATGACCTCTGAGATTAGATTTTTTTTTTTCATTTGTTAGGTGAATATGGTTTGTGCTGAGCTATATGAACTGTCTTTGCATATCCATCTTTCATACACATTCCCCAGCCCTACTAAACTGAGCTTATATTGCCATTTCCTCTTTTCTTTGGTTTTCTAAGGTCACTGTCTGGTACTTTGCATCATCAATAATCAGTCTAGATCTAGTCAAAAGGCAAATAATTGTATTTTCTAATGTGGTGATTCTAAATAGCCAAACATTCACATTTATACAGTACTTATACCCTGCTCATTTCTTATCATATTGAGCCAGTATGGTGTTATGAATAGGGTTTTTAGATTTGAGCCAAGAATATCTAGATTCATATCTGTTATGTCCTGAGCTTGGATTTCATCCCCATTGACATGCTGGTATCCTAAATGGCAATGCCTGATTGGCTACTCTGTGTAGCAGGCCAATCAGGAGACAAGGATTGTACTGGAGGGAAGCAGACTGATTGGATGTTATCTCTGAAATGTTATTGGTTGTTAACCTGAATATGGGCGTGGCTATACTAGCCCGCACTGTTTAAATAAGAGCCTGTTGCTCTATGTTGTTCTCTGTTCTGAGCTGTTCTGAGCTGTTGAATCACTATTAAAAGCTGAGTCACTTTTGTTGAGAACTGCCTACGTGTCATACTTATCAAAATCTGTTCCTCATCCATGGTACTCCTTAATAGGTCTTTCTTAAGCCTCCTGATGCTGGTGGGCTGTTGCAAAGGAATGCTAAAGAAGACCCCCAAGGAACTGAGATCATAGCACCTGCATTAAGACCACAGCAACTCCATCCAACACCCACCAATCAAAAAATGGCATGCTGATGACCCCCCCATCAGCCAGCCCAGAGGTGGACTTAACTAACATTCAGTGATACTCACACATCTTCCTGACATGGCCTTGTCCCCACCAAACCAGAAAACAAGGGAAGGAACACAGGCACTCCCCTTCCCATTTGCTGTATGGAGGTCTCTGCCATACTTAGGAATCTTGTGCCTAACATAGCCTCGGGAGATCTGCAGATGAGAGGGTTTGAATCTGTTCCTGTAAAGACACCCTTTTGACAGGTGGATACAAAGGGAAGGACGCAGGCCACTCCAGCCTTATCACTCAAACCCCTCTGCAGCTCACTTGGCAAAGGAAACACAGCATCTCCCATGCAGTGGTTTAGTTCTGGATGTGGAGGGAGGAAGAATGCCGGAGAAGCAGCTATTTGTATGATGAAAGGCCAGAAAGACACTATGACAGCAAAAAGATAACATACAACTATATACTTACAAAAAGCTTTCCTGTCATGCCCTCAGACTGACACCAGCATGGCTTCAGTAGACCATTACACTGACCTGTCCTTGTATAATGTCAGCATAGCTGCTTAGTTTGCATCTTAAGCAGTTTCCAGAATGGTTTTAGGACTGTGAAATGCATGACCTTAAGGTAGTCTCCATCTTTCTGCTTAACCTATGTCTTGAAATTGTTGTGCTGATTACATGCAAAATATACATGTACCTTAGAGAAATATGAGACCTGAGCTATTTGGACAAAAGGTAGGATAAAAATACAAGAAATGATACCAATGCCACATTTTTTCACTGCCTTCTAAAAGATGTTTTTCCCCCCTCTTGAAGAGTCCACAGTGTGATGATTGCTAATCTCTAGAACAGATTCCAGTATAATCTCTTTTAATGGCAAGTTCCTGTCAAAATGAAATTGCCCTCAGTGATATGCCTCAGAATGTGCCCAGCATAGCCCTTGACATTCTGGGACCCAGAATTAAACCCAGCCACTCCAGGAAGACACTGTTAAGTGGCTAATGCCATTATTTCCAATATATGTTTGAAATTATGTGCCACTGAGTGGGCTGAAGTCAAAAGCCTCTTATGTGCCTCATTTCAAATTTGTTTTGTATCGTTGTCCATTATTATACAATGAACTTGAAAATACTTCCTGTATGGTGCAGAGTTCCTGCTCTGTAGCTTTCTTGTTCCCTTATAGCCAGTTAGAGCAAATCTACGATTTCCTCCGCTTGCCCTTCGGTCCCTGGTGTCTGGTTTTTGCCATTGATCATTTTTCGTGCCAGTGATACACACGTGTAATACACTAGTGCCCTTGTCCAAAATACCTTCTGCTTCCCTGATTTCTCTAACAACTTAAATTATCCAAATTCAGGTGCTCCCAGCTTTCACAAAAGGTATAATTGCCAGTGTCTACCAGGCTGTACATTAATGCTTTCCTGAAGCTTACACCAGCAGAGTGCTTTGAAGGTAGGGCTGTCTCAACTTGTCAGCATGGGTAGAAGTTGAAAAAAGCTAATAGCTAGTATAAGATAGAACAACAGTTCTCTAGAAGGACCTGCTACAGCCTGCTACTAAGCCAATGGGGAAATCGCATGACCAAATAACAGCCAAGTGGTAAGTTCACATGTGATTGGCCCTGTGTCCATATGGTGCAACTAAAATGATAGAAAATCCATACTCATATTACATCTAATAGCCTAGACTGAGGAAGTGTTGTATATTGGGACTGAAATATTCCAGAATTGTTCTATTTGAGACTGACTGAGCTTGAAGCCCAAGAACAATAGCCCACCAGGACTCTGGAAGTAACCAGTCAAGAAGTCATGTTATGTAAATAGCCTATCCTTGAGAGTGGGGTATGTTTGGGTGCGGCAGTTGCATGCTATTTAACAGGCCTGCTGCCCTGGGTTTTTCAGTCTTGTTCTTGCTGAAATCACTAATAAAGTAGAGCTGATCACTAGACTTGGGGTCTGGTCATCCATGAAACCCACTATTTAACAGGAAAACTTCTTTTGTCTTTCTAGGATGTGTAGTGGTTAGAGTGATTTGACTCAGGATCTGATCTAGGAGATCAAGGTTCAGATACACACTCTGCCATGGAAGCTTGCAGGGTGACCCTGGTCCAGTCGCATGGCCTAACTTACCTCATAGTGTTATTGTAATCATAAAATAGAGGAGAGGAGAATGATGTAAGCAGCTTTGTTTTCCCCTCTGGGGAAAAGGTGGGGTATAAAAAAGTAAATAAATATAGGAAATGTGTATTGCGATGGAGACAATGCTGTAATTACTGGTTAAGGGGACTTCAGCATAATGATTAACAACATACTTTTAAATGAGACTGAGTCTATTCTCTTCTGTTGTGCCAATTGAAGAAATAGCTTTTCCTTTATAAATTTTGTAGAGTTTATTAGGCGGTCCTGAACAATAGTTGTTTTTTAATGGCTAATCTTTAGCTAAGAGGCCATTGTAGACGGTACCTGACACTATACTTACATACACAGTGAAAGCTGGAACGAACAGTGTGTACAATTTTAATCTTTAGCAGATAAAGAGAGAGTGGTTTAGGATTCTGGAACCATCTGGAAATGTTTGTTAAGAGGTTTCTGGCTTTTCTTTTTAAAGGAGCCTAGAGTGCTAGAATAACACTGCTTTCCAATTAGCACTGTCTGCCTGTGTGCCTATTTGCTTCCCATTTTGTCCACCTTTAGATAAATAGGTAGGAGACCATTATGAATCTTCCTTTAGCTCTCCTGGAAAGCTGACCTGGAACTTCCTATGGGGGAAATCAGGAAGCATGGAAAATATCCTTCTGTGTTTCTGTGTGTACAGTCTACCTCATGTGACAAAATATGTATTTATCTCTCATATAGAGATAACTAGATGGGTGGATAAATATATATATATATAGACACAATATTTAAAAGCAATAAAAGTAGCTTTATTGGCAGTACAGTAATTCAATAATACTTGCAGTACTGTACCACCAGATAGGGTTGCCAGGTGCCCCCTAGCCACTGGCCGGGGATGGGGGTGATAGGGTTGCCAGATCCAGTTTGAGAAAAGCCTGGAGATCTGGGGATGGAGCCTGGAGATGACAGGGACCTCAGAGAAGTACAATGCCACAGAGCCCAGTCTTCAAAGCATCCATTTTCTGTAGAGGAACTGGTCTCTGTAGTCTGGAGATGAGGTGTAATTCTGGGGGATTCCCAGGTCCCACCTGGAGGCTGGCATCCCTGACCACCATGACCTCATCAAGGCTGCAGCCACAATCTGAAAATCTCTGGGTCCACCATTTACGTGGTCTGACAAAGTAATGTTTGTGTCAGATCTGGCCCTCATAACAAATGAGTTCGACACCCCTATCTAGACCACTAATCTTAGTAGGCTGAATAAGTGTGGCAGTATTATGTCTTTTTAATTTATGACATTTATATCCCAACTTCTTTGAAGCTCAGGTTAGTGGCCATAGGTTCCCAGAAGTCACTGATTCAGACACTGGCCAAATAAGGATCTGTTTTACTTCAGCTAGATTGCTATATTCCAAACACACCCAGAGTCCATAACAGGCACTATTTCATCTCTAAATATCTGCCTTGGCTACTACAAATGTCTCCTCTCTGGCTTTCCCTTGTCATCCCTGAGCCTTCTCATCTCCCCAGCCAAAATTCCCCTGCTAAAGTCATTCACCTCTTTCATCACTGAGATCATATGATGCTCCTTCTCCTATCCCAGCACCCGTTTACCACTCTCTTTTGTATACAGTGCAGATTCGTTGCCCTTATCTTTAAATCCTGCCACAGCATTGCTACATCCTAGTCCATCTGCCATTATTTGTTTCTTACGTATTTACTGCCTTGTAGCCATAAGGCATGTACAAGGGTAATAGCAATCAATAAAACAAAGAAAACCAATAGCAAATGCAACATTAAGTACTAAGAATAGCAACCGTTAAAATATAAAAACTTCACATGGTTGTGGTAGATAAAAATAGTAAAGGTTTCCCTTGCTCGAAAGCTAGTCGAATCCAACTCTAGGGGCTGGTGTTCATCTCCGTTTCCAAGCCGAAGAGCCAGTGCTGTCCGAAGACTTCTCCATGGTTATGTGGCTGGCATGACTAAACACCAAGGCGCACGGAACACTGTTACCTTCCCACCGAAGCAGTACCTATTTATCTACTTACAGTTTCTTCCTTTTGAACTGCTTGGTTGGCAGGAGCTGGGGCCAGAGACGGGAACTCACTCCATCCCATGGCAAAAGAATCAGACAAGTGATAAAACCAGCGATCCAATTGGGAAAAAAAAATCAAACAAAGCCTGGGCGAGGGGGGTATTTTAGTTGTTAACGTAAACTTTAAAAAAGAAGGCACCAGAGAATTCCACCCACAAAATGTTACCACTGTAGAGGGCCTATCCCACATGACCATTTGCCTTGCTTCAGTAAATGGTGGCACATGGACAGTAATATTTTTGGCAGGTTCATAAAGGAGAAGATATCTATGTATCCAGGTCCCAGTCCATTTATGTCCCATTATATCTTTCCTAGCTTATGACATTCATTCCTTCACCCTACCCTCTCGTGACCTATAGTCATAGAATCATAGAATCATAAGCTGAGGATAGACTGGCAATTTGCAGTGGGAGCCAGTCATGGCAAAAAAGCCCTGGAACAAACTATTCCGGGGTTTCCCGGTCACACAGCTTGGACTGATGCAGGAGCATACTGGGAGGAGGTGCGTGGGAGTGTTCAGACTGCTGGCCTGGAGGCACGGTTGTAAATGGCTTTTTCCTGGTAAATCGACTGGATGCCTATGTGTGTATGAGCACATGAGTGCATGAGCGCTCATGTGCTCATGAGCCCATACATACATAGGCATCCAGCTGATTTGGGGAGGATCCCGCTGCGCTGGCACCACATTGGGCAGTAGAGCAGAGCACAGCCAATCATATCACTGCTCCCTTATGCACAACGTGGGTTGCTCCCGGCTTTTCCACATAGCATTCACACTGCCGGAAAGTGGACAAATGCAGCTTAAAGGCACTCTTTGGGGATTTGCTACCACTTTTATGAGGTATCTATTAAACACGGGAACGAAGTGGAACAGCATGGGTTGCCTACGGGCGGGGAACGCCAGGCAGATGTGCCTATGTGAATGCCCAATTTAATCCACTTTTAAAACATCACTGAAACGTAGCTATAGCAGGGCAGATTGCCAGTCTGAACTCAGCCATAGAATGTTAGAGATGGAAGGGACCTTGCAGGTCATCTAGTCCAACCCCCTGCATTCTGCAGGAGCATAGCCAAAAAATAGCCCTACAATATACCCGAAAGATGGCTGTCCAGCCTCCGCTTAAAAATGTCCAGCGAAGAAGCATCCACCACCTCCCGAGGCAATCTGTTCCACTGCTCAACCACTCTTACAGTTAGGAAGTTTCTCCTGATATTTAGCCAGTAAGGACTCCCTTGTAATTTCCACCCATTAGATCTAGTCTTGCAATCTGGAGTAAGAGAGAATAGATCTGCTCCAGCTTCTACATGACAGCCCTTCAAATATTTGAAGACTGCAATCATGTCCCCTCTAAGCCTTCTCTAAGGCTAAACATACCCAACTCTTTCAGCCTTTCCTCTTAAGACTTGGATTTCAACCCTCTCACCATCCTGGTTGCCCTCTTTTGGACATGCTCGAGCTTGTCAACATCCTTCCTAAATTGCGGTGCCCAAAACTGGACACAGTGCTCCAGGTGAGGCCTGCCTGACCATAGCAGAATAGAGCAGAACGGCCGCCTCCGGTGATCTGGACACAATGCTTCTGTTAATGCATCCTAAGATGCTTACTCTTCTGCTTACTCTCTGCCCATTCTCCCTTGCTGCCTCTGATTGCTAGAACTCTTTCCCCAAAAATATACATACTGCGATCTCCTTTCTCTTCCATCAGATATCTCCTCAAAACTCATCTTTTCCAAAAGGTTTAATCTTTTAGTCTTCATCCCTGAGCCTAATTTGCTCATATCCATCCCTTGCTGGGCTTTGTCACTCCCTCACTTTATTTTATTGTAAATTCTTTGGGGCAGAGACCTGCCTCTCCCTCTTACAAAACTCTGTAAACTAGCGTGTACATTCATTATACTGTTTAAAAACAGATATTGTTGTTGCTGCTGTATTGATCACTTCATAATCTTTTATGCACGATGGTTTTTGTGGCTTGTGCTTCTGACCTCATCAGGGAGAGTGTGAGATGGCAAAGTGTTTTGGTCTGCAGGAGAGAAGTTGCTGATACATTGAAATTGGGAAATATAGGTCAGATTTAGCCGCTAGGCAGAATCAGAGGAGAGCCTGCAGCTATCTAAACACCATTAGATAAGGAGGATTATGGTGCCCTGGGGCGCAGCATGTCAGTGATATCTCCAAATGCTTCACAGTTCACTTCCTTTACCTTTGGCACCTGAAGCATAAATTTTCTGTATGTCCCTCCCCTTCAGTCTATACCAATATCATCTTCTTCCCCCTTTTCCCATGGGGGTTCAGCTAATACAGCATCCCAGATATGAAAGTAGATTTCTTAAAATCAGCTGCCTGTGCTGCCAAATATAACTGTGCAATTGAACCCCACCAGTATTACATGGTTGTCCAAATATAGTGACTGCAGTAATTATCACTGATAGATCCAGGAAAGACCTATTAACACCAAGAGAACATAATCACTGTAGTTAAGTCCCTTCTGATTGATGACACACTTCTCTACCCTAACCAGATATGGAGACTCTTTATTTTCACATATTTCAATGCAAGACGGAATTTCTGTCTCTCTTCAGTGTCTCTTTGTCTCTTACATGCACCAGCATATAAACACTGCACTCACACACATCCATCTTGTGAACCTAGAAGATGATGAGTGGGGACAGTGCAAGAAGGGAATACATTTTTAGTACACAGAGACACCCTCCACATTTGCAACCTCATTTCCTGCAATGTCTCCTTGATGTGGGAGACACTGGGGGACAATAGCTGATAAAGGGAAGTACACCTCTGCACATAGTCTTTGATTCTGAATCTGAGATGAAGCAGAAAATACACAAGGGTCCACTCTTCTTTGCAAAAGGTAGAATATGTACACAACCTGAAATATTATTTATTTATTAAATTTATACCCCACCCTCCCCGCCAAGGCAGGCTCAGGACAGCTCTCTCTAAACAGATGCTGTAACACCAGGCATTTATAATGATGGGTGTTATAACACCAGTGGTGATGTAACTCCTGTTAGCAAGAGACCCCGAACTTTTCAGTCATTATGTAAGTCTCATCACTGTGCACATTATGTTCAGAATCAACTTTCTGTTCTTTTCTGAGACTTGATAAAACACACACAATGTTTGAGGAAGGGAGGGATGTGAGGCTATCTGATAAGACTTGGGTGGAGTATCATCCAGTTTTTGCAAGCTTTTAAAGCCTGAGTTTGCTTTTTCCCTTGTTTCCCTGCAGAGTCCCAGCTGGCATGCCAGCCTGCATTGCAGTGAGAGTGACACAAGGGAACAGACTAGGATTAAGACAGATGTATGTGTACCTCACACAAAACTGTAGTTAAGATTAACTGTGGTTAACAAACCAACTATACTCCATGATTTCAGACTGTGGCTTGACATATCAGAACTAAACTAACCATAGCTAGTCTAGTGCCTTGTGTCTCAACAATCACACCAGAGTTTGTTTAATTAAATCTTTCCATGTGATGTCTCATCTCAGCTATTTACAATGTAGTATCTTCTCACTTCTGCCTTGCAACAACACTGTCAGTTAAAGTAAGTGCAGCGGCATTATTCCTCAAGGAGAGAGACTAGAAGTTTACCACACAGTGAGGGACACGCACATTAACAATTGATCAAAAGAGGGTTTCTTTCTGGCAAATTTCAGGCATACACCAAAAATGGTCACAGTATTATAAACAATGTAAAATAACAACAAAAATCTGGATCTCTGTTTTACTCCCAGTTGGGGAGAATTTTTAAGGGATTGTACTCCTAACCTACTGGGCTTTTAACCTACTTTTTTTGTTTGCAGAAAAAAATCTGAAATCTAAAAACAAATACATTGGGGGTTAAAACTCCTCAAAGTAACAGAAGCAGCACCTGCACCTTTAAGACATTAATGCCTACATTGGCTGTTGCTAAGCAATCACAATAGTATTACCAGTCTTCCACCCTTGGTGTCTGTCAGTGAAAAGCAGGGGGAGGGGTAAGAGTTGTTTTGGGGATAAGAGTTGTTTCGGCCTTTAAGGGAGAACTCATCAGTGCCAGGCTCTGGGTGACTTGCATGATTCACCCAGGCCTGGCTGCTTAAAAGTAAAGGTTTCCCTGGCTCGAAGGCCAGTTGAATCTGACTCTAGGCTGCGGTGCTCATTTCCATTTCCAAGCTGAAGAACTAGCACTCTCCAAAGGTGTTTCCATGGTCATTTGGCCGGCATGACTAGATGCCAAGGTGCATGGAATGCTGTTACCTTCTCACCGAAGTGGTACCTCTTTATCTACTTGGAATTTCTTGCTTTCGAACTGCTAGGTTGGCAGGAGTTGGGACCAGAGACAAGAGCTCACTCCATCATGTGGCACTCGAGTACAGTTCAAAAGCAGCCACCCCACAAAAGCCAGTGTGGTGCAGTGGTTAGAGTTTCAGATACGAATGTGGGAAATGCAGGTTCACATCCCCACTCTTCTTTGGGAGTTCACAGGGTAGCCTTGGGCCAGTTACACAATCTCAATCTAATCTACCTCAGAGGGTTGTTGTGAGGATAAAATGGAGGAAAATAATGTATGCTGCTTTGGGTCCCCATTGGAAAGAAAGGCACGGAATAAATGAAGTAAATAGAGACTGGGGGACACAAAAGTAGGTTGGTAGGTGGGTGAGAAGGAGAGGAGTCAGCAGGGAAAAGTGACAAATTGGAAGCTGCTAGTAGGCGGGAATGAAAAATAGTGTGGGGGAAAAAATACAGGGGAATGTGAGGTATCCCTAACAAGTCCTTGAGAGTTCCTCACTGTGCAATTGCACCTGGTGACCACCACTTCACAACTGGGTCAGAGTTTTCCTGGACTGAGGTTGTCAGGGGGAAGAAAGGAAAGAAAACTGAAGATGGGGGGCAGACAAAAGTGGGTTGACTAGTGGGTAGGAAGGAAACTAGGGACCAGGCAAAGGGGAGAAGCTATGGAGACTTTCAGGACAGGGAAAGAAGAAATAATGGGGAAGGGGATTCAGAGGTTTAGTGCCTCTGAATGTGGAGGTTCTCCTTAGTCACCATTGCTAGTAGCCATTGATAGACTTATCCTCTATGAATTCATCTAAACCCCCCCAAATAACAGAAGCTGTGCCTGTACCTTTCAGAAATGAATGCCCTCAGTGCCCCCCTTTGAAAGCTGTTTATTCCTGTGGCCATCCTCTTACAAAATTTACAAACTCTTACAAATCTTACAAAATTTATATCCCACCTTTCTGCTCTCACAAGGGCAACCACAATGGTATTGCCAGCTTTCAAGCCTTGATATCTGTCAGTAAAAAGCAGGGGGAAAGGGCAGGGCCCTTTTACCAGGGCTGGACCTGCCAGCAGCCACTGGGTGACTTGATACCATGTGAGTTCCTGGAGGAGGGAAGGAAGGAAAGGTAATGATATGGGGGTTGCCAATAGGAGGGAAAGAGGAAATAGTGTGAGGAAAGGGAAACTGGGGAAACTGAGGTACCAGCCCTGTAGCCAAGGATTTTTTGGGGAGGGGGCCTCAGGGGGAATTCCTAAGGCAGCCCTGCACACATACCCAGGCTCCAGGGCAAAGCGGCACAATGCCCAGTGACCGCAGCTTCCCTCCCCACCCCCCTGAAAGGGCAGGTCTTCCCTGCAGAGCATCTAGCTCCCTCCCTCCCACCAGTTCCCCCTCATGCGGTGGTGCAGCACCAGGGACAGCCTGACCTCCACCCTCGGCTCCCCCTCCCAGGGCCAGGAGAGGTGAGGCTCGCAGCGGGTGGGCTGGTCATGAAGGTGCTGCGTGCAGGCTCATTGGTGCACTGGAGCACAGCTGAGCACACCTGGCTGGGGCCAGAGGAGGCAGCCACCTGTCTCCTTGCCTTGCCTGGCTTACTGGCTGCTGGATGGCAATGCAGCGAGTGTCTCATGGAAGCCAGAGAAGGAGGCTTCTCCCCACACCTTTCATGTTCACTGCCTGCCCAGGCTGCTCTTTAGCCCAGCCTGGCCACCGCCATTTGTGCTGCCCTCGTCCTCCCTGCCAACAGGCAATGGGGGGACGGGGCCCAGGGGGAGCCAAGGCTTGGGGAGGGCCCATAGAAACTGCTAGGGGGCTGGGCCCCCATGGGCCCTGAGGTAGCTATGGGACTGGGTACCCCTCACGTCCTTGTGCCCCCCCTGCAATTAGACCCCCCTGCAATTAGAACTGAAGATGGGGGGTGGAGATAAAGATATGTTGGCTAGTACATGGAAAGGAGACAGGAAAAGGCAAGAGGCTATCAAGATTTTCAGGGAAGGGAAATAGGAAATAGTGTGTGTGGGGGGGAGGAGGGAATGAGATACCCCAGCCAAGGCTTTTTTTTCCTTTCCAAAAACAGGGGCTGGAACTCTCAAGAGGGAAATGGCATTTTCAATCTGTATACTGAAAACTCATGAACTTTTAAACATATTTAAAAGAATTCTGTTGAAGAAGTTTTGGAACTCTGTTCTGGCACATTCCCCCAGAAAAAATTCCTGCTCCCAGCATGTCCTTGTGGTCCTCTGCTTGTATCTTGTAATGCCAGTTTTGCACTCTACAGACCAATTTACTCCCCAGTTTACTCTATCACTCAAAAGTGTGCACCAACACAGCACACAACATCCCTATAACAGCTGAGCAACAAGAACATCCTGTATGTGGAACTTGTAAGTAATTTCCATGTTGGCATTATTCTGTCATGTTTGAAGTGACCCTGACATCCATTACAAGACACAGGGCTTTGGGGATGTTCTTTACTGACACCAGCTGCAGGCTTGTTACATGCATGGCCCAGTGAATGAGTGTTACACATCAGAGAGGTAGTGAAGTGAGCCTCCCCATCCTTTTGCATCTCTCAAAAGGTAAGTTTAAACCTCTCTTTGGCATCTTCTTTTGGAGGGCTTGCAGCCCAGTGCTCCTTCGAGGAGGGGCAACCTTAGGTGTTCCAACCTCCCTAATATCTCTCCTTATAAATAATTATCTTTTGGTTTCGCAAGATTCCATGTGCTCCCATTGGCTGTAAAATGCCCTCCCTCAGCCATTGGCCCATCAGCCGCCACTCAAGAGTACTCGCATGCCATTGGCCGGGTGCTGGGTCTGCTCCTCTTCCCCATCCACTCCCCCTGGCAAACAGCTCTCTCTCCTGAGGAAGACAGTTCTCTTGACTCCTGTGAGGGACTGTCCCCTCAGTGGCTGTTGGTAGACAGCCAAGCTTAGTTCTGTGAGTAAAAAAACAAAGGACTTTCAACATAACCCCCTCCCCCACTCATAGCCCCCTCCCCAATGGCCACTTTCCTGTCAGAATAAATGGGGAAAGGCTCTTTCTCCAGCTTAGCTTCAGCATGGCTGGCTGGCTAACAAGGTGGGCCAGCAACCATCAGACCATTGTCTTCAACTCCCCGCTGTGTGGCTGACTTTCCCTTAGGGTTGCCAATCTCCAGGTGGGACCTGGAGATCTCCCACTGTTACAATTGACCTCCAGATGACAGAGATCAGTTCCCCGGGAGAAAATGGTTGCTTTGGAGGGTAGACTCTATGGCATTATACCCTGCTGAGTCCTTCCACACACACCCCAAACGCTGCCCTCCACAATATCCACCCCCCCAAATCTCCAGGTATTTCCCTAATCAGAGTTGGCACCTGTATTTTCTCCTCTGTCAGTAAAAGGCCCTTTCCACACCTATGTTGGCCTTTGGGAGAAAACTCATTGGGCCCAGTCCTGATCAGGTTGCCAACTCCAGGTGGGCAATTCCTGGAGATTTGAGGGATAGAGCCTGGAGAGGGTGAGGTTTGAGGAGGGGTGGCACCTCAGACAGGTACGATGCCATAGACTCCACCCTCCAATCCAGCCATTCCCTGATGGGGAACCATTGTTGCCAATCTCCAGGTGGGGACTGGGGATCACTCAAAATTACAACTGCTCTCTAGGAGGGACAGGGGGAGGAGATGGAAAACTAAAGGTAGGTTGATGGTTGGCTGGGAGGGAGATAGGGTTGTCAACTCCAGGTTGGGAAATTTCTGGAGATTTGAGGGGTCCAACCTGGAGACGGTGAGTGTTGAGGAGGAGTGGGACCTCAGACAGGTACAATGCCATAGACTCCACTCTCCAAACCAGCCACTCCCTCCTGGGGAACCACTGTTACCAATCTTGGGGGTGGGCTGGAGATCACTCAAAATTACTACTGCTCTTCAGGTAGCAAAGATCAGTTCCTCTGGAGAAAATGGTGGACTCTGTGTCATTATACCCTGCTGAGATTGCCACAGCAAATTGTCACCGAGTGCCCAAAGCCGGGGCACTCTCCCAGAGCCTCTTTCTAGAGCCCGTTGTATTTATTTCCACAACGGGCCTTATTCCTAGTAGCTGCATATGATTTAACTAGAGAACATTTTTCAAGGAGCAAAACCTCTTTGTAGAGCAGCTTGGCCATTAGATGGGGGGGCTGTCCTTTCTGATAACCCCCATCCACACAGACAAGCCATTTCTCCCTTTAAAACTCTGTGTGGGGCAACTTTAACGAGCCTGTGTGTATTGACATTTACTACATGTTTTATGGTCGAGGAAGCTTTCAGGGAAGCCAGTGCAAAGGGAGAAGATTCCCCGCTCCCTCCTCATCTCTTCCTCCCCTCCCGCAGCGGACCTGTGCCTTTGTGGTTTGCAAAGAGGCGCTTTTAATTAAGGGCCGAGAGGGGAAGGAGTGGTAGGAGAGAGGGGGCTGCCGGTTGGGCGGGGGGGAGTGGTGGCAGCAGGCATTCCAGGGCGAGTCGCTGGTTTTGTTCTCCTCGCTTACGGCCTTTGTCCTGAACTCCCTTACCCCCCACGGTTACCACAGTAATGAGAAAGTATGGCCACTCTGTTCCATTACCATATCAATCTCCCCTTGGCCTGAGTGAGTCAGCCAAAGAAAGAAGGGCCTTAAGGGGGGGGAGAGAGGGCTCCTCGCAGCCACCTTCAGAATCTGGGACTTGCGAATTGCTACATGGACAATCCACCTCTTTCTCGCTTTCGAAGCTTCCTCCTCACCCCTTTCCTGAGGGGGGAAACTTCTTCCTCTTTCTATTTTCCGCCCTTGCTCTTTCTTTCCTTCCTGAGAGCCCTTAGCAAGGATGGAGCACAGGTAAAGCTCCCCTTTGATGCCATTCGCAGCTCCTCATTGGCTGGCTGTTGGGCCGGCGGTGCCTACCACTGGCCGCTTTGTTCTCTCGGACGGAACGTTCCTTTGCTGGCCACGGCCCTGCAGCAGCAGAGCTGCGACCCTGGGAAGGAAGGAAGGGAAAGAGAAAGGGGTAGAGTTGAGGGCGAGCGATTGCGCTCATCACTGCAGGCTGCAAAATGAGACCGGAGAATGGGGAGGGGGGAAGGAGAAGAAAAGCCTGGCTGTTCTCTCAACTACGCCACCTCCCGATGCTCGCCTGGGCAGGGGGCGGGTGGGGGAGCGGCAGACGGAAAAAGCGCGCGGGCAGGTTGCAGCTGGTCCCTTCCTTCTTCACCTTCGCCTCAGAGGACAAGGCGGCGGCGGCGGCGGCGGCGGGTTGGCTACCGAGGCGCTCCAGGTAAGGACTTTGCTGTCTTCCTCCCTCGCTGGCTGGTCGGCCCGTTCCCTGCGCGCGCGCTTGGCGGGAGCCACCTCACCAGTCCAGGGGATTGGAAGGGAAGCCTTCTTTGCTTGGCTGCTTCTTAGCACCCAACTCCTGCAGTCAAAGCGGGGGGGGGGGGGAGAGAGCCTGGGGACTGGGTGGAGAGGGCTGCAGGAGCGCGCCCCTTGTATCGCGGGGAACTCTCTTGGCAGAGTCTCCGGGGAGCCCCTGGAACCTAGAGACTGACGCTTGGAAAGTAGATACAGCTGCCCAAATTAGAGCCGTGGCAGATTTTAAGAGGGAGGAGGACATAATAAGAAAGGGGGGCGGCGGAAGGTGGACCGAGTGAGTGAGGCGCTTAGTTGAATCACAGCAGGGCGAGAAGATGCTCCGGAGAAACTCTGGGGAGCGGAACGGCAGAGGCTGAAGGACGATTGGGGCTTGCGAGCTCGTAGGGTATGGTAGGGAAAAGTGCAGTCTCCTTACAGAGCGGGGAAGAAAATAAAGGTATGGGAGTATGGACGGCAGGGGGGCTGTCAGGGTAACAAAAGACAACCGTCCTCCAGAGGATTTCCTTACATAGAAGGGTTTTGAAAAGGGATCGTCAGTTTGAAAGCATGGCAGAAAACTTGTAAGAGCCAGTGTTTCTTCTGCTTCAGAAGCATGTAAGGGACAGCATGTGAAAGTGTTTCCAGAGGGGTGGCAAGAACATCAGGGATGCCAGTGAGTTTCCTTGTCAGGCTTTGAGGGGAAAGGGTAGGATCAGCTGAGGTGTGGGGTGGTGGTAGCATTGCCACCTCAGCTTTGAGTGGTCTGCTTTCCCTTTATTTTGATGGGATTCTGCTTCTTTCCAGGCAGTCAACTGGAACTGGTATCTTACTGGCATTGTGGTTTTTGTTTGTTTTAAAAGCTAAACCTTCAAATCTAGATCATGTATTCATTCATTCTCTCCTGAACTCTTCAACAGTTCTGTGAATGGCTTTGTTGTCAATGGGCTATATTCTGATCTCAGTGTGCATTCACACTCTGATATTAAATAAGTGAATTTAACTAAAAATTCTCCTAATGGAAATCAGAATCTGTACATGTTTTCTTTCTCCGAACCCCGTTCTCCTTTCTCCCTCTTTCTGTATTGAGATTTTTATATCATTCTGAACATTTGCTGATAATATTAACATTCCTCTTTCTCTTTCTCTGTCTTTGTATGTGTTCATGTCTTTCTGTTTTGTATGCGTGTGGTTCATAAGTATCTTGAAGAAAGAAAACACCCCGCCAGTGAGGAGCATCTGCTCTCACGTACTTACATCATCTATTACTTGCCCTCCCATATTGTAGCAACACCGTAGAGAAAGGTCTGTCACAGTCTTCTTCATGAATGCC
Organism: Gekko gecko; assembly: GCA_029375565.1. NCBI lineage: Eukaryota > Metazoa > Chordata > Lepidosauria > Squamata > Gekkonidae > Gekko > Gekko gecko. Next base: position 100,327,105 of record JAPDNY010000002.1, on the reverse strand, counting down.
TCTTTCCTTGGAGGCTTGTTTGCTTCTTAGCTTGCAAAAACAGTCATTGTCATGGAAATTTAGAGTGTAATAAAGTTCTAGCCTAAAATGCATATATTTGTGTTCTAGAAGAGGGGGACATTTTCTAAGTTTCCTGGGTATTCCAAGAGTAGGCAAAAGCTTTCCTTATTTAACCCAATGAAATTCATGCCTGAAGGGGGGGAGGGAGCTCTCTTATAACAAATCCATTTAAATTATCATGGGTGTTTTGTTAGTGCAAGCATGGGCACAGGTACTCCTCCACAGCCTTATTCAGTCTCCATCTCTTTGTAATAAATACTGGGATGGTGGTATTATAACCATTTCTTCTCTGAAATTCCCATACCAAAGAACAGCCATTTGAGAGCATCGCTATGTATCTAGAATGTATTGATGAAGAGAACCACATTTAGCAAATGTGTATTTTATGCTGATGAAACCACCTAAGTGTACAGAGTATTGGTTGTAAAGTTTGAACATATTTTTGGGCTCACAAAAAGTCATGTGGGATTTGTAATCTAGCAGAGTGCCCTGGTATAATAATCTGACACTGCCTCACCAAGTCACCTCACTGCTATTTCCTACAGTTCCATCTTTACTAAATAGAGAAATACTCTGGCCCTGAAAAGATTACGAAGAGCTCGTTCCTTTTGTGACTTCATACTGGCTTGAAACAGAGACCTTGAGGAACAAAGGACACCCAGCACTTGAGCCTCCTGCAAGCCAGCTGTTCTGTCACTGACTACACAGAGCTTGCCAAGATGGCTTGTTGAAGCCTAGTAGCGTGTAGGCAATTTATGAGTGCCAGGGTGTTATCATACAACCTTCAGCATACTTCCGGACATCTTGTTGGCTTCTGTTTCAACTGACATAAGCATGGTTGACTTGCCCAGATCTGAATTTTTCCCCACCTACAAGGGCATTAGGATGTCTTAAAGGTCTTTTCCAGAGCTGCGGACCCCATATCAATTTTTATCTTATACATTTTAAGTATCTGGATCTGATCCTATGTATTACAGGGATCAGATGTCAAGGTGTATGTGGACTTCATGTATAGCACTGCCCTTGTTTCGGTAGAGTTTTGTGTACACTATGTAAAGTGTGTATGGGGGGAGATCTGCTTGTACACCTGCAAACTTTCCATTCTCATGTTCTCAAAAGTGGCAGAAAGAAGGCAGTATTTAATTGAGGAAAACAAGTGCACAGTTCTGAGTCTTTGGTAGTTCAGCATCTGGAACTGGGCCATCAATGTCAGATCTTGGATTATTAAAGTAACATCCCTCGCTTGTCTGCATCTATTCTGGAGAAGCATAAGGAAATGTTTCTCCCTCTCCTGTAATACTAGAACCTGGCGTAGCCCTATGCAATTGACTGGAAGCAGATTCAAGACAGATTCAAGAGGAAGTACTACTTCCCACAAAGCTTGCTTGTTGAATGCACTCCCACGAGATTGGGCTTAGATGGCTTTAAAAGGATGTCAGACAAATTTATGGAGGATAGGTATATCAATGGCCAAACGATGTCTGTCAGATAATGGGGGGGGAGTTGCAGCCAGCAGGTAATGGCTGTCTTTTACAGACTTCCCAGTAGCATCTGACTGACCACTGTTGGAAATAGAGTATTGGACTAGATGAGCCATTGGTCTGATCCGGCACAGCTGGCTACTCTTATGCTGTTGTGAATGAATTGAGGAATGAGTCAATTTTTTTTTTACACAATTAGCCACCAAAGCTGTAGGGGGAGGGGGAGAACAATATGGGTGCTGTTTAAACTGGAATGATGCCCTCAAACTATATTGCTTTAGAAATTGAATCCACTTTTAAAAAACTAATGTAAAAGAAGGCAGGAAAGCTTTGTTTACAATATTGTTTTCAGCATTCATCTATGCATCCCCACCAGTGCGAGTCAGCGTGTCACTTTGGAAATATTCAGTGACGCTCATCGCACTAGTTAAGAGCCTGAGTCTGTTTATTTCCTGTTCAGTGCAAGGGGACTTTCTGAGTATCTTTTCTTTAGTTGCTTGGTTGTGTCCTCACTGGGCTCTCTATGAAGGTATCCTGTGCATGCTACATACTCTTTGACGAAATTGTCCTGAGTTACTGGATTTGGGGGAAAGAGCCAAGTTCATTTCAAATGTGGATTCAGATTTTGAATTTAGTGAGGTTTAGAGAGGTCTATGCCTCTCTAAACCTTGCCTACCCATTAGGCAAACTCATGTTTTTTGCAAATCATATGTCAAAATCTGCTATCTCAGACCATTTTTACTAGCCTGCATTACTGTATTTACCCACAGCAAGCATTTGTAGCTTACATGCCTGTGTGGACTCCAATAGTGTTACTGAACAAATCTATGTTGGTCTATGGTACTTATATCCCCTCTTTCCTCTGAAGAGTTCAGACTAGTGGTTTAACTTGGGGGGGGGGAGGTGGAAGCTGAGAAGTAGTGACCGAAACACTGTCATCCAGTGTATTTCTTAGTTAAAGAGAGATTAGAGCCTAGGTGATCTACCCATTGTAATATACTGGTCCTGTTGCATATACAGACTAAAGTATGTCCGTTCTTTTTCCCTGTTGTGTGCCAGGTTTCTAGTGGTTATATGGATTGCAGAAGCATATCATAGCTAAGGGGAGCACAGACCTGAGATGTGAGTCACAACAATTCAGGTGTTGAATATCCTAAGGTTATCTCTGTTAACAGTGAACAAAATGCCTTCAGTCTTTCAGTACCTCAGTACACTGGTATGTTTATACTGTTTAAATGGCATATCTACTGAAGTATTACTGAAACTGCTCAAAGCCACTAGAATAAATGTACTGGATCTACAGATTTTAGCAGACTTCATGGTGAGTTTTAGAGAACAATCCAGTGGATTCTGTCATCTCTCCCTGAGGTATAGCCTCTGCTGAGCTACCTTTGTCCAGATTTGTCCTTCTCATTTATAGCCTTCTGTAACTTTACATTCCCTTCTTTTCTTTTTCTAGCTTTGGTTTAGATACTCCCTTCCTTTCTTTGCTAAGGAGTGCTTTCTGTCTCTCAGTTGCATTTTTCCCTCCAGCCTTCTTTGTTTCAGCTAAAAAATTGCTTTCCTTAATATCTGTCTACAACCTCTCCTGTCAGTTGTGGTAAGTATTTTCTGCAGAGAACGATCTAGTAAAGGTTAGTGCAAGAACCAGTGGCAAGTCTTCTCTTTTCTTCCAATCTGGATTCTTTGCCCAGGAAAAAATGTGGGTCCTTCCCAATAAAACCTGTCATTATCCAGCAGAAGGCACTGATCAGAGGGTGAAGTTTAGATATTGCAAGGCACAAGGCAGCTGCTGCATCAGAAACACCTACCAAAGATAAAACAATGAAGGAAGATCTGGTTGTCTCTTGTACTGTTGTTGCGTGTGCCAGGTTGTTGGTATCTCTCCTTTGCTGTATTTCTTTGGATGCATTTCTGGGTTTGCATCAGCATTTCAGTCTGAGCATCTTGAGGTGCTTCTATTATGTTTGCCTGGGGGCTTTTATTGGTGTTTCTATGTCAAATGTCTTATTATATCAGCATAATTTTGCTGTCCTAGTTAGAGACAGATATGCCTAACTTCAGAAGCCTGCAAGTTTCATCTCCTTAAATAAAGTTTGAGCTAGAAATTCTATACCTAATTATTTCTGTCAAGTTCTTGTGAAACATTTTTGTAAGTATTTCTATCAATATTTTGTTTCTTTGTTTGGTCCTTTAGTTATGTCTGTGCTTGTGGTCTGGGATAGCTCCCTCCCTCCCCTGTTCTGGTATCCTGATACTTTTGTATCCTTGGTTTGTGGTGGAATGTATGTATACTTTTATATCTGTTTGTCCTGTATGTACTGATTTATAGATGTAAGTATTTAACAGTGATACTAGCCCTCAAGAGGGAATTGCATTTCACTTTGGTGCAGAAAAATGTGCCGAAGGCTGGTTTTGCTTGGAGCTGTTAAACAGTTGTGTAATGTACTGATTATAAAGCTAGGTATTGGTATTGACATGGATGAACTGGTTTTAGGTGAAATGTTATTAATAAAAATGTTTAAGGGCTAAATAACTTTTCTTCACTGACTCTCAGTGAAGGGGCGTCAGACAATTCAGGGAGAGGGAGAGAGCGTAGCTTCATAGAATGTGAAGATCAAAATAATAACCCTTTGTTTTTAACTTGAAGAGAGAATGAGTAATTCTGTCATTACTCTTCATCTGATACAGAGGCTGGGTTGGGAATATCAATAAGTTTTTAATGAATCTTCTGTCATCACAATGAGATGTGGCCTCTCAAAATTAAATCAAGGAGGCTAGATTGCCAATGTTAGTGGTGTGTATGTGGTAGGAAAAGTGACCATTATCTTCATGCGTATATTGTGTTCAATATAGCGGCTGGTTCATTATTCATTAGTTCTACTATTACTGTTTGTAATTACTAGCCATTTAGAGGCAACAGTGTGCTAGATGCTGAAAATATCCTTGAAGCCAGTGCATATCTTCAATGAGACTTTCTTTTTTAATTCAACGAGGTCATTCATGAAATAGTTGGGATTCACTGGGGGGAAAGGAGGGATCAATCCTAGATTATAAGGGCACTAGTGTTTCAGTCCCTGCTTTTAAAAGATTTAACTAGAATTGAGTCTAAGATGAAAAGCAAAACACAGACTAGTTTTTTCTTTGTATGGAGTGTAGCTGCTGAGCTGTCATTGCTGTGGGGAGCCTTTTGTGAGATACCATCTCATTGTCTGTGCAAGCTAATACCTGGTGTCTTTCTCCTGCTGTCTAGTTCTCTACTCATGGATAGCTCAAAGAAGGAAAATAAAGGACAGGGGAGGAGAAATGGCTAAGGAATGTAGACAGGTCAGACTCCCTCCTAGCCTTTATAGCCAACCTCCTTCACAGTATCACAAAGGCTCTGTGTATGTGTGAGAGGATGTATTTGCATTTGTTAAACCTTGTCGAAAGCCCTGAACACACCATTTTAGAATAACAAAGAACCAAAAATCAGCTAAAACTGCTTTTTAAATTTAAAGAGCTCCAACTTTATCACAAATTTTAACTTCATATGCATTTTGGACTGAAACATATAATTTGTCAAATAGCAGAAAGGCTAACTATTCATGCCAGCATATAACTTACTAAACAGAACTGTAACAAAAATTTTAAATGTGAATGAAATATTATACTAAAGGGAGTGCAGGAAAAGTTCTAATTTGACATTCTGGATTTGATTTTTGTTTGTTTAGAATTAGCCTTATTTTAAGAATTTTAAGAATATTGTTTTTAAGAATATTGTTTCTAAGAATAATTTTTAAACTTTCAGTGTTTGTTTTGCCTTTTATGTTTGCTAAAGTAGTTATAGATGCTAAATAGCTTTTGTACTGACGCCATATTCTCTGCAGCTTATATATTCATAGTGCTTCCACACAGATTTATGTGCAAGAGAGGAAGCATGTGTTATTTCCTGTTGTTGCTGTTGTTGTTTTGTGATGCACCTATCAGTATACATCACAGAAACACAGCATCATGCATGTCTTTGCCCATGTGGATTCATGGCAATTGGTTACTTATTTACTTCAAATATGCCCTGCTTTTCTCCCCAATGGGGACCCAAAGTAGCTTACAACATTCTCCTCTTCTTCATTTTATCCTCACAACAACTCTGTGAGGTCGGTTAGACTGAGAACATATGACTGGCCCAAGGACACCTGGTGGGCTTCTAAGACAGAGTGGGAATTTGAACCTGACTCTCTGAGATCCTGCTCTAACACTCCTAACTGCTACACCATGCTTGTGCCCTGTGTTCTGTTTGCTACCTTAATAGGCTGTGTTTCTGTGTCTGCGTTTTCAATATTTATGACCACCATCAGAGGTTGCTCCTGTTTTTCTCAATGGGTTTTTTCACCACTGGCAATACTTTCTGCTAAGTTATAGGTAGGTAAGCTGGTAGATTGTGGAATACAGAACAGAGGGCCAAGAATAAAAACTTAATGTATATAATATAAAAAGATTTGTTAGCAAAGAGTTAAAAAACATATAAGGGCCCAATCATACCTCATGTAAAAATGCCAAAATCTTACACACAAGGGCCAGTGGACTTGACCTGACGTGTTTCAGCCTGTATATGCCTCCTTCAGAGGTCAAACACAATGAGGACCAGTTGGCTTATATCATAATACAGTACAATCGTACAATTATGCAACATGGATACAAGATGGACCAGAAAAAAATTGTTCCATAGTGAAACCACTAGGCACAGAACAAAAGTATAAATGAGGCTTCCAAAGATGCAATCACATGCCAAATGATATTTCACTAATACTAATTTCTGGTCCAGAAAGTGCCTTCCAATGATTGTTTACCCAAAGCATCTTCAGTAAAATTGTCCCTTCAGCTGTATTATGATATAAGCCAATTGGTCCTCATTGTGTTTGACCTCTGAAGAAGGCCTATACAGGCCGGAATGTGTCGGGTCAAGTCCATTGGCCCTTATGTGTAAGATTTTGGCATTTTTACATGAGGTGTGAATGGACCCTTATATGTTTTTTAATTCTTTGCTAATAAATACATGTATCTTCTTATATTATATACATTAAGTTTGTATTGTTGGCCCTCTATTCTGTTTGACTTTTTTAGGTTCTGGTTCCCAGGTTTCAGGGTTAAGCCCCCCCCTTTGTTCCCAGATTGTGGAATACTACACTGTATCCAGGATTATTCTGTTAAAAATTCTGCCTGCCTACAACCTCGAATCCTTGAATCAACTTGGTTTCTGAGATAATACTAAGTATTTGTATAACACTTTCCGGTGTTCCACAGGGCTTCTTTCATGTTGGTTATTTTACACTAATGCTTACAACAGTTCTGTATATCAGCTCAGCATTACCATCTTCATATTGCAGGTGGCAGATCACTCTCCAGTAGAATCATAAAGTTGGAAGGGGCCATCCATCTTCATATTGCAGGTTGGAGATCATTCATCAGTACAATCATAGAGTTGGAAGGGGCCATTTAGTCCAACTTCCTGATCAATGCAGGATCATCCTAAAGCATTCCTGACAATTGTTCATTCAGCCACTGCTTGAAGACTGCCAGTGAGGGGGAGCTCACCACCTCTCTAGGCAGCCGATTCCACTGCTAAAGTACTCTAACAGTAAAAACCATTTTCCTAATCTCCAGCTGGTACCTTTCCATGTGTAATTTAAACCCATTATTGTGAGTCCTATCCTCTGCTGCCTATAGAACAGCTCCCTGCCCTCATCTACATGACAGCCTTTCAGATACTTAAAAAGAACAATCATATCCCCCCTCAACCTTCTCTTCTCCAGACTGAACATTCCCAAGTCCCTCAGCCTTTCCTCATAGGGCCTGGTCTCCAGGCTCCTGATCATCTTTGTTGCACTCTTCTGTGCCTGCTCCATTTTGTCCACATCTTTTTGGAAGTGAGGCCTCCAGAACTGTGCACAATACTCCATGGGCAGCCTGATCAATGCAGTGTACAGTGGGACTATGACATCTTGTAGTACAAGACAAAGTCCTTGACTAGCTCTCATGTTCAGGATAGAGACTTCAGATGGCTTTTTTCTATAATTTGTCACTGCTCATTGACATTTTCCAGTCTGCTTTGGTAAAATCAAAGCAATTCCAATATAATACATTGGCTGTATATGCAGTGGGGCAGTTAGATTGCACCTGCCTTCCACATCTACAGGCCCACCTTTCTTTCATGCAGTACATTATAGTGACCTATAAAACTGACATACGTATACTGGAAAACTATTCTTCTTCCTTAAACATTACAAGTGAAGGTAAAGATTGCCTGTATCTAGTATAAACACATTGGAATGAATGAGTGTACATTGCCTTCAGATGATATATCAGTGCAGAGAATTGAGGTGGGCCTGTTGTTTAAACAAGGAGCAATCCTGCATCCTCTACAGGCTGACTTTACCCTACATAGATGAAAGTGTGGAAAGTGTCATAGTCAGCAGCACTGAAAACTTTTCAGAATGAGGCAAAAATTTAAATTTTTCTTTATTCAGTAAGGCCATCTCATTAACACTTCTGTTCCCTTTCCCTTTTTTCTTCAAGTAGAATTCCTGTTTTCCTGATGAGAGTGTCTCTTTTTAATTTAAAAAATGACATGGAAATATGAAAAAGATATAGGTGTAATGAAAATATTTCAGGCACTCAGTTGACAAGAGGGAACAGCATGGGTTCAGTGGAACAGAAACCTTGCCGAAAGGCAGGCATGCCAGAGGTATTCTGTAGTGATGAAATTAACATAAGAGAGCCCTGCTGGATCAGACTAGTGGTTCATCTAGTCCAGCATCCTGTCTCACACAGTGGCCAATAGTTCCTCTGGTGTTGCCTCCTTGCACTGGGATTCAGAGGTTTATTGCCTCTGAACATGAAGGTTCCCTTTAGTCACCATGGCTAGTAGCTACTGATAGACCTGTCCTCCATGAATCCCCTTTTAAAGTCATCTGAACCTGTGGCCATCACTACATCTTCTGGCAGTGAATGCTACATTTTGATCACTCCTACTGCAAATAAATATTTTCTTTTGTCCATCCTAAATCTATTGCCCATCAGCTTCATTGGATGTCCTTAATTTCTAGTATTTTGGGAGAGGGAGGCAAAGTTCTGTCTGTCCACTTTGTCTACCCTGTTCATAATTTTATAAATCACTATCATATATCCCCTTAGTCATCTCTTTCTAAACTAAAAAGTTTCACACTCTTCAGTCTTTCCTCATAGGCTGTTCCAACTCCCTGATCATCTTGGTTGCTCTTCTCTATACTTTTACCAGCTCTGCAATGTCCTTTTTGAGATACAGTAATCAAAACTGCACACAGTATGAGGCTGCACCCTGGATCTATATAGGGGCATTATAATATTGGCCATTTTATTTTCAGTCTCTTTCCTAATAATCCCAAGCATAAGACTTTACCTTTTCATTTGATTGACTCTCTAATTGATGCTGTAGTACACTGGGTTAACTGTGACTTCAAGGTCTCTTTCCTTTGCAGTCTCAGCAAGGTCAGACCATGTTAGCATATACTTAGTTGGGAGTTTTTGTTCAGTGTGTATTACCTTACACTTACCTATATTGAAAATACACCTCATAGTTGTCCAAATTCAGTTTGTGGAGACCGTCCAGTAGTTCTTTGCGGTTTACCTTGATTTTCAGTGTCTTGAATAATTTTGTGTCACCTGCAAACTTGGCCACTACACTGCTTATCCCTAGTTCCAGACCATTTATGACCAAGTTAAATAATGTTGGTCTCAATACTGATCCTAGTGGGACCCTACTGCTTACTTCTCTCCATTCAGAGCTGTCAGTTTATTCCTACTCTTTGCTCCCTGTCCTTTAACCATTTTTAATCCATAATAGGACCTGTCCTCTTGTCCTGTGATTGTTATACTTAGGAATCTTTGGTGGTATACCTTTTCAGAAGCCTTTTGAAAGTCCAAATCCAGAGTCACTGTTAGCTACATGTTTGTTTTTTCTCAAAGAACTCCAGAAAGTTGGTTTTCTTCTGCAAAGTCCCTTTGTAGAAGCCATGCTAATTTCCTCTCAGCAGGCTTTGAGCCTCTTTGAGCCTAATAAGTCTATCTTTTGAGTACAGTTTCTACTACTTTGCCTGGGACAGTCATTAGGCTAGCTCACCTTTAATTTCCTGGTTTCTCCTCTGGACACCTTTTAAAAATCAGTGTAACATTTGCTACTCTCTAGTCTTCAGTACCGTGGCTGATTATGGTGACAAGTTACATGTACAGGTTAGTAGATCAACAGTCTCACATTTGAGTTCCCTAAGAACTCTTGGATACATGCCATCAAGACTTGGAGATGTATTGGCTTTTAATTTCCCCCAACTGATCTAGAACTTCATCTCTTCTCAGTTCCTGAAAAATGTGGCTGTGGCATGCATACATGCCCAAACATTCCACAGTGAAGACAGAAACAAAAATTAATTGAGCTTCTCTGCCATCTCTCCATCTTCCCTTAGCAGTCCTTTTATTCCTTTGCCATCCAAAGGCCCAACTAATTTTCTTGTTGGTTTCCTGCTCTGAGTATGCTTAAAGATGTTTGTCTTGATGTTTTTATCAATCTGCTCCTCAGATTTTTGCATTCCTAACTATTAACTTACACTTCTTTTGCCATATTGTAAGCTCCCTTCTGTTCATTTTTTGGGACGCAGACATTCCACTTTTGAAAGAAGCCTTTTTGCCTTTTATAGCTTCCTTGACTTGGATTGTTAACCATACAGGCAGCCTTTTAGGCTTAGCAGAACCTTTCCTAACCTGGGGAGGGCATTTTGTCTGGGCCTCAACTAGTGTGGTTTTAAATAGCTTGCAAGCATCCTCGAGTTTAGGGTCTGGGCGTTCTTGTGTTTCCATTTCCACTTCCTTCTAACTAGTCCCATAATTTTCATAAAGTTCCATCTTCTGGAGTATAGACTGTTTTGGTTTTCAGGGGTAACTTTTCACTGACATGAATGCTGAACTTAATAGCATTGTGGTCACTTCATAACTGGTGCAAAAACGTGTACATCTTCAGGGCTTTTTTCCCTTTTTTGAAAAAGAGGTGCCAGAACTCTCAAGAGGGAAATGAAGTTTTCAATCTGTATACTAAAAAAACTCATGAACTGTTAAATATTTTTAAAAGAATTTTGTCAAAGAGGTTCTGGAACCCCGTTCTGGCGTGTTCCCCCAGGGGAAAAAAGCCCTATACACCTTACACCTGGATTCAAGTCCTCTCAGAACCAAGTCCAAGATCACTACCTCTCTGGTTGGCTTGATGACCAACTCTTCCAGTGCAGGGATCAATTCTTAATCTCTTTTGTTAATGCATTCATTCTGTTTACTTCTATTTCTGTTTGTGAGAAATGCGTAAAATGAGGCTCCAACTTTTTTTGTTTTCCATCCAGTTAAGATGAAACTGTCTTGGATTATATCATTTGCCTAAAGTCTTCTCCCTGCCAGGTTTAAAGCAGAGAGGAGAAAGGGTGCCAGAATGATAGGCAATTAAAATTATAATTAGCAGACAGGGGCAGACATTGGGCACCACAAGAAGGAAGGAAGCACTAAAGAACAGACACACAAATACATTGGGCACCTCAAGCAGAGAGTTAGATGACGGGCACAGAGGCTTGCATTTGGAAACCCAAGTATAGCAGGTACAGGTACAGAGTAGACAGGTTTTTCAGGGGCAATCTCAGACTTGCAGTGCTGTTGCTGCACCTCAGTACTGTTGTTCACTACTACAGAACTCTTGCTCAGCTTTTTCTGTTCCCCACAGCCCCCATGTCCTTAATTTTTGGTGGGTGGACTGTTACGTAGAGTTCCAGCGGACTGCTTTCTTGATTGCTATATCCCCCTCCCTTGGTTTTATGTACAGCTACCAGTTCCTTGGGGCTGTGATGGCTCAGAGCTTAAGATGCTGAGCTGCAGACGGGAAGGTCTGTAGTTCGGCAGTTCAAGACCCTAGTGCTGTGTGACCAAGTGAGCTCCTGTCTCTGACCTCAGCTCCTGCCAACAGGTACTGCTTTGGTGGGAAGGTAACGGCATTCCTTGCACCCTGGCGTTTAGTCATGCTGGCCACATGACCACAGAAACGTCTTTGGCTTGGAAACAGAGATGAGCACCATCCCCTAGAGTCAGATTCAACTAGCTTTTGAGCAAGGGAAACCTTTACCTTTACCAATTCCTTGCTTATTATTCAAACAGGAAGTGTGAAGGGTTAGTAGATAACAAAAACTGAAATAATATTATGGTGGAAATCACTTTTAAGTACACTGCAGTGAGTGACATGTACACAGACCATGCGTCAGTATGAATAATTTTGTAAGCAGGTACTCAGTACTTGGGTGCACTGCCAGTAACATGCAAGAGAGTGATGCTAAGAAGACTCCAGAGTACAAAATTAAGGGGTGAACTTATGCTAAAACTTAATACTAAACCACCCTGAGGCTGCCTCGGCCGGGAGGGTGGGATATAAATTGAACAAATAAATAAAAATAAATAAGTTGAAAGGGAATAGGGTAAGATCACACACAAGCTGAATGTCAGCATTCACACACAAAATAGCAAATCAGTCTGGGTTTCAGACAAATCAGTTTCGCAGGAGAACAGTCACTATACAACTTACAGGGCAGCAAAAATAATTTGAAAAAAGTCTCAAAGAAAACAGGACTAGTTCAGTCAAAAGGATGCTGACTTCCCTTATATACAATCAAGTCCTCCTCAAGTTACTGAAGATCGGTGGAAAAACCTCTTCTGTTGAAAGACTTTTTTGGCTGTGATGATTAGAAAGTCTCCCTGTTGCTTTCATTATTTCTTGCCTAGTTGAGACTGATAGCCAGGCATCAGAATAACAAATGTTAACATCTGTTACTGAATATCACCACTTTGGGGTCAGGAAGCATTTTTCTTCAGGCCAGTTTGGCCAGGGATACTGGAGGTTTTTTTGTCATCTTCTGGGCGTGAAACAGCAGCCACTGAGGGTGTGGAGGGGGAGGTATTTGTGATTTTCCTGCATTGTGCAGGGGGTTGGACTAGAAAACCCTGGAGGTCCCTTCCAACTCTATGATTCTGTGATTCCTGTTGATTTTGTTATAACAGTGAAAGAGATTTTCATTTTTTTAGTTAGCTAGTAAGCAATGTATATCCCTAATTTACTCATTCCTGTTTGCCTGTTTCAAGTCCAGTCTCCTTTCTGTCACCAGATATGAAAGATGTCCTTGTCTGTGGAGGTCCTCTCCATTTATGAATTTTATGTTATATCCAGCCACACTGGGAGCCACACTGACGCATAGGGAATGTAAATGTTTCAAAAGAACTAAAATCATGCATATTTTCCTTAAGTGGCTTTTCTGATAGCCCATGGTAGTATTGGAAGGTGTGGGTTTCACTGAAAAGTATTCCTTTGGATTCAGACAGGGTGGTTGGTGTCCTCTAAGTTAGTAAATTTTCAAGATGTTCCTGACTTTGGGAGAAGGGGGGAACCATATTCTTTTCATAACCCTTTTTGCCTTGGTCTTACAAGTAAGACCATGACTGCCACCAAGTCCTTTCTTCCAAACTCCTTCTTTTTATAATGTTCATCCTTGTCTGTCCTTTCATGTGCACATGCAAATTCCTATGAAGATCTTGGGTTAAACAAAAATTCTCAATTGATTTTTTTATTTATTAAATTTATGTACTGCCCTCCCCCAGTTTGGGGCTCAAGGCATTTAACAATAAATTATAAATACAATTATAATAAATACTATATATACACACAGAGAGATAAAATTTAAAACAGTAAAACAACAACAATTCAAGTATATCCTTTGAGGTGAGAGTTTCTCAGATTTGGATGTGCTTGTAGTCAGCTGTAGCACCCATGTTTGTGCTACAAACACGTATTTTCAGGCAAACACTCCTGTTGCCAAACAGTTTAATTGTGTAACTTGGGCTTGCTCAACCAAATAATCTCTTGCATTTAAACTCATTTTTGTGTCCCTTTTTCTTAGCCCTTTCCCTCCTCATTCCATTGCAAGTCGATTAGTTTCCATGGAAACAATTATGTCATTGATATGGGTGGAGTTTAGTAATGTCCCCTATCAAAGAATAGAGTCAGTGTTAGCAATCACTTTAAAAGCGCGGTAAGGTGTACAAAAGGTACAACCACTCTTAATGCTGTGGTTACTATAGCCCTTGATGTGCTGCAAAATTGAGCTGAGGATAATTCCACTTTTCCTCTGTCTCTTCCATTACTAGTCTTTAGCTATCACTCCAGAATTAATGCTTAGAAATGTAATTAAAATCTATCTTTTTTTTCCCTTTAACACATTCCCACTTTTTGTCCTATCTCTGAGTGCAAAACTTTACATAAGGACCATATTACAGTAGTTTTGGTGAGAGATGTGAACACTGTTCAGGTTGCATCTGCAGCAAGAGTGCTGTCTTAAAGAAGCTCCAAAGAACTGCAAGGAATCACCAGAGGGTGAATATGTAGAAATGCGCAGGTGGAAATTTCATGGCATGGAAGGAAATAACATCCCATTAAGCTTCTGTTAAAATGACAGGACATTTTTTTCTTGAGGCTGTTGGCAACCTTATCAGTGGTCTGTTCCAATTTCTTTTCCCATGTACCTATTAACATGCCAGTTTACTAACAGGTGAAAGTTTTATTTACTGAACAGAAACAAAGATGACTGTTTCGAACAGCCTGGGTGTTCAGGCCAGTATTGCCTGGGTATTGCTGCAAAAATTACTAAAGATCAACTCAGTCCAATATAATAGTAACTTAATTTAAAAATTTCACATAAACATTCCTCATGCATTCTGCTTTTCTTCCTCAGGGGAATTTGTTTAATACTGAATAGATACATTTTGCAGCATCTAATAAGCCATATGTAGATAAACACTAGTGGAGGCCTGCAAGGCTTGCGGCAGTTGGGAAGCCCATCCTCCCTCCAGCCACCCACCTGCCTTCCAGCTGCACTACCACCATTCCCCCCCTTTCTGCCCACTCATCTGACTCACGCAGTGGAAGGAGGCAATGGGTCCTGCTCCTCTCCTCCACCTGCTGCAGCACTACCACCTTGGCATCAGAGGGGTGCAGCAGGGGCAGAGCACCTCCCATTCCTTCTCTTTTACTTGCAGATGAGTGGCACCAGTGGTGGGGATGGTGACAGTGATGGAGGGTGGGCAGCGGCAGTACAGTTCCTCTTCCCCTGCTTGACTGCCCGCTTGCCTGCCTGCCTGTAAAGGAGAAGTGGTGATGGTGAAGTTGTTGGTTCTCCAGTGGTTGTTGGTTCTCCAGTGGTTTCATTTGGCTGGCTTCTCCCCTTCATACTCATTGTAGGTTTATGTCATCTGCACTTCTATATTGGGTTTTTGGGGGGTCGGAGGTTCATTTTTCTACAAATCTAGGGGATCCCCGAGGTCTGCAGAAGAATACCCCTTCTCTGAACCTAGCCCTTGGCTCTGGTTCTGTCAGTCCACATGGGGGCCCACTTCAGGAACTGTCTCACCAAACGTGACTCTACCAGAAGGAGATGCAATATGTACCTGTTAAACAGTTTCCCTTGAGAGGTCAGTAAAAGACATCAGGAATTTTCCATACAATGTTTCTAATAACAATATTACCTTACTGGCTTTATTTTTAGCATTTTTTTCTGATTTTGGTGCAGCCCTTCTTCTTTCGTGTTTTCAGTTGCTAGATAATGCTGTGCCATAAACCCTAATCTATCTCCCTACCTGTCGTCTTGAGAAAGTCCGCCTTCAAAAAAACCATTTATGTTAAAGACGTTGATTTGAAATGAAAGACTTCATCTTGGGTTCATTCCACATGAATGGTTCCTTTCCAAATTGACATTTTGATTCAATCAATTTTTATTCTCTAGCAGAAAAAAATATTAAAATCTGTTTTTGTAGTAAGAACATAAGAACATAAGAGAAGCCAATGTTGAATCAGGCCAATGGCCCATCTAGTCCAACACTCTGTCACACAGTGGCCAAAATATACCAGGTGCCATCAGGAGGTCCAGCAGTGGGGCCAGGGCACCAGAAGCCCTCCCACTGCTGCCCTCTCCAGCACCAAGAATAGAGTGCATCACCTGCCCCAGACTGAGAGTTCCCATCTATACCCTGTGGCTAATAGCCACTGATGGACTTCTGCTCCATATGTTTATCTAATTCCCTCTTGAAATTGTCCATGCTTGCAGCTGCCACCACCTCCTGTGGCAGTGAATTCCATATGTTAATCACTCTTTGGGTGAAGAAGTATTTCCTTTTATCTGTTCTAACCTGACTGCTCGGCAATTTCATGGAGTGCCCACGAGTCCTTGCATTGTGAGACAGGGAGAAAAGTACTTCTTTCTCAACCTGCTCAATCCCATTCATAATCTTATAAACCTCGATCATGTCACCCCTCAGCCGTCGTTTCTCCAAGCTAAAGAGCCCCAAGCATTTTAACCTTTCTTCATAGGGAAGGTGTTCCAACCCTTTTATCATTCTAGTTGCCCTTCTCTGCACTTTTTCCAATGCTATAATATCCTTTTTGACATGTGGTGACCAGAACTGTACACAGTATTCCAAATGAGGTCGCACCAATGATTTATACAGGGGCATGATGATACTGGCTGATTTGTTTTCAATTCCTTTCCTAATAATCCCCAGCATAGCGTTGGCCTTCTTTATTGCAACTACACACTGTCTAGACATTTTCATTGAGTTATCCACTACGACTCCAAGATCTCTCTCTTAGTCCGTCTCTGCCAGTTCAGACCCCATCAACGTGTATTTATATTTAGGATTTTTGGCTCCAATGTGCATCACTTTGCATTTGGCCACATTGAACCCCATTTGCCACGTTGACGCCCACTCACCCATCCTCAACAGATCCCTTTGGAGTGCCTCAAACTCCTCCCTGGTTTTCACCACCCTGAACAACTTCATGTCATCTGCAAATTTAGCCACTTTCCTTACTCCCAATTCCAAATCATTAATAAACAAGTTAAAAAGCATCGGACCGAGTACTGATCACTGTGGTACCCCACTGCTTACCACCCTCCACTGAGAAAGTTTCCCATTTATACTCACTCTCTGTTTTCTATTTATAAGCCAGTTTTTGATCCACAAGAGGACTTGTCCTTTTATCCCATGACTATTGAGCTTACTTAGGAGCCTTTGATGAGGAACTGTATCAAAAGCTGTAACTCTTCTAGCAGGTCCATGTTTAAGGTAAACTATTTTGTTGGCAATTTTTGAATTCTATCTTTTTATGAATGAGGGGACTGAAGTTCCAGGTAGCAAAAGAAAGTCTCAGATGGGTCCTTAGATGTGAGAAATTGATCCAACACCTCTCATATGTTATCTAAGCACGTAAGAACAGCCCAGTTCTCCTTACAAAATTAGGGAGAGGCAACAAAGATTGTCAGGATCTGGTCTTTAAGGTGCCACTGGATTCAAACTTTGTTCTGCTGCTTCAGACCAACATGGCTACCAACCTAAATCTGTTCTACATCTGTTTAGTAAGCCCAAGGTAGAAAAAGAAGCTATAGAAGCAGATTAGGATATGCTCTGTCATTTTGTCCAGGAACTCAGCAGGACAACTGATCAAAGTTTAAAATAGGGTGTTGCTGTGCTGGTTATTTGCAGCCAATCCAGACAAGGTAAAGTTTTCTAGAACTATATTTTTTGAAGACAATCTTTCCATGTGCAATAAACTAAGCTCTAACAAAATGGCAGTGCTATCTCTTCTGAGTTCAAATACTGCTTTTATTCATTTGTCTTTCTTTGTAGGGATTTGAGGTGAGTAATCTGAGGAAAGCAGGGTCCTTAGCTTAGTGGTAGAGCACACACTTTCATTTCCGAAAATTCGAGGTTCAATTGGGGCAGATTGACCATTAAGGCCACCAGGAAGGTCCCATTGGGCCAATGACCTGATGGGGGTGTCTCCCTTGTTGGGGCCACCCCAATACAAGGGTGGCGCAGTGTGAGGTGGGCAGAAACTACCACTGCCTCGAGCTAACTGCCTCCCTGGAGCCAGTGGCCACATCCACACACACAGCACATGCAAGACGAAAAACAGCCCCCTCCCCAAAACATCACTACCCCACATAAGGTGATGTGTGTGTAAGAGAGAGCCCGGTGGGAGTCAAAGCAAGCCTGCTCCTCCCTCTCTCCTTTGTCATGGGGCTGTTTGGGAGCCTTCTATGGCTGTTTTTTGTCTCCCAGTCCAGCTGTGGGTTCAATGTATAGCTTTCAGTTAAATAAAGCAGTAGTAGTAGCAGAAGAGTTGGTTTTTATACCTCACTTTTCTCTACCCTAAGGAGCCTCATAGAATCATAGAATCATAGAATGTTAGAGTTGGAAGGGACCTTGCAGGCCATCTAGTCCAACCCCCTGCACTCTGCAGGAACACAGCCGAAACCCAAAACCCCTCAGAGCTGCTTACAATCTCCTTCCTTTCCCCTCCCCACAACAGGCACCTTGTGAGGTGGGTGGGGCTGAGAGAGTTCTGAGAAAAATGTGACTGGCTCAAGGTCACCCAGCAGGCTTCACGTGGAGGAGTGGGGAATCAGACCCAGTTCTCCAGATTAGAGTCTGCCGCTCTTAAATAGCAGATGTTGGAATGAACCTTGTAGCTGTCGACAGCCACAGTAGAGAAGAAATGAACCATATGGATCATTTATATGAGATAACTTCATAAGAATTTTAAATATTTCTTTCCAGTTACCTCATTTCTACAAACTAGAAGGAAATGATCTCATGTGCAATGATTTTGTATCTCCTCAAACAGGAGACCTGTCCTCAGATCTTTATCACCCCCAGAAATAGTGTAACTACTGCAGTTCCTAATCCATCCTCTCCCCTTGTCTCCTGTGTGCTGCTAGTCTCCTAGTATTTTCACATTGTGGGCTCTTGAAATCCCCACAGGTTATTGGTTGCTAATTTCCTAGGTGATAATACGTATATCTTGAAGCCATTTAGTTACCAGGTTTATTTCTTCTACTTCTTTAAGGCACACCTTTGAAATTGCTTCAGGAACATCTGAAGAAGACTGGCAGAAAGGAACCAGGAGAACCAGATTGTACATAGTGCCAACTGACCAACCCCAGTAATATTATAAATCCATTCCCCCCACCTCAGGGAAGTTTCATAGCTCTTTTAAAATCAGTTCTTTAAAAAAACAATTAAAAAAGCAATGAAGGAGCACTATGTGCTCTATCATTTATACTATGAAGGTGGGAGTAAGCTGGACTCATCTTGCAACAGAGAAGTTTACAAGTGCTTCTGTCTTATCGTTTCATTTGTATGTGCTGTCGGTCACCCCAGCCTCTTTGGGGGCTGCTGTGTTTTGTAGTGCATCCTGTATTGTGCCTTCAACAACAGCTTGCAGGGCAGCAATTAGCAGGGGGTGAAGATTTACCTCCATGCAGCCCCTTAGCTAGGAAGGTTTCTGTGGGGGGGCAGAGACCAAACTTAATTAGATAGATAATAACTAATCTAATTAGGGGAGAGAGAGAGAGCCCTGCGGGCTCAAAAAGGTTGGGGAACCCTGACTGGGGGTGTTCTCAGGTCCATCTCCACCATGCCTTTCTCTTACCACCTTGCACCACCAGCCCCTCCGCTTTGGGTGTCATCCCAGTTTCCCACCAGGCCGCTTAGGTCATTGCCCTCCTCCAACTTCCAGCATTGCCAGGGAGCCACCAGGAGTGGGGGTTGGCAGCGGTTGGCAGCAGAACAATGATGGGCTTGAGGGATGGAGCTGCCATGAGAAGCTGAAATAGAAGGAACAGTGGTAGCAGGAAGAGGTAGCCAGGCTGAGGGGCGGAGAGCGCATGGCTGCAGCTGTGAAGGAGAAAGAGCAGCAGTAGTGCCGGGTGATGGGGTGCAGCTCTGAGGCCAGCCCAAGTAGCAAAGCAGTCCCAGCTGCCCCGTGCCCCAGGCTCCTCTTGCACGCTGTGGCTGCTGTAGCTGTGGCTTCGGTCACTGCGAGCTGGCAGAGGCAGAAAAGGGGAGGGGGCAGGGCAGATTAGGGAGGGGGTGTTGCCCCATGGGTTCCATGGGGGCTATGGTCCTGCCTCCGTGTCTCTCAGTATTTATTTATTAATTTGATTTTTATCCCGCCCTCCCCACCAAGGCAGGTTCAGTGTGAAAGGTGGTAAACCCTATGCTACTTCCTGTAAGGTGTTTATTCCACATTTTGTAATGTCACATTCCTCTAGACACCATTACACCAGATCACCATAGAATTAACACCACAGTGTTGTGTGTATTTATTTATTTTCACTTAATAGTCAGCCTTTTCTCATCAGACTGAATTTAGTACGAATAAAAATAAAAATTCTGTCCATTTGTTACAAAAAGAACCAAACTGCATTAGAGTTCAAGGTTTTAGCATTGTATTGAATAGCTCAGTGAAACCTCAGTTGTACCACCACCAAAAATTAGAAAACAATGTTAGGAACTACTAGAAAAAGAAGAGAGCTGTCATAATATTGTTTCATTAAACAGTGTTCCATTCAGCCACGGCTTGATAACTCCCTCCTTTAAAAGGTTAATAGAACCGGAGAAATAAGTAGAAACTGCAGATAAAGACTTCCATAAATATAAAGGCTAGAAAAGATCAGTAATTTTTGGCTCAGCCAAGGTGTTAAGTAATATGCTGGTCATATTCATTAATTTTTGGTATGATAGCACCAACTGTGGCTTGCAACATCATATTTAAAGCAAGATCCAGCATCTGGCAACTCTCCATGGCAAGCTTTTGCTTCAAGAAGTCTTGTTGTAATTCTGTGGTAGCCTGCATGGCTGCCTATAGTATTTGGAGCGTTTGTGCTAGAGAAGTCAGTCTCCATGCCCTTGTGTGGCAGGGATGGAGACAGCTGACTCCGTGCCAGAACTTGGGCTGGAGTTAGGTCCTGAGGCTGGTGCACCTGTTTTGTCTTTGTGCCAGCTCTGGATCATTTGATCCTCTGAGCTCCCATATGAATTCTGTGGCTCAAGGGATTCTGTCTATAAGCATGGATATGACTGAAGTATGTAGCACAGTGGTTATATTTGAAGAAACCAAGTCGAGTTCAGTTGTTTTATCTTTTCTCAAAGCAGTTGACGGACATGCATCTCAAATTAACTGGCAACAAATTTAAAATTTTTGATTCTATACCGTATAAGTCAGTACCACTGGAATTAGTAACTTCTTTTATTTATTAAAAATAACACCCCCATGTATAGACTCTGTTTTCAGAGTCCATAACACTTAAAATCATATGACGATAATAATAGTAAAATGGTAGGGAAATTTTGGAATATTAGTGGCTGTTAGCTGGGAAGCTCACTTCCTGGGTCTGAAGGCAGACGGTTCTGTGAGTTGAAGACAAATGTAATAAAAAGGAGCTGTCAGAGAACTCTTTAGCTGCAGGGCTTTGCAACCAAAAGGACAGGTATGTGTTTCTGTGTTTCAGGTGGATGGATTGAACATGCAAAACTTTTCTGGGAATGAAGGCTTTTCTTGATGACATCATAGAGAGTCTGCAAACAACTGGTTTTTACTTCAGCCTACTAAACTGGTCTTTTAAAGTTCAGTCCTGGAAAGGAAAAGATGTGTTTGGGCTTTATACACTGACTGTGCAATCCTAGGTAGGTGTGCCTCCATCTAAGTCCATTTAAGTCAGTTGGCTTAGAAGGATGCAGCCCTGCTTAGGATGATGCTGTCAGAATCCTTCCAGATCAGCCTGCCACCTCTAAAAGCACTGTGTGTGTCTTCATCCAGTGTTAACCAGACATACCTGCAACAGGTAATAGAGTAATTAGTGTCCAGAATTCTGAAACTATTCTGCAGAGTCCAGGTGTGGCTGCTGTTAGAGACTGGGATAGGCAATACATGTGTGTGCTTCTGTTCTCACAGTTGACTTTAAAAAAAAAGAAAAAAAAGGTTGCCCTTAATTTGGAATTACAATGTACAATTCAGGAATGTTTCAAGGGAAAAAAAGACCTTTATGCTTTGTCCCTGGTCGACCAAAGTTCAGGATCCTCATTTACCATCACTGTGATCCATCCAAACAGTAGCTTTGTGGAACCTGATTTAGAGGTGCTTCAAGAGCTTTAAATGTTCGGAAACTTTGTAAACTTGATTATATTACCAGAAGACGTTGCACAGTCTGGCATCCTTGACCTACTCAGCTCACAGCTGCCAGGACTCCCTCCTGTTGGCTGGGCACAAAAACTCCTTCCAGTTTGACTTTAATCAACGTGCTTTAACTTCAGAGGAAGAGAATGAATACAGTTTCCCATTTCTGCAGTGGTTTATATCCTGGTTTAAAGTAATATGTTAGCCTTAAGGCTGCATATGAAAACTTAAGGGTGTGTGTGTGTGTGTGTACACAGCATGTTGAAAGGGAGATAACAGCCAAACTGATTGTTAGCAGGAAGCAAGAGTATGTAGGGAACTAGAGGAAGAGCTGGTGAGCTTGCAGGGCGATGAAATGCCAAACACTGACCACGGCTGCCAACTTCTGTTTCTCTGCACTGGGCGCTTTACTGAACACCTTGTTCATGCAGCCTTTAGCCTGATAGCAGCAGCAAACTTATTGGCAGGCTTGCTTGCTTTTGCCTGGCTGGAGGGAAATCAGATGGAGTGCCGGCTGCTGAGGCTTTTCCTGGCCACATCTGAGAATGTGCTAAGGATGTGCTGCAGAACCAGAATCAGTGGCCACAGCCAGGGCTAGACAGGATGAGACGTTTGGAAAAGACGAATGTGGATTTCACTCCACAACAGCTTTCCTTTCCTTATGAGTGCATCTGAGATCAGTCAAATGTCAAGTGCCTCTGACTGCTCTGGGGAACTCCATCTGGAAAGGAGGGTAGAAAAATGTGGCACTCATGGCTAAAATGCACACAATTGGACCCCACAGTTTGTAACATAGCTGCAAAAACCTGTGATGGAGATAGAGTGAGGCATCAGTGCTGGAGATTTAACTCTGTCCTTGCACTGTTTTCCTGATTGAAAATTCCTACCCCCCACCCCCACTGCTTTGAGCCTTGGTAAGGAAAAAACACACCATATTGTACTGGTTTTCCCCCCACCTACCAGGGCTTAAAGAAATTGGGGGGGGTTGCTAGAAAAAACCTTTCTCAGTACTATAGTACTGTGACTGAGCTTTGCTGTTAATTTACATATATCCAGTCACAGACACCCCCTCCCCAGCACTGCATGTGGTTTGGTTGTCAGTACCCTGAAGATCCCTGTGCAACTGGTCTAGAGAAATCTCTTTATTGCAGAGGTGAAATTGACAAGGGATGTCTCCTAGAACTCAATTACTCTCTAGCAGAAAGGTGAAAAGAGGACAATGGAGGTAATGACAATAGGGCAAAGGGCCAGTAATGCAAAAAGATAGGGTTACATTCTGTAAGTAACCTTCCAGTCTTTCACAACAGGTGAAAAAAATAGTATAATGACAGTGCATACTGGACGCTTTGTGCTGCTATTACGATGAATGTTCTAAAAATTGCTCTAACCTGACATTTTAAAAATATGAGATGCTGATATGGGGACGTTTGGAAGGAACTTCATCTGGATTCTCATGGAATTAATTGTGCCATTAATAGGGAAAAGGCTAATGTAGAAGAATTTGTCACTAAGCTTATCAGTAGCAGAAGTTTAGTGGTTTTCCAATAAATGTCCCAGGCTGCAATCCTAAAGACACATTCCTAGGATTAACATGGGACTGACTTCTGAGTAAACCTGCTTACTATTGCAGTATTTACTGCTTACTAAAACAAAATAAATGCTCAGAGAAAAAAAGAGATGCACCATAAATGCAAAATGCAACTTTAATAGATTACAAGGATGGTACATTGTAATAAAGTTCTGGCAATGTTCTGATACACAGAACATATCATTTTCTTACCATCACACAATGTAATCTTTATTTTGAAACTCCTTGGGCAGCAACCCTAATTTATACCCAGGAGAACAGGGTACTCATAAGTCATAGTCATAACCTCTTTTAGCAAACCATTTATCCAATTTAAAACAACCTTTGATTGTAACAGACAATAGGGCATGTGTATGGACACTAACTGTAGCTTCCAGCATTCTATAAGCCTTTCAGTGGGCAAAACTGGAAGCATCTGGCTTTAGGCCAGACTTAGCCAGCCAAGTCAGGAGTTTACAAGCCTTTAATATAAAGCATATGATTATTTGGCAAAGGGATATCCATTGGTTTGTGTGAGCATTGCATTATTGTAAGAGACTGGAGACTAGGATCTCATGTGTGACATTAAAACAGTCAAAATCAAGCAGCATAATTATGGTGAGGAACTGAAGGTAGATGCATCCAGGTTAGCATACCAAACACTCAGATTATTGCCCCCCCCCCCAAAAAAAAACCCCAAGGAAAGAGAAAGCAGACATGGGGGAAAAGCACTTGATATTTTTTGTGTTTGAGACGTAGAGTGGGTATGCATGAAAGGGAGGGGTACCCCATTCTAAAGTTTACAGTATTGAACTCAGTATTATCTACTTCATTCAATATTCCATACTCATAACTGAGTGAGAGTAAATTGAGATCTCAGTTATTTGACAAGCCTATCTAAAATCTTTGAAGAACTGCTAGTCAGCCACTAGGCATGAAATATTCACTGAATAAGAGGAAATAGCTATTTGTATATCAAGTCATTGACTTGCATAAATGCTGTTGCCTTTAGAATTGATGTTGATCTTGTAAGAAATCATCTACATACAAAAGAAAATTCAGTTTGGCTTCAAGTTGTCCATTAAATAACACTAAGAAAAACCACTGTCTGTGAATCTACTGATCTCTTATCTTAAAAAGGCAAATTGTTCATCAGGTAATAGTATAAATGTTTTTTTAAGTAAATGAAATTGTGCCTTTGTGGCTTATACTAACTACATTATGAGTGTTGCCTATCTCAGTGCAATTCACAAGAGTTGAATAGGATAAGAGTGACAGACCGTCATACTGCCAGCATATCTTTCTATGCATCTTTTGTCCCCAGTCTATAGAAATATCTCATAAGAGCTACTGGCTCCTTTCTATAAACCATTTGAGAGTACTGCCTTTAAATCTAATATGACTGCTCACCAGTAAGTGGTTTGGGGAACACAGCCACAGTCTGAGAGCCAGTGTGGTGTAGTGGCTAAGAGTGTCGAAGTAATATCTGGGAGATCCAGGTTCAAATCCCCATTCATGCCAGGGAAACTCTCCCTTGGGGAGATTTGATGTCCTTTAAACAACCTGACTGGGGCATTCATAGGTTTATATTCACAGTATGTTCATTTTTATAAAAAGAAGAAGCCACAAGACCTTTGAAAGGAAATTCTATTAGAGTGCAGCTCTTCCTCTTCAGTTTCAAAGGGCAGCTTTGATAGAAATGCTGCCCAAGATGCACAATCAGTTCCTATATGCTTATGCAGACTCTGCAAAAGAGAGCAGCTGCACTGTATTCTACTTAAGGCAGAAGGACTGAATTTAACTGTTCTGCTGTTGTTCTTTGTATTGGTATTACTCCTACTTATATCTCGGTTTTTATGTCCACTAGGGAATAATCTGATTCATTTGAACTCCGTGCCCAAAGCCCTGTATGAACCATCCAAAATGCAGCTCTGAAATGGCTTCAGAAATGCAAGGAATAGTTAAGGTTTCATTTGAGCTTCTTAAATTAGGATGAATGTTTTACAGTTTGGTGTTGGGAAAGCAATGATATCATTGACCTCGTGGTCTTGTGGTACCGATTCTGTGGTTCAGCTGTGTATTGCTGCACCTCTTATGTGCTAGAGCTAGCATAAAACCGATTTGCATACTTGTGGCCACAAGAATACAGCCTAATTCTTATTTTGACAATGTAGGTTAATAGTAATACAGACTTCAGTGGGTTTAATCATTATTTCCCTCTCCCTGGAAAATTCTGTGAATGATAATTCAGTGGGGAGTTGGATGCATGGATCTGGTATAATTTTGGACTGTTCTGGGTTGTAAGACAACTAAATGGGGGATCCAAAGAGTTAACATCATGGTACAGAGCAAATATTCCGGTTTTTGAATTAGTTTCAGGGATTCTTTTGAAATAAATAAATTGAGTTTGTGGATTGTGGATTAAGAGGCTTTGAGGATGGATTTGAAGGTCTCCCCACCCAATTTGTGTCTAGTCATATAAAGAATAGCCTCAGTACATTCCCAGCTTTGGCAAAGTCTACAAAAAGAAATAACAACAAAGCCGACCATTACTTTGGAACCTGCTTACTCCTAAGAGGGGGATGCCAAGTCTATAGCCAATTCTTTTTAAAAATCTGCTTGCACATACTCCTACTGGGCATCCACAGATACAGTCTAAAATTTCCTTCATTTGATATCTCATTTGAAGTCCACTTCTTAGGGAATATTTATTTTTTTCATTCATTCAGAAGAATACTCTTCTGAAACTAGTTTGGGATTGAACTAGCTGGCTCAAAGGCTAAGCTTTAATACTGTGCTAAAGGGTGCAATGTAGAGGGATTAAGCTATCATATTTTTGTCTCAGCTATTTGAGGAAAAGGACTTCTAACTCCTCTAGCTTCCTTTGATATCCAAGTGCATTCTTTCTTGTTCAGTCCTATTTTCTGACATTCTCATTTAATAATGTGTCATTCCTGGAACTTGTCAGGGGGATTTTCCTTTGTGAAAATGCTAAGTATAAATGTTGTGAACAGGACCGGCTCCAGGGGCATCTGTGCCCTAAGTGGGCGCAGATGCCAACCTCCCAGTAGGGCCTGGAGACGTTGCCATGTTGCCCCCACTTCCTCCCCCCTGAGAGGGGAGGGCGGGCAAGCTGTGCCCCGGCCGGGCACTCCTCTGTACTTGCGGCAGCCACAGTGGGGAGTCCCCGCTGGCTGCCGCTATGCCACAAGTTGCTGAGCTCCCCCCCCCCGCCCCTGGCTCTGTCCCTCCTCGCCCAGTCTGTTATTTCAGGGCAAATGCGGTGCAATCAAAATCTTGAACTCAAGACTCCGGAGACAGGAGAGAAAACTCCCTCGGGGGCGGGGGTGTTGCATCTTGAAGCCGCCTGAGGAGGCCCTGCCCGGGAGCCCTCTGGCTGCCACCCCTCCTCTTGCCTGAATCCCGGTGTTCGGCCACCTTTCCCCTCCGCCCCACTCCTTTCCTCCCTCCTGCACGGTGGGGGGGAGCCACTTCCCTTGAGATCTGGGTCCTTCCTTGCAAAAGGAGGTAGCAGGTGCTGGGGAGCAGCACGCACAGGTGGGGGGGATAAGGCCACCCTTCTGCTTGGAAGTTTCCTTTGGGGGAAAGTGGAGCCGCCCACCTGCCCAAAGGATGCCATGGTTCCTATTGCGGTGCCCTGGCCTTAACCGGGGGTGGGTTGGGGAAACTTTCTTCTTCATTAGCCCCTCTGAAGGGCACCGGCGGGAGCAGCGGACAGGACCCTGCCTCCTGCCCAGGAAGCCAACCAGCTGCACTAACCCTTTTCCAGGAAGACAGTCGGAGGTGGGTTCTCCAGCCCGGGGGGGAGGGGCTTCTCCCAACTTGGATCCCGAGGACAGAGAGGAAGGGAAAGGCTGCCCCTCTCCTTTGGGCTCTGTGGGGAGGGTCTTTGGGGTGGGGTGGGCCACACCTGCCCCCGCCTCCTCCCCCGAGGGGGAGGGTGAGGGTGGGTGAGCTGCCCCGCCACCTCCTGCACTGTGACCAGGCGCTCTGTACTGGTGGCGGTGGAGGGTGCCTGGTTAGGGCAGCAGGGGGGGCTTTTGGGGGGCGGGTGCCGTTTGGCACCCCTGGGGGCCAGCACACCCTAGGCAAGCGCCTAGTTCGCCTAGCGGGCGAGCCAGCACTGGTTGTGAATTTGAACACTTAACACAAAATGACCTCATGTGTTTCACCTCATGGGGATTCCTAAGGCTGGATGAAAGATTTTTGGCACCCTAGACAACTGACTTTGCTGTCTTCCCATGCCACAGGGACCACCATTTCTGTCTTTACCTTCTCTACTGCACCTCCCAGACAACAGCAAGGAGAGATAAGGAGGCTTTCCTGAATGAACAATGCAAAGTAATAGAGGAAAACAATAGATTGGGAAGGACTAGAGATCTCTTCAAGAAAATTGGAGAAATCAAGGGAACGTTCCATGCAAAGCTGGCCATGATAAAGGACAAAAACGGTAGGGACCTAACAGAAGCAGAAGAGATTAGGAAGAGATGGCAAGAATACACAGAAGAACTATACAAGAAGGACCTCAATGTGCTTGACAACCACAATGGGATAATCACTGACCTCGAGCCAGACATCCTGGAAAGTGAAGTTAAATGGGCCTTAGAAAGCATTACTAACAACAAAGCTAGTGGAGGTGATGGTATCCCAGCTGAGTTATTCAAAGTCTTAAAAGAAGATGCTGTTAAAGTGCTGCACTCAATTTGCCAACAAATTTGGAAAACACAACAGTGGCCACAGGATTGGAAAAGGTCAGTGTACATTCCAATCCCAAAGAAGGGCAATGTCAAGGAATGTTCAAACTATCGCACAATTGCACTCATTTCACACGCTAGCAAGGTCATGCTCAAAATCCTACAAGCTAGGCTCCAACAGTACATGGATAGAGAACTGCCAGAAGTACAAGCTGGGTTTCGAAGAGGTAGAGGAACTAGAGATCAAATTGCCAACATTCGCTGGATTATGGAGAAAGCAAGAGAGTACCAGAAAAACATCTACTTCTGCTTCATTGACTATGCTAAAGCCTTTGATTGTGTGGATCACAATAAATTATGGGAGGTTCTTAAAGAGATGGGAGTACCGGACCACCTCACATGTCTCCTGAGAAACCTGTATAAGGGTCAAGAAGCAACAGTTAGAACCGGATATGGAACAACTGATTGGTTTAGCATAGGAAAAGGAGTACGACAAGGATGTATATTGTCACCTTGCTTATTTAATTTATATGCAGAGTACATCATGCGAAATGCTGGCCTGGATGAATCACAAGCTGGAGTTAAGATTGCTGGGAAAAGATCAATAACCTCAGATATGCAGACGATACCACTCTGATGGCAGAAAGTGAAGAGAACCTAAAGAGCCTCTTGCTCAGAGTGAAAGAGGAGAGCGCAAAAGTGGGCTTGAAGCTCAACATCAAAAAATCTAAGATTATGGCATCCGGCCCCATCACTCCTTGGCAAATAGAAGGGGAAGTCGTAGAAGTAGTGACAGACTTCACGCTCCTGGGATCCCAGATCACGGCAGATGGTGACTGCAGCCATGAAATTAAAAGACGCCTGCTCCTTGGGAGGAAAGCGATGGCAAACCTAAACAGCATGATAAAAAGCAGAGACATCACCTTGCCAACAAAAGTCCGCATGGTCAAAGCAATGGTATTCCCCGTAGTAATGTCTGGCTGCGAGAGTTGGACTATAAGGAAGGCCGAGCACCGAAGAATAGATTCTTTTGAACTATGGTGCTGGAGAAGACTCTTGAGAGTCCCTTGGACTGCAAGGAGATCAAATCAGTCAGTCCTAAAAGAAATCAACCCTGACTGTTCCCTGGAAGGCCAGATCCTGAAGCTGAAGCTCAAATATTTTGGCCACCAAATGAGAAGGGAGCATTCACTGGAGAAGACCCTGATGCTGGGAAAGATTGAAGGTCAAAGAAGAAGGGGACGGCAAAGGATGAGATGGTTAGACAGTGTCATCGATGCAACGAACATGAAATTGAGCAAACTTCAGCGGACAGCGGAAGACAGGAGGGCCTGGCGTAATCTGGTCCATGGGGTCGCGAAGAGTCGGACTCGACTGTGCGACTGAACAACAACTGCACCTCCGGGAAGATGCCCCAACTCACACAGCTCTTGCTCAAGCTGTGGCTTGCCGTGGTGCCATGCCTCCCAAGCCAGGCAGATTGGGAGGCCAAAAGTGGCCCTGGGTTCATGCACATTGGCCCACCTATGACCCCACTGCTCTGACTGCAGGAGTTAGGGGAAGAGCAAACTTGTCACACACTGCCTACTCAAGCTAGGGGGTGCCACCTAGGGCTAACACTTGCCACAGCAGACTCCAGTGCTGCTGATAGACAGCAACAGAGCTAGTTTTGGTGCCCTTGACTTCTGCCACTCTAGGCAATCACCTAGGTGTGTTTAATAGCCCTGATGATTCCTCTTCTAGTGTTAATAACTACAATGTAATAGCAAAAAAGAAAGAAAAAAGCTTTCTTATCTTGTGTTACAGGAGTTATTCTCTATCAGATATGTTCCTATGAAAATAGGACAGGCTCTGTCGCATGGATCTGCTTCTTTTCCTGAACATGAGAATGAAAAGAAATGTGCCAAAAAGCTGTGCACTTTTAGTGGGCTCAGATTTTTATTTCTAGGTTAGAAGGAGGGGTGTAGAAGAAGAAGTTTCTTTCTATTTATGATGTGCTGAAAATCCAGCCATTCACAAAAAATGTATATGCATTGTAATGAATGTAAAATGTAATGCATCTTAGAACACATTAACAGAAGCATTGTTTCCAGATCACCAGAGGTGGTAGTTCCGCTCTATTCTGCTATGGTCAGGCCTCATCTGAAGTACTGTGTCCAGTTTTGGGCACCACAGTTTAGGAAGGATGTTGACAAGCTCGTGCGTGTCCAAAAGAGGGCAACCAGGATAGTGAGAGGGTTGGAATCCAAGTCTTATGAGGAAAGGCTGAAAGAGCTGGATATGTTTAGCCTGGGAAAGAGAAGGCTTAGAGGGGATATGATTGCAGTATTCAAATATTTGAAGGGCCTGGCGTGATCTGGTCCATGGGGTCACGAAGAGTCGGACTCGACTGTGCGACTGAACAACAACAACAACAACATGTAGAAGATGGAGCAGATCTATTCTCTCTTGCTCCAGATTGCAAGACTAGTTCTAATGGGTGGAAATTACAAGGGAATCGTTACAGGCTAAATATCAGGAGAAACTTCCTAACTGCAGCTAGAATTCTATATGCAAAATACTGGAGAAGATCTCAGGTACTGTCCCAACAAGAATACAGGATCAAGATAATGGAAGCCGTAGAGATGGATAAACTGACATTGTTAATGAAAGGATATGAGGACTCAGCTTTTCAGAACGTTTGGCATCGGTTTTACGAATGGTACGATTCTAGGATGAAAAAAGAAGAGGATGGAATTGACATAAGCGGGAATAAAAATAATTGAATGACTAGTGTATAGAAATAGTAATTGAGTTAGATTTTAAGGATACCTATATAAGAGTTGTGTAATGATAAGGCAATGATGATGGATGGTAGGGCTATTTTTCGGCTATGCTGCTGCAGAGTGCAGGGGGTTGGACTAGATGACCTGCAAGGTCCCTTCCAATTCTAACATTCTGTGATTCTATAGAGGGCAAAATGGTGGTCAAAAGAAAGAGGGAGTTCACTTTGATGACAGGGATGTGTGGGGAGGTGAGTGGAGTGGAAAGACAAAGAGGTAAAGGCAGAAAGACAGAAAGGCTGGCATATCCCTCACTGCCTGAGCCTGGCAGTGAAATTTGCTTCAAGGTCAGAAACCTCGTCTTAATTGCTTAGTATTTAGCTTTTGGGTAATTAATGTATTAATCAAAATCAGTATCTAGACTCTGCATTTTTAAACTGGTGAGATAATTAATTCAATGATCTCTCTTAATTAAAGCATAACTAATAGCTCATGCTTGTACCCTGTTTATGGAGAGCATTGGTCAGATGCATGGATGTCACTGCATCAAAGTGTTTTTATTGTCCAGCAGGATAAACTCTCTCCAGCATTTTTAAAGGCAAATAATTGCTATGGTCCTGAATCAGACCCAGACAGGTAACTCTTCCACTGCATGTAGTTTCAGGAATCAAAAGTGATCCCTTCCCCTCTGGAAAGTGGGAAGACAAAGAGAAGGTATAAATCTGTGAATTCAGATCTGCAAGTTGTTGGTATATTGCTAGGGCTGTATATTACATAAGGCAAAGCCAAAAGGGTGCAATTAAAATTTGACATTACTTCCTGTTTTTTAGGTTGAAATATGTTGTAAAATTCCAGTCCTTCCTCTGGGGTGGGTGGGAGACACAAACAATTTGTCCTCGCAGTAAATTAGAGGAGTTGAGTTTCTACGTATAACTATTAGGCAAACAGAAACATAAGTGAATTGTTTGCATACTACTCTGGGTTCTTCTGTCCTCTCCTCTTCCATTTGATCCTCCTTGAATTTGCTGCAGTTTGCAAAATGACACAATTTAGGACTGTGTCTATGAAGAAATGGCCTACATAGATATATGAAAGCTCCTTTTACACTGTTGGGACATCTTGGTGGATTGTTGTGGAAATGACATCTTATTTTGGGAAGTTGACTGCTACATAGGTGAATTCATCCTTGCCTTTTAATAATGGAAGCTTGATCACTGAGCGAGCAGGCCTGTCCTTACTATACCATTTGATTTGCCATATCCAATTCCTCATGTAGTATGGGCAGAGGTAAGAGGGCACAGCACTAGTAGCACAACCTCACTTCTGGCAAATACCCAGAACTTTGCTCCGCTGGCCTTCAGCAGTCAGTGTAAAGCAGGAGCAGCAGGTCACCCTAGGAAGACAGGATTAGGCCTCATCCCAAAGAAGTGTGTTTAAGGATGGTCAGATGGTTGCAGAAGCTTGGGGTGTTGGATGGTGGAGTATTTCTGAATAAAGGAATGATAGTGTGCATAAAATCAAAAAGGGAAATAAAAAAAGCTCACCCTAGGTCCTGAATAGGTTGAAAAGCATTTAATGCTAATGGGCAGTGTTTGGAATAGTAAAGAAGCATCTTTCTCTAAACCACTGAGTACTTAATGCTCCGTATCTGGAAGAGCCACATGATCATAATTGCCATCAACCAAAAGAGCCACATGATTACTAAATGCTCTTTTTGCTCTCCCATCAAAACATTCATACACTAATATAACTATTAATATTGAATATAACTATAGCCATTTTACCAGAATACCTCTTAAGCATGTATGAATTGTTTTCCCCCACCAGTGTCAATCCTTAAGTCAGGCCTTGTGAATCTGCAGTGAGAAGAAAAGAGCAAGAAGAAGAATAGATTGGATTTATACCCCACCCTTCACTTGGATTCTCAGAGCTGTTTATAATCTATTTCTCTTCCTCTCCCCACAATAGACCTCCTGTGAGGTAGGTGGGGCTGAGAGAGCTCTGAGAGAACTGCTCTTGAGAGAACCACTCTAAGAGAACAGTGACTGACCCAAGGTCACCCAGCTGGCTTTATGCGGAGGAGTGGGGAATAAAACCCGGTTCTCCAGATTAGAGTCTGCTGCTCTAAACCACTAAGGCAGAGATGGGAGTAAAGTGTGTTCAGGCTTGCAGCTCACCTGTCCTCCAGCAATGGCTGTTTCAGGGTACCAACCAGAATTCTACCAGGTAATGGCCTTGACCACTTTATTGAAGCATGGGATAGGTACCATATTGGGTAATGGTGCTTAGAAAAGCCACAGGTGGCTTATCAAACAGTGGAATGAGCAACACAGTTCTAATCAAGGTCTTAGTAAGCAGGAGGAGATACTGGTAGGCCTGAGAGGATGTGGAACAGCTACAGCTTGTAGTGGTTGGAACATGAGAGTCTGCAGTAGGGTTGCCCAAATACAGGTGGGGCCTGGAGTTCTCTTGGCATTACAACTGGTCTCCAGACTGCAGGGACCAGTTACCCTGGAGGAAGTGGCACCTTTGCATTTATGGTATCATGTCTCTTCTGACCTTCCATGCACTACCCCCAAATGTCCAGGAATTTCCCAAGCTGGAGTTAGCAACCTTAGTCTGTAGTCTAACTTGAAGAGTTGCAGATTGAAAGCAGACAAAAAGGCACAGAAATATTTCTGTGCTGTACCTTTTTAAAATGTTTTTGTTAATTTTAGCAATTCGCTGTATTAAAGAAAAAAGGATTTGCTTTGGATTTTCATTTGCTTCTGTCCAAGTACATATCCTTGCTCTGAACTTTTGAGACAAGTAGTTTGGGGCAGAGTTACTTTGAAATCAAACCTCTCCACTTCATTTAGGTAATTGAATTAGGATTAGTATCTCTAAATTAAAGCTATGCTAATTCAGTTGGCTCTACCCTAGATAGCCCTAGCTATCCAGATCTTGTCAGATCTTGGAAGTTAAGCAGGGTTGACCCAGGGTAGTATTTGAATGGGAGGCCACCAGCTAATACCATGGTCACTCCACAGAGGCAGGCAATGGCAAACAACCTTTGAATGTCTCTTGCCTTGAAAATGTCATGGGTTGCCATAAGGCAGCTGTGACTAGATGCTGAAAAAAATGAAAATAAAAATCAGTAGTCTTGGCTTTCAGTATGCTGGTAGGAACTGAAGTACAAATTCAAGAAGAAAAAGAAGCAGTATCCTTATCTCCGTTTTTAAGATCAGTGATTGCTATCTTTCCCTTTCCGTCACTGAGTGTGGACAGGCACATCACTTTAATGGGAGATAATAATGGTGGCTATGGCATACAGAATCTGTTCTCTTTTCTGAGCTTGCTAAGGTACTTATAACAATGGTAGCTCTTCTGTAATGGGGAAATTGGGTAATAATGTGATTGAGTAATTAGTATGTTGCCTAATTGCTTCCTGCTTTCTACCACCATAGGATGGGAAGCTGGCAGTGACTGTGATCCCAGTGTAACTGGCTTCTTTTCCAGGGGTTTGCATGGCTGATGGCTGACACAGACTCTACTCTTAGCACAGTTATTGTCTTTGCTACCTATGGTCTGACCTAAATGAGAGTTTAAATCAAGTACAATTACCCGGTTTCCAACTTGCCCTATTTGTGCAAATTAATAGAGAGGGCAGTGGCGATGCAGCTGCAGGCCTACCTAGATGACACTTCCACGCTAGACCCGTTTCAGTCCAGCTTCCGCCTGGGCCACGGGACTGAGACAGCACTGGTCGCCCTCACAGATGACCTCCGAAGGCATCTGGATCGGGGTGGGACAGCGGTGCTCCTGTTGTTGGACCTGTCAGCAGCGTTTGACATGGTCGACCATCAGTTGCTCGCCCACTGCCTCGTCAACATGGGGATTCGGGGCCTTGCCTTGCAATGGCTCATCTCCTTTCTCCAAGGTCGGGGACAAAGGGTGGCGCTTGGGGAGAAGCTGTCCCGAAGGCACCCATGGGTCGGTGGAGTGCCCCAAGGGGCAGTTCGCTCCCCGATGCTATTTAACATCTATAAGCACCCCGTTGTCCAGATTGCCCGGAGGCATGGGCTAGGGTGTCACCAATATGCAGACGACACCCAGCTCTATCTGTTGCTGGGTGGTCAGTCTGGCTGTAACCCGGAAGATCTGGACCGAGCGCTGCGGGACATAGCGGGCTGGCTTAGGCTCTCGGCTGAAACTGAATCCAATGAAGACGGAGGTCCTGTGCCTGAATCGGAGCGGTATGGGGTTAGAGGTCCCTCTCCCAGCCTTCGGTGGGGTGCCATTAGTGCCAGTGCCGAGGGTCAGGAGTTTGGGAGTGCTCCTGGATGCTTCCTTGTCAATGGAGGCCCAGGTAGCAGCCACTGCCAAAGCAGCCTTTTACCATCTCCGGCTGATCAGGCAGTTGGTCCCCTTCCTCGAACGCAATGATCTGGCATCATTGATTCATGCGATGGTCACCTCGAGGCTGGATTATTGCAATGCTCTCTACATGGGGCTGCCCTTGGGGCAACTCTGGAAGCTGCAGCTGGTGCAGAATGTAGCGGCCAGGTTGTTGATGGGGCTTCCCATGCGGGAGCACATCCAACCTGTGCTAAAGCAGTTGCACTGGCTGCCAGTAGCAGTCTGGATACGCTTCAAGGTGCTGTTTTTGACCTTTAAAGCTCTAAATGGTCTGGGGCCTGTCTACCTGAGGGACCATCTTTCCTTGCATGTTCCCCCGAGGGCACTGCGTTCAGGGACTCAAAACCGTCTGGTCCCCCCTGGCCTACGAGATGCCAGGTTGACGACAACAAGAACTAGAGCGTTCTCTTTAGCTGCACCAAAGCTATGGAATGAGCTCTTGCCTGAGATCCGAGCACTATGGGATTTACACCAATTCCGTAGAGCAGTAAAGACTGAGCTCTTCCGTCAAGCATTTTAATATGCTACCACACCGGCAGTACCGCAACAGCACTAGCACAAGCATTTTGATATGCTTGCCATACCGGCACCAGCACTTTATAGAGTACTTTATACGGAATGCCACCATATTTTAATGTAATTTAGTATTTATTGTATTGTTTTTAGATGTAGTAACACTGTGTTTTAAATTGTATACTGGTTTTAATTGCTTGTAAGCCGCCCTGAGCTGCTCCGGCGGGAGGGCGGGATAAAAGTCCAACAAGTAAATAAATAAATAAATAAAATACCCTTGTAGAGAACATAGCAGCTTCTGTAGCATTGTTGATCAATACATTTAAAGAAGTTGAAAGATAAACGGGGGAAGAAAAGGTATCAGTAATATCATTACAGGTAATAATATTACTGGGCTCATTACAAATGAAGCAAAGCTTTAACATGGATTATTCAAATTTTGGTTATAAGTCATTCTGTTCAAAATAAACTAACATACATGCAAATTATGGGACTAAAGGTCATCAGCTTTTTAGAATTGTAACAGCAGCTTCAGATTGTCTCAGGTCACATCAGGGCTGGGGCACAGAGGGGATGGGTGATATAACCCTTACTCCTGTAGAATTTTCATTATTCGATTATCTCCCTGCCTGTGACTGTTGTTTGTGTTACAGGGGGAAAGTAACAATTGCCTATATGGTATGAGTAGCCCCCTGCAGAGTAAAAAACATTGGAGGAGGTAGGTTCAGAGAATGATCATATCCTAGATGAAAAGGGTTAAACCTCCTTCCCTCCATCTGTGCTGATGTCCCAGTTGAAATTGGAGTCCCAAGAAGCTACAGTTTAAAACTTATAAAACAGCATCTAGGTTGGCCACAAGTTAGTTAATAATATTATTTTCCACTTAAGGTAATGAAAGCTTTGGACACCTAGTAGCTGAGCTTGTGTGACTGTTGCCTAGAAAGTTAACAGTCTCTAGTCCATCGCCAGTGCAGGAATGTTCATATGGAAACTGTCCATATGGATAGGCATAAAATTCCCCCTGGGGCATGCTGTGGCCTGGGAAGAAGTTCCAGGGTTTGAGAAAGCTTAAAAGAGCAGGGAGTCCTGAGGCAAGAATTTGGGAAAAGAGTAGATGATCAAATGAGGAAGAGGAACCTGAATGCTAGGTTTTTATTTATTTATTTAAAATATTTATTAGCCACCTTTCTTCCTTATGGAGCCCAAGGCAGCTTACAATAATTAATAAAATATAAAACCATAAAACCAAAATTTAAAACCACAGTTTAGGACTGCTTTAATCAAATGCATTCCTGAATAAAACAGTCTTAAGCTGCCTCCTAAAGCGGGGGTGAGGGGGATGGGCCAGGTGCACCTCCCTGTGGAGGTGGTTTTATAATTGTGGAGCTGCCATCGAAAAGTCCCTTTCTTGTACCCACCAAATGAGCTTCTTTGATTGATGGGACATTCAGGAGGTCCTCTCCCTGTGATCTTTATTCCCAGGCAGGAACATGTGGGACAAGATGGTTCTTCAGATACCCTGGTCCCAAGCCATGTAGAGCTTTAAAGATCAAAAACAGCACCTTGAATTGGGCTTGGGAACTGATCAATAGCCAGTATAATAGCTGTTATATTGGTGTCACATGCTCCTGATAGTCGGCCCCAAGCAACAGTCTAGCCACATCATTTGGCACTAGATGCAGCTTCCAAACACTTTTCAAGCCAGTCTACCTTGTGTGGCTAGATCTGACTGAAGCACGAATGGGCATAGCTGATGCACCAGCCAAAGCTGGGCAAAAGCATTCCAAACCACTGCAGCCACCTGGTTTTCTAAGGTGACTGCTGGGTCAAGCAGCACTCGCAAGCTATGAGCCTATGAGGGCTATAACATTGTCCAAGACAGCAGAGATTTGAAGTTCCTGGTCTGCCTTTCTGCTAACCCAGAGAATCTCTGTCTTGTTAAGATTAGGTGTTTGAGGGAAAGAGCAGAGGAGGTAGAGAACTGAGGTAAGCAGAAGACAGAAAAGAGGCCGTGATATCATTTTGAAGTGACATCATTGCGTCAAGGTGTCACACAGAGGACGCTCTGGTCTTAAAACAGAGTTTGCCCCAAAACCAGAGTGTCCCCTGCGTGATGTCCCCAACGCAATGATGTTACTTCCTGGTGATGTCATCGCATTGGGGATGTTGCATGGGGATGCCCCTGTTTAGGGGTGGGATTTCCCCCATTGGTCAGCTGGTCCACAGTGGGGAGAAGCCCCTGAAACTGGGAGCCCCAGCTGGGACCTCAGGGCTGGCAGCTCTACTAGGAAATGATAGGGGGCAAAGAAATCAAGACAGAACCAAGGTGGACTGGGGCTTTGCCCGTTGATAGAACGGAAGTTATCCTGAAGGGGTGCTATGGATTCCTGTGAGCCAGAGAATGACTGGGACTTGGTTAATAGTATAGGCCCTGACAAGGAATCCTGTCAGATGTAGCTTCTCCAGTCACTGCAACACTGTGATCTGGCCTTGGTTTGCCAATTCTGAGTTGAGAAATTCCTGGAGATTTTGAGGATGGGGTTTGGGGAGGGGAGGGACTGCAACAGCCATTTTCTCCAGGGGAGCTGACTTCGGTAGTTGGGACATCAGTTATAATTCTAGCAGCTCTCCAGGGCCCCATGTGAAGGGGTCTCTATTGTATTTAACAGTTTCACACACAGCATTGAATTAGCCAACCAGTTATTTGGGGTCTTCTAGTCCATTTATATTTTCCTTTCTGCTGTCTTACTGCTCAGAAACTGGAAAACAAATGTTAAGTGAAAGTTTTTTTTCTGAAGCTGCATGAATGTTAACACAATTGCATATTTGGTTGATTGGCAGCATCAGAGTTACCAGTCAAATTAGTTCCACAGAAGTATTAGTATTAGTTTGTTGCAGCAAAAATGAACAAAAAGTCTTGTGGCCTTTTAACAACTAACAAAATTATATTTCAGCATAAGTTTTTTTTGTACACATCTGAAGAAGTGGCTTTTAGATCACAAAAACTTTTTCTGGAATAAAATTTTGTCAGTCAAATGAATGGCATAGCTGTGACTTTCATTGCTCTTTAAAAACTGCCTTCAAGTTGTTGAGCTGGTAGGCAAAATTGTACATGAGGCTGGAGATCTATAATCAGATGTCCCAATTTTGTTTGTTTATTGTTAAAACATAAGAACATAAGAGAAGCCAGTGTTGGAATAGGCCAATGACCCATCCAGTCCAACATTATGTCACAGAGTGGCCAAAAATACCAAGTGCCATCAGGAGGTCCATCAGTGGGGCCAGGACACTAGAAGCCCTCCCACTGTTGCTCCCCAAGCACCAAAAATACAGTGCATCACTTGCCCCAGACTTAGAGTTCCTAGCTTTATACCTTGTCTAAACAGATATAGGGGCTTCCAAACTTGATTGGCTTAAAGGCGCTAAGAAAGAGGTGATTGTACTCTATGCATGTACTTCCATGCTAGTGTCGTGTAAGTAGGACTGATCTGAGAGATGAGACCTAAGGATGAATCCCCACTCTGCCATAGAAGTTTGCTGGGTGACTTTGGCCTAGTCACTCTTTTTCAGCCTAAGTAATTCACAGCGCTGTTGTCAGGCTGAAATGGAAGAGAAGAGAACCTTGTAAGCTGCTTTGGTCTCTTGTTGCTAGAAAGGTGATGTATAAATGAAGTAAAATAAATAAAAGTCAATGGGTGGCTCCTCCACGCGGACTGTAATATCTGCAGGACTAGAATATATTTTTCTGTAAATTGGAAGTCACCTCCAGATTTTCACAAAAATATGAAATGCTGAAAAAGTAATTGGGCATAAATAAATAGCCAGAAGCTAAGGCATGATGTCTGCATGTATAGATGTTGGGGACCTTGCTGCAGATGCTTCATAAGAAAGGGTTTATAAAAGGTAGGGATCATTGGACATGAGAAAATAACAGAAGGATTGAGGGAGGGAATGCAGTAATTGCCTGGGAAGGTTAGGGTGGAAGAAACTGGCTGTTTGGACAGTAGGCAAGATGCAGAAACAGAGGCAGAACAAGAGGAGAAGGAGCAGTGTTCCTGCTATAAGAATTGGGAGTATACATTGGAGGCACTGTATTGCAACTAACCCCTCTAATACCCTGTGGTTGGAGACAGGTATAGGGCAATAAACTTCTCACCCACTTTCAGAAAGAAAGCAGACAGGAAACCAGTATTGTTCACAGGAGGAAGGTTCATATTTGGCACCACAGTAGAAAAACTCGGCTTGTGGGACAGGCCAGTTGCCTTCGCAGTAGGTGCAATGCAAAATAGGGTCTTTTGAAACAATCTCAGATGCTACAGAAACTCATGTGGTAGAGAAGACTGAGACTCCATGAGATACCCAGGGCCTGTTTAGTTCTTTAATGGATAAAGCCAGTATCTTAAACTGGGCATGGAAGCCAATGTTGCTGTTTAAAACCATTAAGATGAGGATGCCAACTCAATTTCATCAACAGTTGGGTAGCCTTATTCAGCAGTAGCTGAAATATCTATAGAACCTTAAAGGGCAGCCTCAGATAGAAAGCATTACAGTATTACGACTTGAAAGTCAACCAAAGCATGGGAGATGGTAGCTGGGTCTTTGTCTTCTAGTAGTGCACTCAACTGGCTGATCAGCTGAAGCTGATGGAAGGCATTCTGGGCCATAGCAATCACCAGAGAAATCAAGAATAGTGCTGGATCTTTTGAGAGGAGTGGAACTTTCTCCTTATAATTTGTCCTCTGAGTTCCCCACAACTATTGCTGTTTGTCTTGTGATGCAGCCTGTTGTCATGAAGCAGGTTCAGGTGATGACAAATTTGCTTGAATCTAACCAGGGCTGACCGTGCTTAGCTTCTAAGCTCTGACAAGACTGGGTTATTCATGCTGCCTTAAAATATATAGTTGAGGGAAAAATTCAGTGCAACCCTAGATGTAAGCTTCTCATTCGTTTTAGAATGGAAACTGGTTTGTTTCCACCTGACATGAGAGCATGGGCTAATATTTTAAATTGCTGGCTTAACAATGGCAGTAGGGATTTTGTCAATGGGAGAGAGGATGCTCCCAAACCTCAGCTTTTATGAACAAATCTTTCAAGACAATTTTATGGTCCAGCAGTGAATATTGTTGTTACACTGAGGTAATTCTGCTGTAACGTAGTCAAGGTTCCATGTCCAATTAACAGGGAAGTCAGAAGCACGATAAACAGTAGAAAATGACATTCCCACAGTATCCCTGAAAACTCTGCAACTGCTCACCAAAGATTGCTTGCTGTTCATGACCCCATTGGCATGTATGCAGGGAAAGCATCAATCAAATATAGTAGTGATATCAATGTCTTGATGAAACCACTGATCCTATCAAATTACACACCCCATACAGACCCATATCTAGAAGAACTGCCAGTGCTTCCCCCAGTGCCGCAGATCACCATGATAAGTTGGGACGAGAGCAACAACTGAAATCCATAGGTACAGACCCCAGCGATCCCTAGAGATGCAAGTTTGAATCCTCTGGGTAGGGTTGCCAGCTCTGAGTTGGGAACCTGGGGTAGGGTTGGCAGCACAAGTACAAACTGTCTGTAGGCAGCCACCTGGCAGCTAGGCAGGGAATAATGGCATGTTGTTCCATTCAAACACCAAGCCAAATCTGTAGCCCAGTAGGAAGGCAGCACATACAGGAGAAGACTCCATGCAATGCAGCTGTTTTATTGCCTGTGAGAGAAGAACAATTGTTTTGTCAGGGAGAGGTTCACATATCAAAGAAACGTGGACACTCCTACACGAAGCTTTAGGGGACCAGTATCAACAGCTGCAAAAGAGCACTGAAATGGGAAACTGGGATGGAAGTGGGGTTGATATGTTGAGTTGCTCGCTCTGGGCTGGGAAATACCTGAAGATTTTGGAGGTATAATGCACTAGACTCTACCTTCCAAGGCAGCAATTTTCTCCGGAGGAACTGATCTTTGTCATTTGGAGACCAGTTGTAATTCTGAAAGATCTTGAGCCACTGGTTGGCAACCCTATTGATATGGGGAAGCCTACAGAAACTTGACATGACACTTATCCATTCCACAATACTCTACCGCCTCCTCCTGCTTAGATGTGCAGATAGGGCTGCCAGCTTTTGGTTGGGAAGTATCTAGAGATTTTGGGGGTGGGACCTGGGGATGAGGGGGATGGGGAGGGACCTTATCAACAGAACTGAACTCTGTTGTCTGGAGAGCAGTTGTAATTCCAGAAGATCTCCAGCCACCACCTGGAGGTTGGCAATCCTGTGTGCGGTCCTAGTATTACATAGTGGTTTATGCTGTTGACAGTACTGGGTTATGGGTTTAGAAATATCCTGTGTGAGTTAAGATGCTGCATATGTAGGGGTGAAGTTGGTGAGGAGCACTCCTGCCGTCCTATACGTGACACACTGTTAAAGTAAAGTCCTTAAACGAGATTTTAAATCCATTTAGTTATTGGCCTCTGCAGCAGACTTTTTACTTGTGGTATAATACTCCTTGTCATTTTTTTGCTGTTGCTACAGTGGTTAAACTACATCAGAAATGTTTGGATGCTGGTATGATATATTGTTACCGTGATCAGAAATGAGATGGGTTATTTTATTCAATTTACTGATGTTTTTAGTATTTCTTCTGAACAAACACTTTAGTAATCTTTCTGAATTGATTGTAGTGAGGCTTTCTCCCTTTTTTGTCATGGCCGACAGTTTCAGCAATAAAAAAAATGATTGATGGACTAACAGGTATTGCAGAGGGCCAGGCCCACCTAGCAGAAAGATGGCCTGCATCTAATTGGTCTCTGCTTCCTAATTTCCACGATGCTAAATACTAGACAGCTATGTTAGAAGCTAGCAGTTTTCCCATAAGAAAAAATGCATTCTTTATTCCTTATCTCAGCTATAAACAAAAGATAAGTGTGTCGCTTTCCAGACTTTCACTTAAAACTGCCATGTCTATTGCTATCATACCTGTACTTTAACTGCTATCTAATCTCTTGAGGATAGGGCCCTCTGAATTTTAGCTGTCAGATTCTTCCATGCTTTATACAAGCTGCGTAAAAACCTTCCCGTCCCCTGCCCTTTGCTTTCTTAACTCTGGGAAGAATATTCTGATTATTTTTATTGAAAATGCTTGTAAGCATGGAAAAGCAATCAAATATTGAATGTGTGCTAACTGTACATTAGTCATCATTATAGCTTATTCATGGGGTGGTTGTTTGGATCAGATTTTCTCAGGTTCTGGGAAATGACTAGTCATCTGAGCCATCATAATGAGTGAGTGCTCAGTTCACCTTCCCTTCTGCCTGATTTTTCTAAAAAAACTGTTATTGCTTGCTGCAGAGGCACACAAACACACAATTTTATTTATTTATTTTAACAACTTAACCCCCACTGTCTGCTTGCTTACTAGCCCTGTTTCTGGTTGGTAGTGAGGATTAGGCCCCTTGATGAGACAGAGCAGCACACGTGAGGGGGGATACTTCATGGCCACCGAGAGACAGGCAGTGGAGGCTGATGCTGCTCACTGCTGCCACCTCTTTTCTTGTTTGCCTGCTTTTTCTCTGGGTAAATGAGCAGATGGCAATATGGCGAGAAGGAGGAACTGATGCTATCAGAGGAAGCAGTGCTGAGGAGAGTTTCAGAGGGATAAATTTGGTGTAAAACAGTAGCCAGGTAAGAACAGATTCTCATTCTGTTGCCTCTTGTATACTCATTCAGTTAGTAAAAGAGAAAGCTGAAGCTTATTTAGCCAAAACATGTTAGGGCCTGGTCTCCATATGTTGCAGAATAAAGTGGGAATGTACTTGTAAAGTTCTGGCCTGATAGTATAGGATGTACCACTTCAGACTGCAGATGAACAAATCATGTTTATGTAATGTTTCCATTTTTAAAAGCTTCCTGCAAATAGAACAGTAACGTAGCAGAGAATAATCACATAGAGAACCATTCACTCCTCTGGGTTAAGTTTTTCTTTCTTTCTTTTTTTGCATGGGGAAATATTCAGAAATGACATTTCCCACTTGCCTTCTAAAATGGAACTGTCTGCTCTGTGACCTTGGAATTCTACCGCCTCATTCTGAAGAATATATAGATCAGTTCTCATACATGGTACATCCATGCACAAAAATTAGGTGGCAGAATGCTGACGATAGGCTTACCAGTTGCCCAACTACAGAAGGTGATTTCTGGTTCCCATGCTGCACCCCCCCATACACTTGCTTGATGAAGCAGTGGGAGAAATGGGGGGGGGGGCAATGGGGTAGATACCAAGACTGCTTCTGGGTGAGTAGCTAGCAGTGATTTCATGGCATCCACAATACTTAGGAGCTTCTCCAAATCTCTATGGCCTTTACAGTAGAGGTTGGGGGAGTTCCTAGAGTATTGTAGATACCATGACGTCACTTCCAGGTGCTTGCCTGGGAGTTATGGCATCAGCACCACTCCCC
The DNA here is from genome assembly GCA_029375565.1 of Gekko gecko. Lineage (NCBI taxonomy): Eukaryota > Metazoa > Chordata > Lepidosauria > Squamata > Gekkonidae > Gekko > Gekko gecko. The sequence continues at coordinate 100,283,062 of JAPDNY010000002.1, read as the reverse complement.
CTCCCCAGAATCTGCCCCCAAACACTCTGGGTAGGGTTGCCAGTGCTGAGTTGGGAGCCTGGGGTGGGGTTTTGGGAGCAGAGGGACTGCAGCAGGGTATAATGCCAGAGTGTCTGCTCTCTAGAGCAGCCAGTTTCTCCAAGGGAACTAATCTCTGATGTCCAGAAATCAGTTAAAATTCTGGGAGATCTCCAGGCTCCACCTGGAGGTTGACAAGTCCAGGGGTTGCTGTTGCAGGGCTGGCATCTAGAGATGGGCACAGTCTGAAAACATGGACCATAAGCCACAAACTTTCCCTAACTTTTCTGTTTTACATACTGGTACGTAGTTCATGAGGCCTGCAATGAGTGGGCTTGCAAAAGCCATTTAAAGGGAATACAGCCCTTTAAATAGCTTTTGCAAGCCCCTCTGCTGGCCCCCCAGCGATGCAATGTGGAAGTCAACTCAGAAGGCATTTAAATGCCTTCTGAGTCCACGCCTGTATTGTGCCACTTCCACGGTGCAACATGAGGGAGCTCAGAAGTCGACTCAGAAGACTGGAAGTGGACTCAGGAGGTATTTAGATATCTTCTGAAGGTATTTAAATGCCTTCTGAGCTCCTTCGCATTGCACCACTGCTGAGGCATGGCGTGGAAGTACACTCAGAAGGCGTTTAAATGCCTTCTGAGTTGACTTCCATGGACTTCCCACAGGCCAAATTAACCCCTGAAAAAACCTGGGCTGTCTGTGGAAAGTGCAAGGGCATGGACTGGGCAAATGGGACCACGTACTGGGTCCTGATCCGTAGAAAAATTAGGTCTGTGGTCCAGTCTATGCCCATCCCTACTGGCAACCTTTGCTGAAGTAATAAGATGGACTGCAACAGTGTAGTTGGAGTATGATGGATTATCTCATTTCAGATCCTTCCCATATTAAAAAGTCCGTAAATAAAAGACCAATACAGCAAGCAAAGAAAAGGAGGAGAACCTATATTATGTGTTTGGTAATTTAAATATGAATGTCCTATCTTTCACCAAGGACTCAAGGCAACTAACAAAATGCCAACAAAAAGAGATACCATAGAACCAGAAAACACAGATAGATAGCATATACAAAGATTATTTAGCCCAGATTTACAGAATCTTTTTAATCTTACTGTTATCCTCAACATAACTCACCAGAAGAACCGTCCTGTCTAAAAGCTCTCTGAAATAGAATGGCTTTAAATGCTTTCCTAAAAGTAAGTGGTAATACTGTCCAATCTCTAGTAAACCTTTCTACATGGAAAATTCAATAATGAAGAAGGCTTTAGACCAAACAGAGAAGATGCATAGAGTATTTCTTTAAGGGGGACACTGGAAGCTGGCTGGAGGAATAGGATTGGTGCACAGGTTGATACAGGGAGAGGTGGCTCTTCAGTGGACTAAGGATGTAACTCTGGTTAACATAGTGCTGTTAGTCTGGAAAGATATGTGTCTCCCATTTTGTGTATGACACATTTCTGTTCAGGTGCTTCTGCATTCGAATACTAGACGTGTAGAATATTGACAAGATGGCTGAAATACTACCCTTCCTCGCATACCAGGGTTTTTTAATGAATATTATGCTGAAAGGATTTTTAAAACTTGGACACATTAAAGATGTGTTCTCTCACTGTTTTCTAACATAGAACAGTTTATTTATTTGATACTTATCTTCCAAATTCTCTCTATAAAAACTTATAAGGCAAAAACAGCTAAAATAATAATGGCTTGTTATTATAAAACAAGGTTTTAGTCCAGTGGCACTTTTAAGGGCAACAAAGTTTAATTCTGGTGTAAGCTTTCGTGTGCAAGCACACTGATGAAGTGTGCATGCACATAAAAGCATACGTGCATATGCTGAAAGGTAGAGAACCCTGTCCCCCTGGAGCCATTAACAACATCCTGTGCCAGTCACATAACGGGTTAGATCTATGGGCCGATCACCACCAGAATACATTATTGACTGATGGCTGCCATCGTTTAATAACATGATTATTACCAGTATTATCTAACGTTCATAGCACCTTTATAATTTGAAATGTTTTTAGGTGATTTTAGGATTGCTAAAATTGGTATCAATTAGGATTTTAGGATTGTTAAAATTGGTATCAATTAGGATTGCTAAAATTGGGCTTCTAGTGCCCTGGCCCCAGTGGTGGACCTCCTGATGGCACCTGGTTATTTTGGGCCACTGTGTGACAGAGTGTTGGACTAGATGGGCCATTGGCCTGATCCAATATTGGCTTCTCTTATGTTCTTATGTTCTCTTATTTTCTTATGGTATCTATGTGTTTTATTCTTTTTATATGTAAGCCGCCCTGAGCTGGCCTTGGCTGGGAGGGTGGGATATAAATCCAATAAATAAATAAATAAATAAATAAACAAACAAACCCAGAATTAAACTTTGTTGGTCTTAAAGGTGCCACTGGACTAAAACTTTGTTCTTTTGCTTCAGAACAACATGGCTACCTACCTGAATGTATTGGTATATTATTGTGTAAAGACAGAGGAGCAGAAAAATACAATATCTGTTCCAGCTGCTGCTCAATGAAAGGAGCCTCCACTCTATTACCTTAGGGTTCTGCTACCTCATTCTGAAGCATGTGTAGACCAGGATGAAGAGAGCATTTCTTGGAAGGGGATATTTTACTGTGGTCAGGGTTATGCTGGACAGGACCAGTTTCTGTTTTTGGAGGCCCTTCCCCACCCAGCTATGCTTGCTTCTCTATCAACCCTGTCACTGCCCTGCCTCCGTGAGCCACAGATATGCCTTACTGCCAATGGCTCTTGGTAACAAAGTGGCCAGAAGTATGGGTGGAAGGAAGGTTGCCCACTGGGCATGTAAGTGATGGAAGCCCTGGGCCCTGGCACCTGCCCTACCTCAGGGTATGCTGGCACCATCCCTAATGCTGGGTGGTTTGTAGGGAAGCTCTTGCATTGTTGGCCTGTGCCCCAAAGATTCTGGCAGCCCATTTCTAGTACAGTGCATCTGCATTTCGAATGAGTTGAGATGCAGCAATTTTGTTAAGGTGACAAAATCCTAGATATAACTGTCTTTTCAGGCGAAGACACCTTGTCATTTCTCCTCTCCCCTCCCTCCTGGATAGTTTCAGACTGATTTTGATGTTGACATCCATTCATTCAGCGGGCTCTCTTGGGAAGGGTTGGGTTGGGTATTTTCGAGGCTGGAACCATTCCAGCCTCCCTTGCCTGGCATTTTAAAGCATGAACGGTTCAGCAAAATTGTTGTCCCCGGGGGCAGTCATCTCATACCTGCCATACAGAGCTACGTAGTATGAAGACAGAATCAGAGCCAAGCCAGACACAAGGCTGGAAAGCAGTGAAGAGTGTCACGTTAGAATGAGAGGATCGTAGAAGGAATGGAAACAGAAACGGAAGGCCACCATCTCTGGGTCACATCCACCGTAGCTCCCTGCAGCTGTTTACAGATGTGATGCTTACTTTATAGCTCAGTCAACATTGTGTTCCCTGTATTTTTTTTCTTTTTGTTGCTAGTCCCAAGCAATAGGGTTTCATCTTTTGGGAGGGTAAAAAAGGCATTTCACTAGATCTCACTATCGGGAAGCACTTTTATGTTTGTCTTGTATATTATAGTTTCTACTGCTTTATATTTTCATCAAGTATTTATTTCTCTGTGTGTCCATTAAGCATGAATTTATATTTGATTTTTATTTTCTTATGAATTATTTCCATCTGTTTTCCCCTTACTGCAAATGTTTTCTTTTAACTGTCTTTCCACGTATTACAGGTATTTGAATACTTTTTACAAAGATACCTTCGGGATATAAATCGAATTTAAAACATCACCTTCAGATGGCATGGTGTAGGAAAAGGGTTACATGACTTCAGCTGAAAGTGTGTTCAGAACGCATAAAGTGTGCAGAGCTTTTCTCCACTTCCCTATAAAAGTCCCTCTGTAGCTCGTTGTAACTAAAAATCTCTCTGACTACAGCAGTTTTCTGGTCCTTGCTTCATGGCTGCTCCAAGAGTATACACATTGAATTTCCAGATATGAAGGGATGTCCTGGGGTTTGGTCCCAGTAGCTGGGATAAGAGGCAGCCTGTCCCCTTGCACTAGTGATGTGATTCTGGCACCAGTCTTATTAGCTCCTATCTCAGCACAGTGATTCATATGCTTGGGCTGCTGGTCAAATTTTTAGAAGTAATTTATTAAACATTAAAAAGCAGACTAATTTTTTATAGGAGTTAGTGGAACTTTAAGATGCATCACATTTAAAAATGGGGAAGATTTCCAACTTTAAAGGCAGCAATTTCTTGTAATAAAAGTCAGACATCTCCTCTCAGTTTTTGCCTTTGCACTGTGCTTTTATGGTCACCCTCAAAGTGGCACTGACAGGCTTATAGCTGATACCTGTTGCATACAGTTGTTCAGAAATACAGTGGCTGGTACCCACCTACACAGCTCCAAAGAGTTAATGGCACATATGCTCTTCAAGTAGATCCCTCTGGGTACAAGCCACTGGCTTTTTGTTTGCTCTGGGTTGCAACCACCTCTCACAAAAAGCCCTCTAAGAATAATATGTCTCATAAGATTTCCTCTCAAGCACAGCAGTAGGAACCCACAGAGTATACAGGCACAAGCTAAATTCATAACCATATCATTCACTTGTACTGAGACTTCAGAGAATGCATAAGGTAATTAAAGCATACACTGTCCCTCAGTGAAAGTTTTATAACCCACAACATAACAGAGGTTAAATATATTTAGAATTACTTTTGTCTAATGAACGCTGATATTATTGCCTGTATAAATGTCTAATCCTTTCCCCGGATCTTGCTAAACTCTTGGTCCAAACAATATCTTGCTGCAGTGTTCTTGGCCTACTTTTCCCCAAGCTGAATCTCAGCAAGGTGTTTACTCCATACTTCTAATATCTCTATGCCCGTTTTCTCTTAATTTTATTTCTTCTTTGGTATTTTGCAACTCCTCAAGTTAGGTTCATTGGGATTTTTTTTTTTACTGCGCTGTTTAATCCCTCTCCAGAATTGTTGATGAAGATGTTAAGGAAGACCAGGTTTAGCACTGATCCCTGTGGTTTCCCCTCTAGGTGCTTCCTCCCAGTGCAATAGAAGACTGCCGTTTATCATTACCCTGTGTTTACCGCTTCTTAACTTTGTCTCAGTCTGCATGACGGAATTTCTACCCAAGCCTGTTCAAATTAATTTCTCCAATTAAGGTTTTGTGAGACATCTTAACATGCTGTTTGATTAGTTACAGACAGAAAAGAAAGAAATGGAGGTGAATGTTAACAGCGCAAGAGACAACATGTTTTATCTCAGGCAATAACCTGTTAGTGACCTCCTGCTTGCATGACTGTGTTCAGCCACAGACACCATCACTGCAATGTGGCATCCCCTCCCTTCCCCACACAGGGTTTTGTCCCTCCAGGAAAGTTTAATAAGTTGGGAACTGTAAACTCGAATTGCAGAGTATAAGTTTCTCACGGAGATGCTTTCACAGGGTCAACAGTTCAGTAGCTTCCAGTTTCCTTTTGAGCACACTGCAGATTTCAAGAGGCACACCATTGTGAGAGTTTTGGGGCAAGGGCAGCTGCTGTTCCAAATATTGGAGCTTCAGCCTGACTGTGTAGATCCAAGTCTGTAGGGATGGTTGTTAAGTTGTAGCAGAGAATACTTTCAGTTGAAACAGGTAAGTATCTCTCAGGAGTGCCACAGGTTGTGTGAGGGTAGATTTTCATAAGATTTCTCAGTGGGAAAAGGCTAACCTTTTCATTAAATGAGCATATTTCTCTATTTAGCTGCTGGAATCTTTTATCCTCTTTGGACATGGCTTTTGGTGCACTTCTGTGTTCATGCATTTTCATTTTTCATTCCCCCCGCCTTGCCTTTTCAGTTTTAGGCTTTGATGCCAGGCTTATTATGCTATAATCTTCACTACAAAAATAAGTGTTAAGTAGGTGGTGGCAGCAGTATATATACCCATTCCTTAACCTAAAGGTAAATTCAGGATTATTGTATGCCAGTTTTTGGCTGGACTTGAAATAATTGGCATCTATGAACAGAGCTGCATCAAGAACCATTTCAGCAATTGGTGTGTAAAACATATCTATCTTTGTTCAGTTTATTTACTCATTTACAGTGAGGTCATGTACTCTTTGAGAACACTGGTTATGTACAGAGAGGAATCTGATAGATGTCTCAGATTAGTGGATTAGTCTAAGGATATGAACACATTCTCATGTTTTATCTCCCTCCCCCATTTCTTTTCATTCTTTTTTTAACAACATTTGGAGTTACTCCTAATGAGATGTGCTGAGTATTCTCATCAAACCCTGCATCACATAATGTAAAGCTGGACAAACTTTTTTGTGGGCATCCTTCTTCTTGATCTTGCAATATTTTCTGTTCAAACCTTGACAGGTTTCCCACTGCAGCCCTAGGGTACTGCCCCATAGCACTGCAGCAGGAAGAGGGGTAGGATTTGGCAAATAAAATCTCTTTCCTCCTCTGCCCCTCACCCAAACTAGGGTTGCCAAGTCCATCTGTGCCCCCCAGCGGGGGACTTTGGGGGGCATTCCCAGAGGGGGTGGGGCATCCCTGACGTGATGACGTCATGTTGGGGACACCCACCAGCCCAATCTCCGCAGGCTCCCTGCACTTAAAGCTGGAAGGCTTTGCACGCCCAATCTCCGCACGGAGACTGGGTGTGCAGGGCCCTTTCCCGCTGGCTCCCTGCACTTAAAGGGAGCCCCTTTAAGTGCAGGGAGCTGGAAGGCCTCGCACACCCGATCGGACACATGGCCCGCAGCCACCCATCTCCCTCCTCTCTCTCAAGTGAGAAGGGAGAGGGGTGGCTGCAGGTGTTGGGGCTTGGGGCGGGGCTTCCCCCACCAGCCAGCTAGCTGGTGTCGGGTAGAACCCCCCAAAAAGCGGGGGACCTCTGCCCCAAACACAAAAATTGATTATTTGTAATGAAATGTTTTGTTCAGGTAAACATATTCTCTTTCAAAAGAAATTATGCAGTGCTGTAGGAGAAACAACTAACATTTGTTTAAAATGTTCAGGGTGTGCTGTATGTGCTATAAGGTGAGATCAACCATCTTCCACTGGAGAAGGAGGCTGATGAAGCAGTGCAGTTTAATAGAGACTGTCATTTTTTTATATTTAAATTTAATAATGTGATTTATTTGTCTGTGTAATATTCTTCTCATGGGAATGGTTGCAGCTCCAATGCTGGGGAAATTTAAATATCTCTGGACGAAGAAGTGGACAGCAAGATGAAAAGAATCATGATGGTTTGGCAAGATGGGCTAATAAGTTGCCTTGACAATTCTCATATTTTCATCATGCTGCCTAAGTATTAATACAGAATATCTTGTTCAGTGTGACTCATTTGTGTGGATGGCATGTGGTCTATCAATTCTCCTACTTTCTTGGGTCTCTGTATAAATGCAGCCAAGGGGGAGAGGGTTTTTTTTATCAAAGACAGACCTGTAATGACCTCAAACCTGGTTTCTGTTTGATAGACCTGAAAAGCAAAGGACAGCATTAAGATGGATGGGGGTGGGATTTAAGCACTGTTTGCAGAGGGTTTGTGGAAGGCTGGAAGCTTCTCCCACTGCCCAGTGTCCTCCTGATCTGGCATATTGATCATTCTGGAGACATTATGACCATGATTCACCCGCTTTGGCCTTTCATCCCATTGCCATTTACGTTCTCTTGCGGTAGGAGGTAGTGGATTGTCAGAAAGAAAAATACTGATCCATTTGTCACCCTGGCTCCATTCCTAGTATCTGTCAACCTGTCATGCTCTTATCAGCTGTTCAGTTTGTTTTATCCATCCATGCTCATAAACAACACCTCCTTTTAGTTGTGTAGTGCAGTAAAGGGAAGCGGCCAATGAATTACTGACAGAGCCCTGTAGCCATTCGGCAAAGTCACACTGGCCTTAGAGGTGTGCATCTGAACCTTCTCACAGTATCACACTGTGCTGTTTCCTAACTTGGCATCCTTTGCTTAGTCATCGTCACCCCAGTCTTGAGCAATTTGAAATTTTTTGCATATTTTCTGGAGGAGGAAGAAAAAAATATGCTTCATACTGTTATCTAAGCTCTCTGCGGCAACCAGAAATAACTGTTTGGTGCAGTTCACCCATTAAACTGCTCTGAATCTAGTTACAGCCATCTATAAATAATATTGATGATGGTAAAACCTGGCCAGACTGCAAAGATCTAGAGCCTCTGAATCTGGTGGAAGGCAATGGCGCAAAATGTCTGCAGTAAGTGATTTTGGTCAGTGATGAAGCTCATATAGTTTTAGGGGGTCATCAGATTGGGATGATGCCATGGAGTAGAGAGAACATCCTCTCACTGTTTTGCTGCTCTGTTGTAGCTCCTATAAATTTACTACCCTTTATTTATTTTTGTTCTGGAAAATTTTACTGATGAATAACTTGTGAGCATAAACATCCCATCTGTGTATGCAAACCTTTCTGTATTCTTAGGTGACTGGGAAGAGGCTTTGCTCCAAATGCCTCAGCCTGCTGACACAAGCAAGGTGACTGTAAGGAACAAGGCTATCTCAGTGGAAGTGTCCTCATTATGGTACTTCTCACAAAGAGAGGTTTATCAGGCTGATTCTCCTGTGGCTTTTCCAGACAAGGACTGGTATGCAGTGACTTGCCAGTGGAACACCTATTTTCTCTACATTCCTGTCTTTGCAGTCCCTTTTGATGCACTGACAAAGGAGAAGAGGTGGCAGTTTTACTCCCTTCCCCTCATGACTGAAGTACCCCGACTGGTGTGGCTGTTCATCCATGTGTTTGCTACCTCAAGAATAATTTTTCGAGGAGTCACAAGAGACAGAAACCCAGAGAAAATGTTGTTTGTTTAGAAAATTTATTTAGAAAAATTTTGTGCCACCTCTCCAGGGAATCTGCCTGAGGCAGCTTACAAAATAAAATATAACATTAAAAGTTGTTAATTAAAAACACAGCCAGAGCATAAAAACATACATTATTAAACAGCTTAAAATAAATAACAGGTCTCAGGCTGCAAGCACACTATAAAATTATAATAAAAGATCAGCAACTCAGTTAAAAGCCTGGGTAAAGGAAAACCTTTTGCCTGATACCTAAAAGAGAATAGTGTGAGCTCCAGGCAAGTCTCCAGGGAAAGACATTCTGTAGGTGAGGGCCACCAGTGAAAAAGCCCCGTCCCTGTTTGCCATCAGCCTTACAAAATGTTGGTAGGCTGTTTGATACAAGCCAACATTTATATTTGTTGTTAGGCCAATATGTTGTTATGCCAATACTGTTAGGCAGGGGTCTTTTCGCAGAAGAACAGCTGCAGGAGCTCATTAGCATATGGTATGCTAATGAGCTATTAGGCTATTAGCATATGCCACACCCCTGACATCACCGGAAGTGATGTCAGAAGGGGAAGCAAAAGGGGGAAGCATCTTCAAAAGCCTCCCCTTCCCTTCCCCAGCTGGTCTGGGTGGGGGAGCTAAGAGAGAAGGGGTTTAAAGTTTAAACTCCTTCTCACTAGAGTTGGGCCACAGAAGGAGGAAAGAGGGAAGGAAAGAGAGAGAGTAGAGAGAAGGAAAGAAGGAAGGAAAGAGAGAAAGAAAGAGAGGGAAGAGGGAGGGAAACAGGGAAAGGAGGAAAAAGAGAAGAAGAGGAAGAGAAGGTGGGAAAGAAAGAAAGAAAGAAAGAAAGAAAGAAAGAAAGAAAGAAAGAAGAGAAGAATGAGGGAAAGAGGAAAAAGAAAGAAGGAAAGGAGGGAATGAAAGAAATTCAGTGGCAATTCAGCCCCATTATACCCTATGGGCCATTGAAGTCAATGGTGAAAACATAGGGTATATTCTGGGGGCTGGAGGGGAGGGGGTTTGAGGGAGAGGCTCCAAGATCACAGGATAGCTAATGGAGCCTCTCCCCAAGATACCCACCAAATTTCAAGAACATTGGACCAGGGGGTCCAATTCTATGGGCCCCCAAACAGGTTGCCTCATTTCTCCATTGTTCTCTATAGTGGGAAAAAAGTTATTTTTTTCCCACCATAGAGAACAATGGAGAATACGGGCAACCTGTTTAGGGCCATAGAATTGGACCCCTGGTCCAATGTTCTTGAAACGGTGGGTATCTTGGGAGAGGCTCCATCAGCTATCCTGTGAGTTTCAAGCCTCTCCTCAAACCCCCTCCAGCCCCTAGAACATACCCTATGTTTTCACCATTGACTTCAATGGCCCATAGGATATAATGGAGCTGAATTGACATTCGGCTGCCTGAAAGACTCTCCGGGACGCCGGCTGGGGCGGGCTTGGCTCCTGAGCTCCCGGAGCTGCGCTCCGGTGGGCTCCCCCCCGAAAAGACCCCTGCTGTTAGGCCAATATGAGGATTAATGCTGATTTACTTTGCAGTCTTCATTTTTTAATTGTTTCCAATTGTTTGTATTTCTTAAGATGGTAAGTTTTTTTAAAAGTGTGGAACATTTGGACGTAAGCTGGGCAGAAAGGGAATATGCATTTTAAAATAATATGAAATAATTGGATCAAATCTAATAAATTTATTTTCTGTATCATTTAGATCAGGTTATTTATCTGTTTCTTTCAAGAACACCCACTACTCTGAATTTCAGCATTCCTTACCTTTGTCATATATTCAGCATCCACATTCTTATGTTGTGACATGGTCTTTTTCTGTACTTGCAAAGCCATCCCCAAGCCCCCTTAATTGAAAGTCTTATCATTCCCATCATTAGCTTTGCCTTGAGAACTTCTCTCGGACTGAGATTATATTCTGTCCCCCCAGTAATTCACTCATACATGTTGCAGCACAAACGAGTTTGCAGAAAGTCTCCAAAACTTGGCTCTACGGTAACTCTTTAGGCATACTGGCATGATGTGTGGCCAGTAATAATGTGAGGCCAAGGCTGACAAGGAGAGCGTTAGTTTCTGATTTGGGGAGATAGGAGGTCCTGGAAAGCACAGATTTTTGTAAAAAAAAAAAAAAAAAAAGGCTTGCACACTCTCTCTCAGGCATCACCGCTTCCTTTCCTTCTCCCCTCTCCCAGCTGCGACTTCTACCATTGATCCTGAAAGAGAACTGCTGATTCTGTACCAGCCTCGTCTTGAGTGCCAGCCTAATTAATGGTGCTTGGCACTTGCTTCCCCCCCTTGGCTGTGCCAGTGGGGTTGGCATGAAAAAGAGAAGGCCTTTGGAGAAACAAGTAGTAGCTCTTGTAGCAGGCTTGTGGTGGCTAACACAAACCAACAAAGTAGGATCCTCATTTGCTCCTGACCCCAGTTGAATAGGAAGGTGAATTCAATAAAGCAGGTTCTTCAGATTCGCAGCTGTTGTTGTTCAGTCGCACAGTCGAGTCCGACTCTTTGTGACCCCATGGACCACATCACGCCAGATCCTCCTGTCCTCCGTCGTCCTCCAGAGTTTGCTCAGCTTCATGTTCATTGCATTGATAACATCCCCGTCTTCTTTTACCTTCAATCTTTCCCAGCATCAGGGTCTTCTCCAGTGAATGCTTCCTTCTCATTTGGTGGCCAAAATATTTGAGCTTCAGCGTCAGTATCTGGCCTTCCAGGGAACAGTCAGGGTTGATTTCTTTTAGGATTTATTAATTTGATCTCCTTGCAGTCCAAGGGACTCTCAAGAGTCTCCTCCAGCATCATAATTCAAAAACATCTATTCTTCGGCACTCGGCCTTCCTTACAGTCCAACTCTCACAGCCATACATTACTACTGGGAACAGCTGATTAAGGGGTATATCATAGATGGTTTATGATCAGTGTAGAATGAGTGCGTAGGATTTCAGAAACAAGTTACACATTTTGTTAGACTTCTTCTCTCTTATTCCCTCTCATAAAGTGTTAGAAATTTGAGCCACCCAGTTAATTTGGTTGACATAGTTTCCCAAAGGACAAAAAGACATAAGAACATTTAGGTGTGTTGTACTGTATTAGACCGAGGGTTCATCTGGTTTTGGGGTACATGCTGCCTGGACCCATTATCTTGTTAATTAGGCTTAGAAATTCATTTCTTGTCATCTCTGTTTCCTAGTTCTTTGTCAGTACAATCAGTCAACACAAAAGCGGCATCCCTAGTCCATTTTCTATGGAATTTCAGCAGGAAAAAGAACAACTTGAAGATGACAGATGACATGGCAAGCACCCCAGAGTCCATCACAAACCCAGCACCCACCAATCAGATGCCCCTGTGTATGGCACACAAAGTGGCAGCCAATTACCATCAGCTGATCTGGCCACTGCCCCTCAGCACCACTCCCTCCCCCCTCCACAGAGAGCCAGTGAACAGGGAGGAAAGTGTCAACAACAGTGCAACTCCAACAGTGCTATGTTGCCCAAGAGGCTGCTGCCAGCCCATGGGGAAGGACACCTGTGCAATGGACAGGGCACCAATCCCTCCCTACATACAAATATTCCTGCTCTGAGGCACACATTCACTTCCCCTGAAAAAGTAAAGATAAAAGAAAATGAAAAATGACAGACTCCTGAACCCATAGCCCCCCACTAGGGTAAGAGTAGGTTCAAAGGAGGCATGCCATCAGGCAGTAGGTACTCCACTGCAGCCCTGATGTCACCATTAGCTAGGCAGAGGCCAGTGCACAGACAGGTGTGGCTCAGTGGAAAGGCACTGGGATAGTGTGGCCGCAGCTCCTGGTTCAATCCCCACATGGGGAAATGCCAGTGGCAGGCCAAAAACCTTGGAGCCAGGGGGATGTGGTCCATCTGATGGGCTACTGTGGAGATGCATCATTTTAGCAAGGATGCCACTAAAAAATCACTCTGTTCCGTACCAATGACAGTGGTTCCTTTGCATCCATCTGGTGGTCTCTGCATCGCCAAGCTGCATGGCTTGTCAGATGTTAGCAATGCTGTGGGACAGTGTGGTATCCAGAGACCCCCACCCCCTATGCCCAAGCAGCCACAAACACCCTTAGACCACCCACCAGCCTATTCCCCATGCAAGCTACAGGCAGCAACCAGCAGAAAGTGTGAGGGGAAGGGAGTGGGGACCACTCTGTGGAGGTTAGCCTTCAAGGTGCCACTTGATCTCGGCTGTTTTGCAGCTGAAAAAAAACAGAAGTCCAGTGGCATCAGAAAAACCAACAATGAATGAAATTTAAAGGAGCAAAACTCTAGCAAATCAGGAATAAATTGGTCATATGACTAGGAAAAGAATTTTGAACAGAATGTTTCTAATACATATTTCTTTAAATATATGAAAGACAGGAAGGGGGAGTGACTGTAACTTAGCTACAAGAAGGATACAAGGGATTGCTAAAAGGAGGATATGGATCTTGTACAGAAGTTAAGTGAGAGGGTTCCCTGGTCTGGGTGGGGATCCCCCAATTTTCGGGGCTTCTGCCTGCCACCGGCCAGTTGGTTTCCAGGGGAAGCTCTGTCCCTAAAGAGCAAAGTTGTGCAGCGACGTCTCCAATATGATATCACACAGAAGTGACATCATCACATTGGCAACATCAAGTGGTGATGCTCTGCTTTTTGGGCAAAACTCTATGGTTTGAGCCGAATATTAACCATAGAGTTTGCCCAAAAAGCAGAGCATCGCTGTGTGACATCACTGACACAATAGTGTCACTTCTGCGTGACCTCATTGTATCAGGGACATCACCACCCACTCCTGGACTGCTCACCAAATCCCCCCGCCAGCGTGTCAATTGTGCCTGGCAACCCTATTAAGTGATTAATTTGAATTAGTCTTCACTGAAGAAAAGGTTAGGTGAATACCCATGCACAAACCAATTGTGGGGGGGGGGTATTGGTCCAGTGTATCTCTGAGATGTGCTGGCTGAGCAAACTAGTAGCACTGTGTCTGGTCGGACACCAGCATGACAGTGTCATGGAGCAACACCAGTACAAGCGATTCTACCAGTGGGGAAATGGGTAGACCCAAGGGCATGGCAGGAGTTAGTTGGCTCCTTAAGCCACCCCCTTGTTTGAGTCTCAGTGAGAAAGGCAGACTATAAATAACATAATTTTTAAAAAATCTTCAAAACCATTACTGTACCTCTGCCGAAATACCCTAAATATCAACAAAGCAAACCGTCAAACTGAATCTAACTTTGAAGGTGCCAGTCTACTGTTTAAAAATGGATCCTTTTCTCCTTCAAAGTGGATAGTAAGAACTGGCTATTGCTATCTGTATCCACTTGGCCTTCATCCCTGAAATAGTCTGTCAGGCTGAATATATGCCTGTTCCTATTCCTTCTAATGGAATGAAATTACATCTTGATAGTCCTACTCTCCTCTTGATAGTCCTACTCTCCTCTTGATAGTCCTACTCTCCTCTTGATAGTCCTACTCTCACAGAGTCCAAGTTGAGGAGGGGGCAGGAAGAGGTGCTCTGCTGTTGCCTGGGGGTACCAAAGCATCCAAGCCAAGCTGTAAACCCATTATCATATTTATGTCATTTCGGGGGGGGGATCAGAATTCTGGAGAATGGATGGGTACAGGTTCCTGCTAGATTTAGACCCTGCCTCTTCACATGTAATACTTGTTTGGAGAAATGTCTAGAAGTCTTCATAACATGAAGAGAAAATGCCTTGTTTTTTTGTCTCCTGTGAACACATAATTTATATGTTGTTTGGTTGTATGCTTGAATGTACATTTGCAGATCTTCTTCAAATGCCAGCCGCCACAAATATGTTTCAAGTTAGTCTGCGTATGCATAGGCAAAAACATCAGTTCACAGTCCTTCCTTAATAGGGCTTCCCAACTCTCACAAAACTGAGGGGGGGGCGGGGAGAGACAAGCAGAGGCAGGGTGAGTTGGTGGGAGGGAAAGAACAGGTGGAAGCTACTGCTCCTCCAAAGCCTTGGCTTGCACTGTTGTCTCTCCCCTTACATGTTCAGACTTATGGTATTCTGTGGTAGAATTTATATAGCTTGGCATTTCCACAGGAGTTATTCATGATGGTGTGCCTTGGCTGATACTGTTGGGCTTGTTTATGTACATTTTCCTGAGAGCGGTGCTGTGTTCAGTGAAGTAATAAGACAAGGTTTTCTGATATGGCTTCTGCTATGTTTTTGTCTGTTCTTAGTGACAGAAAGACGCTTTCTAGGAAAGCATGGAGCACACCTTGTGAAGACAGAGCTCCCTCCTTAATTTAATTCAGCTCTCAGTGAGAAGGAAACTAAAGTTCAATTATGCTAAGAACTGGTGAAACTGAAATCACTGGGCTTAGATTGGAGTAGCTCTGCATAAGATTGCATTGTTGCTGTGATCGATATTTTTGTTTTCACTTCTGTTTGACACAGTGCTTATAATGAATTGCCTGAATAACAAACAGTTCAGGTCTCTTGATTTCTCTTGGAGCAAAAACAAATGCTAAGTGTTCATTTAAATACAATTTTCCACTTTTCTTTGAGTGTTTTGTCATTTAGTGGACCCTCTGCCTCCTTATTCCTACTTCTGATATATTATAAGCTGCTCTTCAGATGCTTTCCTGGCCTATATTGTTGTAGATTTACCCTTGGATTAAGTAATCTACCTCAAATTTACATTCTGAATGGGCAGGATTTTCTTGAGGAGTCAAAATAAAGTTTAATTCCATGAAGCTAATTACATTGTATTACAGAACTCACCAGCAGCATGATCACGTAAAATAAATCAGACCGGTCTTTAGATTATACTAGAATATTCTCAAGTGACAAAATAAATCTAAATATGGGGTTGCCAACTCTGGCCTGGGAAATTCTAGGAGATTTGGGGGGCAGTGCCTGTAGACAGGGAAATTTGGAGAAGAATTTCACCTAGAACCTATAGTATAGCATAGAGTTAGCCCTCTGAAGTTGCCATCTTCCGTAGGGGAACTGGTTTCTGTAGCCCGGAGATCAGCTGTAATCTGGGAGTGCTCCAAGCCCCTCCTGGAGGTTGCCTGTCACCCTTGCACGATATGAAAAGTGTAAGTATTGTAAGTGATACTTATGTATTTAGTGATACATTAAATACTGGTTCAAGATTCATAGAATGCACCATTGGTGAAAAAACAATAGTGGAAATAGTCAGTATTATAACTTTTTAAAGGAAATTGAACTTTTTTGGGGTGATAATTCTGTACCTTTCCACTATCTCAACTAAAAGTGGCCTAAGTTTGCATTTGGGCAGGGAAACTCCTGGAGAAGGGAGGAAGGTAGGAAGTCTTTACATAGAGTAGGAAATATGATTATGCTATGAAATACAGAACATGAGGGGCTGTGTTTATTTTGCACAGGAATATTTTGCTTGTATTAGAATTCTGTACCAAACAAGATCTGCACTAAGATTCTGTGCTAACTAAAGTTGAAATCCATGATTTGTTTAAATAAGACAAAACAAGCATGTACAGTTCTTTTTTTATTTTGCTTCTATTATCATAAAGAGGACCAAAGAGTCACATTGGGCATTAAAGCCTACATTACTGGAATCTCCAGTTAACCTATTTTCATCACAGCCTTAAGTGTTTTAACCAGCACTATTCACACACTTGGCAGGTTTGAGGACTGGTAACTTGCTGTAAAAAACAAATGAAAAGTGGACTTCTATACACACTTACATTGTGCATATGTAAGATTACAGAATATACTAAATTCTGGGAATTGTGGTGATTTATGCTGAAACCAATATCAGTAAAATAAAATTCAGTCTTTCTTGCAGGGGGGGATGGGATTAAGTTTCTGTTGCTTGTCAAAAGTACTGTAACGGTGTCTGCTGATAACATATATAAGCAAAAACCCAAATGCTGACTTCAGTAATATTAGGAACTGTAAAAAGGCAGCTGATTATTCCCCCCAGTACCCTTAGTTTCCCTTCTTTTCAGACTTATTTCTTCACTTCCCATATGTTTTAATGAGTTTAAGCCACTGTTGCATCATTCTTGACCAAAGTCAGCCTTCCAAAATTTGGAGGGAAAAAATGAAATTGTTAATCTGTTCTAACTGTAAAAAAGTACATTTTGTTGACATTTTAATGTACATTTTTATAACTTCATCTGCAGAATGTTGGGTACTGTGTGTGCTTGGCAAATGAGATCTGAATTCCCTGTCCTTGAAGATGAAGGCAGCTCGTGTTTTGCCAAACAAACAATAGAGAAGGGCTGGTTTAATTGGTTTGATTTGATTTATTTGGGGGCTGCAGAGGCTCCCAACCCCTCTTTATGCTTGGAAGGTTTGTTAGACCCAGGTCAGTGAGAGATGATTAACTTTTCCTAATGAATTTTCTTAATTGGCATTTTTTTTAATTCCAAAAGCCAGAAAGAAAGAGGTGCCAATTTTCATCTCATTCGGTTAGAAACTGCAGCCAGGGCAAAGAAATCAGGAGGAAGAAACAGCTTGGTAGGAAAGAATGAAATGATCAAGATTCCATTGTCTAGAATACATACTTTATGGCAGGGAAATGCATAGGAAGGTTAGTAGAATGAACAATTCTGATACACTGCCCAAAGCAGACACTCACATTACAATAGCACCTGATGGCCCTATTGTGCAAAACTCTTTGCATATCCATATGGACAGTCTTTATTTCAAAGGACCCTATGGTTTTAGACAAGGAGGGGGAAGTAATCCAAGTGTTGAACAGAGATTTAGACAAATTAAGAATTGGTGGAGGGATATAGTTTTGTTAGTGGATACTTTCATTAAAATTTAATCATTGATCTTCAGCTTTTCATATCACACAAGTTTTTTAATAATAATATTTATATCTACCTCATACTACTTCTTAATTTATTAGTTCTAAACAGATTACTAAAACATAGGAAAAGCTAGATCCCATATGAACGGCTGCAAATGCATAAAATTTCACAGCTAGAACAGTGTTAGATCTGCTATTATCTTCCAGTAAAATAGATAATGTCTCCATATTATCTATATTTTGGAGCAAAGGAAGAATTAAGAGGTTTCTAGGCTCAGAAAAGTAATTATATTCAAAGGTCACATGGTACATGGTGTCTACACTCCCTGCACCACTGTCGCATGCTCTATTGGAGTATGGTATCTTAAAGTAATAATGTTTATATAGTGCATTCAATGTTCAAAGCGCTTCATGTACATTTTATCACATTAGCTCTGTAAAGTAAGCCAGTATTAGTCTCTTACTACAGATGGGGGCAGGGCTGAGAGAGAATAGCTTGTCTAAGATGCATGAGTTTGTGTCTGAAATGAGATTTGAGTGAGCAGCCTCTCAGATCACAAGCACTGGCTGATGGTTAAGATGCCAGCCAACAGAAGCCTCTGATGTCTTGTGATATTTGGGTTTCCTCTTAAAAGTCTCAGATTCTGAAATACAAAATCTTAGTTTTTTGGTTTTTTACTGTAAGCTGAGCATGTGACTTAGTATTTTTATTTACTTCACTTATACCTCACTTGGGCTGCCAAGCCCCCGCTGGGGAGGGCAGAATCCCCCATCCCTGGCTCCTGTTTCATGCCATCACTGCAGTCGCTGGCAGGAGAAAAATAATCTAAAAAAACCCAAAAACCAAACCATTGGTGATGGTATAGCTTCACTTCCAGGAAAAATCTAGAAGATCACCAATTACAGGTAAGCAACCTGCCTTTCTCTCTAGGAATTGCTAGAAACTCTACAGTTTTACCATATAGTTTCCAGCAATTCCTAGAAAGGGGTGATGTCATTTCCAGGTTTTCATCAGAAGTGTGGATGTGCTGTCCCTGCTGCCACTGCCCTGGTCTCCTGCTGGTTGCCAGGCAACTCTATACCCCACTTTTCTCCCTAAAGTGACTTATATTGTTTTCCTCCATTTTATTCACAAAACAACTCTGTGTGGCAGGCTAGGCTGAGAATATAAGACAGGTAGGGATGCCAGCCTCCAGGTGGGACCTGGGGATCCCCTGGAATTATAGCTCATTTCCAAACTACAGAAATCAGTTTTTCTGGAGAAAACGGATGCTTTGGAGGATAGACTGCATGGCATTGTACCCCACTGAGATCCCTATCCTCCCCAGAGAACTCCCCCAGATTATCAGGAGTTCCCCAACCTGGAGCTGGCAACCCTACCCCCATCCCCTGCTGGTGGCTGGGGGGAGTACCTTGCACAGCCCCATGGCCGTGCAGTGAGCTTCCATGGCAGAGTGAGGATTCAGTCCTGGGCCTCCTAAATACTAGTCCTGCAAACTAAACCACCTGACTCTCATTTTGGCTATGGGTATATCGAAAATCCAGAAATCTGAAGGAATTTATAGTACGACAGTCAAACCACTCATTGCAAAGGTGGTATGTGGGATTCCTAACCCTGATATCCCCTCATAATGCTATTGTGAGTGTGTTAACTCTTCTTCTAACTTCCCCTAGAAATGCCACCTTTGAGACCATTTTCATTGTTGTCCCCATCTTATTGGATTCCAAAAATGAATGTGAAACCGTAATGGGGGGTGGCCTAGATAAAAGGTAAAGGTTTCCCTTGCTTGAAAGCCAGTCAAATTCGTCCCTAGGATGCGGTGCTCATCTCCATTTCCAAGCCAAAGAGCCAGTGCTGTCCGAAGACATCTCCGTGGTCATGTGGCCAAGGCACACGGAATGCTGTTACGTTCCCACCAAAGCAGTACCTATTTATCTACTTGCAATTTCTTGCTTTTGAACTGCTAGGCTGGCAGGAGCTGGGACCAGAGATGGGCGCTCACTCCATCATGCAGCACTAGGGTCTCAATCTGCTGAACTACTCGATCTGCTGAACTACTGACAGTTCAGCGTCTTAACCACTGAGACACCACCTAGATAGGACATGTATAATAGGAGAATTGGAAGTACTCCTTCTTCCTTGCTGGTTCTGCCCTGTAAATAATCTGTATACCAGCCTCCCCCTCATCTTAACAGAGGTGCAATCAGGAGCTTGTGTTTGCTTAAATAACTGCTTAGTTTGACCCTTGAAGCTAGCAGCCTTGCACAAGTAATCTGTCTGTCTTACACACAATTATCATATTCTTAAGCCACATTTAGCCTTTATTAGGTGGAATGACAGGGTAGAAATTTCTAAAACTCAAAATTAAATAAAGCTGTATTCTCAGCTAGCTTTGTTGGTATCCATTTATATGTTCACAGTAGTGAATATCAGGGTAGTTTAGAGAAGAAAGTTCTGCGGCACAGATCTGGTATCTTGCCAATGCAGTGCAGATACCACTCAATCAGAAGGTGACAGCTAGTGCAACGGAGGCTGACAAGACTGAACAGGTGTGGGGACATAGTTTATTATGACTGAAGGCACACTGGCTCCCACTGTTCTGAAAAATGGTGATGTGTATGTGGAGGCAGTGCTTAGATTTCGAAGGGACTAGCTTGAAAAGCATTGTCCTAGCAAGCTGCATGGAACTTGGTGATTAGTGCCTGCATTTGCCATCAGTAAACTGGAGAAGGGAAAGCAGGGCAGGAGGGAGGGGGAGTTGACTGCCACTGCTGGGACATTGCTGACATTTGTCAGGTGCTTTGACAAAGAAAACTCTGCACAGGTGTCCTGGATTCAAAGCATTCCTCAGCCAGCCTTGCTTTCATTAAGAAAAGTGTCTATTTGCCAGCATATCTCAGTTCTTTGGCAGCCAAAAGAACATGAGAAAAACAAATTGTTTTTAATTAAAGAAGGCAGGAGCTTTCTGCTGGTACTGGTGATGCTTTTGTGCTTTGTCACTCACATTGTCTCGAGAGGAAGACAGGGAAGGTTTGGTGGGTGGAGGTCTGCACAGGGAACTTGCATAATTTGTAGAAGATCTTGAGTTTGGAAGATGGATCAATCCTCAAAGTTATTTAATTGGACTGGCAAGTTCTAATTAATTAATTGAACTATGGTTGGCCAGTTCCCTTCAAAAGGAAAAGAAGAGTATCATGCTGCTACTGACAGTACACAAAGCTAGGACTGATTTCTGTTAAAGCAGCATGGAAACTTTTAAGGTAAAATTAGAAACTACTATCAGGAAACTTTTGCAAGATGATTTTCATCAATGGGTAGTCTCACACTAGCATCCTTGTCCAAATGGAGTGTCCAGATAGTGTTTTAAAAAGTCATAATGGGTAGTTGAAATTTGGGGTAAAAAAATGCAAAACATGCTGGAATTTCATAGTTGGAAGAAATCTGATTTTCTTTATATCAGTCTTTGCTTCATAAAAGAGAAAGCTTCACAGTGTCATCATGGAAATTTGAAATCTTCCATTTAAGAGGACGGGCTATGAGGTTTTTGCAAATGCATATCAAGTGCAAATGTGGCAGGTACAGAATTCAGCACTCCAAGAATCTCAGTTTCTATTTTCATAAGGCTTGTTCCTAGTCCTTAAGGCTACAAAAGTACTCATAATCATGAAATTATGTGTGAAATGTGTGTTGAAACCTTAAAAGCTATAGTAGAAACTGAGCTAGAATCCCAATTAGGAATGGACATGAACCAACACATGAGCTGAAATTAGACATGAACTTGGGCTGGTTTGGAGCCCCTGAATCAATGTTTGGGTGAGGTGCCTTCCCTGAGAACATTTCCCGGACTATCATCTGGTTTGACAGTTTGGGGCCATTTAAGCCTAACAGCTGAGTGGTGAGGATCTGCAGCTGAGCTGTAAGGTTTAAATGGCTGTGAGCCATTTCACCAATCGGTTTCACTTCCCCCCGCTTGAAAGTGCGGGAAGTTATTGTTTAACAGACTCAAGATTGGAATGGGGCTAGAGACCATGGAGTTCACCATTGTCCTAAGACAGGATTGAACACACATCCACAAATTGTAACTCTTGGATCTTGGAAGAGGTGTCTGAAGGGGTCTGATCTCCAGATCCAATTCTGCCCTTTTTTTAAAACAGTTTTTTTTTAAAAAAATAAATAAGAGTATATAAATCATAACTATTCAACTTACAACAAGATAACATTAAAAATTCAAAATGAAAATTTACATATTCTGAAGTATCAACAATACAACTATCGAAAAAATAAGGTTAACAACAACACAATACAAGAAATCAAACATTTAAAATATCATATTCTTAAATAAAGTAGGAAGTCAATGTAAAACACTATCAAATGCAAATTCTAAAACCAGAAACCAGACCAATTTTAAATCTGATGAATAAGGACCAGAATCACCCTGTGCCAGTTGAGATGGCAATTTATTCATCAAGCAGAAATCAAACACTTTATCAAACGAACTGGTGATTGTGGGTGGGTCTGAACATTTCCAAAACTTAGCTATTACCATTTTTCCTGCAGCACATAGTTTCACTATTAATTCCTTTTAGGTTCCAAGCTGAAGGAAAACAAATGTGAAAGGAAGCCACTGGCTTCTCTTCAGCCTGACTTCAATGAGTGAGAATTCTCACCCGTGTGCCTCAAATGTTTACTGGTAGCATGCCTACTGCATGTATGTCCAGACCTTGGTCTGGAGAGAATTTGGCAAAGATTTTTTCCTGCATGCCTCAAAGATTCCCTGTTGTCTATACCTTGTGAGATCCCTTCTGCCTCTGTATGAACTAGGGTTATCAAGTCTTCTGCTGTGGAGGCTGGTGTCCATGAGACATAATCAGATTTGTGAATCAAATACAGAGCTATGGCAGGAGACCTCCCTCTGGCAATCCTCTCTTCATGCTATCCCTCCTTTGGGTGGCAGGAGGGTAAAATTGCCATCATTGCACATGATATGACATCACTTCTAGGGAAAACCCATAAGTGATAACACATCACTCTAAAAATCAGAGGAAACTCAGATGCTTAAAGCAACATGACATTACTTCCAGCTTTCCTTGAAAGTGATGTCATGTTGTGCGTGATGTCAGCATGCTCCTTATGCCCCATCCCTCATCTCTCTCCAGGTAATATAAACTTTTCTACCATAGTATAAACTTTTGTACCTGTTAAAATCCTCTGGTAGTGAATTTCTCAGGTTGTGTAGGGGTCAGCCACAACTATTTTAAATCAGGGATAAATTGTGAATTCCTTCCTTACTGTGAACTCAATTCTGTTCACAGTAGGTAGGAAGAAGAGGCTTACGTCTTCGCTCCCCACATTTTCTTCCTGGATGAAATGGCCCTGGGGGTGCTCTTTGCCCCATTGAGGAAATGGTTTCCAGTGAACAACTCATGGTAGACCTGGACTTTGTAATGTGTAGTTAGGCCTTGTATAGTCCTCCCCCCCCCCCCTGTCCTACCCCAGGCCCTATGGAGTGGGCTCCATGAAATTGACTCTCTCACTGTTAGTTTTTTCCCCTAGGGCTTGTAAGGCTATTTTATTTTGGCATGCATTTTGTGGCTAGTCTGTTATGGAGACCCTGACCTGGATGGCCTAGGCTAGCCCAGTCTTGTCAGACCTCAGACACTAAGCAGGTCGGCTCTGGTTAGTATTCGGACAGGAGAACACCCCCCACCCCAAGGAAGTCCAGGGTTGCAATGGAAAGGCAAGCAATGGCAAACTGCCTCTGATTGTCTCTTGCCTGAAACCCTTATAGGGTTGCCATAATTTGGCTGCAACTAGATGACACTTTATGCAGCTGCCATGTTGCAGAGAAGCTGAATTTTTAAAAAATCAAGATTGTGTTAGGATTTATGGTGTTCATTTGTATTGGCTTGATTGACTGTTACTTTGTAAACTGCCTTGAGGTTCTTTTCAGAAAGATGGGATACAGCTTTCTTTAAAAAGATTATTAAAACATATAAATATATATATTTAAAAGTAAATATTATATACTGTGCTTAGGGTTGCCAGCTCCAGGTTGGGAAATACCTGGAGTTTTGGGGGGTAGAGCCCTGAGGAGGATGGGGGTTGGGGAGGGGAAGGACTCCAGTGAGGCATAATTCCATGCAGTCCACCTTCTCAAGCGGCCATTTTCTCCAGGGGAACTGATCTCTGTTGGCTGGAGATCAGTTGTAATCCCAGGAGATCTCCAGCCACCACCTGGAGGTTGGCAATCCTAACTGTGCTTTCCCCCACTTTGGAACAGCACATTTGCAATTAGTCTTGCCAGCCTTCAGGTAGGGCCTGGAGATTTCACAGAATTACGGCTGATGTCTCGACTACAGACATCACTTTCCCTGGTAAAAATAGTTGTTTTGGAGGGTAACTTTACAGCCCACTGAAGTCTTTCCCCTCCCCAAATGCCACCTTCTCCAGTTTCCATCCCCAAAGTTCCAAGAATTTCCCAACCTGGAGTTGGTAACCCTATCAGCAATGCAGGATCCCCCATTTTACGAAAGGATTTCAATATTGGATGAGGAGGGCCAAAAGGGATTACTTTGTTTGATAAGCTAGGATACATTATTTTGGAGCTGGCTTTTAGAAAAGAGGATAGCTGCTTCACTTAGAAAAAGGAAAGTCCTGAATGTTGTTTAATTAGATAATTAATGGATGCAGTTGGAAGACATCAGGGTTTATTCTGTCATGTGAATTCTGAAGAGTAGCAATTAAGCAGAAAGAATAAACATAGACCAATTAAGGAAAGGAAGAATTAATTCTGATAAATAATACTAGATCAAGAGAATTGTACAGTAAATAAAGTGGAAATATGGGCAGTGAGCAAGAGCAAGCATATGTTGTTAATTAGATAATCACATGAACTTGGAAAGAACTAACTAATGAAAAGGAAATCAGGTGTGATATTTTAAAAAAAGTTAACCCTGCACGTGGTGAATGTTATGTTGTAATGAGCAAAGAGATTCAAGTCACTATGGAAATTAGAAAATATGAAATAGATGTGTGAAGAGGAGACTGGAGAACACCCCTGGCCTTCATCTAAGGGAAGACCCATTGCCCTGTCACCCTCTTCTCCTCACTTTCCTTTTACTAGTTGTCTTCACTCTTTTGCAAATGTATCATTGTTGCATTCTATTCTGCTTTGTTCCATTATTTAATCTATATTGTATTATATACATCCTTCCTTGTGTATGTTCATTGTATTTTTCATGTGTACTGTTTGTAACTGCTAAATTGTGTATCGCTCAAAGCATCTGTGTACATAAAAGAATTCATTATGTGCTCGTTTAGTGATTTGGTTTCATGATTTTATTGTACATTTATGTTGTTAAAGCTTTTATATTGGAATCTAATTGGAACCTGTGGATTAGGAAGAGCAAATTGGCACACTAATCAAGAAATCAACAATAATATGTGTTAAATGTAGAGTGAAATTGCAGGATACTTAAGACCTGCCATTTGACTTCTTCTTGTCAAGGATCAAAGCTTTGCATTTCAGAACTTCACATTTCAGTTTCCAATCTGAAGAAGAAAGGCACAGTTTAGAAGCAGGGTAAGAGAAAAGAGCAAAACAGCCCAAAGGTTCTCAAAGCCCTAACATCTGTTATTAGTTCGCTAAGGCTGTTTATGCGAGCTTAGCCTGGAGTAACTCTGAATAGGATTGCCCTATAAATGTGTTGTCACCAGTGCGTGCATACATGAAATCAGTGGTTTGTATCAGCAATATTTTCTGTAGGTGGAAGGAATTTCTGTCCATAGAGGGTGAATTGCTCACCTCTGCCTTTCCACTGCAGCCCAAACTGACTCCTCCAAAGTTGCTGCAGAGGAGCAGGAACAGCATAAGGGGGTAGGGATGCCAGCTCCAGCTTGGGAAATTCCTGGAGATTTCAGGGCAGTGTCTGGAGCAGGAGGAGATTGGGGAGGGCAGGGAACTAGGCAGAGATGCAGTGCCACTCTGTTCTCTGAAGCTGCCACTTCCTCCAAGGGAACTTTTCTCTGTAGTCTGGAAACAGGGTTGTCTACTCCAGGTTGGAAAATGCCTGGAGTTTTGGGGGTGGAGCCTGGGGAGTGTGGGGTTAGGGGAGGAGAGGAGAGGAGAGGGACCTCAGAAGGGTACAATGCCATAGATTTTATCCTCCAAAGCAGCCATTTTCTCCAGGGGAATTGATCTCTGTAATCTGGGGATCAGCTGTAATTCTGGGAAGTCTCCAGGCCACACCTTGAGGTTGGCAGCCCTCTGAGGGAGGGGTTAGAGGTCTGTCACAGTAAGGGGAATCAGACTACTCTTCCATGTAGAGAATTTCTCCAGGGATCCAACCAAATGTTAAATTATCACAAAACCCCTGACCCCAATAGTGATGTCACTTTTGAGTATGGCCACTTTGGCACATGGATTACTGCACCTGTTTGGGTATTCTGTAGACTAAACTTTATATCTAAAGATGCCCTTCCACATGTCCACAGGAGGATTGTTTATTTATGCTAGAAGGATAAATGAGAGAAGTTATAGTAAATCCATTGTTCTTTCAATTGGGTACTATGTTTTGCACAAGCAAGAGCATAAGAACAGCTGTAGAGCCTATCTATACCACTGCATGGACTTGTACTACATCTGTATTTGCAAAACAGTGTTAGAATCTGTTGTTATTCTGCTTGTGGTTCTTTGGATCCTGTCTATCATAATCAATATAGACGGACATATTTATAACCATTTCATTGAAGTCAAATTAGAGTAAGGATTTTAGTGTTTACTTTCATTCACTGATTTTAGTCCAAAAAATCCTAATGTAACCTGAAAATCTTACTTTCATTTTTTTGACAGTTCAGGTTTACCATGTTTGCACAGATGCATACATCAGATAGCATTTAGTTTTATTTTTAAAATGGTTAATTTAAGATGGTATGAGTGTACTGAGCTTCAAGTGTACTGACAAGGATTGCCAGGCATGCACCTGGCAATCCTGGGAGCTTTTGGGGACAGGCATGGGGAGAGGGAGCATCATGCAACACAGTGATGTCACCTAAAGTGTCATTACTGAATTATTGGCACTCTAGGAATTCACCTGATCTCTACAATAAGGACCATAGAGATTGTGGGAATTCCGAGACCATCATGGCACTTGGAAGTGATGTCATCACATCCACAGTGTCATTCTCATTTTCTCCCACTCCAAGAGCAGGGGAAAACTGGTGGCGGCGGGAGATTGCTCAGTACTGCAGGCAACCTGGCAAGCCTAGCTCTGACCAAAGACTAGTTGGGACCCTTCTACGTTACCCTGTTCAACTCTCCGGTTTCTTGCTGGTAAAGAGGAGTCAGCCATTACGTCAAATCCTACTGTCGTAGAATAGCAGCCTTAGGATTTGAAGGGCCCAATGCAAGGACGAGGGAAACTTCTAGACAGAACCTGGATTGCTGGAGGCCCATGCCTGTATTCCTGTTAGCAAGAAAAGGGGTAGCAGGTGGGATTGCCTAAGGCTCTCTGCTGACCTGTGACAATCTACTCCCTGATTAGTAGCTATGGGAATAGAAAGCATGCATTTATGGGTGGTGCTGCTCAAGGCCATTTAAGTCCCATGTTGAGAGACATATACAAAAGTTATTAATTGGAGCCAAAATTATGCAGGTTTGCACTTAGATCATTAACTGTTCAGAAGAATCACTGGACAGGATATAAGACAATGGCCAAGGCTCAGAAACCCTGCTGTATAAGCAGAAAGTGCTTCTGCTTGCTTTGGGGTGGGGCGTTGCCAATTGTCCAACCCCCTTCTCCCAATCTGCACAGGGGCCTCAACAGCATCTTTTCAAGTACATGTGGCTGCTGATGGAAGGAAATTGCATTTTGCCCTGCACTAGAATGTAGTCCCATTGTATTCTCAGTCACTTGGTTCAGTAAATCCTGCTGTGTAAACTGTCAGCAAAGTATATCTGCTACATCTCCCTAAGGTCATCTATTTGTCGTGGACATGTTATTTGGGTATTCTCTCCCTAGCTCTAAATTGTATATCTGTCAGTTCATGAATGATTGTAGTCTGTAGCTGTAGGAATTATAATGTCAAATCTAGTACATTGCCGAGCACTTAGAAAGCAGGGTCTTTTTGCTTTATTCTGCAAACTGAATTCACTTTTGGAATGTGGGTTTTAGTGTAGGGTCCCCAAGAAGTCTTCCATTGAAACAGTTGCTAGTCCCTGACCTGCTTTATTTCAGCAAGGTTGCTGTGTTGTGTATCTTCAGATCGTGCCTTAGAACAGTTCTAGAAATTTTTCTTAGCTTTTCCAATAGATCTCAGCCCGGCACACATGCACACACACAATCAGAAAGGAAAAGGGAAACACTTTCTGTTTGCTGAGATTGTTTATTTGCTTAGATTACTCCAATTTTTTCAGGTCAACAGAGTTTCTTCCATGCCCTATATTTCAGTTTTTCTCAGAGCAGGAGTGCACAGCTCCAAGGGCCGGTTGTATGCCAGTCAAGGGAGCTGTGGTGCATTGTTATGTTCTGTTGATAATGAATAGACCTAAAAAGCCAAGCAAGCTGCAAGCTCACTGACATGTAAAGGTGTGTGTACTGCTGTGAGTCCAGTTTCCCCTGACCACAGTGCGAGAAGAGGAACTGGTTAGGAGTTAGACTCAGAAGTGATAAAGCATAGAGGAGGGCTATAAGCAGTTTTCGTGGGTGGAAGTCCTAGCTGATTTAAATGAAGGGAAGCACAATTTCATTTGAGAGAAACTGCTAGACCTAGAAATTTAGGCATAATCCAGTTAAATCCTTGAATAAGAAGAGAGATGTTTCAAATACTGACAGTATATGAACACCATGAGAATACCAGGCCTGGGGGTGGGGGTGCAGATTACAGATAATGCATTTTATGAAATGTAATAATGGTTTCATCAGCCAACATTCTAGGAATGGATATTGGGGGGAAATTATTTCATGTGTTCATGATGACTTGGCTGATTTCCCTCATCACTAGAAAGAAAAATACAAGCAATATGAAATGGGGTTCACAAATCTCAGTTTCTGTAGAAGGCCCACTGTAGCAGAAGAACTTTGGAAGGATACAAGTATTGCTTACTTTGTTTCACTTGCTTCTTTTGCTCGATATTCAGACAGAGGTAGCTGAGAAATGGTTCATTGTACTTGATTTCACCAATGCAGTCTGTGGGTCTTAGCAAATGTGTCTACAATTATTTTAACAGGATTCCATGCACTTTGTGCTGACACAGTAGCCCCTTTCAGATGCTCAGTGAATGTGTGGGCAGGGTCTGACCTCCACATGTTCATCTCAAGGTCTGAAGACAGCCCAGTATGTGATTGAGGAACTGTGTTTTGCAGGATTCCTGACTGCATGAAGAGAGCCTGTGTGTGTACACCTTATATCTTTAGATGTATACTTGAAGGTTGGGAACACAAGTGATGGACATGGTCCCAATACCTTCCCCACACATTCACTGACACTATGAAAAGAACTAGTGATATTACATAATGCAATAATGCTTACTATGTTATCCACAAAGCAGGCAAAGATATTAGCTGAAATTGCTTTGGAGCTCTGTAAATGCAACATTTCATATGGGTGTGTGCGTGCCCAAAATAGAACTTGGTGGATTGCGCACTGCTCACTCTTTTCCTTAAAGATACACTTGAGAATCAGTTTTGCAGAAGTTCTAACTGTACAAGCAGCATGAAGATGAGCCATTGTGGTAATTGCCTAAGTCCATTGTAGAACGCAAGGTAAAGAATTCTGATCAAGTATCCAGAAGGCTCCTGAGAGAATTACAGTGCAGTCTTAAGCAAAGTTATATCCTTTTCAGTTCACTGCCTTCAATGGATTTAGAAAGGTGTACCTCTGCTTAGGATACAGTTGCCAACCCCAAGGATCTGAAAGTCCTGGAAATTCTGGGGGTGGAGCCTAGGGAAGGGGATGATGTGGGAAGGGGAGGAACCTCATTGGGGTCCTTCGAAGTTGCCGTTTTCTCCAGGGGAACTGATCTCTGTAATCCGGAGCTCAGTTGTAATTCTCCCTCTCCCAGCAGGAGGCTGGCAATCCTAGTTTAGGATTCCAATGTTGTTAGAGAACAATCCAGAGCAGATCTACGAGGAGAGTAAACAATATTACTCTATGCGTCTTATCCTAGAAAACTGTTGTTAGGCTTGCTTTCTTAATTTTTGGAGCTCACAATAATTCCACGTGTACTGTGTGAAGTCGCACTGCCTTACTACTAGAGAAGAAGCAGGAAATCTTAGATTCTGGGATTCCTTTTGTTGGCTGAATGCCCAGCTTTACAGAACAACAGAGCAAAAATATTGTACAACATTTGCATAAAGACTGGATAAGATTGCCTACTTTAAAAAATGCCCAACTAGTTAATAAAAAAACACCCTAATTAGAATTCAGTAGACATTCCCCATCAGATTATATTCATTTGAAGTTGGTTGATATTTGAGGCCTACTCTGCTTCACAAAAGGTTTCTTACAAAGCTCTAGTCCTTGAAAATCCCAAACCAGTGATTCACATCCCTCCTTCAGTTCCCAGCTAATCCTCCAGCTTTTCCAGGTTTTAACATGAATAAAGCCTCTAAAAGGCCAGCAAATAGGAAAAGATATTTGACAGTAATCCCCTCATTCCCAAGGGCCAGCCTTCTCATATTACAGGTTATTAAAAACAAAATCCAAGCAACAAAAAATTCAAGGGAAGAAAGATTTAAGTCATTCTGCTTCCTCTGGGAGCAGTAACTCCCCACATGAGTCTGACTAGGAGCATTAAAACACAAAAAAAGTTGTTTGAAGTTTTAATTTCACTGATGTTATTTTCAGGTAAGAACCCAATAAACTGAATGACTGAAATTCTCTAGCCTGTGCTTCCTTGCAAGGGTTCCTAGGTAAAAATTTCCAAACAAAACATTAACATTAATTTACTTATATCCACTTCCCCCCCAAACAGATTGACAGTGCAGTCCTAAACAGAGTTATACCTTGCTAAGGGACAATGGACAATGATGTCCTTTAACTTCAATAAGCAGAGAAGGGTTTAAGATTGTACTGTAAATAGGTTTGCCCACTCCATCTTGGGGAATTCCTGAAGATTGGGTGGCGGGGGTGGAGCCTGTGGTGGGTAGAGATGGGGAGGGGATGGAGCTCAGAAGGGATATAATGCAGTTGAAGCCAAAGCTGCCATTTTCTCCAGTTGTAATTTTGAGAGGGCTCCAGGGCCTGCCTAGCGGTTGGTGACGCTGAGTATAATTGCTGTTGTGGTTAGGCATATCTGAATCTTATATGTTTATGAACAATATTGAGGCACTAAGAAACTTGCAAATAATTTTAACCTTGTTGGTTGATTAGACAGAAGGGAATTCTGTCTTTGCCTTTGAGAGATTTTTAAAAAAATCATATGATTTCCTTTGTAATTCGAAGTTATATATTCTGGGGGAATATATGAGAAACTGTATTAAGTTCAATTGTTTGAACTGTGGTGGCATTTATTTTGTATTAGTATCTCTGCTGTTTGATATTTCTTCAGAGGAAGAAATTCCAGAAAGGATAGGAAGGTACGCATGTTCTAGCAACTCACAGCTAGCTTATGACAACCCTGTTTAGGGGCTTTCAAGACAAGTGAGAAACAGGGGTGGTTTGCCATTGCCTTTCTCTGCAGAGTCTTCCTCGGTTGTTTCACATCCAAGTAACAACCCTGCTTTGCTTCCAAGATTTGATAAGATTGGGCTATACCTTGCTGCTTTCGTTCACCCATAAAGGTAGGGTTGCCAGGTCCAGCAGGAGACTTTGGGGGAGGGTGTTCCCAGATGGAGCGGGGCATCACCAACACGATGGCATTACATTGGGGACATCCCCACCCCAAGGTCCACCCCCAGAATGATCATCAGCAACCACCCCTCTCCCCCCTCCTGTGAGATTTAAAGGGCCCGCCAATCAGGTGGAGGGCTCTTTAAATCTTGCAGTAAGGGAGGGAGGTGGTGGCTGTTGGCAACACATCTGATCTCTGCTTGGAATTCATGTGCATGGGGCCCAGTCTCTGCTGGCCAGAAGCATTTAAAGGGACCATTTAAATGCTTCTGGCCAGAGGGGCCGCACATGCCTGAACTGCAAGCAGCAAATCGCCGCTTGGAGTTAATGTGTGCATCCAACGGCCACCTCTCTCTCTCCCCTCTGCAAGATTTAAAGGGCCCTCCAGCTGATCGACAGTCCACATGCTCCCCTGATCAGCTGGAGAGCCCTTTATATCTCTCAGGAGAGAAGGGAGAGGGGTGGCTGTGGGTGGTTAGGCTTGAGGGTGAGGCTCCCCTGTCAGCCCGCTGGCTGGCAGTGGGCTGAAGCCCCCAAAACTGGGGGAACCTCTCTCTTTTTTAAAAAAGAAAATTTATCAACAGGATATAGTAGCATGTTACATATTCGGCAACCAATTCATAACATATCCTTTTCTGAAAAAAAGAAAATTCCCCCCCCTCCCCTGGCTTCCAACGATGCTCCGCCCCCATTAACATTTCTAACTATATTCTCTTACATTCAATTCATTTTCAATATTCAGTTCATAATTTTCCATATTTTCCTTTTCTATTTTTTACTGTTAGGTAACTTTTCTATTACAATCCCTTTTCTTACAACACCTCTATTATTAATAACTATCAAAACATAACAGTCTATTTTTCACATCCCAGTTAAGTTCTAAATAGTCTTTAAAGTCTTTCCAATCTGCTAGGAATTCTTCGTCTTCTTTTCCATTCAGTTTTCTTGTCAACTTGTCCATTTCAATCATGAAAATCATTTTTTTTATCCATTCCCATTTGTCAGGTACCTGCTCCTGCTTCCAAAACTGAGCATAAGTCATTCTTGCAGTTGAAATTAAGTACCATAACAAAGTTCTCTTTGCCATTTTGACTTCTTCTAATTTAAGTCCTAAGAGTAACATTTCTGGCTCTTTTTTCAAAGTACATTTCAGAATTTTCTGAATTTCATTATGAATCTCAGTCCAAAAAGCACCTGCTTTTTCACGTGTCCACCACATATGGTAAAACGAGCCCTCTTTTTTCTTACATTTCCAACTTTTGTTAGACATGTTCTCATTTATATTAGCGATTTTTTTTGGTGTCATGTACCATCTATACATCATTTTATAACAATTTTCCTTTCTCATTAACGCATGTTGAAAAAACTGGGGGAACCTCTCAACTGGCCCAGAGGTCTGGCAACCCTACTGAAAGGGTAACTGAATTTCAAAAAAACAAAAACCATCAATTCTTTCAGTCTATGCACTTGCGCACTAAGCCAGGAAGAAGATTTTGTCCTACCTTAGGGAGTCTCCAATCACATACTTGATGTGGCTCTATAGTTACCTGGAAGCCTATTTCTTTGACTCAGGGAAATAAGCTCACCAAATCATTGACACCCAGCAATTATCCTCTCAACTTTTCCTAAAGGAAGATTCTACACAGACTCTCCTGATGACCCTCCTTGTGTTTCTGTCATTGCTTGTCTTAAGCTTAGCCATGTGGAACATAATCCTATCCACACCCTCAGCAACAATTCCAATACTTTTTAAGTGCAAGAGGCTGCCAAAAACAGTGCTTTTTGTTCACACAAACATCTGGGGATTAGATATGGGAGGCTGTAACACAGCTGTTTAACATTGCAGTTGCACAGGCCACTATCCAAGATCCACGGGTATTGCCAAAAATAGCAACATGGCCTACAGGACAGGCTACTTACCTGGTTAAGTGGACTTTTCCCTCAGATCCTGTGCCATCAACACTTCTAATTATCTGCAAGATGTGGAAATCCTGTGGAAACTACACACCATTGATGGTTTTCAATACTTATTCTGTTTATCACAGATGTAGAAGCACTAGACATTGATGTGCAACTCAGAGATGGAGAAGTGATCAGGAATGTTATCCCTGGTGATACCACAGCAGATCTAGCTGCTAACATTTGCTAAACTGTTTCAGATCTGAAGAATATTTCATCTTCAGCTCATTTGTAATGTTATGGATATTTGAATGGCTCCACAATATGCCATGGTATTTATTTATAGCTTGCTTAAAACAATCTTTCCTTAGATGTGTACTAAAATCCTCTTCTGTACCTGAGAAGCAATCCTTGAGAGATTCTGTCAAGACATTAGTGACATCCGTTCTAATCATCAGCCTGAACCTAGATCAGTCCACAGAACAGGTTCAGTTTCTGAGTACCACTCTGCAACTATGTGATGGACCTATAAACATCACCTTATACTGGAAACTGACAGACTACTATGCTTAACTAATTTGTACTCTTCAGAACACAGCGCACAACACGTTGCCTACGCTGAAGACCTGTAATAGAACTGCATATGCACCAATTTTCCTTACAGAGGCTCTGGTCATACGGGCCAGAAAACGCGAGGGAGAGGTGTAGCAGTTCGCCCCGGAGCTAAATAAGGCGCGCTAGCCCGATCACACGGGCTACCGGGTTGCCACGCTCCAGCTCTGTGCCCCGATCACACCACGCTGCTGCAGCGCAGCAGACCACACAAGTGCGAAGTATTGTGAAGTGCGCATGCGCCATTGGGGGGAGCGGGCCACTGTCGGTGTCTTGTGTGTGCGCATGCACTGTTCAGTGTTGGTGCGCATCCCATGGAAACTTACAACATCTGGAAACCCCGGGGACATGGGTGGGCGTCGGAAGCCGTGGGATACTGGTGCTCCCGCGATCAGACGCCAGCCTTTGCCCCGGGGCTTCCAGAAACTAGTACTTCGGACCTAGTAGTTTTTTACTCCACGTTTTCCACGGGAAGCCGCGGGTTGGCCACGGGAGCACTATGCCTCCCAGATGTGCTCGTATGATTGCGCACGGAAAGTCTGCAGGGCTCCCATGCCTTCAGCGGGGCAAATGCTCAGTGTGAACGGGGCCAGAGACTATCTCTACAGAGTCTCAGAGACTAAAAATTAGGCTTACTTAAAACTGCAGTTTTCATTGGGAACAGAGAAAAAGTTCAGCAAGACCAAGAGTCATGTTCCACAGGCTACAGTTACCTAAACATTTCTGCTAAAATGTCTCTAAACCAATTCTTCCTCCTCACAGGTCTGGGTAACCTGTCTTTGCTTACAGACAGCAGCTAGTCACAAGCAACAGTAGGCCACCCAGTGGAGATGCAGGCTCCCGTACCAAGCCCCCAAATGTAAATATTAGCCATACTACCAAGGATGCCATCACCTGTATTTATACTGACGTGATATGGCAGCAGTGCACTTCCACCATTTACATTGGCCAAATAGGCCAGTCCCTAACAAAAGAAAAAATGGCCACAAACAGGACATTAAACACACTACCGCTAGGAAACTGATGGGAGAGCATTTAAATCTTCTGGGACTTTCTGTAGAAGATTTTAATGTTGTCAGGCCAAAAAATATATAATGTGGAGGCATTTTGAATTCAATAGGAATTACCCTAAAGGAGGCACTGCCACAGTGTGGAAACGAGAGGTTTCCCTGTCTAATCTGGTACAGTTGTATGTTCCAAGCAACGCAACTCAAAACACCTTAATCAGCCATTACAGCAGAGTTCTTCTGGGTTTTTTTATCTCTCAGATTGACATATCTTTGAATGGCATAAATGCAATTAAACTGTTATTGGGAATAACTTTGGTTTTGCCTTTACATCCAGATTGGTAGTAATTACACCACAGCCCATCTAGTTGTCTTTGATGCTTCTTCAGTGCCTAAGAGCCCTAATTCCTTCTTTGCATTACAAATCAGAGTCAACTAAAAATAGCAATTAATATCACTCTGAGTGAATAGAGGCTGGGCTGCTGAGATTGGGTGAAGAGAAGAAAATTCCAAATTGATTTTATTGCCCTTCAAAAATTCTGTTTCTGGACTTAATTTTGAAAATAGGTAATAACTTGTGCTGGTGCTTCTGAAGGAGATGATGGAAGCTTTAATCTATTTGAACAATCAGTGCTATGCATTCTTATACTTACAAGTGAGCAGCATTGGTATATATGTATTGTGCAGTCCTGTCCTTTGAATGTTTACTTGAAGGTAAGTTTCTTGGAGAGGACTTACTCCCATGTAAAGATAGGATCATGTCCTTAATCCTTTAAGGTTCGATTTAGAATGTAAACAAAAGAATTGTGTGGCACTTTAAAGAATAACAGGTTTATTGCAGCATCAACTTCTGTGGGATTGAGCCCACTTTATCAGATGAAATGAAACAAATTCTGAATCTAATGCAGTGGACTGAAGCCTGTGAAAGCTTATGCTCCAGTAAATTTGTTGGTCTTTCAAGATGTCACTGGACTCTTCTTTCATTTTTTCTACAATAGATTAACATGACTTCCCCCTGGAATTCAAAAGCCGGTGAATCAATTAAAAGGCTCAATGGAAAATTGGATTTACCAGGATAAGATTCAGGGGCACTGTGTCCTTCTTTTGCAGCATTTATTCATGGTAAACTATAATGAGATGTGGTGGCTAATATGAGATCCAGCCTTTGATTGATCATTTGATGATGTATGTCTGAATGATTAGTTATGTAGCATCTAAGATATTACTGACCTGCAGAGATTGTGGATCAATTCTGCTGGGCTGTGAACTCATTCCCTGAATTCTGGGGACACAGTTTAAATCCTATTATGCTCCCTAAAGAGACTGCGGGGGATATTCCTTCAGGGTTACAGTATAAATCCAATTACTCCCCAATGACTGACTCCCAGGGGATGAAAAATAAATCCTATTAATCTCTCAAAAGATTGTGCAGTGATTCCCAAGTGACAGACAGCAGCTATCCTATCATAACTTGGGTTTACTGAGAGGTTCATATACACTGTGTATATATCCCATCACTTTAGGGAGACAGCATAGACTTGCACCTGGGACAGAAGACATAAATTCTAGTCCAAGAGAAGCGAGACTGTACAAGGAGTAGTAAATGACTGCTTCCAATAGTGGATTTGAGGCTGATTTTTTGATCCTGTAGGCAATTCGTCAGTCACCTGCAGACATAACAGAATGGAGTTACTATCTACAGCATGATCCAGCTCCTTTATAACTCTGTCATGGTCTCCTGAAATGTAGTGAACTGTTTCTCTAGCCACCAAAATGAATAGCAGCCTTTCCATTGATTTCTGTAGGCTCTGGTTCCCCCCAAGAAGTGCTGAGATCAATTTATGTAGAAGTTGTCATTAAAAAGAGGAAGAGGTGTTGGATCCAAACTAAATTTTTCACTAATGGAGGGGATGCAGTAATTTGCAACAACTCTCCCTTTGCCCTGTAGACCCCAATTTTGCACTGGTTTTTTTGCTAGCTTTACAGCACTGATTCAGCAGTATACCACCCTTCTTTCAGGCAGTAGTCAGTATATACTTTTTTAAAAAAAATCTTAAGGCATAAGCCTAAAATACAAGCTTATAAGATAACTATGATATGATTGCAACAGTCTTAAGTTTTACCCTGAATCTGGCCTATTGTCAAGTACAGAACTATGCAGTTCTCACAGTTTAACTGTTAAAACTACTCATAAGAATGTAAGAACATAAGAGAAGCCAATGTTGGATCAGGCCAATGGCCCATCCAGTCCAACACTCTGTCACACAGTGGCCAAAAATACTAGGGGCCATCAGGAGGTCCAGCAGTGGGGCCAAGACACAAGAAGCTCTCCCACTGTTGCCCCCTCCCCCCAAGCACCAAGAATACAGAGCATCACTTGCCCCAGCCTGAGAGTTCCCATCTATACCTTGTGGCTAATAGCCACTGATGGACCTCTGCTCCGTATGTTTATCCAATTTCCTCTTGAAGCCGTCCATGCTCGTAGCCACCGCCACCTCCTGTGGCAGTGAATTCCATGTGTTAATCACTCTTTGGGTGAAGAAGTACTTCCTTTTATCTGTTCTAACCTGACTCCTATGTGCCCTGAGAACATAATTTGAATGATGCTATGTAGATAGCAATCCTGTCCACAGATTGTGACTTCATCATTTTCCAAGGAGGTAATTAAGGGCTCGGTCAAATCATCGCTTTTCAAACAGCTCATGCTTCTCCAGTTGCCCAAAACTTCATGAACGTGTATGTTACCCAATGTATACTGTTCAAGGCATATCTGGTTAACTAATTAATAATATTGAGCATTTATTGAGTATTCATATTGAGTGAAAGCACTATGGAGCATTTATATTGAGTGCAAGCAGGCCTGTAAAGCAGGTCGGTATTACATGTTATGTGTGGAAAAGTTGAGAGAGCATCTTGCATAAGGAGTTTCTGTAGTGAGGGTAATGAGTTCTTTTAGCCTCTACACTACCAGCAGATGCATTGGTCCCCCCTGTGGTTGTTCGTTTCAGGTCATGAGGGCTGCTTCCACATAAACATTTGCTCCACCTTATGTCCTGGACTACATTGCTCCCCCTCCCCCCAGCTGAGCTCCTACACAGCATCATTGTGCAACTGTCTGCCTTCTGGGTTTTTCCCTTCTTTATTGTGTTCCCCCCAAAAAATATCTGTGTTGGTACAGTCTTTCCAGAAACATGGTAGTCAGTGAGTTTGGTCATTGTATGGACAGAAAGCAGTTGATTTTCAGACATCTTCACCCACCTAAGTGCTATTTTCCCATGGTACCCCCTTGTGATTATTCATATTCAATTTTCTTTTTTCTACAGCTTTCCTTTTCTTGGTCCAGTATTAACTTACTGGTTATTTTATTGTAATATGTAATATTGTAATGTGTGTACCTCAAACTGTTATGACCTCTGAAGAAGGCCCCCAATAGGGCAGGAAACGCGTCAGGTCACTTGTACTGGCCCTTGTGTTCAGGCTACTTGAACTTTGTAACGAGGCTTTCATTTGGCCCTTATTTGTTTTTAACTGTTTCTAATAAATACATGTATCTTTGTATATTATAAGTTTACACTAGGTTTTTAATATTGGCCCTTTATCAGACTTCTTTCCCACCCCCTTGTGCCCATCATTCCTTCCTTTACCGTGAGCAGGCTTAAAAAAAAAAGTTAGTTGCTATATTGCTACAATGTTAACACTATACTTAATGCTACAGCTATACTAATTTTCTAAACTCTGGCAAAAAGCCCTTCAGCAGTAGAATAGCAGGGGCAGGCAATGGCAGGCACTGGGGGATACCAAAGAAGACAAGGAGAATCTCCCCTTCTGGATACTCCATTGCCAGTGAAAATGTCTCTTCTTTTGTAATGGCACAACAGGGAGTTGGCTCCATGTGGAAGCAGCTTCTGTCGCCTTACAGGGTGAAGATTATGTTGAGGTTTCAATATTAAAACAGTCAATTAACCATATCCATCAAAGTGAAATTGCACAGATACCCAAGGCTCTGGATTGCTGCTGTCAGTCAGAATAAATAATACTGGACTAGATAGACCAGCAGTATGGCTTGGTACAAGGATTCCAGACTGATGTGAAATTTTATTGCTTGTGATCACTATTCAAAATATCTGTAACAGTGCATTTTGAATCAAGAAATCACATTATGAAAAGTAAGAAAATCATGGATGCAATGCTATGTGGGCATACTGGTGTGGGAAAAAATAAAGGAGGAAATCCTTTACAATGCGTCCATTCAAAACCTGGAAGAAAATTTATTAACAGTGCTATCCTAAACAGAGTTAACCCTTCTAAGCCCGCTGAAGTCATTGGAGCTTAGAAGCATGTAACTCAGTAAAGTTGTACTGTAAGAAACATACACATGCCTTAGCTGACACTGACAGTTTACATTTATCTTCTACATTCATATTTTAAATTATTTTTAAAATCTCATGTGCTAAATGGCATAATTTTATATGTTAATTTGTGCAAAGTAGGGTTTTAATATCTGCCAGAACAAATCATGAAAGTTGAGCTGAAAGATTCAATAGGCATTCCTGGAAAAAATATCTAGATTTGAGTCCAGTAGCACCTAGGAGACCAACAGGATTTTGTGAGTATAAGCTGTTGAGAGTCAAAGCACCCTTCGTCAGAAATATGATAGTTAACAGATAACATTGTACTTCCAAAAATCTCTTTGCCTACTGTAGGTCAGTTGTTGAACTCTTTCAGTTCTCACTGCCAGAGAAGTACAGT
Source organism: Gekko gecko (assembly GCA_029375565.1). NCBI lineage: Eukaryota > Metazoa > Chordata > Lepidosauria > Squamata > Gekkonidae > Gekko > Gekko gecko. The sequence goes on along the minus strand of JAPDNY010000002.1, from coordinate 100,243,295 downwards.
AAAACCGGCAGCTGAATAGGGTATTTATGTTTGCTACTTGTCTCCTCTCTGAAATCTTATTTTATATAAAGAAGCAATAACTCATAGTTTCATAGCTTACATATGCAAGGCCATAGGATTTAGAGAAGTGCATTTTTCTTTGAGAGTCTGACAGCCACTGTGCAGAGAAATTCTCTTGGAATATGATTGTCTGAATTGGATAAGGAATGATAATTTCTGATGTACCTGCACGTTAAACTGGCATTTTTGCAGGTTGGGATAGCAGCAGAGTCCATCATACATAGGGCCAGATAACCCAGTTCCCTTTGGATGTCCAAATATGGTAACTGCAAAAATTACAATGAGGTGTGTGTGTGTGTGGGGGGTGCGGAATGGTAACAAAGGAACAAAGAAGAAACTTATCTGGTACATGAAATCCAGCATCACCAGACCACATCAACTGTCATTCATATTTCATGGTACCTTTCTTTTCTTTTTTCTTTTTGCCGTCGGGTTACAGCTGACTTATGGTGACTCCATAGGGTTTCAAGGCATGAGACATTCAGAGATGGCTTGCCATTGCCTGCCTCCGCATCACAACCAGGGCTTGCTTAGCTTCCAAGATCTGACAAGACTGGGCCAGCCTGGGCTATCTAGGGCAGGGCAGTATTTGATATCCAGATGCTTTAATAATTTGCCTTAAAAAAAAACCCACACACGGTGTGATGAACTGTGTGTCTGGAGTTATGTGTAGTATGCTGCTCTGGGTTACAATTGAAAGAAGTGGTTTCCATGTGGGTAAGAGTACTGCAGGCAGCTGGAGACCCCGCTAAAATTGTAGACAGGTCTTTCCTGTCCCCCACCCCCAAAAGTCACTGTGTTTCCCCCTCCCCCAGAAGAAATTCTTAGTTTAGGTAAGGCTATTATTAGATATTCATGGAAGATGGCCCAAATATGTCCACTTGTCTCCTTTGTTGTATATATTGCTGTGAATTGTTGTGACCACTCTCTGACCTCTTCTTTAGTTATTATGTCAGTCAGTTTTACTTTGAACAGTCTGTCTGTGTAGGAACATAGTCTGAAACTGTAAACTTTCTGTTATACAGATTTGTTTTTTCCAGTGCACTGATAAGGATGTGACTTCTGAAAAGCTCTGGTAGAATGGTTTGGTTGATGTCCTTTGGCTTTTAGGCCAGCCACAAATAGTCGGTGACTCCTGCTTCTTGTTGTCTGAGTCATGGTGAAAAACAGATGTACAGGAAAACTATGGCAGCCTAACGAAGTTCCGGCTGGCTCCCAAGTTGGCCACACCCAGCAGGAACTCATTAGCATAACAGGCCACACCCAACAGCAGAAACTCATTCGGATTGGCCACATTTGGGGTGTGTGGCCTGACATGCAAAGGAATTCCTGCTACTAAAAAAGCCCTGGGTTTTGACAACAAACAAGATAAACAGAATAAGAAGCAAAAGGAGGGTGTGGCTGGATGACATGGCTTCTGGTAACATGTGTGTGTGTGGCCTAATATGCTACTGAGCTGTGCTGTCAGGGGTGTGGCCTAATATGCTAATGAGTTTCTGTTGTTGGGTGTGGCCTGTTATGCTAATGAGTTCCTGCTGTGCTTTTTCTACAAAAAAAGCCCTGTAGAGTAGTATTCAGATTTTTAAACATTTGTTTGGGGGCTTTTTAGATTTGTTTAGCTCAAACTAGGGTATCTGGGCCAATTTAAAAAATAGTCATGGAGGACATCTGCCTTTCTTGAAGATGATTTCAGACTCCCTTGGTTCAAATCTAAGGATGAATCAGTTTGTCAATTATTGAATGAACCTTGGGGGGGGATTCTTGGGTTTGTGTGCTCTATTCCTCTTCTTTCCCTTCCCTCAAGTGTAGCAATATGATTAGACTTCAGTTTTCATGTTGGCCCATAGTTTGTTGTAACTGCCCCCATCACAGACTCATTTCTTTTCTTTCTTGCAAGTCTAAATTCCGAAAGGATTACACTGGAGTTTGGAATTCTGGTTTGCAAGGAAGAAAGGAAATGGTAGCTTACAAATGAGATGTAATGCCAAATTGTACTTTGTTGTAAAAGCAGTAGTCTTAACTATTGAACTGCGTATGAGGAAGGAGAGCACACAAGCCCCTGGATCTCCCCAGGTTGTTCATGTAACAGCAGATCTGCTATCACACCTGAGTCATAGCAACTGTTTGACAGCACTTTCGAGGGACCTGAATCAAGGTTCCCCTTGCATCTTCATTTTCACTAGTCATGCACATTGTCCAGAGTGCTGGGTGCAGAGACAAAGTGCAATATATGCTTCCCAGTCCGGTAGAGGGTACATGTACAGGTCCCCTGCTGTTTAATTACCCTTGCTGTATTACAGCCAAATAACCTCAGTATGACTTTTATGCGTATAAATGAGGGATAAAACAGATATGATGAAGACCATAGATCTGTGTCACTGTCAAATCAGAATTTCAAATAGGAACTGTTCAGAAAGGAGAAAAGGACTTTGACTTATTTTTACTAATTGAATTGACACTCCCTGTGTTTTTATTGGCCTTTAAAAGGGAAATTGTTGGATTTTTAAAAGTTTTAAAATTGTTGGATTTTTAATTTCTTTTAGAACACTAATTTTGTTAATAGCCAGAGAGCCTGAGTTTGGTTGGCTAAACCAAATGGAACTTAAAGGATTAAATCCGCCTTCCCATGCAGCCGTGATCCAAATTGGGGCTCCGTGCATGTGCAGGTTACCTTTCAGACTCAGATAGAGATCCCTGATTGCCCTATTGTCTATTTAGGCTTCGAGACTATTGAGAATATTTATTAGTTACTATACTAGAGTTGCAGAGTTAGGAAAAATGTGGGATCACATGCAGCAAACACGCAAGACAAATGTATTAGAAAAAATATTAGAAGTCATTTTTATTGAGGTAGGTTCACATCTGTTTTTAGTGGAGAGGAGACAGAAGCCTAGTCTAAAGAACACTTTCCCCTATAACTAGTGGCTGGGAAGTCACAGGAGACAGCCACAGAGAGGGTTTGCCTCTTGGAAGACTTTGAGGAGAAGGGTAGAACACAGAAGGACAGGAAGAGAAGGAGGGGTCAGACAAACTCCCAGGTTGCAGGAGAGGCATCCTGTTCAGTAAGAAGATAACATACACGCATTCTGGTTCAGTTGCAAAGAGAAACTTTGTTCCCCCAGTGTCCAGGCATACCAAGTTGCCTTTACTCTATCAAAGCTGTGAGCAGAATTAACATAACCATTGCTAATTTAGTGGAATCTACCAAACACTGCTCCAACACGCTAGCACCATACATCCCCTCCAACTGCAGTGCATGTAGATAGCAAAGAGGCAAAGGATTGTGCTTTAAAATCTTAACTCAGAACTTAGTATATTGCTCTGAATCATGCTTTGAAGACCTTGCATCTCTGAGAAGCCACTTGGATGAATTATCCAAGTGGGCGTTCTCATATGATTATCAGCATGAGTAAGGATTTTTTCCCCTTGTATCTGAATGTTTAATATTTATAGCAAAGACATATTTAGGCAAACGTGTTTTTAACTACATGCATCTCCAGAACAAACACTTCTTCCTGACATTTTCAAAATAAACAGTCTTGGTGGATATGTGTATGGAAAAGATGTTGTATTCTTTTAGCCAGAAGAGTGGTCGTCTCATTTATAGGAACACAAAGGCCTGAAATATATATTAAAAATGGAAGAATGGATAATGATATCGTTCCTCTGTAAAGATGGTGTCAGGTTTAACAAGCTTTTGAATAAAAGGCGCTGAGATACAGCAGGAAATGGTAGCCACAAAAGCACCCAGGTAAACAGAATTATGCCTAGCAATCATTATGACCTTTGCTCTTATCCCACTTCTGTCATTTCATTCTGTGCCAATAGCCAGTGGAAATTTTCTCCTTCCAAGCCTTTGCAAGCCTGTTTAAACCAAATGAACAGCAGGAATGGCAGCAGCTACTTTATCTGTGATTTGGAAGCAACAAATTAACTATATTAGAATAGCTACAGTTTCCTTCACTTCGCTGGTTTCCTATTCTCCTTTCTCAAGAATTTAATCATTTGTTTACCTAGTCACTACATCTGAAACAATGATTCTGACTAGCCCTTGCCCTTTATGATCTGAGCAGAATGGGGTGGGAATCTTTTTCACTGATTATTTACTTTCAGCCAAAAATGAGGCAAGGGGGGGAAACTCACAAATTGAAATGATAGGCTTTTAGAACTTAGCTTTGGCAAACTCTCCTACAAAGTAGGATGGTTAATTTTAATTTAAATCTTTTTGTAATTCAGTCCTCACACAGACTGTATCCAGTACATAGATAAGGGATAAAAGTCCCTATGTAACTTAGATTTATGTATTTCTTCCATACAATAAAAAGAACATGGAAAGTACTTGTTCATTACTTTAATGACAACAAAACAGATGAAACATGGGGGGTCCTCATTTTCCTCTGATATTGGGGAGGCTTTATTGTGGAATTGTGTTGCGAAGAGATCATGTATAAATCTAGATGTACATTCACATGGCTTGCCCATCCTATACGTGGCATTCAGGTGGTGACAGTGCTGCACTGTGGACTCTTCAGGGTACTGATCAGCTGCCCTAATTAGTTTGGTACCATATGTTTATATTCAAAACAGCCATTCTTCCTAGTAATAGAGATATTATTTTCATTCTGAATTAATTTGCCCTCAGTGATATCATCAGTGCTAAATATGATTGGCTGTGTGACAAAATCACTTTTATTAAGAGTATTTTGCAAACAAAAAAATGGTACTGAAACTGCAGCCAACTGTGATGCAAAAGCAGCAAATTGCATAGGAAAAAGGTAATGGGGGAAGCTTTTAGGCCTGACAAAAGCCCATTGTTGCACTGAAAATGTTTACTGGAGAACATTCAGCTACATTTAAGTGTGTGGCTCTCAGCATTGGATTGGGAACTCCCTGTTCAGTGCCAAGCAGATGGTTGGCACAGCCAATTTTCATAGTGCTGATAGAACTGACCATCTGTTAGGTGTGCAGGCATGCACGGATATCTCTAGATTGGGGTCTGTGGTTTGGGATTGCTATGCCTCCACTGGATAACAGACATTCCAGACCTAGACAGTCTCCAGAACTGATGAAATGTATTCTTAAGGAGAGGGTGTCAATTGGAGAAGCAATATTTCTACTCTTCCGTCCCCAAGGCATAACATTTACCATGCTGGTGGTGGGGAGATGTGTGATCAGGGAGGCTATATCTGGCTCTTATTTGTTCTACCCACTGAGTAACTGAATCTTATAACTTTGCACATCCATGAAATCTATAGTGGCAGCCAGTCTTGAGCTCCATTCTGTACAAGAATGGGTGACCCCTATATACATCAGTACAGCCGTTCTGGAGCACTGCATAGTTCAACATGGTTTTCAGCATATTCAGATGGAATTTATATTCCTAAATTAATGAAATCTTCCATTTATCACTGGGATATCATACTGATATTTTTGGGGCTTCTCTGCCAGATGGAAAAGTCACTTAGCTGAGAGTGTGCATGTAAAAAGTATAGATGTATTACTGTGTAGTGGCCTCTGTTCCTCCTGGCTCTGCTGCACTCTTCACCAGGCACAGATAGTCCCATTACTTTTAAAAAAATCTATATATAGCAGAACTACAAGCTGTTGAGAACCAAAGGGCAGCTTCATAATAGCATGATGTATATTCCTCCCTGTGATCTGACCAGCAGCTGCTGTTCAGCAGCAAAACTTTCCCAACAGTGGATAATTTTTTTTTCTTGTGAAGTTTCCTTGGCTGGCATAGAGATCAGGGAATCTAAATTGAATTCAATTTTGATTTTGCAATTATATTCAGGCTAATTTGTAAAAGCTAGAAAAGAATTCCCTTAAAGTCCTAAACCATTTGAACTATTCCCAGCAGTGTCCCATTTATTTATTTATTTTGTCTGTTTCACTAAGTCAAGATATTGTTGCAGGAAATTTCCTGCAAAATCATAACTATAACTGCAGTTTTTTCAGCTGCATGGCTGAGATTTTTATCTATTTTCTTATATGGTTTTGTGGTATATTGAGGAGCATGTACAATGTCAGCTGAGTATCCTGCAGTTTTATATGTGACTATGATCCAGACTCATCAATATATCCATTTTGACCTATCTTTTCCCCGGTATTGGCACAAGCATCCTCAGTATGTTGTGTGGGTTTATCTCAAAGTGTGATAAATCTGGATTTTTTTACCATAATTTTCTCCTCCATGCAGATTACACTTTTCAGGATCCTGCCGTCAGCCTCCTCAGATCTTCTTGCTTCATCTCCACCCAGATTACTCCTTGAACTCAGAGCTGTGCAAATTATCATATAAATACTGCAGTCCTTTTCACTCACACCTTCAAGACTATGCAGGAGTTTCAGAGGGATTCAGAAGGAGATTCATTGACTGTGTTCATTAATGAGATCTCACTGATTTCTGTGGGACAGTTTCAGTGCTCCTGGTGAGTAAATGTTCCCTCAGCCCCTTAATGCTGGACTCTATTGGTTTTAATGGGACAGTTTTCATTCAGACATCCATAGAACTATAAGCTTAATTTTTAGTTGTTTAACTGTGGGGTTCTCCTTTTGCACAGACAAGAAAAGAGAACACAATGTCAGTCACACCCAGTTTCAGTGAAGTGGAATGCATACAACAATAAATCATTTATTTTTACACAGGAGCAATGTGGCCTGGAATAGTCATAAGCTGACAGTGCTGGTGCAGCACTGGAGGCATAGGATACTGTACTGATACAGAGTTTGCAAGGGTCTACACTGAAAAATATGTGCAAAGCAAGCATTCGGCTAAAATTAGGTACATTAGATGTACAATGTATCTGCAGATTAGCACTAATACAGCCTCTATGCAGTGAGGATTATCAGTATTCCTTCCAATGCCTCTGCCAATGCAGAGACGTGTATTGGGAAACCAGCTTCCACAAGGGAATTTCTGTATGGTTTCTGCTGGCAGCCCCCTGCCACTGCCATTTCCCCTACATTTCCCCCCATTGTATGGCCATACCAGTTACAGTTTGTTTGTTTTTTATTTCAAGCCCTCAAAAAGCCCTGTGGTGGCATGGCAGGGAAAATGGCAGTTGTAAGGGGTGGATGGCAGGAAAGTGGTGCTGATCTTTGAAAACATGCACCTCCCTGGCCAGATAACATGCTTGGACGGCACTCTTCCCCAGAAGACTGACACAAAGCAGTTTTGGAAAGAGCACACTGACAACAGGGAAAGATGATCAGAGCCGGATTGGAACAGGATGTTAAGTGAATGCTCAGAAAAAGACTCACTGGTGTGGAAGCCAAAGTGGAAAGGAAAACACCTGTGTGGAAACAGCCATAGTTTAAAAGTACCAGCCTCTCATCCTTTTCAAAGCAGGCTTTGTCTATATGCAGACTATGCTAGTAAGACATTTTTGATCATCCTTTCTACATGCCACGCCAGTCTTCTGAAGAAAATAGCTGTTGCTGTTTTTAGTATTTCACATATACTCATTATTGCTCCTGAGAACTGTAATTTAGTACCACCTGCCCTGCCATTCACCCTGTTGCACCAATGAGAAAGCCAAATGGAAATTCAACCTCCTCTCCAAAGAGCATACCCCAGAACAAGGGAGGGTTTTAAATCTGGTTGGGGAAGGATAATAACCCCGTAAAATGTTTATAATGGCTAACTGGGAGAATAGATCCAAATAAGTGGGGTACCCACAAGGACTTGTGGGGTCCTCTCATTTTCTTCTCTCCCCCCTGCATTTCCTCTTTCCCTTTCTGGAAAGACTCCATAGCCTCTACCATTTTCCTGCTTCCTTCTCTCCTTCCCACCCACCAGCCATCCTACCTTTAACTACCCCCATCTTCAACTACCCCCATCCTACCTTCAACTACCCCCATCTTCAACTACCCCCATCTTCAACTACCCCCATCCTACCTTCAACTACCCCCATCTTGGCAGCCTGTCCCTGGGACAACTGTGTGGTATGAGCAAACAGGCCGGGCCAGGCCCAGTTGCATGGGGTCAGCTATCAGATGAGGCCCAGATGCACAGTAAGGAATCCATAAGCACTTGCAGGGTGCACCTCACTTTCCCCCTATATCACCCCATGCTATTTCCTCTTTTCTTCCCCCTGGCAGCCCCCATATCCTCACTTTTCCCTGCTTCCTTCTCTTCTTCTCACCTACCAACCAAACCTACTTTTCATATGCCTCCCATCTTCCACTATATTTATTATCTATTTGTTTCATCTGTATCCTGCCTTTTTCCACAATGGAACCCAAAACTGCTTACATGGTTCTCCTCTCCTCTGTTTTGTCCTCACAACAACTCTATGAAGTAGGTAAGGCTGAGGGTGTGCTACTGGCCCAGGGTCACCCAGTGAGCACCATGGCAGAGTGGGGATTTGAACCTGGGTCTCCTAAACCCTAGTATGAAACTGTAACCACTACACCACATTGGCTTTTGTGGAGTGGCTGCTATTGAACAGTAGCAAGCAGCTAGGCCTAGGTCAGTCATGTAAATTGTGTGGTAGCAAGTCACCAGTGGCTGCTGCCAGGCCTGCCCTCAATGAGCAGGGCCGGCACCTTAGGCAGGGCTACCTTCTGCCCCCCCCGTGCACGCCTGCCAATTATGGGGTTGCCAACCTCCAGGCAGGGCCTGGAGAGAAGGAAGTCACCCAGGCTCCATCCCCTCATGCCAGCCCACCCCGGGCAGTCCCTCCAAACACCAGGCAGCTGCTCCAAAGCAGGGTCGTCGGCCGCTTCCTGCCCGCGCTTGGAAGGCAGGCAGGAAGGCAGGTGGTGGTGGTGGGGGCTAAATTCAAGCCTCTACCTTATCCAGAAGTGACCTGCCAGTGGACACACGAGTCCTCCTCATTGGGCAGGCTGCTTCAGCCAGGCACTCCAGTGTGGGCTTGGCCCAGCCCACCCAGCCCCATAAAAGGCACCAGCCCCACCTCCCCTGCTCTTTCGGTGCGCTTTTGTGCACCTGCCGGGAGAGAGGGAGGGCTGGCGAGGGGCTGCACGGCAGGAGGCAACCTTTCCCCATGAGGTGCCCCACCAGTGGCTGGGCATTTGTTCTGGGGCCAGGAGGCGGGGGCTTTTGCGGGGGGGGTCCAATTTGGTGCCCTAAGGGCCGGCCCATGCTCTAGGTGAATGCCTAGTTTGCCTAGCAGGTGAGCCGGCCCTGTCAATGAGTCATCCCTCAAAAGACAAAACAGTCCTGGAAAGGGCCCTGCCCTTTCCCCTTGCCTTTATTGACAGAAACCAAGGCTTGAAGATTAGCAATACTTTTGTGGTTGCCCAGCAATGGCCACTGAGGGCATTTGTTTCTTAAAGCTGCAGGCATTGCTTCTATTATGAGGGGGATTAACCCCAATATTTTTTAAAGATTTCAGATTTTTTTCAAACTTGGGGTTTCCTTATGATTGTAGAAAGATCTATCTTGTCTATTCATAGCCCCATTCTCCTGATTCAAGTATCCACAGATGGGGCCATGTTGAGAATTACATAGATATATTACTGATCAGGTGAATACTCACCGAACAAAAACCTGCTTGGCTAGGAGGTCTGTTTGTATAGTTCACGCATTCAAAGAGAGTTTCATCAGGAATAAAAAGTCAGTGATGAAGGACTTCGGCCCATGCATATACAAAGCTAATCCTTTGTACTTCATGTGGTTTCACTGTATTCAGCAAGGGGTTCATTCAGAGTAAGGGGTTAACCTTAATGAACTGCAAAGCTGAGTACCTGTTCTGCTGTTCTCAATCAGAATCTTACCTAGTACCATAAGCTAGAATAAAGGGGAAGGGTGTTAAGTTGGTATCAAAACATTGCAAGCTGGACAAATTCATATATTGAATCAGGTAATTATGAATGTTGTTGATATCACTAACTGTTGCTGGCCTTTGAAGTGCATAGCTCAGATGGTTTTCCTTGCTCATCCAGCCCCACTCCTTTCTATCAAAATACAAGCAAATAAAAGTTCTTCCTTAGGCAGAACTGCAGTTTTGAGAGAATCCAGCCCTTGCTTTCTATTTTCTGGCACTAGGCACAGAAAAACATTGCTTCTCTCTCACAAAGCATCTACCATGTTTCCTGTAATTGTAAAGTCACTACTCAATTTGTGCTCTCAGAAACTTAAGAGCACCAGGAAACAATCTTGAAAGTGGAGAGCAAATGTCATATACATCACTTAAACCTGCAGTAGAGCAATTATGGCTAATACCTACTCTTGTGCCTAACCCTGGTTAATAACACTAATCATACATTTATATAATATTTCTTGCACAGAAAAAATCATAACATGCTTTTTTAAAAGGCTCACTGACTTCTTGTCCAGGCTGCTGCCTGTACGTCTCAAAGGCAGCCTCCTCATAAGGATTAATGTGACAGCCTCACACACTAATAATGTTTTGATTACTAGAGATCTCCCTATTCCAACTCATTTTTCTTTTAATCTGCCCCTTTGCCCTTATTGCTGCAGCCTAGCTTGCTCTTTTACTTTCTGTAATGTTTCATGCTGAAAATAATTAGCTGCATTAATTATAGCTAATGGGTCACCCAATTATCAGTCATGGTTATTCAATAATATACCAGTGATAGTCATATTAAGACTGGGAACTGTGGTGCAAAAAGATTGCTTATGAACAATTCTTTTAAAAAATCAAATTACAAGGAAAGCATGAAACAGCAGCTTTTGCTATTTGACAAAGGTTGTGTCCATATGTTGTTGGGTAGTGTGACATTGTTGCGCTATAGCAATAATTTGCGAGTGAATTTTCCCATGTGTACAAGTCAGCTCATGATGTGAATGACTGCTATAGCATGAAAGTGTAATTTCTAATTATATGTAGATGGAGACCAACAGCAAGAATACTGTTACCCCCTGACCTGGATAGCCCAGGCAAGCCCGACATCATCAGATCTCAGAAGCTAAGCAGGGCCAACCCTGGCAAGTACTTGGAAGGGCGATCTCCAAGGAATACTAGGGCCAGGACACAGAGGCAGGTAACATCAAACCACCTTTCTGAAATGGCCTAGCCCCACTAGGGGTTGCCAGAAGTCACCATGACTTCCAGGCTCACAAACATACACACACACACACACACTACTCAGAAACAAAAAAGAGTACCGTCACCTTAATACTCAGTCTGTTAGTTTCCCCCACAACTATGATAGTTGGTATGAGGATCTGCTCCACAGTATTGAGAACTGCTACTGATTGGCCAGATTGTGGTAATCCAGTTATATGAATGATACCTTGTTTTGTTTATGGGGAAAAAATTGAATAGTTCAGTTTCTTAAACATGCTCAAACAAAGGAATGGGCTGTGGATGCTCCCTCACCCCAGACTATTCTCTTTTCCCCCATGAACTGTACTAATTTCCTCAAATCCTTTCCTCTTATTTGTTTGATATGGATCTTCATCCAGGGATGATTCCACATGAGGGGATTTTCCCATGAAAGTCATGTTGCCAGTGCAAATGTTGCTCAATTTGCTTCTGCAACAGAGATTCTACATGGCTCAGGGAAATGTGTTTTTTTTTCACCCTTGTAAGCTTTGGGTTCTTTTTTTATACCACATATGGATTGCATCCCCTCTGTCATAATTCTCTGCCCACCTTTAAAAATGGGTGTGTGTGTGCATGTGCAGTATTGCTCAAGAATAGTACAATATTACACAGCATTTACATATTTGCTCCAGAATAACATAACACTTGAATCATTTCATAATGTTAATTGTTGGAAGATACTGGGTATCCCATTGTGACTAATTGGCCTCCTGCTGCTTGGGGTGGGGTAGGGAATTATGAGAGCAGGGGAAAACCCTTGCCACTTAAATGTAGTTGCTCTGACCTCACCCCTCATCTCAAATTTTGCTGGTGAGCAACCACACCAAGGCAATTCACTGAAAACACAGAAGGGGGTGAAGGGAGGTGTTTCATTCAAACACAAGGTGTACCTTCCCTTCTGGATGCACAAAAGTGTTTGTCCCAACAACAGCATGCCTGGAAAACCAGAATTTTGGGGAGATTTTTAACAAACAGAGTTCTTAGAGGAAAAACATGAGCTGTTCACAATTCGTGCAGGAATGCAGGATGGTGTCATTTGGAAGCAAAAAAGGGGAGGCATATGACTACAGTTTCTGAAACTGTGGTGTACCCACGGGGAAACATGGACGGGGGGCTACCATGTGCTCGGACTGGTTCTGACCGGTCTGCCACGCAGCCAGGCTAAGGCTTGAGCTTCGTGTCTAGAGACAATAGAATGGAGGCTCCTCGCGTTCTTCCAATCGAGGAGCCCTGGGTAATCCAGTCAACTGTAAATGGCGAATCACGGGTGTTGTGTGTGTTTGGGGTGTGGGCTCACGGGGGATAAAAAGCCGGCCTGCGAGCCGGCTTACTTGTCTTGTTCTTCAACTAATAAAGTATGTGAGAGCTGAAATCACTCGTCAGTCTCAGTACTTTTTACTGGCGACGAAGGTGGGATGCCAACTCCCTCCCTGAACAACGACCACGAAGAAGAGCATCGCATCGAGCCAGCCGCTCATCGCACTGCTCCCGAGCATCGCACCGCTGACCCCGAGAGCAGCACCGCTCACCGCTAATGGAACCACGCTCCCGAGCGCCGCATCGAGCCTGCCGCTCCCCACATCAACAGCTGCCCGTGGACGATGCCGCAGCAGAGGCCCAGACCATTGCGACCCACAAGGGGGCTTTCCGGGTCACAAGGCTGCAGTTCGGGGTTTGTGTGGCTCCTGGGATTTTTCAATCTTTTATGGACTCTCTCCTAAAAGGCATCCCCGGAGTACAGCCATTTCTAGATGATGCGATCATTGCGGCGCCGGACACCACCGCCTTCGCAGACCGTCTCCGCCAGGTCCTACAATGCTTCAACACAGCCGGCCTCAAGGTAAAGAAGGAGAAATGCCTCCTGCGGGTGGCCCGAATCGAGTTCCTGGGGTTCGCGGTGGATGCGCAAGGGATCCACCCCACGGACGATAAGGTGAAGGCAATCAAACACGCCCCCCCACCCTCCTCCAAGGCGGAATTACAGGCGTTCCTCGGCCTCCTCAATTTCTACCACTCGTTCCTGCCCCTCAAGGCGGCCGTGGCAGAGCCGCTCCACCGCCTCCTCGACAAAGACGCGCCCTGGGTTTGGGGCTGGGCGCAGGCAGCAGCTTTTCAAGGCGTCAAGGACTTACTCGTGTCTAACGCGGTCCTCCACCATTTCTCGGAGTCGCTTCTGGTGGTCCTCGCCTGCGACGCCTCTCCCTACGGAGTCGGCGCAGTCTTGGGGCACCGGTTGCCAGACGGCCGGGAGGTCCCGGTCACATACTACTCCCAGACCCTCTCTGCAGCGGAGCGGAACTACACGCAAATCGATAAGGAGGTGCTGGCGATTGTGGCTGGGGTGAAGAAGTTTCACCATTACCTCTACGGCCGGCCGTTCGAGATCTTGATGGACCATAAGCCACTTCTGGGACTCCTCGCCTCGGACCGCCAAACACCGCAGATGGTTTCCCCCCGAGTCCTGCGGTGGTCCATTTTCCTGTCGGGGTACGCATACTCCCTCACGCACCGACCCGGGAAGGCTATGGGTCATGCAGATGCCCTTAGCCGCCTCCCCCTGGCCGCCACAGACCCTGCCCCCACCCCGGTGCACGTGGTTGCTCTCCTGGAGACGCTCCCGGCCCGGCCGGTCCATGTGCAGGAGGTGGCCCACGCTTCGGCCCGGGATCTAGTCCTTTGCCGTGTCTTGGACTGGGTGGGGAGGGGGTGGCCAGTGGCCAAGGAGGGCCCCGAGTTCACGCCATTTATGTCCCGCAAGCATGAACTGTCCACGCATAAAGGGTGCTTGATGTGGGGAGGACGGGTGGTGATCCCAGGGCCGCTGCAGCAACAGGTCCTGGAGGCGCTACACGAACACCACCCCGGTGTCATCCGCATGAAAGCACGAAGCTACGTCTGGTGGCCAGGCCTTGACCGTGACATTGAGGACAAGGTGAGGAAATGCCAGCCCTGCCAGATCTCACGCCCGGAGCCACCAAGGGCCCCAGACAGAGCCTGGGAATCATCCCACTGCCCCTGGTCACGCCTCCACTTGGACTTTGCCAGCCCGTTCCAGGGGCAGATTTTCTTCATATTGGTGGACGCCTATAGTAAATGGTTGGAGGTCGTCCCCGTGGCATCCACCTCCTCCAAAGCGGCCATTAGGGCAATGTGGTGGATCCTAAGCACCCACGGGCTGCCAGACACGCTCGTCACAGACAACGGTACTGCGTTCACCTCCCGAGAGTTCCAGGAGTTCACCGCGTACTATGGGATTCGGCACGTACGCTCCGCGCCATTCCACCCCGCCATGAACGGGCAAGCGGAAAGGATGGTCCGGACCGCCAAGGAGGCCCTCCGTAAGTTCGACTCCCTGGACTGGGAGTATAAGCTCGCCACCTTCCTGTTTGGACAGTGCATCACCCCGCACACCACCACAGGACGCAGCCCGGCGGAGCTTCTCCTTGGTCGCCACCTCACGTTGCCCCTGGACAGGCTCCATCCAGACAGGGCACTGGAGCACGAGCTGGACACCGAGGACCAACGAGCCAGCAGAGGCTTCTTCCCGGAGGACCCCGTGTACGCCAGAAGCTACACCGCGGGACCACCCTGGGTCCCAGCACGGGTGGTCCGGGTCCGGGGACCCCGATCGTATGAAGTCTCCTGCAAGGATGGCACCGTGCTGCACCGACACATAGACCAGCTCCGCCGCTGGATCGAGCTGCGGGAACCAGAGGACTACAAGGATCCCGGCCTGCAGGAAGCTGGAGAGCCGCAACCCGCAGCCCGGGACCCCATCCCAGGAGAGGGCTCCACGGCCGCACCAACGCCCTCGATACCAGACATTCGGACGGCCGCAGACACCGCCGCGACAACCGCGCCAAGCCCCTTGGCACCAGCCAGCCCCTCGACGCAGACACCGGTGCCAGCCTCTTCCCCGGCCCCGGCGCTCCGACACTCAACGAGGACTTTGTTTGTGGGTGTCTCACGGACCAAGGGGGGAGGAGTGTGGTGTACCCACGGGGAAACATGGACGGAGGGCTACCATGTGCTCAGACCGGTTCTGACCAGTCCGCCACGCGGCCAGGCTAAGGCTTGAGCTTCGTGTCTAGAGACAATAGAATGGAGGCTCCTCGCGTTCTTCCAATCGAGGAGCCCTGGGTAATCCAATCAACTGTAAATGGTGAATCACGGGTGTTGTGTGTGTTTGGGGTGTGGGCTCACGGGGGATAAAAAGCCGGCCTGCCAGCCGGCTTACTTGTCTTGTTCTTCAACTAATAAAGTATGTGAAAGCTGAAATCACTCATCCGTCTCAGTACTTTTTAGAAACCTTTGCATTGAATCAGCCCAACTGACCTGTTACAACCGCAGATACACGGACAGGAGTGCTGCTTTCATCATGCGTTGTGTACATTCTTGAATTATCTAGGTTACCTTTCTAAGTGCAATATTAAATAATTACTGCTTCCAGCAAGGACATCAATAAAGCAAATAGAGCATATCAGTTTAGCTCCTTGATGCCATATCCCCCCACCCCCGTGTATCAGTTGTGCATGTGATGGCTTTACAGATTAGCTCAACACTGCAGTGGCCCCCTAGTAGTCCATTTATTCCACTGGTATCCTCTTCTGAGGTTTTCCCAGACCTCTTTTTTAAAAACAACAACAGTTTCTCTCCTCTCTCACTGGTTCTGGCTTATTCTCCTACCCTGGTCACCCTGTAGTATAACTGGCTCAGATGAATCACACAGATTAGCGTGGTAGATTCTCTTATGGGTCTCATCAGTTCCTCCCATCACTATTAGCCGTATTTGACTCATGGCTTTTTATTGCTCAAATGTGTGTTGTTGTTTTTTGCAAAGCCTTGTGCATTTTGCAAATGTACCTTCTGTTTTATTACTCCTTTTGTATTTCTCACATGACAGCTCAGCCAATGTTCAGGACTTAGGTAGTTGCTTTTGGTTTTTTTACTACACGTTCATCCTTCAAAACTTGCACTGTTACACACATAATGACCTATGCACATATCTAAGGCCTTCTAATTGATATGCCATGCAGCACATTGTTCTACAGATCTTATTTGTCTGTGAATGTCTCTTGTGCACTTTCTGTGTTATGGGCAGTCTTCACTCTCCAGACTGTTCACTCTGCTTTGTCTAGTGATTGCTCAGACTGTATTTCATCTACCATTCAAATATCTTCTAACAATGCTGCAGTTACCAAGTTAGACTTCTGGTATTTGAGCTTAGGCCAACACAAGGATTAATGTTATTCCAGGGTTTGCCTGTTTGCCCTATGGCAGTACAAGAAACCCTGCTGTGAACTTGGTTTCTGTAGCTTTCATGGATTTTAAACAAGTCCAGTCTCAGCTGACTGGCTTGAATGGTCCTATCTGTTTAAGTTTTAATTTTATGCCTGTGGTGAAATATTGATAGCCTGACTCACAACCTGCACTTGGTAAAATCTGTTTTATACCACTTCCTCGTTGATTTGGGGGGGGGGATCAGGTGAATCATATTTGTGCAGCCTGCTAGAAAGTGGTATGGAAATAATGTTTTGTTTTGAACTAACAAACTGTGCTTCGGGATGTAACCTGTGTCCCATGTTATAAGGACTTAAGTATGTTTATTGGTTTTCAGGATTCCAACTCCCCATTTTCAGGGAGGTAGATGCATTATTATGTAGGGCTGTTGGCACCTTTTCCTGATACATTATACCATGCACGGAATCAAAGCCAGGCAGATACAAAAGCTGAATGCCAAGCAGGCCACCATGACCGAGTTTGCTCTCCTTCTGCTTGAGCTCCTTTTGGGCTGTGGTGTGACAGCAGCTTTTAACTGAGAGAGCCTTCTGTTCAGCAGATCACTAAACCAAAAGTATTCACAATAGTTGGAATACTGTTATTCACTAGGCTAAACAAATCCTTGGGTAGGATCCAACCAGTTTTTCCACTAATTAGAAAAGGAGGGAGGGGCATCTCAGGTGCATCAGAAAGGCTTTGAACATCAAAAAGATTATGCTGGGCATCATGGGACCTGCTTGGACAAAAGCCATGTGGGATGGGAGCTTTAGCAAGGAATGGCATAGAGTGACATACAGTGAAAAAGGTGGCCACTAGGTTTCCTCTACAGTTACACTTTTAAATTTTGTCTTGCAGACTGATGAGTGAGTAGAAGGCACTGATGAAGCAGTGGAAGTGCATGTGCTCAAGGAACGGAATCCAAAGGAAAGAGTAGTAATGTGTGCACAGGCAGGAAACTATATAGTTTCTGACTCATTTTTATAAGAGCTGCTTTATACGATCCAAGACCTGTAAACAAAGGTGAAGAATTGGTGTCCCCAGTGAAATGATGGCTTGGGCCGTAAGGCTCGCTTTTGCTTGAATTGTGCCCTTTTCCATGATGGGGGTAGTCCTCTGCTGTGGAGTGCATTCCTCCAGTGCTAGGAGCATCCACTGGTGCAGGACCAGAATCCTACAACGAGTGGGAAAGCATTGCATGCCTGAGGAAAGTGCTGCGCAGAAAAGGACCATCTCCACATTGAAGGAGGAGGCTGCAAAGGAAGGCAAGGGCCAGGATACCAGTGGGTATGATTTTAGGCATAGACAATAAAATTGGGAATGCGCCCTGGCCTGGGTAGCCCAAGCAAGCCTGATCTCATCAGATCTCAGAAGCTAAGCCAGGTTGACTCTGGCAAGAACTTGGATGGGAGGCTTCCTTGAAATACCAGAGGCCGGAGGTGGAGACAGGCTCCATTCAGCCACCTCTCTAAATATTCTCCAGGCCCTCAGTAGGGGTCAGTCACCAGAGGTCGCCATGACTTCCAGATGCATGTACGCGTGAACACACACATGCACATATTAAAACAATTGGGAATGCACTTAACAGTTTAAGGTGGTCTATTATGTGCCTCCCTCTGTGTGGTATTATTCATCATATCCGTTACAGAAAATAATTGGTGTAGTTCTCATGTTTTAAGAAGTTTCTCCATGAATATGGGGACTAGAAACAAAGTCAAGCATTTCATGTTTCCCAAATTCTGTAATGCCTGGCAAGGGGCTGAATTCTAGTCATTTTGAACAAAATGCAGCTTTTGCTGGCTGTAGGTAAATGTTATCATTGAAGTATCTCCCAGATTTAGAGGGGGTGCAGTGGAGTTTAAGCATATGTGCTACAAAAGTAGTTTGGTGTCAGCACCACGTGGAATTTCCTGGGACCAAATTTTGTGCATTGTAAAACCAGTATGGTGGTGATTTGGATAGCAGATGCAGATACATTGCTAATTTCAACGTAATATTTTCACAGTTGGCTGAAGACGAGATCAGTCTTGTGAGCATATGGGGACAGAACTGTTTCTTCCTAGCAAATCAGTATATGCATGTGAAATTGTACACTTCTAAAGGGATGAATACGTGCGACCAGTAGAACTGCAGTCCTGGATGAGCACAGACAACTGTTCAGTTTAGTGGTATGTGCAAAAGTATGTGTGTAATGGCCGTGCTTCTAGCTACATCCCTGTCCCGGCCTGGGCCGGGACGAGCCCCACCCCCCGAGCAGGGATGGCGCTGGAGCAGCCGCCCCCCCACAAGCCCCCGAAACGCACCTGGAGCCCCGGCCTGGGGCAAAGAGGGAGAGGCCGGGAGGCTGGCGGAGAAGGCCCCGGCGGAGACGGGCGCAGCTGTGACGGGAGAAGGAGAGAGACGACCAGGGAGAGCTCGGACGAGCCCGCGCAGCCTGCGAGCAGCGGGGGCAGGGTCCGGAAGCGGGAAGGAGAGCCGGGGGCCGACAGAACAGGCGGGCCAAGGCGGGGCCGCAGGAGGACGGGAGGGAGGCACAGGTGCGGTCTCGGCGTCCTGGATTTTAGGTGGGGGTGGAGCCAGAGGGCAGACGGAGTCCGGAGGTTGGTGGGGGTAATAAAAGGAAGGTGAGAGGCAGCAACCAGGGAAGAGGAGATCTGGACTGGCTGGGGAAAGGAGGGAGTGCTGAGAGAGAGAGAGAAACTCCCCTCTGAAGCCCGACAGGTGTGCTGGAGGCCAGGTTCCAGAGTGGGCCATGGGGAAGTGAGGGAACTTACCCACCGGACCCACCATCTGAGGTTGCTTGCGCCCAACCCCTTTAAGGGCCTCGCCAACACACGACTCCGTGTACCTCTTCCCCAGGGTGAGAGCAGGCGGACAGGAGCGCCAGCAGCCACGGCCACCGGGGATACGTTGCTCCCCTGCGCTGAGGGGCGTGACAACGTGGTGGAGAATGCGGGCAGAAACGACCCGACAGGTAAACCGCGCCCTTTTTTGCCAACACCCCAGGGGTGGCGGCCACCGAGCCTCGAGGCCGCAAGCACTGCCGCAGCAGGAGCCCGCGACGGCATGCTGCTGCCGGAGGAACCCACCTCGTCAGAGGAGACGGACTCTGACAGCAGCCAAGACTCGGTGAAACAGGGGCCAGGGAAGGAGAGCACCGACACACCCGAGATGGATTTGGCACAGTTTGGCCAGTGGATGGCCGAACACCAGGCGAAGGTCCTACGGGAGATCACCCAACAGCAACAGCAAGCGCAAGCCTCCCTGATGCAAGACCTACACCAGGCTCTACAATCCGTTGGCCAGGCAGTTGCCGGGGCAGGAACAGGTCAAACCGCCGCCAAGACCCCTTGGCCCCCGCTGACCAAAATGGGGCCAGATGACGATGCCGAGGCCTTTTTGGAAGCCTTTGAGAGGGCTGCTGCAGCGGCCCGCTGGCCAGCTGACCAGTGGGCCTGCATCCTCGGACCCTACTTGACGGGTGAGGTGCAGGCGGCCATGAAGGCCTTACCCAAGGAAGAGGCGACAGATTACCCCAAGTTGAAGGCGGCCATCTTGGACCGATACGAGATTACGCCGGAATCATATCGTCAGCGTTTTCGGGCCTATGTGATTCCCCCGTCCAGCCGGCCATGAGCTGTTATCGCCACGTTACAAGAGTGGGCCACGCGGTGGCTTAGCCCCACAACAGTCGATGGGAGACGTGTCGTGGAATTGGTGGTCCTCAAGCAGCTGCTGCAGGTGCTCCCTCCCCGGACGCGGCATTGGGTGGCCTGTTGGCGACCCACCCACCTCTCGGAAGCACAAGCCCTCTGGGAGAATTTCCAGGCAGCGGAATATCGGGATCCACCCTCGCGACCAGAGACGCCACGCCTGAGTAAAGGCCCGCCGCACATGGGCCGAGGAATCGGGGCAGCTGACGGCACTAAACCAGGGGACTCCAACCCCCGTGGAGGTCGCGCTCGGCCAGGACTAGCACGGGCCGGACCTCTGCCCTTCCTTCCCTGAGGCCCACCAGGACGTGCACCCAGCAGCAGTACCGGGGGGACAACCCCAGTGCCACCCCTGCCTAGAGGGTCGGCAAGCCCCACCCCTACCCCTGCAGGGGTGGGGCCTTGTTTTACGTGCGGTCAGTGGGGCCATCTCAAGCGAGACTGCCCAATGATGGAGTGCGACCTGGGGGAGGAGTATTCCATGCAGGCGGCAGAAACCTGTGAACGACCCCCAGCCTGGACAGTACCGGTCGTCATGGGGGGGGAGAGCTTAGACGCCCTGCTGGATAGTGGGAGTTCTATCTCGATCGTCCTCTCCCACCTACTTCCCCCAGGGTTGCCAATACACCGCTGGGCGACCATCGTCTGCTTTCATGGTCACGCCGAACGGTGCCCTGTGGTCAGCATCCCGCTGCGGTACCTCGGGCAGGTGGTGGAGGTACCTCTGGCCCGGATGAAAAAGTTGCCCTGCCGCCTTCTGCTCGGACGAGATGCACCCGGCATCCAAGAAGCCATAGAGGCATATCATGCGGGGCAGCGGTCCGCGGAACGACCTGGTGTCGCCGGACCTGAGGTAGTCACAGCAACGGGGGAGGAGCATAATGAGACGCAGCCCCCAGAGACAACCAGAGATCTGGGGGAGGGGCCGTCCGCCCCGGCAGGGACAGGGGCGGATCCCAGACCACAGTGGACAGGGGAGCAGAAATTCCTAACAGCCCAAAGCCATGACGAGAGCCTGGAGAAACTGCGCTCACAGGTGGCGGTAAGAGACGGGAAAGTACTAGATCCCAGGCGGGCGGGATGACTCCCACACATTCAGCAGCGTGAAGCCGTATGGTACAGGGTGGCCAAAGGAAGGTTGGGCCCTATAGATCAGCTGCTGGTCCCGGCGGAATTCAGGGAAGCCATTATGGGACAAGTGCATGAGCACCCGTGGGCGGGCATCAGGGTTTTAAGAACACGATGACCCGGTTACTGGCCCACTTCTTTTGGCCCTCGGTAGCCCGGGACGTCAAAGGGTTCTGCAGGGCTTGTGCTGTATGTCAACGGATGAATGACCAGGCCACCCCGAGGGCACCCCTGGCCCCTCTAGAGACTATAATGGGTGCCCCGTTCCATAGAATAGCTATGGACTTTGTGGGGCCTCTACCCCGCACCCCCCGGGGACGCGATACATATTAGTCATCATGGATTATGCCACCCGGTATCCGGAGGCTATACCCCTCCCCAGTTTGAAGAGCGCCGGCGTTGCCCACGCGCTGATGCATTTTTTCGCGCATGTGGGCCTCCCCGGGGAAATACTAACAGATCGGGGGTCCCCGTTTACAGCGCGTTTAATGCGCCAGGTCTGCGACATCCTTCAGATCCGGCAGTTATTTACATCCGTCCATCACCCTCAAACAGACGGTTTGGTGGAACGAATGAATCAAACCTTGAAAGGTATGCTGCGGAAGGTGTCGCGAGATCGACCAATGGCCTGGGATCTCCTCCTGGACCCCATCTTGTTTGCTATAAGGGAAACCCCACAGGCCTCCACGGGATACACCCCCTTTGAATTGCTATATGGGCGGAATCCACGGGGTATCCTGGGAGTGGTGGAGGAACAATGGGCCCGGGCCCCGACTCCAGAAGGGGAGGAGGAAGTGGGAGAATATGTAACCCAGTTGCAGGACCGCCTAGAGTGGGTGCGGGCGGAAGCAGGGCGCAATCTACAGAAAGCCCAACAGACCCAGAAGCGACAGTACGACAAGAACATGGTACCTCGGTCGTTTGTTGAGGGAGATGCCGTCCTGGTCTCCCGCCATGCCCTAGCTCGTCCGCAGGGAGACCCCTGGCAAGGTCCCTTTCGAATCTGCAGAGTTCTTGGGCCCCTCTCATATGAGGTGCAGTGCGGCCCTCATGCACGACAAAAGAAGAGATTGCACGTCAATGACCTGAAGGAGTGGAAGACACGAACTCCGCCAGAGCAGGTGTGTTTGGAGGATGATCCGTTCTGCCTGAGAGAGGGACCTTTGCCCTGGACAGCAGAGCCCGGGAATCCTGGACTCCCTCCTTTGGATCCAGACCTGACACCAGTCCAGAAAGCCCAATTGCGGGACATCGTTGAAAGGGTGCCAGGGGTCTTTGCAAACACCCCGGGGTGCAACCACATGGCAGTCCACTACATCCCTACGGCACCCGGTCAGGTGGCCCGCGCTCGATGGCGGCCTGTACCACAGAAGAGGTGGGAAGTGATCAACCATGAGGTGCGGGATATGTTACAGCTAGGGGTGATAGAACCGTCACAGAGTGCGTGGCGTAGTCCTATAGTGTTGGTGCCAAAACCAGATGGGTCCGTACGCTTCTGCGTGGACTACCGGGAAGTGAACCGGCTCTCGCAGTTTGATACGTATCCCATGCCACGGGCCGACATCCTAATCGATCAGCTGGGGTAGGCTCGCTATATCTCGGCCATCGATTTGACGAAAGGGTATTGGCAGGTTCCAGTACACCCGCCCGATCGAGAAAAGACAGCATTCGCTACACCCCAGGGGCTGTTCCAGTTCTGACGCATGCCTTTTGGCCTACAAGGGGCCGCTGTTACGTTCCAACGGCTAGTGGACACCGCCCTGGCACAGTGTGAGGGGTTTGCCAGGGCGTACATTGACGACATAGTAATCTGCAGCCCTGACTGGCCCACACATCTACAGCATTTGGAGAAGGTCCTGCTAGCGCTCAAGGTGGCAGGGCTACATGCTAACCCCACCAAAAGTAAACTGGGGTTTCAGGAAGTGCGGTATCTGGGGTTCGTAGTGGGACGGGGGCAGTTGCGCCCCCTCCCGGAGAAAGTGCTCCTGGTGGAACGACACCCACAACCCACGACCAAACGACAGTTACGCCGTTTTCTTGGGGTCGTGGGCTACTATGCCAAATTCATTCCCCACTTTGTGTCCCAAGCAAGCCCTCTTACGGATTGCCTTCGGAAAAACGAGCCCAACAGTATACAATGGACCCCGGCCAGAGTCGCGGCCTTCGAGGCCCTACGCCACAGCTTAGCTCAGTCACCCGTCCTCCAAAACCCGGACTTTACACGGCCCTTCATGGTGCATACCGATGCTTCGGACTCTGGTCTCGGGGCGGTGCTGGCTCAAGGGGAAGCCAGCAATGAACACCCCGTCCTGTTCATCAGCCGGAAGTTACAGCCGGCTGAACGTAATTACTCAACAGTGGAGAAAGAGGCTCTGGCGGTCAAGTGGGCGGTGGAGGCCCTGCAGTTTTACCTAGAAAACAATCCTTTTCATCTTGTGGTTGATCACGCCCCCTTGTTATGGCTGGAGCGCATGAAGGATCATAATCCGCGTATCCTACGGTGGTATATGTCTCTTCTTCCCTTCCAGTTCACCGTACACCACCAGGAGGGACGCCGGCATAACGTTGTGGACTACCTCTCCCGTCTCCACGAGAACAACCCCGGGCTGCCGGTTAGGGAGGGGGTGTGTCCCAGCCCGGGCCGGGACGAGCCCCACCCCCCAAGCGGGGACGGCGCTGGAGCAGCCTCCCCCCCACGAGCCCCCGAAATGCACCTGGAGCCCCGGCCTGGGGCGAAGAGGGAGAGGCCGGGAGGCTGGCGGAGAAGGCCCCGGCGGAGACGGGCGCAGCTGTGACGGGAGAAGGAGAGAGACGACCAGGGAGAGCTCGGACGAGCCTGCGCAGCCTGCGAGCAGCGGGGGCGGGGTCCGGAAGCGGGAAGGAGAGCCGGGGGCCGACAGAACAGGCGGGCCAAGGCGGGGCCGCAGGAGGACAGGAGGGAGGCACAGGTGCGGTCTCGGCGTCCTGGGTTTTAGGTGGGGGTGGAGCCAGAGGGCAGACGGAGTCCGGAGGTTGGCGGGGGTAATAAAAGGAAGGTGAGAGGCAGCAACCGGGGAGGAGGAGATCTGGACTGGCTGGGGAAAGGAGGGAGTGCTGAGAGAGAGAGAGAGAAACTCCCCTCTGAAGCCCGACAGGTGTGCTGGAGGCCAGGTTCCAGAGTGGGCCATGGGGAAGTGAGGGAACTTACCCACCGGACCCACCATCTGAGGTTGCTTGCGCCCAACCCCTTTAAGGGCCTCGCCAACACACGACTCCGTGTACCTCTTCCCCAGGGTGAGAGCAGGCGGACAGGAGCGCCAGCAGCCACGGCCACCGGGGATATGTCGCTCCCCTGCGCTGAGGGGCGTGACAATCCCACATGTCACATTAGAGCAGCCCCAGCCAGTTTTTAGGAGGGAGTAGAAATCTTGCATACAGTGAAGTCAGAGCCATGGGCTGCCTTCCTCTATCAGTTATCTCCCCTTATCTCTTTTCTAATGTCAGTTTCCCCTAGGAGTTTAGAGAGGGAGGAGCAAGGGAAAAATCTCCCCGGAGAGCAGTAAAACAATGAAGAAAGCAGCCAGCAATTTCTGCTGCATTATCTGCATGATTTCAGTCCCTTTCCAGTTCCCTCAACAGACAGTGCTCTCATGTAGGTAACTCCTGTACAGTAAAATGTAACAGCTGTCTGCTTTACCTTGACTGGTGGTAATGTGGATCTTACCATCACCTGTTTACCTGGATTTCTAACTGATGCGGATAATCTGCAGATACTGTAATAGGTGCCAATAACCATTCTGTAATTCTCATATTGTGTTGGAGGGAAGAGACTATGGACGTGTGGAAGGGTGCTTGCTTTGCACAGGACATGTCCCAGATTCAATCCATGGCATCTCCAGTTAAAGCCTCTCTAGTAGCAGGTGTTTTTGGAAAGACCTTTCTCATCCTTAGACCCTGGTGAGTCGCTGCTAGTAGATGCAGACAATGCTGAGTTAGATGAATTAGTGGTATGATTCAGTATGAGGCAACTTCATAAGGTATGACACGTTCCCCCTTGGGATGGATCTGCTGTGACCTCAGCTCCCATACTTTCAGCTCTCTCTTCTTCCCACACAACTAGCTTTCCTGCCTCTGTTTGCTGGATGGAATGCCTGAACTCTTTTCAAGTACATGGAGCCAGGCATTTCTGAAAAATATCATCCAAACAATATAAAATGCTGTTTTTAGTGTGGAAAATACAAATATTTCAGGGCAGATATTGCCAGAAATATAGGGGGTGGGGGGAAGGTCCAGCATTGAGTTCTCTCTCCCTTCTTCCCATGATGTTTAGAAGTGGCACATGTGAAATAAAATTCCTACCCCTGCTCCTGATCATTGGTCGTTATGGAGGAAGTCATGTTATACATTACTGTAGGTTGCAGGGGAAGAGGGGGGATAAGAACATAAGAGAAGCCAATGTTGAATCAGGCCAATGGCCCATCTAGTCCAACACTCTGTCACACAGCGGCCAAAAATACCACGTGCTATCAGGAGGTCCAGCAGTGGGGCCAGGTCACTAGAAGCCCTCCCACTGCTGCCCCCTCCAGCACCAGGAATAGAGTGCATCACCTGCCCCAGACTGAGAATTCCCATCTATACCCTGTGGCTAGGGATGAGGCCCTAGACTGATGCTTTAATGGCAGCCCCATGTTTTTAGTAATGCCTAGTTCTCTTCTCCCCCTCCTGCAGATAGAGTCTTCAGCAGCAAACTTACATGTGGGACCCTCTGCCTGTACTTGAACTCCTGGGTCTTTGATGTATCTTTGAAAGGGATGTTCTTCTTCAACGAGAAATTTGGCAAGGCTCTCCCCCTTCCCTTCTCTTTTGAACCTTTTTTTGCCTGCTTTATTGCTCTGCAGAGAGAAGTAGGACTTCAGGGAAAATCCCCCCCCTTCTCTGAGTGTCTCCCCCCTCTTTCAAGAGCAGATTGACTCTGCGCCAGGGCTGCATGTCCAGAGACATCAAAGAAACAGCAGGTTGCCTGGACAGCAGCAAGTCCACAGCACTTCACTATCTTCAGTTTCCCAAGGCAGCGAGCCAGACATACATCACATTGATTTAAACTAACTTTGAGTGTAGTTGAAGCCAGAAACTCCAGTGTGTCAAAATGACACTCTTTCCCCTTTGCAAACTCTGCTTCTATGTGTGTCAGGATTTGAACTGCTATCTGTCATAGCAACCAGCTTTGTTACCTCCTCGTTATCCGTGCAGAGGTAGTACAGCTAATTGTTTTTGTGATTTATGAAGTACCTTCTAGTACCTGACTATTTTGTGCACTCTTCCTGGGCCTGATGCTGGAGAAAAATTTAAAGTTACTACTGCCTATCTTACAAGTGGAGGAAAAAATCTGAGTCATGTAACGTTCACTGCCGTGTATTTGTTTGGTGGGAATGAGGGGTCAGGGGCTGTTAATGTTAGGGATATGCGACTGGATCCCTTGATGTCTAAACTGGCTACAAACAGCTCCTGGGGGGCTGTATAGATGCCCCCCCCCCAATACTCCAGCAAAGTTGCTTTTGGCCACAGGAAGTAGGGGAGACCTTATGAGTTCTTGACTTTTCCCCATAAAGGCTCAAAGCAGCCAGGGAGAGCATCTTTTAAAATCTGGAAAATAATGCAGCACTGCAGCCTCAATCGATCCCCTCAGCTACTTTTTAATACTAAAATACACATTGGGGGGATCCAGTCATAGATCTCCAGTGTTACGTGTCATTTGGCCCTAAGACAAATCAAGAATAGAGGTGAAGAGGCTGTGGAGAGAGGCAGGATGCAGCTCCCCCTGAATCTCCACAGAGGTTCCCGGGTTTCGGAGGCCATGCCTTTGATAGACCTTGTTAACAAAGGAGGCATTTTTGGCCTGAGGTTATTTCACTCCAAATCTATAGAGGTCACAAGCAGTCTGGAAATGCAGGAGATCAGCAGAAAGATGGGCTGAAACATGTTTTGTGCAGTGTATTGGTAGCATATTCTGTTGCTTATCACGAAGAACAGATGTCATT
Organism: Gekko gecko; assembly: GCA_029375565.1. Lineage (NCBI taxonomy): Eukaryota > Metazoa > Chordata > Lepidosauria > Squamata > Gekkonidae > Gekko > Gekko gecko. The sequence goes on along the minus strand of JAPDNY010000002.1, from coordinate 100,216,061 downwards.
TAAAAACACCTTGCATTTGCAGCTGTAAGTAGCTTCCCCGGTGTTCTTAAAATTATGTGTTTATTATGTTTCCTCTTATGAAAAACACCTGTGTTTCACCTTCCTGTCTTTGAGCACACACCGCCTTCATCTATCACATTTCTTTAGACAGTAATAATGGTGGGCTTTCTTCAGGGCCATTTTTAAAAAATAAAGTAAAATAAATGGTTGACATTATATTTCAAATTATTTCCATCCATAAAACAATTCATAATGACAATTAGTAACAGAAAAGAGATAACAGGAGAAACATTAAGTGGTTGTAATATTTCAGTTGGATATGGCGTACTCACTAGTAGAGCTTGTAGTGCAGAGAAGACTTATGGTACAATCCTAAGTGGAGTTACATCCTTCTAAACCTGTTAACTTTAATGGACTTAGAAGGGTTTAACTTTACTTAGGGCTACACTGCTAGCATCTCTTCTTTATTGTCTGATGAAGGACTTCTTGTCATGGGTCTTGTTCTCCTACTCCTAGTAAAAAGGTAGAGCTTATTGTGGTTAGACATTAAACCAGTTTAAGGCACAGTCTACTAGTCCTTCTCAAAGGAATGGGGAAAGAGCACACATGCTGCTACACTGGCCCCAGTCATTTCAGTGCACCTTGAATCCTATGGTGTTGTTCCCCGTGTGCTTCTTTCCTCCGATGTGGTACTGGCTTCCTCTGCCACTAGCACTTCCTTGAGTGCACGTTCATTGTTTTTCAGTGAACTCTTACACACCCAGAAATGCTAGCAGCAGAAGAAGCGAGCTCCACATCAGAGGAAAGTCTCTGTAGCAGCCATAGAGAAGTGTAAGGGGAACAATGTCATAGGATCCAAAAACTGGTCTAGGGAACTACCTGCTACCTTACAGGATTCTAAAAAATACTTTCCTTGCAATATACCTCATGTTAAGGATTAGCATGGAAAGAACAGTGTCCGCATCAGTACTGAGCTGCATATGTATGTTAAGTAAGCCAAAGGGTAGATTACAGGGCAGAACTATGTGATACAGTGAAGTTATACCCATATTTCCCAGATGTGTGTACACCAGTGTTCGTATGCACATGTATGTTCATGAATATGATTGCTATGGAAAACAGCACTGCTATAACGTAGGTGTTTTCCACAGCAGCTGTTATATGTAGCACTGCCATTAGAAACCTAGTGCAAGAAAGGGAGTGCTGAAGCCAGTCAGAGAGGCAATAAATGCCTGTGAACATTCACTTTCTTAAACAATGTGAAAGGAAGCTGAGGTCTTAAATCAGCACAAGACTAGCCCCTACAAATCAAACTGAGTAATTCAGCCAAGCCATCAGCAGCATCTCTGTTAGCTGAGCAAACTGCAGTCTTGGGATGGCTGCTCCTGAGCGATGGCTCGTTCAGAGAGGCTGGCTAGAGTCCCCTATAGGCTTATCTTAATAAGTGGAGGAAAAATGACCTGCCCTCCCTCTGCTTCTGCTAATGAGGAGCCCAAGCTCACAGGAGGGAAGGAAGGAAGGAAGGAAAACAAGCTTGCATTTCGCCGATCATGGAAGCAGGACTCTGTGTGTGTATACATGTGTGCATATGTGTACACACACATACAACTGTGTTCATATGGGAGTTCCCCCCCTCCAGAATTGGCAGCCCTGTAAAGTAGGCATCAAATGGACTCTAACAGAGTAATAGATCCCAGATTTCATTCCTCCCACACACACCTTCTTAACAGAATATCTGTGTTTGTTCACTCTGTTGTCTGGCTTCCTGTCAAGATATCCTGCAGCCAGCCTAGAGCAGCTTCTAATGGGCTGCCAGGGGATTTAGTCTGATATGAGAGTGTACCAGGTGCTGACAGCTTGCTGGAACAGCTCGCTCTGCTTGTGTGATGGGAAATTGGTCTCTCATTTTCACCCTGTCATAGTGGGTAGATAGCGGAGGGATGAACAAGGATGCTCTCTTTCTTTCTGTACATTTCCACTGCTGTGAGAGGTGGGGCATGGGCAGCCTTTCTGTCTACCTGACGATTTGCTCAAGCGCATTTCCACTGCCTTGGCTCTTGTCATAAGGGGGAGGGCTGGCCTTATCATCAAGCCACATGAAGCGGCTCCTTTGGGCACCAGATTTAAAAAAGGAAGTCATTTCCTTGCACCAGTTCTGTATTGTGTCTGCCATTAAAATGAGCTCCAGTCTAGAGTGACGGAGTATGTGTACCATTTTGGTATTTTCAGATATGAACCAGCAGTGAGCGGGCTACAAAATCCAAGTATCGCCAGCTCTTCGAGAAAAGTACCCTCCTCAATATCTCCTGGACATGTGCTAATTAATTTTTAAATAGGTGCCTATTTAACCCTTGTCTGATATTGAAGGAACCTTATTGAGTGGTGGGCTTGCTAGGTAGCTACTCATCTGTTTCCCTCTGGCAAATGTGAATCTCCAAAGAGTACCCTGGAAGGAAACAAGAGAATAAGTTTTCTTTTTCTTTTAAGCTGTGCCAGAGATATGCACTGAGGCTAGTAAACATACACATGGGCTTGTAACATTTGTGGAGGCTACCAAGAAGGATGTTATCCTTTCCGTACTTAAAATAATGGCATCTTAGGGTATGGATTTAGGTGGCCGAAGGGGCTGCCAAGTTAAGTATTCTAAGGATTCTTTATTATAAGAGGTTCCAAGTATGGGTATGAATCTGCTTGCTTTATAATGTACTTACAGAAACTGTGAAGGGAAGGCAGGACACTCTGTGCTGGCTTGTGCTTTTCATTTTATACAAGGCTAAAAAAAGATCACACCAGATCTCCATCAGTGGAAGGCCTGGTTTAAACATGATGTTCATATTGAGCTAGCATACTAAAATTGCCTAGATTAAGTGAGAGACCACCAGCGTCACATTTAAACCAGGCCTGAGTCCCGTGTATTCAGCTGTCAAGGGAATTCAAATAAAACAGGAGTTCTTGTATAGTTTCCCTTAGATCAAAAATTGAGTAGACCAGAATTTACCTGCAATCTGATCTAGTCCTAAAGTGGTACAAGGGAGAAGCAGTTGCCGGAAAACAGTGGGTGTCACATCCTGCAGCAAGGATTTCCCCTGTTCTCAGTTGCTTGGAGACTGCCTAGAACTGCTATGGGTGCAAAGGTTTCACTGATTTCCCTTCTGCTGCAGGGACCTCTGATTCCCCAGGTTTCCCTGGGGTACCCCATTTGCCAGGAACAGCACCAAATTCTTTGCCTGTGTTGCTTGGAGCAGTGGAGAAAAATATCTGTACTGTTTCTTATTGACTTCTAACAAAGTCTTCGTAAGGCTGCATTTATTGTTCTGTTGATCTGTGGTTTACAGCGTTCCCTGTTATTGCTTTATTGCTGTTTTATCCACTTTATTGATATTGACTTGGAAGCCGCCTTGGGAGCCTGCCTGCCTGCTGAGAGTTGTGAGGCATAAAATATCTTAAATAAGTAATAAACAAATAAAGTTGTATTAAGCCTCAGTCAAGAAAAAGAACCGTTTGGCTTTATAGGAATCATTTTCTTCCTAGTGGTCAACAGACAACTCTGGGGGGATGAAAAGATGCACAAAGGTGCCCTCTCACCCCTTAAACCACATTGTGGTGGAGTTGGGGCTTCCTACTCATCCACTCTGTATTATGCTTCTAGCTTGTATCCTGCCTTCTGACATTTTCCCAAATTGGGTTGGGATGTTTTGGATTGGATTTCAGTTTCTTTAATATGTGGTTCTCTATAGGGAGATGCCTGTCTCTCATTTTAAGAATGAGGGCAGTCCTAGAAACTTTATTAATCCACCCCCTCAAATAAGGAGCATTTAAATTCTTTGTAGTCCAGCTGTGAAAATGGCACCTGCCTCTTAAATTCTGCAACCAATACCCCCTCATTAGGATATTTAACACACTCTGTTACATCAAAAAAAATTTATTTGCATGTTTCTTCTTTTCAGAGACATATGTTGATACTACATTCAGGCAGTGCAAAATCATCTTGGCCATACTGAGTTAAAATTTGTACATGAGGTTTTTGGAGTTTCATGTAACAATATATTCTACTATGACACCAGAAACCTGGTAAATAGAAACTGGACTGGGGGAATCTTTTACAGTTAGTACATCCTCAAAGGGATTTCACAAGGTCATTAAAGTACACAAAATTTCCTTGAAATAAATGTCTACCCAATACGTAGCACAGGACTTATTTCTTTCCTGTTTTAAGAGTCAGTAAACTTCTTTTTTCCTTCTGTTACCTCCTTTTTATCCCCTTCCCCTCCAGAAAATACTCTTTTATTTAATTTCTGTCACACTCAATGGGGTGTGCTATCCCCCATAGGGGGCCCCATTGATGACTGATTGGACAACTTTGTTCCAACCTAAACCTGCCTCTGCTCAGCTGCATTGTGAAATGCAGGGTGAGAGCTGAAGATAAAGACAGTGGAGTGACAGCCCTCATTATGAAGAGGAGAGAAAGAGGGCGAGGGCCAGCAGTGAAGGGCTTGTGTAATGATGGATGTCTTCCCAGAGGAACCCACCTTCTCCTTGGTACCAAAGATATGCCATTTGCCTCATTGTCTTCTATGGCTTTTTATTCCTATGTGATTGTATTGCTAATTTCATATAGGGATTGAAGCCATGCAATACGCTGGGGGCTTGCGACAGAGGACGCTACTTTTCCAGCTGACTGTGCTCTTAGTAGCTCACCTTTTTAAAGCATTGTCCAGCAGCGGGCTACAGGAGCATTTTGCATCAGCCTCATTTGTTAACTATGAGGGTTTGCTGCCCTTTCTAGTCATGGTGTCTCACAATCCTCACCAGTACAACCTGAGAGGCTTGCCTTTAACTACAGAAAACATGTTTGGAGCAGTATGTTCAAGTACCTGCTTCCAGGCAGTCTTCTGAAGTAGTTCTCCATCATCACTGGAAGAGAAGTCCACCAGGGATTATCCATAAAACAACAGAAAGAAGAAGTGACATTCTCAAGTGTGTGTTGTGTGTGAGAGAGAGACAAAGGTGGTAATTGTCACTGGTTTGTTAGGTTGCTCCCTTGTTGAAGTTTTATGGTCAAAGCCTACTCTTCCAAGGAAAGCTTCTCTTCTTCCTAAAACTTCGCATGATGTGTCTCCCTGCTGAGCCTGTTCTGACAGAGAAAGTGGATGACAAATGCTTGCACCTGAGCATCTTCAGCCTTTATGCAGATTTATCTGGCACAATGCAGCCAGTGGGGAGAGGTGCATAGAAGCCAATGCCTGAGCAGGATTGTTGTTGCTATGCCATCATCTTCCAAGTTTCCAAAAAGGTATTTGAGGGGCTTTTTAAAGGGGTGGTGTTAAATCTGTCATGTTGTTGGAAATTACAGTTTGTGAGAGTTTACAGGAGAAACCCTCCCCCATGTTCACTTCATAAAAGAAGGCCCCCCATTAACGCCTTGTGAAATATTACCCATTTATCAACCTCTACACATAATAAACTATCCACATATATCATTATCTAATCCCTAATGAAGTGGTAATAGGAATGCTGGAGAGCAGGGATATTAATGTCTCCTAAGAGGCCACGGCGATGGTACGGCTAGAAGCCAAGAGTCTTAATTCAGTGCCAAAAGCTTCCACTGTTAATAAGGTACTTACTTGTCCCTAACCATTCGTACTGTTTGGGTAAAAGTGCTTGGCTTCAGGAGGGAAAAAAAAGCTCAGCTCTCAGAGTGCTTTGCCTGATCCTGATTCTTTCCCCTTCTGCCCTACATGAAGTGTATAGCGACTGCAGTTTACCCAGTAAGCAAACCCTAGTTAAGTCACTGCCCTGCTTTCTTGTTTAGCTTATAGGGGTATTGTAGCATTCCTTGCTCTGCATGGAAAATATTTCTAAAAGGAACCTTCTCATTCACATCAAGCACACGGACACACACCCTTTACAGGTGTATAAGGCCTTCCCTATTTTTGTGCTGTGGCATCGGCTTCAGAGAGATCCAACAAGGAAGGTGTCTCTTGCTCCTGGAGCTTATTTAACAGCGTGCAGGTTTAGGTTGGAGTCTGCCAATTGTCGTTAAGAGAGCTGAAGATCGTATGAGAGAGAGAGACATGGTTGCTCAGTGGCTGAAGCAGTTTGGCAAGTTTTTGAAGTACTACCAACACCTGCAATACTGTTTGAGTGGAGATGTTAGCTGGAAGAGTGTGCATGTCATTGGCATTGATGGCTCTTATCATTCCACCTTCAGTACTCTGAGGAAAAAACACCTGTGTAAGAACACTGGGTGGCTGTTGTTGGATTCTCTGGTTGTAGCAGAGTCAGGAATCATTATTAATGTAGCAGAGTCCACTAGGCATTTCCATGCAGCAAAGCTTTGGTGCTGAGTGTGCTAGCAAACTTACAAAGTTACACAGAGCCAGTATTCAGATTTAAAACTAGTAAGAGTTCTTTATTCTATGGAACTCTATTCTAGACAGTATAGATGAGAGACAGAGATAGAAGCTATTCTAACAACCTAGGATAGGTATGGATGCAGGGAAGAGTACCCCTGCATCCATTGTTCAAAGAGGGGCGAGAGGAAGTATGTGTGAGAGTGAGGTTTCAAGCCGGAAGGAAGGAAACTTGGCCCTAAGAATAGCATTCTACTTCAAAGAGGATAGAATCAGATAACAGGAAGGAAAGGATGCTCTGTGTGTCCTGACCTATCTGACTAAATCTATGGTGACCTCCTGAAGTCTGAGACAGGAGACAGTGCACAGTCCTCCAATTTTCTAACAGCTGTTTCAGAATTCCAGGAGCCAAGCTCAGTTTATCATCTATCAGTTTCTTTCCACATTTACTAGAAATTTGTCCTTGGGCTGTACTTCCCTTCTCCATTGCAGGGCTGGTTTGGAACCGATGATATGATATGAGAAAGCAAACTATCTGTGGGAGTCTCACCTCTTTAAACCCAAGTTAGGAAATGTGACCTGCTTTGTTCACATGCCCACCCACACAAAAGGATGCCGGGTGTTCCTATAATTTATCTCTGCTATATTTTAGGCTCTCCTCTTGCTGTGACGTTTTCATGCTCTACCATTCTTAATATGATTCTCCTCTTTGCAGGAGCCCTGTAAATGTGTTATTAGTCCCTATTATACAGAAGGCAAATGAAAATTTCAGCTCCTGCCATTTCACTTCACTAGTGGGATGTTCTTCATCAGAAATAATAGTAACTAGTGCTGATTAATGCTGCCAGAACTCCTGCAGTGGTGTCTGTGGCTAGACATTTTATAACAACTCAAGAATTTTGACTCTTGTTTTCTTTTGTTTCTTTTTCTAGGTTATACTGCCTCCTGGGGTCCCTTCGAGTACAGCATTTTCCCTACATGTTATTTTATTTATTTATATATTTATATATTGGATTTGTTAATTGCCCAGTTCCTGCAATGCAGGGCTCTGGGTGATAATCATAAAAACATCAAGATAAAACAATTAAAACATTAATATTTCAAACAAGAAGATGGTGTATATTAATTGGTCTAATTTTAGACTGCCAGCTGCTGTGTGGGCAGGGTAGAGGAGGGCAAAGCAGATATGAGAAGCAACTGGAGTAGGAAGGGTGCTAACTATGTTGGAAACCATTGCTGTCCTCAAACAAAGGCCTGGCAGAACATCTCTGCATTACAGGAACTGTATAAGGTCCCGCAGGGCCCTGATGTTATTAAGCAGAGAGTTCCACCAGGTTAGGGCCAGGACTGAAAAGGCCCTGGCCCTGGTTGAGGGCAGCCAAGTAACTTTAGAGCGAGGGACCACCAGCAGGTTGTTATCTGAAGAGCATAATGCTCTTCCAGGGACATAATGGAGGAGATGGTCCTGTAGATACATCAGTCCCAGACCATTCAGGGCCTTGTAGGTCAATACCAAAACCTTGAGCTTGACTTGGTATTCCACTGGGAGCCAGTGTAGCTGGCGCAGCCCTGGATGCATAAGTGTCATCCATTACGTTCCCTTCAGAACTTGAGCCTCCATGTTCTGGATCAGTTGGAGCTTTTGGGTCAGTTTCAAGGGCAAGCCAGCGTAAAGCGAGTTACAGTAGTCTAGACTGGAGGTGACTGTTACATGGATTATCGTGGCTAGGTTAGGGCACGACAGGAAGAGGGCCAATTGCTGAGCCTGGTGAAGATGAAAGAATGCTGATCTGGCAATGTGTGTGACCTGAGCCTCCATATTCAAGGAGGAGTCCAGAATCACTCCCAAACTCTTGACGGATTGTGCCGGTATCAGTTTTATAAAAAACAAAAACGCCACACATACCTAAGTACACAGTCTTTTGGTAGTGGTGTGTCGTCCCCCCATAATTACACTAATGGTTGTACGTGCAGGATTGTTGGCTTCCCTTCCTTCTCACTGCTGTCGAATGGCAAATGTGTGGTGTAGGTACTGAGGATTCCAATGGGCAGAAACCCAAGATAGCTTTGGTTTCCCAGGCCACGTTGCCTGCACTGTGACTGTGATGGAATGTGCTGGCCCTGTTTCCACCCTGCCCTCCTGGGTTTTTCTCACACCTAGAGATGCTTTTCTTCTGCCCTCAGGTAGCTCGCTGCCACCACCTGACCCAATGCCAGAATTACCCCCTGGGAGGGTCAGGACTCCCAGCTTCCTTTCCAAGTTCTGAGGCCTTGCCTCCGTGTCTTTCGTTGCCCAGCATCTGGTGACCATGAGGATAGTTTACAGCCTTGTGCGCCCCCGGAGCCACTTGCCAGCTGCCTGCCTTCCCCCTGGCATTCCTTTTAAAATAGCATGTCCAAAACAGTGGAGGTCTGTGTGGTACAAAGAACCTCTTTCAGTATCAAAAGTTATATTTATTAAAAAGAAAATGGTTTACAAGCATACTTTTAGCACAGCACCAGATTGTGCGAGGGAGTCAAAAAGTAATTGGTAAAATGCAAATCCCCTGTCCCTTTCTCTTATGTATGCTCTATCATATGTTAAATTGAACAGGCTCCTTTTCCTTAAGACATTACAGGTCCATATAGAGTTGTCATTACCTTGAAGTGTGCTCCAGCTCTGGAGGTGAGCACATGGTCCAAATGGCTGCCTTCCCAGAGGAGAGGTCTGTGTGCAGGGCCGGCCCACTAACTAGGCGAACTAGACATTCGCCTAGGGCGGGCTGATCATCAAGGCACCAAACTGCACCCGGCCCCTCGCCAAAAGTCCCACCACCACCAAAAGCCCTGCATCTCCCTGACCCCAGCCGTTGTCACCGCAGCAGCCTTGGAGCAGCCCCTTTCCTTCCGCCCGGTCCGCCCTCCTTCCTTCCGCCCGGGCTGTGACTCATGGCGAGCAGTGTCTTTCAAAGCAGCAGCTGCTCCAGGGGACTTACGCATGACCCGCTGCGGCTCCCCTGGCTCTGGGATCGCCTCCCTACACGCCGGGTATTTCCTTGCCTTCCTCAGCGGACCACGAGCCCTTTCCTTGCCACCATCTGCCCTTAACCCACTGCTTCAATCGCCTGGCTTCCACAAACAAACGTAGCCGGAGCCGCAGCAAACTTTCCATGGATCTCGCCCCCCTCACCCATCCTGCATTGCTTCTGCCTGACGTATGCACCCCCTGCAAACCAAACTTCGCTCCTTCCTCTGCTTTGCAGCTCAACACATACAAGCTGCCTTCTCCTAAGCCAGACTACCCACCTGAGCCAGGCACCCACCCGGGCAGTCAGCGCCTCACATCCCCCTGGGGGGCCTCTCCCCAGCTCGGCAGCCAGGCATCCCCCTGGGCGCCACTCTCCCTGCTCGAAGGGTCCCCTGGCCCCCCTTCCCTGCACCGCCGGCGAGGTCTGTCCTGGCACACCAGCCTCACTCACGTGGTATTCCTCCTCCTCCTCACTCCCGTGCTCTTGGCTCATCCCCGGGGAGGGAGGGGGGGCGCAAGAAGAGCTGCCCCGCTCCTGGTGTCAGCTCCCAGCGCCTCTCCCGCCTTCCTGCTCTGCTTGGGGCACAGCTGGCTGGAGGCTCCGCCAGCCGCTTCGCTAGAGAGAGGCGCTTTGCTGGCCAGCCAGAGGGATGCAGGCGCTTGTCGCTTCTCTCCCCGTTTGGCAGCCGCCCCTGCCTCTGACAGACCCCTTCCCCGCAGGGACCTGATGCCGCTGCTCCCCGGCACCAGAGTCCGGTGGAGATTGGTTTGCTGGAGTGAAAGGAGGGAGAGCCTGGAGGCAACAGAGGGGACGGGATCGGGGGCAGCGGGGAAGGGGGGCTTGAACGACAACCATTCCATTTCCAATGCCAGGTTTTTCTCGCTCTCCTGCATCAATTAGTTTGCTCTGGAGCCATCCTTCCTGAGCTAAGGCAAAAATGTGTGAGCTAGAGGCTAAAAAACTGTGAGCTAGCTCACACTAACTCAGCTTAGAGAGAACATTGTGTGATACAGTGCTTAGTGCCTGGGGGAACCTGGCTTGACATCTCTGCTCAGTCATGACCCCTCACCCTGTCATACTCTCTCAATCTAAGCTACCTCACAGGGTTGTTGTGAGGATAAAATGGAAGGAGGGCAGACTTGTGCACGCTCCTTAGTGGAAAAAGTGGGATAAAATAGGGGGGGGGGCTTTTCGCTCCGGGATTTTTCTCCACACTGCCTCTCTCTGGTTTCATCTCCCCCATCAGGATCAGAGCGATTCATGGAGGAAAGTCTTCCTCCTCTCCAGGCCCTGCTTGGAGGTTGGCAACCCCGTAATTGGTGGGCATACGGGGGGGGGGGTGCCAGAAGGTAGCCTTGCCCTTGCCTAGTGTACAAAAAAACCTGGAGCCGGCCCTGTCTGTGTGTTCCCATGGACTCAGCAACCAAGGACGAGAACCCCTCCATCTTGCTGCAAGGAGTTTTTATCACCTCTCTTTTCCCCAACCCCTGACCAGGTCAAAGAGGTTTTTCCTGGAGATCTCCAGGAATCTTCTTCCTGAAGACTCTCTATTTATTTATTTATTAGATTTTTACCCTGTCCTCCCAGCAAGGCTGGCTCAGGGCAGCTTACAACAATATAAAATGGTACAATAAATAATAGCATTTAACACCTCCAACTCTCTGTTCCCTGTTATGAATGGGGGGAGAAGAGGGGGAATTTGGCCATCCCATTGTCTATAGCCAGACCTATTAGCATTTCTTAAGAGGTAGATGAGTTGAGCCTGGAAAGCCACTGACTGACTTTTATTTTTTTATTTATTTGGATTTATATCCCGCCCTCCCCAGAGGCTCAGGGTGGCTAACAGCAAGGCATGCATGCCAACTTTAAAACAGATTCAACAATATAAAACCAAAAACATATAAAACAACATCCAGACATTATAGCACAAGCAGTAAAACAAGATGGGGCAGATTGTAACCCCCAGCAGAATTTAACCCCCAGTAGCCGAACAACAGCCGAACAGTAGCTCGTCATCCTCTCTCTTGCCAGGGCTACCCCGCACTCAGTGATGACAATAGTACGATGGCAGATGGCTAACCATGGCCATGACTTCCTTCTTCCCAACCTGTTCTCTGCCCAGAGGGGGGAAACCTATTAAAACACAAAGTGGAGGTTTTGCTCCTTTCAGACCTCCCAGGCAAAGATGTATTTCTTCACAGTGACAAACAAGACTATCCCTTTCTTTGGTGGCCTGTTAAAGATAGCTTCCCTTTTCCACGGGAAGTATAATGCATGGCCTCCAATGGAGTGCCACAAGTGTAATCATGACAAAACAGAAAATCACTTTTCCTGTATCTGGGTACTCAGATAAATAAACCACACATGGAGGTTATCCTTAAATAAGAAAAATATAAGTGGCCTTTGCTATGGGTGAATGTTTATCTCCGAAGACAGTGGACCTGCCCAGTAGCTATGCATAAGACAAACCATAGCTCTGTCTTTAGTCATGCTGCTGTAAACCCAGCACTGGGTTTGGAACGGAAGTCTTACACAGTGAGGCAGGTAAAAATGGGTCTCCCAGTGTCCCTTCAGATTTTCATATAGGAATGTTTCGAGTCCTTTTGCCTGAAAAGATACACTAAAAAGACAGGCAATAAGGTTGCATCAAAGGGGCCGGGGGGGCATTTTCACAATCACTCTTTGCCTCTGTGAAAAGCACATATACCCATTTTAAATGTGCACCTCTTAATTATCTTTCTTGATGTACCAATGTGGTTGGTGAATATTTTTCATTGGCAATTTTCACACAGTTTGTAATGTGCCTCTATTAAACAATGCCTGCTACAATGTCAGAAATGGGGGGCCAATTAGGATATACTGTGGTTGGAGGCAGGCCTCTCCTCAGTGGCTGACAAAGCCAAATTGGGCAAAACCAGTAAAAATAAATGAAGATATGTAAAATATGAGGACTTCTGCAACCTTGGTCAGCATGCCTAATTGCTGCAGGTTTCAAAACTCAGCTTTTCTTCCCACAAGATTCGGCTTGCACAGCTGCTACATTTTGGTGTTAGCGTGAAGTGCAGACTGCCCTGGCCATGTGTCTCCCCAATGTCATTCCTACTAATTGGCAAATGATGATAGTGAGGGCCATTCATCTGTTGAGAGGCCTCCCTCCTGCCTGCCCCCTCCAAACAAACATCCCTTGACAGCTGCTCCATCAGAACTCTGGCAACAATATGCTGAGGGACGTTTTCTCCTCAGAAAGGGCTCTCTATCCCCCCATGACCCTCCAGTGAGAATCAGAGTCAGGCACATTGGGGATGTTTGAAAAGTAAAAGTGTTCTTACAGCCTCATTGTCCTTGACCAACTTCCCCCATTCCTGTGCCTTTGCCTCATTAAAGGAAAGGAGATTGGAATGGGGGGGGGGGACATTCGGGGGGAAAGGGAGCCAAGTGAACACAGATGTGAAGTGTGCTTCAAACAGCAGCATTCTTTCATCTAACCTTTTTTATCAGCCTTTTCCCTTTACAAGAGGAATTTATTTTAATCATCAGTGAAATGCTCCATTTTTTTAAAAAAACCACACAGAGGGATGTTGTTAGTGAGATGTATGCTATTTTAACAGCTCAGGGATTACCCTGGAGAAGTGGATGCTGCTGCAAAGGCTTTGTGAACCTGTCTGAGCACAAGCAGCATCTCTGAGGATTAATGAAGAACTCTGCAGATATAAAAGAAATTGTTTTTTCTGTGAGGCCACTGCTGAGGGGGTGCAGAAAGCATGGTGGGGCCAGACAATCAAGTAGTACAGATGGGGTTAGGCCCATAGAAATGATTGCCGGGAGGCAGATTTAGCAGAGCTTGTATACGTGGTTTTAACAATTTAAAAAACCCCACAAACCCTTCACCCCCCCCCCAACACTCGCTCAATTCCTTCTTTGCAAAACTTCACAAACATTTTATTTGCCATTAAAGTACTTGAGAGATAACAAAAGTTTTGATATGTCTCACCCTCTGTGCTGGTAAATGCACTGGCAGCAAGGGAAAAGACACTGTATGTATGCCAAAAAGTATTTAATTTATTGAAATATTCCTACCATCTACCATTTTCTTTCTTAGAAAAGGAGATCTAGCACAAACCAATAAAACACAGAAGGTGGCAATCCATAGCGAAGAGCTAAAAACCAAGTGGGAATCATCAGACCAACAATAAAAAATTAAAACTGCCACTCATCACCGTTAACCACAAGCTTAATTAAATAAAATTGCTCTACATTGTGAAGGCAGTTAAGGCAGATACCTGCCTAATCGCCCATGGGATGTCAGGGCATAGGACTGGGGATATTATCAAAAAATCTTGTGAATTGGCTGGGAATTTGAACTTGGGTGTCCCCTATCCTAGTCTGACACTCTGACCAGTACACCACACTGCTCAACCCAAGATGTATTTCTTCAAGCTAGAAAAAAAAAGCTCGATGTTTCTCTCCCTGTATTTTGACCACACAGAACATGCATGAAAACATACTCCCCACTGGAAAACCCCCTCACAAAACAGGCGTCCTAAGATTTCTTTGGATAGTCTCAACCTTGTCCTTTTACATGTTCAACCACAGAGGCAGACCAGCAATTAAACCTTTCTTCCCTATGTATGTTCTCACCTTATCTGCGGCCCACAGGCTTCCTTGGTTGGTTCTGCTACTTATCCAATGCCCATCTCGTAATGCAAGCTGATTCTCTGCTGCAGGTGGGGAATAGGAACAGATTTCTAACTTCGGGCTTTATAAATCCTGGATTTTCAGTAACAGATGGAGAATTGTACACCTGCTTAGCTGGGGATTCTGTTGTTCTGGCTGTGGCTAATACAATACAGTTTTATCATATATGTAATGAATATTAAATACTTCCCACCTTCTATACTGTTTTTTAAGAATACTCTCTAGGAATCTTTTATTTTTTTTACATCATCAGAACAAGAAAATGTCATTTTATGTATTTAACCAATAAATATCTTGTTTAAGGATATTCTGTTTTCTGATCTGTTTGGAGCCTATATCGAGATAAAGTACCACAAAACTGTGCCTTGTTTTGCTAAACTACTGGGAAGATGTAATCCTAGTGTGCCTTTTAGACATTCTCCCAGCTGGATGAGTTGCATGACCAACTCTTGCACAGCTGGGAGGTTTAAATGATCCAACTGCCTGGGTCTGCACATGGAATTAACACTGGGGCTGATTCTATGGCAAAGACCCAGGGAATCAGCCCTCATCCATGCTGGAAAATGTCTAAGGGGTACCCAAGCAGTGCGACAATCAAGGGGATGATCTAGAAATCACTGCTCCTCTCTAGTGTACTAAGATAGAATTTAAACATAACACTGGCCAGCAAGAACTTAACTGTGCCATCTTGCATTTGCCTACCATCTTATTTAAACTGGGCCCACAGTCACAGGCATGCATCCTTATCACTCTACTGATCACAAAGTTTTGGAGCCTTCCTCCAATGCAAGTGGCTCTTCCTCCAGCAGCAAAGCCCCTTGTCAAAGGGAAGCTCCTTAGGCAGCTGGAACTTCCTCCAGCCTCTGGTGCAGGATACATGCCGTGAATGTGTAATGTTAGCATGGCAGAGGTCTGAATCTCAAGTGCTACACTGGCATGCTAACGATGCACATGGTGGGATTCCATACACTGCAACCCAGTTTAAAGGAGACCTTGCATATGTATAAAGTCATGCAGCTACATCTTTCTTGCTCACCACTGCTGCATTTAAACTAGGCCTAGGAGTCTCATAGCCCTGAGATGGTAAATGCATTCAATGGGTGCTGGCAAACACTGACCACTACTGAAGCTGGACCAGTAGGCAGGCTACAATGCTAAGCATTTTTGCTGTGAACTAAGCTGAACCGGAGCCCTGACCTGGATGGCCCTGGCTATCCCAATCTCGTCAGATCTTGGAAGCTAAGCAAAGTTGGCCTGGGCTAGTTTTTGGATGGGAATACCAAAGGAATACCAGGGTCGTGACATGGAGGCAGGCAAGGGCAAACCACCTCTGACCATCTCTTGCCCCAAAAACTCTACTAGGTCACCACAAGTCAACTGTGACTTGATGGCACTTTCCACCACCAAGCCGAACTGGAACAACAGGATTACTTTAAAGCACATGCGTTTATGACTAGAGTGCAAGTCTCATTCTAAACCAATTTGTCATCCATACTTAGGAGTGCTGAAGAGTATATTCAAAACCTCCCTAAGCTATGATAGTGACCTCTTCACATGACCCTTTTGAGACAAAAAGGACCAGGGGTGGGTTTTGTTCATTTGCTTTGTCTCAGCAAACCTAGCTGGCGATGCTCAAATAATGGCTTGTATTTTGCTGCACAGCACTTTGAGGTCAGGATAGTTGACTCTGCAGGCTTTTTGTTCTTTGGGATTAGAGGAGTTAATCAGAGTGACAGTGACTTCTGACTTTATACAGTTAAAAAGGTCACAAACTTGAGGCTGTATTGTTTTCTGGCCAGCTTGCAAAACAATGCATGGAGTGCTCACAGCATCCACATTACACTGTGCATCCTCCCATGAAATATCAACCAGCAAAAAAATGTCATCACAAAGGGTGAGCAAAAGGGCACAGGGTCAGATTATATTTCTGCTAAAACATCTGGCCTATATTTCATACCACTCTTTCTACAGCACAGGGATAACAACACTCTGCTTTGGTGTTAAGTACTGACTCAAAGATCAAAGGGTCATATCCTCACTGAATTTGGAGCACATCTGATCAGAGCTCTTCTGTCAGGGACTCTCCTGGTGAGCAAAATAAGATCCCCCCTATCAGACCAAGCCTGGGGTGACTTAATGTGCAGAAGGCTCGTCTACTGACACCTCATGTGGAGAGAACTGCCGCCACATTACCACATGCCTTAAAAAAGGTAGGTCAAGATAACTAGTGTAAACAGGAGGTGAATTGCTATGAAGTTTCTGTATACCTTCTCTTTTTTTTCTTTTGGCCATCAAATCACAACTGACTTATGGCAACCGAGGGGGGTTTCAAGGCAAGAGAGGTGGTTTGCCATTGCCTGCCTCTGCATAACAACCAAAAGACTTTCTTGGTGGTCTCCCATCCAAGTACTAACCATGCCAAACCCTGCTTAGCTTCTGATATAGGATGATATCAGGCTGGCCTTGACTATCTAAGGCAGGGCATACCTTCATTTCATGTCTCACCATCTACCCTTTTCAAAAATCTTATCCAGAACCAACTGTGTTGAGATATATGTGGGTTTAGGCCACAGTTTCTGAATACCCCCTGGCAAAAGCAGCAAGAATATTCTTAAGAAGAATGTCCCCCCACCCCCCCAAAAAAGTTAAGCTTATTGAAAACAGAAGAACACGCCCTGACCTGGATAGCCCAGGCAAGCCCGATCTTGTCAGAACTCCGAAGCTAAGTAGGGTCGACTTTGGCAAGTACTTGGATGCAAGACCTCCTTGGAATACCAGCAGGCGGGGGTGGGGTGGGGGAAGGCTCTATTCAGCCACCTTTCTGAATATCCTCCAGGCCCCCAGTAGGGGTCAGTCACCAGAGGTTGCCATGACTTCCAGGTGCACACATAAGTCAGTCACCAGAGGTCGCTGTGACTTCCAGGTGCATACAGACCCACATGCGCGCACACACACACACACAAGAAAAATACAAAAAAATAAAACGAACACAAAATGCACTCTAGTTTAGCTATATTGATTTACAGATGGTAAATACATGAATCAAATTCAATATGTTTTAATCAACAGCATTTTCTCTTCCAAAAGGTTAAGAGTTCTTTTCCAATTATGCAAGACTTCCACCCAGAGGGGCTCAAATGTGCAAAACAATGCAGAAAAAAAGGGAGCCACAGATTATACATGTTCATGGAGTATAATGATCTCATAAGACCATGTGATTTAAAACAAATCTGGAAATATTTTGATTTTACATTTAATATTTGATAAAAGTTTACATATGAGTCATTGTGAGGAGGAAGGGGGAAAGCCATTTGTTCCAACAGAGAATGATTAACACTTAGCTATGAATACCCGGAGGGGTTGTTTGGCCTACAGCAGACAAAAACAGATATAAAATTTATGTAAGTACACACAGGGATCCAAAGACAGGCCAATCCCATTTCACTGAAAGGATTATATAACCATATGGCACCATGGCCACACTATATTCAAAAAGATCAAAATTAATAAGCTTATATATTTTCCAGTATGCTTTCACATAGGCCTAGTGCAGGCAATAAGGTAATACAGGTGTGGTCAACTGCTGAATTTGCTTTAATTACTTTTTTTTAGCAATAGGATTATGGAATCTTTCTTCCTTGGGGCAGGATGAAACATAACTCCCTTTGGATTATGCACGGCATGATCAAAAGATGAGCAAACATCCCAATTTGCTTGTTTGACAAACAAATGTGAAAAGAAATTTAAACGCTTCTGATTCCACTGATCACAAAACATCTCCAGTATACCCCAAACTGGACAGGAGTAGAGGAGTGAACACCTCAATGGAAAGCTCTTTTTGTTGTGTGACCAACATGCATTTGTTGCCTTTATGGATACACAGAGCAACAACAAGCCAAATCTTGGGTGGACACAAAGAGTCAAAGCAAAGGCATGTCTGCTTGATGTGTGGCAGTGAGACCCTGAAGCTCTGTAGCTATAGAGGCATTCAGGTGAGCTCTGAATTCAGACATCTGCTGAAGCAGGCTATTGCCCATAGAAGCAGATGTCACAATGAACCTGTTAATCTCTGAAGTGCTACAGCCCTTCAGTATTAGAATAAGATACCATTCTTACCAAGCTAGCGTGTCATGATGTTCTTGAAATCACAGACATTTCTGTTACTGCGACATGCATTTTGGTACTAGTTGTGGGCAGGAAGGTGGGTGCTTCTGCAGTCTTGACATCCAGGGTGCTATTGCTAGGGTTATCTTTTGTCTCAGCCAAATTAAAGGAAATGCAGCGTCTACTAATTAAGAAGCCTTCTTTTAGGTCCTTGATATTAACAGTCTGAAGGGCAGTATTCCCCACTGAGTGCAGTCTGGATTTGCCCTTAACTTTGATGCTCCTCCTTCTCAGCTCTCTGGTGCCATCACTTACCACCTCTGACTCTGATTAAGACAGCATGAATGTCCATGACATTTGTGCCGGTCAGGCCTGTCACCAAAAGGTGATGCCCATTTTGGAATCTGGTGAAGAAGGTGTGTGAATCATTGTTGCTCAAAAAAGCCTCCACACTGAGATTGTCCTGTTCAGCCATGCCCACCAGCTCCTGGCTAGAGAAGGCTCCAGCTGCCTCGGTTGGCCCGTCCTGTCCATCGGTGCCTCCACTCAGGAACACAGCTTCGTATTTCTCAAGGCAGGTGCTGTCCCCAGATGCCTTTGCCCTGTGCAGCTCTGAGGCCACTCGCAGAGCCAGTTCTTGGTTCCTCCCACCTTTCCCAGTGCCTTGAAGCCGCACTGTGGTCTCCCCACCAGCCAGGAGGCAAACAGGTCTCTCGGCTTGGGATCCTTGCAAAACATTTAAAGTGTCCACGAGATTCAAGCCTGGAATCTCTAGCTCTGCTGCAAGATTTGAGAGAGCTTCTCCCACCTTGTCTTTTAAAGGGTCGTTTCCAGTATCTCTCAAGCAAACAAACTGAATGAAAAGGCTGTAGAGATAGGCAACAGTGCTGACCTCCCCACACACCGCATCGCTCAGAACCAGAGTCAGGTAGCCCAGATTCTCTGCTTGGTGTTTGGCCTCCTCTAAAGCAAGTCTGTTAGAGCCAATGATGATGTTGTGGACGTGGGCTGAGTCTCTGGGTGGGCTCCACTCTGGGACCGGGCTGGAGAGCACTGTTTGCACCGACTCTGGAATTATGTTAGTCAGATCATATTTGGCAAGGATCTGAAAGCAATCCTGGACCCTGCGTGGACTAGCGACAGTGGGGCCACTGGCTATAAGGTCCACAGGAGCCCCAACGATATCGGAGAGGATGAGACTCAACACCTGGAAGCAAAGAAGGCAGTTCACAGAGTGCAAGGGTTTGTCATGAATGCTCAACAGTGCCTGTCTGGAATCTGGGCTGTAATTACGACTGAGGGCAAGCTCTCCTCTGTGTGTTGATCACCCAATCAAGTGATGAGTTGTGTTTGTGGAAAAGCCATTACAGATCAAACACCACAGAGTGTACTTTCCCCATCAGCTCAGAAACAACATGGATCACATAGGACTGAAGCATTTTCAGCTGAGAATGATGGAGGATGCTGCAATCCTAATCAACATTACTAGGAAGCAAGTCAATTTGAATGCTGTGGGATTGACTTCTAGGGGGGAAATGCTCAGGATCATGCTGCGAGTGATGTATATGCAAATGTGAATCAGCATGAACAGAATCATTTGAAAGCAAGGGGGGGTATGTTCTAAGTATGTGAAAAGGTTCCCAATCAGCATTCCCAGTTGGGTAGGGGTAGGTACACGGGTCCTTTAAGCAGCCCATGTACCATGTGTGTCTGCTGTGAGAAACACTGGTGCAGACCCAGCCACCATGGTTGCCATATAGAGCGTGGATGCCCTTTTCAAGCCCCTTTGCTGCTACTCTGACAGAACTGGTCCCCACTCCTTATTTTCTGGTGAGAAACTGCTCTTCTTTCTCAGTCCATGACTGAAGGGTTCCTTTCTTTTTGACTTGCTAAATTTTAAATGCAGAGTTATGAAAAAGCAATTAGAAAGAATTACAATTATACACATTCACAAACATATACACATACACATCCATCATGGTGCAACTGTTGCAAACCGTGGAAAATGTGAATTAAGTAACTTTCCATATATACTCAATTTATGTAATTGGTTCCTGCTGCATAAATTGGGATTTTTTTGATTGCATAATTTTGGGATTTTAAAGCACTGAGTTTCAGCTCCTCTGCTAAAGCTGTAGGTTCAGTTAACAGACTGGATTCTATTGCTTTTGATTTTTGAAAATGTGACTTCAGAGCCCTCATGGTTATGCAAAAGTAGTTTGAAAACAGGCAAAAATGTCTACTACGAGGTTCAGAGGACAAGAGTTGGCTCCTGCAGATTTACAAACCGTCACGCTTCTGCACTCTGAATAGCTCCCTAATGCCTACCTTGCCTTCTTTTGCCCTATGTGATCCAAACTCTCTTGTATTTCTGTCCTTGCAAAAGCACACAAAAAAGTAACCAAATTCAGTAAAGACTGGCTGTCAGAATAACACTCTGTCTTTCTTGTTTTGCATAATTCATTCTGGATGCACCATTTTGGCTTTCCTTGGCGCGCGCTGTGCACAGTGCACCTGCTGTAACCGGGAGGTGGAAAACCTAATGGCGGAGCTGCATAGCAGTCAGCTGGTCTTTCAGGTCAGTAATGCTTGAATGCCCCTGATGCATCCCCACCATCTCTCTGTTTTGCAGTCACTGACACTGATAAGGACTGAATGCGCCCAGCCCTCCTCTGCCCACCACCGTCTATTTCTGCCCCCCCCCCCCCCAACTGAGCTGAAGGCAGAAACAGTGTCCCTTTCAAACATACGCAGAATTTCTGGTTAAACATTCACACCCACCTGTGCCGGAAAGGCAGCCCGTGCCAGCCCCCCACCCTTTAACAAAGACAGTGCTTTCCGAATGGTGTTAAGCTCTTGAATGGTGGCTCCCTTGGAAGCCAGGAGCTTGGTAACAGTCTCCTTTTCTTCAAGGGTGACTGGTGGGACAGGTGCAGGCAAAAGTGCAGACCCCCCTCCTAAAACACAGAAGAAAGTCACAGCTAGGACATTTTTATACAGACAGATTGCTCCTCACAACCCGGAGACTAGCCACTCACGGGGAGGAAACAGGTACCGCAGCCATCACTTCCCTCTTCCTTTCTGCTATGAACAGAAGCAGATTTTTGTTCTTGGTTAGAAAACCATATATGCAGTTTACTGGAATGACAGCCAACAGTGGTGACACCGTGGGGTTTTCAAGGCAAGAGACATTCACAGATGGTTTGCCATTCCTAGCCTCCACGTCATAACCTTTGTATTCCCTGGAGGTCTCCCATCTAAATACTAGCCAAGGCCAGCCCTGCTTAGCTTCCGAGATCTGGCTAGCTGGGCCTATCCAGGTCAGGGCAGTGCTTTCATACCCAGTAGTTAAAACAGAGGGTCATACGTGGAGCCCCTCTGAATGCATTATTAATACTCAACAGCAGTGGCACGGGGCAGTACTGAGTCTGTAAGCATTGCTAACACAAGCAGCTTGTAAAGAAACCGGAAGATCTGGTACAAGAACCCAGGTCTTCCAAGTGAGTTGAAGGAGAGTAGTTATGCACCAATGTCAGGGCAGAACTAGAAGCACTGCTTCTCCTGGACATGCCCAGACTGCAGCAGGTGGTCAGGGCTGGGGCTGTTATGGCTGCCCCCACTGCATAAAAGCCAGTACTACCTGGCCAGGAGATGCATAGCTCCTCCACATCCCTGAGCAGCCCCTTCAAGGAGGTGGCAAAAGCAGTTGTGGCTGGACCAGGACCAGGCTGGACTGTCAGGCAAACTAGGAACAGGTGGGACGGGTCAGAGTGGGCTGTTGAACATGTGCACAATCAAGGCTGGCCCATAAAGGTCAGGCCAGGAAGGAGGCTCCAGGCTGTGTAGGAGAGACTTGGGAAGAAGGAGAAGGAGGAAGATTTATACCCTGCCCTTCACTCAGAGTCTGAGAGCAGCTTACAAACTCCTTTCCCTTCCCCTCCCCAAAACAGACACCCTGTGAGGTAGGTGGGGCTGAGAGAGCTCTTTTAAGAACTGCCCTTTCAAGGATAGCTCTTGTCAGAACTATGGCTTGCCCAAGGTCATCCAGCAGCTGCAAGTGGAGGAGTGGGGAATCAAACCCGGTTCTCCCACATTAGAGTCTGTCACTTAACCACTACACCAAACTGTTTGAGGAGGAAGGAGGTGCAGTTAACCCCCTTCTCCTTTCTGCATCTGAAGCCTCTGCTGACCCTGGGGTCTTGGCTAGAACCACAGAGGCAGACAGGGACGACTAAGCAGTCATGGGCACCCTGGATCCCCACACTGCCCAATTTGTATCAGGATCATGATACTGGGGAAAGAAGGGTTAAATTCCCCTCCCCCACCCATATACACTTTCCCCACAATTGAAACCAGTGCCCTTGGACTACTTTTCATTCCAGTGAGGTAAAAAACATGAACACCTTCTCTTTGCTTGTCTTCTTCCTCCCTCTGCTGCGTACCTGGAGACTGGCAGCACCAGTGTCAATAGGGGAAAGGCATTGGAAGGGATGAGCTAAATCCCACCAGTTCCACGCACACCGATCAAAATTAACCCCTTCATAGCTGCTTGTCAAAACTAAACTACACATCATGGGATCTGAACACAAGTCTTCAACATGACATCTTGTCTAGTCCTCAACTAATCAGGTCCTCAGATAATGGTTCTGGCAACTCAACAACCAGGATCTATCCAAAGGACTAGCCATAGGAAATCAAAACTTACAAACTGTCTGTGAAAGATATCTGTGTGGTCCATGTGAAAGTATGATTGTTTGGGAAAAGTAAGAACTGTATTTAGCACTGAGAAACAGGTTCAGATGGCAGGTAGAAGCTGGCTACAGTGAAATATAAGACAAAAAAGAACCTTCAGCCCAGACCAAAGTAGAAAGCATGGTGGCAAGGTATCTACCATGTGCAGCAACACCAGGAAAAAGGGAGAGCTTTGCCCCTCCCAGAGGACAAAACATAATGGGTTATTTGAGAGACTACCATTTTAGGAGGACTAATTCTGGATAGCTCTACCTGCTGTTTCCTTGCAGATTGTAAAGGTTTAACTCACCAATGAATCATTGTTCACTGTTGCCCATCCCTATGGGCATCTTAATAGGGGAGGGGACAAGACAAAGGTCAAGAAGTGCTGTAAAGGTCTAGAAGTGATGCAAAAGGATTTGGGAAAATGGGGAAGGGGCCAGCCCCTATAATGATCAGACATGTTTTAGAGATTGCCACAATATCATAGATTAGTAGGCTTTGGCTCTGATGGTGAGGAAGGGGATGATGAAGTTCCATACTAAGAAGCTGAACTTAATAGGGAGGCCTGAATATTGCTTAATCAAAGATGGCAAGATGTGTTTGAGCACACTTCTGTGCTAAATTAGTGGGGGAGAACACAAATAGACTGGTACAGAGGATGGTGAGAGTTTCTTCCTCATCTCCAAGTCCCCTAAAGAATCAATGGCAGCTTCTGTTTCCTCTGCTGCCCCCTTCCCTTGCAAACCCTGCAAAGCAAGGTAGCTGCAAAGCAAGGTCTGCACATCCATCAGCATGCAGTAGTGTTGCAAGGTAGCTTCACAGTACTACTTCCTGCTGAAGGATATGCAAGTCTGGATACACGCAGCTTTGTATGCTGTCAGATGAGTCTGCAAGCCACTGTTTTCCTCATGCCATTAGTTGGGAGATGCAGACTCCTTCCTTTATGGAGATACAACTGCCTACTATCCCCTCTCCTTGTTTTTTGGCATCTCAGACTATTAAGGATTAAGACTCTATTTAGCCAGGAATCAAGAATAAGAGAAATAAGGGCAGTGAGAAAGATCTACAATGAGGCCATCACTAGACTTGGGGCTTTATCAGGCTCACTGGGATTCCCAGTGCAACCAGTGGCAAATTATTTCCCACAAATAATTCTGCCAAGAATCCATGGGACTGGATCCTGTGGAAAAGACCTTGTAGCACAGGTGAAGGAACTTTTGCCTTTTTCACACTCTGT
Source organism: Gekko gecko (assembly GCA_029375565.1). Classification (NCBI taxonomy): domain Eukaryota; kingdom Metazoa; phylum Chordata; class Lepidosauria; order Squamata; family Gekkonidae; genus Gekko; species Gekko gecko. The sequence goes on along the minus strand of JAPDNY010000002.1, from coordinate 100,191,930 downwards.
GACTGCCCTTCAGCTCCCTCCTCCTGCTACTCCTGGGAGGTGCCCCATATTGGGGGGGGGAGGTATTCCAGGCTGCAGGGCAGAGGGGAAGCAAGGAAGTTGTATTTTCATCTGTAGATTTTAGATGGGAATCGGGATCCAGCTCATGGCTCGGAAGTGATGCTCCTATTTTGAACATGGCTGCTCTTCCATGGCCTTGGCATCAGCCTCTTTCCCCATTGCCTTTAAACTGCTTGTTCAAGGGTAGGGAAAGTATAGGTGACTGTAATACATTGACGGTGGTGCCGCAGTGGCTCAGAGGTTCAGATGCTGAGTTGCAGACTGGAAGGTCTGTAGCTCGGCAGTTTGAGACCCTAGTGCCGTGAGACAGAGTGAGCTCCTGTCCCTGGCCCCAGCTCCTGCCAACCTAGCAGTTCGAAAGCAAGAAATTGCAAGTAGATAAACAGGTATCCCTTCGGTGAGAAGGTAACAGCGTTGCGTGCACCTCGGCATTTAGTCATGCTGGCCACATGATCATGGAGAAGTCTTCAGACAGCGCTGGCTCTTTGGCTTGGAAATGGAGATGAACACCACCCCCTGGAGTTGGATTCGACTGGCTTTCAAGCAAGGGAAACATTTACCTTTACCCTTTTAATACATTGACAAAAACAGAGCAGCTGACTGGGGAATGTCAGTTTAACTGTCTTTGCAACCCAGAGGGAAGGGTGTGAAGTGTGGTGGTGATGGTCTATAGAGAAGCAAATTTAGGTGACAAGGATACTGAGGCGGGGGGGGGGGCATGCAGGGGAGGGTGGGAGATCTTTTGGAGGCTTTGAACTGGGAGCTTCAGAGGGTGCAGAAGTCTAGGGCAGAGAACTGGAGGCCAAGATGGTGCTGGTGAAAAAATTGACAGGTAGGAAATTAAAGAATGGCACAAGGGGATTGGGTAGTAAAGGGTATACCTTTGAAGGTAACTGCTGATCCTCCCACTTTCCCACACATTAAACCCAGTGACTTTTCTATGATAAATGGTGGTTCGTTAGATGGGCAGGCTGACCCTCCAATTCATTTGAGTTTGCTGCTCCTATACTAGAGAAAACGGGACAGCTCCAGGGGGGAGAGAAAGAGAGAGGAAGGATTTGCAGTCTTCATTGTTTTATTGACCTCATTCATAATGAGAAGCGCTTTAAAAAAAAGCACCAGCAGTCCAAACTAAATATAGAAACAGAGAACTGAACTGCAGCTAAAAGCTTATGGCAAGTGACATGGAGGGATGGGAAAGAGAGGGTCAACAAAGGAAACAGAAAATAGCTCAAGCAACAGGGCACATGTGGAGCCTGGGCAATGGATGTCTGATCACAACTAACAGGATGAGATGTGATCAAGAGAGTTACGAAAAGGGAGAGGGCAACTCTGCAGCGCAGTATGAATTCCAACAGCACCATTAAAGGATAAACACTCTGAGATTGGAGAACAACATCTTCAAAACATGTCAAACCCAAAGCAAATGAAAAACGCATGACTTTTCATCAATCACTAGGGATCTAGCCAGCAGAGGGAATTTTTTTTTAAAAAAAGGGAGTTTTGCAAATGGCTTCTAAAAAAAAAGAACAGGCAGTGGCAGGATTTTAAGGGTCTCCAAGTCTTTGCAGACATAAAGAGCTAAAAGGCAAGAGAAAGCTCAAGGAAACCAAACAGCATTTTCAGCAGCTGAACACGGTTATGGAGACTGGGGGGGGGGAGAGAATCTATACCTTTAAAGCATTTTATAAAGTTAGGTGTTTTAAGATGTGTTATCAGCCCTAAGCCTAAGAAATTCCAGCATGATAATGTTGTACCATATAGATCTGCAGAGGCTCAGCACCCTATGTGAAGTAAATGGGGAAAGCCATTCTATACAGCTACATCCTGATTATGGTGTCTGGGCAATGTTACTGCAACATTTATTTAACAGGCATTTTGTCCCCATTTATCTAACTGGCATTTTGAATGCTATATAGGACAACTGCCCCTAGTTCTGCAAATTTTGTCCCAGATGCAACCTCTCTTCATCCATTTCTGTACCAGATAATGCTGCTCCTAGCAACATTATGGTCCTTACTGGCAAACTAGTTTGAAAAAAGGCTGTTCTGTCTTTCTTTGCCCCCAAAGGTATGAACTTGCTTCACATAAGTAGGTTGTTGTCCCCCATTATAGCTCTTGTGGGCAACCACTGTGCTTTTTGCATAAAAATATGACAAACGTTGCCTCCTACTTTTCCTGCTATTTTAGCCTTCAATTTTCACATTATTTCTCATCTGTGAGTAGATATAACTGCTGAGTGAGGCTGCATATCATGGATCTGGTGAAATGGGCTTGAGCTCAAGCTGCACTAAATTAAGGTGCTGTAAGAATTTTGCTATAACTGACTACGACATCTACCCAATTTGAAATTGTGAAAATGTGTCCCATCATTACACAACCAAATCAAGAAAATACAGAATACCCTGTTCAATTGCTTCAGATCCCAATCAGAGCAAACCAGGAACCAGTTTCTTTAGTTCTACTGTACCCAACATTCTCATTCATCCCCAGCCCTTTGCTTTTATGATTTTTTTCTGAGTCAGTGCTGCCACCTCCCGGACAAAGCTTGTCTTGCTGCTTCCAAACACATGCAAGCCTTTTGAGAAACAAAAGCAAGAGCACTTTGTGAGGCTTAAGGAAAGGACCACACCAAAATAGAAATCTAACCTGGAGATTATTTATGATGTGAGACCCTCAGAGTTCAAACTACTGCGCAAGGAAAAAATGAGGCAGGAAAACATGTGAGAGACAGAAAAGAGGAAAATGCTCCTACACAGCAGAGAAACAACTGGCAAAACTACCTGTCAGACATAGAAGTCTGTTAGTGAGGTAAATGAAGTGCTCAGTATGAGAAATATTTAAACTAAGCATTCCTGATTGTAATATTTTTTCACAAGAATGTCAGGAGAAGCTGTAATAGATGAGACCAGAAATCTAAGTATTTCAAGAACCAGTCTCCCACAGCAGCCAGTCAGCCAGAAGACATGATCACACACTAGGAATCCAGAACAGCAGCTTCTTCTGGGATGGATGAACAACAAGAACTGAGAGCAGGTGACACATGTGCTACCTGCATCACCAATGACATCATGTCCAAAGCCAGTGGATAGGACAGCAAGAGCCACGTCTCAGAGGGCAGGCCGCTGCCTTTTAGAAGAACACATTCTAAGACACATGCTGTGAAGCTGCCACCAGCATGACAGTCACACTGGGAGCTACTCTGAGCCACTTCATGCTCCAGTTCGGCTTTCTCTGAAACAGACAATGTGACCTAGTTTGCCCAGCATGTTTATGGAGAGGCTTCTGGCATGCACAAAGGAGAAGAAAATAGGAACCAGACTGGAAAATGGGGAAGAAAGATTTCAAGAAAGCAAATGGGAGGAAAGAAAGCTGGACCTCTGGCAAAATTTAACCCCGTTCTCAAACCCAAGACATTACCCGAGATCAGCACTAGAAGAAGGTCCTCTGCCGTCAGGCCCTCGGCCAGTTCCCGGATGGCATTGGCTGCCTTCAGAGAGTCTCTGTCGGGAAGGTTGTGCTTAGCTCCTTCTATGACTTGGATGCAACTCTGCGATTTCAGCAACATCTCCCTGCAGAATTTTTTTTTAAAAAAGGTGAGTGGGTCTCTCTTGAACCACACTTGCCCGAATCCCATGAATACTCTTATGAATGAAAGTTCCAAAAGACAGTCACGTGCAGATTGCTCTAAACCTAACTACGACAGGAGCCAGAGTGGAACCAGTGACCCAACTAGAGCACCGGTTCAGTTCTCCCATGGATTTTTTTTTCCAAAACCCAATCTTATTACTCCAGACATTTCTGCTTAAATAAGTAGTTTGTTTTAGTAGAGAAAAAAAAATGACAAAAAAACTCATACACCAGTGAAAGCCGGTGCCTCCCTCCCCCCAAAGCAGTAGTGCTTCATACTCCACCCACCCAAGACTCACCATGCTGAATTTTTTCAAGACCATGATTACATTTACAACACTTCAGTGATTCTGGGGGGGGGGGAGTCCTCTTTAGCTGCTATGAGGCAGTCTAACAAACTGCTCAAAAGGGGATAAGGAGTAACTTATGGAAGTTATTGTTGATTCAAGAAGATATTTGTTAAATAGGTTAAAATTTCTGAACTTTTCTTACTGAAAGTACATGTTTTTTCATAGACACTAAAGCATACACAGACATCTAGCCTTAGTAAGAAGTCCCACTTTAGAAATATGGCAGTGCTACGGACTGAAGAAAGCTGGCTCCCAGCAGCTCAATGAGCCTGTACACAATCCAATAGCTCTACAGGGTCAGTGTTTTCCTCACACAGAAGCCTGGTGACAGCTTTCAGCTCCAGAGCTGTGTAGGCTGGTGCCCGGATCTCCCACAGAACATAGAACACCACAGACAGATTTCAGTTGCCATTAAGGGTGAAACTAGATGTGGCAACCGGAGAACCATGGCTTTTTTTTAACACTTATATTGCAGCTCTGATCCAACTTGGATCAGTGCCATGGTACAAGGTGGCCATGGCTATTTAATGATTCAAACTGTACCCCTGGGACTCTTTTTGCCCCATACAAGTACCTCCCCCACCATCCACAAGACAAAGAGCAGCTAGGAGGGATTTAGATTGTGAAAATGGCACAGGAAGTTTGGAAAGTACAGAGGAGAAGGAGAACCATACCCATTGTCTCAAGCTCCTTAGAAGGATATAAATTTGACAATTTGGGTCCCTGCAGTTATAAGTTTTAATTTATAAAGCAGCATGGCTGTGCCAACTGACATTCTCATTTGGTCATTAGTTACACCAGATGGCACTGGCTGCCTTCAGAGCTTCTCTGTCAGGATGGTTGTATTTAGCTCCATTCATCTTCTTTTGGTTAAAAAGCTTCTCTATAGGGGAGGGTTTAGATACTAGTAACTTTTGACAGGAATGTAAGACTGGTGTAAGCTGCACAAAATCAAGAGTGATACTAAAGTTAGGTCAAGTCAGCAAGAATTCAAGGGAGAATTCTAGATACTGACAGAACACTCCTGCTCCCCGCATCTTAGTCTGCATTTATTGTCAAACAACAGGGCACTGCTTCCTCACCTCATTCCTTTGAGCTGCAGAGTTGCCTGAATGCCTTGAGGAACACTTACTATTCCTCTAACAAGGTGGTCACCAAGGATGCTTTCTGCCACCGCTGCCATGCCCAGAACAGCCTTCCCAAAACCAACCAGATACAAGTTCCTCCTCAGTTCAAAAGGCTGGCCATGGACCACAAGCCTGGGGTGTCTGCCTGTCTCAAGAACCAGGGCCTTCTTCATCATGGAACCTGGTAGGACGGTGCCCACAGCACTGCGGAAGAGGTGTAGCCCATGCTCCTTGAGGGCCATGTTGGGAGAAGCGGCCTCATTAGCAGAGCGAAAGGCCGGCTGCCAGCAAGCCCTGCTAACACCAGGTAAACCCTTCCAGGTAGAGACTGTGACCTAAGTGGCTAGCCTGCCATGGTAAACCTGCAATAAAGGGTAGAAAAGGTTCATATTTTAAACTATTAAATATTAAAATAGTGGAACTCCATGTTACCACCTGCTTAACTACATCAGCCACCATGGTGGCCTTGAGTGGAGAGATATGCAGGATATAAATATTGTAAATGAATAAAAGTACTTAGTGCTGTGATCATTTTCGAAGATTTTTTTCTTTCACAAGTACAGCTCCTGGAACTGCTTTTTAGACAGAAGAATGGTGCAGGGAAGGGAAATGGAAAATGCCATCCAAAGGACTTTGTTACCCCTTGTGGGTAACCCTCACAGTGAGGGTAAAAGCATCCCTGGGATTTAGTGGTTCAGTAGGAAAACAGAAAGAGAACAAAGGGTTAAAAAGCCATATCCCCACTATTTCTATTCAAAAAGCTTCCCCAGCAGCTGTATTTGCAAAAGAAAAAAAATAAACTCTATTAAAATGATCAGACATAACACATAGTTCTGCCTTGTGAAAAACAGGGTGAAGAAATGCATTTGTGTGTCCCCTCCCCCACCCTTGCAGCTTACCTCTTTCACAGAAACTCTGCCGCCATCACAGATTGTTTTCTTGCCTTGGCCTCCAGCAGTGGTAATGCCAGCTTCCTAAGAAAGTCCAGAGGTCTTCCTGTTCAGCCAGTCTAATAGAGGTTAATATTTAAAGGGTCAGTGCCTACCTGAAAACCCTCTGCCTTCCATAAGGAAACTAAGCAAACCAGAAGCCCACAAGGCAGAAAACTTCAGAAAACTACAGGCATGTCTAACTGGCTTGTTCCTCCAAAAGGTGTAGGATACGCTGGTACACTGGAAGACTGCAAGACAGCCAAGGCCATAAAGGTTGCTGATTTGTGAGGTTAGGTTTATAAAATAATGAGGCGAATGTGATCACTTGGTTGAGCAATATGAGCACTGGAGGATGAGGGGAATAAAGACTGCCATTATTCCTTGAAAGATCTGATCCTATCTCCAAAGATTTGCTCCAAGGATACAATACTGCCTGTCAGCAGAGCAATTAGCAGGATCTTTAACTTAATGGCTGTAGATGAGCAAAGAAGCTTCCAAAGGTCCTCTGTCTGCTACATATCACCATCTAGAAGCAGATAGACTGGTTCATGCTGCCCACTTCCTTGAGCAAGAGGAAAACTGAAGGTAGCTTTGCTGGTTCAGCTTCTCTGTGCAGAGGAAATACTGAAGATTTGTGGTGCTTTTATAGTAACTGTTTGCTTACCAGTACATAGGTTGAGCAGGTAGGCAGACACTGTTATCTCCTAAGCCACACCAGACCACCAAGGTAAGAGAAGCATCCCTAGAGATTCCCCCTCCCCAAATGCTGTTTCTGTCTCAACTAATTCCAAATATAAAGTATTGGTTCCCCCCCCAACCAAATTAAAAAATTGCAAGAATGGTTTCTTTTAACAGTTCTCAGCCAGCATGCAAGTGTACCTTCAGATGCTTCACAGTGAAATCTTTAAATAAGCAGGTCAACAATGCTGGAATGTCATATTTATGACACCTAGCTCTACTTTTCATTATCAGGCAACCCAGAGCATCTATGGGAGACCCAAACCAGCATCCAAAGTCCACAGCAGGAGGATGCTCTTAAACCAACTGATATAGAATGTGGACATTTATCATTTTGCTGTACAGTTCAATCATTCCAGCAAGATAGAAATTGCATGCAATAGGTGAGACTTCTTTTTTCTGAACTGAAGCAGGGATTTACAGTCTGAATGAATGAATTTGAATTTTATTGTCACGGCATACAGCCAGCGGTATACAACCCTACTTACAAGTAATTACCATGTCAATAAATTACAAAAACAAATAATACCCAGATGGTAAAACTATTAAGATAGGACAAGGTTAATAAGAATAAAATTGTACAAACGTTTTGATCAGTAAAACCAAGGTTAGGTGAAGTATAGGACAAAATTAGATCTTAAAAAGGATAAAATAGCGATGATAAAAAAATAAAACCAATAAAATTAGGACCGGGTAGTCGAACCCAAATGGCTGCCTGGACGCTGATGAGCTTTTACTGTTAAGATAAGACAAGGTTAATAAGAATAAAATTGCACAAGCATTTTGATCAGTAAAACCAAAGGTTCGATAAAATGTGGGACAAAATTAGATCTTAAAAAGGATAAAATAACGATGATAAAAAAATAAAACCAGTAAAATTAGGATCGGGTAATCCTAACCCAAATGGCTGCCTGGACGCTGATGGGCTTTTACAACCAGGAGACAAAATTTCGCTATCTGATGCAGCGCTGTATGGTCAAAGTTAGATAACAGTTTCCCTATCTTATCCTGATCTGAGAGGCCAACCAAGAGAGGGTCAATGAGCTTTGTGCGAGTCTCAGTATATAATGGACACCTCAGGAACACGTGTTCCTGAGATTCGATCTCCCCAGACGCACACATGCATAGCCTCTCATTTCGGGGGATTTTCTTGAATTTACCCTCAAGAACTGCAGACGGTAGAGCGGAGCATCTAGCCAAAGTATATGCCCTCCTAAGTTTATTAGACTCCAGAACAGATAGATATGAGGCTTGAGCAACAATATATTTGCTACTATGTGGCGCTATAAAGGCGGGGGACGCCTGTAGGTCCAATTGGCGTTCGGTGTCTTCAATCCTCTGCCTAACTGCTAGCTTGGCTTGATCGCCACCCATTTCCAAAAGCTCTTGAGGGGAAAGCCCTAATAACGTAATTTTCCGAATAGTGGAAGTCAGCCATTCAGATTGATAGTTGTCAGCCAGGATTAAAGGCACTAGGCCACATGGATTTAAATTTATCTTTAACCAGAAAAAAATGGAGTGCAAGGTAATCTTGGCTTCAACTTTCAACATGCCAGTCTCTAGCTGTGCCATCGCGTTGGTAACACACCTTGGAATTTGGAGCACTGATCTCAAAAATTTCGATTGAACCAACTCTAATGGGGCATAACACGAGGGTGGCGCTCCAAGTAACGTCCCATGGAGCATCTGGGCTAATGTTTTAGCCTTAAAAAGTTTCAGAGCTGCTGGCACAAAATGGCCCCCAGAAGAGCGAAAAAACTTGAGTATACCTTGGGCAGATTTATCACCCGTGCATGCTGCTGCCTGACTGTGAGCAAGCTTAGAGCCAGAGGCTTGGATAATCATGCCAAGGTAGCGAAAATTAGTTACCTGTTCAAGATTCTGCCCATTTACACTCCACTTTCTTAATTTAGGTCTCCTGCCAAAGGCCATCACCTTCGTCTTCTGATAATTAATAATCAATTTCTGCTCACTACAATAACTGGCAAACCTCTTTAATGCCCTTCTCAGGCCAATTGGGGTTCTGGAAAGAATAACAGCGTCATCAGCATATAAAAGTATGGGAATGGAGCGCTGGGCCAATTTGGGTGGATGAAAATCTGTATCATTAAGATACCCAATAACATCATTAATGTAAAAGTTAAAAAGAGCTGGAGCCAGCATACACCCCTGTCTGACTCCCTTGAGGGTGGGGATTGTATCTGTCAAGTGGCTCAACCCAGTACATCTAACCCTCAGGGAGGTTTGTTCGTGTAGGGCATGGATGAGGGCTAAAAGTCTCCTATCTATTGTAGAAGCTTCAAGTTTACTCCATAGTATAGGTCGAGAAATGGAGTCAAAGGCCGCTTTAAGATCGATAAAGGCCACATATAAAGACGGAGGTCCCTTGCGGGAGGGATTTACAGTCTAGGACGGCTTCTTGACCTGGTACTGTTCCAAGAGTCTCATATTGCAGCTGTAGCTAGAAAAATACTTTTATCAGATGCATCTGATGCCCTTTTCAAAGAATAGGGTATCCTGTCGTCATCAAATACATCTTTATTGCTTAAGGACTGACTACTACAATGTGCTTCATGTGGCGTGCCCTTGAAGATGGCTGAGAAGCCTGCGAGAGCAGAATGCTGCAGACTGGAGAGGCTTGAAAGACTGGGGAAATGCAAGCATGGAGGAGGAGCAGCATGATACATGCTCAGTCAGTGCTGCCTCATCTGTGCTGGCTACCTGCGCAATCCCAAGACACGCAGGGCCTGAGCCATAAACAGATGTATTAATTTTGACCTATAAATCCCTAAACATTCTAGGCCATGCAAATTATATCAAACACAAGGCCCATGTCAGTCGTCCTCATCGCTCACAACACCCTGTCACACATTACTGAACAACCTTCAGTGCCCTTCTGTACAGTGAAAGCACATGTCACTCATAGGGTGGAAGGGCTGTGCCTCAGTGGAAGAGCCTCTGCTTTGCATGCAGAAAGTTCCCAAGTTCAATCCCTGGCATCTCCAGTTAAAAGAACCAGGCAACAGGTGATGTGAAAGACTTGAGACCCTGGAGAGCCACTGCCAGTCTGAGTAAGCAATATTAACCTCGATAGACCATGGGTCTGATTCAGTATAAGGCAGATTCATCTGTTCATGTGCTACTATATGCCACAGCTCCAACCGCTAAGGAATTTTCCATAGCTGGCTTTTGAGGTATGGCATTGATTGTCTCTCTAGGACACAGCAAGGCAAATGGGTGCATCCTTCTGTTGACACCTTGACAACAAATAACTTCTGGAGCTGCAGTGACCATTTATTTTCCAGTTTTGGCATCTAACTGAACTAGAATTATTGGTCTGATGGTAAATTAAGGAGGAACTGATTTTGTTTAGTCAAGTTACAAGTGTAGTCCCCTGGCAACTGCTGGGTTTTGAATCTGGCCCTACAGTACATCTGAGTTTGACATTTTTGCCTTAAAAATACCTCTCTTTATATATTTATTTATTTCTCAAATTTCTACCTCGCCCTCCCAGCCAAGGCCGGCTCAGGGCCATATAGCCCACCCCATTCGCTTCCTTGCACTATAATGTCTTTCTTGTTATTAGAGATATCATCAGGGAAAGATGTAAGAATTGTACATGTCTAAGAGTGGGTTTTCTACCCCACCTCACAGCAGCTGCTTCTGCTCTGTAGAATGAGCTGGCTGACAATATGCGATTATGCTCACAGGCCTTCACAAAGACCTGCAGGAGTTTTTTCCACATTATAAAAGACATTTTTGGAGACTGGTTGGTTTATTATTATTATTACTACTATTATTGTTTATTCTCCAGCGCCATCAGTGTACCTGGCACTTCCCACAGACCCCTGTCCCACGGTGCTTTCAGTCTAAATGCTGACAATGGCAAAGCCCATAGAGGGAGGGAAGAGGGAGGCAAAGGTAACGAGGGATGAACATATGCAGTTCCACCTACTTAGGCTTCATTATTATGTGCTTGGCTTCATGCTGTGATTGTGTGTTGCATTAAAGGGTTTAATCTATTGTTATTAGATTGTAGTTTTATAGCATTTGGTGCGCTGCTTCAGTTTGGGAAAGAAGAGAAGCCAACCACTCAGCCTCCACCAGCAGATCTAGACAGAGAAGGCGGTGACCTTGTTTGGCACAACAGAGTGGCTTGGCCCAGAACATCACTGTCGATTTGCTACAATGGGAATGGGGTTTCTCACAGCAGCAGCAGCTGCTTTCCCCGCTTCTGCTTACTGCTGTTCCCTCCTGAGCAATGAAAGAGCCATTGCAGCATCCATAAATGTACATAATTTATGATCAGCGCTGAATTGAAGCAGAATTTCAACTTATGACAATGACGATACCCAGCCCAATATATCAATGAAGTTTTCTTGTTTTTTAACTTCTGAGAACCTCTGTTTGGAAAGTGGTCCAGAAGCCCTCATTAATCTTTGCAGAGATTTGCTGAGAATTGCTTCTTCAGTGACAGGATTGCTTGGGGATTGTGATGGGCTTAGATTAATCTCCTTTAAATGAAAACTTCATGAGCTGCCATTAATGAATAATGGCCCCAATCTGCATATTAATTTGAATAAATCATCACGATATGTTCTTCTTTGGAAGGTTCTTTGTGATTCTGCAGCAGCCCACTGGCCCGAGCACCCATATATGAGACCAAAGTTGGTCTTCTGAGTTCTTTATGCTGCAAAGAGGACATTCTAAATAAATATGAATCAATGCACAAGCACAGTGAACAGCTATCCCTTTACCTGAAATAATAAATACAAATATCAAATATATTACTGCTAAAGAAACAACCGATCTGAGAAGGAACAGAGATTTAGTCAATGCTACCAAATTTAGTCAATGCTAAAACCAAGTTTTGGGCCACCTGTACAGCCAATGCCACTGAAGAACTATGAGACACCCAAGAATCACAGGTTAGATTCAGTGACCTATCAGTGGAAAGTGCTAATGGTCATGGATATTTCCTACTTTTTTTTCCCCCAAGAGACTTTTCTGACTCTGAGAAATGTTATTCCTAGGGTTGGGGGACACATAAACTAATAGCCAGACAGATCAGGAGGCTGCACTAGGGAGGGGAAAGAGATGAAACTGTGTTTCTAGCCTTCTCCATCAGCAGAGTTCCGCTGATATAAGAGCCCCCCATCAAGGGTGGAGGGACAAAGTAAAAAATATCTTGGAATCCTTCCACTGGATCCACTCCCATGTCTGACCCACAGCTACTGCTGCTCCAGTGCAAAGCACTTTTGGGTATATGGGCCAGATTCCCACTGGCTCACAGTGAAATTTATCTACAAACAAGGAAACCTACCCTTTAATCACATCTCATAGCAGTAATTTAAGCATCATTTAAGTGGTGAAAGAAGAGTTACATAATACAGAACCCCAGTGTTTACTAACACATTTATCACACATTTTTGGGTACGTGCTTTAAACGTCCTAGATGTACGTTTAGAAATGTAATGAGTGTACAGGCTGTAAGTATAAGCCTCCAAGGAACCAAAAGGTTCCAGAGTGCTGCTATCTGGTGATAGAAAGAGTGCAAGCCTGCCAAACTGATATACAGTCATCTAGTTCAACTTGTGGATGGAGACCCACAAGTGGGTCATAGGCTCTTGTTGGACTTATGGCAGCTCTTCCCTTCCTCCTTGCTTGATGCCTGACCAAACTTGTGCTGAATTTCTGAGGTGGAGGAAGTGAATCTCTGAGGTGGAGGAATCTAAACCTGTCACAATCCCCAAGCCAGCCAGCAAGCCGTCTGTGATGAGCAAGGCTTTGGCTGCAGCCGCATCTGGAAAGCAGCATACACCTTCTTGCCCAGCACAGCAACCAGCTCCATCATTCCCTTCATTTTTTCTTTTCTTTGATCATACTCCTCCCCCTACTTTCCATTGATGGTAACGCCACCTAGCTGTTTCTCAGCAGTCACTAAGGCACTCTTAAAAAAAAAAGGCCATTTGTGAGCTGCACCTGCTCTTGCACTTGCAACAAATGGCCAAAGGAATAACCTTCCTCAGGAAAGTGTTTGGTGTTGCTGCTCCTGCCTGCTTCAGATGTACCATTTCTTTGCTGCAGCTGCTGCTTGCTCCAACCCTGTCTGGTGTAGCAGCAGCAGCTCCCAGGCTGTGTGTCTGCAGAACTGCTTGTTGGAGGTGTGTGTGTGTGTGTGTGTGTGTGTGTGTGTCATAGGCAACAGTGCTGAGATTATTGTACTCTGGTTGCTCACAGGGGAGGAACATCAGAACCAAGCTATCCTTGCCTCATTGTCTCTGATTGCTGGGGAAGCTACAATTTATAGACATCTTGTGGCCACACCTCTTCAATCTTCTGCAAAGGAGGAGCCCATGCAGACTGACAGCTATGTGGTCTGCTTGGTGTCTATCCAGGAGAAGGATGAGCACTTAGCAGCTGTCAGTCACATGATACTATTTGTGATCTGTGTAGTGGCAGTGGTGACAGAATAGAATGTTCTTCTTGTACCTTCTTCTCATACGAGTCTATATTACTTTTTAGCCCAAGAAGTCTCTCTCAGATGTGCTCCCTGAGCCTGTATCTCACAAGCTTAAAATGCCACCTTCATTCCTTCCCACACACCAGCCATGGACAGAGACAGCACGTGGGGATTCTGGATAGGATGTACCGCTCTGAGCTGAAGCTGTGTTTAGAATTTTTTTATAGCTCATGAAGCTATAACTTGCCATCAGATAGTTGTGCTCTTACATTTGCATTCAAAAACTGTGAGTAGCTTACGTAAGTGCAATAAATATTCCAACAAATTCCATATTAATAGGTACATTAACTAAATTTTTGTTTGGTTAACTTAAGCTTAAGCAATAGGCAAAACTGCAGTTAAAATGCATGAAAACAATGGCTATCAAAAACTTATCATCCAAAATTCATGTGACATTAAGAACATAAGAACATAAGAGAAGCCAATGTTGAATCAGGCCAATGGCCCATCTAGTCCAACACTCTGTCACACAGCGGCCAAAATATACCAGGTGCCATCAGGAGGTCCAGCAGTGGGGCCAGGGCACCAGAAGCCCTCCCACTGCTGCCCCCTCCAGCACCAAGAATAGAGTGCATCACCTGCCCCAGACTGAGAGTTCCCATCTATACCCTGTGGCTAATAGCCACTGGTGGACTTCTGCTCCATATGTTTATCTAATTCCCTCTTGAAACTGTCCATGCTTGCAGCTGCCACCACCTCCTGTGGCAGTGAATTCCATATGTTAATCACTCTTTGGGTGAAGAAGTATTTCCTTTTATCTGTTCTAACCCGACTGCTCAGCAATTTCATAGAGTGCCCACGAGTTCTTGTATTGTGAGAAAGGGAAAAAAGTACTTCTTTCTCAACCTGCTCAATCCCATTCATAATCTTATAAACCTTGATCATGTCACCTCTCAGCCGTCATTTCTCCAAGCTAAAGAGCCCCAAGCATTTTAACCTTTCTTCATAGGGAAGGTGTTCCAACCCTTTTATCATTCTAGTTGCCCTTCTCTGCACTTTTTCCAATGCTATAATATCCTTTTTGAGATGTGGTGACCAGAACTGTACACAGTATTCCAAATGAGGTCGCACCAATGATTTATACAGGGGCATGATGATACTGGCTGATTTGTTATCAATTCCCTTCCTAATAATCCCCAGCATAGCGTTGGCCTTCTTTATTGCAGCTACACACTGTCTAGACATTTTCAGCGAGTTATCCACTCTCTCTTGGTCCGTCTCTGCCAGTTCAGACCCCATCAACGTGTATTTATATTTAGGATTTTTGGCTCCAATGTGCATCACTTTGCACTTGGCCACATTGAACCCCATTTGCCACGTTGACGCCCACTCACCCATCCTCAACAGATCCCTTTGGAGTGCCTCACACTCCTCCCTGGTTTTCACCACCCTGAACAACTTCGTGTCATCTGCAAATTTAGCCACATCACTGCTTACTCCCAATTCCAAATCATTAATAAACAAGTTAAAAAGCATCGGACCGAGTACTGATCCCTGTGGTACCCCACTGCTTACCACCCTCCACTGAGAAAGTTTCCCATTTATACTCACTCTCTGTTTCCTATTTATAAGCCAGTTTTTGATCCACAAGAGGACTTGTCCTTTTATCCCATGACTATTGAGCTTACTTAGGAGCCTTTGATGAGGAACTGTATCAAAAGCTTTCCGGAAGTCAAGGTAAATAATATCTATTGGGTCCCCCTTGTCCACATGTTTGTTCACTCCCTCAAAAAACACTAACAGGTTAGTGAGACAAGATCTTCCCTTACAGAACCCATGCTGAGTCTGCCTCAATAGTTTTTGTTCATCAATGTGCCTACTAATTCTTTCCTTAATAACAGTTTCCACCAACTTACCTGGTATCGATGTCAGACTGACTGGCCTGTAATTTCCTGGGTCTCCCCTGGAGCCCTTTTTAAAGATGGGAGTGACATTAGCTACCTTCCAGTCCTCAGGAATGGAGGCAGATTTTAAAGAAAGATTACATATTTTTGTCAGGAGATCCACAAGTTCACATTTGAGTTCTTTCAGAACTCTCGGTTGAATGCCATCCGGGCCTGGTGATTTATTAGTTTTTAAATTGTCCATCAGTCGGAGGACTTCCTCTCTTTTCACCGCAATCTGATTCAGGTCTTTCAAACCCCCTCCCGAAATCGGTGCTTCTGGAGTGGGCAAACACTTCTCCTCTTCCACAGTGAAGACAGAGGCAAAAAATGCATTCAGCTTCTCAGCCATTTCCCTATCATCCTTCACTACTCCTTTTACCCCTTGGTCATCCAAGGGCCCCACTGCCTCCTTGGCTGGCTTCCTACTTCTAATGTATTGGAAGAAAGTTAAATCAATGGGTCACCATACCAAGTAAATTTGAACTTCTGGGGCACCATACCCAAAAGTTTGGGAACCAATGATCTAGTCAATATAGCTTGGCAGGGCCCATTTAAAGGTTCAGTGTAGAAGCTGTCAGGACTAATTATGGAGAACTTAAAACCTAGACTTTCTGGGAGCTGAACTGAAACCTCCTGAAAAAAACCCTCTTAATAGTCTTTGCTTCCCATTTTGGTTTATACTGTCACTTGCCTGACTTCCACAGATCTTGACTTTATTCAACTTCTTGATCTGTGATCTTTCTTTCACTGTCTTACCTTCCCTTATGTAATGATTCCATGTTTTGGTATGTGTGTGTCTTTAAATGTTGAGTTTGACTGCAGTAATGTAAGGAGAGCGATAGGGGGAGATGAATGTGCTGTGATTGGTTGATGATGAAGAGTGTGGGAGGAGGGGAGACTGAGAGGAATCTGTGTGTATGTCTATGAGGAGATTCTGTGATATGAGAGAGAGAAATATCGGAGAGTTTTGAAGAGAGTCTGTGTGACTTTGAGATGTTTTATGACAGAGTTCTGTGTGTGAAGTTTGAACAGACAGCATGGTCTGCGTGACTGTGGAATTTTGCTTCTATTCTGTGTGAATAAGGCAAACAGTTTAGTCTGAGTGACTATAAGAGTTGATTCTGTTCTGGGTGAATAGGACAAGGAGATAAGCCTGTTTGGCCATATATCAGAGAGAGAGAAAGATTATACTGAGAGTCTATGCCTGTCAGAGTGAAGTCTGAGTGACTGTTTGTAACACTAAGTTTTGCCAGTTATATTTACAAGTTTCTTTTTTCAGTAACAGTTCAAAATAACCAGAAACCTATTTTGTTCTTTATTAAATAAATCAAATTTTATTTAAGCTTATCCCAACAATCAATATAGTTCTTCCTCAGGGCCACATAGTCCTCTGAAGTGCCCAGACCCTAGGTCATTCTACCAACAGAGAGAGAGATTTGGAAATTTTAATTCCTGGTGGCAGCAGAAATCTACCAAGTTTAGGTACACAAAGAGTGTTTAAAGGTAAAACTGTCTCCCCAATACACAAGCACCTCACACCTTACTTGAAAGATCCTTTCCAAACACTGCAATCCAGGAAACAGACGAGCTCTTGTAAATTACTTAGGTTAGTTGTAAGCTATCTATCTTGCATCTACCTTTAAGAAAACAGAAGTGTACTGCTTACCATAACCAACTGAAATTATGGGCATGAAAGAACATGGGAATGGAGAACATATTCTGGTACAATATTACCTACAGCCATATTGGAAACAGTGCTGGATGAAGCTACAATTTACTGGCTCCAACAGAACCCGATGGAAGCTAAGCTGCTAAGAGACTAAGAAGAAACTCTTAAATGATTACATTTTTTAAGTCTGACTTTTCTTCTAGAGATTGGGGTGAAATGCATGGTTCTCTGCACCTTCATTTTATCCTTATAACATGTAATGTAAATTAAGCTATGAGAGAGTGTCTGGCCCAAGGTCACACAGTGAGTTTCATCATGACAAGTGAGCATTTGAACCCAGGTCTTCCCAGGCCTAATCGAATATGCTAAGCACAACATCAACACTGATTGTCAGGCTGCATTCTGACATCACAATAAACTCGGTTTGACCAAACACTTGTTAGTTGTGATGTCTGAATGCAGACAGTTCAAGGAACTGCAATTTCCATCTAGGTTTTGTTAACTACAGTTTGTCCACATGGTGGTTGTTGCAACATCTGAATTCTGCAATCTCAGTTTGCTGAGAAGCACCATGCCCTGCAGCTGCTTGGCTACAGAGATAGCAGCATATCATATTCCTCCTGCTGGGAAGGCAGAGAGGAAGCCAAAAACATACCAGCATTTATGCACCAACCAAGATTTATTACTTATGTATGGTAGACTAAACAGAATTTGTTGCACAAGCCACAGTTTATCAAAGATGTCTGAATAGAGCCTAAACAGATATAGAGCCAAAAAAGAAATAGCCTTCTTGACAGTTGACTTATGTCCCTGACTGAGCTAAAACCTTACCCTGTCTTCTGAGAAGCTGAAATTATCTCTGCAGCATGGACTCTTTTCTTGGGCACTTAATATAAATCACTCTTCAGGGAGGATGACTGGTCCACACAGCCAAATCAATACACACATCATCCCACTATACTATTTCTGTAGGATTATTCCGTTAAAATGTCTGCTCTAGAACAAATGAAGACTGTCAATTAAGAATATTCATGCAATAGTCTAGGACCAAGCCCTTACAAAGATTTCATTCTAAATAAGTCAAACCTACTGACTGCAAATTCATAAATGCATCAATATTTTAAAAAAATATGTCTATATTCAACCACATATTCTGAAGACCAAAGGCACTTAAGTTTTCTTGAGACAGGGATGGTGATTTCTGATTCCCCCTCCCATTGCAGATTCCCATTTTCCCTTCTAAGTCCTGGTCTGCCCACCCCCAAGAACAAAATTTTAAGGGGCTCTGTCGGCTGCACCAGGGGAATTGACAAAAATTGCAACACCCTCTTCAAAAAATGTTAGTCCCCTTAGATCTTTGGAGCTGTGTGGGCCCAGACAATTTCTACAAAATCAACAGCCATACTCTGGCATCTAAAAATGAACTAAACATTTGCTAAAGTGCTGCTAAGCTTCTTCTTAGGAATTTGTCACTATGTTACAAGTGTCTGGTCAGTAGAGTAAGCATGGCTATAAAATTAGTGAAATACCACCCAGAATATGCAAAATGAAGTTTCTCTGCAACAGGTATACCTATGACCACCTAGGATTCAGAGCAAATTAGGCATTCGAACATTTAAACCATGGGGAGCCTGTCTAATTTTTACATGGAAATAGTGTGCATAACTCCGCCCCACCTTACCTCACAATATTCTGCTTCTTCAAGCACTTTCACCTGCCGCCAGGCTCCCCTCTAGTATTGGAACTAGGTGAAAAGAAAAATACCTGCAAGCAAAGCAGAGGCGAGTAAAATGCCCAGCTCCCTTCATGCAAGTACCCACTTCATGGAAAAATTAATCACCACCCCATACTATGCATTATTGGGGTACATAAATGAGGCTGCCTCCTGCCATGTCTGCTCTGTATTCCTGTCTCCTTTGTCTCAAAGTTTAGACTGCAAGCTATATGGAGTGGAAAGTTTAATGTCCTTTCATGGCATCATACACAGTAATGAAAGGCAAGAAGGAAACCTGAGAACACTTGTGGAGGGGAAGGGGAAATCCCTTCAGTCCCCAGGCTCTGCTTCCTCTCCTCTTGATTGGCTTCTGTTTCCCTTTTATCTTTCTCCCCCAGTCTGCCCAACTTTCTGGTTCCCCCTGCTCCACCCATTGTATTTTCCCCTGGCCTATCCCTACTCTTTTTTTTTAAAGCTTTTTTACACTTGGCACCTTGGCTTGCTGGGCAACTGAAGATGTCAGCCAGGTTTTTCTGTGACACCTGTGCAACATGTCACTGACTACTGGAGGGGAGAGGAGGGGCTAGGATAACTGCCTTCTTTGTTGTTTTAACTTCTCATAATTTTGAGTAAATCTGGGGATTACCCTGCCCTGGTACACTACTACCCCCTGCAGATTTCCAATCAGCACAGCAGGGCCACCCATTGGTATTTGATGTATGATACTAAATTATTTTTTCTATGAATACTTAGCTTCTGATGCAAGGCTGTTCCTCAGTAAGCATGATCTGGCCACTGATCACCTCCAGGTTAGATTATTTTAAGGAACTTTATATGGGTCTGCCTTTGAAAACCTTGCAGAGACTTTAGTTTGTTCCAAATCAGTGGGCAGGTTATTGTCAGGGGCAGGATGCAGGAATCTTAATACCTCTGTGCTGAAAAATCTGCACTGGTTGCAAGTTTGTTTCCAGGCACAATTCAATGAGCTGGCTCTTACCTTTAAAGCCCTAAATAGCTTGGGGCCAGGGCACCTGAAGGAACATCTCCTCACATACTGTCCGGCCCACAAGTTGAAATCTGCCTCACAAGCTCTGCTCTCTGTGCCCCCTTCAGTGGTGAGGCAGGTTGCAACCAGAGGCAAGGCAAATACACAGACAGTTGGTACACTAGCAATGGTCCTTTTTGAAATGAAATTGCTGAGCAGTCAGGTTAGAAAGGATAAAAGGAAGTATTTCTTCACCCAAAGAGTGATTAACACATGGAATTCACTGCCACAGGAGGTGGTGGCAGCTACAAGCATGGACAGCTTCAAGAGGGAATTGGATAAACATATGGAGCAGAGGTCCATCAGTGGCTATTAGCCACAAAATATAGATAGGGACTCTGGGGCAAGTGAGGCTCTGTGTTCTTGGCACTTGGGGGGGCAACAGTGGGAGGGCTTCTAGTGTCCTGGCCCCACTGGTGGACCTCCTGATGGCACCTGGTATTTTTGGCCATTGTGTGACAGAGTGTTGGACTGGATGGGCCATTGGCCTGATCCAACATTTGGCTTCTCTTATGTTCTTATGAAACTTATGATTTGGCCAGTCATTCATACCATCAGTGCCTAGCTTAGATCATTGCAGCAAGTCATTTATGTGGTTGTCCGTGAAGACTATTTGGAAATTTCCAATTGGTTCATAATAAGAAGAGCCTTGTTCGATCAAATCAGTGGTTCATTGAGTCCAGCATCCTGTCTCTTGCAATGGCTAACCAGTTCTTCTGGAAGGCCAACAAGGCTGAGACCTTCCACTGATCTTGCCTCCTGGTTCTGGGATTCAGAAGTTTAGTGCCTCTGAATGTGAAGGTTCCCCTCAGTCACCATGGCTTATAGCCACTGATAGACCTACCCTCCCTGACTCTATCTAATCTCCCCTTTAAAGCTGTTTACTCCTGTGACTATCACTACATCCTCTGGCAGCAAATTCCACATTTTAATCACTCTCTGTGATTAAATACAGCTGCAAAATTTTTGACTGGTGTAGACAGGAAGGAACTTATCTTTTGCCTACTTCAAGAGCTCCACTGACTACCAGTTGGTTTCAGGGCACAAGTCAAAGTGCTTGTTTTCATCTATAAATCCCTAAACTGCCTGGGATAGCTGAAGGATTGCCTGCTTCATTATGAACCTGCTTAGCTTTTAAGATTGAAGCAGTACCCCTAAGTACTGCCCCTAAGCCTCTGAAGGAGGCTGTAATCTGTTACTAAAGAAACCTTCTCTCAAAAAATAAGTTCTGACCAGTTATAGGCTACAGCTTTGGAAATGATCTTCATCAATAGGCTGGTAACACCCAGCTACAATTTTCTTTAAATAAGCCTCCAGATCTTACTGTCTCTGTCCTCGGCCATTATCTAGGTGCCACAGTCAAAGGGCTGAGGGAGAAGCAGAAAGTGAACCCCAACAAGATAGAGCTGGTGCTGGCTGATAATACTGATGTTCTGGATGGGATTGAAGATGTGGTAAATCTCTCCTTCAAAGAGCTTGGGAATCTTAATAGAGTTTTCCCTTCTGCTGGAAAAGCAAGTTAGTACTGATTCTAAGGCTTAAAAGCATGTTTTTTCATCTCTGTTTGGCTCCCCAGTTAATTCACCATCTAGACTTAAGACTCAACATGGGGTTGTCCTTGGACTACCTGGACACTTAAATTGGTTCAAAATTCCACTTGGTGGAATGAGCTTCCATTTCAGATCAAGACACTGAGGGATCTACTACAGTTCCAGAGGGCCTGCAAGATGGAGCGGTTCCACCAGGCCTTTGGTTGAGGCGGTGGGCGTCAACCTTCCCTCCTGGCTATCTCCCCTCCAGTGGCCAGGATCTCAATACTGGGGTACTGCTGAATTTTAAACAATCTGATTGACATCAGAACTTGTTTGCACAGTATTTTATGGTGTTATTGTTGTTTTAATGGTATTACACTAAGATTGCTGTAAACCACCCTGAGTCTGCCTGCAGGGAGGCTGGTATATAAATCAAATAAATAAATAAAATAAAAACAAATAATGTGAAAGGAGCAAAATATGGTGCTCCTATCACTACAACAGTAATATCTTTGCATTTGCTGACCAATATGCTTCTGGCTTCAAAGTGCTGGTGTGTACTTTTAAAGCCCCCACTCAAACTAGGACTCACATATTTGAAGGCCCACCTTTCCTTGCATGAATCTGTGTGGCAACTCCACCTTATCCCAGCAGTGCCTTCTTCTGTCCATTGTTATGTAAGGATGAACCCAACCACAGCCAGTTTACAGGCTTTTTCTGTTGTAGCCTATATTATAATAATCTTTAGCACAGAAGTCACCATTTTCCCTGGGGCCATGCACCCAGCAAACATTTTCATTGAGGTATCCACCATAACCCGATCATCTCCTTCCTGGTCAACTGCTGCCAGGTCAGATCTATGCAATAAAAATATATATATTTGTGTGGCTTTACACTTAATGTACACTAAACATTATTTGCTGTGTTGTTGCTTATTATCCCGGTTTGGAGAGATACCCTTGGTGCTCTTCACAGACTGCTTTGGTTTTCACAGACCTCAGTAATTCGATGTCATCTACAAATCTGGTTATCTGAAAGCTGCCAACTAAACAATCCCCCCACCCCCGGTCCTCCCTGTCTCTCTCACTTCTGAGTAGTCCCCAGGCTCCCTTCGCTTTCTCAGCTTAAAGCTTCCTGTGCGGAATGCGGCGAGAGGACACCACAGGGTGGACCCTAAAGAAAGACCTTATAGTCAACGTTCCCTCGGATCACACAGGGTCACCACCTACGGCCATCTGGAGACTGGGAAAATTAGGGTGCTGCCTACTAAGAGGAGCTTCTAGCAGCAACTGCTGTTTTGTAATGCCTATGGTTTAAAAAACAAAAACACGCAGCTTAGGTTGGTATGCGCCCTAATAACCAAAGGCTCTCTCTTAAGAATACAAGTTCCTTTTCCTCCCCGCGTACAAGAGCATTTCCTAGCAGAGGGAATTCCCCCCGGTGCTGCTCCTTTTCACTCAAACAATAAATGACGCTGAGGAATTCAGCAGGGCGGATTCCTGAACGATTCCGATCCCATCTGCAATTCACGCTACAATGATGAAGCATCCCACGAATGCATTGGAGAAAATCACCTTTCACAAGTCGCGAGACTTTCACTACGCACTGGGAGGCGTTCGAAATTGCACCGGGAGGGAGCGAGCGGACAGAGCTTCACGCTAAGCATGGATTGGGAAGCCTGTGGGGTGAGAAATGTTCCTGCTCTGCAGCTCTATGACGCGGAAAACCGCTACCACTTGGCGAGCCCCCGCATAGTTTCCGTTTCTACAGCACTTTTAGTACTCCCTCGTTTCCCGGAGCTGCGTTATATCCCACAAATCATTGCTCTCCATTCTGTCATTTACCGTTTGACCCGCCTTAGTCTTATCCCGTCATGCACTGCACCGTTTTGGTCGCCTCCGCGCCTTTTCCCTGCCTCCCCATTTCCTTTCCTATCCCACAATTCCTCGCGGCGGCGGGCCCTCCCTCCCTCAGGCGCCCCTGGAGCAGCAAGATGGCGGACACAATGAACGGGAGCTGCCTCTTAGTGGCTTGAGTCGAGCCCGCTTGAGGGCACAACTGGACGGCTCGTTCGCCCAGTGTCGCTACCCCTGCTCCTTTCAGCGGCTGCGGACTCCGCTTCCTCGGTGCTTTCCTTCACCCTTGTGAGTGGCGCAGGCCTGGCCGGTTCCCCTTTCCTCTAGCGGCAGCATGAAGCTGACGGACAACGTGCTGCGGAGCTTCCGCGTGGCCAAGGTCTTCCGCGAGAACTCGGACAAGATCAACTGCTTCGACTTCAGTCCCAACGGCGAGACGCTCATCTCCAGCAGCGACGATGACTCCATCGTGCTCTACGACTGCCAGGAGGGCAAGTGAGTGCGGGGAGGGAGGGGGAGCCTTGGCGGTGGGGCGGACCTGACCCTTCCCTTCCCTTCCCTGTGGATGAAATTGTAGTTGCTTGCGTTTATTTGTGCATTTATAACTCGCTTTTCTCCGCAGTGGGGTCTCACAGTGGCTTGCAGCGTAGCTCCCCCCGGCCTCTTTTATCTTCACAACAGCAACCCTTTGAGGTAGGTTAGGAAAGGAGAGAGGCCCAGGGTCACTTAGTGAGAGATTATTATGACAGAGTGGGAATTTGGACCTGGGCCTCCCAGATTCTAGTCTAATACTCCAACCGGTGCATTACGCTGAAGAAGATCAATAGGTCTCTCTCTGAGGTAAATGGTGAAGGTGGGGTTGGCTGATCAAGAGATGGGTTCTTTAGATTTTCTAGTTGGGACCCTGCCTTTAGGTGAGGGGTGTGTGGGGGTGAGTGGAGAGTTGGGTGCCATTTATTTTTTGTTAAGAGTTTTTAAAAATGTATTTTATTAAAAGGGGCACATATTTCTATGTCAGGAAATTACAGAGTGCTGGAATTTGCATGTACTGACAGTGATAATCAAGATTTGCCTTCACATTTAAACATGTTAGAAAGCCCTGCCAGTACTTGACAGCTATGGCTGAGTTGAGTGGGTACTAGCTTTTCTTTCATTAATCATGATTTTAATAAAAATATATAATGATGATTTGGGGTTTTTCTTAAATAATGTGGTATGGGAGTACATATAAGTGAATGCTTAGGGAAATAGATGTGATGTCCAGAAATGGTATAAGAGATGAAACATGTTTGAACTACCAGTAGTACTCTCAGGAGTAGAGATGCATCCAATTAGAATTTGGTGGCAAGTGCTGCTTAGCAGCTGAATCTCATAACAAGTAAAAGTTAGTGGTCAAGAAAAGTAGTATGTTGTATGCTTATGATACACTGATATCAGGCATATGTTCAATGAGACATCAGCTGACTCTCATAGGATTAGAATTTGTTATTTGTTGCATGTTTTTTTTAAGGATCTTAGAGAGATATCTGGAATTTTATCATCTGTACAGTGTAGGCAGTGTAAAGTGACTACCTTGCTTACTGTTGCAAGCCGTTGCAAGTGGGGAGAAGGAGCTGTCTAAAATCCCGAATCCACAGCCCCTCCCCCATTTGCATTCAAAAGTTATGAACTGACCCCCTCAGATTTGTATATAATTCCCTTTGGAGCTTTATGGCCTCATTAAGGATCATTGAGGTGGAAGATAGCATCATACTGTGTGCCTCGTGTGTGTAATTAGTGTCCTCTGTACAAAGTAGCATTGTAAGATTAGAAAGCATACGTTCTTGGGCTGTTCACTCATATTTGGGTTTTGTATCATATTATAGCATTAAGACACAGCTGGAATGATTTAGTGATCATAGTTGTTACAGATGCAATATGATGCTGCTATTACTAGAGTTGAAGGAAACAAAATTGTGAAGGTTTTTATTTTAGTGCAGTCTCGTTTCCATATTTTTCTGAAGGATAATCTAGAAAATACTTTCTCTGAACCAATGTTTATCATTAAACAAAAATATCAAGATTGAGTGATTACCACATCCTGGTGAATGTGATTTTCATGCATGAAGTGGTTTGTCTTTTTTACAGATTTGTTGTTAAATGCCTAGTTTACTAAGGTTGCTATACTATGCACAATGATTTGGGAGTAAGTCCCATTGAACTCACTGTGACTTATTTCTCAGTAAACAGAAAATCAGGACTGCATGTGTGTTGATATGTAGGTTGCTTAAGTATGTAAAAAACAAAATCCTCTTTTTGCATTTTTGTTGTATGTCTTTCCTGAAAGGTTTTTGACTCTTTTGCACTTTGCTTCAGCATGGCCAGGGCATGGTGCTCCTGCATACAACTTATGTACATTCCCCTCATGTGCACTTGACAGATGTCAGCAATCAAGAGTTACGCATAGTCTGTATGGAAGGGGATGGTAAGGTCATGTTGTACCTTTGGCTTGTTTGTTTTGTTTGCTGATGTAGTCCACTGCACTGTCAGTTCTGCATAGGACTCCCAGATGTCATTGCAGGAGGCACACTTGCAGATGTGATCTTTGTCATTTTTGAAACCTTTCTGAGTGGTAGTATGGCTTTTGAGACTGGGCATTTGACTGGTGAAATATTATTTGGTCAATTTACTGGTGAAGTGCTAGTTACATCTTAAAAGCTTTATACTCATTAGAACAAAAATGAAAGCTTAACAGATTTGATGCTTATGCTAATTACTAAAACAAATTAGTTAATTCCATTATTTCACAGTAAAGGAAGATGAGGAAGTAACACCCCCACCCCCCCCATGATACCTGTCAGCAATGAGGTCTTCTAGAAAAAATTATACTTGGGGAAAATATCCAGTGAACTTTTCAGAAAATCATCTGTTGCCTTAAATAGAGCATGATGTGATTTAGCATATTTATATTTCATAAACCTTTTTAAAAAGTACCTTATGCTAACAGTATATTCCAGTATCAACAAATACCTAAAAAAATTAAGAGCTATACCATCCAAGCGCTTGTCTTATCATTTGTTTCAACAGAATTTAACCCTTGTCCATAGTGGTTACTGGGATACATCATCACTTGAGTTACTTGTTCATGTCTGGTTGGTGGTTACAGCATTGCTTGCACCATGGGAGAGGAGACATAGATAAGAATTTTAGCTTTGGTATTCATTTGACCTGTATAGCCCATCAAATCAGTTCATAACTTGATTTTTAAAACTTGGGTTATTATATGTATTTGTGGCTTAAATAACATTAAACATACACATATCTCACAATTCCTAAGGATAATCACCTGAAAAACATAATTACAGCTTTGAAGTGCCTAGCTTGCCTATTTTATTTATACTGGCATCCATCCATTGTTGTTAGCTTTGTAAAACTATGAACCTTTAGAAATAGAAGATTTCTGCAGAAAGATGAAGTACAATAAAGTTTTTTTCCTCACATCTCTGATGGCCCAGCAAGCCTGCTGTAATGTTTTTTAAACTCTGGTTACTTGTTTGACAAATTAGATTTGCATTTGCTTGTAGACCTATTTCATACTGACTCCTTCTGTTAGGGTTTTTTGCTTGGCTTGATGTATTTTTAGCTACATTTTCTCCCACTTTGTTTGGAGTAGTCTAGTTTTGATGCGTTTAGGCCAAAGAAAATCCACAAAACCTGTGCCTACTTGTTTATCTTAAGTTTTACATTAGTTGACAGGTACTTTAAACATCAAAGAGAGACACTAAATTTCCAATATTGTTTTTGAGTTTCTAGAAAATTGCCAGCTCTTATTGGGGTAGATGATGATAATCATGCAATTATTGTGCAACCTATATTTGTAAATCCCCCCCCATGACAGAGGATTTATTTATTTACTTCACTAATACCCCACTTTCCTTATAAATGGAGGCCCAAAGTGGTTTATGAACATCTCCATTTTATCACCACAATAATCCTGTAAGGTAGGTTAGATTGAGTTTATGTGACTGGCCCAAGGTTATGCAGTAAGCTTCTAGGGCAATGCGAGGATTTGAACCTGAGCATCCCAGATCCTAGTCCAAGACTAACATCATATTTATGTTGTGCTTGGTCTCCTTAGATTCAAGGCATCTAACAAAGCATGAAGTAATCCATCATCAAGGCAAAAACAATGCATAAAAACAGTACAATTAGGTCTGCCCAGTTCTCTTTGAAAGACAGCTTTTTTCATGCCTTCCTGAATGTAGAAAGTGTAAATGCCCTCCACCTGTTCTGGTAAGACATTCCAAAAGATTGGTTTGGCCATGGGAAAAAAGCTTGCAGCCTGACTGTTGCCAAACAAACAGTACTAAGAGAGGGTCCCCTATGGAGAATACTTTCTCATGAACGCAGCTGGCAGTGGAAATATTCAGGGATATGCAGTTCAGTAACTGAGGGTCCTTGGCCATAAAGGCTTTAAGGTTAACCAGAACTTTGAGTTGGGCCGAGAAGCAAATAAGTAACCAGTCCAGTTGACAGAGCAATGTAGTTACGTGTTCCAGGTAACTGAACCCAGACAGATACTTGCTGCCACATTTTATACCAGTTGAAGCTTTCAGTTCTTCAAAGGCGACTCCATGTAGAGTGAGTTACACTACTCCAGTCTGGAAGTCATAATAGCAGGGATCAGTATGGCTAGGTTTGTAGAGTTTAAGGGGCCAGTTTGTGAGCTGGATGTAACTGAAAGAAGGCATAGCCAGCAACAGCAATGACATTTATTCATCAGCAAGGTTATATCCAAGAACACACCCTCAAGCTTGATGTGTTCTATCCAAGAAAACTGGACCCCACCTAAGGCTGATAAATCTTCCCCCCAGCATTGCCTCCATCTTGCCTGGATTAAGTTTGTTTGTCCTTAGCCATTTGACCACAGCTCTGTGGCAACCCACTATGAAGCTCTGGATGATAGATGGTTAATATGAAGGTTAAAGAGCTAGATGGGAAGGGAAGATGTTGGAAATCTACCACATCCCCAAAATCTCCCCTTCCAGGATTGTACATGCTCTCAGGAGCTTAAGTGGGCTAGTATCCCCAGTCCCACTCCCTTCCCTTCCCCCTTAACTGGCTCTTACCTGCTGTGACTATTCACTTCTTATCAGGCTGGGGGTGGCCTTTGGTTAATTTACAAAGTCTTTTCTCCTTACTTGGAGAAGATCCCTCAGCTACATAGTGACCTCTGCTTTGGCTGCACTGCTTTCATCTTCTTAATGTGAGCAATCCAGATTACTGAGAGCCAGTTTGGTGTAGTGGTCAAGAGCAGCAGGACTCTAATCTGGTGAACTGGATTTGGTTCTCCACTCCTCTTCGTGCAGCCAGCTGGATGACCTTGGGCCAGTCACAGTTCTCTCAGGGCAGTTCTGTCAGAGCTCTTTCAGCACCACCTACCTCACAGGGTGTCTGTTATGGGGAGTGAAAGGGAAGGAGATGGTAAGCCACTCTGAGAATCCAAGTGAAGGGTGGTGTATAAATCCAACTCTTCTTCTGTGGTGGGAGGCCAGTACTGAGGTTCCCAACATAGTTCCTGCCAACATCTTTTCGTGGTCCCTGCCAGATGTGTTTAGAAAGTGGGTGGGGCCAGATGGGGATTGTGCCTAGCATGGCTTCTTACTGGCCATTGAGGTCTGGTAGGCTGAGTAGTTAAAACAAACAAACATTTGTTTGTTCAGCAGCAGCTGCCACCACAGCATAAGGATCTTCACTGTGTGTCTGAAGGTAAACTGTGTGTAAGCAACAAAATACTTTAAAACAGTAAGGTTATTTTAAAAAACATCCTGATAAGCACTGCTTTTGCCTAAAATGTTGAAGAGTTGCTATTAGAGTTGTGCATAAGCTCACTCCCTGACATGCCGTGGATCATTTGGCCTCTTGCAGCAGTCATTTTTTGGTTGTGCCCATCATCCTGTAGCGGAATTCCAAAGGTGCCTGTAGATTGAAAAAGGTTGGAGATCCTGATCTAGTAATTGTAGCTGAAAATTGCAGACCGTTTGCTTTCATAGGATAACCTAACTGAAAAATTGTGTGTCTTCTTGAAAAAGCTACTTTAACAGGTTTGTGTAAATGAAATAAAATCTGGGGGGGTGTATCGTGTTCTTTAACTCTGGAAGATCTGTTTATGTCATTCCTCTTCATTGACATGCTTTTCTATGCATTCTGTTCATATAGTCTAGTATTTTTGTGTCTCTCTTCCCTCCAGACTTGTGTTCTTTTGTTACATTCATGTATGAGGAATGTTTTTGCACTTAACACTGTTAAAATACTTCAAATGATGTAGCAATTTACTAATTTACTAATTAAATTGTTTGGCCTCAGCAGCTTGAGGAACAAACCATGGAACAACATCACTGAGACACTCTTTTTTCCCCTCTTTCTTTTATTGGGACAACGTTTTGAAGTTTTGGGTTCATCGTTCTAGTGTATCCTCCTCAGGCCATATGAAGTCTATGGTAGTTGGTGCTTAGTATTTCCAGTGTGCCTGGCTTTTTGGACTTGTGACAGTTTGTTAGAAATATAATGTCTGGGGGAGGAGTAATTCTTGCCTTCTAGGTGAAAGTGACAAAGAACAGCCTTTCAGTTACCAATAAAATTATTTCAATTTCTATCACCACCTATTTCGGGCGTGGTGGTGATCCAAAATGTTTGGAAATAAAATGCAATTTGTTTGTGTTAACTGTGCAGATAATATAATCTGACAGCTGAAAGAGATTTTGTAGTATGTAGTGTTTGGAAGGATAGCTTTCAGTGTAGAAGACCCAGGTTAAAATCTGATACTCATAATGACACTCATAATCTTTCAGCCTGCCATATGCAGCTGTGATTTTTAAAAAGGAGACTGATTGGAAGTCATCATCTTGTCATGATAATGTAGATTACTATAAACCAAACTGCTAAGCTGATTGCTTAGAATGAGAGATTTGCATATAGATTTCCTAAGAAGAGGTTTAATAGCTCTTCATTTTTTGTGGTTGCCCCAATCCTTCCCAATCCCATATTTTTAAGGAGGGATATATGATTTATGATTTCTGTGTTGCAGTGAGTTTTGGAGTAGGTAGTCTACAAAGTTACACAGTCAGGTCTTTTCAGCTGGCAGGATGCATTTTGTTCATTGCTTCTGCATCTGCTATGTGAAATACAGGGTTTTTCAGGGTTTCACAGGACTGAATTAGCAGTGCTGGGCTTTGGAACAGACAAGTAGCCTATGGGACATTTCAACATTGCTGAGCTTTCCTACCTTGGCAAGCAGATTTACAGAGACCTGTTCCCCAGGCAGCAGTAGTTGATTTCTTGCTATAGTCAGTCTGATCTTAAGGTACTGCAGATGTTCTACAGTTGTGTTCCATTGCAGGAAAGATTCTTAAGAGTAATATGTGAGAATATTGTAAAATCGGTGCCAAAAGTTCACTCAGGTTGTCTTAATTTTTTAAAAAAAACATTCCAATCAGGATGCTGGTTATAATATAGCAGTGACAGTTGGAAAAAAAATGCCCGGTATACCTTGAGATCCAGTTATTAATCTTTTTGGTCCTCTAACCAAGATGGATTTTGGCAAGATCTTAGGATCTGTGAAGGACACCCCACCCCTAGAGGTCCAAATTCTTTAAGGAAGCAACCCAGACTTCCTGATCAGCTGATGGGGAGGGCTGCTTGGAGCAGGAAGTACACAGCACTGGATTTCTGCTGCAAGGTGCCTTTCCCTCCCTTCCAGCTCTAACCCCTCCCCAGTTCACTGCCTAGTGGGGGAAGCTGCCTAACCCTCTCTTTTCCCACTGTGGGCACCACTTTCTTTCCTTCTTCCCTGGTCTCATTTTGATCAAGTGATAAGAAATTGGAGGGGCAGAACTTCCTTCCCCTGCAAGTCTTGAAAAGTCCTCTGTTCTGGTAGAATTTGGGACTTTGTTGTAGTTTTTTCTTGTTCATTGGGAGCTATTGCTAATCCTGCATATTTAATTTGTTTAAGACAGGATTTAATAAAGATTTGTTAGTCTATTAGGTTACTCACTGTTCATTTCTTCTGTAATTAAAGTCAAGGCAGCACTATCTGATTTATTGATTTATGGTGTGCAGTTTCTTTTTAAAAGGCTTTGATATGGCTGGCATTGGCAGAGTTCTTGTGTTAAAACAGATAATATAATTGTTCTTGTATTTCCTCTTGGCAGACCAAGGAGAACACTGTACAGTAAAAAGTATGGAGTGGATCTCATCAGATACACACATGCTGCCAACACAGTAGTGTACAGTTCCAATAAAATAGATGGTAAGTGATATATTCGTCATTATTAATCTCTGCTTGTCCTCTCTCCTGGTTGGATAATAGCATTGGAGGCTTGGGGGAAATATTGCTCTTGACTAAACTCAATGGTTAATTCACTGAAGCTTTTAGGTGATGAATGAATGTTTTCCTACTCTTAGGATTTAATTTCTAAAGTGTGGCTTTCAAAGAAGTTCCTTGACCAATTCTTAACAGTGTATCAGGGTGAAATAAGTATACCAGCAATTCAGTACCTATTCAAGGAAACGAAATCATCTATTAACTTTGCTACTGGCTTAGTCCCAGTCCTTATGGTACGGTATTTGTTTAGAAGCATGTCCCGTGTGACCTTCAGATAAGTATATTAGCACAGCAGCCTTAGTTTTTCTCTTACAAAATGTTATAATGAATTTTTGCTACATTGTTTAAAGCCAGTGACACAAACTATGTTGAAGTGGTGGCCTTTTATCAGACCAGTTATTCACTAGATGCAAAATTTTGTATGTCAGAATTTGTATTGAGACTGGAATAAGGGACAAAACCATACATGATGGCCAACTCCATGAATAGTGACCATGTCCTTTTGTCTTTCGGTAGCAGTTATGTGGTCAGGGCTATGTTGCAAGGGAATTATATTGCCATATCACACAAAGGCACACACACACACCACACACTTTTTTCTGATTTGAGTGCCTCGCAGAGCTGCAGTTTTGATGTTTTCCCCAGTTGGACAGATAGTAGTTCCATGGGATAATTTCAAGTCAGAAAAAAGTCCCTGACCCAAATTTAAAACTGTGTCTGTGCTCTAGATTCTATGACATCTCTTAAACTAAGCCTGCACAACGTGAGATGATTGTGAACCCCAGGAGAGGTCCAAAAACCCACTGTTTGCATTCCTTTTCACATTTGGGGGGACCTCTAATGTCTACCTAATCCCATTAGAAAATGGGAAGGATAAAGCTTGTATCACTTCATCTGCCAAGCTTCTCCTTTTCCAGAATTTGGAAGTGCCAGTTTTTTCATACTATTACGGATGTCCAGCCATAGTGCAGAATCAGTGGTATCATTCATTGTGTGAATTGCTTGGACTCTGAAAGCTTTGTGTACAACTATGTCGAAAACTAATGAGAAGGGGTAGAGTTAAAGGTGACTGTGTGCAGTAACACAGCTTAAAGAGACTGAAGGAAAAAGAGCATGAAAGACCTGATGGATTCACAGAGAAATGGAAGTACAGAATGGGAAGTGGGGTAACAACAGAGGTCAGGGTGCAAAGAGGGGGAAGGGAGGTAGCAAGGGATCTAGAGAGATTTGTAGGTGGGAATACAAAGAGAAAGGGGTACAGGGACGATAATAT
The DNA here is from genome assembly GCA_029375565.1 of Gekko gecko. Taxonomy (NCBI): domain Eukaryota; kingdom Metazoa; phylum Chordata; class Lepidosauria; order Squamata; family Gekkonidae; genus Gekko; species Gekko gecko. The sequence continues at coordinate 100,159,233 of JAPDNY010000002.1, read as the reverse complement.
GTGCTGTGGAGACGAAAGAGGGGGAAAAGTGGGTAACTGATAGATATAAACGGATTGCTGATACAGAAGAACAGGGAGTAATATCTGTGTGTTTGATGGACAAAGAAAGACAGGGGATGCGGTAAGACATTGGAGAGAAAGGAGGGAATGGTGCATATGATGTTAGATGCAGAGAGCATCATAGAGGGAAGAATTAAGGGAGGGTCTGCCGAAAATAGTCCAGAGGGAACTGTGGTGCAGTGCAGTGAGTGCACCGTGAAGCACACAGAGAAAAGCTGAAACTGGTAAAAGGAACCACTTGCTACAAAGAGAACCTGAGCTTCCAACCCTAGGCCCAGATTAAGCTGCTGCCTCCCTCCCCCAGCCCCCAAGCCTGTTATTTCAGGGGGGTGCAGCCCCTCTGGAATGGACTGACTCCTGATTCTGTGGTCAGCACTGAAGAGCAGTCTCCAGGACCAAAGTGTTTATGTCTGCCATGCCATCCTCACAGGGACTTGCAACAGGACACCAACTGTGAGTTCCCTGTGGGAATTCAAGTCAGAAGTGCTGCAGAAGCTAGATTCTGGTTTAGACCACAGTGTGGGTAGAGTAGAAGCTCCTGTCCCCCTGTGCTGTTTTCCTGACATGAAACAGCACTAGTCTAGAAGAGGCATTATTTGTCTCGTCGGGACGCTATACTTCCAGACATTCATTGTGTGTGTTCCCATGGGCTTTTTTGGGTCAGGGAAACATGACAGGGAAGAAGGCAGGAGCGCATCCTCCTTTCATGCCACGGTCCCAACCAGAGTTAGGCATCTGTGGTGCTTCTGAATTGAGTGGGGTACTTGCAGCTGCCATATGGTTGAGAGTCCCTCATGTTGCCTGGTCTGAATTTTATTTATTGGTCCTCATCCATTCCATTATGTTCTTCAAGCACTTGCATCCCTAACTGATGCAGATGTTAAGGAGAGTAGAGTAGGGTGTCATCTGGGTACTCATGATATTGACATCGCTTGAAATCCCCAGTATCTCCCAGCAGTTTCATGTGCATGTTAAACAGCAAGGGGGACAGAGTACCATAAATGTCATGGTACCCCCAGCTAAGCTAACCAGTTCATAATGATACCTCTCTTCCTCACTGTCTTCGCAAAGGTAGTAAGACAGGGAGATCAGGTCCTGAAACCAGACCTGGATTTGGATTGAAGTATGACTAGGTAATCATTTTCCTTCAAGGCAGCATGAAGTTAGACAAAGTAATGGAATGGTTAACAAAGTAATGGAAACTGTAAAAGCTAAGAAGGATTCCTTTAAGCCAGGGGTGTCAAACATGCAGCCTGGAGGAGTTCTATCAGGCCCGCAGTGGAACTGTCTGTCTTCTGCTTCTTCTTCCAGTTCTGCTGCTGCTGTATCATAGGTTTGCAGCTTACAGATACACATCTAAACAGCATACTCAAGATTGCAACAGCACAGACATTTTGAGGCAGTAATTCAGAGCAAGAGGTGTCAGTTATCAGACACTGTCAAATAATCAAAATATTGCAAAGAGTGCTAATGTTTTAAGCATTTTTTATTTAAGTAAAAAAAAAAAACCCTTTGTCTTTGTGTCCTTTATAAAGTTTATATCTCTGCTACGTGGCATTACATTTTATGACACACATGGCCCAGCCTGGCAAGGTCTCATTTATGTCAGATCTGGCCCTCATAACAAATGAGGTCGACACCCCTGCTTTAATTGGTGGAAAGCTAGTCTCAGTGAGGTTGATAAAACGGAACACAGGCTGCAGCAAATAAAATGCAAATCTGTGATCAGGCAGGCAAAAGGGAATATGAGGAGCATATCACAAAAAACATAAAGACCAACAATAAAACTTCCTTCAAATACATTTGAAGCAGGAAACCAGCCAGGGAGGCAATAGGGCCCTTGGATGTCCAAGGGGTAAAAGGAGTACTGAAGGATGATAGGGAAATGGCTGAGAAGCTGAATGCATTTTTTGCCTCTGTCTTCACTGTGGAAGATGAGAAGTGCTTGCCGACTCCAGGACCACTGATTTTTTGAGGGGTGTTGAAAGACCTGAGTCAGATTGAGGTGACGAGAGAGGAGGTCCTACAACTGATAGACAACTTAAAAACTGATAAATCATGAGGCCCGGATGGCATACATCCAAGAGTTCTGAAAGAACTCAAATGTGAACTGTGGATCTCCTGACAAAAATATGTAATCTTTCATTAAAATCTGCCTCCACTCCTGAGGACTGGAAGGTAGCTAATGTCACTCCCATCTTTAAAAAGGGTTGCAGAGGAGATCCAAGAAATTACAGGCCAGTCAGTCTGATGTCAATACCGGTTAAGTTGGTGGAAACTGTTATTAAGGAAAGAATTAGTAGGCACATTGCTGAACAAAAACTATTGAGGCAGACTCAGCATGGGTTCTGTAAGGGAAGATCTTGTCTCATTAACCTGTTAGTGTTCTTTGAGGGGACGAACAAACGTGGACAAGGGGGACCCAACAGATGTTGTTTACCTTGACTTCCAGAAAGCTTTTGATAAAGTTCCTCATCAAAGGCTCCTAAGCAAGCTCAATAGTCATGGGATAAAAGGACAAGTCCTCTTGTGGATCAAAACCTGGCTAATTAATAGGAAACAGAGTGAGTATAAATGGACAATTTTCTCAGTGGAGGGTGGTAAGCAGTGGGGTACTGCAGGGATCAGTACTGGGTCCAATGCTTTTTAACTTGTTCATTAATGATTTGGAGTTGGGAGTACAGTGAAGTGGCTAAATTTGCAGATGACACGAAGTCGTTCAGGGTGGTGAAAAGCAGGGAGGATTGTGAGGCACTCCAAAGGGATCTGTCGAGGATGGGTGAGTCATGGCAAATGGGGTTCAGTGTGGCCAAGTGCAAGGTGATGCACATTGAAGCCAAAAATCCTAACTATAAATACACATTGGTGGGGTCCAAATTGGCAGAGAGATCTTGGAATCGTAGTAGATAACTCACTGAAAATGTTGAGACAGTGAGCAACTGCAATAAAAAAGGCCAACTCTGTGCCGGGGATTATTAGGAAGGGAATTGGAAACAAATCAGCCAGTATCATAATGCCCCTATATAAATCGTTGGTGCAACCTCATTTGGAGTACTGTGTACAGTTCTGGTCCCCACACCTCAAAAAGGATGCTATAGCATTGGAAAAAGTTGCAGAAAAGGGCAACTAGAATGATAAAAGGCTTGGAACACCTTCCCTATGAAGAAAGGTTAAAGTGCTTGGGGCTCTTATAGATTGGAGAAACAATGGCTGAGGGGTGACATGATCGAGGTTTACAAGATTATGCATGGGATAGAGCAGGTTGAGAAAAGTACTTTTCTCCCTTTCTCACAATACAAGAACTCATGGGCACTCAGTGAAATTGCTGAGCAGTCAGGTTAGAACTGATAAAAGGAAGTACTTCTTCACCGAAACAGTGATTGAGACATGGAATTCACTTCCATAGGAGGTGGTGGCAGCTACAAACATGGATGGCTTCAAGAGGGAATTGGATAAACATATGGAGCAGAGGTCCATCAGTGGCTATTAGCCTCGAGGTATAAATAGGAACTCTCAGTCTGGGGCAAGTGATGCACTGTATTCTTGGTGCCTGCGGGGACGGGACAACAAGAGGGCTTCTAGTGTCCTGGCCCCACTGGTGGACCTCCTGATGGCACCTGGTATTTTTGGCCCCTATGTGACAGAGTGTTGGACTGGATGGGCCATTGGCCTGATCCAACACTGGCTTCTCTTATATTCTTGTATTCTTATGTTAGGTTGTGTGGCTATCACACTTAAGCACCTTGTTTGAGAATCCAGTAGTTGTTTAAACTGGTTGAATCCACAGTTGCATTTATGGGATCATGTTCTCAATCACACCTTTCAAAGCAACTGGAAACATCCATTTTTTAATGAGGCATTTAATGGGAAATTTTCTCAGTGGAGGGTGGTAAGCAGTGGGGTACCACGGGGATCAGTACTCGGTCCAATGCTTTTTAACTTGTTTATTAATGATTTGGAATTGGGAGTAAGCAGTGAAGTGACTAAATTTGCAGATGACACGAAGTTGTTCAGGGTGGTGAAAAGCAGGGAGGATTGTGAGGCACTCCAAAGGGATCTGTCGAGGATGGGTGAGTGGGCGTCAACGTGGCAAATGGGGTTCAATGTGGCCAAGTGCAAAGTGATGCACATTGGAGCTAAAAATCCTAAATATAAATACACATTGATGGGGTCTGAACTGGCAGAGACGGACCAAGAGAATTCACTGCCACAGGAGGTGGTGGCAGCTACAAGTATGGACCGTTTCAAGAGGGAATTAGATAAATATATGGAGCAGAAGTCTATCAGTGGCTATTAGCCACAGGGTATAGATGGGAATTCTCAGTCTGGGGCAGATGATGCACTCTATTCTTGGTCCTGGAGGGGGCAGCAGTGGGAGGGTTTCTAGTGTCCTAGCCCCACTGCTGGACCTCCTGATGGCACGTGGTATTTTTGGCCGCTGTGTGACAGTGTTGGACTAGATGGGCCATTGGCCTGATTCAACATTGGCTTCTCTTATGTTCTTATTTTTAACCAGCTAGAGATGTGAAAACAACAGAAAAATTAGGGAAACTGTGTGGCTGCACTCTCCAAGGTCTTTTTTAAGGTTTTCCAATGGAAAAATAGGAAAGAGGGGGGTTGGGAAGAAACTCCTATGAAGTATTTTCTTTTACAGTGAGTAAAAAGGCTTCTTATACCACAAGGCTTTTCGCATTCAAAATACATAGCATGAAAAAGTCTGAGGATTCTTGCAGTTTTTCTCATGAAAAAAACCTGGGCAATTTGGAGTAGCAATGGGAAAAACCTCCTATGAGGTATTTTTTTCTTTTGAATGAGAAAAAACCTTTTTATTTAACAGATACAAGGACCAAACAGGAATAACAAGTTTAGGTTGCCATTTGTTTGGGTTTAATTCTTGGGGAAAACATAGCAAGGGAAATAAATACGTCAGAATCTGATATTGATGAGCAGGTATGTCCTTAACTGTAGAATGCTGAGAGTACAAGATGAAAAAGTGTGAGGACTTCTGGGGAGCACTGAAAAAGAACCCTGTATACTATAGATGTATATAATATTTTCAAGATTCTTTGTTTAAATGCAAATAGTTTTGGCAATATTTAGTATGCTTTGTGTTTAATGATTATACATTATTAAAGAGTTTGTGTTTTCAGTGGTATAATGTTTTGCTTAATATTCAAACATGCTGCTAGTCCTACCTATTGTGATCCCAGGAGATAATTTGTGTCCAAATAATACTCTTTTATTTACTATAGAATTTGTTTTCTGCCTTTAATATTTAGTTTTTCCTAGCTCTCAAATGGCGGAAAAGGATACATGTGCTATGGTAGCACAGAATGCAGCAATTAGCAACTCTTTCTCGAGTAGTGGCTATACTTGCAATTTTTATTACAGAAAATGGTGGTATTCATGCTTTTAAATTCCATAAATATGACAAATAGCACAATTTTATATGCTCACTAAGTTACAGAGAATGTAATTCTTATTGATAAATCAGTAAACGTAGTTTCAATTTGATAGGAATTAAGTATTGTGTATATTTCAATTTCCCCATAAAATTTCGGGGGGGGGTGTTGTGTTTTTGGGGGGCTGGGATGGAGAGACATTTTTATCTGTGGCTTCAAAATTTCACATCTCTGTAACTACCTGGTCTCATTTGGTCAGCCCATTGTAACAAGATTGCAAGCCATGAGGATCACGTCTAGATGTGGTGGGCCACACACTTCTGAGCAGCTTGTCTGCTTCATCAGGCCTCACAAACTGAAATTCATCAAAGCAATGGTGATCATCTTCACCCTGAGGCTGACATTGTTGTAAATGTGGAGGACAGTGTTTTTATCCTCACAATATTTAGCAAGGGAGTCACAGCTCACAGATCTGTGTCAACATCCTTTGAGGTTTAAAATATAAGTCCCCTCACAATACAGAAAAAACTTGCCAGGCAGCATTGTGCAGACTGATAGCTGTAGAGAAATGATCTTGCTTTGCCACCATTTGTGGTGTCTACCAAAGTGTTTCATCATTTCAAGCTCCTACATGGAGCTTTCCTAATTCTGCAAAAGAGTAGAGTATCATGCAGTGATAGTGTCAGCCACCCAGGTCAATTTTGTGTTCCATGTATTGACCACAGTTTGACAGGAGCACAAAATTTGTCAACCAGAAACTCCCTAACAGTCATCAGGAATCCATCAGGCTCTGGGAGGGAGCCATCCGCTCTGCTGCCCCCCCCCCCAATAGTTTTTATGGCTGTCAGCCTAAACCTCACTGTGTGATGGTCAACCTGTGACACAGGCAGTGTAGAAATCTCCCCCAATACTAGACCATGTACTCTTTGTGCACAGAGAGAACCAGATCAAGATTATGTCCTGCTACATGTGTTGGGACTATGATGTTCTCAGACAACCTCATGGTGACCATGAAGTCTTGAGCCCTTGGGAACAGTTTCATCATTTAAGTTGGAGTCCCTTGAGGAGCACAAACTCGTGTGCTTTTCCAGGAAGGTGGGTACAATGAATGTGCATGTAGAACACTTTACCTGAAAAAGGAATAGGAAAATAGGAGGCCAAGTGAATTTTCCATTTGCAGCAGCTGGTACGTACATATGAGTTTTTAGGTGCTTCTGAATTGCTGCTTGAATCTGATGACAATGTCCTTTGTGAAGAATTCCACAAGTGTTTGAAGCCTGATTCTGCCTGCCTGATTCCAGTCTGAGGTAGTAGTTTGTACAGTTTGAGGGTCTATGATACCACCCGGTACAGGAGATAACTGTACAGGCCACTGCCTTGCCTGGGACAGAGCACTGTCTGCTAAAAGGAGGAGCTTCCCACCTGCCTTAGATGGTGCCAGGTAATGGTTTCTACTTAGAAGCTAGTAATATATCTGTTAAGTAACATTTTCTGGAATAAGGAATTGATGATCTGTTTATCGGTGTGTGTTGGAAAGGGGAGAATTGACTTTTCAGACCAGTATGTCAGTCTTATCCATTCATGTTTGGCAGCAACATTGTTCTTAAAATGTGCCTGCCAGCCTCTGGGTGACTGTACAGAGAATAATCTTCAATGAGTCAGTGGAAACCACTCCTTGAGCAGATTCCTTCCATAAAACTGAAGGGTTATAGAAAGATCTTGGTTCTTCTCTATTTTAATTAGGGCATTTTTAACTTATGGTTGCTTGGTCGAAGGACTCAGCTTTTTCTAGCACTCTGATTATCTTTCTCTACTAAACCATTTGAAGTTCCTCATTTATAAGTGAACTTCTGCAGACTGAGACATTACTCTTAATTCCACAAGGCATGTCTAACTTGAAGGTTTTGCACCCCGTTTATAGTTAGTACAAAAATGCTATGATAAAATCTTCTGGATTGGTTTCGGTGTATTCAGTTTGCATATAAACGCTCCTATATAGTTCGTTTTAGAACATTTGCTTTCTTCAATTACTTATAACTTTTAAACCAGATACTAAGATTGCTTCCAGATGTCACAGCAGGCTCCAGCTAAGCCCAAATAGACATGAACATGGTTAATTGTGCTCACCACCACCACCCCTTCCAGAGTGAAGTTAAGGATTTTTATTTCCAATGACATACAAGTTCAGGCAATTGAAGTGTGTTGAAATTATTTCTGTTCTCTGTGAGCCTAGTTTATAAACCCTGGTTTAAATATCGAAGCCTGGATTGTGAGGAGTAAAGATAGATTCCCCCTGGCTTCTGAATTTGTATGTCATAGGTACCTGGAGTTCATTTCAAACCAAGAAGCTTAATTATACCCTGCATGAGGGAGGAGAGGGGAGAAAGAAACAAAAACATGGCAACAGGAACATCTAATCTAAATTGGAGTTTATTGTGATGAGGTCAGACCGGGGGGGGGATGCTTTCCCCCAGGCCTTTAACTCAATTCCCCCCCCCCTGTTTTTCTGATGGAAAAATTGGGACATTGGGAGAGCGCTGAAAAAGAAAGTTTTTTTCCTCCTTTGGAATGCTTGAAATGAAAAGGTTTAGTCATGTAGTATGAAAATTTTTATGTAAGACAATCTGCAGCATTAGATCATTATTCTATATGCACAATATTTTTCAGGATTGTATTTTCTTTAAATATAAGTTTTCCCAACAACTAAATGCTATAATGTATCTAGTGATTAGACACAACAAGAGGCGGGACCCGCGATACTCGCGGGGGGAGGGAGTATTCCAGCAGCCAAGCTTCCCCCTCCCTCCCCCCCTCCGCAGCAGCGGCGGCAGCGGCAAGGCCCGCCGAGATTCCCCCTCCCCAGCAGCAGCAGAGGGCGGCGAGGCTGGCCGGCCGCCAAGCCTCCCCCTCCTTCCCAAGCAGCAAGGCGGCGGCGGGGGGGAGGCCGGCCGGCCCGCCAAGCCTCCCCCTCCCTCTCTGTGATGACTGCGGCGTCCCCCCACGGCCCCTCCCTTGCCCCAAGACCCCCTGGAGTCCCATAGCTGGGCGAGGGAAGCCCCGCCCCGCCGGCAACCCTACTTTGGTGCCCGTGGTGTCTGTGACGGAGCTGGGAGACGCCCGTCGTGGTGGCGGGCGGCGCGGGCGGGCGAGGCTGGTGCGGCTTCCTGGCCTTGCCCTTGTCCGTCAGCCCAGGAGGCGGCCTGCTCGCGCTTGGCCGGTGGAGCCAGAGGGCGGCCGGGGGGGGGTGGCCGGCCGGCCCACCAAGCCTCCTCCTCCCTCCCAAGGAGCAGGATGGCGGCGGTGGTGGGGGGGAGGCCGGCCTGCCAAGCCTCCCCCTTCCTCCCTCCCCAGCAGCAGCGGCGAGGCGGCTGGCCCGCCAAGCCTTCTCCCACCCTCAACGGCCAGTTTGTAGAGCGTTCCCTGCGCATGCGCAGGGAGGGCTCTTTTACTTTTTTGGGGATTTAAAGATCCCCGTATAATTTTTTAAACTTTTTAGATTTTTCTGCACACGTGGGGACTGCCCCATGTGCGCAGGAAAATCTCCCTGCCCCCCAGGTGCCCCCGATGTGCGGATTTAGATATCCGCACATAGGGGGCCACTTGGGAATTAGATATATAGATACAAGCAGGCCATGACAATTATTTAGTTTTTGGAGCCTGCCAAAAAATTTAGGAGTTAGACTTTCCCCCAGTTTTCCGAGTTTTGCATGTATATTTGCCAGTACTGGGCACCACAGTTAAATTTCTAGGTGCCTTGGCAAACTGATGCCTGTATTTTTTAAATCCCTATTTTCAGTGCTTTCAGTGCTATGAAGTTTAACTTTATACCCAAATATTCCTATAGTCCTACATGTTGAGACTATGAGAGTGTTTTTGTGCAAATAATACACTTTCTTTGGTTTTCTGTCTTTGCTTTTAGCTATCTAAAAGATTGCAAAAATTAAGATATATATTATGGTAGTATAAGGTGCAGCAGTCTGCTGCAACTATTTCTCAAGTATTGGGTGTACCTGCAGTTTTTCTTATAGAAAATGAAGACATCTATACTTTTAAGTAACATAAATGTCCCAAATAGTATAATTTTGTATGTTGAGTCCTAAAATGCATAATGTAATAAGTAAAAATAAATTTAGGTTCAATAGGAAATAAAGTAGTCATGTATTTCAGTTTTCCCCAAATCTTCATTTTTTTCACCTGTCTTCAAAATTTCCAGAAATTTTACATTTCTAAGTCTAAGAGTTTGATTCAGAATCTGGGTCTCTGGATGTCCTGGAATGACTAGTTTTTGTTATGGCAGTTGTTGAACAGGAATAGTTTATGTGCTGATTTAGGTTAACAGTGTTGCTGCACTTTAACACAGCTTTGCTTCTGCAAGCTGGACTCTTAACAGAACAGCAGATAGAAAATGATTGTTTTAAAGCCAGTTAAGTATAGACTTGAAACACGAATCATTCCTTTGCTGGGTTACTAGCTGGAGGTCAGTTAAATACTATTTTTTTCTTAAATTATTCCAAGATATTATACTTCTTGGCTTCAGTTTTTATGGCCAAGAAACAGTGTGTTAAGAATACTCATTGTCTTTCTTCCTTCTGTAAACAGTCAGTACTTAATGCTGTCGTATTGCTGTATGATACTACTTAGCCTATTGATATTTTTTTTGCAGATACGATCAGATACCTCTCCCTGCATGACAATAAATATATCAGATACTTTCCAGGACACAACAAAAGGTAAGATTAGTAGCAATAATCTTGGTACTGTATAAGCAGGAAGAGATAAGTAAAGCAGTGATTGACAAAACTGAGCCATAGTGGATTCTGTTTACCATTTACCTTCCTTGTCTATAATTTTTGATCCTTTTTGGAGCCTGTAGGAATGAAAGGTAAATATAGTTATTCCAGTTGCTTGTATATTTATTTTATGCTCCTGAAACATGTTATTTCTTTTTCAGAGTTGTTGCTCTGTCCATGTCTCCAGTAGATGATACTTTTATTTCTGGGTCACTTGATAAAACTATAAGACTTTGGGATCTTCGTTCTCCTAATTGCCAGGTAAGATCTCCCTTTTCATCAGTGAGGTGTGCTGTGAAATAGATTGTAGTTCTTGAATCCACTGAAAGATGGCAGTGGCAGCACACAAAAATTATATCTCATGTGCTGTAAGGAGTAAAATGATAGTGATAAAAGTCACATTTTTAGTTCTGGGAACACATAATTTAGAATAATTCCTTTCATTTTTTCCACCTTTCTGAACTCTTAGGGTTTGATGCATCCTCAGGGGAAGCCTGTGTGCTCATTTGATCCAGAGGGTCTGATTTTTGCCGCTGGTGTCAATTCTGAAATGGTGAAACTTTATGATCTTCGCTCTTTTGACAAGGTGTGTGATGCTCAGCTGCCTTTGGGTTAAGTAGAATCCCAGAAGAAACTGGAAATGTTATACCTATAGTAGGATGGGTCTGGCTTTAGCCGTGCATTTCCTTTAAAATATATATAAAACTCCTTGTCCCATAGATTTTGTTACTCTTATACAGTAAGAACACCTAGAATCTCCTCAAGTTAGGGCATAATTGACCTATGGTGACTGATTCTGGTATTCCTTCTTGCTTAGAAACATAAAAAGTGCTTAGCTGTATCAGGTCAGGATCTGTTTAATCCTGCATCCTATTCTCTGTGTGCTTTTGTCTGTAGAGGTGAGGTCGGTGGTGGCTAAGAGATGAGGCTGTTTCAGTGGTGGCCTGGGGGTCTGCCTTACTGTCTTTTTAGGCACCAGAGCAAAACATTTCTCATGACCCCAGGCTTTTGACCAAGAGATTTGGTCTTCTTAAGTTGTTTTTACAGTCTCCTCCTACTCTGAAGACTGTTTTGAGGGTCGTTTTAGCCTCCTGGATGTTTAATAGCTGGGTTTTAATTGTTAACTTTAACTGTATACAACTCTATGATTTAACTTTGTGAGCTGCCTTGAGCAGGTTCTTTGGAGAGGCAGCTTATAAATGTAAATCAAATAAGAGCCCAGCAACTAGCAGGCACCATTGGATCATTTGTTTAGGTTATAACTAATCCCTAAGAGTTGGTCAAAACATTCACAGGTTATTTTAATGTATAATGGTGACTGTAAATGTTTTGTTTTACTTTATTTGCTTTTTTGTTTTTCTATTTTGTTTGCTGTAATTCTCTCCCAGCCCTTTCTGAGTTGCTCTCTCCTCACAACTGCAGTGAACCAGCGAGCAAGTGATAGAGATGCCACCACATACAGAGGCAGTGGCAGGGGAGTATTGTGCCCAAGTAAACCCAACATTTCCCACGTGGAATCCTTCACTGCTCTCCATCTCTCTTAAGAGTTTGGGAGGGATGTTTTCTCCTCTAGTAATCACCACTGCCTTCAGGGTCACACACGTCTCACCTGTTTGATGCTAGAAGAAGTATCAAATGGGACTATTTGGTAGCATGAGAGAAGCAAGTTGCATGGGTAGGAATCAGTTAAGTCTTTTCATTCCTTAAGCAAACAAAAGCTTTATTTTACTATTGTTGTCAGCATCTCTTGAATGGGTACTGGCTGCAGAGTTAGGGTGCAGGTTCCAAGAAATAAAAGTAATTAGAGAAAGATTCGTAACCTGATTTGAAACTACAGTTACCTAGCATCCTCCCCCGCCCAAGACTGGAGCAAATGGGTGTATGCATGGAGGATGCCCCCTAGCACATGTTCGTTCGTTCGTTCGTTCGTTCGTTCTCTCTCTCTCTCTCTCTCTCTCTCTCTCTCTCTCTCGCTCTCTCTCTCTCGCTCTCGCTCTCTCTCTCGCTCTCTCTCGCTCTCTCTCTCGCTCTCTCGCTCTCTCTCGCTCTCTCTCTCTGATCCAGGATCTGATGAGATTTCCACAGCCTATGTGTCTTCATCTGACCAGTTCAGCATCATAAATGTCAGCACTTGTTAAGATGAAGTGGCTTTCCCTGGTCTCATGCACAGCATTGTTAATGTATGGTTATTTGTTGTGGAAATTAAACCTTAAAATATAATTGTATGATGCCTTCCAAGAAATACTGAGTATCCAGCTGTTCTCTGCTGTCAGCTCCTCACATGTAGCACCTTGTGTGTCAGTCAGTCATTGTTTACTTGGTATATAACCAGCACAATCCAATTACAATCAATACAAAGAAGGATACCAATAAATATATAAAATATAAAATATTTAAATTTAAAACTGCGTTTAAACTGCCTATGTAAATTACAAAATTGCTAAAATTCTAACTTTCTAAAATACTCTATCAGTGTTGAATAAAAATTATTCAACTATTGAATGAGTGTTATATGGATTATACAATTCTACTCCCCATCTCCTAGACCTTCTGGATTGCTTCTAAGATTGTTCTATGCCTGCAGTATGTATTTTTTGAGCTATTGCTAAAAATTTAGCGCAGTTATGAGCTGTGGAGCAGGATCAAATAACAGTTTTCTACTTATCTCCTTGTCTAAGTATCTGTGATACCTCCTTAAGATAGGATGGATAATCTTTGCTCTGATGGTTTCATAAAATACACAGTGGAGTAAAATTTGTTCAATTGTTTCAACTTTCCCTGAACCACAGGGGCATAGTCACTCTGACAAAGGTACCTTTTTATACTGGGCTTCTAACACTGCTGATGGATAGATGTTACATCTTGCCAGGGAGTATGCCCTACGGTGAGAGGGAATCTTTAATAACATTAAATACAGTGCTGGAGCAACTATATATTTTGTTTCCTTTGCGGCCAAAAATGTCGACACTTTAGCAATATCACTTTACCGTTCGGTGTCATATATTCTTTGTTTGACAATAGACCTAGCTTGTTCTAATGATATTATCTGTAGTGACTTAGAAGAGAAGCCAAGCAGATGTATCCTACGGTGTACTGCACTAAGCCAGTCAGAACAGCTGTCTCTATTTCCTTAAATTATTGTTAGTCTTTAAGAATTAGAGCAGTGATATCAGATGATCTATGGCATAACCTTAGCCAAGCATTTATGGAGGCCAAAGTTATCTTGGCCTCCAGTCTAATCAGTCCAGTTTCTAGCACCTTGAGTGATTGAGGACAGTTTTCCAATGAGTTTCTTCCTCTTGCAAATGTTTTAGAGCCTCATGAACTGAATGGCCAGTTGAAAGGAAAATATGCCAGTTATTTTTAATGAGAGGATCATCAGGTCTTTTGAATCAATCTCTTGTGATCATGGAAAACACCTGCTTGAAACAGAATCTTCTGAACAGAGACATGTTAAGGCCATGTTCTGCACTCCCTAATAATTCCTGGTACCTCTTCCAGAAAGCACTTTTCCTTAGATAAATTTAATCCCATATTTATTTATGCATGTTCTTTTCCTGACAGTTCATGTAAGAAAAGACCCTCATAGATGCTTTGGTTAATTAAAACCACCTCTTGTTCCAACATAGGACTTACTAGCATCTAAGTCTCTGTTTCTCAGCTGTTGATTCTGAATTCTGAATTCTTCTGTTAAATTCTCATAGAACATAGGTTTTTGCCAGACCCTGAAAGGTTCATGGATTACATGTCTGCCTCCCCCCTACACTTGGCCTACACAACTGAATCTCTCAGAAAGTATCTAATTATTTCAAAATATGAGTATTTTGTACACACTGACTTCTTTATGCAGACTGACTTGGAGGATTGTGTAGTATGTCCTTGTTTGGTAAACTTCTTTTCTTTCCCCCTTTAGGGTCCATTTGCTACTTTTAAGATGCAGTATGATCGAACTTGTGAATGGACTGGTTTGAAGTTCAGCAATGATGGCAAGCTCTTTCTTATATCAACCAATGGAGGGTTTATCCGACTCATTGATGCCTTTAAGGGAGCTGTGCAGAATACATTTACAGTGAGCTTGCTGTTCCTTACCTTTTCTTTTGTGTTTGGTTTGCATTTCCCTCAGATTTAGAGTGAAACATGTTACCCTAATCAATTCTGTTAGTTGGCCATGTGTATACCTGAATATTTACTTACAAGGACTACTTTTGCTAACCAGTTAATATTAGCGCATCAATTTGTTTTAATAAACTTGAAGTTCCATTTCAAATGTGCTGCATGTACACACTTTACTCCTTTTTAATCCTGGCAGTTAGAGGAAAGTCATCTAGGAATTTCTTGGTTCTTACCTACAGGTATGGTGTGACATTTTTCACACCTCTGTAGCCTTTAATCTTATTCTTTTTTGCAGGGATACAACAACAGTAAAGCTGTCACATTAGAGGCTTCGTTCACCCCTGATTCTCAGTTTGTAATGATTGGTAAGAGACCTGTATTTCCTCTTACAGCTTGTGGGACACTAGTTCTACAGGCCCCCTCCCCCCCGCATGTGAAATAGTTTCTACAGAAAAGAAGACTTGATCTTGTAGACCTTCTAGAGTCTGTCTCTTGCTGATTTGGTGTAATCTGTTTGAGGAGCTGTTTCGTGTTTGATACTGATCTTGGATAATCCATTCTGCAGGGTCTGAGGATGGGAAGATTCATGTCTGGAATACAGAAGGTGGAATGAAGGTAGCAGTGCTGGATGGAAAACATACAGGTCCCATTACCTGCTTACAGTTTAACCCCAAGTTTATGACTTTTGCCAGTGCGTGTTCCAACATGGTAAGGAGACCTATGCTTCTGTCAAACTCTTCATAGACTCCTTCATAGGAGGTCTAGTCTTTTATTGCAGAGAGGTCAAGATAGCATGATCTATGTTAATTCATAAAATGCTCATTTTAGAAAATGAAACTATAATGTCCATAATACTCTAGAGTGACCCCTCTAACTTTCCAGATGCACAGAATGCAAACTAAAAACGTTTATGTAGTTTTCCATATGGTGACTTTTTTGAATTAAGGAAAAACTTCTGGTTTTTATCCATAAGAAAGAAAACAAAGCATAAAACAGAATATTAAATTGGCTCTATAAGGTTTCTTTATTTTAAATAAGCTGGTGTGAAATAACATCTGAATTTAATAAAACACTTTAAAGCCCATAAACATAACATGATCAGTGACCATCTGCCCATTGAGCTAAAGGCCGGTTTTATATGTAAAGAAAGGGCAACTGGGAAAAGGTCTTGCATTTTAAATTCAGAATTTATAAATGTCTCAGTGGATTATGTCTCTGAAGAAGTGTGCTTGCACACAAAAGATTATACCTTGAATAAAACTTTGTTGGTCTTAAAGGTGCCACTGGACTCAAACTGTTCTGCTGCTTCAGACCAATACGGCTACCCCACCTGAATCTAGATCAAGATGGGCAGCCATGTTAGTCTTCCTGTAGCAGTAGAAAAGAGCAAGAGTCCAGTAGTACCTAAAAGACTAACAAAGTATGTGGAAGCCAGGTATGAGCTTCCATGAGTCACTGCTTACTACTTCAGATGCCTTCTTCAGGTATCTGAAGAAGTGAGTAGTGACACATGAAAGCTCATACCCTGCCACATATTTTGTTAGTCTTTAAGGTGCTACTGGACTCATGCTCTTTTCTACACCTGAATCTAGATTTAGATTATGTACTGACACTGTATCTCATAGTAACCTGGCTGGCTTCTGTGTGGCTGATGAAAGCTACATAATGTGGCCACGCACAGCAAGGTGATGAGGGGTGTCAACCTTCTCAGAAGACTTCGCAGGTATGCAGAAAAACATGACTTCATAAATTAACGGGAAAAGAATTTTTTAAAAAAGCATGGTGAAAACTTAAAATGCTTCAGAAAGGATGGAGACCACTTACAGAAAATGCGATATTGGGAGAAATCAGCCTACTCAACCCCCTGGGAGCTTAAAGGCTCCTGGAGGGAGAGATCTTAGGGAATGGGGTAGAATTTCCAACTTGATCTTCGTCGTGGTCTCTGTGCAGTCCCACACATGGGTTGGGCGCCTGCGCACGACCTCGATCTGAGAAACTTCTAGAGCTTTACCTCAGAAGAGCTTTTGCCGGGCTCTCCCCCCGCTCTGGGGGAGGAGACATGCACTGCGCATGCCTAGAGCGGGAGAGACAGCCGCCTCCCACTCAGTTCTTCTTCGACCGCCTTCGTGTTCACACCTCGTTCCTGTCGTTCCTCCATTTACCTCAGCTGAGTATATCTTTCTTCGCTTTCGCTTTATTTTTCCATCTGCTTCTTTCTCTTCTAAAAAATATTTAAAAAAAAAAAAATCTTTGTCTATCTCTCTTCCCCCCCCCCTCCTTTCTTTGGAGGGTGGGTGGGGATTTTTGTATGGGAAAGACTCAATTCTTTAAGGTCTGTCGTCGTTGCCCTGCTAAAATTCCATCCAACGACGGGCACGACCTTTGCTTAGTTTGTTTGGGTGAGGCCCATAGAGTAGATTCTTGCCCTCATTGCGCGAGTTTCACTCGTCAGGCTCGCCGTAATCGAGAGGCTAGGCTCAAAGCTCTTCTTGTTGAATCGGCTCTGCGTCCCACAATGTCTTCGGGAGCTTCCCAGGTCTCGGTAGCCAAAAAATCGGACACCTCCTCGAAGGCACCGAAACAGAAACCTAAGCGGGCTGAAGATAAGACCCCTTCGAGGTCGAAGGCCACGCCCTCTGCTTCGGTTTCGAAAGTGGACCCCATCATCGTGACTGGGTTGTCGACGTCGATGCCGGCCCTTGCCTCTACATCTCATCAGTCTGCGGCTCGACAACAGACTCCGCAGCACCCCCACTCGTCACCTACGGGGACGATACCGTTGGGCCAGTTGACCAGATCGCCTCCGCACCTGTCTCCGCGAACAGGCTCCCGGTCTCCACGGAGGCGCTCCACTACCCCGATCCACACTTTGGACGAGGGTCTGGTTGTGCACCGCCATGCTCGGTCCCGATCTCAACTTGGTCGTCGATGCCTGATCCGTAGGCAATCCCCGTCGTCGTCTGATTCCGCCTCTGACCACCAATGCTGGTCCTGCGAAGACCGTCGGGAGCGTCCGGATGCGGCCTATTATTATTCGAGGTCTCCGACACCGGAGAGACACCGCTATGACCGAATCCGGCATTCGGAACGCGGAGATCAGGCCCACGCCCCTGACCGCCCTCGGCGCTCGGCATCTGTGGCCTCGGCTCATTCTGCCTCTTGGGAACAGCCTTCTGACCTTCCCAGAAATCGGGACGCTCCAAGGAGTTCCCCAATGGAACCTCGACACTGTTCTGCCGTCGACCATCCGGTCGTCGACCTTGTCCAACCCCGATCCTCCTCTCCTATGTCGATCTCGGACGGGTCGGATTCGGCGGAGTTCGATCCCGAGGTCTCTCGAATCGAGGACGAGCACCGACGCTCGGGGTCGATTTCCCCTACGGAAGGCCCTAAGGCATTTTTGGAGCTCGTTACCAGAATGGTAACTGCCCTCCAAGTTCAGGGCTTTACGGAGTCCCCAGCAGTGACCGACGTCGTTCACCGGTTGGTCCAGGCTGATCTTCCTCCGTCTCCCGTCTTGCCTTTGCTGCCTGTCCACCTTTCTATGTTGAAAGAGTCATGGGAACACCCGGCTTCGATCCCTCCGGTTTCGAGGCGCTATGATGGGTTGTACAGGATCCAGGATGCTCCTGGCAAATTCCTCCTTTCTCAGCCACCACCGAACTCCATGGTGGTTCACTCTTCCTCGAAATCGAGGCAGCCTGCTCACCAGTCCACGCCCCCTGACCGTGAGGGTCGTAAACTGGATCTTCTGGCCAAGAAGATGTACTCTCTGGCCTCCATGAATCTCCGGGTCGATACTTATCTGTCGTATTTATCTGCTTACGCATTCAACGTTGCCAATGCAATTCGCCCTGTCCTGGAGTTTGTTCCGGAAGAGCACCGTCCCACTCTCTCGGCTGCCTTGTCTGAGGTTTGTGCCATATCAAAGCAACAAATCAATTCCGTTCGTCATGCAGTCAGCTGTTCCTCTAAAATCCTGGTGTCTTCTGTCGCTCTACGGCGTCATGCCTGGCTGCGGGGCACTTCCCTACAACCGGACGTCAAGTTCCATGTAGAAGACCTCCCCTTTGACGGAAACGGCCTCTTCCACTCCACCACCGACGAAGTGTTGAAGGCTGTCGATGAGAGTCGTAAGCAGGCCCGAAACCTTGGAGTCTCGGCTGCACCTTACCGTCCCAGAAACCGTTCCTGGAAACCTTCCGCCTCCAGGCGATACCTATCTCCGGCACCTCACTCCCAATGGAGGAGGAAACCGTACGACTCCCGTCCTCCTTCCAAACACCGTTCCCAACCCACCAAAAAGCCGCCGCAGCCTAAGCAGTCTGTTTGACTGTCCCCACCGTCTCTCTCCAATGTCGTTCACTCCTTCCGTCCGTACCCGCCTCTTCCCCTTTCTACCAGCCTGGGAAGAAATTTCAACCGACTCTTGGGTCCTCACCATCCTGCAGGTCGGGTACGCCATAGAGTTCGTTTCGCCTCCGATCCTCCCACACTTTGTCGTCACGCCTCCAGACCCCCTCCTCGATCTCGAGGTTTCTGCTCTCCTTGCCAAGGGGGCCATCGAGGTCGTCCTGGAGGCGCAACGAACTCTCGGCTTCTACTCGAAGTATTTCCTGGTCCCCAAGAGGGACGGTGGCTTCAGACCAATTATGGACCTTCGGGATCTCAACCGTTACATTCGGTATCAAAAATTCAGAATGGTCACTCTGCAGTCGATCCTCCCTCTCATTCCACGGGCAGCGTGGCTCACGTCAGTCGATCTTCAAGACACATACTTCCATGTCACGATCCGTCCCCAACATCGGCGGTTTCTCCGCTTCGCCGTTGGAGATGCCCACTACCAGTACAGGGTGCTTCCCTTCAGCCTTTCTACAGCTCCACGGGTGTTCACCAAGCTGATGGCTGTGGTGGTAGCCGAACTCCACCGACGGGGAGTCACTCTTTATCCTTACATCGACGACTGGCTTCTCGTAGCTCCAACGCCAACTCAATTGCTCCACGACACTCGGGAGACTCTCTCCCTCCTCCGTGCTCTTGGCCTTTGCGTCAACCACGCCAAGTCCTCCCTTCAGCCTCTCCAAATCCTTCGATTCCTCGGGGCTCGACTCGACACCAACCTCGAAGCGGCTTTCCTTCCGGAGTCCAGGGCTTCCGACATTCGGGCGATGGTGTCCGCCTTTCAGACGTGTCCCCAACAATCCGCCCGTTCGGTCATGAGGCTTCTGGGTCACTTTTCCTCTACGGTGTTCGTTGTCCGCAACGCCCGGTTGACGATGCGGCCGCTTCAGCTCTGGCTCCTACGAGCCTTCGATCCCCTCCGGAGGCCTTGGCACACGATTCTGTCGATCCCACAAACCGTCCTCGCCTCCCTCGAGTGGTGGGCTCAAGCTGTCCACCTCCTTTCCGGGATGCCATTTCGTCCTCCTCCTCCCAAGTTGCTGTTGACCACAGACGCTTCCCTCTGGGGTTGGGGAGCCCAGTGTGGAGCGCTTACTGTACAAGGGGCTTGGTCTGCTCGAGATGCAACTCGCCACATAAATTACCTGGAGCTGCAAGCAATTTACCTGGCCCTCCAGTCTTTTCTTCCGACCCTCCGAGGCCGTGTCGTCCAAGTGGCTTCCGACAGCACCACGGCTGTTTATTATGTCAACAAACAGGGCGGCACTGCCTCTGTTCGTCTCTGCACCTTGGCGATAGACCTCTGGTCCTGGTGCCTCCGCCACTCCATCACGCTCTCGGCGATCCATATTCCCGGGGATCAGAATGTCGATGCGGATCGGTTGAGTCGTTCTGCCTCATCGGACAACGAATGGTCCATTCCCCTCCGGTATCTTCGGCCTCTGTTTCGGGAGTTCGGTTACCCATCTGTTGACGGCTTCGCGTCCGTCAACAATGCTCGATGTCGCCTGTTTTTCAGCAGGGGTCCCCCGTCTGCTCGGTCGCTCGGGGATGCCTTTCTCCACAAATGGAACGGAACCCTGTTTTATCTGTTTCCTCCGTTCCCTCTCATCTCTCGGGTCGTGCAGAAGATTCGTGCAGACCGCACCTCCTGCATTCTGATCACTCGGTGGTGGCCACGCCAGGTCTGGTTCCCGCACCTGCTTCAACTCTCCTGTCGTTCCTTCCGTCCCCTCCCTGTCGTCCCAGATCTCCTTTCTCGGGCCCGAGGGAGAATCATCCATCCCAATCCGGGATTTTTCAAATTAACGGCCTGGAAGATCCAGCCCTAGACTTCCCGCCTCAGGTCTCTGAAATCCTCCTGAATGCTAGGAAGCCTTCTACTTGACGTTCCTATCGGTTCAAGTGGAACAGATTCCAATCCTATGCTACTGATCACTCCTTCGATCCGATTCGATCATCTCTCCGTGAGATCTTCGCCTACATCGTGCATTTGAAGGATGCGGGCCTGGCATACTCGTCCTTGAGGGTTCATTTGGCGGCGATCTCCGCCTACCACCCCCTCATCCAAGGCTCGTCAGTGTTCTCCCACCGTCTCACCAAGACGTTCCTCAAGGGTCTTCTTCGCATGTGCCCGCCTAGGAAACCGTTGGTGCCTTCCTGGAGCTTGTCTCTAGTCCTTTCTCAGCTCATGGCTAAACCGTTCGAGCCGATGGCTACCGCCGACCTCAGGTTAGTGTCCTGGAAGACGGCCTTTCTCGTAGCCATTACCACTGCACGCAGAGTAGGGGAACTAGCTGCCTTTAGGGCAGATCCCCCCTACACCGTTTTTCATAGGGAGAAGGTGGTCCTTAGAACAGATCCTTGCTTCCTCCCTAAAGTCATCTCTGCCTTTCACCTCTCTCAGTCGTCTGTTCTGCCTACATTCTTCCCGAACCCGACTGATGCCTCTCAGAGAGCCCTGCACTGTCTAGATGTGCGCAGAGCGCTCTCTTTCTATCTGCACAGGACACAGCCCATACGTAAATCTCCTCGGCTGTTCCTGGCTTATGGCCCCCCTCACGCGGGGGAACCCATTTCTTCTCAACGTCTCTCTAAGTGGGTGACTTCCACCATAGCCCTTTGCTATGAGCTGGCGCGTCAACCCGTTCCTACCTGTCTCACTGCCCATTCCACACGGGCGGTGTCGACGTCCACCGCTTTCCTGGCCGGTGTCCCGTTGGAAGACGTCTGTGCGGCTGCTACGTGGTCCTCGGCATCGACCTTCGTGACCCACTACGCACTTGACGTCCGAGCTCGGCGGGATGCTGCCTTTGGTCAGACGGTGCTGCGATCTCTCTTCGCTTGATCCTGGTACACCCTCAGGTAGGACCCGTGGGTGATTTGTTTTGATGGTGATGCTGTGTCTTAACCAGTATTTTTGTGTCCTTTGCAGCTGCCAGCTCCCTCCTCCAACTGGTTCAGCTCTTGTAATCACCCATGTGTGGGACTGCACAGAGACCACGACGAAGATAAACAGGTTGCTTACCTGTAACTGATGATCTTCGAGTGGTCATCTGTGCAGTACCACAATCCCACCCAGCCTTCCCCGCTGCTGGCATCTCCAGATGTCCTGTTTTGGATTCTTTGGCCTTGACAGTGGCGGTCGAAGGAACTGAGTGGGAGGCGGCTCTCTCTCCCGCTCTGGGCATGCGCAGTGCATGTCTCCTCCCCCAGAGTGGGGGGAGAGCCCGCCAAAAGCTCTTCTGAGGTAAAGCTCTAGAAGTTTCTCCGATCGAGGTCGTGCTCAGGCGCCCAACCCATGTGTGGTACTGCACAGATGACCACTCGAAGATCATCAGTTACAGGTAAGCAACCTGTTTTTTTCTGCCTTCCTCCCTGCACCCCTCCAACTTGTCTATAGCCTATTGCTGAAATACTGCTGGTCACTCTGCAAGTGACCAAGGACTGAAGCTGAAATTCCCACACCCTTGTGTGTGGTGGTAGTTATATCCAACCCTATGCTCTGAAAGCACATGCACACTTCCTGTGGACTGGGAAGAGCTTGTGTCAGCATTCAGCAAGTGACAGCCAGGCATTATTTGCTGAATAGTAATCTGTGGGCGGGTTGGAATAGATCAGGAAAGGATTAGAATGGGTCTTTCAGTTTCTGAATGCACAGAATAATGCATTTCAAAGTGCCTATGTAAACTGCAAGAACCAGTAGTATAAATGCTCAGTTTAGTTGTTTTAATGCTTACATGACCCACTGATATGTTTAGAAGTACGAAGGTGAGACTTGATGTAAAACAGTGAATTCAGTCAGTCTTTCCTCTTAAGTGATTTAAATCCTGAAATTTTTAATTGCCATGATAATAGAACATGAAGATAGTTTCAGAGGGTCACTTTGTTGGTCTATAATAAAACCACTAGATTTGAGTCCAGTAGCACCTTAGAAATCAACAAGATTTTCAGTTCTGACGAAGGGACGTTTGGCTCTTGAAAGCTTATACACTGAAAAATTTGTTCTAAGGTGCTACTGGACTTGAATCTACTTGGTATAAATCAGTACATCTTAATAGGCTCATTTGTATGGTGTAGCACTGTCCATACTAAGTCAACTTTTCCTATATCAAACTGCCTTTTTGAAGAGGTGGTAGGTGGGGGAAATAGGTGGTAGGAGTCATAAGACAGACTCTGTATGATACTGTTTAGACGCTTATTTAGTGCTGCTTCTTGAAAGAAGAGAAGAGATTGGATTTATACCCCGCCCGTCACTACCCAAAGGAGTCTCCGAGTGGCTTATAGTCTCCTTTCCCTTCCCCTCCCTGCAACAGACACCCTTGAGGTAGGTGGGGCTGAGAGAGCTCTTTTGAGAATTGCTCCTGAGAGAACAGCTCTGAAAGAACTTATGACTGACCCAAGATCACACCAGCAGCTGCATGTGGAGGAGTGGGGAATCAAACCCGGTTCTCCCAGATTAGAGTCTGCACTCTTAACCACTACACCAAACTGCAGATTGGCATTGTTACAACAAGTGCCTGTTTTTTGCCATCAGTATTTTGTGTAGTGGCTCCATCTTTCTGGACAGTGTGTACCTTGCCACACTGATTCATGTTTCTGTAACTTTGTGCTGGTTTTAACCTGTTCATAGCCTGGGTTCCTAATAGTTTTAGGACCATCTTGCCAGTTGAGATCTAGCCGAAGTGCAAGATGGATATAACAGGAATAAAAGCAATAAAAATGAGGTCATAAAAACAATGACAACATCAAAAGTTAAAATAATGTATAGGGGAACTGAGAAAACCACAGCAAATCAAACCAATAAAAGAGCAGTCCTGAAAATCTACCTCGCCTGGTTGTAAGACCTTTCTCTGTCTTATTTATGGAAACGATTTCAAGCTAGCTTGGAAAACTGATTTTTTTAAAAATTAACTGTTACTCTAGAATGCACTGCTGTCCTCCCACTCATTGCCTGAACCAGCAGGTACTAGACAATGCTTATACTTGTTTCTTCTTTCAGGCCTTTTGGTTACCAACAATAGATGACTAGTTCTGGATTCATCACTTCTGGACAATTTTTACATCTTATGGACAGTGGACAGCACCATACTTGCAAGGATCACTATAAAAGTATTGATACTGCATTATTTTGACTGAATGCATTTCTCCAACACATCTCTGTATTATATTATAGATCTGACTCTGTTGCTCTTCTTCAGAAGGAATTCTTCATTCATCTGTGCACCGTTTGGCCTGGAAAAAGGGATTCATAATTTCCTAGTATCTCAACTGTAGCAGAACTTATTCGAGTTGAACTCATTGACAGTGGTCCTCTAACATATTCTGATTGAAAGTTGCTACAGTTGAAACCTACTGATATATCAGTTCTCCTTGCTAGTAACTGAACATCACTACTTCCTGTAAACTCCTGGAACCCTCAGCTTGTTGAATCTTGCCATGTGCTCTCCCCAACCCAAAATCTTAATGGTATCCATATTGCTAATTTTTTAGGTTGAAGTGCCACAGATATGCACAACTTTTAATCCATAATGAGGTTCTGGGAGAGACGTCTTTGGCTGCCCTCATGGAAAGGAGTTTGTGTTTGCATGAAGGGATTAGTGCTGAAAGCTACCATGAATGTTGTGCTCCCAGGAGGCTACATAGAATAGAGACTTTGTGTCATTTGCCCTTGGTATCATCTGGGACATACAGGACACCTGAAGTGTTTCAGTGGGCAATTTTAAGCAATAAAGGAGTCTTTCCAGTGGAAAATGCTCTGAAATACTTACTAGAAATTCTGTCCCTGATACCCTCTTTCTGTGTAACCTTTGCTGTTTTTGTAAATAGGGGTGGGGGAATAATATTTTTTTACTTTTAGTTGTTAAAAAGTAACCCTGGACCAATACAGTATTGTGGAATTAGTCTTGGCAGTTTTACCTGTCTTTCAAGCAGCATTCATCCTGTTTTTTAACTGGTACAGGTTTACTCCTTCTGTCACATTGTTAAAGTTAGCATGGTTCTCCCTCTACCCCCACAAGAATCAAATGCAGAATTTCCATTTGATGAAGTTGTTTTCTTCCGTGGCCACCTCTTTGTGGAAGGGTAAAGCTTCTAACAAACATAGTCTTTGTCTCCTTTCCAGGACAACTGGAAATATCGTTAAGTTTGCTTAATGATACTGTTTGATAACTTTGGGGCTAATCATACTGATGGTAGTTTCACCAGATTTATTAAAGTATGAACTACTGTTCAAGCATGCACAGTTTTAATGCTTTGTGCTCTAGCAGAGTTCATTCCCCTTTAGGTCTCTGTGCTTATTGAATCCTTCTCCAAGAACCAAAGTATTTTGTTAAGGAGCCCAGGCCTCTTTGGCTATACCCTGGCTCTCCACATATTCCTGTAGGCAAGAAGCTATGGATAAATGAAGTAATTTTTTTTGGCATTATTAATGTACATTGTACTGCATTATCCAAAGTGTTCTGTGCATTAACCAGTATAAGGAATATGTCTGTTTGGGCTTGGTGAGAGAGGAGAGGGGAAATCTCTTTGGACAAGTTGCTTTTCTGCTATTGTATTTCTGGGTTTAGTATTGTATAGTGGTTCAGCAGTTTCTTGCTGTGCAGAGGTCATACGATGAGTGTTCCCTGATCTGCCAGGGAGAGAGTCCCAGTTTAGAGGCTTTGTTGGTTGCCAGCTCCTCCCCTCCAGGCTTCTAAGTCTAGAAGAAAGGACAAGATGGTTGGATGCAACATCAGGACCTAGAGCGGGATTGTTCGTAGCTGTGATCCTCAGAGCAATTCATTTTAATGTGTTTTCCCAGGCTGGTGGCATTTTCCCCCTATGGGCAATTTAGCACCTTGTCACTTTGGCTGTACCATCTTTTAACTTATCATTCCTAAAAAACAATTTCTTCAGGGAGATTGCCATTCATCTGGAGCTAGTTAGTAGCAAAACAAATGAAATATGTTTATTTTTTGCTGAGATCTGACTTCCAAGTGAAACATGTCATTAGAAAAGCATTGCTGGAAAATGCATGAGCACCTAAGGTTGTCTATGCATCTTTCAAGTTATCCACTGCATTTGGTATACTTCACTGTGGCCTTACATTTTCAATTGAAAATAAATTACAGCGTTAAATGTACTGAAGCACTGCTGATCTTAAATTTGTAGTGTCTTGTCTGTCAGTTGTATGTTTTCTTCACAGCTGTACACATCTTTTCAAGGAGCAAAAGTAATGAGTTCACTGTTATTACCATTTTTAAGAGCAAAAAACCATAATGTTGCTTAGGTAGCTGCAAAAAGTCAAGTTAACATATTTTAATGAAGATGTGAGGCAGGGCTTCCAATGCATAAGGCCATTTGGACCGTTCAAACACAAAATGCCTTGTGGGCTTCAACATTTTTTGTTGATCATGTTGATCAAACACTCCTAGGCAAAAATGGTGGGCTGTAACTGTTCTTGCTTTTAATGTATAAAAGAATAAACATTAGCCTTTTTCCAGGCTTTAGCATGAATGCTTATGCTTAGTATATCAACTTGTATTGAACCTTAATAATTTGCAGCCTTCTGCTTGTTTCTCACATCAAGGGTTGGTTTTATTTTTGAAAAGGTATCTAAGACTTTTCTTATAAAATCTTAAGGTGGAAGCATCTAATCCTGGGGAGTGGGAGGACAATTCTCTTGTTCCAAAGTGTACTTGAACATAGATTTTTAGGAACAACCATAAGAGTCTACTTCTGCCACTTAAAGAAACTGACCAGTAATACTAGTCTTAAAAATAATCTCCTTGGCAAATGAAATCCTTTGGGTTTGTAAACTGAGTCAATGCCATGCACATTATTTTGGAGCAAGTACTGACTTCTGAGTAAACATGTAGGATTTGGCTGCAAATTTCAGGGGATAACCTTGTCTAAAAATAAAAAAGGATGTTATCGAGTTGTTGCAGCAACAATGTCATACGGAAAAATAAGTTTTTTTGTGTTGAAAAGCATTTGTAAATAAGATTAAATTGTGTTTGTCTTGTACTGCTAGTCTTCCTGTTACAGTGGTTCACAGATATAATGCAGAGGGGGAATAAGGTCAACAGTCTTGACCTGGAAACATTTAAAGTATTTTCTGTTTCACTAAGTAAGCTACAGGAGTGCTGTGATAGCAGGAGGGGGGATTTCAGCAAGTTACTGAATTGCTTATCAGTAGGCTGAGGGGAAAGACCACTGTATCTGAAGGTGTGGTCAGGCTTAAAATACAGTTTATTACCAGACTGCAGCAAAATGTTTTTATGACCTATTAAACAATTACGGTCACTAAAATTACAGTTCTAAGAAATTTAAACACCTAACATTGTTGAACTCAATGAAATATTAAAGTATTTAACTTTGGCTTGCTTGTGCCTGGTCACAATAATGCAGGAATGGCTGTACCTTTTTATGCTTAGCAATTTATTTCAAACATTTATGTATAATTCACTTTTATAAAAAACCATCCACTAGAGTAAAATATCTGTGTTTTGCTTGTAAAAGTTTTGTTTAGGATAATGCTTTGCATGCCAAGATGTACTCATTTTTAAGATATACCTCACAGAGGGGTGGACAGGATGGATTTCCTGTGGGTAAAGAGATTGTAAGAGGCTCTTTATAAAGTTCTTGACCATTTTGTTATATGAGATGTATTTATTGTATTTTGAAACTAAAACTATAATATTTGGATGGGAGGTACTTTAGTGAAGCCCTAAGACACAGGGCTTATTGTTAGTTGGACCTAAGAGCAGCTAAAGTACCAGATAACTAAAGGGATGCCTAGATCCATTTCTGCTATGCTACTTCTGAAACAAACATAGCTATCCCCTAACTCTACTGCATTGTTCCGGTGGTTAGTTGATGGCATTAACACTGTCATGAATACATTAGTGGTTTTCTGTTACAAGATCATCATAGTTATGCTAAAACCATTTCAAATATGCAAACGAGTTACCATGAGGATATATAAAAAGAGAAGAGTAAAAAAGGCAGTCAAATTCAACTCTAGGGGGCGGTATTCATCTCCATTTCCAAGCCAAAGAGCCAGCACTGTCCAAAGACTTACCCATGGCTGGCATGACTAAATGCCAAGGTGCAGGGAATGCTGTTACCTTCCCACAGAAGTGATACCTATTTATCTACTTGCAATTTCTTGCTTTTGAACTGCTAGGTTGGCAGGAGCTAGGGCCAGAGATGGGAGCTCACTCCATCACGCAGCGCTAGGGTCTTGAACTGCCAAACTACAGACCTTCTGGCCTGCAGCACAGCGTCTTAACCTCTGAGCCACCGTGGCCCTCATGCCTGAAGCAAAACCTGTTAAAAATATAATCCAAGTAAGGAATAATTGAGATATATTGTCCTTTGTAAATGCAACTTGAAACCAAGAGTCCCTGAAGTAGCTGGACCATTCCTCTACAGGTTTCCTGTAGGTCTTTGGAATGGTTCAGTTGTACTATTGATTAATTAAACTCCAGTTGCAATAAACTGAAGACAAAGGGCTGCTATTGATAGCAATAAAATTGAATTAAAGTAATTAAAATTGGCCTAAACTCAAACCTTCCATCATCCCCCTGATTTCCCCCCCCCCACATAAAAATTTCATAACAGCCTAATCCCAAAGGGCATAACATCTCTGTTTAGCAAAACTGTCAACGGATGTGGTCGGCAACGAGGCTGTGGTTAAGCTTCAAAGATGCTTAGATCTTAAAGCTAGCTTGTAATGCAAAATAAGAGATGGTGCATTCGGATTGAAACGTCTTCTTATAACAGGAAGAGAGACTGTGTAAAGGAAAGAAAAGTTTCCATTGTCCTGCTTCTGACGCAAGTTGTAAGGTATATCAGGGAACTAAATGCATCTGAAAGGGGTCAGCCCTTTTTGCTCTTGTAGCATGCTGACCTGGTGCCAGTAAAGTACTTCTCCTCTTACTGACCTGGTGTGATTTCACTGACTGGATGAAAGCTCTCTTCCCACTTCATTTCCTGGTGCATTGTGCTGGGAAACGGAGAGCTGATTCTAGCAACAAGATCGGGTTGTTGCCCTCCTAAGCCATGGGCCGTCGGAGAGCCGAGCAGCCCGTGACTGATTTCCGACAGGCGCCACTTCCCTCTTGGAAGGTCGGTCTTCTCTCCGTTCCATTGCGACTCTCTGCCGGTGCCGCTCGCTTTGAAGAACCCAGGTCTGAGAGGACAAGCCCAGGGACGACTCGAGTCGACAGACAGGTCAGTATAGTCAGTCTGCGGTACCCCTTCCAGTAAAGAAGGGGAAAAGGGAGCTTGATCATCTCTCTTATAAGTGGAATCTGGGTTAGCTTTCTGACAGGCAGGTCAGGGAAGCAGTGACTTCTCTGTAATCAGGGTGGGATACGTGTTGAAGAGTGTGATTGATGAGTGCTTGGGATAGGCAGAGTCTTACGGGACAAAGCCAATCTGAGAGCTGACTTCTGACACGTGCGGTTCCGGCAAATGCGAGTGACCCGGCCACTTAAAGAAGGAAGCATCTGTGGTCAAGGAATCCCTTTTGTGTCTTAAGAGTTGCAGACCCCTTACTGCACTCTCCAATCCCTTTGTATACCCAGCTGTTTGTCTTTGTTGACATGGGGGGGGGGTCAGGCAAAGCCCGTCACGCCCTTAGACTAAATGCTGCGAAATTTCAAAGATATTTTTACTGGAGACTATGGTGGAGATGTGCCCCTCAGCCCTGGCCGCTTACAAACTTTCTGCACTATAGACTGGCAAGCCTTTGATGTCGGATGGCTCCCAGAGGGGTCCATGAATCAGGAATTAATTAAAAGAGTTTTTGCAGCAGTTACAGACCCAAGCTGTGACAATCCAGATCAATTCCCCTACATTGACTTATGGGATGAGTGGGTCAGGTTCCATCCATTCTTAGAATAGAAATTTCCTGCGACCCGGCGGCTTTGCTCCCATATTCCATGGGTTTGTCTCGCTACCACCATAAGCCAGCCAGCTAAGTCTCCTGTTGGGGCCCCTCAGGTTCGAGTTCAAACAGATCAGGAAGAAGACTGGCCACCCCCTACTCTGCAGGACCGGCCAGAACCCCTGACAGAACCCCTCCACCCAGGGCACCTGAGACCCGAGCCATGGCCCGTGCCCGTGAGGAAGAGGAAAGAAAGAGGAGGGAAGAAAATAGGTTGAGAGAGGTGAACCTCCTACGCTCCGATGAGAATCTGGTAGACATGCCCTCCAATGAACAGGGCTCAGGGGGAGCCTGGAAAAAGGACGGAGCTGAGAAAAAGCCCCGCGACCCTCCAGTAGACCCTGAGCAAATATACCCCAACTTAAGGGAATTGTTCCTGGGAAGAGAGGGAGAGGAACCTTCAGCCCCACCCTTAATCCCCTCAGTCCATCTGAAACATGATACCTGCACAGGTCTCTGGACACAAAGTAGTTCTGGACAGGTTGAGCAATCCACAGCTCTGAAACCATCTGACAGGACATCCCCATCTCCTATGGTGTGTCCCTTGAGGCAAACCCCTGCAGGGGCAGCAGGCAATATGGTCTATGTTTATAGTCCCTTCAGCACAGTAGACCTTTGTAACTGGAAGACTCAGACCATGCCTTATAGTGAAGACCCAAAGCCTATGACTGACCTGTTTACCACAATAATGACCGCCCATGCCCCAACCTGGAGGGATTGCTCGCAGCTGCTGTCTGCCTTGCTAACATCAGAAGAAAAATGGCGGGTACTGGCAGCCACCAAACAATCCCTTGTGGCCAGGGTACCTGCGGGCCAAGTAGAGGCAACTTTGGTGGGAGAGAGTTTCCCCGAAGCAGACCCAAATTGGGATTTTAACGATGCCCCGCAGCGCACACTGTTGCAAGAGTATAGGACTGCGATCCTCGCTGGTCTCGCAGAGGCAGGAAAGAAACCCATGAACATGTCCAAGTTAAAGGAAGTAATACAGGAGCCAAATGAACCCCCGTATGCATTTCTGGAACGCCTTTACGAGGCCTATTGCCTGTACACCCCATTTGATCCTGAGGCAGAAGCAAATCGCACCATAGTTAACGCCTCCTTTGTTGGTCAGGCTGCCCCAGATATTCGCAAAAAGCTCCAGAAATTAGAAGGCTTCCAGGGAATGAATATGGCCCAAAAAGTTTTTGTGAATAGAGACAGAGAATTAAAAAATGAAGAAGTAAAGCAAAGGAAAAAGGCAGCCCTGTTAGCCGCAGTTCTCAGAGGGGCAGGATCATAGTACGGTGCTGCTGGCCCATATGGCCCTCCCACTGGACTGGATCTTAATCAATGTGCTTTCTGTAAAAATTTTGGGCACTGGAAGTCCAAATGCCCACTCTGACCAGAGGAACTGCCCAAGGTGTGGGACAAGGGAGAGCAAAAGGAATGGGAAACCAAGGCAGAGGAGCTTGGCAACCAAGGGGATGGGTCCAGAATGGCTTCTACAACCCAAACCCTCCCCAACCAGATAGCCTAGTAGGATTAGCAGGGACTGAATATGATGAAGACTAGGACAGACCAGGTTCCCTCTCCCGTGGCCCTGGGGAACCTATGGTCCGGATGATAATTGGGGGGCCCCTGTGGACTTCATGGTAGATACTGGGGCTGAGCTATCAGTTATAACTTCTCCTATTGCTCCCCCCTCAACGACAACACGAACTGTTGTGGGAATGGCTGGAAAATGCCTTACCCTTCCCTATTTACGTTCAAGAACGTGTGTGTTAGGAGGCCACCGGGTGGAACATAAATTCCTCCTGACCCGACTGCCCGTTGAATCTTCTTGGTCGAGACTTCTTATCCAAGCTCAGGGCAACTGTGAGCTTTGACACCCCTGATGGTTCTGCAAGCTTGACTACGCCGGACCCTAAGGTCTGTTGCACTTTCAAAGTGGATACCCTGCCACCTAGTGATCCTACGGCCCTTGTATGTTGCACCCTGGGAATAGATGCTACTGAGGAGTGGAGATTGCCTAAGAAGGTCCTGTGTCTAGGTGGCTTTGGGGAATACCCACATGGGGACCCAGGAGAAGACTATTGGATTGACAGAGTGGTGTTCCTTAAGAGTACTCAACCATCCCCAGACTCATGCTACTATAAAAACAGAATCCCAACAGTATGGGCAGAAAACAACTCATCTGGATTTGCTAAACATCAGCCTCATGTTATTGTGACACTGAAACCCTCAGCCATTCCTGTAAGAGAGCGCCAATATCCCATCAGAGAAGATGCCCGGAAAGTTCTCACTGTCCATTTTCAGAGGCTGCTGAAGGCAGGAATTTTAGTCCCCTGTGAATCAGCATGGAACATGCCTATCCTCCCAGTTCCAAAGCCCTCGCCTGATCCAGACAAACCTGACTAGGACTTAAGGCTTGTGAACGCACAGGTTGAAAGTATCCACCCAGTGGTCCCAAATCCCTACACCCTATTGACTCTGATCCCACCCTCAGCCCAGTGGTTCCCAGCTCTGGACCTTAAAGATGCGTTCTTTAGTATCGGCCTCCACCGAGACTCTCAGTACATTTTTGCATTTGAGTGGCGAGCTCCAGGAGCTTCTAGCCCCACCCAGTACACCTGGACCCGCTTAGTCCAAGGTTTCAAGAATAGCCCCTCATTTTTTAGCCAGGCCCTTGCCAGAGATTGGAAAAATTTGACACCTATGATGGTCGCCTCACGATCTTGCAGCACATTGATCATTTACTTTTATGCGCCCCTGACAGACCCTGTTGTGAGAAGGGGACAGTTGAACTCCTCATGCTACTTGATGAGTGTGGGTATAAAGCCTCCTGGAAGAAAGCCCAGCTGTGTCAGCAAACTGTCCACTTTTTGGGCTTCGATATCTCACAAGGCCAGCATTCTTTAGGCCCAGAAAGAAAGGAAGCTGTGTGTCAGATCCCCGAGCCTTACACCCGCAAGGAACTTTGCGGATTTTTAGGGGCAGCAGGCTACTGTCAGCTGTGGATCCCAGGTTTTGCCCTCTTAGCCAAACCCCTATATGAAGCTACAAGACAAGGGCCCAACGATCCCTTTCTGTGGGGCCCCGAGCAGGAGAAAGCATTTCAAACCTTGAAGCAGCATCTCATCGAGGCACCAGCCTTAGGATTGCCCAACCCAGAAAAGCCTTTCTTTCTCTGCGTTGATGAAAAGGAAGGAGTGGCTCAGGGTGTCCTTCTGCAGAAGCTTGGCCCCCACAAAAGACCTTTTGCTTATCTCTGCCAGGGCCTCGACACTGTAGAACAAGGTCTGCCCCCCTGCCTTTGAGCAGTTGTTGCCTGTTGTCACCTCATTGAATCAGCCAACAAATTCACCTGGTGTGCCCCACTTACTGTGTATGTATCTCACGGGGTCAGGACTATTTTAGAGGCAAGGGGCCATAAATATCTCACTGTTTCTCAGATGGCTCGTTATCAGGCCATCCTCCTTGAAAATCCTGGAGTAGCCTTAGCGCCAGCAGTGACTGTTAACCCTGCCACCCTGCTTCCAGTACCTGAAGAGGCACCAGACCATGACTGCCTAGTTACAGTGGATCAGGTGTTTGCTTCGAGACTGGATCTCCAAGACCAGTCCTTGCCCAGCCCAGAGATGACCCTTTACTGCGATGGCAGCAGTTTCCTAGATGGTACAGGGCAACGCCAGGCTGGCTATGCTGTTGATGATGAAAAGGTGGTGCAAGCAGAGCCCTTATGGGCAGGGACTTCAGCCCAGCTTGCAGAAATCATCACTCTCACCGCTGCGCTAACATTGGCAAGAGGCCAAAGAGTCAACATATATACTGACACAATGTTTGCCTTTAAGTCTGCTCATGCTCTCCTCTGGCAAAACAGAGGCTTCATCACAGCTGCAGGCAAAGACATTAAGTATGGCCCTAACCTACGGCTATTGATGGAAGCTGTAAATCTCCCAGAAAAAGTAGCCATCATTCACTGCAGGGGCCACCAGAAGACTGTAGACCCTGTAGCTCGAGGAAATGCGCGAGCAAATAAGGCAGCAAAAGAAATAGCCCTTGAAGCATCAGGCCCCCCCAGTGCAACACTCTGTCCTGTGTTTCCAACCCCTGTTGCAGCCTGGACCCCCAGATATTCACCAGAAGAAGAAGCCTGGTGTGACTTACAGGGAGCAGCGAAGAATAAGGAGGGGTGGTGGCAAATGCCCACAGGGAAAATCTTTATCCCTGCTGCCCTGGGACTAGCTGTAATGCGACAACTCCATGAAAACACACATGTGGGAGTCGCAGCCATGGTCAAGGCAATAAACCGCTGGGCCAACCTGGATCACAAATGGGCCCTAGCCGAGGAGGTCTGCAGGCAGTGTGTCGTTTGTGCTCGTAACAACCCCAGAGAAGGTCCCTGCCAGCCACCAGGCACTCAGATCATCAGTCCAGCTCCCATGACCCATTTAGTTGTGGATTTCACTGAGATGCCTAAAGTTGGTCGCCACCGCTATTTATTGGTTTTTGTCTGTAGCTACACAGGCTGGATTGAGGCTTTCCCCATTACATCTGAAAAGGCCACTGAAGTGGCTAGAGCCTTATTGAGAGACATTATTCCTCACTTTGGTTTGCCAATAACCCTTTCATCAGATGATGGACCAGGCTTCGTATCAGAGACCACCCAACATGTGGCCAAAGCCCTAGGAATTGTGTGGAAATTACACTGTGCATACAGACCCCAAAGTTCCGGCGCTGTAGAAAGAGCAAATAGAACTTTAAAGGCATGCCTGCGCAAATTTACCCAAGAGACTGAACTCCCAAGGGTCAAATTGCTTCCTATTGTCCTGTTTCGTCTACATTGTCTCCCTTCCAAGAGGACTAACATCTCGCCGTATGAGGCCCTCTTTGCAAGACCACCACCCTTGACATTAGGGATTCACGCTGATGCCTACCAATTTGGACAGTTGATCACCCAGGCCGAACTGAGGCCGTTAGGGAAACAAGTAGAAAAAATAAGGGCACATTACTCTGCCTGTCTCCCCTTTACTGTTTTCGACCCTGTCTGTCCAGTTGGTCCGGGGGATTCTGTGTGGGTTAAAAACTGGAGGCCAGCCCCACTTGGGCCACATTGGGCCTTTCACTGTTCTTCTTAGTTCCCCGACAGCAGTAAAGGTTGCTGAGTGTAAACCGTGGATCCACTGGTCCCATCTCAAGGTAGCTCACCCTAGATGGACCTCCCAGCCTGGGCCTACTCCTACCAGTGTTAAGATTTCTCACCTGCTTCCTGGGTCAGCGCCGCCTAGCACTGCTCCCTCTGGGTTCGCACCCCTTAGGGACACAGCCGAATAAGCCTGCTTGTGAACCTCTGCTAAGAGCCTACCGGCACGGCTCTTCTACACACAGGTGAAGAGTTGATCTCCGTTGGAACCTCAGCTCTTGCATTAGTCACTCCAGATGTTAATCAACGCACAGGCCAAGGATGTGTTTCCTTCTGCTGCAATGTGTTTTTCTGTTCTATTGGGTCCATAGTCAGGTTTCCCCACCCTCTCTCCCTGCTTGTACCCCATGTATTACTACCACCTATCGCCAGGGTCAAACCTCCCAAACTTTGATTTATGAAACTAACTATGACTGTGCATCGTCCACAATCACTCAGTGTCAGTATCAGTTCACCACATATAGTGTCTGTAATGAGAAGGGACAGAGTACATGTTTTCGGCCCCAATCCCATGCTGTTCATGCCCGTGTTAATGTTTGTGCCAATTACAAAACAGGCAGGAATCCTCCTGCCCTATTTCTTGTGGCTTCTAATGTAACAACCCAGCTTCAACAGAAGTTACAAGTATGTTTTGATATATGCCATACTATTGATCTGGCTCAGGGGAATAAGCTTAGCTGTGGTGGGCATAGTAAAGAACAGACTTACAACCAGCTTCCAAGATATTTGCATACCTCCCCACTATCCTCCCACAAATCAGGAGAAGATTTCTGGTATGTTGACCCAAGCCATCCATATGTTGCCTCCCACCAACAGGACTGTGAGCTCCTAGCCTTTAATGTAGCCTTCAAAAATGTTTCACCCCCTTATAAACAAGGCTACTGCACACCTCTATGCCTAGTTTTCCCCACTCCTCCCCCTGTTGGAACTATGAAGGGACAGTTTACCATAGGGATACATAACACAGGGAAATCCCCTTCAGGAATAGTATTGGTGGAAACAGAAAGTCATGTAATTCGAACTATTGGAAAGAGGGTACATGCCACATTTTGGTCAGAAATGGGAACGGTAATCGGAATTCCCCCGGTAACTAAAAATTTGTTTGTGGATTTAGCTGAACGAATTGCTGGTCAGTTGGCCGTTAAAAATTATGTGTGCGGAGGAACTGAAATGTCGGACCAATGGCTGTGGAATGCCCTAGAAGTGCCCCTTGACAACCTCACTAAAGTTCACAACATATCTTGGAGGGATGCCGAACGCCCTGATAAATGGATCCTGAAAAATGAGCTAGTCGGCTGTACCTGCTTTATACGACAAGGCCACCCCTTTTTGGTACCAGTGGGGATGTTAGAATGCGAAGGAGGGTGGATCTGTAATGGAACTAGACCCAAAACTTTTGTTGACTTTACTGACCCAGATAACACTCAGATTCCGCAAAATGTAAACATGAGACGCTTGCAGGTCCTCTGGGATGACCCATGCAATGCCTCACGGAAGTGGGTAGCCCCTGATTCACTTTATTGGATCTGTGGCACAGCGGCCTATGCTACACTGCCCCCAGGGTGGAGTGGAGCCTGTGTTGGGAACCATAAAACCCAGTTTCTTCCTTTTGCCCCTGGAAACTGATGAACACCTAGGGGTCCCAGTTTACGATGAACTAGGCCGTGCAAAGCGCTCTCTGCGAATTCATACATGGCAAAATAATGAGTGGCCCCCAGAGTGTATTATTCAAGTGTATGGGCCTGCTACATGGGCTGCAGATGGCATATATGGCTATAGGACCCCTATATATATGCTGAACCGTCTTATCTGGCTGCAAGCGGTTCTAGAAATTATAACTAATGAAATTTCCCAAGTGTTGTCCTTGCTTGCCAAAACTAATACTCAAATACGCACCGCTGTCTATCAGAATCACTTGGCTTTAGATTTTCTCCTAGCAGCAGCAGGAGGAGTCTGTGGAAAGTTTAATCTTACTAACTGCTGCCTCCAAATAGATGATAACGGGCAAGCTATAGAGCAAATCACTGAACGTATGCGTAATTTAGCCCATGTCCCGGTTCAAACCTGGACAGGAGCCCTGGATGAGGGGAGGTGATTTGGAAGTATGTTTGCAGACTGGAAACGCATATTGTTCCTGGTGGGTTTGGCTTTTAGAGGCTTACTCCTACTCCCTTGTCTGATACCCATGGTCCAGACTATGGTGACAAAAACTGTTGACTCTGTAATGATTCGTGACACTCCCAAGCTTCTGCATCTGGCTGCTAATCACAGAGACAGACAGTTTTCTCATGCACAGACCTTCTTACGTAGTACCTTATACCAGCCATGAAAAGCAGAGATTCTTCAATACATAGTAGCCTTGGTCGGCCAACCTCTAATTAAATAATCGAGGTGGCCGAAGAGCAGGGAATGACAGCAATAAAATTGAATTAAAGAAATTAAAATTGGCCTAAATTCATCTTAGGCCTCAAACCTTCCATCATCCCCCTGATTTTCCCTCCTCCTACATAAAAGTTTCATAACAGCCTAATGGCAAAGGGCATAACATCTCTGTTTAGCAAAATTGTCAAAGGATGTGGTCGGCAACGAGGCTGCGGTTAAGCTTCAAAGATGCCCAGGTGTAAAAGATGCTTAGATCTTAGAGCTAGCTTGTAATGCAAAATAAGAGATGGTGCATTCGGATTGAAACGTCTTCTTATAACAGGAAGAGAGACTGTGTAAAGGAAAGAAAAGTTTCCATTGTCCTGCTTCTGACGCAAGTTGTAAGGTATATCAGGGAACTAAATGCATCTGAAAGGGGTCAGCCCTTTTTGCTCTTGTAGCATGCTGACCTGGTGCCAATAGAGTACTTCTCCTCTTACTGACCTGGTGTGATTTCACTGACTGGATGAAAGCTCTCTTCTCCCCGCTTCACTATTAAAAACTCAACCACAATTATGATTGGTGAAGAGAGGCCCTTGTAGCCAGATGGAATGATGGTCTGGCCAGGCCCCTAGGGTTGCTTTCTGGTGCCCTATCCTGCCACCGGGTAGGTCTTCTAGTTCATTGGGAAGCTATGAAAAGAATTAGGAGAAATTTAGATGAATTATAGCACCCATTTGTGAGCCCATGACAATTGCAGTGGCTGAAGTGTTTCTCCTCTGCCGTAACCACATCATTTGAATCTTACCCAGTGCAAGAGTTTGATGTTTGGGACTTAAAGACATTTTCTAGAGATTATTTGCTGATAAAATCTGGACCGTTCTGATTTGGAGACGAGTTGAGAGTAGATACAGTACCTGAAGTAAGAAACCCTGACTTCTTTTTTTAATGGACTGATTTTTGCCAGTGGATGCTGACAGGATTGGTGGCTGTTTGCATTCTTGATCCATGGCTTTTAAAATCATGCTGGGAAAGAGAGTTGTTTGGAACAAGTAAAAAAAGCTTGTGTTTATTACCTCAGCATTTTTTGGGAAGCAGATTCATATAGTGATCAAGAATGCCTTCGTTCACCAACTGTCTTTTTAGAATGCTGACTTAGCTAGTCCTAAGAGTTATCTTGTCTAGCATCATACTTCTGTGGATAACCAGTTGTCCAAACAGGATGTAATGATAAGTCCATGTTTTTCAAGGACAAGCTCTGGCACAGTTGTCCTTGAAAAAGGGCAATTGCTGTCATAAGTTCTCTCAGCCGCACCTACCTCACAGGGTGTCTGTTGTGGGGAGGGGAAGGGAAACGGAGTTTGTAAGCCACTCTGAGACGCCTTTGGGCAGTGAAGGGCGGGGTATAAATCCAACCTTCTCTTCTACTTATTTACAGAATTTATATTCTGCCTAAGTGGGGCCACCAAGATAGGTAGCAGTTCAAAGCAGAACATTTTAGTATTTTGATTTATAACCAATAATATATATATATATATACATATAAAAACAGACCAGCAATTAAAACAGAAGGCAGGAAGGAGGGGTCATTGAAGAAACCCCAGTTGGAAAAAACCTCACTTGCCTGGGGGAGGGAGTTTGACATGTTGGGTGCCACAGCTAAAAGGCCCTCCCAAGAACTGGTGTTCAAAGGTTTACTGTCTCTGGATATGGAGGTTCCCTTTATGCTAGGACTGTTATTGAAGACAACCTAGCAACTTCAACTGGTTCAGAACACACTAGCACAAGATCTTTGTCGTGGTCTCTATGCAGCCCCACACATGGGTTGGGCGCCTGCGCACGACCTTGTTCAGAGAAACTTCTAGAGCTTTACCTCAGAAGAGCTTTGGTGGGCTCTCTTCCCGCCCTGGGGAGGAGACATGCACTGCGCATGCCCAGAGCGGGAGATAGAGCCGCCTCCCACTCAGTTCTTCTTCAACCGCCTTCGCGTTCACACCTTGTTGTTGTTCCTCCATATCGTTACCTCAGCTGAGTATTTTTCGTCTACTTGTATTTCGCTTTGCCTTTGCTTCTTCTTCTATTTTTTTTTTAAAAAGGATTTTTTCTTTTTGGTTTTTCTCCCCCCCGCTTTCTTTGGTGGGTGGGTGGGGGCTTTGTATGGGAAAAACTAAGTTTTTCAAAGTGTGCCGTCATTGCCCTGCCAAGATTCCTTCTAATGACGGGCACGACTTTTGTTTAATTTGTTTGGGAGAGGCCCATAGAGTTGATACTTGTCCCCACTGTGTGAGTTTTACTCGACAGGCTCGATGCAATCGTGAGGTTAGACTTAGAGATCTACTTTTAGAGTCGGCTTTATGCCCTACAATGTCCTCAGCGGCTTCCCATGCCTCTGCAGCAAAAAAGTCGGACATCTCCTCGAAGGCACCGAAACAGAAACCTACGCGGGTTGAAGATAAGACCTCTTCGAAATCGAAGGTCCCCCCGTCTGCTTCGGTTTCGCTGGTTGAGCCTGTCGTCATTACCAGGTGATTGATGTCAATGCCTGTGTTGGCCTCTACCTCTCAAAGATCTGCGGTGCCACCGACAACCCCGCAGCATACACACTCGTCGGCTTCGGGCTTGATCCCTCTGGGCCAGTCAACGAGGTCGCCTCCACCATTGTCCCCTCGTCGACGTTCCCGATCTCCGTCAAGACATTCTGATATCCCGGTCCACACTTTGGACGAGAGGCCTGTTTTGGTACACCGCCACTCACGATCTTGATCCCGATATGACCGGAGAAGACTGATCCGTAGGCAGTCTCCATCGTCGTCCGGTTCTCCTTCTGATGACCAATGTTGGTCTTTCGATGAACATTGAGAACGCCCGGATGTGGCCTACTATTATTTCAGGTCCCCGACACTGGAGCAGCATCATTATGATCGTGTCCGTCACTCTGAGTGTACGTATCAGGGCCGTGTCTCTGACCGCCCTCGACGCTCCACATCGGTGGTCTCGGCATGTTCGATTCCTCGGGACCATCCTTCCGAACCCTCGAGGATTAAGGATGCCCCGAAGAGTTCTCCATTAGAATCTCGGTACCATCCTTCTGTCGACCACCCGGTTGTCGACCTGGTTCAACCATTATGGTCCTCCTCTCCAATGTCGATCTTGGACTGGTCGGATTCGGCAGAGCTTGACCCCGAGGTCACTCAAATCGAGGATGAGCCTTGGCGCTCTGGGTCTGTATTGCCCACTGAGGGTCCTAAGGCGTATTTGGAGCTCGTCACTCGAATGGCAACTGCCCTTCAGGTCCAGGGCTCTACAGAATCCCCAGCTGTGACCGACGCAGTTCACAGGCTGGTCCAAGCCGACCTTCCTCCTTCTACCGTCCTGCCCTTGCTTCCTGTTCACCTTTCGGTCTTGAAGGAATCTTGGGAGCACCCGGCATCGATCCCCCCGGTCTCGAGGCGTTATGATGGTCTGTACACGATCCAGCAAAATCCCGGCAAGTTCCTCCTCTGTCAACCACCGCTGAATTCGATAGTTGTCCATTCATCGTCAAGATCTAAGCAGCCCGTGCGCCAGTCTGCACCTCCCAACCACGAGGGTCGCAAGCTTGACCTTCTGGCCAAAAAGATGTATTCTCTGGCCTTTATGAATCTCCGCATCGATACCTACCTCTCCTATCTGTCGGCGTACGCCTTCAACATTGCAAATGCTGTTCGTCCTATCTTGGATTTTGTCCCAGAGGAGAATCGTCCCACTCTCTCGGGTGCCTTGTCTGAGGTTTGTGCCATATCGAAACAGCAGATCAATTTGGTTCGTCATGCTGTTAACTGTTCCTCCAAGCTTCTGGTCTCTTCCGTCACTCTCCGGCATCATGCTTGGCTGCGGGGCACCTCTTTACAACCTGACGTTAAGTTCCGTATAGAGGATCTTCCGTTTGATGGTGATGGCCTCTTCCATTCTACCATCAACGAGGTTTTGAAAGCTGTCGATGACAGTCGGAAGCAGGCTCGAAATCTTGGGGTCTCTGCTGCTTCTTACCGACCTCGGAACCGTCCTTGGAAGCCTCCCACCTCCAGACGATACCTGTCTCCGGCATCCAATCCCCAATGGAGGAGGAAGCCTTATGACTCCCGTCCTCCCTCCAAGCATCGTTCTCAACCTTCCAAAAAGCCGCCACAGCCTAAACAGTCTGTTTGACTGTCCCCACCACCTGCCCTCTCCAACGTCGTATACTCCTCCCGTCCGGACCCATCTCTTCCCCTTTCTACCAGCCTGGGAAGAAATTTCCACCGACTCTTGGGTCCTAACCATTCTACGGGTCGGGTATGCCATAGAGTTCGTTTCGCCTCCAGTCCTTCCACACTTTGTCGTCACGCCTCCAGACCCTCTTCTCGATCTCAAGATTTCCACCCTCCTTGCCAAAGGAGCCATCAAGGTTGTCCCAGAGGCACAATGGACTCATGGCTTCGACTCGAAATATTTCCTGGTTCCCAAGAGGGACAGCGGTTTCTGACCGATTATGGATCTTCGAGATCTCAACCGTTACATTCGGTATCAAAAATTCCGGATGGTCACTTTGCAGTCGATCCTTCCCCTGATTCCACGGGTGGCGTGGCTCGCGTCAGTTGACCTCCAAGACACATACTTCCATGTCACGATCCATCCCCAGCACCGTCGATTCCTTCGATTCGCCGTTGGAGATGCACACTACCAGTACAGGGTGCTTCCCTTCGGTCTTTCTACCGCCCCGCGGGTGTTCATCAAGCTGATGGCTGTGGTGGTGGTTGAGCTTCATCGACGGGGAATCACTCTTTATCCTGACATCGACGACTGGCTTCTCGTAGCTCCGATGCCAATTCAGTTGCTCCACGACACTCAGGAGACTCTTTCCCTCCTCCGTGCTCTCGGTCTCTGCGTCAACGTCACTAAGTCCTCCCTTCAGCCCCTCCAAATCCTTCGATTTCTCGGGGCTCGTCTCGACACCAACCTCGAAGCGGCTTTCCTCCCAGAATCGAGGGCTTTCGATATCCTGGCGATGGTGTCCTCTTTTCAGACGTTCCCTCAATAATCCGCCCGTTCTGTGATGAGGCTCCTGGGTCACTTTGCCTCCATGGTGTTCGTAGTCCGCCATGCCCGGTTGAGAATGCGGCCGCTTCAGCTGTGGCTTCTCCGCACCTTCGATCCTCTATGGAATCCTTGGCACATGATTTTGTCGATTCCACAGAGCATCCTCGACTCTCTCGAATGGTGGTCTCAACCCGTCCACCTCCTTTCCGGGATGCCCTTTCGACCTCCTCCTCTTGAGCTGTTGACTACAGACGCTTCCCTCTGGGGTTGGGGAGCCCAGTGCGGAATGCTTTCTGTTCAAAGGGCTTGGTCTGCTCGCGACGCAACTCACCATATAAATTACCTAGAGTTATGAGCAGTTTATCTGGCCCTTCAGTCATTTCTTCCGACCCTTCGGGGACATGTCGTCCAAGTGGCTTCCGACAGCACCACTGCTGTTTATTAAGTCAACAAACAGGGTGGCACTGCCTCTGTTTGTCTCTGCAACTTGGCGATCGACCTCTGGTCACGATGCCTCGGTCACTCCATCACGCTCTCGGTGATACATATTCCCGGGGATAGAAATGTCAATGCAGATCGGTTGAGTCGCTCCGCCTCGTCGGACAACAAATGGTCCATTCCCCTCCAGTATCTTCGACCTCTCTTTCTAGAGTTCGGTCACCCATCTGTCGACGGTTTCGCGACCGCCGACAATGCTCAATGTCGCCTGTTTTTCAGCAGGGGTCCTGTCTGCTCGGTCGCTCGGGGATGCCTTTCTCCACAAGTGGACCGGAACCCTGTTTTACTTTTTTCCTCCATTCCCTCTCATCTCCCGGGTCGTCCAGAAGATCCACGCAGATGGCACGTCCTGCATACTAGTCACTCCGTGGTGGCCGTGCCAGGTTTGGTTTCCTCACCTGCTCCAACTCTCCCGTCATTCCTTCTGCCCTCTCCCCGTCGTCCCAGATCTCCTCTCTCGGGCCCGAGGGAGAATCCTCCATCCCAATCCGGGATTTTTCAGATTGACGGCCTGGAAGATCCAACCTTAGACTTCTCGCCTCAAGTTTCTGAAATCCTTCTGAACGCTAGGAAGCCTTCTACTCGACGTTCCTATCGATTCAAGTGAAACAGATTCCAATCCTACACTTCTGATCACTCCTTCGATCCGGTTCGATCATCTCTCTGTGAGATTTTCTCCTACATCGTACACTTAAAGGATACTGGCCTTGCATACCCGTCCTTGCGAGTTCATCTGGCGGCAATCTCCGCCAATCATCCCCTGATACAAGGATCCTCAGTGTTCTCCCATCGTCTCATCAAAACGTTCCTCAAGGGTCTCCTTCGGATGTGCCCTCCTAGGAAACCATTGGTGCCTTCGTGGAGCTTGTCACTGGTCCTTTCTCAACTCATGTCTAAACCGTTTGAACCCATGGCTACCGCCGACCTCAGGTTAGTTTTCTGGAAAACGGCATTTCTTGTCACCATTACCACTGCACGTAGAGTAGGGGAGCTAGCTGCCTTTAGGGCTGATCCCCCCTTTACTGTTTTTCATAGGGAGAAGGTTGTCCTTAGAACAGATCCTTCCTTCCTCCCTAAAGTCATCTCTGCCTTTCATCTCTCTCAGTCGTCTGTCCTGCCTACTTTCTTTCCGAACCCGACTGATGCCTCTCAGAGAGCCTTGCACTGTCTCGATGTGCGCAGAGCACTCTCTTTCTACCTGCATAGGACACAGCCCATACGTAAATCTCCTCGGCTGTTCCTAGCTTATGGTCCCCTGTGGCTGGGGGAACC
The DNA here is from genome assembly GCA_029375565.1 of Gekko gecko. Taxonomy (NCBI): domain Eukaryota; kingdom Metazoa; phylum Chordata; class Lepidosauria; order Squamata; family Gekkonidae; genus Gekko; species Gekko gecko. The sequence goes on along the minus strand of JAPDNY010000002.1, from coordinate 100,115,160 downwards.
AGTCTCTTCTCAACGACTCTCTAAATGGGTGACTTCCACCATAGCCCTTTGCTATGAGCTGGCACGTCAACCTGTTCCTACCTGTCTCACTGCCCATTCTACACGGGCGGTATCAACATCCACTGCTTTCCTGGGGGGTGTCCCGTTGGAAAACGTCTGTGCAGCGGCTACATGGTCCTCGGCATCGACCTTCGTGACCCACTATGCCCTTGACGTCCGAGCCCGATGGGATGCTGCCTTCAGTCAGACGGTGCTGCGGTCTCTCTTCGCTTGACCCTGCTGCTCCCTCAGGTAGGACCCTTGGGTGATTTGTTTTGATGATGATGCTGTGTCTTAACCAGTATTTTTGTGTCTTTTGCAGCTGCCAGCTCCCTCCTCCAACTGGTTCAGCTCTTGTAATCACCCATGTGTGGGACTGCACAGAGACCACGACGAAGATAAACAGGTTGCTTACCTGCAACTGATGATCTTTGAGTGGTCATCTGTGCAGTACCACAATCCCACCTGGCCTTCCCCGCTGCTGGCATCTCCAGATTTCCTTCTTTAGATTGCTTGGCCTTGCCAGTGGTGGTCAAAGGAACTGGGCATGCGCAGTGCATGTCTCCTCCCCAGGGTGGGAAGAGAGCCCGCCAAAGCTCTTCTGAGGTAAAGCTCTAGAAGTTTCTCTGAACGAGGTCGTGCGCAGGCGCCCGACCCATGTGTGGTACTGCACAGATGACCACTCGAAGATCATCAGTTACAGGTAAGCAACCTGTTTTTGTCAGGGGCTAGCTTAGAGTAATATCTCACCTACTTTAGAACAACGATATTGGCTTCTAGAGTAACTTCAAGTGCATTTCACTGTCAGAGCCTTGCATAGCTGAAGGACAGTCTCCATGTGTCCCTCTGGTCATACCTACTGAGATAGTTCACTTGGCATCTAGTAAAGCCCATTTCTTTCCTGAGGTGAGAAGTGCACCATTTTTGTAAGGCCATTCTATTTTCCTAGAGCATTTAATAGGATTTGAGCTGCATGAATTTTCTGAGTTTCTAACTTTTTTTATTTAATGATGAATTTTAAGCTGCTTTATCTACCCAGATAGATAGGATATAAATTAAGTAAATAAAGGGAGAGGAAGGTTACAAATATTCTAAATAAGTAAAGGAGAACATTGGTAGAATACATGATTCTCCACTACAATTACTAGTAGTACCTTTTTCATAGTATACAAGATGGGCCATTATATCAAAATGTCCTCTTTTCTATGTAACACACAGAACAACCAACAGAAAATACAGCAGCAAGGCATCTCAAGCACCGTTTTCTGTTGGAAAAGTTTTTTAGGTGATGGAAATTGACAGCTGCCATGAGTTGTGGCATCTGAAGCTTCCCAGTTCTGCACTCATTGACTGAAGATAAAAGTTTTTAGAGTGCTGTGTACCTGTGGATACCATCTCAGCAACAGGTATAATGTCCAAATGCAGTGGAGTCCTTTTTGCTTAGAAATAGACCCTAATTTTCATCTTTGTTATGCAGTGGAATTACAAATACTGAAATATCATCGTAGGAAGCGGAGGCGTTGTTGGCCAGGGTCCAGTAGTATCCATCTTTCCTTCCCCTTGCTTTCCACACCAAACACTTGGCCAGTTCTGAAAACCTACAGAAAGAAGACATTAATGACTAAACAGGGACTAGCAATCCTTAAGACAGAGAGATGAAGTTTGATCTCAGTGAGTAGCACAGGGCTAAGCTTTGATGTTCAATTCACAGGTTTGGTATCATAATATGTAATTCCATTTTGGTCATGGACTCTCTCCAGAAGATTCCACAAGCTCCTGAAATGGTTGGTGCCCTGGTGTGTCCTTCACAGGGCATCTGTCTCCACTGGTGTGCTCCTGCCCACTGAGACAGCAGCCAGCATCTTGGCCTCACTCTGCTCGGAGTGGGCGGATGGGTCAGACGCTCCAGCGGCCCGAGCCTGAGTGCAGGTAGCTGGCTGGGCTGTGCACTCCGGGGGGGGGAGGGGCTCAGCCCAGTCCTGCCACCTTTGCAGTCGTCCTCACCTGAGCCTGGTTACAGGTGGCCGAGCAGGCTGCGACCGGATGATGGACGGGATGGGCACTCCAGTGGGCAGGGGGGGCTTCCGGTCGAGCCTGGTCCTGCCGCCACAACAGTTATCAGAGCCCAACTACTGGCAGCTGGACGGGCTCTGACTGGATGGGGGCCAGCGTACTGCCAGCCCAGCCAGTCGCCAGCCACTCCATCACCCCTTGACTCCAGGGGCTGGCGAGGGGGGAGACAGCGGGGGACCGAGGGCTCCTGTGCCATGTCTTTCTAGGGCCCGTTGTCTTCCTTCCACAATGGGCTCTGCTCCTAGTAATCTCATAAAGATAGTCAAGAAAGCAAAGCCCTTCAGCTGGTTAGATGCAAAACCACATAGCCCTTGGCGTACCTTCCCTCCCTTCAGCTGAGCCCTTTTCTAAATCTTTAAAAACTGATTGCAAAAGCCAAATAAGTACACTTCCAGTAGAGCTGTCAAATAATCACTAGGATCCTGACCTGAGCTTTATTTAAAATACAACACAAACACCTTTGCTGCTAACCTTTTACCCATGGGGCAAGTAGCATCAGATGGAAATCAACACCCTCATTATCAACAGATAAGAAGGTTTTCCACTGGTTCTATACAGTAGGAGGGGGCAAATAGAATAGAGTCAGTACCAGTGGGCTAGAATGTAGGAATTACAAAAAGTTATCTTTTGAAAGTGGAATATGTGAACTATTCCCACTTAAACATCTCCATGATACAAGGACAATAACCAGCACAGTCTATTGTGGAAAAGAGACTTGAGCCTCTGCTCTCTCTGTATGAGGTCAAACTGCAAACTATACCTGTGTGGGTCAGTTTTGTTGTCTTCAAGAAAACTCCTGACCATTTGGGCCACATCTTCATTGGACAGAACATCCCAAAGTCCATCAGTTGCCATAATGAGGACATCATCTTCCTTAATATTTTGTATAGTCAAATCATACATTTCCACCTAGCCAGAAATATAGATAGACATGAGTTATTCTTAATCATCCTTCCCAGATCAGGTGTTGGGGGGTTTAAAGACAATAAATTGTTACAGTGTGCCTCCCGCAATAAGATGCTGTATCCAAGCTGAAAAAGTACCAAAATATTTTTGGAATTAAACAGAAACAGCTAAATCAGTAAGTCCAAAATATACTCTTATCTGTATTTTGCTCAGAAAATATTTTCAGGTATTTTTTTCAGCTCAGATACAGCCAAATGGACATCTCTACACAGCATTTCTGGGAAACTACAAGCAAGGCATGAAAGCCCACCCATCCCAACTGACCAGACAAAATCACTACAAAATCACAAAGTCAGCATAGGCTGTACTGTTATCCTAGATGTTAACAATCTCCCCAGGCCAGAGAAATTAATGTGATATGATTAGAGGGTCAGGCTAGGATTTGGTAGAAAAATATGTGAACCTTCACTCTGCCATAGAAGCTCACCGTAGCCTTCTCAGCCTAACATTCCTCACAGCTGGAAAAATGATATTATTTAGAATCAACCTCTGTAAATCAAATATGAAGCTCTGAAGAAATGTACAAACAAAGCACATTTATTGATTTGCAATGATTCATTCTGAGCACCAAATACGGATACAAATAGACTGGCCTGTAGAATACAAAATTGATCCAAAACTAGAAAGTTTGAGGAGCTATGATCACGGCAGAAGTTTTGTATGCCAAGGGATCCCAGATTGCAGGGTCTAGGAATGACTGCTACCTGAGACCCCAGAGAGCCCCTGCCAACTAGAGCAGACTAGATGTCCCCCATGCCGAACCTAGTATATAGCATCCTCAAATATTCAAAGTCGATCTTGTATTAATTCCAGTAGCACTTGGTGGTTGTGTAGCTAACTCATCCTATTGTTTCCCACTGTTCTTAAGAGCTATTCTTTCTTTGGCTCAGGCCCAATATGCTAGAATAATGGCCCAGCTGAACTCCAATGCAGCAGCCTCCACCTTTTACTGATTTCCTACCTTGGGAATACAGGAGAGGAAAGGCTTCACTTCAACATCTGTTTCAATGACTTTCAACTGATGATCTCCCAGGCCTCGTGACACAGCCAGGGTACCAAGCAACCGAGCCTAAAGCCATTGGGAAAATGATGTGATTTCATAAAAAGCTGAACCACTGGCACCAGTCTTCAGAGCTGCCAGTAAACACAGTTGGTCTTAAAGGTGCCACTAGACTCAAACTCTGTTCTACTGCTACCCACCCAGACCCATAAAAATTTCACAAGCAAATGCTTACATGAACAAGACCACTGACCATTACAAACATACCAGATTTGTGGTAAAACTTACTTTAATGAATAGGGGAGGAGAGATATTTGACACAACAATAACTTCATGTCCAACTGCAATGGTGTTTTGGAGACCAGAGAAGAACAAACCCTTCACTACAGAAATCAATGGTCTGTACCCTACCACTAAACTCAGCAAAGTTTGACAACTTTCACGAGCCTTAAGGAGCCTTTCTCCAACTTATGCCTCTCCCACCAGGGGATGAGGAACTTAAGTTGGTTTCAAACGTTGCTGATTAGAATGGCAGGGTACAAGTCACTGTAAATAATTAATTGTGGGCTATACATGTCTGCAAAGTGCTCACCTACCTGTTTTCCATGTCCATGGATAAGAGGGTACTTAAGGTCCTCTTTCTCTACTGTCTTGTATCCCCTGAAACAGAAAGGGCATGGAGTCTTTATTCCAGTGAGCCATTCTGTCACTGGATGGCCACAATCCAGTACACAGACAGGAATATTTAAGTTTATTCATTTCAATTCAATTTCATTGTTTCTGGATATGTTCACTATGCTAACAATATCCAGCCCCACCTCTTTTCTGTACAATTCTGGGGAGACTGAAGGTTCTGAGCATCCAAGATCAGAAATGCACTGGAATTATTTATTACATTACATTTATTAATCGCCTAATCTCCACAATTGTGGGGCTCTAGGTGATGTACAAATTTTAAAACTACAAAAACATAAAAACATACCCGGCATATTATACAATAATTAAAAACACGTGGCAAAATTTTCTGCAGTTCCCTCCCATATCTGGTCTGTGAGTACTTCGGAAGCACAGGGAGGGAGTGAACTCCACAAGAAATAGGGATCCAGGCAGGGTGCCAGCTATGATGCAAACCATCACTGTCCTCAACCAAATGCCTGGTGGCACATCTCTGCCTTACAGGCCTTGTGGAATTGCATAAGATCCCACAGGGCCTTAATGTCATTTGGCAGAGAGTTCCATCAGGTTGGGCAGCCTGATATCTAGGACCGGGGCCCACCAGTAAGTTGTTCTGTGAAGAGTGTAATGCTCTTCTGGGGGTGTAACGGAGAGGGTGGTCCCACAGATACATCAGTCCCAGACCGCTCAGAACCTTGAACTTGACTTGGTGCTCCACTCAATTAGTTAGCAAATCTAAGTTTATATAAGAGAAATACTGTTGATTGGGAACATGGCTTATCCATGGCTGTGTTAGGTGGGGCTCAGGGTCTCAAAACCCAGGCTCAGAATATGGGCATGCTCTTGGATTCCCCCTCTACAGTCAGGAATGCATTTTACCAGATTAGGTAGGTTCAGTACCTGTACACTCTCCTGGAGACCAACAATCTAGCCACAGTAAATCATGCTTTAACCTCACTCAGATTAGATTACTCTTAACTAGGACCAGTGACATGGATATTAATGTATTTTGATAGTAATTTCATTGGCTGCAAGTTTATTTGAGGCTCAATTTAAAGTGCCTGTTCTTAACCTTTGAACTGAAGTCCATCATAGCCTGGATTCAAGATATAAAGGACTACTTGCTCCCACCTGAATCTATTCACACATGAAGATCTTCCTCAAACACATTTCTCTGTATGCCCAATCCTCAATAAAATGTCAGATTTCCACTGAGTGGTGAAAGGACCTTTTCAACAGTGCTGCTAATGTGCTGGAAATTCCTCCAAGAGAAATTAACTTGCTCTTTTTAGGCAAGAGTTTAGGCATCACGTTAAGGTCATGCTCTTTCAGAGACCCTTCTGTAAGTTCAAGTTTGATCTATCTGCTGCTGCCATCTTCTCAAGGTTTCTGAGGCTGGTTATTTGCTGATTGGCTCTGCCTCACTTCAATGCTTATATTTTGTCAGTTTCAGTTGGTGTGATCTCCCCCCAACCCCCGTTTTTATTTCTAGCTATGTTTTTGATTTAGATCAAACTGAAAGGTAGAATAGAAATACATATTTTAATAAAAATACAGCTTTGTGGGATTGTGACCATAGACTTTGTCTCAGAGACATTTTACACCGCACTGCTTTAAAGCATAACCACATTCACTTCTCTGGGTAAGATAACATTCACATAAAAAAGGAGTCTTTAACACCTTAAGAGACAGCAAATTTTCATTCAGGCATAGGCTTTTGTGTACTAGAGTCCTCTTCATCAAATGCATGATTATGCTAGAATAAAAATTAGCTAGTCTTTAAACCATTGTAACAGTCCTGTTTATTATTCCTGCGACACAACTAAAACAACTGCCTACTACTTCGCCATTCACAAAAAGGATCCCGATGCAAGCCAAAACATTAAATCTGTATCACACCTAAATATGTAACCTGTGGAGGCCTCTTCTACCTTCATTCATCAACAACAGTGCAATTGCCCTGTTCCTGACATCATAAGAGCCTTGTGTCCTAAAACAAGTCTCAAGGAGGCCAGAAGACTTCTTGCTCTAGACACCAACACTTTTTTTCCTGTGGAAGCAGTTACAAATAAAGCACACATACTGTATGTGATTCTTAGACTGAGGTATGGAGTTTTGCTTTGAGTAGTATACATATTGCAGAGAGGCAGAAGGGAAGAGAGCAAAAAGCCAGCCACCATATGCCCCAGCCACTGCTATTAGGGCTTGTCAGGTAGTCCTGTCATGTGTATGGTATGCAGAGGGAGTACTCCGGTCTCCCATTCTTTGAACTTTCATTCACTGTCTCTTATCAGGTCTCCGAACTTGGCTTTACAGCTGCTGGAGTTTCGGCTGGAAACCAAACGATTTCTAGATTGTTTTGCTTGCTTGCCCGCTGCTTTAGCCCGCGTGCACGAACATTAATCATTGCCTTTTGCTAGATGAGGGGATGCTTGAATGTGGTATATCTTTGCCGGCCCTACTGTATGTGGTCATTACAGACACAAGCTGTACAAGTGTCTTTAGTCCTTTTTCACCATTAAACATTGTCTTCTGAAGAAGCCCTGTGTTGCGTGAGCTGACTGAGGAACCTGACAAAGTGTCTGTAATGACTTGGTCCCTTGCTGTTTTCCCAGCACCTGCTTCTGGCCCGGGTCCTGCGCTCAGCCAGTAAACAGCCCAGTCATATTGACTTTCTCGCCGGGGACCTGGGGTAAGGGACCAAGTCTCTGCTTCCTGAACTCTAGATGCTCTTTTCACCAGGCCCATAGCTACAGAGAGGCAGAGAAAAGCACAAACTCTCAGAAATACACTTAAGCCCCCCTCCAACAGAATTCCCAGCCTAGCAATGTGGCTGGGTGAGAGGTACAGAGAGTGGTTTCCAGTGTAGATGGGGAGCAGCAAATAAGGCAAGGAAGGGTTGGGGACTTCCTGAGGAAGGACATGGAACTACTTGATAGTAAGAGAGATAATTGCTTGCCAACTGAAATAATGCCGAAATGTTCCAAATCCAGGGCAGTCCTTGACCAAGGCCAAGAGGCTCAATTTACTCACCAGCCTTGCATAGAGTAATCCCGGTACAAAACTTTCTGACCCACATCATCTCCTTTCAATCTCCTTGGAAACTCAAAGCGGGTGAATTCATCATCTAGTAGCTTTGGGTATATGAAAGCCTGAGAACAAAAAGAAATTTAAGGTCTGCACAACACAAATGAAGGTGCAATATTTTGTCATTGACCTACTCCATGGTACTGAAAGAGTTTCTTTAGTTGCTGTAGATTTTCCGGGTTGTGTGGCCATGGTCTTGGCACTGTAGGACCTGATGTTTCATCAGTAGCTGTGACTGGCATCCTCAGAGGTATAACACAGAAAGATGGAGTACTCACACCTCGACACAGAGATACTCCATCTTTCTGTGTTATACCTCCGAGGGTGCCAGTCACAGCTACTGGCGAAACGTCAGGTCCTACAATGCCAAGACCATAGCCACACAACACGGAAAATCTACAGCAACTAATGAACTCCAGCCATGAAAGCCTTCGACAACAGAAAGAGTTTCTGCTAATGACTGAGCATGGGGAGTAAAACAGCACGGGGGACAATCCACTACCCATTAGTGATGAAAAACAAATAGAGAATCTACTTAGAAAACATATACCAGGAGAAATACACACACCAGGATGCAAGTAAACTACTCTCAAGAAAGCATGAATAAGAAAAATACAAAAGAACTGGAAGAACCTTTACAAAAGAAACAGAACATTCTCTTACCAGATGCTGGATTCTTTGCCTCTCTGTCTCAGGAGTGAATTCAGTACTTAAAGGAACAATGCTGTGTTTTCTAACAAGAAGTGCCCTGAACCAAAAAGAACTGAAGTTATTTCCAGATGGGCTTTTGTCAGCATATTTTTCAGATGTAGGAATACGTGTTGTATGCAACATATGGATGTGCACTGCACATATCTGGCTGGGGGGGGGGCGTTCTTTGGCCAGTCCAAGAATATTGTCATATTACTATGTATATAATGTCTTTATTAACTAATGAAAAAGAAAACCAAGAATGAGACCTCCATCCCCTCCAATCTCCCTTGCTTCTGATCTCCATTCCTGTCCATCCCTGCCCATCTGGCCTGGTCTTCCCTCTTTCTGACTGCTATCCCGCCTGCTTACTGTTTTCTTTGTCACCCTAATCAAGGACTCCCTCTTATTCCCCATTGCAGCCCCCACAAAGTCTCCTTTATTGTCACCTCTCATCCTCTCATGAACACATGAAGCTGCCTTATACTGAATCAGACCCTTGGTCCATCAAAGTCAGCATTGTCTACTCAGACTGGCAACAGCTCTTCAGGGTCTTCCACATCACCTCCTACCCGATCCTTTTAACTGGAGATGCCGGGGATAGAACCTGGGACCTTCTGCATGCCAAGCAGATGCTCTGCCACTGAGCTACAGCCCCTCTCCCTGCTCCTGAGTTCCCCCATATACACACACATCACAGCAGCAGTTAAAATGGCAACCCAAAATACCACCTGAAATTCTCCACACATCAGCAGACAGATGTTGCTGGGGAGGTAAGGCCTCTCCCACTTTTTTCATTTTCACCTGGGTTTTTCTGAAGTTTGCAGAAGTCAGTCTTATGTAAACTAACATTATTACTTAATACTGATTTTCCTGGCACCCAGCTTCCTAGCTGAGAGTTCAGAATCAGAGGGTGGGGGAGAAAGTCAGATGAACAGGAGGCAAAGCCTTTTTAGAACAGATAGCACATCTCAGCACAGAAGAGGGGTTTTTTGTCCCTCCCCCATTCCATAGTTTTCACCAGCTACTGCTGGTGAGGGAAAGACTTTCTGGATTCTGTATATGCAGCAGTTCACCCTAACTACTTTGCCTTGTTCTCATACAGAGTGTACATTTACAGATTTGCCAAATGAGCATCTACTTACTATGTCAAAATGTAGCATTTTTCTCACCCATCCTCTTAGTCTTGGTTCTGCTTTATAAGTGTACTAGGAATAAGGCCCGTTGTGGAAATAAATACAACGAGCTCTAGAAAGAGGCTCTGGGAGAGTGACAATTTGCTGTGGCAATCTCAGCAGGGTATAATGACAGAGTCCACCATTTTCTCCAGAGGAACTGATCTTTGCTACCTGAAGAGCAGTTGTAATTTTGAGTGATCTCCAGCCCCCACCTGGAGATTGGCAACAATGGTTCGACATCAGGGAATGGCTGGATTGGAGGGTGGAGTCTATGGCATCATACCTGTCTGAGGTGCCACCCCTCTTCAAACCTCACCCTCTCCAGGCTCCATCCCTCAAATCTCCAGGAATTGCCCACCTGAAGTTGGCAACCTGATCAGGACTGGGCCCAATGAGTTTTCTCCCAAAGGCTAACATAGGTGTGGAAAAGGCCTTTTACTGACAGAGGAGAAAATACAGGTGCCAACTCTGATTAGGGAAATACCTGGAGATTTGGGGGGTGGATCCTGTGGAGGGCAGCATTTGGGGTGTGTGTGGAAGGACTCAGCAGGGTATAATGCCATAGAGTCTACCCTCCAAAGCAACCATTTTCTCCCGGGGAACTGTCATCTGGAGGTCAACTGTAACAGTGGGAAATCTCCAGGTCCTACCTGGAGATTGGCAACCCTAGGGGAAAGTCAGCCACACAGCGGGGAGTTGAAGAAAATGGTTTGATGGTCGCTGGCCCACCTCGTTAGCCAGCCAGCCATGCTGAAACTAAGCAGGAGAAAGAGCTTTTTTCCATTTATTCTGACAGGAAAGTGGCCGTTGAGGAGGGGGTTATGGGCGGGGGAGGGGGTTATGCTGAAAGTCCTTTGTTTTTTTACTCACAGAACCAAGCTTGGCTGCCTACCAACAGCCACTGAGGGGACAGTCCCTCACAGGAGTCAAGAGAACTGTCTTCCTCAGGAGAGAGAGCTGTTTGCCAGGGGGAGTGGATGGGACCCAGCACCCGGCCAATGGCACGCGAGTACTCTTGAGTGGCGGCTGATGGGCCAATGGCTGAGGGAGGGCATTTTACAGCCAATGGGAGCGCATGGAATCTTATGAAACCAAAAGATAAATATTATAAGGAGAGATAGTCTGTGTCACTGTATCTTGTGCATTAGTGTTATTATGTGGAGCCCACAGAAATATATTTCTTGTATTATTCATACTGCCCAAAGGTATGCACTTTAATAGTCAGTTTTCCTGAGTCTCCTTCTCACTGCATTGCATAAACACTTGAAGTGATTTCTATTGAGCACTCCCCCCCCCATTGTTTGTTCTCTACCAAATACTTCAACTGGTGGTTTGAATAGTAAGCAAACAACAAGCGTTATTAGTTGCTGTAGATTTTCCGGGTTGTGTGGCCATGGTCTTGGCATTGTAGGACCTGACGTTTCGCCAGTAGCTGTGACTGGCATCCTCAGAGATATAACACAGAAAGATGGAGTACTTACCTTGACAAAGAAATACTCCTTCTTTCTGTGTTATACCTCTGAGGATGCCAGTCACAGCTACTGGCGAAACATCAGCCTACAACAATATAAAGAACAAGTAGTTGTGTCTAAGAGCAGTGCAGGGCTTGTAGTCCTTTCAGCCCAGGGAAGACAGAGAGATAGGTCATGGGGGCTAAGAGGTACTTTTATGGGACCTTTTTGCAGCACTCCACTGTCAAGCGTAAGCGTTGGCTTTTTGGTGAGGGAGAGAAAAAGCTGAATAAGGGTACTGAGCAGCCCCAAGTCAGAACCTAGGGTGGTTAAAGAAGAATTTCTGTGAGTGCCCTGACCTGGATAGCCCAGGCAAGAGCTATCTCATCAGATCTCGGAAGCTAAGCAGGGCCGACCCTGGCAAGTACTTAAAGGAATACCAGAGGCAGGATACAGAGGCAGGCTAATCAAACCACCTCTCTGAAACGTCCTAGCACCACAAGGGGTCACCAGAAGTCACTATGACTTCCAGGCTCACAAGCACATTCACACACACACCAATATATACTCCCCCCCCCCAAAAAAAATAATAATTTTGTGACCTTTCCACCATGCTACCTGTGCAACAGCAACTGTCTTCCAGGGGTGAAGAATGTCTGTCCCTACCTGCTCTGTGAGTAAGACTTTAATTGCTTATAAAATGGTATCTCTTTCTACCATTTACTTGAAAGGGACAGCCTTTTGGCTGAGAGATATACAAGGCTATCGTAAGTAGGGTTATGCCCTACTTTCCTTCAAAGTCACTGGCCTTAGAAAAATGTAACTCCATTTAAGATGGCACTGATAATCCCTGAAAAATTCATCCCAGTTAGATGGAAAATGAAGTTATATCAGAAACGTTTTCACCATTGAAGCCAATGAACAACACATTAAATGAACACAAATGACATTTTAGAAACCAAAATGAAATAAAAATGAAAACATTAAACTTGTATGTACATGCACATACAACAAAAGGACAAAGTAGCTTTAGGTAAGCATTTCATCACGCCTGTCCACAATTTTAGTGGGCATTATGTTTCCATTATATATACAGGGCTTGGATCCTGTGACATCTCTATGAATGGGAGTCATTTCCATCTGCATAATGGGACTCCCCCACCCGCAGCAGCCCAAAATATTGCTTTTGGGATATGGGATTCTTATGGAAAAACCACGAGAGATGAATCAGCAAAAATACCACCTCTCCTTCCCTTACTGGAAATTGACAATGAGCCAATTTCCTGGTAAGTCCCTATTTCTACCAAGATTCATAGTAACACATCTATAAGAAAACATTTGTTCAAAACTTATGCATGAAGGGTTCCAAGTAGTTAATCAGTAGCCTAACTACATCTAGTTGAGGTCTAGTGCAATATTTTGATCATTAACAAAAATCAATCACTTCTGCACAAAATCCCTCTAACTTTAACTGAATATCTGACTTGTTTTAGCCAAACAGATGCTTCAGAGTCCTGCTAAAAACCAAAAACCCTTTGACTAACCTGCTGTCGCCTGCATTTGCCACATAAAGCTTTCCCTGAAGATAAAGTGCAATTAGGGCTGTGCAGCCTCCTGATTGGTTGGCAGCTTCCATCTCCTGACCAATTATCTCATCCTGTTGGTAAAACATTTGATTATTAAAGGCAGCTGACAGATTTCTCAGCAAAGGCTGATGCCTGATTTCACTAATATCATTAGAGATCTTAATGATCAGTCAAGTCAGTTATTTGTCATCAATACACTTAAAGCTGGTTTACACAAACACCATCTATGTTTCTTCATACATCTGTGTTTTTGATACACGATCACATGAAGAAACTTCAGTGTGAACTGGAGGATTATGAAAAGATAGACACCAATATTGTAGTGATCAAGATAATATGTAAAGAAGAAACAAATTCCTGAATTTTGCATCCAGCATTCAACTGCACAGAAAATGGGCTGAACATGAATACGCACCCAACTTGGTAGAGTGCTGCACTATTCTTTCACAGGTACATGGACACAGACAATGCCTAGGGACACCTGTGGCTTATGAGTGATTGAATCTTGAGCACATCATGTTCTTTGGGAAAACAATGAAGCAAGGTCACTCACACATTCCTGAAAGGCTTGCTCCAAAGCGCCAACAACAACATCTTCCTGACGGATTTGCTTTTCTTCCACAAAGTGTGGGTCACTTTGACAAACACACTGTCCGTTGAGGTGCATTGGGGGACGGTCTTCAGTAATGCCCCCCACCACAGCCTCTAGTTTCTGCTTGATACAATAGTGCAGGTAGTTGGAAGCCATAATTGCCGCTTCTGGACCACCATGACCATCAAACAGTGCCCAGTAATAGCCAGTCAGATACTGAAATGCAAAACAGCAAGAGTTAACATTATATGGGGTTTTTCTTCTTGATATCCCTCTGGCAATCTGTGGTATAGCAGGCAGTGGGAGGGATCCAGCTTCAAATTCCTGCTCTGGTGTGAAGCTCAACTTGTGGCCATAGAAAAGTGGCCAAACTCAGAACTGCATGGCCTTTCAAATGAGGTTCAAGCTGAAACCTGATTCAGGTAGTCCTTGGAGGGAAGAAGAAAATGAAGAAGAAATTGGATTTATACCCTGCCCTTCATTCAGAGTCTCAGAGCGGCTTACAATCACCTTCCCTTCCTCTCCCCACAACAGACACCCTGTGAGGTAGATGGGGCTGAGACTGACCCAAGGTCACCCAGCTGGCTTCATGAAGAGGAGTGGGGAATCAAACCTCATTCTCTGGATTAGAGTCTGCCAATCTTAACCACTACACTACACTGGGTTTTGCCATTCTACATTGCGCAGTCATATAGAAAAACAAGGAGATTCTTGTTACAACCTTTTGACAGCAATTCCTTCATACAACAAGGGCAGGCATTCTTTCCATTAACATAAGTTGCCAAAGAGACCAAAATAAAATTTTAGAATGTGAATGTGGAACTTGCATTGGATTCACAAAGGCATCAGCTGCCTACCGCCTGACATACAAACCTCCCCACACTTCAAAGTTTATTCTGAACCTTCTTCTTTTACTTATAGCTATCTAAAATGATTCACTAAGTAGATATAAATGCATTTCATGGGAGAGTCAGCATATGCTACTAGATTAAACTAAACCATTGATGTGTGGAGTTACACAACAATAATAGTAGGAAGAAGCACTGCATGTGTGTGGTTAGCTTGTACTGACCCTGAACAGTACTCCTACATGAGCACCATGCAGAAATGAACAGCCCCATTGGGAAAAAAATGCCAACAGTGGTAAAAAAGAGTTTGTGTCATACCTGGAAGGTGAATGAGTTTGTGAAAGCCAATTAAAAAGAGGATTTCAGAGCTCAGTATTCCTAGCAAGGAGTATTAACATAATATTGTAGTGCCATACTCCCAAGGAAACATGCATAGATAGCTGCTGTCAGTAGGTAAGTGTTTGGAGAACCACTCTCGCTCTGCCTCTTGTTGTTTGAGGGGGGAAACTGCTCCTTCTTGTAAGAGTGTTGGAACTAGGTTTGCCACCCATCACCTGCAAATGGAAATCTCAAATGAAAGTGTGTACTATCCTCTCCCCTCTACACACATACACCTCCCATACCCTACTGCAGGAATAATCTTGTATGTAAAGAGAGAGGTACCCTGCCTCCACCTTCTAAGCCAGAATCCCTGATGTTTACTTGTTCTTGGCCGGGACACACATTCTGCACATGTTTGAAAGCACTCAGCTATGGATTCAAAACACAGATATTTGGCATTCAAAATAAGCTTGGTCACTGACAGAGCCCTGCCTCCAATTAATCCCTGCTGTCAACAGACTGAAAGACCTAGTCCAAACTTACCTCAGTAGAGCACAGAATCAGCCATTCCTGATCCTCTTCTTTGTCATAGTTCTTCTTCCTGATGGAAATTTGACAGCACGTTGCTTGGTCTTCATTGAACTCTGATTTTTGTGCATTGATAGTTCTGATGACACAAGAAGCTCTGGTTAGAACAAAGCACTGGGATACAGGATACAACTGAAACACTGCCCATTACTCTAAGTCCAATGAGTTTGCTACCTGCCTTCTCTGTGGAAGGCAGGAAAGAAAGAGATGAGTAAGAAGCCCCACTTGATGCCATCTCACAGTGGGTCCCCTCACCACTCAGAGCTGGACCTGGTTAGCAGAGTCATGAATATTCATGGTTTGAGAACTGAACACACTGCAGAGCTTAGGTACTATTGGAGCAGTACTCCACTCATTGCAGCATGGGAGTATTGCTTCAAAAGCCACCTGGAAACTAAAAGTCTCTTCGGCTGTTTGAGGCAATGTCCCACTATTCCACAGTGCAGTATGTACAATAACCATCGCTCTTGAACAAGCCGAGTCTTCTGACCAGGGAGAACAAAAGCTTATTTATTTATTCCAGGTACCTGATGAAAGCCTTGTATCCCAGTCAAGAATCACACAGTATAACTTTATTAAAGATTAATCTCGTCATCCTTGAAATGAATGAAAACAAGAATCACACATGTATAAAAACACTAACATACGCCAAACAGCTCAAATTCTGCCTAATTCAAAATGAATTGCAGATTCTAATATTCTTGCCAGAGCCTTTGTAGAAAGATAAGAAATCTAGATCTACAATTTTCAGGGATAACAGTGTACGACTAGTTTAGAGAGACACAACTGCATGAGCCACACGTGGCTTTATTAAATTTTGCAGCCTCTAAAGGATTGATGCAAAGTATTGCAAGTGTACAATTACACTTTCTCAACCTATAAGGTAGCAAACCCAGTTCTATTTGTCCTGCAAATGTTAAGAGCATAAGAACATAAGAGAAGCCAATGTTGAATCAGGCCAATGGCCCATCTAGTCCAACACTCTGTCACACAGTGGCCAAAATATACCAGGTGCCATCAGGAGGTCCAGCAGTGGGGCCAGGACACTAGAAGCCCTCCCACTGCTGCCCCCTCCAGCACCAAGAATAGAGTGCATCACCTGCCCCAGACTGAGAGTTCCCATCTATACCCTGTGGCTAATAGCCACTGATGGACTTCTGCTCCATATGTTTATCTAATTCCCTTTTGAAACTGTCCATGCTTGTAGCTGCCACCACCTCCTGTGGCAGTGAATTCCATGTGTTAATCACTCTTTGGGTGAAGAACTACTTCCTTTTATCTGTTCTAACCCGACTGCTCAGCAATTTCATGGAGTGCCCATGAGTTCTTGTATTGTGAGAAAGGGAAAAAGTACTTCTTTCTCAACCTGCTCAATCCCATTCATAATCTTATAAACCTCGATCATGTCACCCCTCAGCCGTCGTTTCTCCAAGCTAACGAGCCCCAAGCGTTTTAACCTTTCTTCATAGGGAAGGTTTTCCAACCCTTTTATCATTCTAGTTGCCCTTCTCTGCACTTTTTCCAATGCTATAATACCCTTTTTGAGATGTGGCAACCAGAACTGTACACAGTATTCCAACTGAGGTCACACCAATGATTTATACAGAGGCATTATGATACCGGCTGATTTGTTTTCAACAGGGGTCTTTTCATAGAAAAACAGCTGCAGGAGCTCATTAGCATATGGTATGCTAATGAGCTATTAGGCTATTAGCATATGCCACGCCCCCTGACATCACCGGAAGTGATGTCAGAAGGGGAAGCAAAAGGGGGGGAGGCATCTTCAAAAGCCTCCCCTTCCCTTCCCCAGATGGTCTGGGTGGGGGAGCTAAGAGAGAAGGGGTTTTTAAAGTATAAACTCCTTCTCATGAGAGCTGGGCCACAGAAGGAGGAAAGAGGGAAGGAAAGAGAGAGAGTAGAGAGAAGGAAAGAAGGAAGGAAAGAGGGAAAGAAAGAGAAGGAAAGGGGAGGGAAAGAAAGAGAGGGAAGAAGGAGGGAAACAGGGAAAGGAGGAAAAAAGAGAAGAGAAGACGGTGGGAAAGAAAGAGAGAAGAGAAGAAGGAGGGAAAGAGGAAAAAGAGAGAAGGAAAGGAGGGAATGAAAGAAATTCGGTGACAATTTGGCCGCATTATATCCTATGGGCCATTGAGGTCAATGGTGAAAACATAAGGTATATTCTGGGGTTTGGAGGGAAGGGAATTTGAGGGAGAGGTTCCAAACTCACAGGGTAGCTGATGGAGCCTCTCCCCAAGATGCCCACCAAGTTTCAAGAACATTGGATCAGGGGGTCCAATTCTATGGGCCCCTAAACAGGTTGCCCCTATTCCCTCCATTGTTCTCTATAGTGGGAAAAAAGTAAGTTTTTTCCATGATCCATGATCCCTCATGGATCACTGCCTTGTCATGGCGAGGGGGCTTGTGTGGTTCGATGAGGCTGTGGGCTATGCCGTGGAGGGCCACCCAGGACGGACAGGCCACAGCAGAGAACTGAGACCAAGCGTGATTCCCTGGAGAAGGAAATGGCAACCCACTCCAGTATCTTTGCCAAGAAAACCCCATGGACAGTAACAAAAGGCTAAAAGATATGACGCCGGAAGATGAGCCCCTCAGGTCAGAAGGTCGGAAGGTGTCCAATATGCTACCGGGGAAGAGCAGAGGGCAAATATGAGTAACCCCAGAAAGAGTGAAGCGGCTGGGCCAAAGCCGAAAGAATGCTCAGTTGTGGATGTGTCTGACGGTGAAAGGAAAGTCTGATGCTGCAAAGAACAATACTGCATAGGAACCTGGAATGTAAGATCTATGAATCAAGGTAAGATTGACATGGTCAAAAATGAGATGGCAAGAATGAACATCGACATCTTGGGAATCAGTGAACTAAAGTGGACAGGAATGGGCGAATTTAACTCAGAAGACCATTATATCTACTACTGTGGCCAGGAATCCCATAGAAAAAATGGTGTGGCCTTTATAGTCAACAAGAGAGTGAGAAAGGCAGTATTGGGATACAATCTCAAAAATGACAGGATGATCTCGGTCCAAATCCAAGGCAAACCATTCAACATCACAGTAATCCAAGTCTGTGCCCCAACCACTGCTGCAAAAATGATGTCCTCATCATCATAGGGGACTGGAATGCTAAAGTAGGAAATCAAAAAGTAATCAGAATAACAGACAAGTTTGGCCTTGGAGAACAAAATGAAGCAGGGCAAAGGCTAACAGAGTTTTGTCAAGAGAACACGCTGGTCATAGCGAACACCCTTTCCCAACAACCTAAGAGGCGTCTCTACACATGGACATCACCAGATGGGCAACACCGAAATCAGATTGACTATATAATTTGCAGTCAAAGATGGAGAAGCTCTATCCAGTCAGTAAAAACAAGACCTGGAGCTGACTGTGGCTCAGATCATGAGCTACTCATTGCAAAATTCAGACTTAAATTGAAGAAAGTTGGGAAAACCACAAGGCCATTCAGATTTGACCTAGATCGCATCCCCGATGAATATACAGTAGAGGTGAAGAATAGGTTTAAGGGACTAGATTTGATAGACAGAGTGCCTGAAGAACTATGGACAGAGGTCCGTGACATTGTAAAGGAGGCAGCAATCACTGCCATCCCAAAGAAAAAGAAATGCAAGAAAGCAAAGTGGCTGTCTGATGAGACTTTACACATAGCAGAGGAAAGAAGGAAAGCTAAAGGCAATGGTGAAAAGATTTGCCCAACTGAATGCAGATTTCCAGAGAACAGCAAGGAGAGATAAGGAGGCTTTCCTGAATGAACAATGCAAAGTAATGGAGGAAAACAATAGATTGGGAAGGACTAGAGATCTCTTCAAGAAAATTGGAGAAATCAAGGGAACGTTCCATGCAAAGCTGGCCATGATAAAGGACAAAAACTGTAGGGACCTAACAGAAGCAGAAGAGATTAGGAAAAGAAGAACTCTATAAGAAGGACCTCGATGTCCTTGACAACCATGATGGTATAATCACTGACCTCGAGCCAGACATCCTGGAAAGCGAAGTTAAATGGGCCTTAGAAAGCATTACTAACAACAAAGCTAGTGGAGGTGATGGTATCCCAGCTGAGTTATTCAAAATCTTAAAAGAAGATGCTGTTAAAGTGCTGTTCTCAATTTGCCAACAAATTTGGAAAACACAACAGTGGCCACAGGATTGGAAAAGGTCAGTTCACATTCCAATCCCAAAGAAGGGCAATGTCAAGGAATGTTCAAACTATCGCACAATTGCACTCATTTCACACGCTAGCAAGGTCATGCTCAAGATCCTAAAAGCTAGGCTCCAACAGTATGTGGATAGAGAACTGCCAGAAGTACAAGCTGGGTTTCAAAGAGGTAGAGGAACTAGAGATCAAATTGCCAACATTCGCTGGATTATGGAGAAAGCAAGAGAGTACCAGAAAAACATCTACTTCTGCTTCATTGACTATGCTAAAGCCTTTGATTGTGTGGATCACAATAAACTATGGCAGGTTCTTAAGGAGATGGGAGTATCACACCAGCTCACATGTCTCCTGAGAAACCTGTATAAGGGTCAAGAAGCAACAGTTAGAACCGGATATGGAACAACTGATTGGTTTAGCATAGGAAAAGGAGTACGACAAGGATGTATATTGTCACCTTGCTTATTTAATTTATATGCAGAGTACATCATGCGAAATGCTGGCCTGGATGAATCACAAGCTGGAGTTAAGATTGCTGGGGAAAAGATCAATAATCTCAGATATGCAGACGATACCACTCTGATGGCAGAAAGTGAAGAGGACCTAAAGAGCCTCTTGCTCAGGGTGAAAGAGGAGAGCGCAAAAGTGGGCTTGAAGCTCAACATCAAAAAAACTAAGATCATGGCATCTGGCCCCATCACTCCTTGGCAAACAGAAGGGGAAGTCGTAGAAGTAGTGACAGACTTCACGTTCCTGGGATCCTTGGTGACTGCAGCCATGAAATTAAAAGACGCCTGCTCCTTGGGAGGAAAGCGATGGCAAACCTAAACAGCATGATAAAAAGCAGAGACATCACCCTGCCAACAAAAGTCCGCATGGTCAAAACAATGGTATTCCCCGTAGTAATGTATGGCTGCGAGAGTTGGACTATAAGGAAGGCTGAGCGCCGAAGAATAGATTCTTTTGAACTCTGGTGCTGGAGAAGACTCTTGAGAGTCCCTTGGACTGCAAGGAGATCAAATCAGTCAATCCTAAAAGAAATCAACCCTGACTGTTCCCTGGAAGGCCAGATCCTGAAATTGAAGCTCAAATACTTTGGCCACCAAATGAGAAGGGAGCATTCACTGGAGAAGACCCTGATGCTGGGAAAGACTGAAGGTCAAAGAAGAAGGGGACGGCAAAGGATGAGATGGTTAGACAGTGTCATCGACGCGACGAACATGAAATTGAGCAAACTTCAGCGGACAGCGGAAGACAGGAGGGCCTGCCGTAATCTGGTCCATGGGGTCGCGAAGAGTCGGACTCGACTGTGCGACTGAACAACAACAACACTGTCTAGATATTTTCATTGAGTTATCTACTACGACTCCAAGATCTCTCTCTTGGTCAGTTCAGACCCCATCAACGTGTATTTATATTTAGGATTTTTGGCTCCAATGTGCATCACTTTGTACTTGGCCACATTGAACCCCATTTGCCACGTTGACGCCCACTCACCCATCCTCGACAGATCCCTTTGGAGTGCCTCACACTCCTCCCTGGTTTTCACCACCCTGAACAACTTTGTGTAATCTGCAAATTTAGCCACTTCACTGCTTACTCCCAATTCCAAATCGTTAATAAACCCTGTTTCTAAGCATGAAGCCATTTATTCATCAGCACACTAAAGTTTAACAAGGAACAATGCATCTGGTTTTTTTGCCAGTGTGTGAATTGAATCTTCCTAGGGTAAAACTCTGAATAAGTGAAATGGTCAGGAAAAAAAGCTTCTTGCAGTTTTGCACAAAATCAAGGACAGATTCTCAGGCCTACCCACTAGGGCCAACTTATCCATTAGGTACAGTAGGCACAGTGCCTAGGGCCCATGATAGTTTTAGGGGCCCACAAAAATGTTTTAACTTCTTTTAACATTAGAAGAAAAAAATGAACTTTTAGAGTCAAATAAAATATCATTTTTTTCCTTACATTAGAAAAAAAATTAAGATGCATAAAAATCTATTAAATTTTGCCTAAAACAGAAAAAATGTTGAAGTATTTAAAATTATATCATTATGGTGAGAGGAGCCTACAAAGGCAAAAGTGTCTAAGGGCCCATGAAAGTCATAATGTGGCTCTGCTACCTACACTAACATCCTAAATCACATATCCTATTAAAGTCTGCACACACACACACACCTCTGCCCCGAACAAAACACAGGACGAAGCTGTGGCAGTTCATGAAGCAGGAGGAAAAATGAAAATAAAAGTCCAAAGAGCAAGAACATAAGAAGAGCCCTGCTGGAACAGACTAGTGGTCCACTGAACCAAAGCTACCAGGTGGTTTCCCATCCATGTACTAACCAGGACCAACCCTACTTAGCTTCCAAACTCTGATGAGATTGGGATAGCCAAGGCTATCTAAGTACTCAGAGGGCATTAAAAAAAACTACAAGGTCATCTACATAGAGCCTGTAGATGATACTGGGGAGACAGAGTGTGGCACTTTCTGGGCTGTAGCATCTGTAGTGGCTTTCTAATCTTTGGGTGCAGTAGATGGTTCACAATAATCTGTACAGTTTATGCCTCACAGTGCCATTTACAATGCATAACCACAGAAGTCATACATTTCTTCATTTCTCTTTGGCAGACAATCAGCCTTTTACTAACAAGCTATGATGGACCCTGTTCACTTCCCTCCCGCAGAGGCAAGATTTTCCCTCTGTTTCTATTCCCCCTCACTGACTGAGCAGGCCTGGTAACATGTTTATTCTTCCACTGAAGAAACCTTGTCTGTCCCACCCTGTTAGGAAAGTATATTTTGGCTATTTGCTCAGCCCGGGAACTTGAAGGAAGGGATAGAGTCGCCCTTTAACTTAAACCCTTGAAAATGGCACTTGACATGCTTTTAAAATTCAAAAATTACAAAAGGTTTTAGTTTGACATCAAAGGGAAAGGTCAGGTGAAATCAGGGGCTGAAATTACTGAGGTCAAACTATTACAAGCACATACTTTTGTTCTTTATATATCAAGCTAATGAGAAGTTCTTAAATTATTCACAGTTACTTATATCTTAATGTTGAGAGGCTTTTGTTCCAGTGTTTTCCCAAACACTCCAATAAACTTTATTTGTATAATTGCTGACTCTTTTGGTGCCCAGCAGACTCATACTGTCTTCCCAGTACCCAAACCCCTTCTCTTTGGAACACCAGTACTCTTGAGTGTTTTACTGACTTTTAAGGTCTCTACAGGCAGTTCTTAATTACACCAGACCAGGGATCTCTGTGATCTACCTGTTTGACCGGGTAGGGAATTTTCTTCTCTCTCTCTAGAAGGTCCTTTGGCCTGAATGGGAGTCTTCTCTACTATCCACTTCTGTGCCAAAATCTCCCCCCAGTATTCCTGTCTGTGTTAAATGCTTTCAGCTAATGCTGAATTCAAACTGCATTCAGTCAAGGCAGAAATCTGATTCTGTCAGCACTAAACCCTTTTTTTTCAAATTAGTTTTATTCATTTTACAATTACAACAAGATTATACCAGATAGGTGTGTACATATAGTCTGCATATACATATAATATTTTATACATACAAATAGTACTCTATAAAGTCTAGTCTAAAGGTGAAGTATTCCATTTTCACACAAGTCATACATTATGTCATGAAAGTTTAGAGTCTAATCTAAATAGCCTAGTCTATTGTGATACTTTCCATTTTCATGCAATTCGTACAGTAGATCTGTAGTACATTTTGTGATTGCTACATAAGGTGAAGAATAGTTATTACGTCAGGAACTGTTCCTTTGGTGGTTAGATATGCTAATATGGGAGACCATATACATGTAATATTGTGATCACCTTTAGATTTGTTTAGTTTCAGAATGTCTGAGATTTTTTCCATTATGTATATGTTCCAAAGTCTTTTATACCAGAAGTTGATGTTTCCATGTGGATGCTATTGTGTTTTGGGCTGCAAATAGTAATAAACTGTTTCTTTTCCTTTGTATAGTAGATAAAGCATTTTCCTCTCTGAGATTCAGAAGTAGGGCTTCTGGGGATTTGTCAATTATGTTTTCATTTATGTTCCTTATTTCCTCTATTATTCTGTCCCAGAAGGATTCTACTGTAGGACATTCATACCAGCAGTGTACGTAGCTGCCTGTTTCTTTGCATCCCCTCCAACAAAGGGGGTCTGAGTTACTTGAGATGTGTGATATTTGTTGAGGAGTTTTGTACCACTTGGACATTATTCTGAAATTTTGCCATTTTTGCGTAATGTTGGGGGATTTATTTTCATAGAATCTCAAGATTTCTGTCCATTGGTCACGGATAGACTCCCCTCCCAAAAGTTTTCAGCTAAATGTTAGGAAGAACTTCCTGACAAAGCAGTTCCTCAGTGGGACAGGCTTCCTCGAGAGGTGGTAGGCTCTCTTACTTTGGAGGTTTTCAAACAGAGGTTAGATGGCTATCTGACAGCCCTGCTGATTGTGTGAACTTAGGCAGAGAAGGAGGGAAGGAAGGGTTGCCTCAGTGCTTAGTTCTCATGGCCCTTTCTTACGCACCCGGGAAATGCTGATTGCCACTTTGGAGTCAGGAAGCGATTTTTCTCCAGGCCAGTTTGGCCAGGGGTCCTGGAGTTTTTTGCTGTCATCTGGGTGTGGAACAGCAGTCACTGTGGGTGTGGAGGGGGAGGTACTTGTGAATTTCCTGCATGGTGCAGTGGTTTGGACTAGATGACCCTGGTGGTCCCTTCCAACTCTATGATTCTGTGATTTAACTGAAATTTAATCAAAATGAAAAAATCTAACAAATTTTATTATTTTTTTAAATTATGGATTTTTAGCCAGGCTGCCTCAAGTAAGATGGAGAAACACTTGACTACCTCATCTTCCTCCTCCTCCTCCTCCATCCCAGGAGCCTTGCATTTCTGGACAGGTGCTGTGCTGAGTGCATTTTTAACGCTTTCCTTTATGTCTCTGTCGAATGGTCCAAAGTTCAGCCTGCTATTCCAGGTCATCATAAGAGGACAGTTTAGACCCAGATTTCCTGTGAGTGTTTTCTCTACTGACTCAATCACTTGTGAACACAGGAAATGACTGATGTTCTGAGCTTCTTTCCCCTTCAAACTGACCACATGTAAAAAACAGCCCTCTTTTGAAATACATGCTCTCTCACAGATGAGGTTAACATTCAACCATCAAAGAGCTGGTGGGACACCAACACTGTAGTTATGCAGGGTACCCTTAACAGCAGTGAGATAATGGCGGGGGTCGCTGAGCTGAGTTAAACAGGATCCCTTGGCAGCAGAAGCTGGCCAACATAAATTTCACATGTACATAAGAGTTCTCTGGGTTGATATAGAGCTTTGACACCTGGCACCACTACAGATTTTTTTTGTGCATGAATTTCCCTGTTAGGCAGCTAATAAGGAATATTACACAACAAAAGCACAATTTTTATAGCAATATACAAAAATGAAATCTCTAAATGCAAGAGAACTAGAATACTTGAAGGGGCTAGGTCTTCAGAAACTCAATTAGTGAAAATAGTTTAAGTGAATTAAGGAAGCAATCTTTAGCAGGTCTACTCAGGAGCAAGCACAACTTTATTCAATAGTTTTATTCCCAGAGAAACATTCTTAGGATTGAACTGCCTGTCCCCCCATTTAAAAAAAGAGGACTGGTTATCTTCTTAGGATCACTGCCAGTTGTGCATCTACAGCTGTCCCTTATTACAAATAAAGATGCAAAATATTTCAATACAGGTTGCTTTAAGGAAGCACCTGCTTCAGGCAGGTGTTGGACTTTATGATCCAAAAGCGTTTACCACCAGAATCCTATGGGGAAATTAACAGACAGTGAATCAGTGGGCACACACCCCATACCCAGCCCCCCAATTTTTTTTGCTACCTTCTTCTCTAATCAGATGTTCTTCAGGAGTAATATGTAGACCATATGAAGCTACTTTGAAATCAATGGAGCAATGTTAACAGAAGCTACTATGGTACAATGCTGGACTTTGACAGGGAATACCCATGTTCAAATCCCTGCTGAGCCATGAAGATCACAATGTGAATTTAGGCCTCTCACTAGGTCTCATTCTGACCTATCTCACTGGGTTGCTGTGAGAATAAAGCTATATGATATTGCCCTGAACTCCTTGGAGAAAGGGTGGAATGTAAGTAAGAAATACATACTGTCCATAGATCAGAATGTTACATATTTTGATCTGAATACCTAAGTATTAAAAAAAAAAATGTTCTGCCATTTTAACTGGAAATCCTTCACAAATGTCAACATCTAGAGAAAAGGAACCAAGACAACAAGAACTATAGGGTTTGCTTAACTGTGGCACTTGGAATCTGAGTTGCCACTTCTATTTCTCTTTTAAAAGCCACTGAAGAATCAGTCATCCCATACAAATGTACAAACAAATACTTATTTTTATATGGTCTTCAATGAGATGCATGTCTGTCCTTTTTGTTATATCAGTGCATATATCTGCATTCCTTTAAGGAATCTTACGGTAGATGTCAAG
Organism: Gekko gecko; assembly: GCA_029375565.1. Classification (NCBI taxonomy): domain Eukaryota; kingdom Metazoa; phylum Chordata; class Lepidosauria; order Squamata; family Gekkonidae; genus Gekko; species Gekko gecko. Next base: position 100,089,376 of record JAPDNY010000002.1, on the reverse strand, counting down.
GAGATATTCTGGGAGAAGACCACCCCTGAGGAATATCCAAAGGGGTAGAAGGGCCCATCTTCTAAATGACCCAAGCCAATGACCAACAAGGGGTAGAAAGCTTGAACTAGAGGTATATAATCTGGCATGATGCTCAGAGGAGGAAGCTCTCTCCTGCATGATTTCCCACCATCACCAAGCCAGCCAACATATAGGTAAGAGTTCTATGTTTGTGTCTCGTGTTCACATGAATGGCACCCTGAGGTAAAATCTCAGGACAGTGATTGGGCTCTTTGTGTGAGTGCCCTAGGGCAAATTCTAGAAAGAGCTCTGAATGAATTCTTTGCCAAGGGATTGGACAGTCTCTGTGCTGCCAATGGACTTTGTAAGCAATAAGTCTTGTTAGCTTCTAAGACTGGCATGGGCTACCCATCTGCTCTGCAAGTGAAGGAATACGATTCCATTGCCTCTTGACAATCCACAAGACCTGATCATTCTTGCAGGCCTGGAACTTGGCATTAGGCTGGGGTGATTTACATTAAGAATTCTCCAAACTCAATTTTATATTTAACAACAGGGAACAGAAATGCACAAGAGCTTGTTCTAAACATCGATTGTGGAGACAGACTTCTGGGAGATGAATGGGCCAGAAAATTCAGTCCTTTGTCTTGTTCCCAGTTGCCTGAACAAGGGGGCTTTTGTTCCCTCTCTAAAATCTGAACAAATATACTATAATAAGCCTGGCAAGGCCCAACTTGTTTTATTTCAGTGGCTTAGCCAGTTTTAACTGCCCAGTGGCATGACTCAAGAGTTCCTAATTCAGCTGAAGAGTTTGTTTTGGGGGTGGGTAATTCACCTCCTAATGCAAACAAAACATCAAGATGAAAAGAAGGAACTTAATATAACAGTTGAATCTTTCCATTTTAGCCAGACCTTTAAAAACAGTTTCCACCTGCAGGGGATTTTGGCCAAAGAATGTGTCAGCACATTTCATATGTCACCACTCTTACGTCATTTAGCAGATGTTCACTTGGGCAGTGAACATCTGCTGGAAGAGTGGGAATACAAGAGGTGTAGACACAGCCTTGTGCGCTTAGTCTGACACCTAAAGACTCCACTCTATAGATGCGCATTTGCTTCAGCATCACCAAAAATGTAGCTCTCAAGCAAAAATTCCTGCTATTTGGCCTTAAATGTCAGGCTCATTCGTTATGAGGGCCAGATCTGACATAAATGTCACTTTGCTGGGCTGGGCTATGTGTGGCCATAAAACATAATGCTAGGTGCCGGAGATATAAACCATATAAAGGACAGCAACTGGTAAGCTCTGAGTTGATGCATCTTCACTGCAAGGTCCTGTATGTGCCCCAGAGAGCCTTGCATTCTACTGAGCAAGAACTACTGGTCGTCCCCAGCCTGAGGGATGTCCGTTTAGCCTTGACCAGGACCAGGGCTTTTTCTGTCCTGGCCCCAGCCTGGTGGAACATGCTCCCATGTGAGATCAGGGCCCTGTGGGTCCTTTTATCATTCTATAGGGCCTGTAAAATGGAGTTGTTCCACAAGGCCTTTGGTTGAGATGGTAGGAAAAAGAAAAAAGATCACTCCGCCTGCTGAAGACACTCTCTGTGTGAGGCTTGGATTAAATGCATTCTAGAATCCAATGGCACCAGTATTGGTGCAGTTTGTTTTTAAATGTTTGTTTTAATGTTCTAACTGATTACTTATTATTGTGTTGTGTAGCCAAATGGCCCAACTGCTAATGTGATCCGCCCTCAGCCTGTTCCTGGGGAGGGTGGAATATAAATTTGAAAAATTTATAAAATAAAAGGAAAACCCATATGGGCAGGCTGGAGATCCAGTGGTGCAGCACTGGGCAGATGCTCCCATGCTGCTTGACTGCTACAGATGAGGTTGTTCCGCCATGTTGACGCCACAGTTGGAGTGGCTCTGCCCATTCCCCGAACAGTCTCCTGTTCCCTCCCTTGCACTGCACTAGTTGCTTGGAGGCCGCATAAGAGACCTGAATGAGCCACTTCTGGCTCCCGAGCCTTGTGTTTGACACCTCTGCTTTAAAAGAACAGAGTATCAGCACTGTAGATGCTGTACATCCAGTCTTGCTTAATACAACACTTGACTACAACTGCACTATAGCAGATAAACAGAATCCAGCTGATCTGATCTGCTAGCTGACCTGAGCAGCAACCAGATGACCTGACAGAGATCTCAAAGGCCATTTGGCGGTGCTTTATAAAACATCTATGTAAATTTATTCAGCAATGAAGCAACATAGGACAATTCTCTTGCTAGGCACTGTTGCCATTCAAATGAAAGGGGGGACACAGAAATGTTGTTCCTTTATGATTCTTCCACAGACAAGCTGAGCTGTTCTTCTCTCTAGTTCTTAGTTGCTGTCACTTCTGCAATTTTAACAATTTTAAAGCTTTTCTTTTCTGTCTTAAGATATTTGTAGGAAGTCTACCTCAGCGAAAGTATTCTATGATGAAATCACTGATGCTTTGCCAAACTGGCAAGTGCTATTACATAATAAGCCTAATCAAAGGCAAACAAGAGGGACTGCTTTGCCAAACACCCTGGAGAAAGATCCTGATGATTTTCAACTGAAACTTTACAAGAAACTGAGTAAACATTATTGTTTGGCAACACAGTGAGCACCACATCCTTACTCCATCTCACCTAGAACTCCAGCTTTTAGAAGGAGTACCCTTAAATATGCCATTAATTTACTCAGACTTATTCTGTTTAACATGGGTTGGATCCAACAGACTGCAAGCACACAGCTCTGCTGACAGAATGGGTCTTTCCTGCCTTCTGTTCCCAGTGCAGACCACTATGCTCCCCAAATACTGCTCCTGGGGGAACCTGAGGAATCGCATGGGGTATTACATGGGAATTTCCAGTGAAATACAGAAAATGGATGAAAATTGCCGCCCCCTCTTCTGCTTTGGAAGTGCCTTTTCTATGGATGGAAGGCAACCAAGCCAATATATCTAGATTCAAAGCAGGATCTTCTTTGGAAAAATATCAATTACACATCATTACTAATTTTGCTACTTTCTTGTGACTTACCTTGACATTCTGAGTTTAATACTAAAAACAGAACAGAAGAGGATGCAATATGACAAGCATCACATGGATATTTTAAATGATTAGTAATGGTTTCTTAGTAATGCCGTCTGATTTCCTGCCCTTCTGCCAGAGAAGCAACTTTTCCATTTCTTACCCCCCTCCTGGTGCAACCCACTCAGCTCCTGGATATGCAGCTTTGGGAGGCCAAGAGACCCCAGAAAACAGCACGAGGGGTGAATGTTTTCTGCAGTAGGAGAGGGAAAATAAGGAAAGATCTCCACCACCACCCCGCATACTAACACAGTAGAACAAAATCTTTTGATTCAGTTCATAATATTTAATATATTTACGGGGCTCCATTTAGGCCACTTCAGTTCGTATCATTTAGTCACAGACTACAGAAATGATAACCCACAGGCCTCATACATGATATCAGTTTGGGACAGTTATAACCCTATAGGCACACCACTGATATTACCGACTCTTATTGCAACTGTCAAACAGCACAAGAATCACCAATGTCTGTGAACTGATTATTTCTGTGGTACAAAGGAGACCATTTCCATAGTCAAAGGAATTGTGAAAGACATCTGGACAAGAAAACAACACTGATCATTTACTATCCTACCAAGAAAGCTTAATTATGCATAATCAAGCACCACATGGGATGGGCGCTAATCACATTGCTCCTATCCATTGAGGCTCTAACCTCAAAACTAGTTACTTAGTCCAGAAACCCATGGTAACATGGGTACCCATGGTAACCTGACTACTGTAATGCACTCTACATAGGTGTACCCTTGAAGACAACTTAGAGACTTGTAAAAAATGCCACAGATCAGCTATTATCGGAAGTTAGGTGGATCATACATATTACACTCATTCTGTAGTCACTCCATTAGCTGTCCATCAAAAACTGGGTTCAGCTCAAAGTATTGGCTATCACATACAAAGCCCTTCATGGCCTCCACCTATGCTCCACCATGACAGCTTTGAACATCTGATCATCATCTGCAGACACTGCCTTGAAAATGGGCAAGATCAACTACTCTCAATCCATTATATGTTTTGGCCCTCATCTCGTGGAATGGCCTACCTTTGTGGCATTCTATAAATTCTGTAATCCTAGTCCTATGACTTCACTTCACAGAGTTCTTGTTTTATTGATTGAACTGATTTATATTCCATAATCTGTCTTAAATCTCACTGAGAAAAGCATCCTATAAATAAATAAGTCCATAACCACTGGCATTTGTTCATAACCAATATTGCAACTTTTATTACCAAGGATAAATAAGCATGACTAGTTGTGTAAAGAAAGGGGCCATGGTGACTTAGAGATTAAGATGCTGAGCTGCAGACCAGAAGGTCTGTAGTTTGGCAGTTCAAGACCCTAGTGTTGCGTGACTGAGTGAGCTCCCGTCTCTTGCCCCAGCTCCTGCCAACCTAGCAGTTCGAAAGCAAGAAACTGCAAGTAGATAAACAGGAACCACTTCTGTGGGAAGGTAACAGGATTTCGTGCACCTCAGCTTTTAGTCATGCCAGCCACATGACCACAGAGAAGTCTTCAGACAGCACTGGTTCTTCGGCTTGGATACAGAGATGAGCAATGCACCCCTAGAGTTGGATTCGACTAGTTTTCGAGCAAGGGAAACCTTACCTTTACTTTAGTTGTGTAATAGCTCCTTACTAGTTCTACTCCTGCATCACCTGTCATATGGAAGCACTTTTTGTCATGCAAATAATGGTAACAACCATAGGCTTGCCAGATAATCAGGAATGGACTGCATTGTACATACACAGAACTTTACCCAGTATCCAGGACAAACTTCATCTGAAGATATATATTTGCTTGACTTTAGCTTGTCTCCTTATGTGCTAAGTAGTGAAATGTATGCTGAATTCTCTGGCTGGACAACATGGAATTGACGTTCCAAGCAATTACTACACTTGCATGGTTTAGAAATGTTCTAGTTCTCTAGTAAAGCCCCTACCCATTAAAGGCATTCTACGGATTTAACAGCTGTGTGACAGGGCAGAAGCAGCTTCTGTCATCATAAGACCACTGCAACAGAGCAAACCACAACTGCCGCACAATCTCCCTGTTCTGATCCTATTAAAAGCAAAGATGTTTTTTTAAGTTCAGAACTAAGCTAATCCTGGGCACTGAAAGGCAGGAAATCATTAATGTGACTTCGTGAAATTTTCCCTACAAGATCTTCTTGTTTACAAGAAATGTGTCTGTGTGTGTGTTGTGTGTAGCAAACATCCCTAAACTGCAACACTAACAACTGTCTAGTCTATCGCTAACTGTTCCTAGGGAGAACTCCTAAACAGTTATACTCAGAATAAAATCCCACGGACTGCAGTTTAGGGCACTGCCGACAGAGTCAAAGCATCTGCTGTCGTAACACCATTGTGGCCTACAATGGGGTACTCAACATATGTCCCTACTTTACCTAATAATAGCTAAAAGTGCTACAAAATATCCTCTTGAAAGACAACCCATTTTAATAACTGATCATAATGTTATAATTCTGATGTTACCAAAAAAAGGGTGAGAAAGGAACCAAAGCAATCCATCTAGAGAGATTATGGCAGAGAAAGAACAAGCCAGGCCTCCAGATCAGCAATTCAAAATATACTAAGAAATTCCTAGACACTATTTCTAACATCCAAAGAACCTGGCAGTAATGAGGTTTCACAGACTACTTCAGTGTCAGTAGTCTTACTTGCTGTGTAGCCCACATTTGCTAATGATGGGCATTTTCACAGTTTGTACTAACGAGCTTCTTTCAGCCCCTCTTAAGCCTCTGTTCATGTGTGAATTTTGTTCATGGAATAGCAAGCTGAATAAAATCTTTTTAAAAAAACTAAAGTAAAATACATCTTCTTCTAGCCAATGCTGGTTTTTTATTCAAATTATAGGTGGGCAAAGCCCAATCCTGTCACAAGTTTCTCAGAAGTCACTCCCACTGATTCCCCCCTCCCAACAGTATTGTTTAGATATATATAGCCTGCTTTTCACCTCAACGGGGACTAAAAAAATGTTGTTCTCCCCTCCTCTGTTTATCCTCACAACTAACCTTCAAGGTAGGCTAGGCTGAGAGGATGTGACTGGGCCAATTTCTCCCAGAAAGCTTCCCTGGCAGAATGAGAATCGACATGGGTTTCCTGGCTCTTAGTCCAAAAGTAAAACTACAAAGTTCCCCTGATAGTACAGATACTGAAAAACAGTAACACTGCACTTCTCAAGGATTGAACTAAGGCCAGGGATTACTCAGGTATTAGTTAATTTAGCAAAAACAGGAAGACTGCCACCAATTACTGATATTGCAAATTCATCTTTATCTCATTTGAAACGTTACATAATAGACAAAGGGCTGTTTCATATTACATGGCCTTTTAATCCTGTTGTTCACAACTTCTGTTCACCATACTACACCTGCCAAGTGCCAATCTGAGAATCCACATCATGCTCCCGAGGAAATGAGACTCAGTTTTGGAAGGTATACGCAGGAGGAACCCAAAAACACCTGTTGGTTTTGAGATACTACAAGATGCCTGCTTGTTTCAGCACGTGCAGCTGCTCAGAGGATGACAACAATAACAACAACAAAACGTGGACTCCGCCTATAGGGATAGCAGCCAAAGCGGACTGGTGCTTCCAGTTTTGCCACCCCCAGATCTGCTGCCCCAATTGCAGCCACGAACCTACTCGCTAGGCCTCCCCTGCTCCCTGTCTCCCTCCCTGTCTCCCACACTCACTCAGCATAGCCCGTGTTCCACTGGAGAGGCCTGTCTCGGGACGAAGAGCGAACGGGTCTCTTGCCACACTGCCTCTCCTCGCTGCAAGAAACTCCCCGCAGGAACTTGGGCCGCCGGTACGGCAGCGGAGGGAGCTGCTCCCGCTGCCTCTCTTCTTGCCATTGCGGCTCCTGGGCTGAGTCTTGCCCTCGCCCTGTAGCGTTCCTGCTACTCAAGAAACGCCGCTTAAACCAGTCTGAAGACATGAAACGAAGTCAGAGGACAAAAAGGCCCATCCATCCGCCTATCTCCCAGTCTTTCAACTCCGGAGCCAGACACAGAACTCTAGAAACCAGCAGTCCAATGGGCGGGGCGAAGAAGAGCGGATGCAAATCGAGGAATTCTGAGAGCCAATGACGGCAGAGCCTGTGACTCATTACCACGCTGCTCGGGACGAGCTTTTTCTTCCACGCAATCTGTTGGTAAGCCCGAAGAACGCTCACGTTTGCTTTCTGGGAAGTGCTGCGGAAGGTACCCGAGGGAGGTCAAGAAGTGTTTCCGAAGAGCTCAGTGTCTCCGTGCTCGCAGTGTGTCCTGTTCTCTCCTTATAGTCAACGCACAAACATCCTTTTGTAAGAAGAGCCAACCTGTCTCCACTTTACTGATGGAAACGGGGGAGCAGTACCCAGATGAATGTGGGGTTTCTATCACACGTTCAGTTGTCCATGCGTTGAATACAACACGAAGACTACTCAAGGCATGCATGCACCTCCCCAAGTATACACTGTATATGGATTATATGTGCATTTGCTGCAACTTGTGAACAGGGCTAGTGTGACTATTTTTACAAGCAATTCGGGGTGCAAGAAGGTACCCATGCTGAAGGCACATGTCCTTTTAGGTTCCTTGTTAACACACAAAATCCACTGCTACAGGATTTGGTGTTGTCTGATAGTGAAAATATTTTTTAGAATTTCAGACTGTCATTCACATAGAGACAGCTAGCAATATTCAGAAGTGGATCAAACCAAAAGAAGAGATGTATTTGCTACCTTGCCCAAGTAGTGAATTTTCAGAGGTTAGCTGACTGGTCACTTTTGAAAACAGATGATGGACTTTAATTTGCCACGCTCGGTTTCTTTCATTATGATTGCCACCTAATATAGAGTATATCACATGTTCATAAGCATATCCCTCCTCCTTGGAGAGATGCACAGAAAAAGATGTTGCTTCTGTTTCAGTATGATTTGATTCAATGTTGTGCAAGGATTTTAAATACCTGCTGGTTTGGCTCACAACCTGTTCACCACTTCCAATCAGAAGGCCAATTAATTGACAGGTTTGGGTATTGCAACCTGTTTGTAACAGGTTGGTTATAGCACAGGATCTGCTGCAGACTGTGGGGTCTGTAAGGAAAACTGGAGGTAATTGATGGTCACAAAGAATGAGTAGAAACCTGTAATGCGTGGAAGCAGAAAAAAGAGAAGCAGTAGCTGAGAAGGAGGCATAGAGAAAGAGAGAGCGCATTGGCAAGTTTGGAGACAGAGGTGCAGTGAGACTTGTAGGGTGAGAAAACCAAGAGTGTGTGAGAGGAGGGAGAATTTTATTTCTTAATGCACCTTTGATGAATGATTTGTTGTTTAGGATCCAGCCCAGTCAGTATTTTTAAAATTATTATAGTGATAAATGAAAGCTTTCAGGCATCAGTATGTTTTTAATTTATACAAATATGCATGAGTACAAAATGCCACAGGGCAATCCTAAAAACGTTTCCTGGGAGTAAGCCCAGTGAACATATGTCAGTAGGATTCTGGGTAGACCTGCTAAGCCCTCTGAATTAAGAAGTGATTTGATCCTCATAGTGATTTATACTAGTGGCAGGCAAACGTTTTGGGCATTTGTTCCACATACTCCAAATATGAGATGCTGCGACTTGAAAGTATGTTCTGGTACTTATGCAGCTGCTCTGTGCCTTGAGGTACAGTTTGTTGTACTGGTTAAGAGCGGCAGACTCTAATCTGGAGAACCAGGTTTGATTCCCCACTCCTCCACATGCAGCCTGCTTGGGTGACCTTGGGCCAGTCGCAGCTCTCTCAGAGCTCTCTCAGCCCCACCTACCTCGCAAGGTGACTGTGGTAGGGAGAGGAAGGGTAGGCAATTGCAAGCTGCTTCGAGACTCCTTAGGGTAGAGAAAAGCAGGGTATAAATACCAACTCTTCTTCTTCTTAATTGAGTGCTCTTACTCAAGAGTGCCAGAAACTATAGTGCCTGTGCAACAGTGTAGCCACCCATAGGCTCTCTGTGATAAAATTTTAGAGTTCTTATGGCACAGCAGAATTTGCATTGGTTGCTGCTAAGGGAATAAAGTTCACAGGGAACCTTTATCTTAGTCATCTAATATGAGTCCTTTATTAGGAAGAACTACATTCTAGACAGCAGAGAGTAGAGATAGTATTCTGATCTAACTAGCTAACCTGGGATGGATGAAGATGCAGGAAAGTATGTTCTGTTCTCGTGGTTGTAAAATGGAGAGAGAGAAACTGAAGGTTTTAGCCAGAAAGAAGGTCCCCTGAGAGGAGCAATCTATCAGGGCTGCCAGCCTTCAGGTGCCAACTGGAAGTCTATTATAGTGGATCTCCAGACAGCCAAGATCAGTTCCCCAGAGAAATTGGCTGCTTTGGAAGGTATTGTATTCTATTAAAGTCCCTCCCCAAACCCCACCCTGAGTGTCTACTCAGAATAGCAATGGTTCTCCAGGGCCTCAGGTTTGAGGTATTTCACATCACCTACTACCTGGTCCTTTTAACTGGAGATGCTGGGGACTGGACCTGAGACCTTCTGCATGAAAGTCAAGGCTCTCTACCAGCTGAGCTGTGGCCCCTCCTAAGTCTCCCAGAAAGGTTTTGTGCCTTGGCCATGCCCTGCCCTGCAGAGATCAGATTAGGATTGCTAGGTCCCCCGGGGAGGTGGGGAAGCCCCCGCTCAATGGGTCTGTTACCCACTGACGTGGACCGGGCCACCGGGGGGAATCCCACCCCCAAAGTGCCAGGATCGCGGAGACATGCCCGGTGTAATGACGTCACCCGGAGGTGATGTCATCATGTCGGGCACGTTGCGGGGGATGCTCTTATCATTTGAGGGGAAACTGTGTGGGAAAACAGCCCCCAACATGCCCAACGTAATGACATCATTTCCGGGTGATATCATTGTGGTGCCCCCCAACGTGCCCGATGCGATGACATCACTTCCGGGTGATGTCATTGTGGCGCGTGCGCCAAGGAACTCCCGGAGGGGGCCGGAACTTCCCCCAATAAAGATAAGGTAGGACTTGGCAACCCTAGATCAGATGGCTATCTTCTGTCATGTATTTCGCTTTGCAAACAAATGTTTCCGCAGCATTATCTGGGCACAAACTGATTCCACAGCTTTGCCGGTATACATGCTGATTTTGCTCAGTGGTGAGTTTGGTGCTTCCCTAATCCTTAAAATACCGGCTAGTCCATTAAAATAGATAATCCGTCCTCTGTTTCCTGTGGGACAAATGTGCGTGTGTAGCTTTTTGATAATCTTAAAATAACAGTTGAGACAGAAAGAACTGGGAAGTGAAACCTGCTGTCAGCAAAAAAGGAAGTTACACTACCCAAAGCCACAAGAAGAAGAAAAAAGTAGACAGAAGAATAATCCAATACAGATTTACTTGGGAGTAAATCCCATTTAATTCAGTGGGTATAAGTAAATGTTTATTTCCGAGTGAAGTTCAGTGACATATTAGACAACGCCTGAAAAAAATCACTTCATGTGAATAACCATGGGGAAGGAACTATGTTAATACGTAACAACAAAACATATACAGGAATTCGGTGGCACCTTAATGGCAAACAAGGTTTTTTATTCTAGCACACATTTTTAAAAAGTTTTCTCCATCATTACAGGTATTAACTAGTTTAGAAAAACTAAGAAGATTACCAGTACTATTTGGTGAATGGACTGTACTTTTCTTGAGTACATTTGAATTTTCTCTAACAATGGGAAGTATCCTAAGCAGGTCTACTAAGATGTGAATCCCATTATATCCAGTGGGGCCTACTCCCAGCAGAGGCATTCTTTAGGCATGGGGAACGCGGAGTAGTTACCCCAGGCCCCATGCAGGGGGGGAAGGGCCACCACCTTATAGCTAGCTACCCCACAGCTACCCTGACATCCCGTATACTGTGAAGTTGCAGTGCCAGCAGCTGAGTCAGGTGGCAGGTGGCAATCCCCCCTCAACTGCCTGAGGCTCAGGAAATGTGAGAGGAGATGATCAGCTGTGGTGTGGTGTCTGGTTACCCCAAGCCCGATGGGAAGGAGGCACTTGCTTGGCCAAGCCCCTCCCTGCACCAAGCCCTTTGCCACACAGAGGGGAGGCACCTGCTTGACTGAGCCTCACATTGGAGGAGGCACCTTTTCCACACCAGCTCTGTGGAGCAGTGGTGCCCAGTCAGCCAAGCCTGTTGCCATACAAGCCCCATGCATCACAGGGAGGAGGCACTGCCAAGCTGGCCAGGCTTCAAGGTGTACTGCAATTAAGGTACCCAGCCCTGCTAGACAGGCAGGCTGAGGGGCTGCTGGTGTTTTCTCCCTCCCTCCTTCCCTCAGGACAGCCCTTCCCTAATGATTCTGGGACTCTTTCCTTGAGTTTTGCCTAGGGCCCCAGAATCACTAAGACCACCCCTGACTCCTAGTTAAATGATTTTAGGACTGCAGCCTATATCGCATCTGTATTTCCTGCATTTCATGGCCCTTTATTTCTGCTGTTTACAACTATTTTTTCTGTGTTATGGCAGCCAAGAACTTGGAGAAAACAATGTCATGTCCACTTAATTAAGGTTTAATATGACACTGTTTTCCAGGTGATGTTATATGTACATGTCGTGACAAGTTTCACCAGCCAATTTCTACGTATTAAGCCTCTGTTCAAGAGACAGGGCACTTTTTTCTCCAAGTTGTTGGGTCCTAGATGAGGGGGCTTATAAGTAAAACAAATACCATAGATGCATCATACAATATCAATGTAAGAACAAACAGACAAACCATTAAAAATAAGCCAGGGACATCAGAACAGCATAAAACAACCACAGAGTACCTTAAAATATCCATAAAGTAGAGTTGAGACCAGAAGCACACCATAAAACAACTAAAATGATAAAACCCATTACTTAAAAATCTGGTTAAAGAAAAACATTTTGGCCTGGTGCCTAAAATATAGCATAGCGGTAGAGTGGCCAGATGTCCTCTTTTTTTACATCTCTCATCTTTTTAAAAAACTGATGAAAATTTCCTCTTTTTTTGTTGTTGGGAGGCTGAACCCATTTTGCCCTACAGTCCCTCAGTGGAGAGAAGCTTCAGTTTTGCCACCAGCACTACTTCCTAGTATGTGTTTTGAATAGAGCTTCATAGTTCATTGTTGTATATTGGGGTTTTCTTAGGTCTGTGGACTGCTTTTCTTCATGTCCTGGGCTATTTCCCTTTAGAATAGCCAGACCAGCAAAGTGGAAGGTGAACCATGCCAAAGAGAAAGTATAAAATTTAGCCATGAACTTGAAATAAGATTTCCTTACTTCACTGCTGGCAGAAATGAAAATGAAGCAGAATGCACTACATGCAAGAGTTTTGTGTCTGCAGCAAACAAAGGAAGTAATGACTTGGAAGCACATGTCAACGGTGACAAGCAGAAGAAAAAAAACAGAGCTGTCTTAATATCCCAAAGGTCAATGAATTCTTTATCAAACAAAACTGAAAAACAGAAGACCAAGTTATAGCAACTGATGGAGTATTGTCATTTCATGCTGTAAAACATTACCTACCATATAGGTCTATGGATTGCACTGCAAAATTAAAGCAAGTGATATATTCTGATTCACACATAGTGGAAAAGGTTTTCTGTGCAAGAACAAAAGCTGAGGTCATTGTCAATAGAGTGCTTGCTCCACACTATGTTGCTATGGCAATTCAGGATTTAAACGAAATATTCTGCTTAGGTGTTTCCACAGATGGCAGTAAACATAGGTGTGATGCACCCTGTGACCATAACCCTCCTCCTGACTTTGAGGAAGGGAAATTCACTAGAGATGCCATGGGCTCTTTCTTTGTCAGATCCTGAAGGTGCATCAAATATCCATAATCTTTCAAAAGAATTTATTTTTACATTAAAACAAACATCAGTACTTACAAGAGTCCAAAACAGGAAAACTTATAAAAAGAACCCAGTTATATAAACTATCTCACTTTGTCTTTAAAAGCAGGTTCTTGCTCCAGGCAAAGTCTTTAAGAGAAATAAAACTTCCAGTGCTGCTGGCTGCATATCCATCTCTCCTCCTCATTGACTCCACACCTGAGTCTGCTACAGCTGTTGGAGACTCCTCCGTCGTCCAAAAGGAGGTGATAAAAACCTAGGCTTCTGCCTGCCAATTTTATTTGTTATCTCCCCATTAGCAAGCTAACAATTTAACAAACATGACCTTTTCCAGCTAACATGCAAAAGGCTTCATCCTTAACAAGCATCGCCTGTTAACACTTCTTTCAATTAACCAACATGTATAGCTATTATCTTTCTCCTAACAGTAATGGAATTTTAAAGAGCAAGGAGTAATTACAACTGAGCATCACAATGGGTCACAAAAACTATTCCCTGTTGTGATACAACATTTTCCTAAAGTCCATGATATTAAATCAAAATCAATACAGCTGAATAGCACACACGATAGTGGATTGTGTCACACAAGCATTAAAAGTGTGTTGCATTATCTGGTGACAACACAAACACTAACTCTGGAGGAATCAATCATTCTGGAAGCAAAAAATCTTCTGTGCTCTGAGGCATGAATAAAAGAGCGAATTAGTTGGTGTTGGTTGTCCAGTACACATCCTTTGTGACTGTATATAGAATGGGGCAGACACATTGTCTGTAGACTGGAGGGAATTTCAAATTACCAAGTTTCAGCCTGTTTGAAGCTGTTTTTGATCCATCTCGAAGTAAACCAGTACAGGGCTGCCATTTCACACACTCTTTCCTGCCATAGAACAGTTACTGTTTCCTGGCGTGAAAATCTTTTTTTCTGTCTCAATCCAATCCACCATCCATATTGATGGAGTTCTTTGAAAATGACTTAGTAGAAACATACCTGTGGCACTTACATACCTTAATGTCAATTCTTAATGTCAATACAAAAATCCAGAAAATAGAAAGGGGGAAAAGTAACTTTGGAGGTTTTTAATGTATTGCTGTCAAATGTTGTGATATAGAGTTGAAGCAGCCTTCCTTTTGCTGAAAGCAAAAGAGATCCCAAGCAAAGGAAAGAGATGGACCGAAGAAAGAAGTTGTTCTGTTTATGGAAGAAGCTTCTTACTTGTACAAAATGTATTTGGAATATTGCAGAAAGGACAGTTTCTTATAATGAGTTTGACAGTTTTCATTGGATGACTTTAACTGATACCCTTTCATTTGATTATGTTCAAAATATTTGAAAAATCAAGACATGATGGTGGATGATGTAAAATGTTTTGACCAGTTCTGTAACGTGAAGACTTCTATTGAAAGTGCTCATATGGATGAAGACTTCAAAAGTGTGCCAGTTATTGACAAGTGAGTTAAATGCATTCAAAAGTGCTGCAATGTAGACTGCCATTCTGAGTTGCTTAAAATAGTGCAATTTTTCTTCTGCATTCCAGGACACAATGCAAATGCTGAGAGAATATTTTCTTTAATGACTGCCTTGAGGCTATAAAGGGTGTTCTGTTCCAGCAATATAAACTCTGTGACTATTTATTCCTTCAGTTTTACAAATGCCTTCTTGAACAACCAACTCTACTTAGGGAGATAAAATCTTCCAACAAGTATTCAGGTGCCACTTCATCGTAGGTGTACAGGTGCTGGTGTTGTAAACACAGAAGTGCTTAGTGATAGGTAAATTAGTATTAGGGGGATTCTTTTGATATTTGCTTACTGTGCTATTTCTTTGCTGTTTCAGTGCACACTTGCCATTTCAGTAAAAATAATCAGTTATATATCTACATTCATAATAAATAGTTTTCCTTACATGAGTGTGTGTATAAGCACATCCCATCCACAGTGGCTGGGTCATTTCTACTGCTCTGTTTCATTTTCCAACAAGAAATTCTTACTTGTATGGGCAGCTGAGAGAAAAAAATTCTTGTTGGTGAACAGTGTCCTGTTTTTTCACTTGCAAAAACTGGTCACCCTACATGGTGGACACCAGGCAGACCTCAAGGGGCCACAACGGAAAATGGCATGTCTCAAATTGCCATCCTTACCTCTGAAGGCACAGAAAGCCACTTTGGGAGGCAGATCTGCTGAGCTAGCCGCAATGGAGGAGGTGGTTCCTTGCCAACCCACAAGCTATTTAGGGCCTTAAAGATAAGCACTGGCACTTTGACTTGTACCCAGATGTTTCATTTATAGCTTATGTTAGAAGCACAAAGGCTTGCTTTGCTATTATATGTTCTTTCGCACTAGAATAGACTTTGAGGTATTTATATTAATCATCTGACATTTGTGCATGAGGAAGTGAAAGAAGAGCAGAGGTAGTTCTCATGTAAACGAACATTCTGCTTGGCCTAGGTTTGACATCTGAATTGACACAACCCATTTAAAACCTCTTATGTGAAAGCACCTGCCCTTCCATCTATGCCACCTCTTTTGACAATGTTAATATTGCCCAGTCTTATTCAATCCCTGTTTCATGAACACATGCTGGGAAAGTGGCATGGAAATCTTTTAAATAAATAAACAATTTTAAATAATGCAAATAGATGTGCAGATATTGTTTTCAACATGCTACTGTGTAACGTTAGTTTCACAGGATCACAAATGTGACAATTTGAGGGCTAATTAGTCTGACAGGTAAAGGTAAAGAAATGAGGCTGGCATTGTTTGCTGTCCAGCAGTGTGCGTAAGTTTGCTAAACTTGATCAATTCAGCTGTCTCAATTTCATCAGGGTAGTAGTTTGAACAAAAAATTGTATCCGCCCTGAATTTGGTGGAAGGATAAAAATGTACTAGATGGATGCATTGCACATAGGGAGAACAACAGTTTCACAGCCAACACTGATTTTCTATGCTCTGTGGCCTGCACATTTTTTTTCTCAGTCTTCTACATCTTTGAACTGGAAGTAAATCTGATTTCCAATGAAGCATATTTAGGATTACAGATTTACACTCCATTGCTGAACACTGTACTTGTAAATGAGTCCCAGTGATTTAAATTGCCCTTAATTCTAAATAGGATAAGTGTCCCCCACCCCCTTTGTATTACATTATTTTAAAACACACTGAAAATTCATGTCATGGTTAAAGTTCCAGTGTGAGCCAGGAAAACTTGGTGGGTGAGATATTTTACAATCCAATGTGTTTGCTCTGACAATAATAGGAGCTGTTAGTAGATTGTGGAGGAAGTAGCAGGTGAACAAATTTGATCTGGTCATGAAGCAATCAGCATCAGGAGACTGGGGCAAGCCCCTCCCCAACTTTGGATAAAAGCCCACTTGCAGACTCTGATGGAGACTGTGAATTTGGAAACGCTTTGTACTAGGGGTGCACTTCAAGTTCAGCCTCTCAGATCACTTTTAACAAGGCAGCAACTGAAATACTGACTAATTCATCCTTCACTTCTTATGTAACCAAATAAACGTGAGCTGATTTCACCATGCTGAGTCTCAGACCTTAGTACTTTTCAGAAATAAAAATTTAAAACTTACACTGGTTGGTCCCTGCCCCAGCTGGTCTTCCCATGTAATGGCTGGATGCAGAGGGTCTCAGGTTCAATCTCAAGCATCTTCACTTAAAAGGATCAAGTCCTGGGGGAAGGGGAAAGGCCTGCCCCTCAAAAGCCCCAAAGGGGCCAGTTCAGCATCAGGTAATCTGAGAAGTCAGGCGGGCCCCGGCCTTCAGGTGCCAAAGCAGCGGCAGAGGCACTTGCGAGCCATGAGCAGCAGGCAAGTCAGAAGGGTGCCCAGAAGCAGCAGGACAAGGAGTGGGGTGGGCATGCTGCACACAGGGTGTTGGGCCAAGATCTGTGCAGGGAGTCCTGACTGCGTAAAGCACCTCTTCCCATGCAAAATGCATGTGAGTCCCCCCTCCCTCGCACCTGTAGAGCTGTTGGGAAGAAGAAAGCTGGCCAGCGTGGATCCCTCACTGATTTTTTTTCCCCTGAGGGGGTGTGGGAGAGAGTTCAGACTGTGCAAAGAGAGGGAAGGAAAGGAAATCTGGGGGCTCTCTCCTTGCCTGCCTGCCTGCCTGCCTGCTGACTCTGCTGTGTAACAGGACAGGCCTGGGAAGCAGCCTCTGCCATCACCATGGCTTGTGTGGGGGCCTTCTCCACTCTGCCACCACTGCTGACAGCAGCAGCTGGCCCCCTCACTCTCCCAACTCCTGAGGCGGCTGAGGAGGAGGACAAAGAAGAGGAGCCACCCCTGTTGCGGACCTTGGAGCCCTGCTCCTCCCCGGTGCCTTGACCCCAGCACCTGCCCACTCCCAGCAGCCACAGTAGCCACAAGAGAAGTCGAGGAGAGGCCTGCTGGGCTGCTGGCAGGTGGGGAAAGGGAAGGGGCGGGAGCGGCAGGGAGTCCTCTGAATGGCCCAGAGAGTTGGGGAGCCTGGGCTGCATACCAAGTCATGGGGCCTTGGCAGGAAGTTGGGGGGCTGGGCTCCGGGAGGCCCCACTGTAGCTACAGGCCTGAACTGAGCTACAAAATGGCATCATGTTGAAGCCAAAATTTAAGAAATCCTACTAAGAATTTTGGTTAAAGAAGGAAATTTCTGATCACTGCCCTGCACTATGAACAGTGCCACAGGAGGTGGTGGTGGCTACAAGCATGGATGGCTTCAAGAGGGAATTAGATAAGCATATGGAGCAGAGGTCCATCAGTGGCTATTAGCCACAAGGTATAGATAGGGACTCTGGGGCAAGTGATGCTCTGTATTCTTGGTGCTTGGGGGGGGTCAACAGTGGGAGGGCTTCTAGTGTCCTGGCCCCACTGCTGGACTTCCTGATGGCACCTGGTATTTTTGGCTACTGTGTGACAGAGTGTTGGACTGGATGGGCCATTGGCCTGATCCAACACTGGCTTCTCTTATGTTCTTATGCTCTTATGTTCAGTGGTTGAGAAGCTCCTCATTGCATTTCCAACCTCATATTTGGTGGAACATGGTTTTAGTGGTCATCCAACTTCTCTCCACACAATAGGGTTGCCAGCCTCCAGGTGGGGCCTGGGGATCTCCCGCTTTTATGACTGATATCCAGCTGACAGTGATCAGCTCCCCTGGAGAAAATGGCTGCTTTGAAGGGTAGACCCTATGGCATTGTACCATGCTGATGCCCCTCCCCTCCCCAAATCCCACCCTCTCCTGGATCCACCCCCAAAATCTCCAGGTATTTTCCGACCCAGACCAGGCAACCGTACCACACAAAGAAATCAACTCTAGATTAGTAAACATGGTGATTTAAGACTTCTGCTAAGTGACTTTAAGCCAGACATTGGGAAACTGGTATCACTTTATCAAACCCATCCATCACATTAAGAATTTACTGAACAGTGAAATGTGGTATCTAATATCCTTGCTAAATGACTATCAGACTTTGAGAAGCTGGTATCATTGGATCAAGTTCATCAGTTTTGTTGAATAAATTAAACTAAAGAAGTTTTAATTGGATTTCGAATAAATGTGCAATTAATTGTTACTGTTTTGAATTTTATCATTATTATCTTCTGTAGTGGGTTGTGCTAACAGCTATTCTAGGTAATGCTTTTTATAGTGTAGGGTAGTGAGCATTGGGAATAAGTTTATGGAACCAAGCGGGGGGAAGGGGTGACCTGAGAAAGGGGATCACTGCCTTAAACAATGGCTGGTGAGCATCTTTACAACACAAGATTCTGCCATTTTTGTCAATGGTGTGTTTTTATTAGTTTCTGGCACTGTACTGAATAGTGGATCAGCTGCCACCTTTTACAGTGCTGCCCTGCTCATTCTAATCCCACTGTTTATATTTGGGCTGAGGAAGTGAGCTTTAATTCACAAAAGCTCATGCTGGAGTAAATGTGCCACTGGAGGTTTTTGTTTTTTGCTACAATAGACTAACATGGCTTCCTTCTGGAATGATCAGTCGTTGAATCAGGATTTAGGCTAAAATGAAGCTGAGGGACAAATATTCACAGATCACCTGGACAAGCCTCTGTTTATCAGAAAGCTTACTTCAAAAGAAGAGGGAACACTGATTCAAATATTGTGGATAGAGCAGGATCTTAAATTGCTAGAGAAGCTGGTGCACTCTCCCTTGTTACAATCACAGAAAGATGGAGAGAGAAACATATTTAGATGAACCCACTAGATGGCAGCAGAATACCAAGGTAAACTCAGCCCTCAAGTTTATAGGTTCTTGATGTCCATGAAATTGAAGAGGCATCTTCTTCTAACCACTGACAGCTGGACATGGAATCATCAGTCATGCAGGCTAGAGAGGGTACAGAAACTGGAAAATTAATGCACCTATATATAATGTTTCCTGTAATGCACCTATATATGTTTCCATCTCACTCAGCTCAAATAAATAAAGTGTGGTACAATGAACAGGATACTGCACTGGTATCCCAGAGTTAAAAACATAAAGTAACTGAAAGCAGTATATCAGACACAACAGTACCTATCCAGGATCTTAGACATTTAAAGAAAAAGAGACAGTCCAATCTTACAACATGGAAAGTCTTTCCCTACTATTCTTCAGGATGGAGATTTTAATTTGTATACAGAAGACTCAGTGCAATCCTAAACACTGTCTTAGAAGGACTTAGATGGCAACTAAGCCCTAGTAAGGTGTTAGGGTTTCTGTCACAGTTCCAATGTTTCTACTCGAAATATTAGGGAGGAAAGTCTTTGAAAAAAAATGGGGTTTCTCTGAATTCTTCTGGCTTTTACGAGGACCTTGGCACTGCTATATAGATACGTTTGCTGCGATGATCAACTGGTCTAAAGTGCCAGGCACAAGACAAGGGCTTTACTCCGCAGAAGTATTGTTGTCTCCAGGGGAGATTCAGATCCCACTCATCCCTTTCATAGCAACAATGCTTTTGTTGACAATCTCAGTCTTAGGGAGGGGAACATTTCTCCAGTTGCTGGTGGCCAGTGGTTGGGTAAGGCTTCCTCATCAGAATGATGGAGTGGTCTAAGACACCAACTTAAACTACCACTACCTGGGTGCTCTGGTTCCTTCTGAGAATGTGTGTGGTTCCAAATCCCATTACTAGCAGTGGCAACCTTCTTTTCTCCTTTGCTGAGACTTCCATCTCAGATTCCTGGCATGCAATTGCTGCATCAGGTGTCTGGAAACCAGCCCCCACCCACTTCCCTCCTGCAGATGACAGTCACCCTGCTGATGGAGCCCAGTCTTGTTGCTGTGCCCACCAAGGAGCTGGTCAACCAAACAGTCCCCCATCCATGCCAGCACTGACCATGAAGATGGCGGGTGCTTGCCCAGAATAGACTAGACTAGCTGTGCCAATCAGCTGGCGGGGGGGGGGCATGCTCTACCAGCTCTCAGGCAGTCCTCCTGGGCTTCCCAGAGGCAGAGGCTTTTGGAGCCCCCAGGGGGTGCCAGAAGACCCTGCCCCACCCAAGCTGGAGGGAGGGAGAGAGTGAGGAAAGACTTGTGAGGCCTAGAGCCCTCATGATAGAAAAGTGGGGGGGGGCAAGAGAGATGAGCCTGGGCAATTTAAGCCCCAGAAACTCCTGGCTGAAGAGGACTTCATTTTGAGGCTGCCCCTCTCATTGTCAGACTGCATAAGAGAGACTAGAGATGACAAAAGCATCCCAACAGGAGGAGGAGGAGAAGGCTTGAATCCCCCCTCCATATCTGAGGATGCAAAGGGGTGGAGATGCATCAGCTAACACCATGGAAACTTTAGGGCTTGGTTTGGGAGCACGCTGCTGGACTCCCCACATCAGGAGAAAGGGGTGGGGAAAGCTTATGCAAAGCTGGGAAAAGACAAGGATTGGCTCCTTCCTAACTGCAAAGGATCAGAGGAAAAGTGCCTCAGACATGTCTCTCAGGGTGGTCGAATGGTCTAAGGAGCCAGGGTCAAAGCAAGGGCTTTGCTCCATGATCTGATCTCTGAAGTGAGGCATGGGTTCAAATCCCACTCCCGACAGATTGCAGTTTGTCCTTCTAACAAGGAAAATGTTTTTTGGGGGGCGGTTGCCAGCAAGAGAGCAGGATACCCCATCAGTGAAGTGTTTTCCAGGAGTCTAGTGACCCTCAATATGGCATTTGCTGATATGTGCCATGGTGCTTGCTTCCTATCAGCTTCCAGACTGATTCTCTTGTTTCTTCTCAAGTTCTCTTTTTGGCCCTTGGTACTGTTCAGTCTTCTTCCTTCTGATCTTTCACATTTCTTCATTATCCCTTCCCTTCTATTTGGTGTTGATCCTGTCTCTCCTGAACCCTTTGCCCACATCACATCTTCAGCCAGCTTTGAGGTATGCTAAAGGCAATGTGAGGATGAAAGGCTGCAGTAGTGGTGATGGTATGGGGGTGCTGGAACGAAGTCCCAAGATGCCTCCTATGAATTCTGGGTCGCAGCTGCAGCTTAAGGGAGTGAACCTCTCTGTGTTTGCAGTCTGAATCTGTTTGTCTTCTTTTGGGGCATGAATTTACCTGAAGCTCCATCATTATCACCGCCACTACAGCTCCTCCAACAGCAGAAATGAAAAGCAGAAGAGGCACATCCTAGCAGTTACTGGATCCTGAATACCTACAAACCACATGTATCAAATGAAATGGCTTATGGACTCCCACTATTTTCTTCAATAAGATCCTCCTGTCCCTACAGATGGTAACTGACTTGTTTTCACTGGACAGATATTTATCAGAAATGTAAGCTCAAGTATATTTAAATGGTAGAGCACCACCACCTTCAGATAAAAAATATCCACCTTGAACTAAGAGGAAAAGTGTGACATAAATGTTTCAAAAAACTAAAGTATTGAGTTTCTCCCCATGGTAGCCATTTGATGGTGGTGGTGCCCACTAACATGTCTCAACATTCTAAATGGCCCACAGGCTCGACAGGGTTAAGGATCCCTGCAGTAAAGGACTATGCTTCTCCTTCAGCAGGAACAGATACTGAGCTTCCTACAATACTAGACAGAAGTCCATTAACAGCATAGTGGCTTGTGACGTTTATTTTGCCATTTGGCTTCCTTCGTTGAGCATGTGTAGCAAAATATACATTTGTTCATTGTATATGACTGAAGCTGTTTGCTCATGGTAATAGCTTTCCATGTAGCTCTTGTGGTTGCTGCAATTGTGCAAGCATTTGTGCTGGCAGTGGAGCATCCACATGGCAATTTCCCCTGCACTTTCTTTGCCACAGCCTCCCATGCCTCCACCTCCCTCCCCTGCACCACTGGAGGGCAATGAAAAGAGTGGCCATCAAAAGGGCTAAAGACTGCATTTGAAAAAATAAAATCTTGGATTTCAGAGGAATTGGCAGATCCTGACAACAGATTTTTGTGATGTTATTCTGCTATAGCAAAATACCTACTGGCATTTAAAAAAAAACAAAACCAACCCCCCACCAAAATAGCACTCTTGTGGAGGGAAATAATGGCAGCCTTAGGGGTCTGGGGCAAAGGAAATGGTGCCAACATGGGCAGAACCTTCAAAAATGTGCACCTCCTTAGCCATGTCACATGCAAAAGTAATTGGTCTTTACAAAAAAGTTGGATCAAACCAAGTTTGAAGAGAAAGGCAACATCAAAGCAGGAGAAACCTTGGAGGGGGGCAATATTGTGTGAAATCTCCAAAAAACCCACTTCAGTCTGGATGCCAAAGCATGTGAGAGCAACAAACTTGCGTATAATTTTCAATCAAAAATAACATATTTTCATGCAGCACATTTGTTTTGTGCCCAATTAATGGGATTAAAAGTGTGTCCCAGGAGACTGTAGAATTGGAAGCTCAAAGACTGGGGTTCCCAAACTTTAGCAGCCTATGGTCTCCCATTATCATTGAAATTTTTCACAGGCTTCCAAGTTCTTCAGGATAACCTTTTCAAAGAACATGCAGCAAAGTCTGTATATCCCCTTGGAGATTTTCATCCACTTGAATCTTCAAAACAGTACAGTAAGAACCTCCAGCCACACTTTAAAAACATGTTTAGAAAAAAGTTTTTATTGTCAATACATGGTCTACAGGGTAGCAGTTCAGAGGATAGGTGATTCTAGGGGGCCACAACTGAAAAGGCCCTGCCCAGGTTCTAGTAAGTTTTTACCCCTTGATTGGGAGGGACTTTGCACTGGAGACAGCAAGACATTTCCTTATTGGTTAATAACTTCTAGCTAAAAATCAACAGAACAGGGACTGGAAGGGGCCAGGAAAAACTTTCAGAGCTACTCATAGAAATAAAAATGTCCAGCATGCCAGAAAACCTGAACTTCTGCTATTCAATTGACAACTGCCATTGGCTTTTATTAAAATGGATGCAAAGTTGCATCTTTCTGTTTCTATGAAAAGAAAATCAGTTCCATTTTATACAGGAAGGAATTATAATGACTGTATCATGGCTTAACCTCCTTGGCATCATTCAACCAGTTAAGAGTTCCTAGGACTGAGACATGGCTTCCCAGCAACCAGTGAGCACTTTTTTTGGCTAATACTCTTAACATCTCCCTTCCTTCAAAAAAGGGAGAAGCCAACTGTGATCCCTTCCCCTCAGGTGGATAAAGTTGCCAACAGGCCTGGAGAAAAATGTCCTGTAGCAGGCACCCCACTGGGAGGACTGGTGGGGAGAGAACAACTCTTCAATGTTTAATTGACTTGCAATATTACTTCCAGCATAAAACTGGAAATGCCACCATGACATCAGGGCAATGCTCAGTGGTTTAACTATAGAGTTTTGGGTGAATCCTAGAGTATTACCCTGGCACAATGATGTAATTTCTGGCTTTGTCCCAAAAGTGATGTTGCATGTTGCTTTGTCACTTATGAGCCCCCCAGTTTTCCTCCCATTGGCCTGTCCAGTGGTTGTGGGGAACATGAGGGCCTAGCCTGGGAGACCTAACCTCTCTGGGTGTAATGTGTGGAAATGGGTATTTGAACCTTTTCATAGCATGGAGCTTTTAATACCATCACTTGGTAAATAGCATCCTATTATGCCTCCGTTAAAGAGACAGGGCATTTTTCTCCAAGCCAGCTTGCATCTCTAGATGTGATGGGCTTTGGAGGTAGTGTTGCCAGGTATTGGTGAGTTGCCACTCCAGGTTGGGGAACTTCTGGGGATTTAGGGGTAGAACCTGGGGAAGACAAGGACCTCAGTGAGGTACAATGTCATGGAGTCCACCCACTAAAACATCCATTTTCTCCAGGAGAACTGATCTCTGTTATCCAGAGAGGAGCTGCAATTCCAGGAAATCCCCAGGCCCCACCTGGAGGCTGGCATCCCTATTTGCAGGACAAGGTCAGTTTTGATGGACAGTCTCTCTTTCGGGAAGCCTGGTCTCATCCATTAGGGATCTTCTCACTGAGGAACTCCGGAGATCTTCAGAGAGTTCGAAAACCAGTGCCTTAGGCAAAACTTCCAGCATCTGTCTGAACCACATTATAAATACAGCTAGGAGTATAACTAAACGCCTACCTCCAAGTATCCTTAGTAATTAAAAATTACTGTCAAGGTGGAGACATAACTTGCGCAAGTGAAGCTTTCCAGCAGTTCGCTTCTCCCAGGTCTACTACATCAGCGTATTCCATGCCTCTCTAAACACCTTTGTTGACTTGATTTTGATTGTTTCCATTTAAGGGGCCTATTCATGAGTATATTTACAAAATTACAAGTTCCGATTCCGATCTGTAAAATAAGAGAACCGGAGCTCAAGCATCATATCTCTGGGCCAGCGGCCAGTCTCCCCGATTCTGTATATACCATCTCATGAAGGGGGAGGGGTGGAATCTATTTATTAATTTCTGAAATGATGACGTGAACGGCCCATGCCACGGTGATGGGTTTACCGGTCCAGGGCATCCCGCCCCCCCCCCCCGAAGCGTGTGCTCCCCCCTCCCCAGCTGGTCCTGACTGCACCCAAACAGCCGAAAGCGTCTCTCCCCCCGCCCGCCCCGCTTCCCCATTGCTGTCGCTGGAGGGGCCGGGGGATGGACACTGGCCCGCAATCACAGTGCTGTCCTACGCAGAGGATTAGGGTCTGCACAGGATTACGCTAGCCGCATCCCACACGGGCACCCGTCTCCTCCACCCCACCCTTCCCCGCTCTCTCCCGCGACTGCTCCCCCTACGTGGCGCTCGGCCCTCCTCCCCACGGGCGGACCCGCCTCAAGCCCCTCCTGCCCAGTCAGCAGGAACCCGGAAGCGGGAGGCGCTGCACTCGGAGCCGTTTCCTGCCCGGGAGACAGTGGCTGGGGTGGAAGCTCTCGAAGCGGAGCCGAGCCGGAGCCATGACTCACCAGACCGGCATTCACGGTAGGAAAGCGGGGAGCCCTGCAAAGCTTGGAGCCGCTTCCATTGGCCCGCGCCTAAACTATACCCCCCCTACACACACGCCTGCAGTGAAGGGCTTCGTCAAGCCCTGGGGGCTGGCGGCTGCCTTCGCCCGGCAACCCCACCCCTGCTTTCCCTTGCACGGAAAACCTGCCTCACGCCTGACACCCCGATACAACGCCGGTCTTCTAAAGAGAGCAAAGGTGCCGTGTTCTAAATGGGTCTCTGCACCAGCGAAGGTGCCTGCTCTGTGGATGTGTAGGCTTCCGAAAGAGGGACCATCCCCAATCGGATCAGTTTAAAAGAAGGGGTGGGGAACCTTTAAAATGAAAGGAGAGGGAACCTCTGTTTATTTCTGCTTTACAGAGATTGAAGTGGATGAGGGACGAAGTCCACATTTTCTACCTAAATACCAGACGATCTGCCTCGAAAATATCCATTTTGGTGTTGGTTTCTTGTATGGGCAGTAGAGAACTACAGCTGGCCTTGCAGAGGGGGCATGGTTTACCTGTTTCTGGGTAAAAAGCTTGTGAACCTATGGGAGCCCTTGTTCCTCTGTATTTTCTAGAAAGCACTGCCTACCTACAGTCATCCTTGCTGCCGAGACCTTGCAGTAGTATCTGCTCGGGGTGATTCATTTTATCTAGCAGCCCCAATATGGTTCTAGCACCCTTTCTTTTACCTACGATCTCTGTGTGTCTGCTGCACCTATAAAATCTACCCCCTCTCCAAGGTTCGTTTCATTTCCATGGCGAAATGGGTGACATCACTTCTTGGAGGGCAGTTGCAATTTCTGTGCTCCACAAAGGGTTTGTCAGTAACTCTGTTCTCCATAAACGTGTCAGCTTTTCTTCTGCTGCTAAATGCTCTCTTAACGTATTTAGCTCTGCAGTGTGAATCATAATTGCAGGCACCATTTTCCTTTCTGCATACTTTATTTGTGTGTGTGTGTGTGTGTGTGTGTTTGCGCCTGCCTGCACACTTGCGCCTTTAGCATTCTCCGGATGATCACAGGAAAGATAATCTGAAACGTGAATCTTGTTTGTTTTGTTATATGTTCATGGATGGTTTCTGAAATGCAGAGGAATGTCAGTGCTGCAGAAGGCAAAGCTGGTGCAAGATTTGAGTCAGAGAGCTGTCAGAATGTGATGATACATTACTACAGTAAAATTATACAGTACATATCTGAGCTGTAATAACCATGACAAAGGAAAAATAACTGGATGTCTTTTGTCCTGCTCTTTTTAACTTGTTTCCAAGAATTTGCAGAGATAGTGTCAAGCTGCGGAATGGCACCCTAGGCCTAAAGCAGCCCAGCATCCTATCATTTTAATCCTCCAAATAGCACATTCTTAGAAAACTGAAGCATTTCGTGCAGCTCATATTGAATGTATTAGTTGCTATAGTGAAATCTTCATAAGCCCCTATAGTCCAAGATGGGGAGGAATTGACAGTAGAACTGTGAGGATAGGATGAAAGTGAATAACAAATATGATTGGATGCCTGCAAAATGTCTTAAGAGGTCTGTCATCACAAAGGATGGTCTCCTAGGGTATATCCACACTCCTACTCTTTAACTGTGAGAGTTGTAATTTGTTTGGTAGTTAGGGATCTTGAACTGAATTTTTAGTGCCTTCCCAGAGCTGTAATTATGAAGGCTTGAGCGGGGGAGGGTGGCATCGGGAAACTTGCTCAAATATTTTACTGTATTGTTAAGGTTGATGGAGGAATGCCTGGAGATCTTTATGATTTTTGCCTTTGGGAACAGTCTAAGCAACTGTTCTGCTGGCAAGTGAAGTCTTAAAGTGTTGTGACCATTTGGATTTAACAATTAATTCCAACTAATTTAAGCATCTTTGAGTAAGGTTTGGCTTGTGAGTGAACACTAGCAATTTGACTACCACTCAGTCAATTACAGATTAAAACCACAACACTGTGTGTCTGAAGTGGCTGCATTCAGCAGGGAACTGTAATTGACCTTTGATTGCTGGTGTATGTGCAAAACCTAACCACAAAGGCTGGATGTAGCTGCTACAAGTGGGATGGTGCATGCACATTTCCTTGTTGAGTGGTGCATGCATCCACTTCAAAAAATGAGTGTCTGCTGTCATGCTTGAAGTGATTGTATGCATAGTATATTAGAATACTGAATGTAACGCAACAAATATTGGAATGTTTGGCTGACATAACACTACACCCCTCTCAAAAAAGAAAAAAATGCTGTTAAGTGGCCTCCGTGCCTGAGAGGAGTGAATGGAGAGTCTCAGTCTTATGTTGACATATTTATTGCTTTACAACTGTTGACCTTATAACCTTAGCTTATTATTTAGTTTGTCTTTGCATATCTTAAAACATCTCAGGTCATGTTACATGTTAATTTGTTGTTCAGCCCATCTATAAGTTTGAACCTTCCATTCCAGTGTATTTGAAAAAGTGTGCGTGCACACGAAAACTTAAACCTTGAATAAAATTTTGTTGGTCTTAAAGGTGCCACTGGACTCTAAATTTGTTTTACTGCTTCAGACCAAAACGGCTGACCACCTGGATCGATATGCATAGTATTTATTAAGCATTAGTCTACAACTTGTGAATTAGTCCACAAGAACAAGTCAGTGATATTGTTGCCCAGCTTATGCAAAATAGTGTGGTGTAGTGGTTAGAAGCAGAGGTGTTGAACTCATTTGTTACGAGGGCCGAATCTGACATAAATGTTGCTTTGTCAGGCTGTGCCATGAGATGTAATGCCAAGCAGAGGTGATATAAACTTTATAAAGGACACTGGCAAACACAATTAACAATATTATTTTTTACTCAAAATACAAACATGCTTAAAACATTAACACTCTTACAGTACTCCCTTACAATATCTCCCTGATGCCCACCCTCCCACTTCCACCGCCTATTACGCATTAGCACTGGGACAGCATACATGGACATAATGCCCAGCCTCTGTCATCTGGCATTAAAGGAAATGACCCGTTGCTCATGGGCTGGATAAGAGCCTTGGATGAGCCAGTCCTGGCCCATAGGCCATATATTTGACTCCCCTGGGTTAGAGTGGGAGACCAGGATCTGGAAGACCCAAGTTCAAATCCCCACTTTCCCATGGAATTTTGCTGTGAGTGACTTTGAGCCAAGTCTACTTCATGGGGTTGTTATTGTGAAGGAGGGGAGAGCAACAGAAGCCACTTTGGGTCCCAATTAGGGAGGAAGACAGGATATAAATGAAGGAAATAAATGAATACAGTATTCAGATAACATGGTACTGAGTAGCTGATTCAGCACTGAGGTATTAAAATAGAACTCTCTGGGTGCGGTCAGACATGCCATTTGAACCGCTTTCGGCACACTTCAGTAACGGGTTTTATGTGCACATTCACACACCCAACATCCGCACACCGTCCCCAGCCATCGCTTTCCGGCTCAACCCCCCTTTAAAACTGAGTATTTTGATACCAGGTCCCCAAGTGGTGTTTTCCTGATTCTCTGGTGTTAGTCGCACTTTTCTGACGTGTGATCGCTCCTGTGGTGTCGCTCCTGTGGCTTCCGAGTGCTTTAACCCCCTCCCTTCTGGAAAGTTGCCACAGAAGCCCAAGGCTTCCGCTTTTCATCCGCCTTTTTTTTTTACACGTCGTCAGTGTGCACATAGGCAGAGCTCCGCTTCTAAGTTAATAAAACCAAAGTTTAAACGGTGCCTAGTTTTAGTGTTTAGATAAGTTCGGGATATTACAGAGACCAGTTTCGGGGTAAAAGTTTAAAGGGAAGTGTTCCTTTAAAGTTTAAATGGAAGTGTTACAGCAGTTGGGTTGAAGTGGAAATTGCTGTTCTGTGTACGCGTGAAAATGGCTGCCTGTGCGCATGCCCAAACTGAGAGGGAAAAACCCCCACCGACGCATGCTCCCATGTGTGGACAGCGGGGAGCGATGTGGCTGCACAGCAATCTGGAACAAGGGGGTGAGTGTGATCGCAATTCTCCAGGTTAAAAAAGAATGCATCAGGACCAGAGCAATTTAAACCACTCTCACCACGCCATCTGACCGCACCGTATGTGTGTCAGAAAGATTCACTGCATGCAGGAGGTTTCTGCTAGTGTGGTGATTTTTTTTACCACTTGCACAGATGTATGGCATTTGTATGCTATTTTGGGCTACAAGAATCAACATGGAATTATCACAGCACTTGTGGGGCTTGTAGCTATCAGGCACGCTGGACCTGTCTCCATTAGGAAGTAGCCAAAATAGTTCTCTGTGCCTAGTATTAGTAGTCCCCCGAACTTTAGGTGTTGGTTCATTTTTTGAATGATGGGTGCATTCCAAGAACAAGGTAAGAGTTAGAATTACTAGTTGTTTGCTCTGGTAACACATTCCTTAATATGTTATGTTATCTCCTTTGTGTCAGTTTGGTTGCTGCTGGCCTGACTCCTAAATATCTATGAAACCTTGGGATGATTCTCATTCTCCCATTTACTTGTTCCTGTCACCTGTTTTAGATGTTCTTATGTTATAAAAGCTTAGGTTTGAGCTTGAGTTGGTAGTTAGAGGAATATCCCATAATTCAAACTGAACAAAGCAGTTAAAGTAAGGAAGAAGGGAATATACACAGATACAAGATCATATGCGTTTATTGCATGTATAATCAAACCTGAGGTATGGCTGTTCATTGGGCTTAAGAATTTTGGTTTAAAAGTCCTTCTTGTAACTTCAATATATCTGGAGTTTGTGAGGGGACCTAAAAGAAATCACACCTTTGTATTTTCTTTACCTAACTCAATACCTATGTTGATGCTCTGTGAGGAAAAATACACCAAAACATCTCCTAAGGAAACCAGTAGGTTGGATTATGTAAAAAGTGTAGATTGTCACAGACCTCCTCACATTTCCCTCCCTCCAGCAGTCTCTTATGACCCTAGAAAAGTTGATTCCTGGGACTGTGGGACCCACAGGGATTAAGAGTCGCAAAGTGGGTGGCTTCAGTGAGGAAGGGGAGTGAAATTGCTGTCCTGCCTCTTGTGTCATTCTTGCAGATGAGAGAGGTGGGTACAATTTTACCCCCTTCCTCATCCTCAGCACAGCCCCTGGTCCACTTGTCCATTAGATCCTGTAGGCCCTGCACTCCTCGGAAATAACTTTGCAAGTGTCAGAAGGGATTCCAGGGTGTGTGTGTGGGTGGGGATCAGGGAACATATGACAGATCCTCCGTCATTGTGCCTATATGTCTCAGGATCCAGTGCAGTGTGCTTTAAGTTGTCTTGGTAGAAGGTGCTGTGACCTAACTGGATATGGCAAGTGTGCTTAATTTTTTTTCCCCATTGGAAGCAAACAGAAAATGTAGCCTGTGGATTATTCTTTCCCCCACCCCATATTTTAACTATATTGGAATATCAATTGAGGCTTTAAGTGGGCCATAAATTATGTAACATAATCAATATAAGAATGTGGAAGCTAGAGATACTGGAGACTTCCTGGGCCAGCTTTTTTCGCCAGTCTTAATACAGAATTGTTACCGCTATAGATTCTCCAGTGCTTTGTCTGTTTCAAAGGTAATGAATCATGCAGCCATGCTTTACCTCTGTCTTTGGAGTCTGTTGTGCAGAGTAATAGATCTCAGTGTTCTTGAATATTTCCTGTTGTTAAACACCTTGGTGCAATTCCTTTGGCAAACCCCCTCACATTTATGGTCACTGTCACTTAGTGGCTCAGCCACCGACCAATTATATCCTGGCTTCTGCTCCACAAAAGGATCAAATACAGAAAATTAATTGCATGATGAACCAGTATGTTTGGGAAGGTTAAAAAAAAATACCATGGAGTACCATCTGATCTGTTTTCCTTTTAGCACCATCCTTGTGAAAATGCAGTCTTGATGATTTCGCATAGGACTCTCACACTGTAGTGCCAAAGGACATGTTTATGTGGAGTGGGTTTTTTTTGTTTGGTTTGGGGGATTTATAGTTCTGATACATGGATGCCCCAGAGGTGTGAAGGACCAGAAAACAAAACAAAAAAATGGAAACATAAATTCCCCCACCTTTCCCCCTGTTTTTACCTTGAGGTAAATGGAAAAACTGGGGAAACAAAAGTAACTCAAATATCAGGGGTTTTTTTTCCTTTTAGAAAAAGTAAAAAGCTGCTTTAGGCAAGGTTTTTCACATTCTAAATGTATAGCATGAAAAGGTTGGAGGTCTTTTTCAGTTTTTTCAATGGAAAAAATGGGGAGTTTTGAGAAGCACTGAAAAAAACCTCTGTGAAATAGCAGGGCTTTTTTCATTTCAAATTAGACAAACCTTGTCTTAGAAAGCATTCCTCTCATTACAAAAGTACAGCATAAAAAAATCTGAGGACTTTTAGTTTTTCCAATGGAAAAATTGCAGGACACTGAAAAATAAAATTCTATACTGTTCACATATACAATATTTTGAATATATTTTGTTTAAATGTAATAATTTTAGCAACAATTAATATGGTTTAATATGTTTAATGACAATACATTATTTAAAAGTTAAGTGTTTTCATATAGTTAATACCCAAATATGCCAGCAGGCATATTAGAATCATAGAATCATAGAGCTGGAAGGGGCCATACAGACCATCTAGTCCAACCCCCTGCCTAACACAAGACCAGCATTGTGTATCTATGAGAGTTTCTGTCCAAATAATATATTTTGTTTATTACACAATTTTTCTTCTACCTTCAATTTCTATTTTTCCTACCTCTTGAATGGCAAAAATTAAAGACATGTATACTGTGGTCTCATAAGGTACAGTAGTTTGCAACACTTTCTCAAGTATACTTGCAATTTTTCTTATATAAAATGAAGATATTTATACTTTAAAATTCTATAGATATGCCAAATGGAACAGTTTTATATGCTAACTGTTATAAATGGTGCATTTTATGTTGTTCAACCAGTAAAAGAAGTTAAGTTTGACAAGAAAGTAATGCATACGTTTCAAGTTCCCCCCAAACTTCCAGGGTTTTTTCTGGAAAAAGGAGGTGCTCCCCAGTTGCTTCAAAATTTCTAGAAATTTTACATTTATAGATGCCCCCAAGAGCATGAGATCCATGCAGAACTTGTTCTAGTCCCATTGTTGTAAGAACAGTAGAGGAAAATTGCAGGATCGGTTGTGGTGATACAGTCCATAAGTGGGAAGGGTGCATAAAACTGAAAAGTATTGCTGCTTTCCTTTTCGGGTTCTGCTTCCTGCACTTCTGATTAGAAACCAAATTTAGAAATGCAAGGAACTGTTGAATGGATGTGCTCTTAAAATACAGATTCTGTTCCACTCAGTCTCAACCAAATTTATCCCATGTGAAAGTCAGCTAGCAGCACTTCCGTGGCTGTGGCCTTCCTGATGATTTTAATCTGCCATTGAAGATTTATATTTGTTTTGTTTTTCAGTATAGTAAACCAACATGGCTAAACTTCTTTGTACCATTGCAAAAAGGGGCAGTAAAGAAGGAAACCACATTAAAGAGGAACAGACTAATGCTACGCAAATTGGGACACACTGATTAGAAGATGGGGGCTGACATCACGTGAACATGTAATGTGGGTTTATATGTTTAGAAGAAGAAGAGAAAAGAGAAGAAGAGATTGGATTTATATCCCACCCTTCACTTGGGCTGTGGTCACACACAGCAAATAATCCACTTTCAAACCAGATTTTTACTGTGTGAACTGGCAAAATCCAGTTGGAAAGTGCATTGAAAGTGGATTATTTAGCATGTGTGACTGCAGCCTTGGAGTCTCAGAGCAGCTTACAGTCCTCTTCCCCTTCCCCTTCCCCTCTATGAGGTAGTTAGGAGGACTTGGTACCTTTAAGTTTGCATTTCAGATGCTGGGTATTCAGAGAATGGTCTGTGACAGCTAGCTTAGGTGTTCTGTTGCTTGTATCAAATTGCTCTGCAGACTAAAATTCTTCATTCTACTACTCTTGTATTTGGACTCGTTGAAGCTATTTTCCTAACAGGTTTGTTCTGCAGCTTGTTTGTTCCTCCTGTTCAGAAACTAGTGAAACTGAAGCAGTGCCATCCTTCCAGTTACTTTCTTTCCTCTATCCTTTGTGTTGTTGTGACTTT
The DNA here is from genome assembly GCA_029375565.1 of Gekko gecko. Lineage (NCBI taxonomy): Eukaryota > Metazoa > Chordata > Lepidosauria > Squamata > Gekkonidae > Gekko > Gekko gecko. The sequence goes on along the minus strand of JAPDNY010000002.1, from coordinate 100,055,947 downwards.
TTTTTTTACCAGCACCTTTTTGTTTGTTCTGAGGGACAGCATCAGAAAGAAGTTGAATACAGTAACTTGAACTGGATCAAACAAAGGATCAAAAAGGTTTCACTTGGGTATTATATCAGATTGCCCCACTTTTTTTCTAAATTAGCCGTTCTCCAACTGGTCATTGATCAAAGTACTAGGCTTGCATAGTGGCCTTGTTCAGACAACCTATGTATGGTTCTTTGCTTCTGCACTCCCTCTTCTCTGAAATAATGGAAAGCATTCTAGTTTGGGAAGCCTTCAGTCAAACTCTCATTTTTTAATGAAATCCAAACAAAGGTATTTGGGCAAACTGGATTTTTTCCCCTTCCTCATAAACTGGGATTCTAAATGGGGATTAAACCATGGTATAGAATCTCATGAGCATGATAAACTGTACTTTTGTGTACATTATAAACATATATTTATCACAGCTGAGATCCAGTGTGGTGCAGTGGTTAGTATGTTGCACTAGGATCTGGGAGTCCTAGTTTCGAATCCCTACTCTGCCATGGAAGCTTGCTCTGTGACCTTGGGCCAGTCACACACTCTCAGCCTAACCTACCTCACAGGGTTGTTATAAGGATAAAATGGAAGAAAGGAGAATGATGTAAGCCACTTTGGTTCCCCATTGGGGAGAGGTGGGAGTATAAGCAAAGTAAATAAATAATATCTGAAAGCAGCCAGTGTTTCTACCCTTCACAGAATGTTGCTGTATTAAAAGTGGACAGGGGCAAAGAGCCATTGATAGTTTAATTTTTGCACTAGTGATTATTCTACCTAGAATTCTTTTAGGGGAAAAAGTACACAAAATGGTGCTGATTTTGTTCTAGCTAAATTAACAAAGGATAAATATCTGGTCTCACAACTCATTAAAAAGACTCATAATTCCAAGCTGCAGGGTGCATTCTAAAAATAATTGAAAACAGGTTGCTTAGTTCTTAACACACCTTCTGCTTGCATGGTTACATTACAGCAGTAGAATGGGTTTTCCCATTCTTTCATTGTATATTTGGGAACATTAAAAGTGCTTTAAATTATGCCTTTTGTTCTAGGTTTAATTTACCAGGAATGTTCTCATAATCATTAATAGGGGATTAGCACTCCACCCACAGAGCCACTGCAGAAGAGTGGTGAAATCTTCTTTGTTATGTAGTTTATATAGGTTTATTTCTCACCCAGTCCTTGTGGGTTCTATGGTGGCTTTCCTTGCCTTGCTATTTCATTTATCCTCCCAACTCTCTGAGGTAGATTCAGCTGAGAAATTGTGACTACTTGAACAGTTCAGCTTCCTGATTACATTGTGGATATCCACATATTGGCTGTGTTCACACACACTAAATAATCCACTTTCAATGCACTTTCAAACTGGATTTTAACTGTGTGAACTGGCAAAATCCAGTTTGAAAGTGCATTGAAAGTGGATTGAAAGTGGATTATTTAGTGTGTGTGAACATAGCCATTGTCAGGATCTTCAACAAACTGATATGAGGCCAAAAATCTAGCCTTAAGAGTTGTATAAAGTCTTAGACTATATCTATAACATGGCCAGGCAGCCCCAATATATACAGAAATGGTTCCTGTTAGGGATGTATATTTTTTGTTTTGCTAAAAGTTTTTCATTTTGTTGTGCTATTTGTTGTTATTTCTGATTGGTTTCAACACATTTTCAGTTATACCTTTTGTTTTCCATCTCATTCTTCAAGGTTATACCCTTCACCCAAGGAGTCCTTTGTGTCAAGTTTGAGGCAGATAGGAGAATGGCTACCAGTTTCATAGGCAATTTAAATTCTCACTTGCATAGTGGGTGGAGATAGATTTTTAAGCCTCCCCAAAGGCAGGAAGTGTTACAAAAGGGGGACAACAAGAGGGTGTTTGGCACCCCAGGGAAAAGTACACGATTTATACAGGAGGTACGGATTGACTACCTAAGGAATTAGGCAGAGTTGCAGAGGAAGCTGTGTGGTACCCTAAGAGAGACAGGCAGCAAAGCAGAGTTGCATTTGGCAAGCCAAAACAGACATCAGTTTTGGGCTGGGTTGTCACCAATACATGAATGAATACACATGGTTGGATATATACGGCACCTGAAGACAGGAAGGCATCAGGACAGAGAGGGTGCAGAGGCTTGCCTTGTTTAGATAGTGAGAGTGCTTGGTGAAATAGGAACACTCCTTATGCAGTGGGGTGCTCCACTGTCAGTGAAACAGAGTTGTAAACCATTGTGCTTTCTGGAAATTACTTGTGAGAGTATTTTCACACTGCAGTGAATGACACACAGACAATCTGGCTGTTGATTTGGGTGTTCCCAGTCAGAATGAGTAACATACAAAAACACAAGTAACATACACAAGGACAAACAGGACAAACCCTATGCCAGAGGATAAATGGACACAAATCTGACCATCAGGAATCACAAAATTGAGAAACCTGTAGGAGAACACTTCAGCCTTCCAGGACATTCACTGGGTGATCTCAAAGTCCACACATTTAGAAAGGACACGTTTAGACATTTATCTGCTATTCTGACATATTTATTTCTTTACAAATGTTGACTGTATACCTTAGCTTGTTATTTAGGTCTGACTTTGCATAGCTTAAACATCATCATGTTACATGTTAATTTGCTGTTAAGTCCCTGTCTGTAAGTTTGAACCTTACCTAGCATTCCAATGTATTTGAAAAAATGTGCCTTGCAGATGAAAGCTCATACCTTGAATAAACCTTTGTTGGTCTTAAAGGTGCCCCCACTGGACTCTAAATTTGTTCTACACAAGAACTCTGTACTTGTATGTGGTGCAAAAAAATCGCAATCTAAGACTCAGTAACTCTAACAGATTTGCACATGGAATACAAAATCAGTAGACCTATTAGAACTAATAAGTAAAGGTAAAGGTTCCCTTGCTTGAAAGCCAGTCGAATCCGACTCTAGGGTTGCGGTGCTCATCTCCGTTTCAAAGCCGAAGAGCCAGCGCTGTCCGAAGACGTTTCCGTGGTCATGTGGCCGGCATGACTAAACACCAGGGTGCACGGAACGCTGTTACCTTCCCACCGAAGTGGTACCTATTTATCTACTTGCAATTTCTTGCTTTCGAACTGCTAGGTTGGCAGGAGCTGGAACTAGAGACAGGAGCTCACCCTGTCATGCGGCACCCGGGTCTCGAACTGCTGAACTACTGACCTTCCAGAGCCTGCAGTTCAGCGTCTTAACCACTTGAGCCACCGCTGAAGCTTAAACCCAACAAGATGGAAGTGCTACTGGTCTGACCCAGGACTTAAGGTTTCACCCCTTCTGGATGGGGTAGCACTCCACTTGAAGGAGCAGAGCTATAGTCTGATCTGGACCCAGGCCTGCTGCTGGATAAGCAGGTGGCAGCTGTGGCCAAGAGTCCCTGTTACCAACGTCAACTGGTTAGCCTTTCCTAAGCAGAAAAGAGCTAGCCACTGTGATGCATGTCCTGGTTACATCTAGATTAGATTACTGTTAGCCAAATTGCTCTATTTTAAATATAGCAATTGGTTTATTATTATTTTTGGGTTCTCGCCTGTATATACAGAGAATGCTGCTAGTCTGTAATGGTTCCCAGTAAAAGACACAGAGACCAGGTATAATTAATAAAATATTATTTTACTGAATATAATCCTCATTTATCTATTCACAAACACACAAACAGTATTCAAACATTCACACACATAAAATAAAACTAAGAAAGCAGAGGGGATTGATGGCTTATGGAGAGGTGATACTACCTGTCAGATGTGCAGAAGTCCATGAAGAAGGATTGTGGCCTAAACCCAGAGGGTTCAGGGGTGGACTGCCATTTTGGCTCATGGCAGAGACACACCGTCTGAGGCCATGCGTCTGCTGGGATATACCCACTGTAAGACAATGCAAACCAATGGGTGGCCCAGGGGGCTGGTCTCAGAACAAAAGATTTCCTGGACCAATGATGAGTCCCAGGGGTGTGTGATGTCAGTAGAGGCAGACCTTATGTATGACCAATGGGCTTCCAGAGAGGCAGGGTCTGGATTTAACAATAGAAGCCAGGTGTTGGGTGGCTAGTTGAATGGATTATCTGACTCACTAATGGTCCTTGCCTGGGGCTGGACAGAGGAAGCTGGCTGGCAGATGATCTGGCCAGGTAGCTGATGGATCTTCCATTGTTCATGTGTATGGCTTGGGTGGGGTAAGCACTTAATCCCTTCATGCAAACGACTGGCAGAGGAAAAGTCCTTTGTCTGCTGTATGGCCCTTAATCAGTGTATGTGACATGCGGCAGGTATGCAATGGAGTCCCTCAGAGTAAAAAGACAGCTTTTTCCTTTCTCTATGGGCTTCTACCTTGGCATCCATTTTACAGTCTAGACAGACCATGTGGCAACAGCAAACAGTCCATAGCAAAGCCCCATAATGGCGTTGGGGCTAACATTACTGCAATGTGCTCTATGTGGGGCTGCCCTTGAAAAGTGTTTGGAAACTTCAATTGGTACAGAATGCTATAACCAGAATGTTGAATAGAGTGGGTCATAGGGACCATTATCTCCTGGCCCATCTGTCCTGGCTTCCAGTTTGTTTCTGGGCACACTTCAGGGTGCTGGTCTTGACCTTCTGAGTGTGAGTTGTTGAATTTGTGAAGCCAGAAAATGAAGCACTGTAGTAATGGAGAGATAAGAATATTAACGAATATTTCTTTGAATGATGACACTAAGAACTGGTTTATATGGATTACTTTACATTTTAAAATAATGATGGCTTCCCAGCTGAATTCTATAAATAATATTTGTATCATTTGGCCCCCCCTTCATACAAAAATTTTCAATGATATACTCACCTTCGGGACCATTCCACCATCATGGAACGATGCCACCATTGTTATCATCCCTAAAAAAGACAGAGACACTACTAACGTTAAATCGTACAGGCCCATTTCATTGTTAAATCAGGACTATAAGATATTTGCAGCATTGCTGACTAGGAGGCTTAATTGTATTATTCCCCAATATATTCATACTGATCAAATGGGGTTTATTCCCAATTGCGATACAATGGATAACATTTGTAAAACCTTGGACCTGATACATTTTTGTAAATCACGAACTGTTGGCCCATCGTTGCTGTTATCCTTAGACGTTGAGAAGGCATTTGACCAGGTGGAGACAAAATACCTTTTCACTCTACTGGACCATCTGGGAGTTGGTCCCAACTTTCGGAGGGCTATCCAGTCGATTTACGACCACCCTACTGCGATGGTCCACCTGAATGGCATGTCTTCTTCCGGGTTTCCTATATCGTGAGGGACAAGGCAAGGGTGTCCACTTTCTCCCTTGCTGTTCGCACTGGCGTTAGAGCCATTGGCTGAGGCTTTACGGGCAGACCAGGACTTACAAGGCATACGAATACAAGATAACCATTATAAGCTTAGCTTATTTGCTGACGATATGGTACTGTATATGGTGAGCCCTGGTACCTCACTTCCTGCTGTAGAAAAGACCCTTGATCACTTTCATCAAGTTTCAAGCCTTAAGACAAATAAAGACAAGTTGTTGATCTTCCCGCTCTATATCTCTAGTGCAGAAGAAGCAAGGTTAAAAGAGTCTTATCCATATTTTTGGACGTATTTGGGAGTAAAAATCCCTTTACAACTCACAAAATTGGCTAAGGTAAACTTGGAAGGCCTCAATGTTTCATTCCAACGTATTCTTAAGTCTTGGAATGATACGACCCTTAGATGGTTTGAGCGGATTCAAATAATTAAAATGATGATTTTTCCTAAATTTCTTTTCCTGTTTCGAGCCCTCCCTCTAGTCCTCTCCAGTAAAATGATACAACAATGGCAGAAGTCGCTGATGAATTTTGTCTGGCAGTTTAAACGTCATAGAATTTCCCATGCAACCCTAACTAAACCCAAGTTACTTGGTGGCCTGGCTTTTCCTGACCTTTCTCGTTATTGCGATGCCACACTTTTATCAAAACCTTTAAAGCACTATTTGCCTAACTACCTGGCTGACTGGAAAACCATTGAGAATATAGGGCTGCACCCTAAATCGCTGGAGGAAGTGCTGTGGATGCCGCCGTCATCTCGCCCCGGAAGATCAGGATACAGTGAGTTTTTGCAGGCATCCCTCGGGGCTTGGGACTGACTTAAAATTTACCTAGTCTCTCCATCTTCACCATTGCAAACATTTTTGGGCCAGAGCTGGTTCAGTCCGGGGGAAGATCCTTCAGCTTATCGTTGCTGGAGAAAACACGGCCTTACCAGATTTTGCGACATCATGGTCAGCGGCTGCCTATATACTCAACAAGAATTAGAACATAAGCTACAGGGACGGGTGTCTTGATTTGAATATGAACAAGTCAAACACGTAGTGTGCCATGACTCGCATACTCCTCCGCTGGACATGATTTTACGCCCGTTTGAAGACCTTATGGCAGCCCAGCTCCTACCTAACGGGACTGGCATCGAAAGTCTATTATCTTCTCAATTCTCAACTTAAAGAAGACCAGGCCGGATATAAAAAAAAATGGCATAGAGATATTGGCCAGGCGCTTACTTCTGAACAGTGGACTGCGATCTGGTCCTCTTCTCTTTGCTGCTCCCGTTCCACCAATATACAAATGCTAACTTATAAACTTCTATTTCGATGGTATTTGACCCCGCATCAGCTGCATGGCATCAACCCTGCGATTTCAGACAGATGTTGGAAAAATTGTGGGGGCCGTGGCACCTATATTCATTGCTGGTGGGAGTGCCCCAGGGTCCAGACCTTCTGGAGAGAAGTCAGAGCCCAAATATTTCTAATTACAGGTTGTGCTTTACAACTACAACCCTCCTTGTTCCTTCTGAATCACTGGAGCCATCCTGCTCCCAATGGACTTATGAAAGAGCTAATAGAATTATGTCTTGCGGCTGCTTAGGAATGTTATTACATATTACTGGAAATCTAAGAAGACCCTGCTATTGAACGACTGGTACCTGAAATTGTGGGACTTTTTTTTACAGGACAAAATCTCCACCCGTATCCTTCGATCTGAAAACCAACCCGTTCCTGATAACCTCCAAGAAAAATGGATGCCCCTCTTAGAAGCGTCAGCAGCCCATAAAATCAACACCTCCCTGTTTGCTCAGCACAAACATCAGGATTTACTTTCTTATTTTTAATTGTTCTTTTATTAAATAAATAATAATTAAAAAATGAATGCTCATTACGGTTTCCTATGCCATCTGCTGTCTTCCAGACCTCATTGAGGTGGTAAACCTGTGTCTGGGCTGTACCACTTTAGAGTGCAGGAGGGGGCTCAGGTGATTAAAGGTCTATCCATGGTTACTAGCCATAGTGACTAAAGGGAACCAGTACATTTAGAGGCAGCAAACCAGAGACAGGAGGCAACATCAGGGGAAGGTCTCAGCCTCTATGCCCTGTTGTTGGCCCTCCAGAGTAACTGGTTGGCCACTGTGTGAGACTAAATGGACCACTGGTCTGATCCAGTAGGTCTGTTCTTATGTTCTTAATGTTCTTCCATATCAATAAATAAAACTGCACATAGAAGATTAGCATATCTGGGAGAAAGCTATGTTTAAAACATCATGACATTTAGTTTTCATTGTGGTAGGAGTTTTTGGAACAACAGAGTATTTAGTTTTGGAAGCTCCTCCCACTTACAGTCTGAAGTGAAGCAACCCACGCATAAATTTTACTATCTAGGCCTCATTTGCATAGCAAATAGGGGAAGAATAGACACTCAGTGCACTGCTTTTATCTCCATAGCTGGTCACTACCAAAGACATCCTTTGTCTGGAAATTATTGTATGTAAAGACCTTCACTGCATGCCTCTGATATTGTGGAAAGACTTTTTATTAATAATGAGCATGTGAGTGTCTTCCCAAGGAAACATCATGTATATATTGGATATCTATGCAGTTTTTCCAGAGCAGCTCCTATGAATAAGACCCTGTTGAAATCTAGGATCCTGTTCATGAATCTTTCTGGTAAATGTTACATTTGCCACATTATAGTACCACATGGAGGCAATGGCATAATTACTTTAATAAGTCTGTCCAACATGAAAAGTTACATCAGGAATATTGGAGATAGTCACAGGATTGCAGTTGTGGTTTCAGTAAACAGTTCTTTGAACTGAGTTTGGGTTCCCAGTTCTGTTTTCATACACCACACGTATGAATGACTTTTCTGTGGTGGCATCCTGGATTTGGAACCGCTCTCAAGGGGGATTTGCCTGGCACCCTCATTACTATAACTTAGACACGAGGCTACATCTGTCCTGTTAATGCAAGCTTTTTATAGTGATCAGGTTTCACTGCTCTGTGTGTGTGTGCTAATGCTATTTTTTATTGTTGGCTGCTGTTTTTACCGATAGGTTATAAGCCACGTAGTTGGTTTTAGAATGGGAAAGCAATGAGGTGTGGGGGAAGGACCACGAATAGAAAATTCATATGACCTGAGGCTTGCGTGCCTGCATTGCTTGATGAGTAAATCAGTCCCTCCCTATTTTCCATCAGTTTTGTTCATATAAGTCTCAGTTAATTCCAAAACATTTGCTGCGTTCTGACGGGAAGCTGCTAGCCCAAGGCTTAGTTAGCCTCCTGCTCACAGTCTGAAGAGCACAGGTTGTGTCTGAACTGGCCTTGGGAACCACTGTTTACACAGCCCATGTTCCTAGACTGGTAGATGTTGTCAGGCAAGATTTGCCTCAGTATGTTTGCTTCAGCCCTCTGTGGTTTTATGCGATTTTTTTTCTTTTGCAGATAATCAGTGGTCTCCTTTTCTTTCCTTTTTTTCTCTAGTAGTTCTTGTATTACCTGAAACAAAAGATGTTCCTTTGTTTACTTTACATCCTCATTTTGTACTAGGTGGAGGAAGATACAATGGCAGCCCCTACTTGCCAGATGGCTCAGCACATCAAAGGAAAGAGCTCTTGTAGCAGGATTGAGATAATCCGAGCCACTTCATTTGTGAATCTGTCCAGTGGGAATTCCAGTTTGCTAAATTGCTTTTAAGCAAAAGAGCAGAGCTGATCCAATAAAGTAAGGAGAAAATTGGATCATTTTACCTGAAACCTTGACAGTATAACCTAGGTCCTGTAACTTTGCGCAATGGGCACAGAAGCAGTAATGCCTGTATACAATGCCTTGCAAATAAGAAGGGGTTGCCACTTTAAATCCAAACTATGGATCCATGTGGCAACCCCCTCCCTCCCAGCTACAGCTTTGTTCCTTCCAGGGGAGTGCAACCCATTCAGGCTTGGTGATGCCTTAAATCCACAGTCAGGCTTTCCATTTACCACTAGCACTTCCATCTTGTTGGACCCAGTTCAGGGTTTCTGCAGCCTCCCTGGGATTGGCTGTAAGCATGACATAAAGCTGAAAGTCATCTGCATATTAAAGAAGAAGAGATTGGATTTATACCCTGCTCTTCCCTCCTCAAAGGAGTCTTAGAGCGGTTTACAATCCCTTTCCCTTCCCCTCCCCACAACAGACACCCTGTTAGGTAGCTGGGGCTGGGAGAGCTCTCTTAAGAACTCTCCTTGAGAGAACATCTCTGAATGAACTTATGGCTGACCCAAGGTCACACCAGCAGGTGCAAGTGGAGGAGTGGGGAATCAAACCCAGTTCTCCCAGATTAGAGTCTGCGCTCTTTACCACTACACCGAACTGACTCTCCAGTATTATTGACAACCCAGCCCAAGTCTCCAGATTACCTCACCCAATTATTTCATGTAGAGTACAGGGGACAAGATGGAACTTGTGGGACCCATAGGCTGTATGTCAAGGGCTGAACAGCAGTCCCCCAGGTAGGACCGGAACCAACAAGGAATGGTATCTCCCAGTCCCAATGATTACATTCTTTAGAGTTTGAAACTGCTGTTGTTTTGGGTCGTAAATACATTTTACCCTTACATGGTGAGGATTCTAAATCTCCCCCACTGTGTTTGTAATTCAACCTGACCATGAATCTGTAGTGGCGGTCTGAGTGACAATTTAAGTATGGAAAAATAATAGGTGGTTTTGGCCTTTTTTGGACTTCATCTTTCAGGAGGGGGGTTTGCAAGTTTTAATGTTCCCCCATTTAATGGCCTCCACGTATATACTAAAGGCTAGCTTGTCAAGGAAACAGCTGAGTTAGAAACTGTTGTTTCTAACCACTTTGGTGTATTGGTTAAGAGCACAGTCTCTAATCTGGGAGAACGGGGTTTGATTCCCCACTTCTCCACATGCAGCTAGCTGGGGTCAGTCATAAGTTCTCTCAGAGCTGTTCTCTCAAGAGCAGTTCTCTCAGAGCTCTCCCAGCTCCACCTACCTCACAGGGTATCTGTTGTGGGGAGGGGAAGGGAAAGGAGATTGTAAGCCGCTCTGAGACTCTGAGAGAAGGCCGGGATATAAAGCCAATCTCTTCTTCTCTTCTTCTTGATTGTGATATAGTAGTTTGTATAGAGAGGATTTGTTTTAGTTTTACATCAGTGCCACCCTAAGAACATTTTTCTGGGAGTAAGCACCATTGAATATACTTAAATAGGATTCTGAGTCAATATGCTTAAGATCAGCTTTAACATGCAGTTTTCATCTGCTGATGTGGAATAGTACAGTCAACGAAGGACCGTATAATGTGATGTTTTTGTATGTTTGAATTGAATCAGTGTGTGGATTCAGTTTTGGAACACTGAAGTTTTTCTAAAGAAGGTTAATTAAATTTGTATCAAACCCATGTGAAGGACTGATGTAATATTCCCTGTTTGTTAGAGGATTCAGGCCAGTTCTTAACAATGGGTGTATTTATTGAACAGTATGCTTGAAAAGAGAAAAGCAAATGACCAATTTTTGTTTTCTGTCTCCTGTTAAGCATCACCAAAAGGTGAATAACTGAGTGATGTACCTGTGTAGGCTTTCTTTGCGTTCCCTGTACTTAGAGCCATGTTTCCCAGCCTGTGGGTTGGGGCCCAAAAGTGGGTCACAAAGCTTCTGAAAGTGGGTCGCAGGCTAGTCCTCCCTAATGGAGGCTCGTGCCCTTTTCAGCCTTCTCTTACTTTCTTCCTTGCCAGCTTCTCACATCTCATCTCCCCCTCCTTCTTTGTGACAATAATGAAGGGGGAAAAGCTGTCTGGCAACTTCACAGTAGTAGCTGAAAGAAGGGGGGGGGAAGGTTGGAGCTGTTCAACATGCCATGGAAAGACCAAAGGAGGATAGAAAGAGGCATATGTGTGCAAGTGTTTTGTTATGCTGCTGCTCTTTCAGCAGCCCAACCTCTTGCTCAGTCCCCTGCAGTTCCTAACTGCCCTCTACTTGCTGTGGAAGATATACTGTACTGAGCCCCTTGCCGCAATTCCCTTCACTGCCATCTTTGTATATCTCTCAACTCAGCACCACCATCCCCTGCATGCCTCTTCAAACTCCAGTCCTGACCCAGTTGGCAGAGGAGGAGGAGGAGGAGGAGATATACTCCCACTTGCTTGGGGCCCATAGTGGGGGAAGCTGCACCTTTTGTGTGATTTTTGTTGGTTTCTCAAAACATCTGGTTGGCCACTATAGAAATTGGAATGCAGGAGTAGATGGGTGCCAAGGTCATAGTTTGCCTAGGGCACCAAAAAAACCTCAGGCCAGCCCTAGATGGGTCACCCTACGAAGTAAATTTGGACTTGTGGATCACCATACTAAAAAGGTTGGGAACCACTGACTTAGAGAACCTCACAGCGTCGTATGAGAGCTAAGCTACTGTTGACACTTTGCAGTGAGAAAACATGAAGCAAGTCTTTTCACAAGGTGACTCCAGGATAGCTTTGCTCAGCGGTAAATCTGAGTCCCTTAGCCCTAAATCATGTGGGTCATTTCATTGGGTTAGCTCAATAAAGGCAAGCTACTTTCTATAATCTATTCTCATGAGGTGTGATGTAGCCAGTGTTATGGCTTGATTGTCTTTTGATTTTCCCAGCCTGATCAGATGCCTTCTTTGCGTTGGTGTGAAGTGCCGTGAGAGAACAAATGGCAGCTGAATTTCGTCTTTTGAATTCTTTGAGGTATTTTTAACCATAAAATTCTGGTGACATCCTTTCCTCAGAACAGAAAGAATTTTATTTGCTGGCTAGGGGAGAAGAGAGTATTTTTTATAGGGGGAGAAATAGCTCTGGATGTAGAAAAGAAATTTGGTTCACACGCTGTTTTTTCTGAAGTGTGGGGAACCTTTGTCTGTGTGAGGTATTACAGATGCATGAAGAGTATGTTAGGAGCACTGCAGGTTATCTTTCCGTGGAGTGCTTGCTCCTCCATTATTCTCCTGAATTTGAACTGCAAAAGCAGTATTTAATATGTGTGGGGGGGGAATGCCTGAAGTTCTGCATTTAGCCTTATAAGCAGTAAGGAGGAGTCATAGTCCTAAAAAGGAATTGCTTAGTTCTTGGATAACTTCGTGATGAACTGTGTGTCTGAGAGCTCCTTCATGAAATACATTTTTACATATGATTATAAAATGCAATTGTCATGACCCCAGTGGGTCACCGCCTTCTGCTGCCACCACCCTGGACTTACGGTCCATTGAGAAGGCCCAGGGTACCCTCTCAAGCCCATCCAAAATGCCCCTTTTCAAGCCGAGAACCTTAGGCGTGATGACCAGGCAGAGAACTTTTAAATAAATGGTTTATTTATACAGTAATGGGGCACTGGAAACAAGACAAAGTGCTTCAAAAAGGTATAACAGTGCATAAAGGAAAAATAATCAAAGGTAACACGACTAACTACTTCACTTTAACTGTTACTACTTCAGGCCTACAGCCCTCTTTCCAGGCCTCTTGCCTGTATTCACACTGAGCCAAGGGAAGGATCTTTCTCCTTAGACCAGACTGTCCCCTCTGTGAGACAAGTCCACAGAAGAGCCAAAGAACCATTTCCTCACAGCCCTCTATAGACCAGGCTTAACTTACTCACTCTCCCAAGTGAGGGAACTTTGTCCCAGACCAGTCTCCTCAGACTGCAGAGAAAAAGAACATCAGTTAAAATGAAACCAAGTATAAGAACACATTACCTCAGAGACGTCTAGTATCCCCATTGGTTGCAGCTGGCTCTAGGCATTGTGGGAATTGTAGGCAGCTTGCTTTCTACTACCACACAAGCCTCTCCTGGGCCCTAGGCCCCAGGCTTTACTCCCAGTCATGTACAGATCTCCAGAGGCCTACACAAAATCTCTGCACTCTGATTGGCTTTAACCCTCTCTAAGCATTATGGGGATTGTAGACTGTCTGTTTTCCACTGTTAGACAGGCCCCTCCTAGAGCTTAGGCCTCTTGGCCCTGTCTCCATCCTGCACAGATCATGATAGCAATATTTGGCATATGTAAGTACATATGTTAGGAAGCCAGGACTGGCCTGAGGCCTCACCTTTGTGTTCTGTGTACATATCAAGGCAGCCACGTTTGTGTGACATGTGACTCAGACAATAAACTAGAGATTTTGTATAGCTTCTGCAAAGTGAAGAAAAAATTGTTCTGTAGGGGAAAAACAAAATATGGTTTTAGGTGAAAAGGACTTGAGAAGACAGAGTTAAATTATGTAAGGTATCTGATTGGCAGATCAAATTATTTTTAATCCCGGTACTTTCTACACCTAAAGCCCACATTGTTCCCTTTGTTGGTTTGTGTGCTAAAGTGTTCAGGAGACAGAGAGAAGCTTTAACGCAAACAAAAGGCCTTCACTTGATACAGTGCTATAATTTTGTGGATCTCTGAATAATTAAGGCTCTGCAAAGTTGAGCGTTACTGAAACAGAGGAAACCCCTCTGCAAGAGTGTACTTAAGAACCTTTTAGTGTAATAAGATGACTGTTGGGATCCATCCTTGTGGCTCTGGGTACCTGATACCGGATCCTTTTTTCTCCAGTCATTGCTTGACTATTAGGAATCTTGGGAGGGTGAATGACTAGCAACCATGAGATTGTTTTACAGGCTTGGAGTTCAGACAGTAATATATACACTGGCATGGCTCTCTGTGAAGCTGTGCCATTAGGGCTGTGTTTCAGATAGCCAGGGTCTGCCTTGTAACTAACCCTTCAATGTCCTGCATTTGGGAGCAATGACAGTTGTTCTGAACCTTGATTTCCTCAACCAACTATGTCAGATGCCAGGGTCGTTGTTTATGAGGCCAATTAAATACCCCTAAATCAAGAAGGGGTGTTGGTGTAAAAACCTTTTAAAGTCCCCTGTGGAGAGTGGCAACATGTGTTTGAAATGCTGACCTTTGCATGGGCACATTGACACCTCAAAGGCTTCATAGTTGGTATTTGGGAGCACTGAGAGATGCCTAAATTAGATGGTCTGAAATATGCCTCCCCTCCCCCCCAGAGTGAAGCTGAAACAGGGACATAAAAGAAATACTGGAACATGATTAAAGTGTAGGTAAATATTTGGGACTCTAGAATGTGGTAGCAACACAGGGATCTTTCTCCGTTCTTTGGATTTAGACAAAATAGTTGCACTCTTCATGGCTTGGGTGGCCTGCCCTTGAAGCTCATAACCCTTCCAAGAGGAACTGCCTCCGGAAGTGATAAATGACTCAACTCAGCTTTCTGTCTCAACCAGATAGCAGCAACATTTTTCTTAACTCCTTTTCTTCTGGTGCCCATAATGCTAAGGATGGAGACCTGATTCCACCCCCACCCCCAAACACACAAGTGTAACAAAGATACTGCTGATCTTACCCTGTGTGACTTAGGTCAAGTTCACATATTACAGTGTAGAGACTGGTGCCTGGCAGCCATAAAGTATATACTGGGCAGTTCGCTATTTTCCTCCCTCTTGTGTGGGGACTATTGATGCCGCTGCTGGATACTCCTTACAGAAGGTGGTGAAGGTGTGAAAACTTTCCACAGTATAGTAGCATTCTGAATGCTGTGCTGAGGTTCTCTGATATGAGTGTACACCTCATAGAGTAGCTGCCATGGAGAGGCCATTCCTACATGTAGTGACCGCAATATATAACCAGCACTTAGCTTTTGCTTGGAAAGAAGCAATTGGAAAAGCTCTTACTGAATACTAAGGAATTTTGCATTGTACTTCAGATCTGCAGACTACGCATTTCTCTTTATTCTGCAGCTTAGATTGTTGCTTTTGAGCAGCTCTAGTGACAGCAGTAAACCATTTAACATAGGTCATTTGGCAAGACAATAGGTTGGATGCTCCAGAACAGGGTTCTTCAACCTAGTTTATCCTGCAGGCATTTTTAGAATTTTGAAAACAGGCCAATGAGTGCCACAACAAAATGGCTGTTGGGGAGGAGTCCACAGAATGTTCGGAGGTTCCAAGTCAAGCATCATTCTGTTATAGAGGTGGCTATTTCCAATTGGGTACTCTCTGAGGACTCACAAGTGATACCTCCTGGACCCTTCTGAAGTACCTCCTATGCCTGTGAAGTGGGAAGAAAGGCAATTACCACTTGTTTGCTTTGGGGGAAGAGAAGTCTTATGGAAGAGGCAAACAGGCATCAGGAAACACATATGGGCACCATGACATCCACAAGCACCATATTGGGAATCACTACTCCAGAGGAAAAGACTCCTTCCTTTGGAATAAGACTCTCACTTAGCAGAAAGGAGTGAGAGAAAATCTTAAAAGTTTTCCCAGGTCTCAGAAAGAGGCAGGAGACAGCTCAGCTGTAAATATAGGCCCAGAATTATATTTCTCATACAGTGAGGCTACCATGAAAAGAAGTTATATGTGGGAACCAAAAGGTCAGGATCAAATTACCTTGGTTCCCCTCAAGACCGTGACGTTTCGGGGTTGGTTTTAATAGTAATATTGAATGTCGTATCTACTACTTTTAAGCCCCATGAATGGGAAGTGAAAGCCACTACTTGAGGTTCCCTTAACATGAAGGTTGTATCTAGAGAATGAAAGATTGATGGCCACTGGCTCAATTACCTGTCAGGAGAACAGAGTGACTTGACATTTTCAGGAAGGGATCCGTTTCAGTGTTCATGTATTATTGATCCAGAATTGGTTAGCTGCTGATGGGACATGGGTTTACAGAGAAGGGGATACATGGAAGAAAACTAGGCCCAGTCTCTTCCCAATTTGGAGTATATGCAACAAGAAAATTGTCACTATTATAAGTAGTGAATCAAGATAGCTGGAGCAAAACTGGAAGAAGCATAGGAAAACATGTCCAGTGTGTGGGGATATTTATTTACTTTTCCTATATTCTTCCCCATCTTTGACTAGAGAGGTCAGGCAGAGTGGATCTCTGAGTGACTAGAGAGTGGTCTTAGGTGGATTACTGTCTCCTTTTGCAACAATATTATCAGGGTGAATTGCTTTTAAATAAAAACAGTTTAAATACTTGATTTTAAACAGGAAGAAAAAAGATACTTAAATCTAGCTTCTCATTTCATGTATTTCATAAAGACCATACATACTTAACATATTGCTATAGCAGTTACAATGTATTGCTGTGAAACTGAATAGAGCCTTTTGGCAGCCAGAGTCAAAACTTTTGGCACATCAGAATTGTATTTTCTTTACGTATGAATATGCTAGGATACTAAGCAAAATCACTTACTTGAAGGCTAAGACCACAATGTTCTGTACACTGGTTTGCCTGCATTTTATTAAACAAATTTGGAGTCATTTCTTAGTAAGCATGCATAGGATTATAATACTAATGTGTATCCAGAGCGTTTATGAAACAAAGGCCGGACATTACTGGGCAAAACAGTGTTTATCCATGAGATGGAAAGTAAGCTATCCATGCAGTTTGGTTAATATAGGTCTTGACAAATGTCCTTTGGCTCTAGAAGCCAGCTTGGAAATTTAGAAGCCAAACTGATAGTTGAGCCTTCAGTGTTGTGCCTGATCATATTTTCTAAGCATTGCCGAAAGAGTGCCACAATGAAATGGGTGGAAATTACAAGGGAGTCGTTACCAGCTAAATATCAGGAGAAACTTCCTAACTGTAAGAATGGTTGAGCAGTGGAACAGACTGCCTCGGGAGGTGGTAGATGCTCTTTTGCTGGACGTTTTCAAGTGAAGACTGGATGACCATCTTTCGGGTATGTTGTAGGTATGTAGGGCTATCTTTCTGCTATGCTCCTGCAGAGTGCAGGGGGTTGGACTAGATGACCTGCAAGGTCCCTTCCAACTCTAACATTCTATGATTCTATGATTCCAGGTGTCATGGCAGCCTAGTGCCTGGGATTTGTCAAACCCTGGGTTAACAGAGCTGTAAACACTCATAATTTGAAAACTGGACACACTGCAGAGCTCATCAAGTTGATTGGCATAAAATAGGACTGCAAAGCAGTCATCTCATTCCATGGAGCCATCTCCTGGATTCTAATGGATGTTGTGACTTGTTGGTGGTCAGGTCTAGTTGGAAGCCCACAGTAATAGATACAAAGTACCACTTAAACATCTAACCTCAGAAATCAGATAGGATATTTTTTTTTTGAAACAGATAGGAAAAGGTTAATACAGAAAAAAATCTATATAATTTTCATAAGATCAGTGTCTGTTCCAGTGAACAATGAATGAAGTCCATTCTTCCTCACATTTGTATTAAAAATGCTGCAGTGAATTTTGTCTGCTGTTATATATTTCTTTCAGTGGCCAGGCTTTACTAAACCATTCCACAATTGTAGTTAAAACCAGTGCTTTACCATGTTGGCCCAAAGTAGCTTGTCAGCTCTTAGAAGACTGAGCACTAGCAATCAAGTAGTTGTTTGAAAAGTAGATAGTAGCTCAGGCCTTTAATTACTCCTAATGGTGAGAAGTAACAGTGAGAACTTGAGACGGGTCATATTGAAGATTAGCACATACCCACCAGGAATGAAAAATGTCAGGATAGTTTGCTGAATGTTTTCCAGTATTTGAATGTGTACGTGTGAATTAAGAACATAAGAAGAGGCCTGCTGGACCAGACCAATGGTTCAGCATCCTGTCTCACACAGTGGCCAACCAGTTCCTCCAGATGGCCAACAACAGAGCATAGAGCCCATCCTGACCTGGATAGCCCAAGCAAGCCTGATTTTGTCAGATCTCGGAAACTAAGCAGGGCCATTCCTGGCAAGTATTTGGATGGGAGACCTCGAAAGAATACCAGGGCTGAGAGGCAGAGGCAGGCTATCAAGCCACTTCTCTGAACATCTTCCATGCCCCAGTAGGAATCACCAGAGGTCACCATGACTTCCAGGCATGGACACGCGTGCACACACATTCACAAAAAATAAAACATAGAGGCTGAGGCCTTACCCTGATGTTACCTCCTGGCTCTGGGATTCATCGTCATCATCATCAGTTACCTTTATTGGCATCACAACAAAACATACATCATCAAGGGATAAAAGTACAACCTTCATCGTTGGAGTTGAGACATTCCTCTCCTCTTAATGGCACAACATAGAAATTTAGCCACCAAATCAGTGATCTCAGTGTTATGGGAAGATACTAGAAAAACCATCTTGCAAACATCAGATGGATGCTGGCAAATTTGTAGCAGAGGTTCTAGATATATGGCACGAGTATCACAGTAAAATATACAATGCAGGAGAACATGTTCAGTATTTTCTATCTCCCCCAGACCTCAAGAACAAAGTCTAGAGGAGTATGGAATTTTTTTAAACCTCCTGTACAGTACAGCAGAAGGAAGAATATTAAAACATGCTAACATAAATGCCCTCCAATGCTCAGGGATAGTCAAGCTAGAGAAGTACTCAGCCAAAACACCATTAGTAGACATCCCCCACCACAAAGGGGAACATCTACCAGAGGCAAGACTTCTAAGGTCTTGCATCTCAATATCTATAAGTCTTTGCTTGATTAAAGCAAAAACACACCTCTCGGAAAGGTATGCAAGGTCGTCCAAACTGAACCCAATTACAGAATTCCCCCCCCCCCCATGTAGGACATCCACTCAGATTATTGTGATTCAGTTAGCATGTGAGCAATTAGACTACTAGAATTACTTATGAAATGTAAATAGAGCCAAACTTTAATTGCTGTGAACCAAGTTTTTGTCTCAAGGTGCCTTTTTTTGTCTCCAAACAAATAGTGGCATAGGGCACACATGCTGGCAGCTCTGAGATTTTCCTTAAGAATTTAGATTGTGCACGTTCAACTGCTTTATTAAAAGCTGAGATCCAGAATGGAATGCCATAGAGCAATTTGGCGCTAATTTTGTAATTAAACACTCGAAGGGCTGCAAGGATATATTGATTCTCCTTAGTATAAAAAAGCGGGAAATTGTGAAAATGTTACTTTTTAAAAAAGCTTTATTTGAATAAACATATATAACAATAAAACACTTCTTTAATATGAGTTATCCCATCCAGCTCTATAGTGGAAATAGACTCCTAAATATCTAAAGCTTTTGACCTGTTCAATCACTTGTCCTCTAATATTCCACTTAACAGGTTTCCATTTTTTTCCAAAAGTGATAATTTTGGACATCAAAGTTTAGGGTCAGTTTATTCAGTTCACAATAGTCTAGAAACCAAGACAACATCCTTTTCATCCCTATTTTTGAGAGGGAAAGAAGCACCACATCATCTGTGTACAGGAGTAATGGGACATGGGTTGCCCCCAATTTTGGATTATGTCCATCAAGTCCTTCTAAGAAGGGAGCCAGGTCATTTAAAAATAGGTTAAATAGAAAGGGATCCAATAGTAATTGGAATCTTAGGAGTTAAATCACCCATCTTTGAGCATCTAACCTGGCAGGTAGTATCAAAATGGAGCTTTTTAATCAAATAGAGCAATCTCTCATCAATCCCCAGATCCCTTCGTTTCCTCCACAGGATATCTCTAGGAACAGAGTCAAAGGCACCGTTGAGAGCTAAAAAAGCTGCTTATAAAGTAAGCCCCTTCACTTTCGTATGTTTATTTGTCAGATGGTTCAACACAATACAGTGGTCTAAAGTTGACTTCCCCTGACAAAATCCAACTTGTTCTATGCCTAAAATTTGCTGGTTTGAAATCCATAGCTTAAGTTTATTGGCCAGGTATCTTGCATACAGCTTCCCAATGGTGGATAACAGGCTGATTGGCCTGTAGCTACTAGGAACCTGGGGATCTCCTTTTTTAAATATAGGGACCACTATAGCATTAGTCCATGCTTCAGGTATCAGGCCTGTGTTATTTATAGCAGTGAATAGGGCAGTTAAAAAAGGAGCCCACCACTCTGAAAATTCCTTAATTACTTCAGGAGGAATTGCATTAGGCCCTGGAGCTTTCGGTTCTGGGATTCTAAAGCTTACTGCCTCTGAATGTGGCATTTCCCCTCAGTCACCAGGGCTAGTAGACATAGATAGACTTACCCTCCATGAATCTATCTAATCCCCCTTTAAAGCTTTTTTTCCCTGTGACCATCACTACATCATCTGGCAGCGAATTCCATATTTTAATAACTCTTTGTGTAAAGGAGAAGAGATTGGATTTATACACTGCGCTTTACTACCTGAAGGAGTCTCAGAATGGGTTACAATCTCCTTTCTCTTCCCCTCCTCACAACAGACACTCTGTTAGATAGGTGGGGCTGAGAGAGCTCTTTCAAGGACTGCTCAAGAGAGAACAGCTCTGAAAGAATTTGTAACTGACCCAAGGTCACACCAGCAGCTGCATGTGGGGGAGTGGGGAATTGAACCCAGTTCTCCCAGATTAGAGTCCACACTCCTAACCCCATTTCATTTTGTCCAGCCTAAATCTGCTTTCCATCAGCTTCATTGGATACCCTTGAGTTCTAGTATTTTGGAGAGGGAGAAAAAGTTATCTTTGTCAATTCCCTTCTCTCCATGCATAAATTTATAAACTTCTATCATATCCTAACCAGATCATATTGTTACTCTCACACAGAAAAGTATTCATTAACTAATTCTGTTTGGTAGTGGATCATTATTTAATTTTAAAAGTTCATAAGTGTAGAATTTAGTATGTGTGTATTGAATTCAGACTGATTTTAAAACCCCAGTACTTAAAAATAAGAAATAAGTGAAATGTACAAATATTTGAAAATCTGGTTTAGATTAAACAGTTCTATTTATTAAAAATCAATTTAATCCATCTTGAATAAGCTCTTATCTGTGATTACCTTATCTTTTTCAGTCACACCTTTGCACCCTGAGCCATATGTGCTTGTTTAGGAAGCAGTCCCATTGGTTTCTGAGCAACTTGCTTTCAGATAAATATGCTTAGAATCTTGGTTTTAGTGTAAAGGGTAAATTGTATCCTGCTTCCTGTTTCTTTTTTTAAAAATTTACTTGTTTTATTACTTGTAATGTGATTAAATTCCACACGATACAACCCAGGAAGATTATAAAGCATGTATATCTTAAAGCAGTGGTAAAAAACCAGTCTTGTATCACAGGGTCTACTGTTTCATGCTTGCACTCAACAAAATCAAAGGGAGGTCTGTGAGGACAAAAAGGTTTTGTTCAATCAGCTTGGCTCTTCATGAATTTCTGTGAGGAAGCAGTTCCAACCATTGAGGTACCACTGCAGAGAAAACCATCGTTAGTGCTCACCCCACCCCCTTTTCTGAAGGTATGGGTATGAAAGCGAGGCATCTGATACTGATCTTAATGAAGGTCAGGCACATTCTGGGAGCAGGCATTCCTTTAAAATACCTTGGTTTCAGCTGCTTACAGCTTTATAGATAATAGCAAGCACTGTGAGTGATGGATAGATTTGGAAGTAGATTGGTAGATTTTTCAAAAGTGGCAAGAATTTTTCCCAGTATCCAATGCCAGCAAGCAACCTTGCTATGCTTTTCATCAAGTGAATGTTTCAAACCGTCTTCAAAGACAGTGGGCTATAAAGTGCCTTGCAATAGTCTAGCCTGGATTTGATCATGCCTTTCAAAGAAAGTCTATACCTGGTGAATATACCAGTTAGCCAAAGCCCAAAGGGAAGACTCGTGCCTCCGTCTATACAAAGAGATTGAGTAGCACTGCCAAGTTACAAGCCTGCTTTTTTTTTGTGCCACTCCATGCTGAATGGATTGAATCCACAAGCCTTGGTTGGCTCTGTTGTTGACCATTAGCATCTCAGTCCTATCTGGATTGAGCGTCACTTTATCGACCCACATCTAGCTCATTTCTTTTTCCAGACATGCATTCAAGACATCCATGACTCACATGAGTCGGTCTGAAAGCGGAAGTAGAGACACATGTCATCAGTATGCTGGTGGCATTGCCCTCCACCTTTCTGTTTTGTTTCATGTAGATTTAAACTGCACTGAGGACAGGATTTAGGACCCCATAGCACATGTTCCAGATTAACTGTCTCCCATTTTCTTGTACACCAGATAGGGGAATAAGTCAGACCATGGTGCCCCTGTTGTTCATCATAGCTAGCTGGTTTGGAAGGATACTGTGCTCAGTGGTATTGAAAACCACTGAGAAGTCCAGGAGTGCTAGTAGGGTCATACTCCTATTGCCACCCCAGCAATCAGTCATCAGTCAAAACATCTTTCAGTTGCAAAACCAGGTCAGAAACCAGATTGAAATGGATCCAGATAATCTGTCTCCTCTAAACAAATTGAAACTGCTTGTTTGGGCATCTTGTGTAGAAAGGTGACATTTTCCACCTGTTGGTGGTTATTCATTTGGGCCTAGGGAGGACTTCTTCAGGCAGAGCTCCACAACTTCCTTCTTCAAGGCAGTTGGTTTACCAATCCTTAAAAGGAGCATCCCTGGACTCAGCCTGGCAGTCTCCATCAGATTGATGTTATAAACTGCAATAGGCAAGTTGAGCATAAGTAGGACGCCTTCCTCCAAGCAATTTATCAGCATCCTTGAAATCATCCAGTGTACTCTGATAGTTATGTTTTGGGTATCCCTCCCTCTTTCGTATGGGTTCATTTGGTTACTTGGGCATGTTAAGCAGTGTAAATAATCTATAATCCTTCCTGCATTCAAATTCTGCTGCGAGAAAAGGCGAAATTTGAGGCCTGTCTAAATTATGCCAAGTAATGTATGAACATAGGTTCCCTAACATATTTTGCCTCTACTATTCATAGGAAAAGGCAAGAAAGTATACTGAGCATGGAAGCCCTCGCAACAGGAAATCCTATTGTTTCTCTTTTTCTTGTTGAGTGAGGAAAGTCCATATGTTTAATATTAACACTTCTTCATTACCTAGATGAGAACTACCTTTTACAGATTTCAGTAAAAATAAAAAAGAGAAACAGACATAGGAGATTTTCTGCCTCAGTGATGCAAGCTAATTCCATAGGAATTCCATGATTAATATGTGAAAACTACTTTGTAGCCCCCCAACTGAAACCAGAATTGCTGCCACTAGCAGAGAGAGGAAAGAAAGAAAGAAAGAAAGAAAGAAAGAAAGAAAGAAAGAAAGAAAGAAAGAAAGAAAGAAAGAAAGAAAGAAAGAAAGAAAGAAAGAAAGAAAGAAGCAGTAGTTTATAGCTGTGCAGATAGTTTGCTTGTGGGTAGGTTTTGTGCAGTTTCTTGCCTCTCCCTGATGGCAATCAGTAGCATACATTATGAAAAATAATAGAAATGTGTAATGTTTAAGGTTGATAATTTACATAGGTTTCTGTTTTTCTTGGTGTATATTTTTCAAAAGGTCAATGCCTTTCATCCTCATGCTTGGAATGTCTTTGCACTTGAAGCTGCTGGAGGCTGGAAGTGATTGCCAGATAATGGAATACTTCACTAGTTTCTATCTCCTCAGTTTTGTAACTATTGGTGATAAGTCATTGGGCAGGACAGGCCATTTGTCTATCCCAGGGGTGGCCAAACTGTGGCTCGGGAGCCACATGAGGCTCTTTCATACATATTGTGCAGCTCCTGGCAGGGCAATTGGGGAAGCGAAGGGGAGCCATGCTTCCTTTCCCTCCCTCCCATCTATTTGCTTTCTTTGTTTCTCTCTCTCTTTTCACCTCTTTCCTTCTTCTTTTCACCTCTCTCTCTATTTCTCTCTCTCTTAGACAAATAAATATCATTATCAATATCTGGCAGAGATTGACCAAGAGAGAGATCTTGGAGTCATAGTAGATAACTCAATGAAAATGTCTAGACAGTGTGTAACTGCAATAAAGAAGGCCAACGCTATGCTGGGGATTATTAGGAAGGGAATTGAAAACAAATCAGCCAATATCGTAATGCCCCTGTATATTGGTGCAACCTCATTTGGAATACTGTGTACAGTTCTGGTCACCACACCTCAAAAAGGATATTATAGCATTGGAAAAAGTGCAGAGAAGGGCAACTAGAATGATAAAAGGGTTGGAACACTTTCCCTATGAAGAAAAGTTAAAACGCTTGGGGCTCTTTAGCTTGGAGAAACGACGGCTGAGGGGTGACATGATCGAGGTTTATAAGATTATGCATGGGATAGAGCAGGTAGAGATAGAAGTACTTTTCTCCCTTTCTCACAATACGAGAACTTGTGGGCACTCCATGAAATTGCTGAGCAGTCAGGTTAGAACAGATAAAAGGAAGTACTTCTTCACCCAAAGAGTGATTAACATATGGAATTCACTGCCACAGGAGGTGGTGGCAGCTACAAGCATGGACAGTTTCAAGAGGGAATTAGATAAACATATGGAGCAGAGGTCCATCAGTCTGGGGCAGGTGATGCACTCTATTCTTGGTGCTAGAGGGGGCAGCAGTGGGAGGGCTTCTAGTGTCCTGGCCCCACTGCTGGACTTCCTGATGGCACCTGGTATTTTTGGCTACTGTGTGACAGAGTGTTGGACTAGATGGGCCATTGGCCTGATTCAACATTGGCTTCTCTTATGTTCTTATGTTTTTACACCTTTTGTTTTTATTTTTGGCAGTCTCATTTAATGTTACTAAAAAGCAAATATGCATATTTAAAAAATAAAAACGTGTAATATTTGTTCATGTCTTGTGGCTCTTGAACATCTGATGTTTATTCTGTGTGGTTCTTATACTGAGCAAGTTTGGCCACCCTTGGTCTATCCTGTGTATTTGACATTTTGCTTGTATTTCACATGTAGCCTGTGCATAAATGCGCAAATACAAAACATGGCCATCTTGTGCAAAAATTGGTATTATTGAGAGACTGGGGTTTTTTTCATTTCTAAAAATTATTATAATTGTTGTTGGGGATAGATGTTGACATTTAGAAGCCACCCAAGAATAAGGGCTTTATTGTCCTCCATTCTTATTGATACCGGAGGTGGATTATGCAGCTAAAAATAATGCAATCAGAGCAGTATAATGCATGCAATCAGTGTAATAAAAGAGGATTACGGATGGAGAGTAGTACACTAAAACAGTGTAATCAAATGGAGAGTAGTGCACTAAAACAGTGTAATCAATGACACTGAACTGGATTAAAAATTTATAGAAACAGTACAACAATACCTAAACCTTCACAGGCATTAATTATGATCCAAATTCCATTTATAAAATGGTTTTCATCTGCACTTAGTTCTCTGGCTCTTTCACTCCCAAAACTGACCTTCCTTCTCTTGTTTGTTTCCTAAAAACTTCCAAACAATTTATGTATCTCTGAGTGCTGGAAGCAGTGGATTAGATCCAGGAACCCTCCTCCCACAGAGGAAGACTCCTGATTTGGCAGATGGGAAACCCTGGATCTAACCCAGTGTAAATAAATACATACAAACTGTCAATTTATTATGAGAGGGGAATTTTAATACACATGAATATGCTAGGAATGTGAAGGTAAGTTTTGATATGAAATAATTTTTCATGTGGAACATCCAGGCTACAACCCAGGAGTTTGATGTCCAGTGATATAGATCCAGCAGTAGGGACTGATGAACCCGAGCAGAGATGAATGGTGGCTCCAGCAGCCTTTCAAAGCCATGGATTGCTAATAGGTGGAATTGTGACGGCTTTCCTTTGTCAAGCAACTTAAATGGATATCGGTGGAGCATTCACTCTCCACCTTTTGAGATGGCATTGTCTGCTGAACCTTTCCCACAAAGGTGCTCTGTTACTAAATCTGATTAAACCCTCCAGATTACAAAGGAGGTTTGTAATGAGTACTGGCAGCTCAAGCTCAGTTCTATAATTAATCCCTCTTAAACCATTTTGCAAAGTGGACAGCATCTTGCTTAGAAATGAGTAAGTGTAAAAATCTACATACTAATGGTAAATTGATTATCTTGTTCCTACAGTTATACCTTGAGGTACTACTTTCAACATTTGGCTGTAGGGCAATTGTGTTAAGTTGTCTTATATAGTCGGGTACAAAGAAACATATGAAAGTGCTTCATGCTGAGTCAGACCATTGGTCTATCAAAGTCAGTAATGTCTACTCTGACTGGCTGCAGGGTCTCAGGGCCTTTCCCATCACCTACACCCTGATCCTTTAAACTGGAGATGCTGCAGATTGAACCTGCATGCAAAGCAGTTGCTGTAACACTGAGCTACAGCCCCCTCCTTTCCAATAAGTAGACCCATTTCAGTCCGGACTCAAGACTGGGTTTGGAATAGAAACAGCCTTCGTTGATTTGACTGCTTATCTTTGCCTGGAGAGCAATAGAGGAAGTGTGTCCTTGGTGATTCTCCTGGGTGTTTGGTTGGCTTTCAGTTCCACTGAGTATGGTATCCTTCTGTAGAGGCTGGCTCAGTTAGGAGTAGAGGGTATTGTGCTTTGGTGTTCTGCTCTTACTTGACCAGCGAATTCCAGAAGGTGGTGCTGGGAGACTGCTGCTCAGCCCTGTGGCACTATGCTATGGGGTCCCAGAGGAGGAGGAGGAGAGGAGATTGGATTTATACCCCGCCCTTCACTGCCCAAAGGTGTCTTACAAACTCCTTTCCCTTCCCCTCCCCACAACAGACACCCTGTGAGGTAGGTGGGGCTGAGAGAACTTCTGACAGAAACTGTCCTTAAGAGAACAGCTGTGCCAGAGCTTGTGACTGACCCAAGGTCACATCAGCAGGTGCAAGTGGAGGAGTGGGGAATCAAACCCGGTTCTCCCAGATAAGAGTCCGCGCACTTAACCACTACACCAAACTGGCTCTCCAGAGGGATCCAACTTGTCTCCCAGATCATTAGGGGATTTAGAGTAATGGTGCCATCAATATGCAAATAGCACCCAACTCTGTTTCTTTTTAACTTCTGTGTTGGATGGGCCTGAACAGATGCCTAGAGAAAGGCAATGGGATGGATGAGGTCCAGTAAACTGAAGTGCAGATAAGACCAGAATGGAATGCTGCGGCTTAATGACAAAGAGACTTGAGGTTTAACCTGTCCTGTAGAAGGTTGTACACTCTTTGAAGGAGCAGGTTCATAGCTTGGGGGTCCTGCTGGATCCTGACCAATGGATGGAAGCTCAGGTCTATTGCATGTTAGTGCCTTTTATCAGATTCAGCTGATGTGCCAGCTACAGCCCTTCATCAAAGCACTATATGCAGGTTAGATTACTATAACATACTGTGTGTGGGGCTACCTTTAAACATTGTCTGGAAACTTCAGCTGATCCAAAATGTGACTGCCAGGCTACTATCAGGGATGGGATATAGTGGTCATATAACCCCATGCTGACGGATCTGCAGTGGCTCCCCATTTGGTTCTGGGTACAATTCAAAAGTGCTGGTTCTTACCTTTAAGGTCCTGAATCTCCTCCCACACTGTCCAGCCCACCAGCTAAGAGCTTCCTCATGAGCCTTTCTGTCTGCTTCCACCTGTAGAAGGGAGGCAAGTAGCAACCAGCGACAAGGTATTTTCAGTACTGACACCAGTGTTCCCTCTAAGCTGAGTTAGTGTGAGCTAGCTCAGAGCTTTTTAGCCTCTGGCTCACACATTTTTGTCCAGCTCAGGGAGGATGGCTCCAGAGCAAACTAATTTATGCAGTAGCCAAGTCGCTCGCTCACAACTTTAATGCCAGCAGCTCACAAAGTAGAATTTTTGCACACAAGACTCCACAGCTTAGAGGGAGCGTTGCTGACACCTTGCCTTTGGAATGCCCTTCCCCTTGAGATTTCCCCGCCACCTATCATACTGTCTTTTTGACACCTAGGTTGTAACATCATTTGCTTTTAATTTGAGAAATGTTTAAGATGCATTTTGAGCTTTTCCATGTTTTATGTTGTTTTGTGCTCTAGTGATTTTTTTTATGCTGCATTTTAATAAACAACTTTTTATGGTGTTGAATTTTTTTTAAGTTTTAATTTGCAAGCTGCCTTGGACAGGATGGCTAGGGAGTCAGTACAGAAATTTTCTAAATAAAGAACATAATTAAATTTTCCAAATAAATTTTTGAAATAAATAACAGTAAAAGAAAAACCTGCACCAGAAAGAAAATATTAGTGCCTCACAATCCTATGAAAATATGTCTGTGCCCTGGGGTCTGTGAATGGGAGATGAATGAATGCAGTATTACTTGACAGGTTACCCTTCCAGTTTTCTCAGGAAAAACAAAAACTTTGAGTGACACAGCAAGACCCTCACCCCAAATAAGTCCTGGGTTGTACATATGCATGTCATGCTGACTTCCAGGGATAAAATTGGATGGGTGGGCACAGTAGGCTGCAGCTGGAGAAGGTGATCAGAGAAAATTGCTGCCTTCTCTTAAGACAATTTAAGGGCATTTAATTTTTCTTACTTAATTTTTATTTAGAATTTTTTTATGGTGCCTCTTTAGGAACTTGCCTGTAGTGGATACAAAATAAAAACAAACCATTAAACAGTATTGATTAAAACTGAGCATTAAAAACCCAGCCCATCAGAAAAGTGTAGAACATAAAAACAGACCACTGATTTGCTTGTGTCTTAGAGCATCAGCATTTCACTGGAAACAAAGTACTGCTACACCGAGTTAACACCTAGGAGGAAGCAACAGAGCTTTATATCATGCAGCCCGAGTGCAATGGGCTGTCATCATCAAGAGACATTCCAGCACCATTGGTTCTGATTGCTCAGAGATACTTTTAGGAGCAGCCCTGCATCTTGGGCTTTATCGTTACCTGTCCTGGAGTTTATGTATAACTGTTAAGTCTTCATCAGGTAGAAGGGTTTGCACCCTTCTGGTCATGTGAAGTCAAGTGAAAAGCCTTCCTGGCCTGGCTGTCATTACAACTGGAAGATGCATCCAGAGCAGGTTGTGTAGCTGGATAAGCCACACCAGTAAAAGGTGGTCCCCAAATAACTGGGGATGTCCACTATCACTACTTCTGTTTTGTTTGGATTTAGTTTCTAGTTGCTTCAGCCAGCTATAGTTGGTAACCACAGATAAATGCAATAATAATGAGAGGTTGCAGGATTAAGGTCAGATGCTGCAGAGCAGTCCCCTGAACAGCTGCCTGGTTACAAAACTGTCTCACAGCTGAAAGGTCTAATAGGGCCAGTGGGGTTCGGTTTCCCCTATTGATATTTCAAACTTTAGTCACTGTCATGGTAACAAAATGCAGTAGTGCATGAACACACCATGGTTTGCAAATTAGGGGCTTTACATAAATATACTCTCTCCTTCCTGCAGATTTTCCTCCTTTTCCCTTTCTGCCTTAACCATGATTTAGAATTGCTTCTGTACTATCTACATTGTGTGCTTAATATTAACCTTTCTGGTTAGGGTATGTAAGGAGAATTTATGTTGAAGAAGGTTGGAGGAAGGCATTGTTCCAGTTTGCAAACCATAGTTTGGAAGGGGCCAGCATTACAAATGTAAATGCCCCTAGTAATGAAGCCAGAATGCCTCAAATCTAGGAATCTGATGGCATCCAAGGTCACTTTATTGACATATATTGATTACTGCAATTATTCTAATTACACAGTGAACTTAAACAATGTCTTTTAAACCTGTAATTCCTGTTATCTCACTTACCTATTACTGACAGTTGTTCCGATTATGCTGTGGAAAAAATGTAAACATGTAATTCCTGCCCAATGAATTACCTAGAGTTGCTTATGCCATATTTGGTAAAAGGAATGAAAACATGAAATCAGTCATGTTCAGTCAATGCATAGGGGGAAACCACTGACTAGCACACAACCAAGAGGTTCTCATTTGTCAGTGTTTGCAGCCTCATCAAGGGCTCAGTCAGTTGCTGCTCTCTTGAGTCCATAGCAGATTATCCTCGAAGGGTCAGAATAGGACAGGCAGAGGGCAAAAGCTAGGGCAGAGCTGCTGTTCCAGTTCCTATGAGCATTTGGCTGCTCCTTCACTTGGCAGCCTGCTGGTGGGAGATCACATGCTTCTGGTTTATAGCAAAACAACCTCAGCAAGAGCAAAAACAGAGTGGCTCCTGCCCATTCCAGCATCCCTTCCCTTGCCCTGTGTATACATCAGGCTACACTGTATATTTCATAAACTGTCACCTGAGCCTGCCCTGTCCGTGCCAGCCAAACTATCTGCTAAATTTGGGATATTATGTTCGCCCAAGTCAAGTATCAAGTTCTCTGGATCACATGCGCTTCCAGCCAGTATTTAACTCTGACACCTCTGTCAGATTCAGTATTCCCCTACACAGTGTGGATCAAAACAAGAGAAATCTGGTGTCCTTCACTTTACTTTTCACAGTTTTCATCCATCTTTATTTTTCTGTTCCCTCTTTTGTTTTCTTTCTCTGGTTGTGTTGAAGAGCAGAACAACATTTTGAGTTGCCTTTCAAATCTGATCATCATGTTTCTGATTCTTCTAGCCGCTACGGAATTAAAGGATTTTTTTGCCAAGGCCCGGAATGGTTCAATCCGCCTCATCAAAATTGTCATTGAAGATGGTAAGTCTTGTTAATTTGGGGTTTCTTTGCGTCAGTTTGCTCTGCACATCACTGCTGTGGCTCCTCTAGTCATAATAGTCAACTTGGGGATGGAAGAAGATTGTCACCCTGAAGTTACCAGAGAAAAACTCCAGGGGTGGCTACTGAGATGTGCCTACTTAAAACACAGAACTTGGTACCATGAATGGATTCAGCTTAGCTGTAACTTGAAGGGAGCAGGAACTTGTATTCTTATTTGGTTTTTCTTCCCAGTTCAGTTTCTTTGGGGAACATTGTGAATCCCTTCATATGTTGATTAACTGTCCTCATGGGTATTTGTGGAGCAATACATGGGGTTCACTGTTCACATATTGGTATAAGGGACTCTCCCTGTAGCCCAAGATTGGTCACTGTCTTCTGATGAGGTAGTGAAGATTGTTTTCTGTACAGAAGACAAATTATTAAAGGCTGTCAGAACGTTGACCTGGGGAGCAGAACAAAGTGTCTTTCAGTGTGCCTTGTAATAATAATTCTGGCACTTAAGAGGCTAGTAATACTGTCTAAGAGATGAAACATGCTTCCTGGTGATCTAGTAATGACTTACAATGGTATTGCGTTGCATGGCTCCTGCAAAATGGCAGATAGCTGACTGTATTCCACTAAGAAACTCTATGCAAATGTTCTGAAATTGGGTATTGTCAATGAACTGGATTCAGCAGTCTGTCAGTGGAAGAGACTGGTGATTGCAGATTGTCCCCGCTTTCCCTTCCCCTCAGTAGGATTCATCCCAACTTGGTTTGTAGACTGTCTCTGGATTAACCCCTTTGGAAAACACCAATTGCTTCAACCAAATATCAGAGCTGTCTCAGTTTAATCTACAAAAGCTCCAGGTTTCTTGTGCTTTATATGCCCTGTCTTTTGGAAATACAACCCAGAAACTGATCCAATTGCTTTACTAAATGTAAGCATTTTGGTGGAACTATGATAGAAGTCAGGGTAAAAGGGCTCTAAGCTTTTGTATCAAAGAGCATTCAGTCATGTGAGCCTACCACCTGCAGTTCAAAGTGATACAGCCTACACAAAGGTTCACTTGTTCTCATTGAGAACTAAGCCTGTGCTTTAGAGTGACCAGTAAGCGGTGTGTTTACCTTCCTGTTTACTGGAATTCAGTTACTTTGGGACAGAATATCATTTCTATCTCAACTCTATTTTCACCTCCTTACCTTTGTTATTTCCATCATGGTTACAGGATTGAGGAATTTCATTTATGAGTAGGAACTGGTCTGGGATTTTCCAAGTAAGAAGTTTAGTGCTGTATGGAAATTCATTATCCAAACGTCTGGATTTTCAGATTATTTACATTAATTGTGTGGCCCGTGAAAATCCATACTACTCTAAAAAAATTTAAAATTATTATTTTAAAAAATCCATATTACTACAAACATATGGAAACATCATTATTGTATACCTAGCCTATTGATTTTAAAAGTCTCCCAGCCTACCTGAGTTTGCACTATAGTTTAGTCTTGTGGTTAATCAAAAATTGGAGCATCTCAGTTCTGCTTCATTTAAATATGACTTTGGAAAGGCTTTATAAGGTCTGAAAGTTCTTCTGTGAACAGAATTTCCAAACAGGTCACTACTCTCTGTATGTGGTTCCTAACCTGCTATGGTGATCCTTACGCCTCCTAAGATGACTCAGTTGAATCCAGATATACCTTTCAGAGTAGCTGGTTCAGTATTAGACTATTTAGAACTAGTAAATACATTTCTATGAATGTAATATAGGAAGCATACCCAGTCATTACTGAATGGGGTATTTTTATCTTTGTGATGTCTTACTGGAAAACTTGAAGGCCTATGGGGGGACTACATAAAAGGAAATTAACTCTTGATTCCTTTAATCTACTATATTTGGTAAAGAGGCATCACTGCAGTCACCATGTATATTCCCACACTAGCATGGGGCAAAGGATAGACCAGGAACAACTCTTTTGGAGATTGTGTGCTTTTAAAAGAAGAGAGGTTGACAGTAGAGAATCTCATTGAAGAGTTTTGAATTCTGGTTGTTTTTGGCCTCAGACTGAATAGAACTGCTACAGAAGCTAAAAAAACCTGCAGTTTGATCCTGGTTTGGAAGTCTTTGTTCTCTGAGTGGCGTATCTGAGGGAAGGAGGAAGTAGGAAGCATAAAAGTCTGAGGACTTGCAAGTCACATTATCGGAATGCAGTTAATACCTTCCATTTGTATGAACATTATCTTCATATTATAGTGTTTGCTACAATCTAGCATTTTCTGTTGTTTTTGATAGAAATTTTAATTCAAAATAGTTTATTATTCCTACAAACCACATTGTTAGTTAAAGCTTTCTTCTTTGACACCACTTGCTCCTTTCCCATTCCTGGGCCCCTGTTACCTAGCTTGATATACTTTTTTAACTCATTGCTTAAGCCACATAAGCCTTTATATATATATATATATATATATATATATATATATATATATATATATATAGGTAT
This sequence comes from Gekko gecko, assembly GCA_029375565.1. Lineage (NCBI taxonomy): Eukaryota > Metazoa > Chordata > Lepidosauria > Squamata > Gekkonidae > Gekko > Gekko gecko. Next base: position 100,022,770 of record JAPDNY010000002.1, on the reverse strand, counting down.
TTCTAATGATAAGAATGTGGCTTGCGATGCTGTTGGCTGGAACAATCTGAAATGATCTGATGTGCATTAAAAGTGTTACAAGTGAACCCTAAAATGCAACACTACAAAGTAGCCCTGACCTGGATAGCCCAGACTAGCCCAATCTCATCAGATCTCAGAAGCTAAGCAGGGTCAGCCCTGGCTAGTATAAGGTGAGACCTCCAAGGAGTACCAGGGCCATGATGCAAAGGCAGACAAGAATGGCAAACCACCTCCGAACATCTTTTCCCTTTAACACCCTATGAGGTCGCTATAAGTCAGCTTTGACGGTACTTTCCACCACCAAAGTTTTCCAAATTTCTGTTTCCTCACTGAGAGTATTCAAGACAATGGAAGTCAGAAGCAGAGCAATCCTGAGCAGAGTTATGCCTTTCAGAGTCTCTTGAGGTCAAAAACCTTAGAGGAGGTGTGACTGGGGTTGCCAGGAATGGCAACTAGCAGGAGACTGGGGTGGGCAGGGACAGGAGGTGACGTCACTTCCAGGAAGAATCGGTAGTGATGTCAGTCCTGTCTAGGAATCACCCAGAAGTGACATCACACCATCACTGATGGCAGTTTTTAAAATGTTAATTTGCTTTTGCAGGCCACAGTGGTGATGGCAGGCAACGGGAGCTGGGAGCAAGGGGTTGCCCACCCCTGGTGGGAGGCTGGCAAACCTAGATGTAACTCTGCTTAAGGTGGCACTGTAGCACATATGTACCAGTAACAAAAGAGGCACTCAAATACAATTGTTTGTATGGAATGAGCTACAAATGGCTGCCAGGTTAGAAATCTATTTCAAATTTCTAGGCACTTGGCATGTTTTCAGTCCCCTAGTGCTGTAAATGAAAAAAAAAAATAAAGTTTCCTTCTACAAGTTGGCTTGAAGGGCAGCTTGATCTGTGAGATAATGTTCCTAAAACTCAAATTCAGTTTTCATAACACTTCTCCATTATTAAAAGGCATTATAAGGAATGCCATCTATCCATCTCAAGAGTAATTTAAAAATATTTTTTTCAACAAAGATTTTAGATATAAATATAAGTGAGCAGTTGGATGTTTAGTTTGAGCATCACAGAAATCTACCCCTGTGCGGTTATTGCCATTTGGCAGGGCCAGTTCCCAATGTTCTTGCTTTCAGGAATACAGCTCACCATGAGCTTTGGCTATACCATATGAAGTGGCCAGGACATTGGTCTATCCAGTTCAGTGCTATCTACTCTGACTGGTGGTGACTGGCCAGGGTTTCAAGTAAAAGACCTCTGTCTTTTATGTCACCTGCTTTATCTGATCCTTTAACTGGAGATGCCAGTTTTGAACCCGGGATCTGCAAGCAAGGCAGTTGTTCTGCAGCTGGGCCATGATCCCATTCCCCAGTGTGTTAAGGATCATGAAGATAAGAGAATAATTTTGGTGACACAGAGACAGGAGAACTACATATGTCAGTGCTGATATGTCAGTACTGTTTTTTTCCCATAGGGTTTAAGGAGATAGAATACATACTTATGGAATTCATTTGTAGTCTTCCTTTCTTGGTGAAACAGTTTAAAAATGCAGTATTTGTAATACATACAGCAAACCATGCAGTGAAAGTGTGTTGCATATATCTTTATTGTGGAATTGGCATTCTAGCTGCATCTCAGCTTCCCTGACAGAATAACTTGGCATCCATTTCTTCCAGACTAAGGCACTCAAAATCATACTTGCCTAACCAAAGACAGCCTTAATCATGATCTCTCCTCTCCGGTGTACATTTATCCCATCTGCCTCATATACCAAATTGCACATCTTCCATTCTACTCTCTAGGTATATTTATTGCTAGAGAAAATTATTTACTGTTCTTGTAGGTAAATTATTTCCAGGTGTAACAGTTTAGGTTTACTAAATTTGTATTACAGATAAATCCGTAATAGATTTTGCTTTCCTTAACCCCTCCCCCTTCCTCAGCAGGAAGGATGTCCTCTAGTGACATTCTTTCTAGAGAGTTATGTAGATGGGTTTAAAAGGGGATTAAACGGATTCATGGAGGATATCTCAATCAAGGGCTACTAGCCATCGTGACTAAAGGGAACTGGCACATTCAGAGGCAGGAAACCTCTGAATACCAGTGCCAGGTGGCAGCAGCATGGGAGAGCCTCAGTCTCTACGCCATGTGCATTTGACCTTCCAGGACAACTGGTTGGCCATTGTGTGAAACAGGATGCTGGACTGGATGGATCCCTGGCTGATCCAGCAGGGACCACTTATGTTCTAAGAAAAGTAAGATATAAATGTAACACATAACACCCCCCCCAGGTGTGTACTAAGTGGCCACACTTAAGTTGGAGGCACCAGCTGGGTAGTGTTTATGGTGTACATGGCACAGCTGATCTTTTTGTTGCATTTTTTCAGCTGGATGGGTGCTTCCCATCTTTGTAGGTCCATCAAAAGAGGGCTTTTCTTATTAAAAATGGGGTTGAAAATAGAAAGAGAAAACAGGTCCCAAACTCCGCCAAGACTGTCATATTATAACAGTAGTTCACAACTGGATTTTCCAGTGTGGACAAGACAATCCATTTGGGAATTATTGCCATAGCACAATATCCAGTGATATATGGCTGCTTATGGCTTCATTGCTGTTTAGAGCTAGCTTGATTCCCTGAATGAGGTTATGCTGCCACAGCTTTCCTTCCCTACTTGCTAGTTAGTCAAGTAATTCTGGGGGGGTAAAAATTGCTGATCTAAAAAAGTATTTTGTGAACCATCTTTAGGTTTCAAACATACCTGGTGTATAGCTGTGTCACTTTAGCCTTTGATAGTCCTAGCAGGGGTGATGACCAGTGTTCCCTCTAAGCTAAGTTAGAGTGAGCTAGCTCACAGTTTTTTAGCCTCCAGCTCCCAGATTTTTGTCTTAGCTTAGAATGGATGGCTCCAGAGCAAATTAATTTATGCAGCAACCAAATCTCTCACTCACAACTTTAATGCCAGCAGTCCACAAAGTAAGAACATAAGAGAAGCCATGTTTGTTCAGGCCAATGGCCCATCCAGTCCAACACTCTGTGTCACATGGTGGCCAAAACCCAGGTTCCATCAGGAGGTCCACCAGCAGGACCAGAACTCCAGAACCCCTGCACTGTTGCCTCCCCAAGCACCAAATCCAGAAGCTGCAGCTAGTACAAAATGGGGCAGCCAGGCTGTTGATGGGCCTCACTAGGCGAGACCATATCCGGCCTGTGCTGCAGGCGCTGCACTGGCTGCCAATAGCATACCGGATTCACTTCAAAGTGCTGGTTCTTACCTTTAAAGCCCTATATGGCCAGGGTCCGGCTTACCTATGGGACCGCCTTTCCCCAGATGTTCCCCCAAGGGCACTACGGTCAGGGGCTCAACATCTTTTAGTAACCCAGGTCCCACAGATGTCAGACTCGCTGTGACCAGAACCAGGGCCTTTTTGGTGGTGGCTCCTGCCTGGTGGAATGAGCTCCTGGAGAAGATCCAGGCCCTGTGGGACCTTGTGGGGTTCCGCAGGGCCTGCAAGACAGAGCTCTTCTGCCATGCTTTTGAGTAGGTGCCACCGCCACCATTGTACCATCAACGCACTGCCACCATGATTTGGGTGGGAACCATCGGGGTGCAAGGCGGCCATGTGACGAAGATTGGTTGGCAGTACTGCTATGGAACTATGCTATTGTTCTGGGTTTAAATTCTTACCAGAACCCATCTTGGAATTGAGGACAGTAGTAACATCTAGAGCACCGGCACTTTAGTGTGGAATTGGATTGTTTTAACATGTTTTAATCATGGCTTGTGCCCTAATTGTTAGTTGTTTTAATTAAAGTGTTAGCCGCCCTGAGGCCATTTGGGGAGGGCGGGATATAAATCGAACTATAAATAAATAAACAAACAAATAAATAAGTAAATAAGAATACAGAGCATCACTGCCCCAGATATAGTGTGCCATCTATACCTTGTGGCTAAGAGCTACTGATGGTCTTCTGCTCCATGTATTTATCCAATCTCTGCTTGTAGCTTCCACCACTTCCTGTGGCAGTGAATTCATTACTGTTTGGGTGAAGAAGGGCTTCCAGGAGTTTCCCATACTCGTGCTGGCCACCCTCTCTCCCTAGCTCAGAGATGGGAAGGCACGACCCCATGGGTCTGGGGAGAGTGGTGCTCTCAGGGGCTCTTTGAGAAGGGCATCCTGGCCTAGTGCGAGACATGGCTGGAAAGCAGGGCTCCTGGGTTCTATTCCGGTCCCTGGGAGAGCCTGGTAGCCCACAGCTATAATAAGGAGACTTTGCAGAGCATGGCAATTGCTATATAAGGCCTGAAGTCGCCTGTGAAGGTCACGGTGCCTCAGTGCTGTCCTTGCCTTTGTTCTGGGCCAGTAGAATTTTTGCTCACAAGACTCCACAGCTTAGAGGGAGCATTGGTGGTGACTGAGTAATTGTACCCATCTACTGTCCGTGTTGAAATCTGGCTTGAGAGAGAGAGAGTAAAGAGAGAGAGAGAGAGAGAGAGAGAGAGAGAGAGAGAGAGAGAGAGAGAGAGAGAGAGAGAGAGAGAGAGAGAGAGAGAGAGAGAGACTTCCTGTACCAAACAAGATTGTTGGAGTGGGCACACCATGTTGTTATGGAGCCCCTGTGAGAGGGGTATCCTGTGAATCACAGTTACTGACATCTTTTGCATGCTGAAAACATAAGTTTCCATTTTAAGAACTTGCTGGGAACTTCTTACTCAGACTTCTGTTGTACATCTGTTTGGGATGAATGTTTGGCATTCATGTGACCTTGGCAGATGTTATCTAGGTTTTCAGAAGAATGCACTGTGTAAAATGTTAGTAGTAGTAAACAAAGAGAGGAGACAGATGCAACCACTTTGGATCCCCATTGGAGAGAAAAGTGGGTATACATTAAATAAATAAATTACAATTCTTAATGTTGTTGTTTTTCTTGAGTGCCTAGGCTGGTTGTGCATCTCTGTGTGTGTGCGTGCGTGCATCACACATGATTCAGTTTATACAGCCTGAGGAAGTAGCAAGAGCCTGGGATAAATAAATAATAACAAATCCTTGCAACAGTCTGTAAAACAGACCTGTATTGTTACATTTAGAGAGAGAATCTGAGGATGAACTTTTCTAAAGTTTAGTGAGGTCTTGGTAGAGAGCCAGTTTGGTGTAGTGGTTAAGTGTGCGGACTATATTCTGGGAGAACCAGGTTTGATTCCCCACTCCTCCACTTACAGCTGCTGGATGACCTTGGGCAAGACATAGTTCTGTCAGAGCTGTTCTCTCAAGGACAGTTCTCTCAAGAAGAGTTCTCTCAGCCTCACCTACCTCAAAAGGTGTCTGTTGTGGAGAGGGAAAAGAAGTTTGTAAGCCACTCTGAGACTCTGAGTGAAGGGTGGGGTATAAATCCATTCTCCTTCAGTGGGGGGAAGTCATCCAGGAACTGGTTAGGTCACGCCTCTGCTCGCTCAGATAGGCTATGCAAATTTCTTTTGTTGCATGGCTCCTGTTTGGAGTGGCCTAAGCTGACCTCTCCAGTTCCTGCATAGCCCTGAGCTCAGTAGGACGTCTGGTGCTCCTAATCCAAGCCAGAGCTACTACAGACTACCAAAAATAAAAATAAAAATAAAAAGAAAGAAAAGAAGGAAGAAAGAAGCAAAATAAACAGATCAAGAAGAAGGCATTGAAGGAAGAGCAGAGTTCCCAGGTGAAGCCCGATGGCTCAAACTGGGGTGAAGAAAGAACCTCCTCTTCCACTTCCCGGGGCCCTGGAGGGCAGGGAGAAGACAAAACCATCGGGACCAGTGGAGCTGCAGCCCATCTCTTCCGAGGACTCGGGAGTGGGGCCACAGGAACAACAGCGGCTGGAGATCGGGCCGCTGCTTCAGGCATCAGGAAGGAGCTCCAGGGGCGTGGGGCCGGACGATCGCATTGTGCCGGCCGGTCCCTACCCCCCCCACCATGCGGTCCAAGATGGCGATGCAGGGAGCACGTCGGGCGACGGAGACCCTAAATCCATGGGTTCCCTCCCCTCTCCCAGCACCATGAAGGCGAAGGCAAGCGGAGCGGGAAAGGCAGCGAAGAAAGGCCGGCGCGGGAAACAACACGGGCCGGCGTGCCCTCCCGGTGACGAGGTTCCGGCGGGTCCTACGCCCCAGGAAACAGCGCCGCGGCCCTTACCAGACCGGCGGATGGTCCCGGAACTGGGCCGGGGATAGGCCTTGGGCTATGGGGAGGAGGCAGAGGCACTAGGACCCAGGGGACAGCCACCAACCTTCCAGCCCCTCCACCCCCCGCCCGTTCAGACACAGCCGTGGCTGCTCGAACTGCCGCTCCAGGCACAGCCGCGGCTTATGGAGCTCCCGCTGCCCACCCAGCAACCACAGGAGCTGCAACCCTTCCACCAGGCCGCCCCGCTGCAGCAGACGCCGGCTCCCCAGCTCTCCTCCCAAAAGCTACAGCCTGCCCCACAACAGCCATCAGCTCCACAGTCCTTCCAGCCCCAACAGCTGCAGTTCTTGCAGCCGCAGCAGTCACAGGCCCCACAAGCGTCTCTCCTTTCAGGAGGCGCGGTGCCTGGCTACCCATTTCCACCAGGGTTCCCAACGGGCTCTCCCTGGATTTGGCCCTTCATGGGGGGATCCTGGCCAGCCGCACATTGGCCCCAGTCTCTAGGGGGCCAGGGGGGAGCCGCAGCAACCCTCTTCCCACCTCAGTTGGGATCCCAGCAGCCATGGGGCAGGGATCACACTAGAGGATCCAGACGCAGGGGGCGCCATCACTCCTCCTCCTCCACATCCTCCTCAGCTTCAAGGTCCCCTGCCAAAAGACCCAGGAGCCCTGGAATCCCCATTTCCCAAGGGGCCTCAACCTATCCGGAGGAACAGCAGGCCCAGCAGGGCTCCCAGACGTCCAGACGTCCAGAGCTTGGTGCTAGCCTGGGGAGAGCATGCCTGAACAGCGTCTGCTCAGAACAGATGGATACAGCCTCCACCATTACATCTCTGACCAACACAGAGAAGGAGGAGGGGGAGTGGTCTGGGGACGAGACAGAAGTAAAACCGGCGTCCTCTCGCCTCTTCCAGGTGGAACATTTCCAGAGGCTTCTGTCTAAGGTCATTTCTACTCTTAATTACCAAATGGAAGAGCCAGAAAAGCCAAGGTCTTCAGCTTCCGCTAAACTGGATCCCAGAGGGTTCAAGAAGCCAGTCAAGGTCCAGACCTTTTCCCCCTTTCCAGACTACTTTGATGACGTCATTCGGGAGGAATGGGCCAACCCTGGGGGGGGGGTTTCCTCCCTGTTGTCCATAGCAAAGCGTCTTTCCTCCTTACCCGAGAGTACAATGGAAGACCTGAAGGTACCCCTAATTGACGCCCCAGTGGTCGCACTCCACTCGGGGGCGGTTCTGCCCAAGGATGGGAAAAATGCCCTGAAGGACGCCATGGACAGGAAGAACGAAACGGCACTGAAAAAAGCACATGAGGCCATATCCTTGGCTATTCGATCAGCAGCAGCGCTGTCAAACTTTACCAGGGCCACTGCTATTTGGGCCGACAATCTCCTGCAGAATCCAGAGGCCTCCCCGCTGGTTCTGAAGAGAACCCTCCTGAAGATGAAGCGTGCAGCTGAGTTTGCAGCGGACGCGTCCCAAGACAACATTCAATTCTGCGCCAGGGCACAAGCAGCCATATGTATAAGAACATAAGAACATAAGAGAAGCCAATGTTGAATCAGGCCAATGGCCCATCTAGTCCAACACTCTGTCACACAGCGGCCAAAATATACCAGGTGCCATCCGGAGGTCCAGCAGTGGGGCCAGGGCACCAGAAGCCCTCCCACTGCTGCCCCCTCCAGCACCAAGAATAGAGTGCATCACCTGCCCCAGACTGAGAGTTCCCATCCATACCCTGTGGCTAATAGCCACTGGTGGACTTCTGCTCCATATGTATAAGAACATAAGAGAAAAATAATTGCTGTTACCGAATAATTTATTTCCTGTTTCTGAAACACAAAAGAGCTACAACTTGCGCCCCGGACGGTCTTGGTTAGGGCTTGGCCAGGGTGTTCTGGGCCTCGTCTCGAAGGCGAGCTTTTTTCTCCAAGTTGATGCTCGTGAGGGATTCATGTCTTGCAACGGCCCGTTTCCCCACAATGACCATGCCCAAGCAGCCCATGAGGCCAACATCATCATCCGCAGGAATATCTGGCTAAAACATTGGAAAGTGGACACCTTGTCAAAAAGCAACTTGGCTACTGAAAAGTTTTCCGGCAGGCTCCTCTTCGGGGAGTCTAATCTGGACAAAGTGCTCGTAGAAACCAGGGAAAAGAAGAAGGCTATGCCATCATTCTCTTATCGTCGCGAGAGAGACAACAAGCCCAGAACATCACATTCCTTTCGTGGCCACTACAATTTTGGCCGGGGACGAGACACCAGAGATCACAGGTCATTCAAAAACTTCAAGTATGGCGCGCGAAACGCTCCTAAGAATGCAGTGGCCTATCGAAACAACAAGGGAGCCCCAACAAAGAAGCAGGCATGACGGCCAGATTGGGGGACGGCTCCAGGCCTTCGCCCATGTCTGGAGCCAGACCACCACGGAACGGTGGGTGCGGGCCATCATCTCCCATGGTTACAGGATAGAATTCATGGGCTCTCCACCTCACACCTTCAATCCATCCCCAGTCCCAAAACAGAAGGAACGACGGGGACAGCTACAGGAAGCAATCCTGCATCTCCAAAACATAGGCGCCATAGAGGAGGTGCCCACAGGAGAACGCTTCAAAGGAGTCTACTCCATCCTGTTTGTCGTTCCAAAGAAATCAGGGGACTGGAGAGCGATCTTGAACCTGAGAGGTCTGAACCGCTGGGTGGTTCAAAAGAAGTTCCGAATGGAATCTCTACGCCGCATTCTGAAAGTGCTACAACAGGGAGACTTTTTGACCTCCATGGACCTCAAGGAGGCGTACCTTCATATTCCCATCCACCCCTCATCCCGGCAGTTCCTGTGCTTCTGCTTCTGGGACCACCATTTCCAATACAAGGCCTTACCGTTTGGCCTTTCGTCAGCCCCCAGAGTATTCACCAAGGTCATGGTGACTCTGGTGGCGGCCTTGCGGCTGCAGGGGATACATATGTACCCGTACCTGGACGACGTCCTGATCCGGGCGGGGGACTACCAGACAGCAGTACGCAACACCCAAAGGGCGAAGGAGTTTCTGTGTGCTCACGGCTTTATCATCAACGAGGAGAAGAGTCACCTGACACCAACAAGGGACTTGGTGCATCTGGGAGCCCAGCTCAACACCACTCGGGCCACGGTTTCCCTCCCGGCAGAGAAGCAGATCAAGATTCGGACCTTGGTGTCAGAGGTCAGATCCAAGGATCGAGTGGATCTCATGCAACTGGCAGCACTGCAAGGCTTGATGATATCAACAATAGACTTGATTCCCTGGGCTCGGTTCCATGCCAGGCCCCTGCAGTGGAAGCTACTTCCCCTTCCAGCAGGACGTGGCCAAAAAATGGCACATCCAGATACCAATGTCAGGCGACCTCCGAGGGGAGCTGCAATGGTGGACACAACCCACAAATTTGTCCAAGACCGTCACCTTTCTCAGGCCTCAGCGTCTGGTGATAACCACGGACGCAAGCAAGAGGGGCTGGGGGGCACACTGCGGTCACCTGGTCACACAAGGCAGATGGTCTCCAGCTCAAGCAGCCCACAGCATAAACTGGCTGGAACTCCAAGCAGTCACGCTTGCGCTGAAGGCGTTCCAACGGCACGCCCAGAATCAACATGTACTGGTATGCACGGACAATATGTCCACGAAGGCACACATCAACCGACAAGGGGGAACCAGGTCCAGGTCCCTCTTGAAGGAAGCCGGGCATCTACTTCATTGGGCGGAGAAACACACCAGGAGTCTCAAAGCGGAACATCTAAAGGGCCTAGCAAATCTGCAAGCAGACTGGCTGAGCAGAGAGGATCTGGATCCGGGTGAATGGGCACTGAACAAGGAGGTCTTCGCCCAGCTCACAAGACGGTTCGGTACCCCTGTAATGGACCTCCTGGCAAGCTCCAAGAACCACCAAGTGAAGCGGTTCCTCTCCCGATACCAAGACTCAGCCACAGAGGGAGTCGACGCACTATCTCACCCTTGGCCGGAAGGCCTCCTGTACGCCTTTCCCCCCACAGCCCTCATAGGGCCAATACTCTCCAGGATCAGATGAGAGGGGGCCACAGTGGTATTTGTGGCACCCCACTGGCCACGATGACCGTGGTTCTCGGACCTGGTCCAACTCGCTTCCCGGGAGGCATGGACACTGCCTCAGAGGCCGGACCTGCTACAGCAGGGCCCAGTGCTACACCCAGACCCAGCGTGGCTTCAGCTGACTGCATGGAAATTGAACGCGTGCGACTAGCGGACAAGGGTTTCCCCCATGAAGTGATTGAGGTCATGCTACAGGCCCAACGGCCCTCCACACGGTGCATCTATACTCACACATGGAAGACATTTGTACGCTGGGCCACGGCACAGGGGATACATCCACACCAGGCCTCGGACAAGGAAGTAATCCTTTTTCTCTCACAGGGATGGAAAAAAGGACTCCAGCCAAACACATTGAGGAGACAGGTGGCAGCCATACAGGCATGCCTGGGACATGAGGCGAGAAGGCAGGTGTCTGCAAGCCAGGACGTCCAGAAGTTCCTGAAAGGAGCGACGCAACTCGCTCCCCCGGTACGGCACAGGTTTCCAACATGGAACCTGCACACAGTGTTACGAGCCTTAACAAAGCCACCCTTCGAACCGATGAAGACGTCCGAACTTCGCGTCATGTCGTGGAAGGTCGCCTTCCTCATCGCAGTGACTACGGCCAGGAGACTCTCAGAACTGGCTGCACTGTCGGCACGGAAGGAACTTTGCATATTCCAGAGGGACTCGGTCCTTCATTCCCAAGGTAAATTCAGCATTCCACATCAATCAACCTATTACACTGCCGTCCTTCTGCCCGAGACCAGCACACCCTAAAGAAAAAGCTTGGCACAAGCTGGATGTGCGTAGGGCCCTACGCATATACCTGGACAGGACGGAGACATTTCGCAGAACCGACGCATTGTTTGTGACATACAGAGTCCCAAATCAGGGGAAAAAGGTGTCCAGGGCCACCCTGGCATTCTGGATAAAACAATGTATTACTAAAACATATGAGGTGCAGGGGTTCACACCACCGGCCCATCTGACAGCTCATTCCACGAGAGCAGCAGCGACATCAGCGGCATTCGCTACGCGAGCCAGTGTCGACGAGATCTGCAGAGCAGCCACCTGGAGGTCCTTCTCCACATTCGTGCGACACTACAGGCTGGACCAGGCAGCCTCGGCCGAGGCGGCCTTTGGCAGACGAGTGTTGCAGCAGGTGGTGGAAACATAGAGGCAAATCCACTACGAAATAGGATCAGTCACCCACCCATGAGACTAGCTTGGGTACAGCTAACCAGTTCCTGGATGACTTCCCCCCACTGAAGGAGAATGGTACATTGTACCTACCTGAAGTCTTTCTCTTCAGTGGGGGAGAAGTCATCCACATCCCACCCGGGGTGACTGCAAGGGAGTGACTAAGATCCGGAAAATATAGCACAGCGCGACAAAGAAAACTGTGGTCACAAGACATGAGATACGATATAACGGCGATCCACGGACAGGGCTTGGACATGACTGGAGAGGTCAGCCTAGGCCACTCCAAACAGGAGCCATGCAACAAAAGAAATTTGCATAGCCTATCTGAGCGAGCAGAGGCGTGACCTAACCAGTTCCTGGATGACTTCTCCCCCACTGAAGAGAAAGAACCTTCAGGTAGGTACAATGTACCAATCTCTTCTCTTCTTCTTCTTCTCTTCTAGAGGTAAGGTATGGACTGGACTGCTGAGTATGCCATAGATTCCAGACTCTGCATAACAGCAACTCCAGCCATTCCTAAGTCTTAAAAGAGGGACAGCTGTCTGTCTGATGCTGTTAATGCCTCACTGAGGAATGGTTTGATCTCACAGCCTTGAAGGGAGGCCATGATGAGAGTCAGCATGGTGTACTGGTTAAAGTGTTGGACTAGGATCTGGAAAGCCCAGGTTCGAAGCACCACTCTGCCATGGAAGCATGCTGGATGACCTTGGGCCAGTCACACACACTCTCTGCTTAACCGACCTCACAGGGTTGTTGTGAGGATAAAATGGAAGAGAAGAGGATGATGTAACCTGCTTTGGGTGCCCATTGGGGAGAAAAGGCAGAATATAAATGAAGTAAATAAATTAATTAAAATAATAAATTCTAACAAAACCTCACTTGATGAAGGTGATCTCAATAGCTAGCTGAACACAAGGTGCCTGTGCTTGTGATGGCAACACAGCTCCAGAGCTTCTGGGATGATAATGTTGATTGGGATCCCTTTCCGTTTGGCTTCAGGCTTGTTTTGAGAATTGAGATTGTTGTGACCACTCTTCAAAAACTGATGCCACCTTGAGCTCCTTAAGGGAAAAGCAGGATAGAAGTATAATAGATAAATAGCAGTACACAGATGATTTTCGTAATGGAAAGAAGTAAGCAGTGAGATCCCCAGATATCTGTACCAGGATCTTATTCTTAAAGTAAACCATGTTCTTGTTCATACATGATTTAGAATCAGGGATGAACAATGAAGTAGCCAAATGTATAGATGCCCAAGTGATCAGGGGGTAAAAACCAAAGCAGATTGCAAAGAGCTCTAAAAAGATCTCTCCCAAACAATTGAATGGTTCACAAATTGGCAAATGAGTGTAAAGTAGTTCACATGGGAGCAAAAATCCTAATCTTGTATTACATCAATGGGATTTGAACTAGCATCAACTAAACAGGAAGGGGACTGGAGTTGCTCTGGATAGTTCAAAGAAAACGTTGGTTTGATGGACAGCATCAGTAACAAAGGCAAATTCCATGCTAGGTATTATTAGGAAATGGACTACAAATAAAATAGACAGTATTGCAATCCATTTTATAAATCTACAATATGAGCCCAACTGAAATAGCTTATAATGTTCTGGTCATCTCCATCTCATAAGCCAATGTTGGATCAGGCCAAAGGCCCATCCAGTCCAACACTCTGTCACACAGTGGCCAAAAATACCAGGTGCCATCAGGAGGTCCATCAGTGGGGCCAGGACACTAGAAGCCCTCAAAAAGGAATCTGATGAGATCAGGCTAGCCTGGGCTCCAGGTGTGAGCTAGCTCCTGGTTTAGATGCCTTTAAAAGAGTATTAAAATTCTTGGAGGATAAGTCTATAAGTGGCTAGGAAGGCTACATAAAGTTACCATGTTCAGAGACTTCACCTTTCAAAAAAGCATTGGTATATGAATTCATCTGTCACAGCAAATCAAAATTAATGCAAGCTGTCTAACAAATTAATACAAGCCATTTATCAACAAATCAGCTACAAACCCTACTTGAAATGTCCGATGGGTACCACCCCACAAACCTTGGCTTGTTGGACTGTCTGCATTTTTACATGGAAGGCAATTGGTTTTGATCCAACTGCAGTTTATCATGACTTCTGAATTTGGCTGTAATGTATTCGCATTCAGTCTTTGTTGCATTATCCCAGTTGGTCATGCAGGTTCCAGCAGCTTCTCCTCTTGACTCTTCTCTCAGTTACTTCCACATAGAGCATGGTGATGTTTTGATATTGTGTTTCAGATGATGTTGTAGCTTAAGCCAGGTTTATTTTGATTTGATTCTTATGTCATGTGTGCTTATACTGGTGACAGCTTTTCTTTTTTAAAATAATATTGTTTGTATTTAGACTATAGGCTGCCTTTCCACTATAAATAATACTCAAGACAGCTTGATGCCACTAGAAACAAACTGGAAGTCAAGGGAAGTGTTACAAAATGAATGTAATATGCTCAGTCACAAAGTCCTTTTGCTTAATAAAAATATTGTAAAATTTTCATTCCTGTGTATTTAGCAGTAATAATAAAGTGTTACTGAACAAGTTCGAGCCAGATACCTTGGGCCACAGTTTGCTGTAATGTTGGAATAATGATTTAACCACTTTTTCTGATATAGGAAGAGCCTGGATTGTACAGTGCCAGAAGCTTATGTACTGGGTTCTTTCAGTATGAAATTACTGTAATGTCTCAGGGAAGACAGATGGATTTCACTGCTTGAGGAGGTCAGTCACCTCTACTCATTGTGCCTTTGCTCACACTAGAAAGGATGGTATGCAGTTTCAGAGCTTTCAATTTGCTAACAATGATCTCTCTGTCAGCCTAGCAGAGGAACAGGTTTTCTTTACTTGTTGAGGCTTATCATCAGTAGCTTGCAAGAGGAAGGCAAGTTAATGCTGACTCATGTACTTCCTCTCCACAGTCTTATTTGTTCTCTATAAACTTTCCCACAGCTGTAGCTCCTAAATATGAATTTGTTACTCTTTGACTAACCTGTTAATGAGAATGACCACCTGTGAAGGTAAATGGCATGTTTCCGACCATCTGAACTTTCTCCAGTCTAATATTTCTTCCTCTGCCAGACCTGCTGAAGGTGAACTTCTGGTGAGCCTTGTAGGTCAGTTGATTCATGGTTCCAACATGTACAGTTCTGTTGATGGCAGCCTAAGGCTGAGGGACCTACCCTTTCCATTTTTCAGTAACATCAGGTGGAGGGCATGAGTGGTGCCTGGGGGCTACAGTCCATATTACCTGTCCTGTGAATGGAAGAGACATGCAGCATACATACAGAGAATGTAGACCAGTGGAGGAAAGGGTGCTTGGTACTGAAGCATTGTCTTTTCCCTATAGAGACTTTATGACTGGATCGTCTGGTTTTCCCCCCCGTTCTTGTAGTACAGAAATAACATAATGGTATTTCTAATCTCTGTGCTTTAAAAAAATTAATTTCTATTAATTATCTTCAAGCCCCAAGGCCAAGTGGTGCCCATGGCAACTTTAAGTACAGTAACAAAGCAATTCTGCAGTTTATAGAATGGAAGGGGCTGAGGAGCCAAAGGGATAATTGCGTTCCTTTACAGCTGTACAGTAAAGTGAGTCACAGAGGTTTGTGTGTATTCCAGGTAAGAGCTGGTACAAGACTTTGAACCAGATTGATCTAATATTTGATCAGCCCTGCTTTCTTCAAGGCCAAAGAAAATAAAGACATTTCAAAAGTGTGAGAACGGGGGGGGAGGGGGAATTGAGCCAGTATTTGCGTTTAAATTACAGTGAGATCTCAGAGTGACTGATAGCTCCATATTAAATACTAGGAGATAAGTCGCAGGCCTGACTGTGAAAGAGTCAAGCCATCTGGCCAGAAAAACATCACTCTGGGTAGTGGCTGTTAAAGCTCGGGTGTTAAGTGTTAGAAAATCAAAGAAAGGGGGGGGGGCTATTAAGCTGTGGGATCTTTTTGTCCCTCCTATACATCTGATCATTTACAACATGTTCTTTATCCTTATTTGCACCACCATTCGCTCCTTTGCCTGTGGATTAGGGGTGCAGAAGCAATCAAGCAGTCAGCAAATCTGGCTTTGCAGTGTTGTGGTTTTTACACTGGTTTTAGCATTTTAGTCTCTCCTCACACCCAGAGTCTGTAGAGGAAGTAAAGAGCTCAGTTTGGCTTAGCTTCTGATTTTCTCTCCAGTGCATAAGAACAGCAAACAGCTTGCTTTATGGCCAGATCTGAAATGAAAAGGAGCAGGGATGCACTTGAAGAATTCTCAAAATGTCTGTTCCTTTGGAGAATGTATTAATAGTGGCAAGTCATCATAAGTGTGGGTAATGCAAACCAGCTAGCAAAACAATATTTCTTTATTTGTAATAATTTTGTCCTACCTTTCCTGACTAGTCCAAGGCCATTTGCAAACCAGGTCCAAAAAACAAGAAAGCACAATAAAACACAATGTGAATAAAAGTAGGGACAGTTAAGAATGAGTAGTATTCTTGTTTGTATGAATAAGTGACTCCATTGCAGGAAGACTAAACAGAGACAAAATAAAATGACTCCTCTTCTTTCCCCTCCTCTCCATGATGGCCTCAAATGTTACCAGAAAATCGCTAACCCCACTGAAGGGGAATAGGTTTAAAGCTGCAGCTTCCATTAAAAAAAGTCATATGTTGACAATGGCAATAGTTTATCAGTGAAATCAGAACAGCTAAGTATACTGATTTGTGATCTGCTGTTTCCTTTGGTTTATAGTTTCTCTTAAGAATTAGGGCGTTTCCACTCTTTGAAAACAGTTCTTTCTAGCGTTTCCTTGTAAGGACCTTCCTTTTGCTCTCAGAAATATACATTTTTTTCAAGCCCAGGCACATACTTCAGGGTCCAGTTCAGATACTTTTTTTTCCTCCATAAGGATTTCTGGAATGGCTCCTGTGGAAAGTGGTCCCCGAGACGAGAAAGTACAGCTTTACAGTCTTCTACATCTAGGTGTTATATAGGTTCAGTTTTTTAAAGAAGAGAGATAAGGCTATAGTTCTTAAGGGAATAGGTTTCTTTTGGGTGCATTTTACTTTTAACTGGCCTTAAGCTGGGAACTCACATTTTTCCCAGGCTCACATATGTGCCTCTTCTTCACACAGAGGCTGAGAATTCCAGTTCAGTTGTATGTGAGGAGGGGAAGCTAACTCAGATTATCCTGTGCATCTCTATCCATACCTCAGAGATGACTGAAATTAGTTTCTAACCAATAATCTTTCCACAAAAGAGGGGCATTTGTAGGAAGCTGGCAACAAGTTGGGCTCTTTTTTTTTTGCTGTCATGTCACAGCTGACATGGCAACTCTGTAGGGTTTTCCAGGCAAGAGATGTTCAGAAGTGATTTGCCATTGCCTGCCTCTGCATCATGATCTGGACTTCTTTGGTGGTTTCTCATCTAAATACTAGCCAGGGCTGACTCTGCTTAGCTTCCAAGATCAGGCAAGATAGAGCTAGCCTGCGCTATCTAGGTCAAGGGCGGGCTCTTACATATCCTGGCTTAATGTCTGTTGGAGGTGATGCCTGAACGCAGCCTTTATTGACTTTAGCCAATGCTTCTCAATATCATCTAATTATGAAAAGAAGTAAGAGGAATTGAAAGTGGGAAGGTATGCCCTTTCCGCTCTTATATAGGCTTACCCTGAGCATTAGTGATGTGGAGGGATTAATGTATGGATGCATGGCACATGTGATGAGGCTAGAGATTTGTGCAGGTTTGTTGCAAGACTACCATAGCCTTCTGTACAGAACCCTTTACAAAAACCAGGCTGTATAAGTCACAGCACTTCAGCACAAATCTAAACTCCTTTCTGGAGTACTTCATTTTCTAACAGAGTGGACAGCCTTAGAGTGCCCTTGGATGGCCTGCTAAGCTGGCAGCTGGAGACAAAACAGGTTGAAATGGCTGATGACACTCCCCAGAAAAGGATTTCTGGAGCTTGTGCTAAATCCTGCTAGTCACAGGAAGTGGTTTCAGTGGACCTTGGTAACAAAAACTGTGATGAGGAGAAAGATAAAGTGCCGTCAGTATTCTGCTCTTAAAACATCAACAGCAAAGCTGTGTCTCAGATTAACCCATGTTCTTTGTCAAAAAAGCTAAATAGGGCAGCCTGTATAAATTAAACAAAGCTCCATATATTTTGGTATGTGAGAGGACATTTAGAGAATTTTGTAATGCCAGACACTTTCAAAATATAACTTTATGGCCAGATTTTTTGTTTTGTTTTTTCTTCTTTAGATGGAAGCTGAGATTTTTCACAAAGCTGACTTGCATACAAAATACCACATTATGTATACATTATATTTGTATGGAGGTGCAGACTATATTTCCCTGGCTGTGGTTTATGATTCCTTGTATGCTTTGCAGACTAGTTGGTTCTTATTCATGTGATTTTTATCAGTGACATCTTAAAAGATTTCATTGCAAGCATCAACAATTCCTCTGCAAGCAGCAACCGCCTGTTTTAGATAAATTAACTGTAAACAGGGTGGAACTTAGTGGAAGCCAAGTTCATTCTGCTTAAGCACATGAACTGCAGAGGTCAGCAGCATTCTGGCACAGTAGCTGTGGTAATGTGACTAAGCAGGTGAAAAACTGCAGGCATTCTCTGTTACTGTACCTCAAGCTCTTGCATTGTTTGGTTGTGGTGTGTGTGTGTAGCCTTATAAGTCAGGTCACTCCTGACTTATGGTGACTCTATGAATTGATGACCGTCAGAACAGCCTATTGTTAAGAGCCTTGCTCAGGTCTCTCTCTCTCTCTCTCTCTCTCTCTCTCTCTCTCTCTCTCTCTCTCTCTCTCTCTCTCTCTCTCTCTCTCTCTCGTGTGTGTGTGTGTGTGTGTGTTCCTGAGCACTAGAGAAATGGTTCAGGGCTTGTGTGAAGAATCCCGACAGTCCAGTTCTTTACTACCAGTGTACCTGTGTCTCATCTATGCATTGACGAACCAAGTGGGTTATTTATTTATTTTTAATTTTTTTCCATTTTGTTTGTTCTGCCTGTCCAGATAACTTGTGAATGAGTTATGGGCATCTCTAAATGTTGAGGAATACATATTGGAAATGCCCGAAGAAGCTGCTTGACTGTGGCTCTTTGGTGTGCATGTCTACTGTGTATTGGGTGATTCACATCTTCTGTATTGTATTATATTCAATATTGTCCCACCCTTCTGTCAAGTGCCTATGAACGGTATAGAAGTGGGATGAAGAACAGAGTGAGAAAATACTTCTGATTCTGAATCCTGCTCAGATGCCAGGATTTTGCCCATCATTCAGGAGTTGCTATCTTCATGGGAGATCTTCATGTTTAATTGGTGGTGTTACTTTGAGTAATTCAGTGTCAAGAAGAGTCCTAGTCTGCCTATTCTGTGCTTGCGTCAGGTGCTAAGTACTAAGCCAAGCACTTCCAAGTGATGCATGCTACTAAATTAATATCTTGCAGTCTCCTCTCCTTTCAACACAGTGTTCTCCTTCTTCCATCCCTTCTCAACAAGTCACTTCCTTGTAGTTATGTTAGTTAGAAGAGCATTACCTGTTCTAACAGCAAGAAGAAAAAGAGTTGGTTTATATACCTTTCTTTTCTCTACCCTAAGAAAAGCATCTTACGATCACCTTTCCTTTCCTCTCCCCACAACAGGTGCCCTATGATTTAGATGGGGCTGAGAGAATTCAGAGAGAACTGTGACTGGCCCAGGGTCACCCAGCAGGCTTCATGTGGAGGAGTGGGGAAATCAAACCCGGTTCTTCAGATTAGAGTCCACTGCTCAGCCATTATACCACACTGGCTCCCAGTTATCATTTTTGTGAATGATATTGTGTTGAGGGAGCCTCGTGATATCCAATTGGAAGAGCAACCCTGAAGACGATTAATGTAACGCAGTGAACATCTTTCTAGATAAGTCACTCCATGTGCGCCTTTTGGTGTAATGTTGTGTGATACTTTTTAAAGAAATCTCGGAACACTTGCAAATGGCAGTTGCAAATGGCATTGGGAACAACCATCAGTACAACAATTTTATGACTAAGTTCATTGGTCATGACAGCATCTTCTAGTATAACTGCTGTTTACAATTTTATATAAGTTCTCAAATTAAAAATGATTTTAACTGTTTCAAAATGTGTTGCCCAGTTAGGGCTAGCATTTTTGCTGATCAGCTGACTTTTGCACAATTGATCTAACTGGTCAATCAATGTTAGCCATAGTTTGAAGAAAATAAAGCACAAATTTCATCATCTTACATTTACTTTTGTCAGTAGGTCACTAGAGGTTGTTGCCTTCCTTTGAGCAGCTGGCTAAAAGGATGGCATTTGTTTTGGAATATGAGGCTGTTTCAGTGTGATGAAACCAAAATGTGACTGCCCCCTCATATTGCTATGAGATACTAATACACATTGATCATGTGATATAGTTATCCCTGAACTGTTTCTTTTTAGACGAAAGGTGAGGATCACTTGCCACATTCAGAGACAATCACTTTCTGCAGGGGGAGGGGGTAGGAGGCTTTGGCTTCCCTGCCCTGTTTGCAGGCTGTCCAGTGGCACCTGACTGGCCAGATCCTTGAACTAGAGGGTTTGCAGTTCTGATTCAGCAGGGCTGCTTATGTTCTTGTGTAAGAATAAAATCAAAAAGCCCCAATGATGAGAAGAGTCTGGGTGGTGGGACCCTTTCTCAATTGAAGCGAAGTTTGTAGATCTTCAATTAAGTTCAGCGTATATGCGAGAAAATTCTAAAAAAATGGAGCAGTAAACAAAACTAAAGTTCATGGGAATCAGGGCAAGTCCTGCTACTGTCTTTCGTTGTTTATCACCTGATTTGCCAGAAGATCAGTTAAGCTGGATGTGCCGCAAGTTCACATCTTTAAAAATGTACACACAAAAACCTTTAATCCCTTAATAATTGCTCTTTCTGTGTTTCCAGCAGTTACGTGCAACCCGTTTCCCTTTCATGATGCTGTACTGACTCTCACTGAGGCGTCTTTGTGGGATTAGGGTTAATAACCGACTTGGTAGCCTAGTGAAATAAAGAGAGGAAGAACATATTTCCCTCTTTTGCGATTATAGTTGCATTCTCATGTTGCACCAGGGAGATTGAGCTAATGTTGCTGTCATGTTAGGTGGAAAATGGGATGGCTGAATGATGTTCTGGCCTTTGCATCACAGGACAAGTTGCCCTGTTTTTCCCAAACAATCTCTTACTTTTAAACAGCAGAATAAAAGCCAGTTATAGTGGAGCAGCTGTATCAATCTGCTACAGCAAAAACAAGAGTCCTTACAGACTAGACAAACTCATTTGTTGTTGCAATAAACTTCTGTGCCATGGGCTCAAGCTTGTGAAAGTTTATGGTGAGGTAAATTTGTTGGAAGTAAATCAGGCTCACAAATGGTTAAAATCCTTGCTGTTTTGTCTGCAGATGCAAACCTGCCAGGGTGGCATAAGCAACAGCCAGGGCAGAAGCAGGAAATTGCTGCTAGGCGAGAGTGTATTTTGCATCCTAGGGGGGAAGTGGAAGTTTCCGGGACTCTTTTTGCAGCCTTGTTACTACACAGAGCCACCCATATTAATTGCTGGGTCACCTCCCCTCTTATTGCTGGCCTAACTGATCTGTGGCAGAGATGGCTGGTTATGAAAAAAGCAGGCAGTGCACCAGGGTAGTTCTGAACTGTTTAGACTGACAGGGAATCAGCCGTGTGTGTGATGTGTTTAATAAAGCAGTGTGGCTGTGCATTGTGACTTCTGGCCAAGCGCCTTGACCTTCTTGGCTTCTTGTTTTTGTTTATGAGCAGGAGAGAGTATGAGTTAGGAGAGCAAGAGGGCTCCAGAGGGAGTTAGCTGGCTTTCACCTTCTTGGAAGACTGATCTGTGTAGAAACAAAACAAGTGATGCAATCCTGTCAAGGAGGTGACTAAGGGGTTCCTGACAACAGCCACTGGATATATTGGTCAGTCTTTTATGTTCATTGTAGCTCTGTCCAAGAACTGAAACAAACATGCAGAACAATGACATTGTATAGCCCTGTTGGTTCTAGCCTCGCCCTCTCACAGGTGTAGAAATCAAGCCTGAGCCTAGAAGGTTTTTTGAATCAGAAAAATTACACAAAACTGCCTTGCATCAAATAAAACCATTAGACCATCTAGACTAGTGCAGTCTTCTGAGACTGACTGGCTCTCCAAGGACTTTCTGTTGCCCTGCCATCTAAAATCTTTTAATCGGTGATACCTGGGTCTGCGCCTAAGATGTCCTGTATGCAAAGTATGTGATTTACCGTGATTTCTTTCCTACAGAAAGGAAAGTTCGGATCAGCATTCCCTCTGCATACCTGAAGTGTTACAAACCCAACAAGGCTGTTCTGTGTGATTATTATGAATGTGTAGGTCATCTCAGAGTATCAAGGCTCCTTTTTACCATAATTTGTCAGTGGTAAAATCACTGAGTAGGCCTTTCTCTGGGCAGAAACAATGGGCTTCCTTTCAGAAGAGTTGGTTTCATTTTGTAACATGCAGTCTGCCGGATGATGATGATGATGACGATTACCAGACGCCATTTTGTATGTTTAAACAGGATGGTCCAGAATCTTATCAGTTATGCAAGCTAACCCAGTGTATGCCAGTAAAGAAGCAGTGATGATCCTTATTTTGAAACATTCCTGTTTCCACAGTTGCATAAAGACAGCTTGGTGATGGTACCATAGTTGGGGGAGGAAGGAACAATGTATTTTTCAAGGTTTTCAACTGTGTTCATTCTGTCTGTTTTTTTATACGCTTGTGTGTCCCAACTGAGGCTCCTGTACACTTAGACAATCCAACGGAACTCCTACCTGAGTGTAGTTTTCCTCATTCACTTCAGTGGTTTGTATTCTATTGCTCCACAGGGTGTTGTGTTCCATTGGCATGAGATGCATCCTACCAGCAGAGGAGCCTTTTGTGTGCCAGGACACAACACCCCACCTTTAGCTGAACAATGTGGTAGGCTACTTCCCAAAGTTGGGTAATTGCAGAGTATACATCTTCACTGTCTTTGTAGTTCCTGACACTATTGTAAGTGGTGAAGCCCCCTCCCTTGCATGGGAACTCCACATACACATTGATGTTTGTGAACTTTTGGAGTGGGGACTATCAAAAGACATTTCAAGCTCTATGGCTTCCTGTGGTAAATTACCTGGCAGATAAAGAAATAATCCCTAATAATTCACATTATCGAGACAGGTTATATTTTTTTAATTGTGTGATAGTATGTTAGAAGATGTATTGTATGTATGGACAAGTTGGAATTTTCAATATTTTGTATTTCACATTGTATTTAGAAATAATAAAAATTGTTTTGGAATGGGATTCAGAGTGATGGTGCATTCTCATTCCCTCAATATTATTAAATGTACAACACAGACACAGGTTTTTTGGTTGGCTGGTTGCAAAAGAACAAAAATCAATCACTCTTTAATCCATAAAGGAGGAATCCATAAAGGAGGAATCCATAAAGGAGGAGGGAAATAAGCTATTTATTTTCAAGAAGTACTCAAATCTGGCTGTATGAACATGAAGCCTAGATAGACCTTTCTCTTTTCAAAGAAAGCTGGACTGCTGAAAATTCTGTCTGCAGCATATGGGCTGCACATGTTTTAAGTTCCCCAGACTTAATTTAGGATGATCCATGCTGTGTGACGATATGGCATCACTTTTGCTCACTGGTATCCTTCCCCCCCTGGACTTTCAGAGCAGCTGGTGCTGGGAGCCTACAAAGAACTCTCTCGGCGTTGGGATAAGGACTACGACTCCTTTGTTTTGCCATTGCTGGATGAACAGCAACCCTGTTACATTCTCTACCGGCTGGACACTCAGAATGCACAGGGCTATGAGTGGCTCTTCATCTCCTGGTCACCTGACAACTCCCCGGTAAGCCTTCCATTTATTTCCAGTAAAAGAGACCCTGCTCAACTTGGGTTCGTCTTTGTCTGGCACATGTAACTAAATCTATAGTATGGGACGAGGATGGAAAGCTCTGTGCAGAACAGCCTTTGGAATTGAAGGGAACAGGGTTATAAAGTCTAGGGAAATCAGACCAAAAAGTTTTTACTTTTAAAAGACAGTACTGGGCAGAAACAATTCCATTTAACAGCTGGGGATATACCAGTACTGAGACAGGGTGGGGCCATGGCCCTGTAGGAGACCATAGAGGAAGTCCCAGGCTCAGACTTGGGGTCTCCAGTTCAAAGGATCAAGTACTGGTGATGTGAGAGACTTGTGCCTGAGAACCCTGGGGAGTCACTGCCAGTCTGAGTAGGAGGTACTGATCTTGATAGGCCGAGGGTCTGAGAGTTGGTATAAGAAAGGTTCATGTTTGTGTGTGTTCATGTAGAGCTTCTCTAGGTGGCTGAGAAATGTGTATGAGTAAGTCTTGTTAATTTCTGAATCAATCAATTTTGCTCAGATTGCTAAAACAGATTCTAATAGTAATATAAATGTGTTATATATTATCCAGTAATATTCTATGTGTTTCTTCATAGTTTGCAATATTAATTCAGTTCAGTTCAGTTCAGTTCAATTTATTGCATATGGCCAATGGCCATTACAAATACAATACAAATACAATAAAAGTTATAAAATGCAGAATAGGATCTGCATTAAAACACAGAAATTTAAAATATATATGTCCGGCATAAAACTGCTTAAAATAATATAAGATAAAAATTAGAACATACAAAATAAAATAAGGTTTGGGGTAAGGTTACTAAAAAGGACCTTAAATACCTTGATGTAGCCCTGGGTATTTCACTGGAGAGGATTTAGTCAACTTGGATTTTCTTTGCTAGGGCAAAGAGTGCAACCTTGTACGAATACTCTGGCTCCACTTCTGCAAGTAACGTTAAAACTTTTCCAGATGTGGAGCAAGGTCCCAATTTATCTAAGATTGTGCCAAGAATCTTCTTTCTGGGGAGTGAATAAAGTGAACAGTCCAGGATGTAATGACACAGATCTTCAGGGACTGAGCCACCGCATATACAAAGGTGCTCAGTTGCTGGTGTTTTGGTATACCGGCCTTTAAGCACTGCTGTTTGCGTAGTTTTGAAACGAAGGGATGTAAAGGCTGAATGCAAGTTAATGAAAGAGATTTTAGTCAGATAATGTGCTCTGCGATGATCCACTTTGATCAGTTTATACCAAGGAGATGTTTTATTTCTTAGTATAACTTCTCTATCTAGACCAGGGGTCCTCAAACTACGGCCCGCGGGCCACATGCGGCCCGCCGAGGACTTTTATACGGCCCGCCGAGTGTTTATGCCCGCCCCCCCCGCCTGGAGCCTCCTCCTCCTCGGGGAGCGCAGCAACAGCGCCCCCGCCCGCCTGCCGGGCTCCTCCTTCCGAGTAGCCCCATTGGGAGAGGTGCCTTCGAGGGCGCAGCGGAGAGCAGCCCGGGCAGAGCTCCTCCCGGCGGGGCGGGCGCCTCCCCCCCTCCCTCCCCAGCCCGGGCAGGGTTCAGCCGGAGTGTCTGGGGACGGGGGGGGCTGCGGAGAAGAAGCCGCGTGGAGCAGCCGGGCAGGGCAGCAGCGGCGAAGGGGAAGGGTCCTGGGAAGGGAGTCGCTCGTGGGGGGGGCCAGCTGCCAGGAGGTCCTGGGAGGGAGGGAGGGAGGTGGGGGACACGCTCGGCCAAGGTTGCCGACTCCGAGGTGGAGAATTCCTGCACATTTGGGGGGAAGGTGCATTCCGGGAAAGGTCTGTTTGGGGGGGGAGAGAACCCCCCGTGGGAGCAATGCCGGCGAGCCCCCCTCCAGTGCCACAGGGGCCCCCGGGGGACTGATCCCTTTCAGCCGGAGGGGGATGTCATCCTGGGGGCAGGGGCTAAGGAAGTCCCATTGAAATACTGGTAAGTTTGTTGATTTAACTTTACTTCATTTTAAATATTGTATTTGTTCCCGTTTTGTTTCTTCACTTCAAAATAAGATATATGCAGTGTGCATAGGAATTTGTTCATAGTTTTTGTTTTTACTATAGTCCGGCCCTCCAACGGTCTGAGGGACAGTGAACTGGCCCCCTGTTTAAAAAGTTTGAGGACCCCTGATCTAGACCAACATCATGTGTGTATATCTGCACATTGACATCAAAAACGGCCTGAAAGGATCGATGGACAACGTCCAGCAGATTATATGTCTGGAGGACCGTATTGTACTTAGATTGCCAGTCAGGGTCTTTCAAGCTTTCAGAGAAACAAAGACTGACAAGATTGTCTGCTGGAGCCCTTTTCAATCTGTAAGGTAAAGGTAAAGATTTCCCATGCTCGAAAGCCAGTCGAATCCGACTCTAGGGTTGCGGTGCTCATCTCCGTTTCCAAGCCGAAGAGCCAGCACTGTCTGAAGACATTTCCATGGTCATGTGGCTGGCATAACTAAACGCCAAGGCGCACGGAACGCTGTTACCTTCCCACCGAAGCAGTACCTATTTATCTACTTGCAATTTCTTGCTTTCGAACTGCTAGGTTGGCAGGAGCTAGAACCAGAAACGGGAGCTCACTCCGTCATGCGGCACTTGGGTCTCAAACTGCTGAACTACTGACCTTCCAGCCTGCAGTTCAACATCTTAGTTAAAATAGGTTTTTTTAAAAAATTATGAGCACGAGCCTGAAGGGAGGGAAGACCCACTTCAGCCCTCAACTGCACAGTTGCAGTGTTTGGGGGAAGTGCTAACAGCCTTTTTAGAAAAAGATTTTGAACTTTCTCCAAGTTTATGATCAGGGAATCATTCCATCCCCAAACCTTGACACCGTATAAAAGTTGGGTGATTAACTTACTTTGGAAAAACTTTAGGGCTGGTTCTATCTGATATCCCCCTTTAATATGGTAAAATTTAAGGATTGCCCCCATAACCCGAAGTGCTGTTGATTTTATGTCAGTCTGTGCCTTCCAGGAAAGTGTGTCGCAGAACGTAATACCCAGATATTTAAAGTTTTGGCTTTGGTCTATTGGAAACTCATCCAATGTCCAGCTAAAAATGTGCCGCCACTTCCCAAAGATCATCACCTTGGTCTTTGAGTAGTTAATTTGTAGTGCTCCTCCTTACAGAAGGCACTAAGCCTAGACAGCAACCTTCTCAAGCCAGTTTGAGTTATGGAGAGCAGGGCCAAGTCATCAGCATAAAGAAGAACTGAGATCTTTCTTGGCTCAAGATGGGCAGGAAAAAGATCAGCGCCTGAAAGCCTCACAATGATGTCATTAATATAAAGATTGAATAGGAGAGGAGCAAAGACACAGCCTTGCTTCACGCCTCTAGCCATGGGGATCCTGTAATACCCACTCTTATTTTAGATGAGGTGGTGGTATATAATTCCCTGATCAAGTACAAGAGACGTTTGTCGATATTGGTATTACAATATTAATTTAAAACAATAAAACTAGTTCAGTTATTTGGACTGTCATCCTGTAAAGGTAAAGGTTTCCCTTGCTCGAAAGCTGGTCAAATCCAACTGTAGGGGGTGGTGCTCATCTCCGTTTCCAAGCTGAAGAGCCAGCGCTGTCTGAAGATGTTTCCGTGGTCATGTGACCGGCATGACTAAACACCAAGGCGCATGGAACGCTGTTACCTTCCCACAGAAGTGGTACCTATTTACCTACTTGCAATTTCTTGCTGTCGAACTGCTAGGCTGGCAGGAGCTGGGGCCAGAGACAGGAGCTCACTCCGTCATGCAGCACTTTCGGGTCTCGAACTGCCGAACTACAGACCTTCCAGCCTGCAGCTCAGCATCTTAACCTCTGATCAGCCGCAGGCCCCTGTCATCCTATAGTGGTCTCGAATTCAATCAGGTGTAACTTATAGTTTCTTTTGGAAAAAAAAAGAAAGTTTGTGCTGTTACTTGATTAAGCAGTCTTAGGTAATTAATCATATACAGTTTAAAATAGATTAAATCTGCATTGATTTGCATATGAATAAACTAGTCATTCTTTTCTTGTTTGTTTTGACATGTGGTACTTCATAGCTATCCCTGTTTTGGAAGAGCTGTTCCTTCCTGTCTGGGGAAAAAAGGAAGAATGCTTCTTCTACAATGCCTGCTGCCATTTAATTAGCCATTTAAAAAGATCAGTAATGGGGGCATGATCAAAATATTTGAATTCATTAATCAATGGACTTGTTAGACAGTGAGGTCTAAAGTAAGAAATATATGATCTGCTCTCAATATATAATGCCTTCGGAGAGGTAATTAGCTAGAATGAATTTGACGTGTGTTGTAGTGATCACTGTGTCCGGATTCCAGAAGGCTAGATTGGTCGGTTTTGCCACAATGCACTAAAAATCCTGTGGCACCTTAAAGACTAATGCTTTCAATGTGCCATGTTATTTCTTGCCCATGATTTTCAGTGGTCATTTTGCTAATGATTATTTCTGTTGCCTTATTTAGGCGTCAATTCCAAAACATAAATGCAGTCTAACGAATCAGGAGCTTTTTAAAGAACAGAGATCTTAACCATGGTGATTTAACATGTAATGAAACAACAGGAAATATTTCTATAGACAGAGGTCCTCTATTGAGGTTGGTCCTACGTTTCCTTCATACATTCTCAAAGAATCTTACAGGACTGTTGCAGCTATAGGAGGATCTGTTTTAAACCTGCCATGCCATCTAGCGGCCAACCTGGGCCATATACTGGATTTAGCACTCACTGACTTGAAGTCAATCTAGGTGAAATGTTGGATAATCCATGAATGGATCCTCAGTACATATTCTTTTCATAAATAGAAATGGTTTGGATCAGTGTAGTGCTGTAGGGTAGCGGACTGAACAGCCCCATGGTAGTTTCACTACAGCTATTAACATCATTAGGGAATGCTTTCTTTCCCCCATCCAACCTTACTATGAAATCCAGACCAGAATTATTTTCTCTTTTTATTTACTGAGAATGAAAATATTACTGAAACCACTCAGTACTGCTGTAAGGATGCATCAGTGGTACAGACATACAACATGTAAACAACCAATAGTTTAAAATTGGTATGGCTGTCCCCAAGGCATCCTGGGAACTACAGTTGTGTACGGGGCGCTGCCTATGCTAGCAATCCTTAGCCTCTTAATAGAACTCCCCAAGGTTCTTAAAATGATATTATGGCAGTCATCCAGGGTGATACGGTTGTTAAACATGCTGGACTGGGAGGGATTCCCACTTGCCATGAATTTCACTGAGTGCATGTGGGCCCAGTCATACACACTCAGTTTAACCAATCTCAAAGGGTTGTTGTAACAAGTTGCTCAGCATCTCCGGGTTCCTTGATAAAATCACTCCCAATAGGGAGCTGCTGGATTCAATCCCTGCCTTAATTGTTTCATTGGCTACTGTACAGATTTTTATACTTTGATGCTCTATGTGGCTTTCAGCATCTATTTGAATGTATTTTAGAACAGTGGTTTAGAAGGCACATTGCCTTCTAAAGATTATGGGTCAGTTCAGATATAAGTAACATTCCTGATCCTGTAAATCACAGTTTAGATCCTATAGAGAATTTCTGCTGAGAGAAAAGGGGGACAGTTTTCACAGATTTCCCCCCCTTCCTGCTGCAGACATCAGACTCCCCCCACCATGCTGTTTTGGGGAGCCCCCTGTCCCTCAGGAGGAGCATTTGGGGGTGGAATTTGGGGCTGCAGTGGGTGTGGGAAGGCAAAGTTGCACTCCATAATTGGAGAGCCTTTCCAAACCCATAGGACTAGAAATATGCCATGAGACTCATTTATGTTTCTTCCTGCCTTTCACTTCCCCTAGAATCCTTAGCTTCTCTCCCTCTATCTTTCTCAGAAAATCATTGTTTGCTGTTAAAAGCAAACCAGGCAAATTATGTCTTGTTCAGTTTATAGCTTGCCTGGAACCAGAGTTAAAAGGCACAAGGGGAGGAGGTGAAGGGAGCACATGAGTATAAACATGATCTGGTCATTACATGTCAGGGACTTATGGTCCTATATAAAGAAGGTTGTTCCTGATAAGAATCCCAGAAAATGTATAAACTTGAAATGTAAAATATTACTTGGCCACTGTGTGTCAATAATACTTATCTAGCTTCATCTCCTGGTATACTCTAGTGCACTGGTTACACTCTTCAGATATCAGTCTTCTGGTGATATCCTCCTTTTGGATTGTCTGTATGGCAGCAGTTAGGTCACAAGCATTTTCTGTGGTAGGCTAGTTCCTTTGGAAGGGCCTATAAAATAAAGTGCAAAGAATGCCTTCACTTGCTACATTTAGGAAGGCGTGCAAGATGGTTTTATTCTGGAGTGCAATTCGTAGAGGGTAAACTGTTTTGGCAGATTTGGCTCTGATTTTTTCTGATTTTTTCTGATTTTTTATCTTGTTGCCAGATGATTATGACACCTTTGTGTCCTTGCTGTTTTAGCTGCCATAAGTCTGATGAGATAAGGCAGCTTATAAATATTTTAAATAAATTAATACTATGGCCTTCAGATTGGCAATGGCTCTGGAATGGCTTATCTTTGTCACCTGTGTCATTTTTCCTCTATGTACGGCCAGGTAAGACTGAAGATGCTCTATGCAGCAACCAGAGCAACAGTGAAGAAAGAATTTGGAGGAGGACACATAAAGGATGAGCTCTTTGGAACAGTTAAGGTATGGTTATTTGGGATGTGCAATCCTTTGGGGGAAAGACTTATCTGCCAGTGTCTTGTGAGATATTGTATAGTTTTGCTTTTTCAATAAAAAGCTATTGAAGATCCTTCATCCAGTGGACATTCTGGTTCATTTTCCTCCTTTGATTGGTTTTCATTTCTGTAAGTCTGAACTATCTAAAAGGTTTGTCTATCCTCCAGAGATGTTATTGGGATCTTTAGCTTTGCCCATTATTTTTACATCCATGCGTGAATTCAGTTCTACCTGCTGTGGGAGTTATTACGGTTTCTGCTCTGTGGTTGAGGGAGAGTCTCTATGAATTGTCACTGAAATGGAACTTCATGTGCCCAGTGCTATTTCTTTGTGCAAAACTGGCAAAGGGAATACTGGCAGCCTGTGGGCTATGAATGTGCTAGTTTTCTCATATGCCTTGTTTTATACTTTCTGAATAAACTTTTTCTTTGTTTAATATTGCCCTTGAGCCTTAGTTTATTCAAAACTTGGGACCTGATAATGAGCCTCGTTACTTCTCAGTACAACTTATTAGACTTATTGAATGTAATGTTGTAGAGGCGGGAATGCTGTGACTGGAAAAGACCCCTTTGTTACATAGAAAAGTTGAGAGGTACTTGGGCTTCCCATTGGATCCAGGCACCCCTATTTTGTTGCTAACCACATATAATACCTATCCAGGAGTAACTATGACAGAATAATGACAACCTACCCTGGATTCCTCACTCATTTAAATCTTGGTTAGGTATGGGCCATTTGACATATCATACAGCATCAATCCCTGCTTTGTCAGCAACAAATTATAAAATGTCTAGGCAATTGCTATCATGGAAAGAACCATAAGGTGGCAGCATTGCTCGTGAAATAGGGCCATGCTATAAATCTTGTCCTTTTGTCCATTGGTCTACAACTTTGATGTGCCTGTGAAATCCTCCGGGTATGTTTGTTTTTGGGTCGTGTGCCAGAATGTCTGACATTAAGTTCTGCCTGCGTAGCCCAATGTCAACTTACATCAGTGTTCTTATGTTTGGGGATTCTGATTTCCGAAGCAGTTAATACTTCGTGTGCAAGCTTGGCTGGTCCCTGCATCTCCAGAAACAGAGCAGAAAATGTGTATCTGCCCAGCTGATTCCTGCAGTCCACTTGGGTTGGAGGAATTCAGCTGCTGATTCACTAAACGTTTCAGTTCTGAATTGGAGGCTTCAACTACCAACTAGGCATCATCTAGTCTAGTGTAGGTAGAAGATAGTTGTTGGAACCTATTGGGGTTGTCAGCCTATTGCTCTTTTACTGTTGCACATATTGCCTAATGGAGCCAATCTCAAGTGCCACTTTAAGTTCATCCTTAATTAATTATGACTGCGCTTACATAGCATGCAGACTGTATGTTATGTAAGGCTGACATCTGCTATTCCTTCTTATCACAGGGCAGTTCAGCTCTGATATAATAGAAAGTAGCAAAGACCCTAAAGCATAGTTCTTTCTCACACTTTGCTAACCTTAGATCAAGATGGGCAGCCATCTGTGTTAAAAGTCACAAGAAGTCTGAGTTAATATTGTAGCTCTTTGACTACAGCAGTGTCATTGGCTACACCTTTCTGTCTCTGCAGGAGGCTGAGTGCTGGTGTGCCTTGAGTTTTGGCAACAATACTGGCCTTAGTCTGGAACAAGTTCCCACGGATGTCAGTCCTGGAAGGGGGGGGGGGAGGAACAGTGCCCTTGTTTACACTTCCTGAAGCCCCCTAGGAAGCAGGGAACCTGGCTGGCCAGCTGCTAGGGCAGAGGTAGATTTATAGTGCAAAGGTCATGAAACCAAGACAGCTGTACTAAGTAGAAGCTTAGGCTGATTCTGTATTGACTTTTCCCTCCGTTGTTTTATGAAACCCACATTGGAACAGAAATTCCCCTCTACATTGCATGCTGGTTTCACTTCCTTTGATTATCATGTTTTATGGTAGCTTCCACACTCCATGCCACTTTCGAGTTTTTTTATCGTTGGATTTTAGTGTACTTTCTGCATAGACTTATAGCTATGTTATGGCTGTTCAGGGATGACTTTGCGGTCAGTACAGCATTGCCCCGAGGTATTTGAATGTGGTTTTGAGCTGTGCTTTTTCCTCCCAGTTGAGAAAATTTGGAGCAAATACTAGATGCAGAATCACCCTTAGAAACAAGTTTAGAAATGTGGACTGGTGCTGTAGTGGGCTGCAATAACAAGGGGCTGTTCAGATATTGTTGGGTTTCCATTCATGGCCTATCAAAGTAACATTGATGACAGGATGTTTTATGTTGACTAGCGTGGGTGTGTTCAGTCTTTTAAGATGCCTCTTTGACCTAGGGCAGTGATGGCGAACCTTTTAGAGACCGAGTGCCCAAACTGCAATCCAAATCCCACTTATTTATTGCAAAGTGCCAACACGGCAATTTAACCTGAATACTGAGGTTTTAGTTTAGAAAAAAACAATCCATTAATATTGTGCTTAAAAGAAAAGCACAATAACAGAGCTTTCAATGATACAAACAGCTTTTTATTGAAAGGTAAAAGTTTGCATTTGGCATGAAGTTTGCATTTAACGTCATACACACAAACTCCTTCTGGTTAGTACAGGACAGGACCCTTCCTATTTACCTGGTCTGTCTTTCTCAACATGATCTTACACATTTTCACCCCTAAAGTGACAGCCCTCTTCCCCCTTCCATGGGAAAGAGACAGAAAAACAGCACACTCAGTGGAATCTGCCACTTCTAGATTGATTTGAAGTAAATTAAATTTTGATCCTGCAAATCTTGACCAATGAACAAATAAAGCACTTCAACTTGAGCACTTCAACCAGGTGACCCACCCGCAAAACATATCAAGGTTGCATGGAATGAGAGACCACGGAGTGGAATGACAGCTCCTGGGTGTAGCGGAACACTTCTGCTACCCACAGGGGCTGTCATTCCACTCCTTGATCTCTCATTCCAGTCACAGAACACTCCTGCTAAACCCTGGGGCCATCATTCCACTCCATGGTCTCTCATTCCAGTCCCAGAACACTCCTGCTCACCCTGGGGCTGCCATTCCACTCTGTGGTCTCTCATCCCAGTTCTTGAACACCCTGCTACAGCCTAGGGCTGTCATTCCACTCCGTGGTCTCTCATTCCATTCCCAGAGTAGTGTAGGCCCAGAGACCCTAATAGAAAATCCATTTCGCATTTTTATTGCAACTCTACTTGTACTGTAATGTATTTCAATGAAACCCATGCAAGTCAATTGGCATTCCTGTCTCCCATTATTTCCAGTGGGCCTTCAAGTGTTTCCCATTGTTTCCAATGGGCAATCCTGTCCTTCCTTTTAGTACGTCCCATACATCCGCCCTCCTACACGGCTCCTCCAAACAGCATTTTAGTTATTCCCATGAGTGCGAAAAGCCAGAGCAAATTTACAGTGTGACTAAAGGCGAAACCTATGCTCTCATACTTGAAAGCAAGTTCGGTTGTCTCAGTGGTGCTTAATTTTGAATAAGTATGCACAAGATCGGGTACTGCTTTTGAAGCGGCTATTCATTTCTGCCTCGTCCCTCCGTCCCAGCTCATCACTGGAGAGTCGGGAGCTCTGAAGTTCAGGGACAGTCTTTCATCATGGGGGGGGGGGTGCCCTATGTGTGATTCCCTGGAAGCTCTCAGGAAGCTATAATTAGGGGGAGG
Organism: Gekko gecko; assembly: GCA_029375565.1. Taxonomy (NCBI): domain Eukaryota; kingdom Metazoa; phylum Chordata; class Lepidosauria; order Squamata; family Gekkonidae; genus Gekko; species Gekko gecko. Next base: position 99,988,983 of record JAPDNY010000002.1, on the reverse strand, counting down.
GGTGCTGTGCCTTATCTCCACAGGGTGGGAGCTCTGGCTCGCCTTGAGCCACCTCACCACAGCACTGCCTGCCACCCCCTCCTGCAGCACCAGCTCCAAAACAGTCTCCATACCTAACTCCTTGAACAGCCTTTCTAATCACAGCCTCTGAGCAGGCACACAAGACATGCCACCCAAAGCAGCGGGGCAGCCCCGAAAGGAAGCAAAGGGGGTGGGTACTAAAGTTTTTCGGACTCCAGGTTACAGCACAGGACACTGGAGGGCGAAGCGAGAGGGACCAGGCAGAGAGCCAAAGAGGAAGGAGGGGGAGAAGGAATAGTGCACCTCCCCAAAGAAGGCGGGTTTGGAAAGTGGTGCACTCATGCAGATGCAATTTTTGGCAATGAGCCTGAGTGGGCATCCTTGGGAATGCTCAGCCTCACTCCTCTGGGGCAGAAGGGGCTTGGATTGGAGCACACATTTGCAAAGGAAGGGGAGTTGCCGCGCTTTCCCAGGCTAAGGGGGCAGGGTCAGGCTGTGGGGATTCCTTGCTGAGCAGCTCCTGGGCTTTGAGTAGGCAGGGATTGTGGGTTGGTGTCAGGCTGTGAGGAAGGTGGAGCCGGCGGGGAAAGCGATTCCCCTCTTCTCCCTCCCCCATGTCAACAAGCAGGGCGCCTGCACCGGGGGTTTGCACGTCTTTTCCTCTCATGTGTGGTATTTGCATTCCAACCAGGGCCCAGCTGCAGCTGCTGCACCAGCACAATAAGCAGGCTCAGCCTCCTGCTCGCCCATGCCCACAGAGAGGACTCCGAGTGCCACCTCTGGCACCCGTGCCAGAGGTTTGCCATCAGGGACCTAGGGCTTGTGATTCTAGCACCTCCTTAATAGAAATGCCCCTTTCTCTCAGAAGTTCTGGACCTTTGTAACACTGGCAGAGAAGAACTGCTTTCCATTTGTTTGGTTATTGCACTAAGCTGTTCTTTTCAGAATTAACTCATGCCCACCCCCAAAGTGTGATTCCCTTTTAGCAGTTTGTACTGCCATTGTTTGTGAAGGGTCTTCCTGCTACATTGTAGGATGGCATCACTGCTTAGGGTCTTTACATAGGAGAGCCAACTTTGGACATTACCAGAAGGTATAAGGTGCAGCCATTAATTTACATAGCATCAGAAGTGTTCCCTTTCTCCTTATACATTATTCTTGAAGAGAGGTACTATAAACATGCAAGGTAATAGATCTTTTGTTGTACAGTAACTGCCATTGTTACATCAGTTCTTCTGTTTGACTACAGGAAGACATCTCTCTTGGTGGTTACCAGAAGCATGTGTCATCCTGTTCTGCCCCAGCTCCTCTGACTGCAGCGGAACAAGAGCTTCAGCAGATCCGAATCAATGAGGTGAGAGGTGGGACACTGAGATGCTTATGCAGATGACCACTAGTAGTGCTTGTTCCACTTGCATTTTTCTATTGGGACTGGTGTGTCTTGGAGAGATACTGCCCTGACATCAAGTCTGTGCATATTAGATTGGGGGTTAATGTAACCTGGAAGGAGGGGGCTCAGCACTGTACAGACCTCATTTGGTACTCTTTGTCTTTTCTGTTTTAGTCTTCTGAACGTTGTTTTCCTTTTTTCTTCATGCTGCTTTAAAATAAAGATGTACCTAAACAATTTTTCAACTGCTAGATTTGAGCTTTAGGGCCTTCTTCACACTTCCCGTTGATGTTCAGATCAGTTGATGGCTATGCAGCTAACATGTGCCAGCCAACTTTTTCATTTACACTGCCTTAAACTTAGGGGTGTTAGCATCTTTTGGAGAAATAGCTAAGGTGAAGAACCCTGCAAGCAGTCAGTCAGAAATTACCTTCTGGTATTTCCAAGAGCAACTTATAAGTACAGAAACACAGACACCCCAATATATGGCAAGCACTTTCTGGGAGACAGAGAGGGTCATTGTATTGCCATAAAAGTGAGTCCTGGTGGAAAGGGAGCAGGTAGAAAAGGATGAGAATGATCAGGATCTGCCCTCCCCGTATTCAAAGTGAAGGGTATGAGCTGAGGTGAAGAGGTTTCACCCACAGATGCAATGAATATAGACCAAGGAGGAGAGGCAAAAGCTGCTACCTATAAAATGATGGAGAACAGGAATGAATGTGATGGGATAGGGAAATGTGGGCCAAGGGTCCCTCAACATGGGTCCATAAAGAGAAGCTACTGTAATATCTGGTGTTTCTGGATGAGGTTGGATAGATCTGCAGGATTCCTCTGCATTTGATGCCAACTTTAAGTTTTCTCATTGGAAACATGGATTTTTTTACAGTAAACTGCTCAATGTCACTAATATATGCAAGCATTACACTTCCTTGAAACTTTCTGGGAATATAGAAAGAAGAATACAGTTCAGGGGTTGCTGCTTTGGCTGGCTATGGATCTAGGTAGCTCTGAAAATTACACAGGATATTTTTGCTGAATTTTCCAAATGTTCACTTAGGTTTTGCCCCTTCTAGTTGTTTGCTCTGCATTATTGCCACAAAACCAACTTGCTGTTTCTGTTCCAGCCACATATGAGACGTGGTGCGAATGCCAGTGTTATCGAGTTAAGATAAATATACTAGCTTAACAGAAGTAACTTTGCTTCGGCTTAGGAAAGATTGTTGTACACTTTGAGCAAGAAGCACAAAAACATTACTTCTTAGTTTCTTCTTTTTTCATAAATTTTTATTTGGTTTTAACATAATAGGATAGGAAGGGTATGAGGGATGGGATAAGACATAAAGGGAAGTTTCATCCAGTTTATATAATAGCTGTTACAAATTTTCCGCCGTCTTTGTTTCCAGATATCTTTCGTTTATATATTTACTAAAGCTAGTGACGCTTACTCAGATCGCTAAAATCTTCTATAACGATTCCTGAAAAATCAAGTTCTGTACAGTTTAAGTTAGAGTTGCTCCAAGTTTATAATAGTTATATTCATTGTTCATGGTCTTCAAAGTTTCTTTTTACCCAGTCATAAAATGGTATCCAATTTTCTCTCACTTCGGTCTTTTAACAAGTCCAACAATATATCCATTTCTGTTTTCAATTTTTTTTGTCAAAAGTTCATTTTCCTTTGATATCTCTGATTTCTTCCAGTTCTTAGAATAAAAAATTCTTGCTGCTGTAACTATATGTATAATTAAGTACTTAACTTTTTATCTTTTACATCAGGCATAATATTAAGCAAAAACATTTCAGGTTTGAATGGTAGCAGTATCAAACATATTTTTTGTAACATTTCATGCATCCTTCTCCAATATAACATCACCTCTTTACACTTCCACCAAACATGGAAAACAGCTCCCCCCCCCCCGTATCTTACATTTCCAGCATTTGTCAGACACTCCAGGGTACATTCTGGCTAATATCTCTGGTGTTATATGCCACCTATACAGGGGTCATTTCGTATAAAAAGAAGTGCAAGGAGCTCATTAGCATAACTCATTAGCATAACCTATTTGCATATGCCACACACTCTGACATCACCGGAAGTGTTGGTAACATCAAAATAACTGTGAAACACAAAGCGCTTATAACTTCAAAACATTAACAACACAAAATATACAATATTGTGTAGTTTCAGATAAATGTCCAGAATTTAACAGGACCAACAAGGGATGGTGAACTCCAGAATGCTTTTCCCGTTTCGACCACAAAAGTCTTCTTCTGACCAAGATGAATCTTGTAGACTACCTTGGACTTCAATAATATGGCAACGTTGTCACAGCAGTGCACAAACTTGATCACGTTTTCAGACTGGATTTCATGTTCTAGAGCAAATTCTTTACAAACTTAACAGGTATGAAGAATTTGCTCTAGAACATGAAATTCAGTCTGAAAACGTGATCAAGTTTGTGCACTGCTGTGACAACGTTGCCATATTATTGAAGTCCAAAGTAGTCTGCAAGATTCATCTTGGTCAGAAGAAGACTTTTGTGGTCAAGCGGAAAAGCATTCCGGAGTTCACCATCCCTTGTTGGTTCTGTTAAATTCTATATGTTTATCTGAAACTACACAATATTATATATTTTGTGTTGTTAATGTTTTGAAGTTATAATAACATATACAAATTGTGTAAGCGCTTTGTGTTTGACAGTTATTTTGATGTTACCAATTCTATTCTGCTACTGTCACCCATTTTGAATCACCGGAAGTGTGTCAGAAGGCAACACCCACCACTCAGGCTCCACCCCTAGGGACTGTCTTTCCACTCTGGGGGCTGTCATTCCAGTCCCAGAGTAGCCTATCTGGGCCCAGGAGGAATGCTACACATGCTGCTTTGCGCTCCTCCTGGGAGCTGGGGGCGGGGCTTGCCGCCTCCTGTGCTTCTAACTGCTGGAGCTCTGCTCCTGCGTGCTCCTGCTCCAAATGCCCCTGCACTTATAGAACATTTTATGTACATTCTCTTTAAAGGAAACCGATTTTGTTATTTTAACATTTGTTTTCCATATTTGCAACCAATGATCAGGATCAATATTATAGCCAAAATTGTGGGCCCATTTTATCATACATTCTTTAATCACCTCATCCTCCATCTTTACACATTTACACTTTACAGCAAATACGCATAAAATTTCTTAATTAATTTATCATTTGTTTAGTATAAAAGTGTATCAAATGCTGATTGTTCTGCATTGAACCCCTGAGGTTTATCTTTAGCATATCTTGAGCCATGCATGTGTATCAGATTTTAACCTTCTGGCTGTTGGGAAGGTGAGCAGGGTCAAAATTTCTTTATAATGACTTCCACCCCACATACTTCTTTTCCTCAGTTAAAAAATACCCAGTCCATCTCAATAGTATATCTCCTGTTTTTCCTGCATCTGTTTGTTCAGCAATGCAGTTAAACATTTCCAGCCCAGTTATCATTGCTTATTCTGCTCCCTTCTCTAAATATGTCTATGGATGTTTCCAAGCCCTCACCCCGCCCCCTGATTTGCCTCTGCATGGCTGAGTGGTTATGACAGCCTGTGAAGAGAGTTCTTCTCTGTTCAGTGCTCCTTTGCCGGGTCACTGTGCATGTGATTTGGTGTCTTTGTGGCAGGCAAGATGTCAGCTTTGTTTTGAGTGCCGCTCACCGAACTACCACCCATGAAAGCCAAAATAGCCTGCTCAGATCTTGCTGCACTTTCTTTCTTTCTGCTTTGACAGTATAGCCAGTGTACTTTCGGTTCCATGGACAGATTTTGCCTAAGACAGCATTTTCCTGTGCTTCTCAACCAGTGCTTGATTGGCAGCTGATTTCCAGGTCTTTACCTGACCTGAATTCTTGATGGAACCTCAGGCCTTATGTATGCCAAGTATGGGTTCTGGCACTCAAGTATGTTCCAGTCCTCTTTTGAAACATCATCTGTGCTCCCTGCAGAGCTCATAGGGGCCAGTATAATCTTCAGCAAAACATAAGTCTCAGCTGTAGGGATCAGTAGTTGGAAAGCCCTCCTTTGAATCCCCCTCAGTATGGACATGTGGCTAGAAAGCCCAGAAATAATTCTCAAAGTCGATTGTATCTCGGGTTGCCAATCTCTAGGTGGAGCCTGGTGATCTCCCAGATGAACAGTGGATCTCTAGACTACAGAGAAAGACTGGAGAAAATGGTGGCTTTGGAAGGCAGACTCTCTGGCATCCCATCTCTTCTGAGGTCCCTGCTTTCCCCAGGATCCACCCCCAAATCTCCAAGCATGTTCCCAACATTCACTTTCCATGCACCTTGTACTGGACAGATATTACCCCTCACATGCATTAGCTGGCGACTGTACTGTGATGCATGCTAGTAGGTTGAGCCTGTCACTCCATAAAAGTAGGCATTGTTTATCAGACAATAGCCTTGCAGTCGGTAAGGGTCTGTGCCTTTTCTTTACAGCACATATTTAAGGCGAAAGTATCTTCGAGCATGGGTATATTGCTCTCATATAGTTAGGAATTGCTGTTAGAGAGGTTTCTGTTCAGAAGGCATGACTTCTGGCTGAGCCACTGTTTTTGTTAACCAATGATATTGGTGAGACGTTTTACTACAAGGCATCCTTAGTTTTGCTTGATTTAAGCTACTTTTTGCCTGTATCTTGCAGGGGAAAACAGCCCAGGTAAGTGCTTTCTGTTGCTTGCTTGCCTGCTTTCTTTCTGTCGTTTGCTCTCCTGTTTCTCTGAGTGACGTGTAAGGACTAAACTAGGGGGTGCCGACTTGGAGGCTGGCATTCCAGATTTTAAAGTAACACAATCTCTGTTACAGTATATATAAGTCATGTAACTAAGGCCCTTTGTGGGAGGGAAAGCAATGTGGTGTAACTTGATCTTGGAAGCTAATACTTGGAAGGGAGACCACCAAGGAAGGCTTTGCAGAGGAAGGCAATGGCAAACCACCTCTGCTTTTAACTTGCCTTGAAAGCCCATTGCCAGGGTTGCTATAAGTCAGTAGTGATTTGATAGCACTTAATATGGCGTAAGGCCCTTCATCCCTTGAACAATTCAGAAAATAAAATTCTACTGGGATATTTTATAGATGTGCAGCACATTTGTATTTAGGCCTAGTTATACTTAGTCAGGAAGACAATCTGTTGATGATGATGGTAGCCGCACCCATTACAAAGTAAACATGATAGGATTAAACTTAAATGAGGAACAATAAGGAATATGTGCTTAGATTAAGCTTTAAAGTCCCATCAAGTTTAATCATCAATCTCCAGAATTCTGTGGGCAAAATAAAGGTGTAAATATTCCTTCAAAAGGGAAAGGAAGGAACAAGGGTGTGATGTGGCTTGCTTTACTATAGATTGGTATTCTACACCTCATGCATGTGTGTTTCTTTGTGCAGTGCTGCTGTGTTCTTTTACCCCAAAGAAAGGTGAAGGAGTTCTTGGAGTGTTGGGGGGGTTGTTTCTGTCTTATATGACTTAGTGGGGCAAAGTTCAGGGGACACAATGTTGGGAATTGCTGAACTTTCCTATCCTTGTAGCATTGAGGCTAAGTGTTTTCATCCTAGTCTCATGTAATATTTGGTCTGTAGTAGTATGATATTCTTATAGTTTTGTAATACAAAAAAAATGTATAAGGAGCCTAGAAACCATGGGAGTGATTAACAGAACAATCCTACGCAAAGTATTCCCATTCAAACCCAATAGACTTGTACTGGAATAACTACATGGGATTGCACTCTAAATATTCATGGATTCCACTGTAATAAAATGACATCTTCAGTACTCTTTAAGTCATTTCAGAGTTGTACATGGCTGTTGCTCTCTATTCATGTGAAATATAGCACTTTGGCACTTGGTTTCTCAGATTCAGGGGATGGTAGAAATTTTGTATCTCTGTCTCCATTTCTTAGTATAATTCAACCAAGGTTTAGCAATGGCTTGTGAAATATTCCAAATCAGATAGATTCACCTCACATGAGTTCTTTTTAAAAAAATTATTTGAGTGATACTTGTATGTTCACATTAGGTTTTAGAATGTGGTATCTAGTCAGGTGCTGTATCCGAAATAAATCTTCAAACAATAGTTTGGGAATTAAAAAGAAATCAAGTCAAATTAAAAACAGTTGTGAATTTTGGAAAGCATTGGAAACAAAAGCAGTGGTTGTAACAACTTCATCAGTGCAGGATTACCAGCTCTTTGCAATGTGATTGTCAGTATTGGCCAGCACCCTGGAATGGCTGCTATTTGTATTAGGCTGCTCTAGAACTGGTGTAGATATGTGGTTCCTGTCTTATTTTTCCAGTATGAAGCTGAAAAACAGTACACAATGTGCGTTATCTTGCCCAGTAATACTATACTGGTGCAAAGACTTTGATCAGGAACCTAAAATATAACAGCGCTGTAATCCTACTTTGTTTTGTTTCTTCTCTTCTCTTTTTTGTGTTTATTGCATACATAAAGAGTAATCTGTAGATGGATGTTTACATAAAGTGCATTAGAGAGATTTGGATGTCATATTTGGCTAAGTTCCAGGGGGCAGGCTTAAACCTTGGGAATTTCTTGGCTTTAAGCATGGATTCTTTAACCAGTTTACATGCATACTACATAATCTCTGCCCTGGAGCACCTTTCCTCTTCCACTAAGGCATCTGTCATAATAGGGGCTCATTGAAAACTATTGATCATGGGCAAACAAAAGTTTTAGAAGAGGAAGTGCAAACTATGATAGAGACTTAGCTTGTACAAGTGTGCCTGGTCATAAGATCCAAGCCAGTATCTTGCATCATTACTATAGGCATTGAGAGACTGAAATTTTAATCCTAGTCAAATTTTCAGTCCATTTAAATAAAAATAAGGTGTCATAAAATTCTATTTTAATGTGACCTTTTAATTTTACAGTATTTTGGATTTGATCAAATAAGTGTACTGTTTCAATCAGCATGTCCTGCTTCATCATACCTGTATTTTCTATAGCTTCTTGTTTAAAACATAATGTAGGAGAAAGGGCATTTTAATTGCAGCTTCCTGTTACAGAACATGCAGGTGCTATTGCTGTTTTTAAGAGTGTGGTCACACGGCAAGTTTACCACGATTTGTTCCGGCTGTAGATTTGATCGGGAATATTTTTTTTTCTGGTTGGGATGACCACGCATCCCTCCCTGAACATAAGAACATAAGAAAAGCCAATGTTGGATCACGCCAATGGCCCATCCAGTCCAACAGTCTGTGTCACACAGTGGCCAAAAATACCTGGTGCCATCAGGAGGACCTCCAGTGGGGTCAGGACACTAGAAGCCCTCCCACTGTTGACCCCCCCACCAAGCATCAAGAATACAGAGCATCACTTGCCCCAGAGTCCCTATCTATACCTTGTGGCTAATAACCACTGATGGGCCTCTGCTCCATATGCTTATGTTATTCCCTCTTGAAGCCGTCTATGCTTGTAGCTGCCGCCACCTCCTATGACAGTGAATTCCATGTGTTAATCACGCTTTGGGTGGAGAAATGCTTCCTTTTATCCGGTCTAACCCAACTGCTCAGCAACTTCATTGAGTGCCCACGAGTTCTTGTATTGTGAGAAAGGGAGAAAAGTACTTCTATCTCTACCTGCTCTATCCTATGCATAATCTTATAAACCTCGATCATGTCACCCCTCAGCTGTCATTTCTCCAAGCTAAAGAGCCCCAAGCGCTTTAACGTTTCTTCATAGGGAAAGTGTTCCAACCCTTTTATCATTCTAGTTGCCTTTTTCTGCACTTTTCCCAAAACTATAATATCCTTTTTGAGGTGTGGTGACCAGAACTGTACGCAGTATTACAAATGAGGTCACACCATTGATTTATATAGGGGCATTATGATATTGGCTGATCTGTTATTAATACCCTTCCTAATAATCCCCAGCATAGCATTGGCCTTTTTAATTGCAGTCACACACTGTCTCGACATTTTCAGTGAGTTATCTACTACAACTCCAAGATCTCTCTCTTGGTCAGTCTCTGCCAGTTGGTACCCCATCAACATGTATTTATAGTTAGGATTTTTGGCTCCAATGTGCATCACCTTGCACTTGGCTACATTGAACCCCATTTGCCATGATTCACTCATCCTCGACAGATCCCTTTGGAGTGCCTCACAATCCTCCCTGGTTCTCACCACCACTTCACTGCTTACTCCCAACTCCAAATCATTAATGAACAAGTTAAAAAGCATCGGACTGAGTACTGATCCCTGTGGTACCCCACTGCTTACCACCCTCCACTGAGGAAATTTTCCATTTATACTCAATCTCTGTTTCCTATTAATTAGCCAGTTTTTGATCCACAAAAGGACATCCTTTTATCCCATGATTTTTGAGCTTACTTAGGAGCCTTTGATGAGGAACTTTATCAAAAGCTTTCTGGAAGTCAAGGTAAACAACATCTATTGGGTCCCCCTTGTCCAGATGCTTGTTCACCCCCTCAAAGAACACTAACAGGTTAGTGAGACAAGATCTTCCCTTACAGAACCCATGCGGAGTCATCAACGTGCCTACTAATTCTTTCCTTAATAACAGTTTCCACCAATTTACTCGGTATCACCGTCAGACTGACTGGCCTGTAATTTCCCGGATCTCCTCTGGAACCCTTTTTAAAGATGGGAGTAACATTAGTTACCTTCCAGTCCTCAGGAATGGAGGCAGAGTTTAATGAAAGATTACATAATTTTGTCAGGAAATCCACAAGTTCACATTTGAGTTCCTTCAGAACTCTCAGATGTATGCCATCCGGGCCTGGTGATTTATCAGTTTTTAAGTTGTCTATCAGTAGTAGGACCTCCTCTCTCGTCACCTCAGTCTGACTCAGATCTTTCAACACCTCTCTCAAAATCAGCGGTTCTGGCATGGGCAAGCACTTCTTATCTTCCACAGAGAAGACAGAGGCAAAAAATGCATTCAGCTTCTCAGCCATTTCCCTATCATCGTTCACTACTCCTTTTACCACTCGGTCATCCAAGGGCCCCACTGCCTCCCTGGTTGGTTTCCTGCTTCTAATGTATTTGAAGAAAGCTTTTTGCTATATACTCCTCATACGTTTTCAAGTTTTTTGCGATATGCTCCTCATATTCCCTTTTTGCCTGCCTGATCACAGACTTGCATTTTATTTGCCACAGCCTGTGTTCCCTTTTATCAGCCTCACTGAGATTAACTTTCCACCGCTTAAAGGAATCCTTTTTATCTTGTACAGCTTCCATTACTGTGTTTGTTAACCATGCAGGCTTTTTTTCTGTACCTGTCTGTGCCTTTCCTAACCTGCAGTATATATTTTTTTCTGAGCTTCTAGGATTATAGTTTTAAATAGTCTCCAAGCTTCCCCAATGACTTTGACCCGTTCTACTTTTCCTTTCAGTTTCCTCCTTACATATCCCTTCATATCAGTGAAAGTTAAAAGAGGTTGTGTCAGTCTTTTTGGCCAGTTCCCTATTTATACAAATGTTGAACTGCTTACATTGCACAAGGAGGCTCTGGGCACTGTTCAGATAGCCATGTCGCCACTTGGGCAGCACAGCTTTTTAAAAAAAATAATTGGCTTTGCGCATATACACATGGCTGAATCACCGCTTCCACTGGGACTTGCTGCACTCCCTTGTTCTTGCAGGTTCCCTCCCCCTAAACAGGTTCTTGCAGGTTCCCTCCCCTGAAACAAAATTAACTGGCAACGTACAACTGAGTGCTGGAGTCTATATGTGCACTTGAATGTTTATACATTGAATTTATTCAGCACAGGATTACTCATGCGTACAACAATGGAAGCTTGTAAAAAAAAAAAGATTGCAAGAAGGACGTTCAGATGACCCAGTCACAATCATTGTGAGAAATGGCTGTCCAGATTGGCAAAATCGCAGATTCAAAGCACAAATATCCAGAAAGTACTTGATTTTCCGGGTGTAGGAAAACTCGCTAGGGAACCAGGAGGATTGCGCAAGTGAGCCCACTTCGGTATGGGAGACAGATACAGCCGTCTAATCAGCAATTTTAAATGCAAGAAGGAACAGTGGTGAAACCTGATCAATACGACGGTGTGACCACAACTTAAAATTCTTCAGACCATTTGCAGTTTGTACATTAGGCTTTCACAGTAGTGGCTGATGGCCAAAGGCCAAAACCAGTTCTTAAGATGCCATCTAGTTGCTAACCTGAAGATGAAATAGGTGTGGAGAAAATCTCATTCTAGTCACATTTGTTGGTAAGTCTCTTTAAGAGGTGGAGTTTGAGGCAATTATCCATGGCCCTTGACTTGCTTCAAGAAAATTAGGTGCTGATTGGGGTCTTAGTGTTATGAAAGGTATTGCTAATTAGACAAGATACTCAGTGACTTGAACCAAACAGACCTTGCTGTGTCACTGCAGGATTGGTGACTGATCAGTGGTTTGGATTCCCATACTGTAGTAGCTTGGCTTCTTATAAAATGTTAAGTAACAAAGTTGATTATTCAGTTGTAAAGTGCTACTCCAGAGCAATATACCAGACTCTGGCCCATTTCACACATTACCAAAAAAACGAATTTCAAGTTTTCATTGCAAAGTTGCCCATATGTTGTATAACAATGGAAGGACACTGGCATTTCTGAAAGCACATGGTGAACATGCCTCCTTTATACCTTTGTGTGCCTTGTACCTCATTGTCTTCTTTGTTTTGCTTCCTGTCATTCTGTTCCCTGAGTGCTTTTGTTTCTAAGGCAAAGGAGTTCTGTTGCATTCAGTTTAGTATTTAAACACCTTCAGCATCTGTTTAACTGGTCCATGTGAACTCCATAGAAGGCTTGGCATCAGTGCATGAAGCTGTTTCATGGTCCTTCTGAGGATAAAGGCCAAGACTTGCCCAATCATTCATGTATTAATGTAAGATTGTCCCTAGTATAGCCAAATACTTTGAACTCTTTCTGTATTTAAGCAGATCTTTCTAAGAGAGTTTATCATGGAGCTAACCTTGTTGCCATTTTTGTTCCCATATGCTCCAAGGATCTTCATTCTCTGGCCTCCAGCAGTGAGATGGTAGGCCCTGTTCCTCAAAGTCTCTACATTTGCCTTCAGTTTTTTGGTACTAAATTCCAAGACAATCCTACGTTTGTGAGAGAGTAATGTGAGCATCTGTTGGTTCCAGTTCCACATTGAGTTGCTGATCCAGTTTCTCCTCTTCACATATATCCCCAGGACCCAAACTTCCAGGACCTGCCTTACACTGAGATGGTAGGCTGGACACCTGTGTGTATTTCCCTTCCTTCCAGTGCTGTGTTGCCTTTTGGAGCTTTCTCTTTTATGTGTGGCAGCTCTCAAAGCTCCAGCCCTCTCCTAAAGGAGAGAGTATTGCCACTTGGCAGAAGTCACTTGACCCCTTGTTCTGTAATTGTAGCCTCTTCACACTGTAGGAGCAATAGTTTCCTGCCTCTTGACTCAGAGGTATGTAGAGTAGCAGTTAAGAATGTGAGTTGGAAAATCCCTGGTTCAGATCTCATCTTGGACTTATACAAGACACTCTTACCGCCCACCCCCACCCCCCCAGCAATATAGAAAGATTACTATACTAATAAGCTCTCTAAATACTCGAGTCATATTAATGCTTAGTATGGCTATTGCTGTTCCTTGAAATAAGACTAATTAAACTGGGTATTTGTTTTAGTCAAGAAACCAGTGGGACTTTATAGTAGGGTTGCTTGTTTCTCACCTGGCTGTGTCCCTTTTGATCTATTATGAAAGGGGACATATTGAGGTGAGAGTGGGGCAGTCTCTTTAGCATCTGCGTTGTTGCTCTGCATTTAAAAAGCCTGCTGTGGCTGCACTTTTGAGTTACAAACCTCATAAGTAATCTGGTTCTTTAGTCACCCTAGACTCTGTTTATACAGTAAAGTGAAGGTTGTGGCTAAAATTTGAGATCCTATTGAGTGTTGTTTACCTATGTTACTAGTACAAATGACTTCAAGTGTTTTGATAGAATATAAACTGAGCCATTATTTCCTAAAAAAAAGTGACTTAGCAGCAAAGGTACCCTGCTGTTCATGGAAGAATCTGCCATTCGCAGAAGACCAATGAGAGCTGATAGGAAAGTACGCCCCCATTAAGTTGTACATTTATTGAGGAAGTGGAGGAGGCCATTTATGCTGTCCATTGTTCAACTTGCAAATGCTGATAAAGCTCTTAAATACCAGCATCTCTTGTGAACTGTTTCTCTTCCCAGGGTCCTCATCCAATGAAAGCATTTGGCTGCACACTTGGTTGGTTGTTTTTTCCCAAATGTTGACTCGTGCTGCAGCCAACAGTAAAAGCCATTGTGTGCACTGCATTGAAAAATTACAACATCCTCTTTGCGTACAATATAAAACTTATTACAAAACCTAAAATTATTTGGCAGCAGTTTTGCACTTGGTTGCATGCACTTGGTCTCACTGAAATTAGCACACAGAAGTGACTGAAGCCATAGTCTTTAAGCCTAGCTAGGATATGAAAAATAGAGTGCTTATCAAAGTTGTGGTAGAATCCATTGCAGAAAGGTGCAGCCAGAACTAACTGACATCACTGCCTAATTTAATAAAACAGCCATGCCATTCTCATGTAGTGAGGATTTAGAACAACTGTATCCTACTGTGATAGCCATCCTAAGCAGAGTTACACTTTTCTAAACCCACTGACAATTTTGATTGGCTTAGAATGGCATTTCTGCTTAGGATGTCATTGTTAGTGATGTGTTTAGAGTCCAAGCCAGAATGTGTAAGAGCTTTTGGATAGTTCTTGTTTTAGTCACCATGTGACCCTGTTTCCCTGTATTCTGTGTGACAGATGGTAGTGGGCTGTTGCTGCTGCCCATCAACGGTTGAATACCCTCACCTTGAGGAGGTAGGCTGTGTTGCCCGTATTATATTTTCAGTTCCTTATAGAGGATTCTTTCTCTTCATTCCCAATCTGGTCTCATCCTTTTTCATATTCTCTCAAAGAGACAAACAAATTTCCAACAAATCAGAGTGTGACTTGTTTTTATATTAATTGTAAATAGGAATGATATTTTCTAAACTGCCATGAGAGAAATGTGAAGGATAAGCGATCCCATGGGTGGCATGAATTCCAGTAGAAAGAATCCAATTTCCTGCTTTCCTTTTTGAAGTGAATTTGGTGGTGAGTGGACTTGACGCCTGCTTAATCAGGAAGGTCACTAGAAAACCACATTGCAGTCTGGCTGTTTCCCTCCATTTTGAGGGTTTGCTCTGTGGAACCTTCCTTGTGTAAAATGTTTAGATGCTAGTGTGGTAAATGCAAAATAGCCTTTTGAAAGTGACTTTATCAGTTTAACATTTGAATTTCCCAGGCAGTTATCAAACTCAGATACATGTACAACAGAATGTTCATTTGATGAATATAATGATATTTCTGTTACAGACATTCAAATGGTTAAAGCATCTCCACAAACATATTAAGGGAGAAAAAATAATTTGAAGAGCATGGCAGTACTCCTTAGAATGCAGAACTGGGAAACCCAGATTCCTGATTGCTTTCTTGTGATAGTGAATTTTGGAGGGTCATTTGGGAAACTTGTGATTAATGCAGTTGTATAATAAGGATTCATTTGTAAATGGTTAGTGTGGGGAGGAACTAAAAAGAAAAAGTGAAAAGCAATATCATTTCTTTTCTTTAAGCAAGCATGTAGCACCTTTCTTTTTTTCCCCCTGAAGTCCCTGATGGTTTTGAAGCTGTTTGCAAAAACAAGAAGATACATGATTAATTTTGGGGGGGTTACCCAGCAGGAAAAGCCATCAGTTTGTTAATTTGATGAATAAATTGTCTTGAAGACTCCTGAGACAAGACTCACATGTGAAAAGGGTATATGTGAAGAGTGGAACCCATGGAAACTGCCAATCAGCAGCAAAAACAAGAAGCTGGCAAACTAAATCGCAAAAACAAGCAAACACTAAGATATGGCATTTGCCTCAAGACCCAACAGGCGCTAGGCCAGGCTGACATCCCTGAAGCAGATATCAGAGCATGGAAAGGAAGAGAAGGCTGCAGGACGGAGCAAGCCTCTTCCCCCTAGTCTGAGGCCAACCTCAAAGTGGGTGGGAGTATCCAAGTGCAGGTCATCTGGACATGTCCAGAGGAGCATTGTGTAGTCCAGGTTATTTAATTATCATGTAATATGAATATAGAGAGCAGACAAAACAGTTTTTGTTTAGTTGATGTGTGACTACTATTTAATCCCCCTAACCCTAGTATGAAGAACTTTTATTTCATTTATTTACAGGCCCCCTTTCTCACTGAGACTCAAGGCAGGATTGCGCAGCATAGAATGATGCAGTCAAACAGTGTGAGACATCCAACAAACAATGCAGTAGGACTAGGATCACAAAAATTTAGAAACAATAGGAAAAAAATATCAGACATGATATGTCATGAGAAATGCAAAAGAAAGAAAGAAAGAAAAGAAATAGAATGTTAGAAGCCAGGGAGGGGCTGTGGCTCAGTGGTAGAGCATCTGCTTGGCATGTAAAAAGTCCCAGGTTCAGTCCTCAGCATCTTCAGTTCAAGATCTGGCAGCAGCTGATGTGAAAGACCTCTCTCTGCCTGAAACCCTGGAGAGCTGCTGCCAGTCTGAGCAGACAGTACTGATTTTGATGGACCAAGGTTCTGATTCAGTATAAGGCAGCTTCATGTGTTCTAATAGAAAATAATGCAATAAGAACAAGATAAATGAGACTCCTTGAGACAAAGTTTTGGCCTCCAGAGTGTCTTCAAGGGATTAGGACGACCTGAGAGATCCTGGAATGTTTGGTTTCTAGAAGACTACTTAAGTGCTGAGGAGAATGAGCTGGGGCTCAGAAGGCACACGCAACTAGTGAAGACTAGTTTCTCTTGCTGCTTTTGCCTTCTGTGCTCCACTTGATCATTCTTCGCACTGGAGAGTGTTCCTCAGGAACCACACCAGGTTTTGTTTGTTTTTAGTTTCCGAGAACTGTTCTTGCTTAGCATGATAAATAAGATCAGGTTCCCAGCTCCCCGTACACGAGTCACACCCCTTCTTCAGCTACTGCACAGGCAAAAGTCACTGTGCGGCTGGCCCAGGGATTCCAAGCAAGGAGTTGGGGGGAGGGGAGGGGGGCAGGAAGGTACACAGGGCACCTTGTCCTTTTGGATTGCTCTTCGGGGCTGCAAAGTAGTCTCCGACTTGCCTAGCCTTGTGCCTGTGATGAAGAAGAAGAGGAGGAGGAGGAGGAGGAGGAGGAGGAAGAGGAGACTGGATTTATACCTCGCCCTTCACTTGGAGTCTCAGAGCGGCTTACAAAGTCCTTTCCCTTCCCCTCCCCACAACAGACACCCTGTGAGGTGTCCTCTGCAAAGGCCACTGTGATACCTATTACTTGGAACAGCTATAGTAAGGCTTCGACATTGCTGTGCAAATTTTAAAAAATTAAATTTTTTCCCTGGGTCTTCCATTTCTTGGTCTTTCTAATAGCACCTAATACATGTTCCTCCCTATACTAGATCCTTTTGCCTTCTGCTTTTGATAAGCCCCAAGGTATATTTGGATGGAACTGAGATTTTGACTAGCCACATAGAAACACGGCTCTTTTCCTTTAATAGCTAATCAAGACCGCTTCAGGGTTTGAGTGCATAAACCACCGCAGAACTGAAATTACTTGTGATAACTTAAACAAGAAATAAAAATGCAAATTTTCCCATACAATGGAAAGTGATAATTGTGCTACTTGGCAAGAAATAAACCTCGGCACTGGTTCCATCATCAAGAATGAAAGTGAGATATTGATGGTTGTTCAATGAAGCATGTGACCTATTTCTCACTCCTTTATGAAGCATGAAGCTCATCATTCATGATTCCCCCCTCCCCGACCCACAATGACGCTGTGTGACGTCTTATGAGGCTGTTTTTCTACTGAGTTGTTTTAGAAAGAAAAATGTATTTTCATCTGTTTTCATTCTGTTTTAAGATGCAACATTTTTAGTATAACATGTTTCATAAATATTCAGAGCATGGCAGGAAAGCATCTATTTATTCACCCCCAAATAAACTCATCTGATTAAAAACATTTGGATATATAAAGAGGAATTTGGTACTTTTTGGATAAAGATCAAAAATAGATTTTCCAGTTATTGTTTTCATCTGTTGCTGGTGGTGTTCACAGCATACCTCATGAAAACAAAACTGACACTTTCCCACCAGTGCCTCTGAATGAGATTTGATAAAGCAAATCCTGCCCAGAGACTCTTTCCTTTGCATTGTAGTAGGAAAAATACTGCCCAGTCCTTGGTTGCAAAACTGCCTCAGGCTAGAAAATCAGGCGCTTGGCTCTAGCTAGTGCCGGAAAACAGCCTGCCTCTTTGTTCCAGCATTGGGGCAGGACCCCCCCCCATCCCCTCCATTACATTTGGAGGAAGCTGCTGTCCCAAGCAAGATCCTTTTCAAGGTGGGGAAGCTATTGAGAGGAAAGCAGAACCGGCATTGCTACTGACCCTGTTCGGGTGTGTGTGGGGGGTTCATCTTGAGGTACAAATTGGGGTACAAATTGAGATCCATTGGACTCCGTAGCCCGTTTGGCTTTTTAAAAAGATTCAACAAGTTCCTGAAGAGACAACAGATTCTTGGTCTTGTTTAAAATATTTTAATGTTTTAATGGAATCACAAAATTAATAGCTACCTTTATTTTAGTGTGTGCCACAAGCAGGTGCTGCAGAGAAATGATCAAAGTGGGGTCATGTCCAACAGCCTGCAGTCTAATAACGAAGAAAACAAAAAAGAGAGTGGGACAATAGAGGAGGAGTAAAGCCAAATTAGTTGTAAACATTAAGGGACAATTATCCTACATTCATTATGCTGTTTGTTTATAAATGCTAGACAGTCTTTTAGATAGTTTATTCTTATAAATGACTTTAAACATCTGGAAATGTATAATTCCCCCCTCCCTGAGCTTATTTTTAGCTTTTGGTTGTGAAAACCAACAACTATAAACTCATTATTGTCTAAATGAAGAAAGACAAAATTAGGCTGGGAGTTGCTGTAGTCGCAGTCCTGAAACCAACAGTTATATGGCTTCATTAAATGTAAGAAACCAGTGGGAACTGACCTGGAAATGTAGAAGGAACGAAGTGGAGTTGTTCACTTTAAAGGGGTATCTGGTGACCAGTTTGCCCACATTTGTCTTGGTCCTTAGGTTATCATCTAGGGCTGTGTACATTCCAACAGGGTTTGTTCCCTCCCCTAGTAGGCATGCTAGAACACGCGGCTTCTTTCGTGACTTCATTGTCCCTGGGAAATGGCATGTTGCAAGACTCCACGCTAGACAATTACTTGGACAGCAGGGATGAAAATGAATCTCCTTTAGGAATAGCATTTTGGAGTGCTGCTACTATGGTATGGATATCCTTCTCAGGGCAGCTCTTGAGGGCTGTTTATCATAGCACGGTGCCTCTTAATGGATGACTTGTGTAGTGTACTTTTCTTTCGTATGCCACCTGCAGGGAGGTCACACATCTCTCTCGCGTCAGTATTCTAGACACAAAGGACGTTCACCTCTGTTGGAATGGCTGTTTTATCTGATTGTTGCGCCCATTGTAGGTGGGGGAGCCCAGGATGGAGGAGGATTTTGAGGGGACAAATGACCGGAAGAAAAAGCAGTCAGTCTCACCTTTCAGCTCTTTGCAGACCTCAAGGCTGTTTTTCAGTTAAGAAGTGCTCAGCTGTACATAATTTGTAGTTCCCTCCCTAAGGTGCAATCTGTTTAAAGTCCTCCTTCTTTGCCCATGTACAACAGCAGCCCTTGGCAACAGGCTCTTTCCTTCAAGGGGTACAAAAGCTTGCAAGTGCCTCCAGTACCTGAGTACCAGCAGCATGGGCTTGTGCTTTGCTGTTTTTCCTGTCCCTCTCATTTTCTAGCCTCTCTTGTTTCTCTAGTTCCATCACTATCTATTTTTGCCTTTTATTGTCATTGTTGTTGCCAGGTCAAGACGGAAATCAGCGTAGAGAGCAAGCACCAGACCCTCCAGGGACTGGCTTTTCCCTTGCAGCTGGAAGCACAACAGGCCATTCAGCTACTAAAACAGAAGAAAATCAATTATATCCAGCTGGTAAGGATCCGCTGCTTGATGCTTTTCACTTGGGTCTTCTTTACATACCATCCTCAGACCCCCTGCCCTGTGCATTTTCTGTGCAAGGCCTGCTTGTGCAAGATTGCACTCTTTCTGTCCTCCCTGCTTATCTCAATCTAAATGTAGTTCTGAAATATGCGTCCTTGCCTTTGTTTAAACAGAAACTGGACCTGGAAAGGGAAACCATAGACTTGGTGCACACGCATGCCACTGAGATAGCAGACCTGCCTAAAAGAATTCCACAAGATTCTGCCCGCTATCACTTCTTTCTGTATAAGCATTCTCATGAGGGAGACTATCTGGAGTCGATCGGTAAGGACTGGGCAAGCCTTGGGCTTCTGTGCTTTCGTGGCTTAAAGAAGCAAAGCAGGAGCAGACCAGAACTTTCCTCTGCCCTTTACAAACTTGAGATTGGATCCAGTGAACTTTGAACAGAATGAGTTCTTGGAACAGACCTCACCCCTTGTGGCCTCCAAGAAGCTGCTCTTGAAAGTTGGGGAAACCCTCGGGAACACAGTGAGATGTAATTCAGCAGTCTGCAGACTGAGTCTTAATCAATGAAAATCTCCCCCCTCCCTGTACAAGCAATCTTGCAAGCGGAACAAGAGGCAGCAAGAATGTGTGGAAGGGGGTTTCTACCAATGGAATCCCACACACACAAACTGCACCCTACTTTCTTCCTGTGGGTCCGCTTGCCTTCAGCAGTGGCTTGTGGAACGGCAGAAGGCTGCAGTGTAAAAGGAGAGAGGACTGTTCCATGAACTTTTTATGTTACCATTGGATTGAACTAACTGTGGGGTTTCTGTCTCTACCCCCTATGAGGGAAGCATAAGGATGTGTTGTCTGACTGTATCAAGAGTTTCTGCATGTAGAGAGTGAAGTGTGATGGGTTTTCTGCATTAAAGAATACATATTTTAATTACTTTCTGTGGATCCATATTTCCTTACACAATTCTGGACATTGATAGTCTGTACCTCTGGAACCACATGGTATGTGAAGAGAAGACTGCCTAGCTGCAAGGCTTTTGTTCAAGATTTGGGGGGGGGAGTATGTTCTTCACTCTCTAGAATGGATTTCCTTTGTTGTATGATAGCCTTCTTGTTGCATGCATGGCAATTACTCCCTCGCCCCATAGGTTTGTGGACTTAAAGATCATGGGGCCCAGAGGCAGCTGACCTTCCTTCTCTTCCTTGCAGTGTTTATCTACTCCATGCCTGGTTACAAATGTAGCATCAAGGAGCGCATGTTGTACTCCAGCTGCAAGAGTCGGCTGCTTGACTCCGTGGAGCGAGATTTCGGCCTAGAGGTTGCAAAGAAGGTAAACTCTGATCTCCTCTTCCTTACAGTTGTTATTAAGAAGGAGGTCCTGTTCATTTTTATGGTGGTAGGAAGATGGGTCAGTAGCTGTACGTTCTTTTGAGTTGCTTGTGGGAAAGGGGGAAATGATGAGCTGGAGCAAGAGCTATTAAAGAGCTGTATCATAATGGCTGTCTGAGTTGTTTGAGGCAAGAGCAGTGCCGCAAAAGGACTGGGTAACAACCAAGGATGTATCTGCATATTGTTGGATTTTGCACTATTGTTACACTACAGCAATCATACACACTGGATTTTGCTGTGTGGACATTCCAGTTGCAAATAATTGCTATAGTGCAATGGTAGTACAGTATCCATTGATGTGCAGTCATCGCCCAAGAGTAATTTTAGAATTCCTTGAACAGTCTAGAGCTCAAGTAAGAGCTTGTAGATCATAATGGGTTACTCCTTGTCACCAATGGGAACTGAAATGCTCAGACACACATGATGATTTGATGGGATGGGAAGGGTGGCGTAAGGACCAGCATGTGCCGTCATGGAAAGGATGTTGGTTGAACCTCAGGCAGCCAGTACTGAGGACTGTGATTCCTTTTCTCCCTGCACCAGATTGAAATTGACGATGGAGCTGAACTGACTGCAGAGTTCCTGTATGAGGAGGTTCATCCTAAGCAGCATGCCTTCAAACAGGCCTTCGCCAAGCCCAAGGGGCCCGTGGGAAAACGAGGACAGAAGCGACTTATCAAAGGACCAGGCGAGAACGGTGAAGACAGTTAAAGCCCAGTGGACAGGAGGGATGGGTCAGGGGAGGGGCTGTGAATGTCTACCAGCCTCCAGAATTGCAGCTCCAACCAAATCCACTTCTCTGCATTTGAGCCTGTCCACTGAACCCCAGAGGTTTCCCCTCCAGCTCTACTTTCACAATCATGGCCACTTGGTTTTGTCAGGGGAGGGGGGTAGGCATCGGGGGGGGGAGAGAGGGGAACACTGAGTGTTGCTTTTTCTCTCCCCTCTTGCTCTCTTTTGTGTAAATCTTGGGTGAGGGGGGAATATCCCAGTTCTCATTTGAAACAACACTTCAGCTGCTACTCCTGTTAACTGCTTCACATTGTGACCTGGTTTACGTGGAAACTGCATCGCTCAAGGGACTTTGTTCACTGCTTGTCTGAGGGAGCTGCTTCTTGCGCAAAAGAGCAGTCCTACAAAATGAATCCCCCACATGCCCTTTTTCTCATGGGTGCTGTTTGATGCATTTTTCACAAAATGGAATCCCGTGCTGTTAACACTGTCCCTTTCCAAAATGGCCCGTTTGCTTAGGAAGTGACTCGTACATATTGTGTATTAAAATAAGGAGTGTGTCACAAGGAGTCACACAGCAAGGCTCTCTCCCCACCCTACCCCACTTCTTTGGGTTGTTCTGCTTAGGCCTGTAGATTTGGTGGGGAAAGTGCTAGAGATTAATGGGTGAGTTGTTCAAAAGGCAAATATGCATTTAGGTGAAGAAAACTTCTGTGTGGCAAAAGAGGAGCTGCTTTCCTTGACTCTCTTAGAAGCCTTGACAGCCGTGCCTTGCTGCATAGCCTAGCTTGTGGCAAAAGAGTAGATTTCCACCACATATCCATGCATGTCCCCAGGAGGATTTCACTAAGAACACTTTTCTGTCACTGCCCACTTGGTGATTTGTAAAGCTATCAGTTTGGAGACAACCTGACTGATTTCTATTCTTTCCCCAAAATCAAATGGCTCACTGCCTTAAGGTACAGCCACATGAGAAGAGAAGGTTTCAGGCGATTAAGAACAGGGAAGAGTTATCCTGTCCAGTTTCTGCTGGCACCTTTTTGACCTCCTCTGCTCTGGGCCACAGCAGTTTGAACGTGTGATTTCCATGGATAGTTTTGGGAGGCTTTCTTGTGCGTTGCCAATACACCAGCATCCTCCCCTGTGTTTGCTTCTGGCCTAATGCTGCATTGTGATTTTGCACTGACTTACTGAAATAGATGTTCATTCCTGAACTGCCTTCTACCAAGCTAGATGGTTCTAAATGTGCTTTGCCGTAAAGCAAAGATACTTCCCTGAGCCCAGTTTACTTAGGTGTTTGTCCTTCCCTCTGGATCAGCGTACCCAGCAGTCACATCCTTTTGCTGAATTCCAGCACTGCACAAACTCACTGCTGTAGACTGCAGTATACAATTGCTCTGGTCTAGCCATACACTAGAGTTTTGCCAAGCCAAGGGAGAATTGGCACTTTCACAGCCTACTGCACACTGATTGGGTTGTGTTCTTCATGGAACATACTCTGTCCGCAGGGTTGTTCGTTCCCTGTGATAGATGTTGTTTACCATGGCAGTAACATTCTGTGCCCGAGAGTGATTGTTGTAGATCCATGTAAACCAGGTGGGAGGAAGGGATGGCTGCTAGCATGAGAATGTTGCATGTGCGTAGGGGAATGGAGCGGGTCATGCTGGAGGGGCAAGTAAATTCCCTAGGGGTTGGCTCTGTGATTGTCTCTGAAAGCTAAAAGAGAGCCAGGCACTCTCCAAGCCAGGGACATGACCCAGATTTGGGGGCTTCTGAAAGTCATTATAGTAGCTGTGTCCATTCCATGGGTGGGGGAATCACTGAATTTGATGTGCATGATTAAACTTCTCCCTCTGGCCTCCAGGGAGCTTCTTAGTGGTCTGTTTTGTATCTCATGCAAAAGAAACTCAGCCTTTTCTACAGAGCTGATTGTGTGGTGTTAGCTTGATGGCTTCAAATCTTGATTTCTCTCTTTCCCCCTGTATAGTCAGTGTATCCTTTTAAAGCCTATAGCAGAGCCAGGTAATTTAAGTGGCAATGAATGTTGAAGCAGTTGTTGAAAAGGAAAAGAGCCTGGATTTACTCCTCTAGCTCTGTGGTAGAAGAGCTTGGGACTTGACCTGCAATTCAAGAAAGGCAAGTGTTGTTTTTTTGTTGGTTTCAGATTCAAAGCTCTCTGCATTATAGAATGATTCCAAGTTACCTGCATTCTTTTAAAAACAATTCAAAGCAGTCATCATAGACATCAGATGTCTCATAGCCCTTTTTGAGGCTGTGCGCTCATAGCTTGCCCTCTTTAGAGATTTATTAAGAGGATTTGGAACCATCTCCTAATATTGGAAACTTGCCCAGAGAGGTCTTAAAAATAGGCTGGTCTTGTATCCAGTACACTGTGGACAGAAAATATTGGTGAAGATCAAGAGTTGGGCTTAACCTAGCTTGATCTGTTTAGCCAGCAAAACCCAGGCTCCAAATGGAATCCGTTCCTGTTCTGATTTTTATTTTCTGTGACCAAAATCCAAATTGCTCAGCTACCTTTCAGACTGCAGTAGTAGTTTTTACTTTCTCTATATAGTAATTTAATAGTTGTATTTGAAATCCTGGCCCCTAGAACTCATGTGACAGAGCTGCATTTTATCCCTTGCTCCTACAGCACCATCATTTGTTTGGTTAATTTTTTGAAGTAACACTGAGGCAGCAATTCTGTGAGGAAGTTTTGCATTCTAGGTTGAGTTTATCAAGTACACATGAATGTAGTCCACTCATGTTTTTCATGTGCTGCTGACTTGTCACCCTCTGTGGGCATTTTACTGCCACTGTGAGACATAGTAAATAGTATGTTTTTTTGTTTGTATTCTGTTTTGGGATAATGTATGCTGGTGCCTCTGTCATTCCATTCCCTCAGGAATGTGCAAAAGTCTGCCTGTTTTTAAGAGTGTGTCCATCATGCCCAAGAGAAGGGGTTACCAGAGGACGTGTTTTCCATTCAGAAGCTGGATGAAAGTGATAAACTGTCTCCTCAAGGTCACACTGCCTTGGGACCCCCACCCCTGCCAAAGATTAAAAAATAAAGATATTGTTCAGTTTAAGTGCGTCTGGGATGACCACTATTGACATGCCCTCTGACCTCACCATGTGTCGTATTCACCCCCACATTAATTATAATCCAAAACTAACTTGGTGGTTATTGTACCAAGGGCTTGCTTTGTCTCAGTCTTGTGTAGTATTTGGACCCCAGAGTAGTCTGAACCAATCCTGTTGCTATATTAATGCAAAACATTGCCATTTAATGGCAATGATGGTCCAATATGTACCTTTGAACATATGATGAATTGCAATTTAAGGACCTGCCAGAACTTCCATGAAGGAAAAGACAGAATCAGTAGCATGTATCTCAGTACTTCTCTCCACGTCTCCGTAAGCAACTAAACACTAATGGCCAAATTTAGGTCTTTCAAAATGATTTTAAGAGCTACAGTGTTTTCCTCCCACATCATGCCTTGGAGTCTGTGACTCTTGCTCGTGGCAGGTAACTTGAGTTTCAGTGCCTTCTGGAGAACCTCAGAAGCAGTCATCTAGATTGGTCGCCATAGTTTGACATCTCCATAAATATTTCTTTACACACGCCCCTTTCCCAGTACCCATTCAGGCTGCACAGTAGAAAGTTTCCTTTCCCTGTCCTTGGCTGCTCTGTGGAAGACACACCAGCATCATGGTTGCCAAGTCGTAAAAGCATTTCACAAAACCAATGAAGAGTGTTCCTCATCAGGGCAACTGGGAAGCCCCATATACATCCTTGCCTGAGGGAAGTGCTCTCCATCCTCTTACATCTTCTCTATGTGTTAGCCTGGATAAGAATTTACAGCTATCTGTCAAGCTGCCATCACTATTTCTCCAGATAGGAGCCAAACCACTGACCAGAAGACTTGGTTTCTGTCCTTTTTGTGTTGATTTATTAAGTCAGTCCAATATCACTTAATTATGGAAGTCAAGATGATTGCTGGAATGTCTACCATCATTTCTTTGTGGAGCTTACTTTGTTCTAAGATGTGATTATTTGCTCACAACCTTGGTTATATTGAAGAACAAGGGTGGAGTATTCTTGCACAAACTCAGCGGCAGCTGTGATATGTTTTACTGCAGCCAAGGCATTCTTAGCCATTGTGTCAGGAAGGCTGACATGATGGTAAAAGGCCAGTCCCCTGCACTTGTCATTGGGTTTGAATTGGTATAGTGATAAGCAAGCCACACTCCTGATCTTAACATGAGCACAAGGTTTGGAGAGACAAAGAAATGCACATTCCTGACTGGGTTGGATGATGTGGATTTGGAGAATATGGGGGAGGCAGGGCACACCGTACTGAATGCTGTATTTTCTAAAAAATAAAAATAAAAAATAAAGTATTTTTAAAACAATCTGTCTTGTATTTTTCTTGGATGGACTGAAACAGTTGTCTGTTGGGTCCTTGACACTGCAGTCCTAAGGAGGATTATGCCCTGCTATGTCCGTTGAAGTCAGTGTGTTTTGAAGAGGGGTACATGCTTAGAACTGAGCTGGTAAAAAGGTATCTTGCAGGGTATTCTCAACCATCTGGGGAGCCACTTATCTTCAATTATTTTTACCATGCCTGAAGACTGAAATGTTCTTGAAGCTCATTAGAATTCACCTTTCCACGTGGCCTGGCACTACAGATGGCTGCTCTCTGTGCATTTGCCGCATAGTGAAGTTATAGATGGCTCTTGTGGCTTTTGCATAGTTTCACACTAGACAAGGGAAGGTACAGATTTAGCTAAAAAGGTACTGTCAGAGATTACATTAACCAGGTAGTAGAACACTTCTGCCCTGACCTGGATGGCACAGGCTTGCTGGATCTTGGAAGCTAAGCAGGGTCGGCCCTGGCTAGTATTTGAAAGGGAGACTTCCTCCACAACCAGAGTTGTGACGCAGAAGAAGCAAGTAATGGCAAACCATCTCTGGACATCTCTTGCCTTGAAAACCTTATGGGGTTGCCATAAGTCAGCTGTGACTTGACGGCAAAACGAAATAATAATAATACTTCTAAAGCATTAAATGCTCTATGAATACTGCCTTTTCCCCATTCAAAGTAGCTTGCAGACATTGTTTTAACCTGACCATCATACTCATGATGACGACTTAGTGAAGCTATTTTTCCTTCATGATCAGAACGTACTACTTCCTATTCTCTCTTCTCCAAACCCTGGGATGCTTCAGTCAAAGCTCTTACAAAGTTGTGTTCTTTAGGATTAAGTCTCCAGTGCTGTGCAAAACTCTTTCTTTGTAAAAATGTTTATTCACGAATGAACAGTTAGAGCACATATCACATGAGCAGATAAGTGAGCAAACACTAGAGTAACAGTGGAGTCATCTCCAAAAATCAGTTCCCCAGAGATTTCCTGACATCTTTGCCAGCCGGCTCCAAAGAATGCCTATTCAGGTGTCTCTCCCCACCCTCCCAATGTCCACAGGTTCGTCCTCCCTTTCTGTATATTGGCCATAAGACTGGAGGTACCATTGCTAGGTAGCTCTGTGTAAAGGCTAGAGTAACAGGCTGTTGGTGAGGGGTCCCAGCTGTGAGGTGGCTTTTCTTACATAAAGGGAAGTGTTGCTGTTGATGATATCCAGGAAAGACTTCTCCAAAATAGTTTTGTAACAAATGAGTCAGGCGAGTAGCAGTGTTGGTCTGAAGCATCAGAACAAAATTCAAGTCCAGTGGCACCTTTAAGACCAACAAAGTTTTATTCAAGGTGTAAGCTTTTACGTGTACGGACACTTCTTCGGATACATTGAAATCCAGTTACCACAGTCCATACTTATAGGCAGATGGTGAGCAGCAAATTAGCATACAACATAATGAAGATGTTTAACAGATGCAAGGACCAAACAGGAATAATAAGCTTAGTTTATATAGTCACCATTTGTTTGGATTTAATTCTGGGGGGAAACATAGTGAAGCAAATAAATATATAAAAATTGGAGATTGATGTATAAATGTGGAACGATGAGAGTAATTGACTGAAACCCTGTTGTTATGCTCCATCCGTCTGCTCTCAAGCATAGAGGTAAAGAACAGTATTGTTTTCTTTAAGATGGGTTGACTGGTTGTGCAGTGTCATCTCGTGCACCAGACCAGAGAAATATATTCCAATCTACCATTCCAAATTACATAACATCCATTAATTGTATTACATTACAATCATTATTCCAATCTACTAAGAGGATGTATGGCGCTTCTTGGTGAGAATACAGATGTAAGGACTAAATGAGATTAGCATATGTAGTGAGATAAGAAACCAATATCCAGGGGTGGGGGGGGTTGTTCTGAGTGTTGTAATAACTTGTAATTCAACAATTTCCCTTTCCAGTCTGTTCCTAAAGTTTGCAGTAAAACAGGTACTTTGAGGTCACCCAGTGAATGTCCTGAAAGGCTAAAGTGTTCTCCTATAGGTTTCTCAGTCTTGTGAGTCTTTATGTCAGATTTGTATCCATCTATCCTTTGGTTTAGGGTTTGGCCTGTTTGCCCTATGCAGAGAACGGAATGACATTGTTGGCATTTAATGGCATATACAATGTTAGAAAATGAACAAGTGAACGAGCCCCTGATGGTGTAGTTGATGTTGTTAGGTCCAGTGATTGTGTTGTCTGGTTGGATGTGGCACCAAAGTTTGCATCTGGGTTTACTGCAAGCTCTGATACAAGTTAGATGTTGCATTATTGTAGACAAAGAGTTGTTTAAGATTGGGAGGCTGTCTGTGTGCAAGAAAAGTTTTGCCCCCCAGTGCTTGTGAAAGAGAGCTGTCCTTATTCAGTAGAGGTTGTAAGTCATCGATGATGCATTGAACTATTTTGAGTTAAGAGCTGCATGTGATCACTGGTGGTGTTCTGTTGTTGTCTCTTTTGGGCCTGTCTTCTAATAGGCTTTCTCTGGGTTTTGTTTTAGCTTTGTTAATCTGTTTCTTGACTTCATCAGGTGGATATTTTAGTTCCAAAAAGGTTTGTTGTAGATCCTTCAGGTGAGAACCTCTGTCTGTAGGACTGAAACAGATGTGGTTGTAGTGCAGAGCCTAGCTGTAGACAATAGATTGTTTGGTATGTTTAGGATAGCAGCTGGGTGCATGTAGACGTGTTTGTGAATCAGTAGGTTTCCAGTATAAGGTGGTGTCTATGTGTCCATCATGTATTTGTCTAGAAAATGTCTTTCTTGCACAGATTGGTTTATTGTCAGGTTGATGGTGGGGTGAAAGTCATTGAATGCCTGGTGGAATATGTCCAGGGCTTCTTTACCATGTGTCCAGACAATAAAAATGTCATCAGTGTAACACAGATATAGGAGAGGTATAAGTAGGCTGGTGTTTAGGAAGTGTTGCTCCAAGTAAGTCATGAAGATATTAGCATACTGTGGTACCATGTAGCCCATTGCTGTACGACTAATCTGAAGGTACAGATTGTTACCAAATCTGAAGTAGTTGTTGGTGAGAACAAAATGGCAGAGTTTGGTGGCAAGGTCAGCTGTGATGTTGTCAGAAATCATGTTTCTTATAGCTTGTAACCCATCTTTGTATGGGATGCTGGTATACAGAGATTCTACATCCATGGTGGTCAAAATAGTATTCTCTGGAAGGTTATTCAAAGATTGTATTTTCCTCAGCCAATCTGTGGTGTCGCACGCATAACTAGGAGCATTAATGACATGCTTCATTTCCATTTGTGTATGGAGAAAAGCTTAGCTCCTTATGCAAATCTGCATGTTGCTTTTTAAAGGCAAATCTAGAAGTACTGAGCACTGAGGAAAGATTTTGCCAGAACTTCATCCCTTCTCAACTGATTTTGATGCTAAGGAATATTGCCAATGTAGAGTTTTGCCTTTGCAATACAGCTGGACACAATAGAAATTGCAACACATAAGGAATTTAAGCTCTGTCCATGCTATAGCTACTGGGCAGTCTCACAGAAACATTTCTGTGATTCACTGCGTAGATGAATTAGCAAACTCATATTTGCCTAAGGCTGTGGACAATGACTAACAGCTTACAGTTATTTGAGTGAAGGGTTTATGTTTTTCGCAAGAGAGCTGAGGAAAAATTGCCTAGTGACATGCAGCTGCCTCAGCTGTGTCTTTTTAATGACAACAGAAACCTGACTCTTTTTTATCATTTTTCTCTCATTGAGAAAACTTGAGGCTGTGTTTCTTTATTTGGTGAATGGTCTCTGGATATTTTTTAAAAATGTATGATTCATAAATTGGAAGAGGGAGAATTTATTGTCTCTTACGTAAACCTGTATACAGGCACAGAATCAACATCCTTTCAAAGTCTAGCTTTGATAGCAATTCAGAGCTGCCATTTCTATGAAGGGAATAGAATTTGGGTTCTAGTGCACTGTTCTGTTCTGAAGTGCAATCTCCTTTCAGCACATTGAGGTGGGGACACCAGCAGTTGTGCAGGACCACAGGTACGCTGTTCATCTCCAAGGATGTGAAGAGCTCAGTGAAGATTAGGAGTCCTGCTGGACCTAGCTCTATTATTTGAGAAACAGCTGTCTGCAGTGGCCAAAAGTGCATTTTACCAGCTTCACTTGGCCCAATAAGCTTCCCCATGCCCTGGAGACTGTTATACTTACTATTCTGATCCATGCAACAGTAACCTCAAGGCTTTCACTACTGTAATATGTTCTATCTGCAGCTTCCCTTGAAAAATTTGAACACTGTTGTCATCAAGTCACAGCTAACTTACGGTGGCCCTGTAGGGTTTTCAAGCAAGAGATGTTCAGAGGTGGTTTGCCATTGCTGCCTCCATATCACAACCCTGGTATTCCTTGATGGTCTCCCATCCAAATACTAGCCAGGGCTGGCCCTGCTTAGCTTGGAAGTCTGACAAGGCTTGTGCAGCAGTCTTTCTATTATCAGGGGTGGGTGACATGGACCCTCTTCAGTGTATCTAATTCTCAACATGATATCTATGGATACTTAAATCCAGAGACTGGAGCCATGAGTAGACAACAGGGATTTCCCCACAAACCTGAGAAGAGCCCCAGGTTTGCAGAAAAATCTGAAATAAAAAAACAGAAAAACAAAACAACATTTGGGGGTTAACTGTCCCCAAAATAAGAAGCAGTGCCTGTACCTTGTAAAAAGGAGATCTCCGTGGCCATTGTGAAGGTTCCTAGGCAACCATAATGATATTGCCAGACTTTAAACCTTTGTTTCTGTGAGTAATGGACAGGGAAGGGACCTTTCTAGAACTATTTTGGCTTCCCAGTCCAGCCCTTCTCCCCTACGTGCTGCCATGCACAATTCACCCATGTGTGGTGGTTGCTACAACTAGATGCCATACAGCTCAACTGAGCCCAGTGGCAGCCTCCATACAACTTGCATCACCATACAACTCACATGAGCACCTTGCTACTGCATGACTGTTGCAACTTGTGACTTTTCCCAAGGTCAGGCTGGTGGGGAGGGGAGGGGAGGTGGGAAAGGTGAGACCCAAGTTCAGGTATGGCGGTTAGACTGTCAGACTGTGTATATCTTGCAACAGGTGATGTGTAGGGCAGTTTTGTGGAGGGTTGCGGGGGTGAGTACACAAGAAAAACTCTCTGTTCTGGAAGGAGCAGAAAAGAAAATGTGGGCTTCATGTTAGGATTTTTTTTGGTAGTGGTAGGTGGTATTTGCTTTGATGCACTGGTAATATGTGAAGGCACAATTTATATTTCCAACTAGTTGAGAACGTGGATGCTCATGATCCAAGGAGCTGTGGCTCAGGTGTGACTTCCTAGCACATGCCAATTGTGTAGTCCTGAACAGAGCTAGATGAAACCCAACTTCTCCCTGGCTGCTTTCACTGCAGGGAGATATGAATTTGTGTTTGAGGGAACATACCAGGGAAGAGCCAAAGCAAGGGAAGGAATGCAAGACTCTTGGGGAAAGGGATCTTTTGTGTGCTGAGATAACCTGGGAGAGTTAGAGACACAGGAATGTGATCACCAGTGATGGGCCCTGGCTTGTATTCATCCCCTCTTCACTGTCATATACAATTAATGATTAAAGTATCTCTCTTATTCTGTTCTGTTTGTTTCATCCTGATACTCTTAGAGCTGCTACCTTCTTTTCCTGGCAGAGCTTGAGCCTTTAACAGTGATGTGGCAGGCAGATATTCAACTGGTGCAGGTTTGCCTAGCATTGAGTTGCCAAAGGGAAAGCTACCACTGCCTGTCCAGGCAGTCTGAGAGTGTACTTAAAGAAGATAGCTAAGGGCGTGAAAAAACCCAAGAAGCACAAATTGCATTTTGATGGCACTTGACCTTGGCAGCTTGCTTTTGAAAACAACCTCTAGCTGTATCAGTCAGAGCAGTTAGGTTTGGGGGCATTTTAACCTGAAGAGGCAAGAGGTGGATTTGTGAAGCAAGTTGTCCTGAAATGTGCTTGTAAGCAAAGAAGGTAAAACAGGAATCTCTTAAAATTTAGTGGGGAAACAGATTAAGGCCTGGCAAAAATTTCAGACTTTTGTAGCTTGACTGCTTGCATAGTTAGTTGTCATTCCAACATTCTGCACTTCCAGATCTTTGGGCTATGGAAGGAGGTGGCTGCCTAGTTATTAGAGAGGCTTGGCCAGCCATGAGGCAGCTTGGTCTCAGTGTCCCCAGGATCACTTCCTCCCAAAAGTGCAGAAATTGGTTGTTGCTTAATTAACAAACTCTGAAAACTGTTTTCAAGAGAGGCAGCAGGCAGAACTTTTATGTATCTGATGTAACTTTTGTATGTAAAAATATTTGTACCCCTTCTTTCCTCATGGCCCAAGCTGGCATACAGTAATAATTAAAGCATTGCAGGTTAAAAGGAGATAAAATAAAACTTCCAGATATCTCCCTCTTCCCCCACAAGATGTCTGCTGTTCATAGCCCATCAGAAACCCTAGCAAATAATCAACAAAGGGGCTTCCCCCACCTCTTCAGGGGGCCTGTTCCACAGAATGAAAGCCATGATGGATGGAAAGACCTTAGGTGTGGTCAGTCCCAGGTAAGCCGGCCTAAATCCCATCAGGGACCAGGCAGCCTAAAGACCTGTAGCTGGCACTTGGAATACGTGAGAGGAGATGGTCCTTCGGATAGGCAGGCCCCAGGCCAAGGAGGGCTTTAAATTGTATCACCAGCACCTGAAATGGAAACAGACTGGCAGTCAATGTAGTTGCTTCAAAACAGGCAAGATCGGTTCCCATTAGCTAACCCATGGCAAGAATCAGGTTGCTGCACTGTGGCTTGGCTGCAGTTCCCTCTTCCCCGTGCTTGTGCCCTGTTTACAGGATACTGTTTACCGGATACTCAAGTTTTGCCAGTGGCATTCCTGAGCAATGTCAAAACTGTAGCACATACCACACTGAAGGGCTGATCCTAGTTGTCCCACCTAATACAATTGTATTTGACCATATATTTGCTGAGTTTCAGTGCCGGTAGGGGAACAGTGTATCTCTTTTGTTGAGAAAGGCTGGATTTCCCCCAATGACTGTGTTCTAAAGGTGTGGTGTTGCTTATTTCTTTTCTGTGCCAGCAAATGGAGACTAGGACTGGACTTCCTCTCTCCACTCCTTTGATTTTAGGTCTCAGAAACACACAATGGGAAATCTTGACTTGCTGTCAAAAGTATTTCAACATAGAATGAAAATGGTATCGAGGAGCATTGTCACTCATGATGGGATGATTTTAATGCTAGCCATCCACATATTCACCACTCATCTTTCCTATAACCTGTCAGGTTCGCCCCTTGCTTGTTACCAGCAAGGGCCCCAGGCCACTACCGGGCCAGCATTTATGACTGCGGGGTACAAAGAAGTCGTCCCAGGTTTGATGGCAAGCTTTCCCTCTAGTGTACCAGAATTGCTTTTGCAATTGCTCATTAGGTTTGTTTCTTTGTCTAGGCGCATGATGCTTCCTGAAACATTCTGGTTCAGGCTAGTGAAATGATGTTCTCAGTGCACTCCTCAACAAAAATGTCATTGACTTGCAAGCTGACAAACTAGATCAGCAGCTTTCGCAACCTCTGCATTTCTAACATACGACCATCTCTTACGAGAAGCAAGGCTAGATCAGAAGTGCCACCAGGTGGACTGATCTCATCTAAAGCAAGAACCAAACTTGCAACTTGCACAGTTCCTACTTGAAATCTGGCATTCTCTTTGGCCAGCAGCAAAAAGGGTTTCCCCACACCAAAGAACTCATCACCCTAAACAGGACCCACATTTACTATGCATAGAGAATGAAATGCTCGTCCCTAACCCCAAACAGCTGGCATAGCTGCTATGGCCACAAGGACAGGATCCAAGTTTGTGCCAGGGAAGGGATGCCAATAATTAAAGAAAGCACCCCAGAAAACCACCTTATGAGCTGTCATTAAGTCTAAGACCTGAGCCCATGAGTATCTCCTTTGAGAGCCAGTTTGGTTTAGTGATTAAGAGTGGCTAGACTCTAAGCTGGAGAACTGGGTTTGATTCCCCCACTCCTCCACATGAAGTCAGCTGGGTGACCTCTGGTCAGTCACAGCTCTCTCAGAGCTCTCTCAGCCCCACCTATCTCCTGTCACAGGGTGTCTGTTGTGGGGAGAGAAAGGGAGGTCACCGTAAGCCGCTCCAAGACTCCTTCAGGTAGTGAACGGTGGGGTATAAAACCATCTCCTCTATTTCTATGCATAGAGTTACCAACCTTAAGGTGGGACCTGGAGTTTTTCCAGAATTATAACTGATTTCCAGGCAGGTTTGGGGAGGGCAGACTCTATGTCATCATATCCTTCCTCAGCTCTCTCCCCTCCCCAAACACTGCTGACAAATTGCATGGAATTTCCAAGCCACAGTCTGGCACTGTTACAGTATCTGCCAGCGTTGCAACCATCTTTGAACTAATTCACCTACCAGGTTTGGGGGGCGTTCTCTCAAATATGGTTCAAAGTTGTTGTTGTTTTCCAGCCTAGATGGGATGTAATTGTTTTGGTCTATCATGGAATGTAGTTTACTGCATTGCTGCAAAAATTGACTTTAGTAGCACTTGTAAATCAGAATCATGTGATGAAAGTGATAAGTTGGCCATTTGTATGCTGTGCTGGGGAAAGTATATATCACAAATGGAAAGCATCCCCCTGAAAGTGATTGCATGAATCTGCATGTGATTGGCCCTAAACTGTTCTTCTGTTTCCCCCCCACCACCATGCTTAAGGCTGATTATTACCTGGCTGCCTGGCCTAGGGTTTCCATGTTTCCAGCAATCTGCTCACCAGACAAAGTGCCAATTGTCCCTCCACCAGCACAGAAGTAACAAAACTACAGGGCTGCTCTTTCTAGGCCTTAGTGGGACAGAAGCCCTTAAAGGCTACAGTGCAGGCCGCTCAACACTGGTGGCTGCATGCTCCTGCCCTGTCAGTTTGAAATGGGTACAATGAATGCATTGAGGAGTGTGCAGTCATGGCAAAAAATAAAAATAAAACCCGTCTGAATTGTGCACACTAAAAGACTGGAAAATGTATGTACTGGATAGCTCAGGCTAGCCCAATCTCAGAAGCTTCCTTGATAGGAAGAAAGGTTGTGGCTCAGTGGTAGCGCATCTGGTTGGCATGCAGAAGGTCCCAGGTTCAATCCCTGGTATCTCATTAAAAGTTCTGGCAGTAGGTGATGTGAAAGACCTCTGCCTGAGACCCTGGAGAGCTGCTGCCAGTCTAAGTAGACAATGCTGACTTTGATGGACCAAGGGTCTGATTCAGTATAAGGCCGTTTCATGTGTTCATATGTTCAGAAACTTGCAGGGTTGGCCCTAGCTAGTGGGAGACCTCCATGGAATAACAAGGTTGTGATGTGGATGCAGGCAATGGCAGACCAACTCTGAACATCTCTTGCCTTGAAATACTTACAGGGTTGCCATAAGTCAGCTGTGACTTAACAGCAATTTCCACCACCACTGCCTACCAAGTAGGCATGCCTTCAGCTCTTTCCACATGATCAGAAGCCCTGGCTCCCAGTCCCAGGGAGGAAGCTGTCCATGTATGCATCTGTAAGCCTGTAGGCTGACTGTGTGCTAGGGCTAGGAGTGGAGCTGGCCAATGTAATCCCATACCACCTACGACACATTCATTCTACCCCCTCAAAACATAGCCTTTCTGTGGGGACTAGAGGGCAAAACCAAGGTGCTAGCTCCATCATTACTTTTGGGGGGATTTCTGAGCTGAAAAGGGGCAATGGGAAGGATTCAGCCTTGGCTTCATGCTCCACAGAGGGAGGAAGTAGAACCCTGAGCCATGCTATAGTGCTGTGCATAGCAATGCTATTCTAGTTGGGCTTATTTTGTTCCTTTTTTTGTTGCATCATGTTACTGGGGTCATTAATTCAGCAATTGGTTGTGATGGTAAATATATTTTCACCTATAGTCCCACCACCACCACCGGGGAAAAGACTTGCAGTTCTCACCCAAGAGATGTTCCCTGACAAGTGACAAAGAGGCAAACAAATCTTTCAGTTTTAAAGGCCACTATTTTTCTCCTTGCCATCTTTCCCTGCCAACAGGATCCTGAAATAGGAAGTGGTGGCAGCAGT
The DNA here is from genome assembly GCA_029375565.1 of Gekko gecko. Lineage (NCBI taxonomy): Eukaryota > Metazoa > Chordata > Lepidosauria > Squamata > Gekkonidae > Gekko > Gekko gecko. The sequence continues at coordinate 99,952,751 of JAPDNY010000002.1, read as the reverse complement.
GGCCCTAGTTCTAAACATAAATGGCAAGGTGTCCTAAGCCCAGCACAACATACACTTGATCATTCATTTTTATTTTCCATCAGGCTTGTGTCTGATGGATGCCCTATTGGAATTTTCCTGAACTGCTGAACACACTGGGAAAGGCCTCAGAGAAGGGGGGGAGCTGCTCTGCTGTGCTGCTGCCCCTGCTTGGATCGGCTTCTTGTTTGCCTTGAGGGCCCTTGTCCCACTGCCCCTATGTATCTGGGGGGGGGGGGATCTGATCTTCAGCTCCAATCCTATCACTTCCTGTAGGCCAAGAAGCCACCGAGTCTGTATGGGATGGGCCACCCACTGCAATCTTCTCATGATTATTGGACCCAGTGGGTTTTTCCAGCACAGTCGGGGGTTGGCTGTGGAATGACCTGAAGCCTCAGGTGTGGCAGCAGCAACAGAGGCCCATGCCAGTCTCTGATGCCTGAAGCCTCAGGCAGGAAAGGCCTGCCACAACAGTCTCCCCCTTCTTTCCAAGACCAGCAATGGGACCGCCCCTCAAGGCCCACCAATCTTCCATACCTACAGGGTAAGAGACTCCAAGAGAGCAGGTCTGGACTCAGATCCAGTAGATCTCTGCTGGGTGTTTTCAGCGCACTCAAGGGCCGGCTGGGGAATGACCCAAATCCTCGGGTCTGCCAGCACCAACAGAGGTCCGTGCTCGTCCCATGCCTGAAGCCTCAGGCAGGAGAGGCCTGCCACAACAGTCTCCCACTGAGGGTGGCTTGTGCCACTTAAGATGCATCTGCTGTTGGCCAATCCTGATCCCAATGCGTGGAACTTCAGGTGGAAGAGGCTAGTCTTAATGGTCTCTTTATTCTTTTTAAAGCCAGGCAATCGGGCTTTTTTCAAGGCTTTTCCATCTTCCATACTAATAAGGCAAGAGTCTCCAAGAAAGCGGAGCTAGGCTCAAGCATCCTGCTGGAGTGGCAGGGCTATCGAAACTGAAGAGTCAGCCTCCCTCTGAGCCAACAGAGTTCATACAAATTGGAAAACGGAGCTGTTCCACCAGGCCTTTGGTTGAGGCAGTGGGCATCTACCAGCTGGCCTCCCTGTTGCTGCTGCAGTAGGCTACTATTAACGAAACCTTTATGGATCGGCTTTGGCCCATTCATTCCTGGCTGTACGAACTGAAATTGAAATTTGCGTCACTGCCCACTTTTAACTGTTTTAACTGGTTTTTATTGTATTAATTTGTTTGATATCTATTTATTTGAATCAATTTTACATTGTATTGGAATTTACTATTGTGACCCACCCTGAGCCCACTTGTGGGAAGGGCAGGATATAAATCGAAATAATAAATAAATAAATAAATAAATAAATAAATAAATAAATAGCCCTGCCTGGAGTGAGAGAGGAGGCATGACCTAACTAGTTTGGATGACTTCCCCCACTGAAGGAGAATGAGCTTTTCCTGAGCCAGTGAAAGACTATAATTTGATTGGGGAAAGTGCTGTGCACAGAAATGCCAACCAGAGACAATACTAGCCCTGTTCATGTTATAGTGAACTCATGTATATGTGTATGTCTGTTTGTAAGAAAGCCAGCACACACTTTTTACAAATAAACCAGGGACCAGTATCTGGATACATGTAGAGTTTCAATCACACATTCATGGATTGCACATGTGTTCACTGTAACTTGTGAACAGGGCTACTGTGCAGTGGAAATGTAGGCTAAGCAATCTCTTCGTCAGGGACATATCTGCAGAGGCACAATCTCCTCTCACTGCCTATGGGAAAGAAAAGTAGAACAAATACATCAAGACACCACCAGACATTTAACCAGATCTGGCCTATTTGATTTATATCTGAATGTTGGAGGCAATTTTATTCAGAATAGTTTCCCTTGCATGGTTAACAAACAGAGTGGGCTGAGTTCAGATTTTTAATTAGTTGTGGTCTGAAGGTACATCACTCTGCGGCTTCCTTTTCCCTTGAAGATTCCTGCATATAGAAGAAATGAGGGAGAGATGCAGGCAGTACTACAATAAACAGATCCGTTGTAAAGTTGATCAGAGGAAATCATGATGTGGCAATTTAGGGGAATCAAGTGCTAGGGCAGTACAAGTCATATGAAAAAAATATTTAATTTAAAAATTAAACTATTATTTCTCCCTTTCATAATGTAGTAGTTTACACACACATTTAAAACATCACAGTTGAAGGACACCTAACTGGTTCAAGTAGGAAAGGTTTGTTCTGTGCATAAATAATCTTCTTAAATACATTGTGATACTGTAAAAGGTGAATGCATCATTTTTTAAACTGTTATAAATATCACATCTTGGCTGGATAATTTTTTTTTCATTTAAAAAAGAGTATTAGAAAACTACTGTTTTTGTCACAGTTTAGGAGAATGTGCACCATGTTGAATCTTTAAAGCTGTTTCTATGCTGGTGAAGATACTTATAAAACTAAACAAAAATCCTTTGTGCATTAGAGGAATAGAATCCTGCATAGGTTACGGATGAAACTGGGGAAATCCAGATGACTTCACTTTCCCAAAGAGACACCAAAGGAGAAGATATCCTAGGAAATTTGTGGGAGTCACACAGCTGGAACACTTAACAAGACTTCTGCCACCAAACAACGTACTTGTAGCACTCTTCCCTTCTCTCCACTTAGTAAAGGGAAGCGGAATTCACCTTACACAAAAGGCTTCACAAAATTCACATTGATAAATAACTGGTCCAAATGGCTCACAAACGCCAAACCCATAGTGCTAACAGAAGAATCCCAGCAATGCACCAGTCCCATGTCCGCAGTCTCATGCCCTTTCCCCGAGAATGGCAGTTTTCACCCTTCCAGCCTTGGTAGCAGTGGCAGGTGAACTCCTGCCTCATCTTGTTTTTTTGCTGATGGCTTAAGGCCCCCGTCACTGACAGCCGGGTCTGATTGCCATCTGTATTTGCACGGATCTGGAAGGAATGGGGATTGAGGTGCAGGTAAGTATCAGAGTCCATTCTTCTGCGAATGCAGCGGCCACGGTTATTGCAAATAAACTGGCTGCAAAGTCTGGCTGCCATAGTCACATTGACTATATAGGGGCCTAAGGTGCTCATCAGGTAGTCTTGAATCTTCAAGCAATTGGTCTGTGAGAAAGAACAATTACGCAGTTAACAGAGAGCTACAAGATGCCAGTGACAATCTCTAATGCTAGGCTCCTATTGCCTATATTCACATCAACAAAGTTAGTTGCTTATATCTGACTAGCTCTTAAAATTGTCTAAATTAAGACCAGGATCATACTGAACTGAAGGCTGCAGAATCCTTGGACAGTGGCCATCTCTGTTTTGAAATGGCTCCCTAAGCATCATATGGGGAAACCTGTGACAGAACCCTGAAGTTTTAAATTTATTTGAGTTCCACTGAGTTCCACTGAGGCACACAGTCTCCAATGGAAGTGGTGGAGGGGCTGAACTTTGGTCTAGTGTGGTCTGCTTCCTTAATACAATCCCCATGGCCCACTGCTGCATGTTAACTTTACTAAGCTGGAGTACTTTGCTTAAGGCACAGTTAAAGCACAATTTATTTGTTGAGTGATGAACTCCTGCTTAAAAAATGCTTCATATTCAGAACATGGTCTGCCTAGTCCAGAATTTTTTGCCACTAGGTGGCCCACTGATTGTTGACTAGGGGCTACACTGGCAGAACATGACTGATCTTCTGTGCCCCCTTGGTTTGGAAGAGCAACTTCAAAATATTTTCTTTCAGGATGTCCCAGAGATCAAGGCTGCTCTATCCAAAATAAGCACAACTCAATGCATTCTGCAAAGAAACTGCACCTTTCAGCCATTACCTATGTTTACCAGCAAGAGGCTGCAAGATAGGCCAAGACTCTTGCCAGGCCTGTGTGCTTTGGGAAGAGAAGACCTTGCCTGGCAGCACAGCATACTCTGGAAATATGGTTGCCAACATCCACATGGTGTAGGGTTGCCAGGTTCTGCACTCTCACTGGCGGGGGGGAAGGGAGCTTTCTGGGAGTGGGGGGAAGGGCAGTATCATCACACCAAGGATGCTCTGTTATTTTGGGCAAAACTCTGTGGTCATAAGAACATAAGAGAAGCCAGTGTTGATCAGGCCAATGGCCCATCTAATCCAACACTCTGTCACACAGTGGCCAAAAATTCCAGGTGCCATCAGGAGGTCCAGCAGTGGGGCCAGGACACTAGAAGCCCTCCCACTGCTGCCCCCTCCAGCACCAAGAATACAGCACCAAGAATACCTGCCTCAGGCTGAGAGTTCCTATCTATACCTTGTGGCTAATAGCCACTGATAGACTTCTGCTCCATATGCTTATCTAATTCCCTCTTGAAGCTGTCCATGCTTGTAGCTGCCACCACCTTCTGTGGCAGTGAATTCCATGTGTTAATCACTCTTTGGGTCACCACAGAATTTTGCCCAAAATACCAGAGCATCATTGCACAATGTCCCCGGCATGATGACATCACTTCCATGTGATGTCATCATCACGGGTCTTTTTGTAGAAAAAGAGCTTCAGGAGCTCATTAGCATATGGTATGCTAATGAGCTACTAGGCTATTAGCATATGCCCAGCCCCCTGACATCACTGGAAGTGATGTCAGAAGGGGAAGCAAAAGGGGGGGGAGGCATCTTCAAAAGCCTCCCCTTCCCTTTCCCAACTGGCCTAGGGGGGGAGCAAAGAGAGAACTCACTAGAGTTGGGCCACAGAAGGAGGGAAGAGGGAAGGAAAGAGAGTAGAGAGTAAGGAAAGAAGGAAAGAGAGAAATAAAGAGAAGGAAAGAAGGAGGGAAAGAAAGAGAGAGAAGGGAAGGAGGAGGGAAACAGGGAAAAGAGGAAAAAAGAGAAGAGAAGAAGGCAGGAAAGAAAGAAAGAGAGAAGGGAAGAAGGAGGGAAAGAGGAAAAGGAGAGAAGGAAAAGAGGGAATGAAAGAAATTCGGCGGCAGTTCGGCCCCGTTATATCTATGGGCCATTGAAGTCAATGGTGAAAATATAGGGTATATTCTGGGGGCTGGAGGGGAGGGGTTTTGAGGGAGAGGCTCCAAACTCACAGGGTAGCTTATGGAGCCTCTCCCCAAGATACCCATCAAGTTTCAAGAACTTTGGACTAGGAGGTCCAATTCTATGGGCCCCCAAACAGGTTGCCCCCATTCCCTCCATTGTTCTCTATGGTGGGAAAAATGTTACTTTTTTCCCACAGTGCTGTTAGTAGCTCTGGAGGGGAGGGGGTTTGAGGGAGAGGCTACAAATTTTCAGGGTAGCTTCAGGAGCCTCTCCCCACATACACCCCCATGTCTCAAAGCAATTGGACCAGTGGGCCCAATTCTATGGGCACCCAAACAGGTTACCCCCATTACCTCCATTGTTTCCAATGGGGAAACCCAGCCAGCAGCACTTAAGGCAGGCAAGCAGGCAGCCACCCAGCAGTCAGACTCTCCCAGAGAATCTCAGGGAAAGTGAACTGTCTTGGGAGGTGCTTGTTTGTGCGCTCCTCCCCAAAAGACTCCTTATCTGGAGATAAGGTTGTGGATATAGCAGTTTGTCCCAACTTAACAGAAAAGAGAAATAGGTTCTGTGATCTCCTTGAAAATGATCAGGTTGGCAGCATCCTCTGCCTTTCACATTTGTGACAGCATATATACTACCTTCCTCTCCTCTTCATGCCGAGACCTGTGTTGTCTTCTCATACCTTGCTTGTGAGCCACACTAATTCTTCCCACCCCCTTCCTCTTGGTCCCTTTGCTGCCTCAACACTTATCAATTCAACCCATCCTTCATACAATAGCTGAGACAGATCTGTATGGAAAAGGCCCAGTTTTCATTAGACTGATAAGTTTATGTCAAGTAGAGTTGCCAACTCCAGGTGGTGGCTGGAGATCTCCTGGGATTACAGCTGATCTCCAACCAACAGAGATCAGTTCACCTGGAGAAAACAGCCACCTTGGAAAGTGGACCCCATGGCATCATACCCCATTGAAGCCCTCTCCTCCCCAATGCCTCCTCCCAAATCTCCAGGTATTTCCTGACCCAGAGCTGACAACTGTAGTCAAGTCTTTACTATTCAGACTTCAGCTCATATGGACCAATCCTTCTCCATACACAAAAGGCCTCGCATATAGAAAACAAGCATGTCATGTAGAAACTTGGCCTTCTCTCTGGAAGTTTTCTGTTTTAAAGGGTAATAACACTGCAATTCAAACATTTTAGAAATCAAAGGACACAATGCACAGGTTTCCTCCCCCCAACATATCAGCAATATTATCCATAAAGATAATAACAGCCCCTCTCCTCCTGTTGCTTATTCCTCCTAGGCTTTTTAATGTAAGTGTTGTTGTTCAGTCGCACAGTCGAGTCCGACTCTTCGCGACCCCATGGACCAGATTACGCCAGGCCCTCCTGTCTTCCGCTGTCCGCTGAAGTCTGCTCAATTTCATGTTCGTTGCATCGATGACACTGTCTAACCATCTCATCCTTTGCCGTCCCCTTCTTCTTTGACCTTCAATCTTTCCCAGCATCAGGGTCTTCTCCAGTGAATGCTCCCTTCTCATTTGGTGGCCAAAGTATTTGAGCTTCAGCTTCAGGATTTGGCCTTCAAGGGAACAGTCAGGGTTGATTTCTTTTAGGATTGACTGATTTGATCTCCTTGCAGTCCAAGGGACTCTCAAGAGTCTTCTCCAGCACCATAGTTCAAAAGAATCTATTCTTCGGCGCTCAGCCTTCCTTATAGTCCAACTCTCGCAGCCATACATTACTACGGGGAATACCATTGCTTTGACCATGCGGACTTTTGTTGGCAAGGTGATGTCTCTGCTTTTTATCATGCTGTTTAGGTTTGCCATCGCTTTCCTCCCAAGGAGCAGGCGTCTTTTAATTTCATGGCTGCAGTCACCATCTGCAGTGATCTGGGATCCTAGGAACGTGAAGTCTGTCACTACTTCTACGACTTCCCCTTCTATTTGCCAAGGAGTGATGGGGCCAGATGCCATGATCTTAGTTTTTTTGATGTTGAGCTTCAAGCCCACTTTTGCACTCTCCTCTTTCACTCTGAGCAAGAGGCTCTTTAGGTCCTCTTCACTTTCTGCCATCAGAGTGGTATCGTCTGCATATCTGAGGTTATTGATCTTTTCCCCAGCAATCTTAACTCCAGCTTGTGATTCATCCAGGCCAGCATTTCGCATGATGTACTCTGCATATAAATTAAATAAGCAAGGTGACAATATACATCCTTGTCGTACTCCTTTTCCTATGCTAAACCAATCAGTTGTTCCATATCCGGTTCTAACTGTTGCTTCTTGACCCTTATACAGGTTTCTCAGGAGACAGGTGAGGTGGTCTGGTACTCCCATCTCTTTAAGAACCTGCCATAATTTATTGTGATCCACACAATCAAAGGCTTTAGCATAGTCAATGAAGCAGAAGTAGATGTTTTTCTGGTATTCTCTTGCTTTCTCCATAATCCAGCGAATGTTGGCAATTTGATCTCTAGTTCCTCTACTTCTTCGAAACCCAGCTTGTACTTCTGGCAGTTCTCTATCCACGTACTGTTGGAGCCTAGCTTGTAGGATTTTGAGCATGACCTTGCTAGCGTGTGAAATGAGTGCAATTGTGCGATAGTTTGAACATTCTTTGACGTTGCCCTTCTTTGGGATTGGAATGTAAACTGACCTTTTCCAATCCTGTGGCCACTGTTGTGTTTTCCAAATTTGTTGGCAGATTGAGTGCAGCACTTTAACAGCATCTTCTTTTAAGACTTTGAATAACTCAGCTGGGATACCATCACCTCCACTAGCTTTGTTGTTAGTAATGCTTTCTAAGGCCCATTTAACTTCGCTTTCCAGGATGTCTGGCTCGAGGTCAGTGATTATACCATCGTGGTTGTCAAGGACATCGAGGTCCTTCTTGTATAGTTCTTCTGTGTATTCTTGCCATCTTTTCCTAATCTCTTCTGCTTCTGTTAGGTCCCTACCGTTTTTGTCCTTTATCATGGCCAGCTTTGCATGGAACGTTCCCTTGATTTCTCCAATTTTCTTGAAGAGATCTCTAGTCCTTCCCAATCTATTGTTTTCCTCTATTACTCTGCATTGTTCATTCAGGAAAGCCTCCTTATCTCTCCTTGCTGTTCTCTGGAAATCTGCATTAAATTGGGCAAATCTTTCCTTATCCCCATTGCCTTTAGCTTTCCTTCTTTCCTCTGCTATGTGTAAAGCCTCATCAGACAGCCACTTTGCTTTTTTGCATTTCTTTTTCTTTGGGATGGCGGTGAGTGCTGCCTCCTTTACAATGTCACGGACCTCTGTCCATAGTTCTTCAGGCACTCTGTCTATCAAATCTAGTCCCTTAAACCTATTCTTCACCTCTACTGTATATTCATCGGGGATGTGATCTAGGTCAAATCTGAATGGCCTTGTGGTCTTCCCAACTTTCTTCAATTTAAGTCTGAATTTTGCAATGAGTAGCTCATGATCTGAGCCACAGTCAGCTCCAGGTCTTGTTTTTACTGACTGGATAGAGCTTCTCCATCTTTGACTGCAAATTATATAGTCAATCTGATTTCGGTGTTGCCCATCTGGTGATGTCCATGTGTAGAGACGCCTCTTAGGTTGTTGGAAAAGGGTGTTTGCTATGACCAGCGTGTTCTCTTGACAAAACTCTGTTAGCCTTTGCCCTGCTTCATTTTGTTCTCCAAGGCCAAATTTGTCTGTTATTCCGGTTACCTTTTGATTTCCTACTTTAGCATTCCAGTCCCCTATGATGATGAGGACATCATTTTTTGGTGTTAGTTCTACGAGCTGTTGTAGGTCTTCGTAGAACTGGTCCACTTCAGCCTCTTCTGCAGCAGTGGTTGGGGCATAGACTTGGATTACTGTGATATTGAATGGTTTGCCTTGGATTCGGACCGAGATCATTCTGTCATTTTTGAGATTGTATCCCAATACTGCCTTTCTCACTCTCTTGTTGACTATAAAGGCCACACCATTTTTTCTACGGGATTCCTGGCCACAGTAGTAGATATAATGGTCTTCTGAGTTAAATTCGCCCATTCCTGTCCACTTTAGTTCACTGATTCCCAAGATGTCGATGTTCATTCTTGCCATCTCATTTTTGACCACGTCAAGCTTACCTTGATTCATAGATCTTACATTCCAGGTTCCTATGCAGTATTGTTCTTTGCAGCATCGAACTTTCCTTTCACCGTCAGACACATCCACAACTGAGCGTCCTTTCGGCTTTGGCCCAGACGCTTCACTCTTTCTGGGGTTACTCGTACTTGCCTTCTGCTCTTCCTCAGTAGCATATTGGACACCTTCCGACCTGAGGGGCTCATCTTCCGGCGTCATATCTTTTAGCCTTTTGTTACTGTCCATGGGGTTTTCTTGGCAAAGATACTGGAGTGGGTTGCCATTTCCTTCTCCAGGGGATCACGCCTGGTCTGAGTTCTCTGCTGTGGCCTGTCCGTCCTGGGTGGCCCTCCACGGCATAGCCCACAGCCTCATCGAACCACGCAAGCCCCCTCGCCACGACAAGGCAGTGATCCATGAGGGAGTTTTATGTAAGTAGTAAACATATAAATATACAATTCTCATTTCTCCCCTTCCCAGTTAACCTGAGGCTGAACAGTAAGCAAGACAGATGAGAGAAACAGAAAGCCTCAAGAGCTACTGTTAAATTACCCGGTTGCGAGAATAGTCTGCATCTCCCCAGAGTACAATGCCGTGAGCCCCCATGGCTGCAGCCTGCCCGATTGTGTACACCAAATCCATCTAGAACAGCAATAGAAAGCATCACATAAATTCACAAGAAGATGATATCCAAGCCGCTGCTGACAAACATTGTACCCCATATACATGAAGGGCATTAAATCAGCCACATTTTTAAAATGGCTTTACAAATCATGATACTGAAAATAAAAATTATGGATTTTTTTTCTTGGTCTTTTGATTTCTGAACCTTTAGGATTCTGAGACTCAGAAAATTTATAGCCAATCCACATTTTGCTGTCTTATAGAGGCAGCCTTCTGCTGCATGTTTCCCAGAAGTCACCAGCACAGGTAAGCAGTATGTATGTGTGCTCTTGAGTATTGAGACCAATTCCCACCCATGGTTTTGTCAAACCAGGCAGAGCACAGGAAAGAGTATGCTGCTAACACCACTTCTTTGTCTCTTTCTGTCTGATGCTGCAGATAAAAGTGGGTGGCACCTGGGGACAAATGCCAGAAACTGCTAAGGCACTTCCTCAACTGTCCATCCACAGTGGGAGCACCAGTGAGAAACAAGGAAGGACTGAGTCTCCTGTTTTGCCTTGCCCTCTGATTTCACTGTTTCTCTAGTCCACGAAGAAGAAGAAGAAGAAGAGATTAGATTTATACCCCGCCCTTCACTACCCAAAGAAGTCTCAGAGCAGTTTACAAACTCCTTTCCCTTCCCCTCCCCACAACAGTAGGTGGGGCTGAGAGAGCTCTGACAGAAACTGCTCTTTTTCAAGAACAGCTGTGCCAGAACTATGGCTAGTCCAAGGTCATCCAGCAGGTGCAAGTGGAGGAGTGGGGAATCAAACCCAGTTCTCCCAGATTAGAGTCCACGCACTTAACCACTACACCAAACTGGTATAGAATTTAGGGATCACCCATCCCCCCCCCCCAAGAAAAGGTAACTGCCAAGAAGGTTCTGCAGCCTTCACTGACTACGCTGATCTTCCAGTGAAAGGATCTTGATACCTTCTTTGGGCGACTAAAACGTACAGCATAGACCTCACTTCCACATAGTCTATTGTTATGAGATATGTGTGAACTCCTTCTTTTCACTGGGCAGCTACATTTGAATCCAGTAGCATCTCAGATACCAACATGATTTTAAGGTATAAGGGTTTTCACGGGTCAAAGCTCACTTTGTCAGTACCTGATGAAGGGAGCTTTGACTCGCAAAAGCCCTCATACCTCCCCATCTTTTGTTGGTCTCTGAGGTGCTACTAGACTCCAATCCTGCTGCTTCTTTTAACTGAAACCCAAGATCCACAGAAATTTAACTGCAGGCTAAAACAAAACCTTCTAAATTAACCCTTTTTTTTGGGGGGGGGCCTTTGCTTTTTACTCGAGAATGTCAGTTCCGTTTAACGCTGAATACACTGCTGAGGGCACAGGAAGATAGGCTTGTGTGTGCATGTATGGAGGGCAACATGTAATTTTCTCAACAAATCATCATACAGCTAATCAATTTCAACCTAGTGAAAAAAATCTTAATCCTAAAGTGAAATGGAAAAACACGCGGAAGTCAACATGCACATTTTAAAAACTGAAGTCATTTTTAAACAAAAACAAAAACCTGCCAGCACGAAAAATCAGGATTCCTAACAGATCTCTAAACCTGCTGTCAGACCCCCAAATATTTTAGAATTACTCACACAGACAGTCTTTTGCTCCGCATAATCAGAGGTAAAGAAAACCACAGTGAGCATTACCAGCAGGTGTTACCAGCAAAGTGGTAAGAAATGTGTGTGTGACTATTAAATACTCTGCATGTATCAGACATAACAGCATACAGTGAATAGTGAAGATTGCAAGCTGATGCAAGAAAGCTAAAGGAAAAAATGCATTATACTGGAAGCAAAGTCCTTCTACTGCCAGGACTAGTCTCCCTTCGTCCCTTTGACAACAGTTTTATTACATCTCATTCTTTATCTAAACAAAGTTTGTACCCACTCCCCACTCCTGTAATTCCTACATAAGTAGCAATTCAATGCAACAATTTCTGGGAATCCTTCTGTAACAGCTTGTTCAGTGTTCATGTACATTTGTCTTGCTGAAATTCTTACAACAGACTTGTAAGGGGGAGGGCAATATTATTACTCCCAACTGCAGATGGAAAACTGAGGAAGAGCAATTTGACTAAGGCCACACAGTATGTTAGTGGCAGAGGCAAGCTTGCCAGGTTCCCACTGGGCAAATGAATAACCAGAATGTCATGCTGTACAAATCACACTTGAGACTACTGTCTTCTTATACAGTTCTACTTACAACCATTAATGATACACATAACAAATGGTTTTGCTACCATGCATAAATGACATCTACACCGGTTGAGAATAGTGACCTAATAGTCCTTGAAAGTACAAGTCTCTCTTCAGAATGATGTGGTCACCGGTTCATGGCGCAGAGAAGAGTTTCCAAAAGAAAACACGCAGTAGATAGCATGAGCTCAAAACTAGTTGTAGCACAAACTAAAGGAGCATTGACGGCATGCCTAGGTTGTTTTGCTCTTTCTTAGGGCTTCATGAGGCCACTTTTCATAGTGATGGAGCTCAACCCAGCTCTGGCAAGATTCAAAATGACATGAAGTCTACAGGTATTTTGAGTCTTGCCAGAGCTGGGTGAGCTCCCTCACTAAGAAAAGCAGCCTGATGAAGCCCTAAAAAACGTCAAAGCAACCTAGGTGTGCCGTCAATGCTCCTTTGGTTCATGCTACACCTAGTTTTGAGCACATACCATCTACTGCGTGTTTTCTTTTGGAAAGTCTTCTCTGCACCATGAGCCAGTGACCACATTATTCTGAAGAGAGAAATGTACTTTCAAGGAAAGAGAGACTTATACTTTCAAGGACTATTAGGTCACTATTCAACTGGTGCAGATGTCATTTGTGCATGGTGGCAAAACCATTTGTTATGTGTATCATTTATGGTTGTAAGTAGGACTGTATAAGAAGACAGTAGTTCAAGTGTGATTTGTACAGCATAACAGAGTATTCTGGTTATTCGTTTGCACAACTGTATTTGCTGTATTTCCATTTTTGTAGGTTCCCACTGGGGGCAGGGGATCCCCCACCCACCAGTAGGCCCTTCTGCTGCTGCTCAGCTGGGCAGCAGAAGAAAAATGGAGGGGAGGAATAGGAGGGATGATCGTCAGCATCTTAATGCAATCCATGACATTGCTTCTGGTGCAACTGGAATTGACATTGGTGTGTTAGTGATTCTGCCCAAATGCTACAAGCATCACCAGTGATGCACTGATGTCACTTCCAGTTGCACCAGAAGTGATGTCATTACATCACCACCAGCAAAGTCTACCCCCAAGGTGACTGTCCGGCTGGTTGCCATTCTCATGCTGGCAAACCTAGGCAGAGGTAAGATATCAGCTAAGGATCTTCCAGATTACAGCTTGTCCACTTTGCTGTACCAGTTTAGTGTGGTTTCAGCTCAGAAGGTGAACTTCTGATTATCCAGCAAGTATACTGGGCTAAAAGCATAATTCCTATGGATATTTTTGGAACAAGCTGGAGCAGGGCAAGCATATCACCTAGGGTTACCAACTGCAAGGTGGGGCTTGGAGTACTCCTGCAATGACAATTCATCTCCAGAATGCAGGGATCAGCTTCCCTGGAAGTAACAGCAGCTTTGGCAGGTACCATTTATGACATCACATTGCCGCTGAGCTCTCTCCCACTCTGCCCTTCCTAGGCACTGCTTCTAAATCCCCAGAAAATTCCCAAGCCAGAGTCGACAACCCTGGAATCACCTGAGTCAGCGCCTTCAGAGTGTAGGTATAGAAGGGCCTGGCATATACAAAGACAGGCAGGGAATGCTGGCAGGAAGGCAGCTCAGCCACTCTCAGGGCTTCACCCACTTTGGCCCACACAAACTTCTTCCCTTGCATGGAGCTTCTCAGCACCTCCTCCATGTAGATTGAAGGGTAGAGAGCTTTGCTCTGCTCCCACAGCCACTTCAGCTCATCATTACGCTGCAGCTCCAGTGTGGGGCAGTGCCCGGAGAAGTTCTCGAAGTCATCCAGGTAGTGGTAGTTATAGCATTCTGGAAAGAGGTAGTAGCCCCACCAACCACCAGGGCGCAGAGACCGGGCTAACCGGAGAGTCTCGGACATTAAATCTTTTGCAGCTGTCTCAAATTCCCACCTGGCCTTTATTTCTACCTTGTCCTCAGACAGGCCAGGGTTCCTTTGCCTTACAAGCTGAAGAGACATGTTCCGGTAGATATTTTTCTTGTCCCAGTTTCGTATCCACAGGGGCCTCCAGTTTTCCCAGTCAATCACTGAGAGGCCTGAAAAAGAGTCCGAAGGCATGGCCACAGCAATGTCCTGTCTCATCTTATCCAGATGTTCTGTCAGGCTGGCGTTCTGAGGGCAGCCACCATTGACGGCAGTGGGTGGGACAGTTGAGTTCAAGTAGAAGGGATACAAGCCTAGCTGGTCATAGTAGAAGATGGTGATGTTCCCACCCACAAAGGCTTCCTGAGAATTCACCAAGATGTTATAGGAGTCCAAGTTGAGTGGCACACCATAGGAGGCTGAACATCGAGCCGTTGGTGCATTCCAGGCCACTAGAAAAGGGCTGCCTTTCACAATTGGGGGCAGGGATGGTTTCAAGTGAGGACTGGCAGCAGGCAGGTCAGGGCACAGCCAAAGCAGCAGCAGGAAAGTGTGACGACAGAAAGACTTGTGTGGCTTGAAGTGTGCTGAAGTCTGCTCAGATGGCCTCGTTGAGCAGGAGGATGCATTGTGGACAATGCTGCAAAAAGGACAGAAAAGAGACAAGCAGTGTTGTGGAGAAATGCATTTTTTCTTTGGAGGCTTGGACTGAGTAAAGCCTTCACTGAATTTTTAATAGTTTTTTCTCTTTCCTGGCAGAGAAAAGGCAGGAGGGAGGGGGAAGTCAATTCAATTACTTTCCAGTCTCACCTCAGCCACCCTTTTAAACACGCTAATATGTCTAGCAAGAGACAACGGGATGGTCAATGTTCCCCCCACGCCCAGCAGGGAACAGAGGTTTGGAGGAATTAAGTACTAGAAAGACTTCAGGAAGAAACCCCTGGAAACTTCAGGAAAAGCTTCTTTGACCTGACCTGGTCAGCGGGAGGAGAAAGAAAAATGTTAAAACTCCTGGTAGAAAGGAGAAGAGGGTCTTTTGTGCTGATTCCATCGAGGCAGACAGAACTCTTACCTGAGGTCTATGGGAGGCAGCCATTGATATGTGCTGGCCTGCACATCTGGAAAAGGCTTTGAAGTAACTTTCTAAGATAAGGAACTTCCTTACATTTAATATCCAATAGGGCATGTACAGAGGGAGGGATAAAGGAATTGTGGTTCACCTTTTTCTTTTAAACCCCTTGCTCAATCCATTGCTATGCTAAGTGTATGCTTGTGAACATTTTCTTTTTAAATGTTTCACATAGTCCACATATCTCTGTTCCACATAGTCCTCCACCATCTTAGACACACTTAGGGTTGCCAGGTCTCTCTTGGCCATGGTGTAAGATAGGGGAGTAGGGTTGCCAGATCCAGGTTGGGAAACACCTGGGGATTTGGGTATGGAGCCTGGGGAGGACAGTGAGATACAATGTCACAGATGCCCTTCAAAGCATCCATTTCTTCAGGGGACTGATCTCTGTAATCTGGAGATGAGCTGTAATTCCAGGGGATCCCTGATATCCCACCTGGAAGTTGGAAACCCCAGACACGTTATTTTAAAAAGAATGCCAAGAGGAAGGGGAGGGGCAGTCATTTGGCAAGTGGCTACTTCCCCAGTGGTGCACCAGCAGTAAGTTGTCTCAGTGATGAACAGGTGCTGGGTAGTGGGAGACACAGAGGCAAGGCCTCAGGGCTAGGAAGGGAAGCTGGTGTCTGACTCCATGCCCTCCTAGTGAGCAATTCCTACAAAGGCCAGATGGTGGCAGCAGTTGAACAGAGAGACAGCCCCCTCCAGGTGCTGGGAAAATCCATGAGGGCAGGGTGGAATAGGGTCTGCAGGTCTGAAGGGGACTGTTCCGTCACAGATCTTATGCAAATATTGCTCACCAAATTAGATACCACTCACTTTAATAAAAATTCTATCAACTGCACTGTAATCTTGCCACTCCTCCAAGAAAACTCAGGGGAGCTTACACAGTTCTCTCCTGCTTTATTTGACCCTCACAACAACTTCTGTGATGTAAGTTAGACTGGGAGAGTGCAACAGACCCAAGATCACCCAGTGACCTTTACTGCAGAGTGGGGATTTGAATTCGGGGGGGGGGATCCCAGTCCTACTTCAACGTCTTCAACCACCACACTGTGCTGGCTCTCAAATATCAAATGCTGGCTTTATGAAAACTATGCAAACCTGAAATACTAAGGAGGGCTTTTCTGCATAGGGAATAGGATTGCACTGCACAAAATGGTTTTACAAACTTGCTTGGATAAATGATTAGGGGCTGTGGTCCATACTGTGTATAGCTGAATATAAGTAGGATCCTATTATGAAATTTCTGTACCACCTAATGTGGAAATTTCTGTACCACCTGTAGGGCTGGTGACAAATGTATGACAATGAATCAGATTGCTTTTAAAAGGCTCCTTTCTCTGCATTAAGATACTTATGCTATGCTTCATTCTTTCTGGTGGTTCCAGACTTCTAATATCCTAGTGCATTGGTTACTGAATGCCCCATTTTGTTGACTGTACTGGCTCCTTGTGCATAATAATCCACCTTGAGTCCCTTTGAGAAAGGTGGACTACAAGCAATGTAAATAAATAAATAGATAAAATGTTTAAAAATTCACTCTTTATTCTGAGGTTGAACTTCAGCTAACATAGAGCAAACTGGCTCTCCCTTCAAAGAGTGACTGCTCACAGGATACAAGCACACACAACACTTCTGCAGGGCAGGATTTGTCATTATTCTTTGATCGTGGAGGTTTTCAGCTGACATCTTTTGCCTCCCAGCATTCTGCAGCCTCAGAAACCTTTGGCTTCTTTACGGCGCTCAGCATATACATACTCTAAAGACCTGCCCCCACCTCCTTTGAGTTTTACTGTTGCATTCCAGGGTTGAGGTCAGGAGCAGGCTGGGTAGGATTAAATAGGGCTGGTGACAAATGTATGACAATGAATCAGATTGCTTTTAAAAGGCTCCTTTCTCTGCATTAAGATCCTTTCTAAAGTGGAGGCTGCCTGCTTCCTAATTGCCGCTGCTCCAGGAGGTTTCCCCCAAGCTAATTTGCTGAGCAATTCAATTTGCACTAGACATGAATGAGGGAGAGAGCAGGCTGCTCTTTAGAGACCATCCAGCTTTAGGGACATGAATCTGCTTGCAAAGCTATTTACAACAGGAAAAAGCTCGCCTAACTTTGCTGTGTCTCACTTTGCAGCATCATTACATTGACATGTGATAATTAAGGGAGCTTCTCGGTTCAGGGCATCCGAGCCCCAGTAATCTATATAGTATCAGAAGAGCACAGAAAACCAGGGTGCCCAGCTCCCACTCCTTCCGTGGTTTCACTTCAAATGCCTACTCTCCCAGCTTAATTGGGGCCAGTTCCACTGGGAACTGAGCAGTCACATTAACCTCATTCTGCACAGGCCACCGAACAGACATCTGATGATTACAGCCTTCAGTCATGGCTGACTTGCATTAAACTTACTGTTCCCCAGAGATGAAATGCTGTACACAAGTGCATTAGGCACTAATATCCAGAGTCCTCAAAAACATGGTTTAGCATGATGTACTAGAAACTACCTCAATCATTTGATTTGACTTCTGTAAACCTTGATTACAGTTGCTATTACCGAGTCCCTGCTCCCAAATACAGATTCAAGGCATGTTAATCTGCCCAGTCACACTTGCTAACATGCATACATTCATTCTACACCAGCACCTATATGAGGCTGCTTGCACAAGGTGCCCTGTCATACACTCTGAAGCTACGGGGCCCTAGATGCATGTCTCAGTTGGGCAAAGCTAGCCACACATCAAACAGGCCACCCACTGATCCATCCAGCTGGACGTGGAAGTTCCTTTTAGTCCTCATGGCCACTGATGGACCTATCCTCCATAAATCTAATTCCCTTTTAAAGCCATCTGTGCTCCCGGCCATCATAATGGCCACTGGCAGTGACACATAGTTTAATTACTAGCTGATGGAAAAAGTAAGTAGGTTACTAACCTGAGAGATACTGAAATCCGCACATCTCAGACCCTAGTGATCTGTCTGCTCTTCCCTTCCAAATTTAGGAGATGCCACACTGGGGGCCACACTGGGGGCCACAGTGGCTCAGAGGTTAAGACGCTGAGCTGCAAACAGGAAGGTCTGTAACTTGGCAGTTCGAGATCCTAGTGCCATAATGGAGTGAGCCCCCGTCTTTGGCCCCAGCTCCTGCCAACCTAGCATTTCAACAGCAAGAAATTGCAAGTAGATAAATAGGTACTGTTTCGGTGGGAAGGTAACAGTGTTCCATGCACCTTGATGTTTAGTCATGCCAGCCACATGACCACGGAAACATCTTTGGACAACGCTGGCTCTTTGGCTTGGAAACGGAGATGAGTGCCGCCCCCTAGAGTCAGATTTGACTGGCTTTCAAGCAAGGGAAACCTTTACCTTTATTAACACATCACAACAAGGGAAAGTCTCCTTGTTCTTCCTTTCTCCTGTCTTCTCTACACTTTCTAGGATGTACCAAAACAAATAACACACAATGGCTGCTGGAAAGCACTGGCCCCTTCTAAACAACAATGGAATATTCAGAATTTCTAAATAGCCAAGGGAATTAATTGAGGCAAAGGTTGCTCTATCAGATCAAATGCCCCCAAGCATTTCCTTTCTGCTCTAATCCATCTGATTACAACATGCATTGTAGCCTTGCATCTTTTACAAGCAATCTTTACAACACTCCTCTGACCTTCTGACTGGGATACAAAGACTCAGAGATCTTTTCTGTTCATGTCTGACAAAGGTAGCTTTGACTCTCAAAAACTTATACCCTTAAAAACTTGTTGGTTTCTATGACGCTACTGGACTCTATCTGTAAATCTATCATTCTGCTATGAAAGGCCTCAGCTAGTGCAGTATCTTAGGTGGTGTTACCAATTACATAACTGCTAAACAGGTCACTCTCATATACTGCTTCATTCAAAAGGATGACCAGAAAAATAAACAGAAATCAATTTTTTGCCAATGCCATTACCGGAAGTTAATTTCTTTGAGGCCCCACATAGGAGAGTACAATTTTGTTTTCAAAAGAATGCAATAATTTCCATCCCTTATGTTACTGACACCATTTCTTTTCATTTTTATTTGTTCATTTGGATCTCTCCTCAGCTATGGACCTGCCTTGTTTCTGTGCTGCAGGACTGCTTCTTCTGTTTACAGGACTATGTTTACCCAGCCAATGAACAGGGACAGAATCCCCCCATCTCCTGGCACTGTGGAAGTTTCTTCCAGCACCTCGGAGGTATAGTGCCTTGGTGCACCCCCAGGGACTGTAGTTCTCAGCATGCCTGCCTGAATGTCAGCTATCAGACCAGCACCCAGTCTGCCTGGATGGCTACAGGACTGCAAGTCCTCACGGTTTTCCCATTCATTTTTATTATCAAACACATGGGGTTTTTTGGGAGGGGTGTTCATTTGTAAACAAAAGCTGAACCCTAGTGCTGGATAAACCTTCATTTTCTCTGCTTCCATTTGCAGCTGAGTTTCTATACAAATCCTGCACACATACAAGGCACTTCTCCGGTCCCCTAGACTTACAATGAAACCAACAGAAATTGCAGGCTCAGTGGCAGTGCCACAGAGGATTAACCAGCCTAGCCAGGAGCAGAATCACTTTCTCTGAGCTGTAAAGGAGAAACTTGCTTTTATTTGAACCTAATGTTCAGAAGCACTAACTATACCTAGGGGGAAGATTAAAATAGCAACTCTGGATATAGAGAGAAGATTTCCTTCCCAAGAATCAAATGGCAGAAGATTGTAGGAAGGAAGGTTGCTGTGGAAAAACGTGTACTGCCCCAAAAGACAGACCTTAGCTTTCCTTTCTCTACTTGGAGCACTTAGTATTTAATTATAGTCCTTTTTCCTAACCATTCATTATCAATCTAGGAGTCAAAGCAATACACCCACTTGATCTCTGAGTCTCAGAAGTCACCTCAAATCAGCGAATTCTGAGACATTTTGGAGAAGAAAGGTACTATAAAGGGACGTAGAAAAAACCAGCTAGAACTGGACTGAATTAATTGGTTGTTTCTAAAACCTAAACTAGATGATTTAATAGCAGCATTAAAACAACCCATATTAGGAAGCTAATCTGATAGTTGTTTTCCTTTGGCTTCAGAGGGAAACCACGGGCTTCAATAGGTATAACTCCCCTCAATCCCACCCTGCTGGAATAAAATTCACAGGGAATGTTCCTCTCTCCCAAGGCAGCCTCCCTCCCTCCCAGATGTCAGCCAGACAGAAGAAAGTCTTCCCATTCTACCTAAGAAATTCAAATTCTTACTTGCAGGGGCGACTTGAGGACTGAGATTCCCCCCTCTTTTCTGAGATCCACAAGCAAAGGACTTAGGAAAAAAGTAGGCAAGGGCAGCCAGCTCCTCTATGGCTCATTACACTCTCATTTCTTTCAGTATTTTCCTCCCAGCTCAGCTCTGCTATCTGAAGTCAGCCAGGCTGGGAGAAAATGCTGAAAAGAACCCCAGCATGATACAGATGGGGCAAGGTTTAGCCCCTCTGACTCATAGACCCTAGTCTTGTTTAAAATTAGATCAACACCCCACTACCTGACACTTTCTTTACATATAAACGGCAGGCACTGCCGATTAGTTCCTTCTGCGCATTGTGGGAATATGTGTGATTTCCATTGCTCGCATGGCTTTACTTAATCATAATAGTCAATATTTAATTACAGTACATTTTCCTAAGTAGCACTCACAGTGCTTCACTCAGTAATCCTTAGAATGCCCCTTTCAGCAAGCCAGCAATATGCCCCTCACCCCCCCCCCATTTTGCAGAGAGGCAAGCCTTTCTCTCTGCCTCAGCCTAAGACCACCCAGTGAGTTCATGGCTTAGCTGAGAAATGAAAGGGGGGATTTCCTGCTCTTAGCACTGCATAGACCAGCTCACAAGTTATGATAGTCTGTTGGAAGGCCACCCAACAATATCACGAGGGAGTGATGGGCAGAGAAACATTGGCCAAGTGAAATAATTTTTGTAAAGCCATCTTGGGCCCATTATGTGGAAAAAGATGGTCTATAAATAGTTCAATTAGATATAGAATATAAACCACAAGGGGCATTAATGTGGCTTCTGTTTTGAGATGGAATTTGTGGCACCCCAAAGGCCAACTTCTCCAGGGCGATAGGGTTACATTCTGAGACAAGCTAAGCACCTTACTAAAGCACACAAGTCCTCCTTCTTTTGGCTTATGTTTGAACACAGAGTTACATTGGCAAAAGTTAGGAAATTTCAGTGATAACACATTTTATTCTGTTTTCCTCTTTATATCTCTCTCTCTCACACACTTTGGGGAATAAATATAACCAGGGGATATCTTTCAAGGCTCCAAATATTTCAGAATGTCCCTCCACCTTTAAGAAAGGTTTCACATCTCTTGAGAACAACATAATATATACAAAGGAGTATAATCTTCTCATTTTGCTGACAAAAAGGTTAAGTGCTAGTCTTCACTATGCTGGCAGGACCAGGGAGCAGTCAGTTCAATGTTTTTTAGAAGGTATGATCATAACATTGCAAGATAAATTTAAGAAAAACACCCAGGTACACTATCTGCAATTGTAGAAGTCATAGAATCAATCTAGACTGGACCAGAGAGATCAGTGGCAGTTATTTTATTTTTTAAAAAGCTTGAGGCAGCTGTCAGGGATGTGGGGTGGAGGATTCAGCTAATGGCCACATACTCTCCCTTAGTACAGAGAACTCCTACATAAAACTGCTGCTTGCCCCATGAGGAGAGAAGATGTATTAGTTATTATATGGGTTCCAGCATATATGTGTGTGTGTGTGTGTGTGACTCTGTGTGTGTCAGAGAGAAGTGGCAAGAGAGAAAAGGGTGCCAACCCATCCCCTAGCACACTGGTTCCCAAAGTGGGCAATACTGCCCCCTGGGGGGTGCTGGAATGATCCAGGAGGGCAGTAGGAGCCTTGGGTGCACTTGGGGGGCAGTCAGGGCCGTAGCCAGGATTTTGTAATTCAGGGGGCCTTTAAATAGGTGGGGGGGCACTGACATCACAAAACTCACTTTTCCAACGTTCTCAGTCTGCTTGCCTATGTGGGGAAGAAAGCTGCGCTTGGGGAAGAGGTGGCTGTGGGGAGTCCTCCAGGTGGCCCAGACAGTTGGGGGGCCTGGGGGCTGCATGGAAGTCAGGGGGCCAGGCCCCAAAATGCCTAACTGTAGCTATGGGCCTGGGGGCATTGAATAAAAATAAGGGGGCGGTGGAAGCATAAAGAAAGTAGAGTCCCAAACCTATCTAAAGCAGCCTTTTCCTGCCTTCTCCTGGAATCAGGGAGGGAGGTGGAGGTGTAGAGGGGTCCCACAGCCAATCACAGCCTTGCATTTGCAAACTGCAAATACATGTGCACCCTTATAAGACTGATATTGCTGCTGGGCTATTGTGTGGTAGTTGCTGCTGGCATCTGGCTTCATGCCACCATCATCTTTCTTTACTTACAACATCTTTCTTTACTATGTACAAATTTGTCACTGCATCTTTTTGTCCACTTCTTGAAGGTAGATTTCCAAGGGGGCACTGAGTAATTTTTTTTCTGAAAAGGGGGTGGTAGGCCAAATAAGTTTGGGAACCTCTGCCCTAGCATCATGGCCCTTATATGGCCCCCAGATTCTTTTATCATTAAAAAAAAAACTGCCGGAGGTCCTAAGCACAGATCTCCTTCACCATGTCTAGCATGACCAAACTTCACAATCACTTTGCATTACAGAGAGAGAGAATGCACAATGTAAGAAAGCATTTATTACACACATCAACTTCACAGTGCAATCCTAAACAGAATTATACCTTTCTAAATCCATTAATGTTAACAGGGTTTTAAGATTGTACTGTTAGCAAGACAAAGCTGGATGTTTATTAAAACATACACATGTGTGATCCCCCCCAGTTGGTAGGGAAATCATCAGTGTCTGGATACAGTATAATTCCACAGGGGTAGAATTAAGCATCTTTGGACATCCTGTGCCACATCCCTGGGAATCTCTTAAGCAGTATTTTCATTTTAAACAAACGTGAGTGATTCCCTGGTGCCTCAGCATCAGAAGTCTATCTTGCATTGGCAGAAGTACACAGAGCTTGCATTGCTGTAGCTACAACAGCATCCAAAGCCAGACAAGCAAAGAAAACCTATATTGCCTATCAGTTCCAATTCCCATGAACTGTAAAATGACTTTCCTATCAAAAGTGCATATTACTTTGTTAAATTAGCAAGATCTGGGGGGAGGGGAATGATGTTAAGCTAGTATACAGTTACCCAGGCCTGCCCTGTCCCATCTGTGCTCATTTTTGTGCAACATAAAAGCTTTGCAAAATGTAACGCTAGGGAATGCTGCTGTCTGATAATGGTACTCGATCACTTACTGTGCCCTGGATTGACATGCAATTATGAGGCAAACCCAGAGGTTGTCTCTCACAGTGCCCATCCATGGTTGTGGGGACTTGAACTAATGATGGACACAAAGCGTATCTCTTAAGAGGATAAGCAGGAAAGTATTTAGAGTACATTTTTAAAGGCAACCGTGGTATCAGCGCTCTGGGCGGTTACTGATTCTTCTAGCAACTTATGCTGTGACTACAGCACACAACATACACTGCTTCCCAAATTGTCCCTATTTCTATAAAGCATCTAGCCAACCAGACATTTCCCTCAATGCATTCTTTAAAAACATTCAGTATTGCATTAAAGGCTACAAGCCCCAAGAATAGCTTACTAGAATTTGAAATATTTCTATCCTAAGAGAGCAATCCAAAGGAGGTGTACTCAAAATCCTACTCAGGTCTACTCACTGGGGCTTACAGAAAAGTGTTTTTAGGAATGCATTGCTAGTGTAGATTGCAAACAGACAGATGGTGAGGGCCGCCTGACAACTTTGGAAGGACAATCATGGGAACGAGCCTTGTGATAGCTCTCAGGATGGCATGAGGAAGAGAAGACACTGAAATTTTTGTCTAGAGATTCAAGTAGGGATTCAGTCAGGGTAAAGCAATTCAGCATCACACACAAAGTCCCAGGTGTCAGCCTGAACGGCAGGATCCTCTCACTCCATTCTGCTCATTTGTATTACACAAGGCATAAAAGTTAACAAGATAACTTGAAAAACCTTTGAACAGGTTTACGCTCATTTTACTGATCTCACCATCACATCATGTCATTTGTTCTTTGCCCCATTACCAGCATTTCCTGTATTTGCTAGGACTCAACACACCCAATTATGACTGTTTTGCAGGATACATTTGATTTGGGGAACAGGGGAACAAATAATAAAGCATAGCTCCTTTTCCCTTCTTTCTTTAGCATATTCTCAGAAGAGAAATTGATTTTTAATACCTTATGTCAAATTCAGGTCTGGTGCTGAAGTGACACAGCACAGAATTAAGCATTAGAACACAGGAATTAAACGTTGCAATGCCTGAATTCATTCAGAACACTGCTTCAGATGGCAGTTTAAAATTTACGTATCTGCTTTATATCTTATTTTCAAGACAGAAGTCTCTGTTAAAAAAAAAGAAGTCGCAAAACACCGTCTCATATATATGTTCATGCATGCATACACATGCTGCTCGCACAGGGAATTATTCACGGTGGTGAGGAGTATACACGAGAGGGGAAGTTAACCCTTACACTCCCAGAGGAGGGATGTCACAGAGCAATCCAAAGGCTGAACAACCGATCATTATGCACTAATAAGCGTCAGTGCAAGCCTCGGGAAGAAGGAAGGAAAGTGAACTTCAGCTTGGATCATTTAGAAGCTGGAGACAACAAAACAAGGAGACAGAGTTCTTCATCTCTTCATCCTAGGGGGTTCGGGGGTATCTAGCTGCCTCTATCAGAGACAAAAAGCCTTTCTCCAGCAAGCTGCTTTCTAACGTCTCTTATTCTAGCAGCCATACCTACAGGGGGAACGGCTGACATCCCTCTGTCATGTTTCTAAAAGCCTGAAGAGCTGGTGGCAAACTCGGTCGCTCCAGTGCACCTGTCCACCTTGGGAAAGAAGAGCACTTTCTCTGCCCACATATTGGATGGGGAGGGGGCTCCTCTTCGCTCCAACAGGTGAATCCTGGAGGCTAGTCTCCTGAAGGAAAGCTACACTAAACTACTGTTCAGAGAGAGAGAGAAAGAGAGAGAGAGAGCGCAAGGGACACCTACCTGCGGAGTTGGGCAGCCATGGGACCAAGCCTGTGGCCGCGGGTCTCCCAAGCAGCAGCCTGCCCACTTCCCCGCTCTCGCGCTGTCCTCCAATGTAGGCTCAGGGGGCACCTGCCAAGCCCGCTCCTGCTGTGGGTCCCGCCTCCTGCCCCTCAGGCTGCCCCGGGTGCTTCCGTGCCTCTCGCCCGCATCCCCTCCTCGTGCTTTTGCCCCTCCGTTTTGTGCAAGGCGCTGCCCAGCAGGTCTCGCTGATTCCAAGAGAACCGCTGGGGAGGGGAACTACCTGTGGCTGCTCCCCCCTACCCGCGGAGTGGTACAGCCCATGTCTGTGTGCTCGCCGAACAGCTGTGTTTACCAGCACCTCCTCCAGCGCTAACCTCGTGCAGGATTGTGAGGTGCGCGCGCGTGTCTGCGTTCTGTTCATTCAGTCGGACTCTACTACGTTCCACGATTGCACAGGCGGGGGGCGCAGACGAAGGAAAGGGGTGGCAGCCTGGGCTCTGTCTGACCCCAGGCTCCCTCGCCCGCGCACAAAAGAGGCTTGCCCTTCATAGCATTTCGTTTCCTCGTCTTTACTCCCGCGCATTTTACGAAAAGGCATCTACGGTGCGTAGAGTGACCCTCCGGGATGTCTCTAGTTACAATCGCTCCAAGATTGCAAACGCGCAAAACTTCAACTGACCAGTGCAAAAACATTAGATAATATGGACAGTCCTACTAGTTGAGGATGTTAACAAGATATGCAATTACATAATACTAACTTGCAATTTTCACATATTGAAAAGGAAAAGTTTACACGCCTCCTCTGCTGTTGACCCACACTGACACTTCGTGCATGCAGATTCTTTTCAAGTGTCTCTTCTCATTCTTTTATGTAGAATGGGATGGAAGGAAGCTGGATTTTAAAGGCAGGACTTATCCCCAGGTGGATACATATTCCCTGAAGTGGTATGCATTACAGTTGTGTGTGCACTCCGGGAACGTTTAGGAATCCTGCCTTTTCAGGGTTCCTGATCACATACGCAAACGGTTGTACTTTCACACACACATACAGCTGTACCTATATAGGCTTGGAAGCTATGACAGCGTTTCACATGTGCTTTGCTCCAGCATTAGTTCAGCTCAATTCCTTTGCCACCACAACTTCTGCTTGTGGAATGCTAATTATAAACATTGACCCTGCACAAACGAAAATACTAGCCCTGTGCTTGACCTATGCATGTTGGGAAATGTGCAGAGGTCCTACTTGTTTGTTGCTGAAATCCCACCCTGCACCCATGCAAGAGGACATAAAGCTTTGCTATGCTGAGTAAGATCACTGGTCTATCAAGACTAGTATTTTCTACCCTTATTGGCAGAGGCTCTCCAAGTTCTCACATGGGTCGTTTTCACATCACCTTTTAACTGGAGGTGAAAGGAATTGAGCCTAGCCCTCTCCTCATGCAAAGCAGATGGCTTCTCCCCCGAGCATCTTCATTATCCTCGGAATGTTGTGTGAAAGGGACTCTAGGGTAATTTATTATTGTGTGGCATTGTGTGTAGAATAGCCAGGAGATCCGCAGATGGTCTGGCAGGCGCAAGCTCTTAGCATTATGCTAGTGGTGAACTAGTCTTGTTTTTAGAAGCTGAGAGATCTCTGAAAGAACTGTGACTGGCCCATGGTCACCCAGCTGGCTTCAAGTGGAGGAGTGGGAAATCAAACCCAGTTCTCCAGATTAGAGTCCGCCACTCTTAACCACTACACCAAACGGGCTCTGGACTCTACGGTGACCCAAAAGGAGGGACTCTAGGGTGGCCCCAAAGAGGGATAATTTGGAAATGGAGCTTCTTCAGGCTGTTTCACACATTACATAGCAACAAATCCATGTTTGTCAACATGTGTACATTTGTGAAGGAGCCAAAGCCAGTCCCAGGTCTCTGACGGAAGCCGAATACAGTTACATACACATTGTCACATTAACACCTCTTACCCTGACAATATCACAGTTGCAAAACAAGAGTGAAGCAGCCCTCAAAGTGAGAATGGTAAGAGTCTAAATTATAAAGTCGAGCCATTCAGAAATAATAGGCACTTGAGGAGAAGGAAAAGGATAACGCTTAAAAAATACGAGGCATTTGGCAACTGCAACAGGTAAGCAGCAACAAAAAGAGTGATTAACTCATGGAATTCACTGTCACAGGAGGTGGTGGCAGCTACAAGCATGGACAGCTTCAAGAGGGAATTAGATAAACATATGGAGCAGAGGTCCATCAGTGGCTATTAGCCACAAGGTATAGATAGGAACTCTCAGTCTGGGGCAAGCGATGCTCTGTACTCTTGGTGCTTGGGGGGGGGCAACAGTGGGAGGGCTTCTGGTGTCCTGGCCCCACTGCTGGACCTCCTGATGGCACCTGGTTATTTTGGGCCACTGTGTGACAGAGTGTTGGACTAGATGGGCCATTGGCCTGAATCCAACATTGGCTTCTCTTACGTTCTTATGTTCTCTTGTTTTATAGTCCTGAGGACTAAATGGGGCTAAGGTTGCCAATCTCCAGGTGGGGCCTGGAGTTCCGGATCTCCAGAAAATGGAGGTCAGTTCCCCTGGAGAAACTGGCAGCTTCACAGGCTGGACAGTATGGCATCACATCTTTGCCAGACTCCCTCCCTCAAACTCTGCCCCCAAATCTCCAAGAATTTCCCATTGTATGTGTGTGAGGGTGGGGGCAAATTGTAACACTATCACTAGCATTGTAAATACTTTGTGCATAAGATCCCAAACTTCACACCAAAGTAGCTTGAAATGCAGAGAAAAGTAGCTACTATAAAGGACATGCTAACATTGTGGTGCCCTGCTTTTGCTACTAACTGGGGCAAATGAGGAGTTTGACGAGATGTTGTACCTCATCCCCCTGGAATCTTGTTTCGGAGATTTCACCAGACACCATCCCCATGCCTGTTAGTATATCTTCAGAGACGTTAAGGCTACAGACTTGCTAGCAGAGACAGTATGATGGAATATGCAGCTGCCTGGGAGTTTCACAAGGTGAGGGGGAAGCAAATGACAATGAAAGGCGCAGGCCCCAAAGTAAAAACAGGCTGGACAGAGTGCAAGCTGCAACATGTGATAACAGATTTCCGCCAAAGCAGCAGGAAAATGGTTCATGCAGACTTACTAGTACTATTTTAAAATTGCCTAATACACTAGCATTCCTCCATGGAAGAGTACTTACTGCTGAAATTATGAGAGACTTTGGCAGATTCATGCATCTGAATCCTGATCCACTCTAATCATGTAAAAAGTACAGTGGATATCCCATTGAACACATCTGTTTATTTATACTCTTAAGGTGACCCAAAGCAGCTGACAGCATGGCTTTTCCATTTTCTTCTCAAACCAGCTCTGTGAGGTAGGTTAAGCTGAGAAAGAATGACTGGCTCAGGGTCCCCAGGTGAGCTGAGCTTCCATGGTAGAGTAGGAATTTGAACCTGGGTCTCCTAGATCTTAGTCCAACATTCCGACTACTATATCATGCTGGCTCTGAACAGGGGCAGACGGTCAAAACCTTCCTATCATCCATGATTGAGCTTTCCAGTCTTTCTTTGTCCATTATCTACCCTTTCCCCTCAGCTAAGGTCTGCTATCTGAAGGGAACCCTACTTGATGTAAAGCCCTTGTGGATAGGAGAACAATGACGAGGTTCCGCACTCCTGTCCTGCCTGCTCCTTTTCCTAAGTAAATGGTACCTGGATAGAGAGGGATGCTGAACCTTGGCACAGCAGATTTTGCACAAAGAACAACCCCCAACCCTTTAATTTTACCCTTCAGAAAATGAAATACATTTCAGAAATGCTGTCAGCCTTAAAATTTCCACTGGCAGTCCTAATGTTGTAATAAAGAAACAGTGTTCAAGCAGTCTAATCCATTCTGTAGCACCTACAGAAATTACATTGACATTCCATATCTGGTTCTCTCTAGCAGAGACACCCACATGCATCCAACAGCAGCCAGGTAACACACAGCTGGTAGTTTGGCTCTGAGAAGCAGCTTTGGGAATCAATGCCTTTTTAGCCCATTGCCTGTCTCTTTGAGGCATCAGATGCCATCTGGTCATCTGGACTCAACAGCCTGCCACAGTAAGGGGGGGCCCCTAAACATTGCTCCGTGGAGAAGCTCTGGGTCTCTGTCAGCGCTTCCCACCCCATTGCATGGTGTGGCATTCCATTAGTGACACACCATAATCTTTTCCCCCACTGGATCAGGAGAAATGGTATATCCCCCCTGAGGCATCACAACACCACCTCCCCAGACAACAGGCAGAGCATGAATACATTATCACAACATTTTGAGTCTGACTGGTGTCCCACCAATGGCTACACACAGAAAACAAAAAAGTATGTAGTAGACATCACCAAGCTGATTAGGAGAGAAATAACCAATAATGGTTGTGTTACAGGTTTATGTTTTTATTTGTTTAAATATTTTATATATACTTTATTTTAAATGCTGGTTTAATGTCTCAAAGGTTTTTAGAAGCTAAGCAGGGTTGATTCTGGCAAGTACTTGGAAGGGAGACCTCCTTGGAATACCAGCAGTCGGGAGATGGGGGACAGGCTTTATTCAGCCACCACTCTGAATATCCTCCAGGCCTCCAGTAGGGGTCAGTCACCAGAGGCTGCCATGACTTCCAGGTGTACACACACTTATGAAAAATACAAAAAATTACAAAAGATATGACCAGTGTTTTCATGTTGAAATGTTTTATTGTTTGCTGCTTTGGGGACCCTATTTGGGAGGAAAGGAAGTACAGAAACATTTTAAATTAATTAATTAAAGCTAAGCAGAAGCACACTTCTTCACATTTGGAAAAGATTGGTTCTTTTCCCAGGCTGCTCTTCTCTTGTTATCTAGGGAGTGGGATTAGGGTAAATATCTAGAATGGCAGATTTTTCTGAGTTCTGCTTCTGAGAGGGTTACCTCACATCTCAACCAGGGATCGCCATCTGTTGGACACTTTCCGTTTTTTCTCTGAATGCTTAATGCTTCGTGCCTCCTTTATTTCCTTAGGAATGGCAAAATTCATGCATCTATTTACCTGGTAGACTATTTTCTTTTAGCAGAAACTGAAGATGACTGCTTCATTATTTTGGAGCCTTAAGATGTTACACTCACATGCATTGTGGGAAACCAGTTTGCTCAAAAAAGCAGACATATATGTATGCAAGACATAAGTGGATTTAGTATCTCTGTGTGATTATTCAAATTTAGCCTTTATTTAAAAGAAAGTCCAAGAACAATTCCAGGAAAGAGGATTACACATGTATGGTAAACATGCAAAAGTTTGTTCTGAAAACAGTGAGGGGGCAAAACTGAAATTAAAGATGACAAAAATGCTATTGGGTGGGGATACTATGTTAGGGACAACCAAAACAGTCCTTCAGTTCTGCCAAGTTTGTGTGGATAGCAAAATCTGACACAGGAGAGGACAGGGACACCTGACCAAAATGGCTTCTTGATTGTTCTGAGGGACCAGTCAGAAAATTAGGGATGCCTGCTGGTAGCTATGGAGGAGCTGGCAACCCAAGAAGTAGAGCTCCTCCAGAGGACTAGATAGGCTTCCAAACAGTAAAGTACAAGGAATATTAACAGGGAAAGAAAGTCAGGCCTGTTACTTGCACAGAGAAAAAAGACAGCATTTTGATTCAGAACTAGGACTGAAATTCAGAAGCTGGTTAGTTGGTTTTAACTACTCGCTAGGAAACAAACTGTAAGTGTGTGGGTGTTTTTGTGGGACACTTACAGTGCAATCCTATGCCTGTTTACTTACAAATGAGTCCCAGTATATTCAATGGGGTTTACTCCCAAGCAGGTCCGTAGCCAGGAATTTCTAAGTTGGGGAGCATTTAAAATTCTTGGGGGGCACTTTAGATAACTGAATTATTTAATTATTTCTCCTGTGCACCCCCCCCTCCCCAATGGGAAAAAAACCCTGCACAAGGCCCATGCTCCCCTTTGCTACAGCCCTCCAGCCTCCTCCAGTCACTCCATTGCCGGCTTTGCTGCTATCCCCCTCCCTAAGCAGCAGCAGCAGCATTAGGCCAGGCCCGTGCATGTACACAGTGTGCTTCATCCTTCCCTAGCCTGCAGTGGGCCTTGGTGGCTGTCCCCTGGCCTGCTAGCTGCCTGCCTGCCATGGCCCCTCACCGAGGGGGCTCCTTTTCTCTGTACCAGTCCTGGGAAGCAGCAGTCCTTCTCCAGCCCGCAGCAGCTTCAGTGGCTCTCTCATGCTCAGCTACCTCCTCTTCACCACCAAGCCTGGGAAGCAGCAGTCCAAAGAGGCAGGGCCATCTAGGGGCCCTTTCCTTCACACTGCCCCGCCCCCTTTCTCCACCAGCCCCTTCCACCCTCCTCCTGTGCTGGGCAGAAATCCAACAGATGCTGCTTCCTTCTGAGCTGCTCCCTGTCACCCCAGGTTTAAGGGGACAAGGAGTTCGGCTAGAAAAGTGGCAGTGACCCTCCCTGTTTGTTTCTAGCCCGGTGGTTCTCACTTCAGGTAGAAAAGCAAAAGTGCTCGCTCTGCTCAAGATGAAACAAGCTGCTGTGGCATAGATCCTAGGGTTCAACAGAGGATTTTTTCCCCCAAGGGGTGGGCGTTTCCCTCTCCTGGAGGAAAGACCCATCAAATCAGAGCTGACTCGTGGCAACCCTGTTGGGTTTTCAGAGCAAGAGACAGTCAGAGGTGGCTGCTGCCATTGTCTGTCTCCGCATCAGGAGGACCCTGGGAGAGGAGTCCTTGGAGGGTCTCCCATCCAAATACTAGCTGGGGCTGACGCTGCTTTGCTTTTGAGCTCTAACATGATCAGGCTAGCCTGGGCTCTTTCCCTCCAATGCAGACCGGGTTTCCCAACAGCCAAAGTGTAAATAAAAACAAAAAGGTGCCTAGGCTAGAGACGAAGGGCCGTGGGGCTCCATTAGAGGCTCCTGCAGCTGCCTGCCAGAGCTGGGCAGAGGTCTCCCCCTCACACATCTCTATGCTGCAGCGGCTGGGCAGGTGAGGGAACTCCAGTGCTCCCACTCTTTCTCCCAGCCCCCTCTCTCTCAGATGACCAGCCACCCTCACCACCCCCAGCCCCACCCTCATCTCAGCCTGGTAGCACAGAGACCTCCGGCTCCACATGTGCACCCCCCCATTCCCAATGGGAAAAAAACCCAGGCCCCACGCAAGGCCCACGCTCTCCCCTCTCCTGCTGCTGCAGTTGCCTCTCCTCCAGCCTCCTTCAGTTGCTCCAGCGTCGGCTCAGTGGAATCGCTGCTGCCCCCTCCCCAAGCAGCAGCAGCACTAGGCCAGGCCTGGGAAGCAGCAGCAGCTGCCCTGTGTGCAGTATATCTCGTCCTTCCCTAGCCCATAGAGTGCCTCGGCGGCTCTCCCCTGGCCAGCTAGCTGCCTGCCTGCCTGCCATGGTCCCATGCCCGAGGGCCTCCTCCTTCTCTCCGCTGCTGGGTGTGAGAAGCAGCAGTCCTTCCCTAGCTTACAGCTACCTTGGTGGTTCTCCCATGGCTAGCCGCCTGCCTGCCATGCCCCTCCCACATAGGGGCCTCCTCTTCCTCTCCGCTGCTGGGCCTGGGAAGCAGCCGCTGACACAGCTGTGCATGCTTCGTCCCCCCCCCAGCTGCCGGCCACCTGCCCGCCATGCCCCTGTGGGTGAAGGCAAGGAAATGCCTGCAGGGGCTGCAAGGAAAGGGACAGCAGTAGCGGGGAATCCTCCAGGCAGCCAGAGAGTGGGGGGGGAGAGCTGGGCTGCCTAGGAAGTCAGGGGGACTCAGCAGGAAGTCGGGGGCTGGGCCCCAGGGGGCCCCACTGTAGCTACAGGCCTGCTCCCAAGTAAGTTCTCTTAGGAATTGTCCATTTATTTAGATATTTATATTCTGCTTTTCTCCCCAGTGAGGACTAAAAGTGTCTTAAAATATCACTAGGGTTGCCTGTTTCCCGCAGCCACTAGTGTGGGGGATGGGGGGTAAGGTTGCCAGATGCAGGTTGGGAAACTCCTGGGGGATTTAGGGATGGAGCCTGGGGAGGACAGGGACCTCAGTGGTGTACAATGCCATGGAGTCCACCCTCCTCACACCAACCACCCTTTGAAGGAGATAAGGCTGAAAGAGAAGGTAACTGTTCCAAAATTATTCATGGCAGCACAGGGATTTGAATCTGGGTCTTTCAGATTCTAGTCTGACTCTCTAATCTAGGGGTGTCAAACATGCGGCCCGGGGGCCAGATCAGGCCCCCAGAGGGCTTCTATCAGGCCCACAGTGGAACTGGCTGTCTTCTGCTGCTTCTTCCAGTTCTGCTGCTGCTGCGCCATTATTTATTTATTTATTTGTTGCATTTATAACCTGCCCTCCCCGCAAGTGGGCTCAGGGCAGCTCACATTATAGGTTTGCAGCTGACAGATACACACCTGAACAGCATACTCAAGATTGCAACAGCACAGACATTTTGATGCAATAATTCAGAGCTAGAGGTGTCAGTTATCAGACACTGTTAAATAAACAAAATATTGCAAGAGTGCTAATGTTTTAAGCATGTTTTTAAGTTAAAAAAACCCTTTGTTTTTATGTCCTTTATAAAGTTTATATCTCCGCTACCTGGCATTACATTGTATGGCACCCATGGCCCGGCCCAACAAGGTCTCATTTATGTCAGATCTGGCCCTCATAACAAATGAGGTCAACATCCCTGCTCTAATCACTATACCATGCTGGCTCTTTGTGTGGGACAGAGCTGCTATGCATTTGACAGTTGCATAGAAAGAAGAAAATTGACAAAAGGAAATTCCCCCATTTTAATGATGAGAGAAAACCATGTCCTTACTTCTGGTTAACTATTATAAGGCATAAAAGCCCTGACTAACATGAAATCTGGCAGCCAGGGTACAGGTTTTTTGTCCAAGCTGATGTAACAGACCCCCTCCATTATAAATGCAGATGGCTTGTCTGCCACAGATACTGGCAAATGAACGACTGACATCTGGAGGCCAGTAAGTGTGTTTGCCAGCCGCAATGTCCTTCATTTTGCCAGACAGCATCCCCTGGTTCTCAGCTGTTCCGAATTACGTTAAAGGGTTGGAGATAATTTGACTCTGTTGGGTCTGCACTTATTCCAGAGAATTGTATCCAAAAGCAGCTCTTGATTGTGTTGAGCTAAAGGAAAATCCCCATGAGCTGTTGGGATATGCAATTTCCTGAAGTCTATATAGCCCAGTCCCACCTGCTGTGCATGGTTCATTTCACAATCCAGTGACATCGAAACAGTAGCTGTTTGTTTTTCCCTCTGGGTCCCTGATCACTCTTTCATCCTCAGGAAGCTAAACAGACTCTGAATGTTTTCTATGGGAGAAGACTGGGGTGGTGTGTGCATGTGTGTGCAGCATTTGAAGTCATCAAAATTGAAGACTGGTCTCCAAAGGGCTGGTCTTATGTTGATTTTCCAGAAATCACAGGTACTCCTCTAAACAGTCGGCAACCCTGCACTTGCTAAATAAACAATACACTAAACCTCTACACTAAAATGAAACATGAATCCAGTTAGACCTTAGACCAGCAAAAAAGCCTTTTGTGAGTTAGAGGTTCCCTTCATCAGATACATGGCAGTTATTTATACTAATCAGAGAATTCAGTCCATTCAGTGAAGACCATGCCTGAGTGCTGACGACAGAAACCATGGGATTTACATAAAATCATATCTAATCCAGGAAGATGAAGGGCCAAGATGAAAGCACTCTCATACGTCATTATCTTTAGAAGGGCAGAATAGTATTATCATCATTATCCCTGTACTATAGGCAGGGGGCTGAGGCTTACAGCGGATTGCCCAAGCAGATGGTTGCAGTAGAATTTGAACCAGGGCCTTCTGAGTGCATGCTCTCAGCTGCTATGCTAAGAGTTTGGAGACAGGCCAAGAGATCTGGTAATGAGTTCTATGCAAGGCCTCCAAGAACTGCTCCTCATCTGGAAGACCACCCTAAGCTGTCTGAATTAGGGTAGCTTTCTGTATTTTTCCAGGTATCTATGATATTTATTTAATTTATTTATTAAAACAAGTATATGCCATCTTTCCTCTTCGTTCAAGGCAGCTTACAATAATAGCTAAAAATCCCCAGCTAAAATCAAAGATAAATGAATAAGCCGCAAATCCCTCCTCCCTCCCCCTCTTAAAAGATGCCTGCCATTCAAACCCCCTCTAAAGCCCTGGCAACCAGGCAGCCTCCACAGCGCCCCCAAGGAAGAGAACCGGAGCCACGATAAAAAAAGGCATGGTCTGTGGCCAATACCTGGGGGGCTACCCTAAGTGGTGGGGTAGCCGACAGATGCCCAACCCAAACCAAAGGTTTAACATCTTGAAGGAGCAACTAGCAAATGAATTTCAAGAATATTTAATCCAAAAGTCTCACTAATTTGAATTTGGTCTGATGCATCCATTATGTATTAATAATTTAATCAGAAAATGCCATTCCCTTTGATTAATTTGGCAGAGACATATGCTCTTCAATGGAACAGACACCCCCTACAGTTTCACTATGACTGTGCACAGTCTAGAGAGGAGCTGATGTGTGATAAATGTCTGTTCTGAGCTACAAATCATAGTTCCAAGTTGACAGCATGCAGCATTAACATTAGGTCCATATACAGCACTGAAGGATGAACTAGTATGACTTCTTATGCAGCTCCCCTCCAGTCTGAAGAACTGGCTGAGAAACTGGTTTGTAGTTTTTCAGCCTGGCCTAGACTAATAACAGATGAAAAATGAACCTTAAGCAGAAACTCTCAGGCACCTATCAACTATATAATTAAACAGGGAAACAAATATGCAGTTATTCAAAAATAAAGTTCCTGAAGAGCTTGATGGACTTAGCTACTGTTCTGAGATGCAAGCAAAGCCTCTCTGTAAGAAAGGGGATAACCTGATTGACAGTCTTTCAGTCATGAATGACCTCTAGCAGACAGTTAGCAAGTACTTAATTATTTTGGTTATTATTTCAGTGTTTGTGTGTGTGCGTGCGTGCACACATGTGTATGTGTGTGCATGCATGTGCAGGCACACGCTTATGAGAGAGAGAGGATCACACCTGCCATTCCTGCTCCCTATCTCTACACACTGATTGGAAAGGTATGAAGAAAATTCATTTGCATCCAATTGTATACACATAGAGAGCTCTCCACACAATTTGGAACTCTGGAAGAATGGGGGTTGCCTATCAACATGGCACTGCCCCCTATGAATACACTCTTGTATATGTATAGATTCTGTTCAGCCCTTCAAATCAAGTCACAGAGGTCAGGAATGGAGGCACTGCGCATCTCATAATCAGAGTGGTAAATGGACATGCTTTCCTCATGTGTGCTTAGGAATGGAGGTTTTGAGCCAATTTTCGAATAGCATTCAAAAGTACAGAATCAGGTGGTAATAACAGTTCCTCTAGATTAATTGGTATGGAGCATAAAGGTATCGTTTTTGCATATATGTTGGCACATATCAGAAGAACGTCTGTTATAAGAATAGGAAAAGCTTTCCATCCTGATAGAAAAACAGCAAAGGTAAATGAGGGCATTGATGTTAGACTGCTGATAAACCAGTGAAATGCCTGAGGGGCTATTAAGTATATACAGCAACAACCCTCCAGTTGAGAAATCAACAGACAAAATTGCTTATGGTTGGGCAGGGAGGACCTGGAGAAGTACGTTGCGGGTAGACTAGGTATCTTTGGGGAACAATTGTATAATGAAGGGATTACTGGGAACTGCCTGCACTTCAGTGGCTAATGTCTCTTAAAGGGGACCCTGGGGAGCACAGAGAGAAGTGATTTCCTCCGACCAGCAGGCATCTCAACTACTTTTGCGCTCCTGACAATTCCCTTTGTGATACAGAATATTGGCTAATAGATGTCTGGAAATGCAGCTGCCTGGGGAATCAGTTTCACATAATAGCAGGAGAGGTTGTAAAATGGTTTGGATTTTGCCAGGATTGGGGGCTTTCCCAGCTGGCATTCTTAAGATGCACACAGAGAAGCAGTTGGGGGTGGGGATGAGAATGGTTTGGCTCATGAACGTGTACCATCTTCAGGCAGCTCCATCAGAATAGGCTGGTGTAATTATCAGCTTATAATACAGCCAGGGATACTCAGGCTTTTGTGCGGTAGTTGCTTAGAGGACATTGGGGGAATAATACAGGAGTCTGGGCTTGGAGATAAGACACTGATCTGGGTCTCAAGGAGGATGGCTTGGGATGATGGCAAAGTGAGGCTGTCAAACTGACAGCCTGATCCTATGCAAAGTTAGGCACACATCAGCCCACATTTAACTCATAGGGCTGCCAACTCTGGATTGGGAAATTCCTCGGATGGGGGTGGTGGAGCCTATAGAGGGCAGGTTTGGGGAGGAGAGGGGAGGAGAGGAGAGGGGAGGGACCTTAGCAGGGAATAATGCCATAGAGTCTGCCCTTCAAAACTGCCTTTTGGTCCAGGGGAATTGATCTCTGTAGTTGGGGGGTCAGTTGCAATTGAAGGAGCTCTTCAGGCCCTACCTGGAGGTTGGCAACCTTAATACAATTGGGCTATTAGCTTTACTAGCCGTGTCAAATTAAGGGAACCTTCATACATACAGGTGACAAATAGAGGTACTTCTGGGAGGCACAGCATTAGGGGAAGGGCTTGGCCTCTATGCCCTGCTATTGGGCCTCCAGGGTAACTGGTTGGCTGCTGTGTGAAACAGGACACTGGACTAGATGGACTACTGCAGGCCCATAGCTACAGTGGGGCATCTCGGGGCCAGGCCCCCCAACTTGCCAGCAAGGCCCCCTGACTTCCCATCCAGCCCAGGGTGTCACGGCCTTCTCCCCCAGATTAAATTGATTAGCCAGTGCCTCCTAAGAAATTTAAATGCCCCCCTGACTTAAAAAACCCTGGCTACAGGCCTGGACTACTGGTTTATTCCAGCAGGACCCTTTTTATGTAAAGGGATCTAGATCAAAGCATTCACACATCATTTTGAAGAAACCAACATATTTCAGCTACAGAAACATACAAAATGCACTGTGTGCTGTGTGTATATTTGCTGGGGACCGGGGTGGGAGTTATTATGCAGTGTTGTGCAGTGTCCAGTGTTGTGCAGTGGTTAGAGTGTTAGACTATGATCTGGGATACCCAGGTTCAAAACTCCACTTCACCATGGCAACTTTCTGGGTGACCGTGGGCCAGTTACTCTCAGCCTAACCTACCTCATAGGGCTACTGTGAGGATAAAGTAACAATGCTGTAAGCAGCTCTGGGGAGAAAAACAGAGTATAAAAGTATTTAAATAAAAATCAGTAATGGAAGCCAGTTTCTCCAAACTGTTAAACTACTGTGTACAAGGCAATTCTGGCAAATGTACCTCTCAGACAAGGGTTAGAAATGGTACACTTTGGTCTTTCACACAACTCTGACAGGACCCTTGGTTTTATTTATTTCAATTTTTTAAATACCGCCCATTCCCTGAGGCAGGGCTCAGGGTGGTGTACAACGACACAGTAAAACAGATGTGTCATACAAGTTAAAAACAGCAAAAGTTACAATAGAATTCCAAATTAATTCAGAATGAAACTGATGGCAGTCAAAATTTCCAGTTGTGCTACCACCTTGCAGGTGGAGAGGGGGTAAGAGTGCCAGCCAGATGGATGCTGTCTCTGTCCTCAGCCAAATGCCTGGCAGAACATCTCTGCCTTACAGGCCCTGTGGAACTGCATCAGGTCCCTTAGGGCATGGATGTTACTTGGCAGAGAGTTCCACCAGGTTGGGGCCAGGGCACTAAAAACCCTGACCCTGGTTGAGGACAGCCAGATATTTCTCAGGCCAGGGACCACAAGCAAGTTCTTATCAGATGAGCATAATGCTCTCCAGGGCGGAGGGTATACCCAAAGATACGTGGGTTAAGGGCCTTAAAGGTAAGCACCAAAACCTTGAACCTGATCTAGTGCTCAACTGGTAATCAGTGCAGTTCACATAGTACAGGTCGAATATGTGCTGGTCGTGGGGTCCCTGTAACGACTTGCACTGCTGCATTCTGGACCAGCAGAAGTTTTCAGGTCCATCTCAAGGGTAAGCCCATGCAGAACAAGTTACAGTGAGGTGACCATTGCATGGATTACTGTGGCTAGGCCAGGGCGGAACAGGTAGGGGGCCAGTTGCTTGACCTGGAATAGCTGGAAGAATGCCTATCTGGCAACATTTGTGATCTGGGCCTCCACTGATAAGAGGGTATCCAGAATCACACCCAAGCTTTTGACAGTTGGTGCCAGTGTTAAGGGCACACCGTCAAGAGCTGGGAATTGGCACCCCAAACCTGAATCCTTCCTACCCAAGCCACAGAACTTCCGTCTTAGCTGGATTCAATCTCAATTTTCCTTCCTTCCTCCATCTTTCTCCCTTCTCTTGAAAAACAAAACAATAAAAATAGTAGTGATGCTGCTGCTTGGGGCATGACCCAAAGTTGCAAGTCCCAGCCTGACAGCAGTGCCCTAGAAGCTAAGGTAACCAAGTACGGAAGCCTTCAAGAAGCGTCAGTTTTGGACCCTTTGGCCTCACCTTCATTGTGAGTCTCTTCTCTGGGAATCCATGGGATTTCAGGTCTGACTAGCCCCAGAACTGCATACCCAAAACCATGTAATGACGCTCACTTTCCCAGTTTCATGATTGGGGGACGGGGTGGGGAACTACTTACCTCCAGGTCAAACTACATGCTACAGCGGTGAGACATGGATTCTGCACTTAGACAGAAATGGAGCTGGCTCCACTGGTAAGAGCAAAATGGGGTGCAAGTAAGGGGTTCAGACCCTACTTCTTTTATTATTATTATTTGCACTGTGCTATCATTTATTTATTGATTGATTGATTAGATTTTTACCCCACCCTCCCATCATGTACCAGACACCCATGCTGTTGATCAAACTGTAAGGAACAAGACCTCATAATTTAAGGACAAGGCTGATACAGATATTATATTGTATACTCTACCACTCCTTGCGCAGTCTTGGTGGTGTAATTAACTTCTCTACAGCCACATGCTTCACGTTGCCCT
Source organism: Gekko gecko (assembly GCA_029375565.1). Lineage (NCBI taxonomy): Eukaryota > Metazoa > Chordata > Lepidosauria > Squamata > Gekkonidae > Gekko > Gekko gecko. Next base: position 99,912,505 of record JAPDNY010000002.1, on the reverse strand, counting down.
TACATGTATCACAACTGCAGTGCTGTTGCAGTGGATGTGTTGCTGGGGAGCAGTGCCCAAGATTGGGGGTGAGGGTGGTGAGCGGAAGAAGTATGTTTTACCAGGACCTCACATCCTGCAGTCTATCATATTGGTCTATTTACGACATTTCAGAAATAAAACATATATTTTCTTTCATAACTCGTAATGGATATGGGAGGGCAGAGCCTTCATTCCTGCTCCCTTTCACTTCCTCCCCAGTCAGCTCTGCCACAAGTACAGAAGTCCTAGCTCCTTAGCATTATGCACCAGTAGGCGGCAAGCTAGACTCGGTTTTAAGGCTTAGCTTCTGAGATCTGATGAGATCGGGCTAGCCTAGGCCATCCAGGTCAGGGCTGTGCCTTCCACTATTTCAATCAGGCCCCACTTTACCAGTAACAAAAATGCACGGGAGAGAGCCAGTCTAACAGTGGCCTGCATTGCCGCCTTTTCCCTTTGGTTCTTGGCAAAATTAATTAAAATGTTTATAGTCTGCTTCTCTGCAAAATTGTCACTAAGGAAGCTTTGTGTGGCAAATTCTCTGTTCCCGGCTCGCTGTTGGGGTATGCGAAGATGTGACCTGGGGTGTGTGTGTGTGTGTTAATACTCCTTGCTCATGAGCTTCTTAAATAGCAGAAGTAACCCCCACACCTGATACATGTACACACACATACCCTGCTTTGTGTAGATCCAGGTGGTCAGCTTGTTATTTAGTTTTGTCTTCGCTTATCTTAAATCATGTTACATGTTAATTTGCTGTTCAGCCTCTGTCTATAAGTTTGAACTCTTTCTTTCCATTCCAATGTATTTGAAAAAGTGTGCATGCACACGAAAGCTCATACCTTGAATAAACCTTTGCTGGTCTTAAAGGTGCCACTGGACTCTAAATTTGTTCTCCTGCTTTATATGTGAATAGTGTGGACATGTGAATGGTGGCCTGGTCTGGCTCACATCCAGCTCTCTAATTAGCAATGAGTTTTCATCCTGAGTGGGTTAAAACAAAGCATTCTACACACACGCACATGAATCCTAGCCTGCTAGTGTATCACTGAGGAATTAAAATAATAGGATGCATTTACTGTATGCAACGGTAGTCTGTTTCGGGGTGGGGGGCTGGTTGGTTGCAAAGGCAGCCATCCACAGGAGAGCGTGCTAATGAGCCTCATTCTCAGAGCTGTTTTGACAACTCTAATTGCACTGCAAGGCACTTTCAACATACATGAAAGTAAACAAACCATAAAAGGTGGAATATCTATCCAACACTACCAAAAAAAAAAAGAAGAAGAAGAAGAAGGGAACCCCCCCCCCCCAAGCAGATGCAAGGACACCAGATTTGATTAGGATTTCAGGGCAAATTGGTTTCAGTCTGGAATCATTCTCTTTTTGCAGAACTGACTGTATAGCCAAGACAGGAGCCTTGTCAGGCTCCATTTCGTTTTGTCCTGGGGTGCAGCTGTCACTGATTCTTTCGAGTCACATTTAAAAACTCAAGGCTAATCAGTGGCCTCATCACTATCAGGCTCTCCCAAATATGACTGCTTGCAAGAAAATAATATTCATGTCAATTGTCTGTGAAGAATCTTAGGCAGGTTTCTTTTCTTTCTACCCCTCATATTGTATTGTTTATTGGATGTACTGACCTATTTTTATACCATAATTCTTCAACTGTATTGCTTGTTTGTTGTTTATTGTTATACCTTGCATTGGATTGTTTATTATATGTATTACAATGGTATATATAGTATACACTTGACCAAAGAACAGTACACTCCTTTTATCTGGGACGGTCATCCTCTTCCACCAAGTGCGCACCTTCGAGACAGATGCATGTGTAGTGGTGAGGGAGACAGGAAACACCTGCCTAGCCAGCCAGATTGGCTAAATGAACCCTGGTAATCAATGGGGTGACAGATGTCGCAGCCAGATCACCCTCACATCCATGGTATGTATAGTATTGCTTCATAATTCTGTGATTCGCCTTTTGTCTCAACAAAAGGCAGGCCCTAAATGAAGTAAATTAATAGATATGTACTAATCCAAGTATGGAATGAAGACTCACTCCAGATTAGCAATATGAGATTGCATCTGTTTGTCCCTGCCTAAACAACAGCTGGATTTCTAATCTCAAATACTGGGAAACCTCACAAGATGGTTCCAGGTTCCCAGTCACTATCAGTTGCTTTCTAGCTGTCTCCAGCTTTCAGACCCATCTAGCGGATGGTTGAACAGAACACATGTACACTCTGTATACCCTATTCACAGGTTACATAGAACACATGTACACTCTGTGTACAATGTACACTTGATTTTTCTTTATATATGCATTGTTCAATTCTCCTGTTACATTCAATACATGTGCATGTGATTTAAACCACATTTACCTAGGAAGCGGTCCCTGGTTTCATTTGTAAAGTGAACACACACTGACTTTTTCTTTCTTCCAAGGAGGGATGTATGTGCCTTCACTGTAGCATTTGAACAAGGCTAAAGAGACCTTTGGTCTCTCAGGGTCAGTGATGTCTATTCTGACTGGCTGTGGTTCCCCAGGATCTCAAGTAGAGGACTTTCACATCACCACCTTCCTGATCATTTTAACAGGAGGTTCTGGATATTGACCCTGAGGTCTTCTGCATGTTCTCCCATGAGCCACAGCCCCCATTCCCAATGGTTAAATTAATATGGCTTAAGGATATTTTTCAGCAGATGCCCATATAGTATTACATTTCTGTTTGAGCTAGATGTTGTATGAGCAGGGTTGCCAACTCCATTGTCCTCACCCACTTCTCCTTTGTGTTCCTTGGTTCAGTCAGTGGTGACCCATTCCAGAGCTTTCCTAGTGGTTAGGGACAGCCTCGTAGCTAGGTATTTTTTGGGAGGGGGCCTTGGGGGGCCCCAGTAGCCAATTAACAATGTTAATGAAATTAACTTTGATTTAATTGGTGGAGCTCCTTAGAACTCCTAAGGCAGCCCTGTACTCCCCAGGCTGCAGGGCAAGGGGGGGGTAATGCCCAGCAGCCATAGCTTCCCTCCACCCCCCCTTGGCAAGGGCAGGCTGTAATGATTCCTTGTTTTTAGTGAGAGTGTGTCTTTAAATGTTTGGTTGGAGTGCAGGGATAGCAGAGTAGAATGACTGAGAGAAACTAGTGTGATGTGATTGGTGAATGGCAGAGTATGGGAGGGAGTTGCTTGGAATGTGTTTGTGTGTGTCTTGAGGCAGTTCAGTTGGAGTTTTGAGTTTTGAATGAGAGTCAGATAGTTAATGAGTCTGTCAGAAAATGTGGAAGAGTTACGAGAAGGATCTGAGACATCCTAAAGTTTAAAAGAAAACTAAGCACAAAATAAAGAGCTTAGCCAGAGTGAGGGTCTATTGGAAAGGAGATTCTTAATAGAGAAAGATCTTGTGACCAAAGACTGTGTGTGATACCCTGACAGCTAAATTTTCCAGTTTCTCTTCCCCTAAACAGTTATAGTTAACAAACAACTTATTTATGTTTAAAATTTTATTCAATAAATCACATTTTGTTTGAGTTCCAGAATTCAGTTCAAATCTTTCCTCAGGACCACAGAGACCCTTGAAAAGCCCAGACTTGAAATCACTTTACCAACAGCTAATGAGAGAAGATTTGGAATTTGCTTAAATTCCTGGTGGCAGCCGAATCTACCCTGTTTATGAACACAAAGTATAGATTTAAAGAGAAAACCAGTCCTCCCTATTAAGAGGACGCCACACAGGCCTTCCCTGCAGAGGAGCCTCAGTTCCTTTTCCCATAGCACAGCACAAGGGGCAGCCTGACATCCACCCTCAGCTCCCTCTTGGGGCTGGGAGAGGTGAGGAGCACAGCAGCTGGGCTGGCCACAGAGCTGCTGCGTGTGGGCTTCTTGGCACAATGGAGTGCAGCCAGGTGTGCCTGCCAAGAGCCAGAGGAGGCGGTGGCTTACCTCCTTGTCTGGCCTGTCTGGGCTTACCTGCTGCTGGCGGGCGGCACAGTGAGCATCTAGTGGAAGCTCGAGATGGAGGCTTCTCCTTGTACCATTCACACTCACTGCCTGCCTGGGCCACTCTCTTAAGCCCAGCCTCGCTGCTGCCGCTGCTACTGCTTGTGCTGCCCTCATCCTCCCTGCTGACAGGTAATCAGGGTGAGGTGGCCTGGGGGGTGGGGGAGCCATGGCTTGAGGAGGGGCCCATAAAGACCACTAGGGGGCCAGCCTCCACATGGGACCTGGGAATCCCCTGGAATTACAGCTCTTCTCCAGACTACAGGGATCAGTTCCCCTGGAGAAAATGGATATTTTGGAGGGTAGACTCTATGGCATTGTAAACCACTGGGGTCTCTGTCCTCCCTAGGCTCCATCCCCAAATCTCCAGGAGTTTCCCAACCTGGAGCTGGCAACCCTACCCCCTCCATCCCCTGCCAGTGGCCTGGGGGGACCTGTCAACTCTAATGGCTGCTCCAGCTCTTTGGAACAGGTTGTTAGTGGGTTTGAAATCTGTCCCCCTCCTTACCTGCATTTAACATCATGTATAATTCTTTTTCAAAGAGCTTTTGATGAATTTATTGTTATTGTGTGGACTGTGGCTTTAGACTGAGGCTCTTGTTATAGAAGACAAGATAATATATTGGGTGGTTTTATTGTTTGTAATGTTGGAGGGGGTCCCTTTGTAATCCACCTTGAACCTACTAGTTGGGGTCAGATAGTCTTGATATATTTAAAGTAAATAAATTAACTGACTGAATTTTTTTAGAATCCCTTTTATGACTCGAGGAAAGTCTGTTTTTCTTTGAGAGATTGATGGCTTGTCCATTACTCAAAAAAGCAACAGAGGTACAGTCATTTGCAAGAGATATCTGATAGCTAACTGGTTTGCCTCCTTTAAACACTAAATTCAACAGACGCACTCAGAAAGTGCGCCAGTTCTCATCTGAGATAAAACTGTTTGCAATGCATTAATAATTCCTAGCTAAACTAGTTTAAAGTACTAGCTTGCTGCTTATTTTTTTCAAGTCCCTTCCCTGGATGCATGCACTTCTGCACCGAGGAATGCTTATGGTCAAAATTACATGAAATTGTGAAAGATCCATGCATTTGAACCCAAATTGACCTCAATTATGTAGCCAGTAGGGATGGGGAACCCATGGAAAATGAGGGCAGGGGTGCTAAACCTTCCCTATCACTCACAGTTTAACTTTCCAGCCTTTCCTTCTCCATCATCTACTCTTTTCCCTCAGCTGAGTTCTGCTATCTGAAGTGATCCCTCTGTGGTGTAAAGCCCTTGGGGAGAAGAAAATGGTGACAGGGTTCTGCACTCCTCATCACCCATCTGCTCCTTTTCCTAAACAAATGAGGTAGGTGCATGGACTTAAAGAGCATACAGATTCACCCACTATGATGAGTAGTTTATCCATTAGAGTATGGCCACAATCTAAGGTTGTTTGCACACTAGCCATTTAATCTGGAATTGGCATGACTGATTTGCTTTGTTTTGAGAGAGAATTCAGACCAGGTAACTGCCAGTCCATTGCATCTCAGCTTTTCATCTGGTACGCTCCTTTATTTTTCAAAGGTGTTTTGTGGCAGTGTTTGAAAAACTCTGAAAGTAATTGCAATGCTAACCTCTCCAGTCTGGATGGGTAAATCATTGTTATAGTTTCTCAGCACTACTGCCTCCTGTGTTTTAATGCTTGCAGCATAATTAATTACTTCCTGTTTTGGCCTGCCCCCAGAGTTCCTGAATCTACTGTCAAGTACCAGTACTGGTCTTTTGGGAACTGGAAACAGGGCACTGCCATGCTGCTTTTTGCTCAATTTTTGGTATCATAGTTTTGTAATCCAACTACTACAGTAATATTAAACAAAAATAAAGCAAACAATTGCTGCAAAGGAATTGTATGGAAATCCTCCATCCAGTGAACAAGAACATATAATTGACAAATGATTCAAAAATGTCTTGAGCACAGAAAGTAGCTAATTAGGCCCTAAATGGAAGAAAAATTACAGGAAGAAGGCCCTTTACTACACAGGACTTATAGCAGAATCTTTCCCTTGGGTATGGGCATTGCTGGATTTTAATGGGGAAAACAGTACTTTGTTGAGTGAAGTGTCCAATGACAACTTCAACTCCACTTTCAGCTGATTGCAGAAGCAACAGCACACAGAACTAGGTGCACTTACATCCAGTACTACTGAAAACCATTAGGCTCAATCACACTCAGCTTGGTGTAGGTTGTGCCCAGGAGGTACAACAAGCTTGCCGATAGCCACAAAGAGGAATAATTGCCTCTGGATGACCTGCAGGGAAGTTCTGTAAATGGACAGAGAGCTGGTTCTTTTTTTTTTCTTTGTGGCCGTGAATATCCCATAAAATGACAAATGTAGGTACATGTGAGAGGGTGGCAAGCTTGTAAATTCTTTTTTGGAAAGTAGTAATTTTTGTATTTGCAAAGCTGGAACATTTATTACCCTAGTTACAGCCAATTTGGAAGGGAGTTATGTATACAAATTCACCCTCCTCCAGCTTGGTAGCATGAACAAATGCATTGACTGGGTACCCATCACAAACCCACAGATTAAAGAAGAGAAATCTGAAGATAAACCTGTCCACATTACCTTCTCAAGCATATGTCATGAGCTCATGTAAGACTCACAATGACCCCATGAGTCCTGAACCATTCCAGACAGCAAGAGATTCAAAACTGGATTAAAGCCTTTTAAATGGTCATTAATGAGACATCCACGGAAAGCAATAGTGGTAAACATGGTTTGGGCAACCAGATTATATAAGAATTAATCATATCAGTGTTGACCTCCTCAAGTTCAGGAATCTTCTGACAAGCAATTGTTGAAAGGAAATCACAACCCAAAATTAGATCTAGGCTAGAGCAACCAGCTCACTTAAGAGTAAATTTCATGAGCAAATCATTTGTAGAAACAAACTCTCCATCCTTTACCAGTAAAACAAAGATAAAACAAAATCACTTCTCGTTTTGGCTCCCTTAATGGCGGCTGTGATCCCCTGGAGTTCTGGGAGGGTTGTGCCGTAAATTGGCAGATGGGAGGGGGTGTGATTGTATGCACCCTCCCCGGAGCCCTTGCGTTGGGCTTCTAGCCAGGGGGTGCTTGGAAAGCCCTTCCTCCAGCAAACAGCCAGCGAAGAGGGGCTTCTCCCTGCCCCGATGGTCCCGCTGCTGATTTCCAGCAATGGACACAGGGACGCACACCGGAACAAGAGCTTGGTGGCTGGGCGATGAAAACAAAATCTAGGCGAGCCTACACGCAAACTTGAGTGATTGTTAAGTGAAGACACCAGAAATGGAACAAAAAGTTCTCCCCAGCAGCTGGGGGGGGACTCCCTCTCATCAGTCTGGGGCAGGTGATGCACTCTATTCTTGGTGCTGGAGGGGGCAGCAGTGGGAGGGCTTCTAGAGTCCTGGCCCCACTGCTGGACCTCCTGATGGCACCTGGTATATTTTGGCTGCTGTGTGACAGAGTGTTGGACTAGATGGGCCATTGGCCTGATTCAACATTGGCTTCTCTTATGTTCTTATGTTCTTAAAAGCTGAACTGATAGGCAAATTGTGAGGGGGGGATGGAAGACAACTGGATGTAAACTATATTAAAGAACTTTTGAGAATTTACCAGGTGTTGATAAAGGGTCTTGAGACTTTTACAACTTTGGACAAAAAGTAAACAATTCCTCAAAAAATGGTACCTCCGAAGAGGGAGGAGAAAGAAAGGCAAGTGAAACTGTAGTTTCCTCCTGGAAATGCAAGCCCAGTGAGTTCTGTTCCCAGACAGGACACTACTAGAGACTTCCAAAATATGCTGACTGAGGCTTTGCGCCCTCTGCTGGAGCAAATGACATCATTACCCATGAAATTCAACACTCAGCAAAGCCAGTTAACTGAAACTACCAAAAAGACTAATAAAAAGGAGCAAGAACTCAAAGTAGTAGATGCTGATACACAGAAGCTTAAGAAACAAATGCAGGAGATGGAAAAAAAGAGAGCAGTTAACGAGACCCAACTCTTACAGCTGCAAATGGAAAAGGCAAGCTATGTCTTAAGATTTCAGGGAATTCCTGAGGCAAAAGAAGAAGACCTGAGGAGCATTATGTGTGATGCATTAGGGCCAGTGACAGATTTAAAAGCGGATCTTCTACCAAATGAAATAGATGCAATCTATTGATCGTATTCTGACTATATAAAAAATAATCTGCCCGGTGAGGTTGTGGTGAGATTCTCCAGAAGACATGTAAGAGATCAAGTACTGAGAGCAACAAGTGGAACCACCCTAAAAATCAAAGACAAAGAAATAAGAGTTTTGAAGGACATTCCATTTGAAATAAGGAAGAAGAGAAAGAAATTTAGAGACTTGGCATTATTTTTACAGAAGAACAACATCTCCTACAAATGGATTATCCCAGAAGTCCTAATTTTTAAATTTAAAGACAAGAAAGAATGAATTGACTCTGTCACAAAGGTACGTGAATTTCTCTATCAACATGCCGTTCTAGCAGACAAAGAGGATAATGAAGGAAACGACAGCAATAAGGGAAGTAAAGAAGAGGGAGTACTGGCATCTTCCAATGAGGACTCAGATTCGGAACGGGGGGTGGCTGCCCCCAAAATAAGAGATATACTGAGGAGTTAAAAAAGCAAAAAAAATGAGTTGTGATTCTCTCTAGATCCTGTTTATAATGAATTTAAACCAGTTTTCTTTAAGGCTCTTTATATAGTTATATTTGTTGGTGATTTTAGTGTAAACAGTAACAATTGAATACTCACTTGACGTAGCAAATCTTTAATAGTACTTAATTATGAGCTAATTTTATAAGCATTATGTATGACAACCATCTCTTGGGTTTTTAGTGGTTTTCTTTACTTTCTCCTGTAGTATGTAGCCAGCCTACCCTTTATTCTTTGTAGTTTATAGGAAAAGTAATAAAAAATCCCCTAAGAAGGTAAAGGTAAAGGTTCCCTTGCTCGAAAGCCAGTCGAATCCGACTCTAGGGTTGCACTGCTCATCTCTGTTTCAAAGCTGAAGAGCCAGCACTGTCCGAAGACGTTTCCGTGGTCATGTGGCTGGCATGACTAAACACCAAGGTGCACGGAACGCCGTTACCTTCCCATCGAAGTGGTACGTATTTATCTACTTGCAATTTCTTGCTTTCGAACTGCTAGGTTGGCAGGAGCTGGAACTAGAGATGGGAGCTCACTCCGTCATGCGGCACCCGGGTCTCGAACTGCTGAACTACTGACCTTCCACAGCCTGCAGGTCAGCGTCTTAACCACTTGAGCCACCGCAGCTCCAAAAAAAAAAAAAAAAAAAAATCCCCTACGGGGGGCTAAAAAAACAAACAAAAAACAAAATCCATTCTCATGACTGAAACTCCCACAAACTAAATCAACCAACAATACTGAATAAAGCATGAATACGCAAAACCACTTTGGGGACTTGCATAATAAAATTCCAATTGACATCCAGGTTTTATTAACTGTTTAGGTTTAGGAAAAAGAATTATAACAGAAATTGTTTAGCACCTCCTCCTGTACTGTCCTGCCCACCAGTTGTGCCTCTTCCCAAGCCCTGTTCCCTCTGCTTCTGCCTGTCCAGGTGAGATGGAGGGCATCGACAGACAAGGTTTTTTCAGTGGTGGCACCTCAGCCTTTTCAGCTTCCAAGTCTGGAAGCTGGCCTGGCCCCTTGACTTACCACCAAGACCCCCCAACTTCCCATCCAGCCCAGGTGCTCCCTTTGGGGGGGGGATGCAGGGGTGTGAGCAGGTGCCCCCCAACATTTAAAGGCCCCTCAAATTCAAAAATCCTGGCTACAGGCCTGTCAGCTTCCCATTGTTAGGTACCTTGAGAAACCTCTAACTTCAGCTTTTGACGATTCAGAGCTTTAGTCTACAAAATATCTAGATTGCATCTGTTACTCAAGAGATAGACAATCCAGTCTAGAAACTGAAGTAAATGAATAACTCACTTGATTCATATCTGTATACCATGAATATTTCACCAAAAATTATTACAGGTCCTGAACTCCCTCCACCTTCTGCTATTCTGCAAAACTTCCAAATGTCTCAAAACTTAGCTCCTGGCCAACCTCCCAAAGTGTGATGCTTCTGGCAGAAAGTCAAGTATCTGCTTTCAGTCTGACCAAAATAGTCATCATTAACAGTACTTTCTAAAACACAGAATTCTAAATGAGCTCAAGCCTGCTCAGAATGTATTTCTTTGGGACTGAAAGCCCTTCCCCCATCCCATCCATGGAGGCATGAAGAATGGCATTTTGCACATGCTTAGAGGCAATCATGACATCTCCCATTTCAGGTCCAAGTCTGCAAAACAGAATATTGTAACCCAGTCTGCATGTACCAGCATCAGCTCTTTGGCAATATTTCCCTTTTAGAACTAGTGAAAGCAAAGGATGCTACTGTTTCCTGCACTTACCATAGAATAGATAACAATTAGAACATAAGAACATAAGAGAAGGCAAATGCTGAATCAGGCCAATGGCCCATCTAGTCCAACACTCAGGCCAATGGCCCATCTAGTCACACAGTGGCCAAAAATACCAGGTGCCATCAGGAGGTCCAGCAATTACTTTCCTTGGCTTGGATCCCAAGGAAGATCTCCATGGATAGAATTGGGGAGAAATTTTTGCTGATAATAACTCAAGTTAGTGTGTGTATTTGTAACAACCTCTCCCCCCAACTGTAATTTGGTTGTGTATGTGAGACTGGAAGCTCTGTTTCTAAACTGACAGCACTGGCTGATTGAAGAAAATTTTATCATTAGTCAGTATCAACAGGGAGAATTCAGATTTATTTCCAGCACAGCATAGCCGTGTTGGAATCAGCAGAACGACTGCCTATCTGGATTCAATGTATGATAACCACTGCAACAAAGAACTCTTAGCACAGAAAGAGCACCCCCTGGCATGAGTGCTGCTGAACAGTGGCCTGCCAGACCATTTTGTTCTCCACACAGGGCCAGTCCTCTGTCTAAGTGACCAAGGTGAATCCTTGATGCACTGGCAGCTTTGCTGGGTCTAAGAGAATGTGATGAGCACATAGGGAGACCATCCTCAAGGTGGAGGCCTGGAGTTCTCACCTGGAGGAAATGGCAGCTTTGGAGGGTAGGCTATACGACATCCCCACTGATCTTCTTCCTCTCCCTAAACTCTGCCCCCAAATCTCCAGGAATTCCTCAGGCCAGAGCTGGCAACCCTTTGGTCATAGCTTGTGCCTGCCATTCCTTCACAGACTCATGCAACCGTCAACCTAGCCTAAGGTGAACTCCTGAAGGTGCTGCCAGTGGCACTGGGGCTGGGCTTGCCCCCAGTGCTCACCGTAAGCTGTGGAGTCCTGTGAGCAAAAATTCCACTTTGTGAGCTACTGGCATTAAAGTTGTGAGTGAGAGATTTTGCTGCTGCATAAATTAGTTTGCTCTGGAGCCACCCTTCCTGAGCTAAGACAAAAATGTGTGAGTCGGACGTTAAAAAACTGTGAACTAGCTCACTCTCACTCAGCTTAGAGAGAACACTGCTTGATCCTAGTGCATCTGACCAAATACTCCCACCTCCCCGTTGTTTGCTGGCACACCAATATCTTCTCAGGTAGATGTTACATTTCCCTCCATCTCGCCTGCCACAATGGTTGTCCTCCCCTGCCTTTGTGCATACTAACATGAGAGACTTGACCTTTAACTGCAGCCAGAACTGGCTTCTGGTTGTGGAAAGATGGCCATTTCCATGCCAATGCCAATCTCCTTTGGCACCTCACTGACAAGTGAGAATGTTGATTTCATTGTGTGTTGGACAGGCACACTGTTCCACTCAGGGCCCAGTAAGTGCTGATGGCAAAAGTTGTCATACTTGGGGGTGGAGACTGCCCTAGAGAAAGCCTTCATCACCTCTTATCTTAGAAGGGAAATCATAAGGAGACATCGCAAGTAGTGTTCCCTCTAAACTGAGTTAGTGTGAGCTAGTTCACAGTTTTTTAGCCTCCGGCTCACACATTTTTGTCTTAGCTTAGGCAGGATGGCTCCAGAGCAAACTAATTTTGCCAAATCGCTCGCTCACAACTTTAATGCCAGTAGCTCACAAAGTAGAATTTTTGCTCACAGGACTCCACAGCTTAGAGGGAGCATTGATTGCAAACCCTCAATTAACCACAATTTTTTTTTTAAACTTGATTGGCATTTCAGTTTTATTCCTGCAGGTTATGCAAGGAAGTACAAGCAACGTTCCACTTTTATGCAAGTTTTTGCATGAGTATTTCCTCATTGCATAGTTATTTGCACAGATGTAATCAGTATTTTAAGAAAGTGCTCTTTAAGCACAGCATATAATGAACAGGACAGGAGACAATCAAAGAGAGTCAATAGAGTTAAGCATGCAGTCAAGGACATTATTAAGAAAGTACTGGCAAGACACTTCTTTCAGACTTACACATATCCTCCCAGGCAGTCAGAATTAGCATGCAACTGCTTCTAGCCAGAGAGGATTGTTTTATGGAGATCATTCTACGCTGCTCAGCATGGTTTCCATGACCCTGACTTGCCTCTTTAAAGATTTTATTCTGTTGTGTTCACTTGTGAGGCACTTTTAACAGATTTCTTAAAAGGTATATAGATTTCCTGAATATGTTGCATTAAAGTCACCTAGTCAATCAGACACTGTACACTATGGACACTTTAGAATGCTTATTCTTCACCTAGACTGAAGAGAGGGGCTGGATTTTTCTCCGCAGAACAGAGGGTTCCTTCAAACTCCCAATCACATACCACAGAATAAGACAAATACTCCAGCCTGGGCTAAGCTACTATTCATAGAGAGGGCAGCACAGCACTTTGAATCTGCAGGTGCAAATCCCAGTTCAACAGGCTGCGATCCCGTCTGGAGCCTTACTGCTTTCCCAGTTCTGAGCCCCAGCAAGCAGAAGACAAACCTCTTGCTCTGTCCCACTCCTTGGAGACAATCCCCCCCTACAATTCTTAAGAAAGAATGAGGGTGTTCCCAAACCTTATCCCAAATGTCCTACCAGCATACAAGTGTAAACTGGGGAGAGGACCTACTCGCATGGAGGGGGGGAGAGAATGGGATATCTGGGAGGCTCAATTTGCAAAGGAGGTCAAAAAGATGGGAAGGGCTTCCGAAGGAACAGCCAGCTCCCTTTGCGCTCTTGGGATCTGCTTCCGAAGCTTCGGATACTCCCCGGAGGTTGGAGCCAGCGGATCTAAACTTCAAACCCCGGAGGAAGCGGCAGTTTTTTGGAGGTCCTCGCTCTGCAAACAAAGGACTCATTCAAAAGCTCGGGAGGAGGGAGGGCGGGGATTCGGCTCCCAAAACAGATATGAAGAGAGGGCCAGGCTCGACGACTTCCCAACCTAAAAGAAGGCACCACGGCGAAGAGTTTACCTTTTCCGCCTGCTCATCGCGTCTGATTCAAGCATCGAAAGCGGAATCGCGCACTGCCCGCTACAGACCAGCCCAACTCTCCGGTATGACTTACCTGGCTGCAGGAGAGCCCCGCCCTCTCACCTGCCGGTCACGCCCCTCCCTGTGGGCCACGCCCCGCACCCGAAACCTTTCCGCCTCGTGCGCTTCAAGCTTTTGGCAACAGGTCGCTGGTCCCTTCCCTGTGACTCAGCTCTGATCCGGCCGGGAAAATGTCATGGTCTCTCCTCGCAACGAGCCCTTCCCTGCCTCTCCAGCTAGGCCAAAGGTCTCTCCGTCAGCGGGGATGTTCCCGGGCTCGCTCACTGCGAGAATCGGGAGTTGTCTTAGCATGGATGGAGCTACAGGCAGCCCCAGGATTAGGAGAGGTGGCAAAGGGCTCCATTTTTTTAACAGATGTGCCGCAGGCCGAAATTTAACTGGTCAAACTTCACAGTATGAAGGGGGGGGTAGAGGAAGCGTCACTTGTTGAATTCTTATGCATGAAGTAAATAAAACGAATAAATTAATTTCATCTTCTGCATAGTTGTTAAGATGTGGATGGGATGGCAGGGGTAGGCGCCAATTGTAGGAGAGGTTGCTGTGGATGACCCTGGGGAGTGTAGTCTGGCAGGAAAGAGGGTGGAGAAAGAGCAGTGGTTGGGAGAGAAAGGGATGACCACCAGGAGGTCTCTAAAGTGACAGCGAGGGAGCGGCAGCCTAAGCAGCAATTGGAAGAGGAGGCTCTCTGCTGCTGCATGCTGGTGCTGCTGTGCCTTCTTAGCCATCAGCCTTCACAAGGAGTGCTATCATCATCTACAGAGGAGAGGGCCGCTAGGGTGGATGACTCCAAAAGGGGGTTAGGATAGGGCCATCAATGTTGTTAGCGGTGACGCCTAAGTGGAACATCCATGTTCAGATGCAGTGACCCCCCCTGAATACCAGCTGGAGAGGCTTTGGTCTCTGTGCCCCTCTGGTAGGCCTTCTGGGGGTATCTGACCACCCGTCTGTGTGAATTGGGATGCTCCCGATGGATCGGGGGGGGATCTGACCCAGCAGGGCCCCACTTGTGTGCTTAATACAAGCATTGGGGATGCAAAGATAAAGACACAAATGAAGATGTGTTCCTAAATCCCACAGGACAAAAATAATGGTGGTGGTCAAAAGTGCCTTCAGCTTGCAGCCAATTTGTAGAGACCCCATGAGGTTTCCAAGATAAAGAGACATTCAGGGGTGGTTTGCCATTGCCTGCCTCTGCATCAGAACCCTGGTTTTCTTGGTGGTCTCCCATCCAAACACTGACTTGGGCCAACCCTGCTTAGCAGCAAAGATCTGATGAGATTGTGCTATCCTGGGCCATCCAGGTCAGGGTAAATTTAATGGGGTTATGTGAGACCCAGTGTGGTGTAGTGCTTAAGAGCAGCAGGATTCTAATCTGGAGAACCAGGTTTTATTTCCCCACTTCTCCACATGAAGCCTGCTGGGTGACCTTGGGCCAGTCACAGCTCTCTCAGAGATGCTCTCTCAAGAGCAGTTCTCTCAGAGCTCTCTTAGCCCCATCTACCTCACAGGGTGTCTGTTGTGGGAAGAGGAAGGGTAGGTGTGCCACTCTGAGACTCCTTCAGGTAGTGAAGGGTGGGGTATAAAGCCAACTCTTCTTCTTCTTGTAAATGGATAGGAGTGTGCTGCAGATTACACTTATGACATTTGTTGACTGCCAGATCTTAATGGCATTCATTCAGAACAGAAGCAAATGCCATTGAGTGCAATGCAACTTACTTCTGAATACACATTTAAGGGATTGCTGACTTTCCATGTCAGTTGTAGTGTGAAAATCGTGGCAGTTCAGGGTGACAACAATATAGCAACAATTGCCCTCTTTCATGTTCCTTTTCATGTCCCATAGCCATGTTGTGCCATCAAGAACGGCTCTGAAGCTGGATCTTACTGAGCTATGGCTCCGTGCAAACCCTGCACTTGCCCACAGGCACTCATGCTTCAGTAAACCAGATAGACTCTGGGATACCACAGCCTACTCTTGCATTTTGCAGCTGCACAATAATATAGGGTGCAGCTGGAAACAAAGGGGAATGCTAGCAAGGGGAAACCACACCCACAGTTGATGTGGAAGTAGAATGTGGCTGTAACTTTGGCCTGTGAGGCTTGCAGGTCCTGAGACATACATACAGCCGAATCCAGGGTTTCATAGCCTCCCATTCCTAGTGTTGCAATGCTTTACAGTTGGGAGGGACACACTCACATCAGCAAATAGTCATCTCCCTCTTCATAAACATGAAAGGAGTGTGAATTTTCCTAGGTCACTGTGGAGAGATGCTGGTGTGTGATGAAATGATTAGGAAGCTGCAACATGTTCATTGGAGAGTATGCTGTCTTAACAAAAACCTCCAAGCACTCTGAGGTACCCACAAGCAAGGTGGCCGAATTCTCCCAGTCTTGCAATACATGGTTATCCTTGTAGTTGTTACCACTGATATGCCAATAGTAGTAAATATGATCAGAGCAGACAGCAGAGTTTGGGCAGATTTGCTTACCACTCATTCTGGAGGGATATCTGCTATTGTTTCTGTCTTCAGGAGCTGCATCTAGCCACATCTAGCATCCCATACTGGGATCTGGGAGACCAAGTTCGGATCTGCATTCTGCCATAGAAGCTCCTAGGTGACCAAGGGCCAGTCACTCTCTTTCAGTCTAATTTACCTCACAGGGTTGTTGTTTTGAGGATAAAACAGAGGAGGGGAGAGTGCTGTTTTGAGGATAAAACAGAGGAGGGGAGAGTGCAGAAAGGTGAGACATAAATATCTAAATAAAGATCTAAATGAAAATTTTTTAGAGCGGTAGCTGTGTTAGTCTTTTGTTGAAGCAAACAGAAGTCCAGTGGTAAAAGAAAATTTATTTTAGCATAAGCTTTTCTATGTCAGAGCTTGCTTTGTCAGCTATATGGAGTGTATATCAGTAACTGTTATATCAACCCCTCTGGAATTATTATCATGGCAGGCGCTGCATTTAGTTGCATGGAGGGGAAGTCCATCAACAACATGAAAAGAAAACTTGCACACCTCCTTGGGATATACACTCCATGTGGCTGATGAAGTAGTCTTTAAAGTGCCACTGGACTTCTGCTTGATCCAAGTATATGGAAGTTGTCCCTGAATTGTTGACTCTTACTCCACTTAGGGAAGTTATGCAGCCCAACCCTGTGCAGAGCTGAACCACTGAAATCTATAGGCTCAGACATGATGACTCTCTTTGAATGGGATCAGGCTGCCATTGGCATTAGGGATTCATTTCAAGGCCCACAGAATCAGAAGGGGGAAAACCCTATCCATATCCTTGGGAAGGGAGCCTTGGAGGGATTGACTTACCCTAAAGGCACTAAGTTACACGAGACACAACTAAACAGTCTTTATTTGCATCTTGATATTAGTGCCTTTGCAAAGTTATGACTATGTGTTCTATCAAAAAACAAGAAATTTGTGAGTAATGGTGATTTCAAACACTGGTGACCAGGAGAGGAAACTGAACATTGTGATGCACTGGGAGCCCTCTAATCTCACAGCGCAGGGATGGTGCTGGAGTCTCACAGGCATCACAGCAAGAAATCTTACAAGATGTTAATGAATGCAAATAAACTGGCTTCATTTTTTTTAAGAGAAAAAACATGTGTATACAAATTGCTAATATGTTTCAAAAGGTAAAAAAAAGAACCAAATCAATACTGCAAATTCTCTTACAAACTGATCTTTAAAGTATGTGTTGCCAGCATCTTACCCCTAAGGTGACTCATCAAGTACAGTAACATTTCCAGTTCTGGAATCCTGAAAGAGACCAGGAATAACAGCAGCGGTTGTTTTGGGGTAAAGTATAGAGGTTCTCTGTGCAATCTTGTGCATTCCCAGTCAAAAGGATTTCAGGTGGGAGGTCTGGGAAAAGCCTTTGCCGGTTGAGACCTCAACCCAGTTGCCACTGAAAGTCATAATGCTGGGCTGAATCTCAGTTAGGGGTAGTTGAGCTGGTCTATTATAGCCAAAACAACACAGGGCATCTTAAAGACATACAGATTTAGGGCACAAGACGAGCCACAGTCCACCTTGTGAAACTCATGACAAGTCCAATACTCTGTGTAAGACAGAACCATGTGCTCATAAAATGAGTTCACTTTCAGCTTCTCAAAATAAAAGGTGTCAAGACTGAAGTTCAAAGACTGGTAAAGACCAGAAATAATTCTAGAGCGCCATCTGCTGACAAAAGATATCACAGTGAGCATAAATAATTCAGCTAGTGTCCCATCACAACTGTATGGATTACCAGGGATTCTTGTGCATACATGAAATGGGTGTATAGTCAACAACCATATGGGGGGTGAGTGGGATTACACTAGGTTGGCCCCTTCTACTTCTCAACAGGCATTCAGCATTTAATTGGAAATAGCATATGAGGCGTATAGTTATAAAACATACATAGCATAGGCCCTTTCTGAATTTATGCTGCTTACTGGCAGTGGTGAGATCAGAGATTTCCCCCAACCTGTGTTCACTGTACACATTTGTGTGTGTATCAGGTGTACCATCCCAGAGTCAATTACAGTGTCAACCAAAGGTGAATTAAAACCTTCTAACCTCATTGACTTGGATAGACTTGGAGGGGCATACCTCTGCTTTGGATGTCACTGTAATTTTCCAAAGGAAGCTGCCTGTATTGCAGGATCCTTATTTGTGGTAAATTGGAACTCCCGGGCAGAAAATAAACTGGCAGTGGATGGAGGCCAAATCACTGTAGTTCATCTGAAGAAAATTGTTCCCGCACTAAAGTTGCTAAACTGAATGCATTTTTAAATCACTTTCGTGCTGCTATGACGCAGTCAAACACAGAGAAAGACAGTGTCAAACAGCACGAAACTGATTTAAAAATGCAAATGTAGATTCTACCTAAGAGTCCTGTAGCACCTTAAAGAATAACAAAATTTGTGGTACAGTATGAGCTTTTGTGAATCACAGCTCACTTCTTCAGGTCAAATGTGTTCATTGAATGATTGTATTTGTAGCCACCCCTTTCTTCAAAAGAGTTCTGAGGAGCATGGTGGAAAGAAAAACCTTTCCTCTTTAAAACAGGCATAATAAGATGTTATTCACTGGATAATGTTGTTTACCTCCATGCCTTGAAAAGCTTCAGCTGCCCATTTCCATATATTAAGCCTCTTCTAAAGGAACTGAACATTTCCCTCCAGGTCTACTGGCAATCTTAGGCTGTGGTCAGACTGGCAGCTTGAGGTGGTTTGGGGGTGGGTTAAATATCACAGCTCCAATTGGGGACAGACATATTGGTCAGACGCCGCACCTTGAGATGACTTCATATCGCGTGGAGGCTGTGGCAGATAATTCACACACTCCTCTGATAGCTGCCATCTTGGGTGTGTGGCTCCGAGAATGCTGTCTGGGTGGAAATCAAATATCTGGGGCCAGAAGCCAGGCAAGGGTTGTAAGCCCAAGTCAATACTGGTGTCAGCCGTATGGCCCCCCCACGCGGAGACTGCATACCATTTTGTGGGACTGATGGCACGAGGAGGTCCCTGTTATTGTGGATGGCTGCACTTGCCTCGAACACTTGGGTGCCCGTGCGGTGTTGGATAGCTATGGGGGTGCTTAGGTGCTTATGCATACAGGGGAACACCCGCCTGTAACAGATTGGCAGGTTCAGATCACCAATCTGTTTTGTGTGCGCTCCCCCGTGTCTGGACATCCACCCATGTGCAATGAATGTGCGGGGAACTGAAAGCACCACATATTATGTGGTGGCTATTTACTCTGTTTCCAACGAGTCATATGACTGGATGCGCACAACTGTGGAATGGCTGACAGATGTGGATGTGTGACTGAGCCCATTTAATCTGTTTGGGAAGAGCAATCGTGTCAGGCCAAAATGCCGGTCTGAACACAGCCTTAGAGAGGCATTTTATACCAGCAACAATCCTGTGAAGTATATGAAGGTAACTGAGTTTCAAAGCTGAGGAAGAATTTGAATCTGAGTTTCTCCACATCATACATCTCCATAATGCAACGCTGCTCTAATATGTCTGCAATGCAACTACACAGAATATATATGCGGGGGACCTTCTGCCAATCAGAGCTGCCTTGTGCCTGGGTACAAGTAGATGCACATACTCTACTAGTCACAGTTTATGTGTAGACTACAAGAAACATCAGTGTAACCATAGCAACACAATTGCCATGTAAATTCTTAGGAGGCTATGCATGGATAGGTAATTGTATCTCTTTATGGGGGGACTAAAAGGACCGTTTTTGACCTCCCCCTCCCTGGCAATTTTTTCCCCCCAAGGTGGAAGGACAAAGGAATAGGCCAAGGGAAAGAAATGGGAGCATGGCATGGCAAGGATTTCCTTTGCCATTGGTTTCCCACAAAGAAGAGCTGTAATACTTTTGTCTTAGGGCATTTCTTTGTGATGCTTTATTAAAGGGTTTCAGTACAGCAACAGCTAACTGGGACCTTGAGCAGCTGCGTCATTAGATGCTTAGTATTTGCCTTGGAGATAGTTAACACGTAATCTAGCAGTAAATAACTAGCAAACTGCATTTTTGCAGTGCCGATTAGGTACTCAATGCTTGTGAGCTTGTCTTGCTTTGCAAGTGATGTTTACATATACTGCACATTTGCACAATATCCTTGACTTAAACCTGGCTGTGGGTTGAAGTCAATCTATCCCATCCACTCTTCACTAGACATGCATATCTGGTTGATAGTAGAACAGGATCTGGACACATCTGGATCTGGTGGTCCATGCTTTTCTCTCATCCAAGTTAGGTTACTGAAATTTATGTGGAGCTGCCTGGAAATGGTCTGGCAACTTCAGTTGGTCCCAAATACAGTGGCCAAGTTATTGTCAAGGGTTGGCTGCAGGAGTTGTATCACCCCTGCACTGAATTATCTGCATTTGCTACCCATCCATTTCTTGGCACAATTCTTGTTCTTTCTTTCTTACCTTTAAAGCCCTAAAAGGCTTAGGCCTGGGGTACCTGAAGGACTGTCTCCTCCTGTATTATCCAGCCTGCTGGTTGAGACCTGCCTCACAAGCCCTGCTTTCTGTGCCTCTACCTTCAGAAGTGAGGTTGTGTATGGCTGCCAGCCTCCAGATAGGGGCTGGAGTTCTCCCAAAATTATAAATGATCTCGGAGTCCAGACTACAAAAACCAGTTCTGCTGCAGAAAATGGCAGCTTCAGAGGGCAGACTGGATGGCGCATCACATCCCTGCTGAACTCCTTCCCCTCCCCAGGCTGTGTCCCCAGGTCTCCCGGAATTTCCTAACCTGGAGTTGGCATCTGTAGGTGGATGTCAACTAGGGACAGGACATATTATGTGGTGGCACCTCGCCTCTGGAACACCCCTCCCCTTGAGGCTCACTTGGCACCTACTTTACTGCCTTGTAGGTATCAGGCCAAAACAGATCTCCCCGCCCCCAGGACTTTAATTAAGGGTTTTATCTTTCCAGCTTTTAAATGATCTGCTGCTTGTCTGACATTGGCAGGAAGGGCAGGGTATAAATCAAACTAATCAATCAATCAATCAATCAATCAATCAATGTTATGGTTCATTTCATGCAATTTATGTTGCTGGGCTTGTTTTAACAGCTTGTCATTTTTATATTGATACTTTATTATTTTCATTGTAAGCCACCTCAAGTAGGACTCTGAAGAGGCAGCGTAGGAATTTCCTAAATAAATAAATGTGAGCTGAGCACTCTAGAGCAAAATCCCACAGTGCCAGCCACAATCATTCCAGGAGGTGATCAGGCAATTTTTAGTTTGTGCCTTCCTCCACCCCCACTTGCCAGTCCAGGATACTGGTGGAGGAAGGCTTGAGAAAACTGACAAGTCTGTATCCCCCAGAGCTTGAAAGAAAACAGAGGATGTTTGTGGGTTGTGCAGAAGGATCATATGTAAGAATGGGTATGAGAAGCATAAAGATCCAGTGTGGTACAGTGGTAGAGTTGCCAGCCTCCAGGAGGGGGCTAGAGATCTCCTGGAGTTGCAGTGACCTCCAGACTACATAGATTGCTTATTTATTTGTTACTTATTTATCTAAGACATTTGTCCCACTTTTCATGGAAAAAATGGCTGCTTTGGAAGGTGGAGTGTATGGCATTAGACCCTACAGAAGTCCCTCCCCATCTAAACCCTATTGTCCCAGACTCTACCTTCTAATTCCCGGGTGTTTCCAAACCCAGAGTTGGCAACTCACCTGGGGAAGGGAAAGAAAGGCATTTAAATTCCTCCAGGCAGTGGGGGGCTCTGCAGGCATTCCCTGGCCTGTCTGCCAGCGTAGGCAGGCCATGAATGGTGGTGGGGGTGCCCCAGGCTCCTTACTGCTGGAGTGCTGCTCCACCATGCTCCAGTAGGAAATTACCCCTGCTGAAAACTACCTAATGTCAATGGAAAGAGGCATGGGCGGGATGAGAGAACATCCAAAGTAAAGATGTCATCACCTACTTACAAGAGCTCCAGGACAACTTACAGGAACTGAGAGCGGCAGTGAGCTTGCAACGAGTGCTCGTAAATGGCTCTGTGTCTATGTGGAAGGAGGTCTTGAGTGGAGTGCCACAGGGCTCGATCCCAGACCCAGTGTTGTTTTTATAAATGACCTGGAAGAAGACATAGAGAGGGTGATTATCAAATTTGCAGATGACCCAAAGCTGGGTGGGATTGCTAATTCTGAAGAAGACAGAGTCAGAATTCAAAATTATCTAGATAGGCTGGAACAGTGGGCAGAGACAATTAAAATGAATTTCAATAGAGATAAGTGCAAAGTCTTACACTTAGGTACAAAAAATCAAAGGCACAGATATAGAATGGGAGGGACTTGGCTTGACAGCAGCACACGTGAAAGGGATCTAGGTGTTCTGGTTGATCACAAGCTAAACATGAGCCTGCAGTGTGATGTGACTGCTTCTATTTTTGAAAGTTAATTTGCCTCAAGGGTTTGTAAAACAGGACAGCTCCTGTCTTTCCCTCAAGTTCCTGTACTAGGTCTAAAACCTAAACCTATATCTAAACAAAGAGTGGAACAGTTTCAAGTTTATATTAATAGAGAAGATATACTGTAGGGCAACTCAGTCACTGAGGGGAACTGAAGTTTTGGTAAGAAAAATCTGCCAGGCAGTTGGGAAGCTACGGGGGTCTGTCATAGGGATGTATGAGGGGTAGCCATGTAAGCATTTTGCAGCCAAAGGGGTACCTTTAAGACTAACACATTATTTATTTATTTATTTATTTATTAGACTTATACACCATCCTCCCCGCATAGCAGGCTAAGGGTATAAGTCTAATATATTTATTTTTTATTCAAGCATAAGCTTTCATGGCCTAGGGCATATTTCAGCAAGTATGCAGATTCCAGTCTTTGAATTCTTGCCTTTTGTGAAGAATATTTACAGGATTCTGGGTTCATACAGATTTGTGAGATTAGTTGTTCATTCAGTTTTCAGAACTGCTGACTAAACATGCTGCAAATTTCACAGTGGTTCCTTTCCAGCTTGCACACTGTACCAGTATCTGTAGAGTAAAATTTGCATCAACTTCTGTCCTTTCTTTTCTATTCACTTCTGTTCTTGTTTCTGCATTCATTACAAAACTAAGATCCCACCATATTCTATCCTGTAGGTGACTGGAAAGTAAAGTTTCTAAATCTCTTTCCCTGGCTATTTTAAAAAGTGACTTTAATTTAAGCAATCAATAATTTGGTGTGTTGACCACAGGAGAAGTTGGTTTCTAAATCCTGATGAATCCACAATTATATAACTTTGTTATGACAACACATATTCATGTGAAATAATTTCTTGAAGGATACGGTAGAAAACCATAGATCTGCTATCTGGACAAATAGGGGAATTTTACATCACACTTTTAAAACCATTATTGTACCATCTTGGAATAAACCGGTAAAGGGACAGCCATTTTATACAGCCTTTCCCCTACCGGTAAGGAGCCGTCTCTGAAGTGGTTTGTCATTTCAGACTGTGCCACTTTGTTTTCCCGCCCTTTTTTGCCCGCGTGGGCAACCGCTGTCTTTTTTTAAAAAAAACATTCTTTTAAGAGCGCTATGGCGCTGTAACACAACCCCAAAACAGTGCAATAGTGACTCCATTGGAATGCCTGGACTACTGAGATACATAAGATCACTACCTCTGCCACGTGGAAAGAAGTGGAAGCTCAGGCACACACACACACACACTTCTGGATTTGATTTTCGGAACGTTAGGAAAGGATGTGGTCTGGGTTTGTAAACTGTCCTGCCTTCCCCGCCCCTTCTCTCGCCATGACTGCACTCTCTTTCAGGCTGCCTGGAATTTAAAAATCTCTTCCTTTAACTTTTCTCCTTCAGGTACCTTAAATCAAACTGCTTCCCCCTACCCCACGCAGTATTTAGGGACAGGACAACAGGCTGCCTTTTCGTTCCCCTCTTTCCCAGCCTCCGTTTTACAAGTAGCTATCTTGCCCAGGGAGAATTCCAGGAACTCAAAACCTGTGGCAGGATTTTAAAATCCCCCCTCCCGCTTTTCCAAGCCACACTAGCTCCTTCCAGCCTTGCAAACAGCATCCTCCTCTTGATGGCCAGCATATAGGGATGCCATGCCTCCAGGGGGGACCTGGGGATCCCCTGCACTTCGAGCCAGTGTTCCCTCTAAGCTGAGTTAGTGTGAGCTAGCTCACAGTTTTTTAGCCTCTGGCTCACACGTTTTTCTCTCAGCTCAGGAAGGATGGCTCCAGAGCAAACTAATTGACGCAGTAGCCAAATTGCTCACTCACAACTTTAATGCCAGTAGCTCACAAAGTGGAATTTTTGCTCACAGGACTCCACATCCTAGAGGGAGCATTGCAGAGTTACAGCTTATCTCCTGCCTACTGATATTAGTTCCCAGGCATAAAGCGAATGCTGTGGAAGGAGGACTCCATGGCATTGTACTCCATTGAAATCACTGTTCTCCCCAGATGTAGTGATCTCATGTATCTCAGTGGTCCAGACATCCCAGTGGGGTCACTATTGTGCTGCTTTGGGGTTGTGTTACAGTGCCATAGCGCTCTCAAACGAACATTAAAAAAAAAGATGGAGATCGCCCGCATGGGCAAAAAAGGGCGCAAAAACCTCATAACTGGAAGAAGCACCACGGGGCATTTTACACAGCAGCCCACAGCACTTCAGGAACGGTAGAAGGAATTGAAGACCAGTTGAAAGCAGTTTGAGGTAAAAGCAGCTCAGGAATGCTTCCCGAACAGGACAGAAGCATTTCTGTCTGAATGGGGAAATATATTCCATCATGGAACTGTTACTAAAATGGTTCTGTCTGAAATGACAGACAGAAACCGTTAGTGAATAGTTCCTGAAACAGAACGTATTGGCTGTCTGAAATTCCCCATACTACCATTGCTAGAAGGGAAAAACCCCAGGGTGGTGCCGTATTCTATTTATTTATTTATTATTTGTATTTATATCTCACCCATCCTGTGAACAGGCTCAGGGCGGGTAACATCATATTGTAATAAATACAGCTAAAATTTAAAATTTGAAACACAATATAAACATTAAAATTGGTAGTTACAGCTCAAAAGCAAAAAATTCAGCTGGCTTTAATGGGTTCTGGTCCATTGATAAAGATAGAATAGTGGACAGTTATTAGTAGGTAGATGACAGCAACCTCAGGGAGGCCATACATGGGCACCTGCTGCCTCAGCCAAAGGCCTGGCAGAACAGCTTCATCTTGCAGGCCCTGCAGAATGGAAGAAGATCCCGCAGGGCCCTGATCTTAATAGGGAGCATGTTCCACCAGACTTGGGTCAGGTTGAGGCAAGATGGATGTCCCTTGTGCCAGGGACCACCAGGAGGTGTTGATCTTTAGAGCGTAGTGCTCTCTGGGGTGTATACAAGAAGTCCCTTAGATATGTTGATCCTAGGTCTTTGAAGGATATTACCTTTTCCGGTTCCAAATAGATCACTCAATAATACTCATCATGCATTAGGAATATTGTTTCTATTTCAGTGGAACTGTGTTATTAGTATTAGATGAGAATAAATCCAATTTTTTCTTGTGTGACCACCAATGTCACATAATGAGGCTATAATGATATCTTGCAGAAGCTGGACTACCAAAAAAGACTAATGTTTATGGTGTCAAGGTGACCAGAAAAGACTGCTGAATTGCAACTGATAACGAAGCTCAAGACAATGCATCTACCTGGACTGAATCAAGACCTAAGTTTCTCTACGCCTCCTACCTCTGCAAATCACACCTAATCCAATCACACCTGCTATTGTCATTTGCCTGCTAATGTCATTTGGAATCTGAAACCATTCCAATATATAGGACAGATAGACTCACATTCTAGCTGTATTTGAAGAAGTGAGCAGTGACTCACGAAAGCTCACACCCTGCCACATATTTTGTTAATCTTTAAGGTGCTACTGGACTCTTTATTTTCTGTGGCTACAGAACATTAAAGACCAGGTAGCAGGGGAATAGGGCAATGTGCTTGGGAGAAATGTATATATAATGTTATAGGGCTTCTCAGTTTAACCCTCTCTACTCTCTCATGTCATTCATGGTCAAATTATCATGGCTATTCATGTTTTTCAATGTGGTATTTTTATACCATACAGAAGAGCACTGTGGAAATAGTAATTGCGGCCGTCTTCTGTAAATTAAGCTATCACAGTGACCACTAGGGGGCTCTCTCTCTCACGCATGAAACGGTGCAGTCTTCCTAAGGATTCTTTCCAGGAGGCAAGTTTTATTCTTGGGTGCCCGAGTCTTACTCTTTCTCTTGTAACATATCACTAAAGTCACTGAGGTTTGGTTAAACCTTCATACTGAAGAACTGGCATCTGCAACTATGAGGACTACAACATGGAATGAGGAGAATCGTGTTACACAGAAAAGCTCTTTATACAAATCTAACAAAGATTCATATTATTTGGATTTCACATTTTGAGTACATAATTTGTGGAATTGGCACAAGATGTAGTGATAGCCTCTAACTTAGATGGTGCACTTAGCCAAGATACCTGAATGACACCTCCTTGGAGGTTGTCTACCTCCAAATGCCGATTATTGAGAGGCGATAATCACAGAAGGGCTATGGCCTTAATACCCTGCATTGTAGAACTCCCATATAACTGTGGGTCACTATGGAAACCCTATAACCATAACTTGTTATTTAGTGTCACTTTGCATATCTTGATCATCATCATGTTGCATGTTAATTTGCTGTTCATTCTCTGGCTGTAAGTTTGAACCTTGCATGCCACTTTAACGTATTTGATAAAGTGTGCATGCATATGAAAGTTAACATAAGAACATAAGAGAAGCCAATGTTGGATCAAGCCAATGGCCCATCCAGTCCCACACTCTGTCACACAGTGGTCAAAAATACCAGGTGCTCATACCCAGAATAAACATTTGCGGGTCTTAAAGGTGCCATTGGACTCTAAATTTCTTGTATGGGAACCAGAGTGCACTGCTGGACTAGAGAACCTATCTGGTTGTGTATCACCACCACCACCCAGCCACTCACCCACAGCAGCACCTGCAAGAATAGGGCATGGCAGAGAAGATTTCTTTTTCTCCCTTCTCAGTTTGTCTAAGGGGACTGTGAGTTATGCCCCTCGTGTGAGTAAGGGGAATAGAGTGGAAAAAGCTGCTTGGTTTACAAAGGGAGCAGAGGTGCAGGGAAAGAGAGCAGGGAAGGGGGAAACCTGACAGCAACAGGTTCCATCATGGACTGGCCTCCTCCTTCTCTCCATTCTTCCCTTCTTCTCTGCTTTCCTTCTGAGTAGATAGCGTACATATTATTCCCCTCCTCCAAGATTTTATGCCATCTTTTAATTGCATTGTTGTTTCGTATTTATTATTAACTAGGAATAAGGCCCATTGTGGAAATAAATACAACGGGCTCTAGAAAGAGGTTCTGGGAGAGTGCCCCGGCTTTGGGCACTCAGTGACAATTTGCTGTGGCAATCTCAGCAGGGTATAATGACAGAGTCCACCATTTTCTCCAGAGGAACTGATCTTTGCTACCTGAAGAGCAGTAGTAATTTTGAGTGATCTCCAGCCCACCCCCAAGATTGGTAACAGTGGTTCCCCAGGAGGGAGTGGCTGGTTTGGAGGGTACAGTCTATGGCATTGTACCTGTCTGAGGTCCCACCCCTCCTCAACACTCACCCTCTCCAGGTTTGACCCCTCAAATCTCCAGGAATTTCCCAACCTGGAGTTGACAACCCTATCTCCCTCCCAGCCAACCATCAACCTACCTTTAGTTTTCCATCTCCTCCCCCATCCCTCCTAGAGAGCAGTTGTAATTTTGAGTGATCTCCAGCCCCCACTTGGAGATTGGCAACAATGGTTCCCCATCAGGGAATGGCTGGATTGGAGGGTGGAATCTATGGCATCGTACCTGTCTGAGGTGCCACCCCTCCTCAAACCTCACCCTCTCCAGGCTCCATCCCTCAAATCTCCAGGAATTGCCCACCTGGAGTTGGCAAACTGATCAGGACTGGGTCCAGTGAGTTTTCTCCCAAAGGCCAACATAGGTGTGGAAAGGGCCTTTTACTGACAGAGGAGAAAGTACAGGTGCCAACTCTGATTAGGGAAATACCTGGAGATTTGTGGGGGTGGATCCTGTGGAGGGCAGCATTTGGGGTGTGTGTGGAAGGACTTAGCAGGGTATAATGCCATACAGTCGACCCTCCAAAGCAATCATTTTCTCCTGGGGAACTGATCTCTGTCATCTGGAGGTCAATTGTAAGAGTGGGAGATCTCCAGGTCCCACCTGGAGATTGGCAACCCTAGGGGAAAGTCAGATGCATAGCGGGGAGTTGAAGAAAATGGTTTGATGGTCGCTGGCCCACCTCGTTAGCCAGCCAGCCGTGCTGAAGCTAAGCAGGAGAAAGAGCCTTTTTCCATTTATTCTGACAGGAAAGTGGCCATTGGGGAAGGGGTTATGGGCGGGGTAGGAGGTTATGCTGAAAGTCCTTTGTTTTTTTACTCACAGAACCAAGCTTGGTTGCCTACCAACAGCCACTGAGAGGACAGTCCCTCACAGGAGTCAAGAGAACTGTCTTCCTCAGGAGAGAGAGCTGGTCTGCCAGTAAATCTGACATGCAAATCTGTCTGAAGGAGGAGTGGGTGGGGAAGAGGAGCAGACCCAGCACCCGGCCAATGGCACGCGAGTACTCTTGAGTGGCAGCTGATGGGCCAATGGCGGAGGGAGGGCATTTTACAGCCAATGGGAGCGCATGGAATCTTACAAAACCAAAAGATAATTATTATAAGGAGAGATTTTATTGACTTTATTGAAATAATATATTTATCTTAGATTGTTGAATGCTAGTTTATTGGTTGTTGTCACCCGCTCTGAGCCTGGTCACAGGGGAGAGCGGGGTACAAATCTAATAAATGAAATGAAAATGAAACTATATGCCTGGTGTCACTGCTGCCTGGGATGAGATGGGGAGATATCAGATCAGCTTGGCAGCCATGCAGATTCTCCAGGCCGTTCCCTAAAATAAAATTGTTTATGGTGCTGCTGGGAAAGGAGGCACAGAATGGAACCCCTGCCTACCCACAAACAGGCTACGGAGAGCTCTGACAAAAATTTAGAGTTTTGAAGCTCTGTGATGAGAATTCCAAGGCAATCTTCTGACAACACTGGTTCAGTCCCTAAAGTGTTGTTGTGTAAACAAACAAGATAAAAACACAAAGATATTTCAAATTACAAGTGCAATACAAATAATAACATACATGAAGATAGGGTGCTGTGCAGTGCACGCAAGGAATGCAACACCAGGCCAATTATTTTTGCCTTGTAATTTATCTTCAACTATCTCTGCAATGGACAAAGAGCTAAACTATTTTGGTGGCTGGAGGACACTGTGCATTCCAGCATTCGCACCCCCGCCACTTCTTTTCTTCCTTTCTTCCATTGTAACAGTGATCTAATGTTACAGGTTTATACTCGGCTATTTTATTTAAAACTCTTCTGTGCTGCTTTTCCACCCAAATAGGACCCAAGGTGGCAACCATCAAAACATTAAACATTTAAAATGTTGGAATGGCATATAAAATGTATATAAGTTCCAAAGTTCCAGTACCATGACTGAGAAGGCCCTTTTTTGGGTTACTATCCATCGTGCCTCAGGTGGCGGGGGCACCCAAAGCAAGGCCTCTGAAGGTGACTGGAGTAGACAGGTAGGTTCATATGGGAGAGGGTGGTCTTTAAGTTATGCTGGTCCAAGCTGTATAGGGCTTTAATGGTCAATACCAGTACCTGTCACGTGTCAGCCAGCTGCCATCTCCTCCTCCTTGGAATTGGAAGAATCGGGCCCCGCACTGATTGAATCCCCACCTGAGAAGCTGGATTCAGCAGCAGACCCAATGGGGGAAGCATCTGGAAGTGAGAACACTTTCCAATCACGACCAGACTGCCCAGTCTTCCAGGAGAAGAAAGACACACTACAGAGGCCAGAATCTCCATCTCCACTGGCCCTTCCCAAACCAGCAGAGCATAGGAGGAGGAGAGAGCACTTGACAGCTCTAGAAAGAAGAGGAAGCACTCACCTGATTGCTCAGCAACAATCAGAGTTAATTCTTGGAGTGCAGCCCTTACGGGACCAGGACTGACAGGCTGATAGGGAGACAGTGAAGACCTGTACCTGCAGGAAGGTGAATGCAACTGTAAGGAGGATGAGTCAGCAAAGGAGGCAGATAAAAGGAACATGCTAAGCAAGGCTTGGTGCAGAAGTAACTTTGCTTGTCACACCTCAGTGAGCTGACCTTCTTAGCAAACAGAGCTCTACCTTGCTGCCTTGTACCTTGTTGGTAACTTGTGCTTGCTCCTACAGCCTGGGAGCCAGACCCTACATCCTGTATCTGTTTCCCAGTCCTGGAGCTGGACCCTTGAACCCTCAACCCTCCTTATCTTGACCCTTGGACAGGACCTTTGATCTCTGACTCCAGATTGGTTTGTAGACCTGGCCTCTATAGCTATTGTTGTGCTTATTGTTACTGTATTTATGTATCCTGGAAACCCTGGGTGGAGCAGCAGTGCCAGTCTTGGCCCTGAATGTGACAGCACCTTGAATTGGGCCCAGAAGCAAAATGGGAGCTAATGTAGATGGAATAATATTGGAGTGACATGGTCCCTGCAACCCACTCCAATTAACCTTTTGGCCACAGCATTTTGCACCAACTATAACTTCCAGATAGTCTTCAAGGGCAGCCCCACAAAGAGAGCATGGCAGTAATCTAATCTAGGCCCTGAGCAGCCAAAAGTACAAGCCTGTACATGAGCAGAGACAGGCTTGCACAACTACCAGATCAACTTGCTTAAAATATCATTTCCAAACTATAATTGAGGAATATTCTTAACCATGATCAGTGAAGGTCAGATGTAATATCAACCCATAGAAGAGGAAGGCTGTGGAAACTGGGCAAAGGAACATAGGATTTAGGCCTACTCCTGATCTGGAACCTCATGGCTAACAAATGGTTATGGCTACATTGGCCCTTGGCCTTATCTTTCTTACTAGACTGCTGTGAGGCTAAAACAGTGCTTAAACCTGAGCGTCATGGAAGACGAGTGTAATAATTGCTTTCAGTCTCATCCCATATGAATACAGAGGTCCAGCATCTTACAAAATGTGCCTTTTCTAGGTGATAAAGCACAAAGATTAACGTGATATGGGGTTTATTGTATTAAGGCAAATGTAGTTCAGGTTTTATAACATAGCTAGCATCTTGTCTGAATTGAATTTAGATACGCGTGGGAAATATGTGCATCTTAGTGTTAGCCAGTGAATCTTTTCTCTTATTCTGGAATGTGATTTAAGAATGCAGATAATGATTCTGGGCAGAGAGTACAGGATTTAGGATTGATTGTACTATTCAAGCAGACTCATGGAGTTGGGAAATGGGCCAGGAAACAGACAGCGGAAAAAGACAGGCGACCTTGCAGCCTAATCTTGTGTATGTTTATACAGAAGTAACTCCCCCTAGCCAGAGAAAACTACGTATGACAGACAATCAATAATCACCTGTTGAATATGAAATGACCATAACAATTCCATAAGCCCTTTCCTCCTTACAGCTGGTTTCCGGACCACTTCTTTGCCTTATTATAGGAGATATTCAGATAGTCTATTCATCTCTGAAGTTTACTGTTTTGTGATCAATAACAAAACAGCAGCCATCAGCAATATCAGGGTTGTTGTACATCCTAGTTTCAAACAGCAGGTCGGCTGAACCATGGAGCACTGCCTATCTGTCCCATAAGGCCCAGCTGTCAGCTTTTGAAATCTGGCTGTCTGTAAACTAAACTGGGCATAGTAATCTGTTATTCACATATCTGCCCAGTTCACATCTAAAACAAACGACAGGGAGCCTGCTTTTAACATCAAAAGGGGTGTATCCTGCTGCCCCATTTCACCTATGCTGTTCGTAGCCCAACCTCTCCCTATAAGTGCCTGGGACAATTAACCACAGGGTAGTAAAATGGGAGGGAGGTGGAGAAAGGTCAACCAACTCATCACTGGTATTCTCTTTTTCATTTTAAAAGGAAGCCCAGCCCTGCTTTTATCTTTAAACATGACCTCATCACTTCCTGTTTGGGCCTATACTTGTTGGTGCTGTTGGTGAGCAAAACTTGCTGCCGGCCTAAGTGCTGAAATTAAAGAATGTACAGAATATAGTATCAAAATGCAAAAAGAAACTCAAAGCTGTCACAAACCAAGTCAATACATTTTGGCCAAAATTCAACCACACAGTTTTGAGAGGTTTGCTGGATAGGTACAAAGTGAAAACAATTCAAATGCTGCTCTATCACCATTCGTGAACAAAGAGACTTCCAACAAACTGCAGGGCAAGGAAATACCAGATGTATTCCTGACGTAGTCTGAGTTTGTCTAAAGAGATGCCTTTGTGAAATTTTCCACAGAATTAGACAGAAAATTAATCTTTAAGAGAAATACCTTCTGCGTGAGGGTGTTATCTTAAGTACATAAAACTTTCAAAGGCATGACCTGTTTACTTATTCATCATCCCCTCGATTTCTGCCGAAATGTAAATCAAGAGGTGCTGTTCTGCCAGCCACTGAGGTCTGTTTGAATGTTAGGGTTGCCAGCTCTGGGTTGGGAAATACCTGGAGATTTGGGGGGTGGATCCAGGGATGGGGAGGGACTTCAGCAGGGTATAATACCATAGAGTCCACCCTCCAAAGCAGCCATTTTCTCCAAGAGAACTGATCTTGATTGTCTGGAGACCAGGTATAATAGTGGGAGATCCCCAGGTGCCACCTGGAGGTTGGCAACTCTACTGAATTTATTGTGAGGGTATTTACCTTGTAATGCCATGAAGAACTCTGCCAAAATAATACTCTTTCCTGTGTATTCTGAACACCAGCAGGGGTCCCCAATCTTTTTGACCTTGTGGGCACCTATGGAATTTTGATAAAAGAGTGGTGGGAGGGCCCAACTGCAAGATGGCTGCCAGAAGAAGTGGAGCCAACCACAAGATCTCAGGGAGCGAAATCATGCAGAACTCCAATAGTAACGTCTCAACATTTCAAGCAGCAGCTCTGTTTAACAGGATGCCTTTTAAAATGAACATATCTTCTGGCACTTGCTTTCAGTCACACAGTGATGATCCTCGTGCTGTGGTGGCAGCTGCTGCTGCAGCAACTTTAAAATACCAAAAGAACAGCTGGGGCGATGCTACGATGCAATGAAATATATTCAACAAAATACAACAACATGACCCCAGTGCACTACAAAAACTGTGCTCAAATACATAATCATACAAAAATATTCAATTATATATAGAAAATCATACAACAATTATACAAAAATTATTAACGAAGTCTCTAGAATGTATTTTCATTTCGCTCCTTAACTTCCTCAGAAGTAGATTCTCAGAAGTGGTGTAAATTCTCAGTAATAAATTCTTGTACATTTGACACATTCAAATTCCTTTTTGCTATAATCAGAAAGATTATTTCATTTAAATGTCTTATATCAAAAATAGAGTAAATATAAATTGGAACATGAATATATTATCAAGTAGTATATGATATTAAAATATTGTATACCATTTAGTGAGTGTTGTCTTTCGTGTGGTTTTAAATCTCTCTTTGTATTTTTTCATTCATTTTTCTAAAAATAAATTATATTTTTATTCTTAATGTATATTTTTTATTTTTTTTGCTTTTATATCATAGTCTTTTAATACTTACTAACAGAGGCAAACACTCACCAAATAGGAAACAATTCATTTTACCCGGCTCCAGTCAAATTTGCTGTGCGCTTCTCAGCGCTAGGATGCCTTGATGATTCCATGTGTAATTGTCATTTATACAAAATCTCCATTATTACAATCGTCATTTTAAAGGAAACTTACTCCTATTAAGCTGCATCCACAGTAACATGTTGTAATCGATTTATATTCTACATTTCATAGGGGTTGAAGGCAGGAAACTAACAATTTTTAGAACAAACCTATTCACAAAAAACATGTTAAGTCTAGGTCACTATTTAGACCTCGAGGACTTAATGTCTGTAGTCGGTGGATCCAGTAAGCCTCATGTTTAAGCAAAGTTTTCCTAGTATCTATAATGTTATAGGTATTAGTATGCAAAACTTCCAATACAGTAAAGACAAAGCTGTTACAATCATGTCTTTTTTCCAAAAAGTAACAGATCCAACATTACAAGTTATTAGAATTATTCAAACTGTAGTTAATGAAGGTTTAGCTATGGATTACATAAATTTATCTACTGCAGAATATTTAATAAATAGAACACCTAGAGTACCGTTATTTTACATTTTACCAAAAGTACATAAATCCAGAAGACCCTCCCCTGGGACAGCCCATTGTATCAGGATCAAATTCGGCACTGGAACCACTTTCTAAATATTTAGATTATTAAAAGAAATACCATCATTCTTATGAGATACCAAAGACTTTATAATTAAGATTGAGAATATAGAAATACCAAAATATAGTATTTTAGCCATCCTTGATGTAACTTCCTTATATACAAATATCCCGCATACTGAACCTTGAGAATGCGTACTTAATACTTTAGAAAGGAGAAGTCATAATTTTCCCCCTGTACATTTCCTTATGGATTTAGTAGATATTATTTTTGATAAAAGTTATTTTAGATTTCAGGAAGATTTCTAGCTACAAACCAAAGGAATAGCAATGGGTTTGCGCCAAGTGTAGCTAATCTGTTTATGGCTAATTTTGAGAAGTGTTGGATCTCAAATAGAGACAATAATCCATTTTTTGATCATATTTTCTTTTACAATAGATTTTTGAATGACTTGTTTTTTATTTTTGTAGATCAGAATGAATTTGAAAACTTTGTGATATGGCTGAACCAGCTTCACCAGAGCATTAACTTTACCTCCAATATGAGTAAAGAAAGGATTAACTTCCTAGATACGGAAGTATATGTTATTCCTGTGAACAATTTGGCAGTCAGACCTTATTGTAAACCCACCTACTTACATTATAGATCGTACCATGCTAGATATTTAAAACAAAACCTACCCACTAGTCAATTTCAACGCATTAAGAGAAATTGTGCTAATGATTTCTATTACAAACAAGAGCAAAATAAAATGTATATACAATTTAAGAATCGGGGCTCTCCAAAGTATGTGATTAGAGATGCTATATCTAAGACAGCTGAAAGGACACAGGCTGACCTCTTAAAGGAGACTAATAATCAACGTACAGGAGATAAAATTACATGGGCTTTGGAATATACTCCATATGCCAAAATAATTAAAAATATTGTAAAGAGATACTGGCATATTGTAAATGATATACTGGGTTGTCAGAATGGATTACAAGTGGGCTATAGGAAAACCAAAAGTATTCGGGATTTAGTGATTAAAACTGACTTTGGCCCTTTAAGAGAGCCTACTTGAGTGCCTAGTGGCCACGGATGCTGCGGCAGGTGTGCTGTATGTCTGCAGACGCTTGAAACTGACTATTTGGATTTTCCAGAATTAAAGGTATAGGTTAAATTTAAACATTCATCTACTTGTGCAACTAAAAAAATCGTATATCTAATAAGATGTCCCTGTATGAAAATATATATTGGGTGCTCTATGTGAGCTATTCAAACTCGCACTACAGAACATAAATCACGAATACGCTTAGCACACAAGGAGTCTTCTTTGGTCCCTCACTTTTTGGAAAAAAGACATGATTGTAACAGCTTTGTCTACTGTATTGGAAGTTTTGCATACAAATAACTATAACATTATAGATACTAGGAAAACTTTGCTTAAATGTGAGGCTTACTGGATTCACCGACTACAGACATTAAGTCCTCGAGGTCTAAATAGTGACCTAGACTTAACATGTTTTTGTGAATAGGTTTGTTCTAAAATGTTTTTTGTGAATAAGGTTTGTTATAAAAATTGTTAGTTTCCTGCCTTCAACCACTATGAAATATAGAATATAAATCTATTACAACATGTTACTGTGGATGCAGCTTAATAGGAGTAAGTTTCCTTTAAAATGACAATTGTAACAATGGAGATTTTGTATAAATTTTTATTTATTTATTATTATTATTTAGATTTATATCCCGCCTTTCCCGCTCAGGGCGGCTAACAACGAGGCACAAAGCCAAGGGTAAAACAGGTTAAAACAATCTAAAACAGAATAAAACCACCTAATACACAACAGAACGTTTACCACAGGATGGGGTAGATCTTAATCATGGCAGCATCCCCGTGGCCTGTCATCCTTCTCCTTCTAGGGTCACCCCGCACCCCGATGGAACCACACAAAGATGGCAGTGGTGCAATGATACATAGCTAGCAATGGTGGCATAGTGGTGGTGGTAGCTCCTACTCAAAAGCCTGGTGGAAGAGCTCCATTTTACAGGCCCTGTGGAACTGAGCAAGGGCCCAGATCTCCTCCAGGAGCTACTTCCACCAGGTAGGAGTCGCCACTGAAAATGCCCTGGCTCTAGTGGCAGCAAATTTGACCTCCCTGGGGCCTGGAATATCCAGGAGATGTTGGCTTCCCAACCAAAGTGCCCTTGGGGGAACACATGGGGAAAGGCGGTCCCTTAGGTAAGCCGGACCCTGGCCATACAGGGCTTTAAAGGCAAGAACCAGCACTTTGAAGCAGATCCGGTACACTATTGGCAGCCAGTGCAGTGCTTTCAGCACAGGCTGAACATGATCCCTCACAGAGAGACCCATCAGCAGCCTGGCTGCAGCATTCTGCGCTAGCTGCAGCTTCCAGATTTGCAACAAAGGCAGCCCTAAGTAGAGAGCGTTACAATCACACATGGAGTCATTAAGGCTGAGAACTGAGCATCCTAGCACTGAGAAGCGTGCAGCAAATTTGAATGGAGCCGAGTAAAATGAATTGTTTCCTATTTGGTGAGTGTTTGCCTCTGTTAGTAAGTATTAAAAGACTATGATAATTGAATATTTTTGTATGATTATGTATTTGAGCACAGTTTTTGTAGTGCACTGGGGTCATGTTGTATTTTGTTAAATATATTTCATTGCATTGTAGCATCGCCCCAGCTGTTCTTTTGGTACTTATGACTTCCAGCTGGGAGGTCTCTAATATCCCTAGAAGCAACTTTAAAAAACATCTGCACAGCCAAGCAGAAGCCCAACTTGGCAAAACCCTCATCTAGCCCCACCCATTTTCCTAAAGATGCTTAGCCGGCTCCAGGAAGGGTCTCAGCAGGTGCCATGGCACCCATGGGCACTGCACTGGGGACCCTTGGGGTAGCTCATACCAGTCTTTGTGCTCAATCCACTCAGACAAAGAGGATAAAGACTTTGTTTCATCACATGTTGAATCACGATCTGAGAAACCTAACTCTGTGTTCACTTCACAGGTGCTGTTTCTTCTATCCAGATTGTATTTTGTCTTCCAGAAAGGTACTTTGATAATCACATGTGGCATTTTCTGGGTATACTTATATCCACTAGCCAGCATGGTGTACTGCTTAAGCGCAGTGGACTCTGCCTGGAGAACTGGGTTGATTCCTCACCCCTCCTCATGAAGCCTGCTGGGTGACGTTGGGCCAGCCACAGTTCTCTCAGCACCACCTGCCTTACAAGGCGCCTGTTGTGTGGAGAGGAAGGGAAAGCAGCTGTAAGCCGCTTTGAGACTCCTTAAGGTAGAGAAAAGCAGGGCATAAAAACTAACTCTTCTTCTAGTAATCAATCATGGCTTTGTATACACGCACCAAAATTTATTCTTGGATCACAGCCATACAAGATGACTGATACGTGTGGTTTTTTCCTAAGCAAGTAACAGTGGTGTAAAAGTTGCATTTTTAGCCATTTTAGTAACTTCCTCCTTCCCCATTTGACTTATCCTATTATGCAACGTTTAGTTATTTTGAAATATCAATAGTACATATGTCTTGTACTCTCAGGGGCTGTATATGTATAACTCTTACTCTGCTTACCTTCAGTAACTTGAGAAGGGTGTTTACTTGTCTGTGAGCAGAGACCATTCTTTCTTGAAAGAGTATCACAAGTGACGAAGGAAGCTGCCAATCACAATGGCCACTGAATAGGAGGTGAAGTTGCTTCCTCCATTTTTGTTTTCTTTTGGATTAGCATTACCACAGGTGATAGTGTGTATCCAATATACACCTACGGAAGTTTCCCAAGAATGTAGGTTTCTTTCTAACATAAAAAGCTATAGTGTTTACATAACCAACACTGCTTAAGCGGTTAGCAGCTTCTACTTAATCACTGGCTGAAACATCTGATTATCCTTGAGTTTGCAACCCAGCAGAGGCTCTAAAATCATATTGTCTTCCCTTCATATTGTGCCTACACAAGTGGCTGTTGCAATTTGTGCAGTTGTGGCAGATCTTTTACAAGCTGATAAATTTGTGGAAACTGCAACAGCTCTGTGACAATTGCCTGAAAGGACAAGTCCCATCTACTTCCCTCTCTCAGAGGCAAGATTTTCCCTCTGTTTTTCTTTCCGCTTTCTGACTGAGTAGCTCTAGGGGTCTGTTTTCTTCTTTCCTGAAAAACTCTGGCTGGATTGCTTGGAGCAGCCTGTCACTCAAGGCTCTCTGTTTCTGTGAAGAATTAACTCTTCACAGTCCTTCAGCTATTTGTATAGCACTTCTAAGCTTTTTAAAAAGTGCAGTCCATCACACTTGCATTGAAAGCCGGGGTAATTGCTTTTTGACAGCATTAATATCCTACTCCTGGAAAAGTTCTGCTCTGCATGCTTGCTTCACCTAGCTTTCACAGTCTTGCATAATTGTATGCATGCCCACGAAAGCCCGTGCTAAATTCTAAAGGGAGATAGTCCATTGCTTGTGGTCCTGGGAAACAGTTGTTCTTTAAGTCCAGATCACTGGCTACACCCGCTGTCAGCTTTTCTGGACGCCTAGGCTCTGCCCTAATGCCATTCTTGGTGTAAAAACTTGAAAGTGGAGGGGAAAAAGAAAATACCAGCAGCTCTTAATAGCTCTGTGCACCTAACCAGCATTATCCTTGTACTTTTTCTTTCCATACCCTCAGGGGTCTTTTTTTTTTGGTGGGGGAGTGCAGCTCTGGCAGCTCAGGAGCCAAGCCCTGTCCCCAGCCGGCCTCCTGGGAGTCTTTCAGGCAGCCGAATGTCAATTTCAGCTCCATTATATCCTATGGGCCATTGAAGTCAAGGGTGAAAACATAGGGTATATTCTGGGGGCTGGAAGGGAGGGGGTTTGAGGGAGAGGCTCCAAACTCACAGGGTAGCTGATGGAGCCTCTCCAAGATACCCACCAAGTTTCAAGAACATTGGACCAGGGGATCCACTTCTATAGGCCCCCAAACAGGTTGCCCCCATCCCCTCCATTGTTCTCTATGGTGGGAAAAAAAGTTACTTTTAGCCAGCTTTTGAAGATGCCTCCCCCCCTTTTGCTTCCCCTTCTGACATCACTTCCGGTGATGTCAGGGGGCGTGGCATACACTAATAGCCTAATAGCTCATTAGCATACCATATGCTAATGAGCTCCTGCAGCTCTTTTTCTACAAAGAGACCCCTGCGTACCCTTACTGGATCTCTACAGATTAAGTTTGTGCATTTGGCAGTGTTCCTTAAGGCTCTGTGTACAGAAGAAAAGCTTGCTCTTCTCCACACCCCCCCCCCACAAAAATTCAGCTTTCATACATTTTCCTAAGGGTGCTACACATCCTTCCTCACTGCCTTCAGATTACTTATCATTAGAAGACAGCAGTGGGAGAAGGAACATATCCATGGTCATGACCACTTTGGAACCCCAACCCTATTTTATATGTTGCTGAAAGACTTGGGGGTCAAGGATGTTTTCATTTCATTCCGTAATCATTTGTCTGAGGAGGTAGGTATAGAAAAAGAGTCAATGTGAAATCCAGAACTTGTATACACCGCCTTAAAGTTTATTTTCAGAAGCTGTATACTTAGACTACTGATTAAAATGCAAGAAATATGCCAGTAAAAGACTACAGTGAACATCTGAATACTAGAGTTCTAGACACAGAAGGGGGTTATAGTTGGCTTCAGGCAGTGACAGAAACAAGTCTGCTCATTCCACTGAAGTAGGACCTCTCCCTTTCACTCATTACTTCAAAGTGCAGGGGTCTCCTACAGAAGTTGCATTCAGCTGAGGAGTGGGACTTCAGCTCCAGGCCCACCTGCTTCCAGGTAGCTAGCAAATTGTCTGCAAAGTAAAAGGGAAAGCAGGTTTACTTTCTTGTATGCTTTATGTTCTCTGTCAACACTCTTGCTAACCTGCAGCATTGACTCCCTAAGGGACAGTTCAGTAACAAAGATCCTGAGGCGTCAAATGGCTGCTTAATTCTTCATAGCAGTTCTTTAATATGGCAGTGCTGGTTTTAAAGCACCAATAAATGCATGTATAAAATAAAGCCTTATACTATTAAAAGGCTACTACCTAATTGCAGTCTTACTATTTTTACAGCAAAGGATATAAACTTGTAAACCAAAAGGCTCAATGTTATACTCTTCACTAGACAGTATTCAGTAAGTTGAGGGAGCGAAACCCCTGCTTAGCTCATCTCCTCCTTATCCTTTAGTTTTCTACACCCTCTCCATTTAGGGGCTGCACTGTAGCTCTAGCACTTACAGACTGAAAGGACTAGAGGCCCTTTAACGGTAGACTGTGCCATGCATCTAGCATAACAGCACACATGCTCCACCTGGCAAGGACTGTATGAGGTTTGCAAAAGACCTCCAAGCTCTCCCCCCACCTCACACAGCCTTTCCAACTGCAGAAAAGTTTATTCCAGGGATTCACAAGAGCCATGTGAAGGTGGGGAGGGGCAAAACTGCTCGCTCTACTTCCTCTTCTGCCAGCACAGCTCTGCTCACCAAAGGGGACATTTTGCCCCTCCCCACTGCAGCTTTATGATTTGCATTGCTATTAATGCCACACAGATCCCAAGGTCCTGGGAATACACTTTGCCAAGAACCAGAATGGTGGCTGGTGGGTGTGTCAAGCTGGGAAGACTGGTGATTTTTATGTGACAGATTGCTGGATTCCACCCAACGTGCTCAAACATTCAGCTGTGTTTAGTACTAGGCAGGGGAGAGTGTGGAGCAGTGCTGGCAGCAATACAGATACATATGGAACCAGAGGCACAGGTTGTATTCTACAGAGAGGACAGTGCATTTGCAGTTTTGTTACGCAGGTGCTCCAACTGAGAGGCAAGTGGCAAGTTGTGTACAGCCAAGAGCTCTGCTAGAATAAGCCCTGGATTGTGTACTGTGTTTAGCCTTAAGTTCTCTTTTATTACATACATAAAGCTCTAGACACAAGGGAAAGTAATCTAGCGTAAGTGCTTCCCATGTTAGACTGTCCAGGATGACAACTCTAGTTAAAGTGCATAGACTCTTAATAGAAGACTGAAATTCAGCTTAGGACTGTTTTCTGTATCTTTTTGAGGTCTCTTCAGTCATCTCTTCAGTCGTCTGTCATATCCTTCTAACATTTGTAGTTAATTCATTTTGGAGGCAAAGCAAAGGGCAATGTTTCTCTGGAGGGTCAGGAATAGCAATATGGATGATCAGGGTATCCTTTCAGAAATGACAAAAAAACCCCACACATTACTATTGCACTTTAGGATTCTCTTTCACTTACTGATAAAATAGTTCATCATCTGCGGGGTGTGATGAGGGGTGGGGGCAATACGTAGCAGCTCTTCTCCATGTGGGACTGTGGGGTAGTTTATTGCTTGGACGTAGATGCTATGCTGGCTCATCATTTTGTCACAGATCTCAGTATTTTTAGCAGCATCTGCAACCTGAAGGCAGCAAGATTACACACAAGACAAGCATAAGGCTAACAAGTCCCAAACCATCAAACATGATTATCTGTACTAGCAAAAGTGCTCCTATGACAAAACACCACATGTGTTAGACACTGGGACTAGTACTTGACAGATGCTGCCAGATGTGTGAACCATTAACCACTCAAACAGATACAAGCTAGAATGAAAGACCAGGGACTGGAGCAGGGAAAGCAAAAACACAGGAGGAGGGAAAAAAAGTAATACACGTGGTAAGTGAGTGCAAATGGCTTGGTCACCAACTGCTTGTTGCCATGGAATCTGAAAAAGATGCTTTTAGAAGCTCTCATTTGCAGTTCCTACAGCAAACAAATGCTATCTGTTCTCCAATCAGTGCCAAGTGGCTAAACTCTCTATGCCCCAAGTAGTCACTTAAAGCAGAAGGGGCTGTCAACAGTCCCCCATTCCCTCCCCACGCCTTCTGCATAGTAAACCCTTATATTTTTACAGATTTGTTGCCTCAAATTCAAATACCAGAATCCAGCAATAAAACAAAAAAATATTATACAGTGAGCAGATTAAGATTTCCACTTTCCAAAATTGCCTTCAATATTTACCCTGATTGGAATGATGTGACTGGGACAGTGCACTACGGGAAACCCAGCATCCATCAACATTTGTCTCATGAGTTTCACATTGCGTTGGTGCTGGCGGCGAAGAATTTGTCCCTCTGCACTTTTTAGAATCTTCAGAGATTCTAGTGCACCAGCTAGGAGCATGGGTGGCAGGGAAGTGGTGAAAATGAAGCCAGCAGCATAGGAACGCACAGTGTCTATCAGAGAACTTGTACTTGCAATATAGCCCCCTACACAGCCAACTGCTTTACCTGAAGGAACAAAAACCACAATTATTTTTCCTGTTCTTACCTCTTTGCTTACAGTCAGTTAAGTCTTGACTAAATCCTCAATAACAAGTTAGCATTTCTTAGTTCACAGAAAAGAATTATTCTTTGTATGAAGTGAGGTAGTACATCTATCATAGGGTGACCACCCCAGGTTTGTTTTTTAAAAAACATATTATTTACTTATTTGAAAGCACCCCTCCCCTCTAAGCAGGAACACTGACTCATAACTGGGAAGAAAAAGATGCCACCCCAGGAAGAAGCTGGCATGAAACCTTATTTTGGAGCTTTATGCAAGGTGTGGTTTTCATGTGAGAGCACTTAAAGCAAGATTAGCCGCAGGGACTATTTACTAAATGGAATACTGAAGGAGATGGTAGAGTTCAGCCATAGTC
Source organism: Gekko gecko (assembly GCA_029375565.1). Taxonomy (NCBI): domain Eukaryota; kingdom Metazoa; phylum Chordata; class Lepidosauria; order Squamata; family Gekkonidae; genus Gekko; species Gekko gecko. The sequence continues at coordinate 99,869,386 of JAPDNY010000002.1, read as the reverse complement.
AACAGGAAGACATATTAGCACAACACTTAGTCAATTCCTACTAGTTCTGCTCAGATAAGATAGAAGTTTACAATTACTTTACAAGGTAGAATGACAATGGCTGGGAAGCATATTTTGTGTAAACCAATACGACCAAAAGCAGTTCTTTAAATTTAGCTTGCAACACAAGGAACCTGAGCCTTAACATTATTACATAACCTTAACCGCCAGTTCCCCACACAGAACTTTCTTTTCTTTGAAAACTGCAGCTTTTCAGTTTGATGTAGCCCTAAGGAATATCTCCCAGTAGAACCTGTTCTTACAGTGCAGATTTACTACGTCTGTTCTTACCAAATCTCCTTACACAACTTCCACACCAAGGTTTCAGGATTAAGACTGTTATGTTCTAAAGCTACAGCTCTGTTGACAACTAATGTTTTCACTATGGCAATTTGCTGCCAATAGGACAGAATTTATCACAAAGATTAAATCCTTGCAGTGGTGTTGTTGTATCATTTACAGTGGGGCTGAGTCATTTAGAGAGCAATTGTAAGCAGGTCTACTCAAAATCCTATTCAGTAGGGCTTGCTCCCAGGAAAGCATTCTTCAGATTGCAGTGTTTGTTCCACAGCCCTCATTCAGTTATCCTGTTTCAATTAACCTGAACAGTACAGTGGGCTCATACCAAGTGTTCCAGAGATAATATCCATTTTATGCATCACGCCATCTCTGTCTCCAATACCACCACCTTGAGCGCCATATAGTCCAACAGCATGTACTTCATCTACAAAGGTAATGGCCCCATGTTCATGGGCTACATCACAAAGCTCTTCCAATGGACAGACAGCACCTAACACAAAATACAGAAAATCAACATTTTGTTTTTCTGGGCCATACCCTCTCTCAAACTTCAAGAAGCCATGTGTGATACAGCAAACTTACCATCCATTGAATGAACAGTTTCAAAAGCAACAATTTTGGGAGTAGATGGATCTGATTTTCTCAACAGCTCTCGGAGATGACCAACATCATTATGGCGAAATATGTGCTTTGGCACCCTGCTGTTTCGAATCCCCTGAATCATGGAAGCATGGTTTCCTGCATCTGAGTAGATTTCACAACCTGAGGGGGGACAATCAGAAGGCTTTGAATTAACTGCACTTAAAATGTGGTATTTCATAGCTGGACAGACAGCTCGTTAACTGGAGACAATTAAACTAGCTGAAGCTTAGGTGTAAGTTGGACAAGGAAGCCTACAGCAACAGGAATTTTGTGCATCCTTCAGATGATCCATTAAGTGATCCCCTACCTGAACACTGACACCCATACTGCTCATTTTAAGAGTTATTGTCTGTTAAAAGGGATTCACCCAAACCCTAAGCTGCTGCCCAAATATTATCAGGATTCTCTTGCCTTTCACAAATTCGAATCCTGGGTTGCCACTACCACCTATTGTTCAAATCCAGATGTGCCAGCAAAAATAATTCTGGAGTGCATTACAGTCTAGCCCTAAGGTTACTTAACATATGGAAACAGTAAAGCTACTCCAAGATTGCTTGGGTACTGCCAGGATTACATATTACACAGAGAACTATCACAGGACAGCCAGCCTATATGCTTTAGAAATCTATTTTAAAAGGGATATGTAGACTAGAAAGTTTTCACATTTTGTATCTCAGATGCTAAGGTGGGGGGAGACGTACTGCTTGCATCAAAGCCACTCAAAAGCATTTTGCCTTAGCCATCCTGTTTCAGTCAGAGGAAACCAACCATAACCCTATCTTGACTGCGCTGATGATTATCAGACCCACAGTTAGTTCAGAGGCAGTAAGTGCTAGCCTCAGATTAAGACTACTAAAAAATAATACAGTACAATCACAGGCAAATTTGTACACCACAGCAGAAAACACTCACAATTTAGGCTCTTACCTGGCAACATTTTTGCTAATGTGAAGAGCGTCGAATCATTAGCAACAAAGCAAGAAGAGAACAACAGAGCAGCATCTTTCCCATGGAGATCAGCCAATTCTTGTTCAAGATCAACATGGAATTTACTGGTTCCTGAAATGTTCCTGGTGCCTCCAGCTCCTGCACCATGTTGTTTAAGTGTTTCCCTGTGAGGGAGATTCAAACAGGGATGTTAACACAGCTTGGAACAAACTCTGCAAGTTTGTTCATTTCAGTTTATGTAGGGAAAAAGCCTCTAATACTTGGTCCGAGCTTAAATCAATTTTCTAATCTTCAAACCCATTTTCTACCTTGGAAGAAGGGCAGCTGCACAGAGAACATGTGCAGAAGGTCCCAGTTTTTCAATCCCTACTATTTTTGGTGATCTGAAAGATCTTTGGAGATCCTTGGACAGCTGCTGCCAGTCAGTGTCAAGCACAGTAGATGAACCAATGATCTGACTCAGTACTGGGCAGCTTGATACATCTGTTACCTAGGCTGCAGGTACCCTTGAAGTAGTTTGTTCATAAAATAAGACAGGAGCATTTCCTTTTGTGAGACATAAACTGAACCCCTCTAACTAGAAAGTTATTAGCTGGTTAATGATCCAAACAGGTTGATTGTTAAAAGAAAGGATCAGCGATGCTGTTTATGTGGCAATAAATAGTCTTTGGGGCTAGTGCAGTGCAGAAGCTTGTAGTTTGCAGAGACTGCCTGTGACAAGATGGCAGAATGGCTGCCCTAACTTGTAGTGGACTTCTTGATGACAAGGGTGGTGGTGGTGGAAGAAAACAAAACATGGATGCAAGAGAAAAGATACTCAAAGCTTGTATCTGACACATAACAGTACTTGGGATAGCCAATGGGAACTCATCTACTGTAACCCATCACAAGTTCAATCCTGTCATAAATTTTAATGCAGCATCTTGCACAATTCCACTGTTCCAACAGTAGGCACCATTTTCCTTTTAACAAGACTACTTACATTACAGCTCCACACACTCGAGGGTGACGACTCATCCCAAGGTAATCATTGCTGCACCAGACAGACACTGCCTTTTTGCTGGTATGGGAATCCGAATAGTCATCTGCCATGGGAAAAATTTGGGCCCTTCGATTCACAGTTTTGAACACCCGGTATGTGTGATCCTTTTTCTTCTCATCAATTTTCTTCTCAAAGAACTGGTCATACTGGAAAGTAGACACAGCTGGAAAACAAAGATATTAGCAAGTTTTAAGACATTACACATGAAATGTGCAACAAAGAACTTAAGAGATGCAAGCTTCAATTTCTACTAATCAGTTGAAAATTATCAAGCCTTACATCTTGGCAAATTATCCTGAAGCAGATGAGACACCCTTTCTGGTCTCTGTTTCAACACAATGTCCTGGAATTTTTTCAGCAAGCCATTCTGCTTTTCACCATCTGTTTTGGTGTTGACCTCCACAATATTTTCTGGTGTCTTGACAAACTCTAGGTATGGCAAGAGAGGATAAAAAACAACAAAATAGTTATAAAATAGCTCAAAAAAGAAACTGCATGTGTAAATGAACCAGGCCTTTTGGTTTACTGTAAATAAATAAAATTTCTCCAGATGTTAAAATAATTAGATACCCAGCACATTTGTGTTCACAAAGCCAATGCTATTTTTCATATCTGTCCTTAATATAACAATAGCTAATTTAGGATGAATGCCCAGATACTGAGAGTGTTTTATGGTTAGAATATGAGCCATTCCATATTGCAGCCTTAAAAACTCATCTTATTAATGTAAGTGGATAACTTAAGTAGTCTGAATTTGGCAATGCAGAACTAATATAGCTAATCAGAGCTAAAGAAAGGTTACCGTTTCTCTTAAAACTAACTGGTTAGGACTACGCTGATGTCCCACTTCACCATCTGCTCCTATATATGGTTCTTTGGCATTATAACTTATGAAAAATTTGACAGCAAAGCTGCTGTGAATCCATTCGTGTCCCACGGCAGGAAGCAGGAATTTAGTGCAAGCAAACTGTAATTTTTTTGCAGACACGTCTCTATCAGTACCTTGTATTCAATTCTGTCACCACAGCATTAACTCCAAGTATGGGAAATACTAGTTGTACAAAATGTAAGGAAAATAAATATCTTTGATTTAGTCTGGTTTCAGAAGTAAAATACCCTGAGCTTTTTTAAAAGTGGAGAAATATGCTTAAATTATTTTAATAAAAACTACTGTTGCTCTGACACCCAAACTAGCTTTAAATAAAATAGAGGCAAACATACACACAACCACCAAAAAATCTCAAAAACAAACAAAAAAGCTCCCAAAGCCAATGGATGTGTTTACGTAGTTTCTATTAAAGATCTTTGTATGTGTTCTACCTCACTCAAGCTTTTGTTCCGCTCTTTTCTTGAAGCATGTTTGAGCCAACAATAAAGAAACCTGTAAGTATTCAGAAAAGCCCATACCTTTCCTTACAGTTTGCCTCTCCTGCACATCTTCTTGAAGTTCTAGGCTGGCTCTGCAGAAAACATTACTGTTCCCTTCATTCATCTGAGCTGCCAAGAACGGGCACTTAGTCACAGTGGCTTGGGTAGGTGGGTGGCTTGCAGGAAGCTGGGAACTGCTGCTGTTCTTTGGAGTCACATCTGGGGAGGTTTTGGCCTCTTGAATAGAAGAGAAAGGCATTCAGGGAGATACAAGGCATTCATTTTGACAGCTGTATGCCTGCAGTGTCTTCAATTCAATATGAATAGCATGTGTAATAAATTATCTGAGCTGCTACCTCACTTATGTCAGCAGTTAAGATCTCATGGCTTCAGTGAAGAACATCCCACACACAAGTTCATGGTGCCTAAGCCATCCTAAGAAGCACACTCAAGTTTTACCAGTTAAAATGTATAGTTTAGGAATGACTGCAAGGTTAGTATGCAGTCTATGGTGCTTGTATGTTGCACATTCCAGCTACTCAGGAGAACCTTTAACACAGTTTTTATGTCCTAGTCAAACTCTTACCTTAAGCTACTTCCTGATACACTGATGAAAAACACAGTTCAATAATGTCTACGAAACCTGCAATTAAAGACGCAGACTGCAGAGACAGCAAAACATGAAAGAGGGTAAAAAAGTGAAGCACTGTACAACCAGAACATCAACTATGCGGTGTGTTTTTCATTTGATATAGGCTCAAATATTATCTTGAACAAGTTCCACTGAATGCAATAGCAGTTGTATATCAGTCTTCACCTTTGTTCTTAGAACCTAAAGAGGGATGTTATAATATAATTGGCCTCTAAAACTAGGGGAAATGCTGTGTTCAAAGTTCAAATAGCTTAACATTTCTAAGATAAAATAAACACCTCAAATCACACTGCTGCCTAAAATAAGAAACTTTTTCATGCATATTTCCAAAACAAAGTTAATTTTTTCATGTGCAATACATATTTCCAATATAATCACTGCACTACAAAATATTATAGGCTGGAATTAGTTGCTGAACAAGTATGTTCACACATATATTATAGGAAATTTATCAGTAATAGAAACATTCTATAGCTAGTATTACAATGGTATTACATTTCACCAGTATGTTTACCATCAACAATGACGTTAGTATAATGCACTAGAAACTCCCCTCCTCACACTTATGACAGCTCAAGACTTTTGTTAACCGTGGCAAAATATAAAGTTTAACCCTTACTCTCAGTGGTAGAGGTGGTTTCCTCAGTTTGCTGGCAGTGAGCCGCTGAAGTACTTAGGGCACGTGAAGCAGGCTTGGTCCCAACTTCCATCATTTTAGGGCAGTTCTGGGCATAGAAAAGAAGGGATTTGCCAGCCTTCTGTAAGAAAGCCTGGGATACCCTTGACAGGAATGGACAGCGTCGAACAACAGTTTCCATTTTCAGGGTTCTAAATGAATCCTTGTGATAGTAGCAGAAAGAAAGAAAAAATATATCGTTAACTTCCTACAGAGATGGACTGACTAGGTAGCATACCAGACATCTTAAGTTAAGAATCATTAGGACCACCTCAATATTAAGCTTACAGCTTAATGTATTAAACATAGAAGGCTGGATTCAAAGTTACTCCTGTGTTAGCATGACAGTTCTTACACTAGCACAGCGGCACTTCCATTGAAGAGATGAGCTACTTTTGTGAACTCCCCCCCCCACACACTGTAGACCCCCCCTTTGCTCCCCACACTATTTGTGTGGGTCCCCTGACCCCAGGAGCAGAATTTTAGAGGGCTCACTGGGCAAGAGCAATGAGTCAGAAGAATGACATTCTATGAGCTTCAGATCTACCCCGAGTTTATAACACATAATGATCCTTCCCTCCATGCACATAGCTCACCAGTTCCAGTATAATTGCAGCTTTTACAGGTGTAAGAGAGTAGCAGAGGGAGGCATTAAGGAATATGTAAGAAGGCTTGTTATGTATGAAGCAACTTCTTGACAATGGCAACACAAAGATTATGGATTAAATTAGCAAAGGAAAACATACAGATGCAGTATCTCCACACACAGGCATGGTAATGACATACCAAAATACTGGCATAATAATCCACTATTAATTTGCTTTCCCCCCCTTTGAATACAGAGTGTGAAAGAAACTGGCAGAAAGCAAAGCCCTAAAGGAACCTTGACGTGACAGTTCGAAAAGGGTAGCCATGTTAGTCTGTTGCAACAAACACCACAAAGGCTGCTATGGCACCATGATGACTAACGAATTTATTGTGGCATAAGCTTCTGTGGGCTAGAGTCCTATTCAACAGATGAACAAAGTATTAACCCATCTAAGACATCTATCAACTGAAAGCAACCCTTCATGCATTAGATGAAGTGGTCTCTGAGCCACACAAGGGCTTATACTGCACTAGATCAGTAAGCCTTCATGGTACCATTAAAAGTTTTAACGGAGGGGGGGAGCAGAATAAAGGGGAAAAGTACTCATCGTAATAACGTCTCATCCGGTTTCCTAAAAGAACCGACACTAGCTTCTGAAGAGCCATCACCTTTTAGATGTGGGAAGGCTTCAGCCAGAAGACACAGACTGGGCAGACAAAACTACTTTGTTTTGATCCCCCACCACATTAAAGAGAGATCAAAACAAAGACCCCTCCACACAACATCCTAGACGGTGAACTCGCGAGAAAATGCCTCTTTTTAAAAAAGTGTGTACAACATGACGACAGCGAGAGCATAAAGTTAGAGAGGAGGATGGAAAGAAGATCGGAGCCTCTCGGCTCCCCTCCCTGCCGTCTTCCGCGTCCGCCTGCCTGAGAGGCGGCTCCCGCCCCTCCAATCCCAACCAGCCTCTACCGGCTCGCGACGGAGCCCTGCACCCACCCACCCGCCCTGCCTGCCTGCCTGCCTTCTTGGTCCCACTCTTTGTCGCCCCCGTAGCATCGGGCGGCCGGGACAAGGTCAGGAGCCGGGAAGTGCCGGCTGGGCCTCCGCTGCCCTCAGGATCAACGCCACCGGGGCACCAAACGCGAGAGCACAGCCAGGAGGCCCCGCCAGTTCTCGAGCCCTGACTTCCCTTTCCCCCTCCTTCCCCTTACCGGCGCCGCAAGGCCTCCTCGAAACAGCTCTTTCAATTCTCTCCGACCAGCTCCGGCCACTGCCTATATAGCCAGCCACAAACCCACTCCGCGCAGGCGCATAGGAGAGAATCGGTAGCTGCGCAGGCGCAGTAGCCGCTTCTTCATTTTCCGGAGAAGGTGCGGAAGATGATCTCTCCTTGCCCCTCTTTCTCTGGAACAGACGCGCCTTTCGATTCCATTCTTTTCACCATCACTCCTCTCCCCGTATCTGCCAGACTGGGTTCACTTTCTGGCCAGTTGTAGGACAACGACGAAGGCGCCTTATGTGCGGGTTTCCCTCTGTGGCGGTGCTTTCAAGGCCAATTTGCAGACAAGTTTAGCAACCCTGTCCATGTGTAAAAGTAAAGGTAAAGGTTCCCTTGCTGGAAAGCCAGTCGGATCCGACTCTAGGGTTGAGGTGCTCATCTCCGTTTCCAAGCCGAAGAGCCAGCGCTGTCCGAAGACGTTTCCTTGGTCCTGTGGCCGGCATAACTAAACACCAGGGTGCATGGAATGCTGTTACTCTTCCCACCAAAGTGGTACCTATTTATCTACTTGCAATTTCTTGCTTTCGAACTGCTAGGTTGGCAGGAGCTGGAACCTGTAAAGTACTGGGTTTCGTGCCTCATGACTCCAACGACTACATACGAGAAGACGCGTTTATTCGTACTTCACACAAGACAAAGACAACCAGTAACAGCCGGAGGCCAACTATATACAGTAAGGGGGGGGGACGCCCCACATTCCTATTGGCGGGTTTGAATCGCCCGCCAATGCTGCCATTGGCTCTTTACTGGCGAGCTCAGGAGCCTAGTCCCTATTGTTCTCAGAGAACAGAGCTTGGCTGCATTTCGCCAGCTCCGACTCCTGATCCTAGGACATAACACCCCTCCCCCCATAGTTCGTCTCCTATCCGGTGACGTAGTCTTTTAGGTAGGCTGGTGGCCTCCGTTCTCTTAACGATCTTCGGGGGGCTGGCACCGGACTGGCGGGGCCCCCTTCAGGTGGTCCTACTGCACTAGGAGCTTGGGTTTCTGGCGGCGTAGATGGCGGAGGTGGCTCGGCTTGCTCTGTGACCCCCTCAGTGCCCTGTGGACGTTCTGGCGCTTGTTCCGCTATTGGCGCCTGTGGCCATTCGGGTGCTGGGGCGGCCTCTGTGTGTTCCAGTGGTGGAGCCATGATACCTGTGTCGGGGTCTTGCCGCCTCCGGAGTTGGTCCATGTACTTACAGAGGACCCGGTCCCCGTCTGCCAGGACCTCATACGAAACTGGCCCCGTGGGTCTGAGAATGCGACCGGCCAGCCATTGAGGACCCGCCCCGTAGTTTCTACAGTAGACAGGTTCCCCCGGGAGGAAGCTCCTGGGTGCCTCCCGGGTTTCGACCAGCTTTCTCTCTGGGGCTCGGTCTGGGTGGAGTCTGTCTAATAGGGTCATGGGGCGGCGGCCCATCAACAGTTCGGCTGGGCAATGCCCAGAGATGGGGTTCGGGGTGGTGCGCTGTGTGAGGAGGAAGTGGGCCAGCCGGAACTCCCACTCACCCTCCGTTATGCGGCTCAATGCTTCTTTGGCGGTGCGGACCGTTTTCTCCGCCTGGCCATTAGTTGCCGGGTGGAAGGGCTCAGAGCGTATGTGCTTGATTAAGTTCCTTGCGAGGAACGCTTGGAACTTGGCAGATGTGAACGCGGCCCCGTTGTCCGACACGATCGTGTCTGGCAAGCCATGCGTAGCAAATATTTTGCGTAGGGCCCTTATTGCCGCTTTGGCAGAGGTGGTAGACACCGGACTTATTTCTACCCACTTAGAGTAGGAGTCTGCCGTTACCAAGAACTGGAGGCCCTGGAACGGTCCGGCAAAGTCGACATGTAAGCGTGACCACTGCTTGTGGGTGGACTCCCAGCTTAGTTTCGGCGCGCTCGGGGGATTGGGACGGACCTCCTGGCACCGTGTGCACCCCCGGACCCAGGTTTCAATTTCCGAATTTATCCCGGGCCACCACACATAGCTCCTTGCCAGAGCTTTCATTCGTACAATGCCAGAGTGGGCCTCGTGAAGCGTTTCTAGAACCCCTTGTCTCATGAGCCCCGGGATGACCACCCTGTCCCCCCATAGTAAACATCCTTTCAAGGCGGATAACTCTTCCCTCCTGGCTTAATATGCCGTGAACTCTGGCCCGGCCGGTTCCGCTGGCCATCCCCTCACCACCCAGTTTAGGACCCGGGAGAGAATGGGATCCCGAGATGAGCGGGCGGCCACGTCTGCAGCCTGAAGGGGGGGTTCGGAAGCTCCTCCATCAACAATACCGTGGGAGCTGGGGCCGGGTCCTCTCCTGTGTGTGGCAGCGGCAAGCGGCTAAGGGCGTCGGCATGCCCCAGCGCCTTGCCCGGCCGATGCTCCAACTGGTACTGATAGCCTGCCAAAAACAAGGACCAACGCAACACCCGGGGCGACAATACCTTTGGCGTTTGTTTGTCAGCCGCGAACAGCCCCAGGAGCGGCTTATGATCGGTGACGAGCGTGAAGGGCCGCCCATACACAAAGTTATGGATTTTTTTTACCCCCGCCACCAAGGCCAAGCCCTCCCGCTCTATTTGTGCGTAATTTCGCTCCGCGGGGGACAGCATGCGGGAGTAGTAAGCCACCGGAACTTCCCTCCCATCCGGTAGTTTGTGGCCCAAGACTGCCCTGACCCCATACGGCGATGCATCACACACAAGGATCTCCCGGGAGCTTTTCATCAAAGTGGGCGAGTACAGCATTTGAGATCAATAGAGTCTTAACCCCCTGGAATGCCGCCTCCTCCCTTGATCCCCATGCCCAAGGCGTTGCCTTATCCAGCAGTCTGTGTAGGGGTTCCGCCACGGCGGCTTTGTGTGGGAGAAAGGCATGATAAAAGTTTAGGAGGCCCAAGAACGCCTGGAGCTCCGCCTTGGACTTCGGGGCGGGGGCCTCCACGATGGCCTTCACCTTGTCCCTCGCCAGATGCAGGCCCGTTGCGTTGACCCGGTACCCCAAGAACTCCACCTCCGGCACCCCGAGGAGGCACTTTTCCCGTTTCACCTTTAGCCCTGTGGCTTGGAAGCATCCCAGGACCGTTCGGAGGCGGGCGGCGAAGCTCTCTGGGGTGGCTGTGGCGATGAGGATGTCGTCGAAGAACGGTGTCACGCCAGGGATCCCTTTTAACAAATCGTCCATTAGATTTTGGAAGATCCCTGGGGCCACACTGACCCCGAACTGCAGCTGCTTTACCCTGAAGGCCCCCCCGGTGTGTCACTATCGTTTGTGCCTCGGCCGTGGCCTCGTCCACCGGGAGTTGCTGGTACGCCTGCGCGAGATCCAGCTTTCCAAATATGCGTGCCCCCGCCAGTGTGGCTAAGACATGACTTACTACTGGCACGGGATATGCGTGTGCCTGGAGTGCCTGGTTAATAGTGCACTTGTAATCTGCGCAGATGCGGATTTCCCCGTTCGGTTTCACTGGGGTCACAATCGGGGTTTCCCAACGTGCATTTGGGACAGGCTCTAGGACTCCCTGGGCCACCAACCGATCCAGTTCCGCTTCTATTTTAGGGCGGAGGGCCAGTGGTACGGTGCGGAAGCGCCGCCGGATGGGTGTCATCATCGGGTCTAAGTTAAATGACACTGGGGCCCCTTTATAACACCCCAGCTTCCCATCAAAGACCTCGGGGAACTCCCAGCAAATCGTCCCCCAGTCCCGCATCCCACATTTATTCACTCCCCCAATCAGCGCGGTGCTGCTCTCGGGGTCAGCGGTGCGATGCTCGGGGGTGGCCTTGTTGTCTTCGTCGTCGCTCATGGAGTCAGGGAAGGCGTTGAGATCCCATCCTCGTCGCCACTGTAAAGTACTGGGTTTCATGCCTCATGACTCGGACGACGACATACGAGAAGACGCGTTTATTTGTACTTCACACAAGACAAAGACAACCAGTAACGGCCGGAGGCCAACTATATACAGTAAGGGGGGGGACGCCCCACATTCCTATTGGCGGGTTTGAATCGCCCGCCAATGCTGCCATTGGCTCTTTACTGGCGAGCTCAGGAGCCTAGTCCCTATTGTTCTCAGAGAACGGAGCTCGGCTGCATTTCGCCAGCTCCGACTCCTGATCCTAGGACATAACAGAACCACAGACGGGAGCTCACTCCGTCATGCAGCGCTCTCGGGTCTCGAACTGCTGAACTACTGACCTTCCACAGCCTGCAGTTCAGCGTCTTAACCACTTGAGCCACCGCAGTCCATGTGCACTTGGAACTAAATTCTGCAGTGTTCGGGGGGTGGGGCTCATTCCCAGGTAAGCATGTATGGGATTGTACCTTTCCTCCTGTATGCCGGCCAGTTTGGGCCAGGCTCTTGACTCGGTTTCCACGATGTGGCTGGCAGAGCTGTACTCTTGCCTGGCTCGAGTTTCCCCCCTAGGCGGCTTTCGTACCTCGCGGAAAGCACAGCTGCGGGTGAATTCAAGTTGAACGAATGAGAGGTGGGGAGTGGCTTGTTTTGTCCTTTTACCCAGTCTTTGTACAAACTTCCCTTGTTGCTGGCTGGAACAAACCTGTGTACCGCCCTTGGGCTTCTGAAAGAACAGTGGCAGCGAGAGTGGAGGATGTGGAGGCAATATTATATATACACAATTATGTTTATAATTTGCAATGATGCTGAGACTCAAGCCTCCTCTTTTAAAACCTAGCTGCTTTGCCCAAGAGGTCATGACCACTCACCTTAGACCTCTTTGTTTGCTCACAGGTGAAAGAAAGGTTTTCTTCACATACCCTTAGGCACAGTATGTTTGATTATGGTTTCACCTGCTGCAAAGTCAGGTCTGATACCGGATGTCCTTGAAGACTAGCAGGGAGTTTCTGTCAGAAGAGAACACAGTGGCTTGCCCCTTGAGATGGGTGGGTTGTGGAGAGCATATAAAAATTATATAGTCTTCCTTTTTTCAGCACAGTTGCTAATGCTGGATTTTTGACTTAAAAGTATTCAGTGGCTTTGGCTCTGCTTAACCCAGTCTGCTTTCTCTCATGTATTCATTCCTTGGCTTTGAAGATTAACCAAGATTGTACTATGGACCAGGTGCAAACAAAGAGGTGGTTGTTTGCATCTGTTTGGTAATTGGCATTCTCATGATCACAGGGAATTCCTCAATTCCACTGTCAGTTTATTAGAAATTGAGGCTAAATATCTCTTCTCTTTGATATGGATTTTGATTGATAGTTCTGAGAGGGTATTACAAGGTAAGGTACCTGTTCTTAAATTTGTTTTTAACTCCTGTCCTTGGGCAGTGGTGAGAGAAAACCTACTGCTCATGTAGGGGTGGTTTTTTTGGGGAGGGGTTGCTTCTTCCAACTTAGGCAGTTTTGCAATGGATAGGACATTCTGTACATTGTGATTAAAACAAACAATTGGCTGCCTCTGGTTCAGTAAAACAGAAAAGGTACTCAGAAGTTACTGGATTCTTAAGCAGGAAAGGAAAGAACAGGCTTATCTCCAGCTTTTTTTCTGTTCAAGCAGTTCAGTAGTTCAGAAGAATCTAGGCAACTAGCCGGAAAGGGTTTGAGATTTATTTCCTGGTCTTTGCATGTAAGATCCCACCATGACATCAGTGCCCATGATTCAAGGGTTCCAAGTTATTTATGAGCCCAATAATAAAAAACACATGATTTCAGCAATGAAAATACAATGACTCATGATCCAAGAGGAATGAGAAAGTTCTTATTTACATATTATTCCCTGTTGATTAACTGTGCACTTCCACAGTGGCCCTGTTCGTCTCAGTGGTTTAAACAAACTTCACTTACCACATGCACCTCCTCCCCTTTCTGTCTTCAGTTTCTGTACTTGCTTGCATTATGGGGGGGGGAAGGTAGGTGGGCAGCCATAAAACAGAATTATGTATGGGCAGTTCTGGCTGTTCCATCCTGTCACTTAAATGGCACTCAAGAAGTTTTAATATTAACAGATTTTATATTAATACTCAAGAAGTTTTAAAATTAACAAAATTAACAAAATATTTTATTCAATATAGAGGGGAAAGGTCAGGTGAAATCAGAAGTAAAATTTCTGAGGTAACTCAATATAGATAAATCTGAGATAAAATCAGTACATACATTAGTTCTTATGTTTCAGGCTAATGAGAGTTTCTTCAGCTGTTCACAGTTACTTAAAATGAAGTGTAAAGATTTAAGTAACTAACAGCAGTGTTTGACACAGTGGCTTTCCTCCTTCCTCTGTGGTCGGGGACAGAGGGTGGCACTGGGAGAGAGGGTGTCAAGTATTTATTTATTTATTATTTCAATTTATACCCCGCCCTCCCCGCAAGCAGGCGCAGGGTGGCTTATGCTAGTTGGTACCTTGTACCATAAAAACCGTGTACAAAATTTAAAACAACTTACATACATTAACATTAAGCATTAAAAGCAATCCACAATTAACAATTAAAGTGCTAGTGATGGTAATCTTTGAATCATTCAGATGGTGTACTAACAATTTCCACCGGCTTGGTGATCTTCAGCTTGGTGCAGTAGTATACCGCAATCTCCCCCAGACCAGAGCTGACCCAAAACCACAGATGTTGTTGTTGTTGGTGTGGTAGCTCCTAATTGAAAGCCTGGTGGAAGAGCTATGTCTTGCAGGCCCTGTGGAACTGGAGGTCCTGCAGGGCCCTGATCTCTTCCGGGAGCTCATTCCACCAGTGTGGAGCTGCCAATGAAAAGGCCCTAGCCCTAGTGGCTGCGAGCCTGGCATCCTTAGGGCCAGGAATGGTCAGTCGATGTTGTGTTCCTGACTGTAGTGCTCTCTGGGGTATATATGGGGAAATCTATGTGAAGTAAGTATCCCTTAACATGTGGGGTTCCTCGGGGGGCTGACCTCTCACCGATGTTATTCAACATCAATATGTGCCCCCTTGCCCAGCTGGTGTGGAACTTTGGGTTGGGATGCTATCAGTACACTGATGACACCTAGCTGTATCTGCTACCAGATGGCCACCCGGATGCAGCCATGCATAATTTGGCCGAGAGTCTGGAGGCTGTGGTGGGATGGTTAAAACAAAGTAGGCTGAGGCTGAATCTGATGAAGATGGAGGTTCTGTGGCTGGGGAGCTGTGTGTTAGGGCTGGGACCTACACTTCCCACCCTTGAAGGGGCACCACTAACACCGGCGCAGTCTGTCAAGAGCTGGGGCATGGTCCTGGATACCTCCTTAACTATGGAAGCCTAGGTCACAAATATTGCCAGACTAGCGTTTCTCCATCTATGCCAAGTGCGGCAACTAGCCCCTTTCCTGTTACACCCTGACTTAGCTACAGTAATCCATGCGACAGTCACCTCCATATTAGACTACTGTAATTCGCTCTACGCTGGCCTTCCCTTAATACTGACCTGGAAACTCCAGCTGGTCCAGAATGCCGTGGATGGCACATATGCAACCTGTGCTGCTCCAGCTACACTGGCTTCCAGTGGAATACCGAGTCAGATTCAAGGTGTTGGTACTGACCTTTAAGGCCTTGAGTGGTCTGGGACCAACGTATCTTTGGAACTGTCTCTTCTGGTATGTCCCTGGGAGAGCCTTGCTCTTAGCTGAGAGCAATCTGCTGGTGATCCCTGGCCCCAAAGATATTCAGCTGTCCTTGACCAGAGCCAGGGCTTTCTCGGCCCTGCTCCAACCTGGTGGAACTCTCTGCCAACTTGCAGTTTGGTGTAGTGGTAAAGTAAAAAGGTAAAGGTTCCCTTGCTCGAAAGCCAGTCGAATCCGACTCTAGGGTTGCGGTGCTCATCTCCGTTTCAAAGCCAAAGAGCCAGCGCTGTCCGAAGACGTTTCCGTGGTCATGTGGCCGGCATGACTAAACACCAAGGTGCACGGAACGCTGTTACCTTCCCACCGAAGTGGTCCCTATTTATCTACTTGCAATTTCTTGCTTTCGAACTGCTAGGTTGGCAGGAGCTGGAGCTAGAGACAGGAGCTCACCCCATCATGCGGCATCCGGGTCTCGAACTGCTGAACTACTGACCTTCCACAGCCTGCAGTTCAGCGTCTTAACCACTTGAGCCACCGCAGCTCCTAGTGGTAAAGTATGCAGACTCTAATCTGAGAGAACCAGGTTTGATTCTCCACTCCTCTGCTTGCAGCTGCTGGATGACTTTGGGCAAGTCATAGTTCTGACAAGAGCTGTCCTTGGAAGGGCAGTTCTTGAAAGAGCTCACTGAGCCCCACCTACCTCACAGGGTGTCTGTTGTGGGGAGGGGAAGGGAAAGGAGTTTGTAAACTGCTCTGAGACTCCGAAGGGCGGGGTATAAATTCAATCTCTTCTTCTTCTTCCATCAGGGCGCTGCAGGACTTAATGCAATTCCACAGGGCCTGTAAGGCAGATATGTTCCGGCATGCTTTTGGTTCAAGATAGCAATTGTTTACCATCGTAGTGGACACCCTCTTCTTTTTTTTTCTTGCCTGCTTCAGCTTCCTCCTAATCTGCCCATGAGATGGAAGAACAATCCAGAGTGGGTTTTAGACTGAAGTACAGATGCCATCTGGAGATTGTGCAATTACGATTAATTGATCTGTCGATTTTAAATTGTATTTGTATGTTTTTAACCTGCTGTAAATCACGCAGAGCTCTGTGTACTCAGGGATGGGGCAATTCAGAAATTTAATTAATAATAGCACTCTTCAGAGCTAACTCTCTGTTTGACTGGGTAGGGAATTGGGCTTCCGGTCTGGGATCCATGGCGTCCTGACGTGTTCTGGCTTGCTCTCAGAGCTCCCAGAGCATACGGAGGGTCTTGATGACAGGGTGGGCTTGATATAGCCCACCGCAGATCCCCCAGGCAGGGGGGTGACTGGCAGCGAGCATTGGCCCGAGAGGGAGTTGAGATCGGCTGATAGCGGGGCTTTGAAGAGCGTCGCGACCAGCCTTGATCCCCTCCCCCAAAGAAGGCACTTCGGAAATTTTCTACAAGACCCCACCGAGTTGAATTCTCAACATAAGAACGCATGACCCAGACCTCCAAGACATTCTACGGAAACTGATATCAAGGAAACACTGCAATAACAAGACACGGACTTTGAAGGTAACTTTTTAAAATTGCTCACCGGAGACGCGTGAAAGCCGAGAGTGAATAACATCCGATGAAGCGTATGAGCGTGCGGTATCTTTTGTACTAACACCAACTCCGAAAAAAAGCAGTTAAACAGTAAAAAAGGCCAAAAAGCCGGATTGTTGAACATTCCTGCGGTTGGAGTATTGACTTTAAAACAGAAACTAACAGCAAGCCCTGCGAGAATAAGAGTGGAAAAGTACTCTAGCTGCAGCAGAAAATGCCATAACAGGAAGTGACCGCAGACCAGACAAGTCATATCTCCTAGAGAAGTCTAAGGAGGCTGGAAGAAGACAGGAAACCAGAGGTAAGGGGGACAACTAAGAGTGCCGGACAGGAAGTGTACAACCGGAAGAATCATTTACCATAGAGAAATTGCACCCGCCATTTTGAGAAGGTCAGAAAAATTTACTTCGATTTTAGCTAAAAGCCTTAATAGAAAAAAGTGAAATTAGAGCGATTTAGGTGGGCATAAGAAGGACTTTAATTTGATATAAGTTTTAGGTGAATTTTAAACAACGGCTTACGACTTGCGGCAACAACAGAGGGCGAACTCCCGGTCCTCCCCGAAAATGGCGGCTAAAGAAGAGAAAAAAATACAGGGCTTGATGGAAGCCATGGAGAAATGAGTGATGGACGCGTTACAAAGGATGGAGAAAACTCTAGTAACAGAAGTAACAGACTTAAAAAAGGATTTGTCTGGGATTACAAAAGAAATTCAGACACTGAATAAAAGAGCAGATGAGATGGATGAAAGAGTGAAGAGAGTGGCATCTAATATTGCTGAGATTGCTATAGAAACAGAAAAAGTTAATGTGATGGTCCAATATAATGCTATGCTTAACCATATGCGATTCAGGGGGATCCCTGAAGACAAAAGTGAGAATATACACTCTGTTATGGTGGATGCTGTTGCAGATTTTTTAAAAATAGAAGAGGAGAAGGTGGCGGCACAGATTGATTTGGTGTACAGAGTCAACTCTGCGATTGCGCAAAGGAAAAAATTACCCAGAGATGTGATTGTCCAGTTCATATCCAAAAAACTGAAGGAGGATTTATTTAAGCAACGATTCCAGGAAGATTTTACAATTGTCAACAAGAAAATTATGATATTAAAGGAACTACCCAGAGCAATTCTTCAGGATAGACGACTTTTTAAAGACTTGATTGATGAACTGAAAACAGAAGGCATAAGATACAGATGGGAAATTCCAAAAGGTGTCAGTTTTACATTCAAGCAGAAGAGAGTCACCATCAAATCAGTAGAGCAAATGACCAGATTCATCAATGATAATTTTAAAGACTCTGATAAATAAGCATGAAACCAACATGGAGAGTCAAATTATATCATGGAATGTTAATGGGCTTAATTCGCCCCAAAAAAGAAAAAATGTTAGACTTTGGTTGGAAAAACAAAAATGTGATATTGTCTGTTTGCAAGAAACACATATTAAAAAAACTGATGCTAAATTTTTGATTCAAAAAAGATTAGGAGAGGAGTTTTATTCCCTCTCCTCCCAAAAGAAAAAAGGAGTTGTTATATATATTAAAAAGGAATTGGAACCAAAAGAAGTTTTTAAAGACAATGAAGGGAAGCTTTTGGCGGTGGAAGCCGTGCTTCAGGGCAAAAAGACTTTAATTGTCAACCTTTATGCTCCAAATGGTGCGAAGGAAATTTTTTTTCGGGATTTGTGGGAGCAGCTACGACAGCTAACCTATGAGCAAATGATTTTGATGGGTGATTTTAATGGTACTGTTAACAATGTCATGGACAGAAAATCCCAAAAAGGAAATGAAGACATGGGTAAACTACCAAAAGTTTTCTTTCAGTTGGTTAAACATGAATTTTTGGAAGATGTTTGGAGAGTTAAAAATCCCAAGGACAGAGAGTACTCCTTTTATTCATCAAGACATGAATCTTTTTCAAGGATAGGCATGATGTGGATGACTGAGAACCTGATCTTGCAGACACGCAAAATTGAGATTTTGCCTAGAACTCTTTCTGACCATAGTCCAGTAAAATGGTCAACGTTTGTTAAAAGAAAGAAATTTCGATGGAAACTCAATGAGGAATTGCTGGACAAACAAAATATTGTGGACAAAATAAGGATAGAAACTCAAACATATTTTCAACTGAATTTAAACAAGGATGTACAGACGCAAACGGTATGGGAGGCCTATAAAGCTGTGATGAGAGGACATTTGATTGCAATTAATAACAATGAAAAGAAACAACTGAAAATAGATAAAGAAATTATGGAAAATATTCGGAAAAAAGAAGTGGAGCTAAAAAAAGACCTGGCAAAAAGAAAATTTTGAGAGAATTGAGGATTTTAAAGGAACAATACGAGGCGAGGTTAAACAAAGAAGTATATTGGAACTTGAAAAAATTGCAACAGAAGTCCTTTGAAGGTGCAAACAAACCTGGCAAATATTTGGCATGGCAATTGAAGAAAAGAAGAGAGAATAAAACAATAACCAAATTGAAAGATGGAGGCAAAGAAATTTCAGACCCAGGAGGGATCCGGAGGGAATTTTTTAAATATTATGCGACACTTTTTCAATCAAAGCAAGTGGATCTGCAAAAGGTGCAAAATTATTTATCTAAGGTTAATTTGATGCAACCAAGCCCAGAAATGAAAACAATATTAAATGCTGTAATAACCAAAGAAGAAATCAGTAAGGCAATAGGAGAGGCAAAAATCTCCAAAGTTCCAGGTCCAGATGGTTTTTCAGCCAAGTTTTATAAAAAATTTCATGAAGACCTGGTCCCGGTGTTAGAGATTCTTTTAAATGAAATTAGATGAACTGGGAAGATTCCAGATTCCTGGAATGAAGCTGCAATCACCCTTATTCCAAAAGAAGCGCAAGATTTAACAAATGTAAAGAATTATCGACCAATTTCACTTTTAAACAACGATTATAAGATTTTTGCAAAAATTTTAGCAGAGCGCCTTAAGAGGTTTTTGAAAGACAATATTGCTGAAGATCAAGCTGGTTTTTTACCAAATAGACAAATAAAAGACAACATAAGGGTTCTGCTAGACGCAATTGAGTATTATGATAAACATCCGGAAAAAGAAGTGGGGTTTTTATTTTTGGATGCAGAAAAGGCATTTGATAATTTGAACTGGAAATTTATGTTTAAAGTGTTAGAGAAATCCCAGATGGGCGCAGAATTTATAAGAATGATTCAATCAATATATAAAGAACAAAAAGCTACGGTGATTGTGAATGCAGAATCAACTGAAGTGTTCCGGGTCAGAAAAGGTACTAGACAGGGTTGCCCCCTGTCACCATTGTTATTTATCTGGATTTTGGAGATCTTGCTGCAAAGGGTGAGAGATGATGATAATATAAAAGGTTTGAATATTAGAGGTTTTTCATATAAATTAAGAGCATTTGCTGATGATATTATGTTTATTGTTGAAGATCCTGTCAATAATATGCCTAAGGTATTTGAAAAAGTAAAAGACTTTGGTGATCTCGCAGGGTTCTATGTAAATAAGAGTAAATCCAAGATATTGTGTAAAAACATGATAGGTGCAAAGCAACAAATGTTACAAAATGTGACAGAATGTGAAGTGGTTAAAAAGGTTAAATATTTGGGAGTCGAAATTACAATGAAAAATATTGACTTGTTTAAGAATAATTATGAAAAACTGTGGAATGTAGTAAAGAGTGATTTAGAAAAATGGGAAAAACTTAGATTATCTCTTCTTGGAAGAATTGCCGTTGTCAAAATGAATGTACTGCCCAGGTTGATGTTTTTGTTTCAGACAATACCAATTGTGAAAGATGTGAAAGTGTTGGTGAAATGGCAAAGAGAAATCTTCAAATTTATCTGGGCAGGAAAAAAGCCAAGAATTAAAATGAAAATAATGTACGATTCTAAAGATAGAGGTGGCTTCCAAGTCCCGAATTTGCGTTTGTATCATGAAGCTGTATGTATGTCTTGGTTATCTGAATGGGTTAACTTGGAAAATAGAAAACTTTTGGCTCTTGAAGGGCACAATTGCAGATTTGGCTGGCATGCCTATCTTTGGTATGGGAAAAATAAAGTGGATTCACTGTTTAAGCATCATTATGTAAGGAGAATATTGTTTGATGTATGGACCAGATATAAGGATACAGTGTCCGATGAGAAGCCTTTGTGGATTGTACCAGCAGAAGTTATACATCCTTTTTCAGAACATAAAGGCAAGGACTGGCTGAAATACCAAGAACTGTTGCAAAAAGAGGGGAAAAAATATGTTTTAAAACCAAACAATGAACTAGAATTTGAGTATGGATGGTTACAGTATTGTCAAATAAGAGATATTTACAAAAAAAGATTGTAAAGAGGTTGGTTTTAGAGCTAAAAATGATGAGTTTGAAAATATCTGGTTGAAAAGAGAGCGGAAAATGATTTCAAAGATGTATAAATCTTTGTTGACTGTATATACTTTGGATGAAACTGTTAAAGAGCAAATGATAAAATGGGCTATAAATATGAACAAAGAAATCCCCATGGAAGCATGGGAGTTTTTGTGGAAAAGATCATTTAAAATGTCTACCTGTGTTAATGTAAAAGAAAACTGTTACAAGATGATGTATAGGTGGTACATGACACCAAAAAAGATTGCTAATATTAGTATGGATAAGAACTTGAGTAATAAGTGTTGGAAATGTAAAAAAATAGAGGGTTCTTTTTACCATATGTGGTGGTCATGTGATAAAGCAAAGGTATACTGGTCTAATATACACTGTGTGATGCAGAAAATATTAAAAATCCCAATTGGGACTGGGTAGGGAATTTTCTTCTCTCTCTAGAAGATGTATTCCCTCTCCTTGGCCCAAATGGGAGTCTCTGTCTAACTAGCCACTTGTCCTTGCCAGCTTCCCCCAGTTCTCCTGTCTGTGTTGAAGTGCTCTCAGTCAGGGCTGAATTCCAAATGAATCTCCCTCCTCAGTATTCAGCTCTCAAGTCTCTTTCTGCTCAACTGATACTAACCAGTCAGATTGCTTGGAGCTCTCTGTTTCTGTGAATAATTAACCCTTCACAGTCCTTCAGCTGTTTGTACAACACTTTAAAGCATTTTAAACTGCAGTCTGTTAGATGAAGGTAAAGGTTTCCCTTGCTCGAAAGCCAGTCGGATCCAACTCTAGGGTTGCGGTGCTCATCTCAGTCTCCAAGCCGAAGAGCCAGTGCTGTCCGAAGACGTCTCTGTGTTATACCATGTTAAATCAGATGTCTGGTAGAGCAGCTAGATTTGAGTCCATCTCATAAAAGGAGCTTAGACTCTTGAAAGCTTATACCTCAAAAAACTTGTTGGTCTCTAAGGTGCTGCTGGACTTGAATCTGGCTGTTCTACTGCAGACCAACTTGTCTACCCTCTGAAACTGATGTCGGAGTTGCAGGATGTCCATATCCCTTGTGCATCTGCAAAGTTCTTTAGCATTGTTCTCTGTCATTCTTCATGGTTAAACACCCAAGAGGAGCTCCCAAGAGTTTTCAAACAAAGGAACAGCTCCCCTTTTCAGACCCCACTCCACATGTTCTCTGGGGTCTTCAGCCAATCTTCGTGCCAAGTCTTGGGACTCAAGCCCACCAAACCTGGACCCTCCAATTAAAAGGTGTTAACACATCAAAGGAATATTGTGTTATCCATTCCAGTTGGAAAAGGATGCTCTCTATCTGGGAAGAACACCTTCTTCCCAGCCACAGCGATGTCCATCACCATAACAGCATCTCTTGCCCCTCTATTCCTCATTGCATCACAGAGAGACCTATGTAGACAGAATTACAGTAGTCTAGTCTTAATGTTACCATGGTGTAGATCCTGGTAGCCTGATTGAATAACATGGTGGATAGGATTGTGCCCCGTGGAACTCCACAGAACTGGTCCCACATTGATGGTAAGTGATCTCTGCCAGCAGTCCTTGGAGTCTAGTCTGTGAGGAACAATTTGAATCAGTCCAAAGCATATATCCTGATACCTGCTTCTGCCTCCAAAAACTCCAATATGGCTGATGATAAGTCTAGTAGGGGCAATAAACAGTCATGGCCTATGTTCAGACAGAGTTCGTGAAACTAAAGCCACTAGAGCTGTCCCATAGCCTGGCCTGAAGCCAGACTGAAAAGGGTCCAAAGCAGATGAGTTATGCAAGACCGGTCTCAATCACTTTGTCCAGGAAGGACAGATAGGGACCAGGTGATAATTGGCCACATAAATTTTCTGTGGGAATGGCCTTTTAAGTAGTGGACAGATAACTGCCTCTTTGGCCGAGAAAGGTGCCCTGAATCCTTACCTATCCTCCTAAAGCATGCAAAGACCACATCAACAGGCTCTTAGTGTTAGTCATAAATCAATCACTAACTCAGGGCACCTTCCTCAGCATTGTTCTAGAGATATCTCTTGGCTGTCTTCATGGTGTCAACCTGGAAACCAGGCCTTCCCTCAAAGGCTCATTGTAAAAAAATTAAGTCCAAGGTGTGACCTCTTTTGGCCCAAAGCAGACAAAGAAGCTGTACAATCCTGAGCCAGCCCTGATGAGGTATCCTCTGCATGAATGCTGAAGTCCCCTAGAACTATACGTTTAGGTTTCTCCAGCGCTATCCCTGAGAGAACCACTGTCAACTCAGATAAGGTTCCTGTTGGAGACCCAGGTGGCCAGTAAACAAGCAGTGTGCCTAATCTATCCTAAGTCCGCAACTAAAGAAGCTTATAATTAATGCCAGTGATAGCTTGCTGTGAGAATCTGTGGAAGTCGAGTGACTCAGGGAGGATAATAGCCACCCCTATTTCCTGGTCATCTGTGCAGGGTTGGTGGTTGATCACATAACCAGGTGGAGTTAGTTGTGTAAGACATAACTACATCATTTTCTTCCATCCATATCTCTGTTACGCAAAGCAAGTCAATTTTTTCTTCCTGTAACAACCCAGACAAGCATGAAGTTTTGCGTCTCACTGATCTGGTATTGTACAATGTTAATGAAGAAGTGGAGGAGACAGAGGCCTTTGCATCATCGTCTCTCTGGATGATACAGAGGTGCAATAGGCAGCCAGCCTTCTTGGCAAATACTGTCCATCTTTGGATACTCCAACCCCCAAATTTTCAAGCTCCTGTTTGCACTGAAATAGTGGATTCATTAAACATCTTGTCCCAGGTAAAGATTGCCCCCAGCATCATTAAGAACCGCTCCCCCACACACACATTTGGCTTGCTAATATCCTCAGAGAGGCCAGACAGCATGTTTGTTTGTACAGACCAATAGGTGGTATTGTGTCAGCAGAGCTCCTGGATAGCAGGAAAGCAACTGGTGGTTTTCTCTCCTGCACACACTGTATCATGATCAACAGTCTCCTATTTCTCCTTATATATAAAAAAGTTTTGGTGTCTCTCCTGGACACGCTTTCACAGTCTTTGGCGCTCTCAGCTGCCATTCTCACAGTCTCCCAATCCTGTGGCTACATTGGCTCACTGTGTTGGCTTGGCCCCGCCCACTGAGCTGGCGGGCAGCGTTTTGCCCTCAGTCTGGAGGGAGCCGGTGAAGGGGATGGATGCTCCGCCAAGAGAGCGGCAACCCCTCCATGGGGGAGAAGGAGGCAGACCTAGCGAGTGGTGACAAGCAGGGGAAGCACTCACCTTTGCTGCCCCTTGCAGTCCCTCTCCCTCAGCTGCAAGGCCTGTATTTCGTCAGGGTGATAGCTCAGCCGGCTGCACCGCCGAGAAGGCTGCCCAGCCTTCCTTCAGCACTGGTGGCAACACCAGGGAGGGTCTGGCCTAGAGGAAATGAGCTGCGGCTCCTGGAATGCCGGACTCTCTCCTGAGGAAGACACTTCTCTTGGCTCCTGTGTGGGACTAATTGTGACTGTCTCCTCAGAGGCTGTTGGTAGGCAACCAAACAACCAAGCTTGCTTCTGTGAGTAAAAAAACAAAGGACTTTCAGCATAATCCCCTCCCCCGCTTGGCCACTTTCCTGTCAGAATAAACTTAACACACCTCTTCTTTTTGGCTCCGCCATGGCTGGCTGGCTAATAAGGTGGGCCAGTGACCATCAAACCATTCTCTTCAACCCCCTGCTGGGCGGCTGACTTCCCCCTAGGGTTGCCAATCTCCAGGTGAGACCTGGAGATCTCCCGCTGTTACAATTGATCTCCAGATGACAGAGATCAGTTCCCCTGGAGAAAATGGCTGCTTTGGAAAGTGGAGCCTATGGCATTATCCCCTTCTGAGTCCTTCCATCCCCCCCAATGCTGCCCTCCACAGGATCCACCCCCCAAATCTCCAGGTATTTCCCCAATCATAGGTGGCAACTGTGCTTTCTCCTCAGTGCCTGTTGATAGGCAACCAGGTTCTGCCAGTAAAAGGCCCTTGTCACACCTATTTTGGCCTTTGGGAGAAAACTCATTGGGGCCAGTCCTGATAGGGTGGGAAATTCCTGGAGATTTGAGGGATGAAGCCTGTAGAGGACGAGGTTTGAGGAGGGGTAGGACCTCAGAAAGGTACAATGCCGTAGACTCCACCCTCCAAGCCAGCCATTCCCTCATGGTGAATCATTGTGCCAATCTCCAGGCGGAGGCTGGAGATCACTCAGAATTACAACTGCTCTCTAGGAGGGAGGGGGAGGAGATGGAAAGCTGAAACCAGGGGGCAGATAATAGTAGGTTGCTGGTTGGCTGGGAGGGAGATTGGGTTGCCAACTATAGGTTGGGAAATTACTGGAGATTTGAAGGGTGGAGCCTGAAGGGGGTGAGGTTTGAGGAGGAGTGGGACCTCAGACAGATACAATGCCATAGACTCCACCCTCCAAACCAGCCATTCCCTAACAGGGAACCATTGCTGCCAGTCTCCATGGGAGGGATGGAAATCATGCAGAATTACAACTGCTCTTCAGATGGCAGAGATCAGTTTTCCTGGAGAAAATGGTGGACTCTGTGTCATTACACCCTGATGAGGTCGCCACAGCAAATTGGCACTGAGTGCCCAAGGCCAGGGTAGTCTCCCAGAGCCTCTTTCTAGAGCTCGTTGTATTTATTTCCTCAACGGGCCTTATTCCTAGTTCAACTATATATATATATATTTTTTTTTAAACAAAATTTTTATTGGGATACACTCAACATTTCCAATTACGTTACCAATACAATTTTGAAAAAGAAAGTTCCCATCCCACCCCCCCACCCCCTAATAGGCTTCCAACACTGCTAATAACAAACAAAAATAATTATAAGGTAATCAAGTTTAGACTTAAATGCATCGACAAACCAGGTAACACATTTCAATTATATAAAACCTCTACAATTTCAACATATTTTCAAATAACAGTACATACAGTCCAAAATTCATTTCACTTCTCGTTCAATATCCATACGTATCCAAGTTATATATTTTCCCCTTCATTCTATATTCAGTTTCTAGATACAGTTTCAATCCTTCCCAATCTTTTAAGTACTGTTCTGCCATTTGTCCATTTAATTTCTTTGTCATTTTGTCCATTTCCGCTAAAAATAACAATTTTCTCAACCAGTCATGTATATCTGGCACCTTCTCCATTTTCCATTGCTGAGCAAAGGCCATTCTCGCCGACGTAATCATGTACCATAACAATGTCCTTTTTTCTTGTGGATTTTTTTCCATTGTCAAACCAAGGAGAAGAAGTTCTGGCTTTCTCTCAATTGGGATTTTTAATATCTTCTGCATCACACAATGTATATTAGACCAGTATGCTTTCACTTTATCACATGACCACCACATATGGTAAAAAGAACCCTCTATTTTTTTACATTTCCAACATTTGTTACTCAAGCTTATCCATACTAATATTAGCAATCTTTTTTGGTGTCATGTACCATCTATACATCATCTTATAACAGTTTTCTTTTACATTAATACACGTAGACATTTTAAAAGATCTTTTCCACAAAAATTCCCATGATTCCATAGAAATTTCTTTGTTCATATTTATGGCCCACTTTATCATTTGTTCTTTAACAGTTTCATCCAAAGTATATACAGTCAACAAGGTTTTATACATCTTTGATATCATTTTCCGTCCTCCTTTCAACCATATATTTTCAAAATCATCATTCACAGCTCTAAAACCAAACTCTTTACAATCTTTTTTATAAATGTCCCTTATTTGACAATATTGTAGCCAACCATACTCAAATTCTAGTTCATTATTTGGCTTTAAAACATATTTTTTCCCTTCTTTTTGCAACAATTCATGATATTTCAACCAGTCATTACCTTTATATTCTGAAAACAGATGTATAACTGCTGCTGGAACAATCCACAGAGGCCTCTCATCCGAGATTTTATCCTTGTACCTGGTCCATGCATCAAACAATGTCCTCCTTACATAATGATGCTTAAACATAGAATCAACTTTATTTTTCCCATACCAAAGATAGGCATGCCAGCCAAATCTGCAGTCGTGCCCCTCAAGAGCTAAAAGTTTTCTATTTTCCAAATTAACCCACTCAGATAACCAAGACATACATACTGCTTCATGATACAAACGCAAATTCGGGACTTGGAAGCCACCTCTGTCTTTAATATCATACATTATCTTCATTTTAATTCTTGGCTTCTTTCCTGCCCAGATAAACTTAAAGATTTCTCTTTGCCATTTTACCAACACTTTCACATCTTTCACAATTGGTATTGTCTGAAACAAAAACATTAACCTGGGCAGTACATTCATTTTGACAACGGCAATTTTTCCAAGAAGAGATAGTCTTAGTTTTTCCCATTTTTCTAAATCACTCTTTATCGAACCCCACAGTTTTTCATAATTATTCTTAAACAGATCTATATTTTTCATTGTAATTTCAACTCCCAAATACTTAACCTTTTTAACCACTTCACATTCTGTCACATTTTGTAACATTTGTTGCTTTGTACCAATCATATTTTTACACAATATCTTAGATTTATTCTTGTTAACATAAAACCCTGCAAGATCACCAAACTCTTTCACTTTTTCAAATACCTTAGGCATATTATTGACAGGATCTTCAACAATAAACATAATATCATTCGCAAATGCTCTTAGTTTAAATGAAAAGCCTCCAATATTTAAACCTTTTATGTTTTCATCATCTCTAACCATTTGTAGCACCTAGTTCAACTATATTGAGAGATAGGAGTACATGTTCTCATGGGTGATATTTTTTTGGTTTCTGTAACTGTCATGGCTCAGATGGGGATCACCTGACGCTGCCACACTCTGGTTTTAGGTTCCCTTGAGAAGGCCCAGAGCACCCTCCCAAGACCTTCCGACCTCCCTTATTTGGCCGAATAATAGGCGTGAGGACCAGGCAGAGTAAACAACAAATAAAAGGTTTATTTTTATAGGAGGTCAGCCAAATATGGGAAACAAACAGGGTGCAAGAACAGTAACGATAAGTGGGTGAAGGGAAGAGAAACCAAATGCCCTAACGTGACTAGGCTCACAGTCCCTAGTTCACTATTTCAGTTGGGCCTGAATCTACTCACTCTTCCTCTCAGGGTGAGGGCCTCTCTCAGCAGCAGCCTTCCCTCTGGCCCTGCTCTCTTGGAAGAAAAAACAGTTCTTCTGTACCAGCTTTTTTATTATAAGTCCCCTTTCACTGTGATTGGCTAAAATTGGTGCCAAAACCTCTCAAGGGCTTCTGGGAGTTGTAGGCCTGGCCTCCTCCCACTGCTACTCAGGCTCCTTGGGCCTGCTAGGCCTTTGCTTGCACAGCCCAGATCATGACAGTAACAAACAAACAAACAAACCCTGGAGCAATACTCCCGTCTTTCCTCATTATGCTTGTCAGAGCTGGGGTCCAAAGATGGAAATGCCCCCAGCCCAAATCCTAGGCATGCCCAATATAGACACTCCCAGGAAAGGAACATCAGCTGAGCTATGGGGTACATGGCACAGAATGGCTGTGAACCTTAGAGGATTGTTGCTTTCACTAATCAAGTTGTTCTTACTCACTGAAATACTCACACCAGCCTGTCTCCCCTTCAAACACTGACAGAATAACATTCATAGGCGTCTCATCTTGTTCTGAGCTGGAAGCTTTCCTCCTGGTATTGCTATAATCCCAGAACAGAATTTTCAGGAATTCATTCAGTGTATTCATCCTCTATTCTGGAGCTTCACAAAGCCTAGCTTGGCACAAACATTCCTTCTGGGCCAGAAATTCTGTGACACTTTCTCTTTGCAGGGTCTCCAGTCCAACTCGACAGAAGCTAGTGATCCTGTTTGTGGTGGTCCCTGATGGCCGCTTGATTTGGACTCCTGCCCTTTTACCCATTTCCCTGCTGGCATTGGGCATACTGCTCCCCATAGGACCAGATCCCTTCTGTATCCTGACATCACCCCAGCCAGAAGAGATGTATCCACGCAACTAGCTAATGTGACATTTTTCTTAGCCCGAACATATACCAGTACTGAGGTGACAGGGAGTCCTGTGGTGTAACAAGAGGCTTCGATTGACAGGAGGGGATAATCTGATTGTGTGTGTGTGCGTGAGAAGTTATAGAAAAATGGCCTGCAGCCCAAAGAAAGATCCTGGGTTGTAACTATTGGGTTAAATGTTGGAAGCACAGAAACTTCAAAAAGGTTAACTTGCTACAGCTCCAAGCTCAGATAAGAGAAAGAAGAAGAGAAGTCCTATATAAGATGAAACAGAAGGCAAACAAGGGCTAAAGAGACTCAACATCTAACTGATGAGAGGGCAGGGCCAATTGCCCCCAGTGAGAATTCTCTTAACACTTTCCCTCCAAGATGATCTTGCATGAAGAGTTACAATATTCAACAGTGACATGGGGGGATTGGCATAGAATGGAGGAAGCAATGTAGAGCTGGAGACCACTCCTCCTGTCTCACCAAGGTACATACCCACAGATGGACATGGTTGAGTGATCCTGGGAGCAAGGGTGTTATGTCTCCATTGGAATGCAATGTTAAACTTGAGCCAAAGCAAGGATTGTAATCCCTGAACTCCTATTGGTTGTCTTTGTATTACCGTCCAATCAGGACTCAGTGTAATGCTGTGGAGAGAACAAATCTCATTGGTCGTTATCTTTGTAATCTTATTAGTTACTTATTGTAAAGTAGGTGTGGCTATATTAGCCCGGACTGTTTAAAAGGAGCTGTGCTCCACTGTTTTAAGTTGTTTGTTTTTCTGGTTATTGTTGAGCTGTTATCACTTAGAAATAAAGCTGAAATCACTTGTTTTGCTGAAATCGAGTTAAGTCTCATACTTAACAAAGGGGATCCATGAATAGAGATGGGTTACCAAGCCCAGTGTCTTCTCAAACAGGACCTTAGGGAACAGGACCTCAGCACCCTGTAATAGGAGCACTATGTATTATGTTAAGCAGCACATCTTGCATAGCAATTTAAAATTCTGATAAAGTATTATCAGCAAGTAAGAGAATTTAAGAGCACAATAGGATAACAGCTTGTGGGGGAAAAACAGGTCAAATGTTTTGGTTCACTGGATATGCTGATACTAATGTGTTCAAGCTTTCAGATACAGAGATCTCCTTCATGAAGAAATTAGCTTGAGGCTGAAGCTTCTCATTTCTAGAAGATGAGCTCCAGTGATCAAAGGCTGGTACTTTCTAACCCATTAGGTCCAATAGCTGGCATCATCTTATGAACTTGCCTGTTTTGAAGCTCATAATCGGACACTCTTGGGGGGGGGATAGGTCCAGCAACAGAAGGCTGTGCATAGAGCCTTGTACAGCTATAGCTGGAACACCTTTCTGCCTATTTGCATACAAACTTGCCCGACCGCAATGGCCATATTCTGAGAAACTGCTTTGAGTGCCCCCATCTTCCTATTAGATGGGTAGTAATACAAGAGGGGGCTTCTTAGTCTGGCACCAAAATTGTGCCACTCCCTCCTTCTAATCCCTTTCAGCACTGTCTTCTGCCAGCAGCTGAAGACTTTTTAAAATTTTGTCTGGTGTTTCCCCAATGACCTTTTCTTCCTGCCCTGTTTGAAAACAAGGCCAGAAAACAGACTGATATTGGTCTAAATAATCTATATCCTCTAAAAATGCATGTTGGTACCAAGCCATGCACTTTGTCACAAAAACAAAAAAAGAAAACAAAAAACCATACCCAAATCAAGCACATGTCCGCTATCTGAATAAAGAACAGAGTATTCTGGAACAGCTCCATGGTTACAGTGGTCATGAAGTCCTGAGCTGTTCCCTTCAGGATAGCCTCAGGATGAAGTTCCCAAGGACAAGTAACCTTGGGATCCTCAGTGCCAGGTTTAAGGATTCTTTGTCCGCTTGGGCAAGATCAGATACACATACTCAGAACTGGGACTCTGTCTCTTCCAGGGACTGCCACCTCTTTGCACAGGTACCCATCGGTTTCTTCTCTCCAGTCAGGTAAGAAGCTCAGTTTTTCCAAACCTTGATGGGCACTTAAAACCAACTCCCCCTATTTTGACACACTGCTTTTCTGTTTCTATGATAGGCATAGTAATTAGAACCCAAGTTCAGTACAATATAGTAAAGGATGAGCAATATAAAATTAAAAGCATTGAAAACCCTGGTTTAAGAGTCATGTACCCTCAAGTTTCCACCAATAGAAAAAAATTGGAGGGTGGTAACTTCTTGGCAATTAAGTGGAGTGAGAAGAAAGGGTTAGGTATCAGCTGTCTCCCCAACCTGAGCTACCTCTTAAAATCACAATTCCCAATGACTACATTCAGTTAAAATTAATTGGGGGGAATCATGAAACTACACATCATGTGCAATTGTGCTAAGATTACCAAGGCCATGTCCTAAATTCCCAGCCCTGCACATAATGGTAGTGCTGTTTATCTAGCTTGGGTTTAGGTTTAGCATTGACCTAATACGAGTGTAGCACTGACAAAGTATGAGTGTGGCAGATTTATGAAACTGGAAATCTTTGGTGTGTGATTATAAAGACAACTATTAGTCTGAAAAAGATTAGTCTAGTCTGACCTACTTTTTGTTGTTAGGAGACCTTTCCTTTCCCCCTTGTCTTCTTTGATATGTTTTCTATTTTTGCCTGGAACTGGGCAGTCTTTTAATGAGAAGCCTGGTACATCTCCCACCCTGTGGTGACAAGAAATTTAGCTGTCAAACTTGAACTGTCAATTCTGAACAGAAATGCAGGCCATCAGCCAATTTAAAAGTGCAATTTTTAATGCTTTTGGGTTTTTTTGCTGTCAAGTCACAGCTGATTTATGTTGACCCTGTATGGTTTTCAAGGCAAGAGACCTTTAGAGGTGGCTTGCCATTACCTGCCTCTGCATCATGATGACCCTGGTATTCCTTGGTGGTCTCCTATCCAAATACTTGCCAGGGCCGACAGGGCCGGCTCCAGGAGTCTGGGTGCCCTAGGCAGGAAGCCTGGGGCACCCCCCCCAGGGATGCCAATCTCCCGGTGGGGCCTGGAGACCGGGGGGCGGCGGCAGAGCGCTGGCTTTCCTGGAGGCTCCGCAGCTGCGGGGCCCCCAGGAAGGCCAGGGAAGGGGGCGGGGGTCTAGCCGCTGCCCCCTCCCTCCCAGAGCCGGCTTTCCTCGGGGCTCCGTGGCTGCGGGACCCCCAGGAGAGCTGGGAAGGGGGCGGGGATCTAGCGAGGGCGACTGGTTAGGGCGGCAAGGGGGCATGCTTTTCGTGGGGTAGTGGGGCGCCACTTGGCGCCCCTGAGGCTGGGCTGCCCTAGGCGAGTGCCTAGATCACCCAATGGGTGATCCGGCCCTGAGGGCCGACCCTGCTTAGTTTCTGAGATCTGATGAGATCAGGCTAGCTTGGGCATTTACCTGGGATTAAATCCCTATCCCCCTGAACCCCAAACCCAATCCTATTAATTTTTACTCATAAGAAAACTTGATTATTCAGTGGGCTTACTCCCATGTAAGTATGCATAGGATTGCAGACTCTGTAGGACTTGCCCTTCTCCCTGTTTTCTTGACAATAAGGCCCTCAGAGTTCAACAGAACAGCCCTTTTTTTTGTAAGCATATGTGAAAAATAACTGCTTGGGATAAGGATAAAGTCTTTATTGATATTCTCCCATAGAAGTCAATCAACAGTTAATATTACTCTATCAAATTGGGGGGGCTTCCAGTTGCAGCATGGCATTGCAGACGCGGTGGAGAATCGCTCTCTTGCCGCCCCGGCTTTTCTCGTCTTGGATAGGGGTCTCATGTCCTTTGAAACTCCCCTGTCTCTCTGATTGAGAATTGGGTGCATGGGACATCAGCCTGGTACCCTCAGCTTAGCAGCAGCAGCGGCAGTAACGGTGTTCCCGAAGCTCCAAGCGGATAAGTGGCCCTTTTTCAGATCCCTAGCTGTCGCTACTGGATCGAGGGTGAAATGAGCTGGAAACACAATGGACGACCTTCCTTCTAGACAACTTTAAGTGACTGCAATTTAATGAGCTTCTCCATGAACAACAAACTTTGCCTCAAACAAACTCCTGCTCGCTAAACTGTATACTTACAAAGAGGCTAAAATTTCAGGTGGGAGGTCCCTTTCCCCCCCCTCCCAGCTGCGGACATTGGCGGTTAATTACTCTGCCCCTCTTGGAAAATTCAAAGAAAACTCTATGTGAGCAAGAGTACATTTAATAATTATTATTATTCCATTGTTATTTTCCACTTAGCATGGTATTCTTTTTTTCCCTTTTGCTTCTTTGCTCTTAGTTTTGACTCACTACTTCTACGTATCTCCGACTTGCAATGCTTTCAATTTTTTTTTGTTTACTCTGTAGCGCTCCTTAATGGCTCACTACTCTTAACTTGGAGAAGCCACATAGTTTTCCATTTATATATCTGTTTAATTTTTTAACTTTTTGCTTTACCTCCTCCTTTTCCAACGCTAGTGAAAGAAATTGACTATGGAAGCCTGCTAATTGAACTAGAGCAGGAATATCGAAATGTTAAAGGGGAAAAGACATCTTAAGTTAAGCGGAAGTGGTGTTGGACTTTGATGGCTTCCATAAGCGCTGGTTTTGTAATATACCTATTTCTTTTGTCGGTTTGGAACGTCTTCCAATGACAGCACATCCAAGGACCTTGAAACGTATTTAATTTGCTATATTTTGGAATTGGCCAGCATGGACATTTTTACTTTTGCCTTCTTCCCCTCTCTGTTTGAAGATCTAAAAGATATTCCTTTTCTTCCTGGCTTTTTAAAATTTTATTTTCTTCCTTTTTCTTTTTTCTCTTTTCTTTATTTGGTTGGAGTTTAAGAGCACAATTTGATGGTATTTGATCCTAATCTTCACCACATAAAGGTATTTGTGAGTTTGGGGTTTAAATTGTTCTTTGTCTCTGAACTTCTACATTATTCATAATCTATCGGAAGGTAGTTAATAGAAATCAATAGTAAATCTGCTATTTTTTTAATCCCTTTTTTCATTTCCTGAAAGTCTGTATAATATTTAATAAAGCTGAGTAGCATATTTGATTTTAATATTGATTTTGATATTGAATTATATGGTTGTGCTCAAGTGCTTACTATTTAGAAGTATTGGTAGCTAATATTATTACGATATACTAGAATACTTGATAACCTTCTTCAACTTAAAAGAAATGTCGGGCCCAAATAGACCTTCTCTGGGTGTGCCCATATCAGTAGCAACTAATCTGTCAGTAGCAGCAATGAAGGATCTTCAAAACCTAATTCAAGATACTATAAAGACAGCCTTAGCCCAAGTGGTAGACCTGATAAAAGAAGCAATGAATGAAATGTCTCAACAACTATCAAACAGAATGGATAATTTACAGAAGCAGCTGACAGAAAATAATAAAAAGTAATGGAACTTAATAATATAATTAAAAAGATGGAAGAAAAGATAGAACAAACAGATGCCAAAATACAGTTAATAGACTCAAAACAAACTGAATTAGAACAAGAGCTGATCAGAATGCAATTGGACAAAGCTGCATTCCTACTATGATTCCAAAATATACTGTAAGTAAAAGATGAAGATTTAAGAAAAAATATGGCACAAGCTATAGCCAATTAAATAAAAGCTGATGACCCAGACAAGATTTTTCAAGACATAGATATGGTATACAGAAGGAACTCAATGTATGCTAAGAAAAATCAGTTACCCAGGGAGATATATTTGAAATTCTATAAAAGATAATAACATAAGATATTTTAAAACTTTCAAATAAGACCCCATTCTATATAGATAATGTAGAAATAAAAGTATTAAAGGAAACTCCCTGGAGAGTAAGAGAGAAGAGTAAAGAATATCGTGATTTGGCTATAGCATTGAGGAAAAACCAAATCACTTATAGATGACTTCTTCCAGAAGGTTTGTTTTTTCAATACAAAGGAAATAGATTTAAAATTAGCTCTACTCTGAAGGCAGAAAACTTTCTTAAGAAATATGAGTCAGAAATCTTAATGGATGAAGGACGCTTAGAACCTCCCGAAGAAGAAGAGGAAGAAGAAGAAGAAGAAGAAGGAGAGTATGACTTGCAAGGGGCAGCTGCAACAGTGACAGAGACATCAACTAACAGAAGGAAAGACACACCAATAAAGACGGGCCCAAAAGCTCCCAAAATATTTACAAGAAAACAAAAGAGAGAAGAACAGGCTAAAGAGCAACAAACAAAACTTTAAGATGGAGAAGAAAAAAATAAAAATGTCAAGCAATGTAAATGGTTTAAATATACCGCATAAAAGAAGACAGATTTCCCACCAACTGGGAAAAACTAATTCTGACATTATATGTCTTCAAGAGACACATATTAAAGAAGCAGATCAGAAACATCTTTATTTTAAAAAAACTAGGTAAAACCTTTACTGCCTCAGATAAAGAAAAGAAAAAAAGAGGCCTTGCAACATATGTAAAAGAACAGTTACAACCTGAGTTAATATATGCCTCTGAAGATGGAAAAATTTTGATTGTAGAAATATTAAGGCAACTAAAGAAGAAACTTTTGGTTAACATTTACACTCCAAATCATCATCAAGAAAGTTTCTATAAGTAGGGCTTCCGGTCGGAATTAAAATGGCGAATTGACGCACTTTGCGATTTGGGCAAGGTGAACGGCGGTATCTGACAACAGTCTGGGCTCTACCTGGCCCAGCGCAGCACTCCCCAGGTGGGGGGGTGGCAAGCAAGCAGCCAAGCCTGAGAGGGAGTTGAGATCGGCGTGGATAAGCTTCGGAGGAAGCTTTTTTACACCTTGATCTCCTTCCGCGAAGAGGGCAGTTGCAAATCAGCTCTACAGATACCAGCCGGGCTGAGAATTCAGCATAAATCCATCATCTACTGACCTCTTGAACATCAAGATTAACATCGTTTACAGAAGAAGCACTGTGAAACCCTGAGATTATAAGTAAGGTAACAATTGAACATTTGCTTACCGGTTTGAAGACGAATGCAAAATCTAAACGCACGGATAAGCGTAAAAAGCTTTAAGGAACTAATCCGCTTGATTTAAAAGTAAAAAGAAAGCTTTCCTTCGGAGAAAACGGTGGAAAAGTGACTTTGTTTTGCATTCCTGTGGTCAGCTAAGACTAAACTTTGCGTAGTAGAAACGAAACTAACTGTGATTCTATGATACAGGAAGTAGGCTAGAGTGGATGTTTTTGAAGTTGCTCTGCCGGATATAGACGGACGTTTTAGAGTGTGACACCGGAAGTTGGATTACCGTGACGGACAGCTAAAGCGGAAGTTTCAAAAGAGCCTACTCTAGCCAGTAAATCATAGAGAAATTGCGCCCGCCATTTTGAAGAGGACTAAATTTTTAAAAGTTATTTTTAAGCCGAAAAAACACCGGAAAAAGTTATAAAGGTGGCGATTTGGCTTTAAGATTGATAATATAAGGATTGTTTAGTTTTGAATTTGCCTCCAAGACGGATTTGAGGCCAAGACCAAGGGCTGCCTCATCACCTAGTCCAAGAATGACTGCAAAGGAAAAAAAAGAGTGGCAGGCTGCCATGGAAGCGATGGAGAAAAGAATGATAGAAGTGGTGCAGAGTTTGGGAAAGCAAATAGAATCACAGTTGCAACAACAGCTACAAATACAACTGGAGCAAATAGAACAAGTGCAAGTCCAAGTACAGAAAAAAAATATGGAAGAGTTGAAAGAACTGGTACTAACAGAAGTGGCAGGGATAAAAAAAGATACGGAAGAAGTTAAAAAAGAGGTTCAAAGTCTGGTGACAAAATCAGAAGAAATGAAACAGAAAGTTAAAAGAACCCTACAAGAAAATACAAGACTGGAGTCCATGATGGAATATAGGGCTACTCAGAACCATTTGAGACTGAGAGGAATTGAAGAGGAGGAAGATCAGGACTTACGGGCTTTAGTTATTAGCACGTTGACAACTTACATAGGGGAGAATCAAGGCGATTTGGATCCAGATTTTGACCTAATCTACAGAGTAAACTCAGCTTATGCCAAGAGAAAGAAATTACCCAGAGATGTGATTGTTCAATTTGTGACTACAAAAATGAAAGAAGACATCTTCAAGAAGCAATTTACACAACCGTTGGAAATTAATGGAAAGAAAATAATAATTTTAAGAGAAATCCCGAGAATGATTTTACAAGACAGAAAGAAATTCAAGAAATTAACGGACAGGTTAAAAGAAATGAGCATTAGGTTCAGATGGGAGATTCCATATGGATTATCATTCTCTTACAACTCGGTGAGATACACAATCAAAATGGAAGGAGACATGTACAGATTCAAAGAGAACAATTTTGATGATTTTAAAGACATTTAATTCAAAACAATGATGGATTACAAATTTTTATCTTGGAATGTGAATGGACTAAATTCACCAAACAAAAGAAAATTAGTGAATCATTGGCTTGAGAAACAAAAATGCAATATAATTTGTTTGCAAGAAACACATATCAGAAAACAAGACAATAAATATTTGATTAATAAAAAATTGGGAGAAGAATTTCATTCATTAGCAGCTAACAAGAAGAAAGGAACAGTGATATATATTACTAAAGAATTGGAACCTAAACAAATCTTCTCAGATAAGGAAGGAAGATATGTTGGCGTGGAAATAATGATGAACAGAAAAAGGACATTGCTTGTAAATATATATGCACCTAATGGTGCAAAAGAGACTTTTTCAATGACTTGACAAAAGAGCTGGATTGTTTAAACTATGATCAAATAGTTTTGGCAGGAGACTTTAATGGTACGGTGAACAACGTATTGGATAGAAAGTCTAATGCAATTGGAGAGGCGGTTGGAAAGCTGCCAAAAATTTTTTTCCGGCTGATGAAGCAAGAGAAACTAGAAGACGTATGGAGGAAATGGAATCCTAAGACAAAGGACTATACATTTTACTCTAACAGACATAACTCCTTTTCTAGAATTGATATGATTTGGATGTCAGAGGAGATGGCGCAAAAAACTTATAAAATTGAAATTTTACCGAAAAATAATTCAGATCATAACCCTTTACTTTGGATGTCTAAAGAAAAACCAAGACAATTATATTGGAGAATCAATGAGGATTTATTGGACCAAAAATTAATTAATGAGACATTAAAAAAAGAAACGAATTTTTTTTTTGAAATGAACCTAGACAAAGGTACTGATATACAGGTCGTATGGGATACGTACAAAGCGGTAATGAGAGGTTTGCTTATCTCTCTGAACTCTAAAGATAAAAAACAAAGGATGCAACAACAAAATGACCTCCATGAAAAAATTCGACAGAAAGAAAAGGAACTAAAGAAAAGACCAGGGAAGAAAAAGATTATTAAAGAGATTCACTTTTTACAGGATCAATTGAATGTTCTATTAAACAGAGAATTATACTGGAATCTGAAGAAATTACAACAAAAAGCATTTGAGGGTGCAAATAAACCAGGAAAATTTTTAGCGTGGCAATTGAAAAATAGAAAAGAAAGGAATTTTATAACTAAGATTACTGAAGATGGAAAAGATGTTCTGAATC
Organism: Gekko gecko; assembly: GCA_029375565.1. Classification (NCBI taxonomy): domain Eukaryota; kingdom Metazoa; phylum Chordata; class Lepidosauria; order Squamata; family Gekkonidae; genus Gekko; species Gekko gecko. The sequence goes on along the minus strand of JAPDNY010000002.1, from coordinate 99,830,870 downwards.
TGAAAGGTATAAAAAGAGCTTTTTTAAAATACTACGCCAAACTGTTTAAAAGGAAAGGAATTGATCAACAGAAAATTAAGAGATATTTGGAGAATATTGAAGTTCCAGAGCTGGGACAACAAATTAAAGAGCTATTAAATGGATTAGTAACAAAGGAAGAAGTAATAATGGCGATAGAAGATGCAAAGTTGGGCAAAGCTCCAGGTCCAGATGGCTTTACAGCAAAATTCTACAAGAAATTTAAGGAGGAGCTAACCCCTATTTTAGTACTTCTGTCAAACGAGATAAGAAATACTAAACGGATCCCAGATTCATGGAAGGAAGCAAATATTTCACTGATACCTAAAGAAGGTTTGGACTTAACTAACGTAAAGAATTATAGACCAATATCGCTATTAAATAATGACTATAAACTATTTGCAAAAATAATTTCGGAAAGATTGAAAAAATATTTGAAAGATATTATAGCGGAAGAACAAGCTGGTTTTTTACCAAATAGACAAATTAGAGACAATTTAAGAGTGGTGATTGATGCAATTGAATATTACGACAAACATCCAGAGAAAGAAGTTGGATTCCTCTTTTTAGATGCGGAAAAAGCTTTTGATAATTTAAATTGGGAGTTTATGCTGCAAGTTATTGAAAAAATGGATATAGGACAGTCTTTTTTAAACATGATTGTGGCAATTTATTCAGAACAGAAAGCAGCTTTGAATATAAATAAAGAAAGAACAGATTTCTTCCAAGTTCAAAAGGGAACACGACAAGGATGCCTGTTATCTCCGTTATTGTTTATCTGGATATTGGAAATGTTATTGACAGCGATTAGAAAAGACAATAGCATTGAAGGACTTACAGTGAAAGGCTTTGTTTATAAATACAGAGCATTTGCAGATGACGTAATGTTTATGATTCAAGATCCAATTGAGAATATACCACAATTGATGGAAAAAATTGAAGAATTTGGAACAGTTGCGGGATTCTACATTAATAAAAGTAAAACGAAAGTGATGTGTAAAAACATGACGAAACTGAGACAAATTGAGCTTCAAGAGAAAATTCAATGTGAAGTAGTTACAAAGACTAAATATTTAGGAATCGAATTGACTATGAAAAATATTGATTTGTTCAAAAATAATTATGAAAAGGTTTGGCACAGGATTCAACAAGACATGAAGAAATGGGATACCTTGAATTTATCGTTATTGGGAAGAATTGCAACTGTAAAAATGAATGTTTTGCCGCGTTTGATGTTTTTATTTCAGACTATTCCAATATTAAAACAAAGGAAAATACTGGATACGTGGCAGAAAGAACTATCGAAATTTGTATGGGCAGGAAGAAAGCCAAGGATTAAAATGAAAATTTTATGTGATGCAAAGGAAAGAGGAGGACTACAACTACCAAATTTAAGATTGTATTATGATGCCGTCTGCTTAACATGGCTGGAGCAGTGGATTAATCTTGAGAATAAAAAGTTATTGGCTTTAGAAGGCCATGACAACAAGTTCGGATGGCATGCATATTTATGGTATGGAAAAGTAAAAATAGACAAGTTTTTCAAACACCACTTCATAAGACGATCACTGTTCGAGACTTGGTCGAGATACAGAAAATTCTTCTCGGAAGAAAGACCACTTTGGATAGTACCAGCAGAAGTGATTAATCCATATTCAAGAAGCCAGGGTTTAGATTGGCTACCTTACAAAAGTCTTTTAAAATTAGAAGGGAAAAACTTTGTATTAAAAGATAGAACTGATGTGGAATTTGAATATGACTGGTTGAAGTATAGACAGATATATGACTTATTTAAGACCGATAAGAGAGAACATGGTTTTAGAGAAAATTATACTGAAATTGAAACTGTATGGGTTGGTAAAGGTAAAAAAGTGATTTCTAAACTGTACAAGGTTTTATTGAAATGGTATACTGAAGACGAAATAGTAAAAGAGCAAATGATAAAATGGGCAGTAAATATTAATCATGAGATATTTATGACATCTTGGGAATATTTGTGGAAAAAGTCAATGAAAATTTCAACTTGTGTAAATGTCAAAGAGAATTGCTATAAAATGATGTACAGATGGTATATGATGCCTAAAAAAATTGCTATTATAAATGAAAGTATGTCTAATAAATGTTGGAAATGTAAGAAACATGAAGGGTCTTTCTACCATATGTGGTGGACATGTGATAAAGCAGTAAATTACTGGACTGAGATCCACAATGAGATACAAAAATTTTTGAAATGTACCTTTAAGAAAGACCCACAGATGTTATTGTTAGGTCTTAAAATGGAAGAAATAAATGTAGCCAAGAGAACACTATTATGGTACTTGATTACAGCAGCTAGACTGACTTTTGCTCAATGTTGGAAACAAGATAAAGTACCTGAAACATGGGAATGGATTAAAAAGACGTTGTTTAAGGCAGAAATGGACAAATTAACAAGAAAATTAAACAACGAAGAAGACGAAACCTTTTTCAGAGATTGGAAAGACTTTCAAGAATACTTGTTGAAGAATTGGGATGTTAAACGTGGTTTGATTTGTTTTGACAGCTATTGAGGAGAAGTGGAAAGAGACATAGATTTTTGAATTGTTACCATTAGTAAAAGAAAATATGTTTAGTAGTAAATGTAATTAAATAAGAGAAATATCAATGGGGTTGGAGCACTGCGGGAAGCCTTGTTTGGGGGGGAGAGGGAGATAGAAAAATGGATACGTATTGGATTGCTTAAACTGTATGAACATGAAAATATATCCAATAATAAATTGTATTTACCAAAAAAGAAAGTTTCTATAAGTAGTTACAAGACCTGTTGAACAGATTCCAACATGATGAATTATGTATTATTGGGGACTTTAATGCAGTCTTTGATAATAATTTTGATAGAAAATCAATTAAAGAGAAAATCAAATGGAGTAATTAACTGCCACCAATATGCTATGAATTAATAGATGAGAATAATTTAATAGATGCTTGGAAATTTAGGAATCCTTGTAAACAGGATTATACATTCTATGCTGCCAGACATGATTCATGGTCCAGGATAGATATGTGCTGGGTCTCAGCCCCAATGACAAGGGACATCTTAGAAGCTGAAATACTTCCAGCATCCTATGCAGACCACAACCCCATAAGTCTAGAATTACAAGATATACCGAGAAGGTCTAGGTGGATATTAAATACTTCAATTCTAAACAATGAGAAATTTATAAACAAAACAACAACAAAAAACATTTCAGATGTTTTTCCAGAGGAATATCCAACCAGGTAGCTCAATGAATACAGTCTGGGACATCTTTAAAACCTATGCAAGAGGCTTAATGATTAAAGAGGCAGCATTACAAAATAAAAAAATAAAAAAAAATCTAATACAAGAACAAATAAGACAACAAGAAATGGAAATGAAACAAGATCTAGGCAATGAACAGAAAAGGAACAGAGTTAAACATTTTACAACACCAAATGAACTGTTTATTAACCCAAGAAATAGTAAAGAAATTACAATATGCAAAACAAAACTTCTTTGAAGATGCTAACAAAACCTTTAGATGGCTAGCATATAGATTACATAAAGAGACACAAAAAAGATTTATAAAAACTCTTAAGAATGAAGCAGGTGAACTAAAAAACAGAAGATTTAAAGAAAATTGTGGAAACATACTATCAAGAATTATATAAAAATACACAAGTAACACAGCAGTTAATTAAGAAGTACCTCCATAATCACAAACCATTTTTTTTTACAGAAGATCAGAGAAAAATCTTAAATGGACCAATAGCAATGACAGAACTTACTAAAGCCTTAAAAAAAGAAAAAAAATTCCCAGTGGAATTTCATCAAGTCTATGAATAGCAATTGTTAAATCCTTTAAAAATGGTCTGTCGAGAGATTGTAATTAAAGAAGAGAGCCCACAATCTTGGAAGGAAGCACTGATATCTTTAATTAATAAGCAGAATACAGATGAGTCAGAAATAAAAAACTACAGACCAATTTCTCTACTGAATGCGGACTATAAGATATTTGCCTCTGTATTAGCAACAAGATTGATAAAGGTATTACCGGAAATGATTCACCCAGACCAAGTGGGCTTTCTCTCAAATAGACAAATATGACAGAATGTAAGGCTAATATTAAATGTTCTAGAATACTGTGAGGCCCATCCTGAGAAGCAAATGGCGTTGATCTTTTTAGATGCGGAGAAAGCTTTTGATAACGTCGGCTGGAACTTTCTACTTGAAGTGTTGACAGCTTCCCAGGCTGGATCCAAATTCTATAAAATGGTGAGTGCAATTTACAAGGAACAGAAAGCCAAGATAAGTATTAATAGAGATTTATTGCACACGATTGGAATAAATAAAAGAACTAGGCAGGGTTGTCCCGTCACCATTATTGTTTACCTTGACCCTCGAAGTTTTAAATGACCAAATTAAAGTGGATAATCACATTAGAGGACTAAAATTGAAAGGCCAAGAATATAAGCTTCTAGTGTTCGCAGATGACTTGGCCTTTATTTTGGATAATCCACACAATATATTTACTAGGCTTATCTCTGTCATACAAGAATATTGTGAAGTAGCAGGATTGAAAATTAATTTAAAAAACCCTAATATGCTGGTTAAAAAACCGAAAGCAGACCATTTACAAGAACAAGCGGGAATAGAAATTCAGAAAAAGATTAAACATTTAGGAATAAATTTAACCAATAAATGCAGTTCCCTAATGGATAATAACTATGATGAAATTCTGAAAGAGATAAAGAAAGATCTTTTAAAATGAAATGCTCTCCAACTGTCCCTGATGGGAAGAATAGCTACCATCAAAATGATTATATTGCCAAAAATGTTATTTCTTTTCCAAATGACTCCAGTGATAATTTTGTTTAGCTATTTTAAAGAACTTGATAAAATAATGCTGCACTTTATTTGGCAGGGCAGAAAACCAAGGATTAAGCTCAAAATATTACAAGATATAAAGACTAAAGGGGGCTTTTCCCTATCTGATTGGCTATTATATTATAAAGCATCAGCTTTGGCCTGGATATAGCTTTGGCCTGGATATAGCTTTGGCCTGGATATAGCTTTGGAAAAAGTGCTGAAGAGGGCAACTAGAATGATAAAAGGGTTGGAACACTTTCCCTATGAAGAAAGGTTGAGGCACTTGGGGCTCTTTAGCTTGGAGAAACGATGGCTGAGGGGTGATATGATCGAGGTTTATAAGATTATGCATGGGATAGAACAGGTAGAGAAAGAGGTACTTTTCTCCCTTTCTCACAGTACAAGAACTCGTGGGCACTCAATGAAATTGCTGAGCGGTTGGGTCAGAATGGATAAAAGGAAGTACTTCTTCACCCAAAGAGTGATTAACACATGGAATTCACTGCCACAGGAGGTGGTGGCGGCTACAAGCATGGATGGCTTCAAGAGGGAATTAGATAAACATATGGAACAGAGATTCATCAGTGGCTATTAGGCACAAGGTACAGATAAGAACTCTGGGGCAAGTTATGCTCTGTATTCTTGGTCCTTGGGGGGGGTCAACAGTGGGAGGGCTTCTAGTGTCCTGGCCTCACTGGTGGACCTCCTGATGGCACCTGGTATTTTTGGCCACTGTGTGACAGAGTGTTGGACTAGATGGGCCATTGGCCTGATCCAACAGCGGCTTCTCCTATGTTCTTATGGATCAAGGAATGGATAACACTTGATAATGATAGACTTTTGAAAATAGAAGCCCATACTTGCTTCTGGGCTGGCATGCGTTTACATAAGTATTTTGAACAGCACTGGTTGAGAGCTTCCTTACTAAAAATTTGGGAACAAGTTAGGAATTACTTGTATATGAAGACACCCAGATGGGTAGAAGCCCTTACAAACCCTAATGTATTTCAAAGGGAAAACTTGGGCAGGTACCATGATTTACTAGACAACAAACAAGATCTTGAAAGGCTTCCAGAATACAACTGGTGACAGAATATACAAATTCAATCTAGCTATATAAAATATAAGATATTAGGTTTCTACAATGATTTTCTAGAAATCGGTAAGATCTTGCTGTATACAAATCAGAAATTTATTTTTTAAAAAAGTATGAGTTGCTCCTCAAGGACAAAATACTTGATGAAGTGGTGAAAAATGTGATGATAAAATGGGCTCAGAACATAGGCTACAGTATTGATCTCAAACAATGGTCTCAGATCTGGAAAAAGAACCTAAAAATGATCTTATAAAGAAAACATTTATAAAATGTTCCATAGGTGATACATTATACCTGATTTGCTTTTCAAAATGGACCCCAGTTATTCTAACCTTTGCTGGAAATGTCAGAAAATAACAGAAACTTTTTACCATATGTGGTGGAAATGTGGAAAAGCTAAAACTTATTGAATAGGAGTGCATGAAATAATTCAAAAGAGCCTAGGAATCTCGATCCCCTTTACTCCAGAATTGTTTTTGTTAACTATTTTGCCGAAAGAATGTCAAAAAAATTATTTTCATTGTATATTACATATTATTACTTCAGCAAGAATTTTGTTTGCTAAATATTGGAGGAAAACAGATTTACCAATCCAAACAGAAAGTATTGGTAAAATACTGGAAGCAGCTGAAATTGACCTCACCTTTTATCTAAAAGATAGGACAGACGTGCAATTCGAAAGAACATGTTCAAGTTTTTATTGTTGGGTCAAAAATCAGAGTATAGGAAAATGAATAAATAAGCTATAAAAGGCAAGAACGATATATGAGGCAACATTAATAAATGTTTATTTTGTCTTTGGATATTGACAATTATAATGGAAAAAGATTGGAACAGTCTAGCAAAAAATAATAATATATATGATGCACATATGTTATAAGGATGAAGTAGTTAGCTTATCCTCACTCTTTTTATGGTATGTTTTCTTGCGTATTTTGTTTGTTTGTTTCCATGTTTGTCTGTTTTGATTGTAAAAAAACAATAAAAGAATTAATAAAAATATTACTCTATCAAATCTGATGAGATTAAAGTTGCCTAATATTATATGTTCTTTCATTAATGCCTTTTTAGTAATTGGAGCCAATAAACTAAGCTTCAAATGCTACTTGGCAAGGCAAAAAAGAACTTACCCATACAATACTGCACATGGCCACTGCTAATGTGCTGCTACCTGTGCTATCCTGCTACCTGGGCAACATTAGCACACTAGCGTAATTCTTGCCTGAGCTACAGATCCTCTGCTGTGCTAATGTTGCATGTGTTATATGGCTGAGAGCCCAGTTTCATTGGGATGCTGGGCACATGCTATATCACGCAAGTAGTCCTTTCAGAAAGGGGACACCTGCCCACAAGTTTGACTCTGCTCTTTGGGATGCCATAGACAGATGAAACAAATGTTCCATTCCTGAAATGCAAACCAGTAATATTTGAAAAATAACTGGTACAAATAATTCATTGAAAGAAAAAAAGAGGAAACCAGGTTTTCTTATTTGATATTGGACTGTTTTTTTAAATATACTTTTTATTAAATTTTAGAAAAGGTACATATAAAGTTATAAACAGTAAGTTAATAACAATATAACATTAGAAACAAACTAGCTAACAATAACATCAAAAAGTTGAAAGGGGGGAACTTTACACATTCAGGATGTTAATATAATGAAAAGTGCAAACCCTAACCCTAACCCTAACCCTATAAAACATGACTGACAGGTAGAATTGTCTGCATTTATCAACTGATCTGAGATTTTGTCCATCACTACAAAGTCCCATACCTTTAAAAACCATTGGGAATCTCATCTGACTTCCATTTCTGAGCTAATAAGATTTTTGCAGCTATTTGTAGTATGGCAATGAGTTCTCGTCTTTGCTTCGGGATATCATTATTTGGACAGAGATTCAACAAGAGAATTTCAGGTTTAGGTGGAATTACATTGTGAGTAATATCTTGTATAATTTTAAGAATTTTAATATTGGACTGGTTTAGTGGATCTTCAGAACTGTATTTTTAAAAAACTTTTCACAGTTATAGATACTCACCAATTGTTCATGCATAATGGAGGAGATCTCCAGCAGATAACAAGATTATAGTCCTTGATCTGATTTGTTTTAAAAAATAATTTCTTCCTTAATGCTTCAAGACATTACAGCTAAAGCAGAGATTAATAAGATAAAGTTCACAAACTCCAAACAAGACGGCATTATCTAAGATTAAAATCATAGGTCTTCACACCCACCCACCTAAGAAACTATCTTGACCTAGAAGGATTAATCGTATAACATTGCTGCTGAGGCTAGGCAAATGGGGGAATGCCAGAAAACTATATTATTTACTTGCAAGGAAGATGACTTGCCTCCTAAAAGTGCTTGTAATGATTTCATGTTTTGGTGTGTGTGTTTCTTTAAATGTTTAGTGTGACTGCAGTAATGTAAGGAGAGTGAGAGAGGGAGATAAGTGTGATGTGATTGGCTGATGACTGAGAATGTGGGAGGAGAGATGTCTATGAGATGATTCTGTGTTCTTGAAGAGTTTTTGTGAGCGTCTGTATGACAGAGGAAGCAATTGGAGTTCAGCCTGTGTGGCTAAGAAAGGCAGAGTTTAGCCTGTGTGGCTATTTATGAGAGAAAGAAGAAGAAGAAGAAGAAGAAGAAGAAGAGATTAGATTTATACCCCGTCCTTCACTCGGAGTCTCAGAGCAGCTTACAAACTCCTTTCCCTTCCCTTCCCCACAATAGACACCCTGTGAGGTAGGTGGGGCTGAGAGAGCACTTTACAGAACTGTCTTTGAGAGAACAGCTCTGACAGAACTATGGCTTCCCTAGGGTCCCCAGCCGTAAGTGGAGGAGTGGGGGAATCAAACCCAGTTCTCCCAGATTAGAGTCTGTGCACTTAACCACTACACCAAACTGGCTCTGTCAGACTTGAGTTTTGGTGTTTGAGAGACTGTGTGTGACACCAAGTTTTGTCAGTTTTATTTTCTTTCTTCAACATCAGTTCAAAAATACTCAGAAACCTATTTTGTTCTTATAAATAAATTATTATTTGTTTAAATTTATCCCAGCATTCAGAACAGTCCTTCCTCAGGGCCACATTGCCCTCTGAAGTGCCCAGACACTAGGTCATTCTACCAAAATAGAGAGATTTGGAATTTTAATTCCTGGTGGCAGCAGAAATCTACAAAGTTCATGTACACAGAGTGTGTTTTAAAGTAGAAACAGTCTCCCCAATAAGCAGGATGCCACAATGCTATATATATACAAAAAGTAAATAATTTGCATGGAAATGTAAGATACCTCCTGTGACAGACAGGCTAGTTTCCACCTCTCTCCAAGAGCAACCAATGGAAGTGGGCAGAATGCTGAGAGAAAGGGACTTGAAAAATAGGAACTGAAAAATAATAGTTAAGGGGTTAGCAGTAGAGAGAAGCTGACAGCTTTAAGGGCTGAAGTGAAAAGTTTTTTTCTGACTGAGGGGAATTGTATAGAAGAGCTGCTTGGAATAGGCTGAAAGTAGTAAATCTGTAACTAAAGGATCCCAGTTGTAAGTACAGGACCTCAGTACAAAAGTTCAGTGGAAGTGAAATGTTGTTTCTTAGACTTTACTTTCCTCAGTGTTTTCTTATTAGAAATAAAAGTTTCTCATTTTGATTAACCCTGTGGGCTGTGTGTCTAAGGGACAAAGCACACACACTCAATTTCATATCTTGATCTATAAACATATATTATAGAATATATATGAATGGTGGCAGTGAGTGATTGGAACAGTGTTTGAGTCCCAGTCCTAATAGCTTTGTGTGAGTGAGGTCTGATTATTAAAGGGGGCTGGGCTACCCTGTCTGTGGATATCTCTGGGAGTGAGAGAGAGGACCTGAGGCATGAGATGGTCATGACTCTCTGTAGATTTTAAGAGACAAGAAAAACAGGTTGCTTACCTGTAACTGATGATCTTCGAGTGGTCATCTGTACAGTACCACATATGGGTTGTGCGCCTGCACATGATCTCGACCAGATAAAATTCCACAGCTTGCCTCAGAACCTTTTTGGTAGGCTCTCTTCCTGCCCTGGGGAGCAGGCACATATTGAGCATGCCTGGAGCGGGGGAGAGAGCCGCCTCCCACTCAGTTCCTTTGATCGCTATAGGTAAGTCCCATCAAACTAAGGTAAGTGATCAGGAGATGCCAGCAGCAGGGAAGGCCGGGTGGGATTGTTGTACTGCACAGATGACCACTCAAAGATCATCAGTTACAGGTAAGCAACCTGTTTATCTTTGTCGTGGTCTCTGTGCAGTCCCACACGTGGGTGATTACAAGAGCTGAACCAGTCGGAGGAGGGAGCTGGCAGCTGAAAGAAAGAAGAATACTGATTAGGACACAGCATCATCAATTAAAATCAGAGGTCCTACCTGAAGAAGCAGAAGGATCAAGTGAAGAGAGATCAGAGCACTGCCTGACCGAATGCAGCATCCCGTCAAGCTTGGATGTTGAGTGCATAGTGGGTTACAAAGGTCGATGCCGAGGACCATGTCAGGAAGGCCATCAAAGTTGATACTGCCCATGTGGAGTGGGCAGTAATACCAGTAGGAATGGGTTGATGCACCAGCTCATAGCAAAGGACTATGGTGTACGTCACCCATTTTGAAAAGTGTTGAGACAAAATTGGCAGCCCCGCATTCAGGGGACTGTAGGCAATGAAAAGCCTAGGAGACTTACTGATAGGCTTGGTCCGGTGTAAATAAAAGGAGAGCGCTCTGCAAACATTCAGGCAGTGTAAGGCTCTCTGAGGTGCATCATCCAGGTTTGGAAAGAAGGTAGGTAAAGGCAGAAATAGGGAGGAAAGAAGGATCTAGTCTAAGGACAACCTTCTCCTTGTGGAAAATTGTATAGGGGGGATCAGCACGAAAAGCAGCAAGTTCCCCAATCTGATGAGCAGTCGTAATTGCAATCAGGAAAGTCGTCTTCCATGAGAGTAAGTGGAGATCTGCGGAAGCCATGGCTTGGCCATAAGTTGAGTGAGGATGAGTGAGAGACTCCAAGAAGGTACCAGGGCCTTCCGCAGGGGACACAGCCTAAGAAGACCTTTGAGGAAGGACTTTGTGAGGCAGTGTGAAAAAATTGTAGAGCCCTGTATCAAGGGGTGGTATGCAGAGATGGCCGCTAAGTGGACCCATAAGGAGGAGTAAGCGAGGCCAGATTCCTTCAAGGAGATAGCATAAGAGAAGATCTCACACAGAGACACCTGGACTGGATCAAAGGAATGGCAAGAGGCATAAGATTGGAACCTCTTCCACTTCAAGTGGTAAGTGGTATGGTTGGAGGGCTTCTTGGCTTTAAGGAGGACTTCAGACAGTTCTGGTGGGAAGTCTAGTGCAGGATCTTCCCGGCAGTCAACTGGAAGAAGGCCAGATTGTAGTGCAGGATCCTGCCTCAATCCCGAGAGAGGAGATTGGGGACGAGAGGCAGGGGCCAGAATATGCGCCTGGAGAGACGGAGGAGGTGCGGAAACCAGACCTGGCATGGCCACCAGGGCGTGATGAGAATGCAGGAGGTGGCATCCAGTACAATCTTCTGGACTACACGAGAGATCAGAGGGAGGGGTGGGAAGAAATAAAATAGGGTTCCCTTCCAGGTGTGGAAGAAGGCATCTCCAAGAGACCGAGCAGACGGCGGACCTCTGGTGAAGAAGAGGCGACATCGAGCATTCTCCGCAGTGGTGAAGCCATTGATGGTGGGATGACAGAAGTCAAGAAAGATGGCTCTCAGGTATCAAAGATGGATGGACCATTCATTGTCTGGTGTTTCCGAGCGGCTCAAATAGTTGGCATCAATGTTTTGAATGCCCGGAATGTGTATCCCTGAGAGCATGATCGAATGGTGGAGGCACCAGTTCCAAACATCGATGACTGCCCTGCAGAGGCGCAGAGAGGCAGTCCTGCCCTGCTTGTTTATGTAGAAAACGGTGGTATTGTTGGAGGCAACTTGGATGACCTTGCCCCGCAGTGTCGGGAGAAAGGACCGTAGAGTGAGATGATCAGCTTGCAGCTCCAATGCATTGATGTGAAGGGTGGCTTCCTGAGAAGACCAGGCCCCTCGTGCTGAGAGCGTTCCACACTGGGCTCTCCAACCCCAGAGGGATGCATCTGTGGACAGCGAAATCTCTGGAGGAGAATGTCGAAAGGGCATGTTGGAGAGGAGATGCTGAGGAAGGGATCACCAGGTGAGGGAGTCGATGACTGGAATTGGGATCGACAGGATTTTGTGCCAAGGACTCTGGAGAGGATTGAAAGCACAGAGAAGCCAAAGTTGGAGAGGACACATCCTGAGTCTGGTGTGCTAAACAATGAAGATCGTGGATGCGAAGTATCCCAGGAGCCTCATGATGGACCAAGCAGATTGTTGGGGAGAGGTCTAGAATGCGGACCCTAATGAGATTATGTCCGAGGCTCTCGAGTTCAGGAGAAAGGCGGTCTCAATGGTGGTATCGAGGCAGGTGCCCAGAAATTTCAGGGTCTGGGTAGGATGGAGGGAGGACTTGGGTAGGTTGACACAAAGCCAGGGTCTGGGTAGGATGGAGGGCATGTCTTGGGCAAGCTGGTCCTGCATAGGGGCAACCAGAAGCCAATCATCGATATAGGGATAAAGGGCAATCCCTCGACAAAGAAGGCTCGTAGCCACAGCTGCCATTCGCTTGTAAAAACTCTTGGGGTGGTGCAGAATCCAAACGCGAGGACTTGATATTGGTAGTGTGTGTTTCTGACAGCAAAACGTAGGAATTTCCGATGCTCGGGACATATGGTAATATGAAAGTAGGCATCCTGGAGGTCTATTGACGCCAGCCAGCTGGACTTGGGAAGAAGAGGGAGAATGGATTGCAGAGTCACCATTCAAAACCTGTGGCATCGAACGTATCAATTTACATCTCGAAGATCCATGATGACCCGCAAGCCGCCATCCCTTTTCAGAACTAGGAAATACTCGGAGTAGAAGCCTAGGGTTCGTTGTGCCTCCATGATAATCTCGATGGCACCCTTGTCTAGAAGGGTGGAAATCTCCAGGGAGAGCAATGACAAAGTGAGGGAGGACAGGAGGCGAAATGAACTCTATGGTATACCCGACCCGTATGATGGTGAGGACCCAGGAATTAGTGGAAATTTTTTCCCAGGTTGGAAGAAAGGGAAGAGTCGGGTCCAAATGGGAGGGGTGTTGGAGGGAGGCAATGGCAGGCGATCGAAGCAGTCAAAAGGACTGCTTTGGTTGCTGGGGCTTTTTAGAGGCCTACCGACAGGGTTGGTGAAACTGGCAGGAATCATAAGGCCTCTTTCTCCACTGAGGAGACGGCTGGTGCTTACTATAGTAAGGTCTCCAGGACCGGTACCAGGATTGAGGCGTGGAGGTCGAGACTCCAAGGTTTCGAGCCTGCTTCCGGCTATCACCAAAAGCCTTCAAAGCTTCATCAGTGGTAGAGTGGAAAAGTCCCTCGCCATCAAAAGGGAGGTCTTTGATCCAGAATTTTACATCTGGCTGAAGTGAGGTGCCCTGAAGCCAATCGTGATGATGGAGAGCAACGGAGGAGACAAGGAACTTAGAAGAACAGGTTACAGCATGACAAATAGAATTGATCTGCTGCTTAGAGACTGTACAGATTTCAGACAAAGCCACCGACAAGGTAAGGCAGTGCTCCTCCAGGACCAAGTCCAGCACTGGACGAATGGCAGTGGCAACATTAAAGGTGTAGGCTGAAAGATATGACAAATAGGTATTAATCCTTCTATTCATAGAAGCAACCGAATACATTTTCTTAGCAATAGCATCGACTTTGTGACCCTCATGATTGCGGGGAGCAGATTGTCGGACTGGTTGCTTAGATTTCAAAGACGAGCACACAACCATCGAATTTGGTGGAGGTTGATGAAAAAGGAACTTCCCAGAAGACTCTTGAACCTTATAGAGCCCCTCATAACATCTCAATATCGGAGGAACCAAAGCAGGATGATCCCACGATTCCTTGAGAGCAGAAAGGTGTATGGGAAGTAGAAGCAAGACCGTAGATGGTGGCAAATCAACCTGAACCAGCTTATGGACTACATCAGTCACTGTGGGCATCTCAGTAAAGCCTTGGACCTGCAGAACAGTAGCCATCCTCGTCACAAGCTCCAAATAGGCTTTTGGACCCTCAGTGGGAGATATAGAACCCAAGCGATGAGGCTCATCATTGATGTGTGGAACATCGGGATCGAGATCACCAGATTCCGAATGGTCTGATAAAGACAAAGGAGACAGTGATCGTAATGGCCAAGACATGTCAAGAGGAGTCTGGTCATCAGGAGGTGGATGGTATCGAGGTTCTAAGGGAGAACTCTTCGGGGCATCCATAGGTCTCGAGAACCCTGGAGGCTGACACCACTGAATGAGAACATCTAGAGGATGCAGGAACTTGTCGGCGTTCAGGACGTTCAGAATGTCGGAGTCGGTCATAACGATCTTGGGGAGGCGTAGGAGACCTGGAGTAAGAACAGGGATAATACAGCCTCTGGTGGTGGACATCAGGAGATCACAACTGATCATCAGATGTCGATCCCGAAGGAAAATGTGAGAGGTGACGAATACACTGCCTCCGGTCATAATGAGACCGATCTGGAGTGACCTCCAACAAAATGCTCCCTGCCCTCCAAATTGTGGATAGGCGTGTGGGAGTGACGATAAAGAGATTGAGACTCATGATGAGATGAAAGCCGGGGAGACAATCTCGAGGACTGGCCCAGTGGGATATGGCCGGAAGCCAAAGACAAAGTAGGTGGTGGTGTCGGAGGTTGAAGACTCGGTTTCTGGGAGACTGAAGACACCACAGGAGTCGAGGTTGCTACCCCAGAAATCAACACGGGGTCGATCTTCAGGGCTGAAGCCAATGTTGAGGGTTTCACCTTCGATTTCGATGCCAGTTTATCATCATGCTTTTCAGCTTATGCTTTGGTGTTTTAGGATTTTCTTCTGGCTTCTGGGGGAGCGAAGACTGAGAGGCAGCTGAAGACATGGTAGGGCACAAATCTGCTTCCAAAAGAACAGTACGAAGTCTGGCCACTCCATTATGTCTGGCCTGATGAGTAAAGTTGGCACAATGGGGACAAGAATCTACCTGATGGGTCTCGCCCAAACACAGGAGTCAAAGATCGTGACCATCGTTAGATGGGATTTTTGCCGGGCAACGACAACGCATCTTAAAAAACATTGTCTTTCCGATACAAATGCCACACCACCCACCAAATGGGGGGGGGCGGAAAAAGAGACAAAGTGAGGAAAAAAGAGTTTTTGGGTTTTTTTAAACTGTTTTAGAAGAAGTTAACAAGAGAAACGAAAGAGAAAAAAGAGAACCAAAGAGGGTCAAAAATACTCAGCTGAGGTAAATCAAAGAGCAGCACTAGCAAGGTGTGAACATGAAGGCGATCAAAAAGGAACTCTCTCCCCCACTCCAGGCATGCGCAGTATGTGCCTGCTCCCCAGGGTGGGAAGAAAGCCCATGAAAAAGGTTCTGAGGCAAGTTCTGGAAGTTTCTTTGGTTGAGGTCGTGCGCAGGCGCCCAACCCACGTGTGGGACTGCACAGAGACCATGATGAAGATAGGTGGCGAGTGTGACATCCTGACCTACATATAACCCAAACCCGGAGTAAGAGAGGTTGTAGAGGATGGTCGGCACTCTGTGTGAGTGGACAAGGGGTGCCAGTCACCCCCCTTTTATGGTATCTCTTGGAACAAATCCAGTCATGCATATCAGTAAATAAATTTTTGGGGCTTTTGTGAGTTCTCCAGTAAATCAATTGCTTTCAGTCTACAACACACACTCACAGTATGTCTGGGTTTTGTTTTGATTAGTTCTCAGACTTTTCTGAATCTTATCCGTCTAGAATGCTTATACCCTGCCATTCCTCCAAGGAACTCAGGAGTGGCTTGCATGGTTCTCTGGTCCATCATTGTGTCCTGCTCATTGTGGGGGTGAGCGGGTGAACATGGACTGATTTTTCAGTGTCAAGTTTCCTTGCATCTGCACTTCTATTCATCTGCTCCTTTCTCTGGTTTCCACAGATGATTTTGCCCTCCTAGAACTTGTATCAGAACCCCCTGTTTCCGGGAAGTTTTTCCAATCCCAGTATTGAACCCATGCCAACCTAGTGGGGAAATATTTGCTCATCCAGTATTTTTCAGCTCACCCACCAAGCTCATGTTACTGCAGAACAGTTTCCAGTTAATTAGCTTATTGTTTCTGATTCTAAGGGCTTTTCTATTGTTCACTATAGCAGATAGTGCTGTGACACGTTAGCTTAGAGTGCCTATGTAGTAACCAGAAGGCTGCATGATTGAATCTTAGTTGGGATTCTGATTTTTTTTATTTTTTTTATTGCATTTGAACACAATTTTGGCCATTATAGCCTGCTCAGTTACTTTCTTAAAATGTTTTTAAAATAAATGTGAGAGTGAGCTGAGAGAGAAATGCAATTTTGGCCATTATAGCCTGCTCAGCAGCCTGCATTCCTCTAAAGCATCCCATTTGAAAATGTGGCTGACATCAGTTGGAGCCCTCCCCCTCCCCAATTTTAGATTGCTCCTTTAACGTTTACGGTATGATTTTTTAAAAAATGTATTCCAGGTCGTATGGAGAGTCTGCCTACCAAAGATCTGTTCAAATGCTTATTCTGCCTCAGTTTGCTTTGTTGAAAAGAGACATTCCCAAGATACACTTTCCCTCTCAGCTCATGACAACTGAGCAGGCAGTTTGGATTCCTTGAAGTACACACACATACACACTCTAAGTAAATGATGAGAAAATTGCAGCAAAAATATGTAGCCTCTAAATGAGAGGGAGGGCAGTAGGTAGAGTCAGCACGTACAGCTGATGATCCTAAATGGTAGTGGGGAGTGAAAATAGGCAGGCCTGTAGCCAGGATTTTTAAATTCCGGGGTGGGGGCTTTAAATAAGTCAGAGGGCACCCTGCAAAGACACCCCCGAAGGGAGCACCACAAATAAAATAAAAAATGGGAAGTTGGGGGGCCTTGACAGTAAGTTGGGGGGCCCCAAGTTGCCCACTGTAGCTACAGGCCTGAAAATAGGTCACGTCACAGACATGGTGCATGATGGGAAGCAGCTTTGCCCCCATTCAAACTGATTGTGGAACTCAATCAGTGGGTTGGGACACTGGAAAAATGATGAGGAAGAAGCCCTAATGTGGAGCAAGTGAAGCAACTTTGAAGCTTCACAACTTGTGGCTAAACTGAGGTAACACTGTACTGTGGAAAAAGTCACAGTGAGGACACACCAGCTTGGAGCTTACCAGTGTTAATGTTTTATGCATGTTTGTATTTTGAGTAAAAAAATAATATTGTTAATTGGGTTTGCCTGTGTCCTTTATAAAGTTTATATCTCTGGTATCTGGCATTACATTTTATCACATACATGGCCTGACCCAACAAGGTGACATTTATGTCAGATCCAGCCCTCATAACAAATGAGTGACACCTCTGGTATAAAAGGAATTCTGTTCAGTGCAGGGGTCTTTTTGTAGAAAAAGAGCTGCAGGAGCTCATTAGCATATGGTATGCTAGTGAGCTACTAGGCTATTAGCATATGCCACGTCCCCTGACATCACCAGAAGTGAAGCAAAAGGGGGGGAGGCATCTTCAAAAGCCTCCCCTTCCCTTCCCTAGCTGGCCTGGGTGGGGGAGTGAAGAGAGAAGGGGTTTAAAGTTTAAATATCTTACTAGAGTTGGGCCACAGAAGGGGGAAAGAGGGAAGGAAAGAGAGAGAGTAGAGAGAAGGAAAGAGGGAAAGAAAGAGAAGGAAAGAAGGAGAAGGAAAGAAGGAGGGAAAGAAAGAGGGAAAAGGAGAGAAGGAAAGGAGGGAATGAAAGAAATTCGGCGGCAATTCGGCCCCATTATATCCTATGGGCCATTGAAGTCAATGGTGAAAACATAGGGTATATTCTGGGGGCTGGAGGAGAGGGGGTTTGAGGAAGAGGCTTCAAACTTACAGGAAGTAGGCTGTCAGAACCTCTCCCCAAGATACCCATCCCCTCCATTGTTCTCTATGGTAGGGGGGAAAAGTTACTTTTTTCCCACGGTGCTGTTAGTAGCTCTGGGGGGGAGGGGATTTGAGGGAGAGGCTCCAAATTTTCAAGGTAGCTTCAGGAGCCTCTCCCCACACACACCTCCACGTCTCAAAGCAATTGGACCAATGGGCCTAATTCTATGGGCACCCAAACAGCTTACCCCTGTTACCTCCATTGTTTCCAATGGGGAAACCCAGCCAGTTGCAATTAAGACAGGCAAGCAGGCAGCCACCCAGCAGTCAGACTCTCCCAGAGAATCTCAGGGAAAGTGAACTGTCTTGGGAGGTGCTTGTTTGCCATGATAACAAGTGGCACACTTCAGGACAAGTGGCACTGTGGCAGTGCAACCATGCCACAATGCCACACAGAAACCCTAAAAGACCAAAAGTAACAACATTTATACATGTATAAATTGATGATGCAACCTCATTGGACCACTCATACCACACACACCTCAAAAAGAATATTTATAGCACTGGGAAAAATGCAGAAAAGGGCAACTGCAGATGAAAGGAAGTACTTCTTCACCCAAACAGTGATTAACACATGGAATTCACTGCTACAGGAGGTAGTGGTGGTGGTGGTGGTGGCTGGCATGAACAGCTTCCAGATGGAATTTGACAAACCTATGGAGGCTGGAGCAGACAGGAAAAAAACAAGCCAACCCCCCCCCCACCCCAAGCAACAGCAACCAGTAGAACTTTTTAAAGTTGTAAACCTGTAAGAACCAAAAAACTTTCATCTGTTCTAACTTCTAACCTGACAGCTCAGCAATTTCATTGAGTGCCCACGAGTTCTTGTCTTGTGAGAAAGGGTGAAAAGTACCTTTTTCTCTACCTGCTCTATCCCGTGCATAGTCTTGTAAACCTCTTATCATGTCAGCCCTCAGTCATTGTTTCTCAAAGCTAAGATCCCCAAACGTGATAACCTTTCTTCATAGGGAAAGTGTCCTCCTCTTATTATTGCAGTTGCCCTTTTCTGTATTTTTTCCAGTGCTATAAATATTCTTTTTGTGGTGTGTGTGGTCCAATGAGGTTGCACCATCAATTTATACACATGGGGGTGTATGTGAGGAGAGGTTCCCGAAGCTACCCTGAAAATTTGGAGCCTCTCACTCAAACCCCCTCCCCCCCAGAGCTACTAACAACACCGTGGGAAAAAAGTAACTTTTTCCCACCATAGAGAACAATGGAGGGAATAGGGGCAACCTGTTTGGGGGCCCATAGAATTGGACCCCCTGGTCCAATGTTCTTGAAACTTGGTGGGTATCTTGGGGAGAGGCTCCAACAACTACCCTGTGAGTTTGGAGCCTCTTCCACAAACCCCCTCCCCTCCAGAAACTGACATGCGGGAGCCTTTCTGCCCTCCGAAGCTGCTGGAGCTGCGCTCCGGTGCTGCTCCCCCCAAAAAAAGACCCCTGGTTCAGTGAAGATGTGGTAACAGTTCAAAAACATCTGTGGAAGAGATATGTTCTCAAGCATTTGGGGCTTGAAAAGGAAGTTATAATTAGGTATATGTTTTATTATGAAAGACAAGCTGTCAAGGCAGAAAATTAAATGGGGATTTAATAAATCAAAGACCGTAGACATGGGAGTATCCCCGCTCAGTAGCGATGAGAGAATTGCCTATACAGTAGTTAAACATTTTATCTTGAGACAATTGTTACTACTGAGTTAGTAAACAGACCTAATTTCATGGTCCTATAAATAGCTTGCCATGTCTGTATGAGAGATACCATGGCGGTGTTAACAGAACTGGAGTTTAAGGGGGCTCTTATTCAACCACACAGGTTGCTTTCCTGCCCCATCTTAGACACTGTTACAATCTCCTTCCTTATATGTAATAAATCAGCTCAGTATGTTGCCATTCCTCCAGTTGGGGCAGGGGATCCCCTGATTTTGGGGCCCCCAATCTGCCATTGGCAAACTGGCTGGTGAGGAAAACCCCACCCCCAAATAGTAGTGTCCCATGGGGACGCCACCGACTCGATAACATCACCGGTAGTGACATCAACAAGCTGGAGCCATCACACGGTGATGCTCTAGCATTTTGGGGGAACCATGGCGTTTTTGCCCTGAACCCTAGAGCGTCACTGTGCAACACCCCCAACATGATGATGACCTCACTTCAAGTGATGTCATTGTGCTGCATGCACTTTGTGTGTGTGGTAGAAATATCCCAAGGAAGAACCAGGAAAGATAAGACCTGGCAACCCTAGTTTTCAGGTATTTTAAGAAACAATTTGGCATCCTCTATTCTCCTGATGCCTTCAACATTTCCTCCCACACTATAGCAGAATATGAGGAACACTGAGAGATTTAATATTTCTTCTTTTATCAGATGCACATGGAGCTGTGATCAGGGGCTGCAGTAGCAGCAGTAAAGCTCTCAGTGCTTCACTAGTCTCAGCCAGATCAGCAGAGGTGTGACACAACTGTGCTGGTGAGCACCACCTGTTTTTCCAGTCACATGCCTCCTTGAAGCAGGCAAACAGCCTGGCATGCTTCAAATGTTGTTCTGTCAAGTCTGTCACATTTCTGCCCTCCCTTTTGGGCAAGACAATCCTGAGAGGATTTCAGCCCCTTTAATGCTTGTTATACCAGGAGCCAGGTGGCCTGAGAGATGAGGATGTTGAGCTTTTTATCTCTAGGTTTTATGTACTCATCTTGCCCAGGTAATTAGTGAATATGCAGCAGTAATAATTATTTTTTTTACAGTGCAGTTTGCCAAAAAGACTTTTTTGCCTTAGATCTGGAAATCTCTGGTGGGTGGGTGGAGACTCAGGAGAGACCTGTGAATCTGTGTAGGTTGCGGGAATACAGGGCCGCTTGTGTCCCCTTCAATGCATTACACATTCTATACTATCAAAGATGTAAGTGGATGCAGCTTATTGAGAATACTCACAGCATGTTGGAGTATCCAGTAACAACAAGAAGAGAAGAGATTGGATTTATACCCCACCCTTCACTCAGAGTCTCAGAGCAGCTTACAAACTCCTTTCTCTTCCCCTCCCCACAACAGACACCCTATGAGGTAGGTGGAGCTGAGAGAGCTCTGACAGAAACTGATCTTTTCAAGAACATCCCTAACAGAACTATAGCTTTCCCAAGGTCATCCAGCAGCTGCAAGTAGAGGAGTGGGGAGTCAAACCTGCTTCTCCAAGATTAGAGTCTGCATACTTAACCACTACACCAAAAGCCATGTAATAACTTTTATCTGGAACAACTGAAATGTTTATCTGGAACAACTAAAATGTTGCATCATCATTTGAGTTCTTCAGAACTCTGAATCGGGAAGGATGTTAAGGTGGGGTTGGGGCAGGAGAGAAAAACATATATTTAAGGCCTCTTTGGCTTGCATAGTGTTTTGTGTCATTTTGATTGCTCCTAATAAAAGGTATTACATGATTCTTGCTTTTGGATTTTTGTTTTGGACCAGTGTGACTACTTGCAGCCCCCTTCTACCTGGAATATTCAGTGTTTCATTTATGTGGCTCTTAGTTCTGTCTTCTAGATGGTCCATATTCCTTGTGGGCTACAATTATACCCTACAGCACTGCCCGTGGAAGGCTATCGGCCATGCCGATGCCCTGAGCCATCTCCCCCTGCCAGATGTGGATGAAGATCCGTCCCCCACACACCGCGTTCTCCAATTGGATGGCATTTACTTCGGAGAAGTTCCAGCAGTTCCTCCGCGACAACCTGATCTGGCACATCAGGTCAGCACCCTTCCACTCCACGCCGAATGGACAAGCGGAGTGCATGGTCCGCACCGTGAAGGAAGCCCTCAGCCGTCTGATGGAAGGGGACTGGGAGTTCCACCTCGCCCGGTTCCTTCTGGCACAACGGACCACTCCCAACCCGGTAAGTGGTCACTGCCCTGCGGAACTCCTAATGGCCCGGAGACCCGCAATGCTCCTAGACTGCCTACACCCAGACAGGGCTCCAGAGTCACGGACCCTGTCCGAGCAATGGGAGGCGCCTTGGGGGGTTCTTCCCGGAAGACCCAGTTTACATCAGGAACTACGGCAAGGGTCAGGAGTGGATCACAGGCAGGTCATCTGCCCCATGGGACCAGTGTCGTATGAAGTCTTGACGGACTGTGGGCAGGTCCTGCGACGCCACATGAACCAGTTAAGGTGGTACATACTCCCAGAAGTGAGAGACATCCAGACTCCAGAGAAGTGCCGGTCACTGCTTCAGACCAGGGGAGTGTTCAGGGACGGGAACCGGTTTACCTCACTGTGGCCCCCCCGAGGGGAGAGCACCGACCCCGGCACAGATACCAGACAAAGCGCCACTGCCACAGCCTGAGATGCCAGAAAAGCAGGCACCTTCCCTGGGGCCATCGTAACTGAACAACTGAGAAGCTCCAGTGCCATCCCCAAGGCAGTACATTAGGAAACGCTGAACCCTCACGTACCTGAAGGACTATGTTACATAGGCAGGGATCAAACTATGGGGGGAGGGGTGTTGTGTCCGCTGACCACCACAGGGTGACAGCGATACAGCCGGAGCTTGAGTCCCAGATAACAATAGGGACTAGGCTCCTGAGTCTTACTTTGGGGAACCAATGAGAACAATGGCGGGAAGTTCAAACCCACCAATGGGACCAGTCTGTATATAGTTGGCCACCCTGCCGGTATTCTGTGTTCTTGTTGTGTCCAGTAAATGACTATGCTTAACATCACACTGTCTCGTGATCTCTAATGCGTTGAACCCACTACACAACAAAGGAAGAACACAACAGTACGTTCCATTACTAGCACTAACACCAGACTTTTTTTTTAATTAACAATTTTTAATATTTTAACAAACAAATAAACAAACATAGGGATACAGATACAAATGCAAAATAATGATCTATAAATACACAGAGGAAAAAAAACATTTAAAAATAGATCAAATTTTGATACAAAGAATTTTGTGGAAGAATTTCTTTCTCTGCTAAATAACTTAAGATTGGATACCAAAGTTTTACCACTTTGTTTTGGTATTGTAACAGTGAACTATTACTTAGTTTGTACAAAATAAAATATTCCCATATTTTCATCAACCAATGTTGAACAGTTGGTGGTTGTTTGTCAATCCATTTTAAAACAATTAACGACTTTGCTATTGATAATAATATTGAGATTCCTTCCTTAATACCTGTTGCTATATGAAGTGTTCCCCAGTTTTCTAATAAAATCACCTCTGGTTTTAGTGGTAAGGAGACAGAAGTGATGTTTTTAATGCTTAATACAATTTGGGTCCAATAGTCTTTGATGTAAGGGCAAAACCACCAGTTATGTATAAAATCTGCAAAGTGCCCACATTTTCTCCAGTTTGGAGAATGTTGTTGTTGTTCAGTCACACAGTTGAGTCCGACTCTTCGTGACTCCATGGACCAGATCATGCCAGGCCCTCCTGTCTTCCTCTGTCCACTGAAGTTTGCTCAATTTCATGTTCGTTGCATCGATGACACTGTCTAACCATCTCATCCTTTGCCGTCTCCTTCTTCTTTGACCTTCAGTCTTTCCCAGCATCAGGGTCTTCTCCACTGAATGCTCCCTTCTCATTTGGTGGCCAAAGTATTTGAGCTTCAACTTCAGGATCTGGCTTTCCAGGGAACAGTCAGAGTTGATTTCTTTTAAGATTGAATGATTTGATCTTGCAGAATACATGTTATTTATTCTATGTAATGTTGTTGGAGGAATGTGCCAACGTACTAGAATTTTAAAAGCTTGTAATTTAATAGGAAATATTTTTGAGGCTTGACTTGGTGCATTCCAGATTAAAAGCCATTCATCTTTAGTTAAGACAGTGTTCAGGTCCCCTTCCCATTGTTTTTGGTATAGAGTAGTTTCTTCTTCATCTAATTGGTTTAAAAGTTGATATATTTTTGTTATCAAGCCTGGATCCTGTTCTTTAGCTTCATTTAGCATTGTTTCAAAGGGAGTCATTTGTCTGCTCCTTGTTAGTTTGAGTTGTGGGGATTCTAATAAATTTTTAATTTGCAGGTATTTGTACCAATGAATTTTTGATGTAATTTCAGTTCTAACTTGTCTTTATCAATTATTCTATCTTTTCCCAAAAGATGTATTATTCTTGTAATGCCTGCTTGTTGCCATGAAGTAAATTCTGCAATATCTTGGCCAGGACCAAATCATAATTTGTTAGTATATGATGCTTGGGACGAAATATCTGGTGCTAGTAATTTTTGTCTCTTATACCATATTGATTGGGAGTTGTTGCGGCTTTAATCAGGGCGGCCAAATTTGCTGCTTCATAATAAATGTATAAATTAGGAAAATCAAGGCCTCCTCAAGAAGATGATCTAGAGAGTGTTTTAAGATTTGTTCTAGATTTTTTGTTGTTCCAAACAAATTTGTTCAGATCACTTTGCCATCCTTTGATAATCTTTCTGGGTATTTGAACTGGGAGAGCTCTAAAAAGAAATAGATATTTAGGTATGATAATTTTTTTATTAAATGTAGTCTATCTGTTGAGCTTAGGAACTTATTATTCCAGGATTTTAACAGAATTTTTATTTCTTGATGTAATTTTTTAAAGTTGCAATCAAATAATTGTTCTGAGTCAGATGGAATATAGATGCCTAGATATCTCCACGGTTTGTCTGGAAATTGAAATTTATATTGTCTTATGATTTCTTTTAATAAAGGTTGGTCTATATGTATAGGATGAAATACAGATTTTTTTTTGCTAAACTTAAGTCCTGAAGCTTCTCCAAAATTTTCTATATTCTTTTGTAATTCTTTTAGAGATTCCTGGGGATTTGTAATATATAATATTACATCATCTGCATATAGAGATAGCTTTAGTTCTGATTTATTTAGTCTTATTCCTTCTATTTTTTATTTTTCCTTATACTTTCAGCAAAAGGTTCCATTGTCATAATAAATAAGGAGATAAAGGACACCCCTGTTTTGTTCCTCTTTGTAACTTTATTTTGTTAGAAATGTAATTATTAAATTTTAAATTGGCGGAGGGATTTGTGTAAAGAGCATGGATTGTTTTTTGAAATTTTTCACCAAATCCCATTATTTCTATAAGTTTTTTGAGAAAATTTATGTCTATACTATTGAAGGCCTTTTCCATGTCTAGCGACAGAAGAATGGCTTTTTTTCAATCTCACAATGTTGAATCAAATCAATAGTTTTCCATGTGTTTTCTACAATATTTCTACTTGGAAGGAACCCAGTTTGATCTTTTCCAATATAGTCTGGTAGGACGTGTTTCGATCTATTGGCTATAATTTAAGTGAATATTTTTGAATCTATATTTAATAATGTGATTGGACAATAAGAAGATGCTAGGGTTTTATCTTTCATTGGTTTAGGTATTAAGATAATTTCTGAGTGCTGCCAAGTATGTGGAATAACCCCTTTCCCCCTAATATCATTACAAAGTGCTGTAAAAGAATCAATTAAATTAAGTTTAAATAATGTATAAAATTCAAAAGGAAATCCATCAGGACCTGCAGTTGAATGATTTTTTTGTGAGAAATAGCATCTGTTAAGTATGAGACTCAACAAAAGATTCAGCTTCAAGTGATTTCAGCTTTATTAAACAGCAACTGTAAGTCAGGAACACAAAACAACAAGGGGAGCACAGCTCCTTCTTTTAAACTCTCCCAGGCTGTCAAAGCCACACCCATTACAAGTTAGACCAATCAGAATACAGGGATAAAGGCCAATCAGGACCGTTCCCTCTTTGCAACAATATCACTCAGTGATTGGGTAATTACACAGGTTTCGCAGAAACCGACCAATAGCAATGCGACATCTGAAGAGCCACATTCAGACTCAAGCTTAACATGTGAATAGATAAGAGCAATTCACATTCAGTACATAACAAATTCCTCCCCCCTAAGATGGAGCATTACCCTGCCAAACATAATCTTTCAGGTGGGGGGGGGGACCTCGGCTTTGGTTCGACTGGCGCAGTGGTCTCTGCTCTGTTGGACTTGGAGCGGCACACTCTTCTGGAGCCCTGGTAACCTCTCTCGCAGGAGAGATGGGGAACACAAACAGGGATCACAGGCTCTGGAGTTGGGATCTGCCCAGACTCCAAGTCCCCTTCTGCAGCACTCACCTCCTTGGCGGGAGGCGCCTCCTGCTCGGGGACCAGCTCAGGTTTGGGCACCGACTCGGCGCTGGAGTCTGCCCAACGCTCCCTGAGCTGGTCTATATGGCGGCGAATCTCCCGTCCGCTGGGAAGCTGGACCACATACAGCCTGGACCCTGCAACTTTGGTGACTACGGCCGGTAGCCACCAATGACCTTCCCCGTAGTTCCGGGCAAAGACCTTGTCCCCCACAACAAAAACTCTCCCCTGCTCTGGGGCCTCTGACTGTTGCTTTGACTGATCCAAGTCGGGATGAAAACGGTCGAGGAGGGTAGATAGCTTTCAGCCCATCAAGAGTTCAGCTGGGCTCCGCCCCGTTGCCGAACATGGGGTGATGTGTTGCCTCAGAAGGAAAGAGGCCAGCTTCTGATTTCAGTCCCCGCACATCAGGCGCCCAAGCAATTCTTTTGTCGTCTGAACCATACGTTCAGCCTGTCCGTTAGAGGCCGGATGGAATGGGGCTGACGTTACATAGCGTACAAGGTTGTCAGCCAGAAACCCCTCAAATTCTGCCAAAACGAACTGTGGCCCATTATCGGAGACGACACAATCTGGCAGCCCATGCGTGGAAAACAGCTTGCACAGGACATGAATCACAGCCCCAGAATTCGTTGATCTCATATTTACAACCGGCAGCCATTTGGAGTAAGAGTCTACACATATGAAAAACATTTGCCCATGGTATGTGTCCGCAAAATCAATATGGAGGCGGGACCATGGCCTCCTTGACTTTTCCCAGGGCTGGACAGGAGCATGAGGTGGTTCTGGCCGGGACTGTTGGCAGGATATGCAGTTCCGAACCCAAACCTCAATGTCCACATCAATGTTTGGCCACCACACGTACCCTCTGGCAAGGGCCTTCATATGAACCATTCCTGGATGGCCCGCATGCAAGGCCTCCAGGATTCTTTCCCTTAGCTTAGAGGGAATTACAACTCTACTTCCCCAAAGCAGACAGCCCTTACTCACAGATAATTCATTTTGGTGGGAAACAAATGGTTTGAAATCCACCTCCACTTTCCCGGCCGGCCACCCCCTCCACACCCAATTGAGAACTCGGGCGATTAAAGGGTCCTTTGCCGACACAGCGACAATGTCTGTGGAGGTGACCGGTGCCTCCAGGAGCGATTCCAGCAACAAAACGTTCAGTTCTGGCTCCTCGTCAGAGTCAGTTAGTGGTGCGGGGCAGCGGCTAAGGGCATCTGCGTGCCCAATAGCCTTCCCTGGACGGTGCTCCAGCTCGAAATCGTATGCCAACAGAAAAACCGCCCACCTTAGCATCCGGAGCGATAGAATATTCGGTGTCAGCCGGTCTAGCAAGAAGATGCCCAGGAGAGATTTGTGATCAGTCACAAAGAGGAACCGCTGCCCATAAACAAAGTCATGGAATTTCTTTATTCCTGTGATTAGGGCGAGGCCCTCCTTGTTGATCTGGGCATAGTTCTTTTCTGCCTTAGTGAGGGATCGGGAATAAAATGCGATCAGTGCCTCAGATCCGTCCGGCATCAGGTGGCTGAGAACGGCACCCACCCCATAAGGAGACGCATCAGCTGCAAGCACCAGCAGTTTGTTTTCATCGAAGTGTGTCAGGACTGCACTCGATGACAAAAGTTCCTTCACTGAAGCGAATGCACGCCTCTGCCACTCACCCCACTCCCATTTAGCATTCTCGTGAAGCAAAGCATGCAGAGGTTCAGCGACCAATGCCTTGTGTGGCAGAAAGGCACCATAAAAGTTGAGTATTCCAAAGAAGGACTGGAGGTCTTTCTTGGACTGGGGTGGAGGCGCGTTTTGGATTGCCGCCACCTTGTTGGGTGTGGGATGGACCCCGTCTGCATCTACGAGGAACCCCAAGAACTCAACTCTTTTTACCCCGATAACACATTTCGAACGCTTAACTCACAGCCCGGCATTTTTAAAACGACTCAACACTGCTCTTAAGCGAGCCATCAGTTCACAATCATCTGTGCCCACAATTAAAACATCGAAATAGGGCACGACACCGGGTAGCCCACGCAGGAGCCCCTCCATTAGCCCTTGAAAAATGCCCAGCGCGACATTTACTCCAAATTGTAATCGTTTTACCCTGAAAGCCCCTTTATGGGTAACGATTGTTTGGGCTTCAGCAGTTGCGTCGTCCACCGGCAACTGCTGGTAAGCTTGAGCCAGGTCAAGCTTGGCAAAAACTTTTCCCCCTCCCAGTGATGCCAGTACGTGGCTGATTACCGGCACCGGATAAGAATGCTGCTGCAGAGCTTTGTTAACTGTACATTTGTAGTCTGCGCATATTTGTATAGACCCGTCAGCCTTGACAGGCGTCACAATTGGAGTCTCCCACTTCCCATACGGTACCGGTTCAAGAACACCCTGACTGACCAATTTATCTAACTCTGACTCAATTTTTGCTTTGAGCGTGAGCGGGACCTTCCTATACTTCAGTCGTATCGGACGAACTGAAGGGTCCAAATCAAAAGAAACTGGGGGGGTGGTGTATGTTCCGAGCCCCTCACCAAACACTTCAGGAAACTCGCTATACAATGAGTCCTGTTTATCTACACAAATTGTGTTGATACCAGTGATAGCGATCCTCAATGCCTCAAACCAGTCGAGGCCCAACAGGCTAACCCACTCACCCTCTGCCACCAGGAGAGACAGCTCAGCCTTACGGTCTTTGAATTCGACGTGGAAGGTCACCTTTCCCACCAACGGAATGCGCCGTCCCTGGAAGTCGGTCAAGCGGGTCGACACTGGTGCCAAACGGTGGCGGCTTCACCTCAGGAACAAGCGTTGCCATGTCTCTGCAGAGATGACAGTGACGGATGATCCGGAGTCCACCTCCATGACGCAGGGAACGCCGTCCAGATGAACCATCACATAGATTTTCTTGCTGGGCTTGCCTCCGGTGGCCAGGATCATTGATGGGCAGCAGCAGGAGTCGGTCTGATGACAGCCAGATGCCTTGTCGTCGTTTCGAACATGAACCCTGGGGTCTGCACGTCGCGAAGACGGTGGAGATCTTTTGGTGGCACGACAGACTCAGGCCAGATGACCCCGCTTGCCACAGGAGTGGCAGATCAGCTCCTTGGCCCAACAGAGGTCTCTGTCATGCTTGCCTCCACAGCCGGTACAGGAACATGCTACTGGAGTCTTCGGTGTGGTCCGCAGTGGGCGTGTCTCCCTGGTTCTGCATACGCCGTCAGCCTCGCCATCGAACTCACTGGTGGACTGCTGGTGGACCGCAGGCTCTCTACTTGCCGGTGACGGTTGTTGTCGCACCTCTCGGGTCCATTTGTCGGTGGCCTCAGTGGCGACGGCATACGTAAGCTCGGAACGGGCGAACAGGCGCTGCTGGAGGTGCTCGTCCTAAAGGCCGCACACCAGTTTGTCGAGGAGGGCCTCTTCCAGGTCAGTGAAACCGCAAGGCCGGGCCGCCTTCCGCAAGGCAGTGATGAATTCGGCTATCGATTGAGCCGGGCCCTGGCACCGCTTGTAAAAAGCGTGCCTGGAGGCTATCTTTGATGGCTGCGGCGTGAAATGGCCCTTGAGCTTCGCCATGATATCAGCCCATGTAGCTGTGCTAAGCTCGGTGGGCGCCACTAGGGGCCGAGCGATGTTGAAGATGGCCTTGCCACAGGAGCTCAGTAGCATTGCCTTATTCCTCACCTCCTTCCACGCCTCATCTGTGATCTGGTTTGCCTGGAGGTGAAACTTGTGCCAGGTAAGAGTCCCAGTCCTCCGTTGCCAGGTTGAACGCCTCTAATGCCAGATTTACGGCCATCTGGGCTGACGGTGCTGCCACTACTGCTTGTGGAGCCTCAGCTGACTCACCCGGGTGTGTGTCCTCATCCACCGTTGCTGTCTCGATTCAGCGGGGCTGCCTACCCGCTCTAGCATCCCATCCTCGTCGCCAATTGTTAAGTATGAGACTCAACAAAAGATTCAGCTTCAAGTGATTTCAGCTTTATTAAACAGCAACTGTAAGTCAGGAACACAAAACAACAAGGGGAGCACAGCTCCTTCTTTTAAACTCTCCCGGGCTGCCAAAGCCACACCCATTACAAGTTAAAGACCTATCAGAATACAGGGATAAAGGCCAATCAGGACTGTTCCCTCTTTGCAACAATATCACTCCGTGATTGGGTAATTACAAAGGTTTCGCAGAAACCGACCAATAGCAATGCGACATCTGAAGAGCCACATTCAGACTCAAGCTTAACATGTGAATAGATAGGAGCGATTCACATTCAGTACATAACAGCATCCATTACTTCCTGCTTGGTAATATTTTTTTCTAATAGATTTTTATACTGGGTTGAAATTGTTTTAATTATATCATTAGATGTTAAGTAATCAGTGATTTTCCCTATGTCGATATTTTTTGCCTTATATAAATTTGAAAAATATGTTTCTAAGATTTATGATATTTGTTTAATATCTGTTTGTATTTTACCTTTGTTGTCCTTTAAAGCTTGGATGTACCTAGAAGATTGTTTTTCTTTGACTCTCCCAAGAGAGAATTTTGAGAGTTTTTGGTGATTTTTTTCAGTGTTGTTGTCTAATATATAGCAAATCTTTTTGTATTTTTTGTGTAGTCAATGTTTCTAAAATTTTTCTTTCTGCCAAAAGTTGTTGATAGATTTTTTTGTTGCATGTCTCTTTATGTTTCTGTTCTAACCTAATTATCTTTGTTTGCAATGAATTAATAGAATCTTCTTTTTCTTTTTTTAGGAAGGAGGCTATAGAGATTAAATGTCCTCTCATTACTGATTTTAGTGTATCACAATTATTTTGATGAGAAGTATCTTCAGCTTTATTAAGCTCAAAGAAATTTTTAATGTGTGTTGTCATTTGTTGTTGTACATCCGGTTTTAATAAAATTGATTTATTCAAAGTCCATTTTTTTGGTGTTTTGGTTTTTTGAAAGTCTTTAACTTTACACGTTACAGGAGCATGATCTGACCAGATTTTTAAATCTATATTGGTTTGATTTATTTTAGTTATCATTGTGTGAGAAACTAAGATATAATCTATTCTTGTATATGAGTTGAATCTGATTGAATAAAATGTGTAGTCTTGCTTGGGGATGCATAATTCTCCAGATATCAAATAAATCATATTTTCTAAATATCTTTTGGAGTTCTGTTTCTGTGTTTGAACTATTAACATTTTTCTTTCTAGTTGATGATTTGTCTAGTAGTGTATTTAAAATATAATGAAAATCACCCCCCATTAATATCTCACCTTCTTGAAATTGCCTTAACTGTTCCAGCATTTCTTTTGCAAATTGTAATTGTTCCTTATTAGGGGCATAGACAGACCCCAATGTTACAGTTTTCCCTTTCAATTCTCCTTTTGTGACGATATATCTACCTTCCTTATCTTTTAAAGTGGCACATGAAACAAAATGAAGATTTTTTGCTATTAGAATTGCAGAGCCTCTGGTTCTTGTGGACCCAGGGGATGCAAATTGTTGGTTCTACCACAAAGTTGCCAAAATCAGATCAGACTAATTCTTAAGGTGTGTCTCTTATAGGAACACTATTTCTGGTTTAGATTTCATTATTTGTGTTGTAATTCTCTTTCTCTTAATTTTGTTTTTCATGCCTCTCACATTCCAAGATAGCACAGTATAAGCCATTATACAAATAATTAAATTCCACTAAATAATACTCTAAGTTATGTTTTGTAGACTCTCTAACAGTTGTTATACTTCAAAAATTATTAATATAACAGTTTTGTTTTTTAAAACACAAACCTCTATGAATAATAGGAATCCCTATCTATACTAATACAAACTCTTGTTTCTGGAAAAAACTTAACTTTACTGTTTTGTTTGTTTTATTAATTAAAAACAAGAGAACTGTAAACCCTTACCAACTTAAACTCCCCCCCACCTTGGTCTAACTTACTACAGTTCTGACTGTAATAATATTTTATTGTAAGGATCTTAAAGGTTTTTAAGTCGAAGCTATACCTTTACCTGTTTCCCCCCTTCCCCCCTTCCCTTATATGTCATTTTTACACAATAACAGTTAGTATAATTTTCATAGTGAAAAGATTAATACAACTGGTTTTTTTGGTTCTATTACCTATATAATGCTTCAAATTTTAGAATCACAGTCCGGTTTTGATTGATGAGCTTCTGATAGGAACTTTGCTGGCTTTGTAAGGAGATAGGTTCATTTGTAGTCTTCTCTTGAATGATTTTTTAGGGATCTTCATTGGTGAGGAACAATTCAGTTCTCGAAGAAGATGTAAGCCACTTTCTTCATCTGTTGCATGGTAGATTTTTCCTTCATGTTTTACAGTTATTTTGCCTAGTGTACTCCATCTGTAGTTGATTTTTTCTTCTCTTAGTTTTTGGGTTGTTGTCTTTAATTTTTGTCTTATTTGTAAAGCTTCCATGGGAAGGTCAGGATAAACAGAGATCCACTGTTCTTGATATTGTAAATGCCCTTGTTCCCTTGCGATTTTTAAGACTTCTGTTTTTATTCTCACGTCTGCAAAGTTTATCAGGATATCCCTCGGAAACTTTCTGTTGATATTGTATTGGAAGTCTATTCTATGAGCTTTTAATAGAATTGGATATTCTCCCTCTTTTAGATGTCGTATACTTGCAAGCCATGCGCTCATTATTCCTATTAATTCTGGTGTCTCCTCAGGATTTTCCTGAAAGCCTTGAAATTTGAGGTTTTGTTTTCTGGCCATCGATTCTAAGATCAATATTCTCTCCTTCATGTCTTGATTTTCCAGTTGTAACGTTTGGTTCTCTGTTTGAATAGTCTGGCTCAGGGTAAGTGCCATTTCTGCTGTCTGAGCTGTTGTTTTCAGGGTTTTAGTTAAATCAGTTATCTGTTCAGTTATCTTTTCTGCCACTGGTAGTAGTAAGCCATTTATTTTTTGTGTTAAATTTTCTAATATGGAGTGCTCCATTTCTTGCAGAGTTTTTTTTAAGGCTATTTGGAGAGTTTTAACTGTGACTAATTCGTCCATTTTATCTTTGTCTTTTAAAACGTCATTTTGTTTTTGCGCTGCTCCGCTGATCACCTGAACTCACCCGTTGGCTCTGCAGAGAAGAACGTTTTTACTGTGTATATAGACAAGTCTTTTGATGAGTTTCTGTTTCGTGCTGGTTTTTTCATACTCTGAAGCTTCTTCTACATGATTTTTGGCTCACTATGAGCAAGGGAAGGGAGGGTCAGGTTAGGAGCGATCGGTTTAGGCATCCACCATCTTCCCATCTGACGCCACATCCCACACCAGACTTGAAGGTTGCTTTTTCTGTGGAAGGTATCATATGGTGTTTAATGCTGGGATTTGGACCCCATTCCCATTGGATAGAAGCTGAAATCTATTGTACAGTTACTTGGGAGTAAGTCTCATTAAGCATAGAGGGACTCACTTTCAATAAATTATTTGAAATGTTGAATTTTTATTTCATTGATGGCAATTTATGTTTGATGGTATGACTCTTGACTGGATTGTTGATCCGAGCAGTTTTGAGGGATAGTAGTTCATAAAATAATCAGGCATGAGAGAATAATAAAAATAACTAGTTTTGCTGGCACTGTGTTGGTAACGTCTGTATTCTAGTCCTGAGGATTAGAGGCTCAGAGAGATTAGGAATGCAACACATATTAGACTGAAGTAAATAAGTCCTGACTGCCCTTTGCATCTTTGTGGTTGTTTTGTCCCCCCCCCTTTTGCTGGCCTCACTCTTATAATAGAAAGACACATAATTTGCTTGAGAACAACATGTGGTTGTGGGTATGATGCATAAAAAGTTATCTGTGGAATTACAGCTTTCTGTTTGTAAAAAGACAAGGTTTCACAAGTCATTCATTGGGTTATGCCAATGCCAGAGGAGCACAACAATGAGCAAATGTTAAAATGGATCCTGATCCCAAACCAGCTTTTTAAAAACTGAAAGTACATGATTTGTAGGCCATGTGTCATATGGAAGGAAGGCAGCATGATATAGCCTAATCTTGTCAAATCTCAGAGGCTAAGCAGGGGTCAGTACTTGGATGGGTGACCACCAAGGAAGGCTTTGCAGAGGAAGGCAATGGCAAACTACCTCTGCTCCTCACTTGCCTTGAAAACCCCTTGCTGGGGTTGCCATGAGTCAGTGGCAAGCTGATGGTACTTTATACACACGCACACGCACAGGCAATGTTGAACAAAGTTTGAGTCCAGTGGAACCTTAATTTCCAAAGAAAGGAAAAGAAAGTAACAACGAAATAAAATATGGCAGCAGAAAAGGAGTTTTCTTAAGACGTCAATGGCAGTCTTTAAAAAGTTCTGTCTTTGGCATGGCACTGACACACCTATAGGAAAGGCATTCAAGGCAAGTTTTATAACCATGGATCTGTTTGTTTGTCCCAGACCCTTTTCCTGTACAAATGAGGCACAAGGCAGGATTGGCAGGCAGGACTGAAGAGATGCCAGCTACCTGCAGAGGATTTAGGGGAAGGTCCTTTAGATTGCCTGGGCCTCAGCTGTTTAGGGCTTTACAGATTTAGATCAACATTTTGAATTAGGCCAGAAAACAGACTGGTTGCAAATGGCAATGTCATAAAATTGCAACAAACTCGCTGAAGTGTTGTGAAGTAACTGCTCTTTAAACACAGTATGCTCTCACACATAACATACTACAGCAGTCTAATGCGGATGTAACTATGGCATCATTACCAAATTGCCACACTTTCACTCTGGATGTGAATTGTGGGGTAGAAGTTTGGCAGGCAGGATGGGAAGAGTGAAGGCAGAGTAGAGTGAAGGGAGCAAAGAAAAATGGTGCCAAAGGGGGGAAATGGCGAGTGGAGGTATGAAAGAGAAAATGGGGCAGCTGCTAGGATGATGAAAGGAAAGATGGACTGGAGGCAAATTGGCAGATGTAGTTATGGAGAAAGGTATGTGAGACTGGGAGGGAAGGAAGCAGGGAAAGGGGATGAGCTGTAGGGGCAGTGAAGGGGAGGGAAGGAAGGAAAGCAGAGATAATGTGGGGAGAAGGACTACTAGAGTGATTAAGTTTTGCTCCTGTGAGTTCTTGTAGGTATCCCACTTCTGTAGGAGGCTGAAGTTGGTTCCCAGTTCCTTATTCATGACTTATTCATGAATTCAGCCAAAGAACAATGAGGAGAGTTTAAAGGCTTTGAACCTCAAAATAAGATTTGGACCCCCATAAATCATACACCTCCACATTCAGGGGACTCTCCCCTTCGAGGGGACATATGGTGTTTCCTTGTCCAAAGTGCAGTTCTCATGCCAGCTGCTCCAAAGTGGGATGCCCCCAGGACAATGTCATAAGTGGCCACTGGGGCCAGGCTGCACCCACAAAACAATATTTGGACCATCCCAAATGACACATCTCCACATGCCAGAGGCTGTCCCCTGCAAGAAGACATACAGTGGTGCCTGGTCCAAAGACTGGTTCTGGCACCACAATTTAGAGTGCCACCAAGAACCCTATACTGCAAAGAAGATTTGAATGTCCAACTTCCAGAGTGTTAATTTTCTCCAGGAGAACTGATCTCTGTCACCTGGAGTTCAGTTGCAAGGGCAGGAGATCTCCAGCCACCACCTGGAGGTTGGCACTCCTAGCCAGGCTGCACCTCAAAACAATCTTTGGACCACCCCAAATGACACATCCCCACACTCCCTGCTGGAGGACATACAGTGGTGCCTGATTCAAACAGTGAGGAACAAACCATGACATAATAAAATATCATTAGTGGCAGATATATCCTACATTTCCATTGCCTTCTGTTGAATCAAATGGCAGAATTTACATACAGTACCTAACTTCCATGATTTGTGTTCAACTGTTTTCATGCTGAAATTTCAATTTCAATATGGCAACCAAAGAAAGAATTAAAAAATAAAATCTCAAAAACTCAGAACTGTTACCCACATTTCAATCTGTACATCTGATTCTAGAAACCTTATAATTTAAAGTTACCTTGGAATCCACACCTTAGTATATTTCTGAATATTATCATTCCAGTCTTAACATACACCTTTGGGGTTGTTTTTATTTTTATTTTTTTCTCTTGAAAAAACATTTTGATACATGACTCCTTGTAAGATTTTTACATTAAAGGTTTATGCAGAGTTGCTTCAGTTTAAGCCCACCTAAGCCAACAGGTTTAGACTAGAGTAAGTCTGCATAGGGTTGCTTTCTGCTGAGTTTGATATGTTTGACCTTTGTGATACTTTCCTTCTTTAATTGCCAGTTTAATTAGATCACAGTGCAAGATATGGATCAAATGAATGAAATAAATGTGGAACTGCCTGATGAGCAAATGTAATTTTAATGTGTTCATCACTGCCTCTGACCATGTGCCTGCTGGAAGAACAGGTAAGTTTAAGCAGACGAAGCTGCCCAAGGCGATCACATGGACAAGTGGATTCTGAATATGGCAGAACTCAAAAGGATTGGGTGGATTTGCAGCTTGACCCTTGAGACACAATTCGCTGGAACTGTCTCTTGCACACCACTGAAGTTGCGCAAAGGCTCTGCCCTTCAGCAGTTCCCATTCAACTCTCAAAGGGTTTGTGGGAGGAGAAATTCTGGCAAACTCTTCTTTGTTACTAAAAGAGAAGCAGAGAAATCACTCTTACTTGTCTAACCCTTTCCCAGGGACGTCATTTTTCTCTTACCCCTGCCTATTCAAGAGAAGCATGTGTTTGGTACACTCAGAGTACACTGGTGCATGCTGCTTTGTCTCAGTGCCCCCATTCATGACGCACTTTGCACAGCCCTTGGCTTCCTAAGAGCCCAGGAAATGCTTCTTTCAGCAATCTGGTGAGACATGGACCAGATAATTCCCCCCCACCGCCATGGACTTTCAGAAGATTTTGACTGTGGCCTAATTAATTACACAGAGCTTCATAAGTGAATCCTTTCTAAGCTTTTTAAGTATTGCCGTTGCACAGTGTTCTGTGCCTTATCATGTTACATCAATTTCTTTCGCAAGTGGCCTACTTCATGACTGCCTCTTGATTGGAAGGCAAACTGAGTAGAGAAGTAACCTATTAACCACAATTATGCAACTTGGCTTGGGTGAACTGGGTTCAAACCACAGTCTCACTATGAGCTTGCTGAATCTAAGGGAAGAGTCTCTCAAGGTGCATCTATAGGGATCATCCATGAACATTTAATCCCCTCTGCCCACTGTATGCTCATGTTCAATAACTGCTGGACTATCACTGTTGCACCCAGGGAATGAAGGCACAGAGTGATCTCAAGATGAACATGATGCTTTTCATGTGTCCATTAATTAAACGTGTCCATTAATTAAAAAAAGACAACCACCTAATGTAAGATGTTCTCAACTTCAGACTTTATGGAGCATATGTGTTTATTATTGTGTTTATTATAGCCACAGGCAGTTTCAAAAATCAATGACAAACATGGGTAGAGTATTGCTGGAAGCCACGAGGGGGGGAGGAAGGGGATAACTGAAAAGGTTTAAAAGTATTTAAAAGTATTCTGAGATATGGAACGTTTTAATATATCCTATTAATAAAAGTTTTATTATAAAAAAAATCAATGACAAACAGTAAATGTTCAAAACAGGTAAAAATACATAGCATTCTTAGCACCAGCTAATCAGAAATGGCAAGAAATGAGAAACACAACTCAGGCAACTTTACTCATTTGGACATCACAAAATCACATCCCCACAAATACTTCATCTGTGATCTGGTTATCCTAGTTTTAGCAAACTTTCCTCCCGAGCAACCATCATGTAGGTGTGCTGTTGTGTAGTGGGTTCGACGCATTAAAGAGTCAGGAAACAGCGTGGTAAACAACAAATGGTTTACCGCCAAGGTTCCTATTGCTGCCCTGCTTGGGCTTTCAGGATCCTAGTCCCTATTGTCTCTTGAGCTCCAAGCTCCAGTAAGGTCGCTGTCACCTGGTGGCGGTCAGCAGACATAACATGTGCCCTGCTCTACTGTGTCAGAATAAAAGGTCTTCACCTTTTGCTTTGCAGGAGATACAAATAACGTTCTACTTAATATCTCGCGTTTCCTCTAATGGTACAGTCCTAAACAAGACTTACAATTTCTTAATCCTGATGACTTCAACGAACTTAGAAGGATGTAACTCTGCTTAGGTTTGCCCGGTCTCTCCGAGCACCCCACATAAGATTCCCTGTTGAGGTCCCAAGTAGGCAGCCTATAGAGTTTAGTTTTAGCAGCAGAACTGCCAGATGTATTTTCAGGTCATTCTCTGCACCACAAAGTCTCCTGTTTTGTTTGCTCTTTTTCTTCTTCTCTGCTTCTTTACCCAGGGTGACTCCACTGTATGTGATATGATGCAGGAGATCTGTGATTGGATCACCCAACAGTTTTATTTAAAGCTTGGAAAGTAATCATAAGGCAGGGGCAAATTTGCTTGGGGCTGTGGTACTTTGTTGGGCTTTTAACCTTTCCCCAGTATCACTATCCTGGGCAAACTCATCCCCCAAAGCTGTTATTAGCCCTGCTTTGCAGGGAACATGGCATCCCCCACCCCCCAGCAGGCTAATTGCTTTGGGAAGTGTGATTTTGATTGTGAAAATGACATCAGATTAAAGACCACTCCCCACCCCGTTCCATTTATCCAAGCCAATTGCCTCCCCTCACAGTTGTCTTAAAACATTAACAAAAGATGTTGGGAAATCTAACGGATTTTCCACATCGCATGTAGTTTGTCTCCAAATGACAAGGTAATTGGATGCTTCAATTGAGATGAGTGTTCTCTCTAAGCTGAGTTAGTGTGAGCTAGCTGACAGTTTTTTAGCCTCTGGCCCACACATTTTTGCCCTAGCTCAGGAAGGATGGCTGCAGAGCAAACTAATTCATGCAGCAGCCCAATCGCTTGCTCAGAACTTTAATGCCAGTAGCTCACAAAGTAGAATTTTTGCTCACAGGACTCCACAGCTTAGAGGGAGCATTGGCCCTTACAGCAGTTATGTTACTGAGCATAGTTGAGACAGACTGCCAGATGACTGGGAAAGAACCTAGACTCCTGTGATTACTCTGCCAGAACTTCTGAACATACAGCAGACCCTTATTGTGGGGGTTCCATTCCTGAGATCTCTATGAATGGTGACATCTGCAAATACTGGGAAGTGGAGTGTCAGCTACTGGGGCCCACTGGGAGGTCGAAACAGCACTGGAAAGGGTCCCAGCCCTTTGTTCTTTGTTCTGTTCTTGGATTCCAGGGAGATGGGCTGTTCCAATAAGCAGCTATAAGTGTTCAGGAGTAGAAGCCCACCCCTCCTTCTCCAAGCTTGCTGTCCTCCTGGTGGCTGGACCATGCTTTCAACTGAAATACAGATAATGACTTGACAGGCCAATGGCCAGATTCTGAAGAAGGCAGCTTCATATGTTCAGCTTGGTTGCCATGCAATTCTTTTGCAAAGAAAGGAAGGAGATATTCCGTTTTGCTCTGCCTCTTCTGACAGTCATTTTGGGTTTGGCTGTGGCTTCTCTAACAACCATTTTGGGGTGATGCTCACCACTTCCTATTAAAATTCCAGAGCTGCCCACAGGCTTGAAAAGCTCTAACCATAGAGTTTGGGTGAATTCTAGAGTGCCACCCTGATTGATATCGTCTTGGGTTTCACACTGAAATGGCATGATTGAGTAGCTTGTGTCCATCCTCCAACCAAGGTGCCAGCTAGTAGTGGCAACTTTAGTATATGTATACATTTAACCTTATTTCTAAAGAGGAGTGAAACATAGCTGAGAGCTGCCCTGAACCGAAAAAAAAGAGATTGTTTTGTTTGTAGTAGACAAGGAAAAGATTCTAATAAATTTCCTTAGAAACCACCCTTCCTGCTAATCCTCATTGACTTTATATAGGTCACAAGGAGGCTAAAAACAAACACTAGTGAAAGTATCTCAAATGTTTTCTGAAGGCTCAATCAGGTAAGAAGATCACACATCTAGATCCTTCCATTAAATGCAAATTGCAGACTCATGCAACCTCAGTTTGTCTTAGGGCTGTGCAGGGAAAGGAGCCTTCAACCTCCTCCTGTTTTCACTTCGAAACTGGGCTCTCTACTTTGTTATGGAGAAGAGAGGAAATGCCAAATAATAGAGCAGGGGGTCTGATTACAAGTAGCAAAACGGAGTGAAAGTTAAAGGATTAGATACCCTCTACCTTCCATGCCTGCTGTCTCCTTTCCCAGCATGCAGAGGGATCATGTGCTTGGGACTAGCTGTTTCATGTGACCAGGCTGTGTTGTTGTTGTTCAGTCACAAAGTCAAGTCTGACTCTTCATGACCCCAAGGACCACATCACACCAGGCCCTCCTGTCCTCTGCCATCCTCCAGAGTTTGCTCAACTTCATGGTCATTGCATCATTAACACGGTCTAATCATCTCATCCTTTGCCGTCCCCTTCTTTTACCTTCAATCTTTCCCAGCATCCGGGTCTTCTCCAGTGAGTGCTCCCTTCTCATTTGGTGGTCAAAGTATTTGGGCTTTGGCTTCAGTATCTGGCCTTCCAGGGAACAGTCAGGGTTGATTTACTTTAGGACTGACTGATTTGATCTCCTTGCAGTCTCAAGAGTCTTTTCCAGCACCATAATTCAAAAGCATCTGTTCTTTGGCACTCGACCTTTCTTATGGTCCAACTCTGGCAGCCATACATCACTACTGGGAATATCATTGCTTTTGACCATACAGACTTTTGTTGGCAGGGTGATGTCTCTATTTTTTATTTTGCTGTCTAGGTTTGCCATAGCTTTCCTCCCAAGGAGCAGGCATCTTTTATTTTGCAAAAAAACTTAAATCTGGAATCCACAAATGAGGAGGGTCTGCTGTATTAAAAACTTGATTCCTGTGAGAATGCTGTGTCTGGTCTCAGCTCCAAATACACATTTGTAAGTTAGGCATAGTTCAGAACAATGCCAAACAACATTTAACAGCAGTTGCTCAATCACATTTCTCACAGCAATCAGAAAAGCAATAAATCTGGGAGAAGAATTTCATTTTCTCAGTTTCTGGCATCAGAAAATGTGATATGCGCATGAAAAGACTAGCTTGAGTAAAGTTGTGTGGAAATGTGCTCAGCAAGAAACAAAATGAAAATACTCAATGAAAACTGGTGAAGGCTCTAATTGTAAGAATATTTTTTAACCTTCTCCTGCACTGCCAAGCAACAGGTACTATTATGGGATGGTAAATAGAAGATCTAAAGCCTAAAATGGCTGTTTGTATGGTTGCCAGCTCTGACTTGGGAAACTCCTGGAGATCTGGGGATGGTGCCTGCAGAGGGATCGGGGAGGGATTGCGCCTAGAATCTATGGTATGTCATAGGATCTGCCCTCTTAAACTACCATTTTCTACAGGGAACTGATCTTTCTAGTCTGGAGATTAGTTATAATTCTGGGTAGGTGTCCCAGCCTCCTGGTGGGACCTGAGGATCTCCCGCTTTCACAATTGATCTCCAGCTGACAAGGATCAGCTCCCCTGGAGAAAATGTCTGCTTTGAAGGTTGGACTCTATGGCATTGGACCATACTGAGGTCCCTCCCCTCCCCAAACCCCTCCCTCTCCTGGATCCAGCCCCCAAAGTCTCCAGGTATTTTTCAACCCAGACCTGGCAACCCTAATTTTGGGAGAACTCCAGGTTCTACCTGGAAGATGGCAACTCTAGTTCT
This sequence comes from Gekko gecko, assembly GCA_029375565.1. Taxonomy (NCBI): domain Eukaryota; kingdom Metazoa; phylum Chordata; class Lepidosauria; order Squamata; family Gekkonidae; genus Gekko; species Gekko gecko. Next base: position 99,789,008 of record JAPDNY010000002.1, on the reverse strand, counting down.
TAGGTATGTCCATCCAGACATAGACAAAAGCAGTCTGAATATATGTCAAGATGGCAGGGCAGCAGCTCATGTTCCTGGCTGAAAACTAAGGAGCTCAGGTGACACTGCTACAAATGTTCAAAGGGAAAAAGTGCGTTTTGAAGTGCTCCCTCACACAAAATTCCTCTTTTATTTATCTCCCCATACCACTTGTGGATTCTTTTTGAGATCCAGAGTTCTAATCATTTAATGCCTCCCTTTCTTTGAGGCAATAAATAACTTATAAAACACTTATAATACACAATGAATCAATAATGAAAAGATGACATTGAAAGTGGGTTGCAGGGGTCATTTTATTGAGGTAGCCTGAGTATTTTTCCAGATTGCTGTCATTAGTTTTCCTTCTGGTTTTCCTTCTGAGAATGGGAATCATCCTTAGTTCTGTTCCAGTATCTGTTTTTCTCCTATGTGAAATGCAAATTATTGCATTATGAGAATATCAGAAAAATTGACACTTTTGTGCATAAAATATTTATTAATCCAAGAAACTATGCATGACAGCCCGGCAAAATTTAGGAAATGTAAACATAAACACTTTGTCTGGTTTGGGGCCTACCACACCCAATCTGATTGAAATAGGGTTGCCGGTTCTGGGTTGGGAAATTCCTGGAGGTTTGGAGGTGGAGCCTGGGGAGGGGCAGAGTTTTGGGAGAGAAGGGATCTCAGTGGGGTATAATGTCATAGAATTCATTCTCCACAGCAGCCATTTTCTCCAGGGGAACTGATCTCTGAGGTCTGAAGCTCAATTGATATTCTGGGATATTTCCAGATATACCTGGAGTTTGGCAACCCTAGATTGAAAACAGATTGCTGACTCTCGGTTTGCAAGAATCCTATAAAGCTGATAATGAGGAGGTCGCCTTTGGATCTGGAGGCATCACCAGTATGTGGATGACCCCCCAGCTCTGTTTCTCCTTAACTGCTGAGCTGGATCTATGGAAGTCCTGAACAAATTCTTGGATAATGTAATTGGATAGATGAGGGCCAATAAACCGAGGCTCAGTCTGGACAAGACTGAGGGGCTCTCGGTCAATGGTAAAGCTGTTCAGCTATCCTGGAGGATGTTGTACTCTCCCCAAGAGTGCTGCTGGATCCTGGCCCTTATCTGATGCTTTAAGCCTCCTCTGTGGCACATAGCACCTTCTGTCAGCTTTGGCTGATTCACAAGCTATGGCCATTCCTAAAAACTGGGATATGGCCACATGATCCATGCTTTGAACACATCCAGGTTAAAACATTGTAATGCACTTTATGTGGGGCTGCCTTTAAAGATGGCCTGGAAACTTCAGTTAGTAGAAAATGTGGTGCCTAGGTTTCTGTCAAGGAAGAGATACAACTGTTGTGTCACCCCTTACTGAAAGATCTGCATTGACTACCATTCCATTATATGAAACAATTCAAAGTGCTAGTTCTAAACTGTAATGCCCATTTAATCAATGTGATGCCCTGAGAGATTGTGGACCACCCTACTGGGCTCCTGGGGAACCCACACTGGACAGGAGGTCAGCCTATAGAGGCAAGAAAGGGAGCAGCCCTGGGGGAGATGGACCACTTGCTGGGTGTGGCCAGGCATGCCGACAGCAGGATGGGGATGGCTGGTATTCGTGGCAGAGTCAAGGGCAAGGGTATCTCATTAGGCTTAAGGTGTGGGTGGTACAGTGGGCCAAAGCTTAATCAGAGAAAGTGGGTCCAAGTTATTGGACCACGGGGGTAGCCAGAAGCGGAGGAGGAGGTGGCAAAGTCAAACGAGTCAGAGTACACCAGGGAATGCTGCTGCCCTGGGAAGTTGTTGCTTACTGTAACTTGCTGAAGCCCTTGATAAAGGTGTGTTCTGCAGCTGTGCCTTTGAGTCCTCTTTTCAGCCTGCATGGGACCACACCTGCCTCTCAGCGTATTCTGGGCATCAGCTCTGCAAGCACTGCACCTAGTCACACTCACCCCAGCCTCAATCACAGTCAGTGAGCAGAGTTACTCCCTTCTAAATTCATTTATGTCAGTGGGTTTAGGCAGGTGTAACTTTGGTTAGAATGACACTAAAAATAGCTTAGGACCAGGGTACTGTCCAGCTTGCCATCTCAAGCAGTACTCCTAGTGATCCTGTCCACAGAATAGTGGCTGGGGCAGTAGGGTTGCCAGCTGGGAGCATTTGGAAGGCAGACATAGATGAAATGACAGCCTGCAATGCTGTGATGTCACTTTCAGATGAAGTGATGTCGTGTCATCTGCAATGCTCTAGGAATACCCCATATCACCATTATAAAAACCACAGAAATTAATGGAATTCCTAGAGTGTTGCAAATGCCATGACATCATTTCCTGGTACACAGAAGTGATATCACAGCACTGTGCACCATCATCCCCTGGCCCGTTTTGCTCCCGCTACTCTATTAAGTAAGGATGGAGATTGGAGCACTTGAGTGGGCAAACTGGGTCTTCTCAGTGGTGATGGTGGCAGTGGTGCCTCACCTGTGAAATGATCTCCCCCTTGAAGCTTATGCCTATGGGTGCGAGGCCAGAACACTTTTGTTCATGCCATTAACAGAATTTGGTCACCTTGCTCTGTTCTGTCTCAATCTTTATACTGTCTATTTTTATGCTGATTTTGCTGGTTGTTGATTTAAAATATTAATGATTAATGTATTGCTGCTGTTTTCATTGTATTTTTATATTTTTATTTTATATTATTAGCAGCCTCAGGCAGATTATAGAGAGGGTATGATATAAATATTTTAAATACACAAATGTGCTTTAGAATACTCTAATTTGTTCTGAAGCCTTTCCCCCACTTCCAGTTGGAGAACTGAAATCAACAATGTTTTTTTAAAATGAAAGCAATAAATGGTAAAGAAATTTTTGTTGTTGTTGTTCAGTTGCACAGTCAAGTCCAACTCTTTGAAACCCCATGGACCACATCAGGCCAGGCCCTTCTGTCTTCCACAGTCCTCTGGACAATTTCACGTTCATTGCATCGGTAATAGACATATGCTCAGTATTAATTCCTGTTAGCAGAATACCACATCACGATGCAGTGTGCGCTGATCAGGCATTCTCAAACCACACACACAGTTTGTAACCATAGCCCAATCATATCTAAATCATGACTAACAGCCTGGACCATTTCACAGAGTCATGACATTAACAGACAACCACCACAGTGCAGTGTGCAAAGGAAAAACAAACTCTGAGACATAAAGCAAAAGAGATGTGCTTTTGTCAGAAGATAATGCAACAGATAACAGTTTAGAAATACCCAGGTTAGATTCCTAGAGCTGACTGCCATCAGTTCTGGGTTTTCCCTGGAAGGGATGTCATGCCACGTATTCTGTCCTGACATCCATTGAGAAGCTTCAGGAGAATATTATCTCCACCTACCACAGAATAACTAGGGGAACTGGAGACCCTGGTACTTCTGTAAAGTAAAAATTAAAAAAGATTCATAAGTACCTATCACAAATCTCCAATGTCACATGCATTTTTAGCCTCAATTCCTTGGAGGAAGAGGCCTATATATATATATATATATATATATATATATATATATATATATATATATATATATATATTAAATCACATTGTAGCTTTAATTATTCTTTTAAGATAGACTGCTTAAGTGGCATGTTCATCTGCCTGGATTGTATAGGTCTCTTTCCTTCTTGAATTATTGTGAATGTTTTTGTATGTACATCAGAGGGAAAGGAGCACAAGAATGTTATGGACAGCTATACAGTAGTGTTTCTATTAGTCTAGAGTGACTAGTGTGTGAGGCACCATCAAGTTTTCCCTGGTGGCTACTCCCACCTGTAAGTGCACAGGGTTACCAAGTGCCAATACTGGCTTGGAAAACCCTTGGAGATTTGGGGGCAGAGCTTGGGGAAGCCAGAGTTTGGGAATCGGAAGGAGCTTAGCAGGGATGTGGTTCTACAGAGTCTACCCTCCAAAGCTGCCATTTTCTCCAGAGGAATTGATTTGCATGGTCTGGAGATCAGTTATAATTCCAGGAGAACTCCTGGCCCCTCCTGGAAGATGGCAACCCTAGCTATGACTCAGCTAGGTCTCAGAATGCAAACATCTCTGTATAGAAAAAATATTTCTCTGATTCAGTGATTAAACTCAAATGGTTCAGCTGGGAACATGTCCCTGTGACTTTCACACCTGACCAAATGGCAGGCACAAATGGCAGGCCTGGTTCTGCATTTCAAAGGCCACTTTGGCACCTCTGAGGGACAGGGCAGACATTCAGACTCTTTCCCAAACTTCAAAGCCCCAGCATACGTGTACCGTTGCACGTAAGCTATGGAGGCACTTACAGAGTAGACACGCCTTCTGCTCTGTCGCGATTGGGTACTGGCCATGCTCGGTTGTGACAGAGGTAGGAGGAGAGTCACAAAGACATACAGAACTCTCTTAGAAAGAGGGCCCCTTTCTAAGAGTTAGTCTCTGTTTGGATTACTCACCGGCAACACTGAATTTTGCAAAGGGGCAACACGCTGACCTTAATTGCCCATTGCAAGCATGGATTTCATCTTTAAGATTCCTTGGAGAATAGACTCTGCTTTGACTGTTCTCTGGACCAAGGACTAGTAATTATGATGCTTTTGTATGTTTTAGTCAGAGCTCTACAGAGCTATAGGAATGTTCATTGTTTTCCATCCTGTGTAAGTCTCATGTCATATACCTGCTGTATTTAATAAAGATCTTATATAGATTAACCTGATCTGGTTTGGATCAATATTGTACCTGGAACTCTAGGGCTAATTCCAGAGCCTTGGCTGCTTGCCTAGAAGCTACTATTGTGTGTTAAATCATCTGCAGCTCTACCCCAGAGCTGATAAGTTGCTAAGTTCCAAGAACCAGGAAGGAGGTGGGACCTATTCTCCTGTCTGAGTTGGGAACGTTCTTAAATAGGTCCTGGTGGCAGAACACTGATTTCAGTGCTCTTAAAAAGCATGCGGGGTCTGGCTCTCTTTTACTCCCGAAGGGGGGTGAGACTGATGTGAGATTCCCCACGTGCTGGTATAGTAACAAGGACTTGCCTCTCTCTCTGATCTCCTGGACTGGAGGTGGGGAAAGTACAAGAGTCTAGATACCTGTACCTGGAGGCAGCGTCAGGGTCTTGTACATGTGGGCAGTGTACCAAGATACCTGTACAATCTCCTCTCTCTTCTGGCTAGGGTTGCCAAATGTCCACTGGCACTTCAGTGGCTGACAAGAGAATTTTTTTAAAAATCAGCATTGGTGATGGTATGACATCACTTCTGGAAAAAACCTGGAAGTGACATCAGTTTTCCCTAGGAATTGCAGGAAAGTCTATAGTAAAACCTTAGAGTTTAATGGCTTGGCAACCCTACTCCCAGCCTGGGGATTGCCTGCTTCCTTCCTCTCCAGCCTGCTGGAACAGCCCCTTTTATTCCTCCCCATAAATCCAAATGAGGCTATCCCAGCCCCACAAAAGTATGAGGAGATCCTGGTCATTCCTTTGGTTCTCACCCAGCTCTGCCTCTCCCTTTCATGACCAAGCAGGTGTTTTTCATTGCAGCTGCTCCTGCTGAGGCTTTGTTACCCAAATTGGTCTACAGTTTTCAGGGCTGCAACATGGAAAGGTGTTGCCTTGCTAGAACAGAGTAAACACATATATTTTGGTACTTTAATCTACTTGGGATCTAGCCTGTGTATCCCAAGCTTCAGATTCAGATAAACACTCAGAAAAAATGAAGGGGAAAAGACTCTTAAACAGAAGGGTTTTTTATTTTCTAAACAGAAAAAGAGACCAAATTGATCTATGCAAAGTAGAAAAGCAGCAATGAAAATTACAGAAAGGAAAAAAGCAGTGTGGTAAATGACACATGAAAACCTTTCCCTAGAAAATGGACTACCTCCAGGGGAATAAGGGAGGAAACAAGACATGCAAGCCCGCTCCTGTTGAGAAGGTGGGTTGTCCTCAGCCGGGATGAAGCTGCTTTGGGGGATGAAGCTGACCCAGTGGGGGAAGGTCCATGAAGTAAGAAAAGCAAGAGGCCAACTGAGAAGCTGGCATAACAAGATGTGTTCCAAATCAGCTACAAAAATTTGGACTGAGGGGTAACTCTTTATACCCTTTTGCTGAGACTAAAGAGGGGACAGGGTGGTGCCATCATACTGTGAGAATGAAAAATGTGATATTTTGAAGAAGAACCAGGCTGAAAATAAATTCTTTGTCTATATAGTAGTAGGGAGTTTTCTCCTTTTGCATGGAGAGTGTCTACAGTGTTCCTTTGGGGAGATTTAGAAATTGGATATGACTGGGTATTTGTCATGATTGCGGAGGGAAAGGAATCTTCCAGTCTGGTTGTCTAAATATGGAGTAAATTGCTGGAATCTGCCCATTGCTTATTGTTTTGGAGATCTGGGTTGTTAGTTAGGATCAAATTATCTGGGAAGAGGCTCAGCGGTCCTTGAGAAATGGCCCTTGATTGAATCTCACTTAGGGTGGGTATGTGCATGACTGATAGAAGAGCTGACCTGCATTCCTTTCAGCCTTAGTGTGACTCAGTGCCTTTTGATATCAGTTTAATTCAGGATCCTTCTGTCATTTCTAGGCCCACAGTCAGGTATGAACGTGTACAGAAAAAAGGGGGTGAGGGCCTTGGGGGGCATCAGCTTTCAAAGGACTGTGTTCTCTTAAACTGGCTCTGCTTGCATCCCCCACGTCTCTGTTTGGCCTGCTTTTGGCTTCAGCAGGGAGTGTGTACTGTCGAAGGCAAGAGTAGGTCTGGGCTTATGCACTGAGCTGGACATAACATTGCAATTATTTTCAACTTCAGGGGCATTCTTTTTTGGTATGGCTCTCATGTGATACAGCCTGATCACAGTGAAAAGCATTATCCCTGCAGCTTCTGGTCTTGACAGGGAGCTTTATTGTGCTTTCACGCTATGCATGCTCTGTGATGAAAGGGCTATGGGTTTGACGTCTCTTCTGTCACGCTCTAAGATTTTACCTCAAGTGCCTGTCAAGCTGAAGCATATATTCTTCCTACAGGTCAGGAAACCTGCCCATGAAACAGCAGCTAAACTTTTATTATGGCAGCATCTGAATCTTACCCATTTGAATATGGGCAAGGGTTGCATTTGGGAGTAGTTGTTGATTGAACTGTTCATTTAATACATTTATACACTGCATCTTCCAGCAAAATATCAGGCTGGTTTACAATGAATCAAATGCAGATAATGATAGAATTCTGAAAAAGCCAACTGCCTTAATCATGCATCCATTCTCATAACTGCATAATGTTGACAATGTAGCATTTATTATTACATTATTGAATTAGTATTACAATTTATTCATTTGCTCTTATATTATGTTTTCTGTTGACCACAGCAGGGGGTGGGGGAAGAGCTATCCTTATGGCCCAGGGGAAATCCTGCTCTGCTCTTGCTACTGGCTTCTGAGATTTCACCAGGCATTGCCCAAGCGTCTTTGCCCATCTAAGTTAGATTAGCTAGACATTTGCTTTATAACAGAGAAAGAAAGATGAGCCTCCAAGTGTGTCTCACATAACGTTCTTCTGCTGCTATTTGATCATGAAAACACAAAATGCAAACAGTATTTTCTACACTGGACAGAAGAAAATGTATTTGCAAGCCAAACTTTTGGTAGTTCAAACAGGAGTGCAGAATGTAGCCTAAATTATAGAGAGCAGTGTGTGGTATCATTTTTTGTTGCCTGTTTCCTCCCAGAAGTCTTGACTACTTAGATGTACCTTCCATATTCAACAATATTGGGAGAACATGGTACAATTAATAACTCCAATTTCTTTTCAGTTTAGAAAAAAAACACCAAGGCATTTGAACCCTAGAGATCCCAGGAGGAACACAGGACACATGAGGTTGTGTTTAACAAGGTCACACCTTTACTGAAAGCTGCAGCACAGCTCCAGTAGATTCTTGGCACATTCCAGAACTCTGGGGAAAAAGAGGCTTCCTCCTTCAGGCTGTCAGAACAAACATTGCTGGTTGTCATGTACCTTCCCAAAGGCTGAGACAAACTCTTTCTCCATCCAAAAACTGGGGAAGGGGAATTTCAGGTGGAACTATGTGGGGTTAGAAGTCCCATTCCCACATTCCAGATCCCCATAGCCCAAATATGTAGCTTGTTTCAACCTTTAATAGCTCCTAAAAGGCTACATAGCTCAGGTTGCCTGGGGTTGAGATCCATTATGGCAGAGGCATCTGCATGGTTGTTTCTCCAGTCAGCACAGGGGTGGGGTGCAGCCAGCAAAAACAGATATAACTGCTTTTAAATATGGTATTTTCCACACTCTGGTTATGAGCTAGTAGGGAAATGCACTCTGAACATGCTCCTCATGTGTTGCCTAGTGAACTGCCATTTCTTTAAATAAAGTATATTGTATCCTATCATTCTACTGAACCAAATATGAAGCCTTCCTCCAGCCTAAGAAGTCTCCCTCCAACTTCAGTTGTTCTTTTTTCAGTGGAAAAGCTATATGACTTGGGAAAAGGCTCCTAAAGTAGAATACATGCCAACAGCAGTGCATGCTTGTTCCATTAATTTTCTTCAACATTAGCAGCAATGGCTAGCCATAAGTGTGTGTATTAAGTAGAGTATAAAGAGACCACCGGCTGAACAGTACAGTGAAGAAATAGAACAACAGTCGGGATTAAGTACTCAAACACTATAAACCGTGCTTTTGCTTTTACAATAAGAATATTTATAACAAGAATCTCTCAATGAACTCATCAAAAGTTACAGAAAATCAATATATATCAACACTGTCCAAATATTTTTCAAAAAGATAACGAAGCTTCCAGATTACATTTCTTCGTTTCCAAACTTCATCAGAAGTATAATTGATGCAATCAGTGTTCAACAGAACTGTGAAATACAATTATTACATTTTAACATAATATAAAGAAATTGATTGGAAATTATGTATATAGTTAATAAACAATAGATAAATAATATGTACCATCAATGGTGTGTGGTCTTATTCAATTAACAAAGTTTACAAGGAGTAGTCAACTTCCTGCAACCAAATAAACATAACAATCAATTAAATATAACAAATGAATTACAAGTAAGTATGGTATTTTTAACATTTTAAACATTTTACAAAAGTGAAACACTCACCACTTTGAAAAATCAGAAGAGCACAAAAAATTAAGTTGGCTTCAGTCTTTGGTGCCAAATGCTACAGATTGCTGAATAGCCTTACTTCCTAGTATGTGGAACTGACATTTATAGTCTTAGCACACAAAATTTAAAGGGACAAAGCCAACCATACAACTAAACTCCTAAAGAACAGCATTGCCAACACTGGACAAGTATAAACAGCAAGAAGAACACCTAAGGTTATGTTGGCTTCAGTCTTTAATGCTAAAACTAGCTGAATAGCCTTACTTCCTTGCATGTAAAGTTGGCATCTTTACTTCTAACACTCAAAGCCAATCTTACAGCTAGACTCCTAGAAACAATAATACTTCTACCTTCAACATCTTTTCCTATGTAGCTTGCTACAAATTGCTCAAAATCTTAAGTCTTTAATACTGAATGCTCCAAATTGCTAAATAGCCTTATTTCCTAACATGTGAAATTGACCTTTATACCTTTAACACCCACCACCAATTCTGCAGCTAAACTCCTAGATACAGTAACAGTATTACCAGTATCATCTTTTTCTGTGTAGCATGCTACCAATTATACCATAGTCTTAAGTCCCTTATTCCTACTTTAAGTGTACCAATGTCTCAAGAATTAACAATTTAAAGGGACCCAACTAGCGCAGTGTTAAGCGCTTCCTGCAGGGCTACTCTTAATTAAGCACTTCCAGCAACGCTACTCCTAATTAATGTCTTCAACATTAGCAGCAATGGCTAGATATAAGTGTGTGTGTGTATTGTGCCATCAAGTCACTTCTGAGTTATGGTGACCCTATGAATTAGTGACCTCCAAAATGTCCTATCATTAACCACCTTAAATGTACAAGGATACCTACAGCTACATGAAAGCAGGCCTTAGTTTGTGACCAGAAGGCTATTTCAGTTTAAGAACTTGGGTTTCCATTATCTGTGGCGACATTCCCTGAAGCTGACCAGGGTTCTGTGGCCTATTTGCATCATGTACCATTTAAATGTTTGGAACCAGCTCTGACATTTATGTAGAAACAAGCAGCATATCTTCCATCTTTCAAGGTTCCAGGGTTTCTGTTGAGACTCCAGCAGGGAATTTTAAATTATTATGCAGGGGATCAAGGCACAGAGATAAGCAACTTGAATGCCATCTTTTTGGAAGTGCTTGTTTCTGTTCTATGAACTTGGCTGAGAGATGGTCTGGCATTGAAGTGAAGGCTGGGAACAGGAACGCATATCTGTGCCAACAGACGTAGAGGGAAGTGTGACAGAAAGTGCTACAAAGAAAACAAAGCTCTTCGGGGAAAGCTTGGGAAACTCTAGTTGAAGTAGTTCCTTGAAGAAACACACATGGTATGAAGCATACTTAATATCTTTACAACATGCTGCATTCCATTGTATCCTATTATAACGGGAAGAGCATTTTTTTATAAAAAGAAAAACCTGTATTTGGACTGCAACCATCAAAGTAGTCACTTATACAGAGATATCATAACTTGGGGGGGGGGGGCACACAACACCAAGACATACATAATGGTTATTTTATCATGGGCCCATTAACTGGATTTATAACACATGTATGGTTATGTTTTTGAAGAAATAATACCTGGGGTCAAGACCAGGCATGATTGTAGCAGATCCATTTATTTAAATCCAAATCTCTCCCAATAATCTGTAAAGGAGCAAGGGGCCTGCTTTTTAGAACAAAAGGTGACAAAGGTTAAAGGACAGGATGAGACCACCCTGCAGCTGTGTGTGAGGATTCAGGCAGAATCCTTTTAGGGAGGAACAGACAGACAACCTTTATTGGCATGCCAAAGGTAAAAATACATTAAAATTTCTTTTAGGGAGGGGAGAGGGCTTTCTTCACTAGGATCCTCCCCCCCACTTTGGGCTATTAATTTCACTTCCTTGCTCTCTCCTTGGGAGAGGACTAACCCTGAGGTCCTCAGCCTCTGACTGGCAGTTTATATAGCTCTGACATTTACTGCACCTTGACCCAAGCCTCACAGATCCTGTACGGCTCACAACAGTTCTGCTGCTATGGTGACTGGCTCAGAAGTATCTGGCTTGATCCCTGCTGCCTTGCTGCCTGCCCCTTTGCAGCCACCCCCTGATATGCTGTCAGACTGCTCCTCTGAGCCACAGTGTGGTCCTGGTCCCAGCCATCCTCCGATCACTTGTCCCTGATGCTCAGCTGGTCTGTAGTGATGGGAAAGAGGCTAGAGGTAGGCGTTGGCATGTCTAATTTGCCCCTGAGAAACTTTCTGTTACATGAACTGCTCCTGGTGCACAGGTACAGCATACTTACATGCAGTTTACAGAGTCTTGTCTGCTTGGGACCTTAAGTGTGAATGCATCAATCAAGCCTGGCACCATGTCTTCCAGAGGCAAAGGACATTCAACTCATACATTTTCATTTAAGGGACAGTAAAAGGAAAAGCAGCTAGACTGAGTATATTCAAAGCTAAGCAGTTAGTCCAAATCCACAGAAAGCCATTGTATTTTCTAGTCTTACGGAAAGTTAGCCTAAGGGGAGTGTTGGTTGGCCTATTACACACACACACACACAGATTACTGCAGAGAATCCGAGCAGTCATGCCTTTAAGGTTGACTTCGGTATGCACCATTCTTTTTTCTTTGGTGTATTTATTCTGCAGCGACAGCAGCCCAGATGGGATCTCTGTGCCTGCAGGGAGTCAATGGCTCCCCACAGGCGCAGCTCTGCACTGCCTTCTCCCATCACCTGGTTTAATCTGGGCAGCAGGAGAGGGCAGCCCATCTGGGAGTAATTTCTTTCTTTTTTTTGACAGCAATCTGAGTGATAGTCTCATATCACTAGAATCATGCTGCTTGTAAAAAAAATTAAAATGTAAAACAATGAGGGACACACTGATGAATGGCAGAAGGTACAAGTGGGCGGAATGACCTGGATGTGGGAGTGGCATATGAAGGGCAGGAAAAGTGTGGGGGGAAATATGAGGGACTCTGTATGCTGCTGAATTACCTTTGGCATGGAAGTGAAGCAAGGGAAAAACTGGCACAAAAGCACTCTCTCAGAAAACCCGGGGAAACAGCAAAGGAAAAGCAAACTGAGCACTGAAGGGAGGAAAAACAATGCAAAAAACAAAAGTTTGGTGTAGTGGTTAAGTGCACAGACTCTAATCTGGGAGAACCAGGTTTGATTCCCCACTCCTCCACTTGCAGCTGCTGGATGACCCTGGGCAACCCATAGTTCTGTCAGAGCTGTTCTCTCAAAGACAGTTCTCTCAGAGCTCTCTCAGCTCTGCCTACCTCACAGGGTGTCTGTTGTGGGGAGGGGAAGGGAAAGCTGCTCTGAGATTCTGAGTGAAGGGCGGGGTATAAATCCGATCTCCTCCTCCTCTTCTTCTTCTCGAGTTACACAGTGGTGATGTGTAGGTTTATCAAAGCATTTCCCTTAGAAGAAATATTGAGAAACTTGAGTAGGCTTACCATCCCCATGTTCCATCCCCTGCACTTGCTTAGTGGAATACTGGAAGAGAAAATGAGGGCAGGGAATGATGGTGCAGTCACAATGATGTCACTTCCAGGTGAACAGCCAGAAGTGATGTTCTGATGACTGCAACACTCTAGGAACTCCCCCAAGTACCTATGGTCATTCTCACAGAGATTGGCAGAATTCCTAGAGTGTCACAGATGTTTTGATGTCATTTCCAGATGCTCACCCAGAAGCGATGCCAGAGCATCACTGATTAATCACCCTCCACAGGGTCCACCTCCAAGTGTTCCAAATGCCTGTGCTGGCAACCTTTGACTTGAGGCAAAGTTACAATGAAAACAAAATAGAAAACTTACTTTATTAAAGTAATTTCCATTTCCATCTAAACAATCCTATCCGAACATTAGTTGCTAAAGTGACCCATGTAGTTGGCCATGTGTATGCTAGTCTGAGCTACAGGCATGTCTGGACTTGCCTGCCTTCCCTTATGGAAGGGACAGACACATGTGTGCCCTGCTCCTTTGGAAACAGCATCTCAAGAGAAAAAAAGGACAGATGTGAGCTGGGCTAAAGGAAACTCTCAAATTACTCACAGAAAAGCACAGCTCTCTAGCATAACAAAACAGCAGAGAACACCTTACCCTCTGATTCTGTGGCTTCCGTCACACACACTAAATAATCCACTTTCAATGCACTTTACAGCTGGATTTTGCCAGTTCACACAGTAAGATCCAGATGTAAAATGCACTGAAATTGGATTGAAGGTAGTGTGTGTGACCCTAACCCTAACCCTAACCCTAACCCTAAGTAGTGAAAACTCTACCTTGATGAGTTACTGAAAGATGCCCTAAAGGAAGCCAGCAGTAGCGAATATGTCTTTCTGCTAGGCATTGTGCAATTTGTTTCAAGTTCTGTTGAGCTGTTAAGATCTCATACGGTAGGTCGTGATATACTTGAACTCGTATATCTTCCAGATGAAGCCCATTACTCTTCCTGGCAGCTTCCAACACAAGCTTCTTTGCTTTAATATCAGTTAGTTCAGCCACTATATCAGGGATCAGAGTTGGGGAGCCAGGTTGTGGTGGATTCAAATGATAAGCTTGACTAATCAGTGGAGCCGGAAGTTGCAACAAAGTTTGAAGCCATTCATTTAAACAGCCCGTGAGGCCTTTGGTCCATTGCAAAGTTTGGGGAAATTCCCCTAAATTTGATTTTCCTTTCATGGGCTTTAATGTCCAAGAGTATAATTTTGTTTTTACTCCATGATTCAAAAGTCTTTAATTCTTCTATTGCTTTCATATTATTAGCTGCTTCAGTAAGTGCCTTATCTGTTTTCTCTTTCAAGCCAGTTATGTTCTGATTTATAGTGTCAAGCTTTTGATGAATTGGGGTGATAATTTCCGTTAGTTCTCTTTTCATCTCTGTAAACGTAGCTTGGATGTCTTTTTTTTTTTGTTATTGAGTCCTCGCGTTTTCTTTTGCCCATTTGGGTTGTTGCTTCTTCATCTGTATCTGCTTCCAACGGGGGAGGGGAGTCCTCCTCCGAAGATTGCATTATTCTGTCTGTTTGTTGAGGTTCTTTGGTTTTTTTTTAAACTTCCTTTTGCTCCTTTTGGCTGCCCCATTCCTCTCAACAAATGACTATTCACTTTAGAGTCCTCTATTAATCTTGTTTTGATGTTTTTAGGAGCTCAGATGCGGAGGCTGCTTCAGTCTCGACTGCACAGACTCGTGGTCACCGGAAACCCCCGCTATGGCTAATTTTAAAATCTTTTTTTAAAAAAATTATAATTATCTTAAAATCTTTTAATGACACAGAATGTACTTCAAAATGGAGGACCCTAATGTCCATTTTCCCTTTTCCTATATGTCAGGTGTACAGGACTCCAACTGTGGGGGCTTCCTGGGCAACAAATTGAGGGGGAGCTTCTATTTAACACTTCTTTCAGTCATAAAACTGAAGGAAAACATTACTTCCCAAGTTGCTGTATGAAAAAGGAAGAAAACAGCAAGTGTCACAGGAGGCATGTGAGGCAGCACTTGCCAATTAATCAAAGGACGCTTCTTTGTGACAGCTAAAGCATTATGGGTGTTCTGAGCTCAGAGCATGTGCGTCTCTGAGATTTATATAAACCCAGCTTTTGTGAAAAAGAATATAACAACACCAAGCAGATGAAACAGCTTGACTTCTTTGTGTGGCAGTCTGTAATGTCTCAGTGCAGAACGAAGCAGATGCACTGTACTGTGGACTGTTAATCATTTGTATGGACAAGCATTAAAGGCACATGGAAAGTCTGAGGCACCTGACTGTCTAGGCAAAAGCTCCCCTTTGTTTGGCCTCCTCCCTATCAAGAAAACAAGTATATGTAATTACAGATGCTTGCTTTCCACTGGCTTGATAAGTTGGTATCTCCCCTTGAACAAACAGGAGGAAGAAAATACCTTCTCAAGGCAGAACCTCTTATCTCAAAACATACCATTAAAAAAAAAAGACTGGCAGGGATTTTCTGCAGCACCTTTAGTGTAAATTATCTGCATTTTTAAACAAATTGTAGCCAGCTCCTGTCGTTGAGGAGAGTGACCGGCTAAGTTCACATGTAGAAAAAGAATCTGGGTCTGATAATATGTTCTTCTGTTATTTCTTTTGTTTCTTAATTAAAATATTTATATCCTGCCTTTTATTGTGGCTCAAGGCAACTTAGAGATCATAATTAAAGACATCACAATTTAAAACAGACAAAACTGCAGATATCTGCCCCCAAAGATATCTGCAGTTTATAGCCCATTATAACCCTGGCAAATAAGATTACCTTTCAGCATCTCCTGAAAGTTTCTAAAGATAGTCCCTCACCTACTTAAGAAGCCTATTCTACAGAGTGGGGGATACAATGGAAAAGGTGTGGGCTATGGTTGATGCCAGGGGGCTACTTTAAGTGGAGGAACAGGTGGCAGCCCGAGGACCGTAGCTGGCACCTGGACATATATGGAAAGAGATGGTCCTTTAGATATCTGGGATCTAGGCCATGGAGGGCTTTAAAGGTCATAACAAGTTCCTTGAGCTGGGCTTGGGCACAAACTGGCAGCCAATTTAAGACAGACAATAAAACGTTCTCATCAGTTAGCGCTTGACAATAACCAGGCTGCCACAAGCTTCCATTTCCAGACTGTATTTCCTTGTTGCCCAGATTGCCATTGAAAAGGATAAGGGTCATTAAAATGTTGCTAAAAATGTCACAAGAAAGAATTCAGTGATTTATGTTCCAGAAGCAATTTTAAGAAGATAACAGACAACAGATTTAGTAACTCAGAACAGTGAGTCATCAAGTCAGATCTTGCTTCTGACAAGCACCGAAGCAAATCTTAACAGGCAGTACTTGGTGGCACGGTCAAAAGTTTGGTCAGTCTGGTTAAAAACAGATGAACTGGCAAACTGAGCACAGACAAATATTTGTTGTGGTCGGGCTGGGACTGGGTCAGCAATTTCTGTCACCCTGTTTGAAGCATTCAGCCAGGCAAGTCCTACAAAGACATACCAGCTGGGCAAAACCCTGCTCTAGATAATTGTTTTATTTAAGGAAATACTGTGTTTACAGGAACCCAACTGAGTTCCTGTTGCACACAGGCCAAAAGCCTTTCTGAAATCTTGGTAGAACTATCACATAGGTAACTCTGAGACTTTCTATTCTGTTCACTCTCATACGTTAAGCAATTTTCTCTTTTCTTGTGAATCAAATCGGTAGTCAAATAACTCTAATCCTCAGTTAGAGACCCCTACTGTACATTTCATGCTGACATTCAGCCTAGAAGTTCTGTTGTAAATATGAAATCTTTTGCTGCACATAATGCAAGTTGAAAACAAAACAGAACCACATCCCTTTCAGCAAATTTCTTATATGGAACCAATATCAAAATTTCTACTTATCATATATTTCTCTCATCTTTGTTCCTTTCTATGTAGATCTAGCAAGCCTTGTTGGTAGTCCTTGGTCCCTGAGGGATCATAGTTTAGTGGTAGTATGCAAATCTTTGCATGTGTAAGATCCTCAGTACAATCCCTGGTATCTCAGGACTGGGGCCGATCAAGCATACTTGCTGCAAATGAAGATACACTACCAAGTGCTAGATGGTTCTGTGTTCTGACTTGGTATAAAACAGCTTCATATGTCCACACGCTTCAAAGACTAGATGGCTCTCTCTCTCTGGAGGTCCAGGTTACTGCAGTTGCTAGATCTTCATTTTTCCATTTTAGGCAGATTAGGTTGCTGAGACCCTATCTCTCCCCCCAGGATTTAGCTACAGTGACCCATGCAGTAGTCACTTCCAGGCTTGATTACTGCAACTCATTCTACATAGGCTTACGCTTGAGGCTGACCCAGAAATTATAGCTGGTGCAAAATGTGGTAACGTGCCTGCTGACGTCGACACCTGTGCAGGCTCACATCTAGCAGGTGCTCCGCCAACTGCATTGGTTGCCAGTTGATTTCCAGATCTGCTTCAAGGTGTTGGTAATAACCTTTAACGACTTACATGGCCTGGGACCCACATATCTGAGGGACCGTCTCTTCCTGTATACGCTCTGAAGAGTGTTACACTCTATGGACCAACGTCTCCTGGTTGTTCCTGGCCCGAAGGACGTCTGTCTTGCCATCCCTGCCTAGTGGAACATGCTCCCTGTAGGATCTTTTTCAATTCTGCAAGGCCTGCAAGATGGAGCTGTTCTGCCAGGCTTTTGGCTGAAGCAGCAGGCGTCCATGTATGGACTCTCTGAGGTTGTTGTCAGCCATCTACTAACCCAAATAATATACCAGGGAACCTCTCACAACCAGTTGACTTGTCTGAACTGTGATTTTGTTTTAACTTTTTAACTTTTATTGTTTTAATTGTTTTTGC
Source organism: Gekko gecko (assembly GCA_029375565.1). Taxonomy (NCBI): domain Eukaryota; kingdom Metazoa; phylum Chordata; class Lepidosauria; order Squamata; family Gekkonidae; genus Gekko; species Gekko gecko. The sequence goes on along the minus strand of JAPDNY010000002.1, from coordinate 99,771,475 downwards.
ATTTTTAAATTTTAAATTGTATTTATTGTACTGTTACATGATGTTACCCGCCCTCAGCCCACTCACAGGATGGGGGGGGGGCTATAAATGGAAAGAATCAGAAGACTGAGAAATATACCACTGCACCCAGAATCTTATAAGCCACAATGGCAAATTATGATAGCTTCAGTAGTGAATGTACAGAATGAAAAGTGTCTGCAGTCCACAGGGTCACCTCCTCAGAAGCAGTATGATCTGTCATCACCAAGATAAGGGCCATATCTAGAATAGAATAATAGAATCATAGAATGTTAGAGTTGGAAGGGACCTTGCAGGCCATCTAGTCCAACCCCCTGCACTCTGCAGGAGCACAGCCAAAAGATAGCCCTACAACATACCTGAAAGATGGTCATCCAGCCTCCGCTTGAAAACGTCCAGTGAAGGAGCATCCACCACCTCCCGAGGCAGTCTGTTCCACTGCTCAACTACTCTTACAGTTAGGAAGTTTCTCCTGATATTTAGCCGGTAACGACTCTCTTGTCATTTCCACCCATTAGATCTAGTCTTGCAATCCGGAGCAAGAGAGAATAGATCTTTCTCCAGCTTCTACATGACAGCCCTTCAAATACTTGAAGACTGCAATCATGTCCCCTCTAAGCCTTCTCTTTCCCAGGCTAAACATACCCAACTCTTTCAGCCTTTCCTCATAAGACTTGGATTCCAACCCTCTCACCATCCTGGTTGCCACGCTTGAGCTTGTCAACATTCATCTTAAAATGTGGTGCCCAAAACTGGACACAGTACTCCAGGTGAGGCCTGACCATAGCAGAATAGAGCGGAACTACCACCTCCTGTGATCTGGACACAATGCTTCTGTTCATGTATCCTAAGATTGCATTAGCTTTCCTCGCAGTCACATCACACTGCAGGCTCATGTTTAGCTTGTGATCAACCAGAACATCTAGATCCCTTTCACATGTGCTGCTGTCAAGCCAAGTCCCCCACATTCTATATCTGTGCCTTTGATTTTTTCTACCTAAGTGTAAGACTTTGCACTTATCTCTACTGAAATTCATTTTGTCTCAGCCCACTGTTCCAGCCTATCTAGATCATTTTGAATCCTGACTCTGTCTTCTTCAGAATTAGCAATCCCACCCAGCTTTGGGTCATCAGCAAATCTGATAAGTATCTTCCTCCAGGTCATTTATAAAAACATTGAACAACACCGGGCCTAGGGCCGAGCCCTGTGGCACTCCACTCGAGACTTCCCTCCATGTAGACGCAGAGCCATTTACAAGCACTCGTTGGGTATGATTTTTCAACCAACCATGGGTCCATTCAATGGTTGCACCATCCAGCCACATTTAACCAGCTTATCCTCAAGGATATCATGAGAAACTTTGTCAAATGCTTTACTGAAATCTAGGTACACTATATCCACAGCATTGCCAGAGTAAACCATTTTAGTAACTCTGCCAAAAAAGGAGATAAGGTTGGTCTGGCATGACTTATTCTTGATAAACCTATGCTGGCTACTACCAATTAACTAATTCCGTTCAAGGTGCTCACAGACAGAGCATTTAATAATCTGCTCTAGAATTTTTCCAGGTATTGATGTCAAACTGACAGGCCTGTAATTTCCTTGGTCCATCTTTTCCCCCTTCTTGAAGATCAGGACAACATTCACTCTTCTCCAGTCTTCCAGCACAACACCAGCACTTCAGGACATCTCAAAGATTAGAGCCAGAGACTCTGAAATAACATCTGCAATTTCTTTTAGCACCCTGGGATGCAAGACATCCGGCCCTGGAGATTTGAAAGTATTTAAGGCAGCTAGATGCTCTCTAACCATTTCCTTACTTACTCTGGACTGGCAGTTCCTCCTTCCTTCATAAGCCCTGCATTCTTCAGTTTGTATACAGCTTGCCTTACAGTTAAAGACCGATGCAAAGTGAGAGTTGAGTAATTCCACTTTGTTTTCATCCCTTGTTAAGGCTTGACTGTCTTCCCCTAGCAATGAGCTTACCCCATCCCTGTTCTTTTTGCTCCAAACATAAGCATAGAAACCTTTCTTGTTATTTTTAGCATCCCTCACAAGCCTCAGCTCCATTTGCACTTTAGCCTTTCTGACACCATCCCTACAGATTCGAGCCTGCTTCTTGTACTCACCCTCAGTAATTTGACCCTCCTTCCATTTCCTGTACATTTCCCTTTTTAGTCTTAGCTCTTTAAAGAGTTCCTTGTTCAGCCACCTTGGCTTCATTACCCGTCTCCCACCTTTGTTTCTTACCGGAACAGTTTGGGATTGTGCCTTAAGCGCTTCATTTTTCAGAATCACCCATCCTTCCTGCACAGATTTCCCCCTCAGCATTTCCAGCCATGGGATCCTACCTAATATTTATCTGCATTTTTTGAAATCAGCTTTCCTGAAGTCCAGGATATGAGTCCTACTATGTCCTGGTTTCACATCCTTCTCTATGTCAAATTCCAAGCTGACATGGTCACTATTCCCCAACATTCACTTCATCAACCAGTTCTTCCATGTTAGTCAGGATTAAATCTAGGATAGCAGATCCTCTGGTTCCCACCTCCACCTTCTGAGAGATGAAGTTGTCCACAATATTCTAGAATCTGTGTCTAGCAGAGTTAGATTTCCAGCAAATATCTGGATAGTTGAAATCTCACATAACCACAACATCTTGTCTCTGTGAATAAGGCCATACTGGTGTGGCTGGTGGATTGTCAAGTTCTCCAGATAGTCAGTCAAACATCAGGCTTCATAAGAAGATAGCGTTTATTAAAGACTAAGCATAGAGCTGCATGAACACGTACTTTGTCAGTAATGCCAATTAATACAGAACAGCATCAATTATAGCCCGTTTGAAATGCCCCCCCCACCTACAAGTCAATGGTTACATCTCGTGCACGTGGCAAAGCAGAAAAAATAACATCTCACCAGAATATCCTCAAAGGCCAAAGAGGCCTGGGACCCAAGGTCAGACGTGTAGATAAGAAACTGAACAGACACAGTAATTTAGAGCTCCTAGAGACTCTCTGTTACTCCCGCATTCCAGAGCAGTGAAATATATCCAGAGCAGTGGATATAACGGTTTTCATGGCTATACAAAAGAGATGATAATGTATTTCTCCGCAAATGTGGAGTACAGGGTCAGCACAGCTTCACTCAGCCTGCTTCAGAACATATAGGATGACCTGGTAAAAATGGAAATCTTTGTTTATGATGATGCTCTTGAAAAAATTAAGTTCATTGTCAGAACTCCAACACAAGATAATTACTAAACACAAATAAGCTTCTTAGAATAACATCAGAAAAAGAGGAAGGAGAAAAGGCCAAGATGTCTAGTACCATATTTGATTGGTGCACCTGCACTAGGGTTGCCCAGCCCTGGTCAGAGCTTGAAGAGCTCCTGGAATCACAACTCATCTCCAGAGTACAGAAATAAGTTCCCCTGGGGGAAAAAAAGGCTGCATTGGAGGTGGGCTGTATGGCATTACACCTTGCTGAAGTTCCTCCCCTCCCAAAACCTGTCCTCACCAGGCTTCATCTGACAAAAGAAATTTCCCAGCTTGGAGCTGGCAACCCTAACTTGTACCTGTCTAACCATACAGTCCCAATGAGGCAGACTGTTTATGTACTCAGTAGATGTGGTAGAACTTAATACTTTACTTTCAGGATTCACATTTTGCATTGTAAATACTGATTTCATCCTTTTTACAAACTTCAAATCTGACTTCAGTGGAAATATTTAAAAGCAGATTAATTCCCTGTTGTGTCTCATATGTCATGTGGCTTTGGCTTAAATGCCTTTTTTGCACTGCAGGAAATAACCAATTTAATTATCTGTTAAGTGTACCTCTTCTGTCTATCATCATGGCATTATCTATGAAACCTACAGGCTTTCCCCCCTTACTGAATCAGTTCCTGTGTATTTATTGCTGAACCTTTGCTTCTTGTATTTATCAGAGCATTTTAATATCTTTTCAGAGAAATTCCACCTAGGTCTTTTCTTGTATATCGCTGGCAGCTCTCACTGGGTTATGATTCTGTATTCCTTCCCTGGATGGCAATTAAATATTAACAAAGGCCCTGATTTGAAATGAGCAAAGGCTGAAGGGCTAGTAACATTTACGCCAGTTTACTATCTCACTTGCTTATGAATCAAGGCGGAAATCACTCCTTTAAATCCTTCAGCTTTTGCTATCCCAGAGTTATTAGCAACAGTGATTTGAGCAGCAATCTCCCGTCACAGGCTTTAGCAGTTTACTCTCTTTTCATGCCTATGTCTTGGCTCACTTATAGGTATTAGTAGCTGTGCAGTATGTAGGAGAACTCTGACAGGTCTTCTAGTAAGGTTCATAATAGAGGTGAGTAGGCTAAGGAGTTTTTTGCCTGTGTCCAGCAACAAAGGTATAGGAGAGGTCTTTGGGATTAGGGGCTACAAGTGGAGACCCGCAAGAAACTTGCGGGATGGTCATCCCATTCCTCACACCTTTGCTTCCTCCCCTCTACCCTTACCTATCTCACACTCTTTCTCCGTTCTGGGGGTGGAGCCATAGACTCAACCCTCCAAAGCAGCCATTTTATCCAGGGGAACTGATCTCTGTCACCCGGACAACAGTTGTAATTCTGGGTGATCTCCAGCCCTCACCCAGAGGCTGACAATGGTAGTTTTCATGGAGGAAACGGCTGGTTTGGAGGGTGGAGTCTATGGCATTATACCGGTCTGAAGTTCCTCCCCTCCTCAAACCCCACCATCCCCAGGATCCACCCCTTAAATGTCCAGGACTTTCCCAATCCAGAGTTGGCAATCCTATTTCCTTCCCACCCAACAGCCAACTGAACCTTTATCTGCCTTTATCTGTCTTCAGCTTTTCGTCTCCATCCCCCTCCCCCACAGTTTCTACCAAGGAAAATTATAGTCTTTCTCCACAGTGGGGACCAAAGCAGCTTAGATTATTCTCACCTCCTTTTTATATGCACAACAACCCTGTGAGGTTGGTTAGGCTGAAAGTATGTGACTGGTCCAAAATCACCCAGTCAGCTTCCACCAATATATGGGGATCTGAACCTGGGTCTTGCAGACCCTACTCTGAGGCTCTAACTGCTGAACCACTGCTGGCTTTCATAGGGTGGCTGCTGAACAGCAGCAAGCAGCCAGGCCAAGTTAAGTCATGCAAATTAGGTGGTATCAAGTCACCCAGAGGGTGCTGCCTAGGGATGCCAGCCTCCAGGTGGGATCTGGGGATCCCCTGGAATTACTGCTCAGCTCCAGACTACTGAGATAACTTCCCCTGGAGAAAATGGATGCTTTGGAGGGTGGACTCTAGGGCATTGTACCCCACTGAGGTCCCTGTCCTCCCCAGGCTCCATCCCCAAATCTCCAGAAGTTTCCAGACCTGGAACTGGCAACCCCACTACCCCCATCCCCTGCCAGTGCCCATGGGGGGACCAGGCAACCCTAGACTGCTGCCAGGCTTAGGGTTGGCAACCTCCAAGTGGGGCCTGCTGGAGAGTGAACTCCAGAGATCTGTGAACAACAGAGATCTGGGGACAGGGTAAAAGCCGGAATGGCCCGGAACGGCCCTGTCCCAGAGATCTGTCTCCCTGGATAAAATGGCTGCTTTGGAGGGTGGATTCTGTGGCATGATACCCAGCTGAGGTCTCTCCCTTCCCCAAATCCTGTCCTCTGTACACTCCACCCCAAAACCTCTAGGAATCCCCCAGCCTGACCCCAAGGCTCCCTCCCTCCTCCCCTCACACCAAGGCTGAAAGAGGCCTGGAAAGAAAGGGCCCTTCCCCCCCTTCACCGACAGAGCCAGTCAGAAGCCTCTCCCTCCCCCCCCATTCTAATCTCTCACCGTTGATGCCTGGAGTTAGGTCCCTGCAGAGGCCATTTCAAAAGGTTTGGGGGGGATTCAACCGTCCCTGAAGGGGTTTTCTCACTTTTTGGATTTTTCTACAAACCCAGGAAGTCTACTGACTATGTAGGAAAAGCTGTTGGGGGAGAGTGAGGCCCCTGTTGGTGGGAATAGGTATCCGCACACACAAAAAAGTCTGGGAAATAGAATAAGGATGTCGGGGCTGATGGGCAGCTACAGAAGATTGGTTTAGGTTGTAGACTTCTGTTTTGTTATCTTTACAGTATATTATAAAGGTATTTTGGTGAAAGATCACCTAGAGATGTTGAAGCTGATGCCAGAAACATTTATATTAAGTTACTAGGTGATACTCTGTCTTTTACTAATGTGCATATACCAGGTGCATTTATAGCTCATGTTTTAAATAGTTTAAAACTATTTAACACAAATACCTCTAACATGGGCCAACAGGATGTTTTCACAAAAGTCACCATATAGTTGGGAGGAGGGTATCTTTAGTTGCTATTGATGTCCACTCTACTGCTGAACTGCAAATCCTTCTTGCACTGACACACTAAGGGACAGAATGGTGTGTCATGGTCTCCGTGGCCTGATACTGTCCGTCTGCCCCTGCTAGGTCCCCAGGGAGTGGAGGTAGCAAAAGAGGTCAAAGCGGGAGCTTGAGGGGTCTCAGAACGATGGGCCGCCAAGAGGGTTCTGTCACCACTCTCCCCGTCACTGCTTGCTGACTTGGGGTCGCACCTGCAGCCCCCTGGGCTCCCATCTCTCTTGGCAGTTCTCTCTCTGCCCTGTTAAAATCAGCAATCTCTCTCCTCCTCGACCCGCTCCCAGCTTCCTCCTTTTATTACTCCCCCACACCCTTTCCACTCCGTCCTCCTGGGCCCTGCCTCCCTTCAAAACCCAAGACGCCAAGCCCACTTCCAGATCCTCCCTCCAGGGATCACTGGTCTCTCTTGAAATTGAGCCTTCTTTCTTCGGGCTCTTTGGGGCTGTCCGGTCCCGTCTTGCCTTGTCTGTGCCTGGGCTTTGGAGCGTCGGGTAGGGGTGGGGACACGCCTGTCCTGCTGCCTTGTGCTGTGGCTGGTCCTGGCTCTCAGCTGGCATCTCCTTTGGCTGCCGTGGGTCCCCATTGATGTCTTCCTCCGCCCTTCTTTCTCTGCTGGTGAGTTCGGGCACTGGGTTGTGATGTGGGGGGGCTGTGCTGGTGGCAGAGGCTGTGCTGATGAGGGTGGGGGTTGGCCATGCGGGTCCTGGGTCAGGCCCGGGGTGCCCCGTCCCGGGACATGGTGGGGCACTGGGAACTGCAGTGGTGACTGATCACTATGGAAACAAAATGGGCCTTGATCTGGCATGCATGGACATTTTGCCAAGATATGTTAAATTAAATGCACAAACACACATGCTAAATTAATCTGCAACATTTTCATCTTAAATGTTTGTTTGGTCTCTTTTATCTTTGGTGTACAGCCACAACAGCTTCACTCACTGGAGCAGGGTCTTCTGCAGGTACCAACCTGCAAATGGGCAAACTCAACAACTGCCTGTGCATGAGCCTTCTCTGTTGTAGCCCTCACTTTGTAGAATGGCCTGCCTGAGGAGGCCAGGAAGGCTTCCACTCTCATGGCTTTCCACAAACTACGGCCCTTTCTGCACCCGTATTTTGCCTTGGTTTCTGAGTACATCCTATTCTTCCACTCTGCATTTCCTCCCACTTTCACTTCCCATTTGTGTTGGGGCCTTTTCTTCTTTCTGCATTTGTTTTACAGGGATCTTTCTTTTTGCAGAATCATGGAGTGGGGGAGGGAGGAGTTGGATCTGCAGTTAAAAGTTTTGAAATATGTTTGCCTTTCTTTTCATCTTAGACAAAGCAGCCAGTTAGCTCAAAAAATGTGGGTTTTGCTTGTAGATGCAGAATGCATACAGAATGCACAAATAAATAAATCAGACTCCTCGGATTCTCTGGAGCAAGCTGTCAGTGCAGAAACCCCGTATGCAAAACTGAATTATTCAAGAGGGTTTTTCTATACAGGCAATAGACTTGGACTGTACTAAATGATTCACAGAGTTATTTAGAAAATTTATTAGGGACTGTGGTCTATACTATTGCAAATAGCTTGTTTAAACTAGGACCCTGCTATGGAATTTTGCATGATTTAATGTGCCATGTTAATACTTATGCTTGGCTTCAGTTCTGTTTGTAGACTTCTGCTCTAATCCTATTGCATTGTTTACTGAATGTCCCATCCGTAGATTGTATTGACTCACTCTGTGTAATCCGCCTTGAGTCCAAGTGAGAAAAGCGGACTATAAATAAACTGGTTTATTTGCTGTAAGTTGTTTATTAAGTTATGACAAATAGGGAGGAGGGCTAAACAAGTTTTCTTTTAGAGGTTTGACATATGTTTGACTGCCAGGAATAGACAGAGTCTTGACTTTCTGTTGGGAAACAAAATTTGCAAAGACACGGCAGATTTGGTCATGACACAAATGTGGAGGGATAGGAAGAAAATTAGAAGGATCAACAGTTGTCATGCATGTGAGTTTTAATTTGGCTAGTTGTTTGGCTGGTTGGGATCTTGGAAATAATTAAGCTGGATGGCCAACTTGTTCTTCTAATATCACAGTCTGGAAAAGTAAAAGGTTGGTAGCCAGAACTGCCAAATGGACAGGTAGATTTACTTACAAATCCTGAGCAACAGGAAAGGGAATAAAAGAAAATACACAAAAGGAGGATTTGATTTGGGAGCAGCCGGATTTCCTTCCTGCTGTTCTGTGTGCTGCAGCAGCACTCTGCAAAGACATGATTGTAAATGTGTCCAGATTCCCCTCCTTTGTAGGCAGTGAAGCCCTGCCAAGTTGTTGCCAACAAAAGAGACAAATGCAGGCATGGCAAACTTTCCAGGTCATCTGCTTGGCTCCCACACGCAAGTGCATGCTGCTTAATGATTCAACCAAACTAAGGGACTGGGAGATATCCTTGAAGATATTGCATTATATTTGAATAGGCATTAACTGCCGGCAATAAACACAGCTATTTATTTTGATGCTTCTACTTTTTTTACAAAGTCCAGAGTAGCTTGCAAGAGACTGAATCATATAAAATGTTAAAACCATTGACTAGAACCACAAGGTAAGTTAAAAAACCCAAATGGAGCAGATGTTTATGCTAGCAGTAAAAATCCAAGTGACTGGCCCACTTCTTAAAAAATTGCCTTGGACATCATGTTGAAAGGTGAGGTTATTTTTTTTTTTAAAAAGCTGAAATCCTGTACCAGTAGGATGGTGAAATGTCATCAATTTCAATGAGATTCAAATAACCTGTGTGAAAGAAAAATCAAGCTAAAAGAGCCCTAAATGACTGTTAAATTAAACAGCTATGCAACACACCCCTAGTAACTTTACTCAGAAGAAAGCCCACTGAGTTCTGTGGAACTTATTCCCAAGAACATTGTAATAATTTCAAGTTATATGTGAGTGTTTCTTTAAATGGTTGGTAAGTGTCAGAAAAACAAGGGCGGGTGAAAGAGGGAGATGAGTGAGTGAGGTGATTGTTTGGTGACTGAGAGTGTATGGGTGGAGCTAGGAAGTGTGTGTGTGTGTGTGTGTGTGTGTGTGGAGAGAGAGAAGGCAGAATGTTCAGTCTGATGTCTGAACTCAGAAGTCAGCAGTCAGCAGCTTTCAGTTGCGGTCAATCTACACAGAGTCTGAGAAGCAGTCTTCTAATTAGAATCATATAGAAGTGCTGTGAAAGGCATTAAGATTCTAAAGGAGAAAAAAAGTACTTCAGGGGGCATATTAGGCAAAATCTAATATAGTCTTATAATACTTTATTATAAGAGTGTGAGGGAAAAAAGCTGACAGAGGCCTGAGTAAAAAGGAAAAAATGTACTGAGCAACTTAACATTTTGTAACCAATACACTTCTTTTACCAATAAATTTTATCTTGTTTATTGTTAACCCAGAGTCTTATCCTCAGAACCTGTCCTCATGATGTGATAGCTAAAAAGGCAAATGCAATTTTGGGCTGTATCAACAGAAGTAGAGCGTCCAGATCACGCAAAGTGATGGTATTGTTTTACTCTGCTCTGGTTTTACTTCACCTAGTATTGTGTTCAGTTTTGGGCACCACAATTTAAGAAAGATATAGACAAGCTGGAATGTGTCCAGAGGAAGGCAATGACGATGTTGGGGGGTCTGGAGAACAAGTCCTATGAGGAAAGGTTGAAGGAGCTGGGTATGTTTAGCCTGGAGAGGAGACAACCGAGAGGTGATATGATAACCATCTTCAAATACTTGAAGGGCCGTCATATAGAGTATGGTACAGAGTTGTTTTCTGTTGCCCCAGAAAGATTGGACCAGAACCAATGGATTGAAATTAAATCAGAAGAGTTTTCAGCTAAACATTAGGAAGAACTTCCTGACAGAGTGGTTCCTCAGTGGAACCGGCTTCCTCGGGAGGTGGTGGGCTCTCCTTCTTTGGAGGTTTTCAAACAGAGGCTAGATGGTCATCTGACAGCAATGCTAATTCTGCGAACTTAGGCAGACCATGAGAGGGAGAGCAGGAAGGGTTGCATCAGTGCTTTGTTCTTGTGGCTCTTCTTACATACCCAGGGGAATGCTGATCGCCACTTTGGGGTCAGGAAGCAATTTTTCTCTAGGGCAGTTTGGCTGGAGATCCTGGATATCATCTTCTGGGTGTGGAAATGCAGGGGGGAGGTATTTGTGAATTTCCTGCATTGTGCAGGGGGTTGGACTAGATGACCCTGGAGGTCCCTTCCAACTCTATGATTCTAAATTATGAATGCAAGTCTATCCTTTGACTCATCCAGATGGATCTTTGACATGAAATAACTATAAGATAATTAGGACCATCTGGTCAAGTTCTTGCACAAGTTCACATTGGAAAGATTTTGTAAACATACTCCCTTCAGAAAGGTCAACTCAATCACGATATTACAAAACAAAATGAACTGAATGCAGTTTGCAACACAGTAGATGTAAGAAGAGTATCAGGAAGGTATTTTGTATTCTAATAGTGAAGTGTGACCCCATATGTAGATATCTAAAATATGCAGATTGGGGCCACAGAAAAAAACATACTTCTGCAAAGTTGGGGGACACCCCAGGTTTGCAGAAAAAATTGAAATTTTAAAAACCTTTGGGGGGGGTTAAATCCCTCTAAAACCAAGTGTTATTTGCACATGTGCAGACAACACACCTAACCTCCTCTAGGAAGTGACAAGGACCATTGATGGGCCCAGCAACAGAGGCTATGAGCCATGGTGGCCACGCCGATGGCAGTGGCAATTGGGGGTTGGGGAGTCGTAGTGGGCCTGACAATGGAATGTGTTGGGTTTGACGGCGATAGTGGTGGGGGTGACCAGGAGCTGTGGATGGCCCCAACAGCCCCCAGCAATTGGGGGTGGGGAAGCCATGGTGGGCCTGGCAACTGAGGGCTCACTATGGGCTCAGCAGCGTTGTTGGAGAGAAGGCAGTTAAGAGGGGGAGAGGGATCCCCCTGCAAGTATCATAGGTCCCCACTTCTTAATACTAATTGGCAATAGAATAAAGTACTTTGTATATTACTCTCAGTGTATTACACAATAGTCATGTATATTAATTAATGGTTTACTGTTGTGGGTGTTGAATATTATATAGTGAGTGATCTTTATAAATTAAAGGAGCAGTGAGGGAGCCCTTACTACTCCATGCCTTCATGCCATGACATTGCTGTAATAGCTAAAGGCCTGGCAACATGGGCGAGACCAGTTGTGCAGGTCTTTCCTATGCAATCATTATTTGATTAGTGTAGGGAAAGCACTCACATGATTTGGACCCACACGTTATGGGCACTTTCACTGTTACAACAGTGCAAAAGAAATGAAGCCATGGGAAACCAGCTTCCACAGTGCTGCTGTGATACCGAAAAACGTATCTTAGTGTCAAGAGCTGTTTTCCACATGAGGACAGGCATGTGCAGTTCCCACGTTGTTGCTGTCACTGGTGACACAGCTCACTGGCCATGGGGCTTTCACACGGCAGGTTTCTCTTAGGGCTGCCAACTCTGATTTGGGAAATTCCTGGCGATTGGGAGGGCAGTGACTGGTGATGGTGAAGTTTTGGGAAGGACAGAGCTCAGCAGGGATGTAGGAAGACAGAATCCACCCTCTGAAGCTGCCATTTTCTCCAGGGGATCTCTATAGTGTAGAGTCTGAATTGTCTGATTATCATATGTAATTCTGGGAGAACTCTAAGCTTGAAAAGTACTGAGACTGATGCATGTGGGTTTCCAGCTCAGACCTTTACTTAGTGATTTCAGCAAGTTTAAATGACAAACTTTTCAGCTCGCAGACTGCTTTTATATCCCTTTACAAACACACCCATTACACACACCCATACCCGTGATAGGCTATATACAAGAGTTGCGATCTTATAGGTCTTTGTGCTAGGATCCCTGCAAGCCCGTTGGCTGGGCTTGGGAGTCTAGGGCAATATTGTCTTTGGTAGTGAAGCTTCACTCTACTGTCCTGCCACGTGGCTGCCCGATCGCGTGTGAAGTTCCAGTGAGTCCACAACAAGGCTCCACCTAGATTTTGGCAACCAAAGTTTTCCTGACCCAGTAACGTAGTTATGGTGATTCTCCCCTGTATCACAAGGGCCTTTTCAGGTTTTTTTTTTTTGAATTGCAAACTGAATAATATTATATCAATAGTATTATGTACTGAGATCGAGGCAGCGTTCAAACAAGTGATTTCTTTATTCAGCTCAGAACACAACAAACAGCACACAGAACAAGCCAACTATATACATTTTGAGCTAGGAAAGCCACACCTCCTGAAACAATAACATCCAATCATAAAGCAGTGCTTGCGGCCATGAGAACTGTTCCCGCCAAAAGGTCTCTCTGGATTGGTCTATTTGCAGCATTGACCGATCTGGTTGCATATTTTAGAATGCTGGGCTTCTATGGAGCTGTGACCTAAGCAGGGCAGGCTCGAGGTGGCTCTGTGCCCTAGGTGGGCGCAGATGCCAACCTCCCGGTGGGGCCTGGAGACACCCACCATGCCGCCCCTGCCTCCTCTCCCCCCCCAGGGGGGAGGGGGAGGGTGGGTGAGCTGCAAACCAGGGAAGGGGCAGGGGTTTTAACCCCCGCCCCTTCTCTACCAGCGCTGGCTTGCCTGAGCGCTCCGCAGCTGTGGGGGCCCAAGCAAGCCAGGGAAGAGGCGGGGGTTTTAACCCCTGCCCCTTCCCTCCCAGCGCTGGCTCTGAGTGCTCCGCAGCTGCGGGAGCCCAAACAAGTCAGGGAAGAGGCAGGGGTTTTAACCCCCGCCCTTTCCCTCCCAGTGCCGGCTCTGGCCGCTCCACAGCTGCGGGGCGCCCAAGCAAGCCAGGGAAGGGTCAGGGGTTTTAACCTCCGCCCCTTCCCTCCCAGCGCCGGCTTGCCTGGGCACTCCGCAGCTGTGAGGGCCCAAGCAAGCCAGGGAAGAGGTGGGGGTTTTAACCCCTGTCCCTTCCCTCCCAGCGCCGGCTTGCCTGGGTGCTCTGCAGCTGCGGGGCACCCAAGCAAGCCAGGGAAGGGGGGGCTTATCACAGGGGGGGCCAGCGCGCTCTAGGCGACTGCCTAGCTCGCCTAGTGGGCAAGCCAGCCCTGGACCTAAGCTCACATCTAATAATACAGTACACTGAATACATAACAAATACAATGTTATAACAATATATAAGGCAGGTTCTCTGAATTTCCATTTTTTGTTTTTGCTTAAAAATGTCTTATATCTCTGCAGTGAAAGATGCTAGAGGCTTACTTAAGAAAAATGAAAGCTGGAAAGCTGTTACATATACTGTAATAAAATTATATCAATAAAAACAAAATTCAGTCACTGATTTTTTAAAAATAACAGTTTATTGGAATTTAACAAACAACAATACAGATATATCACGGGAAAAACAAAAAACCCAAAGCCCTCAGTTGTGGGGAGATGAAATGGCCACTGCACATAAAATGGCTACTGTGTGCAGGATGGGAAAATCTGAACCTTCCTGCCCGCATGGCAGCCAGCCGGGCTTTGTGCAATCTTTTCCAAAACTCTGGAGCAAAACAGATATGTGGCAGATTGGGGGGAAAAGCCAGATGAACCACAAGAGGTACACAAGTGCACCACAATGCTGTGGGGAAGCAGGAAGAAGCTCAGCTTCCCAACAGGATTGAACTCAGGGCAAGTAACCTGAGTGGAAATTGCAGGGTACAAACAACAGCATTTTCTGGCACCTTTAAAGCTAACTGTTTTGATATCACAAAGGATTTTGAGGACTAGAACCCACTTTATCAGATGTATAAAGTGTCATCTTTAGTTTTCATATTCACACATACACATGTATACATACATACAGATACACATCCAGAACTGAGAAAACTGGTGAACAGTGCGACTAAATGGTGATGAAATGCAAGAGGAACAGTCTGTCATTTTTAAAATGAAGCTTCAGTTTATACAGTAAGCATAACAGAGATTCACAATAGTAGTAAGTGAAGGTAGTTCAATCTTCATATCTCATTTCTAACTTGCCCTCTCTTAAAGTGGCTCAGAGCAACATACACCATTCTTCCTTCATAATTTTATCTTCACTACAACCCTGTGGGAATATTTATTTGTTTATCTGAAACATTTCTATGCCACATTTCCACCCAATTAGGGTCCCCAAGGCAGCAAACATCAAAACATTAAAATGGCACTTAAAATAAAGTGCATTTAAAATAATTCAATAAAAATATTATAAACACACAGACACAAATAACACCAAAATGAGTGAAGGGGCCAATAACAGTTATAGAGGGTTTTGTTGTTGTTGTTCAGTCGCACAGTCGAGTCCGACTCTTCGCGACCCCATGGACCAGACCACGCCAGGCCCTCCTGTCCTCCGCCGTCCGCTGAAGTTTGCTCAATTTCATGTTTGTTGCATCGATGACACTGTCTAACCATCTCATCCTTTGCCGTCCCCTTCTCCTTTGACCTTCAATCTTTCCCAGCATCAGGGTCTTCTCCAGTGAATGCTCCCTTCTCATTTGGTGGCCAAAGTATTTGAGCTTCAGCTTCAGGATCTGGCCTTCCAGGGAACAGTCAGGGTTGATTTCTTTTAGGATTGACTGATTTGATCTCCTTGCAGTCCAAGGGACTCTCAAGAGTCTTCTCCAGCACCATAGTTCAAAAGAATCGATTCTTCGGCGCTCAGCCTTCCTTATAGTCCAACTCTCGCAGCCATACATTACTACGGGGAATACCATTGCTTTGACCATGCGGACTTTTGTTGGCAAGGTGATGTCTCTGCTTTTTATCATGCTGTTTAGGTTTGCCATCGCTTTCCTCCCAAGGAGCAGGCGTCTTTTAATTTCATGGCTGCAGTCACCATCTGCAGTGATCTGGGATCCTAGGAACGTGAAGTCTGTCACTACTTCTACGACTTCCCCTTCTATTTGCCAAGGAGTGATGGGCCCAGATGCCATGATCTTAGTTTTTTTGATGTTGAGCTTCAAGCCCACTTTTGCACTCTCCTCTTTCACCCTGAGCAAGAGGCTCTTTAGGTCCTCTTCACTTTCTGCCATCAGAGTGGTATCGTCTGCATATCTGAGGTTATTGATCTTTTCCCCAGCAATCTTAACTCCAGCTTGTGATTCATCCAGGCCAGCATTTCGCATGATGTACTCTGCATATAAATTAAATAAGCAAGGTGACAATATACATCCTTGTCGTACTCCTTTTCCTATGCTAAGCCAATCAGTTGTTCCATATCCGGTTCTAACTGTTGCTTCTTGACCCTTATACAGGTTTCTCAGGAGACAGGTGAGGTGGTCTGGTACTCCCATCTCTTTAAGAACCTGCCATAATTTATTGTGATCCACACAATCAAAGGCTTTAGCATAGTCAATGAAGCAGAAGTAGATGTTTTTCTGGTACTCTCTTGCTTTCTCCATAATCCAGCGAATGTTGGCAATTTGATCTCTAGTTCCTCTACCTCTTCGAAACCCAGCTTGTACTTCTGGCAGTTCTCTATCCACGTACTGTTGGAGCCTAGCTTGTAGGATTTTGAGCATGACCTTGCTAGCGTGTGAAATGAGTGCAATTGTGCGATAGTTTGAACATTCCTTGACGTTGCCCTTCTTTGGGATTGGAATGTAAACTGACCTTTTCCAATCCTGTGGCCACTGTTGTGTTTTCCAAATTTGTTGGCAAATTGAGTGCAGCACTTTAACAGCATCTTCTTTTAAGACTTTGAATAACTCAGCTGGGATACCATCACTAGCTTTGTTGTTAGTAATGCTTTCTAAGGCCCATTTAACTTCGCTTTCCAGGATGTCTGGCTCGAGGTCAGTGATTATACCATCGTGGTTGTCAAGGACGTCGAGGTCCTTCTTGTATAGTTCTTCTGTGTATTCTTGCCATCTTTTCCTAATCTCTTCTGCTTCTGTTAGGTCCCTACCGTTTTTGTCCTTTATCATGGCCATCTTTGCATGGAACGTTCCCTTGATTTCTCCAATTTTCTTGAAGAGATCTCTAGTCCTTCCCAATCTATTGTTTTCCTCTATTACTCTGCATTGTTCATTCAGGAAAGCCTCCTTATCTCTCCTTGCTGTTCTCTGGAAATCTGCATTCAGTTGGGCAAATCTTTCCTTTTCCCCATTGCCTTTAGCTTTCCTTCTTTCCTCTGCTATGTGTAAAGCCTCATCAGACAGCCACTTTGCTTTTTTGCATTTCTTTTTCTTTGGGATGGCAGTGAGTGCTGCCTCCTTTACAATGTCACGGACCTCTGTCCATAGTTCTTCAGGCACTCTGTCTATCAAATCTAGTCCCTTAAACCTATTCTTCACCTCTACTGTATATTCATCGGGGATGCGATCTAGGTCAAATCTGAATGGCCTTGTGGTTTTCCCAACTTTCTTCAATTTAAGTCTGAATTTTGCAATGAGTAGCTCATGATCTGAGCCACAGTCAGCTCCAGGTCTTGTTTTTACTGACTGAATAGAGCTTCTCCATCTTTGACTGCAAATTATATAGTCAATCTGATTTCGGTGTTGCCCATCTGGTGAAGTCCATGTGTAGAGACGCCTCTTAGGTTGTTGGAAAAGGGTGTTTGCTATGACCAGCGTGTTCTCTTGACAAAACTCTGTTAGCCTTTGCCCTGCTTCATTTTGTTCTCCAAGGCCAAACTTGTCTGTTATTCCGGTTACCTTTTGATTTCCTACTTTAGCATTCCAGTCCCCTATGATGATGAGGACATCATTTTTTGGTGTTAGTTCTACGAGCTGTTGTAGGTCTTCATAGAACTGGTCCACTTCAGCCTCTTCTGCAGCAGTGGTTGGGGCACATACTTGGATTACTGTGATATTGAATGGTTTGCCTTGGATTCGGACCGAGATCATTCTGTCATTTTTGAGATTGTATCCCAATACTGCCTTTCTCACTCTCTTGTTGACTATAAAGGCCACACCATTTTTTCTACGGGATTCCTGGCCACAGTAGTAGATATAATGGTCTTCTGAGTTAAATTCGCCCATTCCTGTCCACTTTAGTTCACTGATTCCCAAGATGTCGATGTTCATTCTTGCCATCTCATTTTTGACCACGTCAAGCTTACCTTGATTCATAGATCTTACATTCCAGGTTCCTATGCAGTATTGTTCTTTGCAGCATCGAACTTTCCTTTCACCATCAGACACATCCACAACTGAGCGTCCTTTCGGCTTTGGCCCAGCCGCTTCACTCTTTCTGGGGTTACTCGTACTTGCCCTCTGCTCTTCCTCAGTAGCATATTGGACACCTTCCGACCTGAGGGGCTCATCTTCCGGCGTCATATCTTTTAGCCTTTTGTTACTGTCCATGGGGTTTTCTTGGCAAAGATACTGGAGTGGGTTGCCATTTCCTTCTCCAGGAAGGAAGGGTATGACAAAATAAAAAGGTATTTACCCACCAGTGGAAGACAACACAATAAAGGGAGACAAACCAGTCTCCCTGGGAAGGAAATTCCAAAGTATTGGCACCATGACCTAGAAGGACCTTTCTCAGGTTGCCACCTGTCTTGCCTCAGATGTTGGGAGCTCCTGAAGCAGGGCCTCTGAAGATTGGAGCGAATAGGTAGGTTCATAGGAGGGAAGACAGTCATTAAGGTATGCCAGCACCTTAAATTGAGACAGAAGCATTGGAAGCCAGTGTACATGGACCAAGGCTGGAGTGATAATGGTCCCTATGACCCACTCTCTCCCAAAATACCAGAACTTGAGATCATCCAGTGAAACTGATGGGCAGTAGATTCCGGACAGACAAAAAGAAATACTACTTTACACAGCGAGTGATTAAAATGTGAAATTCACTGTTGGAGGATGTAGTGATGGCCACAGGAATAAACAGCTTTAAAAGGAGATTAGACAGATTCATGGAGGATAGGTCTATCAGTGGCTACTAGCCATGGTGACTGAGGGAAACCTCCACATCCAAACCTCTGAATCTGGTGGCAACATCAGGGGAAGGCCTCAACCTCTATGCCTTGTTGTTGGCCCTCCAGAGGAACCTGTTGGCCACTGTGTGAGATAGATGGCCACTGTGGACTAGATTGATCACTGGTCTGATCCAGCAGGGTTCTTTTTATGTTCATAAACAAATAAATAAATGAGATTATTCATGTGGTTCATACTGAATATATTTGGTGAGTATTTCTCTCTCTCTCTCTGTATGTACGTGCTTGTGAGCCTGGAAGTCATGGTAACTTCTGGAAACCCCTAGTGGGGTTAGAATGTTTTCAAAGTGGTGGCTTGATTGCCTGCCTCTGTGTCCTGGTCCTGGTTCGTGGTCTCCCCTCCAAGTACTTGCCAGGGTCAGCCCTGCTTAGCTTCTGAGATCTGATGAGATCGGGCTTGCCTGGGCTATCCAGGTCAGGCAGGGCTATACTGATATGTGGGCGTGGTGAAGGTTGCTTCTAGAATATTAATTCACAGCCATAATACTGAGCAATTTATTTAAAGGTAAGAGCTGTCTAAACTGGTTTGACCTGGCTGATGTGTGATGAAATAAACTCTGTACAAAATACAAAGGACAGAACAGAGAGGGCTGTAATTACAAGATTGGACTTCTGGATTTTGTTCAGTGTTAAATCAGTACTATTATCCCATGCCAACAAGTTGCTTGGCATTGTACAAAGCAGGAAAAAAAACCATTCTCTCTCTCCTTCACTCTCTTGTTCTCATTAAAGAACTGTATCTCATCCTTCTTCCAGGCAGCTTTGAACAACTGAAGTTTAGTGAATTATAACCTTCTCAATTTTTAAAAATTCCTTTGGGGGTACTTTTTGTAGAGAAAACAAAGAACTTGGGTTGCAGTGCCTCTTCACCCTCCCTATTTCATTCCTTGAAGAATGTTTTCCTGCCCTGGCTCTGATACCAAAAGTGAGATGAGGAAGAAAAACATTTAAAGCAACAGAGTGCAGTGAGGAAAGGCAAGCTTTAGGTTCCTTCAACCACACTCTCAGTTTTTTGTTTAAGAGACCCCTCATTCCTTGCTTTGCATGTGAACAGTTGGACATGAGAATAAACCTGTGTCCTCCATCACTAGGGTTGCCAATCTCCAGGTGGCACCTGGAGACCTCCCACTATTTCAGTTGCTCTTCAGACAATCAAGATCAGCCCCCCTGGAGAAAATGGCTGCTTTGGAGGGTGGACTCTATGGCATTATACCCTGCTGAGGTAGAACAGCCTGCAGTAGCTTCTGGGAGACCCTTCTATAAGAGGCTACAAAGGGTTTGCCAGCTTTTACTGCCAGGACCCTACTGGTACTTCAGGTTTTCATGCTGCATGCCACAACAAGGAACTTTGGAGTGTAATCAAAGGTGACAGAAATAGTGAACACTTCTGAACTCCAGTGGCATTCCTGTGATACTGATCTTGGCCTCTAGCATATTTCTGTCTGTGGCCCTGAGCGCATCACAGGTTGAGAACTTTACTGACCTTCGTTGTGCAAACTCCAGTTCAAATGCAGAGGGGGGAGTATGGTAGCACATATGAAGGTCAGAGTGGATGTCATGTTTTGCACAGGAATGCTTACTGCAAGTTAAACACCTTCTGAGCTGCAAGTTAATTTTGTTTTGTCTGGTCTTCCTTGCCTATTTCTGAGGTAACTTAAAAAAAAAGTTTGATATTTCCAGAAAGACTGAAAGCAGATATATATAATATCCAAAAAAACCAGGGAATTTTTGAGAGCAGCTGTCAGTGAAAGATAAAAAGAAGATGTTAACCTTCTCAGGTGTCTGAGAGCTCAGAGAATCTCAGAGAGGACTATTTGGGGGAAGATGATTGGGTGGGATTTCCAAATTATTTCCCTGCTGGGATTCCTCATGCTCTCCCAGCTCATTCTGTTCTAATGTCTGGCTCACCATTTTCTGAATATAAATCCAGAAGGCATAAAGAAGGCAAAAACTTCAACTCCAGATGCTTGGAGACAGAACATATAAAAGCATACTGCGTCTCAAACTGTTGGCCCACTAGTCCTCTGCTGTGTGCTGTAAGTTGTAGTAGCTCAGCAGGCATGGGTGTTTCTTTCCCAGCCATGTTACCTGAGATTCTTGGTACAGAGATACCAAGGATTAAACCTGAGGTCTTATGCATGCTCTCTTTAAGACCATAAAAGAGGCCATGATGGATCAGGCCAATGGCCCATCCAGTCCAATACTCTGTGTCACATAGGGGCCAAAACCCAGGTGCCATCAGGAGGTCCACTAGCAGGGCCAAAACTCCAGAAGCCCTCCCACTGTTGCCCCCTCCAGGACCAAGAATACAGAGCATCACTGCCCCAGACAGATTGTTCCATCTATACCTTGTGGCTAACAGCCACTGATGGACCTCTGCTCCATATGTTTATTCAATCCCCTCCTGAAGCTGTCTATGCTTGTAGCCACCACTACTTCCTGCAGCAGTGAATTCCATGGTTCATTACACTTTGGGTGAAGAAGTACTTCCTTTTATCTGTTCTAAGCCTATTGCTTATTGCATTGTTCTTGTATTGTGAGAAAGAGAGAAAAATCCTTCTTTCTCTACTTTCTCCACCACACACATAATTCTGTAAACCTCTATCATGTCACCCCTTAATCGTCATTTCTCCAAGCTAAAGAGCCCGAACCTCTTTAACTTTTCTTTATAGGGAAGGTGTTCCCTTTAATCATTTTAGTTGCCCTTTTCAGCACCTTTTCCAATGCTATGATATTTTTTTGAGGTGTGGTGACCAGAACTGTACACAGTATTCCAAATGAGGCTGCAACATCAATTTATACAGGGGCACTATGATACTGGCTGATTTGTTTTCAGTGCCCTTCCTAATAACCCCAGCATGGCATTTGCCTTTTTATTTGCCTTTGCACACTGAGTTGACATCTTCAGTGTGTTACCTACCATGACTCCAAGATCTCTCTCCCTGTCAGTTACCATCAGTTCAGACCCCATCAACATATATTTACAGTTAGGATTTTTTGCTCCAGTGTGCATTATTTTGCACTTGCCCACATTGAACCTCATTTGCCACTTTGATGCCCACTCACCTAGCCTTGACAGATCCCTCTGAAGCTGTACAAAGCACTCCTCCATTCTCATCGCCCTGTCATCCACAAAATTAGCCACTTCACTGCTTACTCCCAACAAATTAAAAAGCACTGGACCTAGTACATAGCCCTGCGGTACCCTACTGCTTACCACCTTTTACTGTGAAAACTGCCCATTTAAACTCACTGTTTTCTGTTAATTAACCAGTTTTTAATCCACAAGAGTACTTGTCCTCTTATCCCAAGTCTGCTCAGTTTGCTTAAGAACTTTTGATGAGGAACTTTATCAAAAGTCTTCTGGAAGTCTAAGTAAACAACATCTACTGGGTCACCCTTGTCCACATGTTTGTTCACCCCCTCAAAGAACTCTAAAAAGTTAGTGAGACAAGTAAGCAACTGAGACCCTGTCATCCATCTCCTCTCAAGCATGGAGGTGACTTTCTTCTACTTTGAAGTGGGGTGACTGGCTGTGTAGATTTATCTCCCCTGTCCACAGACCAGAGAAATACATTCCAATTTCTACTATTCATTATGTTAATTACAATCTACTATTCTAATGTATTATTCCAAATAAGAGAATCACCCCACTTCAAAGAAGATGCTGTAAAGTCACCTCCATACTTGAAAGGAGATGGATGGCAGAGTCTCAGTTTATTACTTTTAGCATTCCACAATTAAAGATACATCAATCGCCAATTCTGACATATTCATTTCCTTCACTGTTCCCCCCCCAACTGAACCCAAATAAATGGTAACCATACAGATTTAACTTATTATCTCTGTTGGATCCTTGAAACTGTTAAACATCTTCATTATGCTGTATGATAATTTACTGCTCACCCTCTACCTATATGTATGGACTGGTAATTTCCATTTTTGTTTCTGTCTCTGTCTTGACTCTAATTGGCTCTTCCTGGTAACTAACCCAACCCTCTCTCTTCCTATATGTAACGGTTGAGGAAATTCTGTTTCACTGAATCTGAGGAAGTGTGCTTGCAAACGAAGCTTATACCTAGAATAAAACTTTGTTGGTCTTAAAGTTGCCACTGGACTCAAACTTTGGTCTGCACTAGAGATAGCTGCTGAAGAATGGATGCCAAGAAAGTATAATAAGGTAGTGTTCTTTTGTAGTTGAGGAATAAAGTTCTGTCCACTATACTTGAGTATTTTTTGACACAACAGATATGTGCTGGCCAACTCATGTGCCATCATATGCTTAACTGATAAACAGATTTATTGCAGCCTTACAGTTTAGGTTGCTTGGCATGACTTGTGTGGGTGCTCTCACTTGTGTGGAAGCCCAGCAAGTCTTGCAGCCTAGCTAATGTGTCATAGCAATCTTTATTGGGACAAGCAGGAGGTGAGGACATCTGTGGTACATGTACAAGAGGCCTCTGCTTCAGTATCTCCTACCCTGTTGTATCGATAGGATTCATAGCACCCATGTTCTTGAAATCTCTCAAACTTTTGAAATATATTGTTGCAAACTCTGTCATGGCCCAAGGGATACAAATGAAGTCATAATGACATTCATTATCCTACATAGCAGCTATGTACACATATTGGCCAACAAGGAGGAGAGGTTCTTCTGTGACGGTGCTAACCAGTACCAATACCTTGAGGATTCGTGAGGGAGGAGTAAGTCTTTATCCATCTCTATTCTCTGGAGCTGTTGTCCTTGGAATCAGTAGAACAGGAGGCTAGGGGATACTTCATTTATATACTGCCTTTCTCCCCAGTGGGGGCCCAAAATGGCTTACATTTCCTCCATTTAATCCTTACATCAACCCTGTGAGGTAGGTGACTAGCCCAAGGTTTTCCCACAAGCTTCCATGGCACAAGTGGGATCTGAACCTGGGTCTTCCTGGTACTAGACCAACACTCTTAACCACTACAGTACACTGGCTGTCAAGGTATTGATGCATACAAGTTCCTGAAATCGATTTCAAGACAAAGATCATCTTCCAAAGCCTCAAGATATGTTTACTCAGTGGTCAATTCCACTGATTTCAATAGATCTCATTTCTAAAGAAGCAGGATTTGGGCCAGAAATATTTTAAATATTGGTAAGTTGCTTATGTGTATGTTTATTACAACCAACATTTAATCATGTAGGGAAAAAAAATTTCCACTCACATAAAGCAGTTTGGATTAAAAATGAGGGCGGTGATGTGGATACATGTTTGTTTGGAGGGGGCACCATCTTTTCAGTTTCAGACTTGATATGAGGATAGCAATGTTCTTAAAAAGACCACACAGGCAAGCTGAATTGTCTGCTGAGGAAAGTAATAATTTGGTAGGAAGTTCCTCAGGGAATGGCCATAGGCATCCTTATTTAATTTGATAATGATAAGAACAATTTAACATTCTGAAGTATTTCAGAATAGACATTTTGAAATTAAATGTAGGTTTCCTCTACAAAACCTATTTGGGCATTGGTACACAGGTGTTGGTTGCCACCTAGTGTCAAGAGATAGTAGTGCTTCTGCTGCTAAATCCAAAAACAAAACCCATGCAATGCACTTACTCAAGACCAAGCAAGATGACACAAAAGTGTTTGCAAGCTTCTGAGTTTGCCATGACTCTTCATCAGACTTGGATGTAAAAACAATGGAGTCAGGGAAAAAGTTGTTTTAGACTATAATTTTAAGGAGGCTATTTGTCTGCTGCGGTGTGAAGCGTAATGTAGATTTAGAAGATGCTGACCATAAGGCAGAATTGGTATCAGGCACCCTAGCCATCTGATGAGACCAGTGACAGTCTCCACTGTAAATACATAAATCAGTAGTTAATCAAACGGGATATACTTGGATGGGGAGGACCACCAAGGAAGACTCTGCAAAGGAGGCAATGGCAAACCACCTCTGCTTCTCACTTGCCTGGAAAACCCCTTGCTGATCTTTGCTGGGTTGCAGCACTGCGAGATGGATGGGGCCGGGACTTGCTCCCAGGCACTGCTGGCTTCTTGTTATCTTTAGAGGAGACTCAGGGGCTCCCGAGCTCCGCTGCACTCCCTGGAGGGGGGTGCAGTGCAAGAGACGCGATCCAGGCCCCCCGCCTGTGGTGACAGGAGAGTGGAAGCCTGCGAATTGTCTCTAGCAAGAAATGAAGAAGAGCACTCATGAAAGCATGAGTGCCTAGCTATCGCTACCCATTAAGAGGGACTTTCTTTCTCCCAAGCCACAGTTTGGCCACCCCTGGTGTAGGGGTATAAAAACCCACCCCAGCTCCAGTCAAATAGGGGCAGAATGGATGGAGTCGATTTGCCTTTTTTTAATATAAGAAGGTCAAAGAAGAAGGGGACGGCAAAGGATGAAATGGTTAGACAGTGTTATTGAGGCAACAAACATGAAATTAAGCAAACTCCAGAGCACGACAGAAAACAGGAGGGCCTGGCGTGATGTGGTCCATGGGGTCACAAAGAGTCGGACTCGACTGTGCGACTGAACAATTAAAAAACACATAAGAACATAAGAGAAGCCAATGTTGGATCAGGCCAATGGCCCATGCAGTCCAACACTCTGTGGTGGTCAGAATTGCATACAGTATTCCAAATGGGGTTGCACCATTGATTTATATAGGGGCATTACAATACTGGCTGATTTTTTTTCAGTTCCATTTCTAATAATTCCCAGCATAGCATTGGCCTTTATTATTGTAGTCGCACACTGTTTTGACATTTTCATTGAGTTATCCACTACGACTCCAAGATCTCTCTCTTGGTCAGTCTCTGCCAGTTCGGACCCCATCAATGTGTATTTATAGTTAGCATTTTTGGCTCCAGTGTGCATGACTTTGTACTTGGCCACACTGAACCCAATTTGCCACGTTGACGCCCACCCGCCCATCCTTGACGGATCCCTTTGGAGTGTCTCACAATCCTTCCTGCTTTTCACCATCCCAAACAATTTCATGTCATCCGCAAATTTAGCCACTTCGCTGCTTACTCCCAGCTCCAAATCTTTAATGAACAAGTTAAAAAGCATCGGACCCAGTACTGATTCCTATGGTACCCCACTGCTTAACACTCTCCACTGTGAAAATTGCTCATTTATACTCGCTCTCTCGTTCCTATTAATTAGCCAGCTTTTGATACACAAGAGGACTTGTTCTTTTATTCCAAGCCTATTCAGCTTATTTAGGAGCCTTTGATGAGGAACTTTATCAAAAGCTTTCTGGAAGTCAAGGTAGACAACATCTATTGGGTCCCCCTTGTCCACATGTTTGTTTGTCCCCTCAAAGAACACTGACAGGTTAGTGAGACAAGATCTTCCCTTACAGAACCCATGCTGTGTCTGCCTCAATAGTTTTTGTTCATCAATGTGCTTACTCATTCTTTCCTTAATACCAGTTTCCACCAACTTACCCAGTATCGATGTCAGAGTGAGTGGCCTGTAATTTCCCGGATCGCCTCTGAAACTCTTTTTAAAGATGGGAGTGACATTAGCTACCTTTCAGTCCTCAGGAATGGAGGCAGATTTTAATGAAAGATTACATATTTTTGTCAGGAGATCCACAGTTCACATTTGAGTTCTTTCAGAACCCTTGGATGTATGCCATCCGGGCCTGGTGATTTATCAGTTTGTCTATCAGTTGTAGGACCTCCACCTCAATCTGACTTTAGTTGTATACTCCTTATTCCTGGAATAAAGTCCCCCCGCCATTCAACTGAGTACCTCGCCTGTTAATGGGAACAGCACGCACCAGGTTAACGACCCCATTTTGGCAACAGCTTTACCACCGAGTCCGACGACCTGCTTGCCTAATGGAGGCTGTGAGCAGCAGGGGAGCCTCCAACAGATACCCTTTGAAATTCTATACAAGAAGAACAGCAGTCTCGAAACTGGGGGCGAGTACCTGCCAGAAGTCGCTTCCGTGAGGCCGAAGGAAGTTTCTCAAGAATTAAACCTACTTTCCCCGCCCATCGACTAAACTCTCCTGAACTGTCGGGGGACACTTTTTCGCCTACGCTTCCGCCTCCCCTTTAAGAGCAGGACGCCGTTACTAGGCGGGCGGAGAAGCGGGCAAACTGAATCGCTCCGGAGGCAACAGTCAGGGACGGCGCTTGGTTCCGTTTCGGCTGTAGCGGTGCCATGGCGTTTGCTTGCCTGGTAAGGGCCCGAGGGGGAGTAGAGGCAGCATTTCTCTTCGGTCGGCCTAGGCACCTCCTTGATGATAGAGCTGGTCTAAGCTGGCTGAGGGCTGCCGCGCGGCTTCTGCGAAGCGGGCAGCTGGGGACCGGGTAGGCTAGGAAGCAGCCGGGAATAGTCTGCGGGGAGGAAAAGTGAACGAGGGGCACTCTGAGGCTGCTGCGTTCGGGAGGGGAGAAGCGTCCGGGTGAAATAGAGGTTTTGCATAGGTGCCAAAGACGGGAGTGGGGCCAAGCCATTTGCTTCAGCGCCTGAGTGTTTCAGAGGCTCACGCAGTCGTCTAGCAGGCAAAATCGTATAGACAATTGAGTGTGGGGGGGGGGACTCACCAGTTAACAGTATCATAGTATTTGTATTAGATTGACAGAAATATCACAGCAGGGCGGCAGGTTTTGAATTTGTTAAAACTCCTCATCAGACGAGAAGAAATCACACTCACGCAGCACCAGCCTCCCAGTGAAGAAAAGATTTCTGGAAACGATGGCATGGCAAAGTTCCAGTCTGCAGTTTGTAATTGCCTTAAAATGGAATGGAAGAAGTGTTAAGCAGGTGTAATCAGATTAGGCCACGCTTGGTTCAAAAATAACACCATGTTCTGCTATGTTAGGAGTCAGGTTGTTCGCCCCGCCCCCAAGTTCCAGCTGAATAATAGGCAGGAGTTCAGGTGAAGTTTTTTTGTTTTGTTAAGTCTTTGTATTGGGAAAACCTTTCTTGCTGGGTTTCTGCCTATCAAATAAAGACAAATATTAAGGCTCAAGAGCCTTGCCAAGGGATCCAGGCTGCTCTCTGTCTGTAGTATGCTGTCCTGCTCATTTTCTGGGCTACATGGCATTTCTGCTCCAATTTTATGATGTACTATATTCATGAAAGGAAGAGTAGCTACCCTGAAGCAAAAGCTGTTGGGAATTTTTAAATCGTAACTTACTATGTTTAAATATGAAGCACAAAATCAGAAGTTCAGGAAAGGATACCCTCCAAAAGAAGATTTTTTTAAAAAAATATCCATCATCTTGTATTGGTTGTATAGAGATGCTGTCTGGCTTTCAGGACTTAGATACACTGAATAACTTGTGTAGATATGCATTCTTTATATTAAGACTTTCATATCATTATTGAGGTGTGCCACATGTGTGTCATGATCCAAATACTTGGAAGTAAGCCCTATTGCAGGTGAAGACAACCTTTTTGGACTAAGTGCCACGAAAGCAAAAAACAAACAAAAAAACTCCTCCCCACATATAGTCTACCTATACAACTGTTCGTGTTAACTGTGTCTTAGAGGAAGGTGAAATAACCTTTTGCCTACAAAACCTGGAGCTGTAATACATTTGTTGGTGTTCAAATACCACAGGTCTCCTTCCGTACATTCCAGCGCACCAGCTATAGTTGTTTAGAATACAGCTATAGTTGTTGGGCTGCCATGTGCTTTCTCTTCCCAACTCAGGGCAGCATGCCTTGCATTTACCAGAGCCTGGGTCATCTCCATGGTGGCTCCCACACTGAGATGGGCTCTCTGACGAGCTGAGGGGGAGGGGAAGCCTCCTCATTGGAGATCTTTGGGAAGTACTGCAAGGCTTCCTTGTTTGGCAAGTCTTGGGGAGTGGGTCTGAACAGAAGGCATATTTTAAGGGGAGCGGGGAGGCGTATGGTTTTTTAAATGTAGTTTTAATTATTATTTGTAAGCTATCTGGACCCAAGAGGAAAGGTGTGGAGTATAAATAAAGATCTTTAAATAGTATTTTAGGGTTTGAAATGTAATTCTCACTTTATATTTTGGCAAGGGAGAATCACCAGAAACATGTGAAGAATTAAATATACCTTTTGTTTAGCAATGTGATTTTCAGAGTTTTTTCATACATTCAGTTCAAAAAAAGCAGAGACCTGTAGTACTTTGAATACCAACAAACGTATTGTGGCTGCAGGTTCTGTACGCTAAAGGTTGTTTCAGCTTTCTCTTTTTGCATTAAAACTGAGATCTTGGATGTGTCTTTTCCATGCTTTACAGTGACTCTGTTAAGACTCTGACTTCAGTGGACTTAGAAGGGAGTAACACTGCTATGGTCTCACTGCTAGCTGCTTTCAAAGGGGTTGTATGCTAAAATTCTGTACAGTGGCATCCAAATAGCTGTGAGGTGGTTGGTTAATATGAAGGCACAATTTTACATGTTGCAAGAGAACAAATTGTATATGATATGTGTGGGAGTTTTGGCGTGGGGGAGAGTAATTTTCTTTGCTTTTTCTGTGTAGCCTGATTTTTGAACGTTAAAATTTTAAATACGTAATTGGAACATCCTCGCTGTCACCTGTGTTTTGTGCCATTTTTTGTAGTGTTTTGGCACCAGGTCAGTATCTCTTTATTTCAGTCTGCTATGGATTGGCTGATTTATGGGCCGATTTCCCAAAAACAGCTGCACCACCCTTGATCGTCCCTTTCCCCCAATTGTATTTGTGAATTTCCCACTACTTGCTCTGCGGCCACATTTTGACCCGCAGCATCCCCCAATTTCCTCTGCATCTTCTCGATCCTTGTTTTTTGAGATTGAGAAGATGTGGATGAC
Source organism: Gekko gecko (assembly GCA_029375565.1). Taxonomy (NCBI): domain Eukaryota; kingdom Metazoa; phylum Chordata; class Lepidosauria; order Squamata; family Gekkonidae; genus Gekko; species Gekko gecko. The sequence goes on along the minus strand of JAPDNY010000002.1, from coordinate 99,742,317 downwards.
ACCCAGCTCTTTTTTGAGATTGAGAGGATGCAGATGACACCAACGGTTGGCTGAACTCAGTCCCAGATGTTTTAGACAGGGCCTTGGAGGCTGTGGCCAGTTGGTTGCAGTGCTGAGAGTACTTGGGGTGATACTTGATGCCTCATTATCTAGATTGCCAAACCATCTTTTTTCCATCTATGGCAGGTGTGGCAGCTGATTCCATACCTTTCTACCTGCAACTTGGCTACAGTTGATCCATGCAATGGTCACTTCTAGACGGGACTATTGCTGTTCGCTCTATGCAGGCTTACACTTGTATTGCACTTGGTGCAGAAGGTGGGAATATGTATGCTGACAGTGACATCTTCACGGGCGCACATTTGGCCTGTGCTCTGTGAACTGCACTGGCTGCTGATAGAATTCCAGGTCGGTTTCAAGGTGTTGGCACTTACCTTTAAGGCCTTAAGCGGCCAGGGACCAACATACTTATGAGATTGTCTGTCATGACCCCTAGTGGGTTGCCACCTTCAGCTGCCACCACTCTGGACTTAGGATCCCTTGGGAAGGCCCAGAGTATCCTCCCAAGCCCAACCAATATACCCATTTTTAAGCTGAGAACTATAGGCATGATGGCCAGGCAGAGAATATTAAACAAATGGTTTATTAATAAGTAATGGGACAAGGAAAACAAGACAAGGCGCTTTAAAATATATAACAGTGTCTAAAGGCAAATCTAATGCGACTACCTATTTCTTCTTAACTGGTTACTACTTCAAGGCCCACAGCCTTTTATACCAGGCCTGTGCCTGTATTCACTTTGTCCCAAGTGAGGGATCTTTCTCTCAGACCAGGCTGTCCCCTCAGTTTAACTCTGTGTGAGGAAAGACCGCAGAAGAGAAAAGAACACAGTTCCACAGTTCACAAAGCTTAAGTTACAATCTCCTCACACAATCCCTGGACACTGATTGGTTACAACCATCGCTAAGCATTATGGGAATTGTAGGCTGTCTGCTTTCCACTCCCACACAGGTCTCTCCTGGGTCTAGGCCTCGAGGCCTTGTCTCCCAGTCCTACACAGATCATGACACTGTCTCTCCCCGTATGTGCCCTGTTGAGCCTTGCACTCATTAGAGCAACACCTACTGGTGATCCCTGGCCCAACATATGCCCATTTAGCCTTGACCAGGGCCAGGGCCTTTTCAGCCCTGGCCCCAACCTTATGGAATGAGCTCCCTCTAGAGATCAGGCCCCTGCAGGACTTTTTACAGTTCCGCAGGGCCCATAAGACAGAGCTATTCCACTAGGCTTTTGGGTAAGGCAGCGGACATCAAATATTATCTGGCCCCTCCTGTTACCATCCTGTTACCTTTCTGTTACTATCTGTACCATGGTCTTCAATTTTTGAGGACACAGAATGACAACCGCCTTGGTTTACCCAAGGGTACTTTTACTCTGGAATCCCTTATGTGATCTAGCCCTTGCTGCCTTTGTCTAACACCAAGGCACCATTGTAATAGTTGTGATGTAGTTTGATTGCCATCGTTAAGGGTTAAGTTTATAATTTTCATCTTGATTTTATTGTTTTATATTAATGTTGTAACCCACCCTGAGCCTGCTCACAGGAAGGGTAGGATAGAAATCAAAATAAATAAATAGTTCCTGCAGTTTTTAAAATTGTTTTTAGTTTTTCTGATTGCTTTTTGTATTTGTTTTAGCCTCTATAGTTATGTGACTTGTGTTAATTGAATTTTGCTGTTGTGAACCACTTGCAGGCACTTGTGGCAGAGAGGCAATAAATACTAGGTGTAGTATTTGTATATGGTAGTAACAAAAGTTGAGTATGAACTCTGCCTATACCCTAATTTTATTGTCTTTGAATGCTTTATAGTTTTCCAGCTGATTTGATGAAAATGTACGTCTATAGTTTCAAAGTTCTGTAGTTTATATTTTTTAAAATCTCTTACAGGAAGATCCAACACTGCAGAGAAATTTTAAAGGCCATCGCGATGCAATAACTAGTGTAGACTTCAGCTTAAACAAGAAACAGCTAGGTAAGATTAATTTCAGTTCTCTTTCGCACAAAGCAAAAAGTTGCTTTCAGATCAGCCAAGAGTCATAATGCAGCATTTGCTTTTAAAAGTAGCTGGCCAAACTTGTTGGGATTTCTTGTGGAATACTGTGTATGCTGTGTAAAATCAGGATTAGGCCTTGACTACAGTACTATCAGTACTGATAACTACAAACTAGAAAGTTGCAGTCCAGAGAGACATTGACTCAAGAGGAGGGACTGGTATGACTAGGCATATTGGTATAACTTGGGGAAGTCAAAACTGTTTTGAAAGACCTGAGAAATGCTGTGACAATAAAGAGTTGTATATTAGGACACCTAAAAAAGGAAATTGGTTTCCAGATCTCTACAGGTGAAAACCCATTGCACTGTCTTCTGGATGTCCCACTGTGTTGATTGTACTGATTTATTCTATGTAATCTGCCTTGAGTCCCAGGGAGAAAGGCTGATTATAAATAATGTAAATAAAGAAAATAAATTGAATTTTAGGAAGTTTTACACTGTTAAGAATAATTCAGAAATGGCTGCAGTTGCTCAGATGATTTCAGAAGATGGGATGTATTCCAAGAGGCACATTTTAAAGGAATTCTGCTGTAACTTTCATGCTGGTTTCCAGCTCTGTGATTTGTGAATACTTCTTTCATTGATAGGAAAGAGAATTTGAGGCTTGTAGCTAGGAATTCTTCCTGGCTGCTTGTTTGTGTGCACGTGAGTTTGAGAGAACTGTTTTCAATGTAATTAAAAGAAGACTCTCATTATCTTTTTAAATCTAGTAAGTGGCTCTATGGATTCATGCTTGATGATCTGGAGTATGAAACCCCAAATGAGAGCCTATCGCTTTGTGGGGCACAAAGATGCAGTAATGTGTGTTCAGTTTTCACCTTCTGGGCATCTGATTGCTTCAGGTTCTAGAGACAAAATGGTTCGCTTGTGGGTCCCAAGTGTGTAAGTATGTGCTGCTTTTGTTCTTCATGCTAAGGAGTGTATATGATTTCCCTTGCCGCTGGAGAGCTTCAGGCTTGGGAAGACAAAAAAGTGGAAAAAATAGTGAAAAACTTTGATACTGCCAAGCTTGCTTAATATATTGGCAGTGGCATCCATTTAGCCGTTGGTGTTGTGTGTTTAAGTTGCAGCAGACTTATGGCAACAGATGGATTTTTTCCTCTTGGAAAAACAAGGCAATGAAAAATTTTCCATTTCAGAAAAGCTTCTAGAGAAAAATTTCCACCCCACATCTCTGGCTGTATTGAAGTATTTCATAAGGTTCCCACAGGGAGCAGTAACTGCATGGCTTATATAAAAAAATGTTCTACTGTAGTGAGTTTTTTAGGACTACACTGAACTAAAGTTTTCTTTTTCTAGTTTTCTCGTTTGCTATACGTAACTCTCTGGCAAGGAGACTGTCACATCCCCATTTAAGAAGCAGGAATGCACTGGTTGAGACATCTGTCTTTAGCTCAGAAAAGCTAGGCAGTTTTTAGTTTCATAAAACCACTTGACTTATACACAAGAACATTTAAAATATTTATAATTTACTACGTATTTGTGCAGGAAATGTTCAGAGCAAAGCCATGTATGTTTACAATTAAGTGATGGTCATAAAGCTTTTCCAATTCATCATGCAGCCTTCTTGTTTATGTGCCCTTTCCCTTTTTGCACCAGTGCATATGATGATGTGATTTTCTTTCATGTTGCATCATTGGAACAAACTGTTTTAATAGGACGCTGTTTGACTTCTGCTACTTCAAACATTTCTGTTTTATTACTCTGAGCACACAGACGTAAATTGTCTGAAGTTCGGAGGCTTTCCAGGAACTACATCCAAGCAGAAGAGTTCCTTCTTGGCCTGTGTCTGGTACTGTATTAGGATTTCTTATGAGTTTAGATCAACAGTTTCCTTTTAATGTTAATATATACAGTTCTCTGGAAAGAGTAAACAAGTCTGTATAAGGGGCAAACTGTTTAGAATACAGCATCTTGGTCTTCTGTTGCACTGATCTCCCCTTTTTTGTCTTAACAAAACTTTTCTTTCTTAAATTAAGCAAAGGAGAATCCACGGCATTCAAGGCTCATACAGCAACAGTCAGAAGTGTTCATTTTTCTAGTGATGGCCAATCACTGGTTACAGCTTCTGATGACAAAACTGTTAAAGTGTGGGCTGTCCACAGACAAAAGTTCTTATTCTCATTGAGTCAGCATATAAACTGGGTTCGCTGTGCTAAGTAAGTACAATTTTTTTTCTTGTATGATACCACTGGTTTTATAAAAAGTATGTGTCACCACAAATTCTTTTGTTTGACAAAATGAGAGTCTGAAGTTTTCATATCAAGAAAATTGATTCATCACAACATATACTTTGGGAATTAGTCATATTTCAGAGCTTCTCATTTTTTTTAATAGAAGGAAACCCTTGTTTTCAGGAGAAAATCCTTCCTGCAAAATATCTGTCATCAATTTGTCTATCCTGGACCGAAACAGAAAAAGAGTAGGGAAAGTATGGAATAAACATCTCAAGTAATGTATGGAGTAATTCAATGCATTTAAAACAAACCTTCTGCATTTTACTTTTCTCCCAGGTCTAAAACACAGAAACAGGATGGTGTACAAAACAGCTCCCCCCCTTTGTGTTTAGCTTTATGTAACTTTAAAAAGCCATTTGAGAGAAGTGTGAAAAAGCTTATGCAAATTATATTTGGGATGTGTTCCTTCCCCAAGCCAAATTCCAAAATCTCTTAGGGTAGCAAAGAATGCTCCCCAAACCCCTCTGTTGGCAGACTGCATTGTTTGCAAAAGCATACACACAGCTGTAAGACTTGGCTTCAGTACTTCTAAAACTTTGTGGGGCAAGATATTACACTGGCTGTGGCCAAAAAGAACCCCTATCTCAAAATCAATAGATTGTTAGGGTTTAAATATCCTTTTTTTAAACATCTTTTTATTTCAACAGGCTTTCACACATATAATCTTCCCACTACCGTGATACAAGATTTCCCCCCCCACCCCCCTCCCCTCAGTCCCTCCCCCTGCTCTTCTTTCTTCATTGCTTCAGCCACGGGCACAGAATCCGAAGTTTCCAGTAGGTATCCTTCATGGCTTCGTCCTCCTTGATGTAATCGAAATACGATCACCATTTCTTGCTTGTTTGCGTCTTCTTTTCCTCCCAGGTGTTCTCTTCCGTTGTCAGGGTCACTATATCTGATTGAATATATTCAAACAGATAGTTATTCCAATTCTCCATTGTCCACTTATTCTTATCTTTCCATCCTAATGCTATGACTGCCTTTCCAGCTAGTATCATTGCCTTAACTACCTCTTGATATGTGCTTTCTATTCTCTCGATCTTTAAGGTTCCTAATGTCATTAAGTTAACATCTATAGGTATTGATACACCTGTCCTATCCTTTATTCTGGCTAATATTTCCTTCCAAAACTCCTGGACTTTGGCACATTCCCACCACGTGTGTGAGTACCACCCTTTGGCTTGATTGCAGTGCCAGCAGTTCGAACTCATCCCCGATATCATATTGGCTAGCTGGGAGGGTTTAAATATCCAAGATGCTTTTATGTGTACAGAAAACATGGTGTAAGTGGCTGTACTTTCTGGTCATTGTTTACTAATATGTGGGTGACAGTGTCCTAGAAGGACAGTATCGCTGAGGTGAAATTCTGTGAATTTGGCAGAAACTGCTATTGGGCGACTTCTTATCCCAGAACTATTGCTTACTAAAAGTTTTTTTCAAAACATGAAATATTGCTGTTTTCTTACTTTAAATTGCTTTCTAATAATTATTGTTAGTGCTGAAGACTCTTAGAATATTAGTATGCTTAGGAAATGGAATTAGAAATAGAAAATGTCTGCAGACACCTTTACTAATTGGTGGTCAATAAGCAAAGGAAGGATTCCTGTACTGTATTGAATATTCTGCTACAATTTTATTGGGTATTTTAAACATCTCATAAGAACTGTAGGAAGAATTCCACTGTCTTGAATATAGAATCACCAAAGACAACAGGGAACCCTTAGTATAAAACTATAGCCCCAAACAACATCCACTACAGGAAGGCCATCTACAATTCACAGCTATGTTCAAAACTATATATTACATTCATTGAACTACAAAGGGGGTTAGTGGTCACAATCCAATAGAATGTATAGACATTGATCCAACAGATTGTTTAAAACAATTAAACATAGTTAAACAAAGAACATATATAAACATAGTTAAACAAAGAATAACAGCCGAACGCCTCTCCCAGGTATAAATCAAGCATTTCAATGATCTTCAACAGTGACTGGTAAAATGGAACCAGATTTCCAAAATAACATAGGCACAGCTCAAAAAATTCAATGGAATCCTAGGCTTTCCACAGTGGGATTCTTCTGCTACAGTTACTTTGTTTGGAGGTCTATGGACACTATTTATGTATGGAATTACAGAAGAGCCTACTGTTTATGGATATGCTCTATGTTTAACTATGTTAAATTGTTATGAACAATCTGTTGGATCAATGTCTATACAGTCTATTGGGTTGTGACCACTAACCCTTTTTCGTAGTTCAATGAATGTAACATATAGTTTTGAACATAATTGTGAACTGTAGATGGTCTTCCCTTGGTGGTTTTTGAGTATAGAATCAGCTTAACTATTTAACGTATGTAGTAGAAGGAAGGAATTACCAGTGCATCTTGGCATAAGCCTAATATTTAGCACAAGAGTCTTATTTTTAAAAACATGCAGCTGTTATCTCATTATTACTGAGGGTAATCCTGATTAGGAGCTGCGGTGGCTCAAGTGGTTAAGACGCTGAACTGCAGGCTGTGGAAGGTCAGTAGTTCAGCGGTTCGAGACCCGGGTGCCGCATGACGGGGTGAGCTCCTGTCTCTAGTTCCAGCTCCTGCCAACCTAGCAGTTCGAAAGCAAGAAATTGCAAGTAGATAAATAGGTACCACTTCGATGGGGAGGTAACAGCGTTCTGTGCACCTTGGTGTTTAGTCATGCCGGCCACATGACCACGGAAACGTCTTCGGACAGCGCTGGCTCTTTGGCTTTGAAACGGAGATGAGCACCGCAACCCTAGAGTCGGATTCGACTGGCTTTCGAGCAAGGGAACCTTTACCTTTACCTAATCCTGATATAGTTTCTGTTACTCAATGCTTCTAATTTTTCCTTAACAACTGTCTTTATTTTAGATTTTCTCCTGATGGAAGATTGATAGTATCATCTAGTGATGACAAAACCGTCAAACTTTGGGATAAAGCAAGCAGAGAATGCATACATTCTTTCTGTGAGCATGGTGGGCAAGTATCCACACAATATCTTGGGGCTTCCTGAGCTTGTCATATTTATGAAAAGTATTTTTTTAAGTCAAACGTACAATTTTATCACTTAAACATCCTATAAAAGGTGTAATTGGAACCAGTCACATTTTAAAAAAATAGAATTAGAGTTGGAGTCTACAAATATGGTTAGCACTGGCAGTCATAAATATAATTTTAATAACCTCTAAATCCCATGCAATGACAAAGCCTCTTCCTTCAGCCCGGCCCAGGGAAAACATGCTCTGGTCCACTTCTACCAGACCACCACCCTAAGTAAAACTTAAGTTGGGGCAATAATGGTTTTGAAGTGGATGTGAGAGATGATGATAAGATTAAGAAGGAAGAGAAACTTGGGAAGCGTATGTGAGAAGATGGGATATGATTATATACGGATGTATTAATTTACAAGGACTCTCTCTTCTCTTTGATGAACATCCTGTAATCTAACTTTGCTGCAATTTTTCACATGTGCTAAGTAGTTCAAAGACCACACGACAGAACAGATAACAAATTCATTTAGAATATTGGCTGGCATTTGTGCCCAGCTACTTCTTGCTATTGTATGGCAGATTTGCATGCAATTATTGTGCAAATTTTAGGCCTAAAACCCAGAGTGCATTAGTGGCAAGGTAACTTTCACTCTGTTTGTCTTGTGTGGTGAGTGTTCCTTCTGAATGTGTATTTGCATGGCAAGAGCTGATGTTTACCATGTTGCATTGGACTGATGTCATAAACATTGCAAGGTGTTCTTATTGGGTTGTAGGTATGGCCCTTGCATCCTGTGACAGTGAGAGGCTCTAGGAGAGAATATAATTCGTATCATAGCTAAGGGGTTCTAATCCTCACTGATATATGCTGTTTAAGCAAGAGACCCCGGCAAGAGCTCGTGCCTATGTTCTGTGTTGTGTCAGGTCTTGTAAAGGGAAGACAGTGGGAAAGTTGACTTTTCCTTGGGTATTGTAAAGTCTTGTGTATGCTGAGTACTTTTTATTCCACTGCAGCTGAGTATTGATTCCCTGAACTATTTGCTGAGCTGTTTTGTGGTCAAGCGTGCATCTCCATATCAAGGAAAGGAAGGAATGCCATTTGGAATGATGAGGTGTTTTGATTCTGCAGAGGGCTCCTTGAACTGAGCAGTGTTTTGCAGGGCTGTTCTTGTCTGTTCCTAAAGTGGCTGTTACATCATGGGACATTTCCTGATTTCATAAATCATTTACCCTTCTGTAGATTCCCTACCCCTCCAGGGGAAAATGATCTAATGTTCACAGATGTATTGTAATGAAACATTCACTTATTATATGGACTGGGTAAAGTATCATCTTAGTGACTTCACTGTATGAGAATTGATTCACAAAGACATTAATATCCGTGAAAGAATCTTGTTGCACTTAATAGACGGTGATAATAAATCTGTTGTAAACTTTTGTGGACTAGAGCCCGCTTCATCAGATGCATGGTATGTACCATCAGAAGAGATATATGCCACTATGTATACGTCTGCTGAAGGCCCATTTCATGCATCTAGTAGTGGTATCTAATCCACAAAGGTTTATGCTATAGCAAATAAAGATTAACGGTTCCATAATACTCTTTTGTTGTTGTTGCTGTTATTCCTTAATAAGCTTCCATGTCTGTCCTTCTAAATTTAAGAGCACTTTACTCATTCATATTTTAACCTTCGCAGATTTGTACCTCATGTGGACTTTCACCCTAGTGGCACATGTATTGCTGCAGCTGGCACAGACAACACTGTGAAAGTATGGGATGTTAGGATGAACAGGCTCCTGCAACATTATCAAGGTAAGCACCACATTTGTTAAATCCTACTTTAAGCCTATGCCTGGATTCTCAAAGTAGAAGTAATACCTGTAGGATTTGATCCAGAGTAGCCCTTCTGCTCATGCTGGGAGGGTGGTCTGCAATTTCAAACACTTCTCTCTCAACTACAGCCCCTGTGCTGGGGTTCTCAGGAGGTTAGAGTCATTGGCTTTAAGTGCAAACTGTATAAAAATAGAAATAAAATACTCAGTCCAAGATGTCAGAAAATTTTTTTTTTAATGAGTATATTTACCTTATAGTAAAGGTAAAGGCTTGAAAGCCTGTCGAATCTGACTCTAGGTGGCGGTGCTCATCTCTGTTTCCAAGCCAAAGAGCCAGTGCTGTCCAAAGATTTCTCCGTGGTCATGTGGTTGGCATGACTAAATGCCAAGGCACATGGAACACTGTTACCCTCCCACCAAAGCGTTACCTATTTATCTACTTGCAGTTTCTTGCTTTCAAACTGCTAGGTTGGCAGGAGCTGGGGCCAGAGACGGGAGCTCACTCCGTCACGCGGCACTCTGTCACTCCGGAAGGTCTCAAACTGCCAAACTACAGACCTTCCGGTCTGCAGGTCAGCGTCTTAACCTCTAAGGCACTGCAGCCATGCTTACCTTACATACAACCTTAATAAACAACTAGGCTACAAAACATTAAATCATGTGATACATTTAAAATCTTATGGCTATGGTGGATTTTGATTAAGTTAGGTTACAGATTGTGAATAAAAGAGGGTCTGTTGGCCTTTCTTGCTCAGGGTTGTCTGCTGTGACTGGTAGCAGCTCTTCATGATCTTAGGAAGATCCATGAACTGAAGATGCCGAGCACAGACAAAACATGTTGGCAGTAATAAATAAAACATGTTGACTACCAATAAATTACAGCCTGTCTCCTTTTATACAAAGCTTTTAACTTAAAAAAAAAATTACAGAAGTGGGGACCTGCAAGAGACTTGCGGGAGTGGCTGTTCCATTCTCCTCACCTTTCTCCCTCTCCTCCCCCTACTTCTCTGACTTTCACTTTTTCTCCTGCCTGCCACCTGTTTGCTTACTCTCTCCTCCATGCCTGTCTCTTTCTGCCTTCCATCCCATCACTCTCCTAGCTGCCCACCTGCTTCCTCCCCCCGCCCCTCAGCAGCACTAATGGCAGCAGCTCTCCAAGAATCATAGTGAATCTCCCAACTACAGAGATCAGTTCCCCTTAGGGTAGCCAGCTCCAGGTTGGGAAATTCCTGGAGATTTGGGAGTAGAGCCTTGGGAGGGTGAGGTTTGGGGAGGGAAGTGACCTCAGCAGGGAATAGTGTCATAGGCTCCATCCTCCAAAGCAGTCATTTTCTCCAGGGGAACTGTTGTCTGTCATCTGGAGAGCAGCTGTAATTCTGGGTGATCTCCAGCCCTCACTTGGAGGCTGGCAATGGTAGTTCCCATAGAAGAAATGGATGCTTTAGAGGGTGGAGTCTATGGCATTATATCTATCTGAGGTCCCCACCTTCCCCAGGCTCCACCCCCCAAATCTCCAGGAATTTCCCAACCTGGAGTTGGCAACATTATCTTCTTCCCACCCAACAGCCAACCTACCTTTATCTGCCCCTCTGTCTTCAGCTTTCTGTTACCTTCCTCTCTGCAGCTTCTGCCTAGGAAAACTGTGGTCTTCCTTCACTGTGGGGACCAAAGCAGCTTACATTATTCTCCTCTCCTCCTTTTTATCTGCACAACAACCCTGTGAGGTAGGTTAGGCTGAAATATGTGACTGGTCCAAAATCACCCAGTCAGCTTCCACAGCAAGATGGGGATCTGAAACTGGGTCTCCCAGACCCTACTTTGGAGCTCTAACTGCTGCACCATACTTGCTTTCATAGGGTGGTTGCTGTTGAACAGCAGTAAGCAGCCAGGCCTAGTTGAATCATGTACCATACTGGAACCTGGAGAACCCATAAAATTACTACTGAACTCCAGACATCTGTCACTGTGGAGAAAGTGGACTCTGTGGCATTGTACCATACTGAGGTCTCTCCCCTCCCAAAACCCTTTACCACAAAATCTTCAGGAATTTCCCAACCTGGAGCTGACACCCTGATCAGATCTGGCCCCTATGAAATCTCCTTCAAAGGCCAAAATACGTACTGACAAAAACTGAAGGCTGGAATACTGCAGACCTGCAAACCTAGGGCTTGTTTCAGGTTTGTAGAAAAATCTGTCTTGCCTGTTCACTGCTCCAGTCACCAGATTTAAGTATCCAAAGATATCTCACTTTTGCTATTAAGAGTATAAAGCTATGTATCTTATGCCATAAGCAGCAATTACGGTCTAATTTTCATCAGAAAAGTGCTCAATCATTCTTCACCATTAAGGTTTCACTTTTTAAAAAAAACTCTTGATATCTAGGTCATATTTGAATGGTTTACAGTATTTACTCAAATGCAGTTCTTGGAGTTTTTTCACAAGTATGCCAGCCCCCCCAAAAGGGGATCATCTTGAACATTCACATGCAAGTTACAGTTACATCCAATAACAAATTTTTATGTGTGTATGTGTAACCTTTTAAGGGGGTTGTCTTAAATCCTGGGTCCTCTGGATTTGGTAATTTAATACATATTGCTCATCGACCTTGGAATTTCAAGTCTTCAGTCTCCCCAACTCCCTCCTGCCACTCAGCTGTGTGGCTCAAGGCTGCCTACGCCCTCTTGTGACATAAGATAGGTGAGCCACATGGCATCAATTCAGGCAGGGTGGTCAGAGATCCGAGGAAGAGAACGCAAGAATGTAAAGGTCACCGGAAAATGTGGGGGAGTGCGACAGAACTCAAGTACAGCCTGTCCCAACGGAAGGGCTCTAGGCTAGATGTGGCTTCCGAGACTGGCTCTACCTCAAATAGTTCTGCATTGCTGTAGACTTAGAAGGGGCTTAATGTGACATTTGTGACCTGTCTAGTTAAAAGCATTTTTGTGTTTAGGGTACGGCATGTCTTCTTAAATTTGCAGTTAATCACTACAGAATTTTTTGTGGCATTGTGCCAGATTTCAAAAAAAGTGTATGAATATAATCGTCTACAGTGCTTGAAAAGCCAACATGTTGCGTGAAAATCATAAGCAGAGAAATTGCCTTTCAGCCATTTTATTTGAATGATTTTGTACCTAACCTATTCCAGTTCTATGTAAATTTATGTTAGTAACATGTGTTATGCATTTTTGGATTTTTTTGTTTTAGTACATAGTGCTTCAGTGAACTCTCTGTCTTTTCACTCCTCTGGAAACTACCTCATTACTGCCTCCAATGATTCAACTCTAAAAATACTGGATTTACTAGAGGGGAGGCTGCTTTATACACTTCATGGTCACCAGGTAAGGAGAATGGCTTGATAAGGAAATGGGTAATTTTAGATCCAGTGAAGTTGTGTATACAACAAAATGTGTGTACTACAGCTTGTGTGCAGTACTGTTTGTATGTGGTGATTTCCCATCATATGGAGTCATGGTCAAGAAACATGCTGTTTTCAACCATGATAAAGCTATACACATCTTCCCCTGCCCCATGTGGAGATTCTTCACATTTCCTATGTTTTTCATATAGAGGAAATTCGTATGTAAAATGACCTTGAGTCTCTGTTAAGTTTTAATAGAAGTATTTTAGTTGTATCTTCTGATTATGACCTGCAGGTTTTAGTAGTGCAGTGAGCAAACTAACCCTGCAAATTGGAACTGTGATCTAAGTAGAGTATTAGTGTTTTTTCTACTGTGGTGTCTGAATTGTTTTTCATCTTACCTTTTAGAAGGTGCCTACTCCCCACCCCTGGGTCTCCAACCCGGTCTCTTGAATTCTAGCAGGTTGTTACAGCAGTTTGGAGATTAAATGAGAGAGTTTTCATAGTGACTTGTGACAGTACAATTAGAAATATTATACTTTGAGTCCTCTTTCACAAGGATGCATTCAAGGAATAGGTGGATGTTCTTGCCATTGTGGAGTTGCATTCCTCCTGAGGGAGCAGGTATGCAATTTGGGGATGCTCCTGAATCTGTCTTTCTTATCTGATTTTGAGATGGCATCTGTAGCCAAGAGTGCTTTTTAAAATCCCTGCCTGGTGTATGAGCTGTACCTATCACTTCAAAAGTACTTCTGATGAAGATTAGGCAGATTTAAATAGCAGCAGGTGGCCCTTGAAATACTCTGATCCCAGACCACTTAATTTTAAAGATAAGAATCAGTGAAATCCTCAGAACTGGCAAGAGAGATTTCCTGGCTCTGTACCAGTCAGCACCATATTCAGAACCAGCTGAGATTTCCAAAACATCTTCAAAGCAGCCCTATATAGATTATGTTGCCATAGCCTAATGTGGATGTGATGAGTGCATGGATGATGAGCAGCCAAATTCCAATTTTTCAGGAAGGGGTGTAGTAATCAAACCAACCAAAGTTGATTAAAGTTCTGCATGTCAGGATGGTGGAATGTTGTTAACAACTGTTGGTGAGAGCACTGTTAGGCTTGAGCATTTCTATACCCAGCATCGTCCATGGGGAATATTAGTCACCCACATAAGCAACATGTAAAGTTTTTCCAGGTTGCATGTTTGTGTTAGAGAGTCTGCCTGGCTCAGATTTGGTTCCTGTTCTGACAGATGACTGGTGCTGTGGGACAGTTACTCATGAGAAAAGCCCTGGATTCCTTAGCTATGTCTTGACGTAACCATTGATGTACCAGGAATTCACTGCAGCTGATTAGCTGTAGTTTACATAGAGAAGGATGCCAAGTTTACATTACTGTCTCTAATTATAATGGTGCTTATTGTTCATACCAGAAGAATCATTAGGGAGATGGAGTTTAACTTTGTACTGACATTTTGCAGCTGTACAGTTTGGTATGTTGTGATTGCATTTATAATAAATATATAGGTTTGTTGCTGACATATAACTTGTACATATGACTTATACAGCAACAGAATGCTCTACATTCTGTTGGAATGTATTTCTCTGGTCTGGGGACAGGGGACATAAATCTGCACTGCCAGTCACCCCACTTCAAAGAAGAAGATACTGTAAAGTTGGGTCCATGCTTGAGAGGAGATGGATGGCAGGCTCTCAATTAATTACTCCCAGCATTCCATAATTAGGAATACATCAATCTCCAATTTTGATGTATTTATTTCCTTCACTGTTTCCTGCCCAGAATTGAACCCAAACAAATGGGCCTATTTGACCCTTGAATCTGTTAAACATCTTCATTATGCTGTATGATAATTTACTGCTCACCCTCTACCTATATGGATGAACTGGTAATTTCCATTATTGTTTCTGTCTCTGTCTTGACTCTAATTGGCCCTTCCCAGCAACTAACCCCCCCATATGTAATGGTTCAGGGAATTCTGTTTCACTGTTTCTGAAGAAGTGTGCTTGCACACAAAAGCTGATACCTTTAATAAAACCTCGGTTTTAAAGATGCCACTGGATTAAAACTTTGTTCTGAATGTTCTACAACTAAGTCATTCTTGAATCGTCAGAAAAACCTGCATCCAAGTATATACATTGTGGATGTGAATGTACATAGGTTTCTAAACTGTATGAATGGTTTGGAAGTTTCAGAATTTTCTGCTATCAGATGTATTAGTCCTGCATGACAGAATAATGATAACGACATGGCTGTAATTATGGTCATTACTGAGAAAAACTGTCAAACAGAGACATATAGAATGGAATGTCTTGGCAAGAAATGAGAACTTACTACAAAGGACGAACGAAGGCTGGAAGTCTGGTTGGGAAGGTATAAGATGAAGTAGAATCTTAAAGTATTTGCAACTGGAATTGAAGAAGTCTGCACTAAAACTGTATCTGGCTAATACTTAAGCTTATTATAAATGCCACAGCCTTCTGTAGTGTCACACATGAGTCAAGATTAAGTTTACAGAAGAATCTTTCAAGATGAAACAAGTGCAGCTCCTTTGATAATCTTGACTTTCTTTTATTTATTTGAAGCAGTTTGCCTTGTTCTTACAGAAGCTTAGAGGAACTAATAGTGGAAAAATTATTAAAAATTTACAAAATACAAATGATTAGGATGAAAACTTGTCCATGATAAGCATATTAAAATATCAGAAAAATCTCAGTGTTGTACTAGTCTCATTCAAATGGGACAATTAGTATTGGTAAAGGGCTTTCTGGAAAAACCACATCTTACAGGACTTTAACCTTGGGGTTTGCGTTATGCAATTTGATACAAAGTTCCTTGAATGGGGAAAGTACTATGCTACCTTTCCAATGAACCTGCCCAAGGAGGTTTGATGTATAGTCCTAAGTATGGTCTTCTGTGTTTGGTGGGTTTGAAAGTTTGGTAAACAGAATGATTAGAGCAGTTTAACAGAAGGTATTATTTTTTTTAGTAGATCAGGTAATCTTCAGTCATTGGAGCTCAGCAATACATGTTTCTTCTTGTTGTTGTTGTTAGCCATTCAGTCATGTCCGACTCTTGGCAATTCTGTGGGCCAGCTCTCTCCATGTTTTCTGATCTTGTACTGTTTCTTTGAGTTGTTCCATGCTCAGGCTGGTGTTGACTTTTATGGTGTCCAGCCACCATGTTCTTTGGCAGCCTGGTTTCCTTTTGCCGCTAACCAATCTGAGCATAATTGCTTTTTCTAGTGAGTTCTTCTGCATGATATGGCTGAAATAAGTTAGTCGCAGTTTCATAGTGCCCATCATCGCATTTTAAAAATTCTTAAATTCAGATTTCTATTTTTGTATATTATGACTGTTTTTTCTCTCCCTCACATATTATGCTTGCTCTGTATGTTGGTCTTAAGATGGTAATAATAAACTATACTATATTATAGTGCCCATCAAATGGAGGTTTTGCAATAACTGCATGTAGCCGTTTGAAATTGTATTCCCTGTATGCATATTTTTAGGTTATTACAAAGTTATTTTATGCAGATGGATTGCAATTTATTGATGACAGTACATCAAGACAGTTTTTTGTTAGGAGTGCTGCGTAATATTTTGTGGATATTTCTAACCTAGGCCACAACTTTCAAATCATAAAAAAGAGCCAGTGGTTTTATGTGTGTCTGTCCTCTCCAGTCGTGAGACTCCTTTACAAGAAAGTAAAACTTGATGGCTCTGCGTAGTTGTATAGATTCAAGAGCTTCAAGACCTTCTCACTGGGCATGATTATTGTATGCCATATATAGTATCTGGACTTTAACATTTAGAATTACTGAAGTTTGGGGGCTATTTTATAATAAGATAATAAGAATGTGTTTTGTAAGTAAGCCACCTTGGATTATTAAAGTATTTTATTCATTTATTTTAGAAGATTTGTTTGCCAGCACTCCAGATCTGCTAAAGGTGGCTCAGAGAACCAAGATAATTAAAAAAACCCATGCAAATAAAACAAACATTTTAATAAATGTATTTTCAGTATATATAACACCATCATTTAGATTTGTTTGCACCAAGTTGTTTTTCTATTTATCAATATATTCATTTTTCAGTAACTTACTGTGTAGTATGTGTTTTATGTTATTTAAGTTATTATTTTGTCTTTTACAGGGGCCAGCTACCTGTGTTTCTTTTTCACGAACAGGAGATCTGTTTGCTTCTGGTGGCTTTGATGAGCAGGTATTGCCTATACATTCTTGTATGCAAGTTCATGTCACCTATATACTGAGCTCGGAATTTAGAATAAGATGCCATTGGCACAGTAATGCTGCCCAGTTCTGTCATTCTTCTCACCTGTGCCAGTAATGGGTGATCAGTTTCAAGATGCTAGGGGCAGCTACAGTTATGCTAACTGAAACTAAACTAAGGTAAAGCCAAAGGGTTATCCATAATTTGCATGATTAGCATGTATGTGGATGTAACCCCATCTAATGTCATGAGTGGAGTTTTCTATACAATTGGGTGGCTAGGTAACCTGCAGCTATTTAAGGGGGGAAATTGTTGTGTTGTTGTTGGTATTACAAAGGACTTAAACATAATGTTGGCAAACTTCTCATCAGAAATAATGGCATTAATTTTAAATTAAAGCAGTCAAGTAGGTTATATACACTTTAAAAACCTAATTGTTCTCCTTTAAAAATGCCAAGGCAGTGTACAAAGAGTAGCTTTTGGTTTGTTTTTAAATTAAAACAATATAAAACCAGGCATAGACTGCAAAATTTTAAAAACCTGGGAGTGGAGTAGAGATGGACTAACTTGATGGTGACAGTGATGTTAGTTTATTTGTTTAAAATATTTATGAGCCCACTATTTATCTTAACAAATCAGAACCCAGAATAGGTAAGAATCAGAAAATGAAATACAGTATGGATTAAACGTTATTTGGCAATTCTGAAGCAAGGTTGCCTGGCAGGCCTGCTTCATATATTGCAGTGCCACTGCAGAGAGGCCTTTGCATCTCAACTGGGTGGAACCAGAGCAGAGCCTTCCCAGCTGGTATGAAAGAACAGAGACAAACTTGGGAGAGAAATTATTCCCTTTCCAGATACTGAACACAGACCTTTTAAGGCTTTGTAGGTGGTGGCCGGTACTACTGAGCCCTGAACCAAACTGGCAAGCAGCCACTACAATTGAGCAATATTGCAGCCGCCCTTCATCAAAACATCCTAATACAGGCCAGGTGCACACAGATTTTCATTTTCTTAACAAGTGCCTGCAATGTTTCATGTATTAGCTTTCCTTGCATGTTACTGTCTCACCAGGCTAGTTACCTCTGTAGTTGCCTCTTGGCTAGACCAGCTAATTTACATGCCATTCTGTGTTTATCTGTGAAGTATCACTGGGATTGAGTTTGCATTCTGTGCTTAACAAAATAAAACTCTTAAATGAGCCAGAAATGTGTGAAAGTTAATGCATACTCCTCTTCGAAGCTGCAGTCCTGTACTTGTTAATTTGCAAGTGTTTTAGGCTTTGTGATGTATACTATTGTGCGATCTTTTGGTTGGTTCTAGTGCAAAGTATTACACAGCTTTTGTTTTTGGAATTTGTCTGCAGACCAAAGCAGCTATCCGTATTTATTATGGGCTTAAGTATAATCTAGATGTACATTTTTGGGGATGTTTTGAAGCCTTAGGAAAAGAGGTGTGTGTGTGTTTGTTCTGAGTTCTTTCAAAAAGAACACAGTTTGTGAAAAATTGAAATACATTTACACAGGGGTCTTTTCGTAGAAAAAGAGCTGCAGGAGCTCATTAGCATATGGTATGCTAATGAGCTATTAGGCTATTAGCATATGCCACGCCTCCTGACATCACCGGAAGTGATGTCAGAAGGGGAAGCAAAAGGGGGAGGCATCTTCAAAAGCCTCCCCTTTCCTTCTCCAGCTGGTCTGGGTGGGGGAGCTAAGAGAGAAGGTGTTTAAAGTTTAAACTCCTTCTCATGAGTTGGGCCACAGAAGGATGAAAGAGAGAGAGTAGAGAGAAGGAAAGAAGGAAGGAAAGAGGGAAAGAAAGAGAAGGAAAGGGAGGGAAAGAAAGAGAGGGAAGAAGGAGGGAAACAGGGAAAGAAGGAAAAAGAGAAGAGAAGAAGGTGGGAAAGAAAGAAAGAGAGAAGAGAAGAAGGAGGGAAAGAGGAAAAAGAGAAGGAAAGGACGGTACTTGGCCCCATTATATCTATGGGCCATTGAAGTCAATGGTGAAAACATAGGGTATATTCTGGGGGCTGGAGGGAGGGTTTGAGGGAGGGGCTCCAAACTCACAGGATAGCTGGTGGAGCCTCTCCCCAAGATACCCACCAAGTTTCAAGAACATTGGACTAGGGGTCCAATTCTATGGGCCCCCAAACAGGTTGCTCCTATTCCCTCCATTGTTCTCTATGATGGGAAAACAAGTTATTTTTTTCCCACCATAGAGAACAATGGAGGGAATAGGGGCAACCTGTTTAGGGGCCCATAGAATTGGACCCCTGATCCAATGTTCTTGAAACTTGGTGGGTATCTTGGGGAGAGGCTCCATAAGCTACCCTGTGAGTTTGGAGCCTCTCCCTGAAACCCCTCCCTCCAGCCCCCAGAATATACCCTATGTTTTCACCATTGACTTCAATGGCCCATAGGATATAATGGAGCTGAAATTGACATTCGGCTGCCTGAAAGACTCCCCGGGACGGCGGCTGGGGGCGGGGCTTGGCTCCTGAGCTCCCGGAGCTGCGCTCCGGTGCGCTCCCCCCCAAAAAGACCCCTGCATTTACAGCTTATTTTCTTACCAAATCAAAATTTCACTACTTTTATAACATAAAATGCATTATTTATAACCTAGCACACAAAGCTGTACTGTTTGAGATATTTATGGAATTCAAAAGTATTCATACAATTACAAATACATTGTTGGAGGTGGAAAAGCAGGTTATCTGTAAATGAAAGTATCTAATTCTGCTGGTTGGAAAAAATGGAGGCAGAAAGAGTTAAATAAAACCCATTAACACTGCAAAGCAAGTGTTAACTAGATGTGAAGAATATGTTATTTCTCCACCAAGGTCCCCCAGTGTGGTGCCTGTGAGTACCATGGCCCCTGCCAGTACTTCCAGTACTTCCCTTGGTGCATGCCATGCTTCTCAGAAAGTATGTGGGTCCACTGTAAGGTTTTTTTATTGGTTGCCCTCATTCAAATGAAAGGGTTTTTCACTGGAGGATCAAGAGGACTGGTATGCACCTGGGCTTTCCTTAGTCAATGTGTAGTTTCATTTCCCCTTCAGCTTTCCTTCTTTACAGGAGATATGAAGAGGGAGGTATTCCAGTTAGCAACCTTAAAGGTTGAGCAATCAAAGCATGAAATAAAGTACAACTATTTATTACACAGTGCACAACACATTTAAGATTAAAAACAACATACATAGAATGCAAATAAAAGCTCAGAACATAGTATACAGCAACAAGTGTAAGTTGCATGTACAATAAATATTGGATCTCAGTAGTGGGTTACACGTATATAATTACTACAGGACCAAATGCATTTTGGCCCTGTGGGCCTTCTTCAGTGATCTAAATTGTACTAACACACATACAAAATTGTAAATATAAAATATCTTTTTCAGGCCAAGTAGGTTGGATATGAGTTACTGAAAAGGTGTAGCTCCAAATAAGAGTTAGAAATCAGGTCTGCATATACTGAGGAGCCCGCACTCATCAGAGATAGTAACTATGAACCACCATTCTGTCCTTGGCTGTTGCTCTATTCCCAGTGTGTGTTGATGTGTAAACCAGAAATGAAGGGAAGACTTCACAATTGTGTAGGAATCCTTACTAATGTGGTTTCCAAGCCACTGCTAAAATAATTGCATTCTTCAAATTATTTATTTTTCAGGTAATGGTCTGGAAGACAAACTTTGATGCTGCAGATTATGGTGATGTATTGAAAACACGAAAATACAGCATGAATGTGAATGCTGCTCTTAGCAATGTGGTAGGTTGATTTCCTTTTAGTACCCAGTGTAAAACTTCAGGCTCCCTGGCGAATTACTATGCTTGTGAGAGCAGATGATTTAAGATCGTGTGCTTAAAAAATTCAGGGAGCAGACCTAAGGATCTGCTCAGAATCCTATTGTGCTCTGTTCATTGTTGCTTACTCCCAGGAAAGTGTTTTTAGGATTGCAGTGCCAGATTGCATGCCTTCTCCACGTTCAAAGTTAATTTTTCCTCTGCATATTAATGATGATAAAAGCTCAGCTTTAAAATATGGATAGTCTTGAACTGTATCTCATTAATATTTTTCGGGGAACCATTGTGTAGAAAACCATTGTGTAGAGTTTCTCTGATGTGTAAGTGTTAATAGTAGAGCAGTTTAGAGTCATGTCAGACAGCTGGCTTCCGGTCGGAGTAAAATGGCGAACTGACGCACTCCTGTGATCGTGCGGAGTGGACGGCAGCTTCTTCTGACAGTTTGGGCACTTTTACTGCCCAACGCAGCAACCCCCAGGCAGGGGGTCGCCAAGCAAGCATCGAGGTCCAAGTGAGAGTTGAGATCGGCGTCCGCAAGTCCCGGAGGGGGCTTGTTTATGCCTTGATCTCCTCTCAGAAGCGGGCTTTTGCAAATCAGCATTAAAGAAGCTAGCTGAGCTGACAAATCAGCTTAAATTCGCCATTTCCCGCTCTCTTGAGAAACGATCTAACATTGGAAGTAAAAAGGAAGAATGCGAAGTCCCAAGATAAACATCTAAGGTAACCATAATGATTTGCTTACCGAGGAGAAGATCTAGCGAGTTTCGAGCAAGGCAGTTAAGCGCATAAGACTTTAAACTGTAGAATCGATCCATTGATAAAATTTGAAGAACTGGTTAAAGCGTCAAAAACGGACTAAATTAACTTTGTTTAACATTCCTGCGGTCAGAGGCTGAGATAAGTGAATGAGCGAAAGTGACGGGGAAGATCGCGAGACAGAGGTGTAACAGCTAACTGTGTCCGGCTGAAAACAGAACTTGGCTAGAGATTGTGCTGGAGGACCGAAATTGAAGCGGACCGGAAGTGTATCCAGTAGGACCGAAATTGAAGCGGACTGGAAGTGTATCCGGTAGGACATTTTAAACGGGGGACCGGAAAGAGGAAGTTTAAAATGAACCTACTCTAGCCAAGAAAATCATAGAGAAATTGCGCCCACCATTTTGTGGAGGACTAAATTTTAAAAAGTGTTTTTAAGAGAAAATAGGCTGTTAGAAACAGCGAAATAAAGGGGAATTGGAAGAGAATTGCCAAGCTGATTGAACTGTATCGATAAATTCCCAAAACGGATCCAAAACACCGGCAAAGAGCGGCGTCAGCTGCGAGCCCAGGTATGGCTGGCAAAAATAAGAAAGAATGGCAGGCAGCAATAGATCAAATGGAGAAGCGTATGCTAGAAGCAATTCATAGTATGATCAAGCAACTGGAAAAGCAATTTGATGAGAAGATGGAAAAACAGCTGGAACACTTAGAAGAAGTTCAGGAGAAAAATGTGGCAGCCTTGAGAGAGTTAGTACTTGCGGAAGTGGCAGAATTTAAAAAAGAAGTGGAAAATACAGGTAGTCAAGTTAAAGCTTTGGCGACTAAATCAACGGAAATGGAGCAAAAGACACAAGATTTGGAAAAATAAATTGAAGTGAATGGACAGAGTAACCAGAATCTTGAGGCAGTTGTGGAATATAAAGCAATGTCAAACCAGCTGAGATTGAGAGGCATTGAAGAAAAAATGGGAGAAGATATACGTACTGAAGTGATGGAAACTTTGACTGAATACATGGGAGAAGACAAAGGGGAGTTGGATTACAATTTTGATCTTATATATAGAATGAATTCTGCTTATGTTCAAAGGAAAAATTTACTGAGAGATGTCATTGTTCAATTTGTGACAAGGAAAATGAAAGAGGACGTATTTAAGAAGCAGTTTGCCCAGCCTTTGGAAATTGATGATAAAAAGATAATGATAATGAAAGAACTCCCAAGGTCCATTTTGCAGAACAGAAAGAAATACAAGAAGTTGGTGGAGAAGTTGAAATAACTGAATATCAGATTCAGATGGGAAATACCACAAGGACTGTCCTTTACGTACATCTCAAAAAGACATGTGATTAAAACACCGGGGGATATGTATAGGTTTAAAGCCGAAAATACCGAAGACTTCGGAGATATTTAAAAAGCCTCAATGATGGATTACATATTATTATCATGGAATGTAAACAGACTTAATTCACCTAACAAAAGAAAAGTAGTGAATCATTGGTTACAAAAGCAAAATTCTAACATCATCTGCTTGCAGGAAACGCAGATAAAAAATCGGGACAATAAATATTTGATTAACAAAAAATTGGGAGAAGAATTTTATTCTTTGGCAGAGAAAAAAACCAAAGGAGTGGTGACCTATGTAAATAAAAAGTTGGAACCTAAACAAGTTTTTACAGATAAAGAAGGAAGATACATGGCGGTTGAGATCAATATGTTACAAAAAAAGACATTGGTTGTGAATCTGTATGCTCCTAATGGAGCCAAAGAGAATTTTTTTAAGGATTTGCTGAGCGAATTGGACCAAGTGCATTATGAACAGATAATTGTTGCTGGTGATTTTAATGGTACTGTTAACAATAAATTGGATAGACAATCACAGAAAGGCGTTGAGAAGATTGGAAAGTTACCCCAAACTTTTTTTTAGAGTTATTGAGCAAGAAAAGTTGGAAGATGTATGGAGAAAATGGAATCCAAAAATTAAAGATTTTACTTTCTATTCGAATAGACACAAATCCTTCTCAAGAATAGATATGATTTGGATGTCGAGCAAAATTGCATTAAAAACTCAGAAGGTGGAAATATTGCCAAAGACCAACTCAGATCATAACCCGTTAATTTGTACATTAAAAGAAAAGGCAAAGCAATATCATTAGAGAATTAATGAGGATTTATTGGATAAGACGAGATTAGTGGAGACCTTGCGGAAAGAAATGCAAATTTTCTTCCAAATGAATTTGAATCAAGAGGTCAATATACAGACAGTGTGGGATGCTTACAAATCGGTGATGAGAAGAGTTTTGATCTCAATGAATGCAGCGGATAAGAAAAATAATTTGAAACAGCAGCAAGACTTACAGGATAAAATACAACAAAAAGAGAATGAGCTGAAAAGGAGACCAGGTAAAAAGAAGCTTCTCAAAGAAATACAAATTTTACAAGAACAATTAAAAGTAGCATTAAACAGAGAACTCTACTGGAATTTAAAGAAATTGCAACAAAAATCCTTTGAAGGTGCAAACAAACCAGGGAAATATTTAGCTTGGCAATTGAAGAACAGAAGGGAGAGAAGGACAATAACTAAGATAATCGAGGAGGGCAAGGAAATTGTTGATATAAATGGAATTAAGAGAGCATTCTTCAAGTATTACGCAAAATTATTTCAAAAAAATAAGATTGATCCAATGAAGATTAAAAAGTATTTGGACAAGGTAACTTTACCTGAGATGGATGGTGATACCAAAGATATGCTGAATGGTCGAATACAGAAAGAAGAGATATATAACGCAATAGAAGATGCCAAATTAGGGAAAGCTCCTGGACCAGATGGATTCACAGTGAAATTTTATAAAAAACTAAAGGAGGAGCTAACCCCGATTTTGGAACTTCTAATTAATGAAATTCAGCGAACTAAATTAATACCAGAATCTTGGAAAGAAGTCAACATATCTCTTATTCCTAAGGAAGGACAAGATTTGTCAGATATGAAAAATTATAGACCAATTTCACTACTTAATAACGACTACAAATTATTTGCCAAAGTTATTTCAGAAAGATTAAAAGTTTATTTAAAGAACGCTATCAGAGAAGAACAAGCCGGCTTTCTACCAAATAGACAAATTAGAGACAATTTAAGGATTGTGATTGATGCAATAGAGTATTATGATAAACACCCTGAAAAGGAAGTTGTCTTTTTATTTTTGGATGCTGAAAAAGCCTTCGACAATTTAAACTGGGAATTTATGTTTCAATTCCTTGACAAAATGGACATTGGACAGCCCTTTTCAATTATGATCAGGGCTGTATATTGTGAACAAAAAGCGTCATTGAACGTGAATAAGGAGTTGATGGATTATTTTAGAGTACAAAAAGGTACAAGACAGGGGTGTCCATTATCTCCTTTGTTATTTATTTGGATCTTGGAAGTGATGCTGAGTAAAGTAAAGGAAGATAAAGACATAAAAGGGCTTACAATTGGAAACTTTGAATATAAATATAGGGCTTTTGCTGATGACGTAATGTTTATAATTGAAGAGCCATTAAGAAATGTACCGTTATTGATGGAAAGGATTAAAGAATTTGGTGACAAGACAAAGATACTCTAACAATTTGAGAAAGGAAAAACAATTGGATTTACAAGAGAGAGTCCAATGTGAAGTGGTGAAAAATGCTAAATATCTGGAAATTGAGGTTACAGCAAAGAATATAGACTTGTTTAAGAACAATTACAAAAAGGCCTGGAATAAAATTCAACAAGATATCAAGAAATGGAATACTTTGAATTTATCCTTATTGGGCAGAGTTTCTGTAGTTAAAATGAATATCTTACCCCGTTTGCTATTTTTATTCCAAACGATTCCAATTGTGAAAGATTGCAAAGTGTTGAATTTATGGCAAAAGGAGATTTCTAAATTCGTGTGGGCTGGAAGGAAGCCAAGGATTAAAATGAAAATACTTTGTGATGCGAAAGAAAGAGGAGGCTTCCAGCTTCCTAATTTTAGACTATATCATGATGCGGTGTGCCTAGCTTGGTTGGAGCACTGGATCAACTTGGAGAATAGACAACTGTTGGCACTAGAAGGGCATGATTGAAGATATGGTTGGCATGCTTATTTATGGTACGAGAAATCCAAAGTAGATAACCTTTTTAAACATAAGGAGATCACTATTTATGACATGGATGAGATATAAGAGATTCTTTTTTGAAGCAAGACCAATGTGGATTGTTCCGGCTGAAGTAATAAAACCACTTTCAAGGCACAAAGGAAAAGACTGGTTACCTTACAAAGACATTCTGAAAATTGAGGGGAAAAGTTTCGCGATGAGATCTAGAGAAGACTTGGGTTTTGAATACGACTGGCTAAATTATAGACAGATTTATGATTTATTTAAGACTGACAAAATGAGATATGGTTTTAGAAAAGAAAATAATGAAATTGAAAAGATTTGGAGTGAAAAAGGTAAAAAAATGATTTCTAAAATTTATAAGGTTTTGTTAAAATGGTATACAGAGGATGAGATTGTAAAAGAGAAAATGATGAAATGGGCTATAAATGTAAATAGAAATATAGAAATGTCATCTTGGGAATGTTTGTGGAAAAAGTCAATTAAAATATCAACATGTGTTAATGTTAAAGAAAACTGTTACAAAATGATGTATAGATGGCATATGACACCAAAAAAAATTGCTAATATGAATGAGAATATGTCTAACAAATGTTGGAAATATAAAAAGAAAGAGGGCTCGTTTTCCCATATGTGGTGGACTTGTGAAAAGCAAATGTTTTTTGGACAGAGATTCATAGTGAAATGCAGAAAATCTTGAAATGTACGTTGAAAAAAGAACCAGAAATGTTGCTTTTAGGACTAAAGTTAGAAGAAGTCAAAATGACAAAAAGAACTTTGTTATGGTATCTCATTTCAACTGCAAGAATGACTTATGCTCAGTTCTGGAAACAAGAGCAGATACCTGATAAGTGGGAATGGATTAAAAAAATGATTTTTATGGCTGAAATGGACAAACTAACAAGAAAACTCCATGGAGCAGAAGACAAAGAATTTTTAACAGACTGGAAAGATTTTAAAGACTATTTAGAGCTTAACTGGGATGTGAAAAATAGATTACTTTGTTTTGATAGTTACTAATAACAGAAGTGTTGTAACAAGAGAGACTGTATTTGAAAAGTTACTTATTTGTTAAAGTTAAAAAGCAAAATATTAAAATTTAAGATTTGAATATTAAGAACGAGTTGAATGTACGAGAATATTGGGTGGAAATGTTAACGGGGGCGGAGCATCATGGGAAGCCAGGGGAGGGGGAGATAAAAATTTGAAAAGGATATGATAAGAATTATAAACAAAATGTGGAACATGCTATTATATATCCGATAATAAATTTTCTTAAAAAAAAAAAGAGTCATGTCAGACAGCTGTGTTTCCATTTGTCTCAGCAAGTCTGTCATTGCCCACATTCATTATTTTTTTTATTTATTTTACAGTCATTCTCCACTGTTTAGGTTTGGAAATTTACTGCCCTGTTATCAGAGTTTCCTAATACTGTATTTGTAAGGACTAGGATTCGTACTTTGTATTTTGTACTATTTCCAAAATACCGTATTTTTCGCTCTATAACACGCACCTGACCA
Organism: Gekko gecko; assembly: GCA_029375565.1. Lineage (NCBI taxonomy): Eukaryota > Metazoa > Chordata > Lepidosauria > Squamata > Gekkonidae > Gekko > Gekko gecko. The sequence goes on along the minus strand of JAPDNY010000002.1, from coordinate 99,715,322 downwards.
TAAGACGCACCAGGAAAGCTGGGGCTGGGAGGGAAGGGGCGGGAGTTAGAACGCCCGCCCCTTCCCTGGTTTTCCCGGGCGCACCACTTCTGCGGAGTGCCCAGGAAAGCCTGCGCTCCACCCCCCCCCCCCGCAACGTGCACTCTTTTTTGCAGTGTTCACTCCATAAGACGCAGACACTTTCCCCCCACTTTTTTTGGGGGGAAAGTGAGTCTTATGGAGCGAAAAATACGGTAGCTTTTGTCTAATAAGCTTCTCAAACTAACTATTATTCCTTGTTAAAACTGATAGTTATTCAGTCTTACTCAACATGGAATTTACTACCACACGAGGTGGTAGCAGCTACAGGCATGGATGGCTTCAAGAGGGAATTAGATAAACATATGGAGCAGAAGTCCATCAGTGGCTATTAGCCACAAGGTATAGATAGGAGCTCTCAGGCTGGGGCACGTGATGCACTCTATTCTTGGTGCTGGGGGGGGCAGCAGTGGTAGGGCTTCTAGTGTCCTGGCCCCACTGCTGGACCTCCTGGTGGCACTTGGTATTTTTGGCCACTGTGTGACAGAGTGTTGGACTAGATGAGCCATTGGCCTGATCCAACATTGGCTTCTCTTGTGTTCTTATGTACTTCACTGGTGATGGTAAAAGAATATGTAGTGTTTAGGAATAGAAATGACAATGCAGGTCAGTGTTCCTAGAATTTGGAATCTTTAAGTGTTGAGTGCTCTCAGTCTGGCGGTTTGTTTTTAAGGAAGGGAAGCAGCAGAGAAACTGGTAACAGAAACGACAGAACAACAAAGGAGAAGTGGCAAGCATCCTTACTGATAGCCCCCTGGTCGGTCTGCAGTTTTTTAGAAGACACACTACTGAAACAGGGAACAAAAAGAAAACATGAAGCTTACCTAAGGAAGTCAGTTTTAACACAAATAGCTATGCTGTTTATTTCTGTTCAGAATCTGGCATGCAGAAAAGGATGTTTTCCTGTCTTTATTTCCTACTGAATAGGATTTTTCCCATGTGAATGTTGAAAAAAAGAGAACTTTGTATGTTCAGCTATTCAACTAGGATACTAGGAGAAGAAGCAAAAGCCATGTTTTCTGGCTGTATTACTTCTCCTCCTTGTACAGAAAAATGAATTGACAATTCCATTTTTCCCAATTGTGAAGATTCTATTTTTGCTATAATTTTGATTAGTGTAATCAAAATTGTAGCAAAACAGTATTTTAACAACTAGGAGGAATGGGACTACTTTTTGGTGTTATCAGTTGGAATCACTCTCCCTCCTGGAGTACTTCTGGTGAGGCTGCTTGTAGTAAAGAGGCTTCTGCTGTTGCCTATTAATAGCTTTGGTTACTTTTGTAGCATTTTCATTGAAGACATTAGAGTTAGCTTCCCAATGTGTGTACTTGAAGCAAAGCACACACAGTGATATACAGGCTCAAATAGTGCTTTTGTATACTCTTCACAGACAAGCTCCATATGGTGGCAGTGGCATTCAACAGGGCCACAGGCAGCACCACCATCTAACTTCATGGCTGAAATTACCAAAATGTCTGGGCTTCTACACAGGGATGACAGAAAAAGGGGGAGGAGCACCATATGGGTGGCAGTGGCAGCAAGTAGCACCATATGGGTGGCAGCAAGCAGAGTGGGAACGGTACAGGTTACTGTTGCTGTTGCAGCCTGGGCATGTTTTTGTATCCCCATGTAGATGAAACCTGAGTTGCACAGGCTATCTTTTTCCTTCTGCTGATGGTTTCTTGTGAATAACCTTAGATCAGAAGGCAAAATGTGTGAATTTTTGCAAGTAACTGAGCTAGAGAATTTAAAAATCTTAACTTGCTTATAATGTTTTGGTGGATTTTGTATTTTCTTCCACTTAAGCTGAATTTCATTATTTCCAGTTATTCAAACACAGTGGATTCGGGCACAAAGTCTATTACAAAGTTAGTGATTTTGTAACCTTCTCCTCCCTGCCTTTATGAACAACTTTATATGAGAAGAAGCACCACATATTCTGTTCTTTTTGTTCGTTTGCACAATAGGATTGCAGCATGGTGTAGTGGTTTAGAGCAGTGGCCTCTAATCTGAAGAAGTGGGTTTGATTCCACACTCTTCCCCATGAAGCCTGCTGGGTGACCCTGGGCCTGGCACAATTCTCTCAGAACTACGTAACAAAGTACCTGTTGTGGGGAGAGGAAGGGAAGGTGATTGTAAGCCCCTTTGAGACTCCTTAGGGCAGAGAAAAGCTGGGTATAAAAAAACCTTCTCTTCATCTTCTCTTCTGCATATTACAAATGATTCAGAAGATGATCAGGTCCTGGCATTCAAGTTTTAAAGTCATCCCCCCCACCCGTTTTTAGTTAAGACTGCTCTTTCCACATTTTGCCAGTGGCCCCTTAGCCCATTCTTGTTGCTGATTCTGACATTATATTCCTTTATTATTCTTTATATAATCAAATTATTCCTGAGCTACTCATATGCCAGATATTCTGACCTTGTGCTTCTCATATATTAGGCACTCATTCTAATTTTGGCACCAGTCCATCTTAATTTTCCCCACTATGTCCCTACTATGTCACTTTTGCAGGGGAAAGTATTATACACTGTTTCCATAGGAGCTCTCATTAGAAGTATTGGGATTAAAAAGCTACCACCAGACACTGTCTTATTTATCTATGGGTTTGAATTATATCCTTCTTTGTGAGAGGGTCAACACAGGGACAAGGCGAGGCTTCCATGACTACTCTTTCATGAAGACCTGTGCCCAGTAGTCATGCCTGCCTCTTGCTTCCCTATCTCCCCCCCTTGCATTTGAAAAAAAGAATCCCAGTTGTTTGAAAATCTAAATCTTAAAAAGCTCAAAATAATAAGTCAAGTCAGTAATCATGAGCTAATGTTTGAATCAGTGTACTTCTGAGCATATTGTTTGGGTTTCTGTGAATCAGTTGCCTTTTCTTGGCACCGTGGATGTGCATCACTAAATATGGACCAGTCAAATGGAAGAAAGGATAAATTCTTTGTCAAAAAATATGTATAGTACTTCCTGCATAGTCTTTCTAGGTTTGACTTTTTTACCATCAAATATGTCAGAAAGGTGAATGAAAGACAAGTGATTTGTTCCTTAAATTGAACTGACTGTTAGTTTTAAAACATTTTAAAAGAACTTTGGAGAAATGTGAATGAAGGTATTTAGAGGATCTGCTTTTATCAGAACACTATTGTAAGACTGTTCTGGAAACTGGCTAAGGCCTTGTTCTGGCATAGCAGGGGGAAGGGGCCAGAAATGGCCAGCAGCAGAGGTGCTGGAGGAAGGGTGGTAATTAGCATCCTAAGCTCCCTCAGCCCACATCTTATCCTCAGAGTTGGTCTAATGTTATTTGGTGACGGGGAGGCTGGCATAAGCATAATCTCTCCTTTTGAGAATGGGCTGAGAGTATCCTCCAGTGTCTGCATGGTTGTGCTGTAGCATACGTGAGGAGCAGACTACTTCAGGATCAGAGTCCCCTGACTGTAGCTGGTGTGCAATAAGCCAAACAAGCTATGTGATGGCGATGGGTTTTATAATATACAAGTGGAGACCCGCAAAAAACTTGCGGGATGGTCATCCCATTCCTCACACCTTTGCTTCCTCCCCTCTACCCTTACCTATCTCACACTCTTTCTCCCTTCTGGAGGTGGAGCCATAGACTCAACCCTCCAAAGCAGCCATTTTATCCAGGGGAACTGATCTCTGTCACCCGGACAACAGTTGTAATTCTGGGTGATCTCCAGCCCTCACCCAGAGGCTGGCAATGGTAGTCCTCATGGAGGAAATGGCTGGTTTGGAGGGTGGAGTCTATGGCATTATACTGGTTTGAAGTTCCTCCCCTCCTCAAACCCCACCATCCCCAGGATCCACCCCTTAAATGTCCAGGAGTTTCCCAATCCAGAGTTGGCAACCCTATTTCCTTCCCACCCAACAGCCAACTTAACCTTTATCTGCCTTTATCTGTCTTCAGCTTTTTGTCTCCACCCCCTCCCCCACAGCTTCTACCAAGGAAAATTATAGTCTTTCTCCACAGTGGGGACCAAAGCAGCTTACATTATTCTCACCTTCTTTTTATCTGCACAACAACCCTGTGAGGTTGGTTAGGCTGAAAGTATGTGACTGGTCCAAAATCACCCAGTCAGCTTCCACCGCAATATGGGGATCTGAACCTGGGTCTTGCAGACCCTACTCTGAGGCTCTAACTGCTGCACCACTGCTGGCTTTCATAGGGTGGCTGCTGAACAGCAGCAAGCAGCCAGGCCAAGTTGAGTCATGCAAATTAGGTGGTATCAAGTCACCCAGAGGGTGCTGCCTAGGGATGCCAGCCTCCAGGTGGGATCTGGGGATCCCCTGGAATTACTGCTCAGCTCCAGACTACTGAGATAACTTCCCCTGGAGAAAATTGATGCTTTGGAGGGTGGACTCTAGGGCATTGTACCCCACTGAGGTCCCTGTCCTCCCCAGGCTCCATCCCCAAATCTCCAGGAGTTTCCAGACCTGGAGCTGGCAACCCCACTACCCCATCCCCTGCCAGTGCCCGTGGGGGGATCTGGCAACCCTATACTGCTTCCAGGCCTAGGGTTGGCAACCTCCAAGTGGGGCCTGCTGGAGAGTGAACTCCAGAGATCTGTGAACAACAGAGATCTGTCTCCCTGGAGAAAATGGCTGCTTTGGAGGGTGGATTCTGTGGCATGATGCCCAGCTGAGGCCTCTCCCTTCCCCAAATCCTGCCCTTCTTGCACTCCACCCCAAAACCTCTAGGAATCCCCCAGCCTGGCCCCAAGGCTCCCTCCCTCTCTCCCCCCTCCCTCCCTCCAAGGCCGAAAGAGGCCTGGAAAGGAAGGGCCCTTCTTCCCACCCCTTTGACTGACAGAGCCAGTTAGAAGCCTCTCTCCCCCCCCCCCAACATTCTAATCTCTCACCGTTGCTGCCTGGAGTCAGGTCCCTGCAGAGGCCATTTCAAAAGGCTTTTGGGGGGGAATTCAACCGTCCCTGAAGGGATTTCCTCACTGTTTGGATTTTTCTACAAACACAGGAAGTCTACTGACTATGTAGGAAAAGCTGTTGGGGAAGAGTGAGGCCCCTGTTGGAGGGAATAGGTATCCGCACAGAAAAAAAAAAGTCTGGAATTAGAATAAGGATAATGGTTCCACAGTACTATGTCTTTCTGTGCATTTTCTTCTGCCCAAGCGTATATGTTGGTTTTAAAACCAGGGACAAAACCAAAGGATTGTTTGTATAGCACCTAGCTGGTATGATTATATCTGACAGGGTGTTTTATGTAACCTCCTTCATTTCCTGTCATGCATTTCATAATGGAAGCAATGTCCTGTGAAAGCTCACACCTGAAATCAATTTGTCTCTAAGGTGATACTCATTTATCCTAGCAAGGGAGTACTTCTGTTGAATGTGTCACTCTTAATCTGTGCAGCTAGAGCTAAAATAATCTTTTATCTGATGCTAAAATAGCTTGTTCTAAAAGATGATTCTGTGCTTTTGTTGTAAGCTGTGACTGCTGCTTTTGCTTGAAAATGAGAAATTCTGAATATATTACTTTTTCTCTCATGAGTAGACTGCCTGATGCGTTAAACAAGACATCATTTTAATGTGCATACACACGTGTTTTATATTGTAAACTGCCGAGTTCCACAAGGGAAAGAGATGACTAATGAATAGTTTAAGTACAGAAAATACAATCCCCATAATACTGCTGGATACTCCGGCTGATGATGGATTTTTCTTCACCAGGTCTAGGAAAATTTTTGGGAAGACAGGAATATTATTTGCTATCAATTAAGGTGGCCAGAACTTGGAAGATCCTCAAACATAAATGACTGAGAGTTCAGTACAACCCTTATACCTGTAGCATTTGACAACTGCTAATATTTGAGAGTAGACCATGGAGCTAGGTTGATTTTTGGGTCATCCAGTCCATGACTGTCATCCAGTCCATGACTGTCAAGAAAGTGGATATAAGCTGGAGAAGAATATAAAGTACAAGCCTTTGTGGACGATTTAGCTTTTATTTTAGAAGATCCTAGCACTTCTATAGACAGCCTGATGAAGAACGTAATGAAATTTGGAGAGATGGTGGGAATGAAAGTGAATAGACAAAAGACAAAGATCATTACAAAGAATATAACACAATCTATAACAAAAGAGCTGGTGGAGAAAACAGGATTTCAGTTAGAGAGTGAAGTGAAATATTTAGGTATTAGCTTGAGAAATAAATGTAGTTCTGTGGTGGAAGATAATTATATGAAACTACTTAAAGAAATCCAAAAAGATTTGGAAAAATGGAATAACTTGCAGCTGTCATTTATGGGAAGAATAGCTGCAATCAAAATGAATATACTTCCTAAACTTATTTTTCTTTTTCAAACTATTTCAATATTACTGAAACAATAATACTTCCAGGAACTGAACAATGAAATTTATATGGCAAGGGAAGAAACCTAGAATAAAATTGAAGGCATTACGGGACTTTCAACAGAATGCAGGCTTTGATCTTCCACACTGGGGAATGTATTATAAAATCTGTGCACTGACATGGATTAAAGAATGGATAAGAATTGAGAACACGAGACTGTTGAAATTGGAGGGGTGTGATTTAAAGCTAGGATGGCATGCCTATCTCTGGTATCAAAAGGCGGATAATCACAAATACTTTGAAAACCATTTGGTGAGGAAAGCATTGTTGTTAGTATGAGAAAGAATCAAGCATAAAATATATGTGAAGATCCTGAAATTGGTCACTCCATTGGAAGCATTTACTCAACCTAGATTATCAGAGAAGAAAAAAGTACTTAGATATGAAGGCTTATTAGGAAAGGAAGACAGATTGAAGTCCAAAGAAGAACTAGAGGAACAAGATACATATTTGGATTGGTGGACAAGAGTACAGCAAGAATCTAGATATGCTAAAGATAAACCTCAAGGGTTTGTTGTAGAACAATCGGAATTTGACACACTTTTATATTAAATTTTATGTGTATTTGTTACAGATAAAGATGGAGGATAAGGTGATTAAAGACTGTATGTTAAAATCGGCCCCAAATTTTGGTTATAATATTGATCTTGACCATTGGTTGCAAATATGGAAAACAAATGTTAAAATAACAAAATTAGTTGCCTTTAAATAGAATTTATATAAAATGCTCTATAGGTGGCATATAACACCAGAGAAATTATCCAGAATGTATCCTGCAATGTCTGATAAATGCTGGAAATGTAAGACACGGGTGGGAAGTTATTTCCATGTTTGGTGGAAGTGTAAAGAGGTGATGCTATATTGGAGAAGGGTTCATGAAATGTTACAGAAAATACGTTTGTTACTGCTACCATTTAAACCTGAAATGTTCCTGCTTAATATTATGCCTGATATAAAAGACAAGAAAAATAGTAATTATACATATAGTTACGGCAGCAAGAATTCTTTATGCTAAGCACTGAGCAGAGATACCAATGGAAAGTGAACTTTTGACAAAAAAATTTGAAACAGCAGAAATAGATATACTGACAAACCTGTTGAAGACAGTAGTAAACAGAATGTGAGAAGCAATTGGACACTATTTTATGACTGGGTGGAAAGAAACTTCAAAGATCAAGAATATATATAATATAAATTTGGAGAGACTCCAACTTAAACTATATAGAATTTGACTCTTGTCAGGAAACATAACAAAAGATTTTAACGATTTGACTAAGTGATACTAGTTTTAGTAATTCTACAGAGAAATAGTCCTGGAAACAAAGAACTAAGACTGAAAACTTGTAACAGCTATTATATAAATTTGATGGAATTCTCCTATATATCTTATCCCATACCCTGTACCCTTCCTACTCTTATATTTTCTTGTCCTATAATATGTTAAAATCCAGTAAAAATTTAAAAAAAGAATGAATGGATATAAGCTTAATGGTGAAGAGGCTGACCTATGAAATAGGAAGTCCTTGTTAGCAAGGCTGTAAATGACTTTAAATGAACCACACACTCAGGCCTCTCCCCTTCTAAGCAATATGCAGAAAGAATATCAGCCTTTTGTATAGAATAGTTGTAGTGATTACCAAAAGACAGTATCTACCAATTTCTACCAACTCAGCCTGGCCTGTAAGATGGCCCCTTACCTTGATATGACTGATCTGGCCACCTGGATCCACACAGCCGTAACATTGAGTACTGTACATTAGTCTCTCCTCAAAATCAGTTTAGAAACTCCAGCTGGTGCAGAATGCTGTGGCTTGGATATTATCAGGAGCTAGACAGAGCATGCATATTACTCCTGTTTTGCAGATGCTCCATTGGCTGCCCATTTGTTACTGGGCTCAGTTTAAGGTATTGGCTATTACACACAAGTTCTTCATGGCCTTGGGCACTCTTATCTGTGGGACTGCCTCCCCCCCCATGCTCCACCACATCAGCTTTGCTTGTGTCAGCAGGGCCTCCTGCAGGTATCAAGCTTTGTTGTTGTTCAGTCGCACAGTCGAGTCCGACTCTTCGCGACCCCATGGACCAGATTACGCCAGGCCCTCCTGTCTTCCACTGTCCGCTGAAGTTTATCAAGCTACAAATGGGAAAACTCAGAAACTGCCTGCATATGGGCTTTCTCTGTTGTGCCTCCCACCTTATGGAAGGGCCTGTCTAAGGAGTTCATCTAAGCTCCTAGACTCCTGGCTTTCTACAAACTGCAAAACTGAATTATTCAAGAGGGCTTTTCTGCACAGGTAATAGGGTTGGCAATGAGTCATTGAGAATAGCTCCTCTGTAGAACTCTCAGCTCCATGAGCATACATTGCTGTTGGTAGGAGGATGAAATCACCGAAACTACTTAGTTCAGTCTGTCAAGGCTATCTTTCCTCCCTGCCCCCAATTCTCTCAGTTTGTGAGAATGTTCTGCAGTGGATTGCCATTTTTATATAAAGAATGGCTTTTTCCTTCTTCCACAGCTAGATTAGTTGTAGCTGCTCTATTCTGGTGGAGATTGTACAGAACTCATTTATGGTATTGCTTTGCTGCCAATAAAGTTTCTAAAAACTGATGGTCTGTCTGGCCATTTAGTGTTTCCAGTACCTGTTAAGTAGATACCTAGTAGCAAAACCTTTGTTTGGTTGTTCTGAATACATAATACATTTGAATAATAACTAAAATAGCCTCTGCAGTATTATAATTATATAGTACCCTTTCCAAAAAGCCCCTGTGTAGAATTTTACATATTGGCAGTGAACAGTCTCAGGCAGCACCTCATTCATAACAGGAAGCAAATTTAAATTGGCTCATTGTGATTAGATAACCACTGAGTCATTTATTTGGAAATAACATTGCCTTTGTGGATTTTTGTTTTTTAATTGATTTACAGAGGACAAAGTACCCAATTATTTTGATCTTAATGTAAAGAAATTAAAGAATGGGTTTGGAGAAGCCATCTGAAGGGGACTAAGGGAAACTCTGGTGAATGAGATACCCACTGTGGAAAAGCCAGGTGCCTTTTTATGGTGTGGTATAAACCTGGCTGACCTTTCCCTTCCTTGCCACATAATTGATACCTAATAAACTCCTACTGTATCTACTGGGGAAAGCTCTGCTGTTTTTTCCCCCCACTGAGATCAAATGATTATGATTTGGGAAAAGTGCCTGAAGTCAAATAATGGCAATTAATATCTGATTTCTGAGACTGAACAGTGAAAGCACTTACAAGTTTCATTTTTTGGAAAGGCAGTATTTGCAGATAATTTGTAGTTGCAGCTGAGTGCCCAAGATTTGTGGCTGCCAAGCAAAGACATTTGGTTGCTGTTATATATTATGGTATATTTGTCCTGTTTAATATGGTAGTGCAGCAGTCATTTGACTTCTGAAAATCCCACTGAGAGTACTAGGGGTATATATAGTGTATATAAAACTTCATACAAAAATGAGTCTATATGAGAAGTACAGACTAATATATGCTATCTTGGAATGTTTTCTTGTAGAAATCAATGGACCCTGGCGATGTTAACATTCAGAAATCTGGAGTTTACAGACAAGAAAAGGTAAACAAAGTAGACTATATCTTAATCTGGGCTCTTTTTGTTGTTATGTTGAGTAAAGGTAAAGTTTAGTTCCATTGTTTCTATGAGTATTTGGACAGAGACCTTAGTGATGGGCTTGTTGTCTTTAGTGTCAAAGTGATGATTTGTGTGATACAGGGAAAAAAGTTGTCTGTAGTTCATCCACTGTATATTCTTGAGTGAGCATCAGTCTGCTCAAGTGACAGACACATCTTCAAATATGTGCGTAATAGAAGCCTAAGAGCCAAAACTCTTGACCGTGAGTTTTCAATATGTAACAAGTATATCTAACCATTCCACTCCAATTATGAAAAACAGGCCTAAGCTAGAATTTGAGCCTGCATCCTTCCAAATTGTAATGAGGACTATCCTAGTCTATATAGAGCTATGCTGATGAGTTCATGAATTAACCTACCAGTAATCTTAAATACATGCCAACGCTGTGAACAGCTGCAATAAATGTGTAGTAATTGTTGAGGGTGACAGTAGCGTCTAGATTGAACTGGGAGGGTTGAAAGGACATCAGGTGAAACCATGATTTATTTCACTATAATGAGTGTGATGGTTGCACATAATCCATTCCGCTAATTGTGGCTGGTATGTCAGACTAGGATCTGAAGTCATTATTTTGAAGCAGACTTATTAACAACACTCTTAACTATAGTGCATGTGTGTGTGTTTTTGTGAAAAAGAAATACAGACACCCTGGCTTGTTTCCTGGCTCAGCTCACTCTGTATTGTGGGTTGGGATGCCAGCCATGGCAGTGTGTAAGAGGTTTGGGAAAGAGCTAAGACAGTGAAACCAGCATTTGCTTGAAATAAACTAGATTTGAATGATGGTCTGTGAGGCAAAATGTGGTTTCACAAGCTAACCCAAGTTAAAATAAACCATGTTTGCTTGCTATGTCTGAACTGGAATTAAATGTCATGTTGGCAAGGAAAAGAGAGTATGTATGCTATAAATTTTATTAAAAGATAGACACATTGGGTTGGATCCAACTAGCTTTTCTACTAGTGAAAAAGGAAGGAGGTGCCCTGTTTTAGAGAGGTGGATCATGAGCAAAGAACTCGTGCATTGTTGAGTGTCATTGAAATGTCATCGTGGGCTGTATGGGCACAGCTGTTCACATCTCGGCACTCCTGTGTATCATCCTTAACTGCATATTTTCTTGTGAGTGGATTGTCTCTTCTTACTACAGTTTCTTCATTTGATATTTTGAGCAATGTCTTCATTTTGATATTTTGAGCAATATCTTCATTTGGTATTTTGAGCAATGTCTCTTCATGCTCTAGCAGTTGGAAATGGATTTTGGAGAAGTTCCAGATAAACAAGAAACTCAGACTGCAGAATCGGTCAGAAAGCAGCAAGAACAAATTCAAATTGATGAGACTAGTCTTGCCAGTACCTTACAGCACATTGTGGGACAGCTAGACGTTCTCACTCAGGTATGGAATGTCCTCAAGGGTCTTATTGAACTCTTTCTGCCTCTCTGGCTCATCCAATTTCTTTCTTCAGGAGTAGTTTTGGGACAGAAAGAAAAAAGTCTTTATTGCACAGTTTTGATGACCATTGGCTTAAGATGGCTTTAAATTTCAAAAGATGATTATATAAATACATATATTCTCCGTTATAAGCAGTGGTGGCTAAGTGGAGGAATTACACACAAATGAGGGGTATTGCCTTCATGTGCTACTTGTGGATTTTCTGTGGGCATCTGTTAGGCCATTGTGAAAAATAAGATGCCGGGCTGGATGGGCATCATCCCACAGGGCTCTTCTGGCATTCTGGTATTCCCCATTTCCATTGTTAGACAGCATTATATCTGCAGGGCTTTCTGTTTTGTTGCCACTCTTCAAATACCAGCTTTGAGACTGGAAACAAGCAAGACCTAGCAACTTCAGTCAGCTGGGAGCAGTAGTCTAATGTTAGGGAACAAAGGGTACTGATTGCTGCCCAGATCTCTGTGTCTGTTCCCAGGCACCTCCTGGGGCATATAAGCAACAATCACCTTTCTGGATCGTATGATCTTCTGGATCTTGTAATCTTCTCCAACATTTTCAGTTAGACCTGTCATCGTAAAAAAAAAATTTGCTACACATTTTTATGTGTGTTCACTCAGAACTGATTATACAAGTGAAACAAAATTGCTCACAGTGATTTTGCAGAACATATCATCTGAACAGAAAGTATGCCCTTTTGGGATGGGTGTTAGCAAAATAATGTGTAAAAGAAGAGCAGCCCTTCAGTTAAAGAAGTTGGAGTTGACAATTTTGTTGTACGGCCGTGAGAGAAGCACATAAGAACATAAGAACATAAGAGAAGCCAATGTTGAATCAGGCCAATGGCCCATCTAGTCCAACACTCTGTCACACAGCGGCCAAAATATACCAGGTGCCATCAGGAGGTCCAGCAGTGGGGCCAGGGCACCAGAAGCCCTCCCACTGCTGCCCCCTCCAGCACCAAGAATAGAGTGCATCACCTGCCCCAGACTGAGAGTTCTCATTCTATACCCTGTGGCTAATAGCCACTGGTGGACTTCTGCTCCATATGTTTATCTAATTTCCTCTTGAAACTGTCCATGCTTGCAGCTGCCACGACCTCCTGTGGCAGTGAATTCCATATGTTAATCACTCTTTGGGTGAAGAAGTATTTCCTTTTATCTGTTCTAACCCGACTGCTCAGCAATTTCATAGAGTGCCCACGAGTTCTTGTATTGTGAGAAAGGGAGAAAAGTACTTCTTTCTCAACCTGCTCAATCCCATTCATAATCTTATAAACCTCGATCATGTCACCCCTCAGCCGTCGTTTCTCCAAGCTAAAGAGCCCCAAGCATTTTAACCTTTCTTCATAGGGAAGGTGTTCCAACCCTTTTATCATTCTAGTTGCCCTTCTCTGCACTTTTTCCAATGCTATAATATCCTTTTTGAGATGTGGTGACCAGAACTGTACACAGTATTCCAAATGAGGTTGCACCAATGATTTATACAGGGGCATGATGATACTGGCTGATTTGTTATCAATTCCCTTCCTAATAATCCCCAGCATAGCGTTGGCCTTCTTTATTGCAGCTACACATTGTGTAGACATTTTCAGCGAGTTATCCACTACGACTCCAAGATCTCTCTCTTGGTCAGTCTCTGCCAGATCAGACCCCATCAACGTGTATTTATATTTAGGATTTTTGGCTCCAATGTGCATCACTTTGCACTTGGCCACATTGAACCCCATTTGCCACGTTGACGCCCACTCACCCATCCTCAACAGATCCCTTTGGAGTGCCTCACAATCCTCCCTGGTTTTCACCACCCTGAACAACTTCGTGTCATCTGCAAATTTAGCCACATCACTGCTTACTCCCAATTCCAAATCGTTAATAAACAAGTTAAAAAGCATGGGACCGAGTACTGATCCCTGTGGTACCCCACTGCTTACCACCCTCCACTGAGAAAGTTTCCCATTTATACTCACTCTCTGTTTCCTATTTATAAGCCAGTTTTTGATCCACAAGAGGACTTGTCCTTTTATCCCATGACTATTGAGCTTACTTAGGAGCCTTTGATGAGGAACTGTATCAAAAGCTTTCCGGAAGTCAAGGTAAATAATATCTATTGGGTCCCCCTTGTCCACATGTTTGTTCACTCCCTCAAAAAACACTTAACAGGTTAGTGAGACAAGATCTTCCCTTACAGAAACCATGCTGAGTCTGCCTCAATAGTTTTTGTTCATCAATGTGCCTACTAATTCTTTCCTTAATAACAGTTTCCACCAACTTACCCGGTATCGATGTCAGACTGACTGGCCTGTAATTTCCTGGATCTCCCCTGGAGCCCTTTTTAAAGATGGGAGTGACATTAGCTACCTTCCAGTCATCAGGAATGGAGGCAGATTTTAAAGAAAGATTACATATTTTTGTCAGGAGATCCACAAGTTCACATTTGAGTTCTTTCAGAACTCTCGGATGAATGCCATCCGGGCCTGGTGATTTATTAGTTTTTAAATTGTCCATCAGTCGGAGGACTTCCTCTCTTGTCACCGCAATCTGATTCAGGTCTTTCAAACCCCCTCCCGAAATCAGTGCTTCTGGAGTGGGCAAACACTTCTCCTCTTCCACAGTGAAGACAGAGGCAAAAAATGCATTCAGCTTCTCAGCCATTTCCCTATCATCCTTCACTACTCCTTTTACCCCTTGGTCATCCAAGGGCCCCACTGCCTCCCTGGCTGGCTTCCTACTTCTAATGTATTTGAAGAAAGTTTTATTGTTGGTCTTTATGTTTTTTGCGATATGCTCCTCATATTCCCTTTTTGCTTGCCTGATCACAGACTTGCATTTTATTTGCCATAGTCTTTGTTCCCTTTTATCAACCTCACTAAGACTAGCTTTCCACCGCTTAAAGGAATCCTTCTTACCTTTTACAGCTTCCATTACTTTATTTGTTAACCATGCAGGCTTTTTTCTATACCTATTTGTACCTTTCCTAACCTGCGGTATATATTTTTTCTGAGCTTCTAGGATTGTCTTTTTAAATAGTCTCCAAGCTTCCCCAATGGTTTTGACCTTCTCCACTCTTCCTTTCAATTTCTTCCTCACATGTCCCCTCATACCAGAGAAGTTACCCCTTTTAAAGTTAAAAGTGGTTGCGTCAGTCTTTTTGGGCAACTCCCTATCTGTACAAATGTTAAACTCAATGACATTATGGTCACTGTTTCCAAGTGGTGCAATCACTTTTACATCTCTCACCAGGTCTTGGGTGTTACTTAGGACCAAATCCAGGATCGCCTCTCCCCTGGTAGGATCTGTGACCATCTGTTCCACAGCACAGTCATTGAGAGTGTCTAAGAACGCAATCTCTTTTTCCCGACTAGAACTCATATTGACCCAATCAATGTGTGGGTAGTTAAAGTCGCCTATTACAACACAGTTATGTCGTCTAGCCGCTATCTTTAATTCATTCATCATTTTATAATCCTCCTCTATCTTTTGATCTGGTGGGCGATAACAAACTCCCACTGTTAAGCCTCCTTTTGGACCCACTATTTCAACCCATAGCATTTCCAGAAGGGAATCCAATTCTCTTACCCTCTCAATCTTACTGGATGGTATACCCTCTCTGACATACAGAGCCACCCCACCTCCAACCCTTTCCCCCTATCCTTCCGATATAATTTATAACCAGGAATCACCGTATCCCACTGATTTTCCTCATCCCACCAAGTTTCTGAAATACCCACAATGTCTATTTCCCCCCCAACACCAAGCATTCCAACTCCCCGATTTTACCTCGGAGACTTCTAGCATTTGTGTATAAACACTTATAGTTTCCCACGTTTGTTAAGCCCACAGCCTTCCTCTTGCTGCCTCGAGACCTTGCCAGGCAGTTCCTATCATTAGCCACAGTCTCAGTGGACAATTGTAATCCATTTCCTTGTACAAAAGTAATAGCTACCCCTTCATCTCTTTGAGATGAGCCATCCCGAACCAGAGACTTTTCATCTCTTGTCGGCTTTCCCCCATTATTCAGTTTAAAAACTGCTCTGCCACCTTTTTGATTTTGAGCGCCAGCAGCCTGGTTCCTTCTCGGGACAAGTGGAGACCGTCCCTTTTGTACAGCTCCCTCTTGTCCCATATTTAGCCCAACATGGTGTTAAGGAGGAAGAGGAGAATTAGGCTAAAATATTTAGGATAGGAATCCATAAATTTTATGCACAAAACTTTAAAATGTCTTTCTATGTAAGTATTAATTGCTATGGTCCTCAAATCATACTACTGGACTAGTACAGTTGAAGTGTAAGTGTGACGTATATGCCACTAGGGAGCAAAGCCCGTTGTGGTGGAAGACAACGGGCCCTAGAAAGGAAGGGAGGGAGGTGGAAGGGAGAGAGGGTTGGAGAAAGGAAGGAAGGAAGGAATAGGGGGAAGAGTGAAAGAAAGGAGAGAGGAAGAAAGGAAAAGGGGGAAAGGAAGGGAAGAGGGGCAGAAAAGGGCTTCTCTGGGCCCAGAGAAGGCCTTTTCTGTCCCCCACACACCATCCCCTGGGCCTTCTATGGGGGCAGTAGGCAGTGTGTGTGGGGAAAGGGCTTCTCTGAGCCTACTGCCCCTATAGAAGGCCCAGGGGATGGCGTGTGGGGGATGGAAAATGGCTTCTCTAGGCCTACTGCCCCCATAGAAGGCCCAGGGGATGGCGTGTGGGGGATGGAAAATGGCTTCTCTAGGCCTACTGCTCCCATAGAAGGCCCAGGGGATGGTCTGTGGGGGGTGGAAAAGGACTTCTCTGGGCCTAGTGCCCCCATAGAGGGCCCAGGGGATGGCATGTGGGGGCGGAAAAGGCCTTCTCTGGGCCTAGTGCCCCCATAGAAGGCCCAGGGGATGGTGTGTGGGGGCGGAAAAGGCCTTCTCTGGGCCTGCTGCCCCATAGAAGGCCCAGGGGATGGTGTGTGGGGGCAGGAAAAGGCCTTCTCTGGGCCTGCTGCCCCATAGAAGGCCCAGGGGATGGCGTGTGGGGGCGGAAAAGGCCTTCTCTGGGCCTGCTGCCCCATAGAAGGCCCAGGGGATGGCGTGTGGGGGACGCAAAAGGCCTTCTCTGGGCCTAGTCCCCTCATAGAAGGCCCAGGGGATGGTGTGGGGGGGTGGAAAATGGCTTCTCTCACTTGCCTCAGCCTTGAGGGCCTGTCCCTGTGCTCACATTCCAGACGGTCCTCTCCTGTCGGAGGACTGGAGCAGACTGAGCTGAAAACACTGACGGGGGCTGACGGGGGCGGGACTTTGCGAAGCAGCCAGTCAGCCTTGGCCAGTGTCTTCTGACTGCCAGTTCTTGAGCCGAATCAATTATGGCAAGCATAGAATCTTGTGGAACCAAAATTCAAATATATATAAGGACAGGATTCCCTCCTAAGACAACTGTCTCAAAGGTGGAGTGGGATGGAGTGCTATGTAAATAGGGAAGCAGCAGGGTGGCTTTTATCCTGTTGTGTAGCCACCTTCTGCCAGATATTCATTATAAGAGGAATGATGACGCTGGAGTAGTAGGATTATGCCCTCTGCAACAGGACATTCCTTGTTTCAGCGTTCAACATTTCAGATCAAACTTGAAAGCTATACTGGGACACGGCAGTGACTACTGAATGCCTTGCTGAACAAGGACTCCCTGAGAGGTCAGACATATGTCTCCATGTTAGTGAATGAATGAAATTGCGGAAGACACCAGACCAGGAAAGGAAGCATGCGATGTCATAGTATTGGGTCTCTTGTGTGTGATGCCTCCACCGTGGCATTCCCTTGGACAGTGCCACAGAATGACCAGTAGAGGGCCATAAAATATCCTATATTGAAAGAAAGGCCATTTGTGTTGCAACTGAGTGTGTGTATTCTGCTTTCCAGTATATGCAAAATTAATATACAGGGTTTTGTGTGGTCCCTTTAAATATGCATTCTCTCATTTGCAGAGAATATATGAATTATTAGATATTGTGTTTTATCCGCCCCCTGTTATTACAAATGTTCAACTAGAACTGCCTGTGTTGCAGCATTCAGCTTATCTTGTGGAATATTCCCAAGTCAGTATTTCATCACACACAATGACATAGTAATTTGGTATATTTTGACAGCCAATTTTCACCCTTGTCTGAATAAGTTTGTTTTATTAGACTTTCATTTGTATTTATTATAGACATATAGGTATGCCAGTTCCCTTCATTCTTTTATCCTCCAGAATGACCCAGGCTAGCCCGATCTTGTTAGATCTTGGAATCTAAGCAGGATCAGTTCTGGTCAGTATAATGGTCACTACGCAGAGGAAGGCAATGGCAAACCACCTCTAAATGTCTCTTGCGAGAACCCTACAAAGTTGCCAGGAGTCAGCTGTGATTTAACAGAAAACAACAACAACAACAAATGTCCAGCAGATAAAACTCAAGCCAGAGAGATACAGGTAGAGGTTGAGTGGGTTCTCAGTGGCTCCCATTTTCTCTGGGACAAAGGAAATGAGCTGCAACTTTGGGCCCTGATAAAAAGAAGCAAAAAGGATTGTTTCTTACTAGGATCACCAGGAATAAGAGGACAGGCTACCTCGGTTATAAATAAATACTTACAGTTGGTCCTGTGGGTGTAAGCACTTCTCTTGAATAATACTGCAGTGAGTGAAAGAAACAGACACTGGATAGTCTGGCCTCCATTGAGGGGGATCCCATGGAAGGGACCAGTGAGCCTCCTGAAGCCTGGGAGGTTTCAAGAAAAAGGTCTGTACTGTTTTCAGTGGTTTGTTCCTCATGCTCCTTAACTTCCCATCAAAAAGTTTGGGGAAACAACAGTGTTCCTTGACACCTTCTTGGAGTCTGGAGAGCAAATTTGGCTTGGGGGAAACCTGGTGGGGTCAGGTTTGAAAAAGCAGACCAATTTCTCCACCTCATTCTTCCTGAAGCAGTGGTGTCAATGATGGATAAGAGGGTGGAGAGTGGTGTTGCCTCCTTCTCCCCCTGTCTGTCATACTCAAAAGTTTTTAAGCTGGTGTGCAATTAAGCCCATAGTTCCTTGACACAGTGATTTTCTTAGAAAGGGGTATTTGTGGATTTGTACTGGGTGGCTTCTCTTGGGTGACATTGTTTCATTGGAGAGGAGCAAGAAAATCACATAGGGTAGTAGTAGTTGCCAAGGATAATAGTAGTTGCCAAGGAGGACATATCTGAAACTGAAAATAAATAGAAATGAAAGTTTTTGTGCTGGTAGTTAGGTCAACTAACACAATCTGCTTTAGACTTGTGGTATATGTGTGTTCAACCCATGATACTAGATGCTTCAGGGTTTGGGGGGGTTTTTTGTATGCTTGTTTAACTTACCAACAAATTATTCTGCTTATGCTGTCAGTAGTGTGTACATTTAAATACAAATAAATACGAAGTGCAGCACATCCAGATCCTCTGCATGTTTACTTAGATGTAAACCTCACTGAGGTCAGTGGGAATGAATCCCAAGTGTGTTTGCAAGATTGCAGCTTGAAATGGCTAACCTTGCAGTCCTGTCCTACAGCTGCTGTTTTCATTTTTCAGACTGTTTCCATTCTGGAACAAAGGCTGACATTAACAGAAGACAAGCTGAAGGAATGTCTTGAGAATCAGCAGAAGATTGCTCAAAGTAAATCCAGTTGATTTCCTCGGGGACCTGAAGAAGCCAGGATCATTGGCACAGTGTGCATTTTAAGCATTTTTGTATGAACGGGATTTTTAAACTGAAAAGTGTTTCCTATTTTATTAGATTAAATTGTACAGTTAAAGGTGCCTGTAAATACATTTTTGTCAAGATTAAATTTTCCTTTCTTACTAAAGAAGACGATTTCTTGGCTTTAACAGTAGAATTTCCCTGTCCTTATCCTGAAGGGTGTTCATTAAAATAACAGCTTCTCTTCTGTCAATTTCTACATTATGGGCTGGTAAGCATCATTTGGAAGTGGGAAGTTTCTAAGCCCTGCCATGGTGGGTTGTTGTGAGTATCCCTGTGTGTAGGAAAGCGGGTGGTGGTGGGGGTCTACTGCTTAGATATAGAAAGAAATAAGTGGAAGGAGTTTGCCTTGATTTTACAAAAAAGGTGTAAAAGAAGCTTTTTCAGCCAAAGTATAACTCACATTTGGAAAATCCTGCATCAGGTATGAAGTGACTACAAAAAAGTTCTAGTGGGACAATTTAAATATGTCCTCTGAAATGTCCCCTGCACAAAGAGAATGGTAGGATATACCTTTCACCCTATGTTATAGAGTTGAAAAATAACCTGGTATTTTTGGCACCTGGTATTTTTGGCCACTGTGTGTTGGACTGGATGGGCCATTGGCCTGATCCAACACTGGCTTCTCTTATGTTCTTATGTTCTTAACAGATTGGAGTTTGGGGTGAAGCATGCCAGCAAGCATCCATTCTGCATCCAAATGATTTAATAAGTTGTAATGTGTGTTTTATAGGGTTCACGGTGGCCTTAGAGGTTAAGACGCTGAGCTGCAGACTGGAAGGTCTGTAGTTTAGCAGTTCGAGACCTTAGTGCTGCATGACAGAGTGAGCTTCCATCTCTCCCCCCAGCTCCTGCCAACCTAGAGTGAGATTCGACTAGCTTATGAGCAAGGGAAACCTTTACCTTTACTTTAATGTGTGTTTTAGGAGCCACCGTGGCTCAGAGGTTAAGATGCTGAGCTGCAGACTGGAAGGTCTGTAGTTCAGCACTTTGAGACCCAAGTGCTGTGTGATGGAGTGAGCTTCTGTCTCTGGCCCCAGCTTCTGCCAACCTAGCAGTTCAAAAGCAAGACATTGCAAGTAGATAAATAGGTACCGCTTTGGTGGGAAGGTAACAGTGTTCAGTGCACCTCGGCGTTTAGTCACGCCAGCCACATGACCGCAGAAACATTTTTGGACAGTGCTGGCTCTTTGGCTTGGAAACGGAGATGAGCACTGCCCCCTAGAGTCGGATTTGATTAGCTTTTGAACAAGGGAACCCTTGTTTTATTTTGCATATTTATTTCATGTATAGCCCACCTTTCTTGCTGAAACTCAAGGCAGATTACAAAATACAAAATCAGTGCCTTCAGACAACATAAGACATACAACAAACAATTGCACTGGACTAGGAGTATGATATTGGAAGATCATGCAAATAAAAAAAGGAGTTTAAGACATGATGTACTATAAATAGTGTAGAAATCCAGGAACAGAATCTGGAGCTAGGCAGAATATGCACACATCATTTTCATTCTGCAGTCCCTTCATTGGCTACTCATTAATTACTGTGCTCAATTCTGCCTTTGAGTATCCCATACAAAGCCCTTCATGGCCTTGGTCCCTCATATATGCAGGACTGCCTCTCTCCTTATTCTCTGCCATGCCAACTTCATTCACCCTTAATAGGTTCTTCTGCCAGATGGACAAAATCAATAGTCACCTGTACTTGTGCATTCTGTGTTGTGGCCACCACCTGATGGCATGGTCGCCCTGATGAGGTCAGGAAGGCTCCCACTCTCTTGGCTTTCTGCAGACTATGCAAAACTGAATTGTTCAAGAGTGCTATTTATATGGGTAAATAGAACTGTTCTATAATGAGATGATAAGTTGCATTGGTAAAGGGATAGGGACTTTGGCCTACACCACTGTGTTGTTACTTAAACACTGTCTGTATGCTTCAAACTAGGTAGTTTCTACAATGTATCATGTTTAAATGTTCATGTTTTGTTTTGGCTCTGTTTGAGATCTGTTTGTTTTCTGATTTCTAAAGTCTAAACTCTATTGTATTGCTCATTGGATGTCCCATCTTGTTGACTGTAGTTGAGTTAAGATGTTGAGCTGCATACTGGAAGGTCTGTAGTTTGGCAGTTTGAGACCCTAGCACTGCATGATGGAGTGAGCTCCTGTCTCTGGTCCCAGCTCCTGCCAACCTAGCAGTTTGAAAGCAAGAAATTGCAAGTAGATAAATAGGTACCTCTTTGGTGGGAAGGAAACAGTGTCCCTTGCTACTTGGCGTTTAGTCATGCTGGCCACATGACCTCAGAAACACCTTTGGACAGTGCTGGCTCTTTGACTTCAAAATGGAGATGAGCACCGCCCCCTAGAGTTGGATTTGACTAGCTTTTGAGCAAGGGAAACCTTTATCTATAGGCTATAGATAGGAACTCTGGGGTAAGTGATGCTCTGTATTCTTGGTGCTTGGGGGGGCAACAGTGGGAGGGCTTCTAGTGTCCTGGCCCCACTGATGGTCCTCCTGATGGCACCTGGTATTTTTGACCACTGTGTGACAAAGTGTTGGACTGGATGGGCTTTTGGTCTGATCCAGCATTGGCTTCTCTTATGTTCTTATGATTTATGCCATGTAATCCACCTTGAGTCTCAGTGGGAAAGGTAGGACTATAAATAACCAAAATTTATAAAATGGATTACAGAAGTAGAAGACAGTGCTGTAAGAGCAAGATAACACATATAACAAAAATGTGCAATAGACTACACTCCTATTTAGAAGAAGAAGAGAAGAGAGAAGAGATTGGATTTATACCCTGCCCTTCACTCGGAGTCTCAGAGTGGCTTACAGACTCCTTCCCCTTCCCCTCCCCACAACAGACACCCTGTGAGGTAGGTGGGGCTGAGAGAGCTCTCCCAAGAACTGCCCTTTCAAGGACAGCTCTGGCAGAACTATGGCTTGCCCAGGGTCATCCAGCAGCTGCAAGTGGAGGAGTGGGGAATCAAGCTTGGTTCTCCCAGATTAGAGTCCTCACACTTAATCACTATACCAAACTGGCTCAATTTATAAAAGTACCCTCTGGAACTATTTCATAATACTATAGCCTTTTTACTTTATAAAAGTAAACATTTCTTTTATATGAAATGATTAAAGTGTGGGAACCTTCCTGACCTCCTTAGGGAGGCCAGGTGGGGGCACAACAGAGAGATCAAATATGAGCTTCTGTTTTCACCCATTTGCAGGGCTTCAGAAGGCTTTGTTCAGTTGAGCAAAGTTGTCATGGTAGAGTATATCAGGAGAGGTGGTCCTGCAGGTAAGTGGGTCCAAGGCCATGAAGGGGCTTGTAAGTGATAACCAGTACCTTGAACTGAACCTGGTAACTGATCAGTAGATAATGAAGGGACTGCGGAATAGGTGACTGATAATGCATTTACCAATATTTTCCAGGTCTGATATACCTGAAGCTGAAATATACTGACTTTTTTTTGTACACCCCTAGTTTTAAACACACCTCCAAGCCATTAAGAAGTCCTTATCAGTTAGCTAACTTCATCTCAAACCTATTCTTGCTAAAGTAGGTGGAATAAGTCCTGTTGGCAAATCTTTCTAGGAGTAACCTTTTATTCTGAAACCACAGAGGGGAAGTGTAGTTGTTTAGTGGTAGAGCATCTGCTTGTTATGCAGAAGGTCCCAGATTCATTCCTTGGTATCTCCCGTTAAAAATGGTCAAGTAGTAGCTGATGTGAAAGACCTCTACCTGGGGCCCTGGACAGCTGCTGCCAGTTTGAGAAGACAGTACTGATTTTGATGGACAAAGGCTCTTTGTTCACATTCATTGTATTTGTCTTACTAATGCTTAAAGGATGAGGAAACTATAGGCTAGCTCTTTGGGAGCGTGGTGGTAGTGTAAATGGCATCTTTCCAAATAGACCTAATGTAATTCGCTTTGACCTGGATGGCTCCGGCTAGGCCAGTCTCATCAGATGTCAGAAGCTGAGCAGGGTCAGCACCTGGTTAGTAAGGTCAATGGGAGACCACCTAGGAAGTCCAGGGTTGCTCCACAAAGGCAGGCAAATGGCAAACCGCTTCTGTTCATCTCTTGCCTTGAAAACCCTGTGAGGTTAAGTTGACTGAGACTTGACAGCACTTTCCACCACTACCACCCCATATAAATTATTGATGCAATCTATGATGGTGCTTGTCATTAAAGCAATTTGCGTACTTGTTTTAACTAAAGTATTTTTGAGGAGCTAAAAACCTTACTCATAGCTTTCCACTCTAAAACTGCTGTAGTTCCATGCTTTGATTACTTCTGTCAGTTACTTCCAGTGATAAGGCTGGAGCACAAAACTATTTTTATTTGGTTTTGTGAAAAAATCGTGATGCAAATTAATTGTAAATCATTTTTTAAAAGTATTTTAACAGAAAGTGATGAAGTGATTAGAATTTTAGGTTTAAATCCAGTCATGCCACTCCCTGGGTGATCTCGGGTCTTTCTTAGCCCAACTTACCTCACAGGGTTGTCATGAGGATAAACTGGAGGAAAGATGAACTAGATATTCTGAACTTCTTGGATGAAGGGGAAGATAAAATATCTAATGTCTCACAGCGGGTTTTCAGTTTACACACTCACAAGGAAAAATGTTCCTGTCATTCCTGTTCATATTAGAATCTCCTGCTGTTCTCAATTTGTATAGTGCAGTCTATTCTGATGGCCTTCAGCTAAGCAGGTAAGTGAAGAACCAGCATGGGGTAGACTCAAAGGAGGCACAGTTTAGTAGAACGGGATGTCTGGTGTGTGTGGGCTTTTCATTCCTCCTCCTACCACGCCTCTAAAATGTCTCACGCTAGAGAATGCCATTTTGGGGATTATCTCCTGAGCAAATGTGTACTGTTACCCTTTGTATCCCACCATTCTCGAAGGAGCTGGTGACGCTACACAATGTTGTTTGACTTTCATAACAACCTTGTGAGGGAGTGACTGGCCTGAGGTCACTCACTGAATTTCATGGCTGAGTTGGGATTTCAACCCACATTTCCCTTCTCCAGTCCTGCCTGCTGATGCTGGCTCTCATCCCGTGTTGACTGCCGCCCCCTGACCTTGGCTCATGGGTATGTTAAAAGTTTCAGTGTATCAGCCACAATTCTCATTGATACCAATGGGATTAACATTTTTTGTTTTATGTTCCTTTTCTTAGAAGTGTGGACGGCTGAGTTCAATGGGCTTGCTTCCTTTGAAGCGTGCACTGGATTGCAGCCTGAGTGGGGTGCTACTGCCTCAGGGTTTACTCCCATGCTCCTGAAGATATGTATCAAGGCTTTTGCCTGGCTGATTCATTTGGCTGCTGTGTTTGTATACCATGGATCTCCTCAGAAACTGAGTATTACTTGCGAGGTATTTAAAAACACTACCTTCAAGATGAGCCATGGGGTGGGAGACTTTAAAACTACTCCCACTGTTGTGGGAGCCACAGAGGTAACTGTAGCCGTGCTGGTAAAAGTACCTGTAAAGAGGGACTGAGACTAGTGGTTGGAAACCAGAGGCTCTCTCTCCCTCTTGCTCCCCCCTTGGACATCCCACAGACCAAACGTATTAAATGGTGGCATTTTTGGCAATAGAAAATGGGGCTGAACTGCTTAAGAGAAGTCAGCGTTAAGTTAGTGGCCAGCTACCTTTGTTTTGGAGCTGCGGTGGCTCAAGTGGTTAAGACGCTGAACTGCAGGCTGTGGAAGGTCCGTAGTTCAGCAGTTCGAGACCCGGTGCCGACGACAGGGTGAGCTCCTGTCTCTAGTTCCAGCTCCTGCCAACCTAGCAGTTCGAAAGCAAGAAATTGCAAGTAGATAAATAGGTACCACTTCGGTGGAAGGTAACAGCGTCCTGCACCTTGTGTTAGTCATGCCGCCACATGACCACGGAAACGTCTGGACAGCGCTGGCTCTTCGGCTTTGAAACGGAGATGAGCACCGCAACCCTAGAGTCGGATTCGACTGGCTTTGACAAGGGAACCTTTACCTTTACCTTACTCCTTTGTTTAAAATAGTCTTCCAGAAAAAACTGAAGGATGGCTTTGTCACTTTTTGTCAGATGCATTCCCTTCAATATCTGATCAGTATCACACATAATTACAGCCACTAGTGAGTGCCACCAGTTTAATTTTCACTTACTTTAGAACCCTGCCTCCCAAAAAACATGACCAAAGTACTTTTGAACAGAATATTCCTACCCAGGGGACTATAAATATTCTCTCTCTCCCGCTCTCTTTCCTGACACTGGAACATCTGTGGTGATCATCTTGCAAAACTGTGAGTACAGGAAGCAACTCAATGTAGATCATTGAGGGGGTGTTTGTTGCAAATTCCAGAATAACTCTCTGAAGTAAGAACAGCTCACTTAAGAGAACTGTTCTGCAGGGCTGGTTCCAGAGAAGATGACAAAAGGGTTAAGGATTCTATTTGGATCTCCAAGGCAGCTGCTAAGCCAAGTTCTTAAAAAAGCAGTTTAATTTGTTGCCCTTAGACTTGCCAAACATATGACCTCACTAAAGTTTTAGCAACAGTTCTTTTTACTCAGATTGGTCCCTGGGGAAGCAACATATGGCAGAGGGCTGAAGGAAAGGGAACTTTTGGCTGCTAGGGGCATGGAACATGTTAAAACATACTCGGACACTGTGAAAAGAAATAATCTTTTAAATCACTGCCCACCTTCCTTCCTGTCTGGGAGTTTAAATTGAAGCAGTATCATGGATACTTATAGTTGGCAGAAATACAACAACATTGAGGAGAAGGATTGTTGTGAGGTATAGATCATACAACTGAAGCCAGCTTTATTCCTATATACTCACAGTGGTTATTATCAACCTGTTCAACTCAAATTTTGTGTAGATGCAGGTAGCTTTGTCTTTTGTTACTTTTTTAAAAAGTTTTCACTCTCCAAAATAACATATTTTTTTGCTATCTTTAAAAAGAAAAAAAGAAGCTTTTATTTCCTTGTTTGACTTGATTCACAATTGAGTTTCTCTGGGCCATTGTGAAAATCAAGTCTTCAAAAAGCTCTCTCCTTCTGTCTGATGCAGCAAAGCAATGCTGCAGGGCTAAGCTGTACTGATTTGAAGTTAATGCCCTGCAGCTCTTGTGCAAGTATTGGATAATGGATCATTGTCCTGGGGTTTTTGCAAAGAATGCTGTCTGTATTGTACATTTTTATGCTGCCCATCTTCTACCACGCTCAGGGGGGCATAAAAGGTCATCTGTTTCCCCTTTTATCCTTGCAACAGTCCTGTGAGCAGTGTTCCCTCTAAGCTGAGTTAGTGTGAGCTAGCTCACAGCTTTTTAGCCTCTGGCTCACACAATTTTGTCTTCGCTCACGAAAGATGGCTCCAGAGCAAACTAATTTATGCAGTAGCCAAATCACTTGCTCACAACTTTAATGCCAGCAGCTCACAAAGTAGAATTTTTGCTCACAAGACTCCACAGCTTAGAGGGAACACTGCATGGCTTAAGGTCTGAGTAACTGATGAAGGGAGCTGTGACTCTCTAAGGTGCTTCTAGCTGTTCCAGGTCACTGATTGAGTTTTAAGGCAGTGTAGGGTAATTGAACAGAGGTCTCTCAGATGGTAGCTCAGCACTCCACCACCACCATACTTTTTGCTGTGTGAACTTATATCTGGTTGTGGACTGCAATAGATTGTATTCATTCATTCATTACCACACTTGCACACTTGGTTTGGAAATGGGGAGTCCTGAGATCCTTTCCTTGTTCTGTCTGTGTGGCTCTGGAGTTGTGTTGAACAAATCTTCACGTGCCCCAGTTTATCAGATCAACGCAGTGTGTGTGATTTGATTTCAGGAGTGGGAGAAGCACAGCATCATTCATGCCGAGCGTCCCTTGACAGGGCCTGCTCAGGACTCTTGCTACCATGGCAACAGCTGGGTTGTCATAGGTTATAATGGGCACTGCATGATGAAAAGGGCACACATTGAATCAGATTTTCTGCTATGGGCAAGATACTGGTGTTCAGGTTTGGAGATGTCTTGACTGAACCACTGTCATAGCTATCTGCCGAGGGTTTTGCCATTCTTCTCCAGTTAGGGTGGTCCACCCTCGAAGACTCATGACAGGATTCCAGAATGCTTTGAGGGAAGGATTATTTGGGGAATTGCTGGTATGATTCTGTACAGGCCCCCATTTGGAAATGGAAAGTTTGATTATCAGGAACCATGGCAGCATCACTCCCTGGTGTCTTCTTCCTTTGCCTTGTTAGCCCTAGGGCTCCTTAGGATACAGATAGCGACCATGCCATGGCAACCATATAAGCTCACTTTGCCTCAGCTGTCCAGTTTTCTGAGCAGCTCATTGTCTATTAAATCCTAGATCTGAGCCCACAGAAGGTGAGTTAACTGTGGCTCAGGATGATGATCAGGGCCGGCTTCAGGTGTCTGGGCGCCCTAGGCCAGACAGCCTGGGGCGCCCCCACTGGGGATGCCAACCTCCCGGTGGGCCCTGGTGACCGGCGGCGGCGGCGTGGCGCTGGCTTTCCTGGAGGCTCTGCAGCTGCGGGACCCCCAGGGAAGCCAGGGAAGGGGGCGGGGGGTCCAGCCTCCGCCCCCTCCCTCCCGACGCCGGCTTTTCTGGGGCCACCGCGGCTGCGGGACCCCCAGAAAAGCCGGGAAGGGGGTGGGGGGTCCAGCCTCCGCCCCCTCCCTCCCGACGCCGGCTTTTCTGGGGCTGCCGCAGCTGCGGGACCCCCAGAAAAGCCGGGAAGGGGGCGGGGGGTCCAGCCTCCGTCCCCTCCCTCCCAGCGCCCGCTTTTCTGGGCCCCCCGTGGCTGCGGGACCCCCAGAAAAGCTGGGAAGGGGGCGGGGGGGTCCAGTCTCCGCCCCCTCCCTCCCGACGCCGGCTTTTCTGGGGCTGCCGCAGCTGCGGGACCCCCAGAAAACCCGGGAAGGGGGCGGGGGGTCCAGCCTCTGCCCCCCTCCCCTCCCGGTGCCGGCTTTTCTGGGGCTCCTCCGCGGCTGCGGGACCCCCAGAAAAGCCGGGAAGGGGGCGGGGGGGTCCCCCGCGGCTGCTGGGAAGGGGGCGGGGGTCTGGCGGCGCCTGCGGGCCGCTGGGTTAGAGCGGCGGGGGGCACTTTTCGGGGGGAGTGGGGCGCCATTTGGCGCCCCTCAGGCCGGGGCGCCTAAGCAGGCGCCTAGTTCACCCTATGGGCGATCCGGCCCTGATAATGATGTGTACTATTTGCTGATACTTGCATAGACTGCTTGTGAATGCAAAAGCTATATTAGGGAAGGTCTGATGCATCTTCTTGTAAAAATTGTGTGGGTTGTTTGGGGCTGATTGCTCTGCCTGAGGTACACAGTCTGCTTAATGATGCTTTGCTTGCAAACTGGATCCTTGCCCATCATGGCTTGTAAAAATCTGTACAATCCTATATTAGGAAAGCTGTTGTTTAAAATGTTGTATAAGAAACAATGGCATTTATCCCATGGTTCATAGTGGATCCAGGGCCAGCCCAGGATGTTATACACTTTCATTCTGTTTATTTAAGCCACTTTGGGGCCCCACTGTGGGAAAAAGGGGGGTAGAGGAACCTTAAACATAAAACTAATCAATACCCCAAGAGTACAGGGTGAATTTCCTTCAGCTTTAAAGAAAGCTGTGACCTACCCCCCTATTGAAGAAGAAAACATTGGACAATGAGGATCTGAGCAATTTGAGGCCAATTGCAAAACACCCATTTTGGGAGCTTTTGCAGAACATCCTGCTGACATGCAAGAGCTATTGCACTTTGGGGTCTCCCAGAGGTCAAGATACTCTGAGGAAGTCCTGGGTCTCCTCCCAGTGGTGGACCAGAGGGGTTTCTTGCTTCTCTTTGGGTGTCTATGCTGCCACCAGTTGGCCATTTATACTATTTCCCAAATAAGAGGGCCAGCACTCCTAGCATTCAGTCTACATTCAGTCTACTGATGGACAATTTAAAAACTAATAAATCACCAGGCCCGGATGGCATTTATCCGAGAGTTCTGAAAGAACTCAAATGTGAACTTGTGGATCTCCTGACAAAAATATGTAATCTTTCTTTAAAATCTGCCTCCATTTCTGAGGACTGGAAGGTAGCTAATGTCACTCCCATCTTTAAAAAGGGCTCCAGGGGAGATCCGGAAAATTACAGGCCAGTCAGTCTGACATCGATACCGGGTAAGTTGGTGGAAACTGTTATTAAGGAAAGAATTAGTAGGCACATTGATGAACAAAAACTATTGAGGCAGACTCAGCATGGGTTCTGTAGGGGAAGATCTTGTCTCACTAACCTGTTAGTGTTTTTTGAGGGAGTGAACAAACATGTGGACAAGGGGGACCCAATAGATATTATTTACCTTGACTTCCGGAAAGCTTTTGATACAGTTCCTCATCAAAGGCTCCTAAGTAAGCTCAATAATCATGGGATAAAAGGACAAGTCCTCTTGTGGATCAAAAACTGGCTTATAAATAGGAAACAGAGAGTGATTATAAATGGGAAACTTTCTCAGTGGAGGGTGGTAAGCAGTGGGGTACCACAGGGATCAGTACTCGGTCCGATGCTTTTTAACTTGTTTATTAACGATTTGGAATTGGGAGTAAGCAGTGATGTGGCTAAATTTGCAGATGACACAAAGTTGTTCAGGGTGGTGAAAACCAGGGAGGATTGTGAGGCACTCCAAAGGGATCTGTTGAGGATGGGTGAGTGGGCGTCAACGTGGCAAATGGGGTTCAGTGTGGCCAAGTGCAAAGTGATGCACATTGGAGCCAAAAATCCTAACTATAAATACACGTTGATGGGGTCTGATCTGGCAGAGACGGACCAAGAGAGAGATCTTGGAGTTGTAGTGGATAACTCACTGAAAATGTCTACACAATGTGTAGCTGCAATAAAGAAGGCCAACGCTATGCTGGGGATTATTAGGAAAGGAATTGATAACAAATCAGCCAGTATCATCATGCCCTTGTATAAATCATTGGTGCAACCTCATTTGGAATACTGTGTACAGTTCTGGTCACCACATCTCAAAAAGGATATTATAGCATTGGAAAAAGTGCAGAGAAGGGCAACTAGAATGATAAAAGGGTTGGAACACCTTCCCTATGAAGAAAGGTTAAAATGCTTGGGGCTCTTTAGCTTGGAGAAACGACGGCTGAGAGGTGACATGATCGAGGTTTATAAGATTATGAATGGGATTGAGCAGGTTGAGAAAGAAGTACTTTTCTCCCTTTCTCACAATACAAGAACTCGTGGGCACTCTATGAAATTGCTGAGCAGTCGGGTTAGAACAGATAAAAGGAAATACTTCTTCACCCAAAGAGTGATTAACCTATGGAATTCACTGCCACAGGAGGTCGTGGCAGCTGCAAGCATGGACAGTTTCAAGAGGAAATTAGATAAACATATGGAGCAGAAGTCCACCAGTGGCTATTAGCCACAGGGTATAGATGGGAACTCTCAGTCTGGGGCAGGTGATGCATTCTATTCTTGGTGCTGGAGGGGGCAGCAGTGGGAGGGCTTCTGGTGCCCTGGCCCCACTGCTGGACCTCCTGATGGCACCTGGTATATTTTGGCCGCTGTGTGACAGAGTGTTGGACTAGATGGGCCATTGGCCTGATCCAACATTGGCTTCTCTTATGTTCTTATGTTCTTACATTGCCTAGACCCTGTATCTCTTGCTAACTTCCACCATGCCCCCGACCCTACCTTCTCTGCTGGCATATCTTCAGGTTATGTGGGCGTAACTTGGGGGTACGCTGAGGTAGCAGCTGGTGGGCTTCTTGTCAGCTTTTGTGCCCCCCCTCCAGGATTGCACTATTTGTGTTTAAGTAACTTTTAAAACTTTTATTACTTTAACTTAAAAATAACTAATGCAAACAAACTTTCTTCCCTTCCCTCTCTTGTGGCAACCTGCTGTGCTCCCCCAAATTGTATCCCCAGAGGTCAGTGGACCCAAACCCTGTCGGGAGCAAGGTGGGGGATAGTGAGGAAAGGGGGTGAATCTGTCAGAATTATCTCCCTTTCCTGCATCCGGAAGTCTTTCCCCACCTAGAATCCTGCCTAGAATTTCTGCAGGTGCTGCAAGGGAGGGTTGTTTTCACCAATTCCCTCCTCTGAGGGCAGCCTGATATGCCCTCTGAAATGCTGCTTCTGGGGATGGGGGACCCCCAAGAGTACTTCGGGGGGAATCAGGTCTTTTTCAGGGATGGCAGGGATGTCCCCCCCACTGTGCCCGTGGATGTTCTAGACAGGATCCAAGCCATAGTTAGGATCTACTCCTATATTATAAGTACGGGATACAAATGAAATGGGTAAAATAGTATGCTAACTGTACTGAGCATACACTTTGTGTAAGTGTGTACCTGTTTGTGTGTCTATTTTGGTTCAGACAGGGCCTTTCCCCCTTCAGACTGGGCTAGTTTTTCATGAATTTGAAATAAAAGGGTAGAATGTGTTTCCCAGAAAGCATGACTTTGATCTGTATCTCATAGGATCACCCCTCCCCCTCTCCCGTACCTGCTTGAATTCTCTCACCCAGCTGTTTTCTCTAATGAAAATGAATTTACATCATGTGCTTGTGTACGCCTACTTCTGCTATACTGTTTTCTGTTCACAAAGCTAATTATTTTCTGCTAATGCATGCTTCCATCTCAAATGAGATACCGCTTTAAATCCTAATTACTTAATTGTGCCTTGCTGGCCCCGTGTACATTTCTTCTCTCTCTTACTTTCCCACACTATGGCGAAAAGCCATTGGAATAATTTCTCCCCCCTTCCCCTGTGTAATGGGTCATTTGAGCAAGCTAGGTTACTAAAAGGGTTAATGTAATAATTTTGCAGTGCGGGTTGTCTGGCTGAAGTTCAACATTGCTTCACTTCCCTTTTACACTCCCTCTGTGAGTATTTTCTTAACAGCTGTCTGGGATCTGTTCCATTCAGACTTCCCCTAGTGTGGGCCTATGAAAACATGCAGTCTGCTACTCTCAGTAAAATTTCCATTGTCGCACCCTTTACTGGAAAGGGGGGGGGGGAGAGCTTCGTTCAGGGGGCTTAAGTTTAACATATGGTGCATATATTCTGAGATAGATCTTATTTTAATGATTAATAAAGGGTAGGAGAGCAATTCCATCATGGCCTGAAATCTATCCCTGTGTGAGTCTCTTGAATGTCCTGTGCAGCCACAGGCTTTGTGAAATGTATTTATAATGAGGAGGAGTCTGTAGCTTCCCAGCTTGAGTATGAAGGAGGGTTGCTTGCTACCTTTTCATTCCTGAGCAAGGCCTTTTAACAGCTGCAGGGCATGCAGGAATTCAGCAGGTATAGCTGCCTCTTGCATTGTATCCCTGTGCTGGGAATCTGTGCTGGATGAGCACTTGCAAGCCATGTGGCTACTAAAAGTACGTCAGGGCCCCTACACAAAACTGAGCCCAAATGTCAGCTCCTGTGGCTTTGTGGTTCGGGGGAAGTTGGCCTCCCAGCATCAGTTCCCAGTCTGTAAAATGAGAATAACTGCCTCACTCTTTGGAGAATGAAAGATACCATTACAAATCTATTTGCATGTTAAACAACTTATAGAAATTATAAGCAACAAGAGGGGACCTGCAAGAAACTTGCAGAATCAGCCATCTTATTTCCACCATATTTGATTCGTCCTATCTCCCTCCATTTCTCTCACTCTCTCTCCCCCCTTCCTTCCTTCCTTCCTTCCTTCCTTCCTTCCTTCCTTCCTTCCTTCCTTCCTTCCTTCCTTCCTTCCTTCCTTTCGTCTCTCTCCCCCATATCTGCTATCACTCCTTCTCTCTTCCTGCCTCCCCACCCCATCATTCTCTCTCTCTTTCTGGCTGATTGGCCTCTTCCCTGCTTTATTGGCTGCCACTTTCCTGTTCCCCCCTCCAGCCTCAACTGCATTAGCAGCAGCTTGCTCAGCCCCTTTCCCCGCAGCTGGGCAGTTTGCCTGGCTGCTGGGTCTATTCCCTGCCATGGTGCCTACTGCTCACCTCTCCCCACACCAGCTTCAGTGCCTCGGTGGCTCTACTGGCTCCTCACCGACTTCTTCTCTGATGCAGTATCTACTGCTCACCTGCCCTCCCCAGCCTCACCATCTCAGCAGCATTAGCAACGGATTGCTCAACCCCCCCCCCCATTCACCACCTGGGCCACTCGCCTGTTCCCTGCCATGTGGAGCTTACAATTTGCCTCTCCCTCCCCGCCAGCTTCACCACCGCAATGGCTCTTCTGGCTCCCTGCCTGCCCTCTTTGCCATCTTTGCAGACTACCTGACCACACATTCAGCCAGTTCACTACCGCTCGCCTGCCCACCCCTGCCAGCTTCACTGCCTGCTCATCCAGCCTCTCTTCTGTGGTGGCCCCTCATCTTCTGGCTCTACTGGCTGCCTCTTTGCTGCCTCTTTGCTACCTCTTTGCTGCCTCAACAGCAGAGCTAGGGTTGTTATTGCCATGGCGGTTGTACTCGTGGCTCCAGCAGCTCCTCCCGGTAGTCTTAGTGGCAGGATGGGTTGCGGCGCAGCTTCCCTTGGATTCCAGAGTCTTGTAACACGGATCAGTAAGTACATTCTCTGCGCATGTGCAGAGAATGCCACTTTGCTTTTGGGGGATTTAAATATCCCCTGTATATTTTTTTTATACATGTCCGATTTTTCTGCATACCTGGGGAGTGCCCCAAGTGTGCAGGAATTTCTGTTGACCCTCATGTGCAGAAATGAGTATCCACACATAGGGGGCACAGTTGGGAATTAGATATATAGATACTCTAGCTTTGATCCCTGGACATCGGCAGTGCTGAAAGCACACAGTCTCTGCCCAAACCTTTGAGGAAGGTCAAGTTCAGAAGCTGTTCTACCTGATTTAAGAAATCTGATTTCCCCCCCCCCCCCAGGAATCTCCTCAGCAAGCAGACAACTAGTATTAATGTTTCAGCTTTGGCCATGGATGCTGCTGCTTAGGTCAGAGGCTGGCTGCAGGGGTCATATCATGCCTATTATGTGGTCCTTGCATTGGTTGCCTGCTGGTTTCAGAGTCCACTGCAAAGAGCTGATGCTTCTCTTCATGAACTGGGGCCCACATACCCCAAAGACTTTCTCTCCCTGAATGAGACCATGCAGCAGCTTTGCTCAGTTCAAGCAATGTCTTTTGGCTGTTCTGGCCCTCATGAATGTACAATCTCTTGCTGCCCATTCACGTGCTTTTTCTGTAGTGGTTCCAATGTTGCTGAATAGTCTCTCACAGGAAATTAGAAGACTTGCATCTCAGTTGTAGTTCAGTGGGATTACCAAATGAAACTTTTGAGGAAAACTTTTAGTTCCTCAAGACAAATATTTTGTGGAGATGTTTTGGGGGGCAATGGTCTCAGCTGGGTTCTATTTATAACTTTTGCTGATAGGTTTAACTTTACTTTTAGAATATGTTGGGTTGTGCTGATTTTATTGTTACCTACCTCAAGTCCCAGTTATGAGAAGGAACTTGTCTTTCAATTGTTTTAAATAAATAAATCAAATGTGTCACAGTCAGGAGTCTGTGACTCACTGGACAGGTTGAGGAGGGACCTTGAGTTATGGAGGAGTCATGGCCAATCTACTGTCTTGTCTTTCCTGTGCTATGTTACTGCCTGCTCTTTTGTTCTAGAGGCATGGACCATCAAGGCATGGACCACAGAGTTACAGATGTACTCTGGAGTGCACTTAGAGTAGTAGTATTTCATACTTTTGGTATTACTTGCACCACTTTTGCCAGAAAGATCGGCTGCCACTGATTTAGGTTATTCAAAGATTTTAAATAACTCACTTTCCTTTACTTGGGGCTAATAATAATGCAAGCCATTTCTAAAATAGCACATTCTTGTGTGCAAAGACACTGTCTTGTCTTTAGGTATGATCCTAAGCATACTTACTTGAAATAAAATTTTATTTAAAGCATTAAAAGCAATGAAGGACAAATACTGTGCCTTTCCGAAACCTTCCTTATCTTTAGTAAATACCAACGAGTGAGGTAACTTTTCCCTCCTCTAAAAGGAGCTTGAGTCTGCCAAGCTGAGCCAAACACAACACCAAATGGCAGGTTGTTCTAACTCAGGGAAAGTTGATGTGTCAACTGCACTGGCTGCCAATAGAGTACCAGATTCAGTTCAAGGTTTGGTATTAACCTTTAAAACCCTATGCAGCCAGGGGCCGGCATACCTTTGAGACCGCCTCTCCCCATATGTGCCTTGCAGAGTGCTGTGCTCAGTTGACCAACATCTTCTAGTTGTCCCTGACCCCAAGGATATCTGGTTGGCCTCGACTAGGGCCAGGGCCTTTTCTGCCCTGGCCCCAGCGCTGCCACATGAGATCAGGGCCCTTCAGGACTTATTGCAGTTCCACAGGGCCTGTAAAATGGAGCTATTCAGCCGGGCTTTTGGATGAGGCGATGGACATAAAAATCCACTCCGGCCTCCCCTGCTGACAATGCTAGCTCCTAAACTGAGCATCGCTATTGAGGCATTCCCACACTGATTATTGTCCTGTTGCTGATTTTAATATTGATAGGGGTATTGTTTTAATTGTTTTATACATTGTAATTGACTTTTGTGTGACCTGTAATCTGCCCTGAGCCCACTTGTGGGGAGGGTGGGATAGAAATCAAATCAATCAATCAATAAAATTTATTGTAGCCCTAGTACAGCCCTTCCCTAGTGGATTACGGGAGGCCTGTCAATGGGTCATGATGAATTTGCTAGTAGGAGATGCTTGAACCCATGGAGTAGAATTGATAAAGGAAAGACACAAGCTCAGGAGATGAGCTGCAGATCATCCATTTGCTGCCAGTTCAAGGAATGGAAGTATGTTGTAGCTGCCAAATTCAGTTAATGGAAAATAGATTTGGAAGTTGCTAATATGCATAATTCTTACTCTAAAAATGGTTCCCAAGATAGTGTCCAAATCAAAGATATAAGACAGTATCAATATGGAAAGTAAAAATAAAAGCTTAAAGGGAAAAAACTTTGCAAAGTAATGTGAAGAGGAAAAGGGCAAGTCCCTTTCTTGAGATGTTCAAAGTGTGCGTCATTTATAATCTCTTTCTGTCTCACACAGAGAAAGAACTTTCATGCCCCATCTCCCTTTCCCTTCTCCACCACCCTTCACAGAGGCTCTGAGCCTTAAGCTGATGCAGAAGTTATCTATCACAGCAACTGAAAAGTTGCCTGTCACATTACCTGTTGAGAAGCATAAAACACCTGTCTGAAAACCTGGATTTAAAATCGCATTGTCTTAGACTTTTTCTAAGTACCTTTCCTTGTCCATTGGACTAGTTTGATTTATCATGAGCTGATAATCAGGTGAGTGTTTTGCCATTCACTGATCTGTGTTGCTGCACAAATTGGCTGTGTATATCTGCCTTGGTTTGACTTTACTTTATCCTGGTTGCTTTTTGGTCATTAAAGTTACTGTTCCTCTCTTATGTACCTCAATTCATTCTGAGACAGGAATGGCTGACAGTGATCATGATGTGGTACAGTAAAGAAGATTGCAGGCAACTTATATGTTGTAAAAATACTGTTCCGTGATAGAAACACTGGAGAGCGATTTCAGTGGCATCTAGGATTGCAGCAGGTTTTTCTGCCCTCCATTGGTTTCAGTTTCAGAAGGAATGCTTTTATAAAGGATGGAAGAAAAATTCTAGAATGCTGGAACCTGGCATGAAAAATTCTGGCATTTACATTTAAAGGAGTGGCCCTGCTCATCTGGCAAAGGTCAGAATCATAGACTTGGACATTTCTTTTTCTGACATGAACTACCTTTTCAGTTATCATGTTTTACTGTGGAAAGAAAATATGTAGGATCTTCCAATTATGGTACAAACTCATCGCTTGGAGAATAACCAACGTGATTATCCAACATGATTATGTTTATATAGGATTGTCCAGACTGTTTAGGTCAGTCAGTGCTCTTGCGGAAAAAGTAAAAAAAATAAATTATTGTATGGCATTGTGTGTACAATAGCCAGGAGATCCCAAAGGATTGTTTGGCTGCCTGAAGCTGTAGCTCTTTTTTGGCACTACTAGGTGGTGAACTATGCTTATTTTTAGGCTGAGAGTGCTGTGACTTGCCCAAGGTCACCCAGCTGGCTTCAAGTGGGGAAGTGGGGAATAGAATCCAGTTCTCCTGATTAGTCTGCCACTCTTAATCACTACATACCAAGCTGGCTTTCTCACCAAGCTGGCTCTTATGTAATCCAGGAGACTGGGATAGTAATAACAAGGTTTCTGACAATGGGCTTTGTTGCTACAGTTGCAAGTGGAGGGATCCCGAGAGAGAGAGAGAGAGAGAGAGAGAGAGAGAGAGAGAGAGAGAGAGAGAGAGAGAGAGAGAGAGAGAGAGAGAGAGAGAGATCCTATGCAAACACACTGGATATAGACAGATACAGACCCCAAAAGAACATTCTGAATCACATTTTCTCATTACTTCATGCCCAGCAAAAGCAACCCCATGGGTTGATTCTTTTTTAGGACTTAAAAAATACTAAAATACCACCACTGTGGAGCAGGGGGTGGGGGTGGGAGTCCAATTTGAAGATGGGCTGGTGGGAGAGGTCATCTTAATTCTTTCTCCTTATGTTCTCTCTTAATTCTTTCCCATTTGATCAATGGCCCTTCTATCTAAATTTTTTGCCCCTGAAAGTGTTAGAAAACATATGGATACTCTTAGATCTGTCCCTGGCCTTAAACATCATGACTGTTGTTAGATGCAGCTAGTCAGAGAAAACTATGAAGATCAAATTTTGTGGTTTATAAGTACTCAGGTAGAGACCCTTGTGCTCTGTTTCAACATCATTCTTTATGTGCTGCAAGCAACATGTGCTTTTAAAACACTGGAAACTTGGAAGGCTCACTCTTCTGGCATCCTATAATTCCAGGTTCTGACCCCAACTGTTTGATGTCACCATAGTGGCTCTACTCTTTGCACTGCACCTTTCTACTTTCCTGGTAGTTTGGTTGTTCAGTCAGGTGAGCTGTTTTGTTGAGTCCATGTTGTCTTTAGAAGGCAGGCACATGTTTCTTGAGGGGCACAAACATGTAGCCTAGGCCACAAAGCCAAGATTGCTGAGTGCCCTGTGGTACCTTGTAGAAGTTCTCTCTTACTCACAGAATGGTAATGGCTTTGCCAAGCTTTCAGAGCATGCTTTCGGGCAGTCCTCATTGGCGTCAAATGATTATGAATGTAGAATCCAAATCACTTGATCTTGTCACAGCTAAAGTTAAAGTAGTGTAAACTGGGCTTATGGCCTCAGCACAGTTGCCTAAATCAGGGGAGTGGCGGTTTACATGTAAGCAACAAGAGAGAATCTCTTATTCTCTGGCTGCCATCATTGCTTCTTTGGTCACTATGAGAAGCGGAAAGGAAAACTGAGAGGTCATCTTCGTAGAGGAACTCAACCCTATTCCCTTTCCTGTCTTCCATACAGGCACAGTCTGTCTTCCATAGAGGCACAGTGTGAGAATCTGTGCCACATTCTCATCTTTGTACTGAGTACAGAACTATTTAACTGTGGGTTCTGGGTCTTGTGAATATGTGATACAGACAAACACCTATGTAGTGAGACGTGGTGCCCCCAGGCCATTCCTGGAAGTTTCCCTTTCTTTCTCATCCTCATGGAGAGAGACACTCTCCCAGTCTCCAGTGTTGTCTTCTTAATCTGGCATGTGTGACTGAGACCTGGGTACGAGATGGGGAGATGGTTGCTCTCTTCCAGTTAGCTCCTCCTGGGTTCTTGGTCCTCCACCAATCTTGGACTACGGGGTGGGGGGGGGGAGTGGCTTTGTTCATGTGGGAGGCTTACTCCTTCAGGGCGCTCCTGGCAACAAGGCTCACAGGTATGGAGTGTGCCGGCTTCGTGTGGGAAGCTGAGGAGAGTTTGGCTGTTTGGGTGGTGTACCAACCACCCAACGCGCTGGCTGACAGCCTGCCATCTCTGGTGGAGGCCGTGTCGGGCTGGGCATTGGAGCACCCTAGGCTGATAGTCTTGGGTGACTTCAGTCTCCATGCTGACGATGCGGCTTCCTCACAGGTGGTGGACCTGGCAGCGTCCATGGCAGTGCTGGGACTCTCTCAATACATAACAGCCCCACTCACCGAGCCAGTCACATGCTTGATTTGATCTTCGTGGTGGGGGTTACAGTGGACCGGATTACTGCTACAGCAGTTCTATGGTCGGACCACCATGCCCCGAGGGCCTGAGTGAATATGTCACCCCAACCCTGTTTGGGCAGTGAGCACATTTTAGCTCGCCCGCAGAGCCAAATGGACCCATTGCGGCTTCAGATGGCTCTTTGGGGCCCATTGCCCCCGGCAGCTCGTTAGATGAGCTAGTCGAGGATTGGCATGGCTGACTCTCGGCAGCCATTGACAAGATCGCTCCCAGATGCCCTCTGCGCCCCCGTTCAAGGCTGGCTCCTTGGTATACCCAGGAGCAGAGGATGATGAAACAAAGGCTCAGACAGCTAGAGAGACAATGGTGGTGTGGTCATGACAAGGCAACAAGAGCATCCTATTGGACATTTATGAGGTCGTATGAGATGGCAGTCAAGGCTGTGAAGAGGGAGTTCTACGCAGCCACGACTGCGTCTGTAAGCTCGTGCCCGGCACAATTGTATAGAACAATTTGGTCTTTAACAACTCTGCCACAGGGCAGACAAAATACTAGGGAATTGGATATAGGCTGTGAGGCTTTTGCGCGCTATTTTGCAGATAAAGTCTTGTTGCTCCGCCGCGACCTCCCGGCCACACATGAGACAGTGGGTGAACTTGAGGCTCCATGTGCATCTTCTGGTCCCACTCTGGATTATTTCAATCCACTCAGCCTAGAGGAAGTTGACAGATTGATCTCAACGGTACACCCAACCACATGTAGCCTTGATCCATGGCCCTCCTGGCTAATTAAAGCAGGCTGCAAGGGGTTTCGAGGCACCCTTAGGGACATTATCAATAAGTTCCTCTCTGAGGGGCTGTTCCCAGGGGCTCTCAAGGAAGCGATGGTTCGCCCCCTCCTAAAAAAAAACATCTTTGGACCCAGCTGAATTGGCCAACTATCGGCTGGTTTCCAATGTGCCCTATTTGGGCACATTAATAGAGAGGGCGGTAGCAAAACAGTTGCAGAGCTTTCTGGATGACACTTCCATGCTAGATCCATTCCAGTTCAGCTTCCGCCTGGGCCACAGCACAGAGACAGCACTGGTCGCCCTCACAGACGACCTCCAGAGGCATCTGGATCGGGGCGGGACAGCGGTGCTGCTGTTGTTGGACCTGTCGGTGGTGTTCAACATAGTCGATCATCAGTTGTGCACTCACCGCCTCGCTGACGTGGGGATTCAGGGGCTTGCCTTGCAATGGCTTGTCTCCTTTCTCCAGGGTTGGGGACAAAGGGTTGCACTTGGGGAGAAGCTGTCTCGAAGGCACCCACTAATTTGTGGAGTGCCGCAAGGGGAAGTACTCTCCCCAATGCTATTTAACATCTATATGAGCCCCCTTGCCCAGATTGCCTGGAGGCATGGGCTAGGGTGTCACCAATATGTGGATGACACCCAGCTCTATCTGTTGTTGGGTGGCCAGTCTAGCTCTACCCCAGAAGATCTGGACTGGGTGCTGCAGGACATGGCGGGATGGCTTAGACTGAGCCAAATGAAACAGAATCTGACGAAGATGGAGGTCCTATGCCTGAATTGAAATGGCTCGGGGATAGGGATCCCACTACCAGCCTTCGGTGGGGCACCATTGGTGCCAGTGCTGAGCGTCAGGAGTCTGGGAGTGCTTCTGGATGCTTCCTTGACAATGGAGGCCCAGGTAGCAGCCGCTGTCAAGGCAACCTTTTACCACCTTCAGCAGATTAGGCAGTTGGTTCCCTTCCTCGAATGCAAAGATCTGGCAATGGTCACCTTGAGGTTGGACTACTGCAATGCTCTCTACATGGGGCTGCCCTTGGGGCAACTCCGGAAGCTGCAGCTGGTGCAAAATGCAGCGGCCAAGCTGTTGATGGGCCTTCCTATGCGGGAGCACATCCAGTCTGTGCTAAAGTCGCTACACTGGCTGCCAATAGCATTCCGGATCTGCTTCAAGGTGCTGATTTTGACCTTTAAGGCCCTTTATGGTCAGGGGCCTGCCTACCTGAGAGACCGCCTTTCCCTGTATGTTCCCCAGAGAACATTTTTCACTGGGCGTTCTAGTAGGAGCAATACTACATCGGCTGAGCTGCACTTGCACTTTATCATATGACACCGCCATACACAAATGGTTTTAACTGTATTTATATGGAATTGAACTTAGGTATTTTATGCATGTACTCATGTTGGTTTTATGGTTTTATGTAAGCTGCCCTGAGCCGCCTCAGCAGGAGGGTGGGGTAAAAGTCAAATAAATAAATAAATAAATAAAATTGATCTTACTCTATCACACTGGCCCCTGTATATGGTGTTGAGGGCACATCTAAGCCTTCCTGTTTTGTTAGCAGTCACACAGAAACCAATGGACAAAGCCACCACCTGACCTTCTAGTGTTACTCATTTTCCAGGCTACACCCATTCCTACTTTGCCAGCGTACTTCCAAATATAATACTTTTTTCACAGTGTAGTTTTTGGCAGTACCACTTTGCATGGCTTCTGTTCAATGTGCCAGATGTGTGCCATGGTCACTCACTGTGTGATCCCCCCCTCCCAATTCCTTCACAACCCCTATTTGTTTGTAACAGCAAGGAACAATAGAAATAGCGGGAGAGTTTCTGTCTGGAACAAGAGGTGGAGTGCATAAACAGTGTGTGTGTCATGTAAAAAACTCTGAGCCCTTAGTAGGCTGACCCAAACAGCCCCAGCCTTGCTCTGCTTGAGCTGCTCTTGCCAGCTATCACTGGGGAAGAGGCTGAGGAGGGAAATAAACCAGGACTGTGAAGGATGGCAGGAGTCTTAGGTACCTCCTGTCCTCCTTCTTTCCTCTCATCATCTTCATTTGGAAACTCTTGGCTGCACAGCTTGTAAAGCACACTGCTACTTTATATAAGCACAACCTCCTCAATTAGAAGCTGGTGGGGGGGAGGATCTGAATCCAGAGACCTAAAGGTTTTGGTATTGACTGAATCATTTAATTTAAATACCCCATCACAGAAATAGCTTTACAGTGTTCAGCAGAACTTTAGCTAAAAAATCCACTCAATATTCAGCCTTCTAAAGACACTGTTTTAAGGTTTCCTGCGGGAGAGATCATTCGACTCTGCACTGATGTGGGGTTTTCTTTCACTGTTCAACTGAACAGAATCAGTAGGCCATAAACCACATTCTACTAAGCCTGTGCAATCCAGGAAGACAAGCTTGGTGGCCTTCTGGAAGGATGGCATTAGAAGATCGTTGGAGGGGTGGGGATATATCTAGGTCAAGCTGAAGGCAGGAAATCCTTTGACATTTCTGATATTGCCTTGATCCACCTCTTCTTAACAGGCTCATTTCCCTTGGTTCTGTGGAGAGGATCTTAAGGTGTATCTGTTATGAGGAGTCATTGCTTTGATACTGCAAGAGGTGAGAATAAGCCTGGTGTTCAGCTGTCACATGAAGCCATGACTTACTTTAATTGTGGTTAGTTTGTGAAGCCAGGATTCAGCTCACAGATTATTACTCAGTCCTAATTTACTTTAACAAATCCAAGTTTCAGAGTTGCAAGTCTTGCAGGAGTCAAGCTTACCCAGATGTTAGTTTTGAAGTTTTCTCTACCATGTACATACCTCGGCAGCAACAGGCTAAAAGAAAGCTTTGCTATGTCAACAACTTAACTGTCTATCAGTGGCATTCCTGTAGCGCAACAGATCTATTCTCCTTTCTGGAAACTGTATAGCTTTTGGCATTAACCTTCTTTCACCCCAATCTGGAGGCATCGTTCAT
Organism: Gekko gecko; assembly: GCA_029375565.1. Classification (NCBI taxonomy): domain Eukaryota; kingdom Metazoa; phylum Chordata; class Lepidosauria; order Squamata; family Gekkonidae; genus Gekko; species Gekko gecko. The sequence goes on along the minus strand of JAPDNY010000002.1, from coordinate 99,672,121 downwards.
AAATGGAGATCGATTTGACATTTAAAACCTCACCACTCAAAAACCAGTGGGAGAACATTTTAATCTTCCAAGTAATTCCATTACTGACCTAAGAGTGACAGCTCTCAAACAAAGAAATTTCAAAAGGAAATTACAGTGGGAGGTTTCTGAATTCGAATTAATTCAAAAGTTCAGAACAATGGACCCCCCCCCCCAAGGCTGAATAAGGACATAGGATTTTTATCTCCTTACAGATGCTAATTTCCTGCCCCTAAGGGTTTCCCCTCTGCTCTAATCTAGTTGATTACAATATGCATTGTACCTTTGGATCCTTTACATGCATGCTTTACAACAACACCCTCCCACCTTCTGACTAGAATGCAAGGACTCTGGTCTATATTTTGCCTCTGCTGTGTCTGACAAAGGGAGCTTTGACTCTTGAAAGCTTATGCCCCAAAACTTTTGTCAGTCTCTAAGGTGCTACTGGACTCGAATCTAAGTGGTTAAGCTCTATCTCATCTAAGCATCCAGAGGTACAGCAGAACACACACACACACAAACACACCTTCCACTGGCTGCCTTATTTTGTCACTGGAGCTCACCTTCCATTCTACTGATGGCAAGACATGTTGGAAACGGGGGGACACAATGGCCAGATCCTGCCAGCAGTTGTATGGGTGATGGGGAGGAAGTCCACAGCTTCCACATCTGTCCCAGTATCACACCAGCTGCCTCTGGGACTTGAAGTTGTGCACCCTGTCAGTGGCAGCATGGTGGTGTGGGAGGGAGTCACAGATCTCACAGAAACGCAAGTCTCAAAAGGTAGCTGGCAGACCACCAAAGCTCCCCTTGGAGCCCAGCAACATCGAGACAGCTCTGAGGGGCAATCTACCTCCCAGAACTTCCCCATTGTGATCCTGCTGGGACAATAAAATGGCCTGACTTGCCATTGGCATGGTTTTAGTTTAAATACATGGAAGGAAGGAGCCTGGGCCCAGGGCCGGACCGCCCATAGGGCGAACTAGGCGCCCGCCTAGGGCGCTCCGGCCTGAGGGGCGCCATTTGGCGCCCCACTCCCCCCGAAAACTGCTCTCCCCCGCCATCCTAACCCAGCGCCCGCCGGCGCCGCCAGACCCCCGCCCCCTTCCCAGCGGGGCCGCAGAAAAGCCGGCGCCGGGAGGGAGGGGGCGGAGGCTGGACCCCCCGCCCCCTTCCCGGCTTTTCTGGGGGTCCCGCAGCCGTGGGGCCCGCAGAAAAGCCAGCGCCGGGAGGGAGGGGGCGGAGGCTAGACCCCCCCGCCCCCTTCCCCCCGCCCCTTCCCGGCTCTTCTAGGGGTCCCGCAGCCGCGGGGCCCGCAGAAAAGCCGGCGCTGGGAGGGAGGGGGCGGAGGCTAGACCCCCCGCCCCCTTCCCCCCACCCCCTTCCTGGCTTTTCTAGGGGTCCTGCAGCTGCGGGGCCCGCAGAAAAGCCGGCGCCGGGAGGGAGGGGGCGGAGGCCAGACCCCCCCGCCCCCTTCCCGGCTTTTCTGGGGGGCCCGCAGCCGCGGGCCCGCCGGCGCCGGGAGGGAGGGGGCGGAGGCTAGACCCCCGCCCCCTTCCCGGCTTTTCTGGGGGTCCCGCAGCCGCGGGGCCCGCAGAAAAGCCGGCGCCGGGAGGGAGGGGGCGGAGGCTAGACCCCCCCGCCCCCTTCCCGGCTTTTCTGGGGGTCCTGCAGCCGCGGGGCCCGCAGAAAGCCGGCGCCGGGAGGGAGGGGGCGGAGGCTAGACCCCCCGCCCCCTCCCCCGCCCCCTTCCCGGCTTTTCTAGGGGTCCCGCAGCCGCGGGGCCCGCAGAAAAGCCGGCGCCGGGAGGGAGGGGCGGAGGCTAGACCCCCCCGCCCCCTTCCCGGCTTTCCTGAGGGTCCCGCAGCTGCGGAGCCTCCAGGAAAGCCAGCGCCCGCCGACGCCCCCGGTCTCCAGGTCCCACCGGGAGGTTGGCATCCCCAGTGGGGGCGCCCCAGGCTGTCCGCCTAGGGCACCCAGACACCTGGAGCCGGCCCTGCCTGGGCCTTTAAGAGGGAGGAGGCCAGCTGCTTAGCATATGATTGCTCATGGGAGGTGGTGAAAGGTGAGAGAAGTTTTGATGCTGACCTGTTCTTGTCAGGCTTCTCTCTTGCTAGGGTGGATACAACCAATGGCTCTTAGATTTGGATTTGAACTACCATCTGGCAATGGATTGCCTGTGTGCGAAGCATAGATAAATTGCTTTTGATTGGCCTTGGCTCTTCACCTACCAGACAGTGGTTGTTCTGTGGCTGGTTAAAGAGAGGGTTGTTAAGGACTGCCTACATAACGTGTAATAGGTACAATGTCAATAACAAGTACAGATAAGCAAAATACTCCTCCAGGCCATAAGTAAATGGGGTTTGGAAGAAACAAAATGAGATGCTCCACAGGCTATACTAGTAAATGACTGGTAGGAGTTTGTATATATTATATGAGTGCAGAAATTTGTCTAGATAAATCCTCTCATTGATACTGAGGTTACAATAAAAGTTGAGAAATGCTTTCAAAGAGACAGAAGCTGAATTCTACTTGGGGAGGGGAACCAAATCATTTATTTCTGCCAGTCACCCACAAGCTGTAGAAAGGCAGCGTTCTCCATGCACTGATGCTGACAGCAGATAATCTTGTTATCAGACATCAATGCATTGTAGGAGTTCATGGGCCAAACAGAAAGGATAAAAAGTACACCGGTTAAGAGGTGTAGCTCCTGAAACCCAGGAATGCTCATCATGGGAACTTTTACCTAATTCTGAACATAGCCCCTGTGCAGAATGATAAAGCCAGTGAATGTGGCCAGGTTCAGAGGGGACACATTTTTCTACAAACCCAGAGGCCCTCCAGGTTTCCAGAAAATGTGAAAAAAAATGTCAGGATGGTTTTGGTTTTCTTAAATGTGAAAGAAACGGCAGGGTGGATGGTTTTCCCAGAGAGAAGCTGCCCAGTGAGGGAAGGAGGGAAAACTGAGATGGGGAGGCAGATAACTGTAAGTTGGGTGGTTGGTGGGAAATAGAGAAGGAAGCAGGAAGCAGGAGAGAGGCCATGGAGGCTTTCAGAAAAGGAAAAGAGGAAACAGAAGAGAAAAGAAAATGAGATTCACCCCTGCAAGTTCATGCAGGTCCCCTGCTTGTGCTAACATATTTAGCTAATATGCCCCTTGTGAATTTGACAATGTGAACCTGCTCTTTGCCAATTAAGGTCAGTATTGTCTATTCAGATTGGCAGCAGCTTTCCAGGGTCACAAACAAAGGTCTTTCACATCACTTCCTACCTGATCCCCCCCCCAAAAATCTGGAGATGCTAGGGATTGAACCTGAGACCTTCTGCATGAAGAACATCCATCAATAGGAGGAAGAGGAGGAGGAGATTGTATTTATACCCGCCCTTCACTACCCAAAGGAGTCTCAGAGCGGCTTACAAACTCCTTTCCCTACCCCTCCCCACAACAGACACCCTGTGAGGTAGCTGGGGCTGAGAGAGCTCTGACAGAAACTGCTCTTTTTCAAGAACAGCTGTGCCAAAACTATGGCCTGCCCAAGGTCATTCAGCAGGTGCAAATGGAGGAGTGGGGACTCAAACCCGGTTCTCCCAGATTAGAGTTGGCGCACTTAACCACTACACCAAACTGGCTCTCAAATCAGGCCTGTTTGCAGCTGCTTCTCTGAGCTGGACAATATTTGAGAGGAATCAGAGACCCCAGTCACCAAGAACTCTTTAAATAGTAGTCATAATTAAGGTACCCCCCCCCACCGCTCTATTTTTGTTTGATGGGATCGGGATGGGGGAAGGTTTTCTGCAAAGGAAGCTGTCTTTACTTTGTGAAAGGAGACAACAGACCACAAGAAGGAAGCATAGCAAATGTGGAGTTTCAGCAGAAACATCATTCATACACACACACACACACACAACTTTGGCAAGTGTTTTCTTGCCAGGCCATTGCCATTTGTCCTCCCATGGGAAACAGTGGTGAGAAGTGCACCAAGGGCATCCACTTCAGGGGTCTGTAAAATCAACCCCCTTTGTCCATTCTGTTTGAAAACTGAGGGGGTCTTTAGATTAGAGGGAGGACTACATTCTATGCCAATTTGGTGCAATTAGCTTTAAAACTAACTGTGCCAAGGACTCTAATTTGTTCCTATGACAGACCCCCATATCTTCTCAACTGTCTGGCAGATTTTTCCCATCAAAACTTCAGTTCCCCTCAGTGACTGAGTCACCTTACAGTAACATGTAAATCTTCTCTTTTCTTTTTATATAAACTTGAAACTGCCCCACCCTTTGTTTAGATATTGGTTTAAGCTTTAGACCCAGTACAGGAACTTGAGGGAAATACAGGATCTGTCTTAGAGAAATGGCACTTGAGGCAAATTAACTTTCAAAACCAGATAAAAGATTTTATTAAACCAGCAGGGAATATATGTATATTAGGAATTGTTAGGGTTTTGATACTGGTGAGGTAAAAACTTTCAGAGAGAGAGAGAGAGAGAGAGAGAGAGAGAGAGAGAGAGAGAGAGAGAGAGAGAGAGAGAGAGAGAGAGAGATATGAATTCTCAGAACAGTCAAGAGAGTATATTTCTAGTTTTGTTTCAAAGTTTTCTAATCCTTTCTTTGAGAGTAGTTTGATTAGTATATTTCAGCACCAACACAGTTCTTATTTATGTTTCTTCTGGAGGACAGTGTTTGCTTAAAGTTTATAGATTTCTTCAGAGTTCTAGGTTTTCCTTTACATATTACAGCTTTTCACTAAGTCCTGAGGTGTCTAAGCTTCTCCCCTTTATCACAGACCAGGGTTCTCTTCCTAACCCCTTTCACTGGCAGGAAGTTATTTCTCCTTGTCCCCAAGAAGTATTTATTTTATTTATTTATTCTTCAGATTTCTACCCCACCCTCCCAGCCGAAGCTGGCTCAGGGCAGCTTATATAAAATCAACATACAATTACAATAAACAATTGAACCATTTAAAACAGTATTAAAAACAATTAACAACATAATAAGTGCTAGTTTTGTTATTGAATCAAAGATGGCTACCATATCATCTCTCTCTTCCCATAACCGGCTCATAGGTCTTCTACAGATGTCTTTCAGGCAGCTGGCACAGGCTGTTAGTATGAATTCCAGAGGCAACATGGCCTCCTATACTAGTTGTTACTATTTGGCTTATCTGGTAGTTCTCTCTAACTACCCAAACCTTCTGCCAAATCCTGCTCCAGTATCCTTTGTCTGTTCTGTAGTTTTCCAGACTGAGAATCAAAGTTCTCCCTCAGAACAGTTTTAATATATTTAAGACAATGGGGTTTCTCTTCTTCTCTCTGTAGAAGTACTTTTCTGACTATTGCCTGTCAGAAAACACTGACTTCCAAATGGCTCTTCCCTCAGAAACTGAACCCTCTGGCTACTGATTCAGACAATAGTTTTTAAATGAACCAAAAGGTGAAAGACCAAAAAGGCGAAAGACCTTTCCCCCTTCTGGATCAGCTGTTTTATTTCCTTTCTCAGCTGATATTGGCCAATCAGAGAGCTAGTAGAGCAGCCAATCAAATAAGCTCCTCTCTCCAGGGGAGATTAATTCTTGAACTCCCTGACTCTCTGATAAAAGAAGCATTTTAAAAAGCCTACTTTTGAGTGCAATCCGTCACAGTTCCCCTGTTGAAAACAATGGCCCTGAAGTTCCAAAACCTGCAACAAAAAAACCTTTGAATCCCAAATTTGAATGTCCTCCTACCCCCAAATTAGAAATAAATGTTAAAGGAGTCCTCCTCAAATTCTGGATCCAAAATTATAACAAAATTTTTCTTGGAGCAGATGCAGTGCTGAGGGGAGGGCAGGACTATTTTAATTAGTGAAATGGTGAGGTGAAAGGATTCTAGCCAATCTCCCCACCCCATGCAGCCTCCTTCTGAGCTGAAGCTCCATCCTGCTGCAATTATGCTTTCAAAATCATGTGGAAGATCCAGTCAGCAATATTCCAGCATCTTAGGCACCATGAAACAGGCTCATTTCAATATAAAGGGGGTGGGGATGGGGCGGGGCTGCTGCATTCTCCCTACCCCATCCTGTGCACACTGCTCCATGTCTGGGAGTTTCCTGCTCCCAGTCCCTCTTCTGTGTCATCAGCCTGACTGCAGGCAGACACTTGTGTGACCTCAGGGAAGGGGCCATCTGGATTGGCTCCACATAACCCCAGGTCTACATGAAAGTATTTATTAAATTAAATAACATGAAAGCATTATATTAAATGCTTCCAATAAAATGTTTTAATCAAATTAAAAAATAAATGGCAAGTGCTTGACAATCATTCCAATGCCCTGACATCCGCTGAAATGCAAGTAGGTGCACTTCTTGCTGAGCAAGAGTATCAGTATATTTTCTCATGAGGAATTTAAAAAGAGAGAGAGAGAGAGCTGAAAATTCAGAAAAGGGGTGTTGAAGACCCACCTCCCTCTGTGTTTATAATCCCATAAAAGATTCTATCAGTGCGATTTTCATCAGCAAAAGGTTCAGGAATGATTAAAGTAAAAGGGAAAAACCCTTCACGAGACTAAGGGAAAGGCCGCTTTGAATAGTCTACCGCCTGCATTCCATAATTAACTTTCCTTTGTCAGTTCCATAATTCAATTAACCTTGACTGTAATTGTCAACCTGTTTAATTATGGCATACTAGGAGGACTTGAAATGGTTACTTGACTTATTCTATCCTGCTCTTCAACTGTTCAATGAGGCCTTCACTGGAATACATTCTTCCCTTTCTATTAAATTTCTTGCAAGTGTTCATATTTTAAGTTATATCTTGAAGCTCTGCACATAGCAATATGAAACAAGCACACCCGCATGATTGCTGGAGAGGATTTCTATTTGTACTTACAAATGAGAGCTGATTCACACATTGCAAAATGTATATGGCTGCTGTGAGCACTTCGGATGAGTTCTCAGCTCCATAGGGGCCTGGTTTGGATTGGTACCATGATGCACAGAGAGAAGGGATTTAAACTTTCTTCTTGAATGCCATGAAGTGGCCCCATGGAGCAACTGTTTGCCCACTGTGGAAACTTACATACACCAATAGCTACATTTAATTTTCCCTAGTGCCGTAAAACAGCAGCTTCCTGGGGCTGTTTTTAATTAGGAAAATGGTGTCAGGAGGAAAGCTTAAACCCCTTTCTCTCTTCATAGTGCAGACTCAACCTGTGTCAGGCCCATGTGCTACTAGGAAGAGGGTTTCTAGCATGGAACTTCACCAGGCACATGACTGTTGAGTGTCCATCTGTCTACCACAGGCACTTTCTAACATGTGCCTTTGTTCTAATTCCAAAAAGACCTCTGGGCTCAGGAGTGGAGTCTTGCCAGAGACAAGTTGAAAAACAAATTATTGCAGACCTGGAGTCCAAGTGCAACATGACTGGGAAATACGTTGGATTCAGCCTCAAAACTCAAAGAAGGTTGCCGGGGGGGTGGGTGTTCCTTGCTCCCAGTTCGTTTATGATTTAATTATTTAATTCTGGCTTGTCCTCTGGGAAGCTACAATGGGATTATCCCCATGAAGTAAGTAGTTAGGTTGAAACAGGGTGATTTCCCAGGTCCTGTATGTACAAGATTACAAATGTTAAAATCAGCATGTGTAGAGCAGGACTAGGGATGAATATTTTGGCCCAACCTATGCATGACTGTTGGCTCATGAGTGCACAGTCTACATGTAGCTCCCTTCCCTGTGTCCTGGAAAGTTAGAGAAAATAGCCTTCCCTATCACGGGGAAGGCTGTGTGTGTGTATCCTTCCTACAAGTGTAGAATCCATGCTCATGATGAACCTGTGACTATGAACAGACAAGGGGTAAGGCCAGTGCCCTTGTGCCGGCTACCTCTCTGCATGCATTCATTTCAGCATGAAAATGTCATGTGCAGAAGGCTCCAGTGAGTTTTATGGAGATGTGGACTCAGACCTCCCTACTTTGCCTCTCCTTCCACTACAATTCTATATGGTATTGCAGAAGGAAGAAAGCAGGAGGCATGCAGGGACAAATACCCTATGCTATTTCTGTATGCTCCCTCTAGGAGGTGCATGCATTATACTAGACTATACTTGCCCAGGACAACCCTCCTATATGTATATAGGCCAGAAGGGACTAGGATTAACTGAACACCTGCCTGGATATACAGTGGGAACTGAATGCATGAAGGAGCTAATTCAAAGTGGTATAGCTTGAAGGGTGCCATGTGTTGGCTATAAGTGCTTTCCCCTTCCGCCCTGGTGTTCAATAAAATAGCAGGGTGAACATTGTGGGGAAGAGAATGGAGTTGTGTGATGCCATAATATCACCTCCAGCTGGAACCCAGCTGGAACTCCCACAATGCTGCAGGAGTTTTCCTAGGGGGAGTGATATCACAGCGTCATATGGGGGTCCTAGTGTTTACTGAGATCCATAGAGACGGGGGAATCCTAGAGCATTACATGATACAGTAATTCTCCACATGGCCAAATCAGTGGATACTTAAATCTGGAAACTGGAGCCATGAACAGACAAGACATCTTTCTACAAACCTGAAAAACATCTTAGGTTTGCAGAGGAACCTGAAATCTTAAAAAGAAAATACCTAGTGGGAAGATAACCTCCCAAAACAACAGAAACGGTTGTAGCTTTAAGTAACAAAAAGCTCAGTGACACCAGAAGACAGTGATGATGACCTGTCAAGCCCCAGGGAGCTGGAGCATGAGGGGAACACGCCAACCGGCAACACCCAGCCAGAGGCCAATGAGCAGCCTTCGGAGGCTGCCTGCGGAACGCCTGCGCCAGCCGCCACCAGGGGTCCTGACATTGCTCCTGTGCTACTGTCTGGCTGCAGGCCCTGCCCCTGACACAGTTCCAGAACCCGCAGCCCCATCAATGGAACACCGCTGCTCGAACCAGGAGTGGCGCAGACCAGCATACTTAAAGGACTTTGTAAGCTAAGGGAGTCTGAACCATGGTGGGAGGGGTGTTATGTATTGGAATGGCCACATGTATTTGTGCACAAGCTCCTACTGCTCACGTGAATGGCCACATGTACTTGTGCACAAACTCCAGCCGCTCATGCAAATAAGCACAGCTTCGGCTGCATAACAAAAGCTGGCTAGGATTCTGGAACAGACCTATAGGCTTGCCTGGATCCTAGAATTAACCAATGGTTGAATCTTGCACTGTAAATAGCCTATCACAGGGAGTGTGTGTGTGTGTTTGGGTGTGGTGTGTTGCAGGGATTTAAGGAGGCCTCAGACCCAGCTTGTCTGTCTTGAGTTTGACCTGAAATCACAATAAACCATGAGCTGATCACTCTACGTGTCTGAACCCAGTATATTTCACCAACATTCAAGCCTTGGTTTCTGTCAGTGAAAGAGGTCAGGGACCTTTCTGGGGCTGTTTTCACCTTTAAGGGAGGACTCATCAGTATCTGACCTGGCAGCAACCATCATGTGACTTGCTTGCTACCACCTGACCTGTATGACTCACATAGGACTGGCTGCTTGCTACTATTCAACAGCAACCATCCCATGAAACCCAGTGTGGTATATTAGTTAAGAGTTTCTGACTAGGATCTCAGAGACGCAAGTTTGAATCACCAGTCATCTGTGAAAGCTCACTGGGTGACCTTGGCCATTACACACTCATAACTTAACCTATGTCACAGAGTTGTAAGGATAAAATGGAGGAAAGGAGGACAATGCATTGAGGAGAAAGGTGGGTTATAAATGAAGAAAATTAATAATAAATTTATCCGAAGATGGGGAGGCAGATAAAAGGTAGGATAACTGGTGGGTGGGAAAAAGTGAAGGAAGCAGGGAACAGGGAGAAGAGAGAAGATATGGGGGCTGCCAGGAGGAGGGAAGGGCTGCGGTGGCTCAGAGGTTAAGATGCTGAGCTGCAGACCAGAAGGTCTGTAGTTTGGCATTTCAAGACCCTAGCGCTGCATGATGGAGTGAGCTCCCATCTTTGGCCCCAGCTCCTGCCAACCTAGCAGTTCAAAAGCAGGAATTTGCAAGTAGATAACTAGGTATCACTTCAGTGTGAAGGTAGCAGCGTTCTATGCATCTTGGCATTTAGTCACGCCGGCCACATGACCATGGAGAAATCTTCAGACAGTGCTGGCTCTTCGGCTTGGAAACATAGATGAGCACCACCCTCTAGAGTTGGATTCGACTAGCTTTTGAGCAAGGGAAACCTTTAGGAGGTGGGAAAGAGGAAATAGTGTGGGAAGTGTTAGTGAGGGGAAAATGTACCAAATTAATACCCCCCCCAAGTCCTTATAGACTGACCATTTCTATGTATGTTTGTATGTCTGTGTGTATGTTATAAAGAACTTAAAGGAAAACTGTATCTATGTATTGCTGTAAATAAGAACCTCCTGGATGTGTTCATTGCTGAATGACACCACCCCTGTTCACATGTTACAGTGACTGTATATGTACATCCTGCCTGTAGATCTCTTTGGAAGAAACTTTGCAAATGAAAACAGGGACTAGTACCTGAATAAACAGGTGGTTCAAATGACACATTCAGTTGTACATATGTTGAATTAAACATGAGAATTAGTCAACACATTTTAAAAGAAAAATCCAGTGTATACAGATTGTCTGTGCTTTCACTGCATAACGTGCATAGAGCTTGTATAGTCTGTATAGATGTTTGTGAAAGAGTTCTCACAGCTCAGACATCTCGGGGGGGGGGGGGTCACCGCAGCTGCAATATTTTTCAATAGACACAGTTTGCAAATTCAGCAGCAAGTCATCAGGTGATGCAACATCACATGACGTACACATGATGTATGAATCAACTCTATGTTTTCATGTTACCAAATATGTATCTACCAGGGCAGGAAGTATGACGTGATGGCTGGCTTAGGTTAATTAGGTTTCTACAGTATGCCCTCCCACCCACCCCAAATTAGCTGCATTTTGGTGGCTGCTGAGTCAGCAGTCTTTGGAGAATGGTGCTCTTCATCTCTTTCCTCAGCACTGTGGGAATCCTTGTCCTCCCTGAACTTTGAAGGGCCCTCTGAGAAATTCCTCCTGTTCTCAGTCTGACAGCATGCTTGGGAGGCTATATCCTTTGCAGCAATTACATGTCCCTTTGCCTCCTAGGACTGTGACCTCTCTGCAAGGTTCCAGAAGAGAAGCAAAGATGACATGGAACAGAAATGATAACACTCAACAGCCCTGGAAGGGATGCCAGCCTCCAGGTGGGACCTGGTGATTCCCCAGAATTACAGCTCATCTCCTGACTACAGAAATAAATCCCCCTGGAGAAAACGGATGCTTTGGAGGGTGGACTCTATAGTGTTGTGCCCCACTGAGGTATCTCTTCTCCCCAGGATGTACCCCCAAATTTCCAGGAATTTTCCAACCTGGAGTTGGCAACCCTTCCATCTCCACCCCATGCCAGTGGTCATGAGGGACCTGACAACCCTAAGCCCTGGGCATTGCAAAATACTGGGGGTAGGAAAGAGGGCAATTTCCTTTGCCACCAGTCTACTAAAGTTATGTGGTCCTCCCCATTTCTTTTTCCAGCAGGAAAAGACTATGGGGTGGTTTTATACCAGTCCATTGTGCTACAATTGTCACCAATTGTATACATGATTATAATGGTGGCAATGATCCTTAGTTCTCCCGTTCTTCCCCATTAGCACTTCCGATTTCCCCTTCCTATTCCACAGATTGTTGTGGAAAAGAAGTGCAATTTCTGTGGTGCAGGGTGGGGGAGATTTGCACTGCTGTTCGGGTTGATCCTTCTTGGTCCTGGCCTGTTACCTTGGAGCTGTGCAGCAGCAGCTACTGCAGTTACTATGGAATATACAGTCATCATCACTGTTATGCCATTGAGGATCAGTACCATTTGTCAGCGTGTGATTTCCAAGGGGAAAATGTGAGAGAGGGAGACATCAAATTTTGTAACTAGAGTTAGCTGAAACTTGGATGCAGTCTTATGGGGGGAGAGGATCTGCAAGGGTTAGTAGGTTTGCTGCTTAGTGGTAGTGTAGAGATAGGAGGGTAGTGATATGATACCATGAATACATTGCACAAATCAGTTCACATTTTAAAAATAATAATAATAAAGGGGGGATATCTCTGCTGATGTCAGTGAACAGTAGGATGAGCAGAGTGCAGTCATGACTGCAACCCTCTCCAAGCTTATAGCTACGGTGGGGCATCTGTGGGCTGGGCCTTACCTCAAAGGTCCATTCAAATGCCCTCCAACTCTGTCCCTGTTCAAGAGGCAGTGTCTGCTATGCTCCCCACCCCCACAACTCAGGATGATTCAGAGGCCACTGCAGTGCTGCTGGTGGGGGCTCTGGCTCAGCCACTAGGGAGGCATAAAAGGAGTGCTGGCCTGGCCGGGTGGTGTGTCTCCATCCTGGCTTCTCTCTCACTGAAGAACGCCCCTCTGCTCAAGCAACCCTCCTTTAAGTGGGAAATAAAACCGAACACTAGAACATGGTGGCTCTCCTTTTGGCCTCGCTGACCTTCCCCCACCTCTGCCCCCCTCCCTGTACGGAGCCCAGAGAAAACTTTATCAATCGGGCAGGAAGCACAGGAGGCAGGCAGCGCTCCAACCTCACCAGGCCAGCTCCTTGCCTTCCTTCCTTCCACTTCACAAGTCAGTGCCCGCTGCAACCGGCAGGTCAACTTTCCCAGTGCAGTGTTGGGCAGCTTTCAGGGGCCTGCCTGCACCACAAGAGGCTCCCGGAATGTATACTAGGGTGCGAGCCAGCAGAGCATGCTATGCCCGGAGGAGCCCTGGGCTGGCTCTGCTCAGCACTTCTGGTATTATGGCCCAACACCCCTGCTTTCCCTTCCCTCCTCGCCACCGTGTTACTGGCCTGGCTGGCCTTGCAAAATCAGAGGTTACCTCCTGCAGCCTGGTGCCACCAATGATAACAAAGACAGGCTAAGGAGGCTGGCTGGCAGTGCCCTGATGGAAGGGGAGGATTAATTAAATTAACCAGCCCCCGCCTGAAATTAAAATGCCCCCCAATTTAAAAATTCCTGGCTACGGGCTTCCAGTCGGAGTTAAAATGGCAAATTGACGCACTTTGCGATTTGGGCAAGGTGAACAGTGGTATCTGACGACAGTCTGGGCTTTACCTGGCCCAGCGCAGCACTCCCCAGGTGGGGGAGTGGCAAGCAAGCAGCCAAGCCTGAGAGGGAGTTGAGATCGGTGTGGATAAGCTTCGGAGGAAGCTTGTTTACATCTTGATCTCCTTCCGCGAAGAGGGCAGTTGCAAGTCAGCTCTACAGATACCAGCTGGGCTGAGAATTCAGCATAAATCCGTCATCTACCGACCTCTTTAACATCAAGATTAACATCGCTTACAGAAGAAGCACTGCGAAACCCCGAGATTACAAGTAAGGTAACAATTGAACGTTTGCTTACCGGTTTGAAGAAGAAGGCAAAATCTAAACGTACGGATAAGCGTAAAAAGCTTTAAAGAACTAATCCGCTTGATTTAAAAGTAAAAAGAAAGCTTTCCTTCAGAGAAAACGGTGGAAAAGTGACTTTGTTTTGCATTCCTGTGGTCAGCTAAGACTAAACTTTGTGTAGCAGAAATGAAACTGACTGTGATTCTATGGTACAGGAAGTAGGCTAGAGTGGATGTTTTCGAAGTTGCTTTGCCGGATGTAGATGGACGTTTTAGAGTGTAACACCGGAAGTTGGATTACAGTGACGGACAGCTAAACAGGAAGTTTCGAAGAAGCCTACTCTAGCCAGAAAACCATAGAGAAATTGCGCCCGCCATTTTGAGGAGGACTAAATTTTAAAAAGTTATTTTTGAACTGAAAAAGTACCGGAAAAAGTTATAAAGGTGGCGATTGGACTTTAAGATTGATAATATAAGGACTGATTAGTTTTGAATTTGCCTCCAAGACGGATTTGAGACCAAGACCAAGGGCTGCCTCATCACCAAGTCCAAGAATGACCGCAAAAGAAAAAAAAGAATGGCAGGCTGCCGTGGAGGCGATGGAGAAAAGGATGACAGAAGTGGTGCAGACTTTGGGAAAGCAAATAGAATCACAGTTGCAACAACAGCTACAAATACAACTGGAGCAAATAGAGCAAGTGCAAGTTCAAGTACAGAAAAAAAATATGGAAGAGTTGAAAGAACTGGTACTAACAGAAGTGGCAGGGATTAAAAAAAGATACGGAAGAAGTTAAAAAAGAGGTTCAAAGTCTGGTGACAAAATCAGAAGAAATGGATCAGAAAGTTAAAAGATCCCTACAAGAAAATACAAGACTGGAGTCCATAATGGAATATAGAGCTACTCAGAACCATTTGAGATTGAGAGGAATTGAAGAGGAGGAAGATCAGGATATTCGGGCCTTAGTAATTAATACTCTGACAACTTATATAGGGGAAGATCAAGGAGATTTGGAGTCAGACTTTGACCTAATCTACAGAGTAAACTCAGCTTATGCCAAGAGAAAGAAATTATCCAGAGATGTGATTGTTCAATTTGTGACTACAAAAATGAAAGAAGACATTTTCAAGAAGCAGTTTACACAACCGTTGGAAATTAATGGAAAGAAAATAATAATTTTAAGAGAAATTCCGAGAATGATTTTACAAGACAGAAAGAAATTTAAGAAATTAACAGACAGGTTAAGAGAATTGAGCATCAGGTTTAGATGGGAGATCCCACATGGATTATCATTTTCGTACAACTCAGTGAGAGTTACAATCAAAACAGAAGGAGATATGCTCAGATTCAAAGAGAGCAATTTTGATGATTTTAAAGACATTTAATCCAAAACAATGATGGATTACAAATTTTTATCTTGGAATGTAAATGGACTAAATTCACCAAACAAAAGAAGATTAGTGAATCATTGGCTACAGAAACAAAAATGTAACATAATTTGTTTGCAAGAAACACATATTAGAAAACAAGATAATAAATATCTGATTAATAAAAAATTGGGAGAAGAATTTCATTCATCAGCAATTAATAAGAAAAAAGGAACAGTGATATATATTTCTAAAGATTTGGAACCTAAACAAATCTTCTCAGATAAGGAAGGAAGATACGTTGGCATGGAAATAATGATGTACAGAAAAAGGACATTGCTTGTAAACATATATGCACCCAATGGTGCAAAAGAGACTTTTTTCAATGATTTGACAAGAGAGTTGGTCTAAACTATGATCAAATTGTCTTTGCAGGAGATTTCAATGGCACGGTCAACAACGTATTGGACAGAAAGTCTAATGCAATCGGAGAGGCGGTTGGAAAACTGCCAAAAAAATTTTTCCAGCTGATGAAGCAAGAGAAACTAGAAGATGTTTGGAGGAAGTGGAACCCTAAGACAAAGGATTATACATTTTAGTCCAACAGGCATAGTTCCTTTTCTAGAATTGATATGATTTGGATGTCAGAGGAGATGGCGCTAAAAACTCATAAAATTGAAATTTTACCGAAAAATAACTCAGATCATAATCCTTTACTTTGGACATCTAAAGAAAAATCAAAACAACTATACTGGAGAATCAATGAGGACTCATTGGACCAAAAATTGATTGATGAGACTTTAAAGAAAGAAACGAAAATTTTTTTTGAAATGAATTTGGACAAAGGTACTGATATACAGGTTGTATGGGATACATACAAAGCGGTAATGAGAGGTTTGCTTATCTCTCTGAACTCTAAAGATAAAAAGCAAAGGATGCAACAACAAAATGACCTTCATGAAAAAATTCGACAAAAAGAAAAAGAACTGAAGAAAAGACCAGGGAAGAAAAAAATTATTAAAGAGATCCACTTTCTACAGGATCAACTGAATGTTTTATTAAATAGAGAATTATATTGGAATTTGAAGAAATTACAGCAAAAAGCATTTGAGGGTGCAAATAAACCAGGAAAATTTTTAGCGTGGCAATTGAAAAATAGAAAAGAAAGGAATTTTATAAGCAAGATTATTGAAGATGGGAAAGATGTATTAGATCTGAAAGGCATAAAAAGAGCTTTTTTCAAATACTACGCCAAATTGTTTAAAAAGAAAGGAATTGACCAACAGAAAATTAAGAGATATTTGGAGAACATTGAAGTACCAGAGCTGGGACAACAAATTAAAGAATTATTAAATGGACTAGTAACAAAAGAAGAAGTAACAAGGGCGATAGAAGACGCAAAGTTGGGCAAAGCTCCAGGTCCAGACGGCTTTACAGCAAAATTTTATAAGAAATTTAAGGAGGAGCTAACCCCTATTTTAGTGCTTCTGTCAAACGAGATAAGAAGGACTAAACAGATCCCAGATTCATGGAAAGAAGCAAATATCTCACTTATACCTAAAGAAGGTTTGGACTTAACTAACGTAAAGAATTATAGACCAATATCGCTACTAATCTCCCTCATGGATCACTGCCTTGTCGTGGCGAGGGGGCTTGCGTGGTTCGATGAGGCTGTGGGCTATGCCGTGGAGGGCCACCCAGGACGGACAGGCCACAGCAGAGAACTCAGACCAAGCGTGATCCCCTGGAGAAGGAAATGGCAACCCACTCCAGTATCTTTGCCAAGAAAACCCCATGGACAGTAACAAAAGGCTAAAAGATATGACGCCGGAAGATGAGCCCCTCAGGTCGGAAGGTGTCCAATATGCTACTGAGGAAGAGCAGAGGGCAAGTACGAGTAACCCCAGAAAGAGTGAAGCGGCTGGGCCAAAGCCGAAAGGACGCTCAGTTGTGGATGTGTCTGACGGTGAAAGGAAAGTTCGATGCTGCAAAGAACAATACTGCATAGGAACCTGGAATGTAAGATCTATGAATCAAGGTAAGCTTGACGTGGTCAAAAATGAGATGGCAAGAATGAACATCGACATCTTGGGAATCAGTGAACTAAAGTGGACAGGAATGGGCGAATTTAACTCAGAAGACCATTATATCTACTACTGTGGCCAGGAATCCCGTAGAAAAAATGGTGTGGCCTTTATAGTCAACAAGAGAGTGAGAAAGGCAGTATTGGGATACAATCTCAAAAATGACAGAATGATCTCGGTCCGAATCCAAGGCAAACCATTCAACATCACAGTAATCCAAGTCTATGCCCCAACCACTGCTGCAGAAGAGGCTGAAGTGGACCAGTTCTACGAAGACCTACAACAGCTCATAGAACTAACACCAAAAAATGATGTCCTCATCATCATAGGGGACTGGAATGCTAAAGTAGGAAATCAAAAGGTAACCGGAATAACAGAAAAGTTTGGCCTTGGAGAACAAAATGAAGCAGGGCAAAGGCTAACAGAGTTTTGTCAAGAGAACACACTGGTCATAGCAAACACCCTTTTCCAACAACCTAAGAGGCGTCTCTACACATGGACATCACTAGATGGGCAACACCGAAATCAGATTGACTATATAATTTGCAGTCAAAGATGGAGAAGCTCTATCTAGTCAGTAAAAACAAGACCTGGAGCTGACTGTGGCTCAGATCATGAGCTACTCATTGCAAAATTCAGACTTAAATTGAAGAAAGTTGGGAAAACCACTCGGCCATTCAGATTTGACCTAGATCGCATCCCCGATGAATATACAGTAGAGGTGAAGAATAGGTTTAAGGGACTAGATTTGATAGACAGAGTGCCTGAAGAACTATGGACAGAGGTCCGTGACATTGTAAAGGAGGCAGCACTCACCGCCATCCCAAAGAAAAAGAAATGCAAAAAAGAAAAGTGGCTGTCTGATGAGGCTTTACACATAGCAGAGGAAAGAAGGAAAGCTAAAGGCAATGGGGAAAAGGAAAGATTTGCCCAACTGAATGCAGATTTCCAGAGAACAGCAAGGAGAGATAAGGAGGCTTTCCTGAATGAACAATGCAAAGTAATAGAGGAAAACAATAGATTGGGAAGGACTAGAGATCTCTTCAAGAAAATTGGAGAAATCAAGGGAACGTTCCATGCAAAGCTGGCCATGATAAAGGACAAAAACGGTAGGGATCTAACAGAAGCAGAAGAGATTAGGAAAAGATGGCAAGAATACACAGAAGAACTATACAAGAAGGACCTCGATGTCCTTGACAACCACGATGGTATAATCACTGACCTTGAGCCAGACATCCTGGAAAGCGAAGTTAAATGGGCCTTAGAAAGCATTACTAACAACAAAGCTAGTGGAGGTGATGGTATCCCAGCTGAGTTATTCAAAGTCTTAAAAGAAGATGCTGTTAAAGTGCTGCACTCAATTTGCCAACAAATTTGGAAAACACAACAGTGGCCACAGGATTGGAAAAGGTTAGTTTACATTCCAATCCCAAAGAAGGGCAACGTCAAGGAATGTTCAAACTATCGCACAATTGCACTCATTTCACACGCTAGCAAGGTCATGCTCAAAATCCTACAAGCTAGGCTCCAACAGTACGTGGATAGAGAACTGCCAGAAGTACAAGCTGGGTTTAGAAGAGGTAGAGGAACTAGAGATCAAATTGCCAACATTCGCTGGATTATGGAGAAAGCAAGAGAATACCAGAAAAACATCTACTTCTGCTTCATTGACTATGCTAAAGCCTTTGATTGTGTGAATCACAATAAATTATGGCAGGTTCTTAAAGAGATGGGAGTACCAGACCACCTCATATGTCTCCTGAGAAACCTGTATAAGGGTCAAGAAGCAACAGTTAGAACCGGATATGGAACAACTGATTGGTTTAGCATAGGAAAAGGAGTACGACAAGGATGTATACTGTCACCTTGCTTATTTAATTTATATGCAGAGTACATCATGCGAAATGCTGGCCTGGATGAATCACAAGCTGGAGTTAAGATTGCTGGGGAAAAGATCAATAATCTCAGATATGCAGACGATACCACTCTGATGGCAGAAAGTGAAGAGGATCTAAAGAGCCTCTTGCTCAGGGTGAAAGAGGAGAGTGCAAAAGTGGGCTTGAAGCTCAACATCAAAAAAACTAAGATCATGGCATCTGGCCCCATCACTCCTTGGCAAATAGAAGGGGAAGTCGTAGAAGTAGTGACAGACTTCACGTTCCTAGGATCCCAGATCACTGCAGATGGTGACTGCAGCCATGAAATTAAAAGACGCCTGCTCCTTGGGAGGAAAGCGATGGCAAACCTAAACAGCATGATAAAAAGCAGAGACATCACCTTGCCAACAAAAGTCCGCATGGTCAAAGCAATGGTATTCCCCGTAGTAATGTATGGCTGTGAGAGTTGGACTATAAGGAAGGCCGAGCGCCGAAGAATAGATTCTTTTGAACTATGGTGCTGGAGAAGACTCTTGAGAGTCCCTTGGACTGCAAGGAGATCAAATCAGTCAATCCTAAAAGAAATCAACCCTGACTGTTCCCTGGAAGGCCAGATCCTGAAGCTGAAGCTCAAATACTTTGGCCACCAAATGAGAAGGGAGCATTCACTGGAGAAGACCCTGATGCTGGGAAATATTGGTCAAAGAAGAAGGGGACGGCAAAGGATGAGATGGTTAGACAGTGTCATCGATGCAACGAACATGAAATTGAGCAAACTTCAGCGGACAGCGGAAGACAGGAGGGCCTGGCGTAATCTGGTCCATGGGGTCACGAAGAGTCGGACTCGACTGTGCGACTGAACAACAACAACATCGCTACTAAATAATGACTACAAAATATTTGCAAAAATAATCTCAGAAAGGTTGAAAAAATATTTGAAAGATGTTATAGCGGAAGAACAAGCTGGTTTTCTACCAAATAGACAAATTAGAGACAATCTGAGAGTGGTGATTGATGCTATTGAATACTATGATAAACATCCAGAAAAAGAAGTTGGATTCCTCTTTTTAGATGCAGAAAAAGCTTTTGACAATTTAAATTGGGAGTTCATGTTGCAAGTAATTGAAAAAATGGATATAGGACAGTCCTTTTTAAATATGATTGTGGCAATATATTCAGAACAGAAAGCAGCTTTGAACATAAACAAAGAAAGAACAGACTTTTTCCAAGTTCAAAAGGGAACACGACAAGGCTGCCCGTTATCTCCGTTACTGTTTATCTGGATATTGGAAATATTATTGATAGAGATAAGAAAAGACAATGGCATTGAAGGACTTAAAGTAAAAGGCTTTGTGCATAAATATAGAGCTTTTGCAGATGATGTAATGTTTATGATTCAAGATCCAATTGAGAATATACCACAATTGATGGAAAAAATTGAAGAATTTGGAACAGTTGCGGGATTTTATGTCAATAAAAGCAAAACGAAAGTGATGTGTAAAAATATGACGAAGCAGAGACAAATGGAACTTCAGGAGAAAATTCAATGTGAAGTAGTTACAAAGACCAAATATTTAGGAATTGAATTGACTATGAAAAATATTGATTTGTTTAAAAATAATTATGAAAAGGTTTGGCACAAGATCCAGCAAGATATGAAGAAATGGGATACCTTGAATCTATCATTATTGGGAAGAATTGCAACTGTAAAAATGAATGTTTTGCCGCGTTTGATGTTTTTATTTCAGACTATTCCAATATTAAAACAAAGGAAAATACTGGATACGTGGCAGAAAGAACTATCGAAGTTTGTATGGGCAGGAAGAAAGCCAAGGATTAAAATGAAAATTTTATGTGACGCAAAGGAAAGAGGAGGACTACAATTACCAAACCTAAAACTGTATTATGATGCCGTCTGCTTAACATGGCTGGAGCAGTGGATTAACCTTGAGAATAAAAAGTTATTGGCTTTAGAAGGTCATGACAATAAGTTTGGATGGCATGCATATTTATGGTATGGAAAAGTGAAAATGGATAAATTTTTCAAACACCACTTCATAAGACGATCACTGTTCGAGACTTGGATGAGATATAGAAAATTCTTCTCGGAAGAAAGACCACTTTGGATAGTACCAGCAGAAGTGATTAATCCATATTCAAGAAACCAGGGTTTAGATTGGTTACCCTACAAAAGTCTCTTAAAATTGGAAGGGAAAAACTTTGTACTAAAAGATAGAATTGATGTTGAATTTGAATATGATTGGTTGAAGTATAGACAGATTTATGATTTATTTAAAACAGACAAAAGAGAACATGGTTTTAGAGAAAATTATACTGAAATTGAAACTGTATGGATTGAAAAGGGTAAAAAAATGATTTCAAAACTGTATAAGGTTTTATTGAAATGGTATACTGAGGATGAAATAGTAAAAGAGCAAATGATAAAGTGGGCAGTAAATATTAATAACGAGATACTTATGACATCTTGGGAATATTTGTGGAAAAAGTCAATGAAAATTTCAACTTGTGTAAATGTTAAAGAGAACTGTTATAAAATGATGTATAGATGGTATATGACGCCCAAAAAAATTGCTATTATAAATGAAATGTTGGAAATGTAAGAAAAATGAAGGGTCTTTTTACCATATGTGGTGGACATGTGATAAAGCAGTATGTTATTGGACTAAGATCCACAATGAGATACAAAAAATTCTGAAATGTACTTTTAAGAAAGACCCACAGATGTTATTGCTAGGTCTTAAAATGGAAGAAGTAAATGTAACCAGGAGAACATTATTATGGTACTTGATTATAGCAGCTAGATTGACTTTTGCTCAATGTTGGAAACAAGATAAGATACCTGAAACATGGGAATGGATTAAAAAGACTTTGTTTATGGCAGAAATGGACAAAATAACAAGAAAACTAAACAACGAAGAAGACGAAACCTTTTTCGAAGATTGGAAAGACTTTCAAGAATACTTGTTGAAAAATTGGGATGTCAAACGTGGTTTGATTTGTTTTGACAGCTATTGAGGAGAAATTGAAAGAGATTTAGACCTTTGAATTGTTACCATTAGTAAAAGAAAATAAGTTTAGTAGTAAATGTAACTAAATAGAGAGTCATTATGGGGTTGAAGCATTGCGGGAAGCCTTGTTTGGGGGGGAGAGGGTGAAAGAAAATGGATATGTATTGGTTTGTTTAAATTGTATGAACATGAAAATATATCCAATAATAAAATGTATTTACTAACAAAAATTCCTGGCTACGGGCCTGCCTCCCCCCATACATGGGAAAATCCAGGAAATGAATTATTTCAGTGGTGTAACAGCCACTGACATGTGGATCCTCTGTTGCAATTTTGCATGCTGCTGTATGTAGAAAAGGAACAACTGAGCACTGCAAAAAGCTGATAGTGACCTATGATTGGATAGTGCAGTCATGACATCATTCACCCCCTGGATTTTATAATCAAGGCAAATGGTTGCAAGTGCAACAGTGCAATCTCCACTGTCATGTGGATCATCTTGGGGACTGTCTGAGCCAATAGATCATCTTTCACCCCGTAGTAAGCCTCATAGGTTAGCTGTATGCAATGTTCATAAAAAAAAATTCACACCACACTCATATCCAGTAGAAACACACACCTCGTGCAGTCTGGATTCTGGCAATGCTGCATGAATGAGATAGGAGGGTCAGAATTTCTGCAATGGGCGCAACTTTCTTTTAAATGCAAATGTGTGGCAATTAACATTGACGGGAAAGGAAAGGTGGAAAGTACCTGACAGCTAAATAAGAGCTTGCTGAAGTGGATTTCCTTATTTCCCTTCAGCACTGCAAGGGCTAATTTAATATGCTTTCTGTCTGAAGCATTTGCCTCTGAAGCGTTTGCCTCCTTCAGGGAACACCAGATGCCTGGATCCAGCGTCCTCCTCCTATGAGCCACCAGAGACTGTATTTCAACAAACTTGATGAGATGTGTCATGCAAACTTTTTGACTGCTCAAGGCAGTGCTGGGTCAAACAGACCAGATGCTGAGAGATCCATGACTGGACCTTCCCAGTGATTTCAAATGCGCAATCGCTGTTGTATGGGGCTGTGATTTATTTGTTTGTTTATTCAACTTAATGTATACTAGGTGTAAAGTACTGAGTTTCGGGCCTCATGACTCGGACGACGACATAAGAGAAGACGCGTTTATTCGTACTTCACACAAGACAAAGAACACACAGCAACGGCCGGAGGCCAACTATATACAGTTAGGGGGGGACGGCCCTATATTCCTATTGGCGGGTTTGAATCGCCCGCCAATGCTGCCATTGGTTCTCTACTGGCGAGCTCAGGAACCTAGTCCCTATTGTTCTCAGAGAGCGAAGCTTGGCTGTATTTCGCCAGCTCTGCCTTCTGATCCCAGGACACAACACCCCTCCCTCCATAGTTCGTCTCCTATCAGGTGACGTAGTCTTTTAAGTATGTTGGTGCCCTCCGTTCTCTTAGCGAACGTCGGGGGGCCGGTACCGGACTGGCGGGGCCCCTATCGGGTGGTCCGCCAGCACAAGGAGCTTGGATCTCTGGTAGTAGCCGAGGCGGTGACGGTGGCGGCTGTAACGGCGGCGGCAGCAGCGGCGGCGGTTCAGCTGTCACCGGGGCCCCCTCCGGATTCCGTGGACTTTCCGGCGCTGGCTCCACTGTCGGTGCTTGCGGTCGATCGGATGCTGGGGCGGCCGCGGCATTTCCCGGTAACTGGATCTCTGTGTTGGGGTCTTGCCGCCTCCGGAGCTGGTCGACGTGTTTACGGAGGACCCGGTCCCCATCTGTTAGGACTTCGTATGACACTGGCCCGGTGGGTTTTAGGATGCGCCCGGCCACCCACTGAGGGCCCGCCCCATAGTTCCGGAAGTAGACAGGTTCCCCCGGGAGGAAGCTTCGGGGCGCCTCACAGTTCTCGACCAGCTTTCTCTCTGGGGCTCGGTCCGGGTGGAGTCTGTCTAATAAAGTGGTAGGGCGGCGGCCCATTAATAGTTCTGCGGGGCAATGCCCGGAGATGGGGTTTGGGGTGGTGCGGTATGTAAGAAGAAAGCGGGCCAGCCGGAACTCCCAGTCCCCCTCCGTTATGCGGCTCAGGGCTTCTTTGGCGGTGCGTACCGTTCTCTCCGCCTGTCCATTGGTTGCCGGGTGGAAGGGCGCTGATCGTATGTGCCTGATTAGGTTCCTTTCGAGGAACGCTTGAAACTCAGCAGATGTGAATGCTGCCCCGTTGTCTGACACAATTGTGTCTGGTAACCCGTGCGTCGCGAATATTTTCCGCAGGGCCCTTATTGCCGCTTTGGCAGAGGTGGTAGACACTGGGCTTATTTCCACCCATTTAGAGTAGGAGTCTACCGTCACCATGAACTGGAGCCCCTGAAATGGCCCCGCAAAATCTATGTGTAGGCGTGACCACGGCTTGTGGGTAGACTCCCAGCTTTGGGTTGGCGCTCTCGGGGGATTGGGACGGACTTCCTGACACCGTGTGCACCCTCGGACCCAGGTTTCAATTTCGGCGTCCATCCCGGGCCACCACACGTAGCTCCTTGCCAGAGCCTTCATGCGTACAATGCCGGGGTGGGCCTCATGTAGCGTTTCTAGAACCCCTTGTCTCATGGGCCCCGGGATGACCACCCTATCCCCCCATAACAAGCACCCTTTTAAGGCGGATAACTCTTCCCGCCTGGCTTTGTATGCCGTGAACTCTGGCCCTGTCTGTTCCGCTGGCCATCCCCTCACCACCCAGTTTAGGACCCGGGAGAGAATGGGATCTCGGGACGTGCGGGCGGCCACGTCTGCAGCCTGAAGGGGGGTTTGGCAGCTCCTCCATTAACAAGACTGCGGGAGTCGGGGCCGGATCTTCCCCTGTATGCGGCAGCGGCAGGCGGCTCAAGGCGTCGGCATGACCCAGCGCCTTGCCCGGCCGATGCTCCAACTGGTACTGGTAGCCCGCTAAAAACAAGGACCAGCGCAACACCCGGGGCGACAATACCTGCGGCGTTTGTTTGTCCGCCGCGAACAGTCCCAGGAGCGGCTTATGATCGGTTACGAGCGTGAAGGGCCGCCCGTACACAAAGTTGTGAAATTTTTTAACCCCCGCCACCAGTGCCAAGCCCTCCCGGTCGATTTGTGCATAGTTCCGCTCCGCGGGGGACAGCGTGCGGGAGTAATAAGCCACCGGGACTTCCCTTCCATCCGGTAGCTTGTGTGCCAAGACTGCCCCGACCCCATACGGTGATGCGTCGCACGCAAGGATCACCGGGAGCTTTTCATCAAAGTGGGCGAGCACCGCGTTAGAAATCAAGAGTACTTTAACCCCCCGAAACGCCGCCGCCTCCCTCGCTCCCCATGCCCAAGGTGTCGCCTTATCCAGCAGTCTGTGCAGGGGTTCGGCCACGGCGGCCTTGTGGGGGAGAAAGGCGTGGTAAAAGTTCAGGAGGCCTAAGAACGCCTGGAGCTCGGCCTTGGACTTCGGGGCGGGGGCCTCCACGATGGCCTTCACCTTGTCCCTCGCCGGATGCAGGCCTGTTGCGTCTACCCGGTATCCCAAGAACTCCACCTCCAGCACCCCGAGGAGGCACTTTTCCCGCTTCACCTTCAGCCCCGCGGCTTGGAAGCGTTCCAGTACAGTTCGGAGGCGGGCGGCGAAGCTTTCCGGGGTGGTCGCGGCGATGAGGACGTTGTCGAAGAACGGCGTCACCCCAGGGATCCCTTTCAACAAATCGTCCATTAGATTTTGAAATATCCCTGGGGCCACACTGACCCCGAACTGCAGCCGCTTCACCCGGAAGGCCCCCCGGTGGGTCACTATGGTTTGCGCCTCGGCCGTGGCCTCATCTAACGGGAGTTGCTGGTACGCCTGCGCGAGATCCAGCTTTCCAAATATGCGCGCCCCCGCCAGTGTGGCTAAGACATGGCTGACCACGGGTACGGGGTATGCGTGCGCCTGAAGTGCCTGGTTAATGGTGCACTTATAATCCGCGCAGATGCGGATTTCCCCGTTTGGCTTGACGGGTGTCACAATCGGGGTCTCCCATCGAGCGTTCGGGACGGGCTCTAGGACCCCCTGGGCCACTAACCGGTCCAGTTCGGCCTCTATTTTCGGGCGGAGGGCCAGGGGCACGGTGCGGAAGCGCCGTCGAACGGGCGTCACGGTGGGGTCTAAGTGAAGCGACACCGGGGGCCCTTTATAACACCCCAGTTTCCCATCAAAAACCTCAGGGGGGATAGGGTGGTCATCCCGGGGCCCATGAGACAAGGGGTTCTAGAAACGCTACATGAGGCCCACCCCGGCATTGTACGCATGAAGGCTCTGGCAAGGAGCTACGTGTGGTGGCCCGGGATGGACGCCGAAATTGAAACCTGGGTCCGAGGGTGCACACGGTGTCAGGAAGTCCGCCCCAATCCCACCTTCGTCGCCACTGTAAAGTACTGAGTTTCGAGCCTCATGACTCGGACAACGACATAAGAGAAGGCGCGTTTATTCGTACTTCACACAAGACAAAGAACACACAGCAACGGCCGGAGGCCAACTATATACAGTTAGGGGGGGAAGGCCCTATATTCCTATTGGCGGGTTTGAATCGCCCGCCAATGCTGCCATTGGTTCTCTACTGGCGAGCTCAGGAACCTAGTCCCTATTGTTCTCAGAGAGCGAAGCTTGGCTGTATTTCGCCAGCTCTGCCTTCTGATCCCAGGACACAACACCAGGGATTGGCATGACTGTCATCACGAACCTAAATTAGTCACAAAACCACCCGGTTTGGGGTTTGTAAGCCAAAGGTCGTGCAATTGCTTCTGCTCTGAACCACCCACGAACCTCCATGGTTTTCACGGAAGTTCGTGTGGTTTGTGCAGCAGACATGCTGGTGCTGATCAATTAATAGTCACAGCAACCGGGGAGGTGGACTTCTGCAGCCCTGGAAACACCTGTAGTGGCCTCCAAAGTTTGACAGGCAGTGCTGGTTGCCAACAAGAGAGCTCCAATTCTGCTCTATGGGAGCAGAATGGATATCCCCCCCCCTGCTCACACTCAGCTGTTTTTACTTTGCAGCAGGCAGTCAGGCAGAGAGGAAAGGGAACTGGAAGTCATTCCTCAGTGTGCAAACAGTGGGGTTGTGGGGTTTGGTGCTTACTCAGGGCTCCGAGGCACCTGTCCTTCTGCTCAAGCCAAGCAGAAGGGCTGAGCCAGTGGGTTCCTCAGCTGAGGACCCACAGTCCCCCTCAGTGGGATTTTTGAGCCATCAATTTCTTTTCACCCCTTTTGCCCTTTGGACCCTCAGATCCTTGATTTCCGCACCTCTGGGCACCCCCCCCTTTGGCTTAGCATCATCAGCTACCTTTGCTGTGCCTGCCCCTTATCTTGGTTTTCCAACTTTCCACACACCCCTCCCACTAGATCTCCTGTTAGATCCTCCCCTTTTGCATTTTGGACCATAGGATCCTGGACTTCTGTGCCTC
The DNA here is from genome assembly GCA_029375565.1 of Gekko gecko. Lineage (NCBI taxonomy): Eukaryota > Metazoa > Chordata > Lepidosauria > Squamata > Gekkonidae > Gekko > Gekko gecko. The sequence goes on along the minus strand of JAPDNY010000002.1, from coordinate 99,644,905 downwards.
TGGGCATCCCCTGCTGGGCTTAACATTATAAGAACATAAGAACATAAGAACATAAGAGAAGCCAATGCTGAATCAGGCCAACGGCCCATCTAGTCCAATACTCTGTCACACAGCGGCCAAAATATACCAGGTGCCATCAGGAGGTCCAGCAGTGGGGCCAGGACACTAGAAGCCCTCCCACTGTCCTTGCTGTGCCTTCCCCTTGTCTCAGTTTTCCAACTTTCTACCCCTTCTGCACTAGGCCTCCTGATAGATTCCCCCCCTTTGCACCCCCTCCACCAGGCTGAACATCATCAGCTGCCCTTGCTGTGCCAGCCCCTTGTCTTGGTTTTCCAACTCTCCAACCCCTGTGCCATACCCTCCTGTGCCATACCTCCCATTGGGTCCCCCCCTTTGCACTTTGGACCCTAGGATCCTCCAGGAGGAGGTGGACAGGTGACCTCCTCCTGGGCCCAAGAAGAAGGATTGCCCATCTGCAGGAACAATGTATATGATGAGGAGGCGGGCAGTGCTTGGCTCCCCGCAAGCCAATCCCCACCAAACTTGGAGGGCAGATAGAGGAGGATCCCAGGGAAGTCTGTGAGTTAGATGCCTCTACCTTGCAGGGAGACTGTTCGCCACACTCCTCCTGAATCTGTGGCTGTGGCTGTCCCCAGAGACCACTTTCCTGGGGACACCTGCTTTGGGGGCCAGCTACTCAGCCCCCCTAAATCCAAACCTCACCAAACTTGGAGGTCAGGTAGAGGGGCAAACCAGGAAAGTCCTCAGCTAGTTTGATGTTTCCAGCTTGCAGGGGATCTGTTCAATGCACTCCTGAACCTGTGGCTGTGATTTCCCCAGAGAGCACTTTACTGGGGGCACCTGCTATGGGAGGCTGTAACTCAGCCCCCCAACATCCAATCCTCACCAAACTTGGAGGGCAGGTAGAGAAGAGTCAGCTGGAGACTCACAGCAAGTTTGGTATCTCTAGCCCTTAGGGAGGCATTCTACCATATCATGAACCTCACAAAACGAATCAGGAAGGTTTGTGAAGTTCTGTGGTTTGTGAGACCCCATGAACCACGAATTGGGACAAACCTCAATTTTCCTGATTTGTGCCCATCCCTAATGTATAACCTTCCTTTCTTCCCAATGGGGACCCAAAGTGGCTTATATAATTCTCTTCTCCTCCATTGTATCCACACAACAAACCCTGTGAGGCAGGTTAGACTGAGAATGCGTGATTGTCCCAAGAACACCCAGCAAAGCCTCCATGGTGTGGGTGTGTGCATGTGAGCCTGAGCCTCCCAGGTCCTAGTCTGACACTTGAACTACAACACCACTTGGCTCTTTGGCTTGGATCAAGACTACAGCAGGGGATTCTAGGATGGCGGTGAAATTAAGAAAGTGAGATGATGAAACCCTTCTACCCTGCATGGTTTTGCTACCTGAAAATGACAACTCATTAAAGGACCAGTAACACTCACTCACTCTGTGTGTGTGTGTGTGTTTCAATCAGTGAGACCATGTGTACCATATCCACAGGGAAACATGGACTCGGGGCAGCCATGTGCTAGGACCGGTTCTGACCGGTCCGCCACGCGGCCAGGCAAAGGGCCTGAGCTTCGTTCCGTAAGACAATAGAATGTAGGCTCCTCACTTCCTTCCAATCGGGGAACCCGGGATAATTCAATTACTGTAAATAGCGAATCACGGGTGTTGTGTGTTTTGGGGTGTGGGTTCACTAGGGAATAAAAGCCGACCTGCGAGCTGGCTTAGGTTGTCTTGTTCTTGATCTAATAAAGTATGTGAGAGCTGAAATCACTCATCAGTCTCAGTACTTTTCACTGGTGATGAAGGTGGGATACCAACTCCCTCCATGAACAACGACCATGGAGAAGAGCATCGCATCGAGCCCGCCGCTCACCGCACCGCTCCCGAGCATTGCATCGCTGACCCCGAGAGCAGCAACGCACCGCTCACCACAACCGAAGCTGCGCTCCCGAGCACCGCAGCGAGCCTGCTGTTCCCTGCACCGCTCCCGAGCCTTGCTGCTGACCCCTAGAGAAGCGCGTCTCCCGCCCGGCTTCAAAGCTCAGACCTAGCCACTGTGACTCGCACCACCGCTCACTCACACCACTCGCTCACACGTGGTAAGATGGCCGTGCCTCCTGTCCACCTCCAGGCATTCGATATCACCCAACAGCAGAAATGGGACGCCTGGTTGGAAACATTGGAGAACCATTTCAGTTACCACGATGTGGTGGACGAAGGGAAAAAGAAGTCCCTATTCCTCAGTGTCTCTGGCATAGACACCCTCCTCTTCCTGCGGGATCTCCTCAACCCCAGGACCACCAAGGAGGAGTCATACGCAGTGCTGGTGAAGGCCCTAATGGACCACTTCTCACCAAAGCCCACAAAATTTGTAGAGTGGCTGGGGTTCTTTGCAAGGGTCCAGAGGCCAGACGAGTCCACCACAGATTTCCTGGTGGGCCTTCGGCGGGCGGCCACGAGATGCGCTTTCCCAAGCCTCTTGGACACGTTGCTCAACCAGTTTCTCGTGGGCCTCCGTGAGCCCAGGTTGCGACGGAAACTGGCCAGCAACAATGACCTTGACCTGGATAAGGCCATCCAGGAAGCCACTGCTTATGAAAAGGCCCACCAAGACCGCCCCGGCTCGGCTGTCCACCGCACGCTAGCCATGCGAGGATCCGACGTCTCGGACGACGAGGAGGTACTCCAGGTACACCGACGACCGTCCCAGCGACCTCAGCGGACCCGAGAGGCCAAGTCCCAGCCATCCGTAGCCTGCACGAGCTGTGGTGATGCTCATGAGCGATGGACCTGTCGATTCCGCACCGCAATCTGCAGGGCGTGCAACAAAGCGGGGCACATTGAGAAGGTCTGCCGCTCCAAAGGACAACGGATGAACCTCATGGCGCAAATCGACGCAGAGGATCTCCAAACCGTTTCGGTCAACCACAACCAGATGGTAGGGCACCTCACTAGCTTGTTGGGACTTTCACGGTTCAAGCCCCTGGGACTCCAGGTATCAGGGCTTAACCAAATCCGGGCAGCCGACTGAGAGGCTGTCTGCTGGGAGTTCCCAAAAGTGTTTGATGGGACCCTAGGAAGGTACACCGGGGACCCCATTTCCCTGGCTCTGGACCCAGCTGTCTGCCCAATCCGCATCAAGGCCCAGGTCCCTCCCATTGCGATGCGGGCCAAAATTGAGGCCGAGCTTGATCACCTTGTCGAGCAGGGGGTGCTAGAGCTAGTTGCATCCGTGCGCTGGGAAACCTCCATTGTCATGCCAGTAAAGCCGAATGGGGAGGTGCGGATCTGTGTGGATTATAAGTGCACCCTGAACAAGGCTCTGCAGGACCACGCTTACCCGGTCCCACTGGTGAGCCACGTCCTCGCTTCCCTAGCAGGGGCCAAGGTCTTTGGTAAGCTCGACTTGGCACAGGCTTACCAACAGCTGCCCATTGATGCCGCCATCGCGGAGGCCCAGACCATCGTGACCCACAAAGAAGAAGAAGAAGAGATTGGATTTATACCCCGCCCTTCACTTGGAGTCTCAGAGTGGCTTACAAACTCCTTTCCCTTCCCCTCCCCACAACAGACACCCTGTGAGGTAGGTGGGGCTGAGAGAGCTCTAACACAAACTGCACTTTCAGGAACAGCTGTGACAGAGCTTGTGACTGACCCAAGGTCACATCAGCAGGTGCAGGTGGAGGAGTGGGGAATCAATCCCGGTTCTCCCAGATTAGAGTCTGCACACTTAATCACTACACCAAACTGGCTCTCTCAAAGGGGCTTTCCGGGTCATGTGGCTGCAGTTTGGGTTGTGTGTGGCTCCCGGGATTTTCCAGTCGTTCATGGACTCTCTTCTTAAAGGTATTCCCGGAGTCCAACCTTTTCTAGACGACGTGATTGTCGTGGCGCCGGACATCGTTGCCTTCACTGACCGTCTCTGCCAGGTCCTTCAACGGTTCAACACCGCCGGGCTCAAAGTGAAACGGGAGAAATGCCTCCTTGGAGTACCTCGCATCGAATTCCTGGGATTTGCAGTAGACGCCCAAGGTATCCACCCCACGGAGGACAAGGTCAAAGCCATCACTCAGCCCCCCCTCCTCCAAGGTGGAATTGCAGGCCTTCTTAGGCCTGCTCAACTTTTATCACTCATTTCTGCCCCTCAAGGCGGCTGTGGCGGAGCCACTCCACAGCCTCCTCGACAAAGACACACCTTGGGAGTGGGGGCCGGCACATGTGGCGGCATTCCAGGGTGTCAAAGATTTGCTGGTGTCGAACGCGGTCCTTCACCACTTCACGAAGTTGCTCCCGGTGGTCCTCGCATGCAACGCCTCTCCATATGGGATTGGGGCAGTCCTGGGCCACCGGTTGCTGGATAGCCAGGAGGTCCCGGTCGCGTTTTACTCACGAACTTTGTCCTCGGTGGAGCGGAACTACGCTCAAATAGACAAGGAGGTGCTGGTGATAGTGGCTGGGGTGAAGAAATGCCACCATTATCTCTACGGCTGGCCCTTCGAAATCATAACGGACCACAAGCCGCTCCTGGGACTCCTGGCTGCAGACTGCCAAACCCCGCAGATGGTCTCCCCCCAGGTCCTGCGGTGGTCCATTTTCCTATCTGGATACGCATACTCCCTCACCCATTGGCCTGGGAAGGCTATGGGGCATGCGGACACCCTTAGCCGCCTTCCCCTGGCCGTTATGGACCCTGACCCAGCCCCTGAGCACATGGTCACCCTCATGGAGGCACTTCCCGACCAGCCGGTCCATGTGCGGGAAGTGGCCTGGCTCTTGGCCTGGGACCCCGTCCTCTGCCACGTCCTGGACTGGGTGGGGAGGGGCTGGCCTGTGGCCAAGGATGGCCCCAAGTTCGCCCCTTTCACTGTCTGCAAACATGAACTCTCCACATATAAGGGGTGCTTGATGTGGGGAGGCAGGGTGGTGATTCCGGCCCCATTCCAGCAACGGGTGCTGGAGGCGCTACACAAGCATCACCCAGGAGTAGAACGCATGAAGGCGTTAGCACGGAGCTACGTCTGGTGGCTGGGCCTCGACAAGGACATCAAGGATAAGGTAAAAAGATGCCAGCCCTGTCAGGCCTCATGCCCCGATCCACCGTGAGCTCCAGAGAGAGCCTGGGAGTCCTCCCATCGTCCCTGGTCCCGGCTCCACCTGGATTTCGCGGGGCTGTTCCAGGGGCAGATTTTCTTTATACTAGTCGACGCCTACAGCAAGTGGGTAGAGGTTGTCCCGGTACCGTTTACCTCCTTGAAATCTGCCATCAGGGCCATGTGGCGGATCTTCAGTGCCCAGGGCCTCCCGGACACGCTGGTCACAGACAACGGCACCGCTTTCACCTTCCGGGAGTTCCAGGACTTCACTGCTTATTATGGAATCTGGCATGTGTGTTCTGCGCCATTCCATCCCGTCACAAACGGCCAAGCGGAAAGAATGGTCCGGACGGCCAAGGACGCTCTACGGCGGCTCGACTCCCTGGATTGGGAATACAAGATAGCATCCTTACTTTTTGGACAACGCATCACACCACACTTCACTACGGGGTGAAGTCCGGCGGAACTCCTCCTGGGACGCTGCCTCATGACACGCATGGACAGGCTGCACCTGGACAGGGCCCCAGAACGGGAGCCGGGGACAGAGGACCAGGAGGCCGCCCGAGGGTTCTTCCCCGAGGACCCGGTGTACACCCGTAGCTACACAGCGGGCCCCCCGTGGGTGTCAGCACGGGTGGTTCAGGTCAAGGGGCCCCGTTCGTACGAGGTCTCCTGTGACAATGGTACAGTGCTTCACCGCCACATCGACCAGCTCCATGAGAGCCGGACGACTTCAAGGTCCCCGAACCCCAGGAGGAAGAAGAGCCAAGACCTCCATTACGGGAACCCAGCCCAACAGAAGGCGCCGCTGCAGCACCCATCTTCCCGTCTTCCGACGCCCCAACCACTGCGGATGACGCCACGATGACCGCTCCCCATCCACCGGTACCGGTAGGCTCCCCGACCAGGACCCAGACACAGGCATCCCCAGTGGTGCCAGTTCTCTGACGCTCCACAAGGAATAGGAAGCCTCCAGCTTACCTGAAGGACTTTGTGTGCGGGTGCATCACGGACCAAGGGGGGAGGGGTGTAGTGTATCCACGGGGAAACATGGACTCGGGGCAGCCATGTGCTCGGACTGGTTCTGACCGGTCCACCACGTGGCCAGGCAAAGGGCCTGAGCTTCGTTCTGTAAGACAATAGAATGTAGGCTCTTCGCCTCCTTCCATTCGGGGAGCCCGGGATAACTCAATTACTGTAAATAGCGAATCACGGGGTGTTGTGTGTTTGGGGGTGTGGATTCACTAGGGAATAAAAGCCGGCCTCCGAGCCGGCTTAGGTTGTCTTGTTCTTGATCTAATAAAGTATGCGAGAGCTGAAATCACTCGTCAGTCTCAGTACTTTTCACCATGTGAAGGTAGAAAAGAGCAAGAGTCCAGTGGCACCTTAAAGACTAACAAAAATTTGTGGCAGGGTATGAGTTTTTGTGAGTCACTGCTCATCGGAACTAGGGACTCACGGAAGCTCATATCCTGCCACAAACTTTGTTAGTCCTTAAGGTGCTACTAGACTCTTGCTCTTTTCTACTGCTACAGACAGACTAACACTGCTACCCATCTTGATCTGTCTCCATGTGAGGGTGGTAGGTTTAAAGCCCTTCTCAACTCCCATGGCAGCCCTGAGCTGAACTGAGGCTCATGTCAGTGCTACAGCCTTTTAAAAATCACAGTGCGAGATGTGAAGATGGATATTGTCCCAATCATTGCTGACTATTTTTTAAAAAAAGCAGATAAGGACACAACTTTTTAAATATATTTTTAAAAAAGTCTTATCAGATGACAGGCCATAGGAAGCAGCAGAAGACACCCTCTCTCTTGATTTAATCTGTCCCTTCTCTCACTGCATCTCACCCCTTGTCTGTTCGTCTTCCTGTGTAATACAATTTCTTTCACCCCCTCTCTCCAACTCCTTCTGGCAAACCCAGCTTTGCCATGAAGCTTTGTGTATTAGCTTTCAATGGTTATCCTCAGCTGAAGAGAAACCTAGCTGCATTTGCTCCCATCCATACCTTCTGGTCCTGACTCTGCCACTTTCCCCCTTTCTCTGCTGCCTTTAGCCTTCCCCTTGCCCATCCTATCTTGCCCCCCCCCGCAGTGTGGAGGTGGAAAGTGCCATCAAGTCACAGCTGACTTATGGTGACTCCATGGGGTTTTCAAGGCAAGAGCTGTTCAGTGGTGGTTTGCCATTGCCTGCCTCCATGTCACGTAGGATTGCCAGGTCCCCCCAGCCACCAGTGGGGGATGGGGGACAGGGTTGCCAGACCCCGGTTGGGAAACTCCTGGAGATTTGGGGATGGAGCCCGGGGAAGGCAGGGACCTCAGTGGAATACAATGCCATAGAGTCCACCCTCCAAAGTATCAATTTTCTCCAGGGGAACTGATCTCTGTAACCTGGAGATGAGCAGTAGTTCCAAGGGTTCCCCAGGTCCCACCTGGAGGATGACATCCCTCACATGAACCTGGTTTTCACTGGAGGTCTCCCATCCAAATACTAGCCAGGGCCAACCCTACTTAACTTCTGAGATCCAATGAGATCAGGCTAGCCTGTAAACTTCTTGAAGCCATGGCTCAAGTGTGCCTCAGTGGCCCCTCTGTAAGTCTGCCTTGCCTTCCTTGGGTTTCCAAGGGCCTGCCTGCCAATTTTATAGTATCACTGCCTACTCTGCTTTCTTTGGAATGCCCAAGCAAACCACTGCCCATTTTAATGCTGCTTACACTGGGGGGGACGGGACTTGCTATGCTTGCTCTGTATCAGTGCTTGTCTTCTGGGGAAGCAAAATGTTTACCTTGGCCCACTTTGCCATGCAATAATTCCTTTGGGGGAATATAAATGTTTTCCACATTTTATAGTCCTTGGATAAATAGGTTTTTAGATGGTACAGTATCCATTTTTTTTTAAAAAAGATTCAGAATACCTATAAAATGGGGGTGTTTCTCTTATCTGCCTGAAATTTGGAAGGGGTTGGTCCTTGAGTGATGAGAGCAATCCCTTTCATTCAAATTAAGTGGAAACCAAAGACGGTACAGCAACAGGTTTCCTACTGAAACCAACGGAAGTGAAGATGAATATTGTTAAGTACCATGAAGAAGAGGCCACACAGAGGCTGACAGAAGTTAACTTCATTATAACCACTAAGGAGAAGAAGAAGAAGAAGAAGAGGAGGAGATTGGGTTTATACCCTGCCCTTCACTTCCCAAAGGTGTCTCAGAGTGGCTTACAAACTCCTTTCCCTTCCCCTCCCCACAACAGACACCCTGTGAGGTAGGTGGGGCTGAGAGAGCTCTTGACAGAAACTGCTCTTTTTCAAGAACAGCTCTTATCAGAACTATGGCTTGCCCAAGGTCATCCAGCCAGGTGCAAGTGGAGGAGTGGGGAATCAAACCCGGTTCTCCCAGATTAGAGTCCGCACACTTAACCACTACACCAAACTGGCTCTTTGTGACTGTCATTGATGTCAACTAGCTACTTTATTGAAATGGAAATGGAAAGTGAAACTGATCTTGCTCAGAGCCTGAATTAGGGAAGGGCTGTGGTTCAGTGGCAGAGCATCTGCTTGGCATGCTGAAGGCCCCAACTTGAATCCCCAGCATCTTCAGTTAAAAATGATCAGGAAAAAGGTGATGTGAAAGACCTCTGCCTAGTATAAAGTACTGAGACTGATGCGAAGCATAGTGATTCAGCTCATACTTTATTTCAGAAGAAAAACAAGAGAGATGGCTTTGCTGGCTTGCAGGCTGGCTTATATTCGCAACTCACACCACATCCAAACACACACTCACACCTGTGATTGGATATTTACATTGCACCCTTTGACCCATAGGTCCCTCCTAGGATCCTAACGTTCCTACAGGTGCGTGCTAGGATCTGTTTGGGCTATTGTCTCTGGCAGCGAAGCTTGGGTCCCTTCGCTCGACCACGTGTTTGCCCAACCATGTGCGCGGGCTTCCCCGAGTATACAACACCCCTCTCCCGTTGGTCCAATTGGCCCGAACATACATAGTCCTTGAGGTATGCCAGCTTCTTGCGCTCCTGTGTGGAATGGCAGATGGCTGGAGCCAGAGCAGGGCTTCCGGTTGCCGGAGCTGCGGTCTCTGGGGCCGGTGTTGTCACGGGGTATTTCCGTCAGAGTAGCTGAACCGCTGGGCTCTGGGCAGCTTGTCAGTCCTGGATCGCCACCATCTTTTCTGCTGGGGATCGGGCTGGATGCCAGAAGTGGGGGGTCCACAGCGGCTGGTCCCTCAGGGTAGATGTCCAGGCTGTCTGGGGCCAGGGGCAGGACCCGGCAGTGGAGCTGGTCTATCTGCAACCTCCAAAGCTGTCCGTCTTTGCCGGCAACTTCATAGGAGAGAGGACTGGTCACCTGAACCACTTGTGCTGGGACCCATGTGGGCCCCCGGCCGTAGTTGCGAGCATAGACCAGATCCTCTGGGAAAAACCCCTCAGGTCCTCCTGGTCAACTGGGTGGGTGCTGTGATCCAGAGCCCGGTCAGGGTGGAGATGGTCTAACTGGGTCGTCAGATGGTGACCCATGAGCAGCTCCACTGGGCTGAGACAGGTGGCGGAGTGCTGTGTGGTGTGCTGGCCAAACAGGAAAGCCACCAGTTTGTAGTCCAGTCACCTCAGTCCATGCAGCACAGCGCCTATTTCATTGTGCGGACCAACCACTCCACTTGGCTGTTGGTAGCGGGATGGAAAGGTGCAGAGCAGATGTGCCAGATCCTGTAATACTCCACGAACTCCAGGAACTCAGCTGACGTAAAGGCGGTGCCATTGTCCATCACTAAAGAGACCGGAATTCCGTGGGAACTGAAAATCTGCCACATTGCTTTGATGGCAGACTGGGATGAGGTGGAGGAGATGGGTATCACCTCCAGCCATTTCATGTATGCGTCCACCAGGATGAAAAAGATCTGCCCCTGGAATGGCCCAGCGAAGTCTAGGTGAAGTCGCACCCATGGCTTGTGGGACAACTCCCAAGGTCGCACCAGAGCTGTTGGGGGCTCTGGCCATGATTCCTGGCACTTCTGGCATTGGTTAACGGTGTCTTCTATTTGTGTGTCAAGGTCTGGCCACCATATGTAACTCCGGGCCAGGGCCTTCATCCTTACTATCCCTGGGAGGTGCTCGTGCAAAGTGGTTAGTACATGGCTTTGCAGTGGCTGTGGAATCACCACCCGACTCCCCCACAATAAACACCCCTTGTGGGATGACAGCTCATCCCTTTGGCCAGCAAAAGCCATGAATTCAGGACCCATCTGGCCCACAGGCCACCCTCTCCCCACCCAGTCGAGGACCCGGGAGAGAATGCGATCCCTGGCAGAGTGGTGGGCAACCTCCCCTACCTGGACCGGGTGGTCGGGCAGGTCCTCCAGTAGGGTGATGTGATGGACGGGGGCTGGGTCGGGGACGGAAGAGGGCAGCGGCAGCCGGCTCAAACCATCGGCATGTCCCATCACCTTACCAGGGCGGTGGACAAGTGCATACTGGTACCCTGCGAGAAACAGCTACCAGTGGAGAACCCGGGGGGACAAGATCTGAGGAGTTTGGCGGTCTGGGGTGAGCAGCCCCAGTAGGGGTTTGTGGTCAGTGGTGATCGCTCACTCCAAATTGCAGGCGCTGGACCCGGAAAGCCCCCCTGTGTGTTACAATAGTCTGTGCCTCGGCTGAGGCATGATCCACCGGTAGCTGCTGGCAGGCTTGAGCCAGATCCAACTTGCCAAAAACCCGTGCCCCCGCCAAGGAAGCCAAGACTTGGCTGACCACCGGTACCGGGTACGCATGGTCTTGAAGTGCCCTATTAATGGTGCATTTATAGTCTGCACAAATGTGTATGTCCCCATTCGATTTAAGTGGAGTGACAATGGGGATTTCCCAATGGGCGGGCGGCACTGCTTCTAACACCCCCAGCTCAACCAGACGATCTAGTTCGGCTTCTATCTTTGGTCAAAGTGAGATAGGAGCCGGCCTGGCTTTAATTCCAATCGGCCGCACCATGGGGTTGAGGTCCGGGGAAACAGGGGGTCCAGAGTAATGGCCAAATGTGCCATCGAAAACTCCCGGAAAGTCCTGGCAGACTGTGTCAAAGTCCTGCGGTTGTAGGGCATGGATGCCCGTCACAGCAAAACCCAGGGGCTTAAACCACGCCAGTCCCAACAGGCTTGTGAGTTTCCCTTCCACTACCAGTAATTCTAAGGGGCTGTCAAAGACTCTGAACTGTACCCTGAATCTGTCCCAGCCCTTGATCGCCACTGGGTTTTTCTGAAAGTCCTGCAGAGACAACCCCTGTGGCTTTTCCAGGAGGGTCCCCCCAGGCAGATTTTCTGTAGAGTATCTGCCGAAATAATAGAGAAGGAAGAGCCCGTGTCCACTTCCATGTGGCAGGGGGACCCCTCAATTAACATCGTTACATGCATCTTATTAGGGCCATCGGGGAGCAGATTCATTACCTTGTGCTGGTGGTGGTTGATGGTGAGGGAGTGTAGGTCCACGTCCTCCTGGTGCGTCAAGGTTGACCTCCAGTGTCCTCGGGAGTGGCAAGCCCGAGCGATGTGGCCTTGCTTTCCACATGTCCTGTGGATGGCATCGCGGAACCAGCATGACATGCGTTCATGGCCATCCCCACAGCTGGCACAGACCATGGAGTTACTGGCATCCCTGGGTGCTTGCGGAGGCGGTGGCACTTGTGGTGATGGTCGCTGCTTCTGACAGATGGGTTGTCTTACGTGCATGACCTCTCCCTTGTCTGAGTCATTCGCCGCTGGAGATGCATGGTTAGTTGAAGATGGTGGGCGGTCGCGGTGGGAGCCCTCAAATGTGGTGGCCATTTGCAGGGCCTTGTCTAGCTTGAGGTCTGTGGTACCAACAAGCTTGCGGCACAGCTTGGCATCATGGATGCCCCAAACAAATTGGATCAACAGATTGTCCTCGACCTTCTTGAACTCGCAGTCCACTGTGAGCTGACGGAGTTGGGCTATGAACGCTGAGGCCGTTTCACCAGGCATTTGCAGGCATGCCTGGAAGTCCATGCAGGTGGCCAGCATGGTGGGCTTAGGCACGTAGTATTTGGTGAGGACTGCAATGATTTCCTCGTAGGTGTTCTCCTTGATCTTCTTTGGTGCCAGGAGGCTCTTTGCTAGGCGGATGGTGGCCACTCTACACGTGCTGAGGAGTAGGTCCTGTTTCCTGCCTGTGTCAGTTACGTCATTGTAGGAGATGAAGCTCTTGAGCTGGTCTAACCACAATTCCCAGAACTCGGGGTGAGTGGGGTCAAGGACCATGAGGGTTCCCAAAGCGACAGCCATGATTCTGCAGCATGGCGTGAGCAATGTCATGGGAATCAGATCAATGCGTGGTGCGGTGCTGCTCAGGAGCGATGTGGGACGTGGTGTTTGTCGTGGGTCGGTGCTTGGTGCCGGGTCGTACTCAGGCTTGCACAACAGGATCCCATCCTCGTCGCCAGTATAAAGTACTGATGCGAAGCATAGTGATTCAACTCATACTTTATTTCCAGAAAAAGAAAAAGAGAGAGGACTTTGTCAGCTTGGAGGCCAGCTTATATTCGCAACTCACACCACACCCAAACACCCACCCACACCCGTGATTGGATTTTTACATTGCACCCTTAGACCCATAGGTCCCTCCTAAGATCCTAGCATTCCTATAGGTGCGCACTCGGATCCATTCAGGCTATTGTCTCTGGCAGCGAAGCTCGGGTTCCTTTGCTTGACCACGTGTTTGCCCAACCATGTGCACGGGCTTCCCTGAGTACACAACAGCCTGAAACCCTGGAGAGTGGCTGCAAGTCTAGATAGATACTACTAACTCAGTAGCCTTGCTCCTATTTTAAGAGCATAAGAACATCCCTGCTAGATCAGACCAGTGGTCCATCTAGTCCAGTTATTTTGGAGAGTCAAAAACAGGGCATAGAGGCCAAGGCCTTCCCCTGATGTTGGCTCCTGGCACTGGTTTGCAGAAGCCCCTGAAAATCAAACTACATGCTGATGCCATTTTTATAGGACAATTTAGCCATTTTAAAATTTCCACAGGGGCCCGATCACAATTGGGCCCATGCTGTGGAGACACCAGGTGATCTTGTTCCTTCTGTGTCTTTTCAAGTGACTAAACACTTAGGGAGAGGCCGTTCCTGCACATGAAAAGGCATGGGGGGGGGACAAGTTTGCCTGGTGCCACCACAGCACGGGCTTGATCACAATTGGGCCCTCACTGCAGTTTTTTAAAATGGCCATTTCCTCTAAAATAGCATTGGCAACCATTGCGGAAGCAAAGCAGGGTCAGCTCTGGTCAATATTTGGACGAGAGACCACCAAGGAATACCAGGGTTACTATGCAGAGGCAGGTAATGGCTCTGTTAGGCTCTTCAATTAAAAACAGTACGGTGTTGCCATAAATCAGCTGTGACTTGACGGCAAAAAAAAGACTAGGGTTACAGAATTGTGCAGCAATGCAAACATTTGTGAATGCCTGTTGGCTTCTTCTTACAAACAGATGTACATGTAGGATGTAAATGTGTTCCCTGTAACATGTGAACTGGGCTAGCTGGTGCATAAATTCACTGAAATCTGTAAACTGGTCTACTAGTATAAGGTCGGCTTCATGTGAGTTTTTGCACTTCCTTCTCTGGCAAACTGGGAGTGTCAATATACTACAACTGTAATAACGAAAACAAATGAAGTTGTGAATAGAAAATGAAACAAAAAAGAAGAGGAAGAAACTAGCACATCTCTAATGTCTAGACCCACCCTGGACATTGCCTAACTTTGGCGGCATTTTGCTTATGTAAATCAGGAATGAACAGGAAATGGATGTTTAAGTCCCGCAGTTCTTCTGGAGCCTTGTCCATTGTAAGGAAGACTCATTGCACTTATACTATTGTCATTAACATTTGAGAGCACAGAAGCAGCAGCAGCAGCAGTATAAAAATAATTGTAAAGCCTCGAGGAGAATATGTAAATCCAGTTTAAGGAGACACTTCTGTAAGTGATTAGAGGCTGCCTGCACCCTAGCACTCACTTAATTAAAAACCAAGGGGTAGATCCTATTGCTGGATACAGCTCTGAGCAAAGGATGGTGCATAAACACCTCACTTGGGGAATAGCCCTGGGAAGCACATTACAGTAAAGACGCTGAGTCACAGCATCGGCGCCCCGGCTTCCTCCTTGCTCACGAGAGTAGTCATTTAATGTGCTGACCTGGACTCATTTTGCACCAAATCACTGTGACACAATCTTTAAGACAGCCCCCTAGAACTTTGAATGGACCATGGGAGAGATGTGTGAATCCTTCTCAGACTCTCCAGGCAACCACACTTTCCACCTGTCTCTTGATAGGGCACAGAGTCTGCTAACAGCTTAATGAAAGGCAAAAATGAAACAGGTACAGCTTTCCCTGATGTTGTATCATCACATAACCTTCAACACGTGACAGATAAAAACAAGTTTAAGGGTACAGTAGGCAGTTTTATGGTGGCTGCGGTGACTGAGAGGTTAAGATGCTGAAGCTGCAGGCCGGAAGGTCTGTAGCTCGGCAGTTTGGGATGCTAGTGCTGCGTGACAAAGTGAGCGCCTGTCTCTAGTCCCAGCTCCTGCCAGCCTAGCAGATTGAAAGCAAGAAATTGCAAGTAGATAAATAGGTAATGCTTCAGTGGGAAGGTAACAGCATTCCGTGCACCTCGGAATTTAGTCACGCCGGCCACATGACTGTGGAAACGTCTTTGGACAGCACTGGCTCTTTGGCTTGGAAACAGAGATGAGCACCACCCCCTAGAGTCAGCTTCAACTAGCTTTTGAGCAAGGGAAACCTTTACCTTTAGGCAGTTTTATAATATGTACTCATACATGTGCTCTGACCTTGATAACCCAGGTAAGTCCAATCTTGTCTGATCTTGGCAGCTAAGCAGGGTCATGCCTGGTCAGTAGTTGGATGGGAGACCATCAAGAAGTCCAGGGTTGCCACACAGATGCAGGCAATGGCAAACCACCTCTGAATGTCTCTTGCCTTGGAAACCCTCTGGGGTCACCATAAGTCAGCTGCAACTTGATGGAAAAGCAAAAAACTCTCATACTTAGCTAAAATGAACCACACTAGAAAGTGCCTTAGTTATTTTCGGGTACATGGATCTGTGCACTACAATGCACCGTGTCTCAGCTCAGAAGGCTCGAAGGAGAGACCTGAAGCATAAGACTGGCAACTCTAGTGCATTTTTGCACACATTAAGCACAATGTCAAAATCATTGACAGAAGCAACATAGGGAGAGTGACTTTCTAGGGACCAGTTTTAAAAAATATGGATGGTCCCAGATAAATCAGGATTGCTGGAACATGTGTCTCTGTGCTGAAAAAGTGGCATCTTTTCCACTTCCTGATGAAGCTTTCCCTTTTACAAACAGCAAAACATGGATTATGATATGATTATATGACAGAGAAAACATCTATTTTAGATGCATGATCTGCTGCTGATAAACTAGCTAGCAAAGGCTCCTTTTTACTATCTGTCCAGGCAACAGCTAGACATAGAGTGCTCTTGTGCATAACAGCTTTCACAAAATGTGCATCTGAAATCCTCTGTTAGGAGAACAGGTGTGCCTAAAACACATGAATGATTGCCTCCCATACCCACATCTCCCAGCAGATGTCACCTTAATGCAGAGCTGGAGAAGCTGAGAAGTAGAATGTGACTTACCAAGGACATTAGCTGTGCTTTCTCATTGGGAGTGTGGAGAAATCATACTGATTCCTTCCATGAAACGCTTTTCTGTAAGCAGCAGGCAATTCTTAGTAAGCTGAAGGTGAGCAGCTAAGAGCTAAAGTATTGCACAGTCTGACTGTGATGCATTTTAGGGCTGCATAAAGCCTATCTATAGCAAGATAATGGCAGCAAGCATGCTAACAAAAGAGCTGGATCCACACACTCACTGAGTATTGTGCTATTGTTGTGCTAGCATGATCATGTGCCTCCTGGATTTCCTTATGAATACAAGACAACTTGGAGGGGAAGGATTCCAGTAGTGCAACAAAAGTGCAGTATCTATTGACATGTGGATCCAGCCATGGATGTAAAGGGCAAAGGGTGACTTGGGGTGTAGTCTCAGAAGTGACAGTATTGGACAGCTTCTGACATGACAGGCCAAAGCTACATGTCTTGATAATATATCATAGTGGTTGATGTCTAGGTTTAGAGGTATTTATGTCTCTTCTTTGATTATTTCACTATTTCTGAAAGCTGTTTCCTCTGCACTGACCTGTCCAAGTGAATTCCTCATCAACCTCCTGCCGAGTCTGAGGGTGCTTCAATACTTCATTGTGTTGGTGTTTCCACACCCCCAGTCCACTCCAAGGTCAAACTGATTATGGAAACGAAACCATGGCATTTTATCAGACGCTGCTCCTGTGTAACTTTGAAAAAGCATCATTTATTATATATTGCCAGAGAACTCAATTCAGAGCAGATGAAAAAAAATCCCTGCCACTTAAAGCAGATAAACATAGACTAAATAAATGGTATTAATATATATACCATCATCTGATAATAATGTAGTCTCAAATGAGAGTGTTAACCCTCAATTCACCCCAATTAATCCCCCCCCCCAATGTAATTCTTAGAGTTACTTATAGAAGGGTGTAATTTTGGTTAGGATGGCACTGTAAATTGTGTAGAATTTACTCCAAAACAAGCCGGTCTAGGATCAGACTGTTGCTAATGCTGCCTGCCTTCCCTACTTCATTGTAACGTTATGAATTGGCTCTGTTTTAATTTCAGCACATTTGAATCTCTTGATCACATATGAATGCTATTGATGAGAAAGCGGAAAAATAAGAATAAGAGTATGCTTTCCAGCCAGTGCAGCATTGACAGTCATACTAGGAATAGGAGCTGATAATAAGCCTCATGTGTGAAAACCACCTACGAGTGCATCCATAACCATCTCTTGCCACATTAGATTTAATTGAGCTTTTGTCTCTTGCTGAAAGCGGCTTTGAGTGTAAGAAGAGGAGCAGACAATGGGCACAGGAGTGCCTGTGTGGCTGCTTTCTCCATTTCCATTATGATACCCCCAAAGGGGTTGTTCAAGGGAGATACTCTAGCTTCAGAGGCATAAACAGGTCGTGCAGAAGTTCTCCACTGGACATGATGGGCATGATGCTGTTTAATAAACCTCCCAGTGTGGTACACAAATCCAAAATGAAAAGGCATTACACACAAGCTTACACTCCAGTAATGAAAGGAAATAGTAAAAAAAAGAAAGAAGGAAAGAAAACCACTGATCCCATTAATTCCAGGAGAAGGTAGTGCCTGGATATGGGGAACTGAGTGAAGCTTCCTACTGAAACACAGAGGCTGCAGGCATTAGGGAAAGTGCTGTCCAGCAGACACATGACAGCCATGTTCTTCACCTTGGTGCATTTTTGCTGTAGCCCAAGTGCATACTTTGCCATCAAAACAAAGCAAAAATGGAGGTGGCGATGGCATGTGTGGCTTTTCCCTTACTTTTGACCCCATTTTTTGGTGTATGCCAGGGCTGGGCATAGTCCTCAACAATGTCCAAACTCTGAATTCCATTCTGTTGGCTTGCTTTTGCTATCTTCTTTTTGCTGGTTTGACCCTGTTTGCTTTCTGTCTATCCCAGTTCTCTTTGCTCTTCATTTTAAGTGCTTGCCTTGATTTCCTTCACTACTTTGGACTTCTCTCTGTTTCTTCCTTGGTGGCTTCTTTATTTCTTGTCTTCTCCTACTTGCTATTGGTTTTAATCCTGACCTTTTTATTTTGTACTGTCCCAATGTTATTTGTATTCTTGGTAACACTTCTCTACTTAATAAACATTGACTTGGTGAAAATGTATCTATGCCATCTCAGTGGAAATATCACAGGAGATGAAGAAGGGGAGGAGCCCTAAGGTGGAAATGGATCAAAAAAATAGCTTTTAGTTGCTGTTAGCAGGTAACATTGGCAATATATCAAGGGAAATGGTAGAGGGATGTAACAACAAATTTAATGGAACAAAAAAAGAATATGTGTGGTTCATCTGGTGATGGTGACTTTTGGTGCCAGGTGAAAACATAATAATTTGTCTAAGCCTTCAGGTGGTTTGTTTCTCCTTCCCCTTCTCTGTATGCCAGTTGACTTTTTAAAAACTGATGGCTTGGTATATTTATTTACTTTGCACTGTGTGTGTGGTGTATAAATGTACATACTTGCTGTGTCTTAATATTGTTCCGCTGGAAGTTCTTTTAGCTTTGATGCTTCTGTGGTTTGTTTGGTGTTGTGTTTTGATGATATTCTGCTTCTTTTTATTACTGTTTTACAATATGTTGAATGTTTGAATGTCAACTTGGAATTTTTACTTTCTTATGTAATCCATGCCTCAAAACTTGAACTGAGGGGTGAAAGTATGACAGTGCAGTCCTACTCAGAGTTACTGTCTTCTAAGCTCAATGAAATCAGTGAGCTTAGACTTGAGTAATTGTGCATAGGATTGCACTGTCTGTTTCATGATCTGACATCCGCATACTAGAAGGACTGCTTGGGAACAGTGACCATAATGTTATTGAGTTCTACATTTGCATAAATAGGGAATTGGCCAAAAAGATTGACACAGCGACTTTTAACTTTAAAAAGGGTAACTTCTCTGATATGAGGGGACATGTGAGAAGGAAACTGAAAGGAAAAGTAGAAAGGGTCAAAACCATTGGGGGAAACTTGGAGACTATTTAAAACAACAATCCTAGAAGCTCAGAAAAAATATATACCGGAGGTTAGGAAAGGTACAGGTATAGAAAAAAGCCTGCATGGTTAACAAACAAAGTAATGGAAGCTGTAAAAGGTAAGAAGGATTCCTTTAAGCGGTGGAAAGCTAGTCTCAGTGAGGTTGATAAAAGGGAACGCAGGCTGTGGCAATTAAAATGTCTGTGATCAGGCAGGCAAAAAGAGAATATGAGGAGCATATAGCATGAAACATAAAGACCAACAATAAAAATTTCTTCAAATACATTAGAAGCAGGAAACCAGCCAGGGATGCAATGGGGTCCTTGGATAACCAAGGGGTAAAGGGAGTAGTGAAGGATGACAGGAAAATGGCTGAGAAGCTGAATGCATTTTTTGCCTCTGTCTTCACTGTGGAGGATGAGAAGTGCTTGCCCGCTCCAGAACCTCTGATTTCCGGAGGGTTGTTGAAAGACCTGAGTCAGATTGAGGTGATGAGAGAGGAGGTCCTACGACTGATAGATAATTTATAAACTGATAAATCACCAGGCCCGGATGGCATATATCCAAGAGTTCTGAAAGAACTCAAATGTGAACTTGTGGATCTCCTGACAAAAATATGTAATCTTTCATTAAAATCTGCCTCCATTCCCGAGGACTGGAAGGTAGCTAATGTCACTCCCATCTTTAAAAAGGGTTCCAGAGGAGATCTGGGAAATTATAGGCCAGTCAGTCTGACATCAATACCAGGTAAGTTGGTGGAAACTGTTATTGATGATGATTTTATTTCGGCTTACATGACCAAAAGTCTTAAGCACACTTATAAAAGAATACGTTACATGATTAAATGTCGGGGCATGTTTAAAACAGTGAAGTTCATAAAATCAATGGAATGTAAGGTAATACGTTGCTTTACAGGAATTACCATAAGCATATAAAATACGTTATCCACATCAGAATATTATACGACATAGAGACTGAGAACAGGTAAACACATCATAAAATCCTTGAACGAGTGTGGACTCAGAAAAATTTATCCCCTTTCTCCTTTTTTATTTATCACCAGGGCCAGAAACACGGCTACAAATTTAGTGACAGTATTATCAACTTTGTCAGACAGGAGAACAGAAACTGACCATGGAAGGGAGGGGAGCTTTTCTTTCACCAAAATGGGTATGATGTACTTCTGCCTCTCCAAATTCCATTTGGGGCAGGCTAGCAATATGTGGTCCATCGTCTCCACTAAACCTTGATTACAAAACGGCCTGAAACTATATTGGAAGGAAACGTGTTCAATCTGGCCGTGTAAAGGCTCTGCGAAGAACTGGACTTTTAAGAGTGTAGCAATAAGTAGGGATCATGTCTGGCGGTGGAAGGCCGAGGGCTAGACCCGAGCAGGTACAATGGGCTCTGCAGAGTGTACTACTGAAATCAAGTTCACTCAGTTTTGTTTTTATTAATTTGAGGGCCTCACTTTGCAATAAAGATGTGATGTCGATGTTCAAGGTTTCTAATTTAGATTCCATTAACTTGGTTCTACTACTTTTGTGGGTGTCTCTCTGGATCAAGTAGGTAAAACCTGGTCCATTAATTCTTTATTAATAAACAATTTAAATGCTGAGTGCCATGCTTTTTTTTCAATTGAAGGCTGCGCAAATTCAACCCTAAGCGCTGTGCCCGCCACACATTTCGGGACTGCAGCAATGTCTCTTAGGAACATGTGAAGGGGGGAGTCCAGTTTCTCCGAGACGCCTTCTATCCACACTCCACAACCATATAAGAGCTGGGGAACAGCTTTAGCGTTGAAAATCCTAATAGCTGCAGGGATATGTTTGGCTTCTTTTGAGCAGAAGAATTTTTTGGTTACTCTAGATGTAAGACTTGCGGCTTTCAGGGTCGCCTTGACATGTGGGGTCCAAGATAGATTATAACAAAAAGTGATTCCAAGGTATGTAAAGGAGGAGACTTTTTCCAATCCCCCCCCTTCACTTTTAGACATTTGGAACCAGTGTAGAAAGATCTTGAAAACCTCAGGACCTTTGATTTAGAGTAGTTCACTACTAAGTCCTCTTTGTTGCAGTAGGTGACATATGCATTAATTAGAGTTTTTAGGCCAACCTCAGTTCTGGAAAGAAGAAGGGCGTCATCCGCGTATAGGAGAATTGAGATTGGAAGGTCAGCTAGGATGGGGGGGTGTCTGGCTTGAGATTTAACAAAAGGAATCATGTCGTTGATAAACAGATTAAAAAGAGAGGGGGCAAGTAAGCAGCCTTGTTTGACACTTTTGTCCGTTTGGAAACTCTAAGTGAGTTGGCCTTGCGAGTTATATCGAAACTGTTATTAAGGAAAGAATTAGTAGGCACATTGATGAACAAAACTCAGCATGGGTTCTGTAAGGGAAGATCTTGTCTCAGTAACCTGTTAGTTACTTGTCTCTGAGGGGATGAACAAAAATGTGGACAAGAGGGACCCAATAGATATTGTTTACCTTGACTTCCAGAAAGCTTTTGATAAAGTTCCTCATCAAAGGCTCTTAAGCAAGCTCAAAAATCATGGGATAAAAGGATAAGTCCTTTTGTGGATCAAAAACTGGCTAATTAATGGGAAACAGAGAGTGAGTATAAATGGGCAATTTTCTCAGTGGAAGGTGGTAAGCAGTGGGGTACCGCTGGGATCAGTACTCGGTCCAATGCTTTTTAACTTGTTCATTAATGATTTGGAGTTGGGAATAAGCAGTGAAGTGGCTAAATTTGCAGATGGTGATGAAAACCAGGGAGGATTGTAAGGCACTCCAAAGGGATCTGTTGAGGATGGGCGAGTGGGCATCAATGTGGCAAATGGGGTTCAATGTGGCCAAGTGCAAGGTGATGCATATTGGAGCCAAAATCCTAATTATAAATACACATTGATGGGGTCCGGACCGGCAGAGACTGACCAAGAGAGAGATCTTGGAGTCGTAGTAGATAACTCAATGAAAATGTCGAGACAGTGTGTGACTGCAATAAAAAAGGCCAATGCTATGCTGGGGATTATTAGGAAGGGTATTGAAAACAGATCAGCCAGTATCATAATGCTCCTATATAAATCAATGGTGAGTCCTCATTTGGAATACTGTGTACAGCTCTGGTCACCACACCTCAAAAAGGATATTATAGCTTTAGAAAAAGTGAAGAAAAGGGCAACTAGAATGATAAAAGGGTTGGAGAACTTTCCCTATGAGGAAAGGTTGAGGCGCTTGGGATTCTTTAGCTTGGAGAAACGACGGCTGAGGGGTGACATGAGCGAGGTTTATAAGATAAGGCATGGGATAGAGCAGGTAGAGAAAGAAGTACTTTTCTTCCTTTCTCACAATACAAGAACTCGAGGGCACTCAATGAAATTGCTGGGCACTCGGGTTAGAACAGATAAAAGGAAGTACTTCTTCATCCAAAGAGTGATTAACACATGGAATTCAGTGCTACAGGAGGTGGTGGCAGCTACAAGCATGAACAGCTTTGAGAGGAAATTAGATAAATACATAGAGCAGAGGTCTATCAGTGGCTATTAGTCACAAGGTATAGATAGGGACTCTGGAGCAAGTGATGCTCTGTATTCTTGGTGCCTGGGGGGGGCAACAGTGGGAGGGCTTCTGGTGTCCTGGCCCCACTGGTGGACCTCCTGATGGCACTTGGCATTTTTGGCCACTGTGTGACACAGAGTGTTGGACTGATCCAACACCGGCTTCTCTTATATTCTCTTATATTCTTATGACCACCTCTCCCTCCAAGTTCCTGTATGGCAGTTCTGTTCTTCTCATTCAGGTCAGTTCCTCCAGTGTTTAAAACAGTGGTTCCCAATGAGGACCCCTTTTTACATCAAAAATTCTGTGCCCCCCCCGATGATAGGAGTAAAACTATTAGTGGCCCTTGGCTGAGAAAATACATAATGACAAAAGATCAAAATGACAACGCTTGGTATGCATATGGATTCATGGACCCCTTGCAATAAATCTACAGCCCCCCCCAGTGTCCCTGGCTCCCAGATTGGGAACCACTGGTTGAAGACATGTTCTGCCATAGTCTGGGCATATGTTTTCCATTGGCTTCCCCATGTTTTTGAAACAGACTCTCAGAAAGGGGTCAAGGGACCCCTATCCACATTGCTTTCTAGCAAGGCTGCAAAACAGAGCTGTTCTAGAGAACTTTTGTGGCAATCTGAGCCTGGGGTTTGTGTCTGCACGTGTAAAATGCCATCAAATCACAGCAAGGGACTATCAAGGCAAGTCTAAAGGAGGGGTGGTTTGCCATTGCCTTCCTCTGCTGAGTCTTCCTAGGTGGTCTCCCTTCCAAGCACCAACCCTCCTGAGCTTCCCAGAATCTGATGAGACAGAGGTACACCTTGCCACTTTCTCTCCCACCCCTCTGGCACAGGCATATAATTATTCTTCACCTTGTATTTAATATGTTGTTCTAATGTTCTTTTTAAATTGTTTTATTATTATTTTTTACACGTTGTTATTTACCTTGGGTCCTGAGATGCCTCAGAGAAAGGCAGGTAGATAAATATTTTAAACAAGTAAATAAATAAATAGCAATGCTTTAAAAAACCAACAAAACCTTTGAGAGTGAGGGAGGATGGGCAGGAAGAAGGACAATGGATACATTGCTTCGGGCCAATGGCACAAAAGCCCATCCCTCGATAATGAGAGCTTGCACCTGAAATTAGGAATTAGAGACAAACAGTGACAGATCACAGGATGTAGTGCAGACGGTGCTGCTCCTCATATGAATATCAGCAACAGCTTGTGCATAAATAAATAAATAAGTAAAACCCCACTGCAGGTCTGGATACGCTTTTTCCCAGTGATCTTTATCACTGCTCATTTTATTTGATCTGCCTTGCATGGCTTCCAGCAGGTTCCGTCGTCAGCATCTTAATTCCTGGCACCACAAAGGTTTCCCTGAGTTGATGGAAGGTGGAAACCATTCCGGGCCAGCTGCTTAGTAAATGTTTTGCCTAAATCAGTGTGCTGCCTTTTAGTCATCCCCTCTGACTCACCCAGGAGCTGGAGCCAGCCTGTAAGCTGAGGTCTGATTCTCCCATCGACAATGGCTGTACACCTCCTTGGTGGTTGTAAAATGAATGAGATGTCCCAAATGATCTTTTCCAACCGCAAAACATTCAGTAGTGATATAGGCACTCCCTTTCATTGAAAGTAGGCATTCATGACAACTAGGGATGCCAGCTTCCAGGTGGGACCTGGGGTTCCCCTGGAATTATAACTCATCTCCAGACTACAGAGATCAGCTCCCCTTGAGAAAATGGATGCTTTGGACTCTATGGCATTGTACCCTACTGAGGTCCCTGTCCTCCCCAGGCTCCAACCCAAAATCTCCAAGAGTTTCCCAACCTGGGTCTAGCAACCCTATCCCCTCATCCTCCTCTGGAGGCTGGGGAGGACCTGGCAACCCTAATGCCAACACATACCTATCAGGTCGCTTCTAAAAGGGAGAATCTGCTAGGAGTACCTGGAATCCCCTGTTCATAAAATCTCTGTTGTACTGTTGAAAGTGACATTTTGCACATAGCTACATCTGGGATTAGACTTGTAAAATGTCAGAACTTAATCCATGAATGACTACAAGTTAAAGGCTACAATAACTAGAATTGCCATTCCCCTGGTGGTGCTGAGGAAACCCTCAATTTTTGGGGCTTCAGCCTGCCACTGGCCAGCTGGCTGGAGGGGGAAGCCCTACCCCCAAACAGGGACATCACACATGGTCACTCTGGTATTTGGGCAAACTCTATGGTTTTGAGGCTGATAAAACCATAGAGTTTGCCCAAATACCAGAGCATCCCCAGTGCGATGTCCCCAGCATGATAATGTCACTTCTGGATGATGTCATCATGTCGGGGACATCACACGATGTCCTCACTCACCTCAGAACGCCCCCAAAGTCCCCCACTCCAGGGAAGGGAAGGCCTGGCAACCCTAACAATAACTTACCTCCAAAGTTCCCTGTGACTCGGCACTGGAAATACTACTAACTGCAACTCCATCAATTTTAATGTGATTCTCTTGGATGGATCAAGAATCTATGAACTCTTTAGGACATGATTGCTTATCAAATGATGCCTGTCAACTATGGCAGGTATTCCTGGCAAATCAGACCATTAATGAACAAGTGGACATTAAGACATAAAGTTGCCTGCTGAGCCCCACCAATGTATTGTCTACTCTGATTGGCAGCAGCTCTCAAGGGTCTTGGGTAGGCATCTTTCACACTACCCATTTTACCTGGACATGACAAGGACTGAACCTGAGACCTTCTTCATGCATATAACATGCTCTACCACTAAGCCACAGCTGGAGGCTTGCACCCCAAGAGGGGTTGCAGGTGAAGAAACTCCCTCATGGTTCTGGGAGGCTGGAAAACCCACAGCCATCTCAAGTCTCCTTCTGGTGATGCCACCCCTTTGCCTTATTCCCAAGGGGTATCAAACCTCTCTGGGTAGTAACTGCTGCCACCAGCGAACCTGAGAGTATCTGCCACTAGACAGATCTGAACATCTAGCCCAGTGCAGTAGCTGTACTGCCATTTAAAGGCTCCAGCTAGTTGCGGCATCTCCCACTTCATTCACACTAGCTAGCATGGGTGTGTGTGTGATCTATTTCACTTACAAAATTTTGAGCTATTGGGTGATCTATTGAACTTTTGAACTTTTGAGCTATCCTTGGTCTATCAGGGCCAGTACTATCTACTCAGACTGACAGTGGTTCTCCAGAGTCTCAGGCAAGGTCTTTCACATCATCATCCTCTGGCTGGTTATCCTTTTGTTCTACTTTGGCCAGATCCATTTGTAAGTACTAAGCTATTCTGTGTTTGGGGCCTGATGATTCATTCTTGGTCCTCTTTCTTTCCGCCATCTACAAGTTTACAGCTGAGTTCCTACCTGAAGTCAGGGTGCTGTCCAATGGTTACATTATTGAGGTGAATTCTAGAAGACGACTTGGTTTTTATACCCCACTTTTCTACTCCAAGGCATCTCAAAGTGGCTTACAATAATCTTTCTCTTCCTCTTCCCACAACAGTCACCTTGTGAGGTAAGTGGGGCTGAGAGAAATGTGACAACTGTGACTGGCCTAAGGTCACACAGCAGGCTTCATGTGGAGGAGTAGTGATTCAAACCCAGTTCTCCAGGTTCGAGCCCCTGCTCTTAACCACTACACCACACTGGTTCTCGAATTCTAGGGTGAAGGGCTGTCAGAGTGTTGTAGTGGCTACTTTTTCAAACTTTGATGTGTGGAATCTAGGTACTCAGGGCTGCTTCACACTTTATACAACTGCTAGCTTCCACAGAGTTTCACTGAAGTTTGCCTCAGAAGGTATGTACAATTATGAAGCAAAAAGGTATGTTTGGAAATGCTTGGAAACTGGGGCATGTGCAGAGGAGTATGTGCTGATGGACTGTGATTTTCCACGGCTGCCTGGTGCATGCCCATTGCAAACTTGGGGGCAAGTGTTCCAATCACACTTTGTGTGTGCACTAAATCAAACAGCTGGTAAAACCCAGCTGCCACAGAAAGTATGAAGCTATTCTAGGAAACTCACCTGATTAAGGGTTGCATTGAAGCTAAAACCTTGCTCTGTAGGGAAAAAAATGAGATAGAAATGAAACGTAATTAATAAATTGAGTGTGTGTGTGAAATCACAATTTCACACAGTTTGATTTATGAAGAGCCTCAGTTTGGTGATGTTTGCAGCTCCTTTGCTGAAGTCATGAAAGAGCTGAAATGTAACGATTCCAAGCCCATGCTATCATTAATAACAAGCTACGTTTTGTTTGGTGTAAGAACACCTGATGATGCCCCCTCCCACCTGCATCTTGCCATCTAGAACTTTTTCTCTTGCTCTTTGTAAATCCTGCCTTTGACTGGCTGGTAGCCTGCTATCCAACAGGCCACCAAGGGCATCTTGCTCCTTGAAAGCTGTTTGCAAATTGTAATGGCATTACTCCCGTGGGATCCTCATCCCCAACATAAGTTATTGATAGAAGTATTTTAAAACTTCACACACTTGGAGAAACATGCCAAGTAAGTTTAATTCCAAGTCTTTAAGGGTGTGAATCCCAGCCAGCCGATCATAGGGATGCTCTTACTGGGCCCTTTCCCATTAACACCACAAACCATGCCTTAAAGTCCCCCCCCCCACCACCTTTTTGCGGCATGGACTGTTTACCATACTGGAGCCAAGCTCAGATACATATATGGAAATTGTGTAGAGAGCTGGTAATCCGGGAACTGCATTGGAAAACTTGAGAGGCCCTTCTAAGGTTATCATTTATGATTAAGGCTTCAGAAGTAAGCCATGTGGGTGAGTGTGAAGGCAATAGTGGAATGCCTTTTCAATACAACACTGCTCTTTTAATATGTAACAGCCTTCAGTAATGCAGGCTTGTATTTGATGTTTATGGACAAGGGGTAACCAGGGGTGGGGGGACCAGGATGGCTTGCTTGGCCTTGTGAGACAGACTAAGAGCTGTTCTCCCCGGTCTGTGTTCTGTTCGCTTGCATATATTATCATGCAAAGCCATTGGCCTTTCAGGCTCAGCTGGCCCTCTCAGGAGATGCTGTTGCCTCACCAGGCTGCAAGTGTTCACAGGCATTCTGACAAATTTTCAAGTTAAGAGGTAAGGTTGAAAGTCGTCTAGAAGAGCATTTCCACACAGGAAGCTGATTACATTCTGAGACCCAAAACATGCTGCAGAGGATTACAAGATCAGTAGTAGTGTGATAAGCAGGGAAGGGGGAAAAAATCTCTGGTAGGCAGCTACATCACTTCCTCCTGAATCATGTCCCTTCAGCACCGCTCCCTTCAGCACCATCCTCATCATGGACCATGGCCCTTCTTTAAAGAAACAGACAATTTAACTCCAGTGCCTCAGCATCTTAAATGTATAACTTTGAAAAGAGGAGGAAAAGGTGCTCAGGCCAAGGTATTTTAAAAGAGTCTTTAAATTCCTGATTTATGGTGGTACACTTTTACTGCCTAGCCCAGAAGCCTGTTTTCCATACCTGACTGTATGTGCTCACTAACATTAAGGATGCCAACCGCTGGGGGGACCTGGGGTTCCCCTGGAATTACAGCTCATCTCCAAATTACAGAGAAAAGGGATGCTTAGGAAGGTGGACTTTATGGCATTCTACCTCACTGACGTCCCTGTCTTTCCCAGGCTCCATCTTCAAATCTCCAGGAGTTTCTCGACCTGGATCTGGCAACCCTCCCCTCCCCATCCCCCACCAGTGGCCAGGGAAGACCTGGTAACCCCAGCTCACTTCCCATAATTCTATACTGACAGACTATTGTGCCTAGGGTTGTCAGCTCCAGTCTGAGAAATTCCTGGAGATTTGAGGGGTTTTTTTGGGGAGGGTTTTTTTGGGAAGGGGGGGGGGGCTTCAATGGAGTATAGTGCCATAGACTCAATTCTCCAAAGCAGCCATTTTCTTCAGGGGAAGTGATCTCTCTCATCTGGAGTCAGCTGTAATTCTGGGAGATTTCCAGGTTCCATCTGAATGCTGGCAACCTTAACTGTGCCTCCTTTCTATTAGTGATGTCCTTTGTGTTCAAGCAGACCTGCACAACTTGTGATCAAATGCAGCCCACCATCCGTGGATAGCAGCTTTTCAGAAGCTTGATAGACCTCCTGTTTTTGGCACCTTGTATGTGGTTATTTATTCATTTATTTGACTTATTAACCACCCTCCCCTATAGAAGCAGCTCCAACAACAATTTACAGATGATGCTTAAATCCACCAATTGGAAATATATGTGCATGTGCTTGTCATAACAGAGTGGTGGGCTACATTTGGCTAGGTGGATTGCAAGTTAGGCTTATTTGAAAAGATGGCTCCCAATGCCTAGAAAACCTTTTCCTCTGATCCATTGGACTTCAACTGGTGCCCTGGTTCAATGTGAGCAGCACCAGCCCCACAACCTTTTTTAAAAAAATCAGGGTCTGTTTAATTCATGAAAGAAAGTAAAGTAAGAGGTACAAGAAACAGTGGAGAGACTGGAGGGAAAGAGAGAGAGAAAGAAAATAGTGAATATATGTTGCAAGCTGGGGTTTAAGGTGAGTAATCCCAAATTTTTAGACCAGAGCGTAATCCCCTGCACATCCCTAGGGACCAGTGGTAGCTACATAGTGGAGGAACTGTGCCATTTTGCACGTACTCCGGGGCACCAGTTTTGATAAACTATGGTCATCAGTAATAAGGAATGAAGAGAAGCTAGCTATAAGGTCCAGGAGTTCCTGGAAATAGAAGGGCACCTAGGGTGGTATACGATGATAGTTAACATTACTCCTCCTTAGCATAGTACTATGTGTGATGCCAAGAATATTATTCAAGAAGACTGACTATGAGCAATTTCCCTAATCAGGTAAAGAAATTGCATAATGAGCTCAATCATAATCATTTTCCTCCTATGAGGAAAAAAGCTGTGATTCCAGCAGAGCCTTATGCAACGGCTAAGCATCTTGAGTGAGGCTTATTGCCTAGAGAACTCTGACAATGTTCAGAGTGCAGACTGATTATTCCATCTTGGGGTAGTTTCGATCAGAATGACTCCCATTACTATCGGCTTATTAGATGCAATTAGATGTGATTTTCCAGTCTGAAAACGTTCCAACAAGAGAGAAAGGCAGATCTGCACAAACAATAGGTGGCTGGAAAGGTCAATGCAGAACTGGGGGGTTGGAGTTAATTCCTCATTCTCCCATGGCATCAGTGTGTGTACTTGGGAATCAGTTAGGTTCCATCCTCCATGTATAAAAATAGAACATGCACATGAACACCCAAATGGATCTGCCTTATACTAAATCAGATAATTGGTCCATCATGATCAGTATTGTCTACTCAGACTGGCAGCAGCTTTCCAGGGTCTTAGGTCAAGGTCTTTCACATCACCTACTACCTGATCCTTTTAACTGGAGATGCTAGGAATTGTACCTGGGACCTTCTGCATGCCAAGCAAATGCTCTACCACGGAGCCACAGGGCTGTTTCGACAGGAAACCCAATAGAGATTTTAAAGCACTTTTCAAACTGAGAATGCTTTAGAAATGATAAGTGGAAGTAATAATAATAATGATGACCACCTTTCATTTTTAAAAGTGGGTGGGTGTTCCTATTCACTGCTAGGCTGAATTGGCTGGCAGCCTTTTCAATGGTCCATTTTGCTTCACCCCCACTTCCAAGCAAAATGGATAGCTGAAATGGCTGCCAGCCATTTCAGCCTAACAACGGGGTGGGTGAGCCCATCCACTGTCCATTCCACTTCCCCTGCTAGGAAGTGGGGGAAGCAAAATGGGTCGCTGAAATGGCTTACAGCTATTTCAGCCTAACAGCAGGGTGAGTGCACCCATCCACTTTTTGGCTGAAATGGCCCAAACAGCTGAACCGAACTGGGCAAAAGTCTGGTAAATGCTCAGGAAAGGCACTGTCCCCAAACATTGCTCTAGGGGGCTATGAACCGGCTCAAGTTTGTGCCATATTTTGGCTCATGAACTCGTTCATGCCCATCCCTAATGTGCAGTTTGCCTAGCACGTGTAGTTATCATATTCTGTGAATAAAGCAACATGTTTCTTTTCAAGCTTTGGTACATTTGAACCCACAATAAACCTGGGTTTCAATCATGTATACTAGAGTTAAAACATTCATGCATTGTCCCCATCACACAAAATCATGACCAGCTGACTGCACTTATTGGGAAGATCATGTATAGTGGGGGTAGACGAGGTAAGAGGTGGCCAAAGAGGTGAGGTAAGAGTGGCCAGAATGTAATAGCTGAAACACAACAGCTAGAATGACTGGCTCAAGGATCTCCAGCAAACTTCATTGTTGACAAGGGATTTGAACCTGGACTTCCCCCTCCCTCGTCTGACACTCTAACCACAACACTAGGCTAGCTGAGCAAAGATGACTGCTTTCTATTGTAAGTTTCCATAGAAGAAGAAAATGGCGCTGTCAAGTTGCAACCAACTCATGGCAACCCCTTCCCTGAGGCATTCTAGGCATGCAATGAGCAGAGGTAGTTTGCCGTTGCCTTCTTCCATGTAGCATCCATGTCTTCCTTGGTGGTCTCCCATCCAAGTACTAACTGTCGCTGACCCTGCTTAGCAAACTGAACTAATTGGGCTGCCTGAATTTCCATAGAGGGCTTTTGATATTTGAAGAGCTGCCTGGCTGTGTCATCCATTCCCATGGTGATGAGAACTGAGCACACATCTGTGCCCCACCTGGACTCCAAGCAAGCACACTGGAAAAAAAATACAACCAGTAGACTTTGCCTGGGCTTATAAGCCCACTGTGCTAAACTATCACTTGGTTAACACCATTTCTCCATGTTCACTGAAATAGTTCTGACAAGGCAGCGAAGACTTGAATAGTGGAGTCTGAACAGAACCTCTTTCCTCAAATACCTTCAGTTCAGCACAGACTGGCCAGAGAAGGTTTAATTCCTGTTAGCTGACTTTGTCCATTTGTTTATATTTAAAATGTTTATACTGCTTTCAGATGAGACTGTGCTGCAAGCAGAATTTTTTGCTCTGTAGATTTTTGCAAACACCCACGGCTATCTGATGACACATATATCCATGATTCATATAACGTTAACAGTCCCAGATGAAACATGGGGGGGGGGGGTGTCAAATGTGCCAGGACTTTAAAAAGGGCATTACACAAGGTATGCACAAGTTGTGTGGTGTTTGTATCGGTATCCACAACCATTAAACAACTGCATCCCCCCCTTCTCTTTTTAAAACATTCAAAAATCAAGACAGCATTTCTGAACAACTCATAGAGTGTGATTGAGTGGGTGGGGGAGGAGCCTGACTACAGGTTACAAAATTCTTGGGTCCTGTCACGGTCCTCCACAAGGATGTTCAGTCTGATGTGCACTGCCAGTTCCCTTATGGGAACTCCGTTCTCGGGGGTGTGGGGTCCCATTTTAGATCAGGACCACTGTGTACACAGAGGAAGGGGACTTATGCCTTTGGCCTGTGCTGGTTTCCTGAACAGATATTGCCCCAGGGATGCTATTTGTCTCTTTGGGTGCTCCCACAAGTACTGATGGAATACACATAAGATTCCCCAGTAGGGCAATGGAACCATTTTAGGGACCCCACCAACTAGTCTAGAGTTGGAACAAATTAATTATCCAAATCTGGATGTTTAGAGAAGTCCATCAAGAGATATTTCAGCCTGGAGAAAATAGATATGAAGCACCAAGTCCCTGATTCTACAGCTTACAAGAACTGGGCTTAGTAGGGTCATTACTCCTACAATTTTGAGCAAAGAACTTGTATAAAGATGAAATTTCAGTAGGTAGGCTGATTATTTACATGCTTGATCCTGCCCAGTAAGATGTGGAAGATAGAGAAATGCCAAGCGGAAAAGCAATGAACCCCACAAGCAAAGGCAGATCTATACAACTAACAGGGGAATGCCATATCCAATGTGTTTTTTCTTCACAGTGGTAGTTAGAAGACAGCCTCAAGCGGAATATGCCTGGACAGTCAACATTTATTTCTGTGGGAAGGTACATCTGAGTGTTGTAAGATCAGGGTCCCGCAGAGGCAAGCTTATACTTCTCAAGTCTTAAAATGCCACCACACTAGGGTTCATGTTTCTACCTGCCAGAAAAGTGCCCTACACTAGTGGTTCTCAAACTTCACACAGTGGGGCCTTACTAAACTTACTCTACTTTTTGGGACCCATTTTTAAAATAATTCCTGAACATAAAATGTAAGAATCTCATATTTGTTAACACTCGAGAAATTTATATTTTATATTCAGTTTTTAGCATTTATCATTATGTAGCAATATTGAGCAACAAACTTAAAACAACAGATCTCACAACTGTTTTTGCACACAGTCCAGAGACAAATCCAAACTTGACATTGAGCATATACTCAACAAATGATGCAACTTGTCACAGCTTACTGGTGAACATGTTTTTTGTCCAGTGCTCATGTTTACAAATGTGTGAAGGCAAATGGCATTTGATAGTTTCAGGCAAAATAACAGGACTAAACCTAAAAATGTAATATGTGAAGTAGCTTCCACTACCATGGATGAAGAAAGAGGATTTTGCAGGCAAGGGCCCCAGGGAAGGTTGTGTTGCCATTTGGTAGGAAGCCAAGACAAGGCAGGGAATTTTATCTGCTTTCAACTGAAGGCCACTACTGAGGAGAATGAAAGATGGGTGGGATAGCTGTCCTAAGCAAGGGCTGCCCATCTTATCAACCTTTTATCTCCTTTTTCAAGCTCAAAGTGGCATACCTGGTTTCTTCCATCTCTAGGCTATCCCAAGAAAGAGTGACAACATCACCACTCATGCCCAGATGCAGCAGTGTAAGCTTGGTATATGATGGACTTGTCACCTCCCACACCACTGCCAGCTGAGCTTGGTTTGGACCTGCCCTGCACTGGCATGCTACCACCATGGCCATTGCCTCTCATGTTGGTCGGACACAGCTTGGTCAGGAAACCTGTATGTGGAATATGCAGCTTGTACTTGCTAGCTGGCAAGCTGAGCCTCTTTCTCCCACTTTGAGGAAAAAACAGGGTCATCAAGTGAAGAAGGGGAGGATAAGAGAACAGGACAGCTCCTCCCTGTCTTCATCTTTCCCCACTGTTGGGAGGAGGCAGGCCTAGATCTGTCTCCCTTCTCTTATCCTTTACTTTCTCCTCCTCCCCCTGACTTTGTGACCCACCTACAAGAGTCATTACTCACATTTTGGTCCTCCTGACCAACTGTTTAAGCACTGTTGATCTACACCTATCTGAAGGGTGGGGAGGGGAGCTCCATTCATCTTCTGTTCTCCTCTCCCTTAAGAGAGTTGCCCATCCAGCAATCCTTGAAAATCTTTGAGGAAAGGGATGACACAGCAGGGAAGCAGGTTGTTCTACTAGAGCAAAAACTCTGACATGTTGACACTGTACACTGATGTGCTTTGCATGCAATCATGCTTTTGGAAATACACCCTTTTCAGTCATACATGGATTAGCTGAAGTGCAGCTGTGCATGTTGTGGCAGAAGAGCGTGGGGACTAATTTTTA
The DNA here is from genome assembly GCA_029375565.1 of Gekko gecko. Taxonomy (NCBI): domain Eukaryota; kingdom Metazoa; phylum Chordata; class Lepidosauria; order Squamata; family Gekkonidae; genus Gekko; species Gekko gecko. The sequence continues at coordinate 99,610,962 of JAPDNY010000002.1, read as the reverse complement.
GACTGGGTGGCATATGTTGTTTACTGTGAGACAAATGTGATGTGATGGGGTCGTAGTGGTTAAAGGCAAAGGTAAAGGTTTCTCTTGCTCGAAAGCTAGTCAAATCCAACTCTAGGGGGTGGTGCTCATCTCCGTTTCCAAGCTGAAGAGCCAGAGTTGTCTGAAGATGTTTCCGTGGCCATGTGACTGGCATGACTAAATGCTAAGGCACACGGAATGCTGTTACCTTCCCTCCAAAGTGATACCCAGGGCTTTTTTGTAGAAAGAACCCAGCAGGAACTCATTAGCATAATAGGCCACACCCATCAGCAGGAACTCATTAGCCTATTAGGCCACACCCCCATGTTACCAGAAGTGTGGTCATCCAACCACACCCACCTTTTTGCTTCTTATTCTGTTTACCTTGTTTGTTGTCGAAACCCAAGGCTTTTTTTAGTAGCAGGAGCTCCTTTGCATGTTAGCCCACACACCCCTGATGTAGCCAATCCTCATGAGTTTCTGCTGTTGGGTGTGGCCTATTATGCTGGGCATGGCCAACTTGGGAGCCAGCTGGAACTCCGTTCCTGTCCGTTCCTGCCCCCAAATAGCCCTGCTGGTACCTATTTATCTACTTGCAATTTCTTGCTTTCAAATTGCTAGGTTGGCAGGAGCTGGGGCCAGAGATGGCAGCTTATGCCGTCATGCGGCACTAGGGTCTCAAACTGCCGAACTACAGACCTGCATCTAAAGGGGGAATCTATTTGTTAGTGAACATTTTTAGATGAGGGAAGCTAAACTTTCCCCACTTCTTCATATTACATTGCTGCACTCTGTTGCTTTTGGCAGTTTCTTTCCAGCCTTCTTGCTTCTGATACTGAAGCTGGGCTGGATGAAAATGCTTGAAACAATGTCGTGCAATTAATTAAGGTGAGGGACAAAACAGGGTTTAGCTCCCCTCACTCACATGCTCTGTTTTTGCTTTAAAAAGTGTCCCCCTCACCTTATCTTAAGCTGTGAATGGGTGATCACAAATACATGAGGATTCTTCCCCACTCTGAGTGTTCTGGGGTTTCCTACGTATTTACTTTGGTCACCCCTCATAGCCAGCATAACCCTGCTTCACTGAACTCCAGAGGACTTTTTGTGAGCTCAGACAGCCAAACCAATCAATGGAACAAGACAGCTCCCTGTTCATCACTGATGAGCAGCCTGTGAGTCAGTTGGCTGGTATTCAAATATCCTGATATGAAAGGAACATCATACCTTGGTTCTGTGGAACTCAAGACAATTCTTGTACTGTCTCCTAGCCTCATGGTGATGCCACTTCCTTGTCAAGTGCAAAGTGCACAGTCTGTGCTAGTCCAGAAAAATCATATTCATGCATAACACGCAGGAGAACCACATGGGCAAAAGTCAGCACATGAAACATTAATTGTGCTGTATAAACATATCCAGTTCCCCAGATTAGCAATGTGGATTGTTTGTATCATAAGCCTTTTGGGTAGACACCATGTTACTTATTTACACAGACCATTTCTGCAAAAGAGCATCCCCCTGCGTCTGTGTTCTTAACTAATCGACCTATGCAAAAGTTTCTGCACAAAATTTTGCCTCCCCAGGAGTAGATCCGTATCTTTGGCCCCCTTACCTCACCTTTTCTGAATCCAATTTTTCAGTGATATTTTTTCCTTCAGATCTTAACTCACAGTTTTCAGGTGAAGAATTGCCATATTTGAATATATTTCCTCACCGTGTCTCCATTTTGTGTCAGTGATCCGTGTTCACCCTGCCTACCCCCCTCCCGCCACCCAGGTTTTCCTGGAGACATCCGCCATTTTTAAAAAACATAATATTGATTGAGTTATGATGCAATTCTGTCCATTACTGCCCATCCCCAAAGTTCCTCCCCCTTGCCTTGCTTTCCATTCATACTTTCACTTGTGTTTTGTTGTGGGTTACGCTTTTGTTCAAGGTCATGAACTTTGTGCTGCAGCAGAAATGGTCACACACACACACACTCACACTCACATATGCATGTGCTGTAATGATGACGGGGTGGGTTTCCCTCTGCCTGTTTGTCTCTTCTTTCCTTCGCTTCCCCCACTGCACACAAACATGTGTTTGCTGACTGGGGAGCAACCTGGCAGGACTCGGTGCTCCAGGGTGGACCTCCACCCCTTGTTTTGCAAGCGCTAGCATCCAAATGGCCCTGCTGTGTACGTGGACCGCCACACACTAGGGGTCCGTGACATCAGTCAGAAGCTTGGTCCCAAAACACAATAGGAACCTAGGATCTTAGCCCACCGTGAGTCCACCAATAAGACCTCTGGTGGTAAATTCAAACCCCCCAATGGGACTGTGGGTGTGCCGGGTAGTGTGTATATAGTTGGCCCTTGCAGGGCCAGGTGTTTTATCCTTGTGTGTGAAGTACAACAAACGTGTCTGAATGCGTGTCATAGTCTGAGTCTCCATGCTATGAACCCAGTACTTTACAGGCTCCATGACAGGAGGGCTTCTGCTTTGATACTTTGCAAAGGGGAAGCCAGTGGGGAGCTGAAGCCCTCCTGCCATGGGGCTGCTTGGATGCTAGCTCTTGCAAAGTGAGGGGTGGAGGCCCACCCTTGAGCACCAAGTCCTGGTGGGTTGCTCCCCAGTTGGCGAACATATGTATGTGTGTTTGTGTGCAGTGGGAGAAGTGGAGGAAAGAAGAGACAAGCAGGCAAACAGAGCCCCCACCCTGCCATCATCCACCATGGAGCTCCCACTCCACCTCTTCTTGCTAGGGACACCTCTGCTGGCAGCCTCACCAAGGCAAGGTGGATGCAAAAGATTAGACAACTAGAAGGGGTGGAATCTGGCCAGAAGCGCTTGCACAGCAGTTCACCTCCTGGTTCCTCCTGGAGCCCTCTGCTATATCTGTGGCCACGCAGCCCGGAACCTCCAGCAGTGATGCTTAGAGAAAAGCTCGCTCTTTGCATACCAGGGACCGGGAGGCAGCAGTTGCCTTTTTTGACAAAGTGTAATATCATTGAGCATGCATGGGGGGAAAAATGGAAAGGAAGGTTCTGTGAGGTGCATGGTGGGAGACAGGAGAGCCCCCTTCGTAAGTAAATGCAGTAATCCATCAATTCTATTTCTACAGGAAACACATTCCAGATCTGATAAACATCCTGTCTTAAAATCCTCTTTATTCCCACAGCAATTTCAGGCACCAGGGTCATCTAAATCTAGAGGTGTGGCGATATTGTTCTCTGAAACACTCAACTTCTCTGTCAGTGCCACAAAATCAGATCCTTTGCGTCGCTTTCTCTTTATTAAAGGAACTCTTGATGGCAGGAAACTTACACTAGTGTCACTATAAGCCCCAAACCTGAATCAAATTGCTTTTCTGAAATCCAGTTTTTGGAATTAAAAGACTTTACAGAAGGTGAGCTGATCATAGGTGGAGACCTTAACTTCATCGCAGACAAAATATTAGATAGATCTTCTTTGAAACATAAAATCAAAACACTTCCCAAAACAGGAACAGGTACAGAACTCTCCAGACTTTTCTCTGAATTTAGACTAATTGTGTTAGCCCAATTGCTCTATTTTAAATATAGCAATTGGTTTATTATTATTATTATTATTGGATTCTCGCCTGTATATACAGAGAATGCTGCTAGTCTGTAATGGTTCCCAGTAAAAGACACAGAGTCCAGGTATAATTAATAAAATATTATTTTACTGAATATAATCCTTATTTATCCATTCACAAACACACAAACAGTATTCAAACATTCACACAGAGAAAATAGAACTAAGAAAGCAGAGGGGATTGATGACTTATGGAGAGGTGATACTACCTGTCAGATGTGCAGAAGTCCATGAAGAAGGATTGTGGCCTAAACCCAGAGGGTTCAGGGGTGGGCTGCCATTTTGGCTCATGGCAGAGACACACACGGTCTGAGGCCATGTGTCTGCTGGGATATACCCACTGTAAGACAATGCAGCCCAATGGGTGGCCCTGGGGGCTGGTCTCAGGTGAGAACAAAAGATTACCTGGGCCAATCTGGGGTCCCAGGGGTGTGTGATGTCAGTAGAGGCAGACCTTAGGTTTGACCAATGGGCTTCCAGAGAGGCAGGGTCTGGATTTAACAATAGAAGCCAGGTGTTGGGTGTCTAGTTGAATGGATTATAGGACTTGCTGGCCAGGTAAACAAAAGGTGGGAGACTTCCCTGATTGTCCCTGATTAGCATCAGGAAGGGTCGTTAACAATTTGAATGCTTGACTGGGTAATCCCTTCATGCACTGGCAGAGGAAAAGTCCTTTGTCTGCTGTATGGCCCTTAATCCGTGTATGTGACATGCAGCAGGTATGTAATGGAGTCCCTCAGAGTAAAAAAGACAGCTTTTTCCTTTCTCTATGGGCTTCTACCTTGGCATCCATTTTACAGTCTAGACAGACCATGTGGCAACAGCAAACAGTCCATAGCAAAGCCCCATAATGGCGTCAGGGCTAACATATCCCCCCTTGCAGACATGGCAGCGTCAGATGACATCGTCTGCACATACACACTTCGATGGAGACTTCCCGGTATCTTGAGGGACAGAGGCAAGAAAGACAAAGAAACACAAAAGGCTGGGTAAGGTGCTGAAGAGTGCCAGGTGGCTTTTAAATACTTACCTCTGGAACTCATTGTTATTCCATGAGCATAATCTCTGCTGGGTGGAGGGGGAAGACTTGCTCTGAGGTCACCTTATGAAACCTGAATATGAAATCCCTTTTGCAGACCACTTGCAGCCCAACTCTGTGGTCAAGCTGAGAGTGCCTAGCTTTTGGGGACTTTGGTTCAGGTTAGAAAGTAGGGCACCCCTGTTTTGGGGCTACCCAAGAATAAAAGGCAGTGCCTCTGGTAACAATTCCCCCCCTTGAAGCCGTCTTTAGGCGTGAGCCAAGATGGCTTCACTTCAAATGATGTTTCGCTGCCGTTGGAGTTCCATATGACCAGAAAAGAAAAGACAGCCGAACAAGGTTAGAGAGAGAATTTACAGGGGAAGGCTCGGTGAGGGAGTCAGGCATACCGGCTATAAAAATATATCTTTCTGGGAACCAAAAGGAAAAATTAAAAAAAAAAATGTTTTAAAGCCAAATTAAAATAAGGATGTGTGAGTGCCTCTGTGTATGTGTTTGCAGGGACCTTCTGCACATCTTCCAGAGAGACATGACTACTGTACATAATGCTACCTATAGCAAATCTAATGAAGGCTTCTAATTATTATAAAGCAACAAAAAGGAAATGCAAGACATCCTAAAATAATTCTAAAAACTTATAAGCTAAAAAGATATCTAACTCAAAGGTAATTGCTTACCAAAATTCCTAAACAATTAGACAAATACAGAAAGCAAAAATTGGTGGGTTAAGCAAACTTAAAGCAGAAAGATAACTAAAAGCAATGCAAATGCTATGCTGGAAGAATTGAGAATGAATGTGTGTAAAAGCATGATTACAAAACATTTAGAACATGTGAGCAACAACATGAAAATGACCAATGAATAAATACAGTCAGTGATACAAATCAATTTGAGCTTCAGTTGAACATTACAGATAAATGTGGGTAAGGAACATTGATACATTTTTGAAACCACCCCCCCTAGGTACCCAAGTTGCCAGAAGGCACAGGCAATCTGAGCCTTAGTGTCATGCTTTCAGGGACCAAAAAGCAATTCTTGGGTCCCAAAGTAATAACTGGGTGGGTGCCATGAGGTATTTGCAGCTGGTTGTGAGAGTTGCCTGCCCTTGAGGTGGCATCCAATGTCCATGAGATGGTTTGCAAGCAATCTGGAGGACCAGAGAAGGCAGCTGGTAAGTTGGCAGGTCCTTTGCTAAAACTGGAGCAAAGGCAAATTAGGAGGCGACTTGGGTGCGTAGCAAATAGGGAGCAATGGCTTTGGCAAGATCACGAGGTCTTGTAGGCTGAACAGGAATCTTGGAAAGTCTTTGATGCATATGCATAGCAAGAGTATTCTCCAGGTACAATTGGAAATAGCTGAACGTTCAGTTTTTATTATGGTGACCAGAGCAGAGTTCCAGGTGAAGATGTGCACAGTTTGGAGGCGCCAAGAAGTTATAAAAAATGGCCAAACAAAAGAACGTTTCAAAAAAAAAGGAAGTTAGATTGCCATGGCTGTTGTAGAAAAAGTTGGGGGCCCCCAGGGAAAACTGCCGGCTTATGGGGGTGGGTCATACCCCAAAAACAAAGCTAACAAAAAGCTGGAAAGCAATAATTATTAACACACATATAAAACAAACAATTCCTAAAATAACTTATAAGGTGTGCCTTTACTATCAGGCATAAGACTTCAATTGCAGGTTCAGATTTTCAGTTCCTGCAGATATGAAAGAACTTGAGAGACAGATTAACAGGTTTGCATGGATAGAAAGATGCTCTAGCCATGCAGGGATAAAACTTAAATAGGAGAATAAACTTAGAGCATCAGGTACTGATTGTGTACCTCAAAGAGGAAGCCCTTAAACAAAATAAAGATGAAAGAATCAAGTAGCTAAATTACAGACAGGATTGAAAATCCAAGAGAAGAGAAGAGGCAGTAGCCCTTGATAATTCTGCATGATTTAAGAAGTCGGCCAAAGATCACACCACAAGAGAAGAGGAAAGAAAGAAAAAAAGTTGTCTCTGGCACAGGCTTTGTGCCAGCAAATAGTTCTTCTGAGCATGTACAGAGTTTCTTTCCTTGCTAGTAGAAACTGGGCTGAAGGGGGCCTGGGCATATAGATTACTAGAACAAAATCAGAAGGGATGTGCTGCCAGACTTAAATCCTTTAAAATATTCTATGGTAGCTATATATAAACTGATATCAAAACTAAAGAAACGTTAGCCCTAAAGGTGGGGCTTTAAGAGAACAGCTAATTCCAAAACCAAAAGAGTATTTATAAAACCTTAAAGAGATGAAATAGTTCTAGATCACACAAATTTACCAAGAAATTTTAAAAAGAGATTCCCTTCTATAAGAATGGGAAGATAAGACAAAGCTTAAAATCGAGATGCTGTAATAAATTAATGGAACAGAAACAAATCTATTTTAAAATCTATTTTCAAATGTACCACTCAACTTCTCTGTCAGTGCCACAAAATCAGATCCTTTGCGTCGCTTTCTCTTTATTAAAGGAACTCTTGATGGCAGGAAACTTACACTAGTGTCACTATAAGCCCCAAACCTGAATCAAATTGCTTTTCTGAAATCCAGTTTTTGGAATTAAAAGACTTTACAGAAGGTGAGCTGATCATAGGTGGAGACCTTAACTTCATCGCAGACAAAATATTAGATAGATCTTCTTTGAAACATAAAATCAAATCACTTCCCAAAACAGGAACAGGTACAGAACTCTCCAGACTTTTCTCTGAATTTAGACTAATTGACACATGGAGGTCTCTCCACCCGACAGATCGAGACTATTCATACTTCTCAGCGCAGCATCAGACATTCACTAGAATAGACTATATTTTACTGTCTGAACAGTTAATGGCAGAACTTGACTTAGCAGCCATCGGTCCTAGACATTTGATGGACCACGCATGGCTAGAATGTAACCTTCAGAGAAATACGGACAGAAAAATTGACATAAAATGGTCTATGGACAAAAGCATTTTCTTAGACACTTCAATCAAAGACAAACTGGAGGATGACATCAAGAACTTCTTTCAGGAAAACTCATCACCAGCTATATCTGCCACCACACTTGGGGATGCCATGAAGGCAGTTCTTCGAGGATCCATAATTTCTCTTACATCACACCTATGAAAAAAAGAGAGAAAAAATCAGAAGAGAAATATTAGATCAGATCACCCAGCTGGAATCTCTACACAAGGAATTGGGGAGCAAAAAAATTTATGCTAAACTAATGGTGGAGAGGAAAATACTAGAAACATTGGAAACATCGCAAATCCCTCCCCAAAATTACTTTACTTAAAACAACATTTTTGGCAAAAATCCCCTAGGAATGTATGCATGCTGGCCTGGAGAATCAAAGAAAAAAGAAAAGCAGCTCTGGTGGGCACACTAAAAATTCCTGATGGAAAGCATTACACCTCTCCCAAAGCAGTAGCAGAAGGCTTTGCTGACTTCTTTGCCAAACTGTATTCCTCCCGAGGCCCAGCAATGGATGATATTGCAACTTACTTGGACACTTTACTTACCCTAAAAAAATTCTCATCTGCACATGCCAGCTTTATGGATAAACCCATAGACCTGAAAGAACTCATGGACACCATCAAGGACTTGAAGCTTAACAAGGCCCCTGGCATAGATGGAATTCCCGCAGAGTTCTACAGAACCTTTTGCTTGATGTTGGCACCACACCTTCTAAATATCTGTAATGATGCTTTATGTCTAGGAACTATACCTCCATCTTGGCATGACTCTTCAATCTCTGTTATTCCTAAGGAAAAGAAAGACACACCGGATCCTGCGTCATATCGGCCAATTGCTCTGTTAAACAATGATGCTAAGATATTCACATAGATATTGGCCAATGGGCTCAAGATATTTGTTTCAGATTATATCAACTTGGATCAGACCGGCTTTATTCTGGATAGGCAAATTACAGATAATGTCAGACAGACACTTAACATTATATTTTATGGGAAAACTTCTTCTTCGGAATCTGTAATCCTGGCTTTAGATTTTGAAAAAGCTTTTGACTCTTTAGAAATCTCTTATCTTCTCATGCTTCTGGAAAAAATGGGCTTTGGTCAGAACTTTCTAAACACTTTAAAAACACTATATCCCCATCCTAAGTCTAGAATATGAGTGAACGGCTATAATTCAAAATTCTTCTTCCTGTCCAGAGGTACCAGGCAGGGGTCCCTCCTCTCACCGTTACTCTTTGCTCTCACAGTGAAACCATTCGCAAATGAACTTCGTTACAAAAAAGATTTCACTGGCATCTGCATCAATGGACAGGAACATAAATTAACAATGTATACGAATGATATCACCCTTTATATATCTGATCCTGAATGGTCCATTCCTGCCAATCAAGCTACTCTTTCCAGATTTGGAACATTGTCTGGTCTATGCCTTAACACCACAAAATCCAAAATTTACCCTATTACCTTCTCTAGTAAAACTCGATCAAATCTACTTGAGTTTATGCCATTTCAATGGGTGGAAGCTACTTGGAGACATCTTGGGGTCCAAATTCCTGTGGATCTATGCAACTTGTTATGCAACTTAAACTCTCTTTAACAGATCGCATTCAATTAATCAAATCTTTTGTTTTCCCAAGCTTTTTATTTCTTTTCAGAACACTGCCAATATTAATTCCAGAGAAAGACGTGAATACCTGGCAGAAAGAGATTCAATGCTTTGTATGGAATTACAAGAAATCTTGTATAGACAGTCGCTCCTTCTCCAAGCTGGTGACATTGGGAGGACTCAATATGCCTTGTTTCCAAACTAATTACCACGTGGCCCTCCTCTCCAACATCCCTAAACTGTCACTATTACAATCGGAAGCACAATGGGTGCACATTGAGCAGTTTTATGTCTCCCCATTCAAACTAAAGAAATCTTTTGGATTCCAGCACCACGCTGACCTTCCAGCCTTCTTATGCACAACACTGAAAATTTGGGATCATAGACAAAAAATGCATAGCTCCTCCAATTTCTCCACTATCAACTTTCACATCTCAACAATGGTTCTTGATGGGGATGGAACCAAATTCATTCAAAATATGGACAGACGCAGGCATCACTAGACTTCAACATCTAATAAAAAATGGAAAGGTTCACAGCAAATCTTACTTTGAAGAACAGATTGGCCACACCATTTCATGGCTTCAATATTATCGGATTAAGAGCCTCACGGAAGCCTTAGAGGTAAAAGGCATATTTAAAAGACTAAAGACAGCATTTGAACTGATTCTGGAGAGTTTTTCGGACTCTATCAAAGGGACTCTTTCTAAGTTATATAAGCTCCTGATAGAACATGATAGCTCTTATACCTCCACTTACCAGAAAGCCTGGGAATGGGATCTCCAAATACCACTGTCAGATGAGCAATGGTCATCTTGTTGGAACTCTTCAAAGAAAGTCTTTAAGATCGTCAATATCCACCTGCAAACATACAAATTGATTACTTGATGGTACTACACACCTGATCGTTTACACCATCTTAACCTCAACTACAACCAGCTCTGCTGGAAACAGTGTGGGCTCAAGTTATTTCCACTGCTGGTGGGATTGCTCACACATCAACGACTTTTGGAAAAGTGTTGGAATAAACAAGATTACCTCTCAAATAATCACTCTCAAACCAGAAGTGATCTTACTTCAACTGCACAACAGCTGTAATGAACTTACCTTGATTCTATTGGTGGCAGCCCGTTTGGCCATAGCTAAGACCTGGAAGTCTGCTTCTCCTCTGACGCTGACCATTTGGAGAAACAAAGTTTGGGATCAATTTATTATGTGTAAAATCTCTGACTCACTTCAAAGACAACGATCTGGCACCACCATGACTTACTCCATATTTGTACGCACGTGGTTTCCATGATTGCAATACATGACAGACACAGATCTTCTCCCTACTAATCCTTCCCACTCTTCTTGGCTTTTCTTTTAGTTTCTTTCTGTAACAAATACAGGGCTCCTACTTGCCAAAGTTCAGGTTCTACTCTAGCACTCACAATAACTACAGCTGAGGTAGCACAATAATCAATATATCTTACTTTGTCTATTGGTCAATATTTAAAAGTTAGAATGATTCTTCTCTGATGCACAATGTGTTTTGATTCTTATGGCTTGTTATTGCTTCATGTTTCAAATATTTATTGTTGTAAATGTTTGTTCAAATAAAGCATTTATTTATTTTTTTAAATGCAGAACACACGGGGCAGATCTGATCCTGGATGAAAAAACTAAAACTGTGGAGTAAAAGCCCTATTGTGAAACAAGTGCTGCAAAGTTGAAGCTTCAGATGGAAATTCAACTCGCAGGTAAAAAAGAAGTAAGAGAATTCTGTGGAAATGGTCACAGTGAGTGATTAAATGAGGAATTCACTGCCAGAGGATGTAGTGATGGCCACAGGAATAAACAGCTTTAAAAAGGGATTAGATACATTCATGGAGGATAGGTCTATCAGTGGCTATTAGCCATGGTGACTGAGGGGAACCTCCACATTCAGAGGCATTAGGACTCTGAATCCCATTGCTAGGAGGCAACATCAGGGGAAGGCCTTGGCCTCTATGCCCTGTTGTTAGCCCTCCAGAGGAACTGCTTGGCCACTCCGAGAGAGAGTGCTGGGCTAGATGAGACATTGGTCTGATCCAGCAGGGCTCTTCTTACGTTCTTATTTCTAGAACTCAATAAGTGTCAGAGGAGAGCAGAAGATCAGAGAAACTAGCATGGTGTTGTCTGGCTGAAGGTTGCATAGGCCCCTTTTAGCAATGGGTATGGTCTGTAAACATCTAGAAATGCTTATGCTCTGTTTTTCTCTCCCAATTTTGACACAGTCTATAGTGTGATTCATTTGTACTGCCCGACCAAGCCATACTAGTATGAATCTTCCTGAGGAGCTACTGTCGCCATGGTTAATTGACAATCATTGGATTACTGAGTCATTTGGTAGACTCCACCCTAGCTATTGGTGTTCACAACATGAGATGAATGGCACAAAATGGGCTACTCAGTTTCCAGTAACTTACTTCTGTGAACTGTTTGGTATGACACACAAACTTTTACTGCTTACTAACAGCTTTCTCCTTGTCCCAGAATGGCTTTGGGTGTGATCATGGCAATTAAAATCCCAAGGGAAAAAGAAATTGAGAATCTGGGTTAATAGAAAAATTCATTAAAAACAGTGTTGGCCATCACAAAATAGCAATGCTTAACTTTGTGGTCCTTAGCATGGCCCTTTTAGTTTTGTTTTTGGAGGACGTATGTACATATGTGTGTTTTACTGTGTTGACCTTTATTGATCATTCTTGAGATTTTAGAAATCTTAAAACCAAGCAAAGACTCATAGTAAATGACCAGATTTTGTCTTCATTATTGTCACTAACCAATAAAGCACCTTCATCTCTCCTGATATTAGCGTATGAAGCAGTGTGTGTGATGGTGGTGGGAGTAGATAGGCTTATTTATGCTGGTCCGCATTCCCTATGCTATTGATTCATCAAGATGTGGATATTACATAAAAATAGGGGTGGAACCCAGCATGGTCTTGATCTAAGTTATCTGGAAGGAGCAGCCCCTGTTGTAGATACAGCATGCTCCCCTAGGCTAACTCTGGAATTCAAGGCAGCTTCTATAGTATTCCCAGGGCTTGCACTCTAGGCACTGACCAGATCTAAACCTGCTTAGCTTTAGGAAGGTTACATCCAATCCACACTTCATGCCTGAGTCTTCAGGAGGAAAGCAGCCATGTCTTCGATAACTTTAGCTGTTGGATATTTTGATGTACCTCCTTGATGCATTTATGTTACATACCCTAGCAGTCTGGCCCATCGTATACTTCAAGAATATAGAGCACCACAGTCACTATCACCACTATCAGTATCACACTATCTTCTGGGCATGGAGCAGGGGTCAGTCACTGGGGGGGGGGTATATGTGAATTTCCTGCACTGTGCAGGAGGTTAGACTAGATGACTCTGGAGGTCCCTTCCAACTCTATGACTCTATTCCATGATTCTATAAAAAGCGCCATCTATTTTTATGTCAGAGGTTGCCCCTGGTGGATAACACAAGTATTTGATGTGGATCCTTTCCCCGTCCATGATAAGCATAAGAGCATTTCAGCAGCTAGAAACTGAAATTTGATATTTCTCTTGGACCCATTTCCATGCACATTTACCATAGCCACAGGGGATCTGTCTGCCAGAGATTTATTTCATTTCCTTGTTATTTCTGCACTTTGGTTTCTTAAGTATGCCACTCTTTGTCTATTAGACTGTGTTGTAGAAGCCCAAGACTTGGATGGTTGCTGATCAGCCATTAGGGTGTGTATTAAAAGGTGGGTCCAGGGGAACTGGGCAGGAGAATTGCCATTGCTGCGCTGCTGAGACAGAAGTGCATTGCTGGTGAGAATGGGAGCCAGGGGAGCTGTCAAAATCACGATGTTCAGAATCAGTTCACTGCCCCAGAGTCTTACTGAGAACATTGTTTCTGTTGTGTGAGGGAGAGAGAGCAAAATAGAGACTCAGCATGAACATTAGGCACACATTAGAGCATAGGAACGATGGATGGAGGCCAAGGGTGAGCACTTAGAGCTAAGTGCTCTTTTACCCTTGAGCTTTGAAAAGGGGTGAGGCTGGGGCTGCCTCTGACCCACTTAAGCACTGCCTCCGAGCCTCTGGCAGAAGAGGATAACTATGGTCTCTGATGTCAGCTGGGTGCCTAATGTGAATTACATCGTGGTCTACATAAAACACTATGCAACTGCCTCAGGATCATGCATCTCCCTAGGGATAAACAGCTAGCTGAATGATCCTGCTGGCATTCAAGAGAGGCCCATCAATGATACTGGTTCAGCAGAAAAGTCTCCTCTGGCATATATATGAGCTACAGCAACAGTAAGTGTCCAGCGATCCATGCTATGCTATCTCTTCAACGGCTGTTACTTATATAGGCACATCCACTCATGGGACACTGCGTGCACATAAAAATATACCCCTGTGTACCAGACTAATCTTGAATGGGCACAAAGGCTTTATGCAAAAATTGTATAGCAAAAACTAGGGAAGTACAGAGATTTACTGGAAGAACTCGCTTCACCAGCAACACCTCTTTTAATACAAAGTATTAATACATAATTCAACTTTTTCTAAAGTCTGGTTTTATGAATGAGAAGGTATATGCTGGAAAACCTTTCCTGGACTTTCATCTCAAGTATAGTCTGTCTGGCAAGTTACCCTGAAATTGAAGGAATTTTCTCATAGGCAAATGTGTTCTGATTCCTTCCTCCCATGCTTTCTCTGCAAGGTGTTACCATGTGACAGTGTACGATGAAACCACAATGAATAGTAAAGGCATGGCAAGCTCTGTGGATCTGGCAAACTGGTAGCATGTGTGCCCTTGACTAGCCAAGAAAGTAAAAACAGAGACTGGGCAAACTATGCAGGCACTCTTGGGATCTGCAGCATGAGATTGCTGCCACTTACATCAGGAACAGAGCTAGCCCAGAAGTAGCCTTGGTACAATAAGAGGGACAGAGTTATGAGATACTTTGCTGATGGGTTCGAGGTACCTCTAGTGTAATGTATCCATGGGGAAACATAGACTCGGGGCAGCCATGTGCTCGGACCCGTTCTGACCGGTCCGCCATGCGGCCCGGGAAAGGGCCTGAGCTTCGCTCCCAAAGACAATAGACTGTAGGCTCCTAGCTCCCTTCCAATCGGGGAGCCCGGGATAACTCAATTACTGTAAATAGCAAATCACGAGGTGTTGTTTGTTTTGGGGTGTGGGTTCACTTGGGGATAAAAGCTGGCCTGCGAGCCAGCTTCTGTCGTCTTGTTCCTGATCTAATAAAGTATGTGAGAGCTGAAATCACTCATCAGTCTCAGTACTTTTTACTGGCAATGAGGATGGGATACCAACTCCCTCCATGAACAACGACTACGAAGAAAAGCATCACATCGAGCTCCACCTCTCACCGCACTGCTCCCGAGCATCACATTGCTGACCTCGAGAGCAGCACCGCACTGCTCACCACAACTGAAGCCACCCACGCTCCCAAGCATTGCATCGAGCCTGCCGCTCCCGGGCCTCGCTGCTGACCCCGAGAACAGCGTGCCTCTTGCCCGGCTTCGACGCTCATACCCGGCCCCTGCAACTCGCACCACCGCCGCCTACACGTGGTAAGATGGCCGCGCCTCCAGTCCACCTCTGGGCATTTGATATCTCCCAATCTCAGCAATGGGACGCCTGGTTGGAGACCCTGGAGAACCACTTCAGTTACCATGATGTGGTAGATGCCGGAAAAAAGAAGTCCTTATTCCTCAGTGTCTTGTGGCATAGACACCCTCCTCTTCCTGCGGGACCTCATAAATCCAAGGACCACCAAGGAAGAGTCTTACGCGGTGCTGATGAAGACCCTCACAGACCACTTTTCGCCAAAGCCCACCAAGTTCATGGAGCAGTTGGGTTTCTTCGCAAGGGTCCAAGGGCCAGATGAGTCAACCTGGTGGGTTTGAGGCGGGCTGCCACGAGGTGTGCGTTCCCGAACTTGTCGGACACCTTGTTGAACCAGTTTCTTGTGGGACTCCGCGAGTCCAAATTACGGTGGAAACTGGCCAGCAACAACAACCTGGACCTCGAGAAGGCCATCCAGGAGGCAACCACCTATGAAAAGGCCCACCAAGATCACCCCAGCCTGGCGGTCCACCACACGCTAGCCACACGGGGGTCCGCCGCCTCAGAGGACGAGGAGGTGCTCCAGGTCCATAGATGTCCAGCCCAGTGACCGCACCAGCCCCAAGAGGCCAAGGTATCGCCAACCATAGCTTGCGCAAGCTGCGGCGACGGACATGAGTGACAGTCTTGCCAATTCCGTTCCACCATCTGCCGGACATGCAACAAGGCGGGGCACATAGCGAAGGTCTGCCGCTCCCGGGGACAGTGGAGCAAAACGATGGCACAGATTGATGTGGAAGACCTGCACACCATTTCCATCCACCACCAAACGGTATGTAACTTGCCCCCTAACAGCCCGGACAAGGTGCATGTGACTGTCCGGATAGAAGGGTCCCCCTGTGAAATGGAAATAGATTCGGGGTCTTCTTTCTCAATCATATTGGCAGAGACCCTCCATGCCCTATGCCCGAATGGGGGACCCCAGTTGCACAAGCCACAGGGCCTGGTTTTACGGGACTTTAATAAGAACCCTGTGGCCGTCCAGGGCTGGGGCAAGTTCAAGGTCCAATTCAAAGGGTTCTCGGGAAACCTGGACCTGTTGGTGGTGGAGGGACGGCTCTCCAGCCTATTGGGACTCTCGTGGTTCAAACCCTGGGCCTCAAGATAACGGGGTTGAACCAGATCTGGACGGCAGACTGGGAGGCGGTGTGCCAGGAATTCCCCAGGGTGTTTGACGGGACTCTGGGAAAATACACTGGGGACCCCATTTCGCTGGACCTGGACCCAGCTGTGCGGCCCATTTGAATAAAGGCTCAGGTCCCTCCCATCACGATGCGAGCTAAAATTGAAGCTGAGCTCAATCGCCTGGTCGCGCAAGGGGTGCTGGAACCAGTCACATCCGCGCGATGGGAGACCCCCATAGTAATGCCCGTTAAACCTAACGGGGACGTGCGCATTTGTGCCGATTACAAGTGCACACTGAACAAGGCCTTGCACGACCACACGTACCCGGTCCCGGTGGTGAACCACATCCTCTCTTCTCTGGCGGGGGCCAAGGTCTTCAGTAAGCTCGACCTGGCACAGGCTTACCAACAGCTGTCCATTGATGCCGCTGCTGTGGAGGCCCAGACAATTGTAACCCACAAGGGGGCCTTCCAGGTCACGCGGCTGCAGTTTGGGGTTTGTGTAGTTCCTGGGATTTTTCAATCTTTTATGGACTCTCTCCTAAAAGGCATCCCCGGAGTACAGCCCTTTTTAGACGATGTCATCATCACGGCGCTGGACACCACCTCCTTCGCGGACCGTCTCCATCAGGTCCTCCAACGGTTTGACACGCCGGGCTCAAGGTAAAGAAGGAGAAATGCCTCCTGGGGGTGCCCCTCATCGAGTTTCTGGGGTTCGCAGTGGACACACAAGGGATCCACCCCACGGATGAGAAAGTCAAGGCCATCACACATGCCCCCCTGCCCTCCTCCCTGGGCCTGCTCAATTTTTACCACGCATTCCTGCCCCTCAAGGTGGCTGTGGCGGAGCCGCTCCACTGCCTCCTCGACAAAGACGTGCCCTGGGCTTGGGGGCCAAAGCATGTGGCGGTGTTCCAGGGCATCAAGGACTTGCTGGTTTCGAAAGCGGCCCTTCACCATTTCATGGAGTCGCTCCCGGTGGTCCTCGCCTGCGACGCCTCTCCCTATGGGGTTGGGGTGGTCCTGGGCCACCGGTTGCCAGATGGCCGGGAGGTCCCGGTCGCTTATTACTCACGGACTTTGTCGTTGGCAGAGCACAACTACGCTCAAATTGATAAGGAGGTGCTGGCGATAGTGGCTGGGGTACAGAAGTTTCACCACTACCTCTACGGCCAGCCTTTCGAAATCATGATGGACCATAAGCTGCTACTGGGACTCCTCGCTGCAGATCGCCAGACCCCGTAAATGGTCTCCCCCCAGGTTCTGCAGTGGTCCATTTTCCTGTCGGGGTACTCTTACTCCATCACCCAACAGCCTGGAAAGGTGATGGGGCATGTGGATGCCCTTAGCCGCCTGCCTCTGGCATCCACGGACCCTGACCCCGCTCCTGAGCACTTGGGTGCCCTCGTGGAGATGCTTCCCGACCGACCGGTCCATGTGCGGGTGGTGGCCCGCCTCATGGCTCGGGATCCCGTCCTCTGTCGGGTCTTGGACTGGGTGGGGAGGGGGTGGCCTGTGGCCAAGGAGGGCCCCGAGTTCGCCCCGTTCATTGCACACAAACATGAACTGTCCATTTACAAAGGGTGCTTGATGTGGGGAGGCCGGGGGGTGATTCCAGCACTGCTTCAGCAACGTGTCCTGGAGGTGCTACATGAGCATCACCCGGGGGTGGTCCGCATGAAGGTGTTAGCACGGAGCTACGTCTGGTGGCCAGGCCTCAATCAGGACATTGAGGACATGGTGAAAAGATGCCAGCCCTGCCAGGTCTCATGCCCCAAACCACCAAGGGCCCCGGAACGAGCCTGGGAGTCCTCCCACCGCCCCTGGTCACGGCTCCACCTGGATTTTGCAGGGCCGTTCCAGAGGCAGCTTTTCTTCATACTGGTGGATGACTACAGTAAGTGGCTGGAGGTAGTCCCTGTGTCATCAACATCCTCCAAAGCTGCCATCAGGGCTATGTGGCAGATCCTAAGCACCCACGGGTTGCCAGACACGCTGGTCATGGACAATGGCACAGCGTTCACCTTCAGGGAGTTCCAGGAGTTCACAGAGTACTATGGGATCCGGCATGGATGCTCTGCGCCATTCCACCCTGCCACAAACGGTCAAGCTGAGAGGATGGTCCAGACCGTCAAGGAAGCGCTACGGAGGATTGACTGCCCGGACTGGGAGTATAAACTGGCTTCCTTCCTTTTTGGTCAGCGTATCACCCTGCACTCCACCACGGGATGCAGCCTGGCAGAACTCCTCCTGGGTCGCCGCCTCATGTCACGCCTGGACAGGCTACATCCAGATTGGGCCCCGGAGTGCAAGCCGGACACCGAGGACCAGGAAGCAAGCAGGGGGTTCTTCCCAGAGGACCCCGTCTACGCCAGGAGCTACACCGCGGGCCCACCGTGGGTCCCAGTGAGGGTGGTACAGGTCAGGGGACCCCGTTCGTATGAGGTCTCCTGTGAGGATGGCACCGTGCAGCACCATCACATTGACCAACTCCGCTGCCGGGTGGTGCCGCGAGAGCTGGACGACTATGAGGAGCCCAAACCTCAAGAGGTAGAAGAACCACGTCCGGCACCACGGGGGCCCAGCCAGGCAGAAAGCTCAGCCGCAGCATCCATCGCCCCGTCTCCGGACGCCCTGACTGCTGCCGACAATGCCTTGACAGCCACTCCATGTCCATTGGCACTGGTAGGCTCCCCGACCAGGACCCAGGCGCCGGCGTCTCCACCTGCCCCAGCTGCCCGGCACTCGACACGGGTCAGGAAGCCTCCCACTTATTTAAAGGACTTTGGTTGCGGGTGCCTCGCGGACCAAGGGGGGAAGGGTGTAATGTATCCACGGGGAAACATGGACTCGGGGCAGCCATGTGCTCAGACCGGTTCTGACAGGTCTGCCATGTGGCCCGGCAAAAGGCCTGAGCTTTGCTCCCAAAGACAATAGACTGTAGGCTCCTAGCTCCCTTCCAATCAGGGAGCCCGGGATAACTCAATTACTGTAAATAGCGAATCATGGGGTGTTGTGTGTTTTGGGGTGTGGGTTCACTTAGGGATAAAAGCCGGCCTGTGAGCCGGCTTCTGTCGTCTTATTCTGCAACTAATAAAGTATGTGAGAGCTGAAATCACTCTTCAGTCTCAGTACTTTTTATCTAGAAAGAGAACAAGTGATCTGTAGAAAGGGACAAGGCCTGTTAATATTCTCAGTCTTGTCTGTGGATCGATCCAAAGCTGAGGAAGGCAGGATTCGTGAGTCAAACTGTTCCAATTCCTAAGCGTTCCTTTCCATTTGCATAGACTTGAAGACCATCTGAGGAGGCAGTGAAGAAGGAGGGTCCCTAAATTGTAATGTATAGGTGCTAATTTAGCTAGTACAATCATACTGGGCAACATCCTAAAGACAGAGAGAATAAATAGGTCCCCTTGACTACAGCAGGTCTAACCATGATATAGGGCTGCCTGTTCCAGCTTGGGAAATAGCTGGAGATTCTGGGGGTGGAGCCTGAGTAGGGCAGAGTTTGGGAAGGGACTTAAGTGGGGCATAATTGCCATAGAGTCCACCTCCAAAAGCAACCATTTTCTACAGGTGAACTGATCTCTGTTGCCTGGAGATCAGTTGTAATAACAGGAGCTCTCCAATGACCATCTGGAGGCTGGCAACCCTACTGGGATACAAGGCAAGCACTAAGAAAGCTATTCTGCCAGTAGGATGTGAAATCATTCTGCACCAGTCTTAAATGAGCCCTGGATGAGAGATTACTACAACAGACAGTATTAAGTGTGTGCATTATTCTAAGCAGGCATGGGACACATTTGGGGATCATTCCCCCTGAATCATAGAGGAAGTTGGCTTTATGTCAGTCCTGTTGAAATCAACAGATTTTAATGGATTTTAAAAAACTTCTCCCACTGATTATGCCAGTATTTAGGCATCACTAACTTCCCTAGGACTAAGACACCAGCCCCATCATCTTAAATGTAGATCTGTCTCTTTTTTGTTTTTTAAAAAGCCTTGCTTAGCTGAGGTTGTTGAAATATTTTAGAACGTTATCTTACTTGTGGCTGGACAAATTCAGAGAGTGGCCATCTGTTGTGTGACAAGTGCTGTTTAAAGTTGCCGCATGGAGATGGATTGTTAAATCATGAGACACTGTATTATTGTAGCTCTCAAAAATCTGTTGCTAAAAGATTATCTAGCCCTGGTACCAAAATGCAATTGCTCAACTATTATTATGAAACAACTCATCTTTATTTAGCTTCCCTGTCAACTGCTTTTCCCTGCTGGCAGACTAAAAATTTTGCAAGGCTGCTAACCATTTTCTTTGTGGTGAGGAAATCAAGTGCAATGGATGGTCGGGGCTTTCCTGGGCTTCTTGAGGAGATTACCTATGAGGGGCATCCATTAGCCAGACACACAGCTGGTGCCTTTGCTAGACAGCCTGAGGCATAACCCTTGTCTCTCTTCTGCACCTGGAATGGTGTCTTTGGCTTCACTATCAAGAGGCCCTGTTTTGAAGGAGATGGAGGAGGTCTGAGCTGTGAGAAGTCCTGACTTGTTCATGCTCATCTTTGTCAACAGTGGAGCCTGGATGTGTGCTGGATCTTCCCATGCTGCAGAAGATGAATGGCCCACACATGTCTCAGCTGCCTTTATCTGGGATCTGTGCCACTGACATAGAAAAGCCGACCAGAGGTGGAGTAAATCAAACATTCCACAGCCATCACCTGAATTGGGTGGCAATGCACTTCTTTGGGAGTTCCCTTTCTGTAAAAATAACTCCCACATTCAAACACTGATATGGGCTATTCCTGAAAAACAGGGTTTGTGTAACTGGGTTTCCTTATCCCAGTGTGGTTTTAAAGGATTTTCAGGGCATCTCAGCTAATCAAGCATCAAGTTTGTAACTTCCTTCTGCCAGTAAAATGAGATGGAGATAATTTAATAAGGTATAGTATAGTCTAGAGAGAAAGAAAATTATTATTTCTGAGTCACAAGTGAACCTCCCCCCAATCTGCAAAATTGCTTGGGAATAGAAGTCACAGGTTTTGAAACCATCTGTAGCGATTGCTAAACACACAGCAGCATCTGACTATCCTTGATTATCCTTCCCTTCCAAATCTTTAGAAAGTGGTGAACAGAATTAAAGAGGAATACTTTTTTTTTTTGCCCTTTTATAGCATTGATTTTGAAAGCCCCAACAAACTGCTAACTAGCGTTTGGGCAGAATTCAAGGTGAATAAGGGCAGAACTACACATAATGAGAAAAATCTGTGACTGGATCTCCTGATGTCTTTCTTGACCTAAGAAAAGTCCCTGCAGGTAGGATTTGTGTAACTGATTTGAACCAGGGCTTCAGCAGAGTTGCAGAGGGAGTTCTCTCTCCTACAACTCTGTATCATATGAGTTCCCTAACAGAAATACCTCTTCCCAAAGGAAAAAAAGACAGCTATAATACTTTATTTCTTTTAGGCTGCATTCAGATGGGCAGTTCAGTCCATTGTTGCCCCGCCTCTAATTGAGCCAGGTTATTTTGTCATGATCAGACTCACCCCTTTTAGCACACTTCAAAGCACTTTTATGTGATCAGACAGCAGCAGGCAGGGAGTCAGTCTGTAGGCCATTTTTTTTAAAGTTTGTCCTCAGAGCATGCCCACAAGCACTGATCAGCCTGCTGGGGTATATAGTTCATGGGGATGTTGGCCATTTTTTAAAAAAGTTTGCCGTCTGAGCATGCACATGGGATATGGAGTTCACTGCCGTCCTCCCTCTAATCTTTTCAATTTACCCCTTCCCCAAAGGACAGAAAAAAGGTGTCTTTTTTGAGAGTTTTTAAAAAGAAAACAAAGTTTTGAGCAGCCCCTGGGTGTGTGTGTGTGAGAGAGAGAAAGGTTCATATATGCAGTTACGCGCTCCTTGCTAACTAGGAAAACAAAATGGTGGCTGGAAAACAAGAGACCAGTCAGACATGCCTGATGGCTTGGGTGTGCAACAGAGTGATCAGACAGCAAGAGATTTGTTTTGGAACCAGCTCAGATCAACAGGTCCGGACTTTCTCAAGTATCAAAGAAACATGCAGCAAAGGGGAGGGGGAACGGGACTCAAATGACTGCGTCACAACAGACAGATGTTGCTGTCTGATCATGCACTTTAGATCCATAAGGGAACAGCAACGGCAATGGATGAAACTGCCCATCTGAATGCAGCCTTTGTTATTTTTCTTATCATGAGCATTTATTTTTGTTACTACATTTCTATTGGTTTTGATGGGAATCACATTTCCAGCTATAACATATCCCCCTCCCCCCCTATTTGGACAAAATATCAGGGATCATATAACTCATGCCAGTGATCTTCTCTGATACATTTCAGAGAGAGAGTGCACAGAAGAATCCCTGTTTTACAGGCAATTAAAACTCTCACAGAGCATAATGGGCAAATGGACCAATCCACACAGAAGGATGTTGGGTCAGACATGCATTGTGAGTTCCCTGCTGTGAACTTAATTCCCAGGTGGGGCTGATTTGGATCAGGTCTGCTGCATGTAGAGAGAAAGCACTGAAGCCTTGCTGAGTCTCATTTTCCTGACCCCAAACAGCCCTGGAGAGCCATCAGTACAGACAAGTTTCCACAATGGCCAAATAGCACCTCCTCGTAGCTGCTTCAGGTTAAGAAAATGGCACAATGGGGAAGTAGGCTTACAGTGCCATCCCAAGTGGAACCCTACCCTTTAAAATCCATTGACTTTATCCCAAGGAGAGAGAACTGGTACATGTGTCTGACTGTGTGTCCACTTATACAGAATCAAGAAAGCCTTTTCTAAGGCAATGCTGATAGGTAGGAACACTGTGAACAGAAAGACTGTCTCTTGCAAATGTGTTTGTAATAACTGGTGGTGGTGGAAAGTGCTGTCAGGTCACAGCTGACCTATGGCAACCCTGTGGGGTTTTCAGGGCAAGAGACATTCAGAGATGGTTTGCCATTGCCTGGCTCTGCATAGCAACTCAAGACCTGATGAGATTGGGCCAGCCTGGGCTATCCAGGTTTGTAATAATTAGAAAACTCAAAGTAACTGGAAAAATTCCATACCCGTTTTGTATCTTGTGGTATCTCCTGACTCTCTTCTCTCTCTGAGTCTGAACATTCCTTTAACTCTGTAAACCAGACTACTAGGTACCAGAGAATCAAATCTATTGGGTTTTGTTATTCAAATGACAGAAATCAATTGAGATTTCTCATTTTCATCTGTTCATTAATTTTTTTTAAAAAAATTAATGCACGTGCCTGGTAGGGTCAGTGGTGCTGCACTTGGGGTGATGGCAGAATGCCCTGTTCAGCTGCGGCTGAGGAGTGGTGCTGCTGAGTGGGAGCGGTTCCATGGGCTAAGGCGCCACTCAATGTTATTTTTCCAATCTGCCTATACTGCGAAGAAAAGGATGTCCAGATTACCTCACTAAGGAGTTCCAGTTGCTCTTTATTAAACCATGCCTTTCACCCCAATGGGGAACTGAAGTAGCTTACACCATTCTCCTCCCCTCAATTTTATCCTCACAGCAAACTGAGAGGTAGGTTAGTCTTAGATGCTAGTTGAGAAACACCAATCCTGATGAAGTTCAGCCTTAATTCTTGGAATTTATGCTTTTTTAAAAATATTATGTCATACGGTAGGCAAGCTTTTACCTGTGTCAAGTAAGTAATAAAACTGAAGCTTCAAATAGCTGCAAGCTAGCGCCCCCCTCCTCTCCCACCGCCTCTGTGCACCATTCTTTTGATTCCTCTCCCTCCTTATGCTGTTCTTTCTTTCCCTATTTAGATGTCTCTTTTTCATTCCAGATTTTTAAGTCAGGCTCTTTGTAGCAGTCAATCTCCATAACAATAAGGCAATTCAGAGTCTTTCTATTCTTCTCCCTGACATTTGCCTCCTCTTATCAGTCCCAGAAGTGGCATTTGCACATAACCTGCTATAAATATTTCTGGCTTTTACTCCCAAGATAATTTGCTTTGCTGCGGAATCATTCACTCACATACAAATGGTAACTGCATTATTCCCCACCACCACCAACCTTCCCCCTCCCTGAGCTTTCCCTGTTGCTATACTGCTGCCATGCCCCAGGCTCCTTGCAAACCGGACTTTCCAGGAAGATGGACTGAAGCATTTGCCCACAAACACTTAAGGGGGCAGGATGGGAAGTCTGTCAGGATGCCAAGGTGCTCCTTGATTTGGGGAGGTGTCACTCTCCCTTTCCCGCTGCCTCTTTTACTTCTGCCTTACTTCCTTTGGCCTCTTCCATTTGTCTGTTTGCATGTTTGTCCATCTAAGTTCTTTCATGCTATCCTTCTCTTTGTGATCCCTTTTCCTTTCTTGTCTTCTTCCTCTCTGCTGGGAATATCTGCCAAACCAGATATCACTCTGGGGGGATCTGCGTGCAGTTTCCCAAGTGTGTAAATGAACCATAAAAGGTAGCCACAAAAGGACCCTGTAGCTGGACTCCTGGGATGCATTTGAAGAGACAGTCCATGAGATTTTGAAAGATCCCCAGTGCCATGCTCACCCCAAACTGTAGCCGCCTAACTCTGAAAGCCCCCCTGTGTGTAACTATTGTCTGAGCATCTGCAGTGGCTTCGTCCACTGGTAGTTGCTGGTAAGCCTGGGCCAAGTCCAGTTTACCGAAAACCCTTGCCCCTGCCAATGAGGTAAAGACATGGCTGACCACCGGTACCGGGTATGCGTGGTCCTGAAGTGCCTTATTAATTGTACATTTATAATTGGCACAAATCCTGACGTCCCCGTTGTGCTTCACTGGGGTGACTATGGGGGTCTCCCACTGGGCATGTGGCATGGGTTCTAGCACCCCCTGTTCCATGAGGCGGTCTAGCTTGGCCTCAATCTTGGGCCTTAACACAAACGGGGGCTGCCTGGCCTTCATTCGGATGGGTCTCATCGTGGGGTCTAGTTCAAGAGTAACCGGGGTATGGAGTAGTGGCCGAGCGTGCCATTGAACACCCCCGGTAACTCATTGCAGACTGAGTTAAAGTTCTATGGCTGTACGTGATTCATGCCTGTCACTCCAAAACCCAGCAGACCGAACCATGAGAATCCTAGCAGGCTCACAAGCCTCCCTTCCACCACCACCAATTCTAAAAGTCCATCAAAGTCTTTGTACTGCACCGTGAACTTGCCCCACCACTTGATGGCCACCGGGTTCTTTTGAAAGTTCCGCAGTGTCAGGCCCCGTGGCTGCTGAAGCAGGGGTCCCCCCCAAGGGCAGATTTTCTGCAGGGTTTCTGCAGAGTTTATAGAGAAGGACGAACCCGTGCCCAATTCCATTTTACAGGGGAACCCCTCTATTAACACCATAACATGCATTTTTTTGAGGGTGTCAGGGGGCAAGTTCAGTACCTGCTGCTGCTGGTGGTTGATGGTTAGGGTATGTAGATCTGTGGCCTCGTGGTGGGTGGATGTCTTCTGTCGGGTCCACCGGGATCGGCAGGCTCAGGCGATGTGTCCTCGTTTGCCACAGGACCAGTAAACGGCATCGCGGAAACTGCAGGCCCTCCGTTCATGTGCTTCCCCGCAGCTGGCACAGAATGCCTGGGTGACCGGCTTTTTGGCATGCGTGGTTGCTGATACTGGTGGTCCTGGATTCAAATGAGCAGGGTGGTGTACTTGCAAGATTTCCTCCTTGTCTGAGGCATCGGAGGTCGGAGATGCTCTTGTGAGGTAGACCGTACGGCCGCGGCGCTCTTGATGCAACTTCTCATACACCGTGGCTTCCCTTAGGGCCTTGTCTATGGTCAGGTCATCGTGGCTAGTGAGCTTGTGGTGTAGCTTGTGCTCACAGAGGCCCACGACAAGCTGATTCAACAGCGTGTTGCTGAGTCTGGGGAATTCACATCAGGTGGCCGCACGGTGAAGGCCCGCCAGGAAGTCAGTTGCGGTTTCATTGGAGCCCTGGAGGTGCACAAAGAAGTCTAAGCACTACGCCATTTTGGTCAGCTTCAGTGTGAAGTGATTAGTGAGCGCCTTTTCTAGCTCTGCGTAGGTGGCCTCTTTTGGAGATTTTGGGGCTAGCAGATCTTTGAGTAGCCTGAGCGTCTTGATCCTGCATGAGCTGAGCATTAGAGATTTCTTCTTACCCTCATCTGTGATGCCGTGGAAGTCAACATAGTACTCAAGTCACTCGATCCACGTTTCCCACTGTTCAGGATGTGCAGCATCGAATTCTGGTAGGTTACCTGGAGTGGCAGCCATGACTCAGGTGGTAGCATGTGGCTGAGTGTTGCCTGGAGCGGTGCAGTGACAGGTGAATCAGTGTGTGTGGGGGTGCTGGACCCGGGGTCAGCAGTGTGGGGCGTGGTGTCCTGGTGGTCAGAGCACGGTGCAGTGCTCATGTCAGCATTGGAGTCACCTTCGTCACCAGTATAAAGTACTGAGACTGATGCGTGGAGTAGTGATTTCAGCTCATACCTTATTAGTTAAATGGAGAACTTGAGATACTTGCGGGACCCAAAGGTCCACTTATATTCCCGTCCCAACCACACCCAACACACAAACCCATTCCTGTGATAGGTTTATTTACATTGTCACTGTCCCTCATTGGTTCCCTTTAGGATCCGAACTGGCCACCTGGCGAGTTTTAGGATCCTCTGCTTCTATTGTTGTGGATGCGAAGCTCGGCTTGTCCACATGGCCATGTATGAGCCCGACCGCATGTGCAATCTCTCTTGATACACAACACACCCTGAGATGGATAAGGCTACAGCACTGAAGAGGGAGGAGTTTGACTCCCTCCCCTCCACACACCATTTCCCTGATTGGAAATGCTGCCTCTCCCTCCACAGTGCTTTAAATCCTCCATGGGAAAAGGCACAGTGTCCAGTCTTTCTTTTTCTCTCCCAGGGGAATGCAGTTGTAGGTGGGGAAGAAATCCCATCTGCCACTGGTCCCTGCTTCCCCCCACCCATCCCTTTTCTTGTCCAACCCATCCAATCAGCTTAAAAACAAAGAAAACAAAAAATAGCTTTTATGCATGAGTATTTTTTTTGTTCGTTTGTTTG
Source organism: Gekko gecko (assembly GCA_029375565.1). Classification (NCBI taxonomy): domain Eukaryota; kingdom Metazoa; phylum Chordata; class Lepidosauria; order Squamata; family Gekkonidae; genus Gekko; species Gekko gecko. Next base: position 99,583,898 of record JAPDNY010000002.1, on the reverse strand, counting down.
TGATTTCTGAACTCCAGTTTGGGCAGAGCAGTGAATTGCCAATATTTCTCCAACAGTGGTGGCAGCAAGGGGTAGTCTTGTTGGCAGCTCCCACTCCTGCCTGCCTCACCTCTGCAGGTCACATAGCAATGGAAGTTCCCACTCTTCCTCCCCTGCCTTCCTGTGGTCATCAGGCTAGTGGAGATGGTGTGTGCCAGGCACTGATGAGGCTGGGATGATGGATTTTATTGGAGTGCGTATGTGGATTTCACTCCCCCTTTGTTCTTTAAAAGGTTTTAAATTTTTCTGCAATCCTGGGAGTTCCCTCAGATTTGTAGAGTGATCTTCTCTTTCCACATGGTCGCAACCAATGTTTCCTCTAAGCCGTGGAATCTTGTGAGCAAAAATTCTACTATGTGAGCTCCTGGCATTAAAGCTGTGAGCAAGTGATTGGGCTGCTGCATCAGTTAGTTTGCTCTGGAGCCATCCTTCCAGAGCTGAGACAAAAATGTGTGAGGCGGAGGCGAAAAGACTGTGAGCGAGCTCACACTAACTCAGCTTAGAGGGAACACTGGTCGCAACCCATGGATTTAAGTATCCATTGGCTATATGTGACATCCCACTCCACCCTCTCATAGAAAATATGAGGTTTACTCATCATATCACTGTACTTTTTGTCAGAGAATACAGTCAGGAGTAGACCAGGGGCCATCAGACTATTGTTGTTGTTGTTGTTAATTAATTAAATGTATAGACCACTCTTCTCCAGTGGTCTCCCTTATTAAAAAAAAAACTGGGTCCAAATACTATCTTCCACACATATTTTTTTCTGATTCTCTGCTTGTTATTGTTCCTTTCTGTTCTGTCCCTAGGCTACATTTAGATAAGAAAAGAAGATTCCACTAAGACAATGTGGCTCCTGCGTGTCATTCCATTACCAGAAATTACCCCTAATTAGACAGGGTTCATTGACTCTGCATGCCTGTTATCATCACAGACACGCCACAGGACACTGTTTGGTTATGGAGCCCATGAGAACCAACCATAAGTTTCATACTCTTGAATATTTGATAAAGAACATGGGAATCCAGCGGAAGTTCATAATATAGTAGAAAAACTAAATAAGTTATGTCTAGAGACATCATAATACCCAAGAGATTTGAAATATTAAAGTAAAAACGTGTTTTTCTCAAAAGCCCCCAAACACATATACTTTTGTAATTTTGTCTTATGACTTTTTCAAGTCTGGGTTGTTGGGGTTTTTTGCCTTTCTCACTCTACTGAAATTGCTTTCACTAACAGCCAAACTACATATTATGGTGACCATGGGTCCAACCCATGGCCACCAATGCCATTTGAGAGAAAAAACTGGCCATTTAAAAATGCTACAAGGGTCCTCAGCACAGTGAGACCAGGGGAGCTCCCATGCAGTGCCTTTTCAAGTATATTCTTCCTACTCCCTCCCCTCTTCTGCACCCTTCTCTGGCTAATATTTTTTTCTTATGTTTCCGTCTCTTTTATGCAGATGGCTGTCAAATTGACACCTGATGTTTGTATGCAATCCTTAATCTTTGTGTATCTTTCTGTTAACTCCTAGACGATGACCTCCCATCTGTATTATGTGATAGCATCTGTGATTTCTATTCAAGCACTTTCTCGTCCTACATTTAACCGATCCATTAGGACTAGCTGTCCTTAGCATAGGGACCATTCCATGTGGCTTGTGGATTTGTGCACCAGTTTAGCATGCCTGAGGCCTGGTCTAGATATACTGAAAGTGGTACTAAAACAGACACTGTACTCAGTATTAACAGGTATAGTTAAGGAGTATGACATGTTTTCCTTTCTTTAGTCTCTGTCATCGTTAGTTTCACTCTTTTCAGAGAAACACCTGTAGCTATGTCATGGGATCTCATGCTCCTTTAAAAAGGTTCCATGAGCTGCGGTGCTGACACATGCAGCAGTACCAGGGCAAAAGTCCCTGGCTTGAGGGAAGAATCAGGGCCGGCCCCAGGTGTCTGGGCGCCCTAGGCAGGACAGCCTGGGGTGCCCACCCCACCGGGGATGCCAACCTCCCGGTGGGACCTGGAGATGGCCCAGCGCCCTTGTCCTGGGCGCCTCGCAGCTGCGAGGTGCCGGGGAGAGCCGGGGAAGGGGCGGCATGGCTCTCCCGGGCCCCTCGCAGCTGCCAGGTGCCCGGGAGAGCTGGGGAAGGGGTGGGCTGAATGCCCCCTTTCCTCCCAGTGGCGGCGCCGGCTTTTCTGGGTGCCTCGCAGGCGCGAGGCACCCAGAAAAGCTGGGTGGCCGGGGCTGGGTGGGAAGGGGGGCTTTTCACGGGGGGCGGGGGGCATTTTGGCACCCCTGCAGGGCCGGCAACCTAGGCGAGCACCTAGTTTGCCTAGTGGGCGAGCCGGCCCTGGGAAGAATGCTTCCCGCCATGGCAGCAATTCTTGGCTCCTGCTTTTGTACTGACATAGTCGCTATCATATGCTCAGCCTGGTTGAGGAGCATTACCGCAAGCCTAGATTTAAGACTTCCAGTCTTTAATTATATTTGGGAAGGGGATGTGTAGGAAGGTTTAGGGACTTTAAATTGCTATATGGTCTCGCTCCGTCTGCACAGAATTATGGAGAGAAGGCCAATTCACTCTTTATGGTGGCAGGCATGGGGGAACAAACAACAAATAAAGGGAAGATGTGCAGCTTCAAACACATTGTAGACCTGTAGACACATGCCAGGGAGCCACTGTGAATCTTAGCTCTCCAATGTCTGCCTGTCTACTCTTGCCTCATCTTTGTACTTGATGTGCTCCCACAGGGAGCAGTGGGGGTGCTAACACAGCCCAATGTGTCTGCCGCCATGAATTGTGTGCTGGCTGTCACACTTCTCTTGCAAAAACGTAAATGCTGGAGGATTTGTTCATGCAGAATCTGCTAGCCATTTTCAGGTGGTGTCTGTATGGCACACAAACTGTACAAAACTGAAATGTGCTGTGTTCTCATAGCTCATTTGCTTGTCTATTGATTTGTGATTTGTTGAGTTAACTGAATTTCCCTCACCACCATCAGGATGTAAACACTTCACATTATATTTTGAAGCTAAATTGGTCTAAACAGAAATTTTAAAAAAACTACCTACAGTTAAAAGTATGCAAACACTTAAAAAAAAACTTATAAAAGTGAATGTCCCAGTCCTCTTTTGTGTGCTTCTGAAAATGTTTGAAATTTCAGAATTTAGGATTAGAGGCAATAGGGCAATAGGCCCATTTAGTTCAGTGGCTAATGTTGGCACTGGACTTGAAAACAGCCCCCCCTTCTGCCTGCAGCCTCTTGAGGCCGCTTTCCAATTAGCAAAGATCATGGAAAGAAAGTCACTTCTATTGGCAGGTTCTAGTTTAGTCCTCCTGAATACCTTGAATAGGTAGCTAACTTTCTATCTCAATTCCCTAGCTACAAAGTGGGAAACAGTTGTTTGCCTTGTAAAGTTGGGGTGTTAAAGGTTATGTTAGAGGGTGGCTGTGTTAAAAGATTTTAATATGCATATACTTTTGACTGCAAGTTATGTATCTATTTTTTTTAAAAAAATAATACCAGCACAGGAAATTTCCTCATGCATTCTCAATTAGACTCTTAATCCAATACTATCGCTTCTTCCTAGTCATGGCTCTCTGGATCTCAAGCAGCGATATCTTTCAGCCCTGATACCTGAGAGACCAAAAAAACCTCTCAAACCAACCAACCAACCAACCAACCAACCAACCAACCAACCAACCAACCAACCAAAAACCCTCCTGGGAATACCAAGGACTGAATCTGGGATCTTCTGGATGCACAGCACACGCTCTGTCACAGAACTGTGGCCCAACCCAATTCTGGCTTGAAGCTTTGGACTAGGCACAACCATCTGGTGCTTAATGACTTTATGTGACTCAGAAGCATAGGAGAAAGAGCATGCAACAATGAAATCAGGTGGCCTTATAGTATTCCGGCTCCTTTTCTGAGTGTGTGTGTGCATGTATGTATTTGTATGTGCATGTCAGCACAGATGGGTCTTGGCAGTGGCTAAAATGGGTCGCTCCTCTTGCCTGAGGGAAAAGAGGTTGCTCAGAGAATTCTGTAAGGCAAAGCCTTAGTAAGCAAGTGGATTTTTTTGAGCAGGCAGCCAGAGTCAGGGAAACTACTGTTGGGTATTTTTATTGTTATGGATGCTTTGGTGTGTTGACTCTTTGCTGAGCTTGGGCTCGCTTTGTGCAGCAGCTTGAAAGCAGCTATCCTGGGGTAGTTAGATGAGTCCTTGCTTGACTTAAGAAAAGCCATCCTGGTCTGTGAGGAGACAATTTGCAAGTTTGCATTTCACCATGATGGACCGATAACTGGCAGCCCTGAGGTTCAGGTAATCCCTCAAGGAGTTTCTGAAGAAAAATTAGGGATGCCAGCCTCTAGGTGGGATCTGAGGATCCTCTGGAATTACAATTGATCTCCATCTACAGAGATCAGTTCCCTTGGAGGTAATAGATGCTTTGGAAGGTGGACTCTGTGGCATTGTACCCCACTAAGACCACTGTCATCTGCAGACTCCACCTCCAAATCTCCAGGAATTTCCCAGCCTGGAGGTGGCAACCCTACCCCACCTCCCTGACAGTGGCCAGGGGGGACCTGGCAACCCTAGGGAAAACACTAGATGTGATGGCATCCTCTTGGACAGCATGGGGATGCCAGCACCATTTAAAAGTGATTTTAAAATACTATGAGGCAGCACAATGGGCAAAACTGGACTGGGAAAGGGTGTGTTTCTTTTTACAGAAATGGAGCACTTTGATAAAGAGAGATAAGGAGCTTGACCGCCTGTACCCTACTTCACTGTGCTTTGCTGTTTGAAGCCTTTAGTACTGTTAAAGCCAGCCTGCCGGTTCCTCAGTGAATACCAGGAAGGAAGTTAAGTTAGGCATGAACTGCAAAAAATATACTGAAATGAAGAAACCTAGCATAGGGGTCAGCTATATCTGCCGAGTCCTTTGCTGTTTGTTTGTCAGAAGTAGGTCTCATCCTGAACTGCATCAGGATCCAGGCTCTGGAAAGAACAGAGGCAAATCTTACCCACATGCCTCTATGCACCTGCTCTGCAAGGGAGAATGTTAATGGTCTGTAAAACCAGAGTGACCCTTTCTTTTCTGTGCTTACAATTGGACAGGGAAGACGCCTTGGGACAAGACTTCCGTCATTGAGAATTTTATCCCAATTGGATGAGAAAAAGAAAATTAGATCTGAAAAAGTGCTGTGCCTTTTGTTGCCCCAGAATTGATATTATTTTCAACTTGCTAGGATTTTTTCAAGGGGATTCCCTTTGATGAGGGATACAAATTCTGAGAATTTCATCCTAACTGGTTTGGACAAACAAATATGGAAACCAATGTAAACTAGCACTTTGTATCGTGGCCAGGAGATCCAGCAGGTTTCCACACCTATTACGAACTGAGATCGAGGCAATGTTCAAACAAGTTATTTCTTTATTTAGCTCAGAACACAACAAACAGCACATAGAACAAGCCAACTATATACATTTTGTGCTAGGAAAACCACACCTCCTGAAACAATAACGTTCAATCATAAAACAGTGCTTGGGACCAATGAGAACTGTTCCCGTCGAAAGTCAAGGTCTCTCCGGATTGGTCTGTTTGCAGCATTGACCAATCCGGTTGCGTATTTTAGAATGCTGGGCTTCTACGGAGCTGTGACCTAAGCTCACATCTAATAACACAGTAAACTGAATGCATAACAACACCCACCCACCCCAGTAAATTTTCCCCCACCTCAGGCCCACCAACAGATATTTTTCTCATTAGCAAGGAGAACAAGACTCTCAAACAACTGATGCAAAGGACAGGAGCACACCTCCAGTGATTATATATATCTCCCCTCCAATCCTGAGGGAGATGTACGTATGTCTATCACTGGAAATTGGACTTGCCCTTCAGCTTTGGATGGTCACTATTGATCTCCTGACAGCTAGAAAGTCCCACCCACACCCGCTCTTTGGTGCAAAACTCCATGGGTGGGGTTTTTCTGCCAAAAGTGCATGAGAGCTTCCAAGCCAGGCTGAGAAGCTCGGAGACTCCGAGGCCTGAACATGTGACCCTGGAGCCAAGCCATCTGAGCCTCAAACTAGTCCAAGTTCAGGCTGGATTTTGGCTTGGCATTCAGGTCTGTGCCCATCCCTAATGTAAAGTTTACTTTCCATATCAAGAATTTCCTGCATGCAGCAAATTAACATGGGTGAGAGAAGTTTAGCCCCTCATCTTGAAGAACTACTTTTCTTGGATCAGGGGGATTTTCAAGTGGGAAACATTCAAATGTGCTGCCTTTCCCCTGCAGTCCCAGGGACTCTGCACTGCAATATTTAAAATGTGCAGATTGTCCATGTAAAGTTCTGTAAATGAGTAATATTAGCTGATACTATGTAACCCAGCAAAATGTAGGTCTGTGAAACTGGAGAAGTTCCAGCACTGATGTTTTGTAGAAGGTCTTTCCATTTGGCCTTCTGTTTAAAGTTGCTTCTCTAAACCATTCTCACTGAAAAGCCTGTTTGCAAGCAAAACCTTCCCCGTTCTGCAACTTACCCCTGTCCTTTGTTTCGACATGCAGTGGAGTCCCCTTCACTGTAGCATCACAGCTATTTCTATAGCAACCGCATGTGCTGTGCTGAAAGAATGTCAGGCTGTAGCAAACTTGCTGTGTCCACAATCAGGAAGTGAGATTTCTCTTGCAAAGGCTCCAGCGGCTCAGGATGATGTCTTTATCAAAATTCAACATGTAAAAAACTTCAGTGCCCTGTGCCGCTTTAGTTCTAACTTATTTGGTATTTGTTGATTTAATTGAGCCCTTCTTGCCACTGCAAAAAAGTGAGGACTTTTCATTATACTGATTATTGGAAAGCGAAAGACCTTCTGGCATCTGACACAGGATGCACCCCTTACCTCCCAGCAGGGGCGCCAGCAGAGGAAGGTCAGCACGGTCAGTAGTCATGCATTGATTCAACAGGGACCAGGCCCATAGCCAGGATTTTTTAAATTCGGGGGGCCTTTAAATAAATCGAGGGACACCCTGCACACCCCACCAAGAGAGCATCACAAATAAAATTTTAAAAAAGGAAGTTGTAGGGCCTGGGCTGGATGGGAAGTAGGGGGTTGGGCTGGATGGGAAGTAGGGGGGCCTTGACAGTAAATTGGGGGGCTGGGCCCTGAGATGCCCCACGGTAGCTACGAGCCTGACAGGGATCCTTTGCTAGAGACACTTGCTATTGACCAAGATTGAAAGTGCATTTGCAGCTGACACAGGGATTGGGGTAGAATGATTCACCGCTGGTGGCGGAAAGTGCTGTCAAGTCACAGCCAACTTATGGCAACCCTGTAGGGTTTTCAAGGCCAGAGAGGAAAAGAGGTAGTTGGTCATTGCCCTCTTCTGTGTAGCAACTCTGAATTTTCTTGGTGATCTCCCATCCAAGTACTAACCAGGGCTGACCATACTTAGCTTCTGAGATCTGATGAGATTAGACTAGCCTGGGTCATCCAATTCAAAGGAATTTACCAGATACTATTCTGTGGGTAAGTGGTTGGGCTCACGGGAGCCTTTAATTCAGGGGTGCCAAACTCATTTGTTACGAGGGCCAGATCTGACATAAATGGCACTTTCTTGGGCCAGACCATGCGTGTAACATAAAGTACTTTATAGTACTTTGTGTTACATTTTATGGCACGGAAGGCCCAGCCCGACAAAGTGACATTTATGTCAGATCTGGCCCTCATAACAAATGAGTTTGACACACCTGCTTTTCTGCATTTCTTGCAGCATACTAGCCATGCGGTCCAGGGACACAGTTTGGACATTCCTGTGCTAGGGAAACATTAAGAAGTATTGGGAACTGCATTGGACTAGTCAAGCAATGTTGCTTTGCTATATTTCTTTACTGATGACTACCAATATTGCACATCAGTGTAGTTTCCTACAGCAAAATTTATCTAGAAAACAGGAGTCAGCCCCACCAAGACAGGTTCTGTCTTTTAAAACAATATCCAACAGAAATTTGCCAAAGCAATCCCACAGATTGTATAGCTAGTGATGAAGATCCCCCCACCAACTTTCCCGTTCTGTTCCTTTTGCTCTGCAGCTGCTCTGTGTATTTATGTTTCTCATGCATCACCTGGGTAACTCTCCCTGACTCATGCTTCTTCATATATAAAACAGAAGCAATCTGACCAAGAAGAATTGCTTAGTCTGTGCCTCTTTCGAAGGTATCAAATACTTCTTGTGGCTGTATTTCATTTTGGTTTAGAAAACATACAGTGGTCTTCCACTAGAATGCCAGATTCTTCCCTGTTGTTATTTGTACTTCAGGAATAATAACATCCAGAGAGTAAGGGAAGCTAAATTGATAGCTGAAGCTTCAGACATTGTTGGTTTTGGGGTCTGCGGAGGTGGAAATAGCACTGGATTTTGTCTGTAATGTTGCTGTAATTTTAGGTATGTGTGATTCATAGCAGATTGGACATTGCAAAGGGGTTATTTTGCAATCTGCAACTGGTTAGTTGGAGAAAATTAGCTATTCACTGGAGAAAAAAGCCTGTCACTTTCCCCTTTATATTTTGATTTGTACATTCCTGTATCCCCTCAGTCTATATTTGCAAATGCTGGCCTTGTCATAGGAACACTGAAGGCTGCAGACACTGGGGTTAGGTGGGGCTAGAGAGGGTTTCTACCCTTGGAGGCTCCCTACCTTTGCAGAAAAATAGCAAAGGAGACAGCTAAACAATGCCTATAAAGCAACCAAGGGTGAAGACTAGACATGCACATTTCCCAGATGTTGCCAGCTGACATCCCTAGCAGAAGAAAGCCCTCAAGTGCTTGGTCTAGATTATCTATGGGGAAAGCAGTGTTGGGCACAGAGTAAGCATATCCTTTAGAGTAGGGGCGAGAAGCCTTCAGTTTACTCTAGCAACTGTTTCCAAAGGTCTTATTAGGATTTTTCTTGTGGTATGAAAGTTCTGAGGGCCCAAATAGACATATATTCTGTATGATGTTTCCAAACATTTTGCTAAACAGGCACACAGGACCCCAGTTCAGATCAGGGAACAAGGGGGTTTCAGTATTTCCTCCCACCATTTTCTTGATGTGATATGTTTATATGGAGCTGCTTTTTGCCTTGCTGGGGAAAACATATAGTCCACTGTTCACAGGATCTATATGTTCATCCCAACAGCAATTCCGTGGGGTCATTTCAGGTCAAGGAAATGGTACAGACAAAAGACTGACAGCTAGAGACTGATGCCCAGCATGGTGTTGTGTTTAAGATGCTGGACTAGGATCTGGGAGACCCAGGTTCAGATCCCCACTGTCTGCCATGGAAATTTGCTGGATGACTTTGGGCCAGTCCCACACACTCTCAGTCTAGCCTACCTCACAGGGTTGTCATGAGAATAAAATGGAGGAGAGGAGAATGATGTAAGCTGTTCTGGATTCCCATTGGGGGGGAAAAGGTGGGGCGTAAATGACGCAAATAAAACAGGGTTCCCAATCCTGTTAAAAAAGAAAAGAAAAAAGCACTTTGGAAGTTTATGCACAACATTCGGGATCATCTTTATGTAAGTCATGATTAGTCTTGAAATGAAAAACCTATCACTTCCCATCCTACTGTCAAGTAAATAAGAACAACTGTTTTCCATTTCTTTATTACAGCAACATTTGTGTGCCTGAAAATCTACCTTGCCTTCACTCTTATTTCCCCCCCTAACACTTTAATTTGGCCCATTCAGCAGCCATTTTTAATACACTCACTGCTTCCTGTTCTTGGGAATGATTCGTACCTATATCACTTTGTTAGTCAAAAAACAATGACTTGCTACATGCATTGCCTCCATTGGAAAGCATTTTGTTTTGAGGCGTTATGAAGGACTGATCAGGAGTCGCTTATTCATATAGCCAGGTCATCACCGGTCATATTATGACAAACATTTGATATAGTAATGAACCCTTTAGGATTGCCAAGCCAGGTCCCGGTAACCAGTGCAGGCCCGTAGCTACATTGGAGAATTTTGGGGCCCGGCCCCCAACTTCCTACCAAGCACCCACCACTTCCTTTCAGCCCAGCCCCCCTGACTTGTTGGCAAGATTCAGTGATGGCAGCAAACTCCCCCTGTGCTGCCATGGCCGCTGCTTCTCCTTGTGTCTTCCCTGCACCACACCTCTCTCTGGGAACAAAAGTGGGGCCAGCTGGAGCACTGCCATCACACAGGCTTCCTCCCTCGGCATCCTCCTTATCCTCTGTGCTGTCACTAAATAATTCCACCCCCCACCCCCCGTCCTGCACCAGCTCCCTTAGATGGGAGGGAAGGGAGCCTGGCCTCAGCCTGCCTTTCCTCAGCTCTCCGTTCGCCTGCCGGGAGAAGATGAAGGAGGGGGCCGTGTGTGCCAAGGGCAGGGAGGCGAGCCAGGAGCTCCCCTCCTCTTGGCCATCCAGGCCACCAGCCCTGACTCTGAAGCATGTGTCTTGAGCCCAGCATGTGGGGACGGATGGGCTGCCAGAGGATGAGTGGGGAGCCCAGGAGGGAGGGAACCCTACCTCCGTGGAGAAGGGAAAACAGCAGACTTGAGAGGAGGAGCAGCAGGCTGGCCATTCTCCTCCCTGGGCAGCCAGCCACAGTATCCTCCCTTGCCCCGAGGCTGAGTGCCCCCCTTTTTGGTGCAAGAAGCCCCTATAGCCCTCAGCATGCCAGATGCTCTGTCTGGGTGCCCGCCAGCAGCAAGGAGTGCCTCTCTGGCTGGCCTGGTAGAAGCGGGTCCCTGCCTCGCCCAGGGGCCAGGATGGAGAGGGACGGGCTCCCGTTAGTCTCCGCTGCTCTCTCTCCTCCAAAGGAAACCAACCCAAGAAAGTGCTTTGCTGAGAGCTCAGCTGTCCACAGCCCTGCTGCCCCCTTCAAAGGAGACGCGGGTGGCAAGCAAGACTTCCCCTACAGGCCGATAGTGAGTTAATTAAATTACCTTTTATTGATTTAGCCAGTGCCCCCTGAGGAATTAAAATGCCCTCCAACTTAGAAATTCCTGGCTATAGGCCTGAATCAGTGGGAGACTGGAGGTTTATGGGGGAGGGGGTGGCCATTGGCCAATGGCATGGCATCACTTCCAGTGACATCATGTGTTTCTGGGAATTAGTTTCATTTCTATGGTAAAAACATAGAGGGTTTTTTTTGTGATTTCTATCAAGGACTGATGTCACTTCCAGGGAAAACCCAGATGTGATGTCAATCCTCTTTAGGAATCACCAGAAACTCTATGGTTTTACCAGTGAGTTTCACCTAATTCCTAGGATGGTGACCAATATTTCCTCTAAACTCCATTGTGTTATAAGCAGAAATTCTACCTCATGAGTGAAAAAAGCTAGTAGCATTAAAGTTGTGAGCAAGTCTACATTTGACTATTGTGTAAATTGTTTTAGAAGATTATTTCCATAACTTTGTAAAAATCTCAGAATGAATTTTGAACTATATTTAACCTGTATTTTAAGAATAATTTAAATATAAGAGAAAACAGAATCAAGTCAAAATTCATTACACTAGGGGTGCGGTCGGATGGTGTGCTGGGAGCGGTTTAAATTGCTCCAGTCCCCATGCGTGTTTTTTTTTTAACCTGGAGAATCATGATCACACTCACCTCCTTGTTCTGGATTGCTGCACAGCCACATCGCTCCCCACCATCCACACGCAGGAGTGTGCATCGTTGGTTTTTTCCCCTCTCAGTTTGAGCATGTGCACAGGTGGCCATCTGTAGAACTAAAATTTTCACGTGTGCGCAGAACAGCAATTTCCACACTTCCCTTTAAACCTTTACCCTGAAACTGCTCTCCGTGAGATCCTGAACTCATCTAAATGCTAAAATGAGTCACCATTTAAACTTTGATTTTATTAACTTAGGAGCGGAGCTCCGCCTATGCACACACCGCTGACGCATAAAAAATGGTGGACAAAAGCGGAAGCCTCAGGCTTCTGTGGTAGCTTTCCAGAGGGGAGGGGGTTGAAACACGTGGATGTGGCTCGGCACCGCAGGAGCGATCAGACATCAGAAAAGTGCGGCTAGAACCAGAGAATCAGGAAAACACCACTTGGGGACCTGGTATCAAAATACTCTGGTTTAAAGGGGGTTTGATCTGGAAAGCGACAGCTGGGGACGGAGCGCAGATGTTGGGTATGTGAACTTGCACATAAAATCTGTTACTGAAGTGTGCCGAAAGTGGTTCAAATGGCACGTCTGAACGCACCCAAAATGTTGTCCTCTACAGGGGTAGACCAGGCCTCCGGAGAACAGGTCTACCTGCCCCTTTCCACTATATTGGTAGACCTCATCTCAGGAGAACAGGTCTACCCATCCCTTTCCACTACATTAGTAGACCTGGCTGCTGAAGAACAGATCTACCTGCCCCAGTCCACTATATTGGTAGACCTGGCCTTGGAACGTCGCCTGGCACTGACCCTTACAAAACATACCAGCACTTGGGGGGTGGGGAGGGGACTCTTGCAGTCTACTTTGTTTTTGTTTTTTTTAGTGAAATATGACAACCAGCTTTACAGGTCAAGTATAACAGAGGTGGAACAATCACTGTCAGAACCCTGCCTAGCCTAACGAACAGGAAGTTGCTTAAATGCTATCAACCTGCCCATACTACTTATTTATTCAAATATTTATATCCCACTTTTCCGTGTGACTCAAGGCAGCTTACAAACCATATTGAAAAGCATAATAGGGGTGTGCAAAAAAAATTGTACATACATGTCAGGTCATTCTAACATTTCATGCAGGATATGTTATAATTATAGTTATATATCTTTATAGTTACTCTTTATTATGTTCACACAAATGCTGAACTTAATAGCTTTGTGGTCACTGTTCCCTGTCAGTGCAACGTGATAACATCTCAAAAACAATTTCACAGAACTGGAGTGCAAAGAATAGGAAAACCCAACATGTCTGTGTAAATGACTCTATAAGAAACTACATATGGATTTTCTTTTGAGTTTCTTATATGGTTGGTTTCACAGATCTGCTGGGTTTCCCTGTCAATGCAACAACATTTACATCTGCATGAGGTCTTGAGCCCTGTCAGAACAAAGTCCAGAGTTGCTATACTTCTGGCTGGCTCTGTGATCAACTGCTCCAGTGAAGTCATTTACAATTTCTAGAAAGCTTGTTTCTATGCAAGGTTGACAACTCTGTTGTGGAGCCTGGCATTCTTCTGGAATTTACTGCCCTACTGTCATTCTTAAGTTTCAGCCCTTTCCCACTGATATTTTCTAAAGAACTTACCACACCATCAATTCGAGATGAGTTGTTCTTAACTGGGGTCTCTCCAGCTTCTGTTGCCTTTCCCCTACAAGTTAGTTTAAAAACTGCTATGCCACCTTTTTGATGTTGTGCTAGCAACATGATTCCCTTTTGGTTCAAGTGATGCCCGTTTCTATTGTACACATTCAGCTTGTCCCAGAAAATTCTCCAGGAGCTAACAAATTGAAACCCTTCCTCAGTTCCTCTCCTGGCATCATTTCAGTCATAAAATGGATTTTGCAGTCCCATATCTCAGTACATGGTACCTTGGAAAGTTAACTAATCCAAATGAAATTTCTTCTGCTGACATCTGTCTGAACTGACTAGGCCAGATCTGTTTAATGGTGACACCAAAATGCTCACAGCTGTACTTTGCTTTTGTTTTCTGTTTCCCTGTGCAATCTTTACATTTCTCTTTTCATAGGGCAGTGAAGGGTAATGCGCAATGCTCACATAGAGGAGATGCAAAATCACTGGTTTCTTCAGCTATGTATATAGAACAGAACCTGGGCAGGTTCCCCCTTCTAATTATGCCGATCCCTTGAACAGGAAGAAAAAATTGCTATACACATTTACCCATTTCTCTTGAAAACACTGGAGCCATATGTATATGCATGTACATATGGGGGGAAAATGATTCTAGAGCAGCAAATGAGTTCAGGGATAACAGAATATGGGATCTGGAGGAAATGTGACACTATAAACAAGAAATAAGTTGAGCCCCCTGGATATAAATGCTTCACATGAGCAGGGGTCTTTTTGGGGTGGAGTGCGCTGGAGTGTTGCTCTGGCAGCCCAGGAGCCGGCACAAATGGTGGTGGCGGCAAGCCCCACCCCCAGCTCCCCGTGCCGAAGCCAGGGGGAGGCCCGGAGAGCCCCGCTGCCGGGTCCCCTGGGCCCGTGCAGAAGCACTGCAGCTCAGGGGAGGCCCGGAGAGCCCTGCCACTGAGTCCCCCAGGCCCGCATAGAAGTGCTGCGGCTCGGAGGAGGCCTGGAAAGCCCCGCTGCCGGGTCCCCCGGGCCCACGCAGAAGCGCTGTGGCTCAGGGGAGGCTTGGAGAGTCCCGCCGCTGGGTCCCCCGGGCCCGCGCAGAAGTGCTGTGGCTCAGGGGAGGCCTGGAGAGCCCTGCTGCTGGCTTCCCTGGCCCGCACCAAAGTAGTAAGTAAGGGATCGGTGTGGGTGGTGGGGGCTTGATGGGGGTGGGTGGGAGAGCCTCCCTCCCTCCATCTCTGCCATCTTTCCCTCCTTTTCTTTTCTTTCCCTCCTTTTCTTTCTCTCTTTCCCTTCTCTTCCTTCCTTCCTCTCTTTTCCTCCTTTCCTTCTCTCTTTCTTTCATTCCCTCCTTTCCTTCTCCCCTTTTCCTTTTTCCCTCCTTCTTCCCTTCTCTCTTTCTTTCCCACCTTCTTCTCTTCTCTTTTTTCCTCCTTTCCCTCCTTCTTCCCTTCCCTTCTCTCTCTTTCTTTCCCTTCTTCTTTCCTTCTCTTTCTTTCCCTCTTTCCTTCTCTCTTTTTATCCCCTTTCCATCCTTCTTTCCTTCTCTCTACTCTCTCTCTTTCCTTCCCTCATTGCTCCTTCTGTGGCCCAACTCTAGTTTTGAAGATGCCTTCCCCCCCTTTTGCTTCCCCTTCTGACATCACTTCCAGTGATGTTAGGGGGTGTGGCATATGCTAATAACCTAGTAGCTCATTAGTATACCGTATGCTAATGAGCTCCTGCAGCTCTTTTTCTACGAAATGACCCAGGCACATGAGTAGGACATTTATGATATTTCTGTACTTATTCTATCATGTTATTAGTGTCACTACTGGACATTTTAGTCATTCCCTTAAAAATAAAATAAAATCTGACTGTCAGTGAGCGTTAGGATTTGAAAAGCCTCAGTGGTATTATGCTCATAAATCTTTTCAAGATCACTAACACTTACTGAGTTAATTTAACCATGCCATCTGTGTGCCATCTCCAGACAGCAGGGATGCGTCAGGAAGTGATTTCAGTGGCTGCCCACAACTGTGTAACTCAGTTCCCTTGAGAATCAGAAGGCAGAACATTTTGGGATGCACTGGGAAACTTTTTTTTAATTGAGGCTGATATTATGGTGACCAGGATTAGGCTCAGACTGGGAACCAGTAGGAGACTGGGGGGACATGGGGGGGGCCTGGCAGAAACAGCCAGAAGTGATGTCATCTCTCCCTCTCCATAAACAATGATGTCATCTCTCTCCATCAAACAAGAGGCACTGGATCGCCTATCGTTGTCCGGGAACTGGCAACCCTAGCCAGGTGGGGTTCAAGTAGCATTTGTTGGGGGAAAGGAATGTGGTTTGCTTGCAGAAGTTTCCATATTCAGTTCCTGAATTCAGTTCATTTAGGCTTCTTGTTTACCCACTGGTGGTAGGGAATTTCCTGCATGCAGCCCCACTTTCCCACCCCGGAGGAACTGAGGAATGGGAGAGAAAATGCCTTCACATAGTGACGCTGTAGTAATTTCACCTAGTCTCTATGATAAAGACCATAAAGACTATGGGAAGCAGCACAGAGTATCACCCAGAAATGAATTAATCCTATTCAAGTACCATTCTCCCTAGTAGGGTTGCCACACATACACACACCCCGATGGTGGTAGGGTTTCCCCCAATTTCAGGGATCCAATCTGCCGCCAGCCATGAGGCCAGTGGGGAAGCCCCACTCCTGAAGATTCCTGTCCTACCTGACGTGCCTGGTGCAATGATGTCACCCGGAGGTGATGTCATCATGCTTGGCACACTGCGTAGGGGATGCTTTAGCATTTCCAAAATGCTAGATAGTCCCAACCAATGTGCCCTGTGTGATGACATCAGTTCCAGGTGATGTCATTGTGGTGTGCACACTGGGTGCTCACACAAGAAGACTTTCAGAAAAAGACTGGACCCCCACACACACCAGCAGTCAGGTAAGACCTGGCAAACCTACTTCCTAGGATTGCCAGTCAGTGGCTAGCAATCAATGGAAGTCTAGGGGAGGGACATAGGGGGACACTGTCAGTGTAACAGTGTTACATCACTTCTAGGGAAATCTGGAAGTGACATCATGCTTCTCTAGGAATCATCAGAAACTGTATGGTAAAGCCATAATGGGAGACCTGGCAACCCTAGTCCTCCCCAGGCACCTCCCCCAAATCTCACAGCATTTGCCAAAACAGTGTCGAGAATGCTACTGATATCACAAGTTAAAGGCTGCCCGGAAAGACCTTTCTGCTCCTGAAATCCTGGAGAACTAGGCATGTGGGTACAGGGGTCTGCAGGTGGTGGGACGGTGGCAGTTGGGCCTGCTGGAAGTTCTGAGCTCTGGCCCTGAGTGCAACCTGTTATAAAGTTTTCCCACAGAAGCCTAATTTGGAAAACAAATACCAAATTCAGAATTCTACCATCATGACTTTTGTGCAACTCCCATAAATTTCCTTGGAGCTTGCCTTGTACAAAAGAACTTCCTGGATGATTGTATAACAGCAAATGGGTTGGAAGACTTCATACTGGAGTTGGCTATATCCATTTACACATAGACAGTTTTTGCTCTTTGTCCGGTAGTTTACACTGCTGCTGTGTTACTAATTCCGGCACCTCCAGCAGGTGCCAGACCTGGTAACTTACGCACTGCAATTGTCCAATGGTCATAAATTTATTCCTGGGAATGTGTAGCATTTTATGCTTTCTGCTGCAACCATTTTTTAAAAATACTGGCAGTTGGGATAAATACCGAAGAAAATAGTCAGAAGTTTGGATTGTATTTTCTGCTGAGGTCATAGGAGTTGCACCTGTTTAAACTGCTGGTTAATCTACAGTGAGTAAATTATTTCACACTTTCTATTGCCATTCTGTTACAATATAGTCAGTGGGGAACTTGGCCAGTTTTTCCTTTCTTGCTTCATTCTTGGTGAGTGTTCTCTTCTAGCATTGCTCTCTGATCCATCCAGTAACCAGTTTTTCCTTGGTGCTGCTCCAGAAGCCCCTTTTAATATTTTGCTAGCAAAAAGGTACCAGTGTAGTAGTTTTCTGAAATTATAAGGCATACTGTTGAATAGGTATTTGCCTTGACCTGGATGTCCTGGCCTAGATGATCTCATAGGGCAGCCAAACCTCAGTCTGGATGGGGGTTCCCCCGATTTTCAGGGCTTCAGTCTGCCACCAACCAGCTGGCTGGTGGAGGAAGCCCCACCACTAAACAGGGATGTTGCCTGGCGATATCCCTGACACAATGATGTCACCCAAAAGTGATGTCATAATGTTGGGGATGTTGGGGGTGACACTCTAGTTTTTGGACAAACCCATAGAGTTTTGCCCAAAAACTAGAGTGCCACCCCCAATGTCCCCAACGTGATGATGTCATACATGCCAGAAGATCCCAACAAGTAGGCTGGAGCCCCCTGTTGGCAGCCGGTAAGTACCTTGCAACCTTACTATCTCATCACATCTTGGAAGCTAAACAGGGTCAGCCCTGGTTTGTACTTAGACAGGACACCATCAAGGAAGTCGGGGGTTGCTATGCAGAAGCAGGCAACAACAAACCACCTGTGTTTCACTCTTGCCCTGAAATCCATAAGTCGACTGAGACTTGATCATACTTTCCATGTCCATAGTAGGTATTCAGGCTAGGGCTGCTTGAGCACATGCTGGTTTGGCTCACCAGACACAAGCAGGGAAACCACTGGCAGGTCAACTGTTCATGAGTAGCTTGAGCCTGTTTGGTATATTAAATTGCACATATTCAAACAGCACAGGACAGTGTGGTTGGCAGCATTTCACACAGGAGTGTTCTTACACAACCTGATGGGAGTAATAGTTCCCTCCCTCCTATCACCACTGTTCATGGCTGTGGGATCAAATATTCAAATGCAAAGTTAGCAAAGCTGGCTATCAGTTATTTATAAGCATTGCATTTTTTAAATTTGGTGTTTGTCTCTGTGTTATTAATGTCATTTTGTACATATATGTTCTCACGCAGCCTTATGAAAATTATAGTCTCCCCAGTATTATTTAATTACCTGCCTCAACCACCCACAACTCTGTGTGTTTGTGGGGGGGAGATTGAGTAAAGTTTGCCACACTACAAAAGCAGCTGCAAGTCAAAAGGAAATTAAACCACAGCTACTGAGCAAAGGTGTTTGGCAAATGCTTGAATCAGACAAAAGTGGCAAAGAAATCCAAGGCTCAGCTCATAAATTATTGTGAGTGCTGAAAATGGCATGTGTGTTTGATGAACATGTTCACTGTGAAGTTTGTGGCACCTCTAATTCAGACATGTCCTGTTCTCAGGCAAGATACCATTTCCATCCCTCAAAGAACTTTCTCATCAGCAGATTCCTTACACTGCTGCTAAGAAGCTTGCAACATCTTCAAGTAGGTGGGTTGTACTTTAGAACTCTCTCACTCTCATTGGTTTTTGTCAAGTGGTCATGTTCTGTGTCATATCTGTTATGGCTTTTGTGAAAAAGCCAACACAGTAGCCAGTCATTAGGCCATTGCTGGTGTTGGTAGCAGCAAACTACTGCTATTGTGTTCATGTTCTACAGCTGATGTTAGGGGAAGAGTGAAGGAATTTGAGGAGAATCAAATGACTTGTGAATCAAATTATTTTCCCCTCAAAGAGGAATTCTGGATGGTAGCCCAGCTGTAGCCCTGCCAATAATGTCTTCATCTTTGTACCCTATTACACGGTGTTTACAAATGCTAGATTAATGCCTGCCATCAGTATAACACTAACTGGCTTCACTGAAATAGAACAGTTAGCATTGAAATGTGTCCATTTATTCAGTAATCTAAATACTTCTGTTTGATTGTAGGTGGGATCTCAAGGGTGAATCCATTCCTGAGGCAAAAACCCATTGCTGGTAAAAAGCCTAGTGTAGCCTTTCTCCCAGAGAGCTATCTTTTAATATGCAGTAGATAATTTTTCTCAGAACATTCACATATATAATTCCTGACCTGCACACTGAAGGCCCAGGATAACAGTTCCACATTCTTTTTGTAATGTGTATATTTACTATAGTATTGTCTAGATAGAGGACTTTAGTATTCTATCAAATCCAAAATCTTGCTATTATCTTGGGAAAGATCATGTGCTGGCCAGTAGCCCTTGCACCTTTGCTCTCCATGCTGCCTCTGAACATGTTAATTTCATTTGCCCATCATGGCTTACAGCTATGGACAGATCTACCTTCCACAAATTTTTCTAATTTCTTTTTGAAACCACTTAAACTAGTGGCTGGCATGACATCTGCGGCAATGAATTATACATTATGTGACAAAATAGTTTCAGCTTTCCTCAGTCTAGAGCCTGTCAATGAACTCACGTACTAGTACTATAGAGGAGGGAGAAAAGGTATACCTTTTATCTAACTTCTCTTCACAAGACATAATTTTATAAACCTCTATCCTGTCTCTTGTTGTCTGCCTTTTTCTAAAACTAACAGTTTTGGAACTGTAGAGTTCTTCTAGACTAAGCCCATTGATTTCAGCTGGTTTAGACTGGAATAACTCTGCATATGATTGCAGTATGAAACACCTGAAATACTTAAGCTGTTTCTCTTTAGGAAAGAGAAAGAAAGAAAGAAAGAAAGAAAGAAAGAAAGAAAGAAAGAAAGAAAGAAAGAAAGAAAGAAAGAAAGAAAGAAAGAAAGAAAGAAAGAAAGAAAGAAAGAAAGAAAGAAAGAAATGTGTTATTATGGCTTGATCATTTTTCTTGTCAAGTATCCTTTTGATGAAGGAGCTGAAAGAACTGTACACAGCATTTCAAATCCAGCGACACTATAGGGTTATACAAGAGCCTTATAATAATGCCAGTTTTATCTTCAGTCCCTTTCCCTAACTAGTACAGAAATGTGCCTTTTCATCACCACTGCACACTGAATTGGCATTTTCACTGAGGTATTCACTACAATTTCATGATTTATTTTCTGGTTGGTCACTGCCATTTCAGATCCCCTCAGTCACTGTACATGTGAAGTTAGTATTTTGTACGCAAATGTGCGTGTTTTTTCATTTACACAAATGTCTTCCAAAAGGGTTATGTGCCCCAAGTTCGATGCTTTTGGGAAATGGTTTTTTCTCCATTTCCACACAACATAGGCTTGCCAGGCCCCTCCCCCCAACTGATCAGCTGGCCAGTGGGGGGCGACTTACTAACAGCAAAAGGAGGCCTAGTTTGGTGTAGTAGTTAAGTGTGCGGACTCTAATCTGGGAGAACCAGGTTTGATTCCCCACTCCTCCACTTCCAGCTGCTGGATGACCTTGGGCAAGCCATAGTTCTGTCAGAGCTGTCCTTGAAAAGGGCAGTTTCTGTCTGAGCTCTCTCAGCCCCACCTACCTCACAGGGTGTCTGTTGTGGGGAGAGGAAGGGAAAGGGATTGTAAGCCGCTCTGAGACTCTAAGTGAAGGCAGGGTATAAACCCAATCTCTTCTTCTTCTTCTAGTTTGGTGCCACCAGCAATGTAGCAGTGTCACTTCTGGTGTTGCATTGCTGGTGATGCAGGATGCTCTGGTACTTGAGAAAAAACTCTATGATCAAGACGACTTCTACCAAAATTTTTTTGCCTAAATACCAGAGCGCTTCCCCTCATTGCTGGCCTAGTCCTCCCTTTGCTGCTGGTAAGCGGCCCATCTCTCACCCCTGGCTGGTTACTTTAAAAAGTAAGTCCAAGGGAAGAGGCTAGATACTTACTTTTAAAAAAAATGAAAGCTAGGAAGTCAGAAAACCTGCTACACCTATCAAAACAATGGTATATTGCTATAACAATATTTTGGAGCCAAGTTTAAAAAGGATTTGCTAAACCCCTGGTAGCCCAGGCGGTGGAGGCAGTGGCCATTTCTGGGGGATTGGGACAGGGAAATTGTGGGGCCCTGTTGAGGCTGCATTTTATCTGTAGCCACACCAGGAATGGGGGCACTAGAAAATGAGGAAAGGCTGGGGACTTGGGAATGTTTAGTCTGGAGAAGAGGAGGTTGAGGGGGTACATGATTGCTCTCTTTAGGTATTTGAAGGGCTGTCACTTAGAGGAGGGCATTGAGCTGTTCCTGTTGGCAGCAGAGAATCGGACTCGCAATGATAGGTTTAAATTAAGGACGGGAAGGTACTGGCTGGATATTGGGAAAAACTTATTTACTGTAAGAGTTGTTCAGCAGTGGAATCAGCTGCCTAGGGAGGTGGTGAGCACCCCTTCACTGGCAGTCTTGAAGCAGCGGCTGGACAAACACTTGTCAGGGATGCTCTAGGCTGATGCTGCACTGAGCAGGGGGTTGGACTAGATGGCCTGTATAGCCCCTTCCAGCTCTGTGATTCTATGATTCTAAATACCATGCTTCTGTGGAAGACACGATAGGTACATTCGAGTTCATTTGTCTTCTTCTTGCGAATCCATCCAGCCTGTCCAGTCTTTGGCCGCAGGCATCACAGCTAATGGTACCTATGGCTTTCATTATGAATAAATAAAAATCAAATTGTATTTTGGCTGGATCTGAATTCTCTCTCTTTTTCCCCTGGAGCGTATAATGGCTGTGACCAAAGAAAAGTCTGGAAGCTCTTGTTTCGAAACTGAAATGCAATTGCATACCCTTGACTAAACAGCAATGAGGAGCCTAAAACCCAAAGGCTGTGCTTCATTACCCATAACGTGAGTGACTGGCTATTGGCAATTGGTCATCTCTCTCTGCAGTTATTGCTTAAGTATTTAATTGATTTCCCTGACAGACAGTCATACTCCTGCAGCTATTAGAAAACATCTTGCTATACTACACAATGGAGTAACCATTCTGTCCCTCAGCCTATTCTCTTTTTAGTATTTTCAGGTTCAAATAAGTAGGCCAAATGCACACTTTCCATCTCTCCCACCACACATATATACTAAGTGCTTCAGGACTTAAAAAATTAGGTGTTAACATATTTTAATTTAATTAATTAAATTGTTAATGTATGTTGCCTTTCTGCCCCGTCAGGGCCACCAAGGCTGCTAACCATTAAAACAAAACATTATAAAACATATAATAAAAACAATTAAAACCCAGACAGGCACCATTATCCCTTCATCATTGGTATATAAAAATTTGGGAGCATTATACAATGGAGAAGATTGCTACAAAAATCCAGCCTTCTAACACATACAAATACAATCTTTATTTTATGTAAAATGGCTCCCATTTATTGAAGCATCATTTTTAGAATCTATGGTTCCTTCACACAATTCCTCAAAGATATAAGGAGATAATAACAACATTTTGATCTGGCTTACCAAATCAAAGGTCATATACATGAGTGCAAACATATCAGGGTCAGTATATATCAATAGATATAAGTATCACTGGTATTATAACTTTCTTTAGTTGATGGTTTGTTTGAATGGTCTTTCATATTTCGAAGCAATATGTATTTTTCACTAAGTCTATTGTACATGTTTTATTCATTAAAGTATTTCATTGTTTGTATGTTTTAAAGTTAAAAGTTATAAATAAAATGTTTGGGTTTTTTTTTAAAAAAAGCACATAAATCATTATGTAAAACATAGGGCAGAAATGAAGGATCACTGAGGATATGCTTGATGTTCTCCTACACAGGTCTTGCTACAAACTCATATTATTCTTACAGGATTCTGAACACTTACAAATTGATCTTGTGATGCAAAGGGCTTGATTTCAAAGTAAGTATGTAAGAGATGCTACAAGGATATGTGTCCTGTGGGGCCAGATAATTCATCGGGCTCAAATCTGGGGGCCTTAAGTTTAATTTGCTATACAATCAGTTATCTTCATCTTTTAAAATTGCACAGAGATATCAGATGGTGTACAACAATCATGGGAAGTCATAGGGCCCTGGCATCATGTAGTAACAAGAACTACATGGTTGTGAAATATGCACTTGGACATGGCCAGAAGATTTCATAAGAATCCCAAGAAAGATATGTAAGTGCCTCAATCCCTTACAACTTCTGAAATGAGTTGGAAAATTATAGCCATTTTAAAGCAATTTAAAATCACCAGAAATGCTAGATGATGCCTCTCCCCAAGATACCCACCAAGTTTCAAGAACATTGGACCAGGGGGTCCAATTCTATGGGCCCTCAACCAGGTTGCCCCTATTCCTTCCATTGTTCTCTATAGTGGGGGGAAAAGTTACTTTTTCCCACCATAGAGAACAATGGAGGGAATAGGGGCAACCTGTTTGGGGGCCATAGAATTGGACCCCCTGATCCAATGTTCTTGAAACTTGGTGGGTATCTTGGGGAGAGGCTCCATCACCTACCCTGTGAGTCTGGAGCCCGTCCCTCAAATCCCCTCCCCTCCAGCCCCCAGAATATACCCTATGTTTTCACCATTGACTTCAATGGCCCATAGGATATAATGGAGCTGAAATTGACATTCGGCTGTCTGAAAGACTTCTCCGGGAGGCCGGCTGGGGGCGGGGCTTGGCTCCTGAGCTCCCCCCCCCAAAGACCCCTGGAGCTGCTGCCAGTCTGAGTAGACATTACTGACTTTGATGGACTAGTGGTTTGATTCAGTAAAGGCAGCTTCATATGTTCATGTGTTCAAAGTGGTGAATAGTGACTGTACTTTGGGGTGTAGCTGGAAGTTATTTCAGTGCGTTGATGACCTCCCCCCACATTTTCTCCTGTTAAAAAATTGGTAAAAATAGTTAAATATTCAGAGTTTGCAATGGATCTTTGTTCACTGGAGAGGAGGCATTTTCTTTCTATGTAAAAAATCTTTATTTCTAAAGGGAAGAGTACACAGGAAAATCTACAAAACAACAAACACTAAGACTACATCCTTACTGTTACGACAACAGGCTTACCACACAGTTGTTAATGGAGATTCTTCTTTCTTCCTGACCCCTAGAAGGAAATCACCTGAATGCATTAACCAATGATTGTTAGTAAATAGGCTTCAGTTTCCTGGGCTTTCTTCCCATTGGCTTTCTGCTAGGTTCCCTTCCAGGTCAGTCTGAACAATATCACACAGGGTAAGCACATTAACCCTATAATGACTGAATTTAGACCTTGCAACACACACATTTCCAACATCTTCTACTGCTCATTTGAGTACTGGCAAAGAACAGGTGTGTTTTGGTGGGGGTCTGCCCACCAAAATTGGGCAAATAGCACCACTATCTGAGCTCCTTGGAGAATATAAATGTGAGGAATGGGGAAAAGGAAATGTACAGAATCCATAATAAAATTAGCCTGTCATGCTAACAGCACCATAGTATTTGAGGTGTATCTTGAGGGTACTGGAGGCCCCAGATGGTATCTTTGTCTGGGGACCCTGGTGGCTCTCAGCAACACTGGGAATCACCATCAGCATTCCAAAATTTTAACCCTCTGTACACAGCATGAGTACAGAATAACATATCGAAGCATCATTTCAACTAGTTAGTATCTGACACCAGTGGACTTCTGTTGAAGCACTGGAGATGATAGTTTTACCCAAAAGTTATAAGATCAGATGAAGATGGTCTGAAAACATGCTGTGTTAGTATCCTACTTGGGACTCAGGGCTCAAATCTAGTGCTGAAAACAGGTGCTTGCTGAGTGAAACCCTAGTCATCCCTACCTAATTGATTGCTGCTTTGAGCACAATTTGTCTTCATTCCGTTCTCTTTGAATTCTCTCTCTTAGCAGCATTGTGGGGGAAGATGACAAAAGTTGTTTCTTTTATTAGGTAAATAGATTTGTCTGGTCTATGTACCTTCCAGAGCTGCTAAGAAATAGTATACTACACAAGTTTGGTTTTAATGGCCCTGTGGGACTGCAGCTTTTCAAAACTAACATGAACACATGAAGCTGCGTTCTACCAAATCAGTCCATTGAGCCTGGTATTCTCCACTCAGACTGATAGTGGGTTTCCAGGGTCTCAGGAAGGGTCTGCCATATCATCTCCTACTTGATTCTTTTAGCTGGAGATGCCAGGGACTGAAACTGGGACCTTCTGAATGCAAACGAGATGCTCTACCACTGAACCATGGCTCCTCCCCTTGTGTGTGGTGGCTACTTTTTCTTTAAGCTGAAACAATTGCATGAATTTGGTACTGTAATTAGTTGTTAATGTTTCACAAGCATGTGTTCTGTTGTCATCTGTTAATACTTTGTTACAGAGACATTTGTATGGTAATTTTCTCCCTCAAAGAAGAATCATGGGAGTGCTGTCATTTTTCTGGAGGTATGTGGCTTGGCAACATATGATCATGGGTGCAAAAATGTTGCCAAAATTCAGGGGTTTTCTAAAGGTAATGGTTGGGATGCTCTTTTAGTTCCCTCCCTCAACACCATATTTCTTTAAGCAAATGACAAGGAAGAAAAGACAGAGACCTGAGCATCCTGTGAAAGTGCTTCCAGACAGCTATGACAATGAACACTAGGACTGTTTATTTGTAAAAAAAATCTGGATGCTGTTAAGGACAAAATATTGAATTAGCTTCAGGCTTCCTGAGAGAAATTTTGAACACTTCACTTCTTTGTGCAAACTTGGTGTGAAGAAAGCAAAATAGTCCCTGGACAGCCTTCCTAAGAAAGAAGATGATGATGGATGAAAGGGATATCTTTACTCTTTACACCACCCTTCTTCCAAGGAACTCAAGGAATCACTTAAAGGTCTACTTCATGTTCTCTTCCCAATGACACTGAGAGTGAAATTAGGCTATGGACAGATACAGTCTCACCTAAGGCCACCCAGTGAGCTTTGCATTAGAACCCAAGTCTCTTTGGCCTGGGTCCAACACTCTATTCACCACACCCTGCTGGTTTTCATAGAATCACAGAGTTGGAAGGGGCCATACAGGCCATCTAAGTCCAACCCCCGGCTCAATGCAGGATCAGCTTAGAGCATCCCTGGCAAGTGTTCATCCAGCCGCTGCTTAGAGACTGCCAGTGAGGGTGAATGAAGTGCCTCTCTGGGTAGGCTTGAGCCCTGCTGACATTGTCCACTTCTGTCGTCTTATAGGCTTCGGCTAGAGGAACCATGGGCCTGACCTAGTGAGATAAATATTTTAATTCAGTGGATGGCACACACAGTTAAACTAGCTTTAGGAAAGCAGGCATGAAAGATGCTAGTGTGGCTGCTGCCTGCCTC
This sequence comes from Gekko gecko, assembly GCA_029375565.1. Classification (NCBI taxonomy): domain Eukaryota; kingdom Metazoa; phylum Chordata; class Lepidosauria; order Squamata; family Gekkonidae; genus Gekko; species Gekko gecko. Next base: position 99,557,471 of record JAPDNY010000002.1, on the reverse strand, counting down.
TTCCCTCCACCCCCCTCAGACTCAGTCTAATCTTTGTGTCAGATTTAACTGCATGACCACATAGTTACCGCTGGAAAGCCTCATCACATTGTGGTGGATATAAGATGACTCAGACACAAGAGCTGATAGTTTCAAGTAGCAGAAAGTTAATGCCACCATATAAAGCATTATTGTCTTGCCACAGAAATCCTTCTGTCCTGGGGACCACAGCTGCAATGAAAATAAATGTTCCCTTTTCCCTCCATTTATGTATTTTATTATTGCTGGCCTCAAGAAAGCTCTGTCACAAGATACTTGTCCCCTGACAGTATTCAATGAGATCCACCAATAAAAACTTAACTTTCAATTTTTTTAAAAAATGAACTTCACATATTTTCCTTAGAGGCTTCTGTATGGATGGTTATGAAACTGAAAGTAAGTCAGTATGAATCTATGCTGAATAGCAGTAAGGAAGTGGCTAAATGTGATCCCTTCCATCTTCTGCTTTGAGCTCCCAAGAGAGATAATACCAGTAAGACATTTATGGAGCAAGCACTCAGGATGAAATGAGGACTGTTATTTTACTCTCCCCTCACCCCAATCCATTCCTGACCTGGAGAAATTAACCATTGCAGTACTGGCAGCAATATGAAAATTGCAGTTCAACACTTAAAGGTTATGAGTGCCCCCTCCTATCCTCCAAGCATTTATTTTAAATAGCTTCCTGACTGAGGCACCCGGCATCAAGCTGAAGACATAGAGCTGGAGAACAATGGTATGAAATAAAAAATTGTGAGCAATATGTTTTTAATAACAGTTTTTCCTTTGCTTTTGCTATGAGGAGCTGTCTTTCCAGCTGTAACACCACTGCCCCTCCAGTTGGGATGCAACTATAATTAATGCCCCTCATCCAAGGGATCCTCTCTTGCCAAATTACAGGCAGTCAGGAGAGAGGGTCCCTGTTTCATTTGAAGAGTGGACATAGGAAGGCATTGGCAGCCCTAGAAAGCAGGCAAAGTTACATAGCTGATGCATTCGGCATCTCCTGAAGACAGGTACTAAATCAGTCTGGGTCAGTACTAGGGTTTGGAGTGCCCAGGGTCCCCTATGCCCACCATTAGGTCTCCCTTCTTGCCCATGCACCTACCTGCCGCCTGCCTGTGCATCCTTCTTCTGCCCACTAACAAGCTCTCCAGCCACCTGCAGTCACACTGTCTGCATGCCCTTTTCCCAATGATGGTTGGTGGGTGTAGCCAGGAGTGCCCACTGCCATGGCCACCAGGAATGCTGATGCTTTGTGCATATACATGCCCTTCTCCAGCATCACTAGGCAGCATATGCAGCTGGGAGCACAGGTGACAAAGGATGCACAAGCAGGCAGTGGAAGCGTTAAGAGCACAGACGTCAGAGGAGATGTGAGTCAGCAGCAGTGGGCCCCAACAGAAGCCAGGGGTCCTGGCAGTTGCCTCACCTCAGGGTATGCTGACGCCAGCCCTACTGCTTTACACACGCAATAGCAAGTAACTGAGAACCTGCGGACACAGCCTCTGAAGGAGGAAGTGATCAACACCAGCATAGAAGGGCAGAAGTCATCCCTGCCAGTGTGGTGTTTTGAAAACTCTGTTCCTTCAGCCCAGGGCAGGCCAGTGTTTTAGGACTTGGTGTGGGCAGGAAAGGGAGAAAGGAAGTTGTACTCACTGTAGCTGCAGACAGAGAAGGCCGCTAAAAGTTTTTACAGAATAAGCATGTAGCTTAATGTTTTTAGTAGGAGGAAAACCTGCTATCAAAGTGAGAACTGCTAACAAACTTCTAGTGGCTTCCCATTAGAATGAACCAATGTGGAGAAGCTTAACATTTTTTTACTTATGGAGAGAGGTGTCTTTTAGGGACGTAATACATCCGGGACCTCGTGATCCATTTACACAGAGCTGGAAAGTTTCACTGGACATTTTTTACTCTCCCTTATTCTATCTATTGTTTGTACTATTCTGACAGAGATTGTTGTTGTTTTTCATTGTAGAGTGTTTTGTACTTAGATATATAAATGTACACAGGAATCACTTTCAGCATAACACCAGCAAAGTGGCCTAGGCCTTCTTCCTTCTACCAAGTCCCCCTACTGGCCAGCTGATTGGCAGCTGGGGGGCAAGGGCTGGCAGGGGTACCCTTGCCCCCCCCCACTAGGGTGGTGGTGTCTTCTGGCAACCCTATTAAGAACACAACAACCAGAACAATGATTAGCAAAAATGTTGTGCATGGAGATCTATCAGCACAATCTTGTTTGCTGGCAAAACTAATAATACAGTCTGCTGGTTTGTTGACGTGTCTCTCTGTCACTCCAATTATCTGCTGATACACTTTCTCCCTTCCTGCTCTCACTACTCTTGTCAAACTGAAACAGCATCAGCAAGGTGTCAGAAGACAGAGAATGAACATTATATACAAATGTTGTAAATGTTCCAATTAGTCACTATAACTGTATTCAAGAATGCAGTGTTTCAGGTTCCAGTTTTGATTAGTTTATATCCAAAAACATTTCCCAATTAGAAAGATACAAGTGGGGACCCACAAAGAAATCATGGCAGAGGGAAATACCCACAATTTTTACAGCTTCCTCTCCTGTTGCCCACCCTACCACTTTGTCTGCTGTTCTTCTTCCCCACATTGTGGCCATCTTCTTGTTCCCTGCCTCAGTCCTTCTTCCACTGCTGCTTTTTACATAGGGTTGCCAGCCTCCAGGTGGGGTCTGGAGATCTTCCACTTTTACAACTCATCTCCATCAGACAGAGATCAGCTCCCCTGGAGAAAATGGCTTCTTTGATGGGTGGACTCTATGGCATTGTACCATGCTGAGGCCCCTCCCCTCCCCAGACCCCGCCATCTCCCAGATCCACCCCCAAAGTCTCCACCCTGTTTCTACATTCTCTAGGATTTCCAGGTCCTACCTAGCTGTGGCGGGGGAGTCCTGGCCCTCCCTGTAGAGTTTTCCTGCAAATGAAAGAGCATCCTCTCCGGAATGTGCTTGGTGTGATGACATCACCTCTGGGTGACATCATCATGCCAGGCATGTCTCCATGATCCTGGCACTTTGGGCGTGGGGTTCCCCACGGCATCCCAATCAGGGCTGGTAGGTAAGGGGCCCATTGAGCGGGCAAACCCCCACCTCCTGGGGGGACCTGGCAACCCTAACATTCTCCCCTCCCCTACTGATTCATGTAGCCCCCACCATCCCGGTAATGGGGGGGGGGCTGCCCTTGGAGCAGAAAGCACACCAGACTCACTTTCTGCTCCACCCCTGGCCAGCTGATGGGTGAGGTCTGATCTGGGAGCCCGAAATGCAAAGTGGTGATAAGTACCCTCGCAGAGTTAGCAAGGCTAAGAGGCAGGGTGACTGAGAGAAAGAGGTACAGTAAGCCACAGAGTGAAGACCCCAAGAGAAAGGTAGATAGAAAAACATTAGAATTCTGCTAGACAAGGTCAGGAGCCCATCATCACCAGATGCCCACCGAAGGCCAAAAACAGCACAGAGGCCAAAGCTTCTCCATATTGTGCCCCCAGCTAGTGGTATCCAGAGGCTCATGGCCTCTACCCATGGATATTCCATTTAGTTATCAGGAAGACAAGCAACCTGAGAGACAAAAGGGCAGGGGGAAACTGGACTGAGGAAAGGAGGTGCTAATCAAAGAGGTGGATGTGACATGGTATGGTGGGATAGTCTTATTTTAATAAACAAATAAATAGAAAGCGTGAACCTCACAGGTCTGAAGGACAAGAGGTATGTGTTTTGTGGAGGGGGCTGAAAATGCTAGCAAGAAAATGCTAGCTTCAGAGAAGCCCTGGTATTTAGTTAAGAAACAGGAACCTTGATTTAAAAATGGGTTCTGAAGCCATACAGTAGAAGAAAAGAGGGCCAAAGAGAAGCTGAACTGGGAAAATATCTCATACAGAGGCCAAGCTCAGTAGCAGACAGGAGTAGGCTCAGTGACTGTGGCCTAGCAGACTTCTGTTCTTTGTGGCAAAGAAGAGAAAAATGTGCTGGATATGGTTTCTCCTATTATTGTTGTTCTGTGACCTGGCATTCTTAATGCTGCAATGGGGGTGAAGAGGCAGTGGGATGGCAAGCCAGGGCATATTTCAGAAACTCTGACCTGTTGGTGTTTTGGCTGCATGCTGCTAGTTTGGTCAGATTGTAGCCTTTGTTGATGTCCTTTCTGTCTGGTATGTCTGAGAGACCAATAATTTCTGCCTACTTACAACCTGATCCAAAACATTTTTCTTAGATGTGAACCAGAACAAAGAAATGTTTCCACAATTTAGCAAATACAAGATTTTTTTTCAAGGACTCAGCATTTCTCTCTTCTTTAAGTTGTTTGCATGCTTTACTTTAATTTTTCATCTCTTAGCCCTATCAGAGAAGAAGTATCTGTGTCTCACAGATAGAAAGGAAAGATTTTGGCAAGAGCCAGAGTTATTTAGAGTGATATAATTCATGACCCTATAGCGTCTTTATACTCTCAGATGTCAACAGAGTTTCAAAAACACCTGCTTTTGGAAAGGTATACATATCCCCCTGTGTTAATAGGATAAAAGGAGGAAATTCCCACTTCTCACCTTTTATCTGCACCTGGAGCAGCTGATGTGGTGCTTGAAGATACTTTGCTCCAGAAAACAAATGTACTGCCTGCTAAACTCTTGTGGATTTCCCCCCCATCCATTCACACAGACATGGATGAATGCAAGCAGGCTGTTGTCCTCAGGCTGCCATCTTGACAAGTCAATAAGCCTCTGACTGCATCGATAAGTAGACACAACACATTGCTTTACATACTTTGGAATTATCTCTTTGCAGTTTTAAATATGACTGTAGATAAGATGAGAGTGGCATGGATGGAGAGAGTAACAGAAAGGTTTTCAAAACAAAAAAATTCTGGAAATGTCCAGTAATGACAGTAGGCTTTGGAGCAAGCAGTTTTCTGTAGCTGGTATGAGTCATCCTTTCTAACGTTCTTGTTTTGTATAATAATGAAAGATAGACCACATGAGCCTGGCTTAAGAGATAGTGGTTCTTAAATCAAATGGGAGGGACAGTGTGGCCTTGAGCACTGCACCAAAATAGGGCAAGAATAATCATGCACAGGCAGCACCAAGAGCTCTGTGTGTCCTGGTATAACTTGCTCATGTCAGTCAAGGTAATGTGTAATGCAAGACCTTAATATCTCCCTCTGTGAACATGGTTGAGAATTAGTCATGTCATAGCTCAGTGTGAACCAGAAAGTCCTCAGACCAGATCATGCCTCTGCCATCAACATTGCCATCAACATCCTCCTGATGGAGCCAGTGTGGTATGAAGTTTTGTGGTAACATAATTGGATAGTAATTGTTAGTATCAGATTTATTACCTTTTTAAAATTTCAGAACCATGGGTTCTATCCCGATTAACTTTTTTTGCTCAAGCAAGGTACATCTGTGGAATGGACCTTTCCTGCCCCCTCCATCCTGCTGCAGCCCATTGATCTCCCCAAAATGCTGCTCCTGAGGGACAAGGGACTACAGGAAGAGTGTAAGTGACAACTGCAGGTCTGCAGAACAGGGGTGGGTGGGAACCAACCCTCCCCTTCCACTAGTGGAAAATTAAATCCGAATCCAAGTTATGATACTAATTTTCCATCCTTCAACCAAACAAATAGTCCCATATTTTCATGTCAGGTACAGTTGCCAGTTCAGGTTTGGGAAATTCCTGGAGATTTGGGGGTAAGGTTGCCATTTGCCCAGTGGGGGTGGGTATTTCCTGATTTTGCAGGCTCCTGCCCACCACTGGCCACCTGGCCAATGGGAGAGAATCCCTCCCAAACTTTGATGTTGAATGTGACATGCCTGTATCACCCAGAAGTGACATCAGATGGTGATACTTTGGATTTTGGGCAAAACTCTATGGTTTGATGCCAATTTTACCATAGAGTTTTGCCCAAAATCCAGAGTGTTGCCCCTGAAGTTGCCAACATGCCGAGATCACTTCTGGGTGATGCAGGCACATCACGTGCAACATCATTGTTTTGCAAGGAATGGGTGTGTGATGTCACTTCCCACTCCTAGAATGTTCCCCCATTCCCCTGCCAGTGGGCAAAAGGGACCTGGCAACCCTATTTGGGGGATGGAACAGAAGGAGGGCAGGATTTGGGGAGGGGAGGACCTTAGTGGGGTATAATGCCATAGAGTCCCCCTCTCCAAAACAGCCATTTTGTCCAGGGAAGCTGATCTCTGTCCAGCTGAGCTCTGAGAAAGAGCAGGAGACAGAGCTGCTAGAGGGGTGAGTGTTTTTGTAATTTGCTTTCAGCTGAGGGAATTTAGCTGAGGGTATTGTGTGGGAGGACTGTGTTTGGGAGTGTGTTGAAGAGATTAGAGTTGTTGCAGAATCCTGGCTGCTTGAGAGAGAGTGAGAAAGGGTCATTGTTTGAATATAAATTGAGTGCCTGGGTGAATTTGAATAGTTGCTGCCCTGCCCTCTCCTGGGGGAGGCCTCTATTTAAGCAAGCACCTTGCCAGAGGCACGAGCTAAAGGGCTCTTTGCCTGTGGCTCTTAGCCTAGGGACTCTTAGACTAGGGGCTCTTTGTAAGAAGCTCAGGAAGAGCCCTAGTCTCCTTGTGTTCCCAGTAAGGTAAGTGGACTCCTACAAGGAGAACCACATAAATACAAAGGGTTTTAAAAGGGGGATTTTAAAAGCAATGATGAAGCCAGAATGCCAGCAGGGGGTTGGGGGCTATCCAGTGTTTTGCATGAAGTGTCACATGTATGACTATCTGCCCACTGGACAGAAGTCTTGGGTGTGTGCTCGGTGCAATGAGCTCCTGGTTCTCAGGGAATGAGTTTGCTCTCTTGAGGCCAAGGTGGCTGACCTGGAGAAGCAGAGACAGTCAGTTAGGTGCACAGGGAAGACTCTTGGGGACTTGTTAGATATGTCCCACTCTGGATCTGGCAGCCCCATCGCTGTCAGGGAGAATGAGGGTCAAGAGGAAACAGGGCACCGTGCTGAGGATAAGGGGAATGTGCCCTCAGAAGGGACCTCTTCTTCAGATGTTGAACAGGTATTGTTTCGCACCAAGGAACCATCCCTTGGCAGGGAGGGTGGGGGGCTCTTGATAGTTGGTGATTCAATCCTTAGGCAAGTAGACAGCTGGGTGCCGAACATGCATACTGACTTGCCTACCTGGTGCAAAGGTAGCGGATGTTATGCATGTTTTAGATAGGCTGGTAGATAGCAATGGGGAGGAGCCAGTGGTTGTGGTGCATGTCAGCACCAATGATGTGGGGAAATGCAGTTGTGAGGTTCTGGAGGAGAAATGTAGGCTGCTGGGCAGGAAACTCAAAGCCAGGACCTTCAAAGTAGCCTTCTTACAAGTGCTACCTGTTCCACACGCTGGCATGGAGAGAAAGGCACAGATCAGGAGTCTCAGTGCGTAGATGAGATGATGGTGTAGGGGGGAAGGGTTCAAGTTTGTTAGGCACTGGGATGCTTTTTGGAACAAGAGGGAGCTGTACAAAAGGGATGGTCTCCACTTGTCTTGAGAAGGAACCAGGCTGCTGGTGATTAAAATCAAAAAGGTGGCAGAACAGTTTTTAAACTGAATATTGGGGAAAAGCCAACAGGAGATGAAAAGTCTCTGGCTTGGGATGGCTCATCTCAGAGAGATGAGAGGGTAGCTGTTGCTTTTCTACAGGGAGATGGATTGAAATTGTCCACTGAGACTGTGGCTAGTGATATGGACTGTCTGACAAGGTCTCGAGGCAGCAAGAGGAAGGTTGAGGGCTTAACATATATGGGAAATTACAGGTGTTTCTATATGAATGCTAGAAGTGTTTGAGGTAAAATTGGGGAGTTGGAGTGCTTGGTGTTGGGGGGGATAGATATTGTGGATATATCAGAAATTTGGTGAGATGAGGAATCAGTGCAATATGATGATTCCTGGTTATATATTATATCATAAGGGTAGGGGGGAAGGGTTGGAAGTGGGGTGGCTCTGTATGTCAGAGAGGGTATACAGTCCAGTAAGATTGAGAGGATAAGAAAATTGGATTCACTTCTGGAAATGCTATGGGTTGAAATAGTGTGCCCAAAAGGAAACTTAATACTAGGAGATTGTTATCGCCTACCAGATCAAAAGATAGAGGAGGATTATAAAATGATGAATGAATTAAAGATAGCAGCTAGACAAAAAAACTGTGTCATAATAGGTGACTTTAACTGCCCACACATTGATTGGGTCAATATTAGTCGGGAAAAAGAGATTGAGTTTCTAGACTGTGCTATGGAGCAGATGGTCATGGAACCTACCAGGGGAAAGGTGATACTGGATTTGGTCCTAAGTAATGCCCAAGACCTGGTGAGAGATGTAAAAGTGATTGCAACTCTTGGGAACAGTGACCATAATGTTATGGAGTTCAACATTTGTATAAATAGGGGATTGGCCAAAAAGACCAACACAACCACTTTTAACTTTAAAAGGGGTAACTTCACTGATATGAGGGGACATGTGAGGAGGAAACTGAAAGGAAAAGTAGAAAGGGTCAAAACCATTGTGGAAGCTTGGAGACTATTTAAAACAACAATCCTAGAAGCTCAGAAAAAATATATACTGCAGGTTAGGAAAGGCACAAATAGGTATAGAAAAGAGCCTGCATGGTTAAAAAACAAAGTAATGGAAGCTGTAAAAGGAAAAAAGGATTCTTTTAAGCGGTGGAAAGCTAGTCTCAGATAAAAGGGAGCACAAGCTGTGGCAAATAAAATGCAAGTCTATGATCAGGCAGGCAAAAAGGAAATATGAAGAGCATATAGCAAAAAACATAAAGACCAACAATAAAACTTTCTTCAAATACATTAGAAGCAGGAAACCAGCCAGGGAGGCAGTGGGGCCCTTGGATGACCAAAGGGTAAAAGGAGTACTGAAGGATGTAGGGAAATGGCAGAGAAGCTGAATGCATTTTTTGCCTCTGTCTTCAATGTGGAAGATGAGAAGTGCTTGCCTGCTCCAGAACCTCTGATTTCGGGAGGGGTGTTGAAAGACCTGAGTCAGATTGAGGTGATGAGAGAGGAGGTCCTATGACTGATAGACAATCAAAAACTGATAAATCACCAAGCCCATATAGCATACAGCCGAGAATTCTGAAAGAACTCAAATGTGAACTTGTGGATCTCCTGACAAAAATATGTAATCATTCATTAAAATTTGCCTCCATTCCTGAGGACTGGAAGGTAGCTAATGTCACTCCCATCTTTAAAAAGGGCTCCAGGGGAGATCCGGGAAATTACAGGCCAGGCAGTCTGACGTCGATACCGGGTAAGTTGGTGGAAACTGTTATTAAGGAAAGAATTAGTTGGCACATTGATGAACAAAACCTATTGAGGCAGACTCAGCATGGGTTCTGTAAGTGAAGATCCTGTCTCACTAACATGTTAGTGTTCTTTGAGGGGGTGAACAAACATGTGGACAAGGGGGACCCAATAGATATTGTTTACCTTGACTTCTAGAAAGGTTTTGATAAAGTTCCTCATCAAAGGCTCCTAAGCAAGCTCAAAAATCATGGGATAAGAGGACAAGTCCTTTTGTGGATCAAAAACTGGCTAATTAATGAGAAACAGAGAGTGAGTATAAATGAGAAATTTTCTCAGTGGAGGGTGGTAAACAGTGAGGTACCACAGGGATTGGTACTTGGGCCAATGCTTTTTAACTTGTTCATTAATGATTTAGAGTTGGGAGCAAACAGTGAAGTGGCTAAATTTGCAGATGACACGAAGTTGTTCAGGGTGGTGAAAAGCAGGGAGGATTGTGAGGCACTCCAAAGGGATCTATCAAGGACGAGCGAGTGGGTGTCAGCATGGCAAATGGGGTTCAATATGGCCAAGTGCAAGGTGATACACATTGGAGCCAAAAATCCAATCTATAAATGCACGTTGATGGTGTCTGAACTGGCAGAGACTGACCAAGAGAGAGATCTTGAAGTTGTAGTACATAACTCACTGAAAATGTTGAGACAGTGAGGAATTTCAGACAGATGATATAATCTGGAAGAGGAATGGTTCCCAAATGGTTTCCGGTCTGTCATTTCAGACAGAACCATTTAGAACTGGTTCCCTACTGGAATATAATTTATAATTTCACACACGAACACTTCTGTCCCGTTTAGGAAACGGGGCTGAAGCGTTTTACCTGTCAACTGCTTCCAAGTAGTCTTCAGTTTCCTCTCCTGGTTCCGATGCACTTTTCCCCGCCATTTTTCACCCGCACGGGCGATCTCCAGCTTTTTTTTTTGGAACGTTTGCTTTATAGTGTTATAGTGTTATAACACTATAACGCAATAGCGTTATAGCAACCCCTTTGGAATGCCTGGAGTGTTGTGTTATAGCACTATAGTGCTCTAAAGCGAACGTTAAAAAAATTAAAAAGCCAGAGATCGCCTGCGTGGGCGAAAAACGGTGGGAAAAAGCGGTGCAGTCTGAAATGTCAAACTGCTTCAGATCAAGCTCTTTACTGGAAGGAGAAAGCCATTTGTGAAATGGCAGCCCTATACCGGTTTACTCCACGACGGATCATAACCAGCTTCAAAACGGCTTTGAAAGGGTAATGTGAAATTCCTCAGTCTGTGACTACAATAAGAAAGGCCAATGCTATGCTGGGGATTATTAGGAAGGGTATTGAAAACAGATCACCCAATATCATAATGCCACTGTATAAATCAATGGTGCCACCTCATTTGGAATACTGTGTACAGTTCTGGTCACCACACCTCAAAAAGGATATTATAGCGGGATTTCCGATTAATGGCGTAGCAAGGGCAGTCGCTCTCCCCGAGGCTTGGGGGAGCAATTTGCACACCAGTGGTTTGGAGGGGAGCTACTGACGTGGCTCTCCCATGGAACCCTTGCTGAGGGTTCCAAGCCATAGGGCTTTTTGAGGGGTGGCCTCTTCGACGGCGTAATGCCGGAGAATTGAGGTGCTCCTCCGCCCTGACGGTCGTACCGCTGTGTGGCCGCATGCCATAAGTGGGGCTGGCCGGAACAAGCATCGGAGATCCAGTGATTTGCGGAGGCAAGCGAGGTCAGAGTGACCAGCAATGAACATGAGTTGGATTCAGCGAATGCAAAGATAACCGACTGATCCCTTGCCCCCCCCATACTGGGAACCGGAGAATGGAGGGACATGCCCCCCGTTCATGAGCGAAAGAAGTTACAGAAAAAGAGTGGGGGGAAGGGAAAATCGAAGTATTTGGCTTGTTTGGTGAGACTTACCAGAGCTGATTTAAAGCATAAGTGATTTTCAGAGGAGGTGGAAAGTCGGTTGGCTTTTGTAAACAATCAAACAAAATGTCGGGCATAGGGAAGAAAGGATTGAAATCAAAACCTCCGGGTAGGCAAAGTCCGAGACCGGAAGAGAAGGGAGTGGATGTCGCGAGACTTCTAGCGGAGATGCTCAAGCCGGTGATGGAGCAGCTCGCTGGTATTAACCAGTAGTTGACCGTCCTACACCAGACAATTGCAACTCAACAGCTCCAGCTGGCAGAAAATGTTAAACAGATGGAGCAATCGATAGAGATGGTGAAAGAGATGTACACCGAAAACAAGACTTTGAAGAAAAAGGTGGAACAAATAATAAACAAGCAAAATCAACAAGAAAATAGACTTTTGTTTCTTCAAATGGAGAAAGCAAACATGGTTCTCAGGTTCCAGGGAGTTCCTGAATAGTCGAAAGAAGATTTGAAGAAGCTCCTTAGTGATCTCATCGCACCAGCTGTAGGCTTAAAAGCAGAAGAAATACTGCATGATATAGAATCAGCGTATAGGGTGTATTCAAACTACACCCAAAAGAATAGCCTACCTGGGGAAATTTCAGTTAAATTTTCAAGATGGCAAACTAGAGACGCAATTTTAAAAGCTACATCAGCAACTCCATTGAAGCTTGGGAATGTTACAGTCAAGGTCCTAAAAGACATTCCCTTTGAAATTTGACAAAAACAGAAGAATTATAAGGATCTAACCCTTTTTTTCCAAACCAACCAAATCGCATACAAATGGGCATTTCCAGAAGGGGTCATCTTTAAGTTACACAACAAAAGAGAGAAGATTGACTCTATACACAAGGCTAAAGAATTTTTGAAACGCCAACTGAGAGCCAAAGAGGATGGTGAAACTGGTTCGAGCGGCTCCACACCCTTAGAGATGGACAAAGACTTGGCCACGGAAGAAGGCGTTGCAGCCCACAGACCAACTTATGCTTTTAGAGATCGAAAGCCTAAGTAAAGGCAGAAGACTCTGAAAATGGCCTTTATGAAGCGAGCTTGGGTGATGCTCTGAAAGTCTCCCATAACAAGTAACTAACTAATTATATAGCAGAGATAGGTTGTAACTCACAATATACATTGCTTACAAACAATTTAGTATTAACATAGACTTTAACTGCGGTAAAGATCTCCCTCTCTTGGGTTTTTAGTTTAGTTTGGGTTTTCTTTACTTTTTCCTTAGATGTAGTCCCCTTCCCTTTTTTCGTTGTAGTTATTAGTTGTCAATTATAAAAAAAAATTAAAAATCCCCTTCGCCCCCCTCCCCCCAAAGGATATTATAGCTTTGGAAAAAGTGCAGAAAAGGGAACTAGAATGATAAAAGGGTTGGAACGCTTTCCCTATGAAGAAAGGTTAAAGCACTTGGGGCTCTTTAGCTTGGAGAAACGATGGCTGAGGGGTGACATGATCGAGGTTTATAAGATTATGCATGGGATAGAGCAGGTTGAGAAAGAAGTACTTTTCTCCCTTTCTCACAATACAAGAACTCGTGGCCACTCAATGAAGTTGCTGAGCAGTTGCGTTAGAATGGATAAAAGGAGGTACTTCTTCACCCAAAGAATGATTAACACGTGGAATTCACTGACACAGGAGGTGGTGGTGGCTACAAACATGAATGGCTTTAAGAGGGAATTAGGTAAGCATATGAAGTGGAGGTCCATCAGTGGTTATTAGCCACAAGGTATAGATAGGGACTCTGGGGCAAGTGATGCACTTATTCTTGGTGCTTGTGGGGGGGGGGGTTCAACAGTGGGAGGGCTTCTAATGTCCTGGCCCCACTGGTGGAGCTCCTGATGGCACCTGGTATTTTTGGCCACTGTGTGACACAAAGTGTTGGACTGGATGGGCCGTTGGCCTGATCCAACTTTGGCTTCTCTTATGTTCTTATGTCATTTGGAGATCAATTGTAATTCCAGGAGAATTTCACTCCCCACCTGGAGGATAGAAACCTTAATGCCAGGGTATTTGAGAAGCCAGTATTGTCTCTGGATTCTGAGATTCATCCTGAGTATCCAGTATGTGAGCGGTGCCGTTGTTACACTGCTGGTCTAAGAGACCAGAGTTCAAATTCCCACTTGGCCAGGAAGCACTCAATGTGACCTTGGGCCAGTCACTTAGCTTAACCTACCTCATAGGGTAGGTATAAGGAAAAGGTGTGTGGGGGGGGAAGTATTTCCTTTCATACACAAATGAAATATTTTCTGTAATTGGCTCAGTGAAGAAGTTCATAACATCTTTCCTCTCCTCTTCCATAGTCCTCTTTCTTTGATTGAGATTCAGACTATTATAAGCGAAACCCCCCCCCCCGATAGTTAATAGTAGCTGGCTTTGGACATATAAATAATTTAATATTGAAATATATAATATAGATTACTAAGTATGGGCCTTTGCCAGGTTCAGCCTCCCTCCCTCCCTCCAGGAAATTGAGAAGACTACACCCCTGATTTTACTATGAATGTGCTTGAAAAGTACAGGCTAGATGATTTCTCTCATCTGGGAGAAGAGTCTGTGCTTCACAGAGTGAATGAAGTTATTTTGCCAGGCGTTGCTGTTAAATCAAATTTAAAGGTTCAATTTAGTGGGATAATCACCATGTCAGACAGAGAGCAAGAGCTTCAGAAACAACTTTGTCCATTTCCGTTAGAATGCCAGAATGAGGACTCATGACCTTTGATGCCTCAAGTCAGTGAGGAGAAACACACTTGCACACACATGCTGCGCTGTATTACGGAACATTTCTTTAGAAAACTCTCACTATGCAATATACATTATCATCTACAACTTCCCACACATGTGGCAACTACTGATGCCACTCATCATGTTAAAACAAACAAACAAACAAACATGGCAACTATAGTGAATAGGCTGGACCTGACATGAGTTCCTATTGATTGCAAGAAGGAAAATTCAGCTTGTCCACAAGAGTCTAGTCTTCAGTTCCAGGAATAAACAAGGGGCCAAGAAATGAGCCTTCCACACAATAAACTAAGCATTATTGTGAGCGCTCTCTGGTGAGCCGCCCACACTGCTTGAGCAAGAAGAGATGTGCTGCAGTTGGTGTATTTAGGGAAGTATGGTAATGAAATGTGTTGCTCAAGCCTGTTTGTTGTAACACAACCTGGAGCGCTGGAGGATGTGAGAGCTTTTGCAAGGAGAAAAGCATTTGCCATCAGCCCCTTTGACAGAAGTGTAAGTGCGTGGCACTGAGTCAGCGAGAGACTGGTTAGCAATTTATTAGGAACAAAATGACTACTTTCTTGTGATTATAAAACCCCTAGATTTCAGCAACTTGCTCTATTCTCTTACAGTATTTCCTTACAGTATCTCCCTGATACCCACCCTCCCACTTCTACCGCCCATTACTCATTAGCACTGGGATAGTATACAGGAACATAATGCACAGCCTCTGTCATCCGGCAATAAAGGTAATGACCAGTTGCTCACAGGCCAGATAAGAGCCCTGGATGGGCTGATTCCAGCCCATGGGCCTTATGTTTGACAGCCCTGCTCTGAAGACTGTTTTGCCCTCTAAAAATTCAAGAAGTGCCTATATCATGTTCTCAGTCCTGAAGAGTACTATTTGGTCTGTTTATCTGCCCATTTGATAGATACAGTCTGCTTATAATAACCACTACCATAGGGTCAGGGCAGATGGTAGTTGATTTAGGTATCCATGATTCTCTAATCATAAAGACCCCAGTCCTGTTTACCATTTTCAGTTCTAGTTGGTAGAGTGCTATATTATTCTTCCTTTGACAGGCCTGGTTTGAGAGCCAGTTTGGTGTAGTGGTTAAGTGTGTGGACTCTAATCTGGGAGAACTGGGTTTGATTCCCCATTCCTCCACTTGCAGCTGCTGGATGACCTTGGGCACACCATAGTTCTGTCAGAACTCTCTCAGCCCCACCTATCTCACATTTTGTCTGTTGTGGGGAAGGGAAAGGAGTTTGTAAGCCACTCTGAGACTCCTTTGGGTAGTGAAGGGCGGGGTATAAATCCAATCTCTTCTCCTATTTTTTTTAAATAAATCATTGTGCTTTCTTTTTTCTTCTTGGTTGTTTCAAATGTTGGCAAATTTTATTTACACATTTGTATCCCATTTTTCTCCCCTCTGGGGACTCAAAGAAATTTACATAGTTCTCCCCTCCTCCATGTAGCAAAATACAGTGCACAATTTCCCAGTACGGAAAGCAATTCTTATTGCTACCTGGCAGACATTGTTAGCATTGTACACACTTGTGTTTAAAATCAAATACACTGTTCATGTGTAAAGGGGGAGGGGTGGCATCACACCCTCTAGTCCTGCCCCAACATCCAAACATTTTCAAAGAGTTCTATGCATATATAAGCTGCAAAGCTATGCACATATGCTCAGATGTGCATTGGGTTCACTACAGATGATCAGATAAACAGTTGAACGGGGGGTGGGGGGGGCCTTGTATTTGGCACAGTCTTGCTGCCCTCTATACACATGGATTCTATGCATTTTTATCACCTGTCCAGAGCAACTGTATTAGGGTGCAGCCAATGTTCCTGTTGCAAGCATGTTAAATGTGGAAGCCGCAGTTTTGTTTTCTGTATCCTGTAATTTCACCTTTTAAGTGTTCTCATTTGCTTATTTTCTATGTGTGTGTAGAATAAAAAAAATTACAGTTTGTTCTTCATCTTTGAAAAAAAATCTGGGTTATTTTCTCCTAGAGGCTGGCTACTTTACCAGACAAATCCCAGAAGGAAAGGTGGGGATCCTTTCTTTAACTTAACACAGTTACACAGAGTATGTTCAAGGGATGAATTAATGGCTGGGTAGAGCAGCTACAATTCTATAGGTGGTGGCAGGAAATTGCTAAAAAAAATCTCTTTGAAATCCAAGAGACAGAGATGTCTGTATAAGTCTGACATAAGCCAGTTTGGTGCAGTGGTTAAGTACACGGACTCTAATCTGGGAGAACCGGGTTTGATTCCCCACTCCTCCACTTGTACCTGCTGGATGTCCTTGGGCAAGCCTTAGTTCTGGCACAGCTGTTCTTGAAAAAGAACCATTTCTGTAAGAGCTCTCTCAGCCCCACCTACCTCACAGGCAATGTGTCCTCTAAGCTGTGGAGTCTTGTGAGCAAAAATTCTACTTTGTGAGCTACTGGCATTAAAGCCGTGAGCGAGCGATCTGGCTACTGCATAAATTAGTTTGCTCTGGAGTTGTCCTTCCTGAGCTAAGACAAAAATGTGTGAGCCGGGGGCTAAAAAAACAGTGAGCTAGCTCACACTAACTCAGCTTAGAGGGAACATTGCTCACAGGGTGTCTGTTGTGGGGAGGGGAAGGGAAAGGAGTTTGTAAGCTGCTCTGAGACTCCTTTGGGTAGTGAAGGGCGGTGTATAAATCCAATCTCTTCTCTTCTTCATGTGAACCCAGAGAAATGGAGCCCCCAGAGAAATGGAGAGGGATGTATGCCTGCTACCATATTTTAATTCATCATATATGGTCAGTTTGCAGAATCATTTTGGGCCAGTAAAATAAAGAAAAAAATGTTTAAAAGCCACTCCCCTCAGCTGCTGTTTGGTTACAGAAAACATGAGTTGGGTTTGAGAACCCAGACCCAACACTTCAAAACAAGCATGTCTAGTTTGGCCCTCATTCCTACTGTTTCCTACCATTACCGCCTCAGGATACAATTCCACCAGCACTGCTCTCCATCAACTTCTGTTTCTTTTCATGTCCTCAATACCACATTCTGACATCAAATAACATTTTGTGAAGTTTGTCTCATTGGACATGGCAAAAAAAGGCATACACAGGATAAAATGTAATCTAGGTCCCTAATTGGCATGTCTGTGGTTTGGTGTCAGAAGGTTTATGTTTGTCTATAGGCAGATTTATGGCTTGGGCCTACAGTTTCATATGTTCTTTTTTGCCAATTTGGTGTAGTGGTTAAGAGTGGTGGACTCTAATCTGGGAGAACCGGGTTTGATTGCCCACTCCTCCACATCCAGCCAGCTGGGTGACCTTGGGGTCAGTCACAGCACTCTCAGAGCTTTTCTATCAAGAGCAATTCTCGAAAGAGCTCTCTCAGCCTCACCTACCTCACAGGGTGTCTGTTGTGGGAAGAGGAAGGGAAGGTGACTCTAAGCTGCTCTGAGACTCCGAGTCAAGGGCAGGCTATAAATCCAACTCCTCCTACTCCTCCTCCTCCTCCTCTCTTGGCACCTGTTGGGACTCTTGTTTGGACATTTTAGAACACAGACTGTGTCAAGTGGAAGCTAAGTAACTTTTCTCTGGGACTCTCTTGTGGCACGCCAACTGCAGATTGAACAATCTATGCTGCTCACACTTGTTAACACATGTATAAGTAAAGCAGTAGTTCTCAAACTGTAGGTCTAGACCCAAGAGAGGGTTGTGACTCTCCTACAGGTAAGTTGTAAGGCAAAGAGAAAGGAGCAGAAACAGGGTGAACTGGGAGGCAAGGCTCTGAGAGGCTCAATGGCAAATTTTGATCTGTGAAATGGCTGTGACATGGAATGGCCATTGCTCAATAATGTGCATGCGAGAGAGACTCCTTTTGTTCCCCAGCTCATGTGTAAGTTCTACTCCTGTGAGGAAAGACTGGTCTCAGAGCCCTTGAAGAAAGGAGACTTCTATGTGCATCCCACCTCAAATAGTGACACCACTGGGACATTTCCTACCTGCCTTTAACAGAGAAAGAATCTCTGCTATTATTAATAGGTGCCAGAAACTAAGGAAACTTATTTCTTCCCTCATACTGATTTAGGGATTACTGAACACATTACTGGGTTAGGACAACCTCAGCCTTGCATCCAATTATTTGCACAAGACAAAGATATGTATCCAGATGGGACAGGTATTAACTCTGCATCTAACTTGGCTAACAGCCAGGCTAGAAGTGCTACAATGCTGCTGCCACCTGGGCAGTTGCATCCTACGGAAACCTGAGGATAAAGGCACAATTACAACAGCTGAAAGGGGGAGAGAGAGCTCAGCTGTGGGAAGCACAGGCCTGTCTCTCTCCGAGACAACCAAGAGTGCTGGGAAGATAAACCAGGGTCAGCATCAGAACTCACCTTGTGGGAGCTTTCCCTGCCAGCTGAAGGGACTCTTACCTGGGAGACAGTGCAGTTGGGTGCTGTGGCTTGTGACTTCCCTTGGGGCTTTCAAGAGGCAGGTGAAAGGTCCAAGGCTTCGAAGTATCAGTCCAGTGCCAATATATTATTTACCATGAGATACTGCTAAAGGTAAGCAATATACAGTAAAGGATAGACTCATGACAAGTATATGGAAAAGCTAGGGAGATATCCAAAAGGCCTGCTTCATTCAGCTTCTGAAGCCCTTCCTTCTACAAGAGGGCCAGCTCACAGTGAATGAGGAAATGTAGTAAAGACAGTGGACTTAAGGATTTAAGGGTGAAAACTGAACCAAGTTCTCTATAAACACATTGCTGAGAAAGGATGGCTTCAAGAACTCAGTTTTATTCAGACTGTAACATTATATATTGTTCTTAAATGCTTTAACAAAGATAACCAGTTTCAGCACATTCTTCAAAGGCCAGTGCTGCAGGGAATGTGGAGAAAGGGGAATTATTCTCTAGACATGGCAGGTTGTACTCTTTAGGTCAACAGATACTTATTTAAAATTAGGGAATAAGAATCAAGGAAATGATGCGAGCAATACCCTTAAGCATCTGGTATATTTTGGTATGTATTCATACTATTCCAATGAAAGAACAGCTCCTTCTTTGTGCATCAGATCCGAAAATGTGTCTGTGAGAACTCGGGGGGGGGGAGGGGATCCTGCCGATATGCTTTCTAGATTCCTCTAGACATTTTTATTCTTTACAAAAATAAATAATGGTCACTTATCCTGGTTATGGCCTTAAATGGAAAAATAATGGAAAAGCACCCTCTATGTTAAAGCAAAAATCCAGAATTACCAAAGATGGTGCAGGTGTGATATCAAGGAGTATTCTTATATGGGAGAGCTTTGATGACTGGACCGATCATGTATTGTTGAGGGAGCATTTATGGTGCACTGGGACTTAGGCCTGGAACTTGCGGCCAAGTTCCACAGACTGTTAAAGAATCTGCAGAAGAATAATCCTGCAGTCCCTGGTGGTACCTATATAAAGGTAAAGGTAAAGGTTCCCTTGCTCAAAAGCCAATCGAATCCGACTCTAGGGTTGCGGTGCTCATCTCCATTTCAAAGCTGAAGAGCCAGCGCTGTCCAAAGACATTTCCATGGTCATGTGGCCGGCATGACTAAACATCAAGGCACACGGAACGCTGTTACCTGTACTAGATCATAAAAGCCCTTAGTTAAAAGACTGGAAAACAGAGAAATATTTTTGGCTTGATAGTTAAAAGAGAGCATGATGGGCACCAGTTGAGCCCCAAGGGGGTGGTAATTCCAAAAGTGCCATCACTGAATATGTCCTGTCTCTAGTTTTTATCACCTTCATCTGTGAAGGCTAGGACACAGAGAACAGGGCTTGGGAGGCAGATCTTAAGCGGTGGGCTGGGTAGTATGAAGAGGAGGTGGTCCTTCCCCAGCCCCCAAGTCATTTAGGGCCTTACAGGTAAGAACCAGCATTTTGAATTATGCCTGGAAACAGGTGTGTGGTCAATGCAGGTCTGTCAGCACAGGGGTATTCAGCCTCTGATGATAGCCTGGCTTCAACATTTTGGACTTATTTAAGTTCCTAGACCATTTTCAAAGGCAGCCTTTGAAACTGGAAACATTATAGTAAGCTAAGCAGATGTAATCAGAGCATGAATGTCACCATAACCAGATCACACTTTTAAACAAACTGCTGTAGTTGGTATATTGGCCAAAGCTGATCAAAAATGTTATATGCAACAGAAGAGACTTGCACCTGCTACCATAGGCCTGGATCCAGAAACACCCACAGGCTATGAACTACTCCTTCATAGGGAGCACAATCCCCTCCAGGGCAGGCTGGCTCCTCAGTCCTTGAACAGCTTTTCCATTGACCAATAGTATCTCAGTCTTGTCTGGACTGAGCTTCAGCTTACTGGCCCTCCTCCATCCTGCCATCACCTCTTCAGGAATTCCACTGACCCAGCTGGCTTAGCTCTAAGGAGAGACAGAGATGGGTGTCATCCATCTATTGATCACACCTCGCTCAGAATCCCCAAATGATCTCTGCCAGTGGTTCCATAAAGATATTAAACAGTATGAGGAGCAAGATGGAAACCTGTGGGACCTACTTTCTTCCAATTATACACTTCATCAACTTTCAATATTGAAGTTTTGAAACACAAATTATAATATTATTTATCTGAAAGGAAGACTAGTTTTTTCCATATGTACCCTAGGAACATAAGGGAGGAGAAGACTAATGGAAAACTGGAATTGCATGATGCCATTTTTTTCCTGCTCATTTCCTGCTCATCCATTGAGCAGCAGAGGGAGTCCAGAGCACAGGGGTGAGAAGTTGCCCACCATGGCAGGCAACACGGCAGCCCTAGTGGGTCTTCATAGCATAAATACCAGAGATCTGAGCAGAGGTCCCCCAGCAACATCTTCTGGAATTAGCCAGGCAAGTAAGGGTGGAACCACCAGGGCACAGTTTGATTCTGGACTGTGAAAGGGGTCTAGATAATCCACCAGCTCCAATATTGATGCTGCATAGTCACCATCTACTCAGTCACCTTGCCCAAGAATGAAATGTTGGCCACTGGGTAGGAGTTTTTGAAGTCATTAGGGTCCAGAGCCAGAGCGATCTCATTATTACTTTCCAACTTGGTCTGATACTGTTAGCCACCTAGGGCAATTGGCAAGCCTAGACTTGCGTCACAGCTACACACTTCTTCACATCTTGTCCACTTCCACCGGCTTACCAACTGGACATCATCCATGTAACTAGAACTAGACTGTGCTGCAATAGCATCCTGGGATTGAAATTAACCAACAATGGATATGAGCCATTATATATAAAGGTATTTTGGATCAAAGTAAAATGTATAATATACAACCAGACCCTTTGTCTTATTAAACTTATGAAATAGTGTGGAGAAATATATATTTTTGGTGAGGTTTTGACTACAAAACTTTCACCTTGAGTTGTAAAAAGTTTTTCTGTCTTTTGGCAGAGAAGAGGCACTGGAGAGAGCAGTCAGTTGCTCCCCATCTTTAACCAAGCTGGCTTGAGAAATGCTAATGGCAGGCCTAGCCAGAGGCAATGAAGTGTCTCTTTTAGAACCATGGAAACTTCTAAATTGAGGAGCCTGACTTAGAATAACATCAGCTGGGTCATGTTCAGAGTGAGGGACATGAGTTATGTGTTTTTCTTTTCATCCCTTGCTCAATATGTTGCTGTGCTGAGAGCATGCAAGTGGACATTTTCCTTTTAATAAATGTTTTATAACTTTTAATGTTGGCAGCTGTTCTTTTGGCAGCAGTTACCACCTAAACCTCCACTGTTTGAACATACTATTTTAACTGGGTACCAGCAGAAGCAGGGTAGTTAATTAATTGGCAAGCTACTAATTTCCCAGTGGTGTGCAAATGCAGCAAGCTGTCCCTGTGGTAGTGGGAGATGCCGGCATGAGGTGAGGTCTTAAAATGGCAACATAGGAAAGAGAAGTTTGGAGCCTTGGTCCTCTCAGTGGGTAATGACTACATATGCCAGGAGATGGCAGTGGGTGAACAACAAGAGGTGGTGGCAGTGGGTGAACTACAAAAGCCCCTCAGAGGGCAAGATGGAACATGACCTGCAGGTCAGTGGAGCTGTTCTGTCACAAATTGTGTTGTACAAAATGAACACTGGTTGGAGTCCATAGACTTTCCGCAGGCGCAAGAGGGTTGATTTAACTTTTCCCGCATCTTCACATCAGTTAATGAGCCCTGTCAGTTGACACCATGGCATACCTGAGTACAAACGGAGAATGTAAGCTCTTCTAATATGACGAGTCGATACAGATTTGAGCAATCATTCCTGTCTTTCCCTTCACTCTCTTGTAACCCAAAATTGGAATTTTGCACTGCAGCAAGTTGTGTCTGTTTTAGTGAAAAATGAATATGGGCTTTTGGAGTTAAAAAGTGGGTCAACAAAGCAGCTAGGGAAAGTGAGAGTCCTGTGCTAATTAATACTAAACCTCATTCCAGAAATCATCCCATTCAGCAAAAGTAAATTGTTAGTCAAACACACAATGCACTTCAAGAAGGGATGAGTCACTCTCATTGTAATGTTGAATGTTATAAAATCCAGTGTGACTGATGCATTAGATCAAGCTAAGCTCTTCAAACTGACTGAAAGCATAAAAGGGCTAAACCCAGCTGTGGTGGAAGCAGAAGCAGCTATGTAATGGCTTCACTGGAGTTGTGCCCATTTTGCTCCATTTTTTATTTTGGCCTCCAGCGGTTAAAACAACTCTACATTAATACCACAGGGCAGTGAATGGAAAAGGCTTGGAGAAGTTGGGTAGGGTATTAAAGAAGAATGGGAGGGACATTAATATAAATAAAACAACATGGCTAAAGAATGTGCTACATGTCAGTTCAGAGGTCCCCTCCTATTCTTGGAACTGATGTTTTCTCTAGTCTGCAGAACAGACAAGCAAATCTCAGAAACAGACTCACTTTCAAGACTTAAAAAATCTGATTCAGCATGTAACATATTCTGCAGGGTTAGTTTAACTATCTACAGATGTCTGGTCAAATTCTGCCTAGAAGTATGAACAGGCAGACAATAGGAAACCTAAAGCCAGCTGTGAATATGACAGGCAACTGCTGTTGGGACTGAACTAATTTGTAGCAGAAAGACCATTCAATAGGGCCCCTTGAGCCAAGGAACGGAAGAGATGTATTGTGGGAAATGGCCTGTGGCCAGATCACATGATCCCTATTCACTTCTGTGTGAAGAATAAATGAACAATGTCTCCTATGCAGAAAGTCCTCATGGTGATTAGTCCTACCATTTTCATGGGAGAATAGGAATGGTCATGGGACAGGTCCTGGCTGAAATATGTGCACGTATTAATACTACTTTTTGCCACCTTCTCAAGGAACCTGCCTGAGGTAACTTACAAAATAAAATATAATAGAAACAACAATTCAAAGCTATTAAGAAACTGTACTAAATTATTAAGTAAGCATTAAAATCCAATATTAGAGACCTAGCCACAGCATAAAAAACCAGACCATTGAGCAGTTTAAATTAAAATAACTATTTCAGACTAAAAGCACACCAAAAAGACTCCTTAATTAAAAGCCTGGCTGAACAGTAATATTCTGACCTGGGTGTAAAAAACAGCCAGCTTCAAGGGGGAAGGGCATTCCCTAAGTGAAGTGTCACTACTGCAAAAGCCCTGTCTCTGGTTGCCATTCACCTCACCTTTGAAGGCCAGGGGGAGCGGAGCGGGGGGGCACAGAGAACAGGGCTTAACTGGCAGATTGTAACTAGTGAACTGGGTAATATAGGAGGAGGCAGTCCTCCAAGCCCCTGGCCCCAAGCTCTTTAGGGCTTTGAAGTTAAGAACCTGCACTTTGAATTTTTCCTGGAAAGAAATGGAGAGCCACTGCAGACCTTCTAGCACCAGGGTGATATGACCAGTGTTCCCTCTAAGCTGAGTTAGTGTGAGCTCGCTCGCAGTTTTTTTTAGCCTCCAGCTCACAGATTTTTGTCTTAGCTCAGGAACGATGGCTCCAGAGCAAACTGATTTATGCAGTAGCCAAATCAACTCGTTCACAACTTTAATGCCAGTAGCTCGCAAGGTAGAATTTTTGCTCACACGACTCCACCACTTAGAGGGAGCATTGGATATGGCCTCTGTATTTTGCCCTTGGAAGTAGCCTGGCAGCTGCATTTTGGATGGGCTGCAGTTTCTGTAAAGTTTTCAAAGGTAGTCGCAAATACAGCACATTACAGTAGTCTAACCTGGATGTAATCATAGAGAATGGGTCACTATGGCCAGATCATGCTTTTTGAGGGACAACTATAGTTGGCATGTCAGCTAAAGTTAATAAAAAGTAAGGCATTATGTGCCACAGAGGAAAGCTGTGCCTCCAACTATAGGCCAGAGTTCAGAAGTACCTCCAAACTATGAACCTATTTGTTCAGGGGGAGTGGAAGCCCCTCCAAGACAGGCTGACTCCTCAGTCCTCAAGCAGCTTTATCATTGATGAACAGCACTTCAGCTTTGTCTAGACTGAGCTTCACTTCATTGGCCCAGTTTATTAATTTATGTACTACATTTTCATGAACTAATAAAACTACAGGGCTGCAAGGACTTGACGATGATCTAGTCAGCCCCTTTGTTCTGTGCTGATCTTCTGTAGCAAAGGAATAAGGCAGGGCATAAACAAATAAATCTATACATTCTGTATTAAACAGGAAAGCCTGGTGGTAGGTCCTACCATCAAGTGGAGAAAGGCATTAGAGCACGGACTCTAATCTGGGAGAACCGAGTTTGATTCCCCACTCCTCCACATGCAGCTGCTGATGTGACCTTGGGTCAGTCACAAGTTGATTCAGAGCTGTAAGAGCAGTTCTCAAAAGAGCTCTTTCAGCCCCACCTCCTTCACAGGGTGTCTGTTGTGGGGAGGGGAAGGGAAAGGAGATTGTAAGCCGCTCTGAGACTCCTTCAGTTAGTGAAGGGTGGGGTATAAATCCAATCTCCTCCTCCTCCTCCTCCTCTTCCTCAAGGGACAGATTTTGGATACTAGCACCGGGCAGCAAATTGTCAACTAATATGAAGCATTAGGAATTTTGACAAAATAGCTTGGACTGGCTTTGTAGATAGCCAGAAGAAAGTGGCCCACGCTGTATGCAATGCAATTGACATCAGTGCTCCCCACGGGGTCTTCCCAATGCTTCCAGAGCAGATACAAGCATTTTTTTTAAAATAGTGGAGATTTATTTCACTTACTTTTATTACTTTATATAATTTTATCAGTACAGAGAAAAAAACCGTTTATATCACTTGTGATTTGAAACATGATGCAGAACTGGATCTCTACTGATATGCACTAAATAGCACTGTTGGCTGTAGGCATCTCTCCTGGAAGATCTGAAACAGTTGCTATGGAAACCAAAAGGCAGGCACGGTAATATTTTATAACTCCCGCCCACAAGGAGGAGTCACCTCCCTTGGACACACCTCTATGTCCGATGGGCACAGACCTCCACTATGTGGCCTGAAAAAGACGGAGATGCAGCTGCAATCAAGATGATACAGTGATGCTGCAAACTTTAAGCATACAGACATACATCTCTCACGTTTTTCTCTGAAATTTTTTGAAGGTTCCTTTTGTGAGGATCGCTTTGCACTGATCCAGGTCAAAAAGTTCTAGTGCTGCTAGAATGACAGGTCTTTCCTCAAGACATATATCCAAATAAAGTCATGACGACTTTGTTGCAGAATATAATTTATGTATTTAACATTGGTAGATGCAGTTCCCATTGAAAGCCCCCTCCTCTGAGTTCCCAACTGCCAGGAAGGAAGCAGTCAGACCCTGCCCCAGCTCACCAGGAAGTAGTTCTGTAAGCTCCCCTTATTACATTTATTTGTATCTGTTTTTTTCAATTGCTGTACAACACATTGGGAGCCATTTTTTGGCTGAAAAGCAGGGGAAAGAAAGAGAGCAAGAGAGATGCAGAATATTAATTTGTAGATGTTGCCTATAAGATGCAAGTAACAAAAAAATTGCAATGGATATCTTTACAACTGATGAATATTCAAAGACTAGGAATCAGCTTCAACTCACTAAAAAACACCATTTATTACAATGCATTTAATCATAAATAGTATCCTGTTCATATAATGTTTCTTTATAGTTATTTCTAAAACAAATAGTTTTATTTATTTATTTATTAAATCTCTATCCCATCCTTCCTGCAGGATGGGCTCAGGGCAGCTCACATTCAGTGGCAGCATGTGCCAACTCAAATAAAACATACAAGTACCTAGAAAATGAGATAAAACAATCACATATTATCAGGGCTTTTTTTGTAGAAAAAGCCCAGGAGGAACTCATTAGCATAATAGGCCACACCCAACAGCAGGAACTCATTATCATATCAGGCCACACTCCTGACAGCACAGCTCATTAGCATATTAGACCACACCCCCATGCCACCAGAAGTGTGGTCATCCAGCCACACCCCCTTTTGCTTCTTATTTTGTTTACCTTGTTTGTTGTCAAAACCCAGGGCTTTTTTGTAGCAGGAACTCCTTTACATGTTAGGCCACACATCCCTAATGTAGCCAGTCCTAATGATTTTCTGCTGTTGGGTGTGGCCTGTTATGCTAATGAGTTCTTGCTGGACGTGGCCAACTCGGGAGCCAGCTGGAACTCTATTCCTGCGTGTTCCTGCCCAAAAATAGCCCTGCATATTATACAGTTAAAATTACAGTTAAAATGCTAGCGATGATGATCAGTCTGGTCAATTAGTGATAGCAGGCAATAAGATGTGAGGTCCCAATTCAGCAGTATCCAGCCTCACACGATGCTGTATCTCAATCTCCAAAAGGGCCGGCCTAGTATCACGATGTTAATAGCGATAATAGTTGGTGGTAGTCGTTGGTAGCAGTGGGTGGCTCCTAATTGAAGCCTGGTAGAAGAGCTCCATCTTACAGGCCCTGCAGAACTGTAAAAGGTCCTGCAGGGCCCTGATCTCCACCGGGAGCTTGTTCCACCAGGTAGGAGCCACCAATGAAAAGGCCCTGGCCCTGGTTAAATAAGTATTTTTTCTAGTTTCCAGTCTAGTCTTTTAGAAAATTAAATGTATTATATTTGTCAGGGAAATCAATGACATAAAAATTTTGACTAGAAAGATTTCCTCCCACACACATCAAAACTATCAAAATACACTGTAATGAAAATATCAAAATGTTCAGCTGTTTTTTAAAAAACAAAAATGTTACTATGACACCCCCCTGTCCACTTCCCACCCTCAGAGGCAAGATTTTCCCTCCATTTTTCTTTCCCTTTACTGACTGAGCTGCCCTAGTAGTGTGTTTTTTCTTTGCTGAAGAACTCTGGCTGCCCCACCCTGTCACAGTACAATATTTTGGCTATCGGCTCAGCCCAGGAACCTGAGGGAAGGACCGGGAACCAGCTTTAACTTAAATAACTTAAATGGCATTCAAGGCTTTCTGAAATTCAGAAGTAACAAAATATTTTATTTTACATAGAGGGGAAAGGTCAGGTGAAATCAAGGGCTGAAATTTCTGAGGTGAAATCAGTACATGCACAGCCAGTATCATCATGGCCCTGTATAAATCATTGGTGCGACCTCATTTGGAATACTGTGTACAGTTCTGGTCACCACATCTCAAAAAGGATATTATAGCATTGGAAAAAGTGCAGAGAAGGGCAACTAGAATGATAAAAGGGTTGGAACACCTTCCCTATGAAGAAAGGTTAAAATGCTTGGGGCTCTTTAGCTTGGAGAAACGACGGCTGAGGGAGGACATGATCGAGGTTTATAAGATTATGAATGGGATTGAGCAGGTTGAGAAAGAAGTACTTTTCTCCCTTTCTCACAATACAAGAACTCGTGGGCACTCTATGAAATTGCTGAGCAGTCGGGTTAGAACAGATAAAAGGAAATACTTCTTCACCCAAAGAGTGATTAACATATGGAATTCACTGCCTCAGGAGGTCGTGGCAGCTGCAAGCATGGACAGTTTCAAGAGGAAATTAGATAAACATATGGAGCAGAAGTCCACCAGTGGCTATTAGCCACAGGGTATAGAATGAGAACTCTCAGTCTGGGGCAGGTGATGCACTCTATTCTTGGTGCTGGAGGGGGCAGCAGTGGGAGGGCTTCTGGTGCCCTGGCCCCACTGCTGGACCTCCTGATGGCACCTGGTATATTTTGGCCGCTGTGTGACAGAGTGTTGGACTGGATGGGCCATTGGCCTGATTTAACATTGGCTTCTCTTATGTTCTTATGTTCTTATGACTTTAGTTCTTATGTTTTAGGCTAATAAGAGTTTCTTAAGCTATTCAGTTACTTAAATATTTATGTTGAAAGGCTTTTGTTCCAGTGTTTCTCCCAAAAAACTCCAGCACACTTTCTTTGAGTATTCTCTCTTTTGGTTTCCAGAAGGCTGGTACACTCTTTCCACCTTCTCTTGAAACATCAGTACTCTTCTTGAGTTTTTAACAGACTCTTATGTCTCTATAGGCAATTTCTAACCACACCAGACCAGGGATCTCTTCATTTTTCAGAGCTAACTCCCTGTTTGACTGGGTAGGGAAATTCTCCTCTCTTTAGAAGATCTATCTCCTTTCATTGGCTCAAATGGGGGTCTTCATCTAACTATCTACTGGTCCTTGCAAACTTTCCCCCAATTTTCCTATCTGTGTTGAACTGTTCTCAGTCAAGGGGGCTGAATGTCGAAACTATCAGTACTTGGCTTTTCTCAGCTAGGGCTGAGATCAGCCTCTGTTCTCCTCAGCATCCAGTTCAGAAGTCTCTCTCTACTCAGCTGATGCTAATCAATCAGATTCCTTGAAGCAGCCTGTCACTCAAGGCGGACTGTTTCAGTGAAGAATTAACTCTTCACAGTCCTTCACCTGTTTGTACAGCACTTCTGAGCTTTTAAAAGTGCAGTCCATCACAGTTAGTTTTTAAAGCCACATGTTCTTAGTAAAATTCTGCAATGCTGCAGAATTTGCTAGAAGAATTAGAAAATTAACTTGTATGTATATATGTGGAAAATAAATAAATCTTATTTCTGCATAATATATTTTGGATAAATGTCAATAAATTACATTAAACAATAGTGTGTTTTCTAATCTTGCATGCGTCACAATGAATTAAAATGTGTTGCTACAAAACACATGGTATGGAGAGGGCTCTGTTCAGGAGACCTTGCTTGGTGGAAGGCAAGAGACACTAAGATGCTTTTAAAGCAACACAACAGTTCTTACAGGGAGGGCCCTGCTTCCACTTGTTTGTCATTGCTGCTATTGTGAAGTGAAAACTCAGAGCTCTGAATTGTTTTCTTTCTAATGTTCTTCTCCAGATGAAAATCAGAAACAGATGCACAGAGATGAATTATGTTTCTTTTGTCCATGCAACTGCCCCCACAGGCAATCACTGTTGCAACATTTATATGCCTTCTTGTATGTTTTAGTCAGTCATTAGTCCTAGACCAGGGATGACTAACTTGGTGAATGCAGGCTAAATTTGCCCCACAGAGCAATGCACTCTGGCCTCTACAACCTTAGCAAATTTTAATCAGTGTATAGTTTTTAAAAAGTTGGCCTGCAGTTTCACTTGCAAGGATTCATATCATGGTTACATCTCCTTTTTTGGATTGTGTTAAGTAACAGGCATGTACTATATACATATTAGTCAGTAATACTATGCACATTTTTATGCCCCATAAGTGTGAAGCATTCACTACTAGATCACTAATTGGTGTTAACTTCATTATTGAACTGAAAAGACATTTCTGGCCTCCAGCTCATTGTCTTGAAAATAAAGTGCCCACCAAGAATAAAAACTGGGTATCCATGCCCTAGTCAAATCTCATGTGGGCTTCAACAGATTAATAGTTGCAGCCCCTTTTATGTGCTTCATCTTGTCTTTGAATGGTAGCAGTCTTGCAAGGTCACATGTCTTTGAGTTATCCATTCAGGCTACCTGTGACATTATAAGTATTTTGAAGAGAATCATTTGGATTTTCTCATCATTTGGATTTTCTGTTGCTTGCTGCGTGAAGCAGGTCAACTTGCATGTATACACTTGCCTGTAAGCCAGTTCTTAAACAACTGCACTGCCATGTCTGCTTGGAATAGCAATGCAATCTGACTGCAGGACTACAAAACAAACCATAATGTAAATTAGGCAATAAGATCTTTACTAAGTAGGGATCTTCCGGAGCCCTCCACGCACAAGAAGGATAGAGCTGGACGGACCTGATGAAGATATGGATGTGTAAGAGCAAAGCAACTCCAAAGTAATTTCTGAGCAATTTCATAACCCACATACCCCAAGGGACAGAGATGTACCTAGTTATTTAATCAATTGTCTTCCTGACCAAGGCAAAGTGAGTATATGCTTATGTGTATCTTCTGCCCAGCGTGTGTCTTCTGCCCTGTAACCTTTGGTCACAGTCCCACAGGAAAGATTAGTACAGTCTGTTCCTGCACTATTGTCTATGGTACCGCCCTTTCCAAATGTTTCCTGTGGAGAGATCATACTGCTTCAGCCTAGGATTCCCCAAAAATGCTGTTTCAAGAGGAAGGAAATCTGCCCCCCATATAGATCCAAGAAAATTCAGGCAATGCCTGAGCATTTCAAAATATTCTCTAAAGTTTAACTGAGCCAGTATCCCCAAAATTTAGGTCTAAAAATTGTTTTCAATAGAAGGCCTGTGTGAAATAATAGGAAAGAAGGGTGTATCCTAACAATATACAAAATGCAGTTCTCTTGCTTGTCAGATTTATAAGCTGCTTTTCAGGGACCCACCTGAGGGCCTTCAAGTGTTTTGTAGGATACAGACATTTAACTAACCCAGTTTAAAATCACTTTAATATACACTACTGACTAATCCCAAGCCACTCCATGTGTCTATAGGGCTGACCCATTCAGCTGCATGAAGATGAATCCAACCAGCACTATCCACTAGCTGATGCTTCCAAAGTCCTGCATATTCATATCATTATTCCCACCACCATCTTGCAAAAGCAAGACATACACCAAGGTTGGGCTGCCACTTTTAGGGGGTGTCAGATTTTATTCAGTCTCACCAAATATGCTTCCTTTTACATTTCCCCCTTTCTATGATGCCTGGCACTGCCAATAGAAAGGCTCTCAGATCAACAGACCACTGCCAGAGAACCCATAGGACCAAACTGGACTAGACAGTACTGAGCTAGATGAACCAATGGCCTAATGTCATATTAGGCAGATTCATATAGTCATAGCTTTAGGCTGACCGATGGCTGGACTGCCCTAACACATTTGGGGTTTACGGTAAAGCATTTCTGACAGTGTGTCTTTTATTCATGCCCAGGTCCTGACACATCTCTTTTCCTGAAAATTCTGCACTTGACAACCTGCACCTAATTTTGAGATTTTGAACCACATAATGCATATCTTTTTTCTTGTGTCCAAATACAATGACTTATGTCAGGGCAATGGCACTTCCTCATGCTGGAAAGGAGGATTAGGATGTGGGCACAACTGGCTATGCCAGTTTTGGTTGTTGTGTGATGTCTAATTTGAGGAAAGTCAAGTGGAAAATTGGATGGTTATATTTGCCTGTCTTCAAACTGAAACCATTTTTAATCCAGGAAAGTTGATGATTTCTACATGTTTTCAGTGGAGATAATGGAAATCTGAGGCACATTACAGGGCCCGATTTTTTTTATATATAATAGCTAACTGATGGACATGTGGTGTTATTTGGGTAATGCAGAGGCCTAGAATGTTTATGATGTCATTAAGTGGTCATGAATATTGCATTGAGATAGATGCCCTAGTAGAACTGCCACTTGTTACCCTGGAGACCAATAAATCTGCCAGAAGATGGGAAGCCTCAGCTGGTCCCACCTCTTTGTTCCGTGGTCCTCTCATCTGCCCCCCTCTTCAAGAAACCCGTTTGACACAGCGGGCAAGGGATTCAGGCAGATGATAGGGCCTGGGAGAGAAGAGATGGCGGCAGCCATGACGGGGCTGCCACTCAGGCCTGCCACTTGGATATATTAAAATATCACTTGCATGATAAAACATGTGCAAAGAGATGAAAGAAACCTAAGAGGCCAACTTTGGCTTCTATGTGTTGTTTTGTGATATTTAAGAGTGTTCAATTTGATTAGTTGGCTCTTATTGGGCTGCCATCAACAGGAGAGAAACGACGCCATAAATGGCAGAGATCAGTGGCACATCTCATGAATTCACTTAACAGAGTTTTTGAGCTCATCTTCTGCTTGTTTGGTACTGTAACAGAGCTGTAACTTGCTGGGCCAAAGCCACCTGACAGTTTCATGGGGGTGGATGAAGTTAATGAATCAGGATTAGGCACTGTGGAGGCTGCAAAGCGAACTTTTTGCTGAATAGTTATAACAGCAAATGTGAATTCTAAACTTCCCTCTGGAACATTATTACCATGGCACAATATTAGCATTGACAAAAATAGGCACAAATTAGTCCAGGAGCAAAAAGGATTGCATAAAAAGTCTGTGTGGGGGGAGAGGATTAGCCTCTTGCAGGGCTCTTTTTGTAGCAGGAACTGCTTTGCATATTAGGCAATACACCCCTAATGTAGCCAATCCTCCAAGAGTTTACAGAGCTCTTCTTACAGGGGCTACTGTAAACTCTTGGAGGATTGGCTACAAAAAGAAGTTCTGCTACAAAAAGAGCCCTGGCCTCTTGTATGCATTAAAAAAATGTGCAAAATCCAAATTTTGCCAAACCTATCCTGCCCTTCCTCATAAGAACTGCTGTTTTTCTGTCCAATTAAGGGCTTAATCCTTGACCAGGAAGAGCTTTATAGTTACCAGTCCAGCAGTCCTATTATAAGAACATAAGAACATAAGAGAAGCCAATGTTGAATCAGGCCAATGGCCCATCTAGTCCAACACTGTCACACAGTGGCCAAAAATACCAGGTGCCATCAGGAGGTCCAGCAGTGGGGCCAGGACACTAGAAGCCCTCCCACTGCTGCCCCCTCCAGCACCAAGAATAGAGTGCATCACCTGCCCCAGACTGAGAGTTCCTAGCTATACCTTGTGGCTAATAGCCACTGATGGACTTCTGCTCCATATGTTTATCTAATTCCCTCTTGAAACTGTCTATGCTTGTAGCTGCCACCACCTCCTGTGGCAGTGAATTCCATATGTTAATCACTCTTTGGGTGAAGAAGTATTTCCTTTTATCTGTTCTAACCCGACTGCTCAGCAATTTCATGGAGTGCCCACGAGTTCTTGTATTGTGAGAAAGGGAGAAAAGCACTTCTCAACCTGTTCTATTCCATTCATAATCTTATAAACCTTGATCATGTCACCCCTCAGCTGTCGTTTCTCCAAACTAAAGAGCCCCAAGCGTTTTAACCTTTCTTCATAGGGAAAGTGTTTTGGATCCAGTATAAGTATTGTGCCTAAAGATATATAGCTATTTATGAAGTGACTTATAAGGACTGGTTTCATCCTACAAGAATACAAGCAGAAGAATGGGCTCTGCCATGCAGTGGAAGCAGGTTCAAAGAGCTCTTTGCTATCAGTGATGAAGTCTTCGCAGAACATATTCAGCTGTTCCACTCAGCAAGATCTGGTCCTGCTTTATTAACACCTTCAACTAAAGCAAGCCAAAATCTACTCCTGAGCATAATGCAGCGGCTTCCCAAACCCAAAATGGAAGGAAGCACCGGCAGAAATAAATGTAGTGAAGGCCTGCATCTTTTCATGGGGAAGAGACATTTTTTGCCTTTTTAAACATGGAAAAATCAAGATAGAGGCCAGATACAGATTTATTCAAAGCCTTAAGAAAAATTACACAATTTGAGGTCTTCTGATGGATGTAAGACATAACTATTTAAGAACTTATGGGGCAGCTCAACTGGGCTTTGCATAGTTTGTTTAGCTGTCTGTTTTAATTAATTGAGTTAACAGTGTATTTCAATGGGTCCTGACATAAAAAAGACTCAAAATAAATAAATCTCTAGTGTCTTGGCCTTAATCAGCCACCATGCCCCTCCACTAGTAGGTTATCAGCTGTTTCCCATCAAGCAGCTACTGCCACTCTGCCTAGATGCAGTTCACACTAAGGGTCCAAATGCCATAACAGAGTGCACAATGGAAGCATAGTTCCCTACTGCACCAACCAATCAGAAGTCCAATATGGCTGCCGTACTAGAGTAGTGCTGTGCTTGCTGAAACTTGAGGCAGATTTTTTTGTGTGTGTGTGCAGCCTGTTCAGACTCAAATGTTTTAGAGTCATGATTCATTGCATTCGACAGACTTAAACCTCACCCCGAGGAGCCCAGGAAATGGAGAATATATTACAAATTGCTAGGGGGATGCTAGTAGAAAAGGTTAATATTCCCTAGCTGTAACCTGGAGGGGAGGCATGGAGACTCATGAAATTATGCTGCTAGCACATGTGAAGGCAAATGTTACATGTCTGAGTTTGTTTTTCCAGAAGTAGGAAGTATTGGGGCACTGAGGGAAGACAGTGACTCAGAATCAGCGATAGAAGTGGCTCTTTTGGTTTTCTTTTCCTAGGCAGGAAGAGCTGGGCCTGCGACGAGAGGGAGGAAGGGAGTTGTTATCAGCAAATCAGTGACTGACAGGAACTTCTTTCACCATTAAGAGTTCCAGCCAGTTAGGATAATCCTAATTTGTGTTGTTACACTTATTGAATCAGTTCTATGGGTTGGATCCAGAAATCTGTCAGCAGGGATGATCTTACCCAATGGGCAACAGGAGCAGCTTCCCTTGTGTTTGGGAGGAAACCAACAGCCCACAGCCACATCTCCTCAAAGGAGGGTAGGGTTGCCAGACCTTGCTTTTGTGGGGTGCTTCTCCGTCACTGTCCAGCTGGCCGCTAGGGGTAATCCCTCCCCCAACTGGCCTGAAAGGTGACATGATAACATCACCTGGAAGTGCCATCATCACGTTGCCGACATTGCATGATGACGCTCTAGTTTTGGGGCAAAACTCTATGGTAAAATTGGCTACAAACCATAGAGTATTGCCCAAAAACTAGAGTGTCACCCCCGATGGTGACATGATGATGTCACTTCTGGGTGATGTCACCATGCCATGCGTGCTTTGTGTGTGCAGCAGAAGATTCAGGAGAGGACTGAGGATCCTCCTGCCGGCTGCCAGGTAGGACCTGGCAACCCTAAAGGAAGAGGGGAAGAATAAGAGCATGATTCTGACACTGTTTGTACTGGTATATCAAAACAAAGAAGCACTGTGATATATTTGAACATTTAATGACAATTATGTATATCTATAAAAAACTTTAGAAATTCTAAGATATTCAAGACAAAACTTTAGACATTAAAACATATTCAAAACAACATCCAATATTCTCAATGAGCACCCGGTTATACACTCATTTCAATAGTCTTCCTCAGGAGTAATACTTTTAAGTAACAAGGTGTCAGCCTTTTGATACATTTTAACATGGCAGCATTAAACATTCATTTCAATAGTCTTCCTCAGGAGTAATCCTCTTAAGTAGCAAGGTGTCAGCCTTTTAATACATTTTAACATTGCAACATTAACTTCTTTTTCTACTTTCTTCAGACCATGACTGTTTGACTTCTTCTTCAACTTTTCCTAAAACAAACATGATTATTAAACATTGAAAGAAATATGAAGCTGAATGGAAACTAGTTCTAATTTTTAAATTTTTGAAAATTATTAATTTTTGACTTTAATAAATTTAAACTTACTCAGTTCCATTTCCAGTAGTTGTCTAAGGAGCAAACCAGTTAAATCATTTCTTAATAGTAGCAACCAGTCCTTTTATTTTTATATCTGGCTAGAAGCCTTCTTTTCAAATAGGCTGGCCAATGCTCTCTATATTTCATGTAGCTGGCTCTATTGCTCTCCAGTAAATTTTAGGAGTAACATTGCAGTCTTGTTTTCTATCTGGCCGAAAGCCTTCTTTTAAATTAAGCTGACAAATGCTCTCCACCTCTCAAACTGGAACTGAAACTCTCAAAAAACTATTCTAACTGATTCCATGCAGCTGCATATTAAATACTTCATTCTTAAAGGTATAGACCATTAACAAGATTGCTGAAGGCTGACCTCCTATAAATAATACATATATTTACAACATAATTTTGTGGGTAATCTTACAATGAGCTGAGCTCTAGACATTTTGATAACTTTATGTTTCAATATCCCCAATAAAAGTTACAAGGACCAAAGGAGGGGTCACAGTGATAGATAATATATCAAAACAAAGAAGCACTGTGATATATTTGAACATTTAATGACAATTATGTATATCTATAAAAAACTTTAGAAATTCTAAGATATTCAAGACAAAACTTTAGACATTAAAACATATTCAAAACAACATCCAATATTCTCAATGAGCACCCGGTTATACACTCATTTCAATAGTCTTCCTCAGGAGTAATACTTTTAAGTAACAAGGTGTCAGCCTTTTGATACATTTTAACATGGCAGCATTAAACATTCATTTCAATAGTCTTTCGTTACAAGCCAAAGCTCTTGACCAGGAATCAGGCTCTCTCTAC
The DNA here is from genome assembly GCA_029375565.1 of Gekko gecko. NCBI lineage: Eukaryota > Metazoa > Chordata > Lepidosauria > Squamata > Gekkonidae > Gekko > Gekko gecko. Next base: position 99,520,956 of record JAPDNY010000002.1, on the reverse strand, counting down.
CTGTATACACGCACAACCCAGATGTATGCTGTGCCATATGTCAGCACCTTAGTCAGACCTTTGGTCTGTTCGGACAGTACCGCCCCACGTGGGTTTCCAGTGGCAGTGGCTCTCCCGGGTCTCCGGCAGAGGTCTCCCCCATCGTCCGCCACCTGGGTTGAACCTGTGACCTTTTGTGTGCAAAGCAGAGGGTTCCCTCTCTGAGACTGGCTGCTTATGGGGGGTGGGCTCCATGGACCCGTGCCCTGGGGCCCCTATCCACCCATAGCCCCGCGACCGGGCTCGTCAGAAAGAAGGGGGGCGCCGCTACTGCCAGCGAGGCAACCGGGTATGGAGGGCAGGGCAGCCACCGTCCGCGCAGCCCAGACTGCTGCTGCGGCCTGCCCGCTCGGCCCTCCCCATGGGAAACCCCTAGGATCGCGCTAGGATTGAGCAGTCCCAGTTCCAAATCAGCTGCAAAACTCACTGGGTCAAGGGGAGAAGCTCAGCACCTCACACCCCTATGCATGAAATCTCTAGGTCCTGTGAAAATCGAAGCTATATGGAAGACCAAAGCGCTTTCAGAGATGGTTTCTCCGCATAGCAGCCCTGGACTTCCCCAGCAGTCTCCAGATACTAATCAGGCTTGATCCTGCTAGGTTGGGGCTGGGGAGAACAGGAGACCCTGCCGGCCGGCTGGGCCCCTGCCCGGCCAAGCTCTGGTGGGGACCCTCGCTGCGTGCCCGTGGAGCTCCCCCAACGCGCTCCCTGAGCCCTCGCCCTGGCCGGCTCCGAAAAGCGTGCCTGCGTGGCGGGCGGGCCGGGGGCCACGTCTCCCCCACCCCCGAACACCGATGCAGGCCTGGCGCGGACCGCCGCAGGCCGACTAGGCCCCCGCCCGGCCAGGGTCCACCTGAGAGCCTTGCTGCGGGCCCGCGTTGATGAAAAGCCTCGCTGCGGGCCCGCTAGAGCCCCTCCGATGCGCTCCTGGAGCCGTCGCCTAGGCTGGTTCCGAGGGGCGCCCAGCATGGCGGGCGGGCCGGGGAGGCAGAAGGCCACGTCTCCCCCCACCCCCCAACACCGGGGCAGGCCCGTTGCGGACCGCCGCAGGCCGACTAGGCCCCGGCCGGCCGGGGTCCACCTGAGAGCATTGCTGCGGGCCCGCGGGGATGAGGAGCCTCGCCGCGGGCCCGCCAGCGCACCTCCGATGCGCTCCCGGAGCCGTCGCCTAGGCTGGTTCCGAGGGGCGGCCAGCATGGCGGGCGGGCCGGGGAGGCGGTAGGCCACGTCTCCCCCCCACCCACCCCAACCGGGCTCACCTCGTGGAGTGGGGAGGGGGAGCGGCTTCCCTTCGGCTTTTGAGGCCTCCCCCTCCCCGACCGCCCCGCTGCCCTCCATTGGCTGAGGAAGGGGAGGGAGGTGCATCTTTTCCCGCCACGCGCCAGGCCCTCCCCCCCCCCTTCTTTGGCCGGCCAACCTCCCTGTCCCTGCCCGTCCCCGCAAATGTCGGGCCCGGCCTACCCGGGCCCTTTCTGCTTCCTGCAGTCACGGGACTTGCATGGAATAATAGGCATGCAGGTTTGGAGGGCTGCACTACAGAGGGAAAAGGAGGCAAAGTGGAGCATCATGGTGTCTCCTGCATTGGTTATACAGATGCACCAAATCAAGTTCCAAGGTGCTCTTTAGGACACCAAGTAGGAGTTTCTACAGCAGATAGTACAAACCAGGGGACATCCTGAGAGCTTGAACATTAGTTGTGAATGTTCCCATCGATGCTTCCAAGTTCCACCGTGGGAATTAGTGCCAAACCAATTGTTTCAAACTCTAAGAGGGTGGGAAGCCTTTGCATCCAGTCACTGCATATTACACCAGTCATTGATTCCTCTGGATAACAAGTCGATTCATGGAATGCAGGTATACTCTAGGTGTATCTGTATAGCACAATTGCATAATAGCAATGCAGTGCACATATGAGAGAAAATTATTTAAGGGCTGATGAATCATCATGACAACTGGGATGATAATGCCACTGCAAGAGCCAGTGCAGAGTTCCTGTAAAGCTGTGTGGATGGAAAAACTCAGGGGGTAAAAAACACCCCCTAAAGTGCACAACCCCACCCCCCATTGCCATTGCAAAAGACATCAGGGATTTTTAGCTCAGTAGTGAGGAACTGCTGTTCTCTTCTTTCTTCTTTTGCCCTTAATCAGGTTCTGAAATAGGAACAGGAACGACCTGGCAAGGAATCAGGGATGATGCTTGCGGTCTGGCTGCAGATGGGGGAACGTGAAGGAGGAAGAGTTTATTTCTCCGAGGTCCAAAATCTCTCTGCAGAGGTTTGTTCACTTGTCATTTCAAGGTCCATTCTGAGCCCCTGGGCTACTAGCAACTTAAGTTGCTTTATCTTCAGTTTTGAGAATCTTAACCATCAGGCAATAATTTGTGATGTTTTATACATTAAGTTTGCACCCCAACTGAATGCACACCTTGTGTTTGGGAGGACACCAACAGCCCACAGCCACATCTCCTCAAAGGAGGGTAGGGTTGCCACAAGAGACACCCCGTCTTTCTCGTGAGCTCATGAAAGTTCCAGCCTTTGTTCCTGCCTCACTGATTCCGCCCAGTAGAGGGCAGTGATATGCACACACAAACCTGTTTTTGACAGAAGCTTTAGAGAGGGGAAGAAATCAAGGAAGACACTGAAACTATTAGAGCTCCCCATCTCTCTATTGCATATGGATCCAAATGGGTACCGTTTCCTCCAGTCATTCTTGAGTGTTTTTGCCTGCAAAAAATCTGGTAAGAGAAATGAAGTTTCCAGGAAAAGGGAAAAAGCTGAGGTACAGAGGAAAGGTTTGTAACATCATCTGGAAAATGTCTATATTTGAGGAAAACCTAATGTTCTACCTAAAGCAAAAGGTTGAGGGTATTTTTTAAAATAATAATATTGCCTATCCTTGCGTAGTGTATAGCAGTGGCCAAAATGATAAACCTTCTATTTCATGGTGTTCCATGGGGTGTATGTGTTTGATGGGTCTTGGACCAGTGCATTTATTTACCTGGTTCCTGTAACACACCTGACCATATGCTGATGCCCGTGTACTGCTCATGGCAATGTAGGAAAACATTCTAGATGCAAGCTAGCATGATTATCTGAGAGCACCCATTTAAGAACAATACCCCCGTTCCTCTGGCCTGGGAGGAGAACGGACACACAAGAAGTTTTGTAGAACTTAGTCTTGGAACAAAATGTAAAAGTTGGCTCAGCATGCAGATACCATTTTCTACTTTAAGGGGAACATCCCTTAACAATCCAGCAATCTTAAAAGAGGTAGTGAAATCCAGGCAGCAAAAAGACCTGCAAGACCTCATTTGAAATACGCAAGTAGGAAGACAACACCTAGAATGATGTTCTCTAAAGGGGAAGATGCAGGAAGCAGAGAGAAACAGTATCTGAGGTAAAGAGGGAGAGGCTGCTGGCAGATTTGGGGAGAGGCCATACTTTCCAGTATTCCTGAAGTGCTGCCGAGAAGACAGCAAGAGCATCACACAGCACCAACTGCTGCGGTGCTGAGTAAGATCCTCCTACTTGATCTCCCACTACCTTATGTGGGCTCAAGCATTGTTTTTGATTTCATAACACTGAGAGAAAGCCTTAAAAATTTGACATGAAGACTGGAAGCCCGGCCTGGCAAAGCTTCTCCTTCGGTGAACACGGTGCTGCCACCAACATAGCGGATCATGAAACCAAAGAACAACACACCAGGCCTTAAACTACAGGATTTTTACAATAAGGGTATATTTTATATATTGTTTTTATAGCATTTCCCCAGTGTTCATTTAGGCCAGTACTATTAAATCGACTGACAGCCACTCTGCAAGCAGATGTCTTTCCTCAGCCTTACCATTCTTCAGATGGAGACACCAGGGACTGAACTTGAGGTTTCATGGATCGCCAAAAAATATGCATTCTTTCACTTTGGAAATAATAAATACAAGTTGAGGGACTGTGGGGGGACAATAATTTAAAATCTCGCCCCACTGCTCAAAATCTCACCCCTTCCAGAAGTCTCTCAGAGACTTCAGTAGGTCCATTACTCCTCCTCACCTTTTTGCTTCAGCTAACACTTGGTTGTCCTCAACACTCTCTGCTCCTGGAGGATATTCAGTTCTCTTCAGACTAGGTTTTTTCTCGAGGAGGGCAGGTAGGTCTTTTTTCTTTTGATGAATGTGCAGTCATATTTTTCTGCATACCCTAGTTAAGCTGCATGCTGGTATTCGTACATCACAGGTAATTGGACCTAGTTTCACACCTGGATTCCTTCATCACACTCATACAAAGGTAGGGGAGTGAGATCTGAGCTTGGCAACAAGCCAGGATCAGGCACATTCACGCCATGCCAATTCAATATGATGTCTGAATGCAGCCCTCGTCTGTAAATGGTCTGGTCTGGGGGCTTTCATAAGCCACATGCAGGCCAACCATATCATGAATGACTGGGGAGGGGAAAGGCGTGAGTCCTGTATGTACATATAAACCTCAAAGGCTATATGGAGAAAGTATTCCCAAATCCTTCTTGTGAATAGTGCATGTAGAAATGTGACATTACAGTAGTTAAAACAGTAATAAATTGGACAGCTGAGCTTCATGAAAATAGTTAAAATGGAAGTCCAGGATATCTTGTATCTGTCTTATTTAAGTTGTATGTCTCTAAGGTACTTTAGGTAGCTTTAACAACAACAACAATAACCCGGTTATCTTATTTATGATGCATAAAGTGGGTGTATAGAATGTTCATTTTCCTATGGTAGCACAATGCACATCACATTTTTACACAACTATAGAACAGCAATGAATAAAGCTTATTGAGAAATCTGCAAGCCAATTTGCTTGATTTAAAAAAGCAGAAGCCCTTTGATAACAAGAATAATGGGTTGATTAGTTGTAAATATTCATTTCTGACATCAAGTGAATACACCGGAAGTTGTACCTTCAGAAAGCCATGTTAGTTGACTCACTGTGCTGCAATCATGAGCTATATGTGGACTGTGGAGAAAAAGGAAGTGGAGAGTGGTTTTGCTGTTGTTGCTGTTTTGACTTTCTCAAACAAAGCCAGACCCTGACATAAAAACTTAGGTGATTTAAGGCATTTGCCATGCAACCCTAACCATAATTACACCTTCTAAGCCCACTCTAATAGCTGTTGAGTCCATTAGTACCTGTGTGCTCAGGGCCGTGTGCAATTGATGATAAATAAATTTTAGAAAGTTTAAATAACCCAAACTCTATGCCAAGAAAAGTGGAATTAGGCAGCCTTCAATTGTGCTAATTAATTATATTCAGTTTTTTTGCTTACATTCTGCTTCTTTTGGTCAAGGGCAAAAATATTGTGCAGGGAGCTGAAGCTCTGGACCCCGGAAACCTAACTGATCCCTTCCCCCACCCTTGGCATTGCCCATCCATTTTTGAATCTATATTTGCTGCCAAATCGGTTGAAGCCTTGTTCAAGGAAGGAAGTAAAGTAGGTGAGGCTCTCAGGGTGAATTCTTTAGCCTCAGGATGAATTCTGTATTGCCTGTAATTACTAAATATACTCACCTAAATGACCACACTGTGCTTCTTTTGAACATTTGGCCAGATGTATAAGTTTCCAGAGGTACTTTATCTGCTGCAAAGACTTGGAATGTTATCTAGGTGGTGCAGAGCTAGTTTACACATTGCACATACTTGTTTGGCAGGTTTGCACTTGAGCTGTCCACAAGAGCAAGTGCTCCCAAGCAAACTGCCTGCTCAGATGGAAGCTGCCGATGACATTGGTTTGATACTTGCACACTAAAATTAATGTTTGGGAAATCAGCAAAGAAAGCTCCGAGTGACCAAACAGTATTCTGGCCAAGTGACCTGCACAGCAGTGATGGGAATTAGGTAGGAGCACCCACAGATCCTGATGTATGTACATCTGTTCTTCTTCAACACTGTAGTCTGTAGTGTTTAGCTACAGGTAGGCAGGTGGTCCACTGAATTTTAGTCATGGTAAGGGAAGCTGATTGTCCAGGTGATGCGGAACACATAACGTCTTTGTTTTGGTGTCTCTCACAGTATTCTGAGAAAACTCTAACAACTAAATAGGAATTCCAGACAGGTAGCCAAATCTGTCTGTTATGAACAAGGAGTCTTGAGGCAGTTTGAAGACTAATAGAATTTTGTGCCAAAAGCTTTGTGAACTACAGCCTACTTCATCCAATGCATAAAGCCTGCTCTATGCTGGCAGACACAGACAGAGGAAACAAATGATAAACAGTCGGGTCAAAAGGCCGGGAATGTAAAAGGCAGTTTATGACATTTCTCTGAATAGCTCTGGCGACTGAAGATAAGCACAGTGACCATTCATAATAATGGTGATAACACAATTTTCCTATCTTTGTTAAACTATCTAATACCTATAGTGAGCATAAAATCCCTTTATCTCAGTTCAGACTTAAACACCTATAATCAAGCTCCCTGATTAAATTCAGCAGTTTCACACTGGAGCCTCTCTTTGAAGTTCTTTTGTTAAACAATGGTGACTTTCAGCAGCAGAGTATCTCGAGACTGAAAGGATTTCCCACTGGTTCTGAATACTGCCATTTTAACATTAGACTTGTATCCATTCTTTTGTGTAGGCACTCATTGGACTGCTGGCCTGTGATAACTTGTATTATGTTGGAGGAAGAGCAGGTGAATAATCCCTTAGTAGGACAGTTGAAGTCATTAAGTTTCTGGATGGGGGACGGGGATGACACATGACAACCTAATTAGGAAGAAACTGATTTAGATTAAGGGGCTACCTATAAGAAAGGGGAAGCCAAGGCCCATTAATACAAAAGTATCATTGTCCAGGATGGGGTGTGGATCCATAATGATCCATTTTTGGAGGGTATTTTTTTGCATGTGTGTGTGCCTGTGCCTGTAAGTCATGGTGACCTCTGGTGACTCCTACAGGGGCATAGAGGATGTTCAGAGAAGTGGCTCGATAGCCTGACTCTGTGTCCAGAGTCCTGGTATTCCTTGGAGGTCTCCCATCCTAATACTTGCCAGGGTCAGCCCTGCTTAGCTTCCAAGATCTGATAAGATCAGGCTTGCTTAGACTGTTCAGGTAAGGGCCCTAATGATACATTTGAGTGGCTTTAGCTGGGAGTTGTAACTGACAAGAAATGGTATTTTGCATCTCTCTGTAGTAGGCTATCTGGGAACCAGTATGGTTAAGGAAAGTGTATTGTTGCCAGCTACTACTGCTGTTTTTAAAGGTCACTTCTGTGTGTGCCTCTTACAGTTCACGGCCCTTTCTCTATCCTTCTGTGTTTGTGTGAACTGGTGAAATAAACTCTAGACCAGGGGTCCTCAAACTTTTTAAACAGGGGGCCAGTTCACTGTCCCTCAGACCGTTGGAGGGCCGGACTATAGTAAAAACAAAAACTATGAACAAATTCCTATGCACACTGCATATATCTTATTTTGTTATATCACTGGGAGTGGAGCCGAGGGGCAAATGAGGGAGCTGAGGGAGGGAGAGCCAGTCAAGCACAGCCCAATTAGTGCCTACCAGCACAGACCAATTAGTGCTCACCAGCGTAGCCCAAGTAGTGACCATGGGACTCACCTCTTCAGGGGGTAATAATGCACCCAACTTCCTCCAAGCTGCCTCTGTGTTGTGATGCCTCTGTCTCCCGCTCTCTCTCTCCCGCTCTCCGCGCTCCCGCTTCTGACCTTCACTGCCCACAAGTCACCGCACAGGCGGCCCTCCCAAATGCCCTGGCTTCCTCTGAATCCTCGAAGATGGGAGTTGTAGTCCGGCTGTGCTGTTCGGTTCCTCTCACCGCCTGAAGCTAGATTGCGGCCAGACAACAATTCCCATGATTCAGCCGGCCAGCCAATCGGTGGCAGCCGCCGCCCCCTCTCCCTCTTCCACCAATGACCTTCCTTCTCATGTAAAAAAAAAATGACAGACAAGCAGCAGCGGCATAAACACCCGGCGGGCCGTATAAATGTCCTCAGCGGGCCGCATGTGGCCCGCGGGCCGTAGTTTGAGGACCCCTGCTCTAGACCTTAAAAGCTTAGACCGCAATAAATCTTTGAGATGACACAAGACAACTTGTGGTTTAAGTTCCAGAAACATAAAGCAAGATAGTACTTTATTGGACCAATTTATTTTAAAATGCAGGGTACATTGACTCTTCTATGGGCTGGATAATCACCAGAAAGAGAGGAAAGGTCAGACTGTTTACACAGTTTCCCCATATTTGTAAGACTTCTGTTGTCTGCAAGAGGTTCCTGCATCCCACATCCAACCTGAGGAAGAATCCCATGTGACTGGAAAGCTTGTTCGATTTTATTAAATGCTTAATTGGTCCCAAGGTAAAAGAATGGCTTCTGGGTCCTGCCATAGCTTTACCCTGCACATATTTTGGAGACAATGTACATTATTTTTACTGAGGTGATTGACAACACTGTCCTAAAACCAGGCTGTCATTTTTTCTGGATGGCAATGGCTAAGCCATATGCTGGTGGAATGTCACAATAGCCCCTCAGCAGCGTCTGGGGTTTAGGACTGAGCTGCCTGTTTTGACTGATGATGCTATTATGGGGGTTTGACACTAAATTCAGGGGAAAAAATGTTTTATTCACTAATGGGCTTCATATTTTGATAGACAGATAGATAAAATTTAAAAAAGTTAATCCTGCCAAATTTATAAAAAGTTATCCAGAAACTGCATAACTTTTTATACATTTGGTAGGATTAAATTTTTAAATAAACCTTACCTTCTGTGTTTCCTGTTCTATGGCATAAAACAGTTGTTCAATCTGCTGACACAGGCAGGAAATTTTGCTTCATTTTAGTAGCTTCAGCAGCAGCAACGGAAAACCATTTCACATACCTAATAGAGGCATAGTCTGATTTGCTGCCAAGTGTGCACTCAACAAAGAACTATAGCCAGTTATGACTCTTTGCCTTATTTGTGTGCCTATATGATACAGTTTGCAAACTTATTTTTCTTGTACTGATGCTTTAATTTTTTTAAGTATACATTTTAATAATCTGTATTGTATCACCTATTAAAAGACAGCATCTGAAAAAATTGTAAACTGTCCACCAATGCATGCTAAAGCCTGATTACTATGACAAGTGTCCCTAAATATTAAATATTGGGCATCAGGGTTTAAGAGGCAAAGGAAGCAGGGAGGAATTGCTAATGCTCTGGATCAGTAGTACAGTAATTCCTACAAGGCTCATTATTAGTCCTTCTGCGCAAGCTTGCTGGAAACTTTCACGCTACAACATACCTACCTAATATTTCATTCACTTCTACCGAACCTCCTTCCCGCGCTTTGTTTACAGGGACTTGATACACAAGATTACAGAAGCCCCGCCTCCCACTTTGGATAGGCTCCTCCGGTTCTCTCATCATCTACTAGAACAGCTGATTGGCTTCGTGTAAAACGGCGAAAGACGAGAAGGAAGTCTTTTTTAAAGCAGAAAATCACGTAGAGTAGGAAAGTTCTGTCAATCGACGACTCAATATGTAAATAGCTAAACAGCTAGAGAATCCGCTTACTATTTTATGGGTTGCGCGGCATATGCATAGGTACTGCTCGAGGCACTTTTTGCACCCAGATCGATTTTTTTTTTTTAGAATATATACGTGTTGTTTATTGCTGCATCCAGATATCAAATGCACACACACAAAATCCCCCATTCAGCCGATGGAGGCAATTCTTGGCACTGGGATCCATGAGGATCCATGTAGATCCGACTTTCACTTTCCCCCACAATTCTTGTTATTTACCAGCGCAAGCAGTGCCAGGCAGTGCCTGTCCTTTTTCCTTTCTAATCCCTATTTAACTCCTTCCACTCATCTTGGAAGAGCATACTTAAACCTGTGGTGGTGCATGGCTGTGGATCTCAGGGAGGGAATCTGGTTCACGCTGCAAACCTTTGCAAATGTATCTGGGAGTAAGCCTCACTGAACACAGGTGAGGTATCCCACGAAGGGAGTTTTGACTTTCTTCCGAATGAAGATGCACACGTCCCATCAGCTCTGCGGGCCAACAGCTGAGGGAAAGAGAGAGAGAGATTCGGAAGCCGTTTGTGGCCATTTTGCCCCCATTGCGCGTGGCTTCCCCTTTCCCACGACGAGAGGCTCCGTAGTAGCCCACGAAGCCTCTTGTCATTTCGGGCTAAAGGGAGGCGATTCCCTTTCCAGGATTGGCAAGGCGGGAGAGAGGAGACTACTGTGTCTCGCTTGGAGTCGAATACTTCTCCGCCTGCCGCCCTGGAATCACACAAGTTCCCTGCTGCCGTCCTCTTAGGCACTAGAGCGGTCGTAAATCACGCAAGGTTGAAGCAGTGACGACGGTCAAATGTCTAGAAGTTCTGTGGCTGGAATACTTTATCCTCTAGGACGAGTACTGTAGCTCTCCCTCTCGGGGGGGACGGACGGGACTGCAGTCTATCTATAAACCTCTTATTCTTCAGTTAGACCATTCTAGGAAAGAATAGTTTACCGACTACTCCTAAGGGACACAGAGTGTTCTGTTCTCCAGTCCTCTGCCAGGGAGAACACGGGAGCATCCCAGCACTGTGTACACAAGCACTATGTATATAAGATTCCTTCCTGTTTCTCTCCCTCTTTTACGTGACATGGGATCGGTCCAGAGGCCAGGGACATGCGTAAAGCACGCGAAAGAAACAAACACATTCCCTTCTGACGGAAAGGATAAATTGTAGACTGCATAGAAATGCCGCAGCATAGCAAAAAGTCATAGAAATGTCTTAGATGAACACATACCCCATATCAAGAAATGCGATTCTTACACTGCAATCCTAAAAACACTTTCCTGGTCCATTGAACAAACCTGTTTAGGATTGTTCTGTTAATCTAGGTTTTTTTGGGGGGTGGGATTCAGTTCGAGCAAAGGAATATTGATTCACAAATATATCGGGCAGAGCTTCAAACGAATGCACATGGGGGGGGGGTTAAATTCATACATACGCAGCAGGAGGAAGTAAGCAAGAAGCGCAGATCATACAAGTGTGTTCCAGAAAACGGGCAGAGGAGAAGGAACTGCTGCGTCCCCTTTAAGGCTCGTCTCCCTGTCTTGCTCTTTCCCGCCCAGGTCCCGCCTCCTAGAGCGTGACACGCCGATCTGATGGCGAAGCCCCTTTTTAATTGAGGCTGTCAGGCAGAACCCACGATGGAGCGAGTGGGAGGACGCCGTGGCTGTAGCAGAAGCGCCTTTAACCGGAGCAAGTAGTTGCTACCTTTCCAGGGGAGGGAAAAGGGAGCAAGGAGCCTAGTTGAAATCTGCAGCAAACATCCTCCTCCTGGAGGTGGGGAGAAGAGCCGCACCGTTCTCGGTTTGTTCCTATCTCCGCCCGCTTCCAGCTCCTGCAAGTGGAAGGAAACGTCTTTGCAGCAAGTAGACGAGAACACCAGACTGCTTAAGCTTCTGGATCACTAAAGCTCCGCGAGCCTCCATTGTACCGCGCGGATTTTTTTTTTTTAGCTACGCTTTACTTTTTCGCGTCTTCAGTGGCTTGGAGAAAACTGTCGGGCATTTTCCTCCCAGCAACAGCGGCTTGGTTTCCTCGCGTGGTCGTCTTGCAACCGCCCTCCCCCCATTTTGGCCTTCTCCCCTTGCGATCCTGATGAAAAATCACATCTGGGGCAGCTCCCCCAGGGCTCCCATGGCCGCAGCTATGCCGTGGAAGAGCGTGGAGTGGCTGCAGGAGGAACTGGAGTCCAGCGGGGGCAGCTCGCTGTTGCTGCTCGACTGCCGTCCCCATGAGCTCTTCGAGTCGTCGCACATTGAGACCGCCATCAACTTGGCCATCCCGGGCCTGATGCTCCGGCGCCTTAAGAAGGGCAACTTGCCCATCCGCTCCATCATCCCCAACAACGAAGACAAGGAACGCTTCGTCAAGCGCTGCAAGGCGGACACGGTCTTGCTGTATGACGAGGCCACGGCCGAGTGGCAGCAGGACACAGGCGCCCCGACCTCCGTCCTCGGCCTCTTGCTACAGAAGCTACGCGACGACGGCTGCAAGGCGTTTTACCTGAAAGGTAAGCTGGGGGGACGGGGAGGGCAGGGAAGCGCCGCCAAGAGCTTCCCCACCAGATAGCCAGCGGCAGGATTTAGATGCCTCCCCCCCGAGAAGCGGCAGCCGGTCGCGGGGTCTTTTACCCCCCGTCGAAGTAACTGGCGCTCTTCCCGCCTAAGCCGTTCCTCCCGTCCCGCTTGATCTGTCATTATCTCCACGTTTCCTGGGTCCTGGGATCTCTTTTCATTGCTGCCACCATGGCATGCCAGAGCTCCAAATCTTAGCGCTTTCTTTCCCCACTTCCTGAACATTCATTTTCCGGTGGGGGGGGGGGGAGCGCGGACTGCTGCTTCTGAGCAACTTAAAATAAGGGTATTTTCATCGTTTTAAAACAAAGCAGGGTTTCCAAAGGGGATTATGCGGGGTGGGGGGTGGCCGAAGGATTATGCTCTTCCAGTAATCTCCCGTGGTTGGTGTTGCTGTGTGTGTCCGAGCGTTTTAATGCAGAATGGTTCCATGTGCTGAGACATTTGACCAATATGCTTTTACATTTCCTCCCTCTTTGGTAGAAAGGGGGAATCTATTCTCTGCCTTGTAAAGTGTGTGGGAACTATTATTCCCTCCCACTTCAGTTCTTCTTAAAAAAGGGTACATTCCTGTCAGATTCTTCTCTGTCTGTGAATAGAGAATTTTCTGACCATAAAACGGGTATCCTGGTTTGTGAGAATTCTGTATCTGTTTATGGCTAGCATTTCTGTCTTTCTCTCTGCCTCCCACTGTATCTAATTTATCACCACCACCCTTTAAAGAGGATTTCTGGCCAACTTCCTGTTTCTGACCCCCCCTCCCCACAATTGCCCACTTAACAGATCTTCAGAATTCTGGGGCAGGGGGAGGGTGGAAAGCCGGGTTCTTGTGCAGTGGTCCAGTTGGCCAACATACAGTTTTTACACATATAGTGCTGCCTGAGAACAGTTGCTATGATTGACATTTAGGGGTGGGAATACTGATCCCTTGGGGCTTGTCTGTCGTCCTTAAAATCCCAATCTGGTTGGTGACTAGTCTCCGCAGATGCAGGTGCTTTCAGCTGTAGATGGGAGAGATGGGGAGGTTGGCCTTGCCTCTGGCTAAGAGGTTGTGCTAGATGACCTGTCTGGTCCATTCTGGGTTCTGTGTTTCCTTTTCAGATCTCTGAATGAAATGCATTTGAATGGTAATCTCGATTCATTAAATTCCCCATTCAGATCTAGAATGGTTTCCTCTGAAAGGGCATTGCTGTGAGTGAGGCTACCCAGGAGAGCAAGGATAAGCTTTGCTTTCTTCATCACACACCAGCCACTATGGTCACTGGGTGGCAGGGTTGAGGCAGAAATGGCAGGCGACACTGAATCAAAATGATCCCTTTCAATAAAATCTGCTTTTAAAAAAACACACAAAAACCATGGGATTTCCTTAGTGGAGGGAGGAGCAAGATTTTTGGGCAGTGTATGGGCTCTAGAGAAGGGATTAAACTGTTCCTACGGGTTCCTGCGATCTTTTCTTTCCTACCATTGACTTCTTAGGAGCTGAATTAAAGCTACCTTTCAGTTTCTTGAGTTTTTCTTGACTGAGTGCATTGCTCAGCTTTCTTGTTCCTCAGTAGTTTATTTCTTCTTCTTCTTGAGGAGTGCAGTATTTAGCCTTGATTTTGTAGTTAATCTCTTTCACCCCCTCCTGTAGTTCTTAATATATATGTAATAGAAGAAAGAGGAGTTAAAGCTGCTGTGTTTCTCTCCCTTTTCTCTTCTGGGGCCTCAGTGGGAAATGTTTCCAATTAAAATTCCAAAATGGCTTCTCCATATTGTCTTTCTCTTTGAGGAGAGGGAAAAAGGGAACCTGCTTTTTTCTTCATGAATGAATATGGCAGGAGCTGAGTACTCTGTTTGGTGACCTTACTGCAGCTATGCCAAGCTCCTTAAATTTCCAGGAGACTTTTATAATGGTACTGTTTATCAGATTTAGATAATGATGGTTAAATGCCCATTAGTGTATGTTAAGGAGAAAGTAACTTTCCTTTTTCCGAACTGCTAAATTAAAAAAATGAATAATTAGGAAGAGGAATTGTTTCTGGTCCTGGCTGCACATCAGCAAAACCTTGAATTTACTTAAAATTGAAGCAAATGCCTCAGCTCACACATGGGCATTTTTTAAACTGACAGTTGTGATGCTGCAGCTGATGTAGCACAGTACTCAGATATTCTGATTTTAAAACTGGAACTTTGATTGTCCCGTTCTCTTCAACTTTCTCCCCAATGCTATTATTTTGTTGCCCAACATGTGGGGAAGGTGCTTTCTCTACAAGTAGCTCCAAATATATTTGTCTGTGAGAATCTTTCAAGTATTTAGTTCTTTTCAGGATACATGTCACCCTGACTCTTTCTCAGTAATGGTAATGTGAAATTAACTCAAACCCTCTTGTTCTTGAGACAGCTCTGAGTTTCTGCCTTCTTCAGGCCCAGTGGCTCCTACATTTCTAGCAGTTGTATGAGGGAGTCATTCAACAGGTGATGCTTTCCCATCATTGCACCTCCACGCCGGAAAGCAACAGTGGATGATTTTCTGCCAGTTACATGTTTGTTGAAGGCGCAGAAGCCCTGCTAAAAAAGATACAAAAAAAGGCTGTGATGTCAATTGTCCTCATTCATATTCTTACTGTCAGTTTTATTCACAAATCAAGCTGTGTCACATATGTCAGATCTGTGTCTATGGATTCCTGCTTCAGAAGCAGGTAGTCAAAGAAAATCATTACTGTTTCTGGACTGTACTACTTCAGCTGCAGGGACTATATGTGTGTGAATGATTGAAGATTCCTCTGGGCCAAAATTTCCCTGCAGTTGGAGAATTAAGTAATTATATGAGATGAAGAGTTCTAACTTCTTCTTGCTATGGTAACATTTTTATTTATTTTTGAGTGAAGCAAGCTTCTAGTTGTCATTTGAGTGATGCAGTCCAGTCTCAGGTTTATCACTTTTGGATGAGAACTAGAACCTGAGTGGGACAGAGAACAGGGGGATTCCTGCAGTGTAGACTAAATGATTGTGATCAATTCCAAAGTGAAGCATTCACTTAAGTTTTTTCTTTATTTGCTCTTCTGCCTTTAATAATACTTTTTTGTCTACAATGATTATCTCCATGCTGTGAAAGGGCAAGAAAGGGTGTGAAAGAAAAGGGTGGGGAACCAACCTCCTGATTTTGTCAGTCTTGTTGCTAGGAGGAAGCAAATAACTGAAAATGGAGTGTTCCCTTGGTAATAAGCATTTTCTTATCTGTAGCACTAAAATACAGTGACAATAAAATGGTATTTTCTGTTTACTTTCACAGGTGGATTCAACAAGTTTCAGACAGAATACTCAGAGCATTGTGAAACCAGTCTTGACACTTCTTCTCCCACCAACTCACCTCCTGCATCAGTTCTTGGTCTGGGTGGGCTGAGGATAAGCTCTGATTGTTCAGATGGGGAATCTGATCGGGAGCCAAGCAGTGCCACAGAATCTGATGGGAGCCCAATCCCGAACAACCAGCCTGCCTTCCCTGTCCAGATTCTCCCTTACTTGTATCTGGGCTGTGCCAAAGATTCCAGCAACCTGGATGTCTTGGGCAAGTATGGCATCAAGTACATCCTGAACGTTACTCCCAACCTTCCCAACATGTTTGAGCACGACGGAGAATTCAAGTACAAACAGATCCCCATCTCGGATCACTGGAGTCAGAATCTCTCCCAATTCTTTCCTGAGGCCATTGCTTTCATTGGTAGGTGTTGGACATCCTGTTCTTGATGGAACAGCCCCTTTAGCAATCAGTAATTTTCCATAACTAGTGTAGAGGGTTCTGTAACTGCTCCCTTCCTTTGGTGAATTAGCGTGTCCAATTTTATACCTCTCAACTCTGTTACCTGGAGAATGTGCCAGTATTGGGCACCCAAGTTTAACCTGTTTGGGCTATACATTAGTTGATTTAATTGGAGTAAAGATCACATTCAATGAAACTTCTAGAAATTTCTCTACATGTGGTAGATTTAGAGGTCAAATTGTGTGGTCATAGTTTTGGGCACCGTTACTGTGCATTATGGAGGCATTTTCCTTATGTGCTGTAAAAATAAGCTGTGTTTAGAATCTTTTGAATCACAGATTGCTTCAGTTGGTGTTTTGATGGAATTTTGTGTAATTGGCATAAGGAACCTCCATATGACCTTGTTCCTCCTATCCCACTATATTTATAGCATTTTTAGCTATGGAAATAGTGTCCGGAGATGCAGCATACACATTTTCTAAATAAATACTTGGCAAATGGCAAGCTTCTCTGTGATTTGATGAGTAAAGTTATTTCAAATATTTTACCCCCAGGCAACCATTTTACCATTGATTTGTCTGGCAGGGAACTCTTGAGCATCTGTTATGGTCTCCTAGTCGGATGCTAAAGATTCTGGGGCATATTCTAGGATTCATACAATTAATATGGGATGCTGGCCAGGCCCTTTGGGCATCACTATTGCATCAATATTGCTTTGTGTCAACTGTGTGATCGTCAGATTAGCTGCAAACCGAAGGGGAAGATCAGTGAGTGATATGTACCATTAATGAGCTTCTCGTCAAGAAACTGCAGGATTTTCTGGAATTGTCTGAAAACTACTGAGATAAAATAATTTAGAGTTGCCTTACAGCTGCATGCTTGCTGAATCACAGAATCACAGAGTTGGAAGGGGCCATACAGGCCATCCCGTCCAATACCCTGCTCAGTGCAGGATCAGCCTACAGCATCCCTGGCAAGTGTTTGTCCAGCCGCTGCTTAAAGACTGCTAGTGAGAGGGAGCTCACCACCCTCCCTAAGCAGCTGATTCCACTGATTTCGCAGCTAGAGTATTATATTCAGAACTGAGTGTGTTGGATGTGTGATGGTTCATTTCACACATGCAGGTTATCTCACTGCCAAGATTACTAAGTGAGGAGTATGCATGTATGAAGCAGTTTGTAGACTGGTGGAGGTCATCAAGGTTTATTTTTGCAGTTTTGGCGAAAAGCCTTATGCTGACCACCTAAAAGTGAATTGAGAAACTCCTTGAGTTTTAAATAGGAGCTTCCTAGAATCACTTTGGATATCAAAGATACTTTTAGGAAAGAGTAAGAGTCAAGTAGCACCTTAAAGATTAACGATTTGTGGTAGGACATGAGCTTTCGTGAGTCACTGCTCACTTCTTCAGATATGGATGACACGGGAATACAGATGATGCCTTAAAGATTAACAATTTGTGGTAGGACATGACCTTAAAGATTAACAATTTCTGGTAGGGACATGAGCTTTTGTAAATCACTGCTCACTTCTTCAGATACAGGTGATATAGGAATACAGATGATGAATGATAAACTTGTTTTTTTAAAAACTGCAGTGATTTTTGTATCTGCTTTCAAGGTGCTGAAGAGAAACCCTCTTTGTTTTATATTGGGGGTTAGGGGAAAAGCACATAGTAGGTTGGGTCTCTTCTTCCTTGTGCATACCTGACTACATTTGTTTGATGATGGAAGATCACTGTTGCAACAGAATCTTCAAGCATAATACTTCCCCCCCCCCCAATTTGTTGGTAGTGCTGATCTGGTTATAGAATGTGAACTACTTATAAGCCTGGGAAGTGCACAGAATATGGTACAATTGACTCATAATGTGCATATACTAGCCACAGATCTGTTTACTGTGGTAGAAATACTGAGCTAATATTTATGTGCCTGGTTGCACTGAAAAGTCTGGCGACATTAAAGCTGCTCATGTTGCTTGCAATATTCTTCCTTTTTCCCGTTGTAAGCTAACATGGGGGGGGGAGCCAGCTGGTGTCCAAATGTATTTAAGCTTGTATTGCCACAGATTTTTAAAATCTGTAATATCTATTCTTTCAACTGTATTGCCGTTATCATTTTATTGGAACTTGTTTTTACTTGAAGGCTTGCTGCTAGAGTGTGGTATTGAGACACTGCCTCAGTCAAAAACATCCTTCCATGAAAACCACACGTTGTGCTTTTGGTTTTTATGACAGGAAATGATTACCTCATTCATTCATTATAAAACCCAAACTCAAAAAAGGCACCTGTGTTCAAAGAGAGCACCAGAATACCTCTGAGAAACTCTTTAGCTAGAGAAATGTCTGTGCTGAACAGTCCCTGCTTAGTGATTTGTACAGTGTTATGGTATAAGAAGTCAAGTGAGTTCATTCTGAATTTCCCTTTTTCATCTGCTATCTGTGACTTATGATTTTTGCTGTTAGTCAGAGAACAAGATGCAGAGTTAGTCCAGTCCAAGTGGTCTTACAATGGAGCATAAGATTGTACTGCAAGGTAGCTAGATGACAGGCAACAAGGCCTCAGCTGCCGTTAATCCTGTGAACCTTGATGGAATGTACTTCTGTGCATGGCTACACTTGTGACCTTTGTCACTTGGGTCATGGATACAGTTGTGGCCTTTGTCACTTGGGTCATGGTGCTGGTTTACTTAAGTAGGTCTAACATCAGGTAAAATGTTGAAGAAATGGGACCTTATTCTCCACTGTCAGTTACATGTACATCAATAGGCCTTGACACTGCATTTAGCCTGTGGAAATATGTTGCTTTGGTCATTAAAATGCAGTTAGCCTTTCTTGCCTGCCATTATATGATTGAATGTTTTTGTTAAAGAATGGTAATCTTGTGTGGAGTGAGAAAATAGAATCACTTCTAGCAAACTTCAGCTCTCATACGAAGCTGGCTTTGTGTTCAGAAAATGAGGGGCCTCCAAAAGCTGGGAAATGTGGCCTTTGTAGTACCATTTAGTCATGTGTCAATTTTCCAGTGTCTCAACTACCAACCAGAGTATTGCTTAACAGTAAACACTGTTGAGACTGGAGAGCACTGAACTGCCATCTTAACAAGATGCAGGGAGTACAAGTTTGATGTTGCCCCTCACACTTATTTCCTTATCTTTTCCAGTTATCGCTGTTTCCTGCTGCATAGAAATGATTTAAGATATAAAGAACTAATTATTTATAAGCTGTCCTTGCTGTACAGCACTGGCTGCTGCTATCAATGCAACTGTACAACATATGAGACTTGCAGATAGCATTTAGTTGTAACTGTAGTTGTATGTGGATACAGCTTAGCTTAGTCCTGTTTTTCAGTCTTGGACTGGAAAAGGTAGAGGCAGGTTTCCAATTAGCCCTGTATCAATGAGGTGGCTTCTTTGGTACAGAATGCTAACCCTCCCTCTGTTTTCCTTATTTCAGATGAGGCCCGTTCCAAGAAATGTGGTATCCTTGTTCACTGCCTGGCCGGCATCAGCAGGTCTGTAACGGTAACTGTTGCCTACTTAATGCAAAAGCTCAACTTGTCTCTGAATGATGCCTATGATTTTGTGAAAAGGAAAAAGTCCAATATATCCCCAAACTTTAACTTCATGGGCCAACTCCTGGACTTTGAGAGGACTTTGGGACTCAACAGCCCATGTGATAACCGCTCCCCCAGTGAGCAGCTTTACTTCACCACCCCGACAAATCACAACTTGTTTCAGCTGAACACTTTGGAGTCCACATGAAAGGGCACCCTGAGCCTTGAATAGCTTCTCTTGAGCATTTCAAATTCATTAAAGGAAAACAGAAAAGTCTTTCCGGTCAGCCTTGAAAGAACTGGTTTCTCCAAGCAGAGCTGTCTGATTGCTGCTCTACTGAAAAAGGCTTATGCCGTTTCTTAGTATTCTGATGCTAATCAAAATGGGTTCAGTGGAGTTACCTTATCAGAGTTATTTAATGTAAGGGATGGCCTGGCATTCTGAACGCAGCTGTTACTGGCAATAACTGCTTTCCTGAGTGTGTACAGACTGACACAGCACACACCACCTGTGCACGCCACACTTGCACACAGAAGCTGCTCATGTGTATGTGAGCTGGGAGTGGAAAGCAAAGGAGACTTTATGCACTTGGCAACCTTGACCAATAAGCGTTGGCCTGAGACTGTTGTTTTAAAAACCCAGTTTACTTTTTTTAAAAAAGGGGTAATCTTTACTCTTTCTTGGGTTCAAACTCTTTTTAAATATGTATGTTCCTGACTGTTTGTACAGACAAGGTTGCAAAACCAGTATTTTATTCTGTTATTGTTCAAATTCATGTTTTTTAGATAAAAGGAGAAGAATCAAATGTTTCTATTGACCAAATGCATTTTGCACACTTTGTAAAGCCTTGATTATATACTGGCATGTTACTGGGTACTGGGAGTGAGCGAGGCCGAGCCCTTGCTGCTGCTTTTGGCACCTGGGTGAAGCTTTCATGACTTGTGAGGGCCAGTTGGTGATAACACTCCCTCCACCATGCCCACATTCACAATCTCTTCTGCACTGAATCAGCCAAGGTGACTAAGCGCCAATGTGCATTTTTTTTTTTTAGAACACCACCTTTGCCAAAAACAACACACACCCACACCCCTTCCCTATACTAGTTACCACTCTGGTGTTTCCTGAGATTGCATCTTGCCTACTCCATCCAGAGCTGGCAGAAGCATGTTTTAAAGGCTCTCAGTTGCTCTGCTCAGCCTGTTATGACTGTTAACGTCACCCAGCTGGCCTGAAATCATTCCAGCTTCCGAAGCAATGAAAATCTTTTCAACAATGTTGGCATTTATCTGGCGTGCTCGCCTCTTCTGTGGCGGGAGTAGCAGCACGGCGGTAAGGCCGGGCGCAGCCATGATCCTGCTGTTTAAGTAGGCTTGTGCTGAGCTAAGACTCTTCTCATGCAGAACCAGAGGACGTTGCGTATGAACCACAGGAGGCCACGGGATTGCGCTGTTAGGAAAAGGGGTGGGGAAGTGGGTGATACCTAAAGCCACTGGAGCTTTCTGGTGAATTTTTTTTTCTGGGTAACTTCTTTGCTGTGCCTTCTACAACAAGAAGACTTGTTTATATTTCTCACTAATATATGGGGGGAAATACGTCTTGTATTATACTGGAAGAGGGAGAAGTGGTGCTTATATTTTTTTCAGGAGGGCCGAACAGACAAGGAAAATATGTATTGGCTTCAGGGTAGTCCCTCCTTTTTCCCGCCTCCCTTTCCACTTTCACTCTCAAAGTAACTTAAAGCCACGGATCCCCCCCAAATATTCAGTTTTATACTTTTTCAACAAATAAAAAACTATCTTCATGTGAAAGAATGTTTAATGCTGTCGCATCAAGAAATTGTGGTGTGTTTTTTGTTTAATATTCATTCCAGAATATTGGAATGATTTCTTTTTGTTGGTTTGTTCATTTGTTCTTATTTTTTTAAAAATGTAATAATGTTGGGGTTATTGGGGTCATCAGGGCAAGAGAAGTGGAGCACTGTGTGTGGATGAGCAAGCAAGTGGGGATTCTCTTAACTGCATCTTACCTCAAGGAGGCATTTTATTTTTTCAGGGATTTAGACTGTGCATCTGTATCTTGTTAAGCTGGTTTGTATAAAGGCTTCCTGTGCCAATGGTGGTCTTCTTAAAGATGCATCCTCCTCGTATAAATGAGAGTTTGTTAGTGAGGGACAGCTTTGCTTTCTGTGTTATGAAGGAAAAATGAGTGACCCTATATATCCTGAACCCAGTATTGGGACTGTGTTTATATTGCAAATAAATATTATTTTTTCTTTAAAACCATGTTTCTGTGTTTAAATACTTGTGTTGCCAGTTTGGCTGCTTCCCGTGTTCAAAAAGGGAACATTATTCCCTTTGTTTTGAACCTCCTTCTCTGACCAGGATTAGTGTTTGCTGGTCAGTGTTCATGTAGTGGTTGGTTGTACACTGTTTAATTTTCAAGGTCCTGTGGTCAAGGGTGGGGAAAGGGGTCTGATTTAAAGAATAAAGATCAACTGGAAAGTCATGACCTCATCTTTCTGTCAGAAATACAGCTTGTTGGCTTGGTATGTGTGCCACAGACTTCTCTTGCTGGAACTTAGCCAGTTGCTTCACTGGTGGTTATGGCTGGACTATGTCTCTTTAACATAGTTGGGAGTTTCTATTTGAAAGGTACTGACCACTTAAAAAAAACAAGAAAACCCAGAAGTCATTAGGCTGTCTGGGGCTGCAATCACACACATTAAATAATCCACTTTCAGTGCACTTTCCAACTGGATTTTACTGTGTAAACTGTCAAAATCCAATTTGAAAGTGTATTGAAAGTGTGTGTGATCACAGCCTAGGTAACTATCACCACAGCTAATCCACCCTTTCAGGTGCTTGATCCTTAGATGTGCTACGTTCTTGACAGAAACCAGTGCTGGAGGGGGTAACAAATGCTTAGGAACTGTGATGGGATCATGCTTCGTTTGGCAAGGGTGAGCTGTATTTTGAATGCTTCATGAATTCAGATTGGAGGAGAGAAGCTCAAGTTCATATTGAGCCTCAGGCCCTTCCTGCCTGGTTGGCCTTACACTGATTCCTGTCAAAAATGTTGTAAGTCTGAAGCAGCCACACTTTTACAGTGTAATCTGGTGGTTCAGTTTGACTCTGTGGTAGCCGCTCCGGACCCTGTTTTCCCTGCATTTTAGGCTTGAAAACAGTGGGAACCTGGGGAAAAAGAGGTTTAAAGGGTATTAAACATTAGATCTGGGTACCCAACCTTTTTGACCCTTTTGGAATTCTGACAGCATAGTGATCACAGCCACAAACAGCTGCTGGAGGAGGCAGAGCTAGGCTCAAAATGGCTGCCACAACTTGCCTTTAGTCACACAGTAAAAATCTTTGTGCTTTGGTGGTAGCTTTTGCCAAAGCAATGTTGTTGTTTTTTTTAAATCAGCATGGCCAATCAAATTTCCAGTGGCCACTCAGAAGCCTTGCTGGGCAAAAGCCCCACCCACTTCCTAAAAACACTTGGCAGGTGCCAGGAAAGGTATTGGTGGCCACCATGCCATCCACAGGCACCCTGCATTAGACAACAGGGAGCAAACAAACGCAGGGTGGAAATCTAATTTCTTTCTGCCTTCTACCATTTCTATGTTCTATTATATCCTCCAGCCATATGTAAATATCCACTCTTGATCTCTCAAGTCATACAGTTTTGGCCAGGGTTTTCAAAAGTGTCCTTTACTTTAGTCGTTTCCCCTATCAAACCACAAACAAAAGGACAAATAAAAGAAGAAAAGCTAGATTTCATTCCTTTCTAATTAACAGCTAAAACCAGTGCTAAAAATTCTTTGCTGTGAGTGGAAAAAGCCTCCTCTCAGCAGGTATCAACAGTGCAGATGGTGACAGCAGTGAAGACAATTAGCCTGCCTCTTCTGAACAACAAAATGGTGGGTTTAAAAAGAAATACCTAAGACTACCTTTTAACCAGAGTCTTTGTGGTGGTCCATTTGCAATGACAGTGACATTTTCTAGTATCAGATGGCCCATGTACAAGTCAGTGCTTGTAACCTGTGTACGTGTAATCACTGAGGAAGCCTAGTGTTTCAGCATGTGGTGAGAATGCCCCTCTGCTTTCCTGGATTTCAGCTGTATCCAATGGGAAGGAGAGAGGCATTTTGCTGGATTTTATGTTCTGACACAACTAACACGAAAGCTTATTCACCAACAACATTCAAAGACAAAGAACAACATAAAATGTTTAAGGCAGCGGCAGGGGGAGAGATCAGTTGGGACCTCTGAAAGAAAATGGCTTTCACAGAGAGTTGATACAAGTTTCTGTGATAGGGCTGTGGCTGAAACCCCTGGTGCGTGCCTCACTCAGGCATGTTTGACCTCCATTCTTTTGCTGACCTTGCAATGTTAGTTCTTTTATTTGCTTTTGGTACCCTTGGCCAGTTTGGGGGAGGAATTTGGCATTCCAGGTCAGTGGTAGCTGTATCTTTTTTCAAATCCATCCCTTTCTGTTAATGTTTTACCCCCCCCCATGCAGGGGGGCGGGGAGGATAAGAGGAAAAACAATTTGTCATTTCTTACACTAACTCATTTAAATTGTCCTCTGTATCACAATGTGGCTGAGCTTAAAGCAGAGACTTGATGGTCAGTGGGGCATATGTGTGTTTAAACCTGGCCATGTGGCAGCCCTGTTGTCGTGGACCTCATTGCAGAAAGCTCAAAGCATAGATATATTATGAAGGGACCCACTGGAAATCAGTGGAAGAAAAATCTTCCTTGGGCAGAGGAGGAACTATTTTCATGCTCTCCTTATTCGATTACACAGTAAAAATGGCTCCTGAGGAAAATTGCTAAAAGCACATGTAGGTTCAAATGGGTGTATCTACCAGATGATCACAGGTAATAGCAGCAAGGCTGCTTTCTTTCCCTGATCTGAAATGCTTTCCTGGTTTCATCTTAAGACATCCTTTGGACAGGATTCAGGTTAATAATAGCATTTAGCATCAGCTTGGTTTCTTTTTTTTCACAGTAGCTTGATTGTGGCTTTCTGGAACAGTGCAGCAGTTATTTTTAGCCACTTAAATAGAAGAAATAAGAACAAACTTGAATTCTGTGCAAGAGAAGCTGCATTGTCTTTAAACACAGATTCCAAAGAGTATTCTTTGATGACCTCTCTTGTCTAGAAATGTTCCTGTTGCATTCGAATGACCTCTCCTCCTAGGCGTGATGCGGTTTGTTTCCATTCAGCATCCTTATTTCCTGAGATGAGTGCTGTTTTCCAGTGGTTACAGAGAGGAACTCTTAAGATTCCCTTCCCCATCCCACGCCTTGGTTGAAGGATCAAGGACAGAGTGGTGAGTAAACTCAGTCATGTGGTTAAACATCTAGCATCTGGGGAGGTTCTTTTCCTTACTGCATGGAATTTGCTCTCACTGGAACACATCACTATTGAAATATTTACTACAGAGGAAGAGAAAAGAACCAAAGGCAGCTGGTTAGAATAGACAGCAGTCATTAGATTGGAACTGAAGCGGAAAAGATTACCCAAGTGCACACCATTGGAGGGTGGAGGGGAGGAACCAGATGCAGGCGCTAAGTACTTTGGCAACTGAAGATTGGTTCACATGCACATCCAGATAAGAATAACATGACCTTCCCATGTGTAGGCACTAAGGTGCGAATTGACTTGTAAGGGCACTTTCACACAAATATTTGTGCTTGGTGTATGCACATATTGTGATGAATCTGCACAATAATATAACCCTCTGTTTTCCCTACTTGCAGCTCCTTTCTCACCTCTTCATAAGAATCTTTTCCTCATGTTATACTTGGTGTCTGGTGCCATTCTTTCCCACATCGCACTTGGAATGTGGGAAACCTTTGACAAGTTAGAAGGACCCATATTGTGGCTCTTTATCTTACTGGTGTGTTTTCAATTTCCAGGAATGGTGATGTTTAGGTTCTCATATTACCCAGAAAGTGTGGGAAAGATCCATTCTTGCACTAGCTTTGCCAATGTTACAGCATCCTCCAAATGTGAATGGGGATGGGAGAATATATGCATCACCCCAATTGGGTTAGTCCTTTCCATGGATTCTGAGGAACATGCTGGAGTTGGCTTCTGTTTTCCTAGCCTGTTTGCAGCCAGCTGCACCTCCTTGTATCTAAAACCCCTTTATTGTGTGAATTGTAGGAATATCTGTGTGGGAGAGTGAAATCCTTGTGTGCTGTTGTTGGAGAGAGGGGGAGATAGAAAAAAATGATGAAAGAAAAGAAGTGGAGATGAAGAGGGAACATCTGGGGAGAGTACAGAGACTTGTGGTGGTTTAGATAGGACTGAGAGTGCAAAGGAATAACTGATGGGCAGAAGTGTGTCCATGTGATGGTAAGTGAGAAAAAGACACAGTGCTCTTAGTACATACAGTGGTGAGAGAACCAGAAGGAGGGATAAGTGACACATAATGCCCAAGGAATGCAGAGATATCACAAAGAGAGAACAAAGGCAGGGGAAGTTTTCAAGACTGTCAAAGGTATATGGGTACCTATGGCCATCATTCCTACAGTGCTTATTGTTTTCACCTTGTGTGCACTGAGGTAAAATAATAATTATTAGAACTGAATGAATACATTTTAAGTCAACAGAACCAAGCTGTATGAAAGCCAAGCCACTGTTCCTATCCTCTGTGCAGCTAGGGGGTCACCTACACCCAATTAACTCGCATTAGAGCCAATACAGAGAATTCCATTTCAAATCTATAGTAGATATGTAGATAAATATGTATTTAATATGAATAAAAAGGATTTAAAGAAGCAAAAAGATCAGACTAATTTCAGTGAGAAATACATTGGCCTCAAAGGAGGGATCAGCAATACGCTTCATTCTTTGTGAACTCTGGAATATACTGGCTTTGAACAGAGTTAAGATGACCCCCCCGCCATTATGACAGATAATATTTTCTGGATTTTTTGGGGGGTAGCTTTTAATGTTTCACACTAATGCAGTGTTCAGTACATGACAGTATCTGACATACAGCAATAGTTATTTAACAGCATCTGTCAGCAGACATGCAGTAATAGTTGACTATATTTGACGTGCTAACAGTCAACACTTGATTCTATCTGCTGTGTTGCAGTCAATACATAATAGCACCTGGCACACATTTTGTACCATCTCTTTCTCTGCTGACATGAATGCGTTTGATAATCTTACATGCAATAAGCAGTCAACATTAGGTCTGTACTGGCACTGTGGCTACAAAAGGTTGTCTTGTAGGTTTTAATCCAGGAAAGGTATGATCTTTTTTCCAAAATCTAAATTCTAACTCTTGGTTTTTCTAAGGTAGCAGGAATGTTTTTCTCCACCTCCCACATACTCACATGTGTAGCCTTGAAAACTTGAGAGCTAAATAGTTCTGCTAATCAACACATTGGTGTATTTATAGCAGACTGGCACATGCCTATTGTGAAGTGCTGTGCGTGAAGTGCTGCACTGTGATCACAGGCTCTCAGTTACTTTCAGGTTTCTTACACACAAGCACCATTTGTGTGTGTGTGTAACATTTTGCTTGGTAGAAAGGTACAATCCTGAAAATATCACAAGGACATGCAGTAGTGAATAATGCTGTTATTGCCAAAGTGCAGTTCTGAACCTTTTGTGTTGTTTCGGATGTGCAGAGACAAAAAACGAGGAGGTAGACAGGATGTGGATTTCCTGTGCCTTGCAGCAGACTGTCGCCAGATCCAGAATCAAGGACTAGTATAGTGGGGCATCTGTCTATGGCCCACTGATCAGAGATGATTGCATCATCTGCTCAAACCAGGAAATATTTATTTATTTAATTTGAAATATTGATATCCTGCTGTTTCTCCACAAACTCAAGGCAAGTTAAAAAACAGCAAAAGCTTCAAGGACACAGATATCATAAACAAGAAGTTAAAACCAGTGCACCATTAAAACACATAGTTAAAAACCAAATATACACAGTTAAAAACGCAGCTAAAAAACAATTACCCACCACTAGATTCCCTTTGAAACAGAACAGTCTTACATGGCCGCCTGACTGTGGCAAGTGAAGGTGCCCACTGCACCCATTCTGGTAGAGTATTCCTGAGAAATGGGCCTGCCACAGAGAAAGACCTTGACCTAACTGTTGCCAAACTGAAACTCCTATGTGAGAATACCGCCCGAAGAAGTTTGACTGAGGAGAGTAACTGATGCACAGGGGTATAGTGGAAGATGTAGTTTGAAACTGGGGCCTCAAAGTGCCCCCCCCCACCTCACAAAGGCCCCTGGGCTGTTCTTGTGTTTCCTGATGGGAAGAGCATCTGGGGGAGGTAGTGGGCATGACTGACATGCCAGTTATGCTTCTTTTCCTTCAAATGACTTTCCCATCAGGAAATGGGTGAGTACAACATCACAAGAGCCTCTGGAATAATCTCCCATTTCCTAACGGGAGAGCTGTTGGAGCAAGGAGCAAGAAAGGCACACTAGCTGGTCTCCTCCAGACACATTGCTTACCCGCAAATGACAAATTGCCACAGATATCGCTACAATGTCACAGAGGCTTCTGGGGTAATTTCCCATTTCCTTCATCACAGACACTCTGAAGTGAGTGAAGCAGAGAATATCTGGCTCCCTTTAGCTTTGCTTTGCCACCCCTGCATAGTGTGTGTTCGGGAGCAGGTGGAGTACAGGAGGATGAGGCATCCCCCAAATCCTGGAACTTTTGCTGATCATCTCATCCAAAATTTATATTAGGCATCTCCTGCTTATAGAGAGATGCAGAAGGCCTTGTCTTAAGAACAAAATATGCATCTTTAGAATGTGGGGAAATACACAGGGTTGACTTGGGCTGAACCAGAGAAGCATAGCGAAGAACAGGTTGCACAAATTAATTTTGTTTTCTCCACTTACAGTCATATCCCAAATGGATGATGGGACACGTCTGGCTAGGAACTATCTGTGCTTCTAGTCTGGCACTATTCTATCATCCTTTTTTTCTTCCCGGCAGGGCTTCAGTATGCTTAACAGCTACCTGACTGGCGGAAATTCAATAGGCAAAGATCATTACTGCATATCTGGAAAAAATGGGCTGCTGTTAGGGGTGTGTGTTCTGAAATTCCTGAACCAAAAATATACATGAAGTCACAATTTGGGGTCATTACCATGATTTCTGGAGTGGTAAACACAAATCTAGGATTCCTGGGCATTATGAAAAACACTTCCCAAAAATTCATGTTGTTTTTCATGTTTGGGTACTTACCATCGTCAGCAGCAGGAGGCATCTGGCTTTTCTGATTTCTGGGCAACAGCATTTTCCCTTTCCAACTGGATCTTTGAAAGGGATGAAGAGTTCTCCCACCCAATCACCATTGGGGAAAAGTGCCAGAGAAGGAATTTTTAAGACCCCCAGCTGCTGCTTCGAGCTGGATGACACTTTCAGAGGAATGGGAAACCCCACCCATTAGGAACTCCTTAAATAATAGTAGTAATTACAATACCCCTGCGGTGGACACCCAGCATGATACCTGTCTCATAGCAACTGAATGATTAATTCATTGTATGCAATCACCTTCCTTACTTTGTAAAGAGGCAAAGGACTGCAAAGAGGAAGGATGGCAAATGCAGAGTTACAGCAGAAAGATTAAAAATGGATTGCCATTTGCTGTAATAGTACATGAAGCAACCAGATGCAGTCAGGTTATTTATTATTTTAAAAGCCAGTGGCTGCAGCTCTCCTGCCAGGCTGCCACCATATCCCCCACATAGGAAACAGTGGAGAGAAGTATGCTGAGGGGCAGCTACTTTGGGCATTTGTAAAACTGAACCTTATTGTCCATTCTGTTTGAAATTTAGGAGCTCTTTAGATTAGATGGGGAACTATGTACTGTGCAAATTCTGAGCCATTATCTTTAAAAATAGACCCTCAGATTGGTCCCCCCCACTGGAAATAATGATTCAGAAATTCTGCCCCCTCCCACCAAAAAACCCCACAGATTTGAATCCCAAATTGATACTGTCCTACTGTAAAATCAGGAGCGCTTCTTGAATCCTGGATCCAAATGATAACATTTTTTCTCATAGCTGCCCCCCCCCCCCAAGCTGTCGAATTTCATGTTGGTGTATGACTGAAAAAAGATGACAATGTTAATTTGTGCAGAACCAGAAGTGAAGTAAGGGAGATCTGAGCAAAAGAAGTTTAAAGGGTTCTGTGTATCTTTCACACAATATGTACTCACAACAGCTGTTTGCTGCATCTGCTGAGCAGACAGTTTGGGGCTGGGGGAGAGCAGCATGAACTGCCCATGCATGATTGCCATGTGTGGAGGGGATTACAGGTACTGAAGGAAGAATTAGCTTTGGTTTACATTTCCACTAGTACAGTGGTCCCCAAAGTGGTGCCCACCGACCATCATGACACCTGTCAATATGTTTTCTGATGCCTTCTTGTTTCTTCCCCAAAACAAATAGCTCTCTTCCACCTCAATGGCAGTTCAGAAGAGACCAGGAAGTATCACCCATTTAGAAACAGCGCCCCCTATCATAGAAGGTTCCAAGGTAAGCATCCTCCTACCATTTTGCAGAAGCTCTCAGCATATTGTGATGGGCCCTTCCCCATGGCAGCCATTTTGTTACACTTGCTACCTGTTCTTGAAAGTAGTGCACCCATCCTGCAATAGCTACCACACTGATTGGACCCACTGGCTAGCCTCTGTCTCTCTTAACTGACCTGGCCTGACCCTGCCTAGCCTATAAGAGATAATAGGATAAGAGTCCAAAGTGGCTGGACTACAAACTGAATCCCGAGAGTCCTATCAGGTCCTGAAAAGAAGCAACCGAACAAATTCTAATCTGAAATGAAAAATCATTCTAACCCAGTGATATGCACTTCTGTCTTTCCCAGCATAATTAGTGACCATGGCATCCAGCAGGCTAATGTAATTTCAGTTCAGAACTCTCTGCTGTCTTTAATTCAGGAGCCATTCCACTTTTTCATCCGCTATTGATGTGCCTCTGACCCCACTCCCTGCATTGTCACCTTGTGCCCTTCACCTGTGTCTACGCTGGATGTTTTCAAAAGGATTGTCTCCTTCCTTCCTCAGCCTTCTGGTCAGTGACTTTCTGGTACTGTTTAGCTTTATGTTATGTTGCTTTGTTCTCTCATCCACCCCTCCCCCGATATGACATCCTAATCTTAGCTTCCTTCAGGATGTTGAAGGAGATGGTTGTCAAGATAGTTCCTGGAGGAGAGTAGCTCATGAGGCTTTGTGTGCCCGACTGGCAGTCCTCTATATTTCTGCCAATTTGACTAATCTCTACTTCAGTAGAAAATTGGTGAGGCTGTACAGGAGGAGACCCTCCTGAAAAGCAGTGTAACAGCAGTTGCAGTGCCCGTGTGGGAAACGTGCATATCCCAGGAAGCCTTATCAGATCGTGGCATTTGCTCTTCCACTCTGCTTCCTCCTGCTCCGTCTCTTGTTTGTTCTTTGTATTGTTGCTACTTAGATAATTATTTATTACATCCCTGAAGGGCTGGTATTTTGGTGGAGATAATGCTGCCTCTGCCGAGCAGTATTGCACGTGCTGTGTATATTAGGCTACCGTCACATTTCCCAAGTGAATTGGGATCTGCCAGTGAGTCATGCACGCCTTGGATGGGTGGATCACCAGGATGTTAGCTGCAACAGCTGGGGACAATGTGACACAGAGTTAAGGGGTTTTCATTTCCACTGCAAGAGACAAAAGATCCCAAAGAAAGATACAGGCCTAATAATGGACTCTTGTGGTTAAATGGGTTAGAGGGTTAGGAGGAAGTGTGATCAAAGGGATAGCAGTCAGAGCCAGTCTGACTGCATAAGCAACCCACCTGCTAGTAGGACCCGCAGTGTTTTTAGAGGTGTCATTGGAACATTGTATGATCCAAGAGATGTATCTCTTTGGTCACATGGTGCCATTGTGACAGCAAAATGATTTGGGTTGGTCCTATTGGAGTCCATTTCCTCTGCCATTTTCCATTATGGTTGTCATCCTCCAGATAGGTACAGCTGATCTCTGGACTACAGATATCAATTTCCCTAGAGAAAATGGCTGATTTGGAGGGTGGCCTTTGCAGCATTATACCCCGCTGAGGTCTCTCTCCTCTGCAAATCCTGCCCTTTCCAGAGTCCACCCACAAATCTTCAGGAACTTCTCATTGTTGGTAGCCCTAATTTCTGTATATGCCACTGTGAACTGCACCATTTCTCCATCAATGGAGAAGGGGCTGGGAATGGGAAATAGTTCATAAACAGCTTGTGAAAGGAAGATTGGTTGTTTTTTTTAGCGCCCCTAAAAGAGGCATTTTTATTTTTTTTGAAAGACAACCATACATTGCACTACATAACATACATTACAATTACACCACATACACACAACATCAACAATGACATACAACATTTAACATACATGGGGGGATACATATTCTATATCAATCCATCTATTTTATTTCTCCCCTACCTTGCCACACTTATTACTAATACTCTTTAACCTAAGTATCCTTAAATTCTATCTATCCTATCCGCTTCTAACACAGCATCACAAATCGTTCAAGATTAATAATACGTAATACTTCTTATTTCTCTCCATCCTTCCCTTTCTGATCGTACCACTCGTAAAATCGTTGCCACGTATTCAAAAAGGCTGATTCATCATGCCCTTTCATCGTCAGAGTCAATTTATCCATTTCTGCTGCCTCCATTATCTTCTCAACCAGCTCTTGTTTAGTTGGTACCTCTGTGGATCGCCAATATTTCGCATACAAAATCCTTGCCGCAGTCATTATGTATATTATCAAATATCTATCTTCTCTCCGTACATCTTTTGGAAGTATACCCAGCAATAACACCTCTGGTTTAAATAAAAGAGTGCCTTTTATAATTTTCTGAACCATTCTATGTACCCATATCTAATACTTTTTTGTCACCTCACATGTCCACCACATATGGTACAATGAACCTGTCTTGACATTACATTTCCAACACTTGTTAGAACATTTCTCATCATACCTTGCCAGCTTATCCGGTGTGATATACCATCTATAAAACATTTTATACATATTTTCTCTATATGAGACCGCCCTTGTTATCTTTACATTTATTTTCCATATTTGGTCCCACTGGTCTAACTCAATGTTATAACCAAAGTTCTGCACCCATTGGATCATATTATTTTTCACCATTTCATCTACCATGTAATCAGCCAACAACAGTGAATACATTTTTTTAAGAAATTTCTCTTCTGGTTCATAAAGTATTTTTTCTATATCCGTTAATGTCTTCTCAAACCCTATTTTCTTATCTCTCTTATACCTCGATTGAATCTGAAACCTGTACCACCAACTGATATCACCATCCAGTTCCAACTCCCCCTTTGCATTTATAATGTCCAAGTATCTCTGTGGGGGATTTTCATCATACAGCCTAGGTAAAGTCACTGCTTCTAAGGGAGCTACCAGCTTTGAAGTTCTGGTAAACCATCTCCTCCGGATGATCTCCCAAACTCTACAGAGTGCATCTCGTATCCAATGTTGTCTGAAATATTTACATGCTGCCACCTTCTCGTCCCACAAGAAGGCGTGCCAGCCTTCCAGAAGATAATGACCTTCCAGTTTTAAAAGTCTTCTATCTTCCAACATTATCCACTCCTTAATCCATGCCAAAGCTCCAGCTCTATAGTACAAAGTCCAATTGGGAAAACCAAACCCTCCTCTTTCCCTCGAATCTTGCAATGCTTTAAGCCTAATTCTTGCTCTTTTCCCCTGCCAAACAAACTTTGTGGTGGTTTGCTCAAACTCTTTCAAAACTGCCAGATTCTTCAAAACAGGAATCGTTTGAAATAAAAAGATCCACCTTGGTAGGATGTTCATCTTAATCAAGGCAATTCTTCCCATCAGTGAAAGCTTTAAATTCTTCCATTTTTCCAAGTCTTGTCTCGTTACTTTCAATAATTCATTATAATTATCTTCTTGTAACGAGCTACATCTATTTGTCAGTTTAATTCCTAAATATTTTACCTTCGTACAAAGTTTATATCCCGATTCTTCTTGTAGAAACTCTCTCTGCTCATGAGTCATGTTCTTAGTTAAAATTTGTGTCTTAGCCAGGTTGACTTTTAATCCTGCCACTTGTCCATAATCTCTCAATATCTTGTTCAGCTCCGAAATTGACAGCCTGGATTCCTCCAATATAAATGCAAGATCATCTGCATATGCCAGTAGCTTATATTGTTCTCCTTGTATCTTCAAACCCTTCACTTCTGGATTCTGTCTTATCTCCTCTGTTACCACCTCTAAAGCAAAGATGTATAGTAAAGGTGATAAGGGACAACCTTGTCTCGTACCTTTCTGTATCTGAAATTGATCTGTCCGTTCCCCATTGACCATAACTGCTGCTCTTTGCTTTGAATAGATAGCTTGGATTGTTCGAATGAATTGCTCTCCCGCTTTCACCTTCTTAAATGTTTTTTTTTTTTTTTATCAAAACCCTCCTAAAAAGGAGAGGAATTTATTCTTTTTATAAATAGAAAAAGGTAGGGTATATAGAGGGATAAAGAAAAGAGCGGAGTGAGTATTCTGTTAATAAAGGTTAGTTTAAATCAATATAGATACAGTTTTTGGCAATCTCCGTGATTTGAGAGCCTTCTTTTCATCTAACAAAAATTCAAAATAACTCTGTTAATGAGGTTAGTAATGTCCTTTGGGGTTAGTTGTGAATCATCTCCTTTTTGACGCTTCCCGAACAGTTATTTCTTAAGTTGTCTTCCTTTGGTATCCCTCAAATTATAGGATGGGCCACCTTTGGTTTTCACTTCTCCCGCTCCGGCACCTCCCTCCTCTGGGCCGCTGTCATCTTCACTACTCAAATCTGTCCACGTTGCGAGTGCTGCCTCTTCCTCTGGACTGGCGTGTCTCTTCAGAAATTCCTGCGCCTTGAAGATGGAGTCAATCTTCTCTCTTTTATCCTTGTACTTGAACAAAAGGCCTTCAGGGAAGGTCCATCTGTATATGACCTGTCTTCTTTGTAGAAAAGTGGTCAATCCTTTATAAGCTTTCCTTTTCATCCGGATTTCGTAAGGCACATCTTTCAATATTCTGATGGTCTGCTCCCCAATTTTCAAGGGCACCGCTACAACTGCACGCAAGATTTGATCTCTGGTACTCTGCTTGACAAACTTGACAACCACTTCTGCTGGCAGATTATTTTTTTTTGTGAAAGTGGAGTAGGCCCTATAGACCTTATCCATTTCTTCTTTTAACTCACGCTGATCACTGCCAGTTATGGGTGCCAAGGCATTCGCAAGTATAGATCTGAGATCTTCCTTCTCTTCTTCTTTAATGCCCTGAAATCGAAGAGTCAGATTCGATTTTTCCATTTGCAACATCAAAATTCTTTTTTCTTGCACATCCTGATGCTTTTCTAACTTGTTGACCCTTTTCTTCACTTTTCCGATGTCTTCTGACGAGACCAAACATTTCTGTGCGATCTCCTCCATCTTCTTTGACGTCTCTGTTAGTTGCCTCTGTTGACTGTTGAGAACACCTTCCATATTAGTTAAGGTTTCGCTGATTTTCTGTATTTGGACCAGCAGAGGGTGCAGTAGCTCGCTTGTCTGTTGACTGACAGTCGGCTCTGGAGGGGGATTACCCGGACCGGAAGTCCCGCCTCCCTTCTTCTCCGTTTTCAAAGGGACCTTCTTCATGGCTGACATTTCTTGTATTTGTTTACTTTATAAAAGTTTGTGACGCGTCGCTCAGGAGTCCCGCTAACTCATTCGCTTCAATGGCACCCCAAAGGTAATTTCACCAACCCTTCTTCCCTTTCGTCCCCCTTAGCTTTCTTATACAAGTCCCGCTTCTCAGTGGGGGGGGATTCCCCCTCCTCCCAGCCACTTATTCGCTTACGGGGGAAGGGCTCGGGTTTTGCTTCAAATTCAGACCTCCAACTCACGGTTCCTGCCGTTTCTTCTTTTTGCTTTAATTCATCGCTGTTCCTCACTCCTGTTGGAAATCGGTGGCATTGCTAAGTCCCATTACGGGCACGCCGCAGCGGGGCCGATTGGGGCGGGGAGAAAGCCTCAATTTCCTGGCTGACTGCCGGCAAAGAGGCTACTCCCCAAGCGCCCCCGGTTTGGAGCCTTTGCCTAAGGCTCACTAGGGTCTTGCAAACATGCAAAGACCCCCCCAAACTGCGTGTGGGCTAACCACCTCCGGGAGCTTCCCGAAAGGTGGCCGCCATTCGCAACGCCGTAAACCGAAAACCCCACCTTCTTAAATGTTTCTATTATAAACATCCAGTTCAGATTGTCAAAAGCCTTCTCTGCATCTATAAAGATCATCGCCATTTCTTTTTCTGAGTGTGCTTCATAGTATTCCAACACGTTCAATATCCGCCTTAAATTATGTTTTATTTGCCTTTTCGGCAAAAATCCAGATTGATCTCTATGAATCACCTTTGCCAAGATATGTTTCAACCTATCCACCATGATTGAAGCAAAAATCTTGTAATCCACATTTAATAGAGAGATCGGTCTATAATTCTTAATATCATTCCCTTCTGTGTCCTGCTTATGTATTAATGAAATCAAGGCTTCCCTCCATGTATCAGGCACCTCTTCTCCTTCCCAATTTTTTTTATAAACTTCATGTAGTTGTGGGAGCAGTGTTTCTTCAAAACTTATATAAAACTCCACTGGGAGGCCATTTGTCCCAGGTGCCCTACCTTTATTCTGCCTTTTGGGTTGAGGGACTCAAGTCCATCCTCATTTTCTATGAGGTCACCACTGAAGAACAGAAGAAAGGTCTCCTCATAGGCTCTTGTGGCCCTGTTACAGTGCAGTTGGCCTACAACCTGCTCTCCCCTGTAAAGCTGACCGATGCCTCATTTGAGGACATAATCAAGAAGCTACAGGACCATTTCATCCCACGGCCATCGGAGATCATGCTCCACATGGCCTTCTATGCCTGGCAATAACAACCACGGGAATCAGTAGCTGAATACCTGGCTGAGCTTTGCTGGCTCGCCTCAGAGTGTGCTTTCGGGGCCCATCTCAAAATGGGCCTCTGAGACAAACTTGTCTTTGGGTTAAGCGACAAGAAGCTCCGATGCTGCATCATGGAGGACAAGAAGTGCTCCCTAGCCTCTGCCCTTTCCACTGCCACGGTGTGGGAGAGAAACCGTCCCTTGACCACAGCCGCTGTGCACCAGACGCAGGACTGCAACTTCAACCCTGACAGCGAGGACATCCACCTCACCCAACAGTCCTCCCGGCACCAGGAACAAGGCGCCGCACCTGGCTAGGAATGTGCAAGCTGCGGAGAGAAACATGACAGAAAAACCTGCTGGTTCCGGGACGCCAAGTGCCACGGCTGAGGCTGCTCGGGGCACATCGCATGGGCCTGCCGTTCCCAGGGGTCCTGAGCCTAGGAGACACCACCACAGCCCCACCGGAGAGCAGATGCCCACTACAAGGATGACGCCTCCAAGGAAGAGCTCTACCTACTCACAGCCGATCCAGCCAAACAGGTACTGAGGCTTCTGAGCCAGTCCTCTGCCCTGAAGATCCAGGTCCGGGTCCAAATAGAGGGACCACTATGGAGCTTGATTCCAGCTCCACGGCCTCCATTATTTCAGAGGAAACTCTGAAGAGACTCTATCTCCATGGGGGGCCCTGCCTGCGCCAATCAATCCTCACCCTGACAGACTTTCAGAGGAACTGCGTTCTGATAAAGGGTGTGGGAAGCTTCCGGGTCCGATCGAACCCACTACACAACAGGAAACTACTGCCCCCTCCTTTCCTTGAATGTGTATATTGTCTGTACAGCCAAGATCAGTTCTCAAGAGTGGACCCAGGGTCCAGCATCTGGATATATGAAGATCCTGCTGGTTTACTGAAATCCTTCTTAAAGCTAGCAGCTCTGGAAAGGGACTAAGTAGGGCTGTGGTTTGCTTAATCTACCCAGTGCTCAAAGATTATAGAACGAAATCTGGTAAAGCTATATATCATACAACAGAATCTGAAGTGGTGTCTCACATGACCCAGTTCTCATGAGCTTTACATTAAAAATAAAGCTGCTGTTAAAAAAAGCTAACGACATATATATTTTAGTAAGGCCCCAGACATGATTTTTGTTGTTATTGCCAAAATGGATTTAAATCTGAACTAATTTATTAGTTGGAAAAGTCAAAGGAAATAGTTTGTGGACTATGATTTGAATATTTATGTCTTGAAATCATTTCACTTACATGTTATCCCCCCATTTGAAAACTGAACACAGAGCCTATCAAAAGTATTATGCAGAAATGAAACTGGCACAAGGAATCTATTGGAAACAATCAGTCTGACACACTGATATTGCCAAAGTAAGCAAGGCACAAATGTAAAAGTATAAGAAACCTGACATGATGGTTATTCTAGGGTTGCTAACCTCTAGGTCATAACCAGAGATTTTCTGAGATTACACCTGATCTGTAGGTGACAAAGATCAGTTCACATAGAGAAAATGGCTGCTTTGGAAGGTGTACTCTGTGGCATTCTACCACATTGAAATCCCTCTCCTCCCCAAACTCCACTCTCCTCAGGTTCCACCCCCAAAATCTCCAGGTATTTCCAAACCTGGAGCTGACAACCCTAGTTATCATCCTCCAGTTGAGTGGAGGGGGCATGTAGGTTGTGTTCAGCCAGTTTGGTGTAGTGGTTAAGTGCGCAGACTCTTATCTGGGAGAACCGGGTTTGATTCCCTGCTCCTCCACTTGCACCTGCTGATGTGACCTTGAGTCAGTCACAAGCTCTGGTACAGCTGTTCTCTCAAGGACAGTTTTTGTCAGAAGTTCTCTCAGCCCCACCTACCTCACAGGGTGTCTATTGTGGGGAAGGGAAGGGAAGGGAAAGGAGTTTGTAAGCCGCTCTGAGATGCCTATGGGCAGTGAAGGGCGGGGTATAAATCCAATCTCTTCTTCTTCTTCTTCATATGCACATGACAGGAGAAATAGTGTTACGAGAGAGAGCTGTGGTACCTCTTTCTGGGGCTTTTATGTGGGAGCCTCCTAGCTTCCACTTGTTCTTCAGTTGTATTTACTGTATTTGCAAATGTCCTATGTGGACACCATAGGTGACCAGTGTTTCCTGTTAGGGGAAGTGGGGAACACATAAAGTATGAACTGGTCACAGTAACCTATATTCAGATAATATGCAGGTTACCTTGCTGTAATCTGGGACTACCTTTGAAAACTGTTTGGAAACATTAATTGGTCCAAAATGTGGCAGCTAGGCTACTGTCGGGCAGGATAAGAGGTATTGTATCACTCCAGTGCACTGGTTGCCCATTTGATTTTGCACAGATTCAGAATGCTGGTTCTTAGCTATTTTAATGGTCTGGTTCTAGCTTGAGGGCTACAATTTTAGGATACCATTTTAGTTTGTTTTTATGCCTCTGAATTGTTTTTATGGCTTGTTTTAACATTGCCAATTCTTATGTTGTCTTTCTTACAGTATTGTATTGCTTTTACTTTGTGAATCGCTTCAAACATGTCTCTGGAGAGGCAGCATACACAGTTTCTAAATAAAATAATATATAACAATAAATTAAGACTTTCACACACACTAAATAACACACCTCCAATCCACTTTCAATGCATTTTGCAACTTGTATGATTTTGCAATTTGTGTGAAATGGCAAAATCCACTTGCAAAGGGTTGCTGAAGTGAATTGAAACTGCATTATTAGCATGTGTGAAAGTGCCCTTTAATTAGAAAAGTGGACAATTATGGCTGTATAAGCAATGGAACTAGCTGTCTGGGGGTGGTGTGAGGAAAGGGAGAATCAATCAGAAATACTTCAGTCATGAAGTATACCTGATGGGCAGGTTAGTTTAGGTACTGCAGTGGGACACTTGTAGCTCTATGACTAACCTGACAAACCTACTGTAAAGCCTAGTGCTACACTGGTTGACCAATACAGGTACAGTGTCACAACAGGGCAAATCACACTCCCTGAGGGCTATTTTTGATTGGGAAAATGGCTCTGGGGAAGTTTTAAAAGCTTCCTCCCATGTGGTCTCATGCCTATCAGATTTCTGCATGTCTGCTAAATGACTTTAAAAAACAAGTGGGTGCTTCACATATAGAATGTAGGCCCTTTGTGTCATATACCCACAAGATATTCATGGAATCAACGCTCCTCACGGGCCACCATTCACTCTAAGAATGAAGCCAAATCTGTAACACAAACATTTCCTTAAACTACAGTGGAATAAATGTCTAGTATTAGGCATGGACATGAACCAGGAAAATGCAGTTCGGTTTGTGGCAGACCCATGAACTGAACCACAGACTGTCACTGACAAAAACTCACTCATACAAACTGAACTGGTTTGGGAAGTTCATGATGCAGTATAACAGCCCCCTGGCAGGCTAGAGACATCAAACTTCCAGAGTATCTTCAACTGTCTCTCCTCTACCTGCCCTCCAATTTTGGTGAGGATTGGATTTATGGGATCCAAGTTACACTCCCCCAAAGAAGGTGCCCCCAGTAAAGTGCTTTCTGGGGAATTGAGGTGCAGGTTCAGGAAGTTCAGGAGTGTATTAAACACCCCCCTGGCATGCTAAAGACATCAAATTTGCAGGAGATCTCCAGCTGACTCCCCTCTACCTGCCCTCCAAGTTTGATGAGGATTGGATTTATGGGGTCTAACTTATGCCCCCTCAAGGAAGGTGCCCTCATACTCCATTGTTTTCAATGGAAGGGGAAAACAGCAAAAAAAGGAAAAAAAGAAAAAAGCAAGGGCAGAAGCCCAGCAGAACAGAAACAGAATCAAAGTCCCCAAGAATCTCTCCAGTAGAAACTGAAGGTGGTGGGTATTTTTACCAGCCCAGCAAAACTAGGGCAATGTGCCCTGAGACCAACTGAGATCCAAACCCAAACCACTGTGCAATATGTAAACACTGTGGCTCCAAGCCCTGAGAAGTAAGTAGACATGATGGCTTGAAAGCCCTGAGAAGTAATTAGACGTGGTGGCTTGAAGCCATGGGAAGGGGGTGGACATGATGGGTTGAAAGCCCTGAGAAGTGGTTATATGTGGAGGCTCGCAGCCCTGAGAAGGAAGTAGATGTGGTGGCTCGAAAGCTCTGAGTCCACCCCTGGCACCCAACCCCCCAAAGCATGCAATGATGTATGTAGACATGGTGGGTCAATGCCTTGAGACAGAAATAGATATACGGACTCGAAAGCCCTGAGTCCACCCCGACACCCAAACCCCAAAGTGTGACCCCACCCAGGGCTGAAACATGCAGCCAGTACCTGAGAGTTGGAAGGGTGGCACCCCCAGACTTTCAATGGGGGGTCCTCAAAGTACCCCCACAGCAGCAGGGAGGGTGTAATGAATGTGGGTAGTCAGCAAGGCACCCACTAGCTAGGGTGGAACTAGACAGGTGCACAGCACACCCACTGATGGGGCTGTTTTATTTGACTCTGTATCTGGGTCATCCGTGCACCCATCTGCTCACAGCCCCCCCCCATGGCTGAAGCATTCAGCCAGTATCCAA
This sequence comes from Gekko gecko, assembly GCA_029375565.1. NCBI lineage: Eukaryota > Metazoa > Chordata > Lepidosauria > Squamata > Gekkonidae > Gekko > Gekko gecko. The sequence goes on along the minus strand of JAPDNY010000002.1, from coordinate 99,479,961 downwards.
AAGATGGATGGAAAGGCAGGCACCCCCAGACTTTTGACATGGGCTCCCCAAGGTATCCCCACAGCAGCTGGAGGGTATAAGGGTACCCTGGGGAGGGTGCAGAAATATTTCCACAGGTTGGAATGGAAAGGAGGCCCCATGATTTGAGCTGGTGGGACTAAGCACAGTTGCTTTCTGGCACTGGGTTGGGAGGCACCATAGGGGGGTGTACTTGGGCAGAAGGAGCAAGAAGGAGTTGGGAGCTGGGGGGAGGATGCTTCCCCCAGTCTCTGAACCACTCTGTCAGCGGATTCCCCTCTGAAGAGTTCTAGCAACTGCTGGTGTCTGGACATTGCTAACACCTCTGTTTCCTCTTGAGAAAGCCCCAAGGACAGAGAAGGGGAAGAAGGCTCTGAGATCCCTGGTGATGCCCTGCTGGGGCAAACCTCCAGGGGATTGGGGGGGGGGTTCATGCCCAGGGACAGGGGCCTCTAGTTTTCTGTGTGAGGAGGGCTTCTTCCCATCATGGTGAGCACCCCTTCCACCCACTTTCATCCTTATGGTGTTCACTGAGCCCCTTTGCTTGGCATGAGTGCAGGAACAAGATGCCAATCTGATCCCTGATTCCAGAAACCTCCCAAACCCTGACAGCAGACAAGATCACTAGTGGAGGGGGGGGAGGAGAGGAAAATAAAGGCATCCAATAGCTAAGGATGAGCACAGGAACAAGATGCCAATCCGATCCCTGAATCAAGAAACCCTGATGGCAGTCTTCAGACAAGATCACTAGCAGGAGGGGTGGGTGAGGGATAGAAAGGTACCCAACAGCTAAATCCCTGTGCTCAGTGTGAGTGCAGGAAAACCAGAACCAGATCCCTGGTTCCAGAAAACTCCAAAACCCCCACAGCAAACAGCAGAGCAGATCACCATCAGGAGAGGTGGAGGGGGGAGGGAAGGCACAATAAGTAAGCCCCTGTGCTGAACGTCAGAGTCCACTACTGCACCCAAATCCCAGCAACAGACAGCAGGTCGAGCAAACAGAAAGCAAAGCAATGAGTCAGCTCCACTCGCTGTGTGTCTCTCTTTCACTTCAGCAGTCAACAAAGGAGGGGTAGGGTGGAGAGTTCGCTCAATATATAGCATCTTGAGCCCAAACAATGGGAACTCTGTTATTGGCAGCCAGCAGTGCCTGTTAAGCTTTGGAAGGGTCCTATTGGTGTTTCCAAGGCTGGAGAATTCCACCTTGGAGTTTTGTAAACAGTTTAATTGATCAGTGCCAGTCAGTCTTCGGTAAAACTTTGTGACAGTACAGCCTCCATGAATATCGCTTCATGTACCACAAACTACCCAAAATTCATGATGAACTGTAGTTCGTGAGCAGGTTCATATCCATGCCTATCTAGTATCACTCTGAGGCTATTTCAAAGTAATATAGACTGCCTTTCAAAATCACAGGCTCTCTTTCAAAGGTACAGAGAAGGCACTGAATGACAGCAGAGGGAAAAAACAGAGAACATTCTCTTTATATAGAGAAAAAGATATTATTTTTCTGCCCAGCAAAGGTATACACCACATCTGATTCTGAATATTTTTATTTTCAAATAAATAAAAATGTGTTTGGCGTACCCTATGTATATGCTTTATGGATTTTGAAGTAGACACCTATCTTTCCTCGATTACATGCCAAAAATTTTTAAAAAATCAATTTCTGCCTTTTCCATTCCTTCAGTTGAAGAACCGAAATTCCTCTCTGTGTTTAAAGAGGTACGTATAGACTGTGTGTATTTCTATGTCTGACTTGTTTCCGATGTATGTATATTGTTGTTGTTCAGTCGCATAGTATACTAAATACTGTTATTATGAAACTAGTCCAAGCTGAACTTTATATGTATTTTTAAATATTCAACTTTCTTCTGTTTTTATAATAGCATGTATTCTTAGATACCACCCGGAATGAAGTATAGAGAGTGTTAAAAACTGATAATGCCACCAGTAATGAAAGAATGCAGCTTGTTTTAGTAAGAACTAATAAGCAAGAGGATATCTTAGAGGAGCATTACCGATGTTACAACTACTAGCCCTGAATTCCATATTATTCAGCTTGGGTGTACAGGTTATGTATTTTTGGCTTATCACAAAGTAACAAGGAAACTCTGACTGCCAGATCTTAATTCAGACTCAGCCTTTAGGCTTGTTTTGGTTTGACCTGTCCCTCCCTGCCTTGCATTCACAATATATCTAAATGACAGTCTTTTGGAAGTCTTTCTATAGTGCAGCTTCACTTAATAGAAGGGTTTGGTTGGTTCGTGTTTCTGTTCCTTTGTTTTCGGTTATGGAATGATAATCTGATTAGGTGAGGCTACTACCTTCCCTGAAGAGCTGGCTCAGTGCCTGACACCTGGACTTTACTGCCTGGAGTTCTTCAAAAGCACTTCTTCTATAGGTAACTTTCCAGTAAGTTCAAGCCTGACGTATAATTACTTAGAGAGAAATGGAACACCCAGCATTATGTGGACAATGGGAAATTGCTTTTTTGCTTTGTTTGATCTTCCGCTCTGGATCTCAGACTGAGATGAGCTCAACATGAAACTGCTCTTCTGAATTTTCCAGGTGCTATGTAAGCTGATAAAGTATTTTCTCCCAGTGTTGGTAATTTGATGCACATGACATGGAATTGCTAAGCAAGTGGTTGGTATTTTGCTAGACAAGCATTAATTTAATCTTAGTGACATGCCATTTTGTCAACTGTCAGTGACACCCCTACTACTGGAGTAGTTTGTTTGGAACCTAAAGCTGGATCTTTCAAGATGGGTTCTGTCAACAGTCTTTGCCAGCAAGGGGCTAGAACCTGAAGGCCAGGATGCTTCAATTGTATGTTGTCTGTGTGTCTGTATGTATACACCGGTGGTCTGTGTGTGTGCGTGTGTGTGTTTTAACATTTTTTATTGCTTTTATTCTAAAAACTACACAGAAATCATAAGAAAAGGGTATCTACAAACTATGGGAGAAAGTAAAGATAACCACTAAAAACCCAAGAAGCAGTGATCATAAAATGCTTACAAACATTTTTTACGCTTTAGTATTATACAAGTGCAGTATAAATGAAAAAGGTTAGTGAAATATATCCGGTACCATTAACTATATAAAGAACATCTGAGAATCTGCTAAGAGTAGGTTAAATTCAAGCTCTAGAGATAAAAGATTGTTTTTCTTTCTTTTTCTGAGATAATAGTCTTGACTGGCTTTAGGAGTTTTGGGGGCTGCTACCCCTAAATTCCGAGTCAGATTCTTCTTCAGTGGATGATGATGAGATTTCTCCATGGCTTCTCTGGTCGTTGTCTTCTTTGTTTACATTGTTGCCCTCCCGAGGCTTTCCTGGCTTTTGTAACTGTTCCAAAAAGTCTTTAGCCTTTATGACAGAGTAAATCCTTTCTCTCTTGCCATTGTATTTGAAGAAGATGCCTTCTGGTATAATCCATTTGTAAGGGGTGGATGTCTTTTGCAAAAATAAGACCAAGTCTTTATATTTCCTCCTCTTCTTTCTTATTTCAAAGGGAATGTTTTTTAATACTTTAATTTCTCTGTCGTTGATTTTTAAGGTAGTTCCATTAGTTGCTTTAAGTATCTGGTCTCTGATATGACTTTTGGAGAATTTCACATAAATTTCACCAGCCAGATTATTTTTCTTGATATATTCTGAATATGTCCTGTAGGTCATATCCATCTTGCTTTGAAGAAAATCCGCTTTCATATCTGCAACCGGTCCCAAGGCTTCACTTATAGTCTTTTTAAGATCTTCTCCTTTTGTCTCTGGAATTCCTTGAAATCTCAAAACACAGTTTGACTTTTCCATTTGTAGCCGTAAAAGTTGAAGTTCATTGGAGGTTTCTCTACACGCTTTTGAAGCTTATTAGTTTTGGCATCACCTTCCTTAACTGCTATTGCTGTTTGCTCTGCCGTTTGCTTAGTATCATTCAACTGACTTTGTAGAGTTACAAAATTCTGATTGAGAGTTCGCATTTGATCCAACAGGGATCACAGTGCTGCTGCAATCATACCAGGTAAGTCTATAGCCGCTTCCGGTCTTGTGACCGGAGTGGCTGGGCTGCTGTTTCCTGAAGAAGGTTTAGTTTTCAGTACAACTTTCCTCCCCACCATCTTTTAATTGTTTACTTTTCAGAAAAGTTTTAAAAGTCTCTATTGCTTGAGAGATTATATCATTTTCTCTCCAATGCTCTTTATATTAGTTGTTATTTGCTTATAATCCTACCCTCCCCCCCGAAAATGCTCTGGAATTAGCTTTTGTTTATCTATGGAGTAAATCCTCTGCTCTGCTTGTCTTTTTTGGGGGGATATTTTCGCTTGTCTGTTTGTCCAGATGTTTTGCTTTAATGAAAAAACTCACACTTCATTGTGGATCATATGCTGAGGTAAGGGTTTCGCTCAATCACTGTTCGCTTGTTTCAGTGTGCATCCCTATTGCCATTGCTGGTTCTGCAGCGGTGAGACCATCGGAGCTCAGAGGTGCCTCAATCCCTTGGCAGCATGCCTTGGGAGTAGCACCTCTCATGCCCCATGGTTGGGGCTCCCTACAAGGGCCCTGGGGATGATGTGGACAGTTGCACCCCCTCCTGTCCACCGGGTCATGGATCACATTCCCTGGAGCTCCAAAGGGATGTGTCCGCCATTCGGGTTGCCAAAACTGGAAACTGTGTGTGTGTGTTGATGAATCTTTCCAGTCATAAACTTTTAATGTGCCACTGGCAATACCAAGAAGAGAGTTATCATAGTATACAGACAGTATATAAAAAAGATGAGGTCTGGGCTTAAAAAAGATAGTGGACTGCCAGGATTCTTCTGTTATCAGTGGAGGAATGTGATGAACAATTGATCAGCTGTGTGTTTGACCCCTTCTACCCTGTTGTGTCCCTTCCTAATAATAAACTAATAAATCACCAGGCCCGGATGGCATTCATCCGAGAGTTCTGAAAGAACTCAAATGTGAACTTGTGGATCTCCTGACAAAAATATGTAATCTTTCTTTAAAATCTGCCTCCATTCCTGATGACTGGAAGGTAGCTAATGTCACTCCCATCTTTAAAAAGGGCTCCAGGGGAGATCCAGGAAATTACAGGCCAGTCAGTCTGACATCAATACCGGGTAAGTTGGTGGAAACTGTTATTAAGGAAAGAATTAGTAGGCACATTGATGAACAAAAACTATTGAGGCAGACTCAGCATGGGTTCTGTAAGGGAAGATCTTGTCTCACTAACCTGTTAGTGTTTTTTGAGGGAGTGAACAAACATGTGGACAAGGGGGACCCAATAGATATTATTTACCTTGACTTCCGGAAAGCTTTTGATACAGTTCCTCATCAAAGGCTCCTAAGTAAGCTCAATAGTCATGGGATAAAAGGACAAGTCCTCTTGTGGATCAAAAACTGGCTTATAAATAGGAAACAGAGAGTGAGTATAAATGGGAAACTTTCTCAGTGGAGGGTGGTAAGCAGTGGGGTACCACAGGGATCAGTACTCGGTCCCATGCTTTTTAACTTGTTTATTAACGATTTGGTGTTGGGAGTAAGCAGTGATGTGGCTAAATTTGCAGATGACACGAAGTTGTTCAGGGTGGTGAAAACCAGGGAGGATTGTGAGGCACTCCAAAGGGATCTGTTGAGGATGGGTGAGTGGGCGTCAACGTGGCAAATGGGGTTCAATGTGGCCAAGTGCAAAGTGATGCACATTGGAGTCAAAAATCCTAAATATAAATACACGTTGATGGGGTCTGATCTGGCAGAGACTGACCAAGAGAGAGATCTTGGAGTCGTAGTGGATAACTCGCTGAAAATGTCTACACAATGTGTAGCTGCAATAAAGAAGGCCAACGCTATGCTGGGGATTATTAGGAAGGGAATTGATAACAAATCAGCCAGTATCATCATGCCCCTGTATAAATCATTGGTGCGACCTCATTTGGAATACTGTGTACAGTTCTGGTCACCACATCTCAAAAAGGATATTATAGCATTGGAAAAAGTGCAGAGAAGGGCAACTAGAATGATAAAAGGGTTCGAACACCTTCCCTATGAAGAAAGGTTAAAATGCTTGGGGCTCTTTAGCTTGGAGAAACAACGGCTGAGGGGTGACATGATCGAGGTTTATAAGATTATGAATGGGATTGAGCAGGTTGAGAAAGAAGTACTTTTCTCCCTTTCTCACAATACAAGAACTCGTGGGCACTCTATGAAATTGCTGAGCAGTCGGGTTAGAACAGATAAAAGGAAATACTTCTTCACCCAAAGAGTGATTAACATATGGAATTCACTGCCACAGGAGGTCGTGGCAGCTGCAAGCATGGACAGTTTCAAGAGGAAATTAGATAAACATATGGAGCAGAAGTCCACCAGTGGCTATTAGCCACAGGGTATAGAATGAGAACTCTCAGTCTGGGGCAGGTGATGCACTCTATTCTTGGTGCTGGAGGGGGCAGCAGTGGGAGGGCTTCTGGTGCCCTGGCCCCACTGCTGGACCTCCTGATGGCACCTGGTATATTTTGGCCGCTGTGTGACAGAGTGTTGGACTAGATGGGCCATTGGCCTGATTCAACATTGGCTTCTCTTATGTTCTTATGTTCTTATGTTCTTATGTTCCTTTTCCATCACACAGGATCTTGAGACCTATTTTCTTTCTCTGTTCCATTTTCTCTATCTCTGTTCCTACTTTCCTCAGCCTCTCTGTCCTTTCCCCCTTTTCTGTTCTTTGTTTCCCTCTTCACATAATTAAAAAAACACCATTAAATAAAACTACAGTAAAGTAAAAATACACTGTTAAATGCCCTTAGAAGCCTCACAAAAGTCCAATAGCTTTCCTTGCACAATAGTTGATCCTCCAGATCACACTGAGAGTCTGCAAAGTTGTCACTTAATTTGGCATGGTATATTATATGGTACCCACTGTGCCTGAAATCTTCTGGTACTCCTATGCAGGGGACTGGCGACCAGTGTGGCCAGGCTAGCATCAGCCCAGCCATTTACAATATAGTACCAGTGTTCAGGCAGTTTTGTAAAGCAAGTGAAATAGTTTGTGGCAGAGAACCTGAAGTTCATGTGACCGCATCTGTTGTGGCTTTAACTGCTATGTAATACACAGTAATCCTTTGAAATACCAGATTCCAAACAAGGTATTTTTTTCTTTCCTCCAGCAAAAGAGGCAAAAGGTACAAAAGAGACACACCCTCATCCCAGAGAACTCTGGGAACTGTAGTTCTTTGAGAGAAGATTGATATTCTCGGACAGAGAATTTTTCGAGCTAAATGACACAGGAGAGCCATGGCTGATGTTCTGACATTTTTAAAAAGCAAAATGTAGGCTACTGTGATTAGAGTAGCAGAGGGGAGAGGGTGTTTAACCATTCTCCTGATCAAAATTGTTCTCTCCAGTGGCTTTTTCCCTCTCAATACAAAAATATAGGTACAGATTGAGGGGTAATGAAATTTTAATCAGAAAAATGTTATTGGGAAGACAGCATTAAGCACCCCGCCACACACATACACACAAGCACTGCTGTTCTGAACAAATTGTCAGCCTCCTGTTTCAATTAAAAGAAAAAAAGTTGGGAGCGAATTAATATTCTCCCATGTAAAGTATATACCAAACTTTAGTTCCCAGGACCCAGGATCATAAATACACATTTATGTAGTGCATTTTAGAGTGTTCAAAGCATTTCACATATATTTTCTCAGCAACCCTTACAACAAACAAGAATGCAGAACTGCAGATAGGAAGCTGAGTGGAGAAAACACAATAGTGGCTTGCCTAAAGGCTACCACTGAGCTTATGGTGAAATTTGAACCTGGGACTTGCATCTCACCACTCAAAGCCACCCCATGTCATATTGACATCTTATGTAGCAGATTAATTTGATTGTCTGTGACCAAGAACTTGTTGCAGGTCACAGAAATTCCCTTCATAATCATGCTGTTCCTCATTTTGGTAGAAGAAAGCTAAGTTATGATGGAAGGGAATTAGAGGATGTAAGGATAAAGTTTAGTATACCGTCATTCATTCCCCAGAGAACACTCTAGCTTCCGCCTGCTGGGAAGGTCCAATCCTGTTCTGACAGGTCTCTCTCTGCCTCCAAGTTGCTGCTGCTTCCTCTCTGTCTCCAGGTTGTGTAGGAGGTGTTTGTCTTTCTTAACTTGTGCTGACTTCAGTCTGTGCCTGCCTGTGCCCAAACATGCACTGATAACCTAGTTTAGGGCTAAAATTCAACCACGATTATTTATGTACCAAGAGCTTTCTGTTATTGTTGTTAATGGAAGTGAGCAACATTAGAAGGGTGTGGAGTGGGGGTTGTTATTAATGGCAGATGAAGCAACATTGCTCGTTTTGATCCAAAAGCTGACTCAACTTACTAAATAGTAGTCAACGTGCCAAGCTTTGAGAAGCTCTCAGAAAAGGTATTGCCTTTTCTAGGGTTGGGTAGGGTTTGACTCTCATGGAAGTAATTTTTTAAAAAACGCAGGGCTTTTTTTTTTAAGAGGTGCTTGAATTCTCAAGAGGGAAATGAAGTTTTCAGTTTGTATACTGAAAACTCATTAACGTTTAAACATTTTAAAAAGAATTCTGTCAAAGAGGTTCCGGAACTCAGTTCTGGCATGTCTCCCCAGAAAACCCCCCTGAAAAACTTGAACTGTAAGGCTGAATGAATACCTTAAATAAGGAGAGAATTTATCATTGTTATATTAATGGCAATTAATGGACATCAGTATACTAGAAATGTAAGGTTGTGGTCACACACGCGAGATAAAGCGTGTGTGTGGGGAAGCGAGGCTATTTCCTCTGGAGGAATTTGACCTGCAGTTGTGCGATCACACAATTGTTGGAAGCTGCGGGTACAGCCCACCACTGCATGATCAGACACAACTGCGGGTGAGTCGGGTTTTTTTTTTTGCTGTTTGTTTCCGATGTGCTTAAACGAGGAATCGATTAATCGCCTCTCCGCACTGAGGGCTCCCTATGGAGTTTGCGATGATGTGCACACTGAGAAGGGGGAAAAAACAATGGCACGGAGTCAGGATGGCCTGATCAGACCATCTCGATGCTATGAGAATGCGCTGGAGTGATCAGACGCAGGAAAGTCCATCCATGGCCCGTTGCAACCCGTTTACTACCGGATTTTCCCTGGTGTCTTTTTATTCTGCTTCTGCAGCAGAGCAGAACGGGTTGCTAATGGCTGCAGGGTGCTTCCCAGATGTTGTTGTCTAATCGCGCCCTTTAAATCTGCCTGACATTTGTGCCTATGGCGGGTTTAATTGTGCATATGATCACGCCCCTCCAGTTCTTCCTCCAGTTCTGTAAAAGTTGAGTCTGTTGTTTATTTCTTAACATGAAGTGCCCATGCTTCATCGCATATGTTTGCTTTTGATAATGGTGATATTCTCTTCTGTACAGACTTTTAACTTTAAGAGAAGAAAAACACAAACAGGGAGAGTTGGATCTCAGCACATATAAGGCCTTTCTCCAAAGCTACTCTCCTTATAGGCTAACGCTGATTTGTACACTTTTGAGAGGTATACCTCAAAAATACTCCTTTATGGATTTTGATGCTGATTGTGAAACTCAGGGTTCCTGAATGTGGTGCCCATGAGTGCCATGGTACCTGTCAACACCATCCTTGACCCCCACCAAGTGTTTCTAGAAAGTGGGTGGGGCCGGATAAAGCTGTTGCCCAGCAGGGCTTCTGATCGGAATGGCACCATGCTTGGAGTACAACATCACTTCCAGCAAATACCTAGCGACTTCACATCACTGGTGTGACATTGAGACAATTGCCTAGGTTTTGGGGGAAATGCCCAAATCCTAGGAGCCAGATGAGCTCTGAGAAAGAGCAAGAGAAAGAGCTGCTAGAAGAGTTGGTGTTTTTTTATTTGCTTTCATCTGAGGGATTGTGAGGCCTGTGTTTGGGAGTGTGTGCAAGAGATTAGAGTTGTTGCAGAGTGCCGGCTGCTTGAGAGAGGGTGAGGAAGGGCCATTGTTTGAATGTAATTGAGTGCCTGGTGAATTTGAATAGCTGCTACCCCGCCCTTTCCTGGGGGAGGCCTCTACTTAAGGAAGCACCTAAAGGGCTCTTTGCCTGTGGCTCTTAGCCTCGGGACTCTTAGACTAGGGGCTCTGTAAGAAGCCCAGGAAGAGCCAGATAGCCAGATAGTAAAGTAAGTAGACTTCTACAAGGAGAACCACATAAATACAAAGGGTTTTTAAAAGGGGGCATATATAATTATTCTTTTATCCTTTTAAAAGCAATTATGAAGCCAGAATGCCAGCAGGGAGTTGGGGGCTATCCAGTGTTTTGCATGGAGTGTCACATGTATGACTATCTGCCCACTGGGCAGAAGTCTTGGGTGTGTGCTCGGTGCAAGGAGCTCCTGGTTCTCAGGGAATGAGTTTGCTCCCTTGAGGCCAGGGTGGCTGACCTGGAGAAGCAGAGACAGTCAGTTAGGTGCACAGAGAAGACTCTTGAGGACTTGTTAGATATGTCCCACTCTGGATCTGGCAGCCCCGCCGCTGTCAGGGAGAATGAGGGTCAAGTGGGAACAGGGCACTGTGCTGAGGATAAGGGGAATGTGCCCTCAGAAGGGACCTCTTCTTCAGCTGGTGAAAGGGTATCCTTTCATACCAAGGAACCATCCCTTGGCAGGGAGGGAGGGGGGCTCTTGGTAGTTGGTGATTCGATCCTTAGGCAGTAGACAGCTGGGTGGCGAACCCACATACTGACCATATAGTGACTTGCCTGCCTGGTGCAAAGTTAGTGGACATTACACATGTTTTAGATAGGCTGGTAGATAGTGCTGGGGAGGAGCCAGTGGTCATGGTGCATGTTGGCAACAACAATGTGGAGAAATGCAGTCGTGAGGTCCTGGAGGAGAAATTTAGGCTGCTAGGCAGGAAAGTCAGGGACAGGACCTCCAAGATAGCCTTCTCAGAAGTGCTACCTGTTCCACGCTCAGGGCTGGAGAGACAGGCACAGATCAGGAGTCTCAATGCGTGGATGAGACAATGGTGTAGGGGGAAAGATTCACGTTTGTTAGGCATGGTCTCCACTTGTCTCGAGAAGGAACCAGGCTGCTGGTGCTTAAAATCAAGAAGTTGACAGAACAGTTTTTAAATTGGGGGAATATTGGCGGAAAGCTGACAGGAGATGAAAAGTCTCTGGTTCGGGATGGCTCATCTCAGAGAGATGACGGGGTAGCTGTTACTTTTGTACAGGGAGGTGGATTGGAATTGTCCTCTGAGACTGTGGCTAGTGATATGGACTGCCTGACAGGGTCTCGAGGCAGCAAGAGGAAGGTTGAGGGCTTAACATGTATGTGAAATTATAGGTGTTTCTAAACAAATGCCAGAAGTGTCCAAGGTAAAATCGGGGAGTTGGAGTGCTTGGTGTTGGGCGAAAAAATAGACATTATGGGTATATCAGAAAGTTGGTGGGATGAGGAAAAGCAGTGGAATACGGTGATTCCCGGCTATATATTATATCGGAAGGATGGGGGGGAGGGTTGGAGGTGGGGTGGCTCTGTATGTCAGAGAGGGTATACAGAACCTCTGATTTCCGGAGGGGTGTTGAAAGACCTGAATCAGATTGAGGTGACGAGAGAGGAGGTCCTACGACTGATAGATAACTTAAAAACTGATAAATTGCCAGGCCCGGATGGCATACGTCCGAGAGTTCTGAAAGAACTCAAATGTGAACTTGTGGATCTCCTGACAAAAATATGTAGCTATAATTAATAACAAAAAAGCGAGTAGATAAAATGGGTACCTGCCCTAGGTGGCAGGGAGCACCCCCCCTGGGGGTAGTGGAGCATTGGCGGTGGCAGCGGCAGCAAAGTGAGCAGCAAGATGGCGACGGACATAACATCAGATGATGATCGAGTGTCGATAGAAGGGCGGAGCCAGGATGGCGCAAGGGAGCGTGGAGGCGCAGGCATGGCGGAGCCAATGGACAGAGCCGGAGCTGCGCTAACACAGGGACCACGCGCCGGATGGGCCTGCCAATCCAGGAAGACCAACAGAAAATAGAGGAGCCAGACGCCGACCCAATTAAAGACGGAAGAACAGCACTCCACTGGGTGCCGGTAGGGCAGTCCCTTCCTGACTATGTATGTGGCCTTAGATAGGGATAATAGAGTAACTGTAAGCCGCTCAGAGACCCCTTCGGAGGTTTGAGCGGGGTATGAAGTCGAAAGTTAAATAAATAAATAAATAAATGTAATCTTTCATTAAAATCTGCCTCCATTCCTGAGGACTGGAAGGTAGCTAATGTCACTTCCATCTTTAAAAAGGGTTCCAGAGGAGATCTGTGAAATTACAAGCCAGTCAGTCTGACATCCCCTAGCATTGGAAAAACTGTAGAAAAGGGCAACTAGAACGATAAAAGGGTTGGAGAACTTTCCCTATGAGGAAAGGTTGAGGCGCTTGGGGCTCTTTAGCTTGAAGAAACGACCACTGAGGGGTGACATGATTGAGGTTTATAAGCGAATGCATGGGATAGAGCAGGTAGAGAAAGAGGTACTTTTCTCCCTTTCTCACAATACAAGAACTTGTGGGCACTCAATGAAGTTGCTGAATGGTTGAGTTAGAATGGATAAAAGGAAGTACTACTTCACCCAAAGAGTGATTAATACTTGGAATTCACTGCCACAGGAGGTGGCGGCAGCTATAAGCATGGACAGCTTCAAGAGGGAATTAGATAAATATATGGAGCAGAGGTCTATCAGTGGCTATTAGCCACAAGGTATAGATAGGGACTCTGGGGCAAGTGATGCTCTGTAATCTTGGTGCCGGGGGGGGCGGGGGCAACAGTGGGAGGGCTTCTTGTGTCCTGGCCGCACTGGTGGACCCCCTGATGGCACCCGGTATTTTTGGCCACTGTGTGACAGAGTGCTGGACTGGATGGGCCATTGGCCTGATCCAACATTGGCTTCTCTTATGTTCTTATGTTCTTATTATTCTGTCACCACACCAGTGTAGGGTTGCCAGGTCTCTTTGTCGCACCAGTGAGGGGATTTGGGGGGCATTCTGGGATGTCCCTGGTGCAATGACATCACTCAGAAGTGACATCATCATGTTGAGGATGTCGCACAGCAACGCTCTGGTTTGAGGGCAAAACTCTACGGTAAAGCCAGCTTCAAACCATAGAGTTTTGCCCTCAAACCAGAGATTTGCTGAGTGGTGCCCTGACATGATGATGCCACTTCTGGGTGATGTCATTGTGTTATGGACATCACACAGCGACATTGCTGTTTGGGGGTGGGGTTTCCCCCACTGGCCGGCTGGCCAGCGGCAGGCAGAACCCACAAAACCGAGGGGAACCCCTGCCAGGACCTGGGGACTGGCAACCCTACACCAGTGACATGACATCACTTCTAGGTATTCAGCTGAAATGACATTGTGCAGCTAGTGCAGACAGTACCATTTTTCAAGCATTTTCCTTTTGCTGGCTTTCAGCAGCTATGACAAGCAGGAGTGGGAGTTCTCCTACTAAAGCGAGATATTTGGTCTCACTAGTGAAAAGATGTACTTAAACCAGATGAACAGTACTAATGCATTTCATCAGCCACAAAAGCTGAGCAGGGAGTGCCAGTCACATTAACCGATGTGTCTTAATCACTCATGATACTTCTGTATTATCAGGAAGAGCAGGGGGAGGTGATAGCAGATCTCTCAACTCATACTGCTTCCTTTTCTCCTTTCAGTAGGAAAAATAAATGTTCAAATGGCACAAGGTGAAATAATGTATAAAGGTATTTCATTAGCAAGATACTAGACAACTGTAAAATATGTTAAAATAGAGCTGGCTATCAGCAAACACAATCAATAATCACAAAACGGAGGTTAAGAAATTGGAATCTCACTCCAAAAACGCAGCAAAGGTTACATGAGAGTCTGAAAAAAGGCACTCCATGGCTGAACATGCCGATATGGAAATACAAGAAAGTTACTTCTTAAATTGTTAGAGACCAGTTTCCTCCAATCAGTATCAAAGAATAAGAATCATTCTCTCTCTGAGTTACTAGACGTCCCTGCCCCTGCCCAGTGACTCTCCAAGAAGGCTCATGGTGTTTAGAAGTAGATCAAAGCAAGGATATTTGGGACCAAGTGTTAAACCAAACACTGTCACATGCAATACCACTTTAAATTCTCAGATACTGCTCAGCAGACATGATAATGTGGGGCACCATTAGACATTACAGTGTCACTGAAGATGATCCATGGATGCCGCTGCCATTTTAAAGCTACATGCCAGCCATTTAAAAGTGCCATGAGGGATCAGTCCTGAACAGGACCACGGGGCACCAGGATCAAATGCTCTTGTCACCCCCCCCCAAGCCCATGTTCAGCTGTATGGCAGTGGCATCCCTGGGCAATTCCTCGGTCCTGGGCACAACTAGACATTACAGCATCCCTGGGCAATTCCCAGGGATGCTGTAATGTCTAGTTGTGCCCAGGGCCAGCCCCAGGTTTTTTTGCACACTAGGCGAGGCTACCTTGTGGGGCCCCCCAATGCCAGCCCCTGCACCCCCAAAGGCAGGCTCCCTGAGAGGAGAAAGCAAGCCGGAACGGAGCTGCTCAGTTGCCCCTGCAGCCCCGCCTTTATTATTTATTTATATTTTTTATTTCATTTGATTTATAATCCGCCCTCCCCATGATGGGCTCAGGGCAGCTAACAATCAGGGCACAAGTGCCAGTTATTAAACAATAAAACAGTATGGGCACAAGTGCCAGTTATTAAAACAATAATGCAATAAAAACAAAATAAAACAATCCATTTCAACCTTAGAGCCTCATGAGTTCACATATTACAGTAGAGGTTCTACCATGGCAGGGTGGTGTCTTAATCATTCAGACTAGCCCTTAATAGATGGCAACCGTTCCAGGCAGCCCCAGCGTTCATTTATCCCAGGCCATCACTCCACCCCGATGTTACCCTCATTGTTGTTGTTGGTGCCGTGGTGGCAGTTCCTACTCAAAAGCCTGGTGAAAGAGCTCCATCTTACAGGCTCTGCGGAACTGCACAAAGTCCCACGGGGCTCGGATCTCCTCCGGGAGCTCATTCCACTAGGTAGGAGCTGCCACCGAAAAGGCCCTGGCCTGGTCATTGCCAGTCTGGCGTCTTTGGGGCCTGGGGTTACCAGGAGGTGTCGTGCCCCCGATCAAAGTGCCCTTGGGGGAACATGTGGGGAAAGGCAGTCCCTTAGGTATGTCAGACCCTGGCCATATAGGGCTTTAAAGGTAAGAACCAGTACTTTGAAGCGAATCCGGTATGCTATTGGCAACCAGTGCAGCACTTTCAGCACAGGCCGGATGTGCTCTCACCTGGAGAGGCCCATCAGCAGTCTGGCTGCAGCATTCTGCACTAGCTGCAGCTTCCAGATTTGCGACAAAAGCAGCCCCATGTAGAGAGTGTTACAGTAGTCTAGCCTTGAGGTGACTGTCGCATGGATCACTGTGGCCAGGTCCTCGCGGGCAAGGAAGGGAACCAACTGCTGTGCCAGCCGAAGATGGTAAAAGGCCGACTTGGCAGTGGCTGCTACCTGGGCCTCCATTGTTAGAGAGGAGTCCAGGAGCATTCCCAGACTCCTAACCTCTGACACCGGCACCAAAGGTGTCCCATCAAAGGTCGGGAGAGGGAACCCCAGCCCCGCACCGCCCTGACTCAAGCCCAGGATCCAGGGTTTAGCTTCAGCCGGCCAGCCACAGCCTGCAATGTCCGATGCAGGTCATCGGGGCTGGAGTCCGACTGGCCGCCCAACATCAGATAGAGCAGGGTGTCATCTGCATATTGATGACACCCAAGCCCAAATATCTGGGCAATCTGAGCAAGGGGGCGCATATAGATGTTAAACAACATTGGGGACAGCACAGCCCCCTGAGGCACCCCACACTCAAGAGGGTGCCTCTGGGACTGCTGATCCCCTATCGCCACCCTTTGTCCCTGGCCTTGGAGAAAAGAGGCAAGCCATTGGAGGGCAAGTCCCTGAATCCCCACATCGGCGAGGCGGTGGGTCAGCAGCCAATGGTTGACCGTGTCGAACACAGCCGACAGGTCTAACAACAGCAATGCCGCCACACCGCCTCGATCCAGATGCCTTCGGAGATCGTCAGTAAGGGCAACTAGCACAGTCTCCGTCCCATTCAGGGCTGGCGAGGGTGCGCGATGTGTAATTGACAGGTGGCCGGTGTCTGTCGGGCTTCTGGGTCACACTTTCTAGGAATTATTGAGCAGGGGAAGTGCCATTTTCGCTCCCCCCTTGCAATCACAACTTTGCACATGGGATGCCGATCTGCACTCATCACGTTGCCATTTTTCTTTATCTCTCCCCCCCCCCCATTCAGGGCCGGCTCCAGATTTTTTTATACACTAGGCAGGCTACCTTCTGGTGCCCCCCATGCGCCCCAGTTGCCAACCTCCAAGCAGGGCCTGGAGAGAAGGAAAATATAGCCAAGTGCGCCCGCTTCCTCCCCGCCTGCTGGCTGCGCCTTTGAGCAGGCAGGGCAGAGGGACGCCCCCCCGCCCACCTGCCTTCTCCCCTCTCTCCCTCCAGGGCGGGGCACCACCACAGCACTTCTCCCTCCTCCCTCCCTCCGCTCCCCTCCGTCCTTACCTCAGCGCGGTGGCTGGAGTCCGAAGATGGCACCACGTGGGGCTTTTGGTGGGGGTGGGGGGCTCCCAGCAGGCGAGCTTGCCCTACTATCTGAGCACTCTCCCACCTCGCACACATGCAGGTGAGGGAGGCCAGCTGTCTCCAGGATATGGCCATGTGTGCCGCCTGTCGGCCACGCCTTTAGGCAGGTCAGGGCGACATGAGGCATGGCGCTGGAGAAGTGATGTGGCCAGCCCGAGCGGGCAGGGCAGAGGGGCATCCCCTGCCCAACTGCCTTCTCCTCTATCCCCCCTCCTCCTCCGGGGTGGGGCACCACTGCAGCACTTCATGGAGGGTTAAACGCATCAGAAGGCAAGCTCTCCCGGCCTCGGACAATCAGCACGCAGCATGAGCAGCTATAATATAACTACAGGCAGCTGACTCCTTGCACCAGCGTCTCCCACCTGAGCTCCCCGTGCAGAATCCAGAGTTGCCACCGCTGCCGCCCCCACCGCATTCCCCTTTCCCTTCCTCCCCCTTTCCCCTCCTTCTCTCTTTGTTCTCCAGCTCCGCTGTCACCGCGTTCCAAGTCCGATGAGTCCTGTTATCAGCCGGATTTTGCCAGGGGTGAGGGTGGCAGTTTGCTGCCCCTATCCAGGGCCCGCGCTCTAGGCGAAAGCCTAGTTCGCCTAGCGGGTGGGACGGCCCTGCACCCATTGCAAGTTTTCAAGCCTCCCAACTGTTAAGTGGAACTCAGATGTGCTTTGTGTGGCTGTTTCTCACCTACTTTAAAAAGCAAAATAATAGCGATAAGCAACAGCAGCAAAAGGGGCCACCACCACCAGCCGCGGCTGAGAAGGAATCCAGGCCCGTTCTCTGCCTGCCCATTCCCGCACCTTCCCAGCTCCTCCTGCACACTCACCTCATCCTTGGCAAAGATGAAGAAGAGTCAGAGCAGCCAATCCCCACCATGCTGGGGCAGGCCAAGCCCAGGGGTGCCAAGACAGCCCCGTAGTTGCAACAAAGCAGGGCTATTGGTGGGGGCAGAACAGCAGGCCAGGCGGTGCCCTTCCATGAGGTGGCAGCATGGTGCCCCTACAAATGTCTAATTTTTTCTATGGGTAAGCCAGCCCTGATTGTGCCCTTGGCGTGGTATGACTGCTCTATAGTACTTCTTTTAGAGAGAGGGAATTTCTGCAGGTCCTGCAAACCTAGAAAATGCAGGAAACTAAACATTTAGAATGTTGAAGGCTGAAGGGGATGAATGAGGATCACATCTAGGGTTGCCAGGTCCCCCCTGGCCACCAGCGGAGGATGATGGGGGTAGGGTTGCAAGATCTTGGCTGGGAAACTCCTGGAGGTTTGGGGATGGAGCCTGGGAAGAATAGAGACCCCCATGGGGTACAATGCCATAGATTCCACCCTCCAAAGCATCCCATTTTCTCTAGGGGACCTGATCTCTGCAGTTTGAGGATGAGCTGTTATTCTGGGGGATCCCCAGGTCCCCCATGGAGGCTGGCATCCCTAGGCTGACAACTGGCCTCCAGGGGAAAAAATATCCTGCCTTTCAACAGGCTTAGTGTATGGAGATGTGCATTGAAGTTTTTCATGGCATGGAGGTAAATAACATCACCTGGTATTTGCCGCAGATCAGACTTATATTAGAGGGATAGCAGAGGGACCGGTTTAAAAGTTGGCAGCCCTAATCACATGTATCCCCATTACCTCCTTCTGCCTCTCCAGAAATTTTATGGGGGGGTATGAATAAGGAGTGGGTAGGGTTACTGGGTCCCCATCATCTTAAACTCTATTATTCATTGGGTGGGGTCTAATGGTGTCATGGATGTAGTCCATGGATCTGTATGTACTCACAACCAGGTAGCTTTGAAGAGATGGACCATTTGTAGATTTGGGGGGAGGGTCTGAAAGCAGACTTGAATCAGGAGACATGATTTTGGGTTACCTTAATGACTTCTCAGGTCATATGGTGTCTGAGATAGCAGAAAGGAAGTCATATTAAAACTGAGAAACTGATATCAGGCTGCGGGCAATAGAAAAGCTGACTCATAGGCCACATTCCGAAGTGGAGGGCTAGACACCCCCTTGACAATAGTTCTGGCTCATCAAAGTTCACGCTATTATTGATTATTTATTTATTTATTTATTTATTTATTTATTTATTTATTTATTCCATTTGTACCCTGCCCTCCCCGTGAACAGGCTCAATGATTCAGGTTTGCAGAAGAATAACTTGCCTTCTGGGACTATCCAAGAATCAATGTTACAATGCAGAACACCCTGGATAGTTACTGACAAGTGAGGCTAGGCCCACCAGCCATCTCCTCACCTTTGTTAATTAGGAGTGCCATTCTGGCAATTTATTCAGAGACCCAGGAAAGGACATCAAGCCCTGCCTGCTCTTTGTTAAACCTGTCCAAGCTGGTATTCTGGGCAGATAAACAAATCACTAACAGTTGACATTTCCCATAGTTCCCCATACTGTTAAACATGGTTAATCATGGCCATATTTAGAGTTCTTTCTTCCAGTCCCCTAAAATTCAAACATTCCAATAAGATTCAGTGTTTCTAGCCAGAACCCAATCCTGTCACAGCAGAGAAACTGGCCCTTCTCAATACAATTAAAGGTGCATAAAAGCCCCCCCCCCTCAGCCCACAAACCTTTTGTAGCTGGTTTCTGGATCCTACCTGTTATCCCACCTTCATGGCTGGTCTACTTCCTTGCTGAAATCACTGAGTCTAGGGTTGCCAGTTCCCTTGGAGCAGCTGGTGGGGGATCAGGAGCACACTTACCAGGAGCAGAGAGGAATGCCGGAAATTAATGCAGTGTGCTTACGTGACCTGAAAGAGATGTAGGCATGTGTGTGGGGGGGCAACACTCTGTTTTTTGGGTAAAACTCTGCGGTAGAATTAGCTTCTACTGTAGAGTTTTGCCCCAAAACAAGAGCGTTGCCCCCAAGTCCCCATGTCACTTTAAGGTCATGGAGGCACAGTGTGTTAATTTCCAGTGCTCCTCCCTTTTGGGGTGGGGGGTAATTCCCCCCCATCAGCCAGCTGGCTGGTGGTGGAGAGGTGGGGGCTGAACGTGGGAGACCCCCGCCCCCACCAGGAGGTCATGCATCCCTAACTGATCCTGATCCTGACTACAAGCTGAATTGCAACAAAAACTCCCAGCATACTGGAGCCTCTTTTATTTCATCTGATATCTCCACAGACTTGGACAGCTATATCTTTGCTCCTGTTTTTTTGCTCTTTGCACAAACATGCAAGCTAATCCCCCATTGCAGTCTGCACACATGTTCACATGTTTTGGGGGTGTGTGGTAAAAGGTGTCACACAAGTTGCCTTGCCATCTACAAAAATGAAGTGATTTTTCTTCCCATTCCCACACAAGGTGGGCTTACACTGAAACATTTTGACTTAGCTTACTAAAGAGGAAGTATACAGCAGAAACCAGCAAGAAAGAAGTGAAGAGCAGAGGAACAGTACATGGCAGATAAAATTTTATTTGGCTAGGAAGGGGTTAATTGTCTCAGCTCCAACCGTTTTGCAGCTAGAAAAATTCCTTGCCCATTTTCCTTTATATCTTTGCAATGGAAATGGCTAAAGAGGGATTTTTAAGCCAGTGTGATACAGTGGTTTGAGTGTCAGACTAGGATCTGAAAGACCCAGGTTCCAACCCTCCCTCTGTCCTGGAATCTTGCTGGGTGACCTTGAGTCAGTCACATACCCTTAGCCTAACCTACCACACAGGGTTGTTCTGAGGACATAATGGAAGAGAGGAGAATAATGTAAGCCAGTTTGAGTTTACATTGATGAGAAAGGCTGGGAACAAATGAAGTACATAAAGAAATGAAAGCTAAGAATACAGTTGTGGAACCGGACATATTTGTGGGGTGTGCCCCTCCATCCCCCCATCCCCAAGAGCCTGACTTTGAGCCATGTTGATATCAGAGATAGGAGAAAGAGGCCTTTAAAAGATCTACTTTTCCACAAGGGAAGGGCATGAATCAAGAAATAGCGGCAAGAGAAACATTTAGTATTCTGCAATCAGTTTATCTTAATTATTTTCATCGGGTATTATTCTGTTTTTGAATTGTAAATCACTTTTGAAATAATTATATGTGGTGTATAAGGACAGCAAATAAATCTCAAGTAAAAATCTCAGATATATTTAGATTCTGAACTTTGAAGTCAAAGTTTAAACCATCTGAAGTTCAAAATCTGAAACTGCAACAAATTCCAAAGTGTTTCCAAAATTCTGTTTCAAGTGTAGTGTAAGGGGAACTTATACTGAACTATTTCCTGTGACCTAAGAAAGTTCTTTCCTTTCTCAAAGCCTTTTCAGAACAAATTATTCTTCTCTCCATGGATGAACTTGGGCCAGTGTGGACGATGTATTGTCCATCTGACTCAGAAAAGTAGGCCTCTTCCTCCTAAACTCCTAGGCACCATGCTCACCTGTCCTGAGCACTTTCTCTATGGGAGAGGCCTGTTTTGTTTGTAGGTCAATGAAGAGATGTGTCAGTTTAACTATCACATCCCATCAGCAGTGAAAGCTTGAACAGTGCTGATAAAAGTAAGCAAATTGTTATATTCCTCATTATGAGATTGAATAGCTCCTGCCTACACCTTACCTGGCTTTCACCACTATCATTAGTCCCTTGTCTTCATGGGAACTAACTTGCTTCCAGTGCTTTAGGTAATATATGATCTAACCAGTTGGATGACCAGACACACCCTTTGGCAAGGAACAAGAAAGGCCCTTTCTTCTAGGCAGCTGCTTTCCTCCTGAATCTACAAGGGTCACATGCAATAAATAAACATGCAACACTTGGGAAGTATTGCCTTAAACCTCTTGCTTTAATAACCATGATAGGCCCATATTCTCGGATAAACTATGTGAATACGGATGAGTGATTAGTGTTAATAAAAGGGATTTTGCCTGTACTATTAGGAATATTGTGTGCTGTCATACATGGCAAATACTTTCCAGTATAGCACATGAACACGTATCCAGCCCCTTTAAAGTATTTATTTAAAATGACGTCTCAGGGTAATAATATACTAATAAATTGCTTCCATATCAACTGATTTATTGTGATGGCAAGGCTTGTGGATTTCCATGAACCACAGGTTGGATCTAGTGATCTGTGGGTATAAGGATATGTATTACATACACCGTTTGATTGTTCCAGCAGGGAACTTCTTATGTACTCACAATAATTTCATTCTATATTTCTTTAAGTGATGGGAGAAAAGAAGTACATTTGGATATTTACTTATGTAGTCAGGAAAGAGGAAGGTTATATTATTTGCATCTGTCTTTTGGCAGAACCAACTAGTTGTACAGTGTCCCTGCAATTTAAGACTGTGTCATGAAATCATCATAACACTTTCTCACACATACATGTAATGTCATGAGGCAGATATATTCCGTACGGGCAAGTCGTAACCTAACAAAAGTGTTTATCATAGGTTCTGACATATACCTTGGTATGCTCAGGCCCCCACTCTTTCTATGGTCACATAGACCAGGGTTATTGATGTTTTACACATTGCTCCCAAGAACAGGGTGGGGAACAAGTTTTACGGAGCTTCAGTTGATTTGGAGCTTAACTCTTGCTGCCAGGTTATTGACCGATAACCAGTGAGATCTGGAAAGTGAAAGTCCTGGTCATGTTCTAATGTCAGAGATGATTAGTTTCAAATCCCAAATATCACTTAGAACAAGACTCTGGATCATCCACTGCTCCCATGTAGTGTTCCTACGAAACCTGCAGTATTCCTTCCTTAGGCACAGATTATAACTAGTTTCAGTTAGTGAGGTTCATGATGTGGTAGAATGCCCCCCCGGCCACATGCTAGAGACACCAAACTCACAGGAGATCTCTGGCTGACTCTCCTCTATCTGTTTGGTGAGGTTTGAATTTATGGGGGCTGAATTATGGCCCCCCAAAGATGGTATCCACAGGAAAGTACTTTCTGGGGAAATGACAGGCACAGGTTCAGGAGGTTCAGGAGTGTATAGAATAGATCCTGTGCAAGCTAGAGAGATCAAAGTCCCTGGGGACTTCCCTTGGATGCTCCTCTATATACCCTCCAAGTTCTGCCACCACTGTTGCTTTGAAGTTTGGTAAACATTTAGATCAAGCGGAGACAGTCTATCTGGAAATGTATCCATTCATGAACTGCAGTGAACTGCAATGAGCAGTGTTCCCTCCTAGCTGAGTTAGTGTGAGCTAGCTCACAGTTATTTAGCCTCCAGCTCACACATTTTTGTCTCGGCTCAGGAAGGATGGCTCCAGAGACAACTAATGTATGCAGTAGCTAAATCGCTCACTCATAACTTTAATGCCGGTAGCTCAGAAGGCAGAATTTTTGCTCACAAGATTCCACAGCTTAGAGGAAGCATTGGCAACGAGCTGCTTGAAAGTTCATGCCAGTTGATCTACCACGAAATTGAGATTGCAAACCACAAACCAGCCAAAATTGTCATGAACTTTAGTTCGTGAGCTGATTTCTGCCCTAATTATAATAACTCTTTTAATCTGATGCCTGGCTCCATATAGAAAATACCTCTAATGTGCAAATATTAGATGCTCCTTATCAATGGGGAAGAACTAGAGATTGTTGTTGTTCAGTCGCACAGTCGAGTCCGACTCTTCGTGACCCCATGAACCACATCACGCCAGGCCCTCCTGTCTTCCGTCATGCTCCGGAGTTTGCCTAATTTCATGTCCGTTGCCTCAATAACACTGTCTAACCATCTTATTCTTTGCCATCCCCTTTTCTTTCACAGAACTAGGGATGCCAGCCTCCATTTGGGACCTGGGGATCTCTCAGAATTATACTCATCTCAAGACTGCAGAGATCAGTTTCCCTGGAGAAGATCAATGCTTTGGAGGATGGACGCTATGGCATTGTACCCCATTGTAGGGTTGCCAGGAAACCCCCGCTCGATTGGTCCATTCCCTGCCGGCCCGGATTGGGCTGCCGGGGGGAACCCCACCCCCAAAGTGCCGGGAGCATGGAGACGTGATCAGTGTGATGACATCACCCGGAGGTGTGGTGACCTGGAGGAGACGTCATCACGTTGGGTATATTGCAGGGGAATGCTCTATCATTTGAGGGAAAACTCTATAGTTTTCCCTTGAATGATAGTGGCCCTGCCCCCAATGTGCCCAACACGATGATGTCACTTCTGGGTGACGTCATCACGGCATGCACACTTTGCACGCATGCTGAAGAACTCCCGGGGAGGGCTGGGACTCCCCTCCACTAAAGCCAAGGTGAGACTTGGCAACCCTACCCCACTGGGTTCTCTTGTTCTCTCCAGGTTCTACCCCCAAATCTCCAGGAGTTCCCCAACCTCCTGGAGGAACCTCAAAAGAAGATCTGATTGTGCTGGTAGAGCCTGCAAGTGCTGAAGAGAAAATAGCATCTTTGGAGGATGGGCAAGATAAAAATCTAATAGACAGATATATCACCTCAAATGAAAGGAAAAGTGTGGAAGTCATGTCTCTAACTGAATCTGTTTCATATGGCTAATAAGCTCACTCAGTGCAGCATTTATTTCATAAACAGAAATATTTTTAAACACCCACATTCAATACATTTAAGTAATATATTTTTCATATATTTCATTTAACTTCTGGGAAAGAAGCAGGACTTATTTTCTGGGGGAATGCACCAAAATGGAGTTCAGGAATCTCTTTGACAAAATTCTTTTTAAAACATTTAAAAGTTTATGAGTTTAAAGTATACATATTTAAAACTTCATTCCCCTCTTGAGAGTCCTGGCACCTTTTTTTGAAAAAAGAAAAGAAAAGAGAAAAAAAGCCCTGGAAAGAAGTATCAAAAGCACCACAGATTTAAACATTTAAACTCTAAATAGAGCCTCTGATTCTGGACATTGGGCATATACCTTTGACTCCCCCCATGAAGCAGGGGAACAGACATCTTTGGTTTGTTGTGCCCATTCTATATATGGTCCTGTCCAGGGGTCATTTCATAGAAAAAGAGGTGCAGGAGCTCATTAGCATAACTTATTTGCATATGCCATACCCCGTAACATCACCGGATGTGTGTCAGGAGGCAACACCCACTGCTCAGGCTCCACTGGACTCTTTTGGATTGCTAGCTATGGGGGTGGGTGGGAATGCACAGATCTGCCCTCACAGAGGAGGGAGAGCTTGTACCTGAATAAACCCTGGTCTTAAAGGTGCCACTGGACTCTTTTGGATGGCCAGCAAGCGCAGGAAAGTGTGTGGCTGCTCATGGGTTGAGGACAGCAGCGCGGGGGACGCACATGGCCTCATGCAGGTAGGGGCTCAGGGCGGTGGCAGGGCAGAGATGCAGGAGGAGGCCAAGGAAGTGCAGGAGACTGGGGCGGAGCTCCTTGCAGGCCTCGCAGGAGCCTGCCTTGCAGAGGTACTGCACCAGGGCCGGCATGAGGACAGGCAGAGCCTGGGTGGGCTGGGTGCCATGGCCCACACAGTGGTGGAGCAGCTTGAGGGTGAGCTTGCGGCAATGCTCTGCTGGGTTGGCCAGTGGGCCGGGAAAGATGAGGGGGGGCTGCTGGGAGCAGCAGGCGAGCCTTGCTGCATGTGCCTGCCCCCTGGGCTCCTTACTGCCGGAGCTTCGCTCCTGTGCGCTCCTGCAGGAAATGAGCCCTGGTCCTGTCATCTGCTCTCTTCACCAGATCATGTGTGTGCCAGTCTTCAAAGGTGAGGTGAGGCAAGACTTTCTCAGTTGTGTAGGGATGTCAGCCTCCAAGTGGGACCTGGGGTTCCCCTGGAATTACAACTCATCTCCAGATGATAAAGATTAGTTCCTCTGGAGAAAATGGATGCTTAGGAGTGTGGACTTCATGGCATTGTACCCCACTAAGGTCCCTGTCCTCCCCAGGCTCCATCCTCAAATCTCCAGGCATTCCCCAACCTGGATACGACAACACTTCCTCTCACTGGTGGCCAGGGGAGACCTGGCAACCTTACGAGTTGTGGCACTGCATCTATGAAATGCTTTCTCTGTAACTGGTGCCAGATTTGATGTCTTTTTGGTGCTAGGTCCAGATTTAGCTGTGTAGCCAGTTACCCCTTGTAGCTTCCTTACTTAATGTTATGTCCTGAAGCTGGAATCTGTCCTATCTTTTCCTATGTTAAGCTTCAGACATAAGAGGGATTGTAAGCTGTAACATTCCCATTGGTCGGTTTCTGTGCAACCTTGTAAATAACCAATCACAACTGTATATATGTATCTTGGAGGGAACAGACCTCATTGGTCTTTATCCTTGTTTTCTTATTGGTTGTTAACTTATTTATGGGTGTGGCTTTGACAGCCCGGATCATTTAAAAAGGGAGCTGTGCTCCACTATTCTGTGTGTGTGTGTTGTTGAGTTGAGTTTGCTGTTACAATAAAGCTGAAATCACTTTTGCTGAAATCCAATCATGTTGAGTTGCATACTTAACACTTAACATTTATTATCCAGTTTGTTTATATCTGTTGCTGTTTTTTTAATATATATATATATTTGTATATTTTAACCCTCATACTCTGCTTTGTTTTAAGTGATTGTGCTGCTCATTTTATACTCCGTTTTAATACTGATATTTTTTACTCTGTCTATGTATAATGTATAAAGCATTATTCAATGCTTTATAAAAGTTTTAAGGGCCAATGTGGTATAGTGGTTATAGTGCTGGGCTAGGATCTGGGACACCCAAGTTCAAATCCCTACTCTGCTGTGGAAACTCGCTGGTTGACCTTGAGGCAGTCACTCTCTCTTACCTCACAAGATTATTGTGAGGATAAAACAGCGTAGAGGAGAACGATGCCTCCCTATTAGGGAGAAAGGTGGGGTGTTGTGTATTGTTGTTGAACTGTCATGCTGAGCTTCAGTCAGAGCCACATAGGAACTCTGGTACTGTAAAATGTACATTCTGATTGGCTGCAGTCCTAAGCAAAGT
The DNA here is from genome assembly GCA_029375565.1 of Gekko gecko. NCBI lineage: Eukaryota > Metazoa > Chordata > Lepidosauria > Squamata > Gekkonidae > Gekko > Gekko gecko. The sequence goes on along the minus strand of JAPDNY010000002.1, from coordinate 99,453,352 downwards.
TACATTCTTCTAAGCCCATTGATTTCAATAGCTTTAGAACAAGGATGAAATATGGCTCAGAATAGCACTCTTAAAGAGATATATCTGGAAAAGACATAGCAACCCTTAACTTGGTAGAAAATCCAGTATTAGTAACTGCCATTTGGATATGAAAATCAGTGCTTTGAAATCTGGGCCGTGTCAACATTGCCCCTCTCTTAGAGATATATGACCTATGGTTCTGCGGTACTTCAGTTATATAATACCTGTACTCGGGGCGGCTGTTCAGAAACACAACATTCAAGGCTAGTAGAGACATTACTGTCGTTCATGGCTGAGGATAATTCTGTACTGTGTTGGTCCCTTGAGAAGTCACAACAAAGGAACTGGAAGCACTTACATATTTTAATGGGTGTACAAATTGCTCCATGATTATGTGGGAAATGCAAGAGAAGAAATGTATTTTAAAAATAATCCACAGACGTGCATGCTACTGTTAGGAAGGATGTTGTCATAATTTTACTTGACACATATTTTACTGTCCATTTTCATGCCAGGAAGAGATTGTTTTACTTGTACTCCGGGTATTTCCTTGGGCTTCTTTTTTTGGGATCTTCTGTTTTAACCTGCTTGTTGTTTTATCTGCAGTTCTTTTATTTGACTGGCCCTGTTTATTTTTTATTTTTTGCTGAAAATAATTCCAGACGGACAACAGATGGGATAACATTTTTACATAGTTATGTTTCACTCTGTACTACTTCCTGTATTGGCTTGCAGGGTGGGGGAGTCCCTAAGGGAGAAGGAAGGTGGGGAAAGATCTGCCACTGTGAGTACCTTCCACTTGTGGTTCATAGGACTGAACCCTATGAACCCAGTGAGCTTCCATAGCATGAGTGGAACTTTGAACCGAGGTCTCTCAGCTACTAGTCTGACACTCTTAACCACTATACCACACTGGCTCTAGTTTTTTTATATTTTAGCAAGTAGATTATATTTTAAAGTATTGGCTAAAAGGTCTAAACAGATTAATAAATGCAACAAAAGGAATTAGCAATAATAAGCTTGAATAGGAACATGCTTAGATAAGGGGAGAAATTCTGCAATGCAGTGACTATTGGACTAATGCTTTAATTCAGTCAAGTGATTAGTAATACCCTGCAGGGTGTGTGCTCCTATATTTTACTCACACCCCAAAGAGAATGTTGAAAGTCCTTGAGAACCAATCAAGTCTAGCCAGCACATCCTCACATGTTTGAACTTGTTAGAACATCAATATTCTCCTGCTTGTTTGGCCCATGAAAACATGTTCAGTGACCCATTTGTTGGTTGTGTTTCATATATTTTATTGTCATTCCTGGTTAGTTTCCATTCCACTTAGCTAAGATGTTGGCACAGTACTGTTGGGTTACAATATAAGACAGAGGACTTGATATTGTAAGTCATGGCATAAGCAGTTTACAACCTTCTTAATAAACAGATTTTGAGTGGATGTCACACTAGGGCAAGATTCTAATATTTGGTAATGCAAGTGTCTACTTAGAATGAGGCTAGAGTACACTAAGAGCAAACCATGATACAAACCATGAAGTTATATCAATGTCACGGAATTATTTACTGACACAAATACTTAATAGCAGAATTATCAGATCAAGGTCCATCTCACCCAGTAGTGGTTAAGTGCACGGACTCTAATCTGGGAGAACCGGGATTGATTCCCCACTCCTCCACTTGCACCTGCTGGATGACCTTGGGCAAGCCATAGTTCTGGCACAGCTGTTCTTGAAAAGAAGCCGTTTCTGTCAGAGCTCTCTCAGCCCCAGCTACCTCATAGGGTGTCTGTTGTGGGGAGGGGAAGGGAAAGGAGATTGTAAACCGCTCTGAGACTCCTTTGGGTAGTGAAGGGCGGGGTATAAATCCAATCTCTTCTTCTTCTTCCTACCTTGGCTGGCCAGTTGCTTCTAGGAACCTCCAAAAGCATAAGCTAAGGGGGTAAGTATTCCCTAGCTGCTGTCCTAATCAGAAAAGTACTACCACTGGATGTCACAGGCCCATTTAGCTACCATGGCTAATAGCTGTATTGTTCTTCTCCATTTGTTTGTCTAATACCATTAAATAGTTCTGTAATTCTAATGGTCACAGCCACATCATGTTCTGGCAGATTTGATAAATAAATGTTGTGTGAAAAACTATTCTAAACCTAGTGCTCATAAGCTTTATTAATCGATTCCCCCTTCAACTCAACTATTATGAAAGATAACTTTATCTCTCCTAGAAGGCAGTTTATTAATCTGTTATAAGAAAAACAAAAAGGAGTTTTCCTCCCATTTTTTATTTTTGAAAAAAGATAAGGATACAGAAAAATGAGGGGAAGGGGGAAGTTGAAAAATTAAAGGAAAATTTACATTTTTCAAGGACATTCGAGAGAATAAATGATGAATAATATATGGTACACATCTGTTGAGTACAGCATATGCAAAAACACAGCATATTCAAAAGTGTTTCCTTTCTCAACCTTACTACAGTTTTTATAATTGTAACTACTTCAAAAATAAGAAGAGAGAGACATTAAAAGAGGTAAAACATATTTTAATTCTACTTCAACACACTATACATCTGAGAAGGCATCTCCCCCCTTAAAAATTGTATTTATTTAGTCCTGTGTGGTGTAAAAAATCCAAGAACAGCATAGCCCATATCTTTATGAAATAATTGTTTGCTGTGGTATGACTGTGGCTTTTTGCAGAGCAAAAATACATAGTGTAATGGGGAGATACACAGTCCTAAACACTTCACAGCATACACCAGGAACCCTGATTGGCTGTGTGTTCATTATATGTTTTAGGAACATATGTCAGCCATTCACATTGTGAATGCTTGCTGTGGGAACACTAGGGCTTCTGGGGCAGACATAATGTGACCAAGAAGCTGCAAAAATGAGAGGTTTATGGGAAGATGCTATTGGATCAAATTCGGAATGCAAGCCTTCTGCATGGGGAGGGACCCTAGCTAAAAAGTAGAGCATATGCTTTCCGTGCAGGAAGTCCCAGTCACGAGCACTTCCAGTTAAAAGGGTCAGGCAGTAGGTGATGTGAAAGACCTCTGTCTGAGATCCTGGAGACCTGCTGCCAGTCGGATTAGACAATGCTGAACTCAATAGGCCAAACTTCTGATACTGTAGCCCTGCTCATGTGCTAACAGTGAATGCACGTACATTCTGCCTGTACACACATACATCTATTTGTTAAGAAAGCCAGAACACATTCCCTTTATGAATGAAACTGAGGATCAGTACCTGGATAAAAGTGGAGTTTGTATCACATGTTTAGGTGTATATGCATTGGCTGTAACATGAGAATACTCAATGCACATGCAAGGAACAATCAAGTATGCATTGTACATGGATTCTATATCCATTCACTGTAATTTGTGAACAGGGCTAATGGAAGGCAACTTCATTCTTCTTTTCCCCCCTTTTTCTTTAACTCCTAATAAGCTGAAAGATGTTGGGAAGAGGTTGACCCTGAAGTAAGGGAGAAACCTGGAAGCCTGATGGCATTTGTGCATGAGTTTATTTGTTCATTTGAAAACATGTATATCCCACAAAGACAGTTGTGCAGCCTTAGCACATTTTCTGAGCTGTCACTGGTGCCATGTAATATTCCTTTGCTTCTTAGGGTTCACAACACTGTCGGCAAATTCTGGGAGATCAGGGGTGGTGGTACCTGGGTCTTTGCCATAGAGACTATAGTAAACTACTAGAGTGTTACTATGTGGAGGACTTTTTTTCTCCTGCTTCTTAATTCCTCAAAGGCAATAAATTGGGGCTGGAGCAGGTAATTCCCTGTCCCAGGTGGGTAAATGGGAAATCTATTTTGTCTCTGTTCAGAGAGGAAACTCCATAGTATTTATCTATCCTCTCTCCAGTGTTATTCAACATCTTTATGCACTCCCTTGCCCAGCTGGCATGGGGTCATGGGCTGGGATGTCACCAGTATGTGGATGACACCCAGCTCTATCTGTTGAGTCCACCCCAGATTATCTGGCCAGGAGTTTGGAGGCTGTGGTTGGTTGGTTGAAACAGAACAGGCTGAAATTAAATCCAGCAAAGATGAAGATCCTGTGGCTGGGATGGGGTGTGTGTGTGCAGGGATGGGTTGTCAACTTCCCTCTCTTGATGGAATCCCATTAATAGCTCGACTGTCTGTCAAGAGTTTGGGAGTGATCCTGGATGCCTGTCTTTCAATGGAGGCCCAGGTCACCAAAGCTGGCATTTTACTATCTCCGCAAGGTTAAACAATTAGTCCCATACCTGTTATCCTCTGACTTAGCCACTGTGATCGATGCAATGGTCACCTCTAGACTGGATTACTGTAACTTGCTCTATGCAGGGCTGTCCTTGAGGCTGATCCAGAAAATGCAACTGCTTCAAAATGCTGCTGTGAGGGTCCTTGCAGGAACTCCATTTAGACAGCACATTTAACCAGTGCTCCATCAGCTGCATTGGCTCCAGATCATGGACCAGATCAAATTCATGGTTCTGATATTGACCTCTAATGCCCTTAATGGTCAGGGACCAGCATGCCTTTGGGACTGCCTATCCTGGTATGTCCCCCACAGAGCAATACACTTGAGTGACCAAAACCTCCTGGTTGTCCCCGGCCCAAAAAGAGTCCATCTGTCTTCATCCAGGGCCAGGGCTTTTTCAGCCTTGGCTCTGGCCTGGTGGAATACTCTTCCAGGAGAGATCAGGGCCCTGTGGGATTTAGTGCAGTTCCGCAGGACCTGCAAAACTGAATTGTTCTGCTGGGCCTATGGTTGAGGGCAGTACGTGGGTCTCCATCGGTAAGATCTAATGGGTTGGCCTCCTTCTTCCCCCTCCTCTTTTGTTTCCCCCTGCTGTTCTCCTTCAGTGGGTTTATGCCATCTTGATTGTATGTCCAGAAGAGGGCAACCAGGATGGTGAGAGGGTTGGAATCCAAGGCTGAAAGAGTTGGGTATGTTTAGCCTGGGAAAGAGAAGGCTTAGAGGGGACATGATTGCAGTCTCCAAGTATTTGAAGGGCTGTCATGTAACAGATGGAGCAGATCTATTCTCTCTTGCTCCGGATTGCAAGACTAGATCTAATGGGTGGAAATTACAAGGGAGTCGATACTGGCTAAATATCAGGAGAAACTTCCTAACCGTAAGAGTGGTTGAGTAGTGGAACGGTCTGCCTTGGGAGATGGTGGATGCTCCTTCCTTGGACGTTTTCAAGCAGAGACTGGATGACCATCTTTTGGGTATGTTGAAGGTATGTAGGGCTATCTTTTGGCTATGCTCCTGCAGAGTGCTGGGGGTTGGACTAGATGACCTGCAAGATGACCTTCCAACTCTACCGTTATATGATTCTATGATCATATTGTATTGTATGTATTTTAGTGTATTTTATTGATTGGATTATTTGATATTGGAAATTGTAATTGTATATTTCTAACCTGATGTCACCCGCTCTGAGCCGGTCTTTGGGAGAGCGGGCTATAAATTAAATAAATAATAAAAATAAAATAAACAATACAAAACTTTTGCATTTGTCTGACTCATCGCAGAGTCAGCAATATTCATTTCTGTAATGTAGCTTTCCAGCCTATTCTAGCATCTCAGCTAGGCATAGGGTGGCCAACTCCAGCATGGGAAATTCCTGCAGATTTGGGGATGGTGCCTTCAGAGGACAGGGTGTGGGGAGAAGAGGGAGCTCAGTGGTGATGTGATGCCATCGACTTCATCCTCCAAAAGCTGTTGTTTCCTTCGGAGATCAATGATCATTCCAGGAGAACTCTAGGCCTCATCTGAAAGCTGGCAAGTTTACGTGAGAGCAACAGGAGTTGTGCTCTGCAGCAGGAGACAGTGATATATAAGCCCCTTGCTCTGTAATTGCTGGCATAGGTTTTGTGTCTTGAACAACTCTAGTTCTGGTATAGGCTTAAGTCAGAGTGCAACATGTATGCTTGTCCATCTCAGTGGGCAGTGCAGTTGGCCTCGGGGAGATGCTGGGAATCTCCCCCTCCAACTCCCCAGTACCTGACTTTTCTATATGCTTTCACTGGATCAACTTTTCCTTTTGCAATCAGCAAAATGCTTATTGGTTATTGTTTTGAGGAGCTTGTCTGTGGAAAAAGATTGCGAGAGCCCTCCCTGTATTCTAGAGCTTCAAACTGTGCAGACATGGTTGTCTGATATGCAGGTCTGCACATTTGCTGAGCAGCCAATGGTTAAATAAGAAAGTGTTGCAAACAATGTCACCACAAGACTTGTGAAATATTCCTTATCTGCATGCTTGTTTTCTAATACATGGATTTGTAATTATATAACTTCTTGTTCCTATAAACTATTTCCTCACAGCACTGTCTATTTGCACAAGCTAGTAATTTACTTCTAAACCTGAAACTTGCTTTTGACTCTGGAATGTATTGTGTCGCTTAATAAGCAAGGTCATGGATTTCTAAAGTAAAGAAAGAACTTGTAACTTTCATAACATTCAAAAGGCACAAGGGTTAGACAATATTAAATGCTAAAAATACAAATACAAAACTGAGCCATTTCAGTATTGGGGGTTTCCAGAAGAAACCCTGCTGTGCACTGCAAGCAAAGCAAAGACAAGTGGGGTGTCTACTGCCAGGTCCATAAATAATTTGTTTGCTGGTGCTTCACACATGACATTCTGTATGCTCTTTGTTCCTGCATATGGTGGCTGGATTTCTAAAATGAGGGCTTGCATCCAATGACTTTCTTTCCACAGTGGGTTGCTTCAACACAACAAAATTCCTTCTTCTTGAGGAGACTCTTCACTTAATGGAAGGAAGGTATTGAGTTCTATCCTCTGACTCCATTCCGCTAATGCAGAGCCACCTTCTGGCTAAGAGATAGAGATGCCAGCCTCCAGGTAGGGCCTGGAGTTCCCCTGGAATTACAATTCGTCTCCAGACTACAGAGATCAGCTCCTCTGGAGAAAAATTGATGCCTTGGAGGGTGGACTCTATGGCATTGTACCACACTGAGGTCCCTGTCCTGCTCAGGTTCCACACCCAAATCTCCAGGAGTTTCCCAATTTGGATCTGGCAACCCTACATCCCCAAACCTCACCAGTGGCCAGAGTGACTGGCAGCCTTTCTTAAGGAGACTTGTGCCAGTAGAAGAGGTATGTTCTGCCAGCTGTGCCAGAGGAGGCTATGCCATTGGCAACACAGATTGTAGACTGCAACCCACCAGATCCAATCCAGTTTGTTTCTTGATTAATTTTATTGTTTTCTGTCCTTGCTTGGTTTGTTTAACTTCTGAAGCCCGTCCGTGACTTCCTGTTTTTATTTTTTAATAAAGTGCTATCTTGTAATTTTAATTTATTTTTTGCTGTTATGATTTCTAGATTATTGATTTTATGTCAGATACATTGTACTATGTTACATGAATCACGTTGAATTGGGCAGAAGGCTGGTTTGCATTTTTTAAAAATAAAGCACATAGTACTTTTACAAGTAAAAGCATATAATACCTTGTAAAGATATTATGTGCTTTATTTAAAAACATAGGGGGAAATAGTATTTTCCCTGGCATAGGGGAAATACCTGTATATACTGATGCACAAAATTATATGTTAAAAAATATCTTTTGCTTAGTACAAATGTCAGGTATCCAAAACCTTTCTAATGAATAGGGTCCAGTGGCTCTACCAAGACTACCAAGGTTTTATTCAAGGTGTGAGCTTTCATGTGCACGCACACTTCGCCAGACAATGAAATGGAATTACATATCATAGTTGTTAAATTAGCATGCAAAATAATAAAGATTTTTTTAACAGATCAAAAGAATGACAAGCTCAGTTTCTGGTTATTATCTGTTTGCGTTCAACTGGGGGGGGGGACAACATAGGTAATAAATATGTCAGAACTGGAGACTGATGAACCCTAAATTGTGAGGATCCAGTCCTTAGACCCCATCCAGCTCCTTTCTAGCACGGGCACAAACTTTACAGCATCTTGGCTGTGTAAAGTACACCTCCATGCTAGAATGGAGATGGATGGGATGCTCCTGGACTCTAACTTTGTTCTGTTGCTTCAGACCAACATGGCTGCCCAACTTGATCTTTCCAGTGAATGTTCCATTTTAAAAATATGCCCCTGAATCGTCTTCACCTGTGGCCAAATGCACTGGTCTGAAGAGTTGTTTTCTACACTATTTAGAGAAACCCTGGAATGCTTTGCATGTTTCTTACAGCTACTGTTAATGATGGACAGGTATCCTTTCAATTGTAGCCTCTCAATGCATGCACCTGGGTATTTAAGGATGTGTGCTCACTATTCACCTTAATATGTTTGCTTTGGAAACACCAGTGTTGGAGAAAGCATGGAGTTGCAGATACTTTATCCAAACATAATCTTATCCTCCCCTATCTTCAGAAAGGTACTGTTGATTTAATGGACTGTTTGGTGGCAATTTGGAAGAACATAAGAACATAAGAGAAGCCAGTGTTGAATCAGGCCAATGGCCCATCTAGTCCAACACTCTGTCACACAGTGGCCAAAAATACCAGGTGCCATCAGGAGGTCCAGCAGTGGGGCCAGGACACTAGCAGCCCTCCCACTGCTAGTGGAAGGTTTGGGAATCCTTTCCTTTCTTCTTTTCCTTTAATTATCAGTAAATTGAAAGTTTTGGGCCCTTAGTATGAAGACTTGCATCAGAGCAGTGAAGAATAATAGTGTAAGGCGTTTGCAATCAACCATGGCATATCTTGACATGGTAATTATTTGTAAGTAGGGTTGTATACCGCTGGCTGTATGCTGTGACAATAAAATTCATTCATTCAACCATGGCATATGAATGGAGAATTACAGCAAGCAAAAAGAATCACAGGAACAGTTTGGGAACTATTTACAGAATGAAGTATGTTCTCCAAAATCAGCCACTGAATTATTGAACATAATGAAGCAAGTAATAAAAAACTGGAAATTCTCATAGTAAGTTTGTGAACAGAAAAAGCAAAGGGATAATGCTGATCACTGCATCAGTTGTTGGTGGTAGTTCAACTAGTTATGGTTCAAGAGGGATGGTTTGTTTGGATTGAATTTTCCAAATAGATGAAGTGCCAATGGATAGTTAATTAAATGTTCCATGTAATCCCTCTAAAACAGACTTCAAAAACCTGAATTGCTTTAAACATAGTTCTTCTGACACCCTAAGAAAAAGTTTACATGTTGGAAGAGCACCAATTCCTTACTGGAATTGGCCACAAGAAAAGAGAGGCTCAAGGTTTGGGCAAAATTGGGGAACAGGGCGCTTTTCAGACTAAAGTTAATATTTATGCTCTGTTCATCTTTCTTGTTTGCCTACATTTTTTTTTCTATTCATTTTCAATATTGACAAAAATATTATGTATTTTTAAAATCCTCATGAAAACGTTAACCAGAGTCTCCATTGCTCTGTGCCCTGTTGCAAATTAATGGATAAAAAGGGATAGAATGAGAAACAGATGATGAAAGACTTGTTAAAGGTGATACTAATGGGAAAAGTAGAAACACAGAGCCCTGTTCTACTGGATCATAGCTTTCTATTGTGTTGTCATACCATCATTTCATTGATCACTTGAATTTTAATGTGTGGAAGTTTGTTTGAATGCTTGCCTAGTGTTGGTCCCTTTTACTTGGAAGGTTTGTACTAGTGACTCAGTAGTACCAGCTGTTACCTTTAAAGCCCTTCATGGCCAGGGATGCATATTTCTGCAGAATGTGTGCCATAGCTGTGCTTCTGAGACCAATGCTCATTAGTTATTCCCTCCAGTTGAGTAATTAGAGTGGTTGCTGCTAGATCTATAGTAACACCCTAGCTCCTTTACACTCTCTTAAGTCTACTGAAGGGGCTTAGAAGGGTTTAACTCTACTTAGGATGGCACTGCTAGTGCTGTTATTGTTTTATGGAATAGTTTTCCTGAAGTTGGCTGTTGCCAGACTCTTGGAGAAATCAGTTCCCAACACCATTCACTTCAAGGAAGGATAAGTTTATTGAGACATTGATAGGATCCAGCTTGTACACTGGCTGTGCTAGAACTGAAGCAATAGACATGGAAGCAATAGATATACAAGGTTCAAGCAAGAGCCCTAAAAGGTTATGAGCCAATCACCCCCAGGTATTCCACCCACTCAAACCAATGGCTATGTGTTCTCACCTTGGTGACATCCCCCCATCCTGCAGACAAAAGCCAGACAGTGTAAAATGAGACCCAAGGCTGGTGGATGTTCCCAGGTGTGATAAGCAACATTCTACTTCAAAGCATTTAAAAGTGAAAGTATATGGATTTTACACTCTCCTACTCCCCCTCCTGGTTTCTATGGCAAGTCAGCAATAAAATGTAGAGTAAGTTTGACAGCTGTGATCACACACACTAAATAATTACTGTGTGTGAACTGGCAAAATCCAGTTTGAAAGTGCATTGAAAGTGGATTATTTAGTGTGTGTGATCACAGCCATTATTAGGAAGCTTCCACTTTGTTGAGATTCCACAAGTTTTCCAAGGTGGAAGTATCCAAGAGGGCTTTCAGCACTCATTTTTGGCTACATATATGTGGCCCTGGTCACATGGGTGGGATAATGTGGGGGAGAGGCGGGGCTATTTGTGGCAATGCAATTAGAGCTGCCAGAACACGATCCCACGCATTGGCGATATGCCATGGTTTCTTCCCTCTGCGCCTGTGCATCAATAATGGGGCGGAGGGAAAAGCAACGCACTTGTGCAAGCACACCGAGGGAGTCCGGAGGCAGCCTGTGGCAAACCGTTTGCTAGTACCTTCAAGGAGGTAGTTTTTTATTGTGCATTTTTGGCGGTATGCCACGGGTTGGCCATGGGTGCACTCCACTTGCCAGATGTTATGATGTGATCTCACCTGGAAAATCTGCCATTCAACCATGGCTCTCCTGCGGCAAATTCGGCATGTGAACGGGGCCTGTTAGTTTTTTGAATTTTCAATTGTATGTTGTTTTATTATTACTGTAACCATCCTTTAGTCTGGTTTCAAAAAAGGGCAAGCTAAATATTCTCTAAATAAATAAATGAGAAGGGCTGAATCTGCATACAATTAGCTAATTACCATATGGAAATCACTCCTCCCAAAATGTAATTTTTCTTTGTATCAGTTCCCAAATGTTTTTATTGTCAACAGTGAATGTTATAGTACATGTGCCTCAGATATGCAGGGACCATGGTAAAATACTATTGAAGATGGCCCCCATAATCTGACAGGTTTGGGAATGTACAAAATATTTTGAGCTCAGAAAATAAATCCATCACTTCCTAAGGGAAATAGTCAAGGAAGAAACTTTCCATATTTTCTTTGAGGGCTTTCACAAGGAGCTTTTTAAAATCCCTGGGCAGAATCATGGAGAAGTACAATAGATAGTTATCTGAACGGCCATTGGCCGAGGACAGACTGGCAATTTGCCTTGGTAGCCAGTCACGGCAAAAAAACCCCGGATTAAACTATACCGGGTTTTCCTGTCCACACAGCGGTGGCCGCTGCCGGAAGATACGGGACAGAGGCGCGCGGGAGCGTTCAGACTGCTGTGCCGGAGGTGTGCTATATTCGCCGTTTCCCCATTAATTCGGCTGTGGGTGTATGTGCGCATGAGAGCTCATGCGCTCATGCGCTCATGCGCATAAGCGCATTTTGCCGTTGTTTTTTTTTTGTCCTGCAATGCCGGCACCACATTGGGCAGTGGAGCGGAGCGCAGCCAATCACAGTGCTGCTGCCTTGTGCCCAACACGGGTTGCTCCCGGCTTTTCGCCTGCGCGTTCAGACTCCCCGGAAGCGGAGAAACGCGCAACAACCGCAGGCTTTTGGATTTGCGACGGCTTTTATCAGGTTTTTTTTAATCCGGCAGTGAAGCGCAACAGCACCGGTAGGCTACGGGTGGGGGACGCCAGGCAGATGTGCCTGTGTGAACATTCCATTTAATCTGATATTGAGTCGTTGTCAGCCCGGGTCCCTTCCCGGGGCAAATTGCCAGTCTGTCCTCAGCCATTATATTGGATTGATTCAGCATTTCATGGAGTTCTTCCAACAGGACTTGCTTGCGTGAGACTACACAGAGGACAGCAAAAAGTATACATCTGAAACTGCCTTATACTCAATTAGACCCTTGGTCCATCAAGGTCAGTATTGTCTACTCAGACTGGCTATGACTCTAGGGTCTCAGGCTTCGACTCTCTAGGATCTTTTACATCACCTACTACCAGATCCATTTTAACTGCAGATGCCAGAAATATGAACCTAGGACCTTCTGCATGCCAAGCAGATGCTCTACCAGTGAGCTACAGCCTCTCCCCAAAGAATACACAAGCTGTAATGGTCCTCAAAGAAAAAGATGTTGTCACTGAACTTGAGGAAATTTTTAAAAAGCATTCCTGATTCTAGTGTCATACTGATTACCTGGAACTCCATCTATTACCAGACTGAATAACCACGACTGGCGCCTCTGATAACATCTGTGGCCAAAATAGTCTCTTGTGTTACATATTGCCTTGTGCTCAAAGCAACTTACAAAAATACAAAGTGACTAGAAACAACAAGAGGATTATTGTAACTATCCAATCCACGAAACTGTAAATTCTCCTGATGAAAAAAATGGAGCTTTTATATAAGAAAATGGCATTCTCCAGTAGTTAGGAATACAGGTTTGAAAAGATACATTTTACCTGCTGCTAAAATGAAGACAAAGATGTATCCTGGCGGGGCAACCTTCATTAACAGTGGTTTCCTGAGGAGGTCTAATTAACACAGGTATTTGGATGAATTGGTGTGATGTCTAAGACTGGGGAAGGATGGGTTTGAATCTCTACTCAGCCATGAAGTTCACTGGGCCAGTCTCTCTCTCATCCTAATTTTCATCACAGCATTGTTTTGATGGTAAAAACAGAAGGTAAGAACTATCTATGTCCTCCCAGAGCTCCTGAGGGAAGGGTGGGATAGAACTGTAATTGATAATATGGGGGCCATCAAAGAAAAGGTCAAGCTTTGGAACTTCCTAGATCTTACCTTAATAAATTGGAAGCCACTGAGGAAGGCAATAATGTTAGACATGAAAGAAAGGAGGAAAAGACTAAGATATGCTACACCCAGGGTGCAATCATACTTACCAGAAGCCATGGCAGCCATGCGATTCCCCCGCGGATTAAAGGGACGTGATCAGACAGACACATTAGTCTGGCATCCCCGAGTCGTCAGCAGGGCGTTGTTGCGCGCCTCAGGAGCGTGGAGAAAAACTACTGGCTAAAACCTAGTATTATGGGGAACTGCGGGGCATGCGGCCAGAAGTCTGATCATGCAAACATGTGTCATTGCAGCCGGGGCAAACAGCCTCGCTTCCTGCCCGCCTTTTCCCCCTTCTGTATGATAGCAGCCCTAGGCTGTTTAGATAATCCCCAGCACTTTTAGTTTAATCCAGAAACAAAACAGATAATACAGATGAACTAAAATGTATGCAGTGAGCTCTCTGTGGGCAGCCTTAGTGAAAATCCAAGCCATAGAATTTTATGTTAGCTGTAAGTGATGTGTGAGACATAGTGGGACCAGCACATCTAGGTCGGTTTCAGAGGTCAGTCGTGTTGGTCTGCAGTTGAACAGCTAGGCTTGAGTGCAGTAGTACCTTAGAGATGAACGAGATTTTGGGGGCATGAAGTTTCCAGAGTCAAAGCTCCCTTCTTCAGGTGCAGGTTGGAATGGAGATCTCTGAGTCCTTGTATCCCAGTCAGAAGGTGGGAAGAGTGTTACAAAGAAGGAACTCAGGATGCAGAGATATAATGAGCATTGTAATCAGCTTGATTAGAGCAGAGGGGGAATGCCTGGGGGCAGAAAATTAGCATCTGTAGTGAGATAAGAATCCTAAGTCCCTATTCAGCCCTGGAGGCTCCATTGTTTTGAACTTGTGAATGAAGCTGAATTCAGCAATCTCAGGTTGTAATATCTCCTTGAAGGTTCTCTGTTTGAGGATTGCCAATCTTAGGTCAGCAATGGAATGACCTGGAAGATTAAAATGTTCTCCTGCTGTTTTTTGAGTGCTGGGGTTTTTAATGTTGGATTTATAGCCATTTATTCTTTTTGCATAGGAACTGACATGTTTGTCCAGTGTACTGAGTGGAAGGGCCTTGCTGACATTTGATGGCATATATAAGATGAACAAGTGAATGAACCAGAGATGGTATGGCTGGTGTTGTTAGGTCCACTGATTGTGTTGTCAGAATGACAATGGGGACAGAGTTGGCATCTTGGTTTGTTGCAGGCCCTGGTCCCAGAATCCATGACCATCTTCAGAAGAGCATTGTTGTGGATAAGAAGTTGTTTAAGGTTAGGAGACTTTCTGTGAACAAGAAAAAGTTTGCCTCCCAATGCCTGTGAAAGAGGAGTATCATTGTTCAGCGTAGGTCGTAGGCTGTTAATGATGCATGGAACTGGTTTGAGCCAAGAGCTGTATGTAACCATCAGTGCTGTTTTGTTTGAGCCTATCTTGTAGCAGTTTACTCCTTGGTATCATTCTGGTTTTGTTGATCTGTTTCCTTACTACATCAGGTGGGTATTGTAATTCCAAAAATTTCTGTTGTAAATCGTGCATGTGAGAATCTCTGTCTGAGGGACTAGAACAGATATAGCTGTAGCATGGATTGTTTGGTGTTTTTAGAATGGTGGTGAGAGCATGTAGATATGTTTGGCAATTGGTAGGTTTCTGGTATGAGATGGTTTTTATGTTACCATTATGTATTTGTACACTGTACCTCTGCATCCTGAGTTACTTCTTTCCAGCACCCCTCCCACCTTCAGACTGGGATATAAGGACTCAGACATCTCCATTTCAACTTGTATCTGAAGAAAGGAATTTTGATTCTCGAAAGCTCATGCCCCACAAAGTCTTGTTACTGGACTTGAATCTAGCACATCTAATATCTGGCTGCACAGGTTACATACAGAACAATACCCACCCATCCAAAGAGATTGTTCTTCAAAAACAGTATCTAACATCAAGCCACTCCTTGTACCTAGATCACAGATGACAAAATATGAAAACACGGTGAACCTATCCAACAGAATAACATTTCTCATTACTCTGGTTGCTTAGAAGTGCCGCTAGGACATATTTATTATTACAACACCAGGCAGGTCATAAGGTGAATGCACAGGAAACTTGCAATTAGCTGAAAGACACCTGAAGGGAAGGGAGGATATCTGGAGCATGCAAGAGTAGTATGTCTCTAAAGGACTTTGCCTTTCCTAAAGGTAGGCATAAATTGCCCATTGTATTATTATTGCATTTCTATTGTTTTAAGTATTAAATTAATATATGACTGTCTTTTATTGATTTATACCACCCTGAGCCCTGCCTTGCAGGGGAGCATGGTTTAAAAATCTAATTTAATAAAATAAAATAAATGGTGGTAGCACTGTCAATGGTGGTGGCATTATCACAAACTATAGATGTACAGAAAGACAGAGAAAGAAACATGGAAACAAGCAGATAAAAAACATGGAATTGTGGAGATTATTTTTATACTATGGTTAAAGCTATTTATACAGCACAAACAGCAAAAATTATAATAAACGGTGATCTTACACAAAATATTAAACTTGATAAGGGAACAAGTGTGCCCTTTATCTCCACTATTATTTATTTTTGCTGTGGAAACATTAAACAATATGATTAGACAAGATGGACAAATTAAGGGCCTAAAAGTTAAAGGAGAGGAATATAAACTACAAGCCTTTGTGGATGACTTGGTATTTATATTAGACGAACCACAAAGTTTGATTATGCAACTTTTGCAAGTAATACAGAACTATGGCCAGCATGCAGAACTGAAAATAAATTTCAAAAAAACCAAAATGATGTTAAGGAACTGCACACAAGAACAAAAGCAGCATATACAGAATCTTTCAGGAATAGAATTTTTTTAAAAAATTAAATATCTTGGAATAACATTAACCAACAGATGTAGCTCATTGTATAAGGACAATTATATGAAACTTTTGAAGGAAATTCAAAAGGATATTATCAACTGGAAACAATTACAATTATTATTTATGGGAAGAATAGCAACAGTGAAGATGAATATTTTACCAAGATTGCTCTTCCTCTTCCAGACAATTCCAATAATTAAAAATCAGGATTTTAAAAAAGATTTAGAAAAGATGTTAAGCCAATTTATATGGGAAGGCAAAAAACCAAGAATCAAATTAAAATTATTACAAGATGTCAAAGAAAGAGGAGGATTTGCATTTTCGAATTGGAGATTGTATTATTAAGCAGCTGCTCTTATGTGGATGAAGGAGTGAATTACCTTAGAAGATACGAGACTTTTGAAACTGGAAGGGCATGACTTAAAAATGGGTTGGCATGCATTTGTATGGTATGGAAAAAGTAAAAATCACAGATATTTTAAACAACATATACTTAGAACGGAACTACTCAAGGTGTGGGGACAAATCCAAAAACAGTATTTTAATAAGATACCAAAATGGGTTTCCCCATTAGAAGCATTTATAAATCCAATGACTTTTTCTAAGGAATTAATATGGAGATATCAAGAATTACTAGACAAGTAAGACATTTTACTTTGACAAGATCAATTAAAGGAGAAGGGCATTAACCTGAATTGGTGGGAAAGAGCACAACTAGATTCCAGATTTGTGAAGGATAAAAATGTGGGACTTTATTTATTATTTTATTTATTTATTAAACTTATACCCCGCCCTCCCTGCATAGCAAGCTCAGGGCAGCTTCCAACAAATATAAAATACAGCTTAAAAACAAACACTTATTTAAAACACAGCATCTAAAATGAATACAAACACAAGTGCAAAATGCAAATAACAAAGTGCAGGCAGCAATTAAGACACATTCAGTTGGTACATTTACCAAACAAGGTTTCCCCTTCCCAGATGTTCTGGAATGGCTGTCCGCTCAGGTTTATTATGGCATCAGCTTGCCGTTAGAAGCCACAGGCCGGGATCTACAACCGTGGTGACCCCTAATTGAATGCCTGGAGGAAGAGCTCTGTCTTGCAGGCCCTGTGGAACTGTGAGAGGTCCTGCAGGGCCCTGATCTCCTCCGGGAGCTCATTCCACCAGGTAGGGGCCACCACTGAAAAGCCTAACCTCCCTCGGGCCAGGGAGGGTCAACCGATTTTGAGACCCAGACTGTAGTGCTCTCTGGGGTATATATGGGGAAAGGCGGTCCCGTAGGTATGTCGGACCCCGGCCATATAGGGCTTTAAAGGTAAGCACCAGCACCTTGAAGCAGATTTGGTATGTTATTGGCAGCCAGTGCAGTGTCCTCAGCACAGGCTGGATGTGCTCCCACCTGGGGAGGCCCATCAACAGCCTGGCCGCGGCATTCTGCACTAGCTGTAGCTTCTGAATCCATGACAAGGGCAGCCCCATGTAGAGAGCGCTGCAGTAGTCTAGTCTCAAGGTGACCATCGCATGGATCACTGTAGCCAGGTCAGCACAGTCAAGGAAGGGAACCAACTGCCTAATCAGCCTAAGGTGGAAGAAAGCGGACTTAGCAGTGGCCGCTACCTACGCCTCCATTGTGACGGAGGGATCCAGGAGCACTCACAGACTCCTAACCTCCGGCTCTGGCACCAGTGGTGCCCCCCTGAAAGTCAGGAGTGGGATCCCCAACCCTGACCCGCCCCGACTCAGGCACAGGACCTCTGTCTTCACTGGATTCAGCTTCAGCCGGCTCACACATAACACATCGTTAGAGTTAGATAAAATTGTATGGTCTACTGAAGGGAAGCATATCAAACTATTCTATGGGCTTCTGTTAGAAATGAAAATGCAAGATGAGGTGGTAAAAGATGTAATGATTAAATGGGCACAAAATATAAGTCATAATATACATATAGAACAATGGGAAAAGATATGGAAAGTTAATGTGAAACTTACTAAAGCGGTATCCTGTCAAAAAAAATTATATAAAATGTTTTATAGATGGCACATGACACCAGAGAATTTAGCGAAATGGTATCCAAATATGTCAAATGTGTGTTGGAAATGTAAATGTAAAATTGGTTCTTTTTTTCATATGTGGTGGACATGTGGTGTTGTGAAAAAATATTAGATATAGATACAAGAAATGTTACAAAAAATGCTTGACACAAATGTACCATTTATACCAGAATTGTTTTTATTGAATATTATACCAACAAACTTGAATTTACATGATGTATACATGATTGTACATGTTGTTACTACAGTCAGAATTTTATATGCAAAATATTGGAAAAAGGAAGAGACACCCACAAAGGAAGAATTAATTTTCAGACTTTTGGATGCAGCAGAAATGGACAAATTGACATTACAATTGAACAAAAACCCAGAGAGTGACTTTGAAAGAAAATGGGCAAAATTTTACAAGTGGATACAAGTTTACTTGGGAGGGCTTAAATCATAAGATGGAAATGGCGCAGATGGCCCAAAAGAAATGGACCTAATGGTTATATGTGAACAAAATGGTTGTATGAGTATAGTTTTCGTTTTCTGTTTCTGTCTTTCCTCTGTCTCTTTTTTTCTTTCTGTTTCCTCTGTGAAACCAATAAAAATCCTTATATAGAAAGAAAGAAACATAAAAAGAGAGTGTGCTATAGATATGCCTGATGGTGTGAATACAGCTCAACCTGTGGATTCCTTCCATGTCTTTTTTCCCACTGGACTGTTTGCATTCATCACTTTGCAGGAATTCGTATGGAGGAACCGAATCACTCATGTGAATTAGTTTGTTGAGAATTTGCCTGCTTCACCACAGGCCAAGCTTCGATAGAACTTTAGCTGAGATGGCAAATGTTTGTCTCTGCTATATTTCAAAAGCATGTTTTGATCCACTAGACCTTGACCTCCAGTGTGTAAACTGGGTGTGGAGTGTGTGTTATGATGATCATGCCATTTTCTTCCTCTTTGGGCTTTCCCTGTTCATTTTAAAGCAGAACTTTGTTCCTGTTCCTTTTAGTTGAGACAAGAACCTCAGGAATGCGGAACAAACATGACGAACTGATGAAAAAGGCTATTTTTCTAAAACATGGCCTTTGGATATATCAGTATTTCTATGGGTAAGTCTAATCAAAGAAGAATCTGGCCTTTTGTTCAATTAACAGTTTTGAAACAAAACCATGACATGGAGTTGCAGCTTTTGGATCTTGACTATATCAGGGTCCACCTGCATATTATGTTTTTCCCAGGACATTCCTGCCTTGTATAGAAAGGCCTATTCTGCAGTTCAGCACTTCATAGGCATGTGTGGGCTGGACCCACTTCAAATTGGGACCATGGTATCCTGGGGGAAGGGAGGGGTTAAACCTCTCCTCAGGTATTTTCCTGATCTGAAATGGCCCTGGGGGGCAGTGCTAATCGCCCTGTTATGGAAACATAAAATGTAGCTCATCAGTACATATGAATCCTCCCCAGCAGGGCAAATAGCAGCCCTCCAAAAAATGGTGTCTGGTCAGGAAAATGGTATAAAGGAGAAGCAGGCCCCAGCTCCAGGCCCCTGGTGCCACTCTTCATCACTCCCAAGAGAGCAAAAATGGGGGTGGGATGTCATGGAATGAAGAGCCCAGCTAGCAACCCTATGAGAAGTTCTAAGCCTCCTCTCTATATACCCCATAGAGCTTATTCAATCAGGTCCAACCATACCTGGGAAGTGTAAAATGGGACATGCCTCTCTACTCATCCTTGAGCCATCACCAAGGAAAATGTAACATGTAATTAAGGTCTTTATCAGGGGATAGCAATGTCTCTATGACTTTGATAATTGGTAGAGAGGTTAGTGGTAGGTAAGGAGAGCTACCTCCTGTATCCAGCCCAGTGTGGAAATAGGATCCCTCAAGAGTCATGTACTTTAATTAAAAGTACAATCCTATACAGAATTACTCCAGTCTAAGCCCAGTCAAATGAATGGTCTTAGACTGGAGTAACACTACATAGGATTGCACTGAAAATCACTAGCTCATGCAGGGGTGAAAAAATATTGCCTACTAACGATCAAGCAATCAACTTTTATTGTTCTAGCCAAAGGCTGTTACAAAACAAATTAAAATCATTAATAAAAATCAAGGGCTTTGCTTACAAATAAGTTAAATTCATTAATAAAATATAAAAATGTACATTTATCCGTATTAGTCAAAGATTTCACTTACAGTGAAATAAAAACAGCATTTTGGGCTCTCTATTTCTCCACATAATCTTGCTCAATTTTTCTTGGATGCATTTGCAAATAATGCAAGCTGATAAGATATATTTTTATCTTTATCAGACAGCAGATGCACAGTTATATCCTGTGGTGACCAACTAATACACTGAGAGAAATAAAATGAAAAAAAAATTAATTCTCCTCTTGGGGAAGCATACAACAAATAATACAGATTCAGATGGGTAGCTGTGTTAGTCTGAAGCAGCAGAACAAAGTTTATGTCCAGTGACCAACAAAGTTTTTTTCAAGGTATGATACATTTCATTGTATCTGAGGAAGTGTGCCCATGTGGCAAACATGAGATATGGATTAGAGCCCCAGTTTGGCAATGGCCACCAAAAAACAGTCTACCTCTTTCCTTGCAATGGGCCAATGAGAAGCAAAACACAATGCAGGGGTCGGGCTTAACCCTCTGCTTCCCACACCGAAGGCCAGCAGCCTGATCGCTGAGCTAACTGGGCAGTCTTATGGAAATAGGCAGGCAACAATGCAAAGACAGATGTGGCCCAGGGGAAAGACAATGAGATAGCACAGTTAAGGCTTAAAGTTGCCAGCTCTAGGCTGGGAAATACCTGGAGATTTGTGTGGTAGGGGAGGAACCTAGGGAGGGAAGATTTGGGAGGAAAGAGACATCAGCAGGATACAATGCTATAGAGTCCACCTTCTATTCCAAAGCAGCCATTTTCTCTGGGGGATCTGATCTCTGTTGTCTGAAGATCAGTTGTAATACTAGGAGATCTCCAGGCCTCACCTGGAGTTTGGTAACTCTGTTGACAAGGTTCTCTGCTACAATCCCATTTAGGGAGAGCCCTGAGGCAGACCAACCATGCATAGCTGAAGTGTTGTCCCCAGAGGTAGCATCACAGGGGCTATGGGAGTGAGCTGACCCACTCATCCATCTTTTTGGCTGACGGGCCTTTTCACTTATATGCCCTGTTATGTATTGGGGCTGAAACATTCCAGAACTGTTCCACCAGAGACTGGCTGAGCTTGGGGCCCAAGAATAATACCCTACCAGGACTCTGGAAGTAACCAGTCAAGAAGTAATGTTATGTAAATAGCCTATTGTTGGGAGTGGGGTGTGTTTGGGTGTGGTAATTGCATGCTATTTAAAAGAGCTGCGGCTCTGGGGTCTTGTCTTGCTCTTGCTGAAATCACAAATAAAGTTGAGCTCATCACTAGATTCGAACCTGTTCATCCATGGAACCCACTATTTAACATGCCCCTTCTTTAGAAATAACGTTTCCTGTGTTCATTAAAATTTCCTGGTACAGCTGATTGGATCTGTCATGTGTAACTGCTGCCTGATGGGCTGATTGGCAGAGATGGGTTCCTTCCCTGGTGCCATGTGTGCAGCCTGCTTTTCTATAAATGCTTATTTGAACTTTCTTGGAGTCTACCCCTAACATTTCCCATCTGGATGATTAGCAGTAAGCATTGGGTGTTTGACATTTGGCAGGTGTGAAGAGTCATGGTTCACCTTGGATTTCTGCCTCCTTTTATGATATAAATAAGTAATGAGGTCAAATCCCTTTCTCTCATTCTGTGATCAAGTGGCATTCTCCACCTGGTGACCTGCTTCACCTTCTAGCTTGTGGATTTCAAAGAAACAGGTGCAGGTGCTACACAAACATTGTGCCAGGTAGCCTGGCGGCTGCCCAAACCAACACCTGTCTATTGCTGGCAGGGACTATGATCTCTGGACGCACCATTTGTTCTGTCTCTCTGTGTGTATGATCAGCAGGGCTATTTTTGGACAGGAACACACAGGAATGGAGTTCTGGCTGACTCCCGAGTTGGCCATGCCCAGCAGGAACTCATTAGCATAACAGGCCACACACAACAGCAGAAACTTATCAGGATTGGCTACATTAGGGGTGTGTGGCCTAACATGCAAAGGAGTTCCTGCTACAAAGAAACACCTCTGGGTTTTGACAACAAACAAGGTAAACAGAATAAGAAGCAAAAGGTGGGTGTGGCTGGATGACTACACTTCTGGTAACATGGGGCTGTGGCCTAATATTTTAATGAGCTGTGCTGTCATGGGTGTGGCCTAATATGCTATGAGTTTCTGCTGTTGGCTTTTTCTACCAAAAAAGCCCTGGTAATCAGAGACAGGAGCAGAGACAGAAAACTTACTTTTTCCCCACTATAGAGAACAATGGAAGGAATAGGGGCAACCTCTTTGGGGGCCCATAGAATTGGACCCCCTAATCCAATGTTCTTGAAACTTGGTGGGTATCTTGGGGAGAGGCTCCAACAGCTACCCTGTGAGTTTGGAGCCTCTCCCTCAGACCTCCTCCCCTCCAGCCCCCAGAATATACCCTATGTTTTCACCATTGACTTCAATGGCCCATAGGATATAATGGAGCTGAAATTGACACGCGGCTGCCTGAAAGACTCCTGGGGATCCCGGCTGAGGGTGGGGCTTGGCTCCTGAACTCCTGTGCTCCGGTGCGCTCCCCCCAAAAAAAGACCCCTGTTTATAGACATAGTCTGTCACAGTATGTGACAGGCCCAAGATCACCCAGAGAATTTCCAGGGCACAGTGGGGAGGGGATTCAAACAGGGGTTTCCCAGATCCTAGTCTGACACTTACCTGCATGCTCCCCTTTGAGGGCTTCTTCAGCCTGGCCACTGTGGAAAGCATTATGCCAGATTAGAGGAGTGTTGGTTTGATTCAGTATGAGAAATATGTTGCTATTCAAATTGTATGATGGCAATTGATCTAAATTCTTGTCATGTGGATTCTTCAACACACAAGCCTATGAAAGGTCAGTGGTCTTTGGCCCGTTTCAATTTTTTGAGGTTTACTCAGCACAAACTCTGGGAAGTCTGGATCTTTTAAATATTGGAATATATATTGAATAATACAACATGGCCATATGGCTGTCTGTCATGAACTTATTGAAAAAAAGTTGTTTTTGTGATGAAAAGAAGGTAGCTCAGATCCTGCCTAGATTTCCACAAGCGCAAGAGGAGGGGAGATTTCTGCTGATTTCCCCCACCTGAAGGAGACTTCTGTTTCCCTCCCTTGACCCCCATTCCATACAACCAGCATTTCAGGGTGTGTTTTGGGCTACCACAGGAAGGTGGAATTGGCAGAAGTCACCATCCTTACTTATGTCTTTGGAAGTCTAGGTGGGATCCAAGCCATTGTTGTGCCCTAACTGGGCAAAGAATCTGGTGTCTTTAAACACCAGGCAGAAGTCATGAGCTGGTTCCTGCTCCAAATAAAATTTGTCTTGCTGGATCAGTCTAAAAGGCTACTTTTCATAAGGTCAGAAGTAGGATGCAACAGAGGTAGCCATCCTTCGTTGCTTCAGCCCAAAAATAATCAGAGGACTCCTCCCAGGTAGTGGCACAGAAAACTTCTATGTGTTGCTGAAAATGGCTGTCCTACGTTTATCTCAGCCAGAAGCTTGTCTGTGTGACTTCACAGAGGTTGATATGGAGTTGCTTCTTGGAAAAGGCACGCTCCACCTTCCGTTGGTCTGGTACACAGTCCTCAATGTAAGTTAACTGTCAGAAAACTAAGTGAATGATAATGGCCTGGCAAACCAGAACTTTTTAAGCAAGCAGGGAAGAGGCTTCTGAATCCCATTCTACCTTACACAGTGTTCTTATTCTACGTACTCTGGTGAAAAATGAGAACTGATCTGTAGTGGGATCTAGCTTGGGGCTGTGCCCTGAGCCTTCATAGCCTTTTGGCCTCTACAGCATTGTTTCCTCTTTTACAAAAAGGGAATAATGGAGGTTCCAAAGTTAACTACACAAATAATGGCAGGGACTTTAGCTGGGCCTATTAACGATGATGACAGTATTTAATGTAAAATGCTCTTTAAATCCTTCTGTATGCCACAGTTAATTACCTTGCAGTCTGATGTGCAGCACCAGCAAAGCTAATGGGATCACATAAATCCAGTTAATTATTTCTCTATTATGGTTTATCGATGACCTTCAACATGTATTCTATCCCTTGTGCTGCACTTTACTACTGCATTCTCTTTCCCTGCTGTATTTATGCCTGTCTGCCTGTATCACCAGGGGATCCTGAGAAAAGAGAAAAATCCTCTCTTGGGTTTTAGCATTTTATATGGTTTTTATGATGAGATTTGTATCTGGATGTATTATACAACCCACTGCTGTGTTTAAGTCCTTAATGTTTCCACTGAAGGCACATTGTTAACCATTTTTTAAAATCCTGTTTTATTACATGAGAGGTAGCATCAGATATTCATCACAATTGAACTTCATGAGAAAAGACATTCAGTGGATGAGCACAGTCAATCCATGCAGTGATGATCATATGAGAAGCTCATCACATGTACATTTGCGTGTAAATCTACATCTCCATTGATGGGTCTTATTTGCACATACTGAAATGGTATGATCCATAGTAGGTTATAAATAATCAAAATGTTACTTTCTAAAGTTTGTGAGTTTTGTATTTGAATGGCTGTATGCCTCCATTTTTAGATGGTTGTCTTCCATATCGAGAGCTGCTTCACTACCTAAGGATTTTTGATGAGCCATCACACAAGCAGATGGATATAGCGCAGTATTTTTATTTATTAGTTTTCTACCCCACCTTTTGGCACAAAAGGAGGCCTTACGATGGCTTACCAATTATGTAAATAATACTAAAATCTTCACAAAACCTTATCAATGATTAAAATAGATAACATCAGTCTACAAAATCAGTCTAATCAAAACAGCAGTTCAGTTATGATCTTCAGTGATAAAAGGTTAGAGCAGCTCCTTTACAGCTCCAAGCTTCACCCCCAAATTCTGAACCTCTTCCTCTTAACTTTGTTGTCCTAAAACCTTCCATTATGATAATATTTTTCACTGCATTATACCATTAAAATCCTTAGCCTTTCATCTCTGAGAAACAACACTCGTTTAGATACCTAAGAAATGCTGGAATAGATCAGAGCAAGGGCCATCTAGAAATCTGTTTCCAGCAATAACCTACCACATATCGCTGACAGCTCATGCACAGAATGGCAACGACCATTGGCCATTTCCAGCACACTCAGAAGTATATTGGCTTTATCTTTGCCATTCTAGTAGATCAACGTGTTTTTGGATGGCAGAGGTGAATGAATGGAAACAGAATGTTTCAGTTTGCACTCCCCCCTCCGGCTGTCACATGCACAGCGGCCAATTTCTTAATCTACAGAACAGTTTGACAACATACTGTGTTGTTGTTGTTTTTTAATCTGTGCCTGGACAGTATGAAGACGCTTAGAAAGAGGAAGAAAACTGAAACCAAACCAAATGTGCAACTGCATGATAAGTGGTGTTTACACTGACTTCCTCAATGTGAAAGATGTGATATCATTTCTCTGGGCCTGCTCTCAACTGGTTGATACATCTGAAATACGTCAAAAGCCTCGAGATGGTATTTTGGGAAAAACTAACTTTTCAGTTATGACCAATGCTCCCTCTAAGCTGTCCAGTCTTGTGAACAAAAATTCTACTTTGTAAGCGACTGGCATTAAAGTTGTGAGTGAGCAATTTGGCTGCTGCATAAAATAGTTTGCTCTGGAGCCATCCTTCCTGAGCTAGGACAAAAATGTGTGAGCTGGAGGCTAAAAAACTGTGAGCTAGCTCACACTAACTCAGCTTTGAGGGAACATTGGTTATGACTATTATATCTTTTATAGTAATGCAGGGATAACATTTTTTAAAAAACAGTCAGAACTTATGGACAAGTTTTAGCTGCCCTAGCGAAAGAAGTAATTTGTTTAATACAGTTGGTCTTCTGTATGTCCATATGGGCCATAATACTCTATTCCTAAGTGGGGAAAATGGTGTAGGGTTGTAATTTCCTCCCTGTTTCCAGCCCGCTAAATGGCCTTTTACAATGACAAGAGAGACAATACTTAGGAAATATGTGTTTTGGGCAAGGTTAGCTTCCAGGATCCTCAAGAACACAATAATTTATCACCACCCAGTAGTGTTGGTACCTGTGACTTTGAACAGGAGGAACCATCTATCTGTCAGTTGCAAAGTCAAAACAGTTGTTGTGGTCTAGCAGGCTTAGCAGGTGTTTGAACCAAAACAGCAGTCTGTAGTGATGCAAGAAAGAAGAGAGCTTGAGGAGGCTGGGAAGTTAAATCAAGCCAAGCAGAATCAAGTGAGAGGTGCACTCAGGCCCGTAGTCAGAATTTCTTTTGTCAGGGGGCATTTAAATTTCTCAGGGGGCACCTAACTGATTTAATTTAAGTTAGTTAAATCAAGTACCCTGCTGCTTTTCGCCCAGCCACACACTGATGGCCTCCTCCTCTTCCCACCCCCCTGCAGAGGGGGCTTCCCCAGCCTGGACCCCTCCCCAGTCGACTCACTCACTCACTCTCTCTCTGTAGGCAGGGCAGGTAGGAAGGGAAGGAGGTTGTAATGTACCCAGAGTGGAACATGGGTCCAGGCCAGCCATGTGCTCGAACCAGTCCCAGCAGATTTTGAGGCCGTTTGCAGAGACTTTCCCAAAGTGTTTGACGGGACCTTGGGGAGGTACACTGAGGCCCCCATTTCCCTGGACCTTGATCCGAACGTGCACCCCATCCGCATCAAGGCCTGTGTCCCTCCCATTGCCATGCGGGCCAAAATAGAGGCGGAGCTCAATTGCCTGGTCAAGCAAGGGGTGCTGGAGCCAGTCGCATCCACGTGCTGGGAAACCCCCATAGTCACGCCACTTAAACGGAACGGTGATGTGAGGATATGGGCAGATTACAAGTGCACCCTCAACAAGGCCTTGCAGGACCATGCTTATCCAGTTCTTGTGGTGAGCCACGTCCTAGCCTCCCTTGCAGGGGCCAAGGTCTTCGGTAAGCTAGATTTAGCACAAGCTTACCAGCAGCTGCCGGTGGACGCGGCCGCTGCCGAGGTTCAAACCATTACAACGCACAAAGAGGCGTTTAGGGTTACAAGGCTGCAGTTTGGGGTTTGTGTGGTTCCCGGGATTTTCCAGTCATTCATGGATTCCCTCCTAAGAGGCATCCCCGGAGTACAACGTTTTTTAGATGACGTGATTGTTGCAGTGCCGGACTCCGCCTCCTTCGCAGAGTGGCTCCAACAGGTACTCCAGAGGTTCAACGCCACCAGCCTCAAAGTGAAGAAGGAAAAATGTCTCTTGGGGGTGCCCTGCATTGGATTCCTGAGGTTCGCGGTGGACGCCAAGGGGGTCCACCCCACAGACGATAAAGTTAGGGTGATTATGCATGCCCCCTTCCCTCGTCTAAGACAGAACTGCAGGCTTTCTTAGGCCTGCTCAATTTCTATCATGCTTTTCTGCCCCTCAAGGCCACTGTGGCTGAACCACTCCATTGTCTCCTGGACAAGGACGGACCTTGGATCTGGGGGCTGATGCATGCGAGGGCGTTCCAGGGCATCAAGGACTTGCTGGTTTCTAATTCTAATTCTGTCTTGCATCATTTTACAGAAGCCCTTCCAGTGGTCCTTGCATGTGACGCCTCTCCCTATGGGGTCAGGACTCTCTTGGGCCACCAGCTGCCAGACGGCTGGGAAGTCCTGGTTGTCTACTACTTGAGGACCTTGTCTTCTGCGGAGCGCAATTATGCGCAGACAGACAAGGAAGTGATAGTGGCTGGTGTCAACATACAAAGGGTGTTTGTTGTGGGGAGGCCAGGTGGTGATTCCGGCTCCGCTCCAGGAGGATTTGCACGAGCATCACCTGGGAGTGGTACGGATGAAGGTGTTAGCAAGGAGCTACGTCTGGTGGCCAGGCCTCGATTGGGACATCGAGGACAAGGTGAAATGGTGTCAGCCCTGCCAGGGCTTGCACCCCGAACTGCTGCAGGCTCCCACCACCCCTGGTCTTGGCTCCACCTGGATTTCGCAGGGCCATTCAAGGGCAACTCTTTTTCATTCTGGTTGACTCTTACAGCAAATGGCTTGAGGTCATTCCAGTGCCATCCACTTCCTTGAGATCCACCATCAAAGCCATGTGGTGGATCTTCAGTGCCCAAGGACTGCCTGACACTCTGGTAACTGACAATGGCACTGCATTCACATCCGGGGAGTTCCAAGACTTCACTGCTTATTATGGGATCTGGCATGTGCATTCCGCTCCGTTCCACCCCGCCACTAATGGCCAAGCGGAACGGATGGTCCGGACCGTCAAGGACACACTCCACTGGCTCGATTCCCTGGACTGGGATTAGAAACTGGCCTCCTTCCTTTTCGGACAACGCATCACCCTGCACTCCAGGGGTGCAGTCCAGTGAGCTTCTCCTGGGTCGCCTCCTCATGATGCACATGGACCAGCTACACCCTGACCGGACCCTGGAATGCGAGCCGGCACCGAGGACCAGGAAGCTACCCAAAGGTTCTTCCTGGAAGATCCTGAACTACACCTGAGGCCTGCAGTGGATCCCAGTGCAGCTGATAAGGGTTAGGGGCCCCCATTCATATGAGGTCTCCTGTGAAGATGGCACCATGCTCCACTGCCACATAGACCAACTCCGTCGCCATGTGGCACCTCTAGAACCGGACGACTCTGAGGAGCCCGAAGACCAGGAGGCCATGGAGCCACAACCTTCCCCGGTGTTCCCCAGCCTGGCGGAAACCCCAGCCATGGCACCTATCAACCTGTGTCCGCGAGTCCCAACCGCCTCGAATGAGTCCTCGGCAGCAACGCCACCTTTGCCGGCACTGGTAAGCTCCCTGCCCAGAACACCGGTGCTAACGTCTCCAGCAGCCCCAGCAATGCATCACTCTATGAGGGAAAGAAAGTCTCTGGCTTACTTAAAGGACTATGTCTGCAGGTGTCTTCTGGACCAAGGGGGGAGGGGTGTAATGTACCCAGAGCGGAACATGGGTCTAGGCCATTCATGTGCTTGAACCGGTCCCAGCTGGTCTGACACGTGGCTGGACGAAGGCCGGAGCTTCGCTCCTGAAGACAATGGACAGTAGGATCCTAGCTCCCTTCCAATCAGGGGACTAGGATCCAGGTAGTTAGTGCAATCAATGTATATAGTCCAATCACGTGTGTGTGTGTGTGTGTGTGTGTGTGTTGGGGTGTGGGTTTCTTGGGGAATATAAGCTGGCCTGCGAGCCGGCTTAGGTTGTCTTGTTCCTGATCTTCAAATAAAAGTATGAGCTGATTTCACTGTACGGACTCGTCAGTCTCAGTACTTTTCAGAGGTGGAGGAGTGCACTGGTGTGGTTGCCCACTTGGAGAGTCCCCCAGCAGCCACCCGTTGCTTTCCCTTTTACAGGGGCAGGGTGGGGAAGAAAGATAATCTCCACTCCCCTCCAGCCTCCTCCACTCACTCCACCCCTGGCTTGGCTCAGCTCAGTGGGAGAAAGGGAAGGCCTCCTTAATAGCACCCGCTGCCACCGCCACTATTTCCTCTGCCAGCCACCTCCTTCTCTCCCCATACCCCACAAGGCAGCTTGGGCCACGTTCGCTCTCTCAGTGCTCCCTCCATTTCCTGAGGCTGGCTCCCTGAGAATGTAAGAGGAGAAGTCATGGCAAGAGGAGGTGGTGGGGTGGGGGAGAAAAAGGGAGCCGATGGCCCAGTCATGGATGGAAACCAGGAGCCAAAACCGTTCCTGATGCCGCTGCCAACACTGCCCTGTGCTGGGGGAGGCCAATGAGGCATACAGGGCTGCTGCTGCATCTCCTGCAGCAGGAACCACAACGCGGCAACGCAAACCTCCTGCACACTGGTCCAGCTTGCCGTCACTGCCTGCACTTCAAGCCCAGATCACCTCCTACCTCCTTTTCTCTCCTTTTCTCTGGATTCTCTACCAGGCAGGAGGGATCAAAGTTACTTCCCTGGCCCATGGCTGGTGTGGCGGCAGTGGCAGCAAGTCTTCCAGGCAGCCTAGAGAGTTGGGGGGGGGGGCTGGCCTGCTAGAAAGTTGTGGGGCCCCAGCAGGAAGTTGGGGGGCTGGGCCCTAGGGGGCCCCACCGTAGCTACGGGCCTTGGTGCACTCAGGAGAATTATCATTATTCATATTTATTTCTTCCAAAGACCTCAGGGTGGCATGTATGGAGGCTGCCCTATTTCATCCCCAGAACAACACTGTCAAGACTGAGAGACAGTGACCGATCCAAGGTTACTGGACAGCCTTCTTGGCAATTGGGGATTTAAATTTAGGTATCCCCTGCACATTCAACACTCTTAAAACAGGATGTTAGTAAGCCATTAGCACAATGTAAAGGATTGGGTGTTTCCCAGGAGCAGGATTTTTATATAGGGTACCCTATCAATCACATAAGTAACTCAGGAACTGATTGTGGTTGTGGAAAGATTTTGGACAGTTTCTTCACTGGTTGAGAGGCTTTGGCCCCAGATTTTGTTACAAAGATGCGAATATCTGCTTATCAAGTTGGAGGACAGTTACATTAGTTGAAAACGTCATAAACATAAATGGCCAGCACTTTTTCTTTCTCTTTGCCTAGTGCAGAGATGAGAGAGTTCATTCCCATACATGGCATCCTAACCATTCTGGCAAACTGGAATCTCCTTTCAGAATGCCTGTCTCTTCTGATCCCTTGGCCAAGTGTGAGCCAAGGCCCTGAGGTCCACCAGCACTTTCTTCATTGTGGTACCCTGAGCTGGTGTTTGAGTTGCTTGGCAAAAGGATTAGCCTCACCTTTGAAAGTCACTCAGCCTCTGTGACCTGTGGCATTTACAAATAATAATCCTACATGCTATCTAAGACAGTTGTGTGCAGTGGTGCACATTTAAGGAATCCAGGTTGCCTATGGAGGGCAACTTCCCTCCCTGAATGCTAGGCTCCAGGTGTTGCTCAATAGAACAGTGAGAGCAAAATAAGGGGGAAAATTGACATTGCTTGATAGAATAATAGAATCATAGAGTTGGAAGGGACCATACAGGCCATCTAATCCAACCCCCTGCTCAACACAGTATCAGCCGAAAGCATTCCTGACAAGTGTTCATCCAGCCACTGCTTGAAGACTAGTCACAAACAACACCCACCAAGGGAAGACCATTTACAATTCACAACTATGTTCAAAACTATATATTACATTCATTGAAATACAAAGAAGGGTTAGTGGGCACAACCCAACCGAGTATATAGACATTGATCCAAAAGATTGCTCGTAACAATTAAACATAGTATAAACAAAGAATATATTAAAAACCAACAGTAGGCTGTTTTGTAATTCCATACATAGATAGTGTCCATAGACCTCCAAACAGAAAATAACTACAGCAGAAGACTCCCACTGAGGAAAGAATAACAGCTGGATGCCTCTCCCAGGTATAAATCAAGCGTTTCAATGATCTTCAACAGCGGCTGGTAAAACAGAACCTGATTTCCAAAATAACATAGGCACAGCTCAAAAGCTTCAATGGAAGCCAGGTCTTACTGGCCTTCCAGCAAGGGGGCTCCCAGATCCATGCCTGGATCTTCTGTGATTACATCACCAGGAAGTGACATCATGCTGGGAACATCATGCATTGATGTGCTAGCATTTTGGCCAAAAACTCTATGGTAAGCTCTATGGAAACCATAGAGTTTGGCCAAAATGCTAGAATGTTGATGCGCGATGTGCCTGGCGTGATGTTCTCATTTCCAGGTGATGTCATTGCACTAACAACATCAACATGGGAGGGGGTGATTCAGGGCTGGAGCTTCCCCTGCTGGCCAGCTGGCTGGCAGCAGGTTGAAATCTCCAAAATCGGGGGAAACCCTGCTCCGACTGGGGGTCTTACAACCCTACCCTAGTTTAAACTGTTTCTATTGCATTTTCATCTATTTCTTTGCCCCTGTTTTCTCCCATATGTTGTTTTTTCAAGTGTTCACTGAATCATAGGTCAGGATTCTTACTTTAAAAAATTTCTCAATATATGTTCATTATTTTATTACTCTTTGTGGGGGGGGGAGCATGCAAATGCCCATTGATGGAACAATGGAGGAAGCGGATTGCTTCCACACAAGGTTTTGCTCCACCCCCCACCCCCTGCAGTGCTGTTTGTTTTGCCTCCACATAATACCATTGTGCAATTTTAACCCATGTCATTTTTGTTTTAACATTTTATTTTTAAAAAACAGTTTAGAAATAGGGCCCATGGAGCAAAAGTTCATAGAGCCAGGCCCCCTCAGGGCCCAGCCCCCCAACAGGCCCCCTCAGGGCCCAACCCCCCAACTTACTGCCAAGGCCCCATGACTTCCCATGCAGCCTAGGCCCCCCACTTTCCATTTTTTATTTTATTCTTCAATGTGCCTCCCTCCTCTCCTCGCCTGCTGCCATCCGCCTGCTCTCTCCTGCTCCTGCAATGCTGCACATGGCATTTATCTGAGGCCTGCTCTGATAACGACAGGCTGCCAAGTGCCCCTCAACCGGCATTGTCTCTGCACACTCCCACCTTCAGACAAGCATCTTTCCAGGGCATGAAGAATGGGGCTTAGCGAGCGGGCACGGCAAGGCACAATTGCTTCCCTCGGCAGGCCACTCCATCCCTCCCAGGGTTTGCTCCCAAGGAAGCAGAGGATGCCACCTATACCCCCCTTTGAGTCAAGGCTTGGCTGTTCCCTTTCCAGCTGGCTAACCCTCTGCCTCACCACTGCCTGTCCTTCTTCGCCCTGGAGCCCCACAGGGCCCCAAACTGCTGCTTTTCTTGGGCCAAGCCACACCGGAGCCACTGGTCCCGCTGGGTACATCTGCTTCAGGCCACCAAAAGAGGACCCAATCCACTGCTTCTCAGCTGGTGTGACTGAGAAAAATAGGCTGAAATTAGGGGCCAGCCCCCTTTCCCAGCAGCAGACAGGCTGTGGGGTTGGGGGTTTGGAGGCTTCCATAAACGGAGTGGCTGGGAAAGAATCTTGGCTACGCATCCATCTCAGCATGCATGAATTGCAGGGAAGGGAAGGGTGGAAGTGGAGCTACTCACTTGGGGTGTGTATGTGGGGTTATCCCCCGACTATTTTAAAGGCTCCCCCAAATTAAAAAATCCTGGCTACTGACCTGCCCAGAGCACAGACAGTTGGTAAAGAGAGGAGGAGGAGGAGGAGGAGGAGGAGGAGATTGGATTTATACCCCACCCTTCACTTGGAGTCTCAGAGTGTCTGACAAACTCCTTTTCCTTCCCCTCTCCACAACAAACACTCTGTGAGGTAGGCGGGGCTGAGAGAGCTCTTTGAGAACTGCTCTTTCAAGAACAGCTCTGACAGAACTATGGCTTGCCCAAGGTCATCCAGCAGCTGCAAGTGGAGGAGTGGGGAAGCAAACCCAGTTCTCCCAGATAGGAGTCTGTGAACTTAACCACTACACCAAACTGGCACCAAAGATGCTCATATATTACTAGCTGCAAGAGCACTACCCTGTCAGTCAGTCTTGCCTGTAGCTTAACTGAGGAAAACTGCTAATTTCTTTGCAAGCCCAAGCCAGAAAAAGGATTCCAGAGCAGCAGCAGGAGCAGCAAGCACTATTGAAAACCATATGGGGAAGATGCAGCTGTCCATTTCTTTACAGTAACTTTTGGGGCTTTCTCCTTTTCCTTGGGTTAACGGATGATGTTTGCTGAAATTTGCCTTTGTTCTGAGTGCTCTTCCTGAAGGGCACTGAAGATCCTGTTTCTTCAGATGTTGAGATATGTTCATAGACAGTATCATTCAGTTTTAGTGTTTAATGGTAAAGTTGTTAGGTTTATGATAAATGTTTATTATATTGAAAACCATTTAACATCTTGAAATATTTTTTCCTATACTTTTGAAGCAATTTCACATTTGTCAACCCATAAGGGTGCTGTCATTTATTGATTTTTTTTTTGCAGGGGGACATTAGAAAGGGTTACACAATCATCCACATTCTGGTCTTCCCCTGTCTCAGCCTCCCCCCCCCAGTTGCTTTTGTAAGATCTTCCAGAAAAGATCATATACAAAGTGTGTTTGGTTGCCCTGTGGACTAGAAAGTACAGATTTCCTCACTTTTCCATTGGGGGGGGGTTGGTGGGTTTGATGAAGATTTTTTATTGGTGGAAGATATATCACTGTAGTATCATTACACTATAGCAATACACGTAGCACTGATTTTTCTTAAGCTTGCATAAAATATTCTGGTGGTGAGGGGAAGAAAATGGCAAAAGTGAAGAGACAGTGAGGAGAATCCCCCAGAGGAGAGCTTCTGTCAGAGCTGAGAGCCAGTGTGGTGTGGTGGTTAAGACTAGGCAGACTCTAATCTAGAGAAATGGGTTTGATTCCCCACTCCTGTACATGAAGCCTGCTGGATGACCTTGGGTCAGTCACAGTTCTCTCAGAACTTTCTCAGCCCCACCTACCTCACAAGGTGACTGTTGTGCGGAGAGAAAGGTACAGAGATTGTAAGCCACTCTGTGACTCCTTAAGGTAGGGGAAAGTGGGATATAAAAACCTCCTCCTCCTCCTCTGCTGCTGCTACCGCTGCTGCTGCAGCATCCACAGAGGCAATGAAAGCAGAACAGGAAGTCATCCCTGTGTGGAAGCAACCCAGAGAATATCAGCTCAGTTGATTTTCATGGATGAATAAAGGAAATTTGTCCTCTTCTAACTGCTACAAGTTAAATATATGTTACAGTCATACATGGCATATCAGTTTCCATATCATTTAGTGTAGACTGCATATGCTAAAAGAACTTTAAATTGGCAGTACTATACAGAAAGGGCAGACAAGACCTAAATTTCCATTTCTACAACCAATGAATTTTAATCTAGAGATTTCAAAGATATGTTGTTGTTTTTTAAAAAATTAAGAGTTCTCAAAATGATGCAAGCACGGGAGAGAAGGGCAAGACCCTGGCCATCAGTGGATGTTGCAAACGCTGGACAATTGATGCCCATGATCTTTGCTCAGCCATGGTTCACGTGGCATCTGACACTGCAGTGGAAAAACTAGCTGGAGACATATTCCACAAAATCTAACTCCAAGAGACACTGCAGAAAGCCTTCATGCACAAGCCATGCATCTAGTTACTGAAACTGAAGATTCCTCTGAGCTCAATATCTCTTAATGAAGAGTGAATTACAATATAAAAAGGGTTGGAATTTGAAGATAAAATTTCACTCCCCTCCTTTTTAGGGTTGCCAACCTACAGGTGGGGCTTGGAGATCTCCTGAAATAACTGATTTCTAGGCTACAAAGATCAGTTCCCCTAGAGAAAATGGCGGCTTTTGAGGGGTGGGTCAGCTGGCCAGCTAGCCAGTGGTGGATTGAAGCCCTGAAAATTGGGGAAACCCCCACCTGGACCAGGGGTTTGGCAACCCTATATTATAACCTACTGAGGTCCCTCCTTTGCTCAAACCCTGCCCTCCCCAGGATCCAACCCCAAATCTCCAGGAATTTCCCAGCCTGGAATTGACAACCCTATGTTTTTTACTTTGTTTCTTTTGGATCTTGACTTGGTGCTACCTTATCATGTGCTGCAGATAGTAAATACATAAACACAGCCATGTTATCTTCACAGTGGTTCCATGTTCCTTCCCTAATGTTAAACCATTCATTGTCTGTTTTCTTGAGGCACATGATAAGCTGAAATCTCAACATTAAGGGAGGGTGTGGAACTGTTCTCTAAAGCAGGAACAGACAACCTAAAACCTCTGGGGCTGTATCTGACTCACCAAGACCCCCTACAATTTTCAACAGAATGTCTATCTTTGCTTAATTTTACACTGGCCAATAGAACAGGGTTGTACAGATAGACCTATCAGTCTCTAGGTGGGACCTGGAGCTGTGCTGATCTCCAGACTACAGAGATCAGTTTCCCAGGAGGAAATGGCAGTTTTTGCCTTCACATCCCCACCTCCCACCAAACTCCATACACTCCCTAAAATCTACCGTCTTCAGGCACAGCTCCTATTGCTGGCAACCATATGTGTAGGCTCAGTTAAAAAGCTAGACAGATTCTTTGGGAGGCCAGCCTAAGCCCCCCATGAAACTGCCACTGCTAGACAGGCTGGTGTGTGTGGGGGAATTGGAGGGGGGTATTCAGTGCCATGTTGATGCACAGTGTCTCTTTTGGTGCAAAATCAGAAGTGACAGCATTGTGTTGGGCCAACACTCTTAGGATTCACTCAAAATTCTATTAGAACATTGTCCAGATGTAATGATATCACTTCTAGTTTCATGCTTGAAGTGATGTAGTGCATCAGCGCAATGCTGAAGAACTTGGTCCCACTTTTGAAATTCTGTTGCTGGGCAACTCTAGTTTACATTAACCTTGCATTATCCTGTGCAGCCTTGTATATTGCAAAGTACTTACTTTTACATGTACTGAAAGCCCTAGTATCTTACACATGGGGAAAGCTACTTTGGTTTTGACATAATATGGTCAATATATAGGATAATGAATGCATTCATCCCTTTGGGTTTTGCAGGTTAGTATAAATATCTGGAGTTATAAATGTTAAAATCTTCAAATAATAGGAAAATTGGTTGTAAATCACAAGGGTTCTATCTGTGAGCATTAAAAGTTGTACACATGAACTCATAGTGCAATCTTAAAGAGAGTTATACCCTCTTTTTAAATTTTTATTGGGTTTTAACATATTATAGGACAGGAAAATATAAGGGTAGGAAGAGTACAGGGTATGGAATAAGACATATAGGAGAATTCCATCAAATATCATTCAATACCGATGAGAGGGAATCATACCCTTTCCTCTTCTGTCTCATCCTCTATGGTACCTCTTTCAAAATTTTAATCACATTTCCTTTTATAGTTAGGTCTTTGTCTCTCATTCTCAGCATTTCATCTCACACTGCTCTTTTAGTAAATTTTATATGAACTTCTCTTGGTTATACCCTCCTAAGCCCACTGAACAAAGTGTTCCTCAACTGGCGTAATTCTGCGTAGGGTGGTACTCAGTGTTTGTTAGTTGGTTATTTTTTAAAATCTAGAGAGATGGTACATAGGCTTTGGGGTAATGTTTTTGTTATATGAAATTTCAGAGAATTTAATTGGAAGAAATAAATGCATCATTCATGTCTTGGACACTTGACAAGGTGGTTTTGCCTTACTGCATTTTGAAGCAAATCCTAATAGGCCTCTGGCTTGAATTGCTTGAACTGTTCATTGGGTACTGCTGTAAATACATTCTTACCAGGGAGAAAATTGTACTGATTTGAAAATGAGGAAATTTTCTTGTTTCAAGTTGTTTTCTACTACACACAAAAACTGTGTTGAGATTAAATCTATAAATCCATCATTTGTGAGTGGGAAGAGCTCACTGTGTCCTGTTTCTCTTATCCCCATTCAAAATCCTTCAGTTCTACCGAGTGAGTTCTACAAGATGTCTTCTGGTTCTGTTTGCTATGTGAATTGGCCAGATCCACAGCAGGTAGTTAAGCCTCAATGGAACTCTATGATCCACACAGTAGAGATTTCTGGTAGGCAACACCTGAGGTCTATTCCTTACAGGAATGAGGCAGAGATTTTTTAAAAAAACAACAACCCAAATGTAAAATAATATAACTGGTGACTTCAGCCTAAAATTGATTCCTAAACTGTTACAAATTATTGGTACTTCAGTCATAATTGGTTGCCATTGTACTAATTCATTAAATAACCAACTGCCAAAGACTTCATATGAACAATTAAATGGGTTTTTGGACTGTAGATACATACCTTCCATTACTTTGCCTGTACCTCTACTTTGGCTGTCTATTTATCCTGTATTGATAACACTACTGTATTGATTACTGTTTGAAAAAGAAAATACTCACCATATATGGCCTTAACAGGCACTGTTTTGTCACAATTTGTTCTGTATATTCATCATAGAATTTTTATAATCTAAAGTCTGCAAAAATGAGAAACATAGCACACCGTTACATTCAGAAAAATCATTTTGCTGTATTATATAGTATATAAAAGCCTGTTAAAATGTTGCCTGAACAATGTTATTTCAAATGTGTGCCTTCATCTGTTCCCAGTTCCCTAAGTGATAAGTACCATGAGTGGCAACATTACAGTGTTATGGAGACTTAGGATGGCTTTTGTAAGATCTGGTTTGTTTGTTTTTTGCAAGTGTGTAAGTTGAGCAATGTGAGCAAGCAAGTACAGAGACATACAGCACAAGTCTGTAAAGCACACCAGTTCCCAAAAGCAAACAACATGTCTCTAAAGCTAACTGCAAAATTCAGATGTTGTTCTTCTGCTGACTACATTTCAACTGACAAACTGTTATTCTTCTCTGTCAGAGAAACTCACAGGCCAAACAGTGGTCTCAAACAAACTCCAGAATGCCCACTCAAGAAGATTTCCCAGCTATTATCTCTCTCTCACTAAGGTAATCTTAATTGAACATGCCTTACTGCACAAGCATGTAAGCAAGCAAAGGATTGTGGCATGACAACCCTAACAATGTGATGTCATTCCTGAGCAGTAGAGGGCCATCCTGGGTGATTAGCAATGGCTGCTCCACACAGTGGTTTCCTGCTGCATAGAAAGCAGGAATTCCCACCCCCTCCATAAATGGGAACTGCCACATCATACTGTGCTCATTTAGAGCATGACTCTTAGGCCTCATGGGATTTTGCCCTTGAGCTACATTGATCTGACTCAGAGAAGGAACCTCCCTGCTGTACTCTCCAACCCCTGCTCATGCTTAATGGAGTTGCAGAGGGGAAAATGGAGAGGGGAGACATCAAGTGATGCTTGATGTCACTTCCAGAGGAAAACCTAGAAGTGATGTCACCACATCAAGGGTCATTTCGTAGAAAAAGAGGTGCAGGAGCTCATTAGCATACAACTCATTAGCATATACCATGCCCCCTGACATCAGTGGAAGTGTGTCAGAAGGGGAAGCAAAAAAGGGGGGGAGGCATCTTCAAAAGCCTCCCCTTCCCTTCCCCAGCAGGCCTGCCAGGGTGGGGTGTGGAGGAAACAAAGAGAGAGGGGTTTAAAGTATTCTATGGCCCCATAGGAGGGCAGGGAAGCCAGCTGGAGAAGGAAGTGGAGCCGGGCAGACATGCCTGGCTGGCTTCCCTGCCCCATCTTCTCCAGGTGCCCTCGGGCTGTGGGGCACCTGGAGAAGATGGGGCTGGGAAGCCAGACATTTAATTCCTCCCTAAGTCTCTCCACAAAAGCAGAGAGGCTCGAGGGGAAAGGAGGGCATGTCTGTCTGGCTTCCTTTCCTTCTCCAGCCCACCTGCCATGGCGGGTGGGCTGGAGAAGGAAGGGGAGCCGAGCAGAGATGCCGGGATGGCTTCCCTGCCCAATCTTCTCCAGCTGTCCGCAGCCAGAGGGCACCTGGAAAAGATCAGGCAGGGAAGCCAGGCATTTAATTCCCTCCCCTGTGGGGGTGGGGCCTGGGCTCCTTACTGCCAGAGCGCCACTTTGGGGCGCTCCGGCAGGAAATGACCCCTGCACCACATCAAGCTACACTCTAGGAATCCCACCAATCTCTATGGGAAAACCATAGAGATTGGTGGAATTCCTAGAGTGTAGCTTGATATGATGATGTCTTTTCCCTCAAGCCTCACTCTCAAAGGTATCTTGGGTGTTCCAGCCATAACATGCAGTGTCCATGTGGAGCTAAGCTCACCTTCAAGATTACAGAGTTAAACTCTGTATTTCCTCCTCGCCTTTTGGTCTTAAAGGGCTTTTTTCCCTTTCTTTCCCACAACTCTGTTGGAATGGGACAGGGGAAATGTGGGGGTTTCTGAGCTGTGTCAGGGAGGCTGGCATGATTTCCATCATGTCTGTGCTTCTGCACAGATCTGACAGAAAAATAGGGGGTGGTACAGAGATGGGGGAACAGCAGTGCTGAGTGGTATGGGGATGGGAAGCATGGATGCCCTTCCCACTTGCTGTCATGCCGAGAACTGCTGCTGCTCGATCTGATGCTTTTTAACTTGTTTATTAACGATTTAGAATTGGGAGTAAGCAGTGAAGTAGCTAAATCTGCATATGACACGAAGTTGTTCAGGGTGGTGACAATTAGGGAGGATTGTGAGGCACTCCAAAGGGATCTGTCAAGGATGGGTGAGTGGGCAGCAACATGCCAAAATGGGGTTCAATGTGGCCAAGTGCAAAGTGATGCACATTGGAGCCAAAAATCCTAAATATAAATACACGTTGATGGGGTCTGAACTGGCAGAGACTGACCAAGAGAGAGATCTTGGAGTCGTAGTAGATAACTCAATGAAAATGTCTAGACAGTGTGTAATTGCAATAAAGAAGGCCAACACCATGCTGGGGATTATTAGGAAGGGAATTGAAAACAAATCAGCCAGTATCATAATGCCTCTGTATAAATCATTACTGCGACCTCATTTGGAATACTGTGTACAGTTGTGGTCGCCACACCTCAAAAAGGATATTATAGCATTGGAAACAGTGCAGAGAAGGGCAACAAGAATGATAAAAGAGTTGGAACACTTTCCCTATGAAGAAAGGTTAAAACACTTGGGGCTCTTTAGCTTGGAGAAACGATGGCTGAGGGGTGACATGATCGCGGTTTATAAGATTATGCATGGGATAGAGCAGGTTGAGAAAGAAGTACTTTTCTCCCTGTCTCACAATACAAGAACTTGTGGGCACTCCATGAAATTGCTGAGCAGTCGGGTTAGAACAGATAAAAGGAAATACTTCTTCACCCAAAGAGTGATTAACACATGGAATTCACGGCCACAGGAGGTGGTGGCAGCTACAAGCATGGACAGTTTCAAGAGGGAATTAGATAAACACAAGTGGAGACCCGCAAGAAACTTGCGGGATGGTCATCCCATTCCTCACACCTTTGCTTCCTCCCCTCTACCCTTACCTATCTCACACTCTTTCTCCCTTCTGGGGGTGGAGCCATAGACTCAACCCTCCAAAGCAGCCATTTTATCCAGGGGAACTGATCTCTGTCACCCGGACAACAGTTGTAATTCTGGGTGATCTCCAGCCCTCACCCAGAGGCTGGCAATGGTAGTTCTCATGGAGGAAATGACTGGTTTGGAGGGTGGAGTCTATGGCATTATACTGGTCTGAAGTTCCTCCCCTCCTCAAACCCCACCATCCCCAGGATCCACCCCTTAAATGTCCAGGAGTTTCCCAATCCAGAGTTGGCAACCCTATTTCCTTCCCAACCAACAGCCAACTTAACCTTTATCTGCCTTTATCTGTCTTC
Source organism: Gekko gecko (assembly GCA_029375565.1). Lineage (NCBI taxonomy): Eukaryota > Metazoa > Chordata > Lepidosauria > Squamata > Gekkonidae > Gekko > Gekko gecko. The sequence goes on along the minus strand of JAPDNY010000002.1, from coordinate 99,412,018 downwards.
AGCTTTTTGTCTCCACCCCCTCCCCCACAGTTTCTACCAAGGAAAATTATAGTCTTTCTCCACAGTGGGGACCAAAGCAGCTTACATTATTCTCACCTCCTTTTTATCTGCACAACAACCCTGTGAGGTTGGTTAGGCTGAAAGTATGTGACTGGTCCAAAATCACCCAGTCAGCTTCCACCGCAATATGGGGATCTGAACCTGGGTCTTGCAGACCCTGCTCTGAGGCTCTAACTGCTGCATCACTGCTGGCTTTCATAGGGTGGCTGCTGAACAGCAGCAAGCAGCCAGGCCAAGTTGAGTCATGCAAATTAGGTGGTATCAAGTCACCCAGAGAGTGCTGCCTAGGGATGCCAGCCTCCAGGTGGGATCTGGGGATCCCCTGGAATTACTGCTCAGCTCCAGACTACTGAGATAACTTCCCCTAGAGAAAATTGATGCTTTGGAGGGTGGACTCTAGGGCATTGTACCCCACTGAGGTCCCTGTCTTCCCCAGACTCCATCCCCAAATCTCCAGGAGTTTCCAGACCTGGAGCTGGCAACCCCACTACCCCATCCCCTGCCAGTGCCCATGGGGGGACCTGGCAACCCTAGACTGCTGCCAGGCCTAGGGTTGGCAACCTCCAAGTGGGGCCTGGAGAGTGAACTCCAGAGATCTGTGAACAACAGAGATCTGTCTCCCTGGAGAAAATGGCTGCTTTGGAGGGTGGATTCTGTGGCATGATACCCAGCTGAGGCCTCTCCCTTCCCCAAATCCTGCCCTCCTTGCACTCCACCCCAAAACCTCTAGGAATCCCCCAGCCTGGCCCCAAGGCTCCCCCCCCCCTCCCTCCCCCCTCCCTCCAAGGCCGAAAGAGGCCTGGAAAGAAAGGGCCCTTCCCCCCACCCTTGACTGACAGAGCCAGTTAGAAGCCTCCCCCCCCCAAACGTTCTAATCTCTCACCACCGTTGCTGCCTGGAGTCAGGTCCCTGCAGAGGCCATTTCAAAAGGCTTTTGGGGGGAATTCAACTGTCCCTGAAGAGATTTCCTCACTGTTTGGATTTTTCTACAAACCCAGGAAGTCTACTGACTATGTAGGAAAAGCTGTTGGGGGAGAGTGAGGCCCCTGTTGGAGGGAATAGGTATCCGCACAGAAAAAAAAAGTCTGGAATTAGAATAAGGATATGGAGCAGAAGTCCATCAGTGGCTATTAGCCACAAGGTATAGATAGGAACTCTCAGTCTGTGGCAGGTGATGCACTCTATTCTTGGTGCTGGAGGGGGTAGCAGTGGGAGGGCTTCTAGTGTCCTGGCCCCACTGCTGGACCTCCTGATGGCACCTGGTATTTTTGGCCACTGTGTGACACAGAGAGTGTTGGACTAGATGGGCCATTGGCCTGATTCAACATTGGCTTCTCTTATGTTCTTATGCTGAAGCAGCAGGAGTGCTTACTGCTACCATGTTGTATAAGCAGCCAGTGTCATCACCTGCTCTCTCCACTGCTGCTAATCGCCAATGAAGGGGATTAGCTATGCATCCCCAATATGCAGAAATGTTTAAAATGGGAGTAAATATTCTGAATGTCATTAAATTTGATGTCCATATATGTGCTGTCACCATAGGTAAGAGACCAGAAGCAGCAGGAAGCTGAGCTGAAAAGATGATCTAATTGACAACAATAATAAAATAAAGAATATGGCTTCAGGGGGAAAGGTAGCAGGCACCATGCCAGGATTAATACCAGGCAGGAATGTAGAGCACTGTCTCTATAGACCAAACATTGTCCATGTGTTTACTCCAAGAGTCGTAGTTTTATCACTTTCAAACTCATATCATGGTATGTTATGGTTTGCATTTCAATGCGGGGAGGCCATCAGTCCTTAGTGACTAGACATGTTTCCACCTGGCTTTTCACACAAGTAAGTCAACAGATTACATTAAGGGAGCCGCAGCAAGTGACAAACTGTCTCAGCTTGTTACACCATTCTTTAAATACATTTCAGCCAAGAATCACATTTATTCCAGTAACACAACCATTATATGTCCTTTTGGCACGTTGTTTAGTACATAAAACTCAGTTTAAGTAGTTCTCTAAAAACAAAGAGAACTTAGAAATGAAAATGCTCTGAAATCAATGACATCCATTAACTTCCATGAGGCTATGATATTTTGGACTGAAATATAAAATGATTTGCTTTTGGCAATCCAGAATGCACAAAAAGGTCGTAAAATAATTATAACTTGTAAAATTCTCTTCTGCATTGGAATTTTGCAGTGTCTTAGCCTAGTTTGTATAATTTATTTTAATCAATGGATGGGCTTTCCAGCAGCTTTTTAGCCCTGTGAAATGGTTTCATATGAGTGTTTACTAATATGGAGGATATTTCTTAACATTAAAAGGATCGACAAGCTATTTAGTGGTAATACCAAACAAGTTTTGTTAAGTCTTGTGGGTACTTAATAGTAGGAGTGCCCGGTCCCTGTGGCCCCTGGCAGGGTGGGGGGCCCCTACAGCTGTCAGATCCAGGTTGGGAAACTTCCGGAGATTTGGGAGTGGAGCCTGGGGAGGGCAGGGACCTCAGTGGGGTACTATGCCTACCTCCAAAGGATCTTTTTTTCTCCAGGGGAACTGATCTCCATGGTGTGGAGATGAGCTGGAATTCCAGGGAATCCCCAGGTCCTACCTGGAGGCTGGCATCCCTATTTAGTAGCTTGGTGCAGACAATAGCCCCATACATTCCTTGAATGTGCATGGATGTAGAATGGGTGAGACTGACCTTGCCCCCTGCCTCAATGCAGTCATCTCGTCATCTGTAGACGTTACAGTGTGGAGTATATTCTATTCTGCAACTTTTATTTTTGCTTTTGGATTCGTGTCGAAAAGCAATTGGTTCCTGTGGCAGTCCAGATTGTGTTTTTATGTTCATATCATTGGAAATAAGTGCCATTAATTTCAATAAAATTAGCAACAATGGTGCTAGACACAAATAATTTGTGTAGCAATTATATCTAATGGAGGAAGGGGGTTCTAAAAACTTTCAGTTTTGCTGGGTTTTCATCGTCTTTTATACTTCTTTTTGTACAATGCTTAATGTGTTTGACTGGGATTTTGGAACATGAAACTAGGGCTAAACAGCCAGAATTTGGCCTTTAAAGCCCCAATTAAACCCTCAGGTTTACAGCCCAGGAAGTTCAGTAGGTAATATTAGGCATAATAGAAGCAGTTAATCAAACCCTTCAATAACTTCAAGAAATGTTTGTTTATTTATAGCCTGCCTTTTTTGCTGAGATTCAAGACAGATTATATAATGTTGGTGCAATCAAAAGGATGAAGCGATATCTAATAAACAATGTAATAGCATTATGAATGCAGAAATCTGAAACAAGGCATAAATATTAAACATGACATGTTAAGCAGAGCAAGAAATGGTATTACATAAGTAGAAATAAAATGCAGTGAAAGCAAGATAAAATAAGCACCCTGGTGCCTCTTTGGTGGAACTCCTTCCTGAATGACATCAGGGCCCTGTGGGACTTAATGCAATTCCGCAGACCCTGTAAGACAGAAATCTTTTGCCAAGCTTATAGTTGAGGACAGCATCGGGTTCCATCAAGCCTGGCTCCTCTTTCCTCTTGCTCCCACTGGGAAAGGACATGAAGCCATATATTTATGCGCCATCTGTATGTTTTTTGCTGAATAGTTTAGGTTGCTTTAACTGTTTCTAACCTGATATTTGATATTTGAATTTGTATACTGGAAATGTCACCCACCCTGAGCCCTGTAGTACAGGGGAAGGGTGGGTTATAAATCAAATAAATAAATACCCACATACATACAGCAACAGATAATACATATTATTTTGAATAGTCTCAAATCCTGTTCCCTCTATTGAAACATCTTCTTGAATAATTCTGATGCAACCCCGTTTTCTTTATAAAATGTCCTGAACAGTTCTGTTTTACATAGGCTGTGGAAAACCGAAAGCCTTCCTGACTTCTTCAGGTAGGCATTTCATAGAGTGGGGGCCACGACAGAGAATGAATTTGTAAGGACAGGCATTTGTTGATCTTGACCATTTGCAAGGTAGCACCTGTAGAAGGTCTTGTTGAGATGAGCAAAGTTGTTGTGTCAGGGCATAGGAGGAGAGACAGTCCTGCAGATATGAGGGTCCAAAGCTATTAAGGGCTTTGTATGTGATGGCCACTACCTTGAATTGACCATGGTAATTATTGGGCAGCCAGTGAAGTGATTCTGTAATAAGCATGCATTGCCTCATTCCTGATAATAACCAAGCCATGACATCCAGAATTAACTGGAGTTTCTGAACTGATTTTGAGAGAGGCCTGAAGGAACATAAGAGAAGCCATGTTGGATCAGGCCAATGGCCCATCCAGTTCGACACTCTGTGTCACACAGTGGCCAAAACCCAGGTGCCATTAAGAGGGCAGAACTCCAGAATTCCTCCCACTGTTGCTCCCCAAGCACCAAGAATACAGAGCATCACTGCCCCAAACTTAGTGTTCCATCTATACCTTGGGGCTAATAGCCATTGATAGACCTCTGCTCCATATGTTTATCCAATAGCCTCTTGAAGTTGTGTATGCTTGTAGCCACCCCAAATTGCAGGCTCATGGACATATAGCCTAATATGAACCAAATATATACCATGAGATGGCAACAAATATGCATAGACTCTTCTTTAAATTTACTTATAAATAATGTAATGGTGCTCAATAGAACTTGTATCACATACAATCTTTGTTATTTGTATCAATACAAATACTACAAAAGACAATATTGTCTACTTCTTACAACACTCAATTGAAACAAACAACAGCATGTTCTATTACATAATGCAACCTGTGAAAAGATTCTGACAGGGTCCCCGTTTACTTTCAGCCCATTTCTTTGTCTTTCTCAAAGAATCCTCACTGCACATAATATAAAAATACAAAAAGGTTACCAAACAACCAGCAGACATACAATGAAGATACAAGCAATCTCTTACAAGTCATTTACTCACCACATAAATTCTACATAGATGGAAGACTTCTGAAATTACTTCTGTGCCATATTGCTCCTAATTCAAGTCTGTCTTCTCACAACCCACCTTGCAAGCATGTCATTTAAACTCTCCAGCCAGCACCTAAAACAGGTGTTACTAATTAATAACATTCAGGTTCTCAAACCTACCACACTGCTACCAACCAAATAGCCATAACTTTCACAAAAAACATGAAAGATCAAAGTCCTGATTCAGACCTGATCCAGACCTATCTCATGGTATATATTTGGTCATATTATGCTTGTAGCCACCACCACTTCCTGTGCCAGTGAATTCCAACTGTTAATTTCTATATAGAGAACACAAGTGGAGATCCGCAAGAAACTTGCGGGATGGTCATCCCATTCCTCACACCTTTGCTCCCTCCCCTCTACCCTTACCTATCTCACACTCTTTCTCCCTTCTGGGGGTGGAGCCTCCAAAGCAGCCATTTTACCCAGGGGAACTGATCTCTATCACCCGGACAACAGTTGTAATTCTGGGTGATCTCCAGCCCTCACCCAGAGGCTGGCAATGGTAGTTCTCATGGAGGAAACGGCTGGTTTGGAGGGTGTAGTCTATGGCATTATACTGGTCTGAAGTTCCTCCCCTCCTCAAACCCCACCATTCCCAGGATCCACCCCTTAAATGTCCAGGAGTTTCCCAATCCAGAGTTGGCAACCCTATTTCCTTCCCACCCAACAGCCAACTTAACCTTTATCTGCCTTTATCTGTCTTCAGCTTTTCGTCCGTCCCCCCTCCCCCACAGCTTCAACCAAGGAAAATTATAGTCTTTCTCCACAGTGGGGACCAAAGCAGCTTACATTATTCTCACCGCCTTTTTATCTGCACAACAACCCTGTGAGGTTGGTTAGGCTGAAAGTATGTGACTGGTCCAAAATCACCCAGTCAGCTTCCACCGCAATATGGGGATCTGAACCTGGGTCTTGCAGACCCTACTCTGAGGCTCTAACTGCTGCATCACTGCTGGCTTTCATAGGGTGGCTGCTGAACAGCAGCAAGCAGCCAGGCCAAGTTGAGTCATGCAAATTAGGTGGTATCAAGTCACCCAGAGGGTGCTGCCTAGGGATGCCAGCCTCCAGGTGGGATCTGGGGATCCCCTGGAATTACTGCTCAGCTCCAGACTACTGAGATAACTTCCCCTGGAGAAAATTGATGCTTTGGAGGGTGGACTCTAGGGCATTGTACCCCACTGAGGTCCCTGTCCTCCCCAGGCTCCATCCCCAAATCTCCAGGAGTTTCCAGACCTGGAGCTGGCAGCCCCACTACCCCATCCCCTGCCAGTGCCTGTGGGGGGACCTGGCAACCCTAGACTGCTGCCAGGCCTAGGGTTGGCAACCTCCAAGTGGGGCCTGCTGGAGGGTGAACTCCAGAGATCTGTGAACAACCGAGATCTGTCTCCCTGGAGAAAATGGCTGCTTTGGAGGGTGGATTCTGTGGCATGATACCCAGCTGAGGCCTCTCCCTTCCCCAAATCCTGCCCTCTTGCACTCCACCCCAAACCCTCTAGGAATCCCCCAGCCTGGCCCCAAGGCTCCCTCCCCCCCTCCCTCCCCCTCCCTCCAAGGCCGAAAGAGGCCTGGAAAGAAAGGGCCCTCCCCCCACCCTTTGACTGACAGAGCCAGGCAGAAGCCTCCTCTCCCCCACCCCCAACGTTCTAATCTCTCACCGTTGATGCCTGGAGTCGGGTCCCTGCAGAGGCCATTTCAAAAGGCTTTTTTGGGGGAATTCAACCGTCCCTGAAGGGATTTCCTCACTTTTGGGATTTTTCTACAAACCCAGGAAGTCTACTGACTATGTAGGAAAAGCTGTTGGGGGAGAGTGAGGCCCCTGTTGGAGGGAATAGGTATCCGCACAGGAAAAAAAAAAGTCTGGAATTAGAATAAGGACAAGTGGAGACCCGCAAGAAGCTTGCGGGATGGTCATCCCATTCCTCACACCTTTGCTTCCTCCCCTCTACCCTTACCTATCTCACACTCTTTCTCCCTTCTGGGGGTGGAGCCATAGACTCAACCCTCCAAAGCAGCCATTTTATCCAGGGGAACTGATCTCTGTCACCCGGACAACAGTTGTAATTCTGGGTGATCTCCAGCCCTCACCCAGAGGCTGGCAATGGTAGTTCTCATGGAGGAAATGGCTGGTTTGGAGGGTGGAGTCTATGGCATTATACTGGTCTGAAGTTCCTCCCCTCCTCAAACCCCACCATCCCCAGGATCCACCCCTTAAATGTCCAGGAGTTTCCCAATCCAGAGTTGGCAACCCTATTTCCTTCCTACCCAACAGCCAACTTAACCTTTATCTGCCTTTATCTGTCTTCAGCTTTTCGTCTCCACCCCCTCCCCCACAGCTTCTACCAAGGAAAATTATAGTCTTTCTCCACAGTGGGGACCAAAGCAGCTTACATTATTCTCACCTCCTTTTTATCTGCACAACAACCCTGTGAGGTTGGTTAGGCTGAAAGTATGTGACTGGTCCAAAATCACCCAGTCAGCTTCCACTGCAATATAGGGATCTGAACCTGGGTCTTGCAGAGCTATTCTGAGGCTCTAACTGCTGCATCACTGCTGGCTTTCATAGGGTGGCTGCTGAACAGCAGCAAGCAGCCAGGCCAACAGTGAGGCCCCTGTTGGAGGGAATAGGTATCCGCACAGAAAAAAAAAAGTCTGGAATTAGAATAAGGATTATAACACAGTCTAGTCCTGATGTTAAAGTGCTGTGGATCCAGGTGGCCAAATCAGCTATGTCAAGGTAGGGGACCAATTCTAGAGTTTATTAAGTTTTTTTAAAAAAATTTGTCTGTGTGTGTGTGTGTGTGTGTGAGTGCATTAATTTGCTTCTAATGCAGGGTCCAGTAAAACCCCCTAGACTCTTGGCCAAGATGATCTCATATTTCTCATTTCTACCATAACCAAATGTGCTGGGACTTCTATAGCCATGCTGCCATTTGTAGTTCAGCAAATTACTGATCTTGGCAGATTTGCAAAATCACTATGAAGCAAGGCAGGCAAGATCATACTAGCTACTTTTTGTTGCTATGTCATTTCATACCAGCTGAGTGATTCCTTGGCATATCCTGATTTTATATTAGCCCTGCTTCTGATAACCATCCTGCGCAGAGAAGATATGGGTTGCCAGCTCCAGGATGGAAAATCTGCAAAGATTTGGGATGGAGCATGAGGGTGGGGTTTGGGGAGGCAAGAGATTTTCTGGAGGGATGTGATGCCATAGAGACCACCCTCTAAAGTAGCCATTTTCTCTAGGGGGACTGATATCTGTAGCCTGGAGATCTACATGTTCCACCTAGAGGTTGGCAACCTTAGAAGAAGAGGAAATGCACCTAGCAAGAGGTTTAGTCAGAAGATAATTTCTATTACTACTAAAATCTGCCATAGTTATCCTGTGATTTCTTAAATTAAACCTTAACTTCAAAAAAAGAAGCATGCTGTCTGCTCTTGGTTCTTGCATGCCACTTAATTTGACAGTAACCTATTTTTCCCCCATCAGAAATACCCCCTAAGTCATCAAATAATTAGACTGGGCGCCAGATAGTTGCAGAATCCCCCCACTATTAACCCAGGAAGCTATTACTACCTCACCTTGATGAATTATGCATGCAAGTAGCCTCCACACAGGGAGAAGAACAGCTAGATGCCACAATTAGAGATGTACCCAGCCTTATGTTTGTCAATGGCTGGTGCATTGTGGCTGTGTACCTGGCCAAAGACCAACACAGAAGCAGTATGATAAACATAAAGTGATAAATATGCAGGTGTGACCTCACTCTAAACTGTCCTGGAGCTCCAACAGTAAAGGTTGGATCTTACAATCTAGTTCCTCCAATATAAGGAGGAAGGAAAGGAGAAGAGGAAGAAATTCGCACCTAATCCCTCTCTCATGGCAGACCCTTATACTTCTCCTAGCACGATTTCTGGGACTCCTCTGAACCCTGGGAACAGTGTTTGAGGGGACGATGCAGGTAGCATATAGTAGAAAGGAGACGCAAGAAAGTTCAATTCCATGACCTGATCATAGTATCCAATCCTAGGAATTTAAAATCAAGCAAACCCATTCCCTGTATCATCCTCATCATGCGATAATTACAGCCCTAACAGACTTTGATAGTTGTGTTTCCTTTCTACTGAAGTGCTGGGTAACGTAGAAAAAGCTGGCAGAAGCAAGTTTTTTGAATAATGTGACTAATAAAGCTAGACTAACTATGGGGTGCTCAATTGAATTTTGCTATGCATAATAAGGTCAAAACGCTTCAGGCTGCCTCCAGCTTGGGAACCCAAAGAGCAGAAACAATTCTCAGCTTTGTTCTCCCAGCATAGTGTGGATCATATGGAGGCAATGAACACATCATTTAGACTGAATATATCTAAGACTGGATCTTGTTTTATGATGAAAGGGCCACATCAACAGCCCATTGCAATAAATAGAAACTGGATCAGGACCAAACTGCCTGGGCAGCATATGATGATCCTGAAATGTGCCATAAACTGTCCAAGTCACAATATCTTCTTTGCGCAAGTGATGGTGAACCATCTGGACACCATGTGTGATAAGTAAACATGGGAAGCTGGAGACCATCTCAGTCTCTGAGGCCTTGATTTTATAGTATCTTTCTGTAAGGGGGGGGGGATCAAGGTAGCTGGAGACTGAAATATGCCACAGGCTCTGGTTTACACTGACGCAAACATAGGTCAAAGCCTCCATGTTTACTGCAGGTAGCTTTGCTTCAGGAAAACCTTAAAGTACTCTTAAGGTACTGATTGGACTCTGCTGATCTCAGCCAGCCACAATTCAAAGTACAACCATCAAGCCTTGCATGAACAATGAGTTAGTGAAAGATTTGTGCTTCAGCATTCTCATTTCCTTCATTGCTCCCTGCCCTCCAGGATGATTTCCTGAGAGTTAATTTTCTCTTGCCTCTGGATTCATCTCATTGTCACTAAAAGTGTGGAGAAATAATTGCTAACCGCATGGCTCATTGTGCTTGTTTATGCCTTTGTACTGGTTATGTGGGATCAGCTGCAGTCCTTAGTTTTGACAATATCCAACAAAACAACATGGACTTCAATGATGATACTGGCAATGATCCTTACAGTCAGGCCCAGCTTTATGATCACATTGGTCATGGCTGAGTCAGTCAGCTCAGTTAGGGTTGCCAGGTCCCGTTGGCTTGGTGGTGATGGGATTTCAGGGACATTCTAGGGGTAGGTGGAAATGTTGCGTGATGTCCCTGACATGATGACATCACATGGAAGTGATGTCATCATGTCGAGCAAGAACACTCTGCATTTTGGGCAAAATTCTATGGGTTTTTTTGGTCTAAATCCATAGAGTTTTTCCCAAAAAACAGAGCACTTTCATGTGATGTCATGGGGAATTTCAGACAGATGATATAATCCGGAAGAGGAACGGTTCCCAAACGGTTTCTGGTCTGGCATTTCAGACAGAACCGTTTTAGAACCGGTTCCCTACCGGAATATATTTGTAATTTCACACAGAATCGCTTCTGTCCCATTCAGGAAACGGGGCTGAAGCATTTTACTTTACCTGTCAACCGCTTCCAAGTAGTCGTCAGTTTCTTCTCCCGGATCGGATACGCTTTTTTCCCGCCTTTTTCGCCCACGCGGGCGATCTCCGGCTTTTTTTTTTTTTTTTGAACGTTCGCTTTATAGCGTTATAACACTATAGCGCTATAGCGCAATAGCGCAATAGCATCATAGCAACCCCATTGGAATGCCTGCAGTGTTGTTTTTTATAGCACTATAGCGCTATAGCGCTCTAAAGCGAACATTTTTTTTAAAAAAAGGCGTGGCGGGAACCGGCGGGAAAACAAAGCGGTGCAATCTGAATTGCCAAACCGCTTCTGATTCGGCTCTTTTCCGGTCAGGGAAAGCCATGTGTGAAATGGCAGCCCTGTACCGGTTTACTTCAAGACGAATCAGAAACGGCTTCAATCCGGCAGAGTCTCAGTAATGTGAAATGCCCTATTGTGTCAGGGGTGTTGCTGCATGACGTCCCTGTTTGGGGCATTGGCCAGCTGGCTGGCAGCAGGCAGATCTCTGAAAAACTGGGGGAACCCCCACCCAGAGTTTGGCAACCCTGAGCTCAGTTAGGATATATTTTAATGGCTGGTTTAGAATACCAGTTCCTGATCTGATAGCATCATCACCTATATACTATTAACAACCTGTGGCCCCATCTGCAGATATCTAAATCTGCAGGCCATATGGATGCTAGAGATTTTTCTGCAAACTTGGGAGGACCCCTAGGTCAGCAAAAAAATCAAATCTTCAAAAAATACTTGAGGGGGTGTATTTAAATTTCCACAAAATAAGTGTTCTCTGTGCAAGCACAGAGAATACACCTACCTTGGCAGTTGGAGGATGCCTGGAGCCACGCTGGGTCTAGCAGAAGCAGCAGCACACCCCAGCATAGCCCAGGGAGAGCCTGGAGGCCATGCCATGCCAGGCCTGGCAGCAGCACCACAGCCCAGGGCTTTGTGCTGGGCCCAGCAGTAGCTGCACAGCTCAGGAGGACCCATGCTGGCCCCCACAGCAGTGCCACCCAGAGAGAGCATGGGGCCATGCCAGGCCTGGCAGCAGCTGCCAATCAGTCTGGGGGCTGCACTGGGTTTGGCAAGACAGTGGGTTGGGGAGATGGGATTCTCCCTGTGAGTTTTGTGGGGCCCGACATGCATACTCTAATAGCCTGAGCGGCTAAATCTGAGGATACTTAAATTCAGTGGTTGATCTGTGATTTAGCAAGATAGATCTTGTGTCTAAACGAAGTAAACAATAAATATAACTGAAGATGGGAGGCAGATAAAAGGTGAGCTGGTGAATGGTCAAGAAGGAGAGAAGGAGTCAGGGAAATGGGAGAAGGAGGAGGGAAAGAGGAAATAGTCCAAGGAGGGGGGATGTAGGGAAAAAAGTGAAGTCCCCTCCACAAGTCCTTGAGGGTTCCCTGCCATGCAGGGAACTGAGCCATATGTTTCCTGGCAGAGGCTGCTGGGGGTGGGGGGGAGAGGGAAAGCTGAAGGTGGGGGAGATATTAAATGTAGATTGGCTGTTGGGTGGAAAGGAGAGAAGGAAGCTGGAAATAGGGAGAGACTATGGGGGCTTTGAAAGGAAAGCAAAAAAAGAAACAGTGGGGGAGGGGGAAATGAGATGCCTCCTGCACGTCTTTGCAGGTTCCTGGTTATATTCATTTATTTTAATGCCACCTTTCTACCCATCTCAGGGTGCCCAATAAAAAGCATTAGAAAAAGCTTTTGAAATATACAGTATAAAAAATTAAAACCAACAATTAAACAAAACATATACACAATTAAAACACACATATTTAAAAAATATACAATTAAAACACAAGAAGGGTCAGTGAGGGAATATCAAATTAAACAGATAAATTCCTGGTCTGGTCTTTAAGTCTCAGATGATCAGTTGGATTTCTCCAATGTAAAAATACTTCATTAAAATAGGCTTTTTGAATGAAAATCTGTGGTGACTCAGGACATAGTGCTGAACTTCTAAGATCTCTTCCCCAAACTTAGAACGATGTTCTTCTCTGTTGCCCCTTTTCATTGCACACCCCCGCAAATGGCTATTGTTCTGAAGCTTTTGTTCCAGGAGTTATAAACAAGGTGAATAAAAGTAGCCCACAGGTACAATATATAAAAGGCACCTGTTGGACCAATATTTGTTGAGCTGTATGAAGCAAACATTCCCACCCTGTCAGGATTTAAATATTGTCCAGTGTGTTTTCTTTTCCACATTTAGGTTTACGTTTGACCTATAAAAGCCACATCAGATTGCACTCATGACAATTAGCCCAGAAGGTCAGGGGAATAGCAGGATAAATATATATGGACCAAGCCAAAATCAGTTCCATTCTTTCAGGCTGTTAATGGGCTGGATCCAAACTAAAGTTTCTACTTACCTAAGATATTTACTGTGGAGTAGAACATTCCTGCCTCCCCTCCCACTGAAGCCCACTGATGTCTCCAAAAAGCTGCTCCCAGGGCACAGGGGATCCCCAGAAACAGGACGAAGGGCAAATTGTGGGTCCGCATCACGAAGAAGGAACTTCTTGGAAATTATTGGACCCTTCCAGTAGTGGAAAATATAATTAATCTGACTGCAGGAATTTCCAAAATCTGGTAATAATAGGAAATGCTTGGCTCCGACTTTATGCTGGAACTTTACTAACCATTTTCAGTTATCTGAGAAAGCATTGTAAACTACCTTGAATCAAGAGGAGAAGGTGGGGTGCAAATGTTGTAATAAATAAATAAATATAACCAAAGCAAGTGGGACTACAAGAAGACAGAGTGACTCAGCATACACCTGCTTGACAAGGACATCATACAACCAGAGCAAGCCAGTGTTCCTGTCAAACAGGATTGTCCCAGTTGACACTCCTGTGTACAATGATTTCACTTTCTGCCAATCATCTTATGATCTCAGTGCCTTTGGGAAGGAATATCTGCTCTATATAAGCACAAGCTCCTTCAGTCTCTGTGACTGAAACAGCTGGTAGAAGCAAAACTTTGCTTCTATTCACTGGCAGACAGGCCTGTGCAGACTGGTAGGGGAGTAGAGGCAGAGGCCCTTTACCTATGACAGGTAGCTTTCCTCTTTTTCATGACAGCAACTACCCCCCCCCGATAATCACATCAAACCAGACAAGATATTAAAATTAGATCAGTAATGAGGAAGCATAAGACAGAACTGTGTAAGACAGAACTGCAAGGTCTGCCAGTTTGCCAGGGCTGTTGAGGGGGTGCATCTTTTAAGGGGTTGAGGAGGCAGGGATATGAGGCTTGTCATTTTATCTTTGGTTTTAGCTGGGGAAATGTTAACTATTATTGTAAGCCTCCTTGAACCAAGAGGAAAGGCAGGGTATACATGTTTTAATAAACAAACAAATAAATATCAATAAAAATCTTTAATAAATATGTTGGGAGAGATTTGTTGCTCTTTAGGCATTGGAAAGCCGAGCAAGTGTTGTAAAGAAGAGAACGTCTATCTTCCCCTGTCAGTTCTGTTTCATGTGTACTTTTTATTAATCTCTGGATAAGAATTGCGATAGACTTGCCACCTCCGGGGTGCGGCTGTGGTATCCTCAGCTCCTTTCAAGGCATCCTTTGTTGTTTCCTGCATGGGTGTGCTGTGGTTTTTGTTTCTGAGAGAGAGTGTCATATGATGGGTCAGCAACTTCTGATCTCTCTCTGTCTGAGTCCCACTTCCTTCCTGAGCTTGACAAACAGTCAAAGGAACTATTTATGTGTGCCTACATGTTTTTCAGATGTTAGCTATGGCATTTCCAGTTGTGTTTTTTATCACTTGTTTTTTCTTCTTTGAACTGCTACCTCTCTTTTTCTCTAAATTAGTTACCAGTTGATTGGACAGAAGCTGGTAGTTGCTTCAAGGTGTCAAGTCAAACAATTTCACAAAGGTTTAGCTACCCCATAGTTAAACACTAATTTAATACCATGGAACCATTCTTAGTACTGTACTGTTAATTATTTCCATAGATAATCACTCCCTTTTTCTGCTTATGCGAGTCCTGCTGTCATAGCCTTTTGATGCTTCATAAGGCATTCATAATCACCCTAATCACTAAAAGCAGCACAAGCTAGTAAATGAGTGGTCTCTGTATCTTTTAATGTATGCATGGTTTATTAAGTGATCATAGCTATTTCCGCTCAGTACCAGGGCGATTCTAAACAGAGTCACACCCTACTAAACCCATGGATTTAAAAGGATGTGATGCTCCTTAGTACTGCACTGCAAATGTCCGGCACAAATGAGAAACTGGAAGACGATTTGGGATGTGGAAGGGAGAAATGTGGTTTGCAGTAATGATAGTGTGAATGCTCCAATAAAGGATCTATAATGGTTTTCTTGTAGCATTTGCCAAATCACCCTGAGATGTTGAATACAAACTATTTTTCTTGCAAATTGGTCAGTTATCCACATGCTCAGTCCAGAATTATTTTTTCATGTCTGTTGGATGTTTTTATGGGTGTTTAAAATTCTTCTTTGATCTTGGTAGGATGGAAGTCTATCACATCTTTGATGTGCATAAGAACTCAACTTTCTCTTATAAAGGAACAACTTCTATCCGCACCATCTGGACTAAATATGTCAGCCTCATCATATACAGATGACAAGGTGGTGGTGATATACAAAGAAAACTAGAATACTCTTTAGTGGTCTCCAGTACGGATTCACAGTCTGCTCATTTTAAAGGACCACTTCATATGACATAGTTTTTCAGATGTATACCTAAAAAGGTAAGATATGTATCACACAGGGATTGTGGCAAAGTTTCTCATGAGCTTCCTTTTTTCAGTTTTATACTTACCAGCTTTCTACATTTGTCACTCCACTGTTTGTCCATTGTTGCTCCCAGGCTTCATAGTATCTCCACTCTAACCAGATAGTGCTGAGGATGGTTATGGCAAAGTGAATCCCAAAAGACTGAACAAGAAAGACTGAAGGTTAGTAGCCAAATAGAGAAGGACACAAGGGTCTTCCATATTTAGACTTGAATATATATGCTTACCCAAAGGGAAAATACAACATTTGTAAGAAAAGCAATCACCTTGAGCCAAAGAGGAAGTCATGCCTCACCAAATTTTTGGAGTTCTTTGAGCAGCTTTAACAATTGTGTGGATAAGAGTGATCTGCCAGATATCAAGTACTTGGACTTCCAAAAGGCTTCTGACAAAAAACCTCTCCAAAGTTTCTTGAGTAATCTTAGCAATCATGGGATAAAAGGATAGATTACCATATGGATTAAAAACTGGTTAAATGGAAGAAAGCAGAGAGTAGGAATATATGGACAGTTCTCACAATGAAGGGAAATGAGCAGTGGGCTCCCATGAGGATCAGTATTGGGGCTCGGGATGCCAGCCTCCAGGGGGGACCTGGGGATCCCCCAGAATTGCAGCTCATCTCCAGCTCATCTCCAGACTACAGAGATTTGTTCCCCTGGAGAAAATGGATGCTTTGGAGGGTGGACTCTATGGCATTGTACACCACTGAGGTTCCTATCCTCTCCAGGCTCCATCCCCAAATCTCCAGGAGTTTCCCAACCTGAATCTGGCAACTCAGCACCCTGAATCTGGGAGACCTAGCAATCCTATTTGGGGGCTGGCGATATACAATTTGTTTGGAATTGAGGGAAGCAATGTAGTAGCCAAGTTTGTAGGTGATACCAGATTCTTCGGGATGGTGAAAACTAAGGCAAATGTGAAGAGTTACTGAAGGATCTCTCAGAATTGGGTGAGCTAGGGTAACAGCATGGCAATGTAAGGTGACGTATATTAGAACAAAAGTTCTAATTTTAAATATAAGCTGATGGGATCTGAACTGGCTGAGATCAAGTTATTTAAAGAGATCCTGGGGCTCTAGTGGAAAATTCAGTGAAAATGTTGACCCAGTGTACAGCAGCAGTGAAAAAAGGCAAACTCCATGCTAGGAATGATAAGAAAAGTGATTGAAAATGAAATGACCACTATTGCAATGCCCTTGTATAAAGCTATTGTTCTGGCCTCATGCTTCCAAGCATGCTGACCTTCTCAAGAGCAGGGACTACAACTTGGCAAGGTCTAAAGCACAAGGTTAGTGGTCCAGCCAACCAGTTGATCCAATGATGCTCCCTCCTTCTATCTCAGTTTAAATAGTCTTGGGGGGGAAGCAGCCTCAGCTGTTCTGAAGGCATTCTGGAATTCACCCAGCTAGGTCCTAAATGTGAGAGGGGACACAGCATGGTATAGCCCAACCTCAGAAGGTAAGCTGGGTCGGTACTTGGAAGGGAGACCACCAAGAAAGGCTCTGCAGAAAAAGACAATGGCAAACCACCTCTGCTTCTCACTTGCTTTGAAAGCCCCTTGCTGGGGTCACCATAAATCAGCTGTGATTTGAACACACTTTATTCACATACATACAGGTCCTGATGGGGCCAGAGTCCACAGGAGATTAAGTCAGCTAAAGCAGTGATCTGGAGTATTGGCTGGAACACATGCTGCTTGCTTGGCACTGTATCTTCTCTCAGTTGCATGTGTACAAGCTCGCTGTTCCTGAGGAGTGGCGGAGCTATCCTGGGTGCTAGTGGTCCAGACCCTGTTGCCACATGACTCCAGCACACCTGGTGCTTCTGGTGATGGTGCCTCAACAGCTGGTCTAAGCCAGCAGGCACCACTTACAGTCTTATGAAAGGCAGGGTATAAATATTTTAATAAATTAAAATAAACAGTGAGTCAATGGGAAGTCACCATTCTTATTTGTAAGGTGGCCAGTTCCAAGCTAGGAAACTCCTGGAGATTTGGAGGCAGTGTCTTGGATGGGCAGAGTCTGAGAAAATGAGGGAGCTCAGTGTGGATGTGATGCCCTACAATCTATTCTCTGAAGCTGCCATTTCCTCAGGTGGAACTGATCTCCATAGCGTGGAAAGACCAGTTGTAATTCTGGGGGGACTCCAGACCCAACATGGAGGTTGGCAACCCTAGTTATTTGCATTTTCTGTTTCTTTTTATCTAAGGATAAACACTGCAGGAATTATTGATAGAACTACAATTATAGCAAGATTACCCAACAGTATTAACAAAAAACTCCTAATCCAACCAACCCTTTCCCATGTCCCAGTTTTCAAAGTCCTCATGCATTTTCAGATTACTGTGGCCACCTCCTCCCACCTTTGCTTCAACAAACTGCCTCACCTGGACTGACTACCCACTTATTTATAACATTTAATTCCTTCCCCGTGGAAGCAAAGATAGAGCTACATTGCTGCTGCTACTTTGTTTGCGCTTAAGGTACAATGAAGCACTGGAGAGGGCTATTTGATTCTTTCCAGAAAGGCTCTCTGGACGCACAGGGAACGTGTCGTGCTGAAATGAAAGACATCTCTGAAGTAGCATGCCATCTGCCCCCATGTGGCCTTGCTGTAGGACTGGAATCAAAATACCATCTCAGACTGTGCAGCAGCACAATTCATTTGAGCCTCTTTCTCTCATCTCTCCCTTTCCCCAAAGAAGATGACTGCATCCCCTCTTCTCCAGCAGTTGCCATACTGATGCTATTTCTGGAGATTATGCCCAAATTTCCACAAACATGATGATGAAACAGCTAAGCTGTGATTTCCAGAAAAAGTAGCTATGTCTGTCTGTAGCAATCACAGGACAAAAAAAGTACAATGATACTACACAGAGGCAGGAAATTCTACTGTCAACTGTTACCAGACAGTCAGGATACCTCGAATCCCCTCTCATCCATGAATTTCACTGGGCGAATTTGAGTCTGTCACCATCTCTTACCTCAATTCAACTCACAGTCTTACTGTAAAGATTGAGTTGTTCACAGAAATAGTAGTATGCAAATATGATAGGTTACCATGGTGGGGGCCATTAGGGCAGGGTCATCATGCTCAGTGGTAGAGCACATGTTTGCATGCATGAAATCCCAGGTTCAGTCCCTGGCATCTCCAGTTCAAAGGATTTCAGGCAGTAGGAAAGACTTTTCTGTGCTGGACACCCTGGAGAGATGCTGCCAGTCAGAGTAGATAGATCAGTGGGCTGGCTCTCTGGAAGGCAGCTTCATATGTTCTTGTGTCCAAATAAGTGAATTTCAATGGATGCAAGAAGTCAACTGAGGAAGTGACACACACAAGCACACTGCTGAATTAGACTGCATTGTATAAACAAAATAAAGCTAGAACTAAAGGATTGCAGGAATGTTGATCTTGATTCCTAGGGCACTGGAGAAATCTTTACAGTAGCATGAGAATTCATACCATGAGAGAAACAATTAGATTGTGGATCTTCCCACCATAATTGCCCTTTAAGGTTGCCCTAAGTGTAGCGTGAAGAGGCCAGTGGGATTTTATTGGCCCTCCAAGGGTTTCTACAGCTCTCTTTGCTTAGTGGCCAGTTTCTGTTCTCTATGCAGAAGTTGCCCTTCTGGGTGATGTATTGCTGAACTATTTCTATCATGTGGCAGCCGAAATAACACTAACAGATGCAGTGGATTATAAGACCTTGACGGTATGGTTGATGTTATTTGTTCTGGTACCAGCGTTATGAGGATATGGTTTGTTAGGAGGTCTGGTTCCTTGATGTATGACCATTTCATATGCTTAATTTTGGGAAAGTCTCATTAAGGTTTAGCTCTGGAATCTATACACTCACCTCCAAGTATGGTTTTCACATCAAGAAGAAGAGATTGGATTTATACCCCACCCTTCACTACTCGAAGAAGTCTCAGTGCTGCTTACAATCTCCTTCCCTTCCTCTCCTCACAACAGACACCCTGTGAGGTAGGTGGGGCTGAGAGTGCTCTTTCAAGAACTGCTCCTGAGAAAACAGCTCTGAAAGAATTTATGACTGACCCAAGGTCATACCAGCAGCTGCATGTCAGGTTAGAGTCCGTGCTCCTAGCCACTACACCAAACTGACTTAGCCTTGCAAGATTTGAAGTAATGAATATGAAAGTGTCTCTGAGTCCAGAGTATGTCCAGAGTACACTAATTATAGCTTCACATTCTCATACATACATACTTGCACTACTATAACCTGTATGCAAGGCTGAGCCCCATAGACTTTCCTTGTAGAAATTAACCACTGCCCCTTGAACATCAATTTGGGCATTTAGCTAAATTCCTTCACATGCCAGCATTAGAGGACCTGAAGCAATGCACCCAGTTTCTTACTCTGAATTATGAACTCCACTGGTGTGGCTTGAAATGGTTAGGACTGAAATGGCAAGGACTCTTGTCTTTCAGTTATTTTTCTCTATACAAAAACACAGCATCTCACTCACTGAAACCTCCTTGTAAAGCCATGTTTCTTTCACATACGAGCTAACTGTAACAAAGTGATTGGCAAAAAATGAAGAAGACAATCTCTGCAAGGGGAAATTTCAAACAACCCCAGTTCAAGGAGTAATACAGGCTCACTGTTCACAATCAGAGTCTCAGTTGTAGTTGAATATAGCATAATATAATAACCAGATGTCAATTTCTATCAGTTTTAGTATTCCTATGTTAAGTTTACAGCCAAGCTGCCCAACATGTTAAAAATGATTTCCCCCCCCTCCAGTTTAGTTGTGACATCCTTTTGACCACAGTGCTCTAGTCCCTCTTCACAATGCTGTGATTCTCCCTCAGAGCACTGCTGTACAAAATATATTGATATGCAGACGTCAGCTCTACTACAGAGACATAAACTATTGCTTTGTGGCACTGGCAGCGATGGACTGACTAAAAATGCCAGTTGTGGACAATATATTCTTTCTTCCAACTGAAAACAAGCCTGATATTTCAGCACTTCAAATGCTGCATGTACACAATTTTTGACAAGAGGGCCTTCTGGATCCTATATACCCAAATCACCAATAGCTGGAAACCCAAACCATACTATACTCAATTCAGCTGTTAAATTACTCAACAGCGAAGAACCATGAAAACAGAGAATGTCAATATATGCCATTTTCCCATGTGAATTGGGAAGTTCTACAGTTCTGTTCTGAAATGCCATTTTAGTAGGGAATGAAGCACAGAAATGTCTTAATAATTAAATGAATGTCGTTGTTTATTATGAAACATCAGCTGAGTTTAAATTTATATAGTTCACAACTTCACAAGAGTGATATTACTTTGACGGAATGTATTATAGCACTTGTTGGACATTGTGTAAACCCAAGTTAAGATTATTAGGTCTAGAACCTGAAAAACAGAACCAAATGTTCATAAATATGCTAACATCAACATTCATGCAATTGTTTTCCATCAAAAACACAACAATGTTGCATGTGATTTCTACACCATTTGTCTAGGAAACACACGCACAATCAGTCACCAGCAACAAACTATAAAAGCCAGTGTGTTATAGATAAGACTGCTGGGCCCAGAACTTGGAGACATAGACCAAAATCTCTGTTCAGCCATGAAGGTGACCTTTATCAAGGCAAGTCAATGTGTCTCTCAGCCTAAATGACCAACTGGGTTATTTTGGGGATTAAATAATCTCATGTGCACTGGTTTTATGCTTCTTGGGGAAAACATGGATACAAATACAATTTAAAATCATGCATCAGCCTGGTGATCAGGGCTAATAGTTGGGAAGGTCATATTGCAAAGTGGGGCTTCAATGATGTAAATGAATGGATTTACACATCACCATGGATTTAGTCATTACCAATAGACACTCCTATAATTTGTCAGCAAGTGTCTATAAAGTCACAAACATTCAAGATGAATATGAATGGATATTATTAAATTTAACTGCTGCCTTTCACCTGCTTTTTAGGCTGATATAGATCTTGAAAATCCCATGCTGAGCCAGAGAATTAGTTGGATCAGCACAGGTATTGCTTTCCAGCAATGGGGTTGACAAGTGACCACTGTAAAACACACCCACACATTGGATAGTCTTTTATAATATTATATATCTTTCTTTGGGCTCATCCCTAAATTGCTAAAGCCAAAATTTCAGAAAACCGCTGTTAGGACTCAGCTTTACAAAAGCCACTATTAGGATTGCCAGGCCTGGCCTGGCAACCTGTGACAGACTGGGGGGAGGGATGCGGGGCAGCTGTCAGCAACAGCAACAGCATGACATCACTTCTGGGAAAACCTAGGACACTAATTTTACCATAAAGTTTCTGGCAATTCCCAGAGAGCATGGATGTCTGGGTTTTCACTGGAAGTGACTTCACACTATTGGTCCAATTGCCTTTTCCCCTATTTTTTTACTCCTGCCACTCTGAGCAGCAGCAGGCCTCAGGACTTGGGGTGAGGAATCTTTTATGAATGCACAGAGTTGCCCCCTTATTTTGTGATAACAGAACTCTAAGTGGGTCTTGGGCTCAAAAGACAGACCGAATTAGACACGAATTTTTAATAAAAAAAAATCTACCAAAACATTTTCTCAAGGGGATGGGTAACATTCATTTTATTATTTAATCTGGAAATAAAGGACTACATTTTTCTTCCTATTTAATTTAATTATACTCAAGCAATGATATGTTTCTGATAAGCCCATCACTCTTAATTGTGGAGATTGAAATTGACTGTATGACATATGCTGATCATGCCCCAATAAAAATTAGTTGGAACGTTCTATAACAGCCACAACATTGACAATGGACATTAACTACTTCATCATTGTGTAATGAATCTTTAGTAGAGGAAGTTACACAAAACCTCAACATTTTTTATAGACAATAGATCTAAAGGTGTCACTCCAGTAACTATCTGGAAAACAGAGAGCTAGTTTGGTGTAATGGCTAAGAGTGGCGGACTGTAATCTGGAGAACCAGGTTTGATTCCCCACTGCTTCACATGCAGCCAGCTGGGTGATCTTGAACCAGTCACAGTTCTTTCAGAGTTGTTCTCAAAAAAGTAGTTCTCTCAGGGCTTTCTCAGCCCCATCTACCTCACTGGGTGTCTGTTGTGGGAAGAGGAAGGGAAGGAGATTGTAAACAGATCTGAGACTCCAAGTGAAGGGCTTCTTCTTCTTCTTCCTCCTTCTCTTGAAGATTTTTTTAAAAGAGCAGTTTTAAAGCTACTCTTCACAGCCTTGTTGATATGACCTTCTTAATGAAAGAATGATCAAGAACGTTTAAATTAAATATTGACAGTATCTCTCAGTTGGATGTTGAATTCTTGAAAGCAGATATCACTACAAGTAGAACCATTTGCTATTGTAACATGAGATAATGGTAACCTTGAAGTTATCATGTTTAGGTAGGAAATGCCATTATTAAAATAAATATTCTTCCCAATATCCTAGCTGAATTTGTAAATTTACCCCTGGTGATTAATGTATCAAGACTGGATGTCTAGCAAACATTAATATCTGGGTTTATTTGGAGTTATAAATGCCCTTGGGTTTCAGCGATAGTATTGTTCAAACAGGAAGAACAGGGAGAACTTAAGACACCGACTATGAAATTGTATGATTATATAGGTGGATTGGCTGCAGTGGAATGGAAAAATAAACACATGAAAAAAGAATAAAACCCCAATTGGAAAGGTCTAGTATTCTTACAAGATTATGTGATTTAATGATTGTTACATTTCCTATATGTGTAACTGTATGTGCAGGAAGCTTCATTTTAGTTGTAACCAGCAATATCTGATTTGGCTTGGGCAATATCAATCAAAGGCAAAAACAGTCTTCTGATTAATGCTTCCTTATTTTTTTTACTCTGCTGGAGATTATTGCCCTTATTCTGGTCCATCTACCAAAATAGTGGGCAGTCCCATCTCTACTGTGGGAGATCCTTGTTTTGCCTGTCTTGGCCATTTCATGTGGTGGGCCAGGAAGCCGGGTAACAATCTTGAAGATCTGTCAGTCTGACTTTATCTGAGAAGCTTGAGCACTGTCGCTATTACTACTTCACAAAACTTTTTGTGATCTCAGGTTGCCTCAGGCTGCAGGCCTGGTCTAGATTTGGTTCCTCAGAGGTACAGAGCATGAAAAACTTTGGCTACAAAATGAGAAAGCATGATTTTTATTAAGGGCTTTATTGGCCGTACGAGACCTGGAGATCCGCTGCCTGCCAGCATCCTCCAGTGGAAACCCCAGGCTTCGTTTTCTTTTTCCTTTCTTGTACCTTGAATAAATAACTGCAGTCTGATGTCTTGTTGTGATGCCAGCTGGAACACATTCAGTTCCTTTTCAGCTTGTTAGACACGCAGGACAAGTTTACAGTCTGCTAGTGTGTGATATTTACAGTTCTCCTGAAAGCCAGTCCTGCGCTCCCCTTTGGCAGATGATGACAAAGTCTGGGCTTCAGAGATCAAGATGAAAAGCCATTACTAGAGGAAGAGCTCTTATTCTTCACTCTCCTTAAATGTCCCATATTTGCTACAATGACAGAGCCTTGCAAGTTGAAGAGTATCGATTGGTGGAGAGGAACAAAATGCAGATCACAAAGGCAGCTGTTAAATTACTGAAGTCATCCCAATTGCATAGCACTTTTAATCCAAACATTTCAAAGCTTTGAACTAAGCTTCAAAACACACTTTAGAAGTAGGTAAAGACATTAACCCATGAACCTGCCCAAGGCCAAAAGGAGAACTGTTGTCATAATTTGGTTGCTTTCTTACTGTGTGTCACTCCAACCAGTGAACCCCAAAGGATTAGGATTCTAAAGAGGGGCAATCTAATTTATACCAGAAGTATCTTTTGTTTTTGCTTCCTGCACGCTTTTTGTTTAACAATAAAGTGCCTGAGAAAAAGCTTGACGAAACTTGAAAGCTAGCTTGCTACTTTGTAATTGTAATGGATCTGATTCCTAATAAGGGTATTACACTATTGCTCCTATCTGGGGTGTTTTAAAAAAGCAGTTTTCTTTTTTGATCCCCTGTTGCACAAGCAATGAACATGCTGCTCCAGACATACTATAAAAGATAGGTTGTTGGCCTTGCTGGAGAGGCTGTATTTATATCAGTATGATGTATGAAATACCCAGGAAAACCTTTTCTAGGGAGTGATTTTTTCTTTACAGAAGAGAGAGTTTCTTCCTTCAGAGAGCAACTGCTCTGAGCTGTAGCTGATGTGGGAAGCAGACATGTAGCCCACACCTATATATATTCATATAGCTTACTCACAAGGATGGGCAGGCTTGTAGCCTTGGGACATTTTCCCCCCGCTGTATTTTTAAGTGGTTCCTATGCTGTACACAAGCTAATACTGAATCAGAAGCCATGCCATTTCTTTTATTAAGACCAACCAAAATGACACAACATATTGTGCAAGCTTCTGAGGTCTCCAGGATTTGTTAAAAATCAGACCAGATATTAAAAAGCAAAGGGGGGGGAATATTTAGGCCATTGTTGTGAGGTTGTAGGTCTTGGTTATCCAAATCCTGTGCTACAAAGAGTCTCAAGCAACTAGCATCTAATTGTCATAGGCTGTGGTTCTCAAGTGGCCATGTGGAGCCAGGGAACATGAAGACTGGATTCAGCTGCAGCACCTCCCTCTGTGTTTTTCCTCCTGTTCCTTACAGATCGAGGATTCGATGCCATTCCAGTCTGTAGATTAATACAGAGGATGGAGAAGAGAGTTGTTAATCATTGGGACCAACCTGAAGATGTGTCTGTACCTCCAAATCCTTATGCCTTGGGGCCAGGAGGAAATATAGTCCTCTTGGTTTTCCTTCTGCTTCTTGCTTCTGCTGTGACCATCCTCCATTACTCCTGCTGCCTCACCACTTCCCCCTTTTCCCCTTTATTTTGGTCTATCTCACTTCCTTGCCTCAAGTGCTGCATCCAAAAATAAATAAATAAATCCTGGTGTCTGCATTTGAGACACCGAGACTGTTGGCTCATGGATACTTTGCCCTGCTTCTGTACACTACGTAGGTTTTCACTTTTCTAAATCTGCTATTAAAAATCTGCAACTTGCACACCAATATCATTATTTTCTTTATTAGTTTACAATATTTATGCCCTATCTTTCTGCCCTGTTCAAGGCTACTGAGGCAGCTAACAAATTAAAAATACAAAATAAAATAACATTTTAAAGAACATTAAAAACAACAAAAATATATCATTAAAACCAGATAGATAGGAACAGTTCAAAAATTAATACATTGAGCAGGAAGGAGGGATCCCCAAGGGAATGCCAAACAAAAAAAGTCTTTACCCACTGCTGGAAAATGCAACCTAATGGGACAGATCAGCCTCCCTGAGGAGATAGTTCTTTCAAGGGGTGTGAAACCCCATTCAGAATAAGTGACAACTTAAATCTGAGGTTAGACTTTCTGGTCACCACTAACACTTCCACCTTGTCAGGATTAAGCTTCAGTTTATTAACTCACATCTACTATAATGGTACCAATATAATGCCATATCAGTATGTGTATTGTTAGTTTTTTTAAAGTAGAGAGAGTAGGGTTGCCAACTCACTCGCTATGGCAGGTGATCACCCACAACCTCCCAGCCCCCCCCCCCACTGCTGCTTGAATGAGTGGCAGGGTTGGGAGTGGAGGGGATGTCATCAATGTTGTTGATGTATAAGATCACTTCCAGCTAAAACCTGGAAGTGATGTCACTGGTGCGCTAAGATTTTGTCAATCTGTGTGGTTATTAGTGAAAGCCTAGAGTGTTGGAAATGTCACTTCTGGGTTTTAGTTGACACGTTAGTGGCATCTTTTCCCCCATGCCTCACTTCTCAAAGTCTTCAGAAGGTTCCTGCCATTTGCTTGGCAACATTAAGAGGGGAATGGCTGCCATAGCAGGAACAGGGAAATGCAAGGAAAACTACCATCTGTAAACCTGGTTGCTGCTGTGCTGTATTGGCAGATGCAGCAACACTGGTGCTTCCATAGGAAAGCATTGTGATGCAGAAAAGGACTAAGACTTAGCAGATAGTGTTGAAGTGGTTACAGTTTTTCTCTGTGTAATCTCAATACTGACATTGAGCATGGAAACTATATGGTCTGGCCAAGGTGACTTGCACTTAAGCTGAAATCACATGAGCATTTAAAAGTATGGGCAGGTTGAAATGTGATTGTAAATCAGCCTTCCTGGAGGATCATCAGTCGATTTAGAAACACAATCCAAGTGCATTTAAAACCATCTTTCTGGTTTTCACACATGGATACCAGCAGCGGGGAAGACTTAGAAAAACACTTTAAATGGCATATGTGAATTAGAGCTGCTGGTTTGAAGACTCTTTCAATCTCTTTAGGAGTTTTGAGGTACTCAAAGAATATAAAGTACATTGCCTCCTATGGTTTTTTCCCCCCAACTTCACCCACCACTCTTTCGCCCCTGCTTTGTGGCTCTACTAGTCTCTGGCTTGCTGTAGTTTAGAATGGTACCCTTTCCCTGAAAGAAGCTTTGTACTTTTAACAGTGAATTACAGCCAGGAATTAAAGAGTCATGGCTAGGGACAACTACTTCTGTTGAGTTTGTGGTTGTCATGCAACCTTTAAAGACACAGAATTGTTTTCAGGAGGAAAGGTAGCAGCCCTACCAATTTCTGAACTGGAGCAAATAGTGACCCATTTGCAATAGGACAGGCTGCCATCCCAGTTCTGGAGTGGAATGTGTGAACTCCCCTAATCCCATCTCTTCTTGTTACACCCTTGCCAATGCCTGTTCTTTCCACAGTGAAACTCAATCCAGCTATGTGGGAGGGAGCTGGTATTGACTTGTGCCTCATTTCATAATGTCTTTCTTATGGCAACCTTATGCAGAATAGCACAGCTGTGGGTCCTTCAGATCCTGGCTGAGTGTGCAGCATTAATTCACATTTCGTTTAAATGCACACATACTTTGACAGAAACAATCTAGACAAAATCAGAGGCTGGATAAATTTAGAACTCCATGGTCCCATGTGAACAATCAAGTTCTTATTGTAACCATAAGGCAGAAATATTTTCTTGTTGAGCTTACTAAACGCTGTGAGAACCTTGGTGTCCTGGCAAATCTTAAACCAAGAAGCAGCCTTGGATTTTATTAGAAGCATCAAATAAATCAAGCTTTTGTGCACAGTGGCCTTTGACCAGTAGAGTAAAGGACTTGTCTTGTGTACTGAGCTGCTTTGTTTACAGTGTGACCCTAAGCATGCTGAAGCAGGAGTTTTTTGCAGAGAGTTACATAGTTAAAGTAAGAGATATCCTGCAGTACATTAGTAAAGAATTTTCTACATGCTTCTATGTTTTTGTGAGCTACCTTGAGCCTTTTGGTCGGACAGAGAGACAGCATATAAGAAACAAGCGTGGGGTCAGTGTTGTGCTTCAACTTCGTTCTCTTCCTCAGACAAAACCAGGAATGTCACAAGTCCCATATTTAACAGGGAGGCCATCATTCTAGAACTACACAGCTCCACTGAACTTAATGGAAGCCTCTCTTTGTACACTTCACACTTCCTGGCATAAAGCTGAAGGGGTGCCCTTTGTTGTTGACACTACAGCACCATTGCCCTTAATTTTTGAACCTTCGTCATCTGATATTCTGCCTCCACGCAACATCATCATTTGAGTGGAGCAGGCATTTTGGGTAGTGCAGAATCAGAACAAGGGAAGACAAGCCTGGCCATTTTTCACTTCAGTCTTTCCAGCAGCTTAGGCAATTGAAAGGCAACAACTCTAGATATGATAACAATGCTTCTGTACAGAGAGTTGGCTAGCCATTCCCAGAGTTGTGTGCTGCACAGTGTAAAATTATGCCAGATGTAGGGTGGACCGGTCCTTGGCTGCTGCCCCTGTCCTTCTGACCACACCAGTATTATGGGTAATCAACAGTGTTATCCTAAGCAGAGCTACATCCTTCTGATTTACTAGAAGTAAATGCTGAATAAACTCTGTTTATTCAGTGCAAATTTCTAATGAGGGATGCAGCTTCAAACATTACTAAATCATTCCTGAAAATTATTGTTCAGATATAGTTTGAGCCTCAGGTATTGTGTTTTATTGTGCATTACCTTATGACATCCTTCAGCAATTCATTTGAGCCAGTCATGTTCATGGTGCTCTGAGTGTTTATTTTTGCTCTTGGTGATAAATTATGTTTCCATAGGTGGAACAGAACAATAAAATCTGACCTGTCCCTGTTCCAAGCAATATTTACAGAATTGCTACCTCAGTGAATTTCTTTGAAAGATATAGGAAAGAGGTTTTGTGTGTGTTTTTTAAGCAAAGCAGCATCAGTAAAGCCCAGAGATACAGGAAATTAATCTTCCTGTTTGTTACTCTCATGCGTCCTCCACCCCACAACTGGATTAGCCCACACTTCCTGATGAAAACTAGAAATGGCTCTTCATAGGAAGCGAAACTAGGAAATGATGGAGGGAGGCTTTCTAAGGGCAACACAGAGCACTCCCTCTTTTTAACTTTACATTTACACACTTTCTGAAGAGGAAACAACGAGTAAGAACTGTATTGGTTCAAAAGCCTTTTGTCTTGCAGGCAAGCTGACTCACCTTTTCTTTGTTTCTTTGCTTGACTCTTTGACATAATTCAGTCACTCAAAGAGACTGTTGCATAAACAGGGCAAACACCTTTTGACCAGCTTCTTTATCTCTAAGACTTCTGAGGAAAACAACTATGGAGGAGCTGAAGTGTACAAAAGAAATTATCACAGGAAGAGGTTCTTCAGAGTTTCTGTCCTCAGTAAATTGGATACCTTTGAAGTGGTCAGAATGTTCTAGAAAGGAATTTTGCTTTAGGAAAGGAAATTTACTATCCATCTCTCCCATCTTTGCCCTGCAGCTGACCCACCGCTTGGAAAGGCCAGGTGCCAATTAAGATTTACTTCTCTGTCATTATCTAATATGCAAACCATATTGAGTACAGGAGGGGCTCATGAATAGACAGGATTCTTGTTGTACCTGATACACTAATGAGTTTTTCTTTCATAAGCTATCATGGGCTAGAGCCCATTTTGCCAGATGTGTCATGCATCTGATGAAGTGCGCTTTTGCCTACAAAGGCTTATGTGAGAATAAAAACTGATTAGTCTTTAAAGTGTCACAAGGCTCCAGTTTATTTTTGCTGCAAGAGACAAAAAGGGAATTATTACCTTGGCTTTATTATCCTGGAGGAATTCACTCTGCTCTTGATGAAGTCAAATTTAGTGTAAGGGAGAAAACAATTTCTTAATGCCAGTTTCACTCAAATATTGAAACTGAAATAAGATACTTGTATACGACCTGCTATTTTTGTATACTGGAGCATCACATCATGAGAGATTTTTTTATTGTTACAGGGAGTTAACCATAAAACAGACTCAATGATGTCCACAAGTAGATGTGGAATGACATGTCCAAAGCCATCTTGACAGGGTTGACAACCAGAGACAGGACTTCCTCAGTGGTGGCACCTTGGGGTGGAAGATATTCCCCACAAAGATCTCCTGGTACAGAATCTTTTAATGTTTAAGCTTCTGGTGAAAACATAATTTGACTGGGCCTTTTGTTACTAGTGCTGCATATGTGGACCGTCCTTCCTGAGACTGTTTTATTGTGGGAGCTGTTTCAGTGTATTTCTTTTTTAGCTCCCTCCCAAAATTGTTCTTTGTGTTATTATGTTGCTGCTTTATTGATAATTGTTATGCATTGCTGGTAGTATCTGAATTTTCAGTGTTATCTTGTAGACAAAGAGGCAAACCCATGACTGACTCACACACACACATATTCTGGCAGGGCTCCTCTGCCTTTGACAGCTGCTAAATGGGCAAAAGTATAAGGTGTGAAGCTTTTTCCATTGCTGCATCCTACCAACAGGAACAATGTTATCCACTACTGTTATGTATTGAGCTCGCGTTTTGCCTGAGCATGGACTTAGCTTCGTTGACAGAACAATAGGGGGCCAGGATCCTGGAAGGAAACTATTGTACAGGAGTTCTTATGTACATAACCAATCACGGGGAGTGTGTGTGTGTTGGGTGTGGTGTTGAGCACACATTTAAGCAGGGCTTGAGTTGTCTTTAGTTTGAGTTGTCTTTAGTTTGAGCTGAAATCACAGTAAACCATGAGCTGATCACTCCATGCATCTGAACCCAGTACATTTCAACTACATTCATGGCTATCATGCAGTTGTTAAAGTTACAAGAGTTTTTCCAGGAAAAAAATGCTGTTAACCATATATTCATGTTGGATCTGGGAGTGGATTTGGTTCTTCTGCTCAGTCTTCCTGCTTTTTGGAAGCTTTCCTAGGGGACATTGTTTTAAAGCTGGACATGCACCTTTAAGAACAGCTCAGTACTCAGAGACACATCAGACAAGGCCTTCCGGGACAGGTAGATAAAGAGTAGGAAAAAGTTTCACTGGCTTATCAGTGTGAGGCTGCCGGTAAAGGCAATAAGAAGTTGTCTTCTCTAGGAAGGCAGGTGTGCAGCAAGTATATCTCTCACCTCTGTAATCCATCTCTCCCCCATTGCTCCTGTACTGGTCCTCCCGCCTGCAGTCATAGTGCAGGTGATGGCAATTATATGCAGTCTGCGCAGCAAGAGTTGGGCTGTGCAACAACCACCAAGCTTTGTTCATTTCCTGTACTTCTAGCTTAGCACACAAGTAAAAAAAAAAAGCTCTGAAGAAATAAAGGAGGGAGATAAGTTAAGAAATGGTGGGGCATCAACCAACAGGATAACAGCAAAATATCCTTCCCTGCAGTAAATGCAAGAATTACCAGCAACCTGGGCTAACTGTGGCAATCAGTGATTTCCCCCTGATACAGCTGAAGAAGGGGGCTCAGATCCATGAAAACTTATGCTGGAGCAAAATTTTGTTAGTCTTTAAAATGCCACAGGATTCCTCATTAACAACAGAAATGCTTCCCATGATATTGTGTTATGCATTGTTATACATAGTATCAGTTATCCCATTGTTATCCCACGGTATCAGTTATGGCTTCTAGGTGTCTCCTAGCAAATGGCTCTTATCTGGAAACTACAAGAGCAAGGCATCTGCATGGAGCCTTAAAGCCAACAGGTTACTCTTTGATGCACTTTAGCCTTCCATTCATTTGTCCACTCAAACAGGAAAGGGCAGATAGTTTCCATTCCAATTTCCACCCAAAGTTGTTTTAAAAGCAGGAATAAAGGTTTCAAACTGAATCCCACTGGCGATTTGTAACATGCTCCGAGTTAATTAATTAGAAATAAAAAGGTTAACATAAAATTGCAAAGAATGGCCCCCAAAGCATTCACTGGACCAGTGGAAAAACACATCCCCTTTGCTCTGTCTTTTACCCACCCTGATGGTGTAAACAAATGTATGGTTAAAACCTTTTAAGGTTAATCTGTGTTTATGTGATCTTGACAAAAGAGTGATTCTAATCTGCATTATGAATGTGAAGACAAGAACAAAATTGGGTGTTTTTATTCTTGTTTCCATTTGTACAAAATAGAGTGATCTGGTTAAATGCTCACACACTTAGAAAATCATCTTTTGCTTGTACCTTGATAAGTCAGAATATAAATTAGTCCTGCTGCCAACTGTCATTAATGCATATGAGTCATACCATTGCTGAGGTTTTAAGTGTTCTCACATTCTGAAGTGCAAGATCTCTAAAAATATCACTCACCCAAAATATACTAGACTATTTTTATAGCAGTAGATCTAAAGCAAATTAAAGCCCTGATTTTGGGGGAGAACATTACTTGTTTTGACCCCAGGCTTTTAAATGCACTGGTAGTGCCAACTCTCCCTTTGTGAGCCAATGAAGGCACTGCAGTGCAATCCTGAAAAGAGTTGAACTATTCAGTGGATTTTGAAGGTTTTAACTTTGTCTAGGATTGAACTACAAGATGGCAGCTGGAAAGTTTTTCTTGCAGAAGTGAATCATAGTATGGACCACTTTGCTTCTCTAGGCTGGTACGCATAGGGTTGCCAGCTCTCCTGCTATGTCAAGAGGCCTCCCACTGGCAGTCTCATTTGCCTGTTGAGTGATGGCAGGAGAAATATATACATTTTTAAAGCCATTTTTGCTACATTGCTACGTCACTTCTGGGTTTCCCCTGGAAAATGACATCACTTGTGTCCCCCCCCATTTCCCCACACCTTCTCAGCCTTAAATAATATCTCAGCCTTAAAGGGATCCAGTGAGCTCAGAACTATTACATCAGAATAGCTCCAAATGGCTTTCTCTGTCCCAATATGCAGTGCCTACCCTAATGGTCTTATATGACTCCTTAATATGTTCACAGAATTTCTCTCTCACTCATATTATGATGGGAGATGGCAGGGATCTCAAAGGCTTTTTCTATGGCATGGTTTAGAAGTGGTTGTCACTTTGCCTTCTTGCAAAGAACAGATGAAGATGCTGACAAGTAGTAACATATTAGCCTCATGAATTGCATTTATTGCATGCTTTCTGTACCCCTGGTCCTTCCATCCCATGAGAAAATATTAATGTCTATTTTAAAAAACCTTATTTTATGTATAATATAGATGGTTAAAATTCCTTCCCCATAAAACATTAGTTTATAGCTTATAATCAGCTATCAAAGGTTGCTGAGCAGTAGATTATGCCTATTGAAAAGTTAAAGCAGCCTTCTTTAACATGGATGCTTAAATGTTATTATTACTATTGAAATGACATCCATCACTGGCCAAAAAGGACATCAGAATGGGTCAATGTAATGGTTCCAATTACTGAGCTTTCTTCTAACGCCTTTTTTATAATAGTTTTGCAGGCTGGTATTACTAGCCATTAATGTGATTTCTCTTCTGTTGATTAATTTTCAGAATCACCTTCCTATGTCTCTTTTTTTGGCAATGGCAGTTTATCACCATTGTGCTTCCCATAAAATAAGACTGCAGGTGACACGGAAATGTTTGTGATGACCCTGCAGCAGTTTAAATTGGGGGTGGTGGATCTGGCTGACTGGCCGGTTGTCAGACAATAAAGGCCTTGTTCTGGGTTCACTGAAAAATAGTCAAAGGGTCTAGTTCCACAATTGAAGCTCAAAGATACAGCCTGGTTATCAAGTACTCAACACTGCACAGTCAGTTAAGAAACTTTCTTGAGAACCGATGTAGTATAGTGGCCAACAGTGCAATCCTAGCAATTTGACACAGAGGGGCTTAGAAAAGTGTAACTCTTCTTAGGGTTGCACTGTGAGAAACTGAGCTGTGATCTAGAGGTCCTTGGTTCAAATTTCATCTCTGCTGCAAAATCACTAGATCAAGTCTTGCATTTAAAACCCTACGGGGTTGACATGAGTCAGCTATGACTTGATGGTAACAACAAAAAGAGCTGTGGCAATGTAAACAAATACACAAACTGTGACCTGTCACCATGAGGTGGTTGGTTTGATCTCTCAGCAGTCAACTGACTTTAGCAACTGTCATCTTTCCTTATGTCCTGAACAAGCCTTCTTTAGGTGGAATAATCATGCTCCCTTCAGCCTGATATATCATTTCCTCACAGTTTAACATCCTTGCAATGTATTTTCACAGCACAGTTATTTGAGAGCATCACAGCTCCCATAATGGAGCTTCACCATGGTTCTTTGATGGAAAAGTAAGGATTTTATAGAGAGCAAACAATGAATTTCTAGAAGAATTCTCTATTACATAAACTATAATTGAGTGAATTCTAGAATACCTGGTTTCAGCATGTATTTATTCATTCTTAAATCTAAACTTTCAAAAATTCCCTCTCCATTGGGATATTTGTGTATGTGGGGATAGGGTAGATGTGGATGTCTAACGTCTTTTCCACCTATGTGAAGTTGTATACAGAAAGCTCATATGATAAATGTGGTTGACTTAAAGGTGACAAAGATTTTTTTTAATGTATTTATCACTGTGTGGAATGTCTTCTAATCTTCAGTTTTAGGACTGCCAATTTCCAGGTGGACCTGGAGTTCTCCCAAAATTATAACTGATTTCCAGACTACACAGATCAGTTTCCCTGGAGAAAATGACTGCTTTGGAGGTTGGAATGTAATGCAGTATACCCTGCTGAGGTCTCTCCCTTCACCAAACCCCGCCCTCCCAGGCTCTACCCACAAATCCCCACAAGCCTATAATGAGGCTCTTTAATTACTGGTTCATGACATCAGTCTTCTGTTTCCTTTACATTCAGGGCTGGCCCATCACTGACAAATTTTAGACCGTCGCCTAGGGCGCCAGCTTGACGAGGGTGCCACTCTGGCCTGCCTGCCGCCCCGCCTTCCCCTCCCCTCCCTCCCCTCATGCCCTGGATCACGTGTCCTGCTGGTGGGCTCCCTTTCCCTCGGCCGGCTGGCCTTGTCCCCCCCCCTTGCCCTGCACAGGAAACGAAGCACCCCAGGGCATGCTTTCCTTGCCGGCCGGAGCACCTCCCCCCACAATTCAGCAGCATTGTTTGGGGAGGTGAAGAAATGCACCCCCCACCATCTGCAGCCCGGCCTCTTTGGCCAACTGAAAGGAATGCTGAGGCTGAGAACGGCTGGCCAGGTGTTGGCAGCGGAAGCCAGAGGGCTGCTGTGGCCAGTGGAAGATGCCACCCTAACCCCGGGCCCCTGGGGAGCCTCTGGCCAGCTTTGGCTCCTCTCTAGGGAATGTGAAAAGGAGGCTGAGGTTTCCCATGAGGTCTGAAGTGGCTTTTCCTCACCAAAGGCAGAAGAGCTGCAGAGGCTTCCCAATAGGGGGGGGGGGGCAAGGGGTGCACCATGCAGCTTTCCCGAAGCCTCAAAAGAGCCATCCTCATTGCGGTCTCCTCCACCCCATGCCCTGCCCACTCCCTGCCCAAAGGGGCTGATGACATCGCCCTGCAAGACCCCGATGGGGCTGCAATTGGCACCGGGGGGAGGGGACTGGAAACTGGTCGAGTACTGCTTGCGAGTCCAAGTGCTGTCCAGGAGGCCCGGAGCACCCCAAGAGGAAGGCCTGTGGAGGGGAGAAGGAGAAGTGACCCTTGGGGCACGGGAGCCAGCTGGGATCTACACAGGGGCACCTTGGTGGTGGCTGCAGGGGTACACCAAAAGGTAGCCTCACCTACTGTACAAAAAAACCTGAAGTCAGCCATCTCCTCTATGAGTTCCTCTTTCCTTTCCCTAAAAGCCTTTGTAGCCACTATCATTTTTCTGCTTCTTTCAGTCCTTTTCCAACCACCACTCAACCTACCTTTATTAGCTCTCCTGTCTTCAGCTTCCCCTCCTCCATTCCTCTTGGCAGCCTCTCCTTGGGAAAGCTCCATACAGTTCTAGCTGCTGGACTGGGCCCACCAATCTACCTTTTTTCTGCCCCACATCTTCAGCTATATTTATTATTTATTTACTTCTTTCATGCCCACCCTTCTGCACTCCTTATCATTGTCTCTGAACACACAATGTTCTATGCTTCTCTCCTCCCACCATAACTAGTTTTGTTTTCTGCACATTTCATGTCTCACTAAACAATGTCAGATTTTAGGATTCTCAAGTCATGCAGTAATGACTGCTTCGAAAACTAGACTTAAAACAGCAAAAACAGCATGTCAAACCAAGCCCTCTGTAAAGGCCTGGCCAAGATACTTCGGCGCTCAAGGCAGAAAATAAAAATGGTCTGCACTTTGGTGAGAAAAAAATTACATAAAAATTAAGTCAACAATTGACCATTTGCTGTTGGAGGCAGACATTTCACTCTATGCCATGGGAGGGATGTCCTTCTTTTGGTGATAGTTGTGTTGTACATCTTATTTTCCCAGAATGTAATTTATTAAATCTATAATTGGAGTTGGACAAAGTTGCTGGTGCCTAAAGAGAATACTGAGACTTTGCTGCTATTCCTTTGAAACAGAATTCAGTGGCCTTTTCTGCACTCTTCTTTTATCAAGTTCAACTTTCTTTTTATTCTGTTTTCCCCCCTATTCTGCATTACATTACCTCCCTTCAGTAGTCAGCCTGGTTTCAGCCTGCTGTTGCCCTGGGCTATTTGGATGCCATTTTGCCGTGCTGATTCTACACTGGCTTTCCCCTCCATTGTTTTAGCAAACCCATGTTGGAACAGAAATTCCCCTCTGCAATGCATGCTGCTTTCACTTTCTTTGATAACTGGATTTTATGGTAGTCTCCACACTCCGCACCGCTTTCGCTTCCTTTGATCATCGGACT
Source organism: Gekko gecko (assembly GCA_029375565.1). NCBI lineage: Eukaryota > Metazoa > Chordata > Lepidosauria > Squamata > Gekkonidae > Gekko > Gekko gecko. The sequence continues at coordinate 99,375,418 of JAPDNY010000002.1, read as the reverse complement.
TTATGGTACCTTCTGCATAGATTTATGGCTGTTTTATGGCCTTTCAGGGGTGACTGTAGTTAGTATGGCATTGGCCTGGGGTATTTGAATGTGGTTTTGATCTGCACTTTTTCCTCCCAGTTGAGAAAATGTGGAGCAAATGCTAGATGCAGAATCACCCTTAAATTGCCTTGACTCAAACACTGAGAAAATCTGGAGTGGCAGGCAAATGCAGAAAGGACTAGTATATTGCCCACTCCTCAACAGGTCATGCCCTGTTTGCCCTTTGCAGTCGCAAGGCTTTTCTCTAGCTACTGCTTGGGTAGGAGGCAGATGAAGCTCTTTCAGTCTCAAAAGCAATGTGGATCATTTGCTAAAACATCTGCTGGGACCTGGTTTACTATGTTAGGAGATTGTTAAATGGCAAATAACACCTCTATCTGTTATCAGGGAGTGAAACCTAATACGAACTGAAGCTGCTCATACTGTAATTATCTCTGCCATTCTTTCTGCCCTACTTACTTAACAGGTTGGCATAATCCTAATTAACTGCAAAGTTCTTTTAGCTTGTGCAGTCAAAGGGTAACTAAGGCACAATTTTACAAAGAAAAGGCTAGAGTTTAACTCTGTCCTTGCCTTCAGTGTCTTAACAAAGAAGTTGTCATTATGCCCATCTGAATTTTGCCCTAGAGAGTTTGCCTCTATGGAGAGTTTGCCCAAATGGATCTTGCATAATGCTATTGCTTTAATAGGGCAATTTTTGAAGTGTGATCAGAAATTAAGGTCACTTACACCAGGCTGTTTGCTGTGGCTTGGATGTTATTGGGAAGTGTTTTTTTTTTTTTAAATCCTGCTTCCCCACAACATTGCAATGTTTCTCTAGGTACCTCCTGGATTTCTCTGATCTCTCTATCAGTCTTTTTCAAACTTGCTTTGCTGTGATATTTTGGTTAAGATTGCAACAAAGCCAGGGTGGCACTCATATGGATAAGAAAATCCAGATCTTCTTGTTTCCACCCAGATTGGCACCCTTTTTTCTGCTCTTTGGAGGCCATTTCCCCCCACCATCAGAGGCATTTTTTTCTTTATTTAATTGGCAACTGCCAATTTGCCATAGCATTATAACAATTTGTCTGTCAGACTCTGAATTCTCATTTCATTTAAACAAAAAGTATGTATCTAGCCCCTTTCCCCTTTATATCTCCACAGTCAAATTTATTAATTTACTGCATTTATAACCCTCCTTTTTCCCCACTGGGAAATTTCCTGAGGGAATCTTCTGGCAATGCAAATATACATGTTAGCCATATTCAACCTTTTAAAAAAACTTATGTGAATTTGTGAGACTAGTCTGTATTTTTAAGAACTATTTACATATTTATTTAAAATAGTCAGATTCCACCTTTTCTCAGAATCAAGGTATCTAATAAGCATCAAAAACTGCAAGGATATAACAACAGGTCTGTTGACCTGATAAAAACACTATGATTTCAATAATGTGCATTCTAGAGTATGTTTTCTTAAATGGGATATGTGAGGAAATTGACAGTGGTTTATGCCATGTGTACTGGCTTCTGGCTCCTGGGACATTAGTGTATTGCTTGTTTTTCTCATAGGCTCAATAGTCACTGTCTTTAGAAAATTTGTTTTAATTTCTGTTTTTTTAAATGATATATGTGTCTATTATTTTTGTGGCTTGTCTATATTTTTACAGATTCCCCTGGTGAAGCATAGGTGAAATGCTTAGGTGTTATTTTTAGCCATGCATCATCATTATTGCTGTTGTTGTTTTTGCTTTTTCTCATTCAGGGTCATCCAGCAGTCCAAATCCTGAAATACACAAAACTGCCACATACTGTCAGACCATCGACCTATCCAGGTCAGCATTGTGTATTGACTGGAAGCAACTCTCTGGCGGAGAAAAAGAATAGTTGGTTTTTATACCCCACTTTTCTCTACCATAAAGAGTTTCAAGGTAGCTTACAGTCGCCTTCCTTTCCTTTCCCCACACCAGGCACCTCATGAGGTAGGTGGGGCTGAGGGAGCTCTGAAAGAACTGTGATTGACCAGTAGGTTTCATGTGGAGGAATGGGGAATCAAACCTGGTTCTCCAGATTAGGGATTGGCTCTCAGGGTCTTATGTAGAGGTCTTTCACATCAACTTCTACCTGATCTGCTTAACTGGAGGTGCCAAAGGTTGAACTTGAGACATTTACATGTAAAGCAAACACTCTATCACTGAGCTGTAGCGCCACCCCAGCTGACTGTGTTTATAACATTTGAAACCTATGGTTATATTGCTTGGAGAAAAAAAGAATGTTAATAGCTTTTGACCTTGGAAACATGAACTGTGGTGATGAAGGCTTGTGCACAGGAATTTTGTCCCAAGAGCAATAAGCTACAATCTATTTCTCCTACTCAAGAACTTTTGAACATCATCATCATCACCACCATCACCATCAAAATTTCTGCTTCACCCCATCCCTGAGTACACGGGGCTCTGAGCAATTTACAATAAATTAGAACATACAAAAATACAGCTGAAAATCAGCAATCAATCCCAAAATTTCACAATCTTCAGATGGCATCTATAATTTAATCTAAAACCTGCTCTGGACTGTTCTTCCATTTCATGGGCAGGTTAAGGAGGAGGCTGAAGTGGGCAAGATGAAAAAAAGAAAGAAAAGAGAAGAGTGCCAGCTATGATAGAAACCATTGCTATCCTCAACCAAAAGCCTGGCGGAATATCTCTGCCTTACAGGCCGTGCAGGATTCTATTAAGTCCCGCAGGGCCCTGATGGAAGTTGGCAGAGTCTAGTCAAGGACAGCCAGAAATCTTTGGGGTCAGGGATCACCAGCAGATTACTCTCAGCAGAGCATAATGCCCTCCCAGAGACATAGCAGAGGAGACAACCCCAAAGATATGCTGGTCTCAGACTACTCAGGGCCTTGCATCTGACTTGGAAGCCAGTGTAGTTGGTACAGCACAGGTTGTATATGTGCTGTCCATGGTGTTCCCATCAGGACTCATGTCGCGGCATTCTGGTTCAGCTGGAGTTTCTGGGTCAGTCTCAAGGGAAGGCCAGTGTAGAGCGAGTAAGATGTTTTACACAGCAATCATAACAGAATCCTACAGAGATCTATTTGGTGAGGCTTACTCCCAGGAAAGTGTCCTTAGGACTGCATTGTTAGTTTTATATTAAAGGTGTTTTAAGCTATGTAACAGGATCTAGCTGGAACATGTTCAGAGGAGAGCAATGAAGATGGTGAAGGGTTTGGAGACCAAGTTCTATGGAGAAAGGTTGAAGAAGCTCAGTATGTTTAGCCTGGAGAGGAGTTGGTTCAAAGGTGATATGATAACCATTCTCAAGTACTTAAAGGGCTGTCATATAGAAGTTGGTGCAGAGTTGTTTTCTGCCCCAGAAGGTTGGACTAGAACCAGTGGGTTGAAATTAAATCAGCAGATTTTTCGGATAAACATTAGGAAGAACTTCCTGATGGTTAGAGCAGTTCCTCAGTGGAATAGGCTTCCTCAGGAGGTGGTGGGCTGTCCTTCCTTGGAGGTTTTTAAACAGAGGCTAGATGGCCATCTGACAGCAATGCTGATTCTGTGATCTTAGGCTGGTCATGCGAAGGAAAGGTTGCTCAGTGCTTAGTTCTCATGGCCCTTTCTTACACACCCAGGGAAATGCTGATCACCAATTTGGGGTCAGGCAGCAATTTTTCTCCAGGTCAGTTTGGCTGGAGATCCTGGAGATTTTTTGTCATCTTCTGGGCATGGAGTAGGGGTCATTGGGTGTGTGTGTGTGGGGAATATTTGTGAATTTCCTGCATTGTGCAGGGGATTGGACTAGATGACCCTGGAGATTCCTTCCAACTCTATGATTCTATGATTCTATTTCTCATTTTGGTAGTTTTCTTAGTGGACCCAGAAATGATGTGTTAGGAAATAAGTAAGTACATGTCTGGAAAGGATTTGAGACTTCAATGGACTGGCAGTGGGAGAATGAAGTGAAGGAGGGCCATTGAGAAACTAGATTTCAGGAATTTTCATCATACCACCCTCCAAGTTGTGGATAACATTTACTCCTTGAATTATACTGTTTACAAGCCTGATCTCAGCAATGTATTTAACAATGGAGACCTGGGTAATCAGTTCCCCAACCCAGTGTTGCTTCATTTCCACAATATTAAAGATATTTAAGGAGGTGGAAATGACAGCTTTGATTGTATCAGTTTGATGGTCAAAACATAGAAGGTTTTCTTGTCTCCTCTGAACAGAAAATGATGATGATAAATATAAATAGGATGGCATGGCTCTGGTTTTGAGTACATTGATTTGAATGTCACTGGAATGAAACATCCTTAAAATCTGCTTGATGAAAGCATTAAAAATGAAATAATTAAGTGCAAGACTCGGTTCTGTACATTTGCTAGAGGATATAACTGAGTAAAGGTTAAGTTGGGACCCTTAATATAGTTTACAATCTTTTATACTTCGTGAGGTTGTTAGTATTTATTCAGATTGCTAACACAAGTAGCCAGCGGTCCAGGGCAAGAAGTCAGAAATTAAAATAATGCAAATAAAATATCCTATTAAAATCATCTTAAATCAAGAGTTTAAATCTCTCATTTCACAACAGTTTGACCCCAACCACTAAAAACAAATAAAAATGTCTGCCGGTACTTCAAAAGGGGTTGGTGCTTTGATGAATGAACCCTTTAGGGAGTGTGTTCCATAGCAACAAAAGGAGAACCTTCTTTTTTATGTCCTTGCATCTCTCAGGATAAATCTCTCATGCCATGATAAATATAATCACATTTAAATTGCATGGACTGCAAACTCTCCATAGCAACAAAAGGAGAACCTTCTTTTTTATGTCCTTGCATCTCTCAGGATAAATCTCTCATGCCATGATAAATATAATCCCAATTTAATTGCATGGACTGCAAACTCTCACCTAAAGTTTTGCCAAATATTTTCTGATTGCAATGTCTTGGCCAACTGGCAAAGCAGACTCTGGCTCACAACAGCTTACACCACAATACATTTGTTCATCTTTAAGATGCCCCCAAACTCTTTCTTAACAGCAGGCTTGGCTTGCCTGGTCTCCTCAGGCCACCAGTGTAGGATGGGTGGTGGTGGTGGTGGTGAAGCAGGGTTGTCAGATCCAGTATGGGAAACTCCTGGAGATTTGGGGAATGGAACCTGGAGAGGACAGGAGGTAACCCAATGGGGTACAATGCCATGGAGTCCACACTCCAAAGCACCCATTTTTTTCAGGTGAAAAAGTTACTTCAGTGTAAGCCCATTGATTTAAAAAGGTTTAGTGTGAAGTCATTCTGTATAGGACTGCAGTGTAATGTGGCAGGACAAATTACCTCAAAATACTCACTTTGCTGAACATTACTTTTATTTAAATTTGATTTGGCATTCCTGTGTGTCCTGACTGCTGCTTCTGTTTGGACTCATTTTCCTTCTTCTTTTTGTCTTTATAGCCCTTGGCCTTGTTTCTTAATATTGTCATTTGATCCCTTTGACTTCGGATACCCAAATAATATCATCATAGTGGCAGCAGCATAATGTGAATAGGCAAAAAAAAAAAAAGTGTTGTCTCAGTTAATTCAATGGCCAGGGGGACAAATGAAGCTGAGGATATGGAAGGCATGAAGGAGGAGGAGGGAAATGGAGCCGACAAGAATAGCATCAAAACAGAATAGATATCTGCTCTGTAGATGCTGAAAATCATTGGAAATGGGAGGCTCTTTCCAACAGTTATAGAAATAATGAGGAAGTTAGGCAAGTCGTTTCAGTTCAGTCCTAATATGCCACCGCTATCTTGGCTTGGTGCAGAGACAGTACTGATAAATTACTGGTGTGCTCTCAGTTGATCTTTGGGATCATGATGACATGCAAAGGAAGCAGGGATCCCCCATGTTGGTAGTTTAAAAGTGATTTACAGTCTACCACAGAAATCCACACTGTGATACCCAAGGGTGCCATGGTGCTCACAATGTCATGCCCACTGGTTCCTGGTCCCTATGGCAGCCTTTTTGTAGCTGGTCCTGCCTCCTATACCAGCCTTTCTGTTGTGGTTCCCTCTACACTTTTTCAAAATTCCAAGGCTGAGGACCCCTAGTCTACTATATGAACTTTAACACATGCATGCGTGCACACACACTCACACACAAGCACACATTTTAAAGAAACTCTAGAGGTCTTCAGGTACTGACTATATTGTTTTAGAATCAGCTCCTTGGGTGCCTTTTCTCAACCATAGATTATTGAGCTAGACATAGTTATAGCCAAGAGGATGTTATATTCTTTTTTATTCAGCACAGAAAAAAAGGATAAATCATCGAACCTTTTAAGAATACTAGAACTATAGCAAAGCCATACAGATTGCAAAGCAGAAACAGATCAGGTCCTCGTTACCATTTTTTGAATGTTCACCTCACTCAGAGTCTTGCACAATTTCAAAGAAACAGCAACTGAATTATGAGAACATTATATGTTGCCTTTTTCCAAGCAATGGTCAAATCAAGTCCAGTTCTTTTGAAAAAACCACCACAAAAAAGTTGTTTGAAATCTTAACCCTGTCTCTAAATAGGCAAAATAATGTCTTTTAATGCACTAACTTTTATTGATACTGGAATATATCAAAATGGGTAAATTACATATAACTGTTACTCCAGAATGAAACAATATTATCTTTATAGAGAGTTGAGATTTGTTTGCATTTACTATGAATGTAAACCTGGTGAGCCAGTTTGGTGCAGTAGCTAAGAGTATTGGACTACTATCTGGGAGACCCAGTTTCAAGTCCCCGCTTGTGCCATGGAGACTCACATGGTGACCTAGGGCTGGTCACACTCTTTTAGCCCAACTAACCTCACAGGTTTGTTGTGAGAATGAAATGGTGGAAAAAATGATGAAAGCTGCTTTGGGCCCCCGCTGGGAAGAAAGACAGAGTGTAAATAAAATAAAATATTTCACCAGGGATGGGCATGAACCTAAAAAGGGCAGTTCAGTTTGGGGTTCAGGGTGGCCCATGAAAAAACCCCCAAAGTGAGCCAAAAGGGCCCCCACCTGAACCAAGCTGACCCAGCAGGTTTGGTTTCTCCTTTCTCCTGGCTGCGGGTTGCTGGGGCCAGGAGAAAGGGGAGGGATCACCCAGGAAAAGACTTCTTTCCCCTCTTTCTCCTGGCCATGGCTTGCTGTGGCCGGGAGAAAGGGGGCAGGGATCGTTCAGGAAGCCATTTAACCTTCCTTCCTTCCTTCCTACTTATGCAAAGAAGAGCTTTTCATTATGCATGGTCAGAAGAATCAACTCAAAGGCATTAATGATGGAAACTTTGAATATTATTCCCTCTAGGCCTGGATATTCTCATAATGCTATCACTCGCCTCCAGTACTCATGGATTTCCCAAGTATGGTTTCTCAGGCTGCAGTGAAGAAGAACATGACCCAACAGGATGCTGTAGCTATAGATCCAACACCCATTCTCTACGTGAATGTGGAGGAAGAAGCTATTACAGCAGCAATCTGCAGCTAATCACTTTCACTCCAGTGACTTAAGCAACACCAATGAATGAAGCTTGGGGAAATGGAACAGCCTGCAAAGGTGACAGTGTTGGTTTCCATTTATGTGGTGGTTTGCCATGATGCAATGCATAGTTTTTAGGAGTGAAAAGATGGCCCTTCTCACAACCTGGTGCTATGGAATGTGGACAGTAAGAAACATTATGTGTCTAAGGCAACCATAGAAAGTCAGCTACTTTCCTCCATACACAGGATGCATATTTCTGGCAGCCAACGATTTAGAGAAAGTAGCACAATGCTAATACATTTCATTCTGAGCACAATGTTGAAAACAGGGATTGGATCCTGGAACAAGCAAGAAGAAGTGAAGATTGCCTTAATCCAACTCTGATTGTGCAAGCAATTGTGCAGGATCAATCATAAGGCCAAGTAGAGATCTTCCTATTTTGAATGTCAATCTGGCCCACAAATGCTAATAGTGTTTATCATTACTGTATGGTTCAACAATGTGAAAAACATGTATTTCTATTTCACAATTAATTATAAATACATCATCAAACTGTAGCAAACAGTTCACCACTATCACCCTATTGGCCACAACCTTCCTTGTGATCCTGGCTGTGAATTGGTGCCTTGACTTTACTCTCCCACTTTGCTCATGACTGCTTCTGGCAGGTTCATAAACCTGACTCATTTATTCTTCTGTCAGCACCAGAGGTTGACTGCTGTTCCTGTGGACATCTGATTTTGTGCACGTCCCTTGATGAAATCACCTCACTCCCAATGTCTGGAGTCTACAATGTGTCTGTATCAGACTTCCAATGTCTTTGCCCCCCCTTTCCATGTATGTGCTAGATATCCTCATTCAGTGTTCCTGTTCCCTCCCAACAGTAAGAATCCTTAGTGTGTCTGTGCCAGACCTCCTGACCCAGCATTATCTTCCCCTAGTATTCAACAATTGTCTCAGTAGGACAATACCTCAATACCTGGAGCATCCTCTTTCTCCTCCACATGATGATGTACTCGATCTTTCCCATTCCCATGGGGAGCGGTGGTGCAGGCAGTAAGAATGCCTACAAAAGTAACATCAACGAACAGCCATTATGGCTCTTTGAAACCCACCACAGCCAGGGTGAGCTCCCAGCCCATGTCCCAGCTCCCGTCTACCCAGCAGTTTGAAAGCATCATAAATGCAAGCAGATAAAAGTGGGTACCTGCCCTAGGTGGCAGGGGGCACCCCCTCCTCCTTGTGACGCGGAGGTTTTGGCGGCAGCAGCAGTGGTGGTGATGGCGGCGAGTAGTTCCTGGTGACCCGAGCAACATTGGAGTTGGAGCCTGGAGAAGTGGAGGCCTGGAGAGCATGGTGACGTGCAGCACAGTGCGGCGGAGCCACCTGTGGACAGTAGCCAGAACTGCAGCCAACACAGAGCCACGCACCAGGACGAGACCTGCCGGAGGAAGCTGCCTGGAAGATCGGCTTCAGAAGGGCACCAGGATGCCAATATCTGAAGCCATGGAAGGAAGCCGGATGACAACTAGCCCGGGGTGCTGGTAGGCAGTCACCACCCTGTAGACTATGCGGCCCTAGTTAGGTTAAAATTGGTTGGTTAGAACCACTATGTAAACCACCCAGAGACCCTCCGGGGTTAGGGCGGTATATAAACTGAAAGTATAAATGAATGAATAAATATTTTTTTTGGCTTCTGTGGCTCAACTTGGTCTTCTCCCTCTTTGTTCTCCTCATCCATCTTGCACTGTCTATGGTGCCACCTATTTCTTAATGTCTTGCCCTGTAAGATGCTGGGTTAGATGAAGCAGTAGATATCTGCAAGTAGAAGGAGTGGAGATTTTTGCTGATTTGCCGCTTTCTCAGCAGATTTCTGAAGCATCCCTCATGCTGTTCCTGAAGGTCCACTGTCCTCCAAGTGCAAGATTTTGTGGAGCTATAGCTGCAGTGGGACAGGGGAGGCAAGAAAGTTCTGTTTCACTGATGGAAATCCTCTCTGTCAGTAGAATTATCACTGGATCCAACCATGTGTAAAATTTCTAGAATGTCTATACTAGCATTGCACAATGTTTGGTAGTTTCAGTGATTCTCATTGCAGCAGGTTGCCAGTGAACCAATGTTGCAGAGGCTGATTTCTATTACAAGAAGCAACATGCAAGACTGTAAACATGCAGGATAGACATGTAAGCATGCTATTATAGCTGCACAGCATACAACTTTGTAATCTCTCATTTCCCAGATGGGAGGCTTTTTGGTGTGCAACACATTTCATAAGGCATTGCAGAAGCTGAACCCAACAGCAGTTAAGAATTCAACATACCACTGTCAGTGGGAATGACAAAACGGGCACTCTAATAAACAATGAATGGGATGGAAAATCTGACCAGCTCCCAGTTGTCTGGAGGAGGGCCACTGACCTCCCATTTGACACAGCCCTTATGCCTGCTGGAAGAGGAAGAGACCCACTCCCTCAGCTAGCCTGGAACCGTGTGGGATGGACTGAAGGAGACACAGGCATGCCCATAACTGCTTCCAGGGAAGATGAAAGGAGTGGTATTTCCTTAATCACGCTTAAAGGAAGTATAATTTTAATATACGGGTGATAGTGAATTGATGCAAGGATTGTGTAAATGCCAGTTGCACCAGAGCACATGTGCTTTCTTCCCTGATATCATCATTAATAATTTAAGCATTTTATTGGAGTCTTTCACATAGCAATGCTACTTCATGGTAAGAATAGAAGAAGTGCCCTACTGGATTAGACCAGAGGTCCATCGAGTCCAGCATCCTGTCTCATAGAGTGGCTAACCAGTTCTTCTGGAGGGCTAACAACATGGCATAGAGGCCAAGGCCTTCCCCTAATGTTGCCTCCTGGCACCAAGATGAGGTCTACTGCCTCTGAAAGTAGAGGTTCCCTTTAGTCACCAAGGCTAGCAGCCACTAATAGATCTATCCTCCATAAACCTGTCTAATCTCCTTTTAAAGCTGTCTATGCCTGTGGCTATCACTACATCTTCTGGCAGCGAATTCCACATTTTAATCACTCTCTGTGTAAAGAAGTATTTCCTTTTGTCAGTCCTGAATAGAGATGGGCACAAACCGAACCATGAAGGAAAATTTGTGGCGAATTTTGTCCTGTCCATGTTTTGCAAACCAAATTTCATGATGGGTCTACCGTCACAAACTTCCATGAACTTTTAAGGCAGAAACGCGAACCGCATTTTTGTGGTTCATGCCCATTCCTAGTCTTGAATTTACTTGAAGTTGGGAGCTTCTGTTTTCATTGCATTTTTCATTTTTAGTTCATTGGTATTTTCATTGCTGTTGTGGTTCCTGCTGAAGTGCCGTGACAATGGAACTTTCATACTCTCTCTTGATCTGTTCTTTTCTCATAACTGTAGTGTTCTTTCCATGCCTTTCCCCTTGCACATGACATCACACTGTTTTTGCCAGGTGGTAATGATGTGCTGGCTCCCCGCTTTCAAGTTCACTGTAATCTGGGAATTTATAGGGGTTAGTTGGGTCACCAGAGGAACTCCTCCATCTGGTTGGCTCATGATGTAATTCAGAAAAGTCATCTGCTGGTCAGCTTCCTTGGTTGGCTGTTCATTGTTTGCAAAAAAAAAAAAAAGGTACCACACAGCACCCTAAATAATTAGAAGTAATTAAGGATAAGAAATAGCAATGAATTCTGATTAAGTAAATAAAATAACAAATATATGCTTATTCCTTACAAATAGTTGAGTCATTACATGTGAACTTTCAAAAAATAGCTTTAGGTGACCTGACTGCCACATAAAATGGTGGTGCTGAAATGTGGGTGATGTCTTTTGAAATACAGCATATCTTTCAAATCAAAGGCAAATGTGCTTCAGCTGCACACCAGGAGGAAACATCAGAGCTAAGGGGGCATTGGAAGATATGGAGAAATTGCAGGGAAACCATGAAAGGCAAATGGATGGACAATGAAGTTGTATGGAAGCTCAGAAATAATCTGCTGCAGTTGGGAGCCCAAAATGGAGCAAAAAAATCTCCAGAAGTCATTGCCTTCATGACTTTTGACTCATAACAGCTCTGTGATTATTTATGTTGTTTCCATTATAAGCATGAGGCTGTAAGGTTAGGAGGTAGTGACTTGGGCCATTTACCTGTGTCCATGGGGGACTTGCTATTCATTCATTCATTTATTTAAAGCATAGTTACCTTGGCTTTCTATTATTAGCATCCAAAGCAGCTGAAAAAGTCTCCTAAGGGCACATCGTACATGAAGTATAGATTATTATAGGATGGTACCTTCACCTTCATTCTGAATCCAAAGTATTTGGTTCTAGCATTCTTCCCAACCTTATCATGATAGCCCAATGGCTGTCCCATCCAGACAGCCCATTCCACCCATCCAGAGACTGAGACTTGTTAAAGGAGGTGGGGCTTCCTCAGGCTGAGCTGTTTCCTTTTCTTTCTCATTCCTGTGAGCGATTCTGCATCTAGCATCTGCTCCACATTTTCTCAACTGGGAGGAAAAAATGCAGCTCAAAACTACATTCAAATTCCTCAGGGGCAATGCTGTACTGACTGTAAAGTCACCCCTGAACAGCCATAAAATGGCCATAAATCTATGCAGAAGGCACCATAAAATCCAATGATCAAAGAAAGTGAAAGTGGCATGGAGTGTGGAGGCTACTATAAAATCCGATCATCAAAGGAAGTGAAAGCTGCATGCAATGCAGAGGAGAATTTTGGTTCCAACATGGGTTTGCTAAAACAACAGAGGGAAAAGCCAGTGCAGATTCAGCCCATGATGGCACAATGCTAAATCATCTGAACTGAAGTGGCTCAGTAACTGGTTCCCAAGCCTTTTCTTTAAACAACTTTTTCGCCATCCATCCAAACTCAAGTTTCAAAAGCTGCAATATGAGTTTGGTCTACAGGATGTTTATGGTAAAGGAACTCTCAGAAAAATTCCAGGATACATGCTCCTCTGAAACAAAACCTAAAGCAATGATGGAATGCTCCACATTATACGCATGACTGTACAACTGTATTATATAAATATAAACACAAAAATTGCAGCAAGCTGTTCCAGACAACTTCAGCTGGTTCATTGCATTTCCACCCATGAAGCTTCAATAAAATTCACTTTACTCTATGTCCTCAGAGTCATTTGGAATGCCTGGTGACCCCCAACTGGTCTGCTTGGTTTTCATTAAAGTAGTTCAGCATTAGGGGACTCGGAACTTTGGCCTAATTTTCCAGTGCAAGTGTTGTAAAAGGATTTCAGAAAATTCCACAGTCCTTGTTGTTTAAAAAAAGGGAAGCTTTAAAAAAAATTCTTTTGACATTTCATAGCACCACATGTTTTCCATTTCAATTAAAATTTCAGAAAATGCATTATCCATTTTTAGCTAGCATGAGTTGTTGCAGATTCTCATTAATCAGCTATTCTTATCAACTTCAGCAGATACAGATTATAATGAAACAATATGGTGGAGGAGTATTGAGGCCAATCCTAACCAATTTCATATTTATAATTACTTTGGTTTTGATGAAAGCTATGGATTCTATCTAGTATTTTTAATATTAATAGACAGTGTAATCAAAAAGTAAAAAATAAAAAAGTAAGTAAAAAGTAAAGACCTGACCCAGTTGAGCTCTTAGAAGCAGCAGGAGATAGAGCTGCTAGAGGGGTGAGTGTTCTTTAATTGCTTTCAGATGAGGAGATTTAGCAGAAGGTACTGTGTGGGAGGACTGTGTTTGGGAGTGTATGGGTGAGTTTTAAGTTGTTGCATCCTGGCTGCTTGAGAAAGGCTGAGAAAGGGTGATTGGTTGACTGTAATTGGATTGTCTGGGGTAATTTGAATAGCTGCTGGCCCTGCTCTCTGCTGGAGGAGGCTTCTATTTAAGGCTGCACCTCACCAGAGGCACAAGCTCTTGGTCTTTGGCTCTTAGCTTAGGGACTCTTAGACTAGGGGCTTATATAAAATCAAAAAGGTGGCAGAGCAGTTTTTAAACTGAATATTGGGCAAAACCAACAGGAGACAATAGGGGGGGAAGGGTTGGAGGTTGGGTGGCTCTGTATGTCAGAGAGGATATACAGTCCAGTAAGGCTGAGAGGGTAAGAGAATTGGAATTCCAGAATTGGAATAGCTTCTGGAAATGCTATAGGTTGAAATAGGAAGCTTCTAAAAGGAACACTGGGAGTTTGTTATCATCCACCAGATCAAAAGATAGAGGAGGATTATAAAATGATGAATGAATTAAAGATAGTGGCTAGATGAAATAACTGTGTCATAATAGGTGATTTTAACTACCCACACATTGATTGAATCAATATGTGTTCAAGTTGGGAAGAAGAGACTGAGTTTCTAGACACTCTCAATGACTGTGCTATGGAGCAGATGGTCACAGAACCTACCAGGGGAGAGGCGATCCTGGATTTGGTCCTAAATAATGCCCAAGACCTGGTGAAAGATGTAAAAGAGATTGCACCACTTTGGAACAGTGATCATAATGTTATGGAGTTCAACATTTGTATAAATAGGGAGTTGCCCAAAAAGACCAACACAAGCACTTTTAACTTTAAAAGGGGTAACTTCTCTGAAATGAGGCCTGCATGGTTAACAAACAAAGTAATGGAAGCTGTAAAAGGTAAGGATTCCTTTAAGCAGTGGAAAGCTAGTCTCAGTGAGGTTGTTAAAACTGAACATAGGCTGTGGCAAATAAAATGGAAGTCTGTGATCAGGCAGGCAAAAAGAGAATATGAGGAGGATATTGCAAAAAACATAAAGACCAACAAGAAAACTTTCTTCAAATACCTTAGAAGCAGGAAACCAGCCAGGAAGGCAGTGGGGCCCTTGGATGACCAAGGGTAAAAAGAGTACTGAAGGATGATAGGGAAATGGCTGAGAAGCTGAATGCATTTTTTGCCTCTGTCTTCACTGTGGAAGATGAAAAGTGCTTGCCCACTCCAGAACCGCTGATTTCCGGAAGGGTGTTGAAAGACCTGAGTCAGATTGAGGTGACAAGAAAGGAGGTCCTACAACTGATAGAAAGCTTAAAAACAGATAAATCACCACGCCTGGATGGCATACATGCAAGAGTTCTGAAAGAACTCAAATGTGAACTTATGGATCTCCTGACAAAAATATGTAATCTTTCATTAAAATTTGCTTCCATTCCTGAGGACTGGAAGGTAGCTAATGTCACTCCAAACTTTAAAAGGGGTTCCAGAGGAGATCCGGGCCACTCACTCTGACATCGATACCGGGTAAGTTGATGGTGTTATTAAGGCAAGAAATAGTATGCACATAGATGAACAAAACCTATTGAGGCAGACTCAACATGGATTCTATAAGGGAAGATCTTGTCTCAATAACCTGTTAGTGTTTTTTGAGGGAGTGAACAATCATGTGAACAAGGGGACTCAATAGATGTTGTTTACCTTGACTTCCAGAAAGCTTTTGATAAAGTTCCTCATCAAAGGCTCCTAAGTTAGCTCAATAGTCATGGGATAAAAGGACAAGTCCTTTTGTGGATCAAAACCTGGCTAATTAATAGGAAACAGAGAGTGAGTATAAATGGGCAATTTTCTCAGTGGAGGGTGGTAATCAGTGGGGTACCACAAGGATCAGTACTTGGTCTGATGCTTTTTAACTTGTTTGTTAATGATTTGGAGTTGGGAGTAAGCAGTGAAGTGGCTAAATTTGCAGATGACATGAAGTTGTTCAGGGTGGTGAGAACCAGGGAGGATTGTGAGGCACTCCAAAGGGATCTGTCAAGGATGGGCGAGTGGGCATCAACATGGCAAATGGGGTTCAATGTGGCCAAGTGCAAAGTGATGCACATTGGAGTAAAAAATCCTAACTATAAATATGTTGATGGGGTCCAAACTGGCAGAGACTGACCAAAAGAGAGATCTTGGAGTTATAGTGGATAATTCAATGAAAATGTCAAGACAGTGTGCGGCTGCAATAAAAAAGGCCAACACTATACTGGGTGATTATTAGGAAGGGAACTGAAAACAAATCAGCCAGTATCATAATGCCCCTGTATAAATCAATGGTGCGACCTCATTTGGAATACGGTGTACAGTTCTGATCACCACACCTCAAAAAGGATATTATATCATTCGAAAAAGTGCAGAAAAGGGCAACTAGAATGATAAAAGGGTTGGAACACTTTCCCTCTGATGAAAGGTTAAAGCGCTTGGGGCTCTTAAGCTTGAAGAAACGATGGCTGAGGGGTGAAATGATCGAGCTTTATAAGATTATGCATGGGATACAGCAGGTAGAGAAAGAAGTACTTTTCTCCCTTTCTCACAGTACAAGAACTTGTGGGCACTCCATTTAATTGCTGAGCAGTCATGTTAGAACAGATAAAAGGAAGTACTTCTTCACCCAAAGAGTGATTAACACATGGAATTCACTGCCACAGGAGGTGGCAGTGGCTACAGGCATGGGAGGCTTCAAGAGGGAATTTGATAAACATATGGAACAGAGGTTCATCAATGGTTATTAACCACAAGGTATAGATAGGGACTCTGGGGCAAGTGATGCTCTGTATTCTTGAGCGGGGCAACAGTGGGAGGGCTTCTAGTGTCCTGGTCCCACTGCTGGACCTCCTGATGGCACCTGGTATTTTTGGCCACTGTGTGACAGAGTGTTGGACTGGATGGGCCATTGGCCTGATCCAGCACTGGCTTCTCTTATGTTCTTATTTTGGAAATGAATAGTTGAAAGGTGGAGAGAACTGCTAACATACATAATTTTAAGATGAATGTGGACAAATTTAAATATTACCAAAGGAGATATTTTCCAGTGGTAATAAAGAATAAGAGAACAATTTATATTCTTAAAGTAAGAGTGTTCCTGAAAATCAGGCACGCTTAAGAAGCAGCTGACTCTATCAAGTTGCCTGTATCTTTAAGAATGGCATAGAAGGGAAAGTCTCACCAAACATGAATATTGGATGACTGCTTAAATTGGTGGTACACCACAAAATGTTCTGCAGCATTATGGCTCAGAACCAAGCAATCTGAGGTGCTGAAAATCTGAAATCTACCCATCTCTGCCTAATGTGCCACTGGGGAAGGACAAGCAGCAAAAATCAAAACAAAATGAAACAGAAAGAAAGAAAGAAACTGTATATGGTAATGGGCAGTTTGGTGTAGTGGTTAGGAGCACAGACTCTAATCTGGGGTAACAGGGTTTGATTCTCTACTCTTCCACATGCAGCTGTTGGTTTGACATTGGGTCAGTCACAAGCTCTTTTAGAGTTGTTCTCTCATGAGCAGTCTTGAGAGAGCTTTCTCAGCCCCACGTACCTCATAGGCTGTTATGGGGAGGGGAAGGGAAAGGAGATTGTAACCCATTCTGAGACTCCTTTGGGTAGTGAAGGGGGGTATAAATCCAATCTCTTCTTCTTCTCAGCCAGATTGCTGCTGCATGTTATAAACTTGGTAAAGGGAGAGTGCTGAGGCTGAACCTGTGATTTCTTCCATCACTGTGAGGGAGATCACTGCACCTGGTAAAATTCTGCCTTTAGGGCAAAACACAGTGTCTCTTCATGTTCTGAATCTGGTATCCCTGTCTCTTTAAACTGCAACTTAGGTCATACCCAAGAAGTCCCTTATTTCCTGTTAGACTAATGAGCATAGCATTACTCAAGATGAGGACCACTGTTTCTCTTTGCTGAATTGTTTCCCAGAAGGCAGCATAGCCGGATCCTGTCAGATCTCAGAAGATAAGCAGGGGTGGTACTTGGAAAGGAAACCTCCAAGGAAGACTCTGTAGACTAGAGGAAGGCAATGGCAAAAACACCTCTGCTTTTCACTTGCCTTGAAAGCCCCTTGCTGGGGTCTCCATAAGTCAGCTGTGACTCAACAGTACTTTAAACATACACAGCTTGTCTCACTAGATGAGAGGGACCAGAGGTCAAACATGTGTTGAAGTTACACTTCCTCATCTAGCAGCCCTCCCTTTCAGTCCTAGATGTCTGCAGCTGGTTGTGAACAATCTTTGGTGAGGGGAAAGTCACTCTATGCATGTTCAAATAAGTTGCTTATTATGTATTTCAATTTGAGTCAGGGCAGCCATGTAATACATTATATAGCTGCCCTGATTTCGATGGTCCTATTTCCCCCCACACTGTTAGTACGAACACAGTGAATGTAAGCTTTGGTCCTGTTCTCTGTATCTGGTGTGGTGGGTCTGTGTTTCCAGTTCCTTTACTTCTGGTTCTAGATGTTCCTCTGGAGCTCCTAGCTCTGTGCCAATGGCCATCTGTTTCTGAAAGCAAATTATCTCCTCAGGAGACACATGCACACCTTCCATTAGAACCAATCACAAATGGGGAGAAGTTATTTGTAGAAAGATTAGGAAACCTGGGATGACAACACTGCACAAGCAGTTGGAACTGATATTTTTAGGACTGGTGTGGAAGGGGAAGCATATTGGGCACTTTGGTTTCAAAATGTGGAAGCATCTGATTAAACATTTTGATTCCTCAGTTAGAGAGGACATTCTTTTCAGAGGGACAGATCTTAGCTGCTGTGAATCATGTGGATTTGATGAAGCCAGCAGTGGGAAGACTGCATTTATCTGTTACAACATTACAATTTGGTGCAGTGGTTAAGAGCACAAACTCTAATCTGGGAGAACTGGGTTTGATTCCCACTCCTCCACATGCAGCTACTGGTGTGACCTTGGGATTGTAAACTGCTCTGAGACTCCTTCGGGTAGTGAAGAGTGGGGTATAAATCCAATCTCCTCCTCCTCCTTCTTCTTTGTTGTCTTTTAGCGTTATTAATCACATACATGGAAATGCCAGGAATGCACCTAGTGAGTTTACAACTGGATGAATGTCTCAGAATGCATTACACAAGTTTATAAGTGAAATAATCAGTCTCTCCTGTTTACAACAAAATTACACTTATGGGTGCTGTCCCCTAAAGTATGCTCCATATTGTAAGTAATCTCCTTAGGACAGGGACGTGTGAATGATGCAAAACAGTAAATGAGGATAGTTCCAGAGGGCAGCCATATTGGTCTGCAGCAGAACAGCTAGATTTGAGTCCAGTAGCACCCTAAAGCCCATGAGGACAATGCAAAGTGAGTTAGGTATGCTAAACTTCCACCAAAATCAATTGAACTTAAAGTTTGGTCACACTTGAAAAAGAAATGGAGAAGGGGAAGTGTGAAAGTAACTTGCATTCTTTATTTCTCCATTATTCTATTATAACACCTGAGGTGAGATTTGCAAGCCCTTCCCTACAGTGGGATTTATAGACTCCAGAAGTCATTCAGGGAGAATGGCTCTTGTTGCAGTTTTGATCCCAGAGCCCCATTCCACGCATTAGAAGAGAAGCAGGAATACCACATGATGTATTGTTCTTGCTTCTTCCTACAGCACATCCCAGCTTGGATTCAGCTTCCAAACAGGGAGGTCTAACTGATTCCTCCTTGCGTCAGAAGCAGCAAAAGTGCCAGAGCCTCACAAGATGGTGTTGAAATATGCAAGGTTTATTGAGCATAGATAAATAAAATGACAAGAGCATCCTGCAGGGGGCAGCAGAGGGGACAAATAGTTACCATAGTGAGATTAGGGATTTCCTACTATTTTCAAATCATCTCCTTCCTGTCTCCTGATTGGCTCAATTGGTTTTTTCCCCTGCTCCTGCTGAGATCTCTTCTTTACTGACTTTCTCCTGGCTAGTTAGACACGACTTCTCTTTCCTCTTTCTTACAAAGTAAGACTGACTTTATTCTTTTAACAGCTTGTGCTCCACTTTACTGCATATCTACACTCTGCCAACAGATGACATCTCTAGAGTCTATAGAAGACTGAATAGAACTGAAGACTAAAGACTGTCCAAACCACCCAGCGCCCACACATAAGGACTGGTGTGTGGAGTGTTGTGCAATGCTCATCTGCTTGAATTGCAATTAGACCACACATAGAAATCAGCACACTCAGACAGTAAAAAAGAAAAAAGTGCTTTGTATCAAGGACTTCTGTAAATATTTATTTATTATTTATTTTTTACATTATATTTATCAATCACCTAATCCCCACAATACTGGGGCTCTAGGTGATGTACAAGTTTAAAAAACTTAAAAAACATGGGCTGGGCATGCATATTCTTGCACAGCTTTTTCAAAACTGCCTTCCCCTCTCTGCCCAACACACCAAACTGGAAAAAAACAACAAACTTACAAAAGCAGGGCTTGCCTTGGCTGTCTCAGTGCCACTGAGGGGAGGCAAACTGTGTGGCTTGGCTATATCATTCCATTCAACGGTTGTTTTGCTTGCCTGACTCCCAAACTTGAGCAGATTCAGGATCATCAACCATTTTACCCAGGATTCCACTTGCGTTTCACTTGCATGTTTGCAATACCATCCAGAACTGTGGTTCAACCCTGTCAATTTTAAGCACATGCTTAGATGAGGAATGCCTCTACCTAAGTAATATTGCTGATTGCACAGGCACAAAAGAAGCACATACGCTTGAAAAGTTCTTGTTGTTCAGTCGCACAGTCGAGTCCAACTCTTCGCGACCCCATGGACCAGATCACGCCAGGCCCTCCTGTCTTCTGCTGTCTGCTGAAGTCTGCTCAATTTCATGTTCGTTGCATCGATGATGCTGTCTAACCATCTCATCCTTTGCCCTCCCCTTCTTCTTTGACCTTCAATCTTTCCCAGCATCAGGGTCTTCTCCAGTGAATGCTCCCTTCTCATTTGGTGGCCAAAGTATTTGAGCTTCAACTTCAGGATCTGGCCTTCCAGGGAACAGTCAGGGTTGATTTCTTTTAGGATTGAATGATTTGATCTCCTTGCAGTCCAAGGGACTCTCAAGAGTCTTCTCCAGCACCACAGTTCAAAAGAATCTATTCTTCGGCGCTCGGCCTTCCTTATAGTCCAACTCTTGTAGCCATACATTACTACTGGGTATACCATTGCTTTGACCATGCGGACTTTTGTTGGCAGGGTCATGTCTCTGCTTTTTATCATGCTGTTTAGGTTTGCCATCACTTTCCTCCCAAGGAGCAGGCATCTTTTAATTTCATGGCTGCAGTCACCATCTGCAGTGACCTGGGATCCTAGGAACACGAAGTCTGTCTCTACTTCTACGACTTCCCCTTCTATTTGCCAAGGAGCGATGGGGCCTGATGCCATGATCTTAGTTTTTTTGATGTTGAGCTTCAAGCCCACTTTTGCACTCTCGTCTTTCACCCTGAGCAAGAGACTCTTTAGGTCCTCTTCACTTTCGGCCATCAGAGTGGTATCGTCTGCATATCTGAGGTTATTGATCTTTGCCCCCGCAGTTGGAATGAAGAGACAGATACCAATATGGATTTAACAAGGGCCACTTTATTAATTATTTAATAACCACAAATACTAGCGAGGGGTTGTCAGAAATGTACCGAGGAATAGGACAGGTGTCAAACACCTGACTACCTGCATTCCCTTCTGGGCGATGCACCTGCTCCGATCGCAAGTCACCGAAGGTAGCTTTTGACCAGCAGCTTGGGATGTTGAAAAGAATCCCTGACCCACCACCCCAGAAGCCGCAAAGGCCCACTAAGGTAGGCCAGGCCAGATTGTTCCAAGGAAGATCACCCCTTCCCGGCCTTGAGCCGCAAAGGCCCGAAAGCCGTTCCTGGAAGACCCTTTATTTCCTTTATAACAATGCCCCGGTGCTCACCATTTCCATCCAGATCGCGCTATCCCACCACAGCAAAGGCCAAGCCTCTGCTTAGGCCTTGGCCCCCACCATGCAATCCAGCACCGCCAGGACCCCTCACTTCAGATCTGAAAGAAAAATGTCATTGCCCTTGTTAGAAAGGTGCACCCCATCCCCCCTATACAGGTCAGGGAACTTGACCCATATATCAGGGTGCAACAAAAAGATGCCCAAACCACCCTCCATGGCATTCTTAAGCTGCCGGTTGGCATTCCGCCGCGCCTGGTCCAGACACCTAGGGTCACCAATGCTGCGCCACACCTGACACGGTAAAATCGCTGACAGGACCAGTTGCACCCCCAGCCAACGGTCCGCAATGCCAGCCAAATCTGCCTTGGCCTGAATGACTAGGGCCTTACCTTTCATGAGACCCAAGTCATTACCACCAAGGTGTAGCATCAGCACATCAGGCGGAGGACCACGTCTCTCCCCAAACAGTAGCGGCATCAACTGAGGCCAGTGCATGCCTCTTCGGCCAAGCCACTCAACCTCTGCCCGCTCACTGCATCCCAACTGGGATCCAATGGTCATTCTCTTGGCCCAGTGCATGGCCCAGAACACCATGCTGTGGCCACAGATCAACACACGGCTCCTCCGCTGGCCACCAACCAAACCTGAAACAGAAACTAGGTTAACCATAACAAAACAAGAGCACTAAGGCTCAAAAACAATATGCTCCATTCCCGTTATAACAAAACTGAATGAGCAACTCAGACTTTGCAGGTCCGGACATACGTCTTGTAACGCGCTGACCGCCACCTGTCAATTCTTTGAATGTCAGGTCCCTGATAGCCCATAGCTGCAGCCGTGGAAGCCACCCCAATTCTGAAAGAGTGAGTCCCAAATTGGAAACTACCAAGGCCCAAGGCAACCAAAGCCCTCTTGGTAATTGCCCAAAACTGAAACTTGGTCAATGGCGACCCATCCTTGTGCATAAACAGGAGGCCTGCACTACTACCCCTAAATGCCAAATATGAACTGAGTGCCACCACCGGACACAGGTCAGAATCAAAACAAGGGCCCACTGAAATTGTAGTGCCTTTGCCCAATTGGTCCATTTTAGAATGCCGGATTGTAATTTGTAGGCCCTCCTCACTTACCTGGACATCTCTTAAGCCTAACGCATAGCCCGACTTGCCACCAGCTCACTGATTCTCAGGGCCCCAAAGAATGCAACCAAGGCTGCTGCATGAAATAAGGCAGCCTCATATGCATCCAAACACAAAGAAACCCATTGGGGTTTCAATCCCTTAAGTAAGCAGGGGAAAAAGGTTCTCTCGTGTCAGCATTTTCTGAATACGGAAATCCCCAGTATCATCCCTGAAACCCCCAGCCTTACTTGCGAAGGCAAGGGCTGATAACTTGCCCCAGATGGAACGGACAGACAGACCCTTACCTTTCACAGACACGCAGAATTGGATCAGGTGTGACACTGGGATAGGCCAGAGTTGCTGAAGGCCCACCTTCTGCCTAAAAGCCACAAACTGTTGGCAGGCCCACATATAAGCCTGGCGCATGCTGGGTGCAAGAGCTAAGCCCATTGCCCTCTCGGCTTCAGCCCTCCAATCTGCCACAGGTCTTTGGGCATTCTTACTGCTACTTGATCGGAGTCTGGAGCCAACTGACGAAACCTCTCCATCTGTTTCTGAGACAGAGTGTCAGCGACCCCGTTATTGACTCCTGGCACATGCCTGGCTTTAAACAAAATATTGTAGCGCAAGCATTGGAGGGTAAAGGCCCGGACAAGTGCCATTACTCTGGGTGACCTAGACGTTAAGGAGTTGATGACCTGTACAGTTGCCATGTTATCACACCAAAAGTGAACAGTCTGGCAAGCCAGGTCATCAGCCCAGATGTACGCAGCTACCACTATGGGAAAAAACTCCAAAAACATCAGGTCACGCATCCACCCAGCATGAATCCACTCAGCTGGCCAGTCCTCTGCACACCAGTGACTCCTAAAGTATACACCGAAACCAGAAGAGCCTGCTGCATCAGAGGTGACCAGAAGTTCAGCCTCAAGTTGGAGATCGGTTCTCCAAAAGGACACCCTGTTAAAAGAGCCCAAAAAGTCCCACCAAACTGACAGGTCATCTCTAATCCCCTGAGTAACCCTGGTCCTATGATGTGAACGTCCTAAACCAATAGTTGAGTCACACAGCCTGCGCAAGAATGCCCTCCCTGGGGCTACCACTTTACACACAAAATTAAGGTGCCCAATTAGCTGTTGCAACTCCTTGAGTGTCAATTTAGTTTTAGTACATGCTTCCTCAACTAACCAAAGAAGGTTAGCCAATTTATCAGGAGGCAAGCGTGATACCTGCAGCACAGTGTCCAACTCAATACCTAGAAAAGTTAAGACCGCACTAGGGCCTTCTGTTTTCTCAACGGCTAAAGGAACTCCCAGTTCCATAGCCATTTGCTCAAAATTGGACAATAACTGTGCACAAATTCCAGATCCAGCAGGGCCGGCAAATAAAAAATCATCCAAATAGTGGGCAGTACTGGACAAGCCAGTATGTGCACGCAGAGCTCATTCCAAAAAGGAACTGAACCTTTCAAATGCAGCGCAGGACACAGAGCATCCCATTGGGAGGGCCCTATCCATATAGTACTGCCCATCAAAGGAGAAACCCAGAAGGACAAAGTCATCTGGATGGCCAGCAGAAGACGAAAGGCCGACTTGATATCACATTTAGCCAATTCGGCCCCTCGCCCGCAGCTACGGACCACACCAACCGCCTCGTCAAAAGAAGTGTACCTAACTAAGCAGAGTTCACTAGGTATGGCATCATTCACCGAGCTGCCGTGAGGATAAGACAAATGATGAATGAGGCGATACTCTCCAGGTGCCTTTTTTGGTACTACACCTAAGGGCGATACCAGCAGATTAGGCACCGAAGGAAAGGAAAAAGGACCAACTACCCTGCCTTCCAAACATTCCTTCAGAATCTTGGCTCGAACCACCTGCTCCATGCCACGAACTGAGGGCAAATTAGGAGCTGAAAAAGAACATCTCTCACCCATATAGGGAATGTGAAAACCAAACTTGAACCCCTCCAACAAATACTGCCTATCGGCAAACTTAAAGTAAAGGTACAACAGGCGCTCCAACACCGGGACCTTAATTGGACTGGGTCCCTTTGTCAGGTAAGGCCTGACTGCCCCCCCCCCAATGTCTACCACCTTTGCCATCCCTAGCAGCAGATCTGAACTTTGAGTTGGGGCAGGATGGAAAGGAAGGGGGGCCGGCACAGAGGGGGCATTCATGCCGAAAGGGACATGGTCTATGGCCACAAGACCCTTGTGAGGAAAACTCCCAACACAAAGGGCACCTTTGCACTGCCTGGCCACCTGGAGACTGAGGAACCCCAACATTGGCTGCATTAGCCTTTTTTACTACCAGCCCACTGTCTGAATGCTCCCCCCACATCGGCCTGGCTGGGGACATCATCTGCATCCAAATATGTGGATGGATCAAATCCCAACAGAGAGCTGGATACATAGCTGCCTTCATCCTGAAGGCCCTGTCATACTCCATCCAGGCGGATCCAGCAAAATCTGAATAACCCTTATGGATAATATCCATATATTGGAGCAACGATGAAGCCCTTTCAGGTTTTGCCCTGACTAGCACCCCCGCATAGATTAAAAAGCCAGGGTACCAGTTAGCATATATTCTGTCCACACTACGATGCTTCAAGCGCTCTTTGTCGCGTTCATCAAGGTCCTCCCGATCTTTCTTATCTAACTCCTGATACAACAAGGAGAAGATGTCTACGTAATCACCCTGCAGAATCTTCTCTCTGGTAGCTGAAGTGAGGTGGTCACCTAACGGCATGGCTAGCTCCCCTGATGGCAACTCCTTTGCTGGCACCATCTCGTAAGTCCGATTACCAGGATCTGGGGGAGCACACCCAGTCCACACCCCACCCTGCAATTGCAGGCCTGAGCAGGATGGGGGAGTTATGCCAACTGGGGCTGGTGAAGATCCACCAGCAGGCGACACCAGTAAACCCCCACCGATGGGAGGATCCACCAAAGCGCCAGCCGGTGGCACCCCACCAGCTGCAGGTGGAGCCTGTATAGCCCCGACTGATCCAGATGGAACAGGCGTACTGACCGCCCTGGGCTGAGGTGCCCCTCCCGACATGGGCACAGATGACACAGCAGAAGCCTGTAAGTCCACCGGGCCCCAAGGCCAAGAGATGTCCACCGTTTGTGTCACAATTGGCCTACCTGAAACCTGTGATGGGACACTTCGAGTATCCACCTGCTGATCGTCACCCCGCCTTCCAGCCGTGCCAACCTCCATTGGCGTAGGTCGTGCTTCCTCCGTCACTGGTACAACAGCCTGGCTTGGAACACCTGCACACTAGCTCTCAATAATAGAAGGACGGTTCAGGACCTGAGCCTGAAATGACTCCATAGCAGACATAGCAGGTGGTCTAGAGGGAGAAGGCCCCTCCAGATGCTGTGCAATACCAGCTAACCTGTCTACAATGGCCCTGCTAACAGGACTATCCCAGAATGCATCCAATAAAGCTGGCAAAATGGCACCGGTGGGTGCACCGGAAACTAACGCTAATTGTGCAATGTTAGATGGTGCAGAAGGCACCAGAAGCCCCGATGATGGAACTACGCCTGAAGTAGCTCCCAAGGGCACTGGATCCTGTACTTGAAAAGGTGCAGGGGCCAAAGCAGGCCGCTTCGGAAGAGGTTGCCTTACCTGCACTGGAACAGCCCCAACCCGCTTAGGGGCGGGCTGCTCCCCCTTAGAAGCACCTGCACCTTTCTTAGGAGCCATGCCAACCACTGCCCTGTCAAAAGCAGGTTTACCTGGAATGAACACTGGTACCCTTCACTCCACTCTAGCCCTGAAGGCTATAATCACTATCACAGGCCAAATACCTAAAATGGCTGCCACTAAAGTGGAAGAGTGATACCTAAAATGGCCACCGGAGAATAATTTAAAATGGCCACCCGGACCAAAACCTAAAATGGCTTCCCTTGAATCACTAAAAGACCGTTGATTTTCCCGCCTAAAAGGCCCTAGGAGAGTGGGGGGGGAGAGAAGCAGGGAGGAGGGAACAGATCAACCAAGAAAAGAAGAATAAGAAGAGATTGGATCTATACCCCCGCCTTTCCCTCGGAGTTTCAGAGTGGCTTACAAACTCCTTTCCTGTGAATTAGGTAGGGCTGAGAGAACTCTGACACAAACTGCTCCTAAAAAACAACTGTGCCAGAGCCTGTAACTACCACAAGCCCACAGAGGCCTCAACACCATGTGCTAACACCGGCTCCAAGAGGATAAGGAGGAGGGGAAGACCCCACCGCAAACAGTCTTCCCACCAACTGCTCCCACAGGGAAAGGGCGGAAAAGGACCACCACCACCGAATACTCTGCCCCCACCACCACTAGGTGCCAAGCAGCCACCAAACCAAGCGTCCCGTCGGGCCCCTTTATTATACAACCGCCTCCAGTGTAACGCTGCCGCCGCCGCTGAACCGCCGCTGCAGCCGCCGCTGAACCGCCGCTGCAGCCGTCCTTCAGATGAAGCCACCACTACTGAAATGGAGTTGCCGCTGCCGCCGCCATTGAAATAAAGCTGACAATGAAAGAAAACTGCTGCAAACAACGCGCACAGCCGCCCCGATGCAAACAGCCTTCTACAAAAGCGCATGGCCCACACGAAGAAAGCTCCTCCGGCCCGATGCTGCTGCCGCCAAAGCCAAGTGCGCCAACGAACAGGTGAGGAGGGGGGCGAGAGCCAGACCTAAATAGGCTGGCTCTGCCCCCTATTGGAGTCCTCTCTCTTCCTGACTCTCATGGAGGCAAATCAGCCCTCCCCTGCCAGCGCAAGCTCAGTGGGGGTTGGGGGTCACCTTTCCCCAGCAATCTTAACTCCAGCTTGTGATTCATCCAGGCCAGCATTTTGCACGATATACTCTACATATAAATTAAATAAGCAAGGTGACAATATACATCCTTGTTGTACTCCTTTTCCTATGCTAAACCAATCAGTTGTTCCATATCTGGTTCTAACTGTTGCTTCTTGACCCTTATACAGGTTGCTCAGGAGGTGGTCTGGTACTCCCATCTCTTTAAGAACCTGCCATAGTTTATGGTGATCCAAACAATCAAAGGCTTTAGCATAGTCAATAAAGCAGAAGTATTTGAAACAGAAGCTATTTGAAAAGTAGCTGATTTAAAAAGACATTTGACTGTCCAAGATGAACTTGGGGCATAAGCATTCCAATAAACTGCAAGAATTCGTCAGCAGTGGATACCCAGCTAGCTGTCATGCCAAATGCTGTCTACTGTGCAATAGGCAAAACTGTTCAAAGTTTGCTTGAAGTGAATTGTGAACAAATGATTAATATTATCGTAGGAGATGCTCAACTCAAGAGGTGGCAGGCATTTCAAGCCACTTTCCCACATGTGTTATTTGCAGAAACTGAAGCATCACTCATTTGAATTGCAAAAGGTGCTGCAATGGAATTGGTCACTTGGGTGGAGCTGAACCAGTTGGTGCTCATTTTACACTCTCTTTAAGCCTTAGAAGAGGGCCAAATGTGACGTCTGTTCCTCGCCACTCTTGTAAAATTCTTCTATTCTTGGTATTGGAACCCTATTGTGTATTTTGGCCTCCTTGACTTTAGCACATTGATTTTGGCCCCTTGACAGCTGTGGGGAAACAGGAAAGTGGTAACAGTGCACCACATGAAGGGCTGAAGAAACTGAATGCAAGCCAAAAATATGTGAATGGCCCAACACAAAGGCAGCTGTCTTAGTGGGTGAAATTGCTTTCTTGCTCTTATCAATCTTTCCTCAAAAAGTTTTCTGTCACAAGAGGTTTGGAAACATGAGGTTACTGTTTAAATAAGACTATGTACACTGCTGAGACTGGGAGAGGAGACACAGACTGAGGGAAATGAACAAAACATTTAGACATTTATATCCTAAATACAGAGCTACATATCTCCATCACTTATTCTGTTTTCATCCATTGGCCTTTTTGTCTTAAAAAAATAGCAGCTTTTGAAGTTCCTGGTTGATTGAACTTTAAATATCTTATATTTGTAAGCCACTTTATAGACTTATAAAGTCAAAATGTGGGATGAAAATCGCTTAATAAATGAACAGACAGTGCCAAGTCTGAGATTTAACACAAATTGGTTGGGTGTTGGAAGGATGGCTCAGCTTGTTTGAATGTAGTAACATGGTGACTTAGGTGCCATACATTCCTGTACATTTAAATATTCCAGCAATGGGGGTGGGGGGGAAGAGGCTGGTGGCCAAGCATGTAATTAAGGCAAACTGGTCTGAGCAGAAATGACTGTGATTGATTGATTGCTGTTCTACAAGTCAGACAAAAAATAC
Organism: Gekko gecko; assembly: GCA_029375565.1. Taxonomy (NCBI): domain Eukaryota; kingdom Metazoa; phylum Chordata; class Lepidosauria; order Squamata; family Gekkonidae; genus Gekko; species Gekko gecko. Next base: position 99,346,767 of record JAPDNY010000002.1, on the reverse strand, counting down.
CAACAATTAAAAAGAAAGAAGTGGAATTCCCAGCACTGAAGCTGGATATCAGTTTGCCTTGGCCACATGATTTCAAATGGATCACAAGACTCATTGGGTAGCTCTTCAGTGGGTCCAGCCAATGGGGAAGCGTGGCTTTCAAGCATATATTCTGGCTGCAACTCCCCCAGACCAGGCTTTTGCTGCTGGTTGCTGAGCTGGTTGCCATTGAGCCAAGCAGGATTTTTTGGGCTTCCCTAGATTGGCTATAGAGGGGATCTGCTTTGTGATGTCTTGGCAGTAGTTGGGCTAAATAGTCCTGGTCTTTGACTATTGAGGCCATAACTAACGGGCTGGGTGCCTCTCTGCACATTGTGTGCAGGTGATGGTGAACAAGGCTGAAGGAAGACACTGGCTGAATCTAGCGTCAGGGTGACTCTGCCAATAAAGGCAGCCATGGTCAGCCTGCCTAGCACAGCCTGCCCAATTAAATATGTTAGAATATTTAATATTATGGTATATAATCTTAATTAAATAAATCAGTTAAATCCAAGCTCATGTCTTGTGTGGTCACTTGGGAGGTGTTGTTGTTCAATCACACAGTTGCATCTGACTCTTGTGATCCCATGGACCACATCATGCCAGGCCCTCCTGTCTTCCATTGTGCTCCAGAGTTTGCTTAACTTCGTGTTCATTGCATCGATAACACTTTCTAACCATCTCATCCTTTGCCTCCCACTTCTTCTTTTACCTTCAATCTTTCCCAGCATCAGGGTCTTCTCCAGTGAATGCTCCCTTCTCATTTGGTGGCCAAAGTATTTGAGCTTCAGCTTCAGTATCTGGCCTTCCAGGGAACAGTCAGGGTTAATTTCTTTTAGGACTGACTGATTTGATCTCCTTGCAGTCCAGGGAACTCTCAAGAGTCTTCTCCAACACCATAATTCAAAAGCATCTATTCTTCATCACTCGGCCTTCCTTATAGTCCAACTCTTACAACCATACATTACTACTGGGAATACCATTGCTTTGACCATATGAACTTTTGTTGGCAAGGTGATGTCTCTACTTTTTATTATGCTGTCTAGATTTGCCATCGCTTTCCTCCCAAGGAGCAGGCATATTTTAATTTCATAGCTGCAGTCACTGTCTGCAGTGATCTTGTTCCCAGGAACGTGAAGTCTGTCACTGCTTCCATGACTTCCCCTTCTATTTGCCAAGGAGTGATGGGGCCGAATGCCATGATTGAAGTCCTTCTTGTATAGTTCTTCTGTGTATTCTTGCCATCTTTTCCTAATTTCTTCTGCTTCTGTTAGGTCCCTACCATTTTTATCCTTTATCATGGCCAGCTTTGCATGGAACATTCCCTTGATTTCTCCAGTTTTCTTGAAGAGATCTCTAGTTCTTCCCATTCTGTTGTTTTCCTCTATTACTTTGCATTGTTCATTCAGGAAAGCCTTCTTATCTCTCCTTGCTGTTCTCTGGAAATCTGCATTCAATTAGGTAAATCTTTCTTTTTCACCTTTGCCTTTCGCTTTCCTTCTTTCCTCTGCTATTTGTAAAGCCTGATCAGACAGCCACTTTGCTTTCTTGCATTTCTTTTTCTTTGGGATGGTGGTGATTGTTGCCTTCTGTAAAATGTCACGAACCTTCATCCATATTTCTTCAGGCACTCTGTCTGTCAAATCTAGTCCCTTAAACCTGTTCTTCACCTCCACTGTATATTCATAAGGGATGTGATCTAGGTCAAACCTGAATGGCCTAGTGGTTTTCCCAACTTTCTTCAGTTTAAGTCTGAATTTTGCAATGAGTAGCTTATGATCTAAGCCACAGTCAACTCCAGGTCTTGTTTTTACTGACTGGATATAGCTTCTCCATCTTTGACTGCAAATGATATAACCAATCTGATTTCGGTGTTGCCCATCTGGTGATGTCCATGTGTAGAGTCGCCTCTCAGGTTGTTGGAAGAGAGTGTTCACTATGACCAGCATGTTCTCTTGAAAAAACTGTTAGCCTTTGCCCGGCTTCATTTTGTTCCCCAAGGCCAAACTTGTCTGTTATTCCGGCTACCTTTTGACTTCCTACTTTAGCATTCCAGTCCCCTATGATGAGGAGGACATCTTTTTTTGGTGTTAGTTCTAGGAGGTGTTGTAGGTCTTCATAGAACCCGTCCACTTCAGCCTCTTCTGCATCAGTGGTTGGGGCATAGACTTGGATTAATGTGATGTTGAAAGGTTTGCCTTGGATTTTGACCCAGATCATTCTGTCATTTTTGAGACTGTATCCCATCACTGCTCTCTTGTTGACTATAAAGGCCACATCATTTTTTCTTGGGAGGTACCGGGGGTAAAATGCTTTCTTTGTCCCCTGTTATGCATAATAGCTTTAACTTTTAGAATCTTCTCAATAGTGTATAATCATTATCAGTTCTTATCTTTTTCCTTTCCTTACTTCTGTTAAAAAGCCATGTGGGCTGAAACAGGACAACCAACCTCTATTATCAGAATAATGTTGCAAAAAAACCTCACCAACTGAAAAGTAATGTCAGAATCAAAGCCAGGTAATCTTCAATTCAACAGTCACACAAGCATCAGAAATAGATGAAAAAAGGGGTAAGAGGAATTTATTCTTGGCTTCTGGTCTCAAAGGGCAATGAAATACAATATGAGCTATAGTCTCAGTCCTACTTGTGGAACACTGGCAGATTCTGTTTGAATAAAGTTTCCGTGAATATCTCCAATTCAATACCACAGAAGGTAAAGAGTGTGTGTCAACATAAAGGCTCACCAGAGCTTTGGCGCCTTCAGCTTATAAAAATATGATGGTATTTTTCGATGGAAGGACAGCCCAGGTGCAATGGGGGAAGAGACTTGTTGAGCACGTAGCTATGTACAATTGTAATCCAATTATGTAATACAGTCCTTTATTAATGAATATGTTACAGGCAAAGTTTGAAAAGCCGGCATTGTATGGAATGCCTGCCGAGCTTTCAAACTTTGCCTGTAACATATACACCTCATTTGGTAGGTAGATTCACTAGTATGTCTGTTGACAATTTTAGGTCCATTAAGTTATCCCACAATTATACAAATGAGTAATTATGAATAAAAGGTAGTAAGCTGTGTCCTAGGTTAACGCAATATTTTAAAGCTCTGATCCAGAGACACATTTAGGGGTGTCTGAAATCATACATAAAAAGTGCAGTAGCGGCTTATTAAATTTATCAGTTATAGCCACAATCCCTTCAGTCCAAATGTGTGCAACATATAACAACTGTGTTTTAATCTTTGCCACATAGGCCTCAATGGCTGCCAGGATATACTGTCCTCCATCTGTAACAAATAAATGAGAAATGGCTGCTGCTGATTGACTTTCCAGTTTGGTGGAATGTGAAATATAGGGGTACTGTGAAATGAGAGAATGAACTAGGATCCCCAGGTAACGATATTGGGAGACCTGTTCAATTGGTCTTCCATCTATTTCCCAATGATATATGTGCTGAACAGATTGAAATATGAAAACCAGTTTTATTATAGTTTATAGAAAGTTTCTCCTCCTGACAATAGATGGGAAAAACCTTCAACATTTTTCTGAGGCCAATAATTGATCTTGATAGAACTGTATTGTCCGCATAGAACAAAATTTGTATACTTTGATTATTCAGTGATGGAGAAAGAAAGCTTGAATCCAAGAGATGATTCTTCAGATCATTTAAAAAAACAGACTGAATAACTGAGGAGCAAGAGCACAGCCCTGCTTAACTCCATGTTGCAGCTGAATTCTTTGATGGCTCTCCTTTTTCTCCACATCAAATATAGATATGCGAGTCCAAATGAGGATTACAAATCAAGGCTAATAGCCGCTGATCAATGGAGGTTTGCTCTAATTTTCTCTAGAGGTGTTCCAAAATGGTATAAAAATATCCATTAAGATAGATGATGTATAAAGCCAGAAACAACTCTAACTTTTATATAGGCTAAAGGGATTAAAAACATTCCAGATTAGGTTTGTTGCACTGACTTTCCAGTCTCTGTTTTGTTGGCATTTGTCTCTAGTCCTTGATCTGTGACTAATTTGCCTGGAGTGTCAAAGTCATAAAGTCTTGGCCAGCTCTTGTGGTGGAGTTATTTTGGAGGGTATTTGCAGGACAAAGGAGTTAGGTGTGGCATGAGAACAGGCAGAAGCAGGCTGACTGAATTTTAGCCAGAATTTAAGTGCTGTTGGACACTTTACTCTGCTGTTTTATTGTAGTCCTGCCTAACAACCTCCCTGATTATCTCAACCTGTAACTTTTACTTTTTGACTTTTACTCCTGAAGCTGACATTTCTCCTCTCTCTGATGCTCCTCCTTCCTGCTTTCCTTAGTTGAAACGCCTTCCACTGGCAAAGCTTCCTCCTCATGCAACAACAGGAAGACTTGCTTCTGACTTCCCTGTCTCCTTCCCAGCTTGGGAAATCAAACTTAGCTTCTTTATAAGCAGGGGACCTACAAGAACTTTCAGGGGGCATCTCATTTTCTCCTCCCCCACTATTTTTTATTTCCCTTCCCTCAAAGCCACCGTAGTCTCTTGCCCATTTCTGCTTTTCTCTTTCCCACCTACCAGTGAACCTATCTTGATCTGCTCCCTGTCTTCACCTTCTCCTTCTTCATGACACCAGCAGCCTCTTTCTGGGAAAATTTGGGCTGAGTTGTGTGGTGTTGATCACCAGGCCCAGTTGCTTATTGGAGACCCCACCGGGATTTGCAGGGGTACCTAACTTTCCCCTATATCACCCTCCTCATGCTATTTCCTTATTTTTTCCTCCTGACAGCCTTGACATCCTCCTTTTCCTTCTTTTTACTCAACAGCCAACTTGCTTTTTATCTGCCTCCCATCTTCAGCTATATTTATTATTTATTGGTTTCATTTCTACCCTGCCTTTCTTCCCAATGGAGACTCCAAGCAGCTTACATCATTCTTCTCTCCTCCATTTACCCTCACAACCTGGGATCATTTCATAGAAAAATAGCTGCAGGAGTTCATTAGCATAAGGTATGCTAATGAGCCACTAGGCTATTAGCATAATAGCTCATTAGCATATACCATGCCCCCTGACAACACCAGAAGTGATGTCAGAAGGGGAAGCAAAAGGGAGGGGAAGGCATCTTCAAAAGCCTCCCCTTCCCTTCCCCAGCTGGCCTGCGGGGGAGGGAGTGAAGAGAGAAGGGGGTTAAACTAGAGTTGGGCCACAGAAGTGGGAAAGAGGGAAAGAGGGAAGGAAATAGAAAGAGAGTAGAGAGAAGGAAAGAAGGAAGGAAAGAGGGAAAGAAAGAGAAGGAAAGGGGATAAAAAGACAGAAGGAAAGAGGGAAAGAAAAAGAAAGAAAGAAGGGAAAGAGGAAAAGGAGAGAATGAAAGGAGGGAAAGAGAAGAGAAGGAGGAGGAAAAGAAAGAGAGAGAAGGGAAGAAGGGGGAAAGAGAAAAAGGAGAGAGCAAAAGGAGGGAAAGAAAGAGAGAAGGGAAAGAAGGAGGAGAAGGGAAAGAAAGAAAAGGAAAGGAGGGACAGAAAGAGGGCAAAGAGATGGGGACAGGGAGGAAGGCTCCCCCACTCCCCCATCAAGCCCCCACTACCCCCACCCCTGTGGATCCCTCACTTACTGCTATCAAGGCCTTCCCAGGGTGACGGACATCCTCGTGCCTCCCCAGGGCCACAGTGCTCCAGCATAGGCCTGGGAGGCTGGCGACGGGCCTCCTTGTGCCTCCCCAGGACTGCAGCGCTCCAGCAGAGGCCCCAGGAGGCTGGCGATGGGCCTCCTCGTGCCTCCCCAGGGCTGTAGCGTTCCAGCGCGGGCCCCAGGAGGCTGGCGACGGGCCTTCTCGTGCCTCCCCCAGGCGCAGCATTCCAGGGCGGGCCCCAGGAGGCCATGACGGGCCTTCTTGTGCCTCCCCAGGGCTGCAGCGCTCCAGTGTGGGCCCTTGGAGGCCGGCGATGGACCTCCTCATGCCTCCCCAGGGCTGCAGCACCCCAGCGCAGGCCCCAGAAGGCCGGCGATGGGCGTCCCCCGGGCTGCAGCACTTGAGGGTGGGAGCTGGGGGTGGGGCTTGCCACCACTGCCCTTTGTGCAGGTGCCTGGGCTGCTGGAGTGGTGCTACGGCATGCTCTGGCCACAAAAGACCTCTGCTCACAACAATCCTGTGAGAACATGTGACAAGTACAAAGCCACTCAGTGAGCTTCCATGGCAGAGTGGGGATTCCAACCTGAGTTTCCCAGATCCCAGTCTGAAACCCTAACCACTACAGCACACTGACTTTCATGGGGTGCATGCTGTTAAACAATACCAAGCAGCCAGACCTAGGTGGGTCATTTAAAGTCAGGTGGTATCAAATTGCCTGGCGGTTGTTGCCAGACCTGGCCCCCATGAATCCACCCTCAAAAGCCAAAACTGCTTTGGAAAGACCCCGTGCCCTACTCTTGGCTTTTACTAACAGAAACCTTGGCTTGAAGGCTGGTAATATTGTTGTGGAAGCTTAGCAATGGCCACAGAAGGCACTCATTTCTTAAAGTACTGGCACTGTTTCTATTATTGGAGGAGGTGACTCTCCCAGTCCTGTTCGACATTCTTTCTCTCCTGCTTGAATCATGCCCAGACTCCTTTTTGGCATCTTATCAAGTGATTCCTCTTGGAATTCCCAAACCTCTGGTTAATGTATGTCTGAAGTCTATTTGGATAATCAGATATTTGGAACACTCATAAGTATGGTTGCCAGCCTCCAGGTGGTGCCTGGAGATCACCTGCTATTACAGTGGCTCTCCAGACAGTTGAGATAACCCCCACTGGAGACAATGGCTGCTTTGAAGGGTAGATTCTATGGCATTATATCCTGTTGAGGTCCCTCTCCTCCCCAAACCCCATCCTCCCCAGGCTCCACCCCCCAGAATCTCCAGATATTTCCCAATGCAGAACTAGAAATCCTACTCATAAGGCATTCTGGAAGATATTGTCACTCAGAAAAGGATAATTAATACCTTGCTTTAGTTTCTTCGCTGCCTCTTTTTTCCTTTCTTCTTCTGAGCTCCACATTGCATAAGGAGGTTACATTGGAACAGGAACTATGTACACGTATTGTAGTGTTACAGGTATGGTGGATATTTTAATATTTTGTGCTGTAATGCATTTGAGTATTACTTTAGTGGTATGCCTGTACCCCTATTCCCCCTCAATATACCACCTTGATTTTTCTTCTACATTTCAGCCTCCATTTTCCTCTTCATCTTTGTTTCAGAGCTTTGTCTGTGTGTTTTAAGGATTCCCTAGAAGGGTAATTAAGTGACTTCCTTTAGCCAGATTTGAAACCTAAAGCTGCACGAGTGAGAGGTGGTGGAAGAGAAGTTTCTCTCTTGCGCTTGGCTTCTCCATCTGGACCCAAGTAAGAAGGAGGCTCCATTCATACAGACATACATCTATCATACTCATGTCTTTTCAAGTACAGATGTCTAACAGTTTGCACAAGAATGTTATATTTTGACTCCAGATCCTGTGGCGAGAAAGACAGGGAGGTAAAGGGAGACCTTTTCCCTAGGACTCTCTCTACAGTGATTTTTGGCTTTGATTTAGTGAGATTTACGGGAGCTGTTATTCATGGTCTGGATAAATGCCAGTCCTATAGGAGGTACCTATACAAGAAATTTGTTCTTCAATATACAGTTACTTTGGCTAACAGACCTTAAGCAGGTTGTCACTGTTTACTGCTCATCTCAAAGGAAACTTGTACTACTGTGTGTAGAAAATAGTAAGTCAGTCAACCAGATTTTATACAAAACCTCTTTCATACATAAGCACACATGCACATAAAAGAGAGGCCAGTATTCGCGCTGCTCAAGGAAAGCAAGCCAAGATTCAGTCCCTCTCAAGCTCCTCAATCAGGTCACACAACGTAGGGCTTCAGTAGAAGAATCTCTTTATTGGTGAAACATAACTAAAGACACGTGTACAGCTTGTGTCATGAATGCCTGGGTACAGCAGGCCTCCCTAAATTATAGCGGAATCCCTATACACACCCCTAAACGAGCTGAAGCCAATGAGTATAGTTCGCGCACGTAGGCAAAGCAAGCGGGCAAAACGGGCAAAACAATTTAAAAGCTGTTGATTCCCAGCAGAGGAGTTCGGCAGCTGGAGATACTACAAGGTCAGGAAGATGATAACATACAGACAGTAGAATAGTAATGGTCAGAGGCTGGTAGACTGAGAGTACTCCCCTCACATTCCAACTCCATGACAGGGCTACCTGACAGTCCCTTCCAAATTTTCAAGGTTTCTTTTAATAATAGTAAACATCTGAAAAACTATTATAGTACATCTATGCTTGAAGATTTAAAGGGGTGGGCAGGATCACAGGTGCACAGATCCTCTTAAGGGGGATAGAACACCATAGCAGTTGAGCAACCTGTATGTTATCTTGAAATCAACATCAAGACTGTGCTTGGGATAAACACAGAAGAAACGTGATTTATAAGGAATTTGAGGTTTTGCTGTCTTTTAAGAAAACTGCCTCCTAAAGAGGCAGTACACAACAGTGGTGACAGGAACCAGGCAACTGGTGCAATGGCTAGAGGAGCTGGATTACAGTACAATAGGCAACAGTGCAATCAGTGCCTCCTCCACTGCAGATAGGGTTGCCAACACTGAACTGGGAAATTCCTCGATATTTTGGGGGTGGAGCCTGGGGAGGGATGGGCTTAGGGAGGAGAGGGACCTCAGCAGGGTATAACTCCCTAGAGTTCACCCTCCAAAGCAGCCATTTTCTCCAGGAGGACTGATCTATATAGTCTGGAGGTCAATTATAATTCTGGGAGATCTCTGGGCCCCATCTGGAGGTTGACAGCCCTAACTGCAGATAAGACAATAATGCTAAAATCAGTTCCATCTGACAGTGGGACTACACTTCATTTACAGTGGCAAATTAGCAATTTTAAAAACCAATGTAAATTAGCATTCTTAAATAGAAAAGGATAATCATACACCATTTGGTATGAAAGTTGTCTAGAGTCACTGGTATCAGTATCAGCAAAAACTGACTAGTGTGAAATTGTATCAGGTTAAAATACAGTGTGAATGAGTTACATGTGGGGCCCAGCATCAGCAAAAAAAAAAATGTGACTACAAAGCTCAGCATCCAAAAATACACACTAGAAGACAAAACCCTTTTTATTTCCTTAAAGAGAATCTTTTTAACACTTAAATACTTCTCTACTAAATCTATAAGCTCCAGAGTCAATGTCTGTCTTTCACAAGGAATAGGGTATGCTTTTGCTGGCAACGCCATATGCGAAGGGAACGGGGAAGGAGGTGACAGCAACTTAACCTTTCTTCGAAGCTAGAAGTCCAAGCCAAGGCTATACAAATGGGACCTTTGCAGAAAAGCTTGTGCAGCTGCAGAGCACAGACCTTTTCCTGGCCCCTTGGTATGAGGATCCTGTTATTCTGCCTGCAAGGAGAGAAGCAACAGGCCAACAATAGGAAGGTTTATAACATGCTGAAGAAATACATTTTTTCCCCCTTTTCAAAAATGTGTTTGCTTTTAGTCCCACTCCCCTCCTCACCGCCTCCAGGCAGCATGATTACCCAGCACCGTATGGGCTTCATTAAGCCTGTCTCAGTGGAAGCTTCAACAGTTTTCTGGCACAAGGTCCAAAGGAACCCAGGAAAGGGTGAAGTGCAGCAACAAAATGGAAACCTCCATTTGCTTCTCGTTGGTTGGCATCTCAGCAAGGTGCTCGGCTCGTATTTTGAACGTTACATAAAATATCACTTTTTGGAATAAAAGTTTTCTAGTGATTTTTCCTCTAAATATGAATAATAACCAAAGAATTATCTTCCAGGAGGGGGGAATGTATGCTTCCTCCATGCTGACTGCATTGCTCCCTTTCCTTTCTACTGAATAGACAAGCCTTGGGTGCATCCATTGAGGATCTCAAATGACTTCCTTTTACACTATTACTGGTGGTTGGAAACAATCAGTACATCAGGTTGTAAGTGCCTTTTGCAATGTGGATCCAACTAGACTATACATGTGACTCCAGTCGGGTTGGGGGTCCTCCAATCTGACTCATATCACATTACCAACATCAGGGCACTAATGTTGTCAAATACTGTGGCTTGTGCATGCAACATGGATAGAAGAGGAACTTTAGCCTTCCTGTGCCATTTTCCTGAGCTGAAATATCCAAGGGTGGGCCTGTTTTCTCTTCTTCAGGGCTCCACGTGTACTGGTTTCAGCAACTGGGACCCCTGACCTGATTCATGTCACATGTTCTGCATCTGTCTCTTTCCATCTGGCTCATTTGGCCATGCAGTCCTTCCACAGCCCTTCTAGCTATCATTGTCTAATTTACTCTGATACTGTAAACTATCTTACTAGCCTTGGCCTCGGGGAATTTATGGCTTTGTTCTTGTCTACTGGAGTTCAGCTTTGATCCTAGAACCTGAATTACAAAGCTTGCAAGCAACATTACTCTGTGGTGATTCAGAAGCCTGCCAGATACTTAAGAACAGGAGAAAAGGGTTTTCAGGGGAAAAAAACAGCTCAACACTGCACTATGAATCAGATGCAAATTGTGTCTGAAATGGTAAAAGAAAAATCCGTTAGCCTAACCTACCTTGCAGGGTTGTTGTGAGGATAAAATGGAGGAGGAGGGAGGATATAAGCCACTTTGGGTCCCCATTGGGGAGAAAGGCAGGGTATTAAATTAAATAAATAATAAATTGACAGCCAAAACAGTTTGCATAGGTTGTGTAAAAGGTGTCTGCCCTTAGGCAGCTGGGGTAGGGGAAATTAAGAGTTGGACTAAAATAAATAATTGAAAATTTAAAAAGCTAAAGCATTACTATGGTACTTTTTTTAAAAAAAGAAAAGACAACCCTTCTGTTTTTAATCACTTGTTTTGCCAATTTTGCCAACATACCTTAGAAGCTCAACTTGTATTCATGAGTCAGAGGTGATTTTACACTTGGACTTTTCTTTTAATGCTGGGATGCACTTGGCCAGGCAACAGGAATGGAAAGCTCTTTGTATGATGAAAGCTGGAGATTACTTGCCACTGGATGTTTTCTGAGCAAATTCAAGTGCTGGAGTCTTTCTCCTACTCACAGGCCCTTTAAAAAACTTGGAGAGCCCCCCAAGGGCTGAATGCTCATTTGAGACTGACTGTTCCTTGGATTACTTCTTCCTGACATCTGTTTACCTGTCTGGTGGCTCTACTTTCAAATGACATTTGGGAGACACTGTAGTAGATACAGGCAGTCCAATGTAAATGACTCTGCTACACTGCCATACCTATTCAGGAATATAAATCTGCCCCAGCTCTACAACAGTTAGTAGTCTGTGTTCCAGACCCAGGCTCAGTGAAGACTGACAAGTAAGTCTCATATTTTGGCATACCGCCAGTATCACTCACCGCATTTAATAGAATTTCAAGTGCCTTCCATGTAGGCTTGCCACCAGTTCCTTATTTTAAGGAAATGTTCCTTACTTAGTATTAGTATTAACAATACATCTGGAAAGGATACTCCATAAACTGCAAAAACAGCAACTTTAATAAATTACCAGGGTGATATAGTCTAACAAAATATAATTAATGTTCTGAATCTGACACACACAGGATCTCATTTCTTACAGTCTCACAAAGCACTCCTTATTTTAGAGCTATTTGGATGGCAACCCTAAACTCCACAGGGGAAACAGCTGTCTTTTGGCCAGTCAGAAATGCAGTGGGTTTTCTAACAGGAGTTAGTGGATTTGTTTATTTTCAATGAGTTTTTAATTGAGTTGGAAGTGTGTTTGTCCATCAGTACCCCATAGTGGAATTTATTTTAGTGGGTTTCTCTATTGTTTAGTTATTTTGGGACCTCAAGTAAGTGGACTTCTGAAAAAGAAAAACTGGCGACTTGTATCAACAACAACTGTATTTATTACTCCTCCTGGCTGGTTTGATGGCTTCATCACCCTGCATGCTAGGTCCAGCTTGGGAAATACCTGGAGATTTTGGGGATAGAGCCTGAGGGTGGGGTCTGGGGAGGGACTTCAGTGAAGTATAATACAATAGAGTCCACCTTCCCAAACAGCCATTTCCTCTAGGTGAACTGATCTCTATTGCCTGGGGATCAGTTGTAAGAGTGGCCAATCTCTAGTCACCACTTGGACATTGCCAACCCTAACTTGCCTTCTGTTAAGTCAGATTGCTCGTCCACAAGTCCCAAAGTGGGCAGTAGCTCTCCAAGATTTCAGGAGAGGGTATTATCTCCACTTGGAAATTGGGAACACTAGACTGAACTATACCACTCTATTTTATATTTATTATTTTTGCTGTGTGTATGATCCTGCTCTCACTGCATTTTATTTATTTATTATTTATTCTTCACATTTGTACCCCATGCTCCCAGCCAAGGCTGGCTCAGGGCAACTTACATAAAATCACCAAAAAACATTTAAAATAGTACAGTAAACCATTTAAAGCAGTATTAAAACCAATTCACTATTCCATAATAAGTGCTCGTTTTGCTGTTATTGAGTTCATGATGGCTACCATCAGCTCTCTCTTCCCATAGCCGGCTTGCAGGTCTTCTGGAGATGTCTTTCAGAGGTCTTTCAGGTGACTGGCACAGGCTGTCAATATAAATTTCAGAGGCAAAAGGGCTTCTTATCCTAGTTGTTAGAGGTGACGGTGGCTCCAAAAGTGTTGTGTCCGCTGACCGCTAGTATGCGTCAGCAACTGAGCCTGAGCTTGAGTCCCGGGGAACAATGGGACTGAGGCTCCAGGCTCCAGCTAAGGGGGACCAATGGGAACGGCGGTGGGAATTCAAACCCACCAATGGCACCAGGGGGTGTTCCCCTAAGCTTGCATATAGTTGGCCACCTGGCCAGGTAACTTTGTCTTGTTGTATAATAGCGAACCATGCTGATCACTGCATCATTGTCTGTGGTTTCATTATGCATCTAACCCACTATACAACAATGGCAACGAGGATGGGATCCTGTTGAGCGCTCCAGCCGGGCTGTCAGACAATGCTACTGAAGACTCGCTCCACGCGCTTAGCACATGAGCACTTCTGAGGGTGAACCAAGAGCCGTGTCTCAGCCGCCGACAAGCACAATGGCCCTCACTCCAGGATCCAGGCTGCTGCCGCCGTTCGATGCCTCCCAGTCCCAGCGATGGGGAGCCTGGGTTACGGGTCTGTGGCAAGCCCTCATGTTCTATCCGATCATGGACGAAGACCAGAAAAGAGGATTGCTCCTCTGCTCTTGTGGCCCCGTGATTGTGGATCTGGCCCAGTACCTGCTCTCGCCCAAGAAGGTGGAGGAGAGCACATTCGAGGAGATCGTCCAGGCCATGCAGAACCACTTTGTGCCAAAGCCATCGGAGATGACCTGCCACGTGGTCTTCCAGCAGCGGAGCCAGCAGGGAAAGGAAACGGCCGCGGAGTTCCTTGCGGAGCTCCGCCGCCTAGTGGCTGACTGTGCCTTTGGTACGTACCTGGACATGGCCCTCCGTGACCGGTTCATCACTGGCCTCCAGGAGGAAAAACTCTGATGCCGGATAATGGAGAGGGAGAAGGTGACCATCGCCTCAGCCCTAGCCACCGCCACTGCGTGGGAGAGGTCCCACCCGGGCGCCACCACAACACACCGGGTGGCCATCACCGGGAGACCGCGAGGACTCTGAGGTCCACTGCACGCAAGCACAGCATCGCCTGCCAGCCCCGCTCGCCAGCTCCGCGTGCAAGCAACCCGGCTTGGCGGCGCAGGAGTGTGCCAGTTGTGGCGGCTAGCACGAGCGAAAATTGTGCAGGTTCCAGGATGCCACATGTTGGGACTGCGGCTGTATGGGCCACATCACCAGGTCTGCCGCTCCAAGACATCCCGCGGGGCGCCGAAACCACCCTGCCGCAGGGCAGAGGCACACTACAAGGAGTGCGCAGCCCCAGAAGACCTCTACCTCCTGACCAACGCCCCATCAGCCTCTGAACAGCTACTGAAACTCCCCAGTCAGGCCTCTACCCCTAAGATATACATCTGGGTTAAAGTGGAGGGGGTCCCTTTACAAATGGAGCTAGAGTCGGGCTCCGCGCGCTCCATCATTTTGGAGGCCACATTAAGACAGATATGCCCAAAGGGGGGCCCCCGCTTGCGGCCATCGCCAGTGATGCTCATGGACTTTCAAAGGAACCGAGTGCCAGTGAAGGGGGTCGGGAGTTTCTGGGTGCAGTACTGAGGCTTCAAGGGCTATTTGGACTTACTAGTGGTTGAGGGTGACTTCGTCAGCCTCCTGGGAAGGGCCTGGTTTGAACCCCTCGGAATCGCGATTGAGGGGGTCCAGCACTGCACAACCCGTGACTTCCAGGATGTGTGCCATGAGTTCCCGTCCGTCTTCGACGGGATGCTGGGCTGGTACACGGGCCAATACAGAAAGAAGAGATATATAACGCAATAGAAGATGCCAAATTAGGGAAAGCTCCTGGACCAGATGAATTCACAGTGAAATTTTATAAAAAACTAAAGGAGGAGCTAACCCCGATTTTGGAACTTCTAATTAATGAAATTCAGTGAACTAAATTAATACCAGAATCTTGGAAAGAAGCCAACATATCTCTTATTCCTAAGGAAGGACAAGATTTGTCAGATGTGAAAAATTATAGACCAATTTCACTACTTAATAACGACTACAAATTATTTGCCAAAGTTATTTCAGAAAGATTAAAAGTTTATTTAAAGAACGCTATCAGAGAAGAACAAGCCGGCTTTCTACCAAATAGACAAATTAGAGACAATTTAAGGATTGTGATTGATGCAATAGAGTATTATGATAAACACCCTGAAAAGGAAGTTGTCTTTTTATTTTTGGATGCTGAAAAAGCCTTCAACAATTTAAACTGGGAATTTATGTTTCAATTCCTTGACAAAATGGACATTGGACAGCCCTTTTCAAATATGATCAGGGCTGTATATTGTGAACAAAAAGCGTCGTTGAACGTGAATAAGGAGTTGACGGATTATTTTAGAGTACAAAAAGGTACAAGACAAGGGTGTCCGTTATCTCCTTTGTTATTTATTTGGATCTTGGCAGTGATGCTGAGTAAAGTAAAGGAAGATAAAGACATAAAAGGGCTTACAATTGGAAACTTTGAATATAAATATAGGGCTTTTGCTGATGACATAATGTTTATAATTGAAGACCCATTAAGAAATGTACCATTATTGATGGAAAGGATTAAAGAATTTGGTGACTTGGTGGGATTTTATGTTAATAAGAACAAGACAAAGATACTCTGTAAAAATGTGAGAAAGGAAAAACAATTGGATTTACAAGAGAGAGTCCAATGTGAAGTGGTGAAAAAGGCTAAATATCTGGGAATTGAGGTTACAGCAAAGAATATAGACTTGTTTAAGAACAATTACGAAAAGGCCTGGAATAAAATTCAACAAGATATCAAGAAATGGAATACTTTGAATTTATCTTTATTGGGCAGAGTTTCTGTAGTTAAAATGAATATCTTACCCTGTGTGCTATTTTTATTCCAAACGATTCCAATTGTGAAAGATTGCAAAGTGTTGAATTTATGGCAAAAGGAGATTTCTAAATTTGTGTGGGCTGGAAGGAAGCCAAGGATTAAAATGAAAATACTTTGTGATGTGAAAGAAAGAGGAGGCTTCCAGCTTCCTAATTTTAGACTATATCATGATGCGGTGTGCCTAGCTTGGTTGGAGCAGTGGATCAACTTGGGAATGTTTGTGGAAAAAGTCGATTAAAATATCAACATGTGTTAATGTCAAAGAAAACTGTTACAAAATGATGTATAGATGGTATATGACACCAAAAAAAATTGCTAATATGAATGAGAATATGTTTAACAAATGTTGGAAATGTAAAAAGAAAGAGGGCTCATTTTACCATATGTGGTGGACTTGTGAAAAAGCAAATGTTTTTTGGACAGAGATTCATAGTGAAATTCAGAAAATCTTGAAATGTACGTTGAAAAAAGAACCAGAAATGTTGCTTTTAGGACTAAAGTTAGAAGAAGTCAAAATGACAAAAAGAATTTTGTTACGGTATCTCATTTCAACTGCAAGAATGACTTGTGCTCAGTTCTGGAAACAAGAGCAGATACCTGATAAGTGGGAATGGATTAAAAAAATGATTTTTATGGCTGAAATGGACAAACTAACAAGAAAACTTCATGGAGCAGAAGACGAAGAATTTTTAACAGATTGGAAAGATTTTAAAGACTATTTAGAGCTCAACTGGGATGTGAAAAATAGATTACTTTGTTTTGATAGTTACTAATAACAGAAGTGTTGTAACAAGAGAGACTGTATTTGAAAAGTTACCTATTTGTTAAAGTTAAAAAGCAAAATATTGAAATTTAAGATTTGAATATTAAGAACGAGTTGAATGTACAAGAATATTGGGTGGAAATGTTAATGGGGGCGGAGCATCGTGGGAAGCCAGGGGAGGAGGAGATAAAAATTTGAAAAGGATATGATAACATGCTATTATATATCCGATAATAAATTTTCTTTTTTTAAAAAATAAAGTTTAAAGGGATGTGTGGAAATTGCTGTTCTGTGCACGCGCAAAAATTTTAGCTCTAGAGATGGCTGCCTGTGAGCATGCTCAAACTGAGAGAGAGAGGGAAAAAAAACACCCATGCACGTTCCTGCATGTGGACAGTGGGGAGCAATGTGGTTGCGCAGCAATCCTGAACAAGGAGGTGAGTGTGATCGCGACTCTCCGGGTAAAAAAACCACGCATTATGACCGGAGCAATTTAAAGCGCTCCCAGCATGCCATCTGACCGCACGCCTTGTGAGCCAAACAGTGTCTTTTTTTAATTGCTGCAGATAAATGTTTTGTTTCATTTATACAACACCTTTCTACCCAATGAGGACTAGAAGTGGGTTATACCATTCTCTTCTTCTCTATTTCATCCTCAAAAAACCCCTGGGAGGTAGGTTAGGCTGAGAGGGTGTGACTGGACCAAGGTGACCCAGTAGGGCTGCCAGGCTCCAGGTGCTGGCTGAAGCTTTTCTAAGATTACAACTGATCTCCAGGAGAGATCAGTTCACCTGGAGAAAATGGCCGCTTTGGAAGATGGACTCTATGGCATTTTAGCCCACTGAAGTCCCCCCCCCCAACCCTGCCCTCCTCAAGCTCCATCCCCAAAATCTCCATGTGTTTCCCAACCTGGAGCTGGCAGCCCTATCCCCCAACAAGCTTCTATGGCGGAATGTGGATTTGAACCTGGACCTTCCAGCTCCTAGTCTGATACCCTAACCCGTACACAACGCTGGCTCTCCCTCTACACTTACTGTCGACTTGGAACCAATTGGGAAGCATCTAATGGCATCATATTTCTGTCCCTGTATCCATCCTTGTATAGAACCTCCAAGCTTTTCCTTCTCTGAGTTTTAAAAAGAAGAGTGGAAAACCACATGACACATCCATTGCCCTTTGCGTACTAGTTGTGTGTGTGTGTGTGTGTGTGCAGGGAGGGTGCAGTCAAAAATTGCATGTTAAAATGGAGATCCGTTTGAAAGATGTGCAATGCTGTTTTCAACAGTTGCGCGCCTCCTTACTCCACATAGGTCTACAGTTAGGGTTTTCCACAAGTGGAGGCCACATCTCGTGAGATTTTGTACTCTGTTGGGTACACACTTTGTATCTATCAGCAATACAATCTTGATTGGATGTAACATCAGCTTCTTGGAAACAGAGCTTCCACATCCTTCTTATTTAAGAAGAATTATTTGTTTTCTGTTTGAAGCAGGACTGCAAAAATACTGTACAGCTCACCACTTATTATTAGTCTTTGTGACTGCTGAGGAGAAAAAAGCACTGTGAATCTCACCACCATCTTTGCTTGAACACAAATGGCTTTAAAAAAAATGCTTGCTATTTTGCTGAACTTGGTTTAATTAAATAGGTAATTTAATGTGTTTCATGGGGATGTCAAAGGGCTTTGTAGTTATTTTATTCCGATACTAGACAAGAAGCATGCATGTTGTTTCTTGCCCTCTTGTTACGAAGTGAGAGTGATCCCTTTGCTTTGGTGAATGCATTGTTGATTAATTAGCAAACAGTACTTACTAATTAATGTAGTGCATATTAGTACATGCTCAGAATAACAGGATATATTGGGGGTATCAGCCTTTCCAGGATTAATACCTCTCTTTTATCCATTCTGCTGTAAGCAGTGCACACTGGATGGAATGTATTTCCCCTTGGCAACACTAGATGCTCTTTAGCATGCAAATGGTTGGTTTTTACTATCTTCCTCAACATTAGCCTCAATGCGTATAGAAATATATTTCAGCCTTGGTTTGATACATTTTCAAATCACAGTTCCAGGCCCAAAAGGCTTGTACTATATCCTGATGCCCGCATATTGCAATGCTGCTGTGGCACCAGTGCTGCTGGTTGTTGTTGTTCAGTCACAGAATCGAGTCCAACTCTTTGCGACCCCATGGACCGCATCACAAAAGGCCCTCCTGTCTTCCGCCTTCCTCCGGAGTTTGTTCAATTTCATGTTTGTTGCATTGATAACACTGTCTAACAATCTCATCCTTTGCCATCCCCTTCTTCTTTTACCTTCCATCTTTCCCAGCATCAGGGTCTTCTCCAGTGAGTGCTCTCTCCTCATTTGGTGGCCAAAACATTTGAGCTTCAACTTCAGTATCTGTCCTTCCAGGGAACAGTCAGGTTTGGTTTCCTTTGGGATTAACTGATTTGATCTCCTTGCAGTCCAAGGGACTCTCAAGAGTCTTATCCAGCACCATAATTCAAAAGAATCTATTCTTCAGCACTTGGCCTTCCTTATGGTTCAGGTCTCGCAGCCATACATTATTACTGGGAACACCATTGCTTTGACTATATTGACTTTTGTTGGCAAGGGGATGTCTCTACTTTTTATTATGCTGTCTAGGTTTGTCATCACTTTCCTCCCAAGGAGCAGGCATCTTTTAATTTCATGGTCACTGTCTGCAGCAATCTTGGATCCCAGGAATGTTAAGTCTGTCACTGCTTCCATGACAAGGAGTGATGAGGCCGAATGCCATGGTCTTAGTTTTTTTGATGTTGAGTTTCAAGCCAACTTTTGCACTCTCTTCTTTCATTTTGAGAAAGAGGCTCTTTAGGTCTTCTTCACTTTCAGCCATTAGAGTGGTATCATTTGCATATCTGAGGTTGTTGATGTTTTCCCCAGCAATCTCAATTCTGGCTTGTGATTCATCCAGGCTGGCATTTTGCATGATATACTCGGCATATAAATTAAATAAGCAGGGTGACAATATACATCCTTTCCATACTCCTTTTCCTATTCTAAACCAATCAGTTGTTCCATGTCCGGTTCTAACAGTCACTTCTTCACCCTTATACAAGTTTCTCAGGAGACATGTGAGGTGGTCTGGTATTCCCATCTCTTTAAGGACTTGCCACAGTTTGTTGTGGTTCACACAATCAGAGGTTTTGGTGTAGTCAATGAAGCAGAAGTAGATGTTTTTCTGGTACTCCCTTGCTTTCTCCTAATCCAGCGAATGTTGGCAATCTGATCTCTTGTTCCCCTACTGTTGGAAACCCAGCTTGTACTTCTGACAGTTCTCTCTCCATGTACTGCTGAAGTCTAGCTTGTAGGATCTTGAGCATGACCTTGCTAGCATGTGACATGAGTGCAATTGTGCGATAGCTTGAACATTCCTTGGCATTGCCCTTCTTTGGGACTGTGGCCACTGTTGCATTTTCCAAGTTTGCTGACATATGGAATGCAGCACTTTAACAGCATCAGCTTTTAGGACTTCAAATAGCTCAGCTGGGATACTGTCATCTCCGTTAGCTTTGTTGTTAGTAATGCTTTCTAAGGCCCATTTGACTTAGCTCTCCAGGATGTCTGGCTCAAGGTCAGTGATCACACTGTCATGATTGTCAAGAACATTGAGATCCTTCTTGTATAGTTCTTCTGTGTATTCTTGCCACCTCTTCCTAATCTCTTATGCTTTGGTTAGGCCCCTACCGTTTTTGTCCTTTATCATGGCCAGCTTTGCACAAAATGTTCCTTTGATTTCACCAATTTTCTTGAAGAGATCTCTAGTTCTTCCAGTGCTGCTAATCATTATCTTATGCCCACTCTGCACAGGGGAAATGTGACAGACCTTCTCCTCCTCATTCTCACAAAAGTACAAGGACCATAACAATTGCACCAGAGATCATAGCAATCCCATTACAAGACACCAGTCATGGAATGGTGTGCCAACACCACATCCATGAAAGGCAGATGGAAACAACCACTCAGGGCACCATGATGTGGCCATGTCCTCTCCCCTGTGTGAGGCCATCACTGCCAATAATCAAACACTACAAGAGGGCGTATGGCTGGAAGGCATCAAGGAGTGAAGATACTCCATGCAGACGTGGAGTTAAGTGTTCTCCTGCAACCACGTTCCCTTTTGGCAGGCACACATACACAGGAAGGAAACATGGTTACTCCAGCCATAGCATTCACCTGCTTGAGCCAACCCTGATAGCACTCAAGAACCATCCTGTGCAAGAGTTCAGGCCTTGGGGTGGGTGGGCTCCCAAGCACTGGCTTTTTGCCAGGCAAGAAGAATGCAACACTGGGATAGCTACAAGAGAACCACAACTGTACCTTCAAAAATATAGTCAGCTCCACATGGGATAAAAGAACCCAAAAGCATGGGATAAAAGAACCTAGTCAGCTCTGCATGGGATAAAAGAACCCATATAGCAGTCGGCCATGGATTCAGAATGTAATAAGGAGGATGCTGGCAATAAGGCAAATCTCTTGATCCACAGGTTGAGCAGCAGCAAAATGGAGCAGGCTGTGCTTGAATCCACAGCTCACCCACTTGAATCCATAGCTCACCCACTCAGCAGCAGTGGGCACACAGGAACAAGACCTCATGTAGCATTCCCCCAGCTGCCAAAGTGGCAATATTAGCCGTATGTACCAGGGAAGGGAAGATAGTTGAGAAAGGTGTAGCACAATGGGAGGCACAAACATATCCAGCATTTCCAGTTCAAGCCCAGGAAGGAGCCCTAGGCACAGCTGAGATTTGCCTCATTGAGCACCATCACTTGGGATACACTCATGCTGATTGAATGCCAGCAATCCACACATTTATTGAATGGCCTCAGGAATACTGAAAGCCCACTCTGGGTCCAGCAAGGCTCCCAGGTCTATGAAAGGTATAGTGATGGACCTGAGGACCACAAGTACTGCTGTTCCTATCACTGCATGCCCCTGAGAGGGATAATTGTGCTGGTGGTACACCTGTCTGTTACGCAGCTTCCTGCTCTGGATATATTTAAAGAAAGGCTTAGTATTTGTGTGTGCGTGTGCTAATGTGTGCCTGGAAGTCATGGTGACTTCTGGTGACCCCTACTGAGGCTTGGATGTTACCTGGCCCTGGTATTCCTTGAAGACCTCCCTTCCGAGTACTTGCCAGGGTTGGCCCTGCTTAGCTTCCAAGATCAGAGGAGATCGGGCTTGCCTGGGCTATCCATGTAAGGGGCGAGAAAGGCTTATTGTTTGTCTTGATACTTTTTGCATACCGAATTATTAACATAAACTTATTTTGCCAGATTATGTTCCCTTCTGTTCACTTCACTGGGGCGGACTTTCCACTTTTTAAAAGAAGCCTTTTTGCCTTTTGTGGCTTCCTTGAATTGAGGCATTAACCATGGAGGCATCCTTTTAGATTTTGCAGTACCTCTCCTAAACCTGGGGAATGCACTATATCTGGGCTTCAATTAGTGTGGTTTTAAATAGCTTCCCAGCATCCTCTACGGATTTGACTCTCTTGTATTTCCCTTTCAACCCCCTTTTTAACTATTCTCATTTTTGTAAAGTTCCCTCTTTTGAAATCAAACGTTACAGTTTTTGGATATTAGGGGTAACTTTCCATTGACATAAATGATGAACTTTAATGGCCATGTGGTCACTGTTTCCAAATGGTGCAATAACCTCTACATGTTGCATCCTGCTCAGAACCAAGATTGCTACCCCTCTGATTGGCTCTTTGACTACCTGTTCCAGTGCACAGTTATTTATGTTGTCTAGGAATCTCACTTCTACACCATGACTTGATCACATATTTGCCCAGTCAATGTGAGGTAGCATCACAACCTTAGCTGCTTTAGTAACCTCTCTTATTTCCTCCTCCATCTTGAGATCAGGCTCAAGGGTTTAATCAGGTGGGCAATAGTACACCTCCACTTTTAAGTAACCCATATCACTTCTTTGGGGGGAGTTTATTCCCCTAATGCTTTCTGAATTATTTGTCTCCACACATGGCCCTTCTTTGTCATCCTACTTTCACTCCCAAATTCTATTGTGCTCCTCCTAATTTTACCTTAAGTGGTTTATACCCTGAGTGTTTATACAGTTCCTTTGAACTGAGTTGTCCCAAATTGGAGGCTCTCCAGCTCCTGTCAGCTTTCCCACTGATAATTTGGTTGATACAAATGCACACCCACGTGCACACAAACCTCAATAAGTCAGTGGCAAATAAGCAGCAGTAAATACATTACAATATCAAAATATTAGGCAGTAATTAATATGAGATTTAAAAATCAACAAAACACTAGTCAACACTAGTAGTAAACAACAAAGTACTAGAGTGCAATGTGTGGAGTACAGGGCCCAAAAGAATCATTTAAGAAGTTCTAAAGGAAAGGAAAGAGCCACAACATGATAAAAGGTAGCTTTGCTGGCATATGTTGCTCTTACTGAATTGGGCCCAGTACTATTTATTCTGACCTGAACTGGCTCTCTAAGGTCTTAGGAAACAATATTACCCAATTCTGCTCCTGAGACTCTTTAATTCAAGATGCTAGGGACTGAACCTGAGAGGGACTGTAGCTCATTGGTAGAGCATCTGCTTTCCACATAGAAGGTCCCAGATTCAATTCCCCTCTCATCTCCAGTTAAAAGGCTCAGATAGTAGATGATATGAAATACCTTCACCTGAGACCCTGAAAAGATGCTGCCAGTCTGAGTAGACAATATTGACCTTGATGGACCAATGGTCTGATTCAGTATACAGCAGACTCATGTGTTCATGTAGTCTACCACTGAGCCATACTCCCTCCCCAACACTCCCAAAAAGCAGCAGCACTGTATGAAAGAGCTCAACCTGTAAATCACTGAAAATGCACATAATAAAATAGAGCTTTTTAAAGGGAGCACAAAGTGGCACACACATAAAAAGGGCAATTGGATTATCTGTCACTATTTGTATAGCACAAGCTGTAATAGTAATCATAACATTGCATTCTTGCAGGAGGATAATATATTCTTTCTTGGCAGAGAATATTCTAACTTGAGTTACTGGAAAATGCAGTTTCTGAATAATAACTTTATTGCATGTCAGGGAAAAGATCTGAATGTTGCTCAGCAAATGAAAACAATTGTGCACAGATTGTGAAAAATAAATCAATGCCCAGAAAGGACCAAGTGAAGGTTTCATTGCAAAGGATAGTTAGAATCTGACTTTTTGTTTGAAAAGGTATAATAGAAATTACATATGCCTTTCTATCTCACTGTTCTCCAGGAACATCTCTGCATGCCCACTTACTACTGATATCTCTGGTTATTGTGACTGATCAGTGGTGACTGAGTAGCTGCAGAAGCAGCTGCTGGTATTGCCACACTAGCTCTTGTTTTGATGAGTTTTTTTCATGACTTGGCTGCTGGGATGGGAGCACATAGGACAGCAGCTACATTGCACCAGCATGCCAATATAAGACATGGCATAGCAGCCACCACTATAGCAGGACCATAGAATCAGGCTATTATCTTAAGAACAAAAGAGAAGCCATGTTGGATCAGGCCAATGGCCCATCCAATCCAACACCCCATGTCACACAGTGGCCAAAAACCAGATGCCATCAGGAGGTCCACCAGTGGGGTCAGAATTCTAGAAGCTCTCCCACTGCTGATCCCCCAAGCAACAAGAATACAGAGCATCACTGCCCCAGACATAGTGTTCCACCTATACTTTGTGGCTAATAGCCACTGATGAACCCCTGCTCCATGTTTATCCAATCTCTTCTTGATGCTGTCTGTGTTTATAGCTGCCACCACTTCCTACGGCAGTGAATTGCACATGGTAATTACTATTTGGGTGAAGAAGTACTTCCTTTTATCTGTTCTAAGCCTACTGCTCATTAATTTCATTGAATGCCCACCAGTTCTTGTATTATGAGAAAGGGAGAAAAGTACTTCTTTCTCTACCTTCTCTGTCCCATGCATACCTTTGTAAACCTCGATCATGCCACCTTTCAGTCGTCATTTCTCCAAGCTAAAGAGCCCTAACCTCTTTAACCTTGTGGCAAACCCAACAACATGAAAAAGGCCTTTAGAGGAATACCTCTGTTGGCCACCCCCACCCCATCATTAAGAAGTTCTTATTAGGGGTAAATCCACACATCACACTCTCGTGTCAGATCTTTGCAGCAGCCTGTAATATTCACAAGAAATTAGTCAGAAGGGCAGTTGAAATTCAATAATCGGATGTTTTGTAATTATTATAGGAAGGCCTATATAGCTTACAAGGAAAATGAGGAATTGAAGTATTATTTTGCCTTATCTTCCCCATATAACTACAACTCTGCTGTAAATCCTAAAATTTTAACTTTAAAAAATTGTAGATTCTATTTTGTTCATCGCAATTTTAACCCTGTATTCAAATTTTACGACTTTTTGTTTATTGTTTTTAACTGATCTAAGACTGACTTTGAACCATATTAAATCTTCTGATTCTGAAAAAAAATCTGCTGGCTATCTGGGGAATTACCTCTTAAATTTTGCTTATTTTATTTATCTGTTATTTATTAATTCAATTTATACCCTGCCCTCCCCACCAAGGCAGACTCAGGGCGACTTACATAGAAATGCATATATAAATAACAATTAAAGTATTTCATAAAACATCCATAGACAAATCAGTTATCAGTTTTCCTAAAGTGCCGGACCAATACTCAAATAAAGTGCGAGAGCAAAGATTTCTAGATTAAACAATACTACTTAGGTGATGGTCTCCTATCAGCTCAGTTTGATCGACTAATTTGTGTGGCGAGACAGGCGAAGCTGGTAAAGCCAGGGCACAGGGTCACTCCTTGGTGTTTGAGGCGGCTCCTAATCAAAGGCCTGGTGGAAGAGCTCCATCTTGCAGGCCCTGTGGAACTGTAAAAAGTCCTGCAGGGCCTTGATCTCTTCCAAGAGCTCATTCCATGTGCAATGTTCCCTCTAAGCTGTGGAGTCTTGTGAGCAAAAATTCTATTTTGTGAGCTATTGGCATTAAAGTTGTGAGCGAGCGATTTGGCTACTGCATAAATTAGTTTGCTCTGGGGCCATCTTTCCTGAGCCAAGACAAAAATGTGTGAGCTGGAGGCTAAAAAACTGTGAGCTAGCTCACACTAACTCAGCTTAGAGGGAACACTGTCCATGTGTATAGTTGTGCTTTTGCTACAATATGGGAGGGAAGTAGAGAAATGGCATATACAATATCAGTTAACTTTGTGTTAAATACTGGGTTCTAGATGCAATACACTGATCAGCTCTAGTTTATTAAGTGATTTCAGCAAACTCTAAGGACAACTAGCAGGGCTTGAGCCCTGCTTATAAAGCATGCAAACACCTCACCCAAAACACACCAACTCCCAGTGATAGTCTATTTACATTACACTACTTATCTATTGGTTAGCTCCCGGATCCTGGCGAGCTATTGTTCTAAAGTAGCAAGATCTACCTGTTCCTGGTACAGCTTGAGGAATGGCTTAGTCTCAATACATAACACCTTGTGAGAAGTTCTTTTGTTGGATAACATTTTTGTATGTAAACTACTAGTCATTGCACCACAAAACCTCAACTATATTAATCGCTTGTGTTCTAATTTCTTTTCCCATCTCTTCAGGACATTCTGGTGCCAACCAACCTTTTTCATCTTCTACCGCTGCCTGCTGTGCATTCTATTATCTTCAGTTGTGTAACAAATGAATGGAAATCAATGAGCCTTCTCACACACCGGATCCTCACTAATGTTGCAAATTATCTGACTGTGGATCTACCAACAGCCTCTCTGTGTTGGTGTTAAGAGCTGCCACACCTGTTCTCCAGATGAACATTCCATGCCTTGAGCATCAGCACCACCCTTTGTCTTTTCGTTTGACTCCAGGGGGAAAAAAAGCTGTCCGCAAGTTCAAACAGGCAATGGAATGAAGCAAAGAACTACGCCAGCAGTGATATCACTACACTTCACCTTTTATAGCCTCCTCCATACCTGTGTGGCTGACCCAACACAGGAAGAAGGTGTGTTTTGTTTTTTAAAAACAGTGAGAAGGAGATGCCAGATTCTTGAGATCTAAGGTGAGGAACTGAGAGTAAATGAAAGACAGCTCACTGGTCTTCTACAATGCAAACTGATGTCTTTTGTAATGTTAAAAGTAAAACTGAATGAATTACCAGAATTCATTCAAGCCTAGCTAAATCAGAAATAGCATGGTAGATGTTTGCTATTTCCCTGTCCTGTCAAAACTCCTCAGCCCTGATCAGCAACTCTCCTTGCTGCTCAGCACTGTCTTGTGTTTTGATCGATGCCTGTATTTAGGTTCATTTAGGCATGAACTTTATTTGGAGAGGATCCGCTGGGCTTGCTGACACCTGGGCACTCTCATAAAAGACACTTAAATTGTCTTTGAATTTTTGCACATATGCATAAGTGATGTCTACTGCCCTGGACATAAATTTATTGCCATGCTGCTTGTATTTCCATTCAGCATGTGCAGGTTCTCACTGGTCTTGTGCCATAAAGCTATAGGTGGGCACCATCTTTTCCCTCATACCCAATCACTGCAGTGCCGTCTGTATCTGGATGCCAATCCTTAGTTATAACAGTTATTGCCTCTCTCTCTCTCTCTCTCTCTCTCTCTCTCTCTCTCTCTCTCTCTCTCTCTCTCTGGAGTGTGAGGGATGCCAACCCCAGGGCCAGCTCCAGGTGTCTGGGCGCCCTAGGCAGGACAGCCGGGGCGCCCCCACTGGGATGCCAACCTCCCGGTGGGGCCTGGAAAGCCGGGAAGGGGGCAGGGGGTCTGGCCGCCGCCCCCTCCCTGCCAGCGCCGGCTTTCCTGGGGGCTCTGTGGCTGTGGGACCCCCAGGAAGGCTGGGAAGGGGGCAGGGGGTCTAGCTGCTGCCCCCTCCCTGCCAGCGCTGGCTTTCCTGGGGGCTCCGCGGCTGTGGGACCCCCAGGAAAGCCGGGAAGGGGGCGGGGGTCTGGCGGCGGCAGGCACCCAGTCAGGGTGGCGGGGTGGCGCTTTTTGGGGGGGGAGTGGGGCGCCATTTGGCGCCCCTGAGGCCGGTGCGCCCTAGGCGAGCGCCTAGTTCGCCCAGTGGGCGATCCGGCCATGGCCAACCCACTTAAAACCAAAATGGATGATGGAAAGAGCCTCATATAGTGCACACTTCATATCACAGGCTGGAGTGAAGTGGGACAAGCCAAGAGAATTCTGCAGCTTCTTGGTGTTTAAGGCAGTAGCAGGAAAATTTCTGCAGCAAATTGTATTTTGGGGGGGAAATACCAGAGACTGGGTGGTATGGGACAACCCAGTGCTGACAATACTCTTGAAACAGAGATCATGCATGAATATTAGTAATATTTCCTACCACAATTTGTGATCTGCTGTATAGATTGTACTGTATGCAGATTTATTTACACCATCCTCTCCCAGTTTAAAAGCCAGGAGTTTATACTTTTGGTTAAAGCAAATATAACTATCTTATAATAGGTTATCAACTGTTTAAAATACACCTTAGCGACTACAGTGCATGTAGTGGTAAACTGTGCACAGCATGGTGTCTTACTCTTCATGGACCTCAGGCTATATATCCACCGGGGGGGGGGGGACACAAGTTGATCCCTAGACCGCTCCTGGAACTCACATGTCAAATCTGAACAAGGCCAAAAACAGTAATAGAGACAAAATGTGGGCAATGATTTCTAAGGTTTGGAACCAGAAAACAGGGACTGTCCCTGGTAAACAGGGACAGTTGGATCATATGCTCATTCAGGACACATTCTGGCTGAGTTCAGACTGGCAGTTTGAAGCAGGAGTGAGTCGTGGCAAAAAAGCCCCGGAACAAACTGTTCTGGGTTTTCCCGGTCACACTGCGCCAACTGACACAGGAGCATACCGGGCGGAGGCACGAGGGAGTGTTCAGACTGCTGGCCCAGAGGCACAGCTGTAAATGGCTTTTCCCTGGTAATTTGGCTATGTGCACATATGTGCATATGCGTTCACACGCTCATGCACATAAGCGCATCAGGGTGATTTGGGGAGGGTCCTGTTGTGCCGGCACCACATTGGGCAGTACAGTGGAGCACATCCAATCATATCACTGCTGCCTCTCCAGGGCAATCAAGTGCACCTTGCGCAGAAACACCCGGCAGACATTATTACCACGGGTTGTTCCCGGCTTTTCAGGTTAGCATTCACACTTCCTGGAAGTGGAATGAAGCGGGATAAATGCGCTCTCTGGGATTTGCTACCACTTTCACCAGGTATCTTTTAAATGCAGGAGCGAAGCGGTACACGATGGGTTGACTACGGGTGGGGAAGGCCAGACAGATGTGCCTGTGTGAATGCCCCCTTTAATCCAGTTGTGAAACGTTCCTGGACCGTGCCTATCTCGGAGCAAACTGCCAGTCTGAACTCAGCCTCTATCACTGTAGTGAGACAATTGCTCTTTTTGGACTCATTTGGGATCCCAAGCACAAAGATAGAAACAAGACAGGTAAAGCAAAGTCTGTGTACAAAGTTCATTAACAAAGGAACTGGTCAAGTTTCTGCAGTATATTTTACTGTGTTCTAAATATTAGGAACGTTTAAAAATGGAGATTTGCCTTGAGTAACTTAACTGAATATGGTTCTAATGAAATCTATACAAATGTTGATGGTATCCATTTCCTCTCCTTCCCTCAAAAACACATAGGTTATTAGTTTTGATGAGGTCCTGAAATCATTTTTTCCTCCTTACTGTATTCAGAGGAAGAGAGCCTAAGCAGGTTTACTCAGAGGTAAGTCCCATTTTGTAACTGAGCAGTTAAAAGTAAAAGCTCTTTGGATTGCAGCCAAAATGTTTCAGTCAGCCACTTGTTTATTAAAACATGCTGGTCATTTCAATTTTTGGTACTCTTGTAATCTGTTCCTCACACTTTGATAGCCTTTGTAGGTTTTTGCTTCATATATGATGCCCAAAGAGGCTAAAGTTTAAAAATGCTGTATCAGTCTACAACTTAAAACCTGATTCTTCTTTTGGAGTGATTATTCAGTGTCTCAGGCATAACTCTTCATGCTGTTTTTCTGCTCATGGTTTTTAAAATAATCTTAATGATGATACTGTTCCTGAAAGCCTTTTTATGAGTAATCCATATTTTCCTGATCATCCCCATGGAAACAAATGGAAGTTTCCATATAAATAAATGTTTATAAATCCATCTAACCACTTACCACTTTCATCTGTCTCTCTGCTTTGTCCTGTTCAACTTAATTGCTAGCATGATTCAAATTAGCTTTTATAAAACAACACATCTGTTTCAGGACAAGATAAGAACAATGGGGAGCCATTCTACATTATAGACTTACGGGTTCTTACATTATGCTAGCAGTGTGAGAGCCACAGCACTGCTTCATTCTCTTTCTTTCAAAAACAGGCCCAGCACAGTGTGGGGTCCTCCCATGTGGCCCAGGGCTTCTCAGACTACTAGAAGGGCGTGTGAGGGAGTGGCCCTGCAATGTCTCCCATGCCACTGTGTTAACATAAGAACTTTGTGCAAGTGGATTCTTCCTTTCTCATCATATAAAATGCATATGAAATACAAGACCAGCTTAAAGTGATGGTGCTCAACAGAGTGGGTCATACACAGGTTAATTCCCCAGACTCTGCATGACCCATTTTGGATTAGTGCCTTGGCACTGGGGGAGGAGGGGCATTAGCCTTGTCCCTGTGTCATTTCCTTGAGCTGTTATTTTTTCCCTATTGCAGGGCTGCACATGCAGTGTTCAATGGATTGAGGT
Source organism: Gekko gecko (assembly GCA_029375565.1). Lineage (NCBI taxonomy): Eukaryota > Metazoa > Chordata > Lepidosauria > Squamata > Gekkonidae > Gekko > Gekko gecko. The sequence continues at coordinate 99,316,672 of JAPDNY010000002.1, read as the reverse complement.
TAGGAAAGATTGAGAGATGATGCCAACAAGGAGATGTAGATGCTGCTTCAGCTGCTTTTGCCTTTTGGATTCTGGGTGTGTGTGGATTCAAACTGAGCCCCAGTTATATTGCTCCTTCCCTCCCCCCAAGCAAGAGGGTGAGGTGAGCAAACCTTGGCTGCAGCTGTTGCTTTGTTTCCTCGTGATTGGTGCAATTAGTTGCTCAAAGGAAAAAAAACCCCTATGCGTAGAATTATCACTGTCAATTAAAAAGCTAACATTATAATACAAAGGTTTTAACCAAATTACAAATATTAAATCTGTGTATCACAATACAACAATCTTTGGGGACACACACACAAGCATCATTCCTATGACCAGGTACATTTACAAATTGCATAAAACACCTGTAAACCAAATGAAACCAAATGCATTTCAGCTGTGTTTGGTGTAGTTTGGTGTAGTGGTTAAAAGCGGCGGTCTTTAATCTGGAGAACTGGGTTTGATTCCCGATTCCTTCACATGAAGCCAGCTGAGTTACCATGGGCCAGTCACAAGTTCTCTCAGAGGTGTTCTCTCAAGAGCAGTTCTCTCAGAGCTCTCTCAGCCCCACCTACCTCAGCCCCACCTACCTCTGTTGTGGGGAGAGGAAGGGAAGGAGATTGTAAGCCACTCTGAGTGGAGGGCGGGGTATAAATCCAATCTCCTCCTCCTCCTCCTCCTGTGGTTTAAATCTTAGCAATATGCACCATACTGTTGTTGTTGTTGTTTTAAGAAATGCAACATGCCTGACTATGGCACTAAACATCCAGACATATTTTTCATCGACTGTGTATCTCCCTTTGTTGTTAATTAGGACCATTGAAGATAACTATCCAAATGGTTGATGTTAGTGGTCCAGATTCTCCATAAGCCAAGTCAGGATCAAGTGTTGCCCAGTGGTGTGTATAGCCACATATAGGAAAACAAATGCAACTAAACAACTGAGGAGCTGTATTGCCAGGGAAAGGACTATATATCAGGGTTATGGCAAACTATCCCCTAATATTTACAGACCAAAAAGGTCAAACTCTTCATTAAAAACACCTGTAAAGAATTCCTGTAAAGCCAGAGCAACTAACCCATTGCCTTAAAAGTATATAGTTCTATGACAGGAATATATTGTGAGTGACAGTTGTGTGGAGGGAGGCCTCCTGGTAATCTTCTCCATTGCCTGCCAGTGCCTCAAAGTCTGACAAGTGGGAAATGGGGTGGGAGTACCAGTGTTGTGCCAGCATGTGACATCACTTCTATTGAAAACCATACAGTTTTGGCAAATCCTTTTGGCAATTCCCCCCAAAGTCATGATGCCACTTCAGGTTTTTACCTAATGTGACATCACCCTGGTGCACCTGTCCCTGTTGCTAAACCCTATGACCATGATAGGATGCACAAAAAAGAATGAGCTAAGTGATTTTTTTAATGCTGGGTTTTCAATAGCTTATTATTACTGATTTTTACGGTATTTTAGGTGTTCATTATGTTTTATTTTGTAAGATTCCTTCAGCCTTCTCCAGACAAGCAAAAAAGACATCTTCTAAATCAATAAATAATTACAGCATGCACCAGATAGTTGTTTTAAAGTGTTTTGTGTGGATGGAGTCTAAATTAGGCAAAGTAGATTGACAGCTTTAATCACCTTTTAGTCATCATCTTCTAGAGCAAGATTAGCAGGAACACATTTCAGACTCAGGTGTGCTTGCTACTCCTTAAGTCCCAGCTGAACTCTGAGAAGCAGCAGGAGATATTGCTGCTAGAGGGGTGAGTGTTTTTTATTTGCTTTCAGCTGAGGTGATTTAGGTGAGGGTACTTTGTGGGGGACTGTGTTTGGGAGTGTGTGGGTGAATTTTGAGTTGTTGCAGAGTCCTGGCTACTTGAGATAAGAGTGAGAAAGGGTCATTGTTTGACTGTAATTGAGTGCCTGGGTGAATTTGAATAGCTGCTAGCCACACCCTCTGCTGGGGGAGGCTTCTGTTTAAGGCAGCACCTCGCCAGAGGCATGAGCCAAAGGTTCTTGGCCTGTATCTCTTAACCTGTGTCTCTTAACCTAGGGACTCTTATACTAGGGGCTCTGTAAAAATCCCAGGAAGAGCCAGAAATCCAGGGCCCTAGTCTCCTTGGGTTCCCAGTAAGGTACATAGACTTCTACAAGGAGAACCACATAAATACAAAGGATTTTAAAAGGGGGATTATATATAATTATTATTGTTTTAAAAGCAATTATGAAGCCAGAATGCTAGCAGGGGGTTGGGGGCTATCCAGTGTTTTGCATGGAGTGTCACATATATACGACTATCTGCTCACTGGACAGAAGTCTTGGGTATGTGCCTGATGCAAGGAGCTCCTGGTTCTCAGGGAAAGAGTTTGCTCCCTTGAGGCCAAGATGGCTGACCTGGAGAAGCAGAGACAGTCAGTTAGGTACAAGGAGAAGATTCTTGGGGACTTGTTAGATATGTCCCACTCTGATTATGGCAGCCCCACCACTGTCAGGGATCATGAGGGTCAGGAGGGAACAGGGCACTGTGCTGTGGATAAGGGGAATGCACCCTCAGAAGGGACCTCTTCTTCAGCTGGTGAACAGGTATCCCTTTGTACCAAGGAACCATCCCTTGGTGTGTGGGGGGGAGGGCTCTTGGTGATTTGATCCTTAGGCAGGTAGACAGCCGGGTGGTGAACCCATGTACTGACCGTATGGTGACTTGCCTGCCTCTTGCGAAAGTAGTGGACATTACACATGTTCTAGATAGGCTGGTAGATAGTGCTGGGGAGGAGCCAGTGGTCATGGTACATGATGGCACCAACGATGTGGAGAAATGCAGTCATGCGGTCCTGGAGGAAAAATGTAGGCTGCTAGGCAGGAAACTTAAGGCCAGGGCCTCCAAGGTAGTCTTCTCAGAAGTGCTACCTGTTCCACATGCAGGGCCGGAGAGACAGGCATAGATCAGGCATCTCAATACATGGATGAGATGATGATGTAGGGGGGAAGGGTTCAAGTTTGTTAGGCACTGGGATGCTTTTTGGAGCAAGAGGGAGCTGTACAAAGAGACAGTCTCCACTTGTCCTGAGAAGGAACCAGGCTGCTGATGCTTAAAATCAAAAAGGTAGCAGAGTAGTTTTAAACTGAATTTTGGGGGAAAGCCAACAGGAGATGAAAAGTCTCTGGTTTGGGATGGCTCATCTCAAAGAGATGAAGGGGTAGCTGTTACTTTTCTACAAGGAAATGGATTAGGATTGTCTGCTGAGACCGTGGCTAACAATATGGACTGCCTGGCAAGGTCTCAAGGCAGCAAGAGGAAGGTTGTGGGCTTAACATGCATGGGGAACTAGAGATGTTTATATACAAATGTTAGACGTGTCTGAGGTAAAATTGGGGAGTTGGAATGCTTGGTGTTGAGGGGGAAATAGACATTGTGGGTATTTCAGAAACATGGTGGGATGAGGAAAATCAGTGGGATACAGTAATTCCTGGTTATAAATTATATTGGAAGGAGGGGGGAAAGGGTTGGAGGTGGGGTGGCTCTGTATGTCAGAGAAGGTATACAGGAAATGCTATGGGTTGAATTAATGGGCCCAAAAGGAAGCTTAACACTGGGAATTTGTTGTTGCCCACCGGATCAAAAGACTGAGGAGGATTATAAAATGATGAATGGATTAAAGATAGTGGCTAGATGAAATAACTGTGTCATAATAGATGATTCTAACCACCCACACATTGATTGGGTCAATGAGCGTTCAAGTTGGGAAAAAGAGTTTCCAGACACTCTCAATGACTGTGCTATGGAGCAGATGGTCACAGAAACTACCAGGGGAGAGGCAATCCTGGATTTGGTCCTAAGTAACCTGGTGAGAGACGTAAAAGTGATTGCACTGCTTGAGAACAGTGACTATAATGTTATTGAGTTTAACATTTGTATAAATAGGGAGTTGCCCAAAGAGACAAGCACTTTTAACTTTAAAAAGGGGTACATTCTCTGATATGAGAGGAAATATGAGGAAGAAACTGAAAGGAAAAGGAGAAAGGGTCAAAGCCATTGGGGAAGCTTGGAGACTATTTAAAACTACAATCCTAGAAGCTCAGAAAAAAATATATACCGCAGGTTAGGAAAGGCACAAATAGGTATAGAAAGAAGCCTGCATGGTTAATGAACAAAGTAATGGAAGCTGTAAAAGGTAAGATTTGTTTAAGTGGTGGAAAGCTAGTCTCAGTGAGGCTGATAAAAGGGAACACAGGCTGTGGCAAATAAAATGCACGTCTGTGATCAGGCAGGCAAAAAGGGAATATGAGGACCATATTGCAAAAAACATAAAGACTAACAATAAAACTTTCTTCAAATACATGAGAAGCAGGAAACCAGCCAGGGAGGCAGTGGGGCCCTTGGATGACCAAGAAGAAGAAGAAGAAGAAGAAGAAGAAGAAGAAGAAGAAGAAGAAGAAGAAGAAGAAGAAGAAGAAGAAGAAGAAGAAGAAGAAGAAGAAGAAGAAGAGATTGGATTTATACCCCACCCTTCACTGCCCAAATGTGTCTCAGAGCGGCTTACAAACTCCTTTTCCTTCCCCTCCCCACAACAGAGGTGGGTGGGACTGAGGTGGGTGGGACTGAGAGAACTCTAACACAAACTGTCTTTGAGAGAACAGCTGTGCCAGAGCTTGTGACTGACCCAAGGTCACATCAGCAGATGCAAGTGGAGGAGTGGGGAATCAAACCTGGTTCTCCCAGATAAGAGTCCGCGCACTTAACCACTACACAAACTGACCAAGGGGTAAAAGGAGTACTGAAGGATGATAGGGAAATGGCAGAGAAGCTGAATGCATTTTTTGCCTCTGTCTTCATTGTGGTTACTTTTTTCCCACTATAGAGAACAATGGAGGGAATGGGGGCAACCTGTTTGGGGGCCCATAGAATTGGACCCTCTGATCTAATGTTCTTGAAACTTGGTGGGTATCTTGAGGAGAGGCTCCATCAGCTACCCTGTGAGTTTGGAGCCTCTCCCTCAAACCCCCTCCCCTCCAGCCCCCAGAATATACCCTATGTTTTCACCATTGACTTCAATGGCCCATAGGATATAATGGAGCTGAAATTGACATTCGGCTGCCTGAAAGACTCCCCGGGACGCTGGCTGGGGGCGGGGCTTGGCTCCTGAGCTCCCGGAGCTGCGCTCCGGTGTGCTCCCCCCCAAAAAGACCTCTGGGATAGAGCATGTAGAGAAAGAAGTACTTTTCTCCCTTTCTCACAATACAAGAACTCGTGGGCACTCAATGAAATTGCTGAGCAGTTGGGTTAGAACAGATAAAAGGAAATACTTCTTCACCCAAAGAGTGTGATTAACACATGGAATTCTCTGCCACAGGAAGTGGCAGCGGCTACAAGTATGGACAGCTTCAAAAGGGAATTAGATAAACTTATGGAGCAGAGGTCTATCAGTGGCTATTAGCCACAAGGTATAGATAGGAACTCTCGGTCTGGGGCAAGTGATGCTCTGTATTCTTGGTGCGGGGGGGCAACAGTGGGAGAGCTTCTGAAGATGCACACAGATCAAGGTGACTTTGACTTATGAAAGAAGTCACAAACCATTTGCTTTATTAGTTTTTGTGTGGTTTCACAAACTTTGGAATTTGCTTTGGCTTTCAGGCTCAGACAGCACAAATCAAAGCTCTGCCAAAGGCACCAGTTTTGGCTTAGTCTTAAAATAAACCACAAACTGTTTTCTCATTATTCATGTAAAATCACTAACTTACTATGCTGGTCTATTTATGTTCATTTCAAACTAAGTATAACTAAGCTGTGGGTGTTAAACTGAATCCAGACAAAACTAAACTAACAGTGAGTGACAGAAACTGTGATTTGGGGAGGAGGCCTAATGGCTCACTTGACCTGATAGAGCTGCCTTATACTGAGTCAGACTATTGGTCTGTTGAGGTCAGTATTGTCCACTCTGATAGGTAGAATAGCTCATCTACTACCTGATCCTTTTAATTGGAGGTGCTGGAGATTGAACCTGGGCCTTCTGCAGGCAAAAGTGATGTTCTACCACTAAGCCTTGCCCCCCCCCAAAACTGATCAGTCCCTGATGGAGGTACAGCCATTCCCAGCCATTCAGGGGCACAGATTTGGGAGCTGCACAGATGTAAAATTCTGGCCACGATTGCATTCCACCAACTCCAGTTCACAAAAAGATGGTTGTCTTGTCTCTCAGACCCAGATCTAGCAACCCCCATTCATGCCTTCATGATTGCAAGACTAGTGTGCTCTGCTCTGGCAACTCTAACAATTCAGAGATGTCTGCTGTTGTGGAATACCATGGTTTACTTTAATAGGATCACGTTACACTGGTTCTCTAGTGTCTGCCTTCACTCCTTGTCTTCTAGGTGCCAATTGAAATGTCAGCCAACAAAGCATGTTGGAAGTGATGGGATAACAAGCTCTGATTTAATGCCAATATTCTGAATCTCTTAGGTATCTGTTTAAGATCTATATTCTGCCAGAGTATTTGGAGGACAAATCCATGTGGGCAGCCATGTTGCTCTGAAGCAGCAGAACAAATTTTGAGGCCAGTGGCATCTTTAAGAACATGGTATGAGCTTTCGTGTGCACACACACTTCCTCAGATAGCTCAGGGGGACAACTGGTCTTGGTTAAATCAAAGGGCAATGCAAGTGGATCTAACAAACTTTTTTGAACTTAAAAAAATCACATTCCACTTGAACTGGCAAAGGGCAGTAAAACAGGTAGGCAACACTGTGACATCAAGACAAATTTTGTGGAAGAGTCTCACCATTGGGATATTTCTAGAAATAAATTACCTGTGTGGGGACTGGAAATCTACTCTTACTTTACAAGTCACCCCAAAAGCAAAAAGGAAGAGTGGTTTCCCAGAAAGGGAGAGAACCTCATCCTACTCCCTAAGAATATTGTTGTTGTTACCTTTCATGTATAGCCCATCTTTCTCACTGAGACTCAAGATGGATTACAAGGTGGCTACCACATCCTGAAGATCTTCCAGCTGGAGCTCCCCCTCACCAGGCTGGTAACTACAGAGGCATGTAGGGGGAATGCTCGCATAAAAACACATCATGGCCTCTCTCTGAATGTCCACTTTTCAATTACAAAGAGAAATATGTATTTACATTACAGTATAATACACTTCTAAGGCCACTGACTTCAATGGATTTAGAAGGGCATCTCTCTGTTTAGGATGACATTGGCATTTTCCAGATTGCCCCAATATTCCATTTTCATTCGCCTACTAGCCTGATACCCGTGCTTTAAGTTCCGTAAATCCAGTTATAATACTGATGATGTGAAATTTGAAATGTGACATTTGTTGTAGGAATTCTAATGGAGAAAATTGTAGTGTAAGAAATGAAATGAGACATATGTACTTTTCTTTCTCTCTACTGAAGGACCTCTCTCTAGACCACATTGGTGGTTCTGCCCTCAGGTGCTAGGATCACTGGGCTGCTTGATGAGCTCACTCTGGAGCAGGCCACATAGAAGTGTCCATTTAAGAAGCAGTCGTCTGTTAAGCCAGCTCCTGCTACCTTCAATGAAAGTGATGGCCTCTCTACTTGTGTTCCTGGATTGTTTTGCTCATATAGAGACTTTGTTGTTCTGAGCACCTCAGAGTGATCTTGCTGGTACTTGGCCTGTGCATCAGTGCACTGCAGGAGTACAATGTGCAAATGTCTTTGCTACATTCTTAAGTTGCCTCCTCCTTGTAGTGCTGGTGTATCTGGATCAACATTTGCCAGGAGCTTTCTTGGGAGCAGAAAGAGGTGAGAGGTGTGAGGGGGAGTTGGTGTGAGAGAGTGGTGATGTGGTGGACATTTCTTCAGGTTCATGAGGGAGGCACACATTGAAATGGCTCCTAGAAATGTCCTTTACTATCTCCCCATAAACATTCATACCCTGGCCCTGCTCCTACACCTGACAGACACCGGCCTGTCTGGTATTGGGGGGGGGTTATATTTAAAGGCATCAGGGAGGCTGGGCCAGCAGCAGTGCTAAGGCAGTCTTGCTGAGCAAACCTCCCTGGTGGCTGTAAGCATTCCACCTCCTCTCCTACACCTGACAGGCAGCTGCCTGTCCAGTATAGGATGGGGTGGGGGGAGGAGTATTAGAAACCACTGTGGAGGTGGGGCCGTACTTGACAAACAACCGCCTATTAGGTGTAGGAGGTGGGGGGAGTGTGTTGGAAGCCATCAGAGAGGCTGGGCCAGCAGCTTTGCTTCACCTCACAGGTGGTTGTTGGCCACTCCTGATTTCCTCAACTGTCATTAGCTCTCTGCAGTCCCCTGTAACTGTTTTTTTACCTCAGAACACTGAGCTCTGCAGCTGACCTGTCAGAGAGTGGGGGGTGCAGGGAGGCAGCTGCCTGGCAGCCGCATAGCAATCAATGGGGGGAGCAAATTTTACCCCTTTTAACCACCTTAGGTGTTGAATTTCTAAAAATCCCTTCTTAGCAAGCACCTATGCCATGGTAAGAGCGCTGTCCCCGAATTTGGTGTCTCTAGGTCCAGCAGTTTGGCCTGGGTATTGATATTACAGTGAGGGGACTTTCTTTTATGTATATAGATGTTACCATTGTTTTACTTGGGTCCAGACAACTTCATTAATATCCTTGCATTGTCTCATTTTTTCCACATTCCCCCCCAATCTTTCCTAAAGTAGTTTTTCCCATACTTGTTTTTCCATTGCAGAATGAATTTGCAAGATAGCCTCTTGCTGAAAATCTGAATAGCTTTTTCCACCTAATGGATTGCCGTCCAAAATCACTCAGAATGGGTGGGTTTGGGTGGCAATGTTTTTTAAAATTTGTGTGCCAGTGTTTCAGTGTTGGAGGCTACCTGTGCTGAAATAAAAGCTTAGTCCCCTTGGGAAGCCTGGCACCAGGTGCCAATCATTGCCTTCCATAACATTTCATCATTCACACTCAAGAGTCAATTCTAGCATGTCCCTGTGCACCATTTTCAAATACATTTTGCAGTGTATGCAGCAAGCTGTTCTGAGCTGGGTACCTGATGCGAGTAAAGTAAAGGAATTAAAAATGGGGGGGGGGGAGCCGGTGGGAAAGAATGCCCAAACACAGGAAAAGAGGCAACCAGTGAGGGGTGAGATATGTACACCAGGTATGACTCTCGGGTGTGGTGTGGTGAGTGGGGAATGTACTTGTAAAGGGATTTCTCAGCTCCCTTGAGGCTGCTGAAGTTCTGCAATGCTTCAGCACATGCACACACAAAAAAAAACTCCGGGGGGGGACCAATCTACAATATGAAGAGATGGAACACTGACAGGGAGAAATGAAGAAAACATGTAAGTGTGTAATGATCGCACTGATACCATGATCATCAGAACCACCACAGCACCGACGAAAACCCGGAAGAGGGACACTGGAAAACGCCAGTGTCAGCAATGTCAGTATTAACAAGGGAGAACTTTAGGCAGAAAATATCTAAATACCCAGCACATTTTTATCCTGCCCTTCCTCCAAGGGTAGCATATAATGGCTCTTCCTTCCCATTTTCTTCTCCTGTTTCGCAAAAGTGTTGTAAGAGTAAAATGCGGAACAGGAACCATGTACTTCAGTTCAAACTCATTGGAGGAAGGACAGAAGAACAATAGAGAGGTAGCTGTTTTGTGAAGGACAAATGTTGCTTGAACAGATCCCTCTTGGGAATAGAATATAAGTTAGTGGCTGCACTGGAATCTTGGGGTCTTGGCACTTCAGTCCAATTGAATTTACATAATAAACTAAAAAGATTTAAGCTTATAAAAATATTTACATTTTTGCTATTCAGGTTGATGATTCCTGCCCCACCTACTCTGTCAAGGAAGTCAATAGGCTGACCCTGTGAGTTCCCAGGATGAGAGCACACAAGTAACCAGACTGATTAAAAAAATTAATAAAGTTTATTGAAAGAATAGACACATTAATATTAATATAGCCAACAGATTACAAAAGGTCACATGGGATATAAAACAATAAAGCTAGCTTTAACTAACTAATACTGTTAAAGAATAAGGGCCCTGGTCATACGGGCCAGAAAACACGGGGGAGAGGCGTGGCAGTTTGCCCCGGAGCTAAATAAGGCGCGGTAGCCCGATCTCACGGACCACCGGGTTGCCACGCTCCAGCTCTGCGCTGCGATCACACTGCGCTGCTGTAGCGCGGCAAAACAGCAGCACAGCAGACCATGCAAGTGCGAAGTGCGCATGCGCTGTTGGGGGGGCGAGCCACTGTCGGTGACTTGTGTGTGCGCATGCACTGTCCAGCGTTGGTGCGCATCCCAGGGAAACTTACAATATCCGGAAACCCCAGGGACATGGGCGGGCGTCGGAAGCCGTGGGATACCGGCGCTCCTGCGATCAGACACCAGCCTTTGCCCCGGGGTTTCCAGAAACGAGTACCTCGGACCTACTAGTTTTTTACTCCGCATTTTCGGAGGGAAGCCACGGGTTGGCCATGGGAGCCCTACGCCTCCCAGATGTGCTTGTATGAACGCGCACGGAAAGTCCGCAGGGCTCCCATGCCTTCAGCGGGGCAAATGCTCAGTGTGGACGGGGCCCTTGTTAGGCAGCACAAACCTTACATTCAAGCAGGGCTATTTTTGGGCAGGAACGCACAGGAACAGAGTTCCAGCTGGCTCCCAAGTTGGCCATGCCCAGCAGGAACTCATTAGCATAACAGGTCACACCCAGCAGCAGAAACTCATTAGGATTGGCTACATTAGGGGTGTATGGCCTAACATGCAAAGGAGTTCCTGCTACAAAAAAAGCCCTGGGGTTTTGACAACAAACAAGGTAAACAGAATAAGAAGCAAAGAGTGGGTGTGGCTGGATGACCACACTTCTGGTAACATGGATTGGCTCATTAGGATTGGCTACATTAGGGGTGTATGGCCTAACATGCAAAGGAGTTCCTGCTACAAAAAAAGCCCTGGGGTTTTGACAACAAACAAGGTAAACAGAATAAGAAGCAAAAGGTGGGTTTGGCTGGATGACCACACTTCTGGTAACATGGGGGTGTGGCCTAATGTGCTAATGAGTTCCTGCTGTTGGGTGTGGCCTATTATGCTAATGAGTTCCTGCTGGGCTTTTTCTACAAAAAAAGCCCTGCATTCAAGTGAAGGCCTCTAAGCAGTTTAGTCTGCAATTCCAGCAAATTGACAAGCATACAATCAGGCCTAGAGTTCAGAAAATCTCAGCTAGGTGGTCAAGACCTTGAAGGGGTATTATACTTTTGACCCCTCAAGTTTGGTAATGATGGCATCCAATCCTAACATGTCTCCAGGAGAATTCTCCAGAATCTTACATCACCCCCTCCCAAAACTAAAAGCATGTTCTTATGAGAAGCCAACAGCTCTGGCCTTGGAAATGATAAGGTGCCAGGCAGGCCAAAGTGCTTAATTAACAACATCTGCAAGGAAGAACCAGGTCTGTTACTATATACATTAATCCTTGAGGGGAGGCAAGAATGGTGCTTCGCCTCACATACCCCGGCCTATGCCACCTCACCACATCATTTCTGGCTACAGGCCAGTCCTTCCCCAAAAGGAGCATATCCAGTCTTAAATACTCAGCACTAAAGCCCTACATCACAAAGGCAGGAAACTGCTCAGGCATATCCTCTCCACACTGAATGAAGGACACAGGTTGGGTCTAGGTTGACCATCCTGTGTCCAATGTAACACAACCACTTGTGTTACATCTGTAGGTTCCCCTCAGTTCTCAGACAGAGTGCCAAATTAGGGTCAGGACAATGGCACACACAGAGAAGAGAAGTCAGCCTCCACCCCCAATGCCATTTTTCTAACCTGAAGCAGTCCCAGAGGAAACCTACATGTTCCCTGGGATACCTGTGTGTTTTCCCCACAGGGCCAATAGCACCCCCCAGAAATGTTTCAGTTCAGGAAAATGGTGCAGGAAGGGAAGGCTTAAGTCCCTTCTCCACCTGCAGCACAGCCCCGATCCTAACTGGATACATGTAAGAGAGAACCCACAAGTCATATGTGATCACCTTATTTTAGTTGCCTGACTCAGGGTCCCCACCATGAGTCAGGCAACTAAAATAAGATGATCACATATGACCCAAATGGGCTTCCTCTCTTTGCCATCTTTTGCAGGACAGAAACTAATGCTCAGGCAATGAGCATGTTTTAGCTTTTCAGGTTCTGAATAAAATAAAATGTTGTAATTTACAGATGGGATATAATACAAAGGAAAAGCTGGCTGCTGGATGTAAAGGAGAGCAAAGCTCCTGTTCCTTTGGGATTTGCTTCAAAGATGGGATTTCATATGGACAGACTTTCTCACCCTTACACAAGCAGTTGCATTAGATGAAATTTCCGTCTTCCACTGGGCTATATATAGAAGCCATGCCTGCCTATCTTCCCATATTGTCCCTCTTGGAATAGTTCTGTTCACTTTTACTCTCTTTAAAAATGGATGGATTCTTATTTCAGCACTGGGGAGGCAGAGTGCTCAGCCTTCAATGACTTTAATTTTTTTAAAAAATGTTTACAGGATGGTGAGGCATTGCAAGGAGGACGATGATGCCCTTTGCTGTTTTTGCAATTTTAAAAGATTGTTTCACACTCAACACTTCCAATACAATATGTTACCAGCCATGTTATCAGCAATTGCTACAGGATATGAAACAGCTGACTGCGTGTAGCATGGGGCTTTGTTGTTCATCCACTGACATGGATGCACAATAGAGATGAGGCATCCACTTCCCCCAGAGATCTAACTTCTAGAGACACCCAGAAGGGAGCAGAAACTCTAAAGAATGATGTTAGCAACTCATGTTAACAAAATTTTCACTAGGCATTCCCCAGAGGCGAATATAGGGATAAGACTGGCACTGTGATTTAGCAGGGGTAGAAGATACTGTCCCTGGTGAATATAAACTGTCAGAGCACATTCATTATTAGCAGAAATGAGTTGTTGAATATGATCCAACACATTTGTTGGTCTTGGGTTTAAGGCATTTTTTAAAAGGTTACCATAAAAGACTTACTACTTTTTAAGGGTTAGGGGAATGTTTTCCTCTCAACAGAATTTTCACCAATCTTATGGATTGTTTCCAAAGTCCAAAATCTTAAAGTCATAATAGTTTTGTTTTAAGCTGATTGGCATATATTGCTAGAGTGAAGATAAGATTGTGGCTATAATGCCAATTAATATTTACACACATCTCTTAATAGCCTACTTCAGCACTTTGTCTTGATCAGAGATTCTCACAGGAAAAGAAAAAGCAGAACAAGGAAAAGAAAATGAATCCGGTACCATTGCAGGGTGCAAGGCCTCTGTAGCAGGTTATTTGGCAGGTGTGGTTTATTCCTAGAAGTTGTTATCTGCTCTCTAGGAGAGGAGATTGAACACCAACATGGAGCAACTCTTGTCTTTGAAAACAGAGGCCAAGGTCTGGAATGCGCTGAAGCCGGCAGCAGTTCCTGGCATTCCAGCCTCTTGTCAGTTGCCTTTGTCTGGGAAAGATATCAGCTTTCCCTGGGAAGCACATCAACACCCTTACTCTACCAGATAAGGCCCTTTGACATTTTTGGTCTGCTAGGCGGACTACTATGATGGCTGTGTTTAAAAGGCTTGCCAAAAACGTATATGTCTTGTATCATCCTTAACAATAACATGGAGACCTATATGAATATTATGCTTCCTCTGTCAAAATGCTTAACTGTCCACCATGGCAAACTGTTCTCTGGTGAATCTTCAAATTTGCATTTTGAACTTTAGTTCCCCCAATGCTTCTGTTGTTGGAGCCCCAATTTATTTCATGTATTTCCTTGTGAAGTTCCCCATCCCCCAAAGTGTATTGTTGCATTGGAAAAGGTACAGCAAAGGGAAGAGGAGGGACACAGATGCACCAGAATTAAAAATAGCAGGGAGTGAGAGGACAAAGAGGGATCTTTCTCTCTCTCTGAGTCATTCTAGAAATGGAACCACTCAGAGAATTAATGGCAGTGGGTTCAGAATAGGGAAAATTTTCTCTTCATACGGTTCCTAAAAAATTTACAGGATTTATTGCCATAAGATGCAATGGTGGCTGCTGGATTAGATGGCATTTCTTTAAAAAAGAGGATACGTTTATCAGTGGTAATTAACCATGAAAGCTCAATGGAACTTCTGTGTCCTCTGAGCCCTGACCCGGATGGCCCAGGCTAGCCCAATCTCAGCAGAGCTCAGAAACTAAGCAGGGTCGGCCCTGGCTAGTGTTTGGACGGGTGACCTCCAAAGAACACCAGGAGTGTGACAGAGAGGCAGGCAATGGCAAACCACCTCTGAAACATCTCTTGCCTTTAAACAAGTCTAGCTTGCCACCTAGTGCTGCATAACACTGAAAGAGCTAGAACTTCTGGCTGCTAGACAATCTTAGGCAACACTACACACACAGCCATAATTTGTGCTTCTGATGAACAGATGCCAAGGGTGGAGGGGTATAAATTATTAAGGAAGGCTACTGCCTCTATACTAAGCTTGTAGGTTTCCTGCTACCCACTGTTGGAAGTGACGATTCTTGACTACATGAACCCTCACAATATACAGATGTTTATATGCTAGACAGAGTCAGTGTGGTGCATTAGAGAGATCCCTGCATTGCCATGAAACTTTTTGAGCCAGGTACTCTCTCTCAGCCTAAACATACCTCACATTGTTGTGAGGATAAAACAGAGGCAGCAAGAACCTGAGTTCTTTGGAGGAAAGGCAGGATAAAAATGTGGCAGGCAGGGAGGCAGACAGACAGAGAAATAGAAGTCTGACAGCCAAAGTAGGTAGATCAGAATGCCTGCACTAAAACATGTAGTGGACATACCAGAAACGAGATGTAACACTGACTATCTAAGGCCTTTGACAGAAAATCCATAAAAAAGAAACAGTATGCCTCTGTACACAATGCTGCTTTATAAGGCAAAGGCATAACATCCAGTAAATTAGAATGTTTTAAAACAAAAGCATCCATAGAATTGTTATAAGCAAAAATTAAGGTCTTAAAAAGTTGGTATATAACTTGCTATTACCCTCTTGAGCAACAATAGTATACGACACATGATTTATTCATAACTGGTGCCCAGGATTTAGTGCTAAATGTCAATATTACCATACCACTTGGAAACAATGACTATAGCACTCTCAAACTCTGAGGAAAACATCCTAAAAGTTCAGTAGAGCCATATTTAACATCAGAAGGGGAAATATTTAGAAAATGAGTTAAAATAAAGTTGTTAGACATTGACAAGACGGTTAAATCCCTTCAGGAATCTAAAGATTGGCAGAGGCTAAAAAACTGTATACTGTAGATTGTAAAAGGCACAAATAAATTCAAAGGGTTGCCAGAGTGGTTGAACAGAAGTGTCAAGAAGGATGTAAAAGGCAAAAAGTCATCCTTTAAAAAGTAGAATACTGTACTGAACTAAATTAAAATAAAAAATAAAGCACAGATTTCAACAAATCAAAGCTACAACAAGGAAAGTTTAAAAGAAATTTGAGGAGCAAATTAGTAAAATATCAAAAACAATTTAAAAATATTATTCAAATACACTAGAAGCAGGAAAGAAGTCAAAGAGGAAATACAATTACTGAGTGAGGAAAAATGCAGAATGAACTGCATTCAGTGCTGGAAAGATATGTTTAGCTTATTTATTTATTTGATTTATACCCTACCCTACCTACTGAAGAAGGCTCCAGACACACCTACCACAAGCCCTGAACCAGGCCTTTCACCTCATCACCTGTACCCTCCTTTTCTATTAAATGGTCTACTTTCAGCTTTAGGAGTATAAGGCAAAGTGGATTTCTTCTATTTGTTGCTTTATATAGAATCCCTTAATCCTTAAAACAGAGAACACAGCAGATACCAATCTGGACCCCTTGCCCCTGAATCCTACAGAGAACACAGGAGTCAAGGGTAACACCGCACTTAAAGTTTATTAAATTTGTAAGCATGACATTTAATACCTTCCCATTAATATGATAGATGACACAAGTTGCCATAGATGGGAGGTGTTCTATGCTTAGTGGTGAGAAAATATGTTCGTAGGTGATATGAGGGTCAGATTTGGAAACAATAACCAGAGAAGCCTTAACACTTCACAATTAATATTATTATTATTAGTAGTAGTAGTAGTAGCAGCAGCAGCAGCAGAAGCAGTAGTAGTACTGGAAAAGCATTAAAACCCTGCTTGTCTAAACAATACCTATTGACCTCCCTGCCTATTCTAGGATACTTCTTTTCCTTTCTTCTAGTCCCTTCAAAACCCAACTCCTCTTATTTCACTTGGTTGTTAAATTGTCTCAGGTTCTCCCTCTACTCCAATATTCCATCCAGCATTTCAAATTTGATTGATCTGAACTGTATGGGGACGAAAAGAGAGCAGAGTCTTTTCCTGACCACGATAACAGCTGTGCTGGATCAGACGAAAGGCCTATCTAGTCCAGCATTTTCTCCACACAGTGGCTAACCAGCTACCTCTAGGAAGCCCAGAAACAGGAAGACTGCAACAGCATCATCTTGCCTGTGCTCCCCGGCAACTGATATAAAGAGGTCTCTGGTCCTGGAAGGAGTATCCATCATGACTAGCAGACACTAATAGCCCCATCCTCCATGAATTTGTCCACTCCACTTTTAAAGCCTTCCAAGCTCTTGGCCTTCACCACATCCTGTGGCCATGAGTTCTGCATGGTTATTGCTGCAGGCAGTGCTGAAATATCAGGACACATTCCCTGCAGAGCCAGCCCAAGGGTTTTTTTTGGTGCCCAGAACAAACTATTACTTTGGCACCCCCCCACACACACCTCTCCAATACAATAGAGAGAAAAATGAGAAGTCTAGAGAATCTAAAGATGTCACTTTTACCATGTGACATCACCACACTGGTGTAATGCTAGTGCATTAGGCCCCACCCTCAATTTTTCTTGGGAGTTGCCATCTTATATTTTTTGCATTTGAATATGCTAAGATGTTCTTCACATAAACACTCTGAAATATCATTAGATAATGCTTAGTCTTTCCCAAGTCCTTTAAAAAAAATCATGAGGACTTCAGAGGGAAAATTGTTAGTGGATTCCACCTGATAGTATCTGTCCCCTTCCAAATCTGCTACAGTCCCTGTTCAATTATAGTGAATGCACATAGAACCCCAGTACAGCATACATTTGATTTGTCTTTATACTCTCATGTACCATTCAAAGCTTGCATTACTAAATGCATGATTTAAACCGCATATTTATCCAAGTGTCGGTCATTGGTTTGTTTGTAAAAAGTACATGCAATTGCTCTTTCTTACAAACAGATGTATACGTGTACAGGCAGGATGTATGTGTGTTCACTGTAACATGGGAATAGGAATTCAATTTGCTCTCATTTGTTACAAATGACACTGAACCAGTACTCTTAGAAACAGTTTAAAAAACATGTCATTGAAATGAATGTATTTAATTCAAAATGCAGGCACACAAACTTAATGAAACTACAAGATGAGATTCTAAGTTGGTAGGACTTACAAGTGTATTTAGGACTGGGGCCACAGGCACAACGGGATATGACTCATACTGAATAAGGCATAGAAACAAAACAAGTACAGATGATTAATAGTGCAAAGAACCATGAGAGATATTATTGGTAGGAAAGGGGAAAAAGCAAATTGTTCCTGGAAGAGCTTGGAACAATACTGCTCTGTTTGGGGTTCTTCATTCATCAACAGAAGCCCATGAAGTTTCCGTACTCTGTTGTGGAGCCAGGGCTTATTCAGGATGGCAGTTGGGGCTTGTTTAGACCACAGGGATCCTAGCAGGAATATAAGATCCTGCTAGTAAGATAAGAAGGCAGAATAAGTCCAAAGTGTTGTGAATGGAAGACGATGGTAACACCTCAAGAACTGTGTTTCAGGTATCAGCAGAGATTATGTTAGGCCGATAGCCATTAAACTGTGAGTGAGGGATAAGGGTACACCAAGCAGACCATTGATAGTCAACTTGAAACATAAACAGAAAAAGGATCAATATGCTATGGGGTGCTGAAATAACTCATTGAAATCTAATTGAATTTTAAGAACTGAGTACCCAAAGGCTCATTTAAGCCCTAGAGAGACCATTGACCAAATTCCTTTAAAACCCCCCAAAAACCCTGCAATATCTTACTGAGGAGAGAGAATGCTTGTTTGTTCAGAGAAATAGTGGAGGTATTTTCCATGCTGTTTTCCCAATCAAAGACATCCCGTAGGTATTTGCTCCAGTGGTGTAAATAATAAAGATATCTGTATTCTTCCTCCATTAATGAAACATTGATTTTAGTTAAGAAAACAGCATTGGGAATGGTTAAAGAGCCCCCTCTATTTTTCTAATGCTTCCAGATTTCCAGGCCTGACACTGATGAACTTTCTTTCAGACCAAGCATATAAATGGCTACTTCATCTAGTTTTCTGGTAGGGAAAAATGGCTGATTATAATCGTACAGCTGGAGAACATAAGGATGCCAGCTTGGGAGTGCAGTCTGAGGACATAGGGTTGCCAGCTTGGGAGAGATATAATATGCATGGCTCGTTGGTGTTGATGGCTTCCAGTAAAGTGAATATTGGGAAAAGATATTTCTAGTCCTTGGAGACTTTTTTGGCATAATACATCATGGTTAGTTGCTTCTTCTCAACCCACCTGGAGGCTAGCAACCCTAACCTGGGAGAGAAACAATCTGTAGCTTAGATAAATTCTGCTTTCTGGAATATTCTCATATAAAACTAATAGCCTGTATATTCCTGTGAGCAGGAGCACTGATCAGGAAAGCCCTTCTGTACAAGTGCCTTGTCAGGATGACATTTCACATTCATCATTAATGTTTGGTTTTGTTTGATTTGGAGTGGTGGCAGTAAATTGTTGCTATTGACTTGGTCATTCTTTCCCAAATGGAAATTCCCAGACATAGTCACAAGTTGTCAAATCAGGGTTTTTAAAGGTTGGATTCACTTTCAGTATAATACAGCCCAGGAAATACAAGCTGCCAAATACTTGTCAATGATCTACCAACAGATATCTTATCTCTTCTGGGCAAAACACGTTGTAGAGTTGTGAATCATCGACAACTCTAAAAACATATCCTCTATAAATCTGTCCCAACTGTTTCCATTTTGAATGTATTGGGCAATATGTAATCAAGCTGCTTCCAAGTGGATGATTATGAATATGTACAAAGTCAAAAGACAGGTCAGGAAAGACAGGCTAAAAGAAATCACCACAGTAGCCCATCTTTTTAGTGACTGAAATTGTCTCTTCTTCTCGTGACAATGCTACCTGGCATAATTAATAAGAAAGAAAATGGAAGGCTGTGGCTAAATTCAGATACTAAATTGAATTTTTATTTAAACCATGGTTTATTCAGCAAAGTTTGGTTGATGGATGATGATGATGTCATTTGTTGATGAAGGATTCTACCAGCTACTTAAAAGCTGCACACCTAAAAGAAGAAGAAGAGTTTGGACTTATACTCCATCCTTCACTCAGAGTCTCAGAGTGGTTTACAAACTCCTTTCTCTTCCCCTCCCCACAACAGACACCCTGTGAGGTAGGTGGGGCTGAGAGAGCTCTTTTGAGAACTGCTCTTTCAAGAACGGCTCTGACAGAACTATGGCTTGCTCAAGGTCATCCAGCAGCTGCAAGTGGAGGAGTGGGGAATCCAGTTCTCCTGCATTAGAGTCTGCACACTTAACCACTACACCAAACTGGCTCTCACACCAAACTGGCTCTGGCTACTCCACCTCTACCTCCCACTGCCTGACAGCAAAGGCACCACGTCTGTCTCCCCCTTCAGCAGTGCACAGGGATGGGAAGGAACACTATCCCTTGAACGGCTGCTGATTAGTATGAATTGTGGCTAAGAAACAAGCTACAAATCCAGTGTCAACCAACAAACTTCACTTTACAATTATATGTCAGAATTAACATGGGAATAGTATCATAATATCCAAATACACCTTGCATTGAACAGTGAAGTTACATTGGGTGGAAGACGTTTTATTGCAGAGCTGTAGGCATGTAAGCCGTGAACCTAAGATGCCAGCAAAACTCCTCACCCTAGCTGCTTTAATAGAGAAGTTAAATCAGGCATTTTCATGAAAGAGTTAACAGCAGGACTTGAAAGTCCTACCCAGCTCCTGGCACATCATGAAGCAAGCAGTCCAGGGCAGGGGTGAAGAAGAATCATGCAGAATGCTTACTGGCATGCAAGGAAGGTTTTTTTGGGGGGGGGTTTGCACTCCTCATTTATTCAAAAAGTGAGAAGTTCCAAGTTCAGTGTTACAAGGTTTAATTTCCTTTGGGATGAGAGATCACTGGAGACTGATGGTATCTCCTTTAATATCTTGTTTATTTACAAGCTGAATAAATAAAAGGCAAATACCCAGACTGACATATGTAGAGCAGTATCAGATCCTCAAAGCAAACGGATACCATGAATGGCAAGCCAGCTACAGAAATCAGAACTGTGTTTCTTCCCTACTGCATCCATTCCAGATGCAAGCAGCTGTTTCTGCAGTGGCACATGCCTCTTGGTGGACTTATAACCTCAAATCCCACCTTAGGGGCTGACTGCCTATTAAAGAAAGGGCTAATGGTTGTCTCCTGACTTGCCACTGCAAAATAACACTCTACAGTATGTAGTCATTTGATTTCCCAGGGGAAACCTTACCACAGTGTGCATATTACTGGGTCATAAGCCAGTTATTGGCAGTATCCTGCAAAACATGGTTGAGACTTTTCACCACTCCCTTGCTTCCTTGAGGGTATAGATGTCCTCACCACTTAATGGATTTTAGGAGTGATTGGCTAAACTTGTATGTCGATGTTACCACTGGGTCATCTTTATTTACTCTATTTTGCCCTGATAACTGAATAAACTGGGGCCTGGGTTTGAGATAATGTTCCCTTTGGTTCAACTTTATTTTGTCTGGGACATTAGGGTGAGATAAGAGGCATGGAATTGCCTGGGTGTTTCACTGTCAAAAAGGTAAAAGGTAACAGGAGTAGCAAAGCAACATTAGTCCCATCAGAACCCCCTTTGCTACTTTTATATGGGACACCATGATAGCTGCCCTCCCTGTCAGCCTGACTAACATTTCTGAGCTGCGTTTGTTTTGTGCTCATCACACTGCTGTCACATGCTCAGAACCAAATGCCTCCTGGACAATCACCTTTGCTAATCTTGTTTTCTTCCTGATTGTGCACCTCACATTGGGCTTATCTATGTGCTGCTTAAATAATAAGAAGAAACAGGAGAATCGCTGAATTGTCACATCAAGCACTCTTTTTACTGCATAGAACATTCTATCTCTGTGAGTACAGTCTTCCAGCACTAAAGAGCAAGACACTGACTAGTTTCTTCAGCTCTCTTCATAGTCATGGTATGACAATCACAGACAAAGCTGATATAATGGGACATACCAAAGTCTATATGTGCAGAATCAAATGCTATGAGAGCCCTAAAAGGTTTATTCCGGCATATCAAGACCAAGTACTTTAATTCTGAATAAGTTCAACCTCTTGCAAGTTGTCCAACTGTTTATAGACAAACCTGTGGCTACTAAGAATACACAAAGCTGCCTTATACTGAGTCAGGCCATTGATTTATCAAGGTCAGGACTGTCTACTCTGACTAGCAGTGGCTGTCCAGGAGCTCAGGAAGAGGCCTTTCGCACCACCTGCTACCTGTCCCTGCTAATTGCAGATGTTAAGGATTGAACCTGGGACCTTCTGTGTTCAAAGCAGATGATGCACTACTACTGAGGTGTGGCCCCACTATGAAAAGTTCCTCCTTTCCCCACGAAGTTGCCTTAATATGGACTATGCAAACCCAAACATTCCCTCCCCGACATACATAATGAATGCAACTTTCAATGGACGTTATGTCCATCCAGAACACCATCTTAAATGCACAAATGAGAGGTCCTAGAACCAAAACTTATCTGGAAACAGCCTTTGTTGCTCTCAGAGACCCACATTTACTCCTAAATTTTTGGTTCCTCATTCTTAAGTGAATGGTGTCTGCACATACACAAAGGCATATTGCTATTTCCTCACATGTTCTTTGGAATGTGTCTTGGTACTGAATGATTCTGCTGCAGAATCCTAGTGAACTTCTACAGATGTTAAACCAGAGGCAAATTAAGCTAATTTTCAGCACCAGTTCACACAGAAAACATGGACATAGTGAGTGACATATCCAAACTGAATAAGGGATAACATGAGAGAGGTTTATAAAATTATATATGGACTGAAGACAATGGATAAAGGAAACTTTTTCTCCCTCTTCCCTAATACTAGAACTCACTGAAACTGATGACTGGTAGATTCTGGAGAGACAAAAGGGAAGTACTTCTTCACTCAGCAAGTGACTGACTTGTAAAATTTGCTGTCTTGGGATGTAGTGAGGACCACTATGTTAGTTGCTAAAAAGGGGATTACAAAATCCATGGATAATAATACATATGAGCTCCAATGACTAAATGGAACCTACATATTCAGAGACAGAAATCCTCTAAATACCTGTGCTGGAGGGGGCAACAATATGGGGAGACCTGGTCCTTCATGCCCTGGATGTGTGTCTTCAGGGGCCGTCTGATTGGCCACTGTGTGAGATGGGATGCTGAACTGGATGCACCATTGGTATGATCCGACACAGTTTCTCTTAGTTGTTATGTTTGTACTCTTTACACATCAGTCCTATTTTCTGTGAAGAGTGCTGCAGTGATTCAACAGGTGATTCTGAAAGAACGGACAGAATGCCAGCTAGGCTAGCCACCCCTCCATTGTTCCCTCACCATGCTCCATTCTTGTTCTTGTTTTGCCATGCAATGTGTTCAGCTGATCTTGGCAGACATAACCACACCCTGCTTTTTATGCCAGTGGAGGGCTACTCACTTCTGCATAGCAAGAGGGTCACCACTTACGTCACATCTGTGCAAGGAGGCTGAAATGTGTTCCCAGCCGGCTCCAGTAGCACTAAGTAGGAGATAGATTTAGGCTGGTAGTCTGTCTTTGCTTCCCACCCCCCCATAAACTGCATTAACAGATTTCTAGTTATGACTTTTCCTGGCAGACCATTGCCCTTCATTGCCAAGCACAGCTTTGTGAAATTTCTTCCTACTGTATGCATTGCAATGACCTTTATCATATTGGTATGAGTGTTGGGAAAGTCACTCAAACAAACAGCACATTAAAAGAATGAGGCAAAGTGCTAGTGGATGACAGCCAACTGCATCTTGCCACCAAGGCCCTGCTGATAAGAGAGGGCATAATCCAGGTGTACAGTTGCCACCTGGCCAATTTTAATTTGTACACTCAGTTTTTCAAAACAGTTATGTAATATATTCAGCCATTCAACCATCCTTCATTAATATTTCTTGTTGGCAAATTTGTAGAGGAGTTAAACATTTCAGTGAAGTTACCTAAAAAAAGTATTAAACAAACTAACAAAAATGTTACTTAAGCAAATGAGCAATGGACTATTATTTTATTCTTGGGCAATCAAATCCAGAGCCAGTGTGGTACAGTGGTTAAGAGTGGTGGACTCTAATCTGGGGAACTGGTTTGATTCCCCACTCTTCCACATGAAGCCAACTGAGTGACCTTGGGCCAGTCACAGTTCTCTCATAATTCTTTCAGCCCCATTTACCTCACAGGGGAGAGGAAGGGAAGCCACACTGTAAGCCACTTTGAGACTCCTTAAGGTAGAGAAAAGTGGGATATAAAAACCCTCTTCTTCTTCTTCTTCCTTCTTTTTGAGAACTAGATAAATGAAACATGAAAACAGATAGAAAAAGCCTCTATGAGATTAGAAGGTTTCTGGTCACTCCCTAACACTGGAAACAATCCAGTTTGGATTCAAAGTGTTTATGATATTTTTGAATCAGCTTGATTCTGGCTGAACTGTGATTAGTAAACTTCCGACTGCACATCCCTGATGGCTAAACCCCAAGAGAGCCTACGCTGAGCGGCATGAAAAAAAATTAAATTCCTTCAACAATGCATGCTTTTGCAACTGCAAAGAAAGCAAGTTACATTTTTAGACCAATTAGATAGTTCATTCCCAGTAGGGATACGAAAGAATGATCATCATTATACAAGTCCTCATTTGGACTACTGCCTCCAGATTTAGTCATTTGGGTTCAGGAAAGAAACATTCCAACTGGAAATGATACCAGCTGTTTCTTCAGCTGGAAGATGTAAAGGGGGAATTACTACTTAAGCTACGCCTCCTAGCTATGTTTTCTGAGTTATGTAATGGAAAAGGCAAGGTCTGCAGAGAACTTTGTAATTCTAGACTTTGTAACTATTCTCCGTGAATGGCAGTCAAGCAGATAACCTTGCCCTCTTATCACACCATAAGTTAGTTTCTTCCTGCCCCACATTGGCAACAACATTGTTATTTTCTATCTAATGCATGTATGTGTTGCCACTTTTTAAATACATGTTGGCACGAATGGATTGACTGATCATATGGAGGAAATTGATGGTGGAGTTTAAACCAGTGAATCAGCAATCTCCATCTCTGCAACAAATCCCAACAGGCCCTAGCAAATGGTACGTGGGCTCAAAGCTTGAACATATATAGTTATTCATGTTATTAGCTTAAAAACAATGATGACTGGTATCAATGTTGAAGCTGTAATTAATTCTCTGGAATTATCATTCTCTAGAACTAGAAGGAAGAGTCTTGCTGGACCATCCCCAAAGTCTATCTAATTCAGTATCCTGTTTCCCACAGTGGCTGGCCAGATATTTCTGGGAAGTTTTTCAGAAGAGCATGAAGCCCTCCCTCACTGTTTCCCATTTCACCACACTGGTGTGCATAGGCATGAAAGCTCCATGGAAACCTGACGCCTTCCAGGTGTTAAACTGTTTAAAACAACTACGTAGGCTGTGTTATCACCCATTATAATAGTCAAGAATAGTCACTGTGTTTATTTTGTATATTTTTTTAGTTTTGTTTAGAAATATCTCAGATTGTACCTCCTGCAATTTATGGCCTTTTTAACTCAACATTACACAATTATTTGTCCTCTGCATGCATATATATCTGTGTAGTGAAGTTTCATGCCCTGACTTTGGTGGGCCAGGCTAGCTCGATCTTGTCAGATGTTGGAAGCTAAGCAGGGTCAGCCCTGGTTCATACTTAGGAGGGAGGACCACCAAGGAATACTAGGGATGCTATGCAGAGGCAGGCAACAGCAAACCACCTCTGATAATCTCTTGTCTCAAAAAGCCTATGGGGTCTCCATGAATCAGCTGTGACTTGATGGCAGTTTCCACCAGCACCACTGAGGTTTCATAGTATAGTAGAAGAAGAAGAAGAAGAAGAAGAAGAAGAAGAAGAAGAAGAAGAGAGAGGAGGAGGAGGAGGAGGAGGAGGAGGAGGAGGAGGAAAAGGATTGGATTTATACCCTACCCTTCACTCTGTTGGAAATGTATGGCTTGCAAGGTCTCAGATTCCAGCCATTATAGGGTTAACCTGTTTACCTTTCTATGCTATTGTTTAGATCAGGGGTCCTCAAACTACGGCCTGCGGGCCACATGCGCCCCGCCGAGGACATTTATACGACCCGCCGGGTGTGCGCGGGGGACACGCCCTCGGGGAGGCGCACGGGGCTCTTGCTTCTGCGGGCGGGTGGGTGGGTGCGAAGGCCCGGAGAGTGGGGCCTGGCGGGGGGCGGCCGCTGCCACGGTCCTGCCCCGAATCTCCAGGAGACCCCCCTCCTGTGCCCCACAGATAGCCCTCCCTCCCCCCTCCCCCTCAGCGGCATGGCGGCGGCGCAGAATACCCAGCCGGCCAGCCGGGGCGCAGGAGGAGGTGGCGGCGGCAGCGCAGCTCGCCCCCCCTCCCCCCCCTCAGGTGGAGGAGGAGGCAGCGGCCAGTGCACATGGAGTTGCCGCCGCTGGCGGAGAATGCCTGGCCAGCTGGCCAGGGCGCAGGAGGAGGCGGCGGCAGTGCAGGTCGCCTGCCCTCCCCCTCCCCTGTTGGGTGATGGAAGAGCCAGAGGTGGCAGCCAGCTGGCCTGGGCCCCAAGGCTAGACCTCACGCGGTGCTCCAGAGCTGGAGAAGGACTCGGAGCAGCCGCTAGTCGCCTCTGCTTTGCCGGCAAAGTCCGAGTCCGGGGGCGGCCCCTTTAAGGCCAACAAAGTTTTCTGCAAGGCGTTTCCTCCATTTTGGTGGAGCCGAAGAAGTGCCCCGGCACAGGAAAGCTTGTGAGTGAAAAAAACCCAGTCTGCTTCCTAAACTGGGCGCTGTGTGAGAGCCGGCCAGCCAGCCAGCCAACCGGTGAGAGAGAGAGAGAGAAGCGGCGGCGACAGTGGGGGTGGGTGGGGGTGCGAAGGCAAAATCTGTGGTCATGGGGGGTGTAGGAGGCGGCGGCAGCGGCGGCGCAGCTCACCCTCCCCCCTCGGAGGGTGTTCCATAGTCCGGCCCTCCAACGGTCTGAGGGACAGTGAACTGGCCCCCTGTTTAAAAAGTTTGAGGACCCCTGGTTTAGACTGACCTGGAAGGGAAACCTGGCTCAAAGCCAGTGGGAAAACAACCCAGGAAAAGTGGT
Organism: Gekko gecko; assembly: GCA_029375565.1. Lineage (NCBI taxonomy): Eukaryota > Metazoa > Chordata > Lepidosauria > Squamata > Gekkonidae > Gekko > Gekko gecko. The sequence continues at coordinate 99,290,070 of JAPDNY010000002.1, read as the reverse complement.
CTTTATTGTAATACTGATTGGTTACTGTGTTCAGATGATTTCCTTTCTAGGGGTCAAGAAGAAGCAGATTCTCCATTGTTGTTTATTGTGTGTAACCACACTTTCCTAGCAGTAAGATATTAGAAATGTAGCTCTTAGATGTTTGTTATTTGTAGGTCTCCTGTGTACCTTTACTCTTAGAAATAAAGCTTTTTTAAACACAAAGAAATCTCTCCTCTCCAGTGAAGCAAGATCCATCGATACTCTGAGTAATTAAATATTTTTGACTATTTTCCAACACACTCAGAGTCTCAGAGCAGCTTACAAACTCCTTTTCCTTCCCCTCCCCACAACAGGCACCCTGTGAGGTAGATGGGGCTGAGAGAGCTTTTTCAAGAACTGTCCTTGAGAGAACAGCTCTGACAGAACTATGTCTTGCCAAAGGTCATCCAGCAGCTGCAAGTGGAGGAGTGAGGAATCAGACCTAGTTCTCCCAGACTAGAGTCCATGGACTTAACCACTACACCAAATTGGCTCTCAGATGGAACAGGCTCTAGCCAATGAAAATGTATGCCTCAGCATATTAGCTAGTTCCAGCTGCAACAAACTACCCCACTGAAATTAAGTTCCATTTAGCCATCATAACAAATACCTGCTGATTGTCCTACTGTCTATGAAATTATCTAGTCCTCTTACAAACCCAGCAGCCATCACAACTTCTTGTGCCAGTGAATATGAAGATATAATGGTTTGTTTGTCCTGACCACAATCAGTTTCACCAGGAGACCCCCCCAGTTCTAGAAGTTGTGGGGTTTTCTGCACAGATCCATGGAAACATCTCTCTACACAGGAGGCCTATCACATGAGGTTTATCTGTCACTGGGGCCAAAAATTCAATAGTGAATGAGTTTGTGTGCATACCAAGTACACTGTATAGCATTCATTTGATATTTCCACATCCTATCTTTGGGTAGATCAGGTTTACACAGAATTGAGGACCCAAATATGAAATCTGTGAGTCTGGATATGATTCCCGACCCAACTCATAGTTAAACATTCAGTTGGGGACTCACCTTTAAAAAGCTCAGTTTCTCCATTTAGCTGCAAATAGGGTTGCCTTTCTTCTGGGTGGGGAGACAATGGGCCTTTCCTGGAGCATCTGTTGTGTTCACGGTGCACACACAGTGTGATGTCACCCAGAAATGACATCATTGTGCCACCAATGTCACGCAGTAACGCTCTACGTTTTGGGCAAAACGTTTTGCCCAGATAGTTTGCACATACATGGCATAACCTGGATTTACATAATCTTTCTCAGTCATTCCATAGTGGCAGCAGTCTGTGACGTGCCATGTAGATCTCAATGGGTCACTGTGGGTTATACCTGGATTTTCACACACCAGCTCACTTTATATTAAATCTATTTGTTTTAATAGGAACTTCAGGAGAGGGAAACCTCAATTTAAACAAAAATCTATGTTCACCTGCTTCTGCAAACATCAGCTCTAACTGAAAGAATGTCCTAAATTTATCTGCAAAACAATTGCCAGCATCTCCCATCCTTGCCTGGAGGTGTGACTCAGTCCTGATACAAATGAGAGAGTTTACTCATCCTCTCCTACAAAGGGTCTTCATTTCCTCACTGAGAATGCCAACAGTTCCAGGCTTGAAACTCTACTGAGGATGTGTGTGTGTGTGTGTGCTAGTTCTGAGTTGAGTAGCACCTCAAGACCAACACAATTTCTAGGCTATAAGACATATAGGATGAGACGCCAGCACATGGAGTCCAGCAAGACTGCAGTGAAAGGTAAAAATATGAACGAACCCTGAAGAAGAAATTTTGAAATTTTAAGGATCATTCTGCCTCCCTCTTAAATTACTTCCATAAGGGGTTGATTTTAGACCTAGGGAGAGAGAGGATTGTGTTTAAATGCTCATTTCATTTTTCTTTGTCCAGATGTTAGTCAAGTTTTGCTCAACAGTGTGCTTCTTCTTTTTGTAAACAATTAGTATTTATACAGCTAACCCCACGCCCCAAAAACTGGTGTTTTAGGGGTCTCTCTAACAATGAAAAGACCTAACTTAGTTCACATTGACCAAGATGCAAAGGAAAGGCAGGGAAATGTCTGCTTAGCATTGAATAATTCTAACAAGTGAGCTGTTTTGACTCATACTTAGGAAAATTTTGTTGGCCTTTAAGGTGCTACAGAATTTAAATTTTGTTCTGCTACTACAGACTAACATGGCTATCCATGTATAACTATCTCACCAGTGAGATTTCCAAGGTGCTCCCAACCTCTGTGCTAGTTTAGAGGAGGAAGTGATTCTGAATTGGAGAAGAGTCTCTTAAGAGAAGAGAATGGTTGCAGACTACCAGACAAATATGTCTCTAACTACAGACCTGCTGGAGGCAGTGGAAAGGAATCCTAGATGTGGCAAAGGTGGGGTAGAGGTGAAGCCTCTTGAGGTCTAGCAGCTTGAGCCCAGGAACAGCTGAGTAAATTCTGGTCCTCCCATGGTAGAATGTAGAACCTGTTCTACTTCAACCTATAGGTTGAAGCCTATATAGCCACTTACTCTGTGGGCAGCTCTAGAAACTATTGGGAGGATTGGACTGTGGATAGCAGCTGGAGTTTTTTCTTGTCTCATGAAAGAGCCAGTGTGATGCTATGGTTAGAGTGGACTAGTACTGAGGATATTCAGATTCATACTCAGTCATGAAACTCTTTGTGCCGGGTATTTATTCTCTTTTAGGCTAATCTACCACACAGTATTGTTGTGAGTATAAAACAGGAGAGGTCATGTGTACCAACCTGAACTTCTTGGAGGAAGGGCTGATAATACATGGGAGGAGAAGAAGGTCTCTGCTTTGTCTGATGTCATGGATGAATGTCATTAATAATGACTCGTCATGCCTCTACAGTTGGTCAATCCAACCAGAAGTTTATGCCTGTGAAGGGGATGCTGGATGCATGGAGGAGATACATTTTCACCAAATTCAGCAATATGTACAGCACAACAAGATCACAGTCTAGCAGTTGTTACAGCCATAGATGGTCATTTTGCTATGAATTGCAAATGTACAATGCCATAATCTGTACCTGGATGATGACACCACAACACAATCACTGTTATGTTTACTCCAAAGAACTCAATGTGCTCATAAGGGAGGAGGAAGAGGAGGTCCCTCACACAGGGACAAGGAAGCCCTACATCATTTGCATGGGTTTGGACAAGTCACTTGAGAAAAATGTTTAAATGTTATATACTCCCAATTAAATCCCCATTCCTCCTATTTTGCCTTTTTTTTAAAAGCGCCCCTAAAAGAGGCATTCTTATTGGTTTTTTTTTAAAGACAACCATACATTACACTACATAACAAACATTACAAATACACTACATACACACAACCTCAACAATGACATACAACATTCAACATTCACGGGGGCATACAAATTCTGTATCAATCCATCTATTTTAATCCTCCCCTACCTTGCCATGCTAATTACTAATACTCTTTTACCTAAGTATCCTTAACTTCTATCTATCTTATTCGCTTCTAACATAACATCACAAATCACTCAAGATTAATAATACTTGATACTTCTTACTTCTCTTCATCCTTCTCTTTCTGATCATACCACTCGTAAAAATGTTGCCACGTATTCATAAAGGCTGATTCATCATGTCCTTTTATCATCAAAGTCTTTTTGTTTTACTCCTTTCCCACAGTGACTTTGCATGGGTTACTGTGATGGACTGCACTTTTAAAAGCTTAGAATTGCTGTGTAAACAGACTGTGAAGAGTTAATTCTTCACAGAACCAGAGAGCCTTGAGTGACAGGCTGCTCCAAGCAATCTGATTGGTTAGCATCAGCCGAGCAGAGAAAGACTTCTGAACTGGATACTGTGGAGAATGGAGTCTGATTTCAGCCCTAGCTGAAAAGAGTCGAGTACTGACAGTTTCGGAATTCAGCCCTGACTGAGAACACGAACAGGAGAATTGAGGAAAAGTTGGCAAGGACAAGTGGGTAGTTAGATGTAGACTCCCATCTGGGCCAAGGAAAGGGGATAGATCTTCTAGAGAGAGAATTCCCTGCCCAGTCAAACATGGTGATAGGGCTGACGAGTGCAGAGATCCCTGGTTTGGTGTGGTTAGAAACTGCCTTTAGAGACCTTATGAGTCAGTCAAAAACTCAAGACAAGAACTGGTGTTTCTAGAGAAGGGGATTGGGTACTGGAAAGAGTGTACCAGTCTTCTGGAAATCAAAATAGTCAGAGAATACTCGAAGAAAGTGTGCTGGAGTGTTGGGGTAACAGTGGAAGAAAAGCCTCTCACCATAAAGATTTAAGTTGTTTAAGTTAAAGGGGGCTCCTGATCCAGCCAGAGTTCTTTAGCAAAGAAGAAAACGTATTACTAGGGTGGCTCAGTAAAGGGGAATAAAAATGGAGGGAAAATCTTGCCTCTGAGGGAGGGAAGTGGACAGGGCCACCTTAGTTACACTCAACAGTCCACTTATAAGGCCATTTAAGTGTGTTTTTAATTTAGCATATTTTAACCTAATACTATTTTCACATATGTGGCAAAAAAGTATCTGTGAAATAAACCATTCTGGGAACATGTAACAAAAATATGATTAATTCTGAAGTAGATACTGCTAAGGAGGTTGCTTCGTATGGTTCTTGTGAATATAAAATGAAGAACGGGAGAGCATCCCATTGGAGACAAAGGTGGGGGTTTAAACTGCATCCTGAGTTCATCTCATAAAAATGGCAGCAGGGAGGACCCCAGATCTCTAGCTTTGCAGGAGTCAGGGACATACAATGCAAGCACATAGCACTTGCTTAAGCAGGAGGCACCCCCTATGCTGCACCTAGGGTTGCCAGATCCCCCGGTGGAGGTGGAGCTGTTGCAGACCCTGCAGAATTGTAGTAAGCAGGGCTCTTTTTGTGGCAGGAACTCCTTTGCATATTAGGTGACACACCCCTAATGTAGCCAATCCTCCAAGTGCTTACAGAGTTCTTCTTACAGGGGCTACTGTAAGCTCTTAGAGGATTGGCTACATTAGGGGTGTGTTGCCTAATATGCAAAGGAGTTCCTGCTACAAAAAAGAGCCCTGGTAGTAAGTATTTTTAAGTAAAGGGGTGGCTAAATTAGCCTTCAGCTCATTAAATATAGGGCAGTCCATAATCATATTTCAATGGTTTCAATTTTACCATATTAACATCTGCATGTTCTGTTGAATGTTGTACTACTATTGCACTATGGCAATCATTCAAACTGGGGTTTCCTTTGTGAACAAGATGCATGTGGATGCATTTAGGCATGTGCAGAATACATTTTTCTCTCCCCAGTGTATAGCCATAGTTAGTTCCTCCATATCAGGGTTTAGAGGCAAACTTCTAATGCAGCGGATATTACTTCCAGGTTGCCTTGAGTTAGACTACAGAAATTGAAATATGCTGAGGCACATGGTATTTTGAGTTCAACATAACAGTTTTATGCTGCTAGTAGAACCCAAATATCAAAAACTTAAGATGTCACTCTCATTAATTTTAAATAAAAATTTGGTCTTCACTTGGCCAGGACAATGGTGGGCTTATAAACAAATAAACCACCTTACTTACTAGTTAGTGGGCTGATATTGGTATTATTCACAAGTGTATGGTCACCCCATGATAACTGCAGCAGCAGATGATGTCTTACATGTATTAATAAGGTGTCATACATCACACACCCTAGACTGCATTTTCATCTGAACTTACTTCTCCCCCAACTCAGGCCCGATCTGCATCTAGCATTTGCTCCGCTGTCTTACCAAACCCACACTGGAACAGAAATCCCCATCTACATTGCATGCCACTTTCACTTTGATTGAGTGTTGCATTTTATGGCAGTGTCCAGACTGCATGCTGCTTTCACTTTGTTTGATCTCTGGTTTTATAGTGGCTGTCTGCATAGATTTATGGCCGTTTTATGGCTATTCGGGGGGGGGGTGTGACTCTGCACTACAGTGTTGGCCCGGGATAGTTGAATGTGGTTTTGAACTCCATCTTTTTCTGTTCCAGTGTGGGTTTGGTAAAACAACAGAGCAAATGCTAAATGCAGATTGGCCCTCAGTGTTTTTTCAGCAGCAGGTCACGCATTCTCAAATGATGATCCGTGGGCAGAAATCCAGTAATGTATTTATGAATGTATGAACTGATTCAAAGACCTATTCACATGTGCAGCTGTCTTTTGGGATGCTCCCTGCTAAGCCAAGGTCCACACTGAAAGCAGGGAATATCACAGTGCTTTAAAACACACACACATGCACACACCTTGTTCTGATTAGATGACAGGCAAAAAAACAGTGTCCTTGTTTTTGAAAACTGACAGTTGATAGCCTGAGGCTGGGCAGCTACTAGCTAAGTTTCTTAAACCTATCAAGAGAACACATTGACATCAAAGAATCTGACAGCTACATCCCCTTCCTTCCTTTTGTCCCGTTCACACTCAGTCATACAAGTATGAACCTGTCTCTGTGCCACTCCCAAGAGGACGGTTTCTGAGAAAGGGCATGACCGCTTGTAGGGTGAATTTGTTAAAATGACATTATACAATGGATTTAACCTGTATTGCACCTAACTAGCAAATGAAGAGAGAGTGTGCTCTGTTCCTTTTGCAGCATGTTTTGCAAGTGGCTTGTTAAAGGTACATGCTCAAGGGAGCTTAGTTACTTATAATGCTGTGCAACTTAGAGGTTCATGACATATCCATCTCTGGCATGTCTGATAAAAACAAGCTCTGGTCCACAAAAGCCTGTGCCATTTATTCTTTAAGATGCCACTGAACTCTCTGGAGTGTTTACATCAACCACTGACATGGTTACTTACTACTGTGTTTACTTGCTGGTACCATGTGCTCAAGCAGCCAGCTGACTGCTGACACCCCACACCAAAATCTGTACAGCTTCGCTTTCTGCAAATATCAGAAAAAATAGGTCTTGCAAAGAAAAAACAAAACAGGAAACAAAGAGTTCGTTGAGCCTGGAAGTGGTGAGATTGATGTACTGTCTCTTTAATTTCCTTTGCTGAATGACTAAAAATGAGCATATGGGCATGAATCATAGGCATTTTAGTTTAAGCCAACATGGACTGGCACAGTGGAGTTTTTGCTAACCTTTTTAACATGGTTGGCAAAGTGAATTTGGAGCCTCTCAGAAGTAAAATGTACTAAATTATAAAATGTAAATTACAATATAAAATATTGTAAAATGACTAAATTATTGAATGAACATAAGAATATGAGTGGTGCTCCACTGGATCAGACCAGTGGTCCATCTAGTCCAGCATCCTGTTTCACACAATAGCCAACCAGCTGCCAACCAATGACCAACCAAAGAAAGGAAAGCTCTGAGCAGAGAATGACTATAGGCCCTCACTGTGAAGCTTCTTGGAATCTTCCTCAAAATAAGATTTTAAATAAGAAGATTTTAACATTCCCCTTTGTAGGCATCCTGTCCTCCAAGAAGTTCAGGCTAGAGTACTTGAGACTATCCTATTGTATTCTCACAACACCGTGAGGAAGGTTAGGCTGAGAATTTGTAACTGGGCTCAATATCAGGCAGTGAGCTTCATGACACAGGGTGATGATTTGAATACAGGTCTCTTTAATCCAACTTCAAAACTCTACTATGGCCCCGTTCACACGGAGCATTTGCCCCGCTGAAGGCACGGTAGCCCTGCGGACTTTCCATGCACGATCATACCAGCACATCTGGGAGGCGTAGCACTCCCATGGCCAACCTGTGGCTTCCCGTGGAAAACACGGAGTAAAAAAATTCTAGGGTCGAAGTACTAGTTTCCAGAAACCCCGGGGCAAAGGCCAGCGTCTGACCGGGAGTGCCAGTATCCCGCAACTTCCGACGCCGGCCCATGTCCCGGGGTTTCCGGATGTTGTAAGTTTCCATGGGATGCACACCAACGCTGAATGAGGCATGCTCATACGCAAGACACTGACAGCGGCCCACCCCCCCCAACGGCACATGTGTCCTTTGCTACAGCGCAGCTTGCACTGTAGCAGTGCTGTGTGATCGACGCTCAGTGCCGGAGCGTGGCAACCCGGTGGCCCGTGTGATCGGGCTACCGCACCTTATTTTGCTCCGGGGTGAATTGCCATGCCTCCCCCCCGCATTTTCTGGCCCGTACAACCGGGGCCTACATCTCACAGACTCTATACTGGATTAACAGACTATGCAATATATGCATGAAACCTCATAAAGAAATATTTTATATTATACTTTTGCAAATAACATAACCTGGAAGTGAAAGCATTCTCAGCATCTGAGAGGGTTTCAGTCTCCCTTTTGCAAATTCATCCTATTTCTGCTGTGATATTGTGTTGAGGTTAAAGTTTGATTTTAAAAAATTGTAATAAGAGGCTCTGTGTCAAAACTAATGAACAGCCTGGAATATTCTTTCGCTCATGTAAAAGAACGTCTCCTAATTTTGCAAGCCATGAATGATCTTCTTTGAATGTGTTTTGTGAGTTCCTTTTAGCTGGAGATTAGGAAAGTTTGAACACCCACATGGCCTTTTCAACAGCTGCAATCCAGTAGCCAGTGAACTGACCAGCTGTTCATAACTCTTCAGTGCTGTTCAGTACCCACAGGCTTGGTGCAGTAGCATATCAGAAGATGTGGGGGAAAGTCAGAAGCCAGCCCCTAAGTGACCACAAGAATCAGCTGAGATTCTGCTTCTGATTTCCTAGCCCTGGAAACTTTGCTTCTGCCTGCATTGCTGGGGCACAGCAAAGTTTTTTTGGTGGGTAGGGGGAACCAGAAGCTGACTCCCAGCTGATTGAGAAATCAGCTACTAGTGGGCTTCTGATCTTCCATCCCCAGGAAAAATAATTGCATCTGGGCAAGGCTGGGAAGAAGAAGAGTTGGTTTTATACCCCATCCTTCACTACCTAAAGGAGTCTTGGAGCAGCTTACAATCGCTTTCCCTTCCTCTCCCCACAGCAGATACTCTGCGAGGTAGGTAGGGCTGAGAGAGCTCTGAGAGAACTATGACTGACCCAAGGTCACCCAGCTGGCTGCATGTAGAGGAGTGGGGAATCGAACCCAGTTCTCTAGATCAGAATCTGCCACTCTTAACCACTACACCAAGCTGACACAGAGAAGGTAGAGATAAGAAGCTTCTGATCTGATCTCCAACTCTGCTTGTCACAGTCTTGCCCAGACAAAATGATTATTTTGGGGGGAGGATGGATCAGTAGCATAATCACTCCTAGATGTTCTTCTAATCAGCTTCTGATTAGAGTCGGCTTCTGATCCTGCCTACAAAATAAAAATGTTACTGTTTCCCAACAAAGATAGTAGGAAGCAAACTTTCCAGGACTTCAAGTTCAGAAGCCAGTTCTGAGCAGATCCTTGCCCTTTCCCCATGGAAACATCACTGCTTCTTAGCAATCCTGGGAAACAGCAAAATTGCCTAGGATGGAGATTGGATGGAGGGGGAAGTTCAGTCCAATACATACTTGGTATATAAAAGACAATAGATATGCTTGGGGATGCTCCTGCCTCAGATGAGATGGAAGTGACTGCAGCCATTCCTCTTCCAGGCACTTTCCAGGGATTCAATGGCTTGTAGTGCTGCAGTGAAAGAAAGATGAGGGGATACGGGAGGTTTTCTGCTCTCCCCATCACCTGGACAACAGCTATTAATGAAACCTGAGCATTGTGAGTCCCTGGGAGTAGAATTCCAAAGTGATCATTAGACAACGCTTGGTTAGAGCATCTTAGCTATGGCCCTTTCTGAAACTTTTCCTTGCTTTACCCTGACTGTCCTTTAATCCTGACCAATGTTTTTGCCTTTGCTCCCCCACCTCCACCGCATGATCTAGCTATGACCTCCAAGTCCTGGTTTGTACATTGACAGTGATTTGAAGAGCAAAGTGAATTTAGTAATCAAATTGTCCACAGCCCTACATAAGATAAAATCCTGGGCATCTTACATACCAAATGCCTTTTCCATTAGAAAAGGAAGTAAAATTATGGTGATTACCTGAGCTGGACTTCAGTGTGCAATTTTCTTGACCTATGCTGAATTTGTATGTGCCACTTAAAGCATTTTCCAGCCTACTCTTGATGTTGATGAGCACGAGTGAACAACAGAAAGGTCATTTAAAATGTGCTTGTATTAGGTTTTTAGGTGGTTGATGGTCATGCAGGAAAGCTGCGTTGCAGATGCATTGCAGCTATCCTGCACTTTACAAGGTATGTGTGATTTCAGTTTCCATCTCACTTGTTGTTCTCAGGATGACATATATCTGGGATTACCAAGGCCCTAGAAAATGACAAAAGAAGAAGAAGAATGAAGCAAGTTCAGAAGTCCAGTCTGTCTTTGGAACACAGGCCTTTTCTTCATCCAAAGAGCTGATCCATCAATTTCTGACGTTGCAATTCAGTTGTGAAAAGGTTCTTTCTTTGTCATTTCCTTTATTGCAGCATGGATCAGACAAGGTCATTTCCTCAGTCAGTCACTGATTAGACCTTATTTTTCTGACACCTAGAGAATGATTACCCAGATGGTCAATCATTAATGCAGATCACTAACTGGCATGTACATTGACTGGGTATACTTTTAAAGTGGTTCAATAAAAGTACGCACAACTAGCTGCACATGTGGCAAGCCATGACCCCCAATAAAATTGTGGTGTGTGTGGCATCAGAATATCTGTTTTTTTTGTAACCATAGGACATTGTACTTGCAATGCAAATGTGTGTCTGTAGGAGTGGTTAATATCCCTCTAAGGATGTACCCCTGAAAGGCTTTACATTCCTCCTGATTTTTCTTTAAGGTAAGTAAGTGTGCCACTCCTGTTCCTTGAACAGTTATACCACAGGTACTCATTAATCTGTTCTGAAAGGCTGCATAAGGGGATCAAGAAGGTAACATGTTCCTAACCACATATGATAATAGCAGGAGCAAAGAAGATGATTTCCATGGATAAATTTCTGTGCGCTTTGGCCCTGTGAACCATGCTATGTCCTTTCAAATGCTGAAAATGTGCATATTGGGGTGATATGGCTTTCAAGTATGTCCACACTTTGCAATGATATTCTACCTAGGTTTCATGCTTCTTGGCTCCTCTAGAAGAAAAGGGTTTGTCTCTGAGTGTGTGTGTGTGCTATCACTGTGAGATTTTATGAAATTAAACAGAAAGGTCAGTGGCACATGCAAACAATGCTTGGTGGATTGATGAGATTAGGAAGTGAGGAAATCTGCAAACAAGGATTCACTGAAACAGCAAAGAGCAGGCAGGCTCGAATCCAGTTGACCTTCTTTTACCTCAGGCCTACATGGTTGTCTTTTGCCCATTTTCCTTTCATTCCCTCATAGATGGTGGTGTTTGATAGTGGCACTCCTCTCAAATGAAGGAGGAGATTATAAACCATGTGAATGAGAGAATTTTTAATCTTCTCAGACAGAATTAAATTCAAGGGCACTGTTTAGGGAAAGAGTGGGATCTATCTAGTTCAATATCCAGTTTAGGCTTGCCAAGTCCCCCCGGGGGGTGGGTAAACCCCCGCCCGAGTGGCCTGTTACCCGATGCTAGCAAATCGGGCCCCGGGGGAACTCCACCCCCTTCCAGCACACATCCCCAGCGTGATGATGTCACCCGGAGGTGACATCATCATGCTGGCCACATTGGGGGCAGGAGGCTCTATGATTTGAGGGAAAACTCTATGGTTTCCCCCCAAATCCTAGTGGCCCCACCCCCAATGTGCTGATGCGATGACGTCACTTCCGGGTGACATCATTGCGGCGGCGCGCATGCACAGGAACTCCCAGGACCATGTGGGATTCCCTCGGGGTGAGTGATTTCAGACTTGGCAACCCTAATCCAGTTTCATACAATGGCCAAACAATAGCCATGCAGAATCAAACAAAACATAGAGACCAAGGCCTTCCTCTGACATTTCCTATCAGCAGAAGTACTCAGCAGTTTATTGCCTCTGAGTATGGAGGTTCCTTTTAGTCAACACAGCTTGTAGCTATCAAAGGACTTATCCTCCATGGATCCATCAAAGCCCCTTTTATGGCTTATCTGTGCTCATAGGCATCATTATATCCAGTCACAGTGAACTCAACAATTTAATTACTATTGAGTGAAAAAGTATTTAAGAACATAAGAACACAAGAGAAGCCAATGTTGGATCAGGCCAATGGCCCATCTAGTCCAACACTCTGTCACACAGTGCCCAAAAATACCAGGTGCCATCAAGAGGTCCACCAGTGGGGCCAGGACACTAGAAGCCCTCCCACTGTTGCCCCCCCCCCCAAGCACCAACAGTACAGAGCATCACTTGCCCCAGACTGACAGTTCCTATCTATACCTTATGGCTAATAGCCACTGATGGACTTCTGCTCCATATGCTTATCTAATTCCCTCTTGAAGCTATCCATGCTTGTAGCTGCCACCACCTCCTGTGGCAGTGAATTCCATGTATTAATCACTCTTTGGGTGAAGAAGTACTTTCTTTTATCTGTTCTAACCTGACTGCTCAGTAATTTCATTGAGTGCCCACGAGTTCTTGTATTGTGAGAAAGGGAGAAAAGTACTACTTTCTCTACCTGCTCTATCCCATGCATAATCTATAAACCTCGAGGCTCGATCATGTCACCCCTCAGCTGTCGTTTCTCCAAGTTAAAGAGCCCCAAGCGTTTAAACCTTTTTTCATAGAGAAAGTGTTCCAACCCTTTTATCATTCTAGTTGCCCTTTTCTGCACTTTTTCCAATGCTATAATATCTTTTTTGAAGTATGGTAACCAGAACTGTACACACTATTCCAAATGAGGTCACACCATTGATTTATACAGGGGCATTATGATACTGGCTGATTTGTTTTCAATTCCCTTCCTAATAATCCCCAGCATAGTGTTGGCCTTTTTTATTGCAGTTGCACACTGTCTCGACATTTTCAGTGAGTTATCCACTACGACTCCAATCTCTCTCGGTCAGTCTCTGCCAGTTCAGATCCCATCAACGTGTATTTATATTTAGGATTTTTGGCTCCAATGTGCATCACTTTGCACTTGGCCACATTGAACCCCATTTGCCACGTTGACGCCTTTTTGCTCATCCTTGACAGATCCCTTTGGAGTGCTTCACAATCCTCCCTGGTTCTCACTACCCTGAACAACTTCGTGTCATCCACAAATTTAGCCACTTCACTGCTTACTCCCAACTCCAAATCATTAATGAACAAGTAAAAAGCATCAGACCAAGTACTGATACCTGCAGTAACCCAATGCTTACCACCCTCCACTGTGAAAATTGCCCATTTATACTAACTCTCTGTTTCCTATTAATTAGCCAGTTTTTGATCCACTAGCATTTTGTATGTTCTTATGTGTTTTTTACTGTGATTTTAGATAAATTGCTTTTATTGTTTTATTATCTTGTGTAAGCTGCCCTGAGCCCGCTTTGGCAGGGACGGCAAGGTAGAAATTAAATAAATAAATAAAGGGACTTGTCCTTTTATCCCATGACTATTGAGCTTACTTAGAAACCTTTGATGAGGAACTTTGTCAAAAGCTTTCTGGAAGTCTAGGTAAACAACATCTATTGGGTCCCCCTTGCCACATGTTTGTTCACTCCCTCAAGGAACACTAATGGATTAGTGAGACAAGATCTTCCCTTACAGAACCCATGCTGAGTCTGCCTCAATAGGTTTTGTTCATCAATGTGCCTACTAATTCTTTCCTTAATAACAGTTTCCACCAACTTACCCGGTATTGACGTCAGACTGACAGGTGTTTAATTTCCCAGATCTCCTCTGGAACCCTTTTTAAAGATTGGAGTGATTAGCTTCCTTCCAGTCCTCAGGAATGGAGGCAGATTTTAATGAAAAATTACATATTTTTGTCAGGAGATCCACAAGTTCACATTTGAGTTCTTTCAGAACTCTTGGATGTATGCCATCTGGGCATGGTGATTTATCAGTTTTTAAGTTGTCTATCAGTTATAGGACCTCCTCTCTCATCATCTCAATGTGACTCAGGTCTTTCAACACCCCTCCAGAAATCAGTGGTTCTGGAGTGGGTAAGCACTTCTCACCTTCCACAGTGACGACAGAGGCAAAAAATGCATTCAGCTTCTCAGCCATTTCCCTATCATCCTTCACTACTCCTTTTACCCCCTGGTCAACCAAGGGCCCCACTGCCTCCCTGGCTGGTTTCCTTCTTCTAATGTATTTGAAGAAAGTTTTATTGTTGGTCTTTATGTTTTTTGCTATATGCTCCTCATATTCCCTTTTTGCCTGCCTGATCACAGACTTGCATTTTATTTGCCACAGCCTGTGTTCCCTTTTATCAACCTCACTGAGACTAGCTTTCCACCACTTAAAGGAATCCTTCTTACCTTTTACACTTCCATTACTTTGTTTGTTAACCATGCAGGCTTTTTTCTATACCTATTTATGCCTTTCCTAACCTGCGGTATATATATTTTCTGAGCTTCTAGGATTGTAGTTTTAAATAGTCTCCAAGCTTCCCCAATCGTTTTGACGCTTTCTCATTTTCCTTTCAGTTTCTTCCTCACATGTCACACCCGATGTTCCCTCTAAGCTGTGGAGTCTTGTGAGCAAAAAAATCTCCTTTGTGAGCTACTGGCATTAAAGTTGTGAGCGAGGTATTTGGCTACTGCATAAATTAGTCCTGAGTGAGGACAGCAATGTGTGAGCCGGAGGCTAAAAAACTGTGAACTAGCTCACACTAACTCAGCTTAGAGGGAACACTAGTCACACCATAGATCTACATAGAAGGATTACAATATTAGCCATTGTATTTCCAGTCTTTTTTTTTAAATAATCCCTAGAGTGAAGTTTGCCTTTTTCACTGCTGTTGAGCACTGAATACACATTTTCATCAAAATATCTGGTACATATCCAAGATCTCTTTCCTTGTCATCCTCAGCAAGTTCAGCCCCTATTGCCATATTTTTAAAGTTAGGACACCTCTTTTTTTTTGCTCCATTGTGCTTGGAGGAATCTTCCTACAGATCTTCACAATCCTCTATGGTTTTTGCCATAACTGGATATTAATTTCATACTTATATAGTTATTTATTTACACAATTTATATCCTGCCTTTGTGCCCTCACAAGAGCCACCAGGGCAGCTAACAATTTAAAATATACATGATAAAATCACAATTTATAACCATCAAAATCACACCATTCCCAAACATGCATCATTAAAACAATTAAAATCAGAATTAAAATTCATGCCAAACAAAACCAAAAAAGTCCATCTGCTGGTGGAAGATGGCAACAGAGGGAACAGACAAATCTCCCTGGGGGAGAGAGTTCCAGGGCTTTGGTGCTATGACTAAGAAAGCCCTTTCTCAGGTTGCTACCTGCCTAATCTCAGAAGCTGAGGAGCAACTGAAGCCAGGCTTCTGAAGATCACTACAGTGGTCAGGCAGGTTCATAAGGGAGTAAGTAGTCCATCAAGTGTGTTCGTCTGTGAAACCATATGTGGATTTAAAAGTCAAGATAGCACCTTGACTTGTGCCCAGAAACAAGTTGAGAGCAAGTGTAGATAGGCCAGGACTGGAGTTATAGGTTCTTATAACCCAGTCCGGTCCACATTCTTGCTTCAGCATTATGTGTCACTTAAAATTCTCAAACTCTTCTTAAGGACAGCTCCACTTGGCCACTACACTACTCACCTTCAATTCCAGAGCATTCATAAACAAATTAAACAGCACTGGTCGCAATGCTAATCCTTGTCAGACCCCACTCCATACTTTCCTTTGTAGTAAGAACGAAGTGTCAGCTTGTTAAAAGTCTTCTGGAATCTAAGTATATACTGTCTATTGAATCACCTTTGTTTGTTTGTTTACCTTTTCAGGGGCAAACTAGAAATGACATTTGGCCATGAGTGAGGTCTGGGTTCCCCTGACTCAGCTCTTGTATTGTCACTGTCAGGTGGCAGCTACTGGGAACTAAGTTCCCAAGCACCTCAGGGGCTGAATTTAGACTCAGACTGTGGCACACAGAGGGAAGAGCTTCAGCCTTTTCCTCTGCACCATTTTCCTAATCCAACATGGCTACTGGGGAGTTATTTCCCCCCATTGGTGCTCATTTGCCCTTCCTGTTACAGATCCCTGACTCCCATTTCATGCTCTTCAGGAGCTCTCCCATGAACAACATTTCATGTAGGAATTTTGAGCAGTAGGAGGAGAGGGAGGCAGGAAAGTCCCATGTTAATCCTTCTGTATGTAGAATCTTCATTGGGATCCAGATCAATAGGAATTTGGTCTCAGTTGAGAAGTTAGTGTGCATGGGATTAAAACCCTCCCCCCCAATGTTTATAAAGGCACTGGCTTGCATTTGTTTGTTTGTTTAAAGTATTTCTACTCACTCTTCATATGAAGATCTACAAAGTGCCTTACAAGATTAAAATCAACAATAGAAATCATTAAAACAGTCTAAATAGCATAAAAAGAAAATAAAACAACAGCAGCAATGTTAAAAAGGGAGCAATCGGAACATAATTCAACATCAATTAAGAATAACAGAACTGTAAAAATAAAAACAGCATCAAAAAAAGATTAAAAGCCAGCACCCAACTTGGATACGTAGCACGGCAATGGAACTCCAGAGGGGTAAAAGTTAATTATAACCTTGATGCCCCAGCTGAATGGGTCTGTCCTTGGCACTCATGGGAGCCTACAGAGCAGGGCCTCTGAAACTCATCTGTGGAAATACACATGGAAGAAGGCATTCCTTCAGGTACCCTGGTCCCAATTTGCATAGGACTTTATAGGTCACATGACTAGCACTTTGAACTCTGCCTGGAAGTATATTGGAACCCGTGTTTTGTTTTTCAATTTAATCTTGTAAGACAGATACAGAAGGCTTCCAGTTATCCTGTCTGTCTTAACCATTCTGTCAAAAAGAGCATGAAACGGATTTTGCTTCCACTCCCGAAGCAAGTCTCAACTCATGCCAACATTATGTTGAATAATTTCATGGATTTCAATGCAGCTTTTCTTTCTGAGGGCATACTAACACCATTTAAGCCAAAGTTCTGCTATGACAACTCGTTCTATTAAACTGTCACCGTCTGACCTGGGGGTATGGAGAATATCAGACAGGCTGTCATTTATACCAGACAGAAAGCACTAAACATTTGCCATAGATGCTGGCAGTGAGTGCATTTTTGACATGATGTCGGAGGAGTGATTCCATACTTAACAAACACCATTGAGAGAATCCGGCTATTCTGTCCATTCACAACTGCTGCAGTGCTATTAATCAGCCTGAGCCCAGGTGCATATCAACCCTCACTACAATGACTAATTGGAGAACCTGTATCTCGGTGAACATATTGCATATATTAAACTTCAGGTTTATTTATTTGATTTTTTACAACTTAATACCACACTTCAACAGCAATGCTCTGGGTGATGTTTAAGGCATAGACCCAAGTATCTCTGATTAATGGAGCTCAAGCACTGGAAAGCCATCTGTCTGAGACCATGCACAGCTGTGTTTGAGGCTGTAATGGATCTCTGTTAAAGGAATCCATATTTCTCTGACCTCAGCTGTGTATTCCATACATGCCCAGCCCTCTTAGGCCCCAGAGATGTACCCTTGGGGTTTTCTTCTGCAGCCACCTGGGGTAATTTCCAGGATTTATTCAGATAGACTGCCCCAGGTCAGTCCGTATTTCACCCTTGGGTGTGAGGTTGCTTGCTTGTGTGAGAAAGGAGGCAGAATCTCCTACGCCACCATACTCAAGACAATATGGCAGAGGGGATTAAACAGGCTGCTCATGGATAATGTCTCAAAGCCAAATTTGCAAATTGTATAGGTTTATTTCTATGTACACACAAAAACAGATGTTGGGAGAAATCCACAATGACAGAATACAGGAAATAACAGAAAAAAATACATTTTCTAGCTGACTAAACACTTTACACACCATCTGGAGACACCTTTCTACCTGAGAGATAGATCAGACTTGCCATTCCCTAACCCTGACCAGCAGACATCCGGGTCTGGTAAGAACTTGACAACACGACAAAAAATTGCTTCTTTGGGACCAATATTTATAGGAGTTCCCATGGGTAGGAAGTTTATTTATTTATAAAATACTTTAATCCAACCTTTCCTTATAGCTCAAGGAGGCTTGCAAATCATAACTGAATATTTTACAATGGAAAAGCAACAAATACTCCCCAACACTAGTTATATTCCTTGAAGAACCCTGGCAAATAAGATGGCCTAACAGCTCCTCTCCAAAATTTCTAAAAGTAGTGCTCCCTCACCTTTAGGGAATCCATTCTTCAGAGTGGGAGCTACACTGGAGAAGGCATGGGCTCTGGTTGATGCTAGGTAGACTACTGAGGGAACTACCAGAGGGTGGCAACCTGAGGACCACAGTTGGAACTCAGGAATATATGAATGGAGATAGTTCTTTATGTATGCAGGTCCTAGGTGAGTCTCAGGCCATAGAGGGCTATGGGTCATAACCAGCACTCAGAAACAAAATGGCAGCCAATGAAAGAAGAAGAGGAGGAGGAGGAGACTGGATTTATACCCCGCCCTTCACTCAGAGTCTCAGAATGGCTTACAAACTCCTTTCCCTTCCCCCTCCCCACAACAGACACTCTGTGAGGTAGGTGGGGCTGAGAGAGCTCTGAAAGAACTGCTCTTTCACAAACAGCTCTGACAGAACTATGGCTTGCCCAAGGTCATCCAGCAGCTGCAAGTGGAGGAGTGGGGAATCAAACCCAGTTCTCCCAGATAAGAGTCTGCACATTTAACCACTACACCAAACTGTTTTAAGCTAGGTACAGTATGTTCCAAGGGCTAGCTCCTGACAATAATTGGGGTGTTAAAGTCTGGACCAGCTAAAGTTTTGAGGTTGTCTTCAAGGGCAGCCCAACTTAGAGTGCATTATAGTCATCCAACTGTGAGGTTAGAAAATCATGGATCAATGTGATCTAAGTCTAAGAAGAATGAGAGTGGCAAACCAGATATAGATGACAGAAGGCAGCTCTTAATCTGCTTTGCAAATGGCAGCCCTACCCATCCACTACAAGTGGATCTAGTCCCTCAAAAACATCATAATTCCTGACCAGCATAACCTCTGCCATGTCTGGATTCATCCTGAGCTTGTTCTGCCTTAGCAACTTGACCATGGACTCAAAGCACTGCTTCAGAACCAGGATGGATGCATCTGGAGGCTTGGATAATGTATATTGGTAACATCCAACCTGGAAGTTCTGGACAATCTCAGTGGCCTCATATAAATGAGCACAGGGGAGAGAATAGAGCTTTGTGACACTCCATAAGACAAATCTGACTGTTGATTCCACTCCTCTGGTGGAAACTCTTGGTGTCCAATCAGACAGAAAAGACTGACACTGCTGAAGACCTGCTCTTCTAACACCAGGTCCACATTCCAGCCAATGAATAAGAATGGAGTGGTCAACTGTATCAAAGGCCACTGAAAGATCTAACTGTGCCGACAGGAATAACTGTTCCCTGTCCAGCTTTAAATCACAATCATCTACCAGTGGAACTAAAGCCATCTCAGTTCTGAACCCAGGCCCTCAGCCAGAATGAAACGGGTCAAGGGCAGATGTATCTATCCAACAGACCATGGAATTGTACCACCCCTACATGCTCCATCAGCTTCTCCAGAAAAGATAAATTGGAGGTGTTGTTGTTGTTGTTCAGTTGAACAGTCGAGTCCTACTCTTTGTGACCCCATGGACCACATCACTCCAGGCTCTTCTGTCTTTTGCCATTCTCTGGAGTTTGCTCAATTTCATCTTATATTCCAGGTTCCTATGTAGTATTGTTCTTTGCAGCATTGGACTTTCCTTTCACCATCAGACACTTCCACAACCGAGCATCCTTTCGGCTTTGGCCCAGCTGCTTCACTCTTTTTGGAATTACTTGTACCTGCCCTCTGCTCTTCCCCAGTAGCATATTGGGCACCTTCCAACCTGAGGGGCTCATCTACCCACATCATATCTTTTAGTCTTTTGTTTCTGTCCATGGGGTTTTCTTGGCAAACATACTGGAGTGGGTTGCCATTCCCTTCTCCAGTGGATCACATTTTATCTGAGTTTTCTGCTGTGGCCTGTCCGTCCTGGGTGGCCCTCCATGGCATAGCCCACAGCCTCATCAAACCACGCCAGCCCTATCACTGTGTCAATGTACCGATCCATGAGAGGGTAAATTGGAGACTGGGCTATAATTGGGTACCTCTTTCTTAGCCAATAAAGTCAATAACAACTGGCTCCTGTCTAGGGAGAGCCCCTTAGTCATCAAGACACTGATAATTTTAACCAAAGTCTCTGATAGGTTTTCCTGGCATGATTTTAAAGGCTCTCACACTCCCAAAGACCCTGTCAACATCCATTGGCAGAATCAGTGTTAATCTATCCATAGCAGAGTTCTCTTTCTGGACCAACCAAAATAGGGTGTTCACTAGAAACTCCTGCAAAAGGCGGACTGAACAAACGAACATTTTCTTTAGGATCCACAGATATATCAGGCTTTCATCTGATTACATATCCAACATGGCACTGTATTTTTAGAAACACAGATGGTGTCAGTACCAAGAGTGAAACAATACAATTACTTGAAAATGTTAAGTGGCTTTGTGTGCTTTAAATGCAACCAAGAATGACTCTGAAAATAGAATTACTGTGATATCTTCAGACTGGAATGAAAATTTGAAAATGTGTTGTGGGGAGAAAGAGTGGACTATCTGAAATCGAATATCAGGGGAAGATTTTCATTCATAAATTTTGATTTAAGCACAGTTGACAGCCACAGTCAAAGAAAAATGAAGTCTGTAATCTTTTCTATTTATGAGCACTTCTTCTTTTGATATTAATTACATCTTCTGTGCTGTGGTCAGTCTTTCACGGGCAACACCTACCCACCCACAATTTAGATGATACTGCTTCTCCAAGTCAGCCACAGGGATGTGGTGCCATTTTAGAGATTGTTGTTTAACTTTTCAAAATGCCATGGGGGCCGGTTCCTGCTGGGGACTTCAGTGTGGTGGGAAGGGGGATTATTTCCCCCCACATCATGTTAGGAAGCCCAAATGACTGCTGTTTAGAGAAGCTCAAAAACAAAGTCTAAAATGGTGCTGCATCTTCCTGGTGGATTTAGGGATGTACTGTTGTCTAGTTTGGCTCTAAAATACAGCTTTAAAAAACCTTTTCTTTACTATAGCAACTGACTGCCTACTTTAAAAAAACCCTAACATTTTTCTGTAGAAAATCCGTATACTAAAGTTTGCAGTGTGGTAAACTTCAGGAAAGGAAGAATCTGGAATTGAGGGGAGGAACTTCAAAGATAGCCATCATGACATCAGTCTCATATGATCAAGATCAGTCTTAGGCTGATTCTGCACTTGTCTGTTGCCCTGCAGTTTGTCTGCAGCCATGTAGGAAGCAGAATCTCTCTCCGCATTGCATCTCACTTGCACTTTCCTCACGCATCATGGCTCTTTCCAGATTCTGCATTGTTTTATGGCCATTCGGAGGTGACTTTGCAGTCATCATTGCATTGCCCTGGGGTATCTGAAAGTGGTCATTCTCCGGACCTTTTTGCTCTTCAGCTTCTGATTTGGAGGGAATAATAAGCAGACTACTTGACACAGCTTTAGTCATCTCTGCCCAATTTTGATGCTTCTAGCTTGTGGGGGGGGGAGCATTTAACACACTCCTCCATTGTAAAGTACTGGGTTTCGGGCCTCATGACTCGGACGACGACATAAGAGAAGACGCGTTTATTCGTACTTCACACAAGACAAGAACAAACAGTAACGGCCGGAGGCCAACTATATACAGTTAGGGGGGGACGGCCCTATATTCCTATTGGCGGGTTTGAATCGCCCACCAATGCTGCCATTGGTTCACTACTGGCGAGCTCAGGAACCTAGTCCCTATTGTTCTCAGAGAGCGAAGCTTGGCTGTATTTCGCCAGCTCTGCCTTCTGATCCCAGGACACAACACCCCTCCCCCCATAGTTCGTCTCCTATCAGGTGACGTAGTCTTTTAAGTATGTTGGTGCCCTCCGTTCTCTTAGCGATCGTCGGGGGGCCGGTACCGGACTGGCGGGGCCCCTATCGGGTGGTCCGCCAGCACAAGGAGCTTGGATCTCTGGTAGTAGCCGAGGCGGTGACGGTGGCAGCTGTAACGGCGGCGGCAGCGGCGGCGGCGGTTCAGCTGTCTCCGGGACCCCCTCCGGATTCCGTGGACTTTCCGGCGCTGGCTCCGCTGTCGGTGCTTGCAGTCGATCGGATGCTGGGGCGGCCGCGGCGTTTCCCGGTAACTGGATCCCTGTGTCGGGGTCTTGCCGCCTCCGGAGCTGGTCGACGTGTTTACGGAGGACCCGGTCCCCATCTGTTAGGACCTCGTATGACACTGGCCCGGTGGGTTTTAGGATGCGCCCGGCCACCCACTGAGGCCCCGCCCCGTAATTCCGGAAGTAGACAGGTTCCCCCGGGAGGAAGCTTCGGGGCGCCTCCCGGGTCTCGACCAGCTTTCTCTCTGGGGCTCGGTCCGGGTGGAGCCTGTCTAACAAAGTGGTAGGGCGGCGGCCCATCCATAGTTCTGCGGGGCAATGCCCAGAGATGGGGTTTGGGGTGGTGCGGTATGTTAGAAGGAAGCGGGCCAGCTGGAACTCCCAGTCCCCCTCCGTTATGCGGCTCAGGGCTTCTTTGGCGGTGCGTACCGTTCTCTCCGCCTGTCCATTTGTTGCCGGGTGGAAGGGCGCTGATCGTATCTGCCTGATTAGGTTCTTTTCGAGGAACGCTTGAAACTCAGCAGATGTGAACGCTGCCCCGTTGTCCGACACGATCGTGTCTGGTAACCCGTGCGTCGCGAATATTTTCCGCAGGGCCCTTATTGCCGCTTTGGCAGAGGTGGTAGACACTGGGCTTATTTCCACCCATTTCGAGTAGGAGTCTACCGTCACCATGAACTGGAGCCCCTGAAACGGCCCCGCAAAATCTATGTGTAGGCGTGACCACGGCTTGTGGGTAGACTCCCAGCTTTGGGTTGGCGCTCTCGGGGGATTGGGGCGTACTTCCTGACACCGTGTGCACCCTCGGATCCAGGTTTCAATTTCGGCGTCCATCCCGGGCCACCACACGTAGCTCCTTGCCAGAGCTTTCATTCGTACAATGCCGGGGTGGGCCTCATGTAGCGTTTCTAGAACCCCTTGTCTCATGGGCCCCGGGATGACCACCCTGTCCCCCCATAACAAGCACCCTTTTAAGGCGGATAGCTCTTCCCGCCTGGCTTTGTATGCCGTGAACTCTGGCCCTGTCTGTTCCGCTGGCCATCCCCTCACCACCCAGTTTAGGACCCGGGAGAGAATGGGATCTCGGGACGTGCGGGCGGCCACGTCTGCAGCCTGAAGGGGGGGGTTGGCAGCTCCTCCATTAACAATACTGCAGGAGCCGGGGCCGGATCTTCCCCTGTATGCGGCAGCGGCAGGTGGCTCAAGGCGTCGGCATGACCCAGCGTCTTGCCCGGCCGATGCGCCAACTGGTACTGGTAGCCCGCCAAAAACAAGGACCAGCGCAACACCCGGGGCGACAGTACCTGCGGCGTTTGTTTGTCCGCCGCAAACAGTCCCAAGAGCGGCTTATGATCGGTTACGAGCGTGAAGGGCCGCCCGTACACAAAGTTGTGAAACTTTTTAACCCCCGCCACCAGTGCCAAGCCCTCCCGGTCGATTTGAGCATAGTTCCGCTCCGCGGGGGACAGCGTGCGGGAGTAGTAAGCCACCGGGACTTCCCTCCCATCCGGTAGCTTGTGGGCCAAGACCGCCCCGACCCCATACGGTGATGCGTCGCACGCAAGGATTACCGGGAGCTTTTCATCAAAGTGGGCGAGTACCGCGTTAGAAATCAAGAGTACTTTAACCCCCGAAACGCTGCCTCCTCCCTCGCTCCCCATGCCCAAGGTGTCGCCTTATCCAGTAGCCTGTGCAGGGGTTCGGCCACGGCGGCTTTGTGAGGGAGAAAGGCGTGGTAAAAGTTCAGGAGGCCTAAGAACGCCTGGAGCTTGGCCTTGGACTTCAGGGCGGGGGCCTCCATGATGGCCTTCACCTTGTCCCTCGCCGGATGCAGGCCTGTTGTGTCTACCCGGTATCCCAAGAACTCCACCTCCGGCACCCCGAGGAGGCACTTTTCCCACTTCACTTTCAGCCCCGCGGCTTGGAAGCGTCCCAGTACAGTTCGGAGGCGGGCGGCGAAGCTTTCAGGGGTGGTCGCGGCGATGAGGACGTCGTCGAAGAACGGCGTCATCCCAGGGATCCCTTTCAACAAATCGTCCATTAGATTTTGGAATATCCCTGGGGCCACACTGACCCCGAACTGCAGCCGCTTCACCCGGAAGGCCCCCCGGTAGGTCACTATGGTTTGCGCCTCGGCAGTGGCCTCATCTACCGGGAGTTGCTGGTACGCCTGCGCGAGATCCAGCTTTCCAAATATGCGCGCCCCCGCCAGTGTGGCTAAGACATGGCTGACCACGGGTACGGGGTATGCGTGCGCCTGAAGTGCCTGGTTAATGGTGCCCTTATAATCCGCGCAGATGCGGATTTCTCTGTTTGGCTTGACGGGTGTCACAATCGGGGTCTCCCATCGAGCGTTCGGGACGGGCTCTAGGACTCCCTGGGCCACTAACCGGTCCAGTTCGGCCTCTATTTTCGGGCGGAGGGCCAGGGGCACGGTGCGGAAGCGCCGTCGGACGGGCGTCACTGTGGGGTCTAAGTGGAGCGACACCGGGGGCCCTTTATAACACCCCAGTTTCCCGTCAAAGACCTCAGGGAATTCCTTGCACACCGCCCCCCAGTCCCGCACCCCGCACTTATTCACTCCCCCAATCATTATGCCTAGGGCCTCGAACCACGCCCGCCCCAGGAGACTCACGAGATTTCCCTCTACCACCACCAAGTCCAAGTTCCCCTCAAAGTCTCGGTACTGTACTCGGAAAGTGCCGACTCCCCGGATGGGGACAGGGTTCTTTTGAAAGTCCACCAAGCTTAGTGGCGATGGACGTAGAGGGGGTCCCCCTAATGGGCAAAGTCTTTTTAAAGTGTCCAGGGAAATGATGGACGCCACCGATCCCGAGTCCACTTCCATGCAACAGGGGGACCCCTCGATCCGCACGGTTACTTGGATCTTCGGGGCAGAGGAGAGGTTGGGGTTGGGGAGGCGAAGTACCTGCAGCGGCTGGTTGGTGAGATGGTACAACTCGGCGACCTCTTCCGTCGTCTCGTAGGCGGTGGACGATGCGCGGTGCGGTGGGACCGATGATCTCGAATTCCTGGGGCCCTTGGACCGGCAGACCCGTGCGAGGTGTCCCTGCTTCCCGCACCCGTGACAAACAGCATCCCGGAACTTGCAGGATTTCCTTCCGTGGCCTTCCCCGCAGCTGGCACAGACGGTCCGGTTGCCGGAAGGCTTGGCTGGCTCTCTGTTGGCCTGCTGGAACGGCGCCGGCCGGCGTTGTTGGGGTCTGAGGGCGAAGACCTCTTCCGTATCTACATTCCCGGGGCTTGGACTCCTTCCGACCACATGGGCGGCCGCGGCCGGGCGTTCCCCTTCCGCGGCCTCGTGGGCCGTTGCGGCATCGAGGGCCTCGTCCAAGGAGAGCCTCCGGTGTCCAACCAACTTGCGCCGCAGCTTGGAGTCCGCCAGGCCCCACACGAACTGCGTCAGCAGGTTGTCCTCCACCTTCGGGAACACGCAGTCCACCGCGAGCGCCCTTAGCGCGGCCAGGAAGGTGGCAATGGACTCCCCTGGGGCCTGGACTCGCCTCTGGAAATCCATCCTCTTGGCCAGGAAGGTCGGCCGGGGGCTGAAGTAAGCGTTGAGGACATCCAGGATCTCCCCAAACGAGCTCTCCAAGGCCGTGCGGGGCACCAAGAGGCTCTTGGCGAGGCGGACGGTTTGGGTGCCGCACGCGTTCAGCAGGATCGATCGTTTCTGGTCTGGGTGGCGGATTTCGTTGAGCTTCAAATAGCTGATGAGCTGGTCGACCCATGCGTCCCAGGTTTCTGGCTGCGACGGATCGAAGCGCTCCAGTGTTACATGAGAGGCGGCCATGGCTCTGTCTGGGAAGGCGTGCGCCGGGGCGAGCGGTGCGGTGCTGCTCTCGGGGTCAGCGATGCGGTGCTCGGCGGTGTCCTTTTCGTCGCTCATGGAGTCACGGAAGGCGTTGAAATCCCACCTTCGTCGCCACTGTAAAGTACTGGGTTTCGGGCCTCATGACTCGGACGACGACATAAGAGAAGACGCGTTCATTCGTACTTCACACAAGACAAGAACAAACAGTAACGGCCGGAGGCCAACTATATACAGTTGGGGGGGACGGCCCTATATTCCTATTGGTGGGTTTGAATCACCCGCCAATGCTGCCATTGGTTCACTACTGGCGAGCTCAGGAACCTAGTCCCTATTGTTCTCAGAGAGCGAAGCTTGGCTGTATTTCGCCAGCTCTGCCTTCTGATCCCAGGACACAACATCCATCTTTTGCACGTTGGACCCTAGAGGGGATCCCCCAACTGAGAACCAGTTTGGTGTGGTCGTTTAGTGTGTGGACTCTAATCTGGAAGAACCGGATTTGATTCCCACTCCTCCACTTGCAGCTGCTGGATGACCTTGGGCATGCCATAGTTCTGTCAGAGCTGTTCCTGAAAGAGTTCTCTCAGAGCCCTTTCAGCTCCACCTACCTCACAGGGTGTCTGTTGTGGGGAGGGCAAGGGAAAGGAGTTTGTAAGCCACTCTGAGATGCCAATCTCCTCCTCTTCTTGTTTTCCCCCTTCCCCAAAGCCAATCTGCACACAAGAGCCTGGGGAAGTCCTCTGTGAGTTTGATGCTTCTAGCTTACAGGGGAGCATTTGACCAACTCCTCCCCCTTTGCACATTGGGCCCTAGGGAGGGATCTTTTCCCTTCCCCAAAGCCAATCTGCACACAACTGGAGGGGATGTATTAAAAGGAACGACAGGATCACTCACTGAAAACAGTGGCAGAGGCTTGAAGGCACATTTTTAAAAAAAACATTTAAAACCCTTGGGACGCCACGCCTCCTGACAGACCAGCCAGCCAGCCAGCCGCCAAGCTGGCATTCCTCTATGGGCCGTGCATGTCTAGAGTAGCCCAGCGGCAGCTAGCCGAAGGGCAGGGCTTTTTTTCTGCTGGAATGTGGTGGAATGCTGTTCTGGAACCTCTATGACTCTCTCCCCCCCCAGCTTCCCCCCAGCACAGAATTTTCCAGCTCCGTGCATGTGCTAAGCATGCTGCTTTTCCCCCTCCTGTGCACAGCTTTTCTTCTAAGTGCAGAAGTCCAGCTCCAAGGAGCCTGCAGTCCTGCCTTCCTGATTAGAGAGGTGGGGGAGCCCTGCAGATCCTCTTTCTTCTCTAGGCAAGGTGGCCCAGCCTTGTCTCTCTCTGTGTGTGCGAGTCATTGAGAGTCATGGGGGTGGAGGAGGTGGGGGGCATCTGCATGGGTCCTCTTCCTTCCCTCAGCAAGGCAGCCCCCACTCCTTGTGAGCTTGCTGCTGCCAGCCTTGTTTGGAGAGGGTGTGATTGAGTGAGTGAGTGAGAGCCAGGGAGATGGAGGGGGCCCAGCTGACCCCCCAAAGTGCCTGGTGTCTTTTGAAGCCCTGGGGACAGGTGGGTGAGAAACTTGGCTGGCGGAGAAAGTGTAGGCGAGAAAAGGGGAGGAGGAAAGGATCTGGTACTCGGTGTTTTTCTGGAATGCTTTGCTTCCTTCTATACCTTGCTGCTGTACATGTTTATATTATGGTATTTAAAACTTGGAACTGAAAAAGGGAAGGGAAACAGAGAGCTTTTCTAGTCTCTGATGTTTTATATCATTCATAATGGCTCCCCCCCCAATCCTATGTGTAATTAATTTCCCTGTATTAGTGGGCAGCTTCATGTATTCCCTCACAAATAGAACTACTCTGTATGTGGGAGGGAAAAAAACACAAGCCATGCATGATAATTGCAGCTGTGTGTGCATATGATGCTGGAAAGCTGTAGGAAATTATGCATTTGTCACATGTGATTAATGATATGTGCAGGTTCAGCTCTACATGGCATTGCTCTACATGGTATGGCATTGGTTTTGTACTGAAGGGCAAGACTCCCATGCAGGGGTGCTCTGGATTTTAGGATTGGGTGGGGCACCTGGATTTTAGGACTGGAAGGGGAGACCCAGGAGGCAGGACTGGTCAACACAGCCCCTCCTCATGATGCCGCCCAGCCATTGAATGTTGCCCAGTGGGTGACTTGCTTGTTGGAGCCCTGTTCAGCTCCCCCAACAGAGGCTGTCATCCAGGCAGGTGAGCCCCACACACATCCAAGAGGAGAGAGAAACCAGGCTAGTCTGTGAAGGCCAGCTGGGTTTTTCTTGCTTTTCACCAGTACTTCACATTTGGCAAAAGAAGAGAAATTGCTCCCCTCAGCCAGTCCCTTTGGCTCACCCCCTCAGAAAAACCTTGCCCTCTTATAAAGTGTGTGCATTTTTGCAAGGGGAGGGGGGCAGCAGAATGACCAGTTCAACAATCCTTGGGCAGAGCATGGCTTCTCAAGGGGGGAGGAATCTCTTCCTTAGAACTGAGGAAGTTGGTGATATGCCTAAAGCTTGGAAACTGCTTTAAAGTTGAGGTGAGTCCGTAGTATGTGAAAATAATATTGTTGAGAAGAATCCTGGTGTTTCTCCCTCATTGTCCTCTTGAGAGTTCCAGCACCTCTTTTTTCAGAAGAAAAGCCCTGCCAGAGGGGGTGGGAGAGCAGGGAGAAAAGGAGAGAAAGGGGAGTGCAGTGTGTCCAATCCCTTGCTTAGATACTTGACCAAGTCAGTGGCACTTGGATGCCCCCTCCAAAAGGTCACAAGTGACGTTAACCACAATTAAACAAAAAGTGCAGGTTTTGGTTGTAGATGCAGAATACATAACGCAAAAATAAACTGGAGGAAAAAGACTAGTGCAGAGGGCAGGGACACAAAATCCAATTATGATCTTAAAGGCTCAACTGCTCAGATTCTCCAGAGTAATCAACAGTGAGCTGTTAGTGCAGAAAGGACCTTTAAGAAAGAGATGGTCCATAAACTATGTAGAGCCCCAGTTTTAAATATTAGCTTGACAGAAAGGTAGTGCAAGGTGCAGGGAGATGAGAAACTAGCTGCTTTAGGTCATCCATGTCATAGTTGAGCTAAGGCCCTCTGACTACATCTCTTTTTAGACAGGCCTAGAATGAATTCTTAAAATTAAGGGTTATTGTGGCTATCCCTCTCCGTTCTGTAGAATTCAAGGTATGTAGTATTCTGAGATAAGGAATACTCAACATGGAGATTTCATTTATCATAGTGACTAATGTGCATGATCCAGCACAGGTTTGTCTATACCTATTCTAGGTAAAGGTAAAGGTTTCCCTTGCTTGAAAGCCAGTCAAATCCGACTATAGGGGTGCGGTGACTAGATGCCAAGGTGCACGGAATGCTGTTACCTTCCCACCAAAGTGGTACCTATTTATCTATTTGCAATTTCTTGCTTTTGAACTGCTAGGTTGGCAGGAGCTGGGACCAGAGACAGGAGCGTCATGCGGCACTTGGGTTTCGAACTGCTGAACTACTGACTTTCTGGCCTGCAGTTCAGCATCTTAACCACCGAGCCACTGTAGCCCCTACATCTATTCTAAAGTCATCTAAATTAGAGGCTGTTGTGACATGTGATTATCACTTGAACTATCATTGGCCTGTTATACACTGGGGTTTTTCCTCACTTTCACCATGCATGTCTGTTGGATTTTCTTTGTTGTTCTGCATTGATTTTCCTCCCTTCAATGCTCATTTTGCTTTCTGGTCACTGTTTCCCTAGGTTTTCTGAGAGTACTTTTGTGCTGATTTTCCCTTTGTTTCGCTTCTAAGCAGAAGGTAATTCAAAAGTTTCCCTCAGTTTCCCTCAGATTTCCCCTCCACACCCTTTTGCCACTCCTTGATGGTCACTCCCCCACCCACATCAAGGTTATTCTGCCCACTCTGCACCTTCCACCATCCTCCCCTTTAATTGGTGTACAAGTTCCATTTCCTCCTTGTTTTTAATTTTTTTTGACAAGCGGCATGATATGGGACTATTGCTAGTCTTGGATTGCCGAACAAAAAAAATTAAAAATGAAGGAAAGTTTAAAAGGAGCCCTGTGAGGTGTAGGTCCCTGCTGGTATTGACTTGAAAGGGGGATTGGAGAGGAGGCAAATGGCAGTGTCCCCAGTGCAAAAAAAAAAAAAAAAGGATTTCAGTGTTGCTTGCAAACAAAATAAATGGGGGGGCTGTCAGTGTGGATTGAAATTGGCATGAAATGTAAAGAGAGAGGGAGGGAGACTGGGATGGGAAGCCTAAAGCTTTGAAAACATTTTCCTCTTTAATGCTTTAGTGAACAGAGCTTTTTTTGGGGAACCATTTTGGCAGTCTCCAGAAGCCTAACATTAAAATGGCAGCTGAGCCACATGGACCTTCTGCAAACCACAAAACTTATGAATCTCTTGGGATTGATCCATTTGAAGGACAGAGTACAATCCGCATAGGACAGGCTTTAAAAAACTTCCAAGATCATGACCACTGTGCAGGATCAAATTAGAGAATCACAAAGAGAAAGCCATATGAATTTGCAAGGAAAGGCAGGAAATCAGCGGATTCCTCCCCCATACAAATTGTAGCCCTGTGCAAAACATTGTGGAATTGCAGCCAACTTTGCATACACACATATTGCCAATGATCACAGCTTGCAATGCCAGTGTCAGTGGGTTCTACCATGCATTCTGTACACTCAACATATTTCCCCATAGTATGAGATCATATGACTCACTCCCATTTTTCCCAGTGGCTGATAACACAGCAGAGAATCCCCTAGTGCTCTGCAATATGGAAAACAGGGCTTCACAGCTGCTTATCAGTTTTTTTAAAAAAAGGTTTTTTTGTCAATTTCAACATCAGTTTGCCCCCTTTGCCTGTGTACCTTTCTGTTCCCTTTCATTCAATGAACTAAAGCTAAAATGCATGTGCAAATCTGAACCATGAGGATTCAAATGGAAGGGCCCTGCTGGACACTACTGCACAGCTATGATAAAGCATTGCATGATTTTAAAAAAAGACACATGACACAAGTGATATTCCACCCTGATTTAGAAAAGTGTTTTTTAAAAAAATTGTAGCTGCAAAATAAATACAACAGAGGAAAAAGAATGGTGCATAAGAATCTGAAGTCGAGATTAAAGGCTTAGTGCTCTGAAAACCTGCAGTAAGATTTTCATGCATAATGGACAATTGATTCAATGGGCTTAGACTGGAGTAACTCTACATAGGATTGTGCTATAAATCTGTTACCAAAGAGACAAGAGACAAGATACTCATAGATTTGAATGGTTCTTAACTTTGACCATCAATGTAGCAAGATCAGAGGGTGCTTCCAGAAACTTTGAGCAGTAGTCCAAATTCTTGACAGAATTAATTGGGCTGTAATTTCTTTCCTTCCTGATTGCAACCTTCCCTTCCCTTCATAGACATATTTTTTTCCATATTTACATGAACACGCTTTCTTCTGGAAATGTATGACATAGGTTGCAATCCTAAAAACATATTCCTGGGAACATATTCCACTTTAACATAGGACTGAATATTCTTTGCCAATTTTTAAAAATAATTAAAATTCTGCACAAAATTTAATACAGCCCCATACTCATAGTAAACACAAAACACACAAACTTGTATAGTATTCCAAACCACCTTTTGCAGGTGGTTTTCTTGGAGGAAAGAGCATTTTTCTTATGGCATCTTTGGGAAAAGGGTTGATTTATAAATTTGTACTTGAACAAGAAGGGAAGCAGAATTTGGTGCAGACGATGATCTTGCCAAGGCAGAAACTGTGCAAGTCTGAGTCCAACAAGCACTCTGCATTTAGTTGCTAGGTAGATCTCACATGACTGTATAGTCAAACTAGGGTTCAAAAAGTTCCTGGACTCAGAACTGAGTATTCAATTAACCTGAATTTCTCCCATCAGCCAGTGATTTCTGCAATGAATAGCCCGATACTCTAAGAAGAAATTCTTGCTAGTAGATCTATGAATGGATCCAGTTGTGACCTGATTCACCTCAGGGTCATGGTGCAGAGGAGAAAGGGATATAAATCCCTGTGAGTTTTTACCAGTTGAGCTGCCTGGAGCTGTTAGCAGAGGAAGAGAAGAGAGACAAGAAAAACCCAGAGGTGGGGATCAGTTTTGAATCAAGAAATCACATGGAGGGAGGGCTATTATGGGCCCCCAGTGCTATAATTTACCTCTAAAAATATTAGTGAGATCCATTTTAAGTTCTCCTAGCATTTCTTCTATACTGGCCTCACCCTAGTCAGTTAATACACCATCATGTTTCCAGTGTGGAAACTCTCTGTGAGAAGGGTTTGCCTTCTGTTCTTTGAAAAGGCTGAAAATTCTGAAGCAAGGCAAGTGAAATTCTGCACCAAGGAACTTCTTTAAATGAAGCAGGATTTCCTATGTCTTGCATAATTGAGTCTGCAGTTCTATTATGGGGTCATTTCTTCTGTTTCTGGTAGTGAAGTGGTAGAATAAACTATGTAGCATACTGAAGCCTGGTAATGCCCTTATTCCCTCACTGCTTTAGCTTCTGAGATTTTCGGTGCATTACCCTACAACCTTTAATGTATATTTTAGTCATGAGGGCCAGAAGCCTGCTTTTTAAAATTTAAACAAAGAGTCACATGAAGTGGAATGTTGTGTTCAACATCCCGTTCTGCACTTGCACAGTAGGATCACAGCAGTAACACCTGTAGGTTCCTAATAATACATGAAATCTGAAGCAGCCTAGGAGCTGACTATATAAAGCTTTGATGCAATCCTTTGAAAGCAAATGAAAACAATGCAGTCCCTTGCCTAAGGGTTCCCCCTCCCTTCTTCATGTACAAGCTGCCAGTTGGAAGGATCCAGAAATATGTAATCGTAGGAAGCAGAAAAGGAGGGGAGGTGGCAACCCTTTAAAACAGCCTGCCGTAAACAAACATCTGATACACAGATTTCTATGGCTCCTTTTAAAGCTGTTGCGGCTACAAACTGCTCATTTTTGATGCACTGCCAGAGCTGCAAATTGCTTTAGCACAACTTTGCTATGAAATGTTCACCCACACAACCTTGCAGGATCCAAATTGGAACTTCAGCTGGTGCTATAAATATTTCAGACATGTCGGTTTTGTGTGAGTTTCTTTGAGCCTGTGCCTCCTCCCCACCCCCCAAAAAAAGGAAAGGAAAGAAGGGGGGGAAGCCAACAAATCAGAAATAATCTGTGGGAGGGAAACAAAAGCCTATAAATAAAGATCACAACAAACTTCACATATATGTTTATCATTTCAATACGAAAATTATCTCAGAAGATAAGAAAGGAGCACTGATACCAGAGAGTAAATGGCACTGATGAATTGTAAGGGCAATTCTCCACATCAGAACTATTTAAGTGTGGCTTTCGTATTATATATATGCTACATTTGCTCCCTTGGACAATCTTAATGTCAGAGGAGGGAGCATAAGTACTAAACATATGCTGGGCAAAAATAAAAATGTTAATTTCTGAAGGTGGAAGATTTTTAGTATCTCAGTCCTGAGCATGGAGCAAGTCATTATACAGGACTGTTGTTCTCAGCCAGGAATAAAGAGATAGTCTATGCAGGACTTTTAAAAATAACAGTTACCAAGAATTTGCTTTCCTTCAGTCCTCAGTTTGATTTTATTCCCCGTGCTATTTAATATTTCTATGAAGCCACTAGGAAAGGTCATCATGAGGTATGGGCACAGTGTCACCAGTATAGGATGACACCCAGATCTCCCTTTCTTTTCCATCTAATTCTGAGGCTGGTGTTGATGTTCTGAACTGGTGCTTGGAAACAGTAGTTGACCTATTCCAGCTTTGCAGGTGTTCGTGATTAATCCATCTTGTCCACAGGCTCTTATCTCCTTCAAGGTCAGAGCCAAGAAAGTGGTAATTAGTTCTCCTGGAAACCTGTGTGATATTGTGATCTTCCAGAGAGTTCCTATGAATGTGGGGCCTGTTTGGACGTGGAACATCACCTGACGCCAGAAAGCCAAAAGGCATAATTGAGCTAGAGATTAAGAAAAGGGGATGGCTGACTTGGTGATTTTGCTGAACAGAGGCCTGGACTATGTTGAATTGTAGAAGAATGTTTAAGCCTCTGTTTTTTTGGATTACTGAATTCTGTGAGTGTGCCATCTACTGTCAGGTATCAATGTGCTAGACAGGAAAGTTAGCTTTCATTGTTTTGTGCTATTTAATCAAGCAGGTTGTGTTGCCAAGTGGTATTCTTCCTTTTTTTCTTGTTGATTTAATAAACCTGTTATGTATCTAGTATACATAAATACAGAGCTTGAATCTCACTCCTATCTACGCCTGGTATCCAAAAGAACAAACTCTGATTGGCTACTCTGCATAGCAGGCCAATCAGGAGGCTAGAAGGTTATGGAGGGAGACAAATGTATTGGTTGTTATGTTACTGTTTTGATTGGTTATTTATGCAACAAGGGGCGTGGCTATGCCAGCCTGGATAGTTTAAAAGAGGGCCTGTTGCTCTCCTGTTTTTGTGTTGTTTCCTATCTTTGTAATAAAGCTGAATCACTGTCCATGAGCTGCTGCCTTAAGTCTTGTACTTAACAAAACCTTTTCCTACTGTTTTAAAGAAAAGGTCTGGTTTCTTGTGTATACACTGCTTCAGGGACCCGCAGGTCTGAACACTGCTGGCCTGCAAGAGGGCCAAGGGCTCAGAGGGACCCAGGTCTGAGCCTTGACAGGTGGGAACAACCCACAGGTAAATCTGGCTTCCTCTTGAGGCTTCTGTCAGCCCCTGATCTTCTTCGCCCCTTGCCATGGCTCCTGCACTCTGGTCAGCCTCTTTTTGGCTGCTTCCCATTGCTGCCATGTCCCCTTCTTGCTTGCTCTGGGACTCTGATTGAGCTCTCCCAGGTCATGGGAGTGTGCCCTGCCCCACCAGTGAGGCATTACTTCTGGCCTGGCAGTGTTTACATCTGGCCAGGCGGACAGAGGCACCCTAGCCAACACATGGCCTAAGAGGGGCCAATATCTGCTCAAGTCACACCTATGTACAAAGCGAATGGCAGAACGACTGGGACAAGGGTCAGTGCTGCATGCAATGTATGTCCCATGCTGACAGGAATGCTAATACTTAACTGTACATACTACCAGGAGCAAATGTAGGCCATATCACCTATTTCTGTGAAGTCCTGTGCCATTATACCTAAAGAGGCAAGGGAGTGCTATTGTAGAGTGCTATTGCAACAATGGGTTTAAATTATATGCAGAAAGGTATCGGCTGGATATTAGAAAAAACTTTTTCACAGCCAGAGTGGTTCAAAGGTGGAATCAGCTGCCTAGGGAGGTAGTTAGCTCCCCTTCACTGACAGCTTTCACGAAGAGGCTGGACGAATATTTGTCAGAGATTATTTAGGCTGGTCCTGCATTGGGCAGGGGGTTGGACTAGATGGTCTGTATGGCCCCTTCCAACTCTATGATTCTATGATTCTAGATACACCCTTCTTAATCTTGTGTACTGACAAGAAGCACATTTTCAATATGTGCCTCTGCATTTGCAGTACGAAACAGATATAGGAATAAATGTCATGGAGACAGTTAAAGTGTTTGAACCAGCTGTGTGTTTTCAGAACCATCTGTGAGGGTGGCTAAGGCAAAGACAGAGACAGAGAGGGAGGCTGGCGACCTTAAATCAAAAGGGCCCAGTCTCTGTTTTTCTCTTTTATTGTCCTAGCATTTTCCCAAGAAAATCAGAGATTTTAGAATAAAATCACCTCATGTTATATCCAGTGGCTTTGTCAAGGAAGGCAACATATTAACTCTGACGCAGCTTTTCAAAAAGGCCTTCTTACTGCTAAATAGAATGAGGCATGAGTCATTGAGCAGATGCTGCACCTTTTCGTTAAGATAAAACACTAATCACCAGCATGGCAATCTACAAAGGAAAGCACACATTTGCAGATCAGCAAGGATTCTTTCTTTCTTTCTTTCTTTCTTTCTTTCTTTCTTTCTTTCTTTCTTTCTTTCTTTCTTTCTTTCTTTCTTTCTTTCTTTCTTTCTTTCTTTCTTTCTTTCTTTCTTTCTTTCTTTCTTTCTTTCTTTCTTTCTTAAACAGGGATTCATTCCATACACAGCAAATGGCAGAACGCTAATAGCAGAACCACATCTTGTTCACTTTCCACACAAATACAAGAATGTATGGCTGCAAGAGTTGGACTATAAGGAAGGCTGAGCGCCGAAGAATAGATTCTTTTGAACTATGGTGCTGGAGATCAAATCAGTCAATCCTAAAAGAAATCTACCCTGATTGTTCCCTGGAAGGCCAGATCCTGAAGCTAAAGCTCAAATACTTTGGCCACCAAATGAGAAGGGAGCATTCATTGGAGAAGACCCTGATGCTGGGAAAGATTGAAGATCAAAGAAGAAGGGTAGGGCAAAGGATGAGATGGTTAGACAGTGTCATCGATGCAACAAACATGAAATTGAGCAAACTTCAGCGGACAGTGGAAGACAGGAGGGCCTGGCGTAATCTGGTCCATGGGGTTGCGAAGAGTTGGACTTGACTGTGCGACTGAACAACAAACACAAGAATTCAATCAGAAGTTGAACCACTCATTAGAATTGCCAGATTAGCATTTCAAAAAAGTGTGGGAGATATACAGGGACTTGTGGAGGGCATCTCATTTTCTTCCTCCCCTCATTTCCTCTTTCATTTCCCTGGCAGCCCCATAGCTTCTCCCCTTTTCCTGCTGCCTTGTGTCTTCCCACTCACCAGCCAATCGACTCTTATCTGCTTCCCTGTCTTCAGCTTTCCTTCCTTCCCTACCCTTGGAACCCATCCCTGGAAAAGTCTGGCTGAGTTGAACAATGGCTGTTGGTGCTGAGCCAGGCCCAGTTGTATGGTGGCTGCCATTGGGCTGGGCTTAGCCCAGTTGTGTGATATCTGGCAGAGGCACTGGACATGGCTTAGGCCCAGTTGTGTGGAAACTGATATCAGCTCTTGGCTGGGCCTCTCCCAGCTGCACAGTGGCCACTAGGGTTGCCAAGTCCCTCAAAGCGGGGGACTCTGGGGGAGTTACTGGAGGGGGTGGGGACATCCCTGATGTAAGGACATCCACAGAAGTGACATCATCACGTTGGGGAGCAGTGGCCCCGCCTCTCCCCAGCAGTGTTTAAAGGGTATCTTTAAATGCTGCTTGGAAGGAGGGGAGGCTGGGTGGGCCTGCTGTGCTTCAAGCCCCAAATTCAGGGCTTGGAGTGCAGCCATGTGTCCCCTGCCTCTCCCCAGCAGCCTTCAAAGGGCTTTAAACATTGCTGGGAAAAGAGGGGAGGCCATGTGAGCCTGCTACACTCCAAGGCTCAGCAATATTATTGTGGTTGCCTAAAGGTAAAGGTAAAGGTTCCCTTGCTCGAAAGCCAGTCGAATCCGACTCTAGGGTTGCAGTGCTCATCTCCGTTTCAAAGCTGAAGAGCCAGCGCTGTCCGAAGACGTTTCCATGGTCATGTAGCTGGCATGACTAAACACCAAGGCACACTGAACGCTGTTACCTTCCCACTGAAGTGGTACCTATTTATCTACTTGCATTTTCTTGCTTTCGAACTGCTAGGTTGGCAGGAGCTGGGATCAGAGAGGGGAGCTCACTCCGTCTCAGGTAGTAGCCACTGATAGAACTATCCACCACAA
The DNA here is from genome assembly GCA_029375565.1 of Gekko gecko. Classification (NCBI taxonomy): domain Eukaryota; kingdom Metazoa; phylum Chordata; class Lepidosauria; order Squamata; family Gekkonidae; genus Gekko; species Gekko gecko. Next base: position 99,252,232 of record JAPDNY010000002.1, on the reverse strand, counting down.
ATTGGTCCAACACTTTTTAAAAAGCCCATATATGGCCCGAGACCTTGAAGAGCCACTGCCAGCTGCAGTAGAATATGTTGGGCCAGATGGGCCAATGGTCTAACTTGGCATACGGCAGCTTTGTATGTTTATGTAATAGAGCAGCTCATGATGAAACATATTGCACACATTAACATCAAGCAGGATATTCAGACAATCATAGACATGCACCAATGTGTAGCTTATTCATAGAATATTTTTTTATTTGACTCCTAAATATTTACAGGTCACAGATCTGGCAGCTTTGTTGAAAGAAAGGAAGAAACACTCTCAATCCTGTTGAAATTCTGTTATGAGGAGAGCCAGTTTTGCTCATTTTAACAGCAATGGTGAAATTACTGAAAATAAGGTGGTATGTAAGTTATCATTCCATGGATGATAACTTTCTAAAGTGCTTTTTATGGGAATCCTCCCTCAGGTTAGAAACTTTTCAGGATCGCTCTTTTTTAAAAGCACAGAGTTAAAGCCTAATCCTTTCTACCGCCTGATCAAACATTAACCTGCCATTCTAAAAGTGGAAAGCAGAGGCGCTTGCCAAGACAAGCTGGTTAGTGCAGGTCCCATGAATCATTCAACCAGCTCATAGGCTCATTATCCAAAGAAAGCCCTGGGCAGACTGACACAGAGAAGGGCGGTGGGGATAGAAGAGAAAGGGGGAAGAGGAAATGTGACTCATTTCTTGAGCAGCTAACTTCAGGTTATGGAAACTGTTGTCAGGGAGAGCAGAAGTAGGCCGTCATACTTTGACTGGAGCGAGAAAAACACTGCTGTTGTTGCAATGTGGAAGGAGAGACCCAGGGCATGTGCTGGGCCTATTCTCATGAACATATGTCTTGTTTAATATCTGATCTCCCCATCCTTGAATATGCAGGAAATGAGTTAATTAGGATGGGGGCACTGTTTCCAAACTGAATTCCAGTGGAAATTCAATAGCCACCTGCTATTGACACCAAGACAGATTTCAAAACGCAGCTTTGATACGTTCAGAGGCCACATTGGTAGAGATTGCAATATGCTGCATACATCTTAAATTGCTTCCTTAGACAGTTTTAGCTGGTTAGTGCTGAAAATGCTGGCATTCCAGAATCCAGAGTAATAAAACGAGGAATTCATATTAATGAAATGGAAAGACATATAGGGTTTCCTTTTCTCCCAAGAGATGTAGGGAATCTAACTTATTTCTCATTTCTCCCGTAATTTGACTTCATTTAATCTCTAGGAGCAAATTGGCCATTCTCTAGCTTTAAAGCAAAGTTTTCAAATGATTATGGACAGACATTTAAACCTATTGCACAAATCAAACTACTTTGGAGTGTATTTTTTAGTATGGATGAGGAAGGAATTAAATTTTAAAAGAAATTGCTAGTTTTGATGAATTGTGTTAAGGAAAGAAAAAAATGATGGCATCAGAATGAGACAGAAACAAACAGTTCTCTTCCCAAACAAACAAGAAAAGACAGACTCAGGTAGGTTTTGGTAAAACCAGAAGTGCAGGCCCCACATGATGACATCACCTGGTAGTGAAATCATCATGTCAGGGATGTTGGGGGGGAAACACTCTGGTTGGTGAACAAAACTCTATGGTTTGAAGCCAAATTTACCATAGAGTTTCCCCCAAAAAACAGAACATCACCCTCAATGCCCCCAATATGATGACGTCACTTCTGTGTGAAGGCATTGTCCTAGGGCCTGAACTTCCGGTTTTATAGGAAGTTGTCTGACATTACTTCTGGTCTCCTGGAAGGACATCAGGAGCCCCCTGCTGGCCAGGTAAGTGGACCTGGCAACCCTAGACTCAGGGGCGGTCTTGGTGATTCTGGTCCCTGGGTAACACTCAAGAATGAGGCCCCAGAATCCGAAACAACAAGAAGTATAAGAAAGTTCATACAGACTTATGTTCTTGTTGTTGTTCTGTCGCACAGTCGAGTTCAACTCATTGCGACCCCATGGACCACATCACACAAGGCCCTCCTGTTTTCTGTCATGCTCTGGAGTTTGCTTAACTTCATGTTCATTGCATCAATAACACTGTCTAACCATCTCATCCTTTGCTGTCCCCTTCTTCTTTTACCTTCAGATTTATGTTCTAAACCTTAGAAACCCTCTGCTCTAAGAAGTGATCCCCCACACAACTAATAATGGATTAGAGACTAACAGTGCAACCCTAAGCAGTTACAGCGCTTGGAAGAAACACTGAAATTATGATAAAGAGAAACCAAAAGTCAAGTTTATTATGGGGAATAATACAAATACCTGGGCTGGGGAATTAGCAGGTGTCAAGGAATCAGATAATACCAAGCACTCAATACCAACTGCCCACTAAAGAGCAAGCACATACATTCCAAACAACTTACTCCATTCAAGAGGTGAGACAAAAGGGCAGAAAATGGAAAGGACGGTGTAAGAGCAAGATTACAGCAACCAATCTTGAAGTCTAATGAGGTCCAATATGGGGGTGGATTGGCAGCAAATAATCCACTAGAAAAGTGATCACCAAAGTAATTTGAAATATGACCTCGAAATTTAGGGTTGCCAGGTCCTTCCTAGTCCCTGGCAGGGGACTTTGGGGAGCATTTATGGAGAAGGAGGGGACATCCCCAATGTGATGACATCACACAAAAGTGACATTATTACGTTGCCAGTCCCCCACTTCTTGCCAAAAACATTTCAAGGGTCCCTTTAAATGCTTTGAGCAAGAAGTGGGGGCTGTATGCACCTGCACTCCAAGCAGTGAATTCGCCACTTGGAGTACAGGCACGTGTGGAGGCTCCCTTGCTTCTTGCCCAAAGCATTTAAAGGGTCCCTTTAAATGCTTTGGGCAAGAAGCAGGGTGTGTGTGTGCCTGAACTCCAAGTGGCAAACTCACCATGTGGTGGTCATGCATGTGGCTGGTGGCTGCTTCCCTCTCCCCCTGCAAGATTTAAAGGGTCCTTCAGCTGGTCAGTGGCCTCGTCCTCCTGCTAATCAGCTGGAGGGCCCTTTAAGAAGAAGAGAAGAGGAGATTGGCTTTGTATCCTGCCCTTCACTCAGAGTCTCAGAGCGGCTTACAAACTCCTTTCCCTTCCCCTCCCCACAACAGACACCCTGTGAGGAAGGTGGGGCTGAGAGCTCTTCTAAGAACTGCCCTTTCAAGGACAGCTGTTGTCAGAACTATGGCTTGCCCAAGGTCATCCAGCAGCTGCAAGTGGAGGAGTGGGGAATCAAACCCCGTTCTCCCAGATTAGAGTTCTCACACTTAATCACTACATTAAACTGGCAGGTGGGGAGGGAGAGGGGTGGCTGTCGGTGGTCACTGTTGAGGATGGGACTTAGGGTCACAGCTTTCCCCACCAGCCAGCTGTCTGAGGATGGGCAGAAGCTCACTAAATCGGGAGGTCCCCCACCCCCACCTGGGGACTGGCATCTCTAAAACAGACAGACAGACAGACAGACAGACAGACAGACAGACAGACAGACAGACAGACAGACAGATAGATAGATAGATGCACTTCTGCTGTAGCTCACAATGGCTCAGACTCTTATAGTATATTTAAATTAGGAATAAGGCCAGTTGTGGAAATAAATACAACTGACTCTAGAAAGAAGCTCTGAATGGGTGCCTTGGTCCTGGGCACTCAGTGTCAATTTGCTGTGGCGACCTCAGCAGAGTATAATGACACAGAGTCCACCATTTTCTCCAGAGGAACTGATCTCTGCTACCTGAAGAACAGTTGTAATTTTGAGTGATCTCCAGCCCTCACCTGGAGATTGGCAACAATGGTTCCCCAGGAGGGAATGACTGGTTTGGAGGGCGGAGTCTATGGCATTGTACCTGTCTGAGGTCCAACCCCTCTTCAAACCCCACCCTCACCAGGCTCCACCTCTCAAATCTCCAGGAATTTTCCAACCTGGATTTGGCAACCCTATATTCTTCACAGCGACCATCAACCTACCTTTATTTTCTCCTCACTCTTCAGCTTTCCATCTCCTCCCCCCTCCTTCCTGGAGAGCAGTTGTAATTCCGAGTGATCTCCAGCCCCCACCTGGAGATTGGCAACAATATTTCCCTGGGAGGGAATGGCTGGTTTGTAGGGTGGCGTCTATGGCATTGTACCTGTCTGAGGTCCAACCCCTCCTCAAACCTCACCCTCTCCAGGTTCCATCCCTCAAATCTCCAGTTTCCCAACCTGGAGACGGCAACCCTATCTCCTTCCCAGCCAATCATCAACCTACCTTTATTTTCTCTTCATTCTTCAGCTTTCCATCCCCCCACACCTGCAGCCTCTACCATCTTCTGAAGCCCTGACTGCTACATCACATTGGCTGTCATACAGGGGCCATCTCAGCAGGATATAAGGACACAGAGTCCACCATTTTCTCCAGGGGAACTGATCTCTGCCATCTGGAAAGCAGTTGTAATTCTGAGTGATCTTCAGCCCTCACCTGGAGATTGGCAACAATGGTTTTCCCCAGCAGGCACTAAGGGGAAATGTATTTTACCTCAGAACACATTTTACCTGAGAATAGCAACAGCAAACTGTTTAGAATGTTAGAGGCAAAGGCCAATGAGGCCACATATGCAAATGACCTCTGTATTCTGACTGGCTATGTGGGGGGGGAACAGCAAACTGTTTAGAATGTCAGAGGCAGGACTCAGGGAAAGCAGCCAGTGGATAGGGAGACCCTCTGAATGACAGATCAGGGAGTGAACTGATTTCGGCATGTGTTGGAATGTTCCATGACCAAAACAGAATTATACATAAGGAGAGATTAAGAAGGAGAGTTATCAGGCATCATTACCAAGATAGCAAGAATCCAGCAGATAAAATTGCGGGGGGGTGCACAAGACTGTCTCAACAAACTTGACTTTCCAATAACTTTGGCCATCTAAACACCACCTTATACATTCCTGCAACTCTGTGCTACGATGCTCAGTTTCCCAGAGGTTTTCACCCGGGGCTGAGCCTCTGGTATTTCTCCAGGCTGCACCTCTACCCCTCCCTTCATCTCCTAGTTCAGAATCTTGAGAACTCTGCTGCTGTTGCAGTTGCTGTTGTCTCTGACACTGACAAGAAATTAGCCATGCCGCAGGGCCTCAAAAAGAAGGGGGCAGAAACAGGAAGTGAGAGAGCATACCATTGTGTGGCTTCATAGGGTGCGGGTTTCTAGTTTTTCTTTTACTGCTGCATAACAGCTTCTCCCTGGGATTTCTGGAGGGAAAGGGGGGCATGGCAGTGCCCATACTAGTCCTAATGGGTGGAGTGCTACTTCTGAGTGTGTCCCCACTCCCCACAGAGAAAGTGTGGCCCTTTGGCTGGGGACCTGGTGTGAAAGAACAGCAGATGGGGATCTTCCCCATGCAGCACAGGGCTTTGCTGAGTGCACCCACCAGCTTTCAGCTGATCACTTCCCCCTGAACTTTCTGGGTTTCAAGGCAGCATGGGGAGGCAGCTGTAAGGTGGTGGTGGGAGTCTTTCACCACCCTAACCACCTGATGCTTGACTGAAGCCACTACCACCGCAACTCCACAGTGTGTGAGGAGCTTCAGAGCAGCTGGCTGCAGGACCCTTCCAGTACAATGGCTGGGGCAGCTGCCCTGGATGCCTCGTTGCTAAGACCACCCTTGGGCAGACCTCATCTGAATGATCCTCAGCACAAATGATGTCACATGCAAGCAGGATCCAAAGTTCTCTTATTAACTTCCTGAAATGTCTTCCATACAGATTCCTATTTTAAGGTACATAAACTTTGAATGAGTCAGCCTCATGACAGGTACTGCCACACTAGTTGGTTGGTCACGCCAGCAGTTCAGCTCATTAAACTGCATAACTCCTGTATCTTTGTCATGGAACCATATCACACATTATATTTTTTAGGAATGTACCTCTGGGTCAAAAAAACACATTATTATTTATGTATTGTTTAAATTGTTTCATATTTCTGAATGCTTTATCCTTTGATGTGCACAGCCCTGAGCCCTGCATACTCAGGGGAGGGTGGTTTATAAATTCAAATTATGAATAAATGAAATATATAAAAGAGGGGATCCAAGACTGAATCCTCTGTCATGTCTATTGGCCATAAAAAGCATCTACAGGAGGTCCAAGATGGATCATAGCTCCAGGTCTGGGAAAGGAGGATTCCCTGTTTCCCTGGCTAAAAGTGCCACCCTTAGGTACTTGATTGGGAAATAATCTTCACTAAATGAAGACAAACGCTCAAGTATCAGAAGCTATGGAACCGAGACTACGAAAATAAAATAAAGGAAGAAGACTGGGAACGCGTATGGGCCTCACCAAATCTTTCCTCAACAATTTTCAACATCCGTTTTCAGACTATCAAGACCCTTTTGAGATGGTATATACCTCCAGCCATCTTACATCATATAAAAAATGAGATAGATCCACTTTGCAATAAAAAATGTGGTCAAAAAGCCGATTACATCCACTGCTGGTGTACATGTCCTTATATACAATCTTTCTGGACAAAAATCAGATACCACATACAATTAATAACACATATAAACTTACCTCATTCACCAGAGATACTAGTCTTGAACAACTGGTCAAACCCATATGGAAACAAAAATCAAACTAGCCTAACTCACATTCTATTAGCCATAGCACAAACTACAATAGCAGCAAAATGGATTGACAAATCCCCACCCACGATAGAAGCCTGGCAAGATCGTATATGGGATCATTTTATCATGGGAAAGATTTCACTCCACACATCAAACACATTCTCACACAAGTCAGAAGAAAATTTCATTAGGACCTGGTACCATCTCATTGCTTATATGGCAGAAGCTGAAGTGATACCAAAAAATCCTCTGTATGGAGCACTGATTTATTTTTGATCCTAAGCTAAACAACAGTATATTTTGTTACTTTGACTTGGGTATTCTGTCCATTAAAACAATATTTAGGAATGGCAATTTAACAAAACTAACAAAAATAGAAAATAAAGAACGAGACCTAACTTTAGACAAATTTGGTACTACGATATGGTTTAAAACTCATTTTCTCTGTACAATATAAACCACTTTATATTATAGGCTCAAAAATGTTACCTCTAGAATTGTGAACTAAACTGCTGTTATATATATATATATTAACAAAAATATTTATATGCATGCAATATGAATGTAAAAATTTTGATTGCTATGTAACTGCTCACATAGACAATAAAATTTAAAAAAAGGAAATAACACCAGGTGCCTATAACAAGCCTTTTGGTCAGTGGAATAATGCAGGGGGGGAAATCACCTCCAATTTGCTAGTACTGCAGCCTTGATGCCCTTACCATATTCTCTTTCTCTCCCTCCTGATAAAAAAGCCTGGGATAAGTATTTTGATCAGGAAAACAATGGTGGTATGTAGGGGGGGAATGAAACACTTTTTTCCATCAGCCCCAAACCATATCCCCCATTTGCTTTTGTTTTTTAAAGCTAAATTACAATCTAGACATGCAGTCACAGATTCTCACAAGCAGTTTGACCACCATGTAATTGTTTGTGTGGTTGTTTGAGAAGACATATTGATTTTCATTATTAAAGCAATAAACTGCATTCTTTCATATGATATAACCAAATTAAATAATCATTTCACCATCACTTCCCATACCTTATAATGTTAGATCCCTTCAGTAATAACTTAATGTAAATGAGTAGGTAAGAGAGAGAAAAGGAAATGGGCGGGGGGGGGGAATAAGACAGACAGATCCAGGAGAAAGAAAGGGGACCTGGCAACAAATAAAAAACTTGTCTGGGAACTAGAAGACACCTTATCTATTAAAGGCTTCCCCCTCCTTATGCTAAGGTCCAATATATTTTTAATCTATTGTTCTATGGGGGTCACTGATGTTTTAAGTGTACAGGTTTAAAAAATGTAAAGTACATATTGTTAAATAGTGGGTTTAAGAGGCTTTTGAGATTTCAGCATAGCTCTTTATTTCAGTAATGTTAAGAACAACAACACATGCAGTGTGCTGCACCTATATACAAACCCCCCAGTCCCAAACACACCCACAAAATACAAATAAACCAAAAAGAATATAGTAGGTAGGAGCCTTTATTTTCATGGCATCACTTACAATTCTGTTACCTGATTGGCCTGCTCTGCAAGGGCGGCCAATCTGAATGTAGCTGCTAGGAGCATCTCTAACAACGCTTGTTCATTTGAAGCTCGCACTACACGACACATATCAGAACAAAACTGGCAGCAGGACTGGGCCACCTACAAAGCAAGGAGTATAGTGTATTCTTCTCCTCCCCCCCCCCCGAGCCAATCATTAATTTTTCTAATAGGGTTCCATGGCTGGAAGTAACCCTTAATGGAGAAAAGGATTAAAGAACAGCTTAGTGCAGGGTATGTGAAAGAATGATGGTAAAGGATGATGGAATTATTTAGTTAGCAGAGTGTTCAAGGTACATAAGTACTGCATCTGGTCATCGTGTGAGCTGTCCAGAAACAAAGTTATATTTGTGTGACCACGGCCACACAACCCGGAAAATCTACAGCAACTAAAGTTATATTTAACTAATATAAATTCTTTATTATATGGAACTCCATTCTAGACAGGATAGAGTATAAATAGGATTTTGGTCTAACTAGCTATGATGTTGGAGATACAGGAAGCATGTCCTGCTCTCATGCTGCCAAAATGGAGAAGGCTAGTATAGTGTGGAGAGGCGTTAAACCAGAAGGAAGGAAGTTTCCTTTGAGTAGCAATCTACACATCAAAGGGATAGTATCAGAGAGTAAAGGGAAGGATAGTCAGTTCCCTGGTCTGACTCTCTTTTAAACCCCCACTGAAGTCTGAGGCTAAGAGACAGCACTATATCCTTCACCTCCAACAAAGGAAGTCTTTAGTTGCTCCTCCCGCCTGCTTATGATTGCACTTTAAATCTCACCTCTCCAGCCTCTCATTTATAGGGATTTGGCACAGGTCAGGTTAAGTTAAGTTACATTTTACCTAGTTTTAATCAGAATATAATATAGGTATGTTGTTGGGGAGGGAGCTCTTAACTGCAGCTCTTTGTAATATGTTCATCTAGTGACAAACCCACAACATAGTGTTTCATTTATTTAAAGTATTTTTACCCCATCTTTGTGTTACAAATTGACATCTGGATGGTGTAAAAAATAAAATTTATAAAACCATAGATTACCTAGGGACAGAGTATTTTAAGGATGGATTGGCAGTGCGGTTGCTGTTGGACATGTCAGCAGCATTCAACACAGTCAGCCATCAGTTACTGATCCACTGCTTCGCTGACATAGGAGTTCAGGGGCTTGCCTTGCAATGGCTTGTCTCCTTTCTCCATGGTTGGGGACAAAGGGTGGCGTTAGGGGAACAGCTCTCCCAGAGGCGCCCTCTAGAATGTGGAGTGCCTCAAGGGGCAGTGCTGTCCACAATGTTATTTAACATCTACATGCGCCCCCTTGCCCAGATTGCCCAGAGTTATGGGCTGGGATGTCACTAGTATGCTGATGACACCCAGCTCTATCTGATGTTGGGTGGCCGGTCTGGCTCTAGACCAGAAGATCTGGACTGGGCATTACAAGCCAAGGCTGGTTGGCTTAGACTGAGCTGACTGAAATTGAATCTGACAAAGATGGAGGTCCTGTGCTTGAGTCACAGTGGTCTGGGGATAGGGATCCCACTCCTGACCTTCGATGGGGCACCATTGGTTCTAGTGCCGGAGGTTAGGAGCTTGGGAGTGCTCTTGGATGCCTCCTTAACAATGGGGACCCAGGTAGCAGCCACTGCCAAGTTGGCCTTTTACCATCGTTGGCTGATTAGGCCGTTGGTTTCCTTCCTCAAACACAACGACCTTGCAACAGTGATCCATGCATTGGTCACCTTGAGATTAGACTACTGTAACGCTCTCTACTTGGGGCTACCCTTGTCACAAATCCGGAAGCTGCAACTAGTGCAAAATGCTGCAGCCAGGCTTCTGATTGGTCTCTCTATGAGGGAACACATCCAGCCTGCCCTGAAGACATTGCACTGGCTGCCAATAGCATACCGGATTCACTTCAAGGTGCTGGTTCTTACCTTTAAAGCCCTTTATGGCCAGGGTCTGACATACCTGAGGGACTGCCTTTCCCCATACATACCCCAGAGAGCGCTTCAGTTGGGATCACAAAACCAATTGGCCCTTCCAGGTCCCAAGGATGCAGGCTAGCTACAAACAGGGCCAGAGCTTTCTCGGTGGCAGCTCCACACTGGTGGAATGAGCTCCCAGAAGAGATCAGGACCCTTTGGGACCTTTTACAGTTCTGCAGGGCCCGCAAGACGGAGCTCTTCCACCAGCCTTTCAACTAGGAGCCGCTGCCACTAACACCATGGCCAGCATTACCATCTATGCTTATTAACAATTTAACAACAGAAGCCTGGTGCCTTGTCTATTATTGATAGCCTGTGCTCGCCGATGAAGATTGAGAGAGACCAACAAGCTGAATATCAGCCGAATTTATAGAATGTATGAGGCCATCTTTGATATTACATATCAACTGCTGGCACTTTAATATATTGTAAGTTAATTTTAATCAAATTGTTACTGAATTGTTCAATGAATTGCTTTTAGATGTTTATGATATTTATTGTTATTATGTTTTTATGGTGTTAGCCACCCTGAGCCTGCCTTGGCGGGGAGGGCGGGGTACAAATCCAAGCAGGCAAATAAATAAATAAATAAATAAAATATTTTAAAAAGTTATTTAGTTCATTTGATTAGCTTTTTTTTTTGTATTATAGATTTTTAAGCCACCCAGAAAACGTACTTGGATAAGGGATGTAGAAATATTTTTAAAAAATAAACACAACAAAGAAAACAGATCCAGCAGTAAAAACACAATCAACCATTCAAGAGAAACTACTGCCATCATCACTCACTGGTAAGCAGGCAGGGTTGGTTGCCAGGGTTTCCCTGGATCCCATTTCCCACCACATGGCCACTAGGTTGACAGCATGATGCCACTTCCAGGGAAAATCTGGAAGTGACATCAGTCCTCTCTACAAATCACCACAGAGCTTCTGGCAATTCCTAGAGAAGTATGACATCATTTCCAGGTTTTCCCAGAAGTGACATCATGCCATTACCAACAACTGCCCCCCCTTCCCCTCAGTCTTCTGCTGCTTGCCAAGCTGTGCCCCATAACCAGGGTAGATTTAATCTGTCACTTTAAAAAAAAATGATAAGTAGCCAGCAGGCGAATTCAACTTGAAAGTCATATCTATAACTAGGAACGGCTTCTTTCTCTAGCGACCACCAGCCCCAGCCTCTAGAAGCACATGGAGAAGGTTCTCTGAAGCAGATTCTCACTGCTGATCAGGTTCATAGGGGTAAACAGTCCTTAAAATACTCTGTCCCTAGGTAATCTATGGTTTTATAAATTAAAGCCAACACTTTGAATTACACTGACAAACCTATTGGAAGCTCTTGGGGGGAAATTTGCTTATTTATTAAATAATCTGGCTGCTGTATTCTGCACCTGCTGAAATCTCTGGATGTTTTCAAAGCCAGTCCCACATGTAATATGTTACAGAAGCCTTCAACAGCTTCTACTTCACTGGCAATGATCACTGCTGTAGTAGGCCTGGCTAACCTAAGTAGCAGGTACCATTAGTAAATGAGATTGAGATGATTGTGGTCCCAGTTGAACTGGACTTGATGTGGGATAGAGATCACTTCAATTGAAAGGATGGGCAGGGAGTTTTGAACTTAGGGGAAATTTAAAGCAACTCAGGGCAGGAAGTAGAATAATTGGGTGGGGGGGTCCCCATATGATTTCTTTGATTTGTTCTGAAAGCAGTTGAGGTAATGATCTGGATTTGGGCCTGTGGTTTGGGAGCAGCGGCTAAGTGGATGCTGAGATTTGGGAAGTTTCTGAATCTCACCCCAGCCATGAACTCCTGAGGTGTCTTTAGGCAAGCCACCCCCTCTTTGAGCATATGCAAGGCTCATGCTATGAGGATGTTGGCAATAATAATTTGTCTTATTAGTGTTGTTTTCTTACTGAGATTATGTATGTGAAGCATTTGGCATACTAAATGTTTACTAGCATAATACAGACTTTTAGCAATGTCAAAATGACATTCTCCAGACGTTCTTTCTGCCCTACAATCTGACCTCTCAGCCCCATCATAGTTTCATGACTGTTTTAATGGGTTTGTGCCAGTACTGTGTATCTGGGAAAAAAGCAGACACATAAGCATTTTAGTTGTAGAAAAGTATTGTGTGTGAAAGAAGGTAGAGTTCTCATGTCTTTGTGCATATTATAGGGCAAGTCTACAGCCCTTTTGCCTGTTTCAGCTTCTCTCTCTTATTCTTGCATGGAAGAGAAGAGCAGTACTGAGAAGGTCCTGGGGCAGTGTCCATAAGCTCCACCAGGTACAATTCCTCCCAAGGCCCCCAAATTCGGAGGAATTATTGGAGCTGAGCTCCTGGCCTGAGCTGTGTGCCAATATGCATAGTTCTTTCATCAGGCTTTACCAATATACAAGCCCTGTTCACATGTTACAGTGAACACATCCATCTTGCATGTACATGTTTACATCTGTCTGTAAGAAAGAGCCAACATACATTGACTTTACAAGTGAAACTGGCTACCCATAGTTGGATAAATCACACATTCAGCTGTACATGTATTGAATGTAATATGAGAACTACTCAACACACATGGGGCAGAACAGCCCCACAGGCCTGCAGGCCCTGTTCCATCTTGCCCTCTGAGGGGCTCTTCTTCCCTCTTGTGGTTCACCCATTACCACCACCTGGCCTGTACAGGAATTATCCACCAGGGCCCCCAAATTCCCTTCCCTGCATTTCTGCTGTATAAGGCCCTGGTTCATGCCTGCATCTCCTGATACCACAGGGACATCTTGCTGCACTTGAGCACCACTGGGTGAGTAGAAGCTTGCCAAATGATTGACTGCCGCCCTTCTCCTGGTGCCCATTTAAAATAGCATGTTCAAATGGTGGAGTCCTAGATGGTACAGAGAACCGCTGCCAGCATAAAAAACTTATAAAACGTTTATTTAAAAGAAAATACCCACACACATACTCTCAGCTCAGTAACAGATTGAGAAAAGGGACCCAAAAGAAAAGTTTAAACATGCAGTTCCTGTGTCCCTCACTCTGTACAAGCCCTGGCTGGTGTTATTCTAAGGCAGGCTCCTTAACATAGAAGTTATGGTAGTTCGAAAAGGTTCTCATTACCTTGGAATCTTTGTTTGGGCCTACAGTCTCCCTCAGGACAATGGCCACCTTCAGCAGAAGTCCAGGTGAGAGCTCCATCTGCCTGGATGGATTCAGCATAAATGAGGTCTTCCCCTCTGGGCTAAGGAGTTTTACTATCTCTCTTTGCCCACGCACTTTATGTCAAAGGAACTTTTCCTAAGGTCTCCAGGAAGTTACTTTCTAACACCTTAAGTCTCCCATATCTCTCCTCCCTGCTAGGTGTTGGCTTTTTAGCAGAAGGTGCGAGCTGCATTGTCTCTGGTCAGGCTTGCCCTTTGCAGTTCCAAAGCCTGGTTGGGTGAGGCTGGAGAGCAACTGACTTCTCCCCTCCTGCCTGTTCTCTGCCAAGAGAGAGAAAAACTTTAAAAAATTCAAAGTACCTCCAAAGTAAAATGCATTTCTCCACAACACATATAAAAAAAAATCTAGTGTACATTGTACATGGATAGTATGTGCATTCCCAGTAAACTGTGGACAAGGCTTAAGAGTGACAGTGAAGGGAAGGCTGTGGGGTGGTATTTTCCTTTCTGGACTTTCCCCATCAGGCAAAATCTCCAAAGGGAGAGCCAAACAGCAGTGTGCCAGTGCCCTTCAGTACTGTGGGAATGTTGTTCATGAGGCACAGATTCCCACCAACAGTTCATGAATACACAACATACACTTTCAAAGCACCCTTTCCCCAAGCCCTAAGATCCTTATAGCTTTCATGTGTGAATCATCCTAAATTAGCATAATAGTTAATGTAGCAAAACTCAGCCTCTGATCATGAACATAGCGCCAGAATAAATGAATCGTCTTTGTGATCTTCTGTTCTTAAATTGGAGGCCTCAGTCCATGTAGCTTAATATGGCTCTAGAAATTCAGAAATGGCGCACAAATTCACACCATCTCTACATCTGCTTTTAGTCATAAGTGGGTCTAATGATTTTTTGTGGCTTGGTGTGTGGCCAGACTTAATTTTACAGTCTTCTGTTGAAATAAGTCACTTCAAAGATTGGCCCTTGATTTATGCACTTATGTATCTCACATGATACATCTGTAGTATGTACTATGACGTTTCAGGCTTTGATGCATCTGGAGCCTCGTGAGCAATTTTAGTCCCCTTAAACGACAAGGGAGGCCCAGAAAGTTGGAGCAATGTCTGTTTTAAGTACTTTTACTTCCGCTGCTCCTGCTGTTAGCATCTGCCCTGTCATTGGTGCTGTTTCGAGGCTTAGCTGGGACATATTTGAACATATTTCAGAGGGGGAAGTTATTCATAGTTCTAGACTGAAACCTTCTCCTAATGGGTCCACTGAAATTGTTTTATTGCACAGATGTGTTTCACATTAGAATTAACATTTTAGTTAATTTATTAATTGACATTATCTGTGGTGCAGATGAGGGCTAAACTAGAAGTGATGCTGGGAGATCCATGAATAGACCCTCACCATAGCAACTAGAGGTGTATACCTCGATATACCCAAGTTCAAAATATATCAAAAAACCCAGCCATTTTGGCTTGAGTATATCTGAACAAAAATAAATACTCCCAGAATTTCAGGAGTAATGGCACATTATCTCCTTGAATTTCAAGAGTCTTTCAGATTTTGGGGAGTAGAAGGAACAGAGAAAGCTAGCTGTGGCAAAGAGCTGTTAGGTGGCATATTGTCCTTTTAAAGAGATGAGGCCTGACTAACAACTGATAGCAGGTCTACTACCCATAGCCCTTTAATTTTTGCAAATAGAAGAGGGAAGCCAGGTCTCCCCCAACCATGGCCTTTTAATGTTTTAAAAATGAAAAGGGAAGGAAGGCATGTCTTACCTTGTTGGCTGGCAGCAGCCCATTGGCAGCTTTCTGGGGCTGCATCACAACTGTTGGCGCTTCCTTCTGTGGATAGTAGATAGAACCCATAGAGGCCCTGACAGCCAGAAACTGGTTGCCAGGTCACTGGCCATCTTGCAGGCTGTATTGTCAGTGGGTGAATGGCAACTGGCATGGTAAACCATGCCTTCCTTCAGTTTTAAAACTTTAAAGGGCTGGCAGGGGGGACTTCCTTTTTAATTTCAGGTTAGGGATTTTCTACAGGGTGTATTTTCAGGTGCAGAAATTCCTGAACCTAAACATTGTGCTCAAAGTAATTGTTAAAATGAAAATACCCTTCCCACTGTGAAATTTTGTCATAATGAAGAACATGCCCTGTAGTAAACCGGAACCTAAAGTAAAAATGGATATTTTTTCAGGGCACACCTCTAATAGCAACTAAATGACCCCCCGTTAAATTGGGGCTATGGTGAAGGGAGAGAACAGATTGAACCTTTCCCCCCATTTAAACCCTATCCTCCCAAATTTCACTCATCACCCCTGCTGTTTTTAACCATGAAAGAGAAACAAAAGGCGGGCAATGAAGTGCCTGTCTTTTTTCCCTTCAAGGCTAATAAACCTCTTCTGATAAGGATTGGTTTCAGTCACAAAATAGCATACTGAAGATAGTTAAATTCCCTGTCACTTTGCATCATGACTCCACACAGCTACTTCCATTTTTAAAATACTGGGATGATCATGGATATCTCAGCATCATGTCCAGTTAGGCACTGAAACAGCTTGTCAGATTCAGATATAGTGTACATATGGATATCTGCAGGCCTGGAGAAAAAATGTACTGTCCCCTTTATAGAGGCTTAATACATAGAAATGGGAAGTGGATGCTTTTCCATAGAGGTAAATATTACCATCGCCAGGTAAATAAGATCCCATTAAGCCTTTGTTAAGGGAATGGTGCTTAGCTACCCTATAATCTCAGAACTTCCAGCATGGAAAGTCTGAGAAGTAAAAACAAACAGTAAAAACACTGTCTTGTGTTGTTGCAAGGATTGTTTGGGCCCTAACTGGTTCCTAGTTTAGTCTAGACACTGGGGCACCTTATATAAACTTAAGTGTTGGACCTTTTCTCTGGGATTTCTGGGCCTTAATTCCCCAGCCTTTGACTGATATTCTGACTGGCTTGCTATTTCTTTTCTGGATATTGGCCTTTGGCAGAAATCATCTTATGCCTAACTCTGACATTAGGAAATTAGTCCCAAAGGTCCAGTCAAGTTGCAGACCTCAGAACTGTGACAGACAGTAGCTTTACAGCCTGTAGGCTAGGCTGCTGGCACTGTTTCATAACATGCTATGCAAAATGACTTGATGTTGGGATGAGATTGATCTTTTTTTTTAAAGGCATCTAAAACTGAAATCAATATTCCAACAAGGCTATCCATCAATACATTGACAGGCCCTGCTAGCAATGCTTTCTCTTCACATAGCCTACAGAATCTACTCCTTATGTATCCCCTCTTACCCACAGATCCTATTCAGAAAAAGATAGATAGAAAGTTGGTGCTGACTGGTTGGGAAAGGCTAGCCCACTGGCTCCATTCCTGTTGCTGCTTCATTCATACATACACAAAGACGCACATAGCAGTAGCATGGGACTGTACAGAGCTGCCATACTGCTGTGGGTTATTTGTGAAAAGTGGTCAGCTCACTGAATTCTAACACTCATTTCTCCTCAAAGGCATAGTTGTGACTCATCTTTACTACAGACCCATGTTTGTCTAAAGTTCTGTCATTCTTAAGTGCAGCTCACTCATTTCAAAGGTTTTGTTTGCACTCTGCTCTTCCTAGCTTTTGAAATCCTGATTAACCTTTTGTTGTGCTCATTTGAACACATCTGTTCATTCTACTGTTAAAAATGACTGGGAAAGTCCAAATGCAGAAAGGGAAGACATCATTTTTATTTTCTCTCCTGACACTCAATCCTGATTCAAATGACAGCTTAAAACAGTATTTAGAAAAATAGTTTCCTTGATGAAACATCGATTCAGGTCCTTTTAAAAGACCCATTGATCATGGAATCCCTCAGTCACTGAAACCAAGACAAGGTGAAGCATGCAGAGAAATTGAGGGCAGGCTTCATTCCAGCTTGAAACCTGAAGCTTCTGGGCATGCTGTGCCAATCTATCTCCATTTATTGGGATATGAGTAGCATTTGTAGGCTTGGAACCCAGTAGTTACTCTCAACAGGATCAATGTTGCCAGAAACATCAATGGCCAACATATAAACAGTTCACTGACTTCTGAAAGGGCTTGAAAGGATGAGCCAAAATCAGACTCTGGGAAGAGTTTCAAGTGCAACATTCTGCATTCACTTGAGGTTTTTTGGAATGATTCCCTTGGATGCATACCCATGGCAATGCTACACCAGAATGGATCATTCATGCACTTACTCAAGGGCAATAACATGAGCCTGGCCTAGAAGAAATCCAAGATCCAGGTCATGGGACCTGTTATCCTTGAATGGCACATTCTGATGCAATGCTTTCATAGATTTCTACGTACTGGAATCACTGGAAAAAGGCAGTTCATGGGTACAAACTTAAATAAGAATTAGTCCTGAAACAAATTGTTGGACTGCATCTGAGCAGGGAAGACTTTATGTGGCCAGTAACTTTTAAAAAATTCTGTTAAGTAGGAAACACAGGAACATCAGAGAGCAGTAACTCAAAGAAGGTGAAGCCAGACCTAAGTAGGGTTTGGCAGATTCAATTCAATTCAGAACCTTTATTGGCATAGAGGGTTTGGCAGATAGGGATTGTTCCTCCCCACAGCTTGCTTATCACCTCAACTGTCTGTTCAGGATAACTCTCTTAATGGAAGAGGAGTCTAGAACTTCCTCCATTCTCTCTTAATTTTTGTTCAAGCAAAAGTGTGGCTGTTACCATCAATGGCCTGCCTTGTTGTTTGAGGAATTTAGCTATATGGCAGAATAGGCCAGAGGGATACAGGAATCACACACCACTTGTATACCAAGGTCCAGCACAGTAGGAAAACTCCAGATTTGAAGAGTAAATTAACTAGTTTTTATTAAAGTATTTCCCTAAGTACAAGCACACTAAACGTTCAAAAAAGCAAGCAATACAGAACTAAGAAAGCAGCGGTGATTGATAGTGAATAGATGGGTCAGTTACTGGGTAATACAACCTGTCCAGATGTGCAGAGGTTCATGAAGAAGGGATTATGGCCTAAACCCAAAGGGTTTAGGGGTGGGCTGCCAGTTGGCATCAGGGCAGAAGCACACACACTGAGGCCATGTGTTCACTGGGATACACCCATTGGAAAACAATGCAGACCAATGGGCAGCCCTGGGGGCTGGTCTCAGGTGAGAACAATAGATTACTTGGACCAATGATGAGTCCCAGGGGTGTGTGGAATCAGGATGGGCAAGGCCTAGATGTGACCAATGAGCTTCCAGAAAGGCAGGGTCTGAATTTAACAATAGAAGCCAGGTGTTGTATGACTGTACTGGGGGTGTCCATTGTGAAACAATAGAGTGGTCTGGCGTTTCCCTGGTACCAGACAAAAGGAGTGATGTTTCTTAATTTGTGGCAGGATGAACCTGAATGGCTGACCATTCACTAGACATGGAGAGTTAATGTTTCCTTGATAGGTCTGGCATAGGCTTAAGAATGCAGATAGGTGAAACACGAGAGGAGGATGGAAATATGCAACACACTTCATTCATGACAATAGCACAAACTAGAGGCTTTTTGTCCCTGCCTGCCTGTACATTTGACAGACAAAAAACTAGCCATTTGGTCAGTAGAACATGCCTGAGGCAAGGGCAGAGACTTGCCAATTCTAGTCCTCTTTGGACTAAGCTGACAAGATAGATGTGTGTGTGGGGGGGTTGCTTGCATGGAGGGTGCTTGGCAGTGCAGCCAGCCTGGAAAATTCTCTTTAGCCTGAGTTTCCTCAGCCAGGGCCCCATTCACACGGAGCATTTGCCCCGCTGAAGGCACGGTAGCCCTGCGGACTTTCCGTGCACAATCACACTGGCACATCTGGGAGGCGTAGCACTCCCGTGGCCAACCCACGGCTTCCCATGGAAAACACGGAGTAAAAAACTACTAGGGATGAAGCACTAGTTTCTGGAAACCCTGGGGCAAAGGCCAGTGTCTGATCGCGGGAGCGCCAGTATCCCACGGCTTCCGACGCCCGCCCATGTCCCGGGGTTTCCGGATGTTGTAAGTTTCCATGGGATGCGCACCAACCCTGAATGGCACATGCTCACACGCAAGACACCAACAGTGGCCCGCCTTCCCCAACTGCGCATGCGCACTTTGCTACAGCGTGGCTTGCGTGCTCTGCTGCGCTGCTTTTTTGCTGCGCTGCAGCAGCGTGGTGTGATCGGAGTGTGGCAACCCAGTGGCCTGTGTAATCAGGCTACCGTGCCTTATTTTGCTCCAGGGCGAACTGCCACGCCTCCCCTCCGAGTTTTCTGGCCCGTATGACTGGGGCCCAAGATGTGGTTTTCTTAGCCTCCTAGCAAAAGCCACTGTTTAAGCCAAACCTGGCTCCATAGGGCACTGCTTGTGGAGGTACAGAGGTTGTTTTTGGGGTGTCTCTCTCTCGGGAAGGACCACCCCGGTTCAAGGCGGAGGAGGCTGGCTACATAAGGAAGCTTCTAGGGAGTCACAACCCCCTTGATTTCTGCTGGTATGATAAACCACAGAGCTGGGCTGCATGGCAAAGAAAGTAATAGTGCAGTAGGATATCATATGAGGCAGTTAGAGAAAAAGCATCCCGCTTCTGCGTGGAGCCAGTTCTCCAAGTAGGTCTTGCAGCTGCAAATGCAGAGGTATTTGCAGGGGTACCAGAACAGTTTTACACTTTTCTTGTCCCAGGCTGAGGTCAGATGTGCCTTTAGATCTGACATAGCTGAGAATACCTGATGCATCTAAAGTGCACAATCAGACAGCAACATCTGGGAAAAGTCCTGCAGCCATCGGCACCTCGTGCTGCCCCGTCACAGAAACAGAGTTAAAAGACACTGGGGATAGTCTGGTCCTAACACTTGCTGACGGGCCATGGATGGATTTCCTTAGTCTGTTCACTCAAGCACACTCTCATGCCATCGGGATGGTCTGCTCATTCCATCCTGACTTGGTGCTGTTTTTTCTCCCTTTGCTTAGCAGTATGTGCACAACCACATACTCCATGGGGAACCCTCTGTGCAGAGGTTCAATTCCTCATTTATGTGCATGGGAAACAAAAGGCAAAAAAACCCCACCCCACTCGCCAGAGTTGCTTCTGATCGCACAGTGACGGGCTAAGCCCACAGCACAAAGGAATGAGTAAAATTCCACTGGAGGAAACAGGGGCACTTCCCCTCCATGCCAAGTGGCATGTCTGACCGCAGCCCCAGTCTTTTGTGGCTGCCATTTCCCTCCTGCCATTTCCCTCCTGCCACCTGCCATTTCCCTCCTGCCATTTCCCTCCTGCCACCAGAGGGCTTTTTAGGCTTAAAAAAATCTGTAATGGCCATAACACTGTAGCATTGCAACAATGTAGTAGTTCCCAGCTTTTATTATTTTAAAACGTATCCCTTTTGATTGTGGAGTTATAAGGGGAAATGTGCAGCTGGCACCCTTTCCCCTATATGTTTACAGCAATAAGTACTAGAAACTTACTTAAAAGCATGAAAGCTGGGAAGTAGTAGATCACAGCATTAGATTAATACTGCAGATTTTTCTGTCCCAAATGAGCTGTGAAGGTGGCTGGATGAGAAAGTTGAATTGCTCATCCATCCTTCTATCCCTGTGAGCTTTCCTGTCAAATGGAGGGTTGCTTGCAGTCTGTATGGCATAAGGGAATTCAGACTCACATCTGTAGAGATTCCTGGGAGATATGAATTACACTACTCTTATTGATGGTGCCACAGTAATTCACATGGTTTACTTAAAACATTTATTAGCCACCTTTCTTCCTTGCGAAGCTGAAGATGGCTTACAATATAAATAAGACATTATAAAAACAGTACAGTTAAGAGTGGTCTGTTGTGTTTGTGTCTTGCAGATTCTGTATACGGTGGGGTATGATGCCATCATGGAGGCATGCTAATGTCATCATGTGTGGGTTAACTTCTTCTGCACTTGGCTTATATAGAGGCATTGTCTGCATGCCAACACACCATAACCGATGGGTGTTGATATTATTGCCATAGACCCCAGTTCCTGTGCTGTGCTCTTTGTTGATTAGTGTTATATATGTGTTTTTCCTTCACTATGTCTGTTGGAAGTACACAGGATTAGAGTACCAACTAAGTCATGCTGACACTGTGCCAACATTAGTGGTTTGCAGAACCATTGAATTATTCCATCAGGTCCTTTGTATCTGAATAACTGTCTCCTTTCATATGCCATCATGGTCCTCGAAATCTAATAGGCAGGCTTCCAGTCTGGGATTCATGGCGTCCTGACGTGTTCTGGCTTGCTCTCAGAGCTCCCAGAGCATACGGAGGGTCTTGACGACAGGGTGGGCTTCATATAGCTCACCGCAGATCCCCCCAGGCAGGGGGGTGACTGGCAGCGAGCCTTGGCCCGAGAGGGAGTTGAGATCGGCTGATAGCGGGGCTTTAAAGAGCGTCGCGACCAGCCTTGATCCCCTCCCCCCTAGAAGGCACTTCAGAAATTCTCTACAAGACCCCACCGAGTTGGATTCTCAACATAAGAATGCATGACCCAGACTTCCAAGACATTCTACTGAAACTGATATCAAGGAAACACTGCTATAACAAGACACGGACTTTGAAGGTACCTTTTTAAAATTGCTCACCGGAGACGCGTTTTGGCCGAGAGTAAACAACATCCGATGAAGCGCATGATCGTGCTGTATCTTTTGTACTAACACCGACTCCGAAAAAGAGCAGTTAAACAGCTAAAAAAGGCCAAAAAGCCGGTTTGTTGAACATTCCTGCGGTTGGAATATTGACTTTAAAATAGAAACTAACAGCAAGCCCCGCGAGAACTAGTGTGGAAAAGTACTCTAGCTGCAGCAGAAATCGCCAGAACAGGAAGTGACCTCAGACCAGACAAGTAATATTTCCTAGAGAAGACCAAGGAGGTCGGAAGAAGGGAGGAAACCAGAGACAAGGGGGACAACTAAGATTGCCGGACAGGAAGTGAGTAACCGGAAGAACCATCTACCATAGAGAAATTGCGCCCGCCATTTTGAGAAGGTCAGAAAAATTATACTTCGATTTTAACCAAAAGACTTAATAGAAAAAAGTGAAATTAGAGCGATTTAGGTGGGCATAAGAAGGACTTTAATTTGATGTAAGTTTTAGGTGAATTTTAAACAACGGCTTACGATCTGCGGCAACGACAGAGGGCGAACTCCTGGTCCTCCCCAAAAATGGCTGCTAAAGAAGAAAAGAAGCTACAGGGCCTGATGGAAGCTATGGAGAAATGAGTGATGGACGCGTTACAAAAAATGGAAAAAACTTTAGTAACAGAAGTATCAGACTTGAAAAAGGACCTATCTGGGATTACAAAAGAGATACAGACGCTGACTAAAAGAGCAGATGAGATGGATGAAAGAGTGAAGAGAGTGGCATCCAATGTTGCTGAGGTTGCTATAGAAACAGAAAAAGTTAATGTGATGGTCCAATACAATGCAATGCTTAACCATATGAGATTCAGGGGGATCCCTGAAGACAAAAGTGAGAACATTCATTCTGTTATGGTGGATGCTGTTGCAGATTTTTTAAAAATGGAAGAGGAGAAGGTGGCGGCACAGATTGATGTGGTGTACAGAATCAACTCTGCGATTGCGCAAAGGAAAAAATTACCCAGAGATGTGATTGTCCAGTTTATATCCAAAAAACTGAAGGAGGATCTATTTAAGCAACAGTTTCAGGAAGATTTCACAATTGACAACAAGAAAATCATGATATTAAAGGAACTACCCAGAGCAATTCTTCAGGATAGACGACTCTTTAAAGACTTGATTGACGAACTGAAAACAGAGGGTATAAGATACAGATGGGAAATTCCAAAAGGTGTCAGTTTTACATTCAAACAGAAGAGAGTCACCATCAAGTCAGTAGAGCAAATGACCAGATTCATCAATGATAACTTTAAAGACTCTGATAAATAAGTACAAAAACAACATGGAGAGTCAAATTATATCATGGAATGTCAATGGACTTAATTCACCTCAAAAAAGAAAAAATGTTAGACTTTGGTTGGAAAAACAAAAATGTGATATTGTCTGTTTGCAAGAAACACATATTAAAAAAAACCGATGCTAAATTTTTGATTCAAAAAAGATTAGGAGTTTTATTCCCTCTCCTCCCAAAAGAAAAAAGGAGTTGTTATATATATTAAAAAGGAATTGGAACCAAAAGAAGTTTTTAAAGATAATGAAGGGAAGCTTTTGGCGGTAGAAGCCATGCTGCAGAGCAAAAAGACTTTAATTTTTAACCTTTATGCTCCAAACGGTGCGAAGGAAAAATTTTTCCAGGATTTGTGGGAACAGCTACGACAGCTAACCTATGAGCAAATGATATTAATGGGTGACTTTAATGGTACTGTTAATGTTATTGATAGAAAATCCCAAAAAGGAAACGAAGGCATGGGCAAACTTCCGAAAGTCTTTTTTCAATTGGTTAAACATGAACATCTGGAAGATGCTTGGAGAGTTAAAAATCCCAAGGATAGAGAGTATTCCTTTTACTCATCAAGACATGAATCTTTCTCAAGGATAGACATGATGTGGATGACTGAGAATTTGATCTTGCAGACACGCAAAATCGAGATGTTACCTAGAACTCTCTCTGACCATAGTCCAGTAAAATGGTCAACGTATGTTAAAAGAAAGAAATTCCGATGGAGACTCAATGAGGATTTGCTGGACAAACAAAATATTGTGGACAAAATAAGGACAGAAACCCAAACATATTTTCAACTGAATTTAAACAAGGATGTACAGACGCAAACGGTATGGGAGGCCTATAAAGCTGTGATGAGAGGACACCTGATTGCAATCAATAATAATGAAAAGAAACAACAATTGAAAATAGATAAAGAGATTACGGAAAATATTCGGAAAAAAGAAATGGAGCTTAAGAAAAGGCCTGGCAAAAAGAAGATTTTGAGAGAATTGAGGATTTTAAAGGAACAATATGAGGCGAGGTTAAACAAAGAAGTATATTGGAACTTGAAAAAATTGCAACAGAAGTCCTTTGAAGGTGCAAATAAACCTGGTAAATATTTGGCATGGCAATTGAAGAAAAGAAGAGAGAATAAAACAATCACTAAATTGAAAGATGGAAATAAAGAAATTTCAGACCCAGGAGGGATCCGGAGGGAATTTTATAAATATTATGCGACTCTTTTTCAAGCAAAGCAAGTGGATCTGCAAAAGATGCAAGACTATTTATCTAAGGTTAATTTGATACAACCAAGCCTAGAAATGAAAGCAATATTAAATGCTGTAATAACTAAAGAAGAAATCAGTAAAGCAATAGGAGAGGCAAAGATTTCCAAAGTTCCAGGTCCGGATGGTTTTTCAGCTAAATTTTACAAAAAACTTCATGAAGACCTGGTTCCAGTGTTAGAGATTCTTTTAAACGAAATTAGGAGAACTGGGAAGATTCCAGATTCCTGGAATGAAGCTGCGATCACCTTAATTCCGAAAGAAACGCAAGATTTAACAAATGTAAAGAATTATCGACCTATCTCACTGTTAAACAACGATTATAAGATTTTTGCAAAAATATTAGCAGAGCACCTTAAAGGGTTCTTGAAAGATACTATTGCTGAAGATCAAGCTGGATTCTTACCAAATAGACAAATAAAAGACAATATGAGGGTTGTTTTAGACGCAATTGAGTATTATGATAAACACCCGGAAAAAGAAGTTGGCTTTTCATTTTTGGATGCAGAAAAGGCATTTGATAATTTGAATTGGGAATTTATGTTTAAAGTGTTTGAGAAATCCCAGATGGGCGCAGAATTTATAAGAATGATTCAATCAATATATAAAGAACAAAAAGCTACGGTGATTGTGAATGCAGAACCAACAGAAGTGTTCCGGGTCAGAAAAGGTACCAGACAGGGTTGCCCCCTGTCACCATTGCTATTTATCTGGATTTTGGAGATTTTGCTGCAAATGGTTAGAGATGACGATAACATAAAAGGTTTGAATGTTAGAGGTTTTTCATATAAACTACGAGCATTTGCGGATGATATTATGTTTATTGTTGAAGATCCTGTTAATAATATGCCTAAGGTATTTGAAAAAGTAAAAGAGTTTGGCGATCTCGCAGGGTTCTATGTAAATAAGAATAAGTCCAAGATATTGTGTAAAAATATGATAGGTACAAAGCAACAAATGTTACAAAACGTGACAGAATGTGAAGTGGTTAAAAAGGTTAAGTATTTGGGAGTTGAAATTACAATGAAAAATATAGACTTGTTTAAGAATAATTATGAAAAACTGTGGGTTTCGATAAAGAGTGACTTAGAAAAATGGGAAAAACTTAGATTATCTCTTCTTGGAAGAATTGCCGTTGTCAAAATGAATGTACTGCCCAGGTTAATGTTTTTGTTCCAGACAATACCAATTGTGAAAGATGTGAAAGTGTTGGTGAAATGGCAAAGAGAAATCTTTAAATTCATCTGGGCAGGAAAGAAGCCAAGAATTAAAATGAAGATAATGTACGATACTAAAGACAGAGGTGGCTTCCAAGTCCCGAATTTGCGTTTGTATCATGAAGCTGTATGTATGTCTTGGTTATCTGATTGGGTCAATTTGGAAAATAGAAAACTCTTAGCTCTTGAGGGGCACGATTGCAGATTTGGCTGGCATGCCTATCTTTGGTATGGGAAAAATAAAGTTGATTCAATGTTTAAGCATCATTATGTAAGGAGAACATTGTTTGATGCATGGACCAGGTACAAGGATACAGTTTCCGACGAGAGGCCTTTGTGGATTGTTCCAGCAGCAGTTATACATCCTTTTTCAGAACATAAAGGTAATGATTGGTTGAAATACCAAGAACTGTTGCAAAAAGAGGGGAAAAAATATGTTTTAAAACCAAATAATGAACTAGAATTTGAGTATGGATGGTTACAATATTGTCAAATAAGGGATATTTACAAAAAAGATTGTAAAGAGGTTGGTTTTAGAGCTAAGAATGATGAGTTTGAAAATATATGGTTGAAAAGAGAGCGAAAAATGATCTCAAAGATGTATAAAACTTTGTTGACTACATATACTTTGGATGAAACTGTTAAAGAGCAAATGATAAAATGGGCCATAAACATGAACAAAGAAATTTCTATGGAAACATGGGAGTTTTTGTGGAAAAGATCCTTTAAAATGTCTACCTGTGTTAATGTAAAAGAAAATTGCTACAAGATGATGTATAGGTGGTATATGACACCAAAAAAAATTGCTAATATTAGTATGGATAAGAACTTGAGTAATAAGTGTTGGAAATGTAAAAAAACAGAGGGTTCTTTTTACCATATGTGGTGGTCATGTGATAAAGCAAAGGTATACTGGTCTAATATACACTGTGTGATGCAGAAAATATTAAAAATCCCAATTGGGAGAAGACCGGAACTTCTTCTCTTAGGTTTGACAATGGAAAGAATTCCACAGGAAAAAAGGACATTATTATGGTATATGATTACGTCGGCGAGAATGGCCTTCGCTCAGCAATGGAAAGCGGAGAAGGTGCCGGATATACATGACTGGTTTAGAAAATTGCTGTTTTTAGCGGAAATGGACAAAATGACAAAAAAGCTAAATGGACAAATGGCAGAACAGTATATAAAAGATTGGGAAGGTTTGAAATTGTATTTGGAAACTGAATACAGAATGAAGGGGAAAATGTACAATTTAGATCTGTATGGATACTGAATGAGAAGTGAAATGAATTCTGAATTGTATTATACTGTTATATGAAAATATGTTGAAATTAGTTAGATGTTTTATATATTTGAAATGTGTTACCTGGTTTGTCGATTCATATAAGTCTAAACCTGATTACCGTCTAATATATACTTTTTTTGTTATTAGCAGCGTTGGAAGCCTATTAGGGGGTGGGGGGGATGGGATGGAAATTTTTTCAAATTGTATTGGTAACGTTGTTGAAAATGTTGAGCGCATCCCAATAAAATTTTGTTTAAAAAAAAAAGAAAGAAATCTAATAGGCATGTTCTTCAAGAGACATCATCCATGGATCAGAACTTTGTGAGAGATTCTCAGTGGTGGCTGCTAGGATATAGAGTTCCTTCTCTGTGAAAGTCCAGCTGAGGCCAAGTCTGGCTGTACTCTGAAGGTAATTTTTCTTAAAGACAGCTTTTAATGATTTGTGCTTCTGCTTTTTATTATGCTTTGTGCTTCTGCTTTTTATTATGCTTTGATGTTAATGTCTGTCATAGGTGGTTTTTCATGTTGTAGATTGGGCTTTACAGGCTGCCTAAAGTCTTGGTGCATAAACAATTTTTTGTACTGTGTTAAAATGTAATTTAAAATGTCTTTGTATTGATAGTATAAAATAGTGCACATATAGTCCTCCCCATTTCACTCAGAAGTAAGTCCCATTTTATTCAAAGGAGCTAACTCCCAGATAAGGGTTCTTAGGACTGCAGCCATGGTTTCACAAGGGCTGCCATCCACATTCATGGTGACTTTTTTTTTTAGTACCTGGCACGTTGTTGCATGCAGGTTTGTTTGTATTCTGCAAAACAAAAAGTGCCCCATGTATCTTCTTTGCAGGAAGGGGTATAATTCTGCAGTCCAAAAAACCCTGTAATCTTTGGAATCAGATCCAACTTTGGATAGGATTTCCAGCTCTACATTGGGAAATACCTGGATATTTTGGGGGCGAAGCCTGAGGAAGGCAGGATTTGGGAAGGGACTTCAGTGGGCTAAAATGCCAGAGTTCACTTTCCAAAACAGCCATTTTCTCCAGATAAACAGCTCCCAGTCACCTGGAGATCAGTTGTAATTCCAGGAGATCTCCAGCCACCACCTGGAGGTTAGCAACCCTAACTTTGGAAGGTCCATCACAACTGCTATTCTTGAGCACACATCAGCTGCCCAAATGGATGCTAATGTAGAAAATGAACCTTTGGCTTGTTCCTCACCTTTGGTCTTAATCAAGTGAAACACTACAGTGTTTCAACATGTGCCCTAGAAGCCACAAGAGATAAAACCTGTCCATTTTCTTAAATCTTCCAGGCTAGTAAATATAACCTGGACTTTCAGAAAATGTTTACTCTTTAGGGTTGCCAGCTTCAGGTTGGGAAATACCTGGAGATGTGGGGGATGGAGCCTGAAGAAGGCAGGGTTTGGGAAGGAACTTCAATGGGCTATAATGCCATAGAATCCACCTCCCAAAGCATCCGTTTTCTCCAGGTGGACTGATCTCTGTCACACACGAAACATTTCTTCCGGTGGAGAATGACTTTTTGTGATGGAGAATGGCTTCCTAGAAGGGAGTCATAGGATTCAGCTTACTGGACATGAGTCATAGAGTCTGACTCCAGCCTGTAGCATTTGCTATCCAATTTAGAAAACTCAATAATCACAAACGCAGTCAATCTGCATCTAGCATTTGCTCCGCTGTTTTACCAAACCCATACTGGGACAGAAAAAGATGCAGCTCCAGGCCCATAGCCAGAAATTTCTAAGTTGGGGGGCATTTTAATTCCTCAGGGGGCACCAGCTAAATCAATTAAAGGTAATTCAATTAACTCACGGTCGGTCTGTGGGGGAAGTCTTGCTTGCCACCCGTGTCTCCTTTGAAGGGGGCAGCAGGGCTGTGGGCAGCTGAGCTCTCAGCAGAGCACTTTCTTGGGTTGGTTTCCTTTGGAGGAGAGAGAGCAGCAGAGACTAACGGGAGCCCATCCCTCTCCATCCTGGCCCCTGGGCGAGGCAGGGACCCGCTTCTACCAGGCCAGCCAGAGAGACGCTCCTTGCTGCTGGCGGGCACCCAGACAGAGCATCTGGCATGATGAGGGCTATAGGGGCTTCTTGCACCAAAAAGGGGGGCACTCAGCCTCGGGGCAAGGGAGGATACTGTGGCTGGCTGCCCAGGGAGGAGAATGGCCAGCCTGCTGCTCCTCTTCTCAGATCTGCTGCTTTCCCTTCTCCACGGATGTAGGGTTCCCTCCCTCCTGGGGCCCGTCTGTCCGCACATGCTGGGCTCAAGAGACATGCTCTGGAGTCAGGGCTGGTGGCCTGGACGGTCAAGAGGAGGGGATCTTCTGGCTCGCCTCTCTGTCCTTGGCCTGCATGGCCCCCTCCTACATCTCCCGGCAGGCAAACGGAGAGCTGTGGAAAAGCAGGTTGAGGCCCGGCTCCCTTCCCTCTCAGCCAAAGGAGCTGGTGCAGGACGGGGGGGGAGGGGATTATTGAGTGACAGCACAGAGAAGAAGGAGGATGCTGAGGGAGGAAGCCTGTGTGATGGCAGTGCTCCAGCTGGCCCCACTTTTGTTCCCAGAGAGAGGTGCAGCGCAAGGAGGATGCAAGGAGAAGCAGTGGCTGTGGCAGCACAGGGAGAGTTTGCTGCCACCACTGAATCTTGCCAGAGAGTTGGGAGGCCTGGGCTGAAAGGAAGTGGTGGGACCTTGGCAGGAAGTCAGGGGGGTGGGCCCCGAAATACCCCAATGTAGCTACGGGCCTGTGCGGCTCACAACCACATTCAAATACCCGGGGGCCAACGCAGTACTGACTGCAGAGTCATCCCCTAATGGCCATAAAACGGCCATAAATCTATGCAGATGCTACCATAAAACCAAGAGATCAAATGAAATGAAAACGGCATGCAGTCTGAACACTGCCATAAAATCCGACAATCAATCAAAGTGAAAGTGGCATGCAATGTAGGTAGAATCTGCATTTGTCTTTCCCACCAGGGTCCCAGCCTTCTGACACCGTCTTTAAAAAAGCTTTCTACATTTGGTGTCATTTTCACACCTCAACAGTGCTAGCATACTTTTGCATGTCCACATATGTTTATCATCCTTTCAGGGTGGCTCCACTCTCATTGCACCTCCGCACTGCTTTCAAAGAATCTTCTCCAAACAACATTCAAACAAGCATAGAGAAAAACAGCATCACAGCAGCACAAAACTGATTTAAAAATGCAAATGCAGATTCGACAGTAGAAGGGAATTTCTGTTCCATTGTGGGTTTGGTAAAACAGCGGAACAAATGTTACATGCAGATTGGGCCTTGAGTTGTCAAAGCTGGAATACTGGAGAGACAAGTCATGCAACTTCCCCACCACCACTTCGAGAGGCATGACAAAGGAAATCTTCTCTTTTGTCAGCTACTTTTTAATCTGTGTGGGGCAAAGAGCAGATAGGGTGAGAGGCAACAGTAGTCAAAGGAAAGCCAAACAGGGACATGGCGATGTAAAATGTGAACTAATTTAAAGTGTTTGATAAAAGTGAATCTTTTTTAGGGTTCAAGAGTTCTTGGCAAACTTATCTCTGCTTCTATTGGTTATAGCTAAACTAGGCAACATCCCATTTACATGTAACATCAACTTATCTCTTTTGTGTCTGAACGTGTTGTCACCTTGTAAATATTCCAATAATTTGCAATTACCCACCACAGATAAATAAAACCCCACTACACTGCAACTATAAGTGTGTGTATTGCAGTTAGCAAAGGCTACTAGCCCCAATTTAAAGAACACTAAACGAGATAGTCATCATCTTCTTCATTCCTGTTGCTCACTGCTGGATTTCCACATAATACAACTCATTCAATGTGATCTTTGATGATTTTCACTGCTTCTTTCATTCCCCGTTTATGACATTTTTCTTCCACTTGAAACAAGAGTCCCCCTTTCAGTGTGGCTTTCTCTTGATGGCTTGGGGTTTGTAGAGAGAATACATTCATGCTGCCTGTACCCCCTCTTACCTGGCAGTCAAATGGAGACTCTGTTCTGACTTTCTCCACAGCTCCACTCTGCTTTACCATCATGCATCGCCCTCACTTTGAATTATCTTCATTTGCCCTCAGTGACTTTGTCATATAGACAAATCTGACTGGTGGTGTGGTGATAGCATTACTATTAGGCAGAAGGGCGATGCTAAAACACAAACTAAACAGTAGCTGGTTAGGGCTGTGGAACCCAGCAAACAAGCATAATGAAAAGGTCAGCTTAAACAGCTCTTTGCAGAAACCTCTCCTCAACAGCTTTCTCTTTTCTCTCTCTCTTTTTTTTTATAAGTATTTTATTGATTTTGCAATACTACTAGATACAGGAAAGGTTACTAAATCCCTATCTCTAAATTCTATGGGAAACGGGAAAGGAGAACTAATACAATACAAACTACTGGAATGGGGAAGGTAAACTAGAACCCTAACTCTAAATCAACTAATGGTTATAGGGAAGGGAAGACTAATAGGTGACACGATCAGGTTATAAAGTCATATACCCTTGTCACCTAGTGATACAGAGCTGTTATTGCTTGCAAAAAATTAACAAAAAATAATAAAGAGTTGCATTAACTATCTAGTCAACAAAAACTGCAACAATTATCTTGGTTTTAGGGTCTTTTCTTCTTGCGTTTCTTTTTTCCTCAGGGTTTGGGAGCGGCTGCCCCTTTCTCTGATTCTGATGTATCTGAAGAGCTATAAAGTTTAGAACTGTCGCTTGATGAATCCTGTGAGTAGGATTCTTCTTCTTCTTCCTCTTCTTCCATTTTAGATTTCTTATCCTTGTTGCGTTGCTTGGAGTTAAAGTATTGGTCAAACTTTTTCACCTTAGGAACAGTGTAAATTTTGAATTTTTTATCTTTGTATTTAAAACTCAGTCCTTCAGGAAATAACCATCTGTAAGGGACTCCTTCCTTCTGAAGAGAGAGAGTAAGTACCCTGTAAAGTCTCCTTCGTTTTCTGATTTCAAAGGGGATATCCTTCAAGATTTTTATCTCTTCATTCTTGATTTTTAAGAGTTTCCCCTGTGTAGATTTCAGCACCAGATCTCTGGTAGACCGTCTCATGAATTTTAAACATGTTTCTCCCAGGAGTTTATTTTTTTTTTTATAAAGTCTGGATAAGTTCTGTAAACCCAGTCCATCTCCTTCATTAACTCTTCCTGTTTGTAATCCATTATTGGAGCCAAAGTCTCTGCTAAGAGAGCCTTTAAATCCTTTTCTTCTGGGATCCCTTGGAAATGTAGAATGTACATGCATCTTTCCAGCTGGAGCTATGTTAGCTGTGTTTCATTGGAGGATCTCTCTTTTTCTGCTTCATCCGCTTTTTTATTAATACTCTCAGTCTGTTTTACCATCTTTTTTAACATCTTTTCAGTTGCTGAAGTCCTTTTATCCATTTGAGCCATTTGCTTTTGCAAATTATCCATTTTAGCGCTGAGGTTAGTCATCTGTTCCACTAGGGGGCGCAGTGTATTCGCCAACAGTGTAGACATATCTGCTGTTACTTCCTGGTTGTGGGAGGGAGTCATTGGTTGGCTATTTCCAGTTGACTTTTCTTCTCCAGACCCGCCTTCTGCCCTCTCCCAGCCATAATACCAACAAGAAGTTTCCCAAAACAAAGTAAAAGTTAACTGAATTTAGTCCACTTCACATTATTATGCAGTTTTCGATTTCGCTGATATTCTGATGCATTTAGCTTAATTCAAAGTTTTTAATTCCCATTTTGAAACCGCCTTGCTTTAAATGTGGATGGGGTGGATTCTTGAGTTTCCTCCCTCCCCCGCCGCTTTGCACTTAGGCACTTCTAATTTCTCCCAAGGTTCTTATAGATGCTTTGAATCACCTGAGCTTTGCTTAACTCATGCTTTGAAGCCTTGGAAGTCTTTTAGAAACATTTCAAAACTTTTGACCATGTCCACTCATCCGGCAGTCATCTCTCAGCACCATGCTGGCTCTGCGGCGACGGGACCTTTCGGAGAAGGAGGTGAGCCTCAGTTCCCTGGCTGTTGCCTTGGAAGAGGCTCTCCTCAGCTCCCCAGGCTGAGGATCTCCTACAGAGATCCAGGGAGGGTCCGAGATGCTCTTGGACCCTTCCCATCAGCCGAGTCTTGGCTCACCCCCATCGGAACGAGACGGGGTGCAGCCGAACAGCAAAACGCTTAAACTGGAAGCCCTCTTTTCTCTTTTTATGCTGGAAATATGTGCTGGGGGGGGGATTCCAGCCAAACTTGTCACAATTTATCACATGGCTTGCTGTTCCAGTTGTCTGCTCTCATGATATCCATGAAGTTTGCCCATGCAACATCCCCTTACCAGACCATCCATTCACTACTTAAATCAAAGCACAAGTTCCTCCTTCCTCTCTTGGTTGTTTTTACTTGGAACAGTTGTACCAATGCACCAGTTTAGCAGTTAACTGAAACCTCTGAAGCATCTGACTTTTTATCTGCATGGCCTCCATACGTCCTCTGTTTATGCATGCATTCTATATTGCCATTTCAACAATACACTAATTCAGCAAACTGCTGAAACATTGACACTTCTGTCCATTTGAAGTAAGACTTGCACACTCTAATGTTTCTTTTGTTTTTGCCCTTCTAGTTATTTTGTTACAATTGCATTCACCTACCATTTCAACAATCCATTGAAATAGAGACACCTCATTGGTAATCTCGTGGGATGCATAACAAGAGATTAAATGCACCATGTGCCTGGACTGAGAAATCAATTTAAGTAGGAAGAAACACATCATAGAAGATGACCAACCTGGAAAAAAAATAGAATTATAACCAGTTCCCATTTGTGTGCACAATGAGGCCAAAGAGGTATGGCCCTGTGTCGTGTTCCCTATTCTCTGAGATGTGGCTGTTCTGAATGGCTTGGGAGAACTGAGGTTGGCTGCAGAGTTCAGATGCTAAGGACCATTTAGTTATGTAGGTAGGGTAGGAGGCAGTGAGGAGGAGAAAGTGCAGAATAAGGCAACCAAAATGAAGGAGTTGGAACACCTTTCCTATAAGGAAAGGCTAAAGAGGCAGTTTCAGCAGCTGAGAGGGGACATGATCAGTGTTCCGTCTAAGCTGAGTTAGTGTGAGCTAGCTCATAGTTTTTTAGCCTCCAGCTCACAGATTTTTTGTCTCCGCCCAGGAAGGATGGCTCCAGAGCAAACTCATTTATGCAGTAGCCAAATTGCTTACTCACAACTTTAATGCCAGTAGCTCACAAAGTTGAATTTTTGCTCACAAGACTTCACAGCTTAGAGGGAGCATTGGACATGATAGAAGTGTATAAAATTATGCATGGGATAGGAAAAGTAGATATAATTCTTTCACCTTTCCTCATCACACTACAACTCCGGGGCATCCATTAAAGTTCTTGGGCAAAAGGTTCAGGACAAAATGAAATATGTTGTTACTTGATGAATAATTACATTTATGTAAATGTTTGAGTGCACTGGTCATTGACTGTAACAATAAATTTGATTTGAGATTTGAATAATTAAATTGTGGGATTCACTGATGCAGCATAAGGGGAAGGCATTGGCTTCTGTGCCCTGTTTATTGGCCCTCCAAGTCATCTAGTTGGCCTCTGAGTGAAACAGGATGCTCGACTATATGGACCACTGGCTTGATCCAGCAGGGCTTGTCTTATGTTTTGTTTCCTCCTTTTGAGTTTAATGGGGATATTTGGACTCATGCCATATCTATTGGTCATGCAACATTATGCCAGCATCAGGGCCAGACCTTTGGGTTTAGGATGCCAACTGATACTCACCCAAGTCCGCTCACTGGCATCATAAATACATTATCCCAGCAAAACTCCAAAATATGACAGTGAGTAGCCATCATAGGGGTCTCCAGCCAGGCCCTTACAGTAATTACACCCTTAATGTAGCACTTATTGTTAGGAGAACTACAGGAAAGGCAAGCTTTTCTAAAATTTATTTCTGATTACCAGATGTCCAGTTGGCATCAAAGGACCCCCACACAGCTACCTTGATGTACAGCAGTTGATGAACGAGGTTGTAGATATCTTAGGGTACAAATTTGTCTGCCTCTGCTTGAGGGGGGATTTTCCTCTCCTTTTAAAGACAGAATGCATTCTGTTGGTCTTTCCTCTATTTACATTTTGCTACAAGACTTTTAATCTGTGGTCTCTTAATTATGTTATAGAATCCCCATCAGCATTCCTTGTGGGTCTCTTGTTTTGCTTCAGAGTCAGCACTAGGATTCCTTAAAGCAAACATCTGGGCAGATGTTGGTGCTTCCTGTAACACTGACTAATTTTGTCTATGTTTCGCAATCCAATGGTTTGGGTGAACCTGAGAGCCCCGGTTCTGAGCCAAACAAACTGACGTCTGGGTTCTGCAAGGAGGCCATTGAGGTAATGGCACAATAAAACAGACTTGTGTGGCCTCTAGAAATACACTTCCCATCTACTTTCTTTCTCCATACAGCAAATCAGTAAGGCTGCAGTTCTGTGCACATTTATGTTTATTCCCATTGATGTCAGCATGCTTTTTCAAGGTGAAAGACAGCAGGTATTTAATGGGTACGGTATTGGATGGTTCCAAAGCAAGGAATCTATATATGCTAGAATAATTCCAAATCTCTTTATGGACATAGAATCAAAGCTTAGGAGGAGGAGGAGCAGCAGCAGAAGAAGAAGAGGAAGAGGAAGAAGAAAAGGAGGAACAGTAGTAGTAGTAGTAGTAGTAGTAGTAGTAGTAGTAGTAGTAGTAGTAGTTGGATTTACACCCCACCCTTCACTTGGAGTATCAGAGTGGCTTACTATCTCCTTCCCTTCCTCTCCCCACAGCAGACACCCTGTGAGAGGTGGGGCTGTGAGAGCTCCGAGAGAACTGCTCTTAAAAGAACAGCTCTGATAGAACTGTGACTGACCCATGGTCACCCAGCTGGTTTCAGGTGAAGGAATGGGGAATCAAACCCAGTTCTCCAGATTAGAGTCTGCCACTGTTAACTGCTACACCAAACTGCTTAATTTATCATTGTGGTGACTCCTTGTACAAATACTCTGATTCCTTACAGATATGTAGCTAAATCAAACTTCATCACCTCTCAGCTTGATCTGGATTTCATATATTTTTCAAGAAGGGATGAGCTGTCACTTCACTACTCATTGGTGATCTGTCAGAGCATGTACACAAATAGCCCCACCCTTACTCCCCCTCCCCAAAAGGTCTGCCTACTGTCGCCTCAGCTGCATACATCCTCAGAGGTCATCTAAAATGTCCTCTTTCATTTCCTTCTTAATAATACTAGAGTGAAATACATGTGAGTTTGTGCAGAGCAATCACACAACAGAATTCTCACAGATGGGATAATTAATGTGGTGCTGTTGTGAAATTGAAAGAAGGGGGCAAAGTTACTGCAATGTCCATTTGGTTTGCATGCAAGGCTTTCATCGGTATGAGAGTGGACAGGGTTGGACTTTGCCCTTTGCCCTGGTCCAAGAGGCTCTCTTTGTAAGAGAAAGATGACTGAGTTCTGGTAACATTCTCATTAACTCCACAATTTGAGCATGGGAAAAAAAATCCCCAGGTTTGTGGGACCCACAGGAAATAATAGCCATGCGGGTCAAGGATGCTGTGCTAAGAAGGGAAGGGGTAAAATTACCTTCTCCTTCCTCTTTCATCAGCACTGCCATTTCCCTTCCCCGACAGGCTAAAGCCCACTGCTTTTGTGTTTCATTCCCAGTCTGAATGGGGCCCCATGACCCTGTTTTTTCAGCAAACTCCATTTATGAAACTCCCAGAATCTCATGTAGTTGAACCCTTATATAGGACCTAGAGGAGAAGGCTGCTGCTGTGTACAATAGCTGCATTTTAAGTGTAGTGCTCAACCTGTGCCTTCATGGGTGAAGAATGAGAACAAAAAGAGATCAAATGACACTTAATAGTCATGTGCTTTTCTCTCTCTTTCTAGTAACATAATTAAAACAGGAGGGAGCTCACAGGAATAAACATACATTATGAGGGGGTTGTTTTAAAACAAAATCTTAAACAGCGAAACCAAGTTTATGTGCATTTAATTTTTTAAAGGAAATTCAAAACCACTGAGCAAACAGGGAATCTAAATGGAACAGACCTGAGGCAAAAGTATATTGACATTGCTTAACCCTGGCACACATGACTCAGAGCTGACTCAGCACGTGGCAGTTATCAGGAGAACTGAGAAATGGATTCCTATTTTGAAATGTTCAGAATTTCCTCCTTCTGAGTGGATTCAAAGTAAACCACATAGTCATTGCCAGAGTTGTCATAAGCAAATAACAGATCAGGAAATGTTAGACACAGGACAAGAAGCACTGTGATATATTGCTAAATATGTTGTGCCACTCCCACCTCTTCCCATATCGTGCAACAGCTGTGCTGCCCTAAGATCTCGGGTAGGAGTGAGCTGTTGTGTGAATGGCTCCTTCAGTGCCTGGCTGGAGTGTAGACCCAAACTGCAGTTCTAGACATGAAGTAAAGTGAAGCCTGTTATCTGTCAGGAGTAAACAGATGGTGTTGGGTCTCAAATCACACAGTGCTTACTCAGACATGGGACTTGACGTTTAAATTTGTTCATGTGAATTACCCCAGTGTAGATCAGTGCTTATCAGTTCATCAAGGTTTTGGTTCTAACCTTCAAAGCCCTATGTGGTCTGGGACCAACATATATTTGGGACTGTCTCTCCTGGTATGCCCCCCAGAAAGCATTGTGCTCTATGAACAACAACCTCCTGGTGATCCCTAGCCCCCAAAGTATCCATCTTGCTTCAACCTGGGCCACAGCCTTCTTGGCTTTGGCCCCAGCCTGGTGGAATGCCCTTCCAAATGAGATCCAGGCCCTGTGGAATCTGATTCAGTTCTGCAGGGCCTGTAAAACAGAAATGTTCTGCCAGGCATATGGTTGAGGCAGTGAAGTTTCCATCTAATTTGGCCTCCCCAACCATCCCACCACCACCACCATGCATTATGTGTACCAGCTTCACAAACACACAGGTGGCACACCCCACTCAGATAAAAACTGCTATTAGTGCCTAAGTTGCCCTCTGGTTTTATCTTTGATTACTATCATACTAATTTCTTTTTAATAATTAATTGTATTATTGTTTTTAACTTGCTGTTACCCACCCTGAGCCTTGCAGCATAGGGGAGGGCAGACTAAAAGTCTAATGAAAAAATTCAAACTAGCAAGAAAACAGATGGAATCCACCTGGCTTTACTTGGTGGCTCCATAGAGGAGTGAAGACTAAGTTCGAATTTCAGTATGTGACCTGTCTTCTAGAAATTTCCATAGCTGCTGAAACGTGCAGTCAAGATGAAAAACAAGAAAATATGTGCTCAAATAGGTAGTAAATCCTACAGATTTTGTGGTTCAAGGCAGTTTCCTAATTCAAAACTTGAAAATAGTTGTAAGCTTTTCAGGAATAAATTTGTTTTATTCACACGTTACATAACCCTCTTCTGAGTTTGAAATAAACTCAGATTTCAGTAAATTCCAGCAATGCAGCATTTTTTGGATTCTTTGATAGAAGTATGACCAGGGCTGCATCTACAAATCACTGGATTTTGTGTTATCATTACTCTCTAGACATCATTCACCTTCTGAATTGTCTTGTTCACACAGGAAAATACAGATACAGCAGAGCAGTAGTACAATATCCAACAATGTGCAGATGCAGCCAAAGTCTGTATGGTCATATGCGTTTGAACTCCTTGACCTGAAACATCGTAACAATTGTATACCTGTACACAAGCATATCACATGTTTTGACATATCTGCCTATATAACACATTTCTTTCCCTGCCATGTTTTTATGCTACCCTTCCTTCAAGGAGAGCACACTTGTGTACATATCCTTAATTTATCACTTCCATTTGTTTGAATCAAACACTGATGATTCAAGTGGGTTCTTTTAAGGTGAGGGACTACATTGCAAACATGTCCAACCTACAGACAAGCTTCAACAAAATAATTAGACCTCAATATATTAACACACTGGTGCTGTAGACTTTTCCCCACTAACTTCACCCCTGCTGGCTGATGCTCATTCTTTTGTTATACTGCAGACTCATGAGTGACCCATGTTGAGTCATTTGTTGCAAATTAGGAGATGGATAGGAGCTCCAGGCTACATTGCACAGTCCAGAAATGCAGGGTTTAAAGAAAAACACTTAGCTTCCAATATTCTCACTTCCACCCCCCACCTCACCCCACCCCCGGCAAGGATTTAGACTTTAATTACAGAACAATTGAGACCATTTACATATCAGGAGAGACTACAGTCAATTAAAACACTAAAAATTACAGGTGTAAACAGGTGTAAAAGAAGCATCTAGAATTTGGCATAAAAGCTGAATGTGAATTTTTGGGAAAAAGAAGAAAAGGAAAGGCGGAAGCAGGGCTCTTTGCATGTTAAAGAAACCCCCCTCACCCACCCACCCTGAAAATAGACAGTTTTTGCATCCCTGTCTTTCCCTCCCCTGTTTTATTCTGACAACCACCCTGTAATTGTGCTTATGCGGAAAGAGAGTCACTGGCCCCAGATCAACCAATGAGTTGAGCGGGAATTTGTTCGCAGGTCTTCCATAGACCAACACTCTAAACTACTACATCATGCTCTCTCTCATATGCATGGCCCATTCTTTACCACGTGTGGTGTCTGACTTCATCAACAAAGGAACCAAACACATGTTGAAAATGCAGACTATACTCTGAATTCTACCTCCCTTTTGAATATATCACAGCCATTAGCCAAGGACACTGCTGTTTCATACCAGAGACATTCTCCTTCCTCTAATATCAAAACTGTTCCAGGAGAAAACAAACACAGAGTTTCTGTGCTATAACACAGCAGATGCTACCAGTCATTCTGATTCCTTGGGGCGCATTTATTCTGTCAGTTTTAATGACATCTTTGATTCTTGATGGGTATTCAAACAAGCAATGCAAGACAGCGTTTAATGTGAACTTTAGTGTGAATGAAGACTGTGATCTTAGTTAAACCTTCATTGTACCTATCATGTAATCAATATTTCCAAGGGCATTAGGTCTCATGAGTACACCAAGAACACATGCCCTTTGAGCCAGATTCTTTATATCCATTCCAAGTGTAAGCTTCCTATTAGAAGTTGAGTGCCTTAGGTCCATCAGTGGATGCAGCGGGTTACAACTATGCTTCCAAAGCTTTCTTTCCTCACATTTATCAACAGCACTCTCAGCCTTAAGATTTAGTAATCATCTGTAAAGTAGTAGTAACTGACCTACAAACTGGTCTAGCTGCCCTCTAGGCTACCAGAAAACAGAGCTTCGAACCCTGATACTTTTGTACATTCTTGTGCTGAAACCTGTCAAATGTCGTTCTGCCTAGCAAATTCTGAGCATGCACCAATGATATGAATGTTGCTGTCTCTGCATGTGCAAAAGCAGCACAAGGACACTCAAAATGCGGCTAGTTTATAGGACTTGCCAGTGGTGACTGTGGAGCATGTTTTGTATCAGCTGTAGAAGATGGCCACCATGGAGGTCCAACAAACCTCAGACCTTCATTCCAAAGACAATAGCTACTTCGGATCCGAAGGCACACCTATGGCTCACCCGGATCCAAAAGTAGACCTATTGAAGTATTGACTTGTAAATAAGGCC
This sequence comes from Gekko gecko, assembly GCA_029375565.1. Taxonomy (NCBI): domain Eukaryota; kingdom Metazoa; phylum Chordata; class Lepidosauria; order Squamata; family Gekkonidae; genus Gekko; species Gekko gecko. Next base: position 99,211,537 of record JAPDNY010000002.1, on the reverse strand, counting down.
AATCACGGGTGATGGGTATGTGAGTGGGTATGGTGTGGGGCATGCGTATAAGCCGGTCACTGCCCGGTGAGTTTATCTTTTGTTCCTGATGTTATCCAATAAACAAGAGCTGATTCACTATGCTGAGTCTCCAGCCTCAGTACTTTTCAGAGCATATGTAATGCAAATAAACCAGCAGTTTGGGTTCATGTGCAGCAGCAAGCAACAGCAGCTATGCAATCAGCTGCCATGCTGAATGCTGCCAATTGTGCAGATGCAATGTTGAACTATTTATCATTTTCAACTGTGAACAAATGAACAATGCAATCACATTAGAATGCTTGATTCAAAAGGACCATGGGCATTGCAAGCAGAGTAGATTCAGTATTTGAATGTCTTATTCCCCAAAATCAAATCCCCTCTCAATGTGCACAAAGCCAAGGGCACTTAAGCTAGCAGATAACAGTTTGATTCTCTGACTTCATAGCACTTGGTGAAGTTTTACAGAAGGTTTTCCTGGCTCATAGCTCAGGCTTACAGTTATGCTATTACAGCTTTCTCACAACAGCGTTTTCAGCATTAAATATAGTCCTATCAGAGAGGATGCTCACAATAGAAGAGCCATTGTGGTGTAGTGATTAGTGTTAGCCAAGGACCTAGGAGACTCAGGTTCAAATCCCTTGTGCCATAATATTCACTGTGAGCCTCTCTCTCTTTCTCTCTCAGACTAAACTACTTCTCAGGGTTGATGGGGAAGAAAGACAAAAATCATGTATGCTGCTGTGTTCTCCTTGGAGGAAGAGTAAGATAAAAATGTACAGATAAATAAACACAATGGTGAGATTAAGATAAGCGTTGAGACAGATATATAAAGAAGTGTGTTTGACATCCTGAGGCTGTCTTACTGAAATCAGGGCTATGTAGGTTTGCTTCAATAATGACTGGACATCCTTAATTGCTTCACTAGAACACCGTGTCCAGGAGACCTGAAGAGGTCTTATTTATGAAGAGGCAGTGAAGTACCGCAGTGGCTTTTGTGGTAGGTAGAGAGGCAGCAAAATGTTTATTTGTTTTCTGTGTTCTGTGTATTCATTTATATTTTAAAAAACCATTGTAAGGTCATTTTGTACACAGCAGAAATCAGCCAAGGATATTAATGGACGTTTTGCAAACCACTGGCCTGTAATAGATTTAAGTTCCAGTATCCCTTTCTGCACATGTGAGCTAGCTTGGCCTTTTCTTTGTGCTTACATCTCAATTTCAGAAATGGTTAATTTATTTCAATTACAGCCCAAAATGTAGGACAGTGAAAGATTACACTTGAATGTGTATCAAATTCAGTATAACCAAACACTGTAGCCAAAAGTATAATTAAAACCAGGAGCCGATTTGGAGGCATTTAGTTATTGAAGCAGTATCTCCACTTATCCACAATTTTTTAAAAATTCCCCCAAAGACTTATAGCTATAAAATTGGCAGGAGAAATCAAGGTCACCTGACAGGTAGAAAGTCAGCTGGTGGAGTGTACATGAACTTATGAAGTTTCCAGAAGTCAGACCACTGGTCTGTTTAACTCAGACTGATTTCCCACAACCCACTGTGCCATCCTTGCTCATCCCTTTCCCCCGATTGTATTCATCAATTTCCCACTACTTGCTGTGTGGCTGCATTTTGACCTGCAGCATCCCCCGATTTCCCCACATCTTCTAAATCCTTGTTTTTTGAGATTGAGAAGATGTGGGGAAATCGGGGGATGCTGCAGGCCAAAATGTGGCCTCACAGCAAGTGGGAAATTGATGAATACAGTTGGGGGAAGGGAAGAGCAAGGGTGGTGCAACTGCTTGTGGGAAATCGGTTATCAGTCTTCTTGACCACTCTGACTGGCAGTGGCTCCCCAGGGTTTCAGGATGCAAAAAAATATTTCTGAGTATCTGCTACCTGAAATCTCTTTGAAAACTGGGAGCTGTAGGGGTGATGCCTGAGAATGCAGTGCATGCCAAGCATGTGCCCTACCGCAGATCCTGGCCATTTCCTATGTGATGGGAAAAGTTATACCTATTACAGTTCTGCCTCCTATGCGACCTTGAAAGGCACAGGTACCTCTAACTCTGCCTGTTTTAGTGGAGTTTTTATACACTTCAAGTAGTCTTGCCCTACATATGGAAGATGCAGGAACTGGAAGCAATGATGGTGAGATTTTTTTTTACTGTCTCTTTGGGGGCTGATCTCCTTAATTAGAATATCATCTTAGAGAGGAACTCTGCAGGTACACAGAAACGGGAAAAGGAAGTGTAAGTGATATGTGTACTTCCTCCTTCATACTTTCTCTTAACACAGCCAGTGTTATATCTGGAGCAGGAATTCAAACATCAGGCTCATAACAAGATGAGATGCAGCTCATGTATTTCACCATGTTCTACAGGAAGTACAGAAGGAGGAAGTACAAGTCACTTGATCTTCCTTTCCCCTGATTTCTTTTGGGTACTGTGTAGAGGTACAATTTGCCCTCTTTTGGCAAGTAAACTGCTGCCAAAACACCTCATTCACTGCTGGTGTTCCAAGAACAGTGGGAGAGAATGGGAGGAGGGATGTCATTGACATGCTGAAGTCAATTTTGGCTAAAACCTGGAAGTAATGTCATCGACATTCTAGGATTTTGCCAGGCTCTGTGGTTATTACCTTAAAGATTGGTGAAATCCAAGCATATAGGGGGCAGGAAAAGGACATCAGTGACATACCAATGTCACTTCTGACTAAAACTGCTTTTTACTTAAAGATGAGCAAAATTGTAGAATGTAGGTGATGTTTAATTCTGGGTTTTAGATGGAAGTGAAATTGATAAATCAACAGTGTGGTTTTTTTTGCCATGCCCTGCCTCAAAGTCTCTTGGGAGTTCCAGGCAGGCACCTGGCAACCTAATTATTGTGTGAAGTCACATAATTGATAATATTTTATTTACTTTATAGCACACTTTTCTGCCTGTAGACCTCCAAGAAAAGCTCACAAAAGTAGTAAATATAACAAGCTCATTACAATGATCTTACTTCCCTAGCAGAAGAAAATTATAAACAGGGCTCCTACTGATCTCAATGGATTAGTATGAAAGTAGGCAATATAGAAGGAAAAAATCTATACCTGAAAAAGAAAATGGTTTTGTTTTTAACAAGGGGTTTGAGGGCAGGGGAGGTTTGCAAAAAAGTCAGATGGATAAAGTGGTTTAACAAATATGTACCACTTAATCATCTCAGTACAATATATTTTAAATATTACAAGCAAAATGTTACAACCAAATGATTAAACATCAATTGAGTAACCAAGGTCACAATCACACACAGAATTTGCTGTGCCATAGGTATGAATACTGGGCAGATTTTAAGGGCGCAATCAGACGCAAACATCTGGGAAGCATCCCACATCCATCGGCAACCCGTTTTGCTCCGCTGCAGAAGCAGAGTAAAAAAAAAAGTAGGGAAAGCCCAGTAGCCAACGGATTTGCTACAGGCCAGGAACAGACTTTCCCCTGTGTGATCACACCAGCGCGCTCTCATGGCATCGGGATAGTCTGATCAGGCCATCCCAACTTCATGCTAGTTTTTCCCGCCATTTCAGTATATGCATCATCGCACACTGCATAGAGAGCACACAGTGCGGAGATGCAAATCATCGATCCCCCATTGAAGTGCACCAGAAACATGCAGCACCCCCCCCCGACTCACCCATGGGAGTATCTGATCACGCAGTGGCGGGCTGCCCCCACAGTACCCAGGGACTGTGTGATCGCGCAACTGCAGGTCAAATTCCTATGGAGCAAATAGCCTCGCTCCCCCCAAGTTATCGCATGCGTGTGACCACAACCCAAGTTGAATAGCCAATCACCTAATCAAGGCTAATTTAGTCACTATGGAGTATCAGGGCTGAGCCTGGGGTCCCTATCCTATATAGGGTTACCAGATCCCCGCTGGGTGCAGGAGAACCCCTGCTTTTTTGGGGTGCTTCCCCACTGGTGACCAGCTGGCCAGCAGGGGGAAATCCCACCCCCAACTGGCCCAACCGGTGATGTGATGATGTCACCCAGAAGTGATGTCATCCCATCGCTGATGTTGCACATTGATGCTCTAGTTTTGGGCAAAACACTGTGGTAAACTCAGCTACAAACCATAGAGCTTTGCCCACAAACTAGAGTGTCACTCCCCCCAATGTCAGCGACATTATGCATTACTTCCAGGTGAAGATCCCAGAAAGGACCAAGGATCTCCCCCTGCCAGCTGCCAGGTAGGTCTTGACAACCCTAACCCTGTTTAAGAGTCAAACATGAGTTGCAGGTTCTCCTCCATTCCTGGACTCCATGGTGCCCGATTCAGATCAGGACTGCAGTGCATGTTGAGCTTCAGCCTTCTCCCACCCATGATGTTTCCTAGACCTGAAACAGTTCAGGAGACACTATTTGGCCTGTTGGGGAACCCCCTGTATTCTCTGGGATGCACGTGGGGTTCCACAACAGGCCGAATAGATCTCCTGGAATATTTCAGATCAGGAAAATGTCATGGGGTGCAGAAGCTCTTTCTCCATGTGTTTCATGGTCTTGATCTGAATCAGGTGCTCAGGAACTCAGGAGAACCCAAAATCCACTTCTGACTATAACACATGGCTTGTAGGTATTCTTCAGCATTAGTAACAATGCTTCTCTTTACCACACATGCCTTCTCTACTGAACCCCAAAACTGTGCTCTGAACCCCAAAACTGTGCTCTGGGGCTCACAGAAACCTGGAGCTTATCAAGCATAATTCAATTCCAAATCACAAAAAGTAGTGTATTTATACAGGGACAGAGCAGATTTCTACCAGCAGACCATTACGTATTCCCTAATGAACTGCGGTCTTGAAGGCAGTTCAGTTTCTATGGCCATCATCCTATGTCATCATATGAATTACTATTACAGTTATTTCTTTAAGTTCTCTAATGCATCTTTTCCATTCCATCACACTGCCCTTCCTCCTTTGCAAGTGTTATAATTAATCTCAGCCTATCCAGTCCTCCCTCTAAGCTGTGGAGTCTTGTGGGCAAAAATTCTACTTTGTGAGCTCCTGGCACTAAAGTTGTCAGCAAGCGATTTGGCTACTACATAAATTAGTTTGCTCTGGAGCCATCCTTCCTGAGCTAAGGCAAAAATGTGTGAGCCAGAGGCTAAACAACTGTGAGCTAGCTCATACTAACTCAGCTTAGAAGGAACACTGGTCCTATCCATGTTTTTTTTTTTCCTGTTCCGGTCTCTTTAGCATCATAAAGTTAATGTAAACAGCAGAGCACAATTTTCTCCATATACATTGAGGTGAACTTGTTACCTGTTTGCTGTTTGCAAAACTGCAAAAAGGTCTTTGAAAAATCACTTCAATTCATTCTGTAGTTATCTTTTTTAAAGGAACCAAGCATCCTTTTCCTATGATTAGATCTTGGATCCCCAGAGCATTTCCGCAGATGGAAGTATTCCCACCTGCAGAGCCCTACTTTCTTTCCTCTCCTTCCTGCTGCAGACCCAAATGCCTCCCAAATGCTGTTTCTGTGGGGTCTCCTGTCCCTCATGAAACATACACAGCCGCAGTAGGAGGGGGAAGGTGAGCAAGTAATGCTCTGTAAGTGGAAATCCTGCTATCCATGTAAGCACCCCAGTGGATCCAAGCCAATATCTTGTTTATCTAACACACTGTTTTGATTTCTGATCAGACAAAACAGCAGTGGGATAAACTCAGCAGCAGCTCCAGCAGAAATCTATCAGCCTGCCTTTAGCAAGACAGGTCACGCAAAGCCTCAGCATGACAAGCAAGGAGGCCATCCTCATGCAAATATTTGGCTGCTACAACTAAGGACTACAATGTCTAATGGTGAAAATGACTAACGAAACATTGCACAGTGGCTTTAGCTACTGGTTTTGTTTTATATATTTATATATATTCGATTTATAGCCCTCTCCCCCCTGAGCAACAGGGCTCAGAGCGGTTTGATTTAATTGATCATTTTGGAACTATGCAAAAGACTTTCAATGTTAGTTCATCACAGGCTATTTGACTGCTCTTCAAAGGCCAGACACTACAGCAATAAGCAGAATAGTGCACGAAGGTGACATTTTGAAAAGACCTAAATTGACTTAGTATTATACAAATCATTCAAAATCAGTAGGAGGAAATTGTACATGGACATAGGGGTGTGCATATATAAACAAAAAGAAAACGCCCATCCATTGAGTTCACTAGCGTAATGAAAGTGAATGGCAATAAGAATGAACAAACGAATACCATTCATTTCATTTGGTTCATCCCTTCCCTGTGCCTTGCAGTCTGGTTTACAGAGACTATGAAATGTTCAGAGGAAGGGGTTAATCAAAGGCAAACAGACTTGCTCTAGAAGACAATCATGGCGATCGCTCTCTCTCTCTTTCCATATTGCTTTTGAGAAACAACTGCTGGCTTAGGCTGCTTCCCCACAAAGATATCCTAAATTTCAGCCATTTGGCTGTTGCTTTTTTTCATCTTTCCAAATGATGTCAGCTGCTGTTTATGCACAGATGGTTAACAGCCCATTCTTTCCTTACAATTTTTTTGCAGGAATAATAGGGGAGGAGTAAAAAAGGTTGAGCCAGTTTGATGTAGTGGTTAAGAACAAAAGAGAAGCCAATGTTGGATCAGGCCAATGGCCTATCCAGTCCAACACTCTATCACACAGTGGCCAAAAATACCAGGTGCCATCAGGAGGTCCAGCAGTGGGGCCAGGACACTAGAAGCCCTCTCACTGTTGCCCCCCCAAGCACCAAGAATACAGTGCATCACTTGCCCCAGCCTGACAGTTCCTATCTATAGCTTGTGGATAATAGCCACTGACGGACCCCGGTTCAATATGTTTATCTAATTCCCTCTTGAAGCCTCCCATGCCTGTAGCCGCTGCCACCTCCTGTGGCAGTGAATTCCATGTGTTAATCACTCTTTGGGTGAAGAAGTACTTCCTTTTATCCATTCTAACCCGGCTGCTCAGCAATTTCATTGAGTGCCCACGAGTTCTTCTATTGTGAGAAAGGGAGAAAAGTACTTCTTTCTCAACCTGCTGTATCCCATGCATAATTTTATAAACCTCGATCATGTCACCCCTCAGCCATCATTTCTCCAAGCTAAAGAGCCCCAAGTTCTTTAACCTTTCTTCATAGGGAAAGTGTTCCAACCCTTTTTATCATTCTAGTTGCCCTTTTCTGCACTTTTCCAATGCTGTAATATCCTTTTGGAGGTGAGGTGACCAGAACTGTACACACTATTCCAAATGTGGTCAAACCATTGATTTATACAGGGGCATGATGATACTGGCTGATTTGTTTTCAATTCCCTTCCTAATAATCCCCAGCATAGAGTTGGCCTTCTTTATTGCAGTCGCATGTGGTCTCGACATTTTCAATGAGTTTTCTACTATGACTCCAAGATCTCTCTCTTGGTCAGTCTCTGCCAGTTCAGACCCCATCAATGTGTGTTTATAGTTAGGATTTTTGGCTCCAATGTGCATCACCTTGCACTTGTCCACACTGAATCCCATTTGCCACATTCATGCCCACTTGCTCATCCTTGCCACATTCATGCTCACTTGCTCATCCTTGCCACATTCATGCCCACTTGCTCATTCATGCCCACTTGCTCATCCCTTTGGGGTGCCTCACAATCCTCCCTGATTCTCACCACACTGAAAAACTTTGTGTCATCTGCAAATTTAGCCACTTCACTTCTTACTCCCAACTCCAAATCATTAATAAACAACTTAAAAAGCATCAGACCAAGTATTGATCCTTGCAGTACCCCACTGCTTATCACCCTCCACTGGGAAAATTGCCCATTTATACTCACTCTCTGTTTCCTATTAATTAGCCAGTTTTTGATCCACAAAAGGACTTGTCCTTTTATCCTGTGACTATTGAGCTTGCTTAGGAGCCTTTGATGAGGAACGTTACCAAAAGCTTTCTGGAAGTCAAGGTAAACAACATCTATTGGGTCCCCCTTGTCCTCATGATTGTTCACTCCCTCAAAAGTTTGGTGAGACAAGATCTTCCCTTACAGAACCCATACTGAGTGTGCCTCAATAGTTTTGGTTCATCAATGTACCTACTAATCCTTTCCTGAATAACAGTTTCCACCAACTTACCCGGTATCGACGTCAGACTGAGTGGCCTGTAATTTCCCGGATCTCCTCTAGAACCCTTTTTAAAGATGGGAGTGACATTAGCTACCTTCCAGTCCTCAGGAATGGAGGCAGATTTTAATGAAAAATTACATATTTTTGTCAGGAGATCCACAAGTTCACATTTGAGTTCTTTCAGAACTCTCGGACATATGCCATCTGGAGCTGGTGACTGATCAGTTTTTGTCTGTCAGTCATAGGACCTCCTCTCTCATCACCTCAATCTGACTCAGGTGTTTCAACATCCCTCCCAAAATCAGTGGTTCTGGAGTGGGCAAGCACTTCTCATCTTCTACAGTGAAGACAGAGGCAAAAAATGCATTCAGCTTCTCAGCCATTTCCCTATCATCCTTCACTACTCCTTTTACCCCTTGGTCATCCAAGGGCCCCACTGTCTCCCTGGCTGGTTTCCTGCTTCTCATGTATTTGAAGAAAGTTTTATTGTTGGTCTTTATGTTTTTTGCTATATGCTCCTCATATTCCCTTTTTGCCTGCCTGATCACAGACTTGCATTTTATTTGTGTTCCCTTTTATCAACCTCACTGAGACTAGCTTTTCACCAATTAAAGGAATCCTTCTTACCTTTTACATTTCCATTACTTTGTTAACTATGCAAGCTTTTTTCTATACCTATTTGTGCCTTTCCTAACCTGCGGTATATATTTTTTCTGAGCTTCTAGGATTGTAGTTTTAAATACTCTCCAAGCTTCCCCAATGGTTTTGACCCTTTCTTTTCCTTTCAGTTTTTTCCTCACATATCCCCTCATATCAGAGAATTTACCCCTTTTAAAAGTGGTTGTGTCAGTCTTTTTGGGCAACTCCTTATTTATACAAATATTAAACTCAATAACATTATGTTCCCAAGTGGTGCAATCACTTTTACATCTCTCACCAGGTCTTGGGCATTACTTAGGACCAAATCCAGGATCGCCTCTCCCCTGGTAGGTTCTGTGACCATCTGTTCCATAGCACAGTCATTGAGAGTGCCTAGAAACTCAATCTCTTTTTCCCAACTTGAACACATATTGACCTAATCAATGTGTGGGTAGTTAAAATCACCTGTTATGACACAGTTATTTAGTCTAGCCACTATCTTTAATTCATTCTTCATTTTATAATCCTCCTCTGTCTTTTGATCTGGTGGGTGATAACAAACTTCCAGTGTTAAGTTTCCTTTTGGGCCCACTATTTCAACCCATAGCATTTCCAGAAGTGAATCCAATTCTCTTACCCTCTCAATCTTACTGGACTGTATACCCTCTCTGACATACAGAGCCACCCCACCTCCAACCCTTCCCCCCATCCTTCCGATATAATTTATAACCAGGAATCACTGTATCCCACTGATTTTCCTCATCCCACCAAGTTTCTGAAATACCCACAATGTCTATTCCCCCCCCCACCAAGCGTTTCAACTCCCCTATTTTACCTCAGACACTTCTAGCATTTGTATATAAACATCTATAGTTTCCCATGCATGTTAAGCCCACAAACTCCCTCTTGATGCCTCAAGACCTCGCCAGGCAGTCCATAGCCACAGTCTCAGTGGACAATTCTAATACATTTCCTTGTAGAAAAGTAACAGCTACCCCTTCATCACTTTGAGATGAGCCATCCCAAACCAGAGACTTTTCATCTCCTGTCAGTTTTCCCCCAATATTCAGCTTAAAAACTGCTCTGCCACCTTTTTGATTTTAAATGCCAGCAGCCTGGTTCCTTCTCAGAAGAACTGGAAACTTGTACAGCTCCCTCTTGTTCCAAAAAGCAACTCAATGCCTAACAAGAGCACAGACTCTAATCTGGGAAAACCAAGTTTGATTCCCCACTCCTCCAAATGCAGCTGCTGGTGTGGCCTTGGGTCAGTCTCCTTTGGGTAGTGAAGGGTGGGGCTGAGAGAGCTATGAGAGAACTGTGACTGACCCAAGTCATCCAGCTGGCTTCATGTGGAGAAGTGGTGGGGAATCAAACCTGGTTTTCCACATTAAAGTCCACCACTCTTAACCACTACACCACACTGGCTCTCACTATGTCTGGGGCAGAACAAATTTGAATCAAAATTTGAGTCCAGTGGCACCTTTAAGACCAATAAAACTTTGTTGGCGTTAAAGGTGCCACTGGACTCAAATTTTGTTCTGTTGCTTTAGACCAACATAGCTACTCATCTGAGTCTATGTCTGGGGCACTGATGCTCTGAATTCTTGGTGCTAGGGGGGCAACAGTGGAAGGGCTTCTGGAATTCTGGCCCTGATGGTGGACTTCCTGATGGCACCTGGGTTTTGGACATTGTGTGACACAGACTGTTGGACTGAATGGGTCATTGGCTTGATCCAACATGGTTTCTCTTATATTCTTATTTCACTACAGACAGGGTCTTCATGGGAAGCCGTGTTGCTCACACTTAGTACAGCAATGTAATATGTGGCTGTAGACTGGCATGAGACCCTTTTATCAAATTTGCAGATGACACGAAGCTGGGTGGGATTGCTAATTCTGAAAAAGACAGAGTCAGGATTCAGAAGGATCTTGATAGGCTGGAACAGTGGGCTGAGACAAATAAAATGAATTTCAATAGAGATAAGTGCAAAGTCCTACACTTAGGTACAAAAAATCAAAGGCACAGATATAGAATGGGAGGGACTTGGCTTGACAGCAGCACATGTGAAAGGGATCTAGGTGTTATGGTTGATCACAAGCTAAACATGAGCCTGCAGTGTGATGCGGCTGTGAAGAAAGCTAATGCATTCTTAGGATGCATTAGCAGAAGCATTGTGTCCAGATCACGGGAGGTGGTAGTTCCACTGTATTCTGCTATGGTCAGGCCCCACCTGGAGTACTGCGTCCAGTTTTGGGCACCACATTTTTGGAAGGATGTTGACAAACTCGAGCAGGTCCAGAGGAGGGCGACCAGGATGGTGAGAGGGTTGGAGTCCAAGTCTTATGAGGAAAGGCTGAGGGAGTTGGGTATGTTTAGCTTGGGAAAGAGAAGGTTTAGAGGGGACATGATTGCAGTCTTCAAGTATTTGAAGGGCTGTCATGTAGAAGATGGAGTGGATCTATTCTCTCTTGCTCCGGATTGCAAGACTAGATCTAATGGGTGGAAATTACAAGGGAGTCGCTACCGGCTTAATATCAGGAGAAACTTCCTGACTGTAAGAGTGGTTGAGCAGTGGAACAGACTGCCTCGGGAGGTGGTGGATGCTCCTTCGCTGGACGTTTTCAAGAGGAGACTGGACAGCCATCTTTTGGGTATGTTGTAGGTATGTAGGGGTTTCGGCTGTGTTCCTGCAGAGTGCAGGGGGTTGGACTAGATGGCCTGCAAGGTCCCTTACAATTCTAACATTCTATGATTCTATGATTCTATGATCTCAATTTAGCAACATTCTTCTTGAGGGACCGTCTTTCCCCATATGTGCCCCAGGGAGCACTGAGGTCAGGGACACAGAATAGCCTGACTTTTCCTGGCCTGAGAGATGTCAGGTTGGCCGCTACTAGAGCCAGGGCCTTTTCAGTGGTGGCTCCACACTGGTGGAATGAGTTCCCGGATAACATCAGGACCCTGTGGGACCTTCTACAGTTCCACAGGGCCTGTAAAATGGAGCTCTTCCAACAGGCTCTCGATTAGGAGCCGCCACTGACAAATGTGTCACTGGCAAATGCACCACTGATAAACGCACCACCGGAACACACCATGGCCCGCATGAAACACTGGTTGGATATTGCCTTTTTCTGTATATTGAATGCCGCCAACATCATTTGTACTGGTCTTGTTAGAATTTTATGATGTTAGGTAGTTGATATTTATATTTTATTTTATTGTACTCACTGTTTTATTGTTTTAATGCTTGTTCACCACCTTGAGCCAGTTCCGTGACTAGGCAGGATACAAATTGAAATAAATAAATAATTCTACTGGAGAATGTCTAAACACACACACACACACTGTTGCTAGGACTTGATGCAGAGATCTGAGGGAGGCAGGATATAGAATAAACCAAATAAAATAAAGCTTTCTGCAAATTTTGGTAGGGTTTTGCTAAGTTTGTTTGTTCATAATATGTATTTAGGGATGGTATACTGGTTTGTAGGCTCAATGCAGTGGATGTGGTAAACTTAGGTCAGAATCCCTGCTTTGTAATAAAGCTGAAGGCCAAACTATATGATTGGTTTGCCCATGAGTCAGGTCTGGGAAACCCCAGCCCAATTCACTTCCCCTTCAGCCACAGGATTGGGACTGCAGCACCAGTGAAGGAAGGGCATCAGCATTCTCCCACACCATTTGCCTGAGTTGAAATGGCTTGGGGGCATTTACAGGCCAAAAGCACAAACACACACACCCATGGAGGGAAGACAGGTAAGTGGAAGTTGCTGCTCGCAACTCATCCAGGGCTAGGGCTGCCATGTGCAAGATGACCATCCTTGCCTCATGTGGGGCCACTTTGCATGAGAAGAGGTGAGTATCATCTTGCCTAGGACCACCCTGCACAAGGTGAAGCAAGACTCATTTCACATGGGACCACCCCACAGGACGTGAAGTAAGACGTGTTTGCCACAGGGTCACCCTGCACAAAATGAAACACACCCAGACAGTGAAGCCCTGTTGAGTGGGTGATCCAAGGCGATTGGCCCACCAAAACTTTTTCCACTGGCCTTAATGGCCGACCCACCCTTGGCCAATCTAATAACATGGAAAGCATGTCCCTACCAGCACCAGTTGTTACGAATGTGAGATGCTGGTGTGAAGATTCTGTTTCCAAAAGTCCATCAAGTCTTTTATGGAACTTACCATAGGATCTTTGGGGAGTGGCTCATTTGTTAAGACTTTGTTCAACACTTTTGTCACATAAAATCAAAGATGGGTACCTAGCTCCCAGGCTACTTGCTACTTGATAAGAAAAAGATGCTTTCCCTAAATCATTTACAATACAACCTGGAAAGAACATGGTGTTGTGTTTAGCAAGGAAGTGCGCTCACATATGGAGCAAAAGTTGCCTGACTTATGGTGACTGCTTTGCCACAATGCAAACAAAGAACAGGTGTGTTCTGTTTGCCCATTGGAAATGGCTCTGCTAAGCAAGTCATATCAAAATTACTGTTGTTTGGATTGTAATAAAGTTTCAGAGCCTCTCTGCCTGCCTATGTGACAAATTCCACAAGTGTTCGCCCTTCCAAACAAATCAAGCAATTGCTGCAGAGTTCAGGTGGAACATTCCTGCTGTGCACCTGAATGCATCTGTCACTATCTATCAAAACACCTCAACGGTTTCTACAGAGTGTTTGTGTAATGCTAGATGGCAGATGAACAAGGGCTGCTGAAATAAGTACCATGAGGGTTAACACTCAGGTGCTGACTTTTAGTGGGTAGTGCAGAATACAAATGTGGAAGCCCCATCCCCCTCCCCCCATCAGTAAGCAGTGTCATTTCCTTTTATGGACTGTTATATAGGCCAAAGTTCAAGCCATTACACAGTATTCTTCAGAGCCAGTCATTTTCTGAAATGGAGCTTTTGCAAATACAAGCACAAAGTCATTGATTTGTTTTAGACATTGCATGCTTTCCTGCTGTGAGATTGTGGACCTGGCAGGACATCTTTGTCTGCAAGGAATGGCTTCCATTTGGGCTCTCAGCCAGTCGAGACAGGAATCCAAGTGCTTTGCTGCCTAGCAAGTACTCTCTCTCTCTCTCTCTCTCTTTCTCTCTCTCTTAAAGGGGTGGAGAGAATATACAAATTTGCTTGGGGGGAGGAACCCTGCAGCCTGGAGAAAACAAATCACTACATAATGCACCCTCACCAGTGCTTTCCCCACTTGTCATTTACAAGTATGACTATTGTTTGTGTTACAGCAGCTCCTACAGGCAGGCTCCACCATCTTAGATGAGCGTTTTCAGGGAGATACAGGCTGTGTTTCTCCAAGAAATTTGTGGTAAGAGAAGGAGATAGGCTCAGGAAATAAAAGCAAAGTTAAGAACCAGAATCTGCTTGTTTTCAGGATCGACAGAGAAGGGCAGCACTGGTTGATCTTAAACTACAGGGTAGGGTCATATTAGTGAAAGCAGTCTCTCAGATATACTGGTTCAAGGTCATTTAGGGATTTAAGGGTCAACAGCAGCATTATGACTTGGAAACAAACTGAAAGCCAGTGCAATTGATGCACATTTTTCTGAGCCATGTTTAAAGGCAGTGCCATGTAAAGCAAATTACAGTAATCTAACTTAGATGGTAGGGCCACGGTGGCTCAGAGGTTAAGACGCTGAGCTGCAGACTGGAAGGCCAGTAGTTCAGCAGTTCGAGACCTTAGTGCCACATGATAAAGTGAGCTCCCATCTCTGGCCCCAGCTCCTGCCAACCTAGTAGTTTGAAAGCAAGAAGTTGCAAGTAGAGAAATAGGTACCACTTCAGTGGGAAGGTAACAGCATTCCTTGAGCATCTGTGTTTAGTCATACTGGGCACATGACCATGGAGACGTCTTCGAACAGCGCTGGCTCTTTGGCTTGGAAACAGAGATGAGCACCGCCCCCAAGAGTCAGAATCGACTGACTTTTGAGCAAGGGAAACCTTTACTTTTACCTAACTTAGATGGTATCAGGAGATGTATAACTGTGGCTTGGTCTGCCATGTCTAGTACACTTGGCAAACCAGCCTAAACTGGCAAAAGGCAACCGTGACCACTTCTGCTATTAGGCAAGGCTAGAGAAAGTGCTTGGACCAGGTGACATTTAACAGCTTTTCCAGTTCTTCTTCTTCTTCTTCTTCTTTCTCCTCCTCCTATTCCTCCTCCTCGACTAGAAAGCAAACAGTTAAGCACAAATGTACTCTCAATAAAATTAGACCCCTTGAACCAGGCCTATAGTTTCCAGCAGGGCTGTTTTTGTAGAAAAAAAACCCAGCAGGAACTCATCAGCATAATAGGCCACACCGAACAGCAGAAACTTATTAGCATATTAGGCCACACCCCTGACATATAGCTCATTAGCATATTAGGCCACACACCCAGGTTACCAGAAGTGTGGTCATCCAGCCACACCCACCTTTTGTTTCTTATTCTGTTGACCTTGTTTGTTGTCAAAACCCAGAGCTTTTTTTTGGAGCACGAAATCCTTTGCATGTTAGGCCACACACCCCTCATGTAGCCAATCCTAATCAGTTTCTGCTGTTGGGTGTGGCCTATCATGCTAATGAGTTCCTGCTGGGCGTGGCCAACTCTGGAGACAGCCAGAACTCCATTCCTGTGTGTTCCTGCCCAAAAATAGAAGAAGAAGAAGAGAGAAGAAGAAGAAGAAGAAGAAGAAGAAGAAGAAGAAGAAGAAGAAGAAGAAGAAGAAGAAGAAGAAGAAGAAGAAGAAGAAGAAGAGATTGGGTTTATACCCTGCCCTTCACTTGGAATCTTAGAGGGCTTACAAACACTTTTCCTTTCCCCTCCCTACAGGTGTGTTCAGACGGATCTTTTGATCTGCCATAGGAACAACTCCCTTGCGGATCAAAAATGCACGACCAGACATAAACATCTGGGAAATATTCCGGTCCCATAGGCATCCCGTTCTGCTGCGCCTCCAATCCTGATTTAAAAAGCAGCAGTTTCAATGTAGGGTTTTCGCTTACCCACGCAACAACTGCAGACTTTCTTCCGTCTGGTCACTCCATTAGCGCGCGATGCTCCCGTTGGCTCGGTCTGACGTCAGACCGAGCCGACGGGGGCGCGATTTTTAAAAAATTGAAACCCCATGTGCGCTTTAACGAGGAAACGCATTCAGCGATAAGCGCTACGAGGAATGTAATATTCATGCTTATTTCTTTTAGGGACAAGATGTTACCACGATGGGAGATGGAGGGGGGGAAGGACTGTTCTAACTTGCAAAATAGTCCCTCCATTGATCATGATGGCAATGGCAAGGGGGAGGACCGGGACTTTGCTGAAAACCCTCCGCGATCGCCTCAGTTCTCCAAGGAGGCGCAGCCTTGCCTATGCGAATGTACAAAACTTTTTTTAAAAAAATCCTCGGTGGATGCCGTGTAGACAAATCACGGTGGGAACAACGCGCGGTGAGGCTATTTCATGGGGGGGCGTCTGGTCGTGCTAGGCTGGATTAAAAAAATCGGGATAAAATTTTAGGAGGGCTCATGGTACGATTGACTGGCCGTCTGAACGCAGCCTACAACAGACACCCTGTGAGGTAGGTGGGGCTGAGAGAACTCTAACACAAACTGCTCTTTCAGGAACAGCTGTGCCAGAGCTTGTGACTGACCCAAGATCACATCAGCAGGTGCAAGTGGAGGAGTGGGGAATCAAACCCGGTTCTCCCAGATTAGAGTCTGCACACTTAACCACTACACCAAACTGGCTCTCTGGTTTCCAGTAACATAGCAAATGCTGTGTTGCTATTGCAAATGAAAGCTAAATACTGAAGATAAGGAGGCTTGCTCATTGCTAAGATAGACACTGTTCTCTTGAAAGGAGCATGTACAAGGACTGGATTATGATTGTTGTTTGACAGCACATTGTTGAAAGACAATTTAGCAGCCCACTCCAAAGAACACTTGTCCAAGGCAAGGAAAGGAGACATGCCATTTGCCCTATTCAGACAAAGCCCACCAAAATATGACGGTGTGGGAGAGGGAGGCAGCTTTCTGGGAGGGTTAACTGGGCTGTCAGGGTAGCTAATGCTTGTGCCTGGGATCTCCAGAAGAAGAAAGATCCAGTGCTGGGGTTATGGAGATGGCTAAATGGCAGCACTGACTCTCACACTGTGCTAAGGGTTTGCAGGATATTCCTGTCAGCAAGGAAAGTGCTACGATTCACAAGACAAGGAAATGTTAACTTTCAATAAATGGAGGGATGGAACATATACCAGAATGTAATCAGTGCAGTATTAAAATGCAGGGGGGATGTTTAAAGAATTTAAATGCACAACAATCAACATACACACCATGCACTGGTAATTTTTCACATCCCTTTAAAAAACAGTGTGAAATGGTATACAAGGGAGCAAGTGTTAGGGAGAAACAGAACACAGCTCTGTTGCCAAGGTAATGTTGCTGATGGTTTTTGGTTCAGTTGCGGTTACTTGTTTGAGCAAGATGTGGATGGAAAATATGAACACTTGATGGGCATCCCCATCCACATTCTGCTTCAAGGAGTCATGGGTAAACTCTGTTTGCACAGATCAGGCAAGAGTCTTGCCATGTAAACACTGACAGACAATGAAACTGTCAATACAGCATGACAAGGCAGGAAGCATTGACCTGATTCTGGGCAACTGGTATATGTTCTCAGTTTCCTCCTGATGGGTGAGTGGCTTTGTTTGTCTTCTGTGATGTCATCACATAGTCATAGCTGATTGGTAATGTGGTGCTGTGATGTTATCATATTCATAAGGTAATTCCTGATTGGCTGGAATCACTGGGCACAGAAGCCCTTCTGATTAAGAACAGTGGGGCCAAAGCAGCAGCAGATCAGGGAAGTAAAGGCTGAGAAGTGGTGTAGAAAAATGCATGAAGGTTTAGAATGCATGAAAAGTAAAGATGTTGTATGTGTATTTTCACATGCTCTAAAACAGCAGCATTTTCAGTGAAAACTGAACATAAGAACATAAGAGAAGCCAATGTTGGATCAGGCCAATGGCCCATCCAGTCCAACACTCTGTCACACAGTGGCCAAAAATACCAGGTGCCATCAGGAGGTCCACTAGTGGGGCTAGGACACTAGAAGCCCTCCCACTGTTGCCCCTCCCAAGCACCAAGAATACAGAGCATCACTTGCCCCAGAGGCCCTATCTATACCTTGTGGCTAATAGCCACTGATGGACCTCTGCTCCATATGTTTATCCAATTCCCTCTTGAAGCCATCCATGTATATAGCCGCCACCAACTCCTGTTGCAGTGAATTCCATGTGTTAATCACTCTTTGGTGAAGAAGTACTTCCTTTTAACTGTTCTAACCTTGTGGAAATTCAGAGAAACCCCAGTTGTAAATCACAGCTCTGGTCATCCCCTTCCTGAGTGGTAATGAATCTCTTAATTATCAGTCATGGATTGCTTCCACATGAGGGAGAGGTCTGTAGGGGGCATGCTGCTGACATGACTGTCTGTGAATTCACACTTGCAACAGAGAGATTCCAGGCACCACATTTCCCTGCCATCCTTTGCTGAGTTTTCCCTTTCACATTAGATGAACATTGAACGACCCCCTCCCCCATGTCAGGCCACCATCATGATTCTCTTCCCATCCCTTTTTTAAAATGGGATGTTTGTGAATGGCTTAAAGCTGAAATCCTTTTTAAAAAATCTCTGGCTGATTTCCCACAAGGGCTGCTCTGCACTCGCCTTTCCCTTTTGCCCCAATGGTATGTGTCAATTTCACACAAGCTGCTGTGTGGTCACATTTTGCCTTGCAGTTTTGCATGATTTTCCCCATGTCTACTCAATCCTGTTTTTTGAGGATTGAGTAGACACGGGGAAATCATGTGACGCTGCTGCAGTGGCACAGCAGCTTGTGTGAAATTGACACGTACCATTGGGGCAAAAGGGAAGGAGAGCACAGAGCAGCGCTTGTGTGAGTCTGAACAGTGCAGTGAAGGAATAATGCAATGGCGCACACTCTTCACTTGCCTCCCTTCAATGAATTAATTCCTCCTTACATATGGGGAATATTTTTGTGCTTGGAAAGGCAATGGGGATGACCCACCCTACCTTCCTGATTAATGAATGGATTTGTTCCTTGCTAGGCTGAACAAAGCAATAAATCCAGTAAATGCCCCCATGAATTACTCCCCCACTAGATTACAGCTACATTTCAGCTATGGGCAAGCAAATTTCCCTCTACCTCTCTGTTGAAGAATCTTGTTGTGTTCTAGGCTGGGGCAGTCCCATAGCTAGGAAGTTTTCTGTGCGGGAGGGGAGACCAAGAGTGGGGACCTTAGTTAGATTACCTGAACTACTTGGCTGAACTACTTGGTGGTAATCTAATTAAGACCCAGCAGGAATTCCTCTGGAGTCATTTTCCTATATGGGTTTTTTTGTTTTTTTCAAAATGTTGGTATCTACTATAGGAACAAAAGGAAATTCTTTGATCTGAGCAGTATTGTTACCAAAGAAGCACAGTGCAACTCCTTCCAGGTATGGCTCTTTCATGTGGAGTGGAAGATGGAGAACCCCATCATGGAGAGGGGGAGAGAGAGGGAGGCGGAGGAGTTGATTGGTGGTTCCTATAGAAACTCCCCACATGCCCCACCCCGAAATGTGAACAAGCCAATAACTGTGCCAGCAAGCCCACCAGTGCCACTAAGAATATGCAGCAGCCAGAGAAGCTTTGGTGGAATCGTGTTGGGGGGGAGAAGACGGGAGGGGGACAAGAACCAATGGGGTGCGCAAAAGAGGATCTGTGCTGGATGTGCATGAGTGGTTATTTTACAAGCACTGCACTGTCTGAATGCTTCCTGCATGGTGGAGAAGAAACCTGATTGGGTAGAAGGGCAGCACCTCAGGCCACTCTGTGAAGGCTGCCTAGACTGCTCATGAGGCTGCCTCCCACCCCTCCCCACTTCCCTTTCCCTCCCTTTCTCTTTCCACATCTCCCCATTCAGGTCTTCCTGCTACCAGCTATGGCCGAGTAGGAGGAGGAGAGAGGAGGGCTTTGAGAAGCTGGCTGCAGAAGCAGGAAAACCAGGTGAGGCTGCCCCTTTGCCTCCCCTCCTGCTCAGCTGCAGCCTCAAACTGCTTGGCCACAGTGAAACTGAGCTCACCCATCTGTATGGGGGGGTCTGACATCTTCCAAGAGGGGGTTGGGCACATCTGTGAGGGCGTGGCCCCCTCACCCCTGGCTAGCAATGGGCCTAGGCTGGGGGCACTGTCTCCCCTGCCAACAAACTGGTTCTTTCCTATGTTGAGCAAGGTAAAGGGACCAATTCCCTCCTCCTTCTGGACAAGCAAATCCCCCCCTTCCCTCTGGGTCAAAGACTCTCTTTGCATTCCAGGCTGGATAGTTAGTTCAAACACTGGGGTAAGTGTGATTGTTTTCTCTGGTTCTACTAATGGCAGTAAGCTGCACGTCCCTGACCCACCCAGTCATCTTATCTAAATAATGCAAGCTTCATTTATTGCTTACAAACTTCTTTGATATCCATCCCTCCCCCGAATAGCAAAACCTCATGAGGATCACTGGAAGACATATACACACTTGGCTTTGTGTATTTGTAGTTCAGCAGTAGAGCTGTGACAATGCTCAGTGCTCAAAATTTTCTTTAAAAAAAGTTGACATGAAAAAGTGGAGGAGGGAGAATGAAGAGCATGTTCCTTTTAATTAAAAAGATCACTCCAACAGTGTCATGGCGGGAAAGACCACTGTTTTTCTGGTTTTAAAAAAGTGATGGGGGTGGAAACCCTGGCTGCTTACAGTGGATCATGAATCAGGACAATGCCATGTGGAAATGGGGGAAAGCATGAGTCAAATGGCTGAAAGGGGATAAATCCTCCACCTGAAAGTAACTGTGCATTTTCAAGTAGTCTCCAACTCCTAATTGTAAAGTATTTTATATATCTTTGGGAATTACTCTTTTATATACCCCTTGGGAAAAGGAGAAGCAGGAACTTTAAATGACATAATAACTCGTTACTATACTAAATTAACCATCATTTTGCAAGCCTTATTTTATTTGTCTTGAAAGAACTTTGTGAGGCAGGCCTTTATTGTTGCCATTTTGCCACCTCAGGGCCTGTGGTAAATAGTGTGAATTAGGTGTTACACTAAACTAGAAAAGCCTTTGTGAGACAGGATTTATGGTATATCTGCATTTTTCCATAGAGGTGAGTGGCTCCCATCAATTTCTACTAGAGAAATAATGAAGAATGAAGAAGGGTTTAACAAATAAAGGGAAGGATGATGTCCTCTTTCAAGTTTCAGGCAATCATCCAAGTAGATCCAGAGAAGAAATGTGCATGGAGGAAAACTAGGATTAGCAAGTAAGCCAGAAAAAGTATACCCATTCAAAAGCTAACTACATTTTGTGGGAACCAGGGCAATTCAGATATAGATGCACTTTGATTAGATCAAAATGCTGTGAATAGACAGAGTTCCAGTTCTGGTTCCATGAGAGAGGAGGTGGGGAGGATTGCTCCTCACCTAACAGCCCAACTTATGGCTCTTTAGGAGATTTCCAGCACTCCAAGAGCTCTCACGAAGAGAGAGCCAAAGCAGGGAGATAGGCTGTGGCATTTCAGGGGGGGTTGCGCAACCCCTGAGAGAAACAGCGAACTCCGAAGTGGGGGGCCATAAGAGGTTCGATGCCCAAGGATGCCGAGCAATAGAGGGACCTTGAAGAACTGACGGAGTCAACACCTTGGTGCGAGGGAAACCTACAACTCCATATACTGAAGCTAAGTGTATAACTTCTATAAAAGCTCTATTACCAGTAGCATCAGTGTGGCTTAGGTGGGGTGACCAAGGGATTAGGCAGTTAGTATGGGATACAGCAAAAGATAGTGGAACATTGGCTATTAGGTGAGTAAAAGTGCTTGTTAAAGTAGAATAGCCTTTTCTGACGGAGTAGGAAAGAAGGTGGGTGGGGCAAAACATAAAGGTGGTATAGTTAAGAGTTACTACATAATCGTTCTTCTTTCCTACCTTATGTTTTGGCGGTGATACAACTTTAAGAGGTTGGAATACTGAGCGGATGACACAGCAGTTCTCTGTGGGAAAGATGGAATCGAGACGTGGATAGATGTCGAAAGGAGTGGTGTAATCGGCCCTATTGAGGAGGAGTCTTGCTGGAGAAGCACGAGCCGGATGCAGGAAGGAGTAGCTTCAGCGTAGGACCCAGAAGTGAGGCTCTGGAGGACCAGTGTCGAAGCATAGCAGAGGGCGTTGAGAACTCGAGAAGTGACATCACAGCAAAGAAGATAAGTGGACACTTTGGGACTGTATTTCAGTGCCTAAGAGGAGTGTGTTTCGGGAAGGAGAGCGGAATAATGAGGACGGAGGGCCTGTTTTTGACTTTGAATGTATATTTAGCTGTACTTAAATATATATAAAGGGGCATTAGGAGGATTGTCAGACGTAAGCCATAGGTGAAGGATACAGTGAGTACAGCGAGTACAGTGAATACAAAGAACGTTAAGGAAATAGTGATCCAATATTGAGGGCAATCAGAAGTGGTAAAGGAGTAAGTGCGGAGACTAAAGGGAAAGAATAACAACAAAACAAAATAAAATAAAAATAATAATAAATAAAATAAAACAATAAAGGAAACAATAGGATAAAATAGAATAGAGGTGACCAACTTAATTAGAAAAATAATCGGGGGGGGGGAATAATAAAGAGAGATAAGTTAACACAAAGCAATCATAAAGGTAACAATAAAGGTAAAAATAAAGGCACAATAAAGATACAATAAACCTATGGCAGCCAGTGGCGGGAGAAAGCCGATGCTCCCATCCCCAAGTCAAATGCAGATGAAAATTAACACTATGAGTACTGCACAGTTAACACTTAAGGACCTGAAATCAATGATTCAAGATAGTGTATCCCAAGCTATGAAAAAAGAAATTGAACCTATTCATGATAAAATAGACGCACTAACAGAACAAATCAAATCAGAAACGGAGGAAATAAAAAAATCAAATAAGGCAAAATAGGCAAAAGATTATAAAAATTATGAAAAAAGGATACAAAACAGAAAAAAAGTAAATGATTTGGAGTATGAGTTGCAGGAGTTAAAACAAAAAAATGAAAAAGTGGAAGAAACTTTGATATTTATGGAAATGGATAAGGCAGCATTAATTATGAGGTGTCAAAATATTCCAAAAAATTTGAAAAAGGATCTAAAGGAGGTATTGGTAGAGAGCTTGGCTGAGCAATTAGATGTAGGAACCAAGGAAGAAATTTCTTGCGAAATAGAGGTGATGTATCGAAGAAACTCAGCCTATGTAAGAAAAAAATAAAAAAACAAGAGAAACGCATTTTAAATTTTACAGAAGAGAAATGAAGGATAAAATAATTAAGGCAGCCAATGAGAAGACAGTAAGAATATAGGAGGCGGAGATAAACTTTCTAAAAGAAATTCCATGGTGCGTCAGAGAAAGGAGAAGGAATTATGGAACCTTGATAACTTTATTACAGAAAAATGGAATTGGATATCGATGGTTTGTACCAGAAGGAGTTTTATTTACCTACAGAGATAGAAGGCACAGAATAGACTCCATCTTTAAGACAGAGAATTTTCTAGAACAATATGGGGAAGATCTAGGGTGGCAAAAAGAACCACAAGAAGAAGAAAGGGAAGAGCAAGGAGAGGAGTTTGATTTGGAAGCGGAAGAGGAAATGCTAGAACAGGAATTAGAGAAAAGGTCAGGGGAAAAAGGGAAAAGAGATACAAAGATAAACCCCTCGCAGGTTTTGACAAGATTCCAGTACAGGAATAAGGGGCAGGATCTCAGAAAATAAGCATATGCTAAGAACTAACAATAAAGGTTTTAAGATCCTATCAATAAATGTGAATGGGTTGAATAATCCACAGAAAAGAAGAAAAACTATCCATCAAATTTTGAAACACCAAACAGAGGTAGTGTGTCTACAGGAAATGCATATAAAGCAAAGTGATGTCAAATATTTTACATGCAGAAAGTTAGGGAAAGAGTTTATAGCAACTAATCAGAAGAAGAAAAATGGAGTGGTAATTTACGCTAAAGAATCACTCTCACCTGAATTAATATATGCAGATACAGAGGGAAGAATAGTAATAATTAGGATACGAAGACAAGACAAAGAAAGTTTGATTGTAAATGTATATGCACCAAATCAGAATCCTTCTTTAAAACTCTCTATAATGTACTTAAAAGTCGAGTTGTTAAAGATATATGTATTATAGGAGATTTTAATGCAGTTTTTGATAATGAAGTGGATAGAAAATCACATAAAAAAAAAGAAAGGGTCAGGTATTACCAAAAATTTTCCTAGACATGGCAGATGAATATGGTTTAATAGACTAAAAATATTGGAACAAGGGACTACACATTTTATTTGGCTAGACATAATTCATGGTCCAGAATTGATATGCCCTGAGTCATGATGAGTTAGATACACGAAATATTGGAAGTTGATATCCTTCCTAAAACATTTGCAGACCATAACCCTATGTTTCTTTCTTTAAAAGAGATACGGAATAAAGTGAGATGGAGAATGAATGGAAACCTATTAAGGGATAGGAATTTTGTAGAGAGGACTAAAATAGAAATTCAAGATTTCTTCAAGAGAAACATCCAGCATGAGATAGCAATCGATACAGTATGGGAAACATTTAAACCGTATATTAGAGGATGGATGATAAGGCAGGAATCCTGGAAAAGGAAGAAAAGAAAAGAAGCTTATAGAGATTTAGGGTAAAAATTTAAAAAGAGGAAGATAAATTCAGGACTCTGGGAATTGAAGGCAAGAAAGATAAGTTAAAGATGCTGCAACATGAAATGAATTTATTATTAATGCAAGAAATGGCTAAGAATATAGAATATGCTAGATTGTATTTTTTCTGTATAAAACAATTTTTATTAGGATATATAATACTTCACAATTTTAGCTATGATAATATAAATCATATCCCTTTCTTCAGATTCCCCTCCCCCCCATTGGCTCCCAGCATTGTTTCCACCATTTTACCAATACATAATGCCTATTAATTCACTGTTATCATATAAATTCTACAGGTAACACAATTTACTTATTTGCAACTGCTACTAATACTTATTGATTATATACCTATTACACATTTGTTACATATCTAGTAGCTTTCCAAACTGAATATGCTATCCTTCATTTCTCAATGTTTCTCTAAATATTCCTTAAAGTCATTCCAATCTACCAAAAAAGTTTCTGCTTCTAAATTGTTAAGTTTTCTTGTCCATTTGTCCATTTCTGCCATAAATAGCAGTTTTCTCAACCAGTCCCAGAGTTCAGGAATTTTTTTCATTTTTCCAGCTTTGAGCATAGATCATTCTGGCGGTTGTTACCATGTACCACATCAGTGTTCTTTTACTCACATTTATTTCTTCTAGTTTAAGACCTAGATTGTATTTTTTCGAGAATGCAAATAAACCAGTGAGGTGGCTTTCTTATAGGCTTAGGAAAGAGAGAGAAAAACAAATAATAGCAGACTTAAGGAGTGAGAAAGGAGAGCTTAAATATGATGCACAGGGAATAAAGGGAATTGTAGAGTAATGTTATAAGAGCCTATATAAACAGGAGATACTATCAGGTTAACAAATATTTAAATACCTACAAGAAAGAACTTCTAAAAAGTTGGAGAAGAAGCATAGGGATATTTTGAATGAGAAAATCACGATCTGTGAAGTAGTTGAGGCAACTAAAAATCAAAAGAAGAAAAAAAGCACCCGGACCAGATGGCTTGCCTGTGGAGCTGTATCAGACTTTTGAAGAGCAGATTATTTTACCATTTAAGGATTTACTATAAAGTATAGGGGAAACGGGGAAGTTACCGTATACTTGGTATCAAACTGCAATTACCTTAATTCACAAACCGGAAACCGATGATAAAGAAATTAAGAGTTATAGGCCTATATCTATATTGAATGCTGATTATAAAATTTATGCTAATATTTTGGCGACAAGACTGAAGAAGGTGCTATCACAGGTAATTCATCAAGACCAAGCAGGGTTCCTTCCAAGAAGGTATATAAAGAATAACATGAGGACAATATTAAATGTTATAGAATATTATGAGAGTCACCCCGAGAAGCAACTGGCGTTAATGTTTATGGACGCAGAAAAGGCCTTTAACAACCTATCATGGGAATTCTTATTACAAAAACTGGATAATTGGAAGTGTGGGAACCTATTTGCTACAATGGTCTGGGCAATTTATAAAACCCAACATGCAAATGTAATTATAAATGGAGATACAATGTCAGCTATAGAGATTCAGATGGGTACATGTCAGGGGTGCTCCTTATCACTGCTTTTATTCATATTTGCTCTCAAAACACTGAATGAGACAGTAAGAGAAAATGATCAAATACAAGGCCTTAAGATAAAAGGGGAAGAATTCAAATTGTTAGTTTTCATGGATGATGTCGTTTTCATAATCGAGAATCCGACAGTGTCAAGCCCTCATTTACTAAAGTCCATACAGGAATTTGGCAATAGTGCAGGACTGAAAATTAATCTGGGGAAGACTAAATTGATAACAAAAGAATTGTTCACCCAAGATAATCCAGGAATTATATAAATTAACGAACGTGGAGATAGTGAAAAGGGTGAGGTATTTGGGTATAATGCTCTCCAACAGGAACAGTACTTTGGTTGAGGATAACTATTATAGATTACTAGAGGGAATTAAGAAGGATTTATTGCGGTGAAAGGGTCTACAGTTATCACTAATAGGTAGAATCGCGGCTATAAAAATGATGATACTCCCAAAATTTCTATTTCTAGCCCAAAATATACCTATATTGAAAAGGGTCTAATATTTTTGGAATTGGATAAAGTTTTCAAACAATTTATATGGTATCCTAATAGTGCAAGAATTAAATGGAGGGTGCTACAGGAAAGAAAAGAAAGAGGGGGTTTGGGTTATCAAACTGGAAGTGGTATTATCAAGCAGTTGCATTGACTTGGATAAGGGATTGGGTGGCTTTGGATAACATTAGGACTTTAAGCTTAGAAGGCCATGATCTTTATATGGGATGGCACGCATATGCGTGGTATGGAAAGGAAAAGATTCACTCAAACTTTAAACATCATATGGTCAGAGGAGCATTATTACAAGTATGGAGTGACATTAAAGAAAGATACTATAGGAAGATACCTAAATGGGTATCACCTTTAGAGGCCTTTATAAAGCCTTCCCTTTTGAATCCCTGTAATAGAGAGCCATATGAAATTTTGTTAGATAAGGACAACAAGTTAAAATCAAAAGAGACCCTCCAAACCATGCATAAAATAGAATTAACTTGGTGGGAAAGTATGCAGTTACAATCCAAGTATTCTAAAGATGTGATATTGGGCTTTCAAGAGACAAAAACGTAACTAGATAAAATTTGGTTGTTGACAAGCGATAAGTTGGTTCAGAAGTTATATAAATTCTTGTTAGAGGACTATCAACAGGATGAAATGGTGAATTCAACAATGGTAGCCTGGATGAGAGATATAGGTAATTCGATCGACATAGATCAGTGGGCAATTACCTGGAAATCATTGAAATATATGAGAGCTGCTAGCTATAAAGAAAATATATATAAGGTTTTTCACCGATGGTATTGGTCTCCAGATAGGGTAGCAAAGTGCCATCTGACCACCTCACAGAACTGTTGGAAGTGTAAAGGGAGTGTGGGAACATTTTTCCATATGTGGTGGCGTTGTAGTAAAAGTAGGAAGTATTGAAGTATGGTGCATAACATGATATCGGAAGTGTAAATTTGGTATTAACGCCAGAGATAGCCCTTTTGAATATAATTCCGGATAAGTATAAGCAAAATGATAAAATGTTGTTGGCTTTGATAATAACTACAGCAAGGATAATGTTTGCCAAATATTGGAAGCAAGAAAAGATCTCCACAAGAGGAGAGTTGGAGTATAGACTACTGGAGCTAGCTGAGATGGATAGACTAAGTTTAACCCTTCAAGAGAAAGATGATAATATATTTTTGGAAAGATGGGAACGCCTATATGAATGGATTGATCAATAATGGGATGTATAGACTCAAATGTGTATAAAGAATTACAATGATTTGTAATGGAAAATTAAGTGGAAAAATGATAAATAAAGTAGACCAAAAAAAAAATGCTGTGAATAAGAGGTGCAGAGATGTTTGTGTCAGATTGGATCAGTTTCTTTCTGCATTATCCACTGAGCTAGGCTTCACCTTTTTGGGGGTATAGAGCCATGTGGGTAGCCATGTTGGTCTGAAGCAGTAGAACAGAGTTTTAGTCCAGTGGCCCCTTTAAGACCAACGAAGGTTTATTCAAGATATGAGCTTTTGTGTGCAAGTACACTTATATCTGAAGAAGTGTGCTTGCACATGAAAGCTTATACCTTGAATAAAACTTTGTTGGTCTTAAAGATGCACCTGGACTCAAACTTTGCTTTTCTGGTAATGTCTTACTGTATGCTAGCCATTGTTCCTTCAGGTCTGAAATTAGACCATGTAATGTAGGCTTCTGCCGCATTTTTTTCTGTCCCATTCACCTGGTCTGTCCTGCAGATACCCACCAGAACTACCACCAGAGAAGGATTGGCCAGGACTTTAAGAGCTTGGCAGTGCAGATGTGCTGTTCATACACCAAGTGTTAGAGACTAATGCCAGCCATGGAAGATCATGGTAACAACTGTCCATAGTACTGAAGCTGAGTTCTACTTTTGTCCCCATCTCAGTAGTCTTTCTAAAACTGAACAGACTTCCATACAATGAGTCACTGAATGAAGAAAAAGAGAGATGGTCAGAAATCTAACAGACCATGGATCAGAGAAGGGTAAGGCACATCATTTATGAGGGTGATACACTGGCCCACAGCTTTCATGTGGGCTGTTACAGTTTGATCAACCAGACAAGGCCAACTCAAGAATTTAGGGATATATTTTTTAGAAAAATAGCAACTCACCTACTGGGAAGTTTACTGTTGGCACTGACAACTACTTTCAGCTATCTCAATATTCTGTAAAGTCATACTTGCAAGTAGAAAACCTAAGGTGCAGATCAACTGTCCCCAATTGCCAATAGACATTTTTGGTTTGAACGTTTCATCAGGGGTGGGATAGGCTCACAGGTTCATTCAAGAACTTGGCTCACATTTGGGGTGGAACCAACGTCAATGAAATCCAAACCAAATCTTATTTATTTTATTTAGAATATTGTTATGCCAGCTCTCCAGGAACCTGCATGAGGCAGCGCACAAACTAAACAAAGAAAATGTTAAATGATTTAAATTAAAATCCAGTCAATAGCTTTAATTCAACCCAATCAGAAAGTGTCCCAGTTTAGGGCAGCTAATAAGCCAACATGCATTAATAATTGGGAAAGTTTGTTTATCCTTGGTACTTACTGACCCATTTTCATTTTGATGGCAACAGCAAGAGCCAGAGGGAGGAAGAAGGGACCAGAAGATGTGGGACAAACATCCAACACTGATCTTGTCACCAACATGAAAGCACTGGTTCTGTCTGAGTGGCCCGAGGAGAACTTTTTGTATATTGGAGCAGCAGCACCAGTTGTCTGCTTATTCTGTATTTTTTCCAAGAGATTGTGTATTTATCAGATCTTCTTTAGCATACTTTGCTATTAAAATGGTTATTGTGTGACTGAATTGTGTGTAAAACAGTGGGCTCCCAAGTCTCAGTTCTTCCTTTTCTGAAATGTTTCCTGACTTCCTGGGATGCAAATATCCTTATATCTGTTCTGCCCTTCTGCCAGTCTACAGCATTGCCAATCCCAATACATTTCCCTCCCAATGTATGCTATGCAAATTAGCATTTTAATTAGCAGTAAATGGGGGCACTTTTTACTATTTACCTGAAATCTGGGTGGGAGTAGAATTTCTTAGCTGAGGAGTTTAGTCTCCAGGACTTTTGTACCAGTTATTCGGAGTGGGGGTGGAAGGGGTTGCCATGCCCAGCAGGAATTTATTATCATAACAGGCCACACCCAACAGCAGAAACTCATCAGGATTGGCTACATTAGGGGTGTGTGGCCTAACATGCAAAGGAGTTCCTGCTACCAAAAAAAAGCCCTGGGTTTTGACAACAAACAAGGTAAACAGAATAAGAAGCAAAAGGTGGGTGTGGCTGGAGGACCACACCTCTAGTAACATGGGGGCGTGGCCTAATATGCCAATAAGCTGTGCTGCCAGGGGTGTAGCCTAATGAGTTTATGCTGTTGGGTGTGGCCTAATATGCTAATGCGTTCCTGCTGGGCTTTTTCTACAAAAATAGCCCTGGCCAGCAGTATGACCTTTAATTACTAGGCATTTCCCATCTGGCTGAAATCTAAGTTAGAATCCCATGGTAGAATTGTGCAATTCCATAAAATTTTATCCTGTCACCATAGAAATAAAAGAAAGGGCTACCTTACACATTGTGGAATACACTGGTTGTGTCTGGAGAGTCCTGTTTGACAGTCAGGCAGGATTTGCAGGTAGTGATTTGCAATTCCCACACCTATGGTGCCTAATTCAGAACATGATGGCTTCAGTCCCTCCACCACCACCACCACAGCCTCACATGGTTTGGGGGGCACTACTTGGCACACTGTGGAAATCTAAGAGCATACACATGGGTTTTCCCAATAGCCCAAACAGTGCCCTTGGGACCATTTCAGGTCAGAAAGAGGGAGAAAGGGGAAGGACTGAAGCCTCTTCTCCACACAGGCCACAGTCATGATCTGAACCAGGCACCACCACATGTTCCATAGTTATGATGTGAATGTGTATTGAGAAGAACCCAGAACTCATATTTACAATCATGTTACACAGGACAAAGTGCAGACCCCAGACACAATCTGTATATTCCTTGATGTGTAATGAACCATATCTAGAGCTCAAGATTACACCCTGTAATATTTCCTATTAAAACTAATAAAGAACATGCATATACGTGATTTAACAAAGAAAGAAAACAAAATGTTTAAATAGCAAAAATGACCAAATAAAGAAGTGTCTACATCCCTACCAGACCTATGCCAGAAAGGAAAACATTTATATTTCTTTGAGCTATGAGGACAGCAGAAGGTCCTTGGGTTTCTCCCATTTAGAGATGTAGCTATGCTTCATTGATATTAATATGATAGGAGGCCATTCCTGTTATGGGGATATGTTCATCCTTCTCAGTACTATCAAACTGCTCTGATGGGGTTTCTGTGTGTGTTTAAGATAAGCATTTTTTATTAACTGGGCAAGTCCACCTTGTCCCCAGTCTTCAGGCCAGTAATATCATTGTTCCATGCTCTAACTACCCTCAAAGGAGGCCCCATCAGCATCATCAACAGATAAGCCCAAGGAGCCACAAAGCCTTCAGATACTAAGGAATGGCTCCCTTTGATGGACCCCCTGTTACTCTCTCCACTCTGAGGCAGATTTTTCCCACCAAAAATTCTTAGTTCCCTTCAGGTACTGAGCTCCCCCCCCGCCCCCGACAGTAGCATGATAATATTTGTGGCTTTTTATAAATCTTAATGTCCCACCCTGTGACAGAATCTGATTTGGCTTTTGCCCATCCCAGGAACTTGTCAGGAGAAAACAGGAGCCCTCTTTTTAGATCCCTTGAAATGGCACTGGAGACTGTGTAACAGTGAACAATAATATTTTGTTTACTAGGTGGGGATGGTATGGGTAGTCAGGAATTGGAAAGGCTGAGGTAAACATTGTTGGTAAAACAGTATATACTTTGATTGGCAGACAAGATGGTGTTGAAGCAGCTTATTTTCACAAATTCTTGGTTCTTATCAGTGAGAGATAGTTGACTGTCCTTTGGTTTTGGTTATAATGTTTCTGTATATAGTTTCCTAACAACTGTTCAGATTTTCTGGAAAGGTCACTTTTTTAGTGTATCAAATTCTTTCCCCTTTTTTGAAATCACAATGTGTCTTCTTTCCCCTGAGTAGTCCATAACCGTTTTCTTTCACAACAGACCAGGGTCTGCCTCAGTGCCAATTCCCTGTATAACTGGACAGGACTTATATTTCTTCCCTGAAAATATAATCCTATTCCTTTTGGCCTGATTTGGAGCTTCAGCCTGCTACCCAGTCACTCTTTGCCAAAATCTCAAACCCCAGTTCTTAGCATCTGTGTGAAACTAGACTCTGAATTCATAGATGGAATTCATTCTCAGGTTATGTTTAACACATCTAAGATCATGAGTCTCTCCCTTTATTCAAAAGGTGAACCTGTCAGACAATCTTTTAGTCAGACTCTTCAGACATCCACCCCTTTAGCTGAACTTTTACTTTACTGAATAGTAACTGCTGCTGAACTCAAAACCATCTCACTCTCCCCTTAGCCCACAGCTCATCTTTTATTTCTCTCAGCTGGTACTGGCTGGTCAGAGAAAAGGAGTAGCCTGTCACTCAAGCTCAACATTCTAGAGCAGAGTTAACTATTCAACTCCCTTCTCTGATTTTGTTGCAGTAGGAAAACAGTGTTTTAAATGTAGTCCATCACATTCCCCATTTCAGGTCCTCTTGATTCAGTAAGCAGCAAGAGGTTGTTTCAATTAATTCTCCTTTTACTATAGAAATGCTTTGGGGAGCTCACCAAAGAGTTCCTGTGTTCTTCACTTTCCTCCAACCACTGTTTTGTGGTCCATTTATGTGTGAAAACAAAATGTTCATCAAATCAATCAAGTAATTCCTCCCTCAACATCATAGCTCAGGGTAGGCAAAGAAGAGCTCCCTTCCATTGTCACTGTCAAAACAGAGCCCCCCAGTCATATTTGGCCTTGGTCATCAACTAGCTAATAGTCCATTGTCAGTCACCAAGTCAGTGGGAGTGTTGCCTGGGTCTTTTATCATCCCAATAACCAATAAGATGAGACACTGAAGTGTAAGTGCAAGAAATGGCAGTGGTTCGTTGAAGCTCAATGTGGATAAATGATGTGTCTGGACAATTCTTAATACTATTACGTACACAAAGATATATGAATAAAATTGCAAAATAAAGAACATGATAAAATTAAGGTAAATAATGGAGAAATGTTCTTAGAGTAATGCAAAACTGGCAGTATGTTGACAAATGGTTGTATGACAATGGCCCCGGTCACACGGGCCAGAAAACACGTGGGAGAGGCGTGGCAGTTTGCCCCGGAGCTAAATAAGGCGTGGTAGCCCGATCTCACAGGCCGCTGGGTTGCCACGCGCCAGCTCCGCGCCGCGATCACACTGCGCTGCTGCAGCGTGGCAAAACAGCAGCACAGCAGACCACGCAAGTGCGAAGTGCGCATGTGCCATTGGGGGGGTGGGCTGCTGTCGGTGACTTGTGTGTGCGCATGCTCTGTCCAGCGTTGGTGCGCATCCCAGGGAAACTTACAACATCCGGAAACTCCGGGGACAGGGGTGGGCGTCGGAAGCCGCGGGATAAGGCGCTTCCGCGATCAGACGCCAGCCTTTGTCCCGGGATTTCCAGAAACTAGTACCTTGGACCTACTAGTTTTTTACCCCGCGTTTTCGGAGGGAAGCCGCGGGTTGGCCACGGGAGCCCTACACCTCCCAGATGTGCTCGTATGAACGCGCACGGAAAGTCCGCAGGGCTCCCGTGACTTCAGCGGGGCAAATGCTCCGTGTGAACAGGGCCAATGAATGGTAAATGGAAAACTGATCACCTTCTCATTAATAAGCTAGCAATAACCAAACTAAGCTAAGTTTCCCTGTGTTCCTAAGCTTCTCTAACTCCAGATCAATTCATAGATACTTGTCCAGGGCTGTTCTTCAGTTTAATAGCCCAGACTACAGGCCAAACAATATGTGATAACATACATGGATCTGACCCATAGACTCTGCTAACATTTTACAACCTAATTAAATTATTTAAAAATGTTGCAAAGGTCCTTATCAGGTCTTTATCAGGACCACAGAGCAGCAAGATGAGGAGCTCATGTTCCCCTCCCCAGGCCTTTTCAAGTGCTGAAATGGTCACAGCCTCAGCCCAAAAGCTGTTATGGCACTTGAAAAGTCCCTTGTGGCATTTTTAAATGGCCTCCTTAGGCTTTAAAGTGGTGGTGTCCATGGATCAGTCTTGTGGATGCCATCACATCTAGTATGACACTACAAAGTTCTACTTAGAGAGGAGCCTACTCAGAGAAGAACACAGAAAAGAGAGCTAGAATAAAACAGCCTTACAAGGAAGAAAACAGAAACAAACACCTAGAGAGATAGGGTCAGAGAAGGCCACAGACATGGGGAGAAGGAGAAAGATTCTTATTACAATGGCATTGGTAGTGGCAGTCTTCAAAGAAGAAAATCTGACCATGTTCTCCTTGGTCATGGGTGGCACCTTAGTTCTCCTTTTTGGTGTTCACACATTTCATAAACACAAGCCATATATAAAGGTCATTTTGTTCTTGATAATACTTACTCAACATTGCCCTTACATACATAGGTACATAAACTTTCTCTACTTTCTTACTTACATAAATTTAATTACATACATTTGCCCTAAATATACTTACATACACTTACTTAAACTTTCCCTGTTCTTACTTTGTTATGACTAGACCTTAGACAGCGTTGCCAGGCTTGCTTAGCAACCTGTGAAAGACTGATGGGGAGATGGCTGTTAGGCCAATGGCATGATGTCACTTCCATGAAAAACCAGGAAGTGACATCATGCCACTTTAGGAATCACTGAAAACTGTATGGCAAAACATATAGAGTTTCCAGTGATTCCTAGAGAAGACTGATGCCACTTCTAGAGTTTCTGGTGATTCCAGTAGAGACATGATGTCACTTCTGTTTTTTTTTCCTGGAAGTGATGTCACACCATTAGCCTAACGGTCATTTTTTTCCCTGTCATGGCTCAGAGCAGCAGCAGAAAACAAGAGGGGGGGAGATTTGTGGGCTAAAACTATCAGTGCATATTTCTTTTTCTTTTTTTACTTTTTATTTAATAAGTTTAAAATTCACATACATACTGGGGAGGAGAATTAAAAGGCACAGCATCTCAAACTTATTTCATAAGATGGCAGTGACAACATAAAAATTAGTAACACTATGAGCTCCCTCAGTACAGGGAGCGGGAGCAAATGAGAACACTTCCTCTTCTCCTATTTTAGAAATAATATTACAAATTTATTGTCTGACAGAATTCTGCACTGCCCCCCTCCCCAGATTCTCATTTTCCTATAGGAAGAGGCATGTATTCCTTAAGATACAGAGCATTGATATTTCCATTAGGTTGGGCTGTTGCTGTATACTTCTGTATCTTTGTATTCTCTGGTGTATTACTGCTTTTACTGAATCATTGTAAGTTCACTCAGCCCTCTGTTGGTTCCAATTCTTCACACATTTCAGTGTATATTTCTTGATAGTATCTCTGAATTGTCAAGGCCACATAAGCAGTGTTTGAAGGATTTTTTTCATCTTCACAGATGCTTCACAGCTTAGCCTTCTTTTCTTTGCCACCAGACTCAAATTTATAGCTTAGCCTTCTTTAAGGTAGTTTCAAAGAACTTCTTCAGGGTGTCCTGGCAATCCTTCAGAAATCAACACAACCAAATGAAAAGAGCTGGGGAGAAAGAACAGCCAAGTTAAGAACAGCTTTGCTTCCTATCCATTAGCAGGGCAGGGTAACATGAATTAACAAGTCTGACCCTCCATATTTGTAAGGGGTGGAAGCAACCCCTCACAAGTACAAGAGGGACTTTGACGGGTCTATTGAGAGCCACTTCACACATAAATTGTTCAGGTATAAACCTAAAATGTAAAGAAGGAATGCAAAAGATGTATGTTTACAAGTACATGTATCAGGGAGTCAGGCCTGGCTTTGTCTTCCTGTCTTGTTATCATCCTTATTATGGGTGAAACAGCATCAATGGAAGGAACAATGTTAATATAGAGGATGCTTCTGAGAATGAAGAGTTCATTTCCAGGGGATTATGTCTTTTTGTCCAAGAGATGAGATAAAAACTATATAATTTCAAATATGCTTCAATACTAGATCTTAGTATGCATTCAAATATGAGAAGAAACTACTTATTAAACTCCTTTGTGATTACAAATTGGACACAATTTTTTGAAACATGCTGGGGAGGGAGATAGCTGTTTATTGAGAAAGTGAAAATTGTTCTAAATGTTATTAGAAATGTTTTGCAAATATGAGTTCCTGCATAACAGCTGGGTCTGTCCAACTCTGCCTACCCAGAACATACACACACAAAAGAGGAGCTTTTTTGAGTGGAATGATAGCAGAGGGGAGAGGAGCTGTACGTCCTATTCTTATGGCTTTTATTCTGATGCCCAAGCACAATAATCTCTCACAATGATGTGTCTGCAACCAAGAGGGATAAATTAACTTTCAGGCAATTGCAGAAGAGCATCAGCTGAGCAATTGCTAAAGTGCCTCAGTGTGGAAGCACCTGAAAATAAGTAAAGAGCACATCAGCTGCAAAACAGAAGATGCTCAGAGCTGTCACACTGAGTAGGCACTTGCTTGCATTTTTCATTTGGGAAATTAAAGAAGTGGTGGACTGTGTAGAGCAGAGCTAAAACAGCGCAGGTATATTTAATGGTGGGGAAAGAGATTACTGAGAAAAGAATCCAATGTGCCAAACAGATTAACATCTCTAACTGCATTGGTTCAATACATGCCTTGAAAAATGAGTACCGAAGAGAAGCCTGAGAACAGAAGCAGTTCATCACTTTTTAATGATTATACAGCTTGAGAAAAGGGTGGCAATCTGATTCCAGGAGGAAAGGCCAAATATCACCCTAAAATTGTGAGCCGATTCCTTTAAGGCAGAGGCCTCCAGCAAGATGGTTAACAATAATCTGGATTTGTGGTTTCTTCTGCAGGGTCTCTTCCAGCACTGTGGCTGTTATCCTACATACGCTTTCCTGGGAGCAAGCCCATTGATTAAAATGGGACTTACTTCCAAGCTGATCACTTTTGCTTTCTGTCTGTCTGTTACACGTTTATTGCTACAAACTAACAGAAACATTCACAAAATAGAACTGTGATTCAGTCGATTCCATATTATGTTTTAAAAGTGCAGACTGACAGCCTTGAGTTTATTGCTAACATGTCTGAAGGAATGCTATTTCATGTTCCTCCTTTTCTCAGTAGCGCAGCTCAGGGCAGACATTTCAGGGTCAGTATTCTTTGGAGAGGACAAAACTATGTGGTTGTAATCATGAGTGATCAGACATTATATGGTGAGAAACAAATCCATAGAAGATGGTGGAGCAAATCCCAAAGTGGCATCAGTCCACCACTCTGAAATCTTAGACAAGCTCCCCAGGTCCAAATCAAATTACTGTTCTCTCTTTCAGCTCCTTTGGCAGCCCTCTGCTGTCATAGCCTCCAGCTTGGTAGGTGCTTGAGACTAAGGAAGACTTCAGCACAAATGCCGTCTACAGTTGAACTGTTGTGATAAAACTGTTCATTTAATCATGAGTCAAACCCCTCCCCAGAGTGTTGTTCAAAGCTTGACTCAAGTCATTGTGAGGACATAACTGCCATCTACTGTGACAGACAGTACATGGTTAATATTGTAACCTGGTCTGAGAACCTTGAGGTGTAGTGGTTAAGTGTACGGACTCTAATCTGGGAGAACTGGGTTTGATTCCCCACTCCTCCACTTGCACCTGCTGATGTGACCTTGGGTCAGTCAGAAGCTCTGGCACAGCTGTTCCTGAAAGAGCAGTTTGTGTTAGCCCCACCTACCTCACAGGGTTTCTGTTGTGGGGAGGGGAAGGGAAAGGAGAAGAGCATTGCTGCTCTGAAAACCCCTTTCTGTCCCATGGCCATTTGCTACTGATTAATGCTCTGCCATGCTGAAATAGTTCTCCCTATCTCCCCTTCCAAACTCTTCACTCTACATTCATGGGTTTCCAGCTTGACTCTCCAGCTATATGTTTAATCAGGGTCTCGCCTTTAAAAAGCTCTCCATTTCTCCCTTTGGCTGCAAATGGGGCACAGGGGAGTGAGAAGGCTTTGTGTTTCCCTCTCACAGCAATTTCTCCACTGGAAACTATGGGGAGGGATGTGTGCTCCTTCTGCTGACACCACATGTATGTTCTGAGTCATGTGAGCCCAGAGGAAGGGGCAAACAGCCACCCAAACACTGTTTCTATTTGTAAAAATGCTGCAGGAGGGAAGCCTGAAGCCTCTCACTCCGCTGTGCCCCATTTGCAGCCAAAAGGGGATGAGTGTCTGCTTGAACTGAGAGTCAGGTTAGGAACTTGTGGAACATGTTAGGAATATGTGGATTTCATATCATGTATTTTCACTCTCACTCACAGCCCTAGCACGAGATGGAATTACAGTGCCATTTTTTTTTTTTTTGGGGGGGGGGATCTCAAATCAGTTTCAAATGGAGGGAAGGATAATTTCTTATCTAGATTCTCAGACCAAGAGAAAGATTCTGAGCATGCACCAAGAGTGGCTATCAGCCTCAACTGTCTGTTCTGATGAATGGCTACTATGCAGATACAAAAGTGGGAGATCTGCTGAAAATACATCTGATCATTAACTGAATGTGGACTAAGAGTCTAGGGACAAAGGAGGCCCAAACTGTTAAAAAAAAGAAAGCAAACGTTATAATTTATGACCTGTGCATATCTGTATTATGAGCCCATTGTTTGCATACTTGATCAGCATCTTTACTTACATTTATTTCAACAAATCCTATGCAAAAGAAGTTCCTGGGCATTTCAGTGCCAGATCCTATTATAACAGATGTTCATAAAGCTTAAAGTTGTTAGGTGAAGTGAAGTAAAACAAGACTTTGTTTTCTTTTTCTGAACCAATATGTCCCTTTAAAAATTTCTGTAAAAAGATGTTTCTGCTCCATAGATTGGCACAAATCCGAAAAACAAAAAAGGAACAGATCGAAATGCCATCCATTTGTGTTGCCTTTTTTTTCATCTAATGCACTTTTGACTTGAAATGCTTCTGCCATCTCTATCAGCACAGCCCATGCATATGATATATATAATAACTGTACATAGCAAAAATACTTTATCATCCTTCCCAGTGAAGAGCAGTGCAAATGTAAGCCATTACCATTTCCATTAGTGTTGTCAACTGTAAAGGGCATATTTGTTATGGGGGAAATTGTGGCTTGGCCTTTGTTGAATTTGAAAGTGGAATGGAAAGCATGACCCATCTGGTTACTCCTTCAGCTGAAGTGCACCTGTTGAGATAAGCAGGACTCCACTGCATCATTCAGCTCTTGGATAAGAGACAGAATGTCCTTTTTGTATGCTTGAAAAAAGGTCTGTCCCCACAACATTCCACAGATTCAGGTTACATTGGCTGTCAACCACAACCAGAAGTACATGAACTTACAGCAAGAAAATGAGCCCTGAAAGAGACTCTTGTTCTCTTTTGACTTACATTAAGAAAGCATTTCTGATCATAATGCTCAGTGATTCAGAAGCACTGAAAGGCTTTACAAAGAATTCTAATGGTTTTGTTCCAGTTCCCTAATGGCTGGTTCTCACATTCAGCACTGCATCTGTATGGAAACCAACGTGTGCTGTGTGCAACTTCACTATGTCTAGATAAACTACTGACAGACTACTATGGTCTGACATATGAAAGTGAGGGCTTCCCCCCTCCCTGATATTTGTGGAATTGCAGAGAAACCAAGGCACATTTACATGTCACTCAAATCTAAGTACTTAACTAAACAAGTCCCACTGATTTCAACACTAACTTGGTGCTCCTGCTGTTTAGCTGAAAAATCAGATTGCCCTGTGTCTTTTCTCTCATGTCTTCCTTCTTACATACTCTATGGAATTTGTGGTAGGGTGTGAGCTTTCATGAGTCACTGCTCATTTCTTCAAATAGCTACCTACCCTACCATAAATTTTGTTAGTCTTTAAGATGCTACTGGACTTATTCTTTTCTGCTGCTGCAGACAGACTAACATGGATTGTTCTCACACAGTTTTAACAGAAAAAATATGCAATGTTATTGCAATCCAGTCACATTCTAATGTTTTCTCAGTTATCTCCTGTCATTTTCCAGATTTGATTTGTGGCAAAATTTTAAACATAAAATACAATGGGACCATTAGGATGTCCCATGTGAAAAATCAAAGTACTATTCAAGTTTTTTAGGGCAACTATCTTTTAAAATTGTCTTTCTTGCATTCTGTTTTCAACACAATTCTAGTGCAATTGTAAACAGCGTTATGCCCTTCTAAACCCATTTAAGTCAGTGGGCTTAGAAGGCAGTAACTTTACTTAGAACTGCACTGTTAGTTACTTCCTATTTTTCTCATAATTGCCATTCATGAATTAATTGTTAATTTTCTTGGATTTGGGTGGATTATTTACTTTTCACTTTGCATGCAAAGCCGCTATCATTTTAAACTTATTTTTATCATGTTTATAAAAATTATGATAAATGAATAGAATGACCAGATGTAAAGAAAACAAAAGAGGAATTGCAAAGAAAAGCAGCACCTTTGCTGAATGCAACTTTTTTCTGAGTAAACATAATATTATCTTGCCCACAGAAAAGGGCATTGCTTGGGTTTTGTGGTGAACAGGGTAGTATATGAAAAGCTGTGAGGACTTCCAGTTTTAGTCTGATTGTGGAAAAGTAAAAGTGAAAGTTCCCTAGTACGGAAGCAGCCCAGTTTACCCATTTTGCAAGATTCATGTTTTGTGGAAGCATGTTATGGCAGGCACAAGCCCATGGGCCACCTGTGTCCACTATTTGCTTAACATAACTAGGTGCAGCTCTGCTAGTAGTATAAAGGGAGTACATTCCATCAAAAATGACAGCTCCCCATCCCTCCTCCCCCTCCCCAATGGGCACCCCTCCCCCACTCCCCATCCCCCACTAGCCACCCTTCCCCATTCCCGTTCCCCTGGAGGTAGGCATGTGACCCCTCTATGAACTTATCTCAGCATTCTGTAACCAATATGAGAGCAGCTGTTGCTGTTCAAATGCTCCAGTGGGCACGGGACCTGCTCTTTAAATGGTAGAGACTGTGGAATGGTAGAGAACATAAACTTAGTGAAATACCTCTAGATGTCCTCTAGAAGAAAAACCAACATGAAAACCAAACTATCCAGTTTAAACCTAACATCCAGAAAATCAATTTTATCCTTTCTCTCTTTTGTTTAAATTGTTGAAACGATAACAGAAATAATAGCTGAACTCATTAGACTTTTGGATAAGTGTTCCAAGCTCCTTGATCCAATAATTAATGTTGTACCTTCTTCTTTCAGGTATAAAAATAAGAGTTTCTGATAACAACTGAATGTAATTAAATATATTTGAAGTATTGAAACTGTTTGGGAATATATTATTTCAAAGTAGTTTTCCCCTCAAAACATTCCAAAAAATCACTTCATCCAAAAAGTCTGTATCCAAGATTTTAAAAATTGGACTTGAATTTTGGTGGAAAGAACAGGTTCTGACATAGTTTATCTGTTGCTTCATAAAGAAATGTGGCTATGCCAAAAAAAGAGCAGCTTTTAGTGATGGGATAGCTACCTTTGGGACTAAATTTGTGATTTTTTTTAAAAAAAACATTGCAGCTATTATAAAAAGATTTAATGGGGCAATATAAACCACTCTGCTCTTCAATACTTACATCACAACTTTAATAATGGTATGCCCTGGTACTGAGTGCAGCCATTTTGCTTTGAGATCCAAATACCATACCAAACTGAAAAAACCCGAGGGGAGGGGTTTTGCACACCCTTATTGTTGACTAGACTGGAGTAGGATTCTTAGTAGACCCACTTAGGATTGGTCTTCAAATCATAAATCTGTTGTGTCTTAGTGATGCCATTGAAAAGGCTCTTTCTCCAGTCATCACCAGGCTCATCTAACCAAGAGTTATTTTGCAGTTCTCAAATATCAGTTAGGCTTATATAGAAGAAAATGCAGAAACAAAGGAGAAGTGTGCGATCTGTGCACAGTGAAAAACTTTTTGATACAAATCTCCCCTTCCGTATCTGCTTGATGTTCAGGGACATGTTTTTTCATTGATTGGGGGAGGGGTGTTGCCTAGATATATTTTAACACAGTCCAGGTGCCCACATTCCTGTGTCTGTCTGTACCAGAAGCCTCTCTTTCCTATTCAAACTCGTTCATGATAGGTGCACTTGAAAATTAAGGTTTCCAAGTACTTTGGCCTTTTACATTCATAGTCTCCCTTACTATTAAATATTGGGTTCTAGACGCATTGCAGTGAACAGCTCTGCTTTATTTAGTGATTTCAGGAACAAGACTGAAGACGCCAGGGCAACTGCCCTGTTTAAATAGCATGCAAAAATCACACCCAAACACACCCCACTCCCAACGATAGACTATTTACATCTCATTGTCTCCTCATTGGTTACCTCTATTTGCATAACAATCCAGAGCTGCCTAGCTTTCTTCAGGAAGTGGGCTTGTACGTCTTTGATTCTCCCCTTTTGTTTTCTCCCTTAATAGCAAGTAGTTTGTTAGAGAAAGGGTTTGACCTGTGTTTGTACATCACATGTGCATTTATTTCCTTTCTGAAGCACCTCTGTTTTTATTTACCTGACTTAACTTGGTTCTCTTTCATTAAATTTATCTTCTTCTTTAAGAAGCTTATTCCCCTTCATTTCTTTTGAGTGTTGGTCTGTATCTCTACCTCTGTATACACAGGTTACAGTCTCGGCAATTAATACCCCACAACAGACGTGTTTTCTCTTTGCTGACAGAAGGATACTTTTGCTAGCTACAGGGGCTGCACATGTACTGGTGATTTGGGTAACAAACTAATGAGTCAGACAATAAAATAAGCTGATAGTTTGAAATTGTTTACTTATTTTGAATTTTATTTGACAGTATCTTCCTTTTTTGGTACATTTTACAATCAGGGCTCTTTTAGTAGCAGGAACTCCTTTGCATATTAGGTGACACACCTCTAACGTGGCCAATCCTCCAAGAGTTTACAGTAGCCCCTGTAAGAAGAGCTCTGTAAGCTCAATTCATAACATCACTTTACTGAAAAAGGAAACAGAATGGAGCTCCTGGCCTCCCAGCAAAGTCACTGGAGGCCCAGGGGCTGTTATGCCACCCCAGAGGTGGCCGGGGCAACAACAGAATCATGACACACTGTGTCATGACGTGGGCTGGGGGCGGAGCCGGCTTGCTTAAATGGCTGGGCTCTGCTCCCACCCGAAGCAGTCACTGACTCGTGCTCAGACAGTTTCGATGCCCAAGCATGAAGAGGGAGAGAAGAGTGGCCTACGTAGGCCTGAAGTCTGAGGATTGCAGTGGTGATAGAGGGAGGTGCGACATCGGCGTTTCTGCAGGCTTTTTCTGTAGCCCGGAGTAATTGAACGAAGGCCATCTGCAGCGGCGGTGAGTTTAGGGGTAGCAGCCAGCAGGTGTTGGCTTCCAGGTGGCAGTAGTGACGGCGGTGGATCAGCAGCCCATGGCCGCATTCCCTGAGTCTCCAGGCAGTGGTCCTGTGGGCAGGGGCAGGGGCAGGGAGTCAATGGCGCAGTTGTTCTCTGGGGCAGCAACAGGGATTCGGGGTGGCACCCCTGGGCATTTTGATAGGCACTGAAGCCAGGGGTGGCTTATTTGATCCC
Source organism: Gekko gecko (assembly GCA_029375565.1). Classification (NCBI taxonomy): domain Eukaryota; kingdom Metazoa; phylum Chordata; class Lepidosauria; order Squamata; family Gekkonidae; genus Gekko; species Gekko gecko. The sequence goes on along the minus strand of JAPDNY010000002.1, from coordinate 99,168,118 downwards.
CAGCGACAGCCTGCCAGGCCCAATAAAAAGGCGGCCATAGAGCAACTGGTCTGTGAGACCACTGGCAGGAGGGGGCTAACAGGCATTAGCAGGGTGGTAGCCCCTTAAGGGATTGGCCGTTGAAGGCAAGCCCGCTTGGCAGCCTGCTTAGAAGCCCTGCAGGGCCAATAAGGGGAGTTCAAATAAACAGCCAGGGTGGCTTTGCCACCTGGTGGCTATTTGTATAAATGGCCACTCCTGGCTGTTAGGGAGTAGCAGTTAGGTGGATGGCCATTTTGGTGAAGTCTGCCAGAGGTGGCCATTTTGGGTAGTGACATCTAGAGGTGGCCATTTTGGGGGAGTCTCATGGGCAGCCATTTTGAGAGCACGCAGAGGGTGGGCATTTTAGGTGTATCTAGAGGTGGCTAATTAGGTATTTAGTTTAGAGTAAGCTTGGGGCATTATATCTAGTAGCATGGCACCCAAGAAGGGGCAAGGCCCTCCTAAGGGCAAGCAGCCAGCCCCAAAGAAGCCTAATCAGAAGCCCCCAAAGCAGCCCATTCTCTTAGACTCTTCTGATGAGGATGAGCAGGACCCTGTCAATGCAGCCATCCTAGGTAGGCTTGTGGCCTTTGAGAGTTGGCGGGGTGAGCATCCTCCATCTTGTGACATGTCTAAATCTTTTCCCAAACAGTCTTTCCAGGCACAGGTGTTGGCGTGTTTAGCTCTTCTCAAGGACAGACAGGGCAAGGTGGCATCAACATCTGGTCAGCTGGTCCAGGGGCAGCGCATGGATGACAAGCGGGAGAGCCAGGGCACAGAGGAGCTCCAGGTGGAACTTTATAAAGGACTCCCAAGGAGCGATGGTAAGTTTGAGAACACCAGTCAAGGTGGGTCTTATTGGCCTTGGGGCCTGGGAACTCAAGGCACCCCAGGATACCCTGCACACACCGTGCAAGGCAATTTTGGGCACCCAATGCTGGGCAGATGGTCACCCTATGCAGGATGGGGAGGTGTGGCCTTGCCGCCGCCTCAGGGTGTTCGGCCTGGATGGGGTTGCTTGAAATCAGGTCCCAGTTTTGTGAATCCAGGGGGTTTAGAATATGACTTGGTGCCAGCAGGTGCCATTCCATTTGGAGACTTGGACTTGCCACTTGGAGACCACCTCTCCATTGCCGCCAGGGAAAAAATCCTTAAAGGAGAGTTTGTGGATGTCTTCAAGCTGTTATACTTGGAATTGGAGAAGAAAGATAAGGAGGACCTGGATGAGTGGTAGAAGGAACGCTTGAAGAGGCGCACTGTTGACAGGACCTGGGCTAACTGGTACCCAGGATTTTATGCAGTAGTGATAGTAAGGCACCAGCCATGAAGGGCTTCGGCAATGCTCCAGTATATGGACATCATTTAAAAAAGTTACACTGATTTCCCGAGCCCTGCATGGCTTCAGTACGATGAGGAGTTTAGGATGAGGGCAGCCATGAATCCGGCCTTAAGATGGGACCAGATTCATCCACATTTATGGCTGCAGATCATGTATCCTGATCAGTGATTTGGCAATGAGAGGTCAGGTAGTGGCTGAGTCAGTTGGGCTGAGGCAAGGAGTGGAGAGCACCTGGAAGAGTTGCTGGTAGAAGGTAAGGGATTTTTCTTTCTCCCTTTCCTAGCCTTCCTAGCTGCTGTGTGGGAACTGAGAGAGAGTTGGGTTCTTTTGTAGCCTGATAAAGAGTGTTGATGTTTAAGTCTGTTTGGGGCTGTTTGTGCTTTGGGGGTTGCTGGAAGCTGAGTGGGTTGCTGTGGAGTGGTGTTGATTGCAAGCCCCTCCCCCTATTGTGCTGGGCTCTGCTGTGCTGAACAGGAAGGGGCCTTTTGGAACAAAGGGCTGCTCCTCGCCAGAGGTGTGAGACAAAGGGTGAGAACCAAAGGGGTCGTGTTTGGAGGTCTTGTAAGAACCTGAGTAGAGGGCTGCTACTGAATTCAGGAAGGAGAACTGCTGGTAAGGTAGCCATTTGGTCATTCTCAAAGATTTCAGGGTACCTCACCACAACAAGAGTTTACGTCAGAGTTCGAGGAAAGTTCCTGAGGCTGTAGGAGATAGCATTGCTCCTAGGAAGATGGATAACGAAGGATCTATTCCAGTGACCTGGCTGGGTTGCGCCATGATCATCTTTCCACCATTTCAAGAAATGCATTACACATGCTGCAAGTGCAAGTTTATAAGAATGCTTGAAGAGAAGGTGGGAGAACTCAAGGCACAAATCTGTGCACTGAGGAACATCAGGGAGGCAGAAAGTGTTTTAGATGTGACGGAAGAAGGTCTCCTGAGAGAACAGCAAGAGCTAGCAAGTCCTAAGCAAGAGGAAGGAAATAACAAGGAACAGGCGGGTGAGTGGAAGAATGTGACCTTGAGGAGTAAGATAATCAGGAGACACTCACAGCCAGTGGAGCTGCAAAATCGATACCAGCCGCTTCTCATGATGGAAGATCAGAATAGCACACTCCGAGATCAAAAGGATGTGACTGACACACAAGCGCATAGGCAGAGAAGGAACCAAGCTATCCCACAGAGGAAGAGACGAGTAGTGGTGGTTGGTGACTTCCTACTGAGAGGGATGAAAGAAGGTGTATGCAGACCAGACAAGGAATCTCGAGAGGTTTGTTGTATTCCTGGAGCATGTATCCGAGATGTGACTGAGAGAATTCCACGACTGGTCGAGACTTCTGATCGCTACTTGCTCCTGCTGATCCATGTGGGAACAAACAATACAGCCTGAAGAAACCTTGAATGGATCTCCAAAGACTATGAGGCTCTTGGCAAGAAGGTGAAAGATCTGGGGGCTCAGGTGGTGTTCTCCTCCATTTTACCTGTTGAGGGCCATGGAGCTGGAAGGGAGAACAGAATACTGGAGGTGAATGGCTGGTTACGTAAATGGTGCCATCAAGAGGGATTTGGCTTCCTGGACCATGGTATGCACCTCTGACATGAAGGACTGTTGGAGACGGATAGGGTGCACCTTACAAAGAATGGGAGGAATGTCTTTGCTGGAAGACAAACCTGATCAGGAGGGCTTTAAACTGAAGACATCAGGGGTGGGAAGAAAAAGCCTGATGTGCGACATCCCCAACACTAAGTTCAAGAAGGGGAGTAACCAGAGAATAAATGAATGGGAGAGAGGTGAGTTCAGTAGTTTTCAGGTAAATTCAAAGGGACCTATGGTAAGAAAGGATGTCTGTAATCTGAGATGTCTTTATACTAATGCACAGAGTATGGGTAATAAACAGGACGAACTTGAACTTCAAATATTGGAAAATAAGTATGATCTGATAGGTATCACTGAGACTTGGTGGGATTGAGTCTCATATATGAAGCACAGTGATTGAAGGATATACCTTGTTCAAAAGGAACAGAATAAACAAAAAAGGAGGCGGTGTCACACTATATGTCAAGAATGAATATGCTTGCACTGAAATTCAGGATTTTGAGAGTTGCCCTGTTGAAAGTAAGGATAGAACGGGGGAGGAAGAAGGGGATATTGTTGTGGGGGTATACTACAGACCTCCAAATCAACCAGAGGAACAGGATAATGCATTTGTACAACAGTTTGCTAAACTTTCACAGAGACAGGATGTTGTGGTTATGGGAGATTTCAACTATCCATATATCTGCTGGAAATCTAACTCTGCTAGACATGGGGCATCTCACAGATTCTTGAATAGTCTTGTGGACAACTTCATCTCTCAGAAGGTGGAGGTGGGAACCAGAGGATCTGCTATCCTAGATTTAATTCTGACTAACAAGGAAGAACTGATTGATGAAGTTAATGTCGTGGGATCCTTGGGGAATAGTGACCATGTCAGCTTGGAATTTGACACAGAGAAGGATGTGAAATCAGGATATAGTAGGACTCATATCCTGGACTTCAAGAAAGCTGATTTCAAAAAACTCAGAGAAATAATAGGTAGGATCCCGTGGCTGGAAATGCTGAGGGGGAAATCTGCACAGGAAGGATGGGTGATGCTGAAAAATGAAGTGCTTAAGACACAATCCCAAACTGTTCTGGTAAGAAAGAAAGGTGGGAGATGGGTAATGAAGCCGAGATGGCTGAACAAGGAACTTTCTGAAGAGCTGAGACTAAAAAGGGAAATGTACAAAAAATGGAAGGAGGGTCAGATTACTGAGGGTGTGCAAGAAGCAGGCTTGAATCTGTAGGGATGGTGTCAGAAAGGCTAAAGCGCAGATGGAGCTGAGGCTTGTGAGGGATGCTAAAAATAACAAGAAAAATTTCTATGCCTATGTTCGGAGCAAAAAGAAGAACAGGGATGGGGTAAGCTCATTGCTAGGGGAAGATGGTCAAGCCTTAACAAGGGATGAAGACAAAGCAGAATTACTCAACTCTCACTTTGTGTGGGTCTTTAACCATAAGGTGAGCTGTATATAAACTGAAGAATGCAGGGCATATGAAGGAAGGGGGAACTGCCAGTCCAGAATAAGTAAGGAAATGGTTAGAGAGCATCTAGCAGCCTTAAATACTTTCAAATCTTCAGGGCCAGATGGCTTGCATCCCAAGGTGCTAAAAGAAATTGCAGATGTTATTTCAGAGCCTCTGGCTCTAATCTTTGAGATGTCCTGGAGTACTGGTGTTGTGCCGGAAGACTGGAGAAGAGTGAATGTTGTCCTGATCTTCAAGAAAGGAAAAAAGACGGACCCAGGAAATTACAGACCTGTCAGTTTGACATCAATACCTGGGAAAATTCTAGAGCAGATTATTAAATGCTCTGTCTGTGAGCACCTTGAATGGAATGAGTTAATTGGTTGTAGCCAGCATGGGTTTATCAAGAATAAGTCATGTCAGACCAACCTTATCTCCTTTTTTGACAAAGTTACTAAAATGGCTGACTCTGGCAATGCTGTGGATATAGTGTATCTAGATTTCAGTAAGGCATTTGACAAAGTTTCTCATGATATCCTTGAGGATAAGCTGGTTAAGTGTGGACTGGATGATGCAACCGTTGGCTGGATTCGTGGTTGGTTAAAAAATCGTACCCAACGAGTGCTCATAAATGGCTCTGCGTCTACGTGGAGGGAAATCTCAAGTGGAGTGCCGCAGGGCTCGGTCCTGGGCCCGGTGTTGTTTAATGTTTTTATAAATGACCTGGAGGAGGACATAAAGGGGATGCTTATCAAATTTGCAGATGACACAAAGTTGGGTGGGATTGCTAATGCTGAAGAAGATAGAGTCAGGATTCAAAATGATCTAGGTAGGTTGGAACAGTGGGCTGAGACAAATAAAATGAATTTCAATAGAGATAAGGGCAAAGTCCTACACATAGGTACAAAAAATCAAAGGCACAGATATAGAATGGGAGGGACTTGGCTTGACAGCAGCACATGTGAAAGGGATCTAGGTGTTCTGGTTGATCACAAGCTCAACATGAGCCTGCAGTGCGACGTGGCTGTGAAGAAAGCTAATGCAATCTTAGGATGCATTAACAGATGCATTGTGTCCAGATCACGGGAGGTGGTAGTTCCGCTCTATTCTGCTATGGTCAGGCCTCACCTGGAGTACTATGTCCAGTTTTGGGCACCACATTTTAGAAAGGATATTGACAAGCTCAAGCGTGTCCAGAAGAGGGCAACCAGGATGGTGAGAAGGTTGGAATCCAATTCTTATGAGGAAAGGCTGAAAGAGTTGGGTATGTTTAGCCTGGGAAAGAGAAGGCTTAGAGGGGACATGATTGCAGTCTTCAAGTATTTGAAGGGCTGTCATGTAGAAGATGGAGCAAATCTATTCTCTCTTGCTCCGGATTGCAAGACTAGATCTAATGGGTGGAAATTACAAGGGAGTCGTTACCAGCTAAATGTCAGGAGAAACTTCCTAACTGTAAGAGTGGTTGAACAGTGAAACAGCCTGCCTCGGGAGGTGGTGGATGCTCCTTCGCTGGACGTTTTCAAGCGGAGACTGGACAACCATCTTTCGGGTATGTTGTAGGTATGTAAGTATGTAGAGCTATCTTTAGGCTATGATCCTGCAGAGTACAGGGGGTTGGACTAGATGACCTGCAAGGTCTCTTCCAACCTCTAATATTCTATGATTCTATGACTCCGTCCACAAGGTACAAGGTCAGGCAGGTACCCGTGCCCAGGTGGGGCAGGCGGTTCAGTGACGCCCGCTTTGCTGGGAGTTCACCTCCCATGGGACATACAGCCGCAAGTCATGCTCCTTTAGGCATGAATTTCCTCTGTGCACAGGGCCCCATGCCCTCTCAGGCTGCCCCAAAACAAGAGGTAGGTCAGGAGGTAAGGGAGGTAAGAATCCTGGAGGAGGCAGTGGTTACAACCTCCCTCCTGACAAAGGGTCCAAGCCCAATTAAAGTTGAGGTGCTTGAGCATTGGTTGAGGGATTACTCCAACCGATGGGATGGCACTTACCTCTTGGAAGGTTTCACTTTGGGGATTAGGATACCTTACCAAGGGGAGAGAAGGTCATATAGTGCTCCTAACCTGAAATCAGTTAAAGGAATGGAGCATATAGTTAGGAAAAAAATTAAAAAGGAATGTAGGGAAGGGAAGGTACTGGGATCTTTCCTTTCCCCACCAGTTACTAATTTGAGGTTTTCCCTGTTGGGAGTTGTACCAAAAAAGGCACCTGGTGAGTATCGCCTCATTCACCATCTGTCATACCCATGCGGGGAGTCGGTGAATGATGCTATACCAGAGGAGTTGTGCTCTGTTAGCCTTTGGCCAGGCTATGTACGTAGTGTGTTGTTGTGGCCAGGGGGCGGAATTGGCAAAATGTGACATTGTCAGCCTTCCATCTCCTCCCTGTCCACCTGGCCAATTTTGAGTTGTTGGGTTTTGCTTTTGAGGGCAAATTCTACATGGACAGGGCCCTTCCCATGAGGTGCTCAGTTTCCTGTGCTGCTTTCAAGAGGTTCAGTTCCTTTTTAGAATGGGCCTTGCGTTACAGGACGGGACTATGCAGCACTGCCCATTAGCTGGATGACTTCCTGTTGGCAGGAGGGAAAGATACTAGTCAGTGTGAATTTTTACTGAAAAGCTTCATGGGCGTGGTAGAGAAGTTAGGTGTTCCTCTTGCTCAGGAAAAAACAGAAGATCTTACCACAAACTTGACTTTCTTGGGGATAGAGATTGACACTTTGGGGCAGCTGTGTAGATTGCCAGCTAACAAGTTACATGCACTGCATGGCTAGGGTGATGGAAAAGATTACCTTGCTCGAGTTGCAGCAGCTGGTCGGACACCTCAACTTTGCATGCAATGTTGTGGCACCTGGCCAGTGACTGGAAAAAAGCCCACAGGAAAAAACCTCACAGGAAAAAAACCCATGGACATAAATGCTCACAGGAAAGATGCCCACACAGAAAAATGCCCACATGGAAAAAAGCCCACATGGCAAAAAACCCATAGGCATAAAAGCCCACACGATAAAAAGCCCACTTGGAAAAATACTATATAAAGAGCCATAGCAACAATTTGTATAGTGATTTTATCAAGTATAATCCTATATATATAATTGTCTTACACGCTGACCATTTCCACCTCTCCCATTGCCTGAAGGAAACCCTTTCCAGGCCATTGTGAGGAACTCATAGGGGCCAGGCCTGACTAGGGTTGTCAGCTCCAGATTGGGAAATTCCTGGATATTTTGTGATAGAGTCTACAGAAGCCAGAGTTTGGGAAGGGGAAAGGCCTCAGCTGAATAGAATGCTATAGAGTCCACCTTCTAAAGCAGTTATTTTCTTGCGGGGAGAGGAGATCTGTTGTCTGGAGTTCAGTTGTGATACCTGGCAATCTTCAGGCTCCACCTGTAGGTTGGCTACCCTGGGCATGGCAGTTAGTGCTTCAGAGCGGGGTCTGCTAGACCTAGGTTCTTGCTATAGAAGTTGAGAAGGTGATTTCGGTCCAGTCACAGACTTTCAGCCTAACCTACCTCACAGGTTTGTTGTGCAGATCAAAAGGGGGAGAGGAGAATAATGTAATCTGCTTTGGTCTCCACTGTTGAGAAAGACTGTACTTTTCCTCCTGGGGAATCACTGCTGCCAATCTCCAGGTGAGGGCTGGAGATCACACAGAATTAAAACTGCTCTCCAGATGGTAGAGATAAGGGGCAGATAAAGGTAGGTTGATGGTAGGTTGGGAAGTAGATAAGGTTGCCAACCCCAGGTTGGAAAATTCCTGGATATTTGAGAGGTGGAGCCTGGAGAGGGTGAGATTCGAGGAGGGGTGGGACCTCAAACAGGTACAATACCATAGACTCTACCCTCCAAACCAGCCATTCCCTCATGGGGAACCATTGTTGCCAGTCTCCAGGGGAGGGATGGAGATCACACAGAATTACAACTGCTCTTCAGATGGCAGAGATCAGTTCCCCTGGAGAAAATGGTGGACTCTGTGTCATTATACCCTGCTGAGGTCGCCACAACAAATTGACGCTGAGTGCCCAAGGCCAGGATACTCTCCCAGAGCCTCTTTCTAGAGCTCGTTGTATTTGTTTCCACAATGGGCCTTATGCCTAGTTAAATAATAATTTTGCTATGTTATTAGTAAAATACTTCATTACTATATAAAAGTGGCCTTATGAAGAGGGCTTTAATGCTCCTGGGTGCAAAGGCTTGGAAGGGAAAATACAGGAAATAAAAGTGACCATTTTGTTATCAACAAACTTTATTAAGAAGGAAAAACAATAACAACATAAATGTAAATTCAACTCTATATAGAAATATTTTAAAATAAAATTAAATACTTTAAATGTATTAATTTACCATTCGTCAACCTTTGTAATGTTGAGATGAAGTAATTTGTAAACTAAAGACAGAAGGGCATTAAATTAAATTATGTATAGACTGTCTAATATACATAGCTTTTGAACAACTATATGGCTTAAATTCTTTAAATAATTAATATTATTTCCTTATTTTGTTATTAAAACCATAACATAAAACCATAAGATAACATTGTCCCTATTGCTTTGGGTCCCCCCCTTTTTCACATGTGTTTTGCTCCCCCTGGGACTACTAGAGACAGCAAAGCACATGGGGGGGGGGAATCCTGAAGCAATAGGGACAAACAAGTGACAAAAATGACACTGTGGAAGTGGCCCATCTGACCCATTGGCCTTGTCATGTTCTCACACAAAGCTTTAAAAGCAGCATCAGAACCATTAACAATTGTCAATTTTCTGTTTTTTACGGGGTGGTGTGAAATGAGCCCCCTTCTGTTTCCATTTACAGCCATGGGGGGGGGAGTTCTTTTGGATTTACCGCATGGGATGGGTGGGTTTGATGATCCTGTAATACAGGTCTGTTTGGTTTTGCAAACAGATTCACGGGCAGAGGAGTTAGGTTTTTCAGATAGGTGGCCCAAACTAGGGCCTTGCAGTACCCAGCTCTGGTTTAAGGCTCTTTGCAGAGAGTTGTGCTCTGTTAGTAGAGAAAAATTAAATTAAATTCCTTGGAAATGTAATTGTTAACACACACCACCCACACAAAACTGTGAAAACACCACAAAACTCCCTGTAAATTCAAATATTTTTACCAGTCTGGGTGCGTTTGTGTCTCACAGCTTCCCATAAGCTTTGAAGAGTTGCCTTCCCTCCTTTCGATTTGTGACCTTGGGGCTTGGGAGTATCCAATTTATCACCACCATTTTGGGTGCTGCCACCCTGACCTAAATAGGAAGACAGCCATCAGCAGAAACTTCTTCTTTTTTTCCTAAATAGGTTTTTGTTTGTTGTTCAGTCCCATAGTTGAGTCTGACTCTTAAAGACCCACCACCCATAAACAAAGAGTGAAATAACCATCTGTTTTTAAAATAATGACAGCATTGGCTAACACTGAGTTGGGGGGGGGATCCCCCACAAAAATGTGATCTGTAGCAAATTCACCAGCTATTTCCTTACTGAAAGCATGGCCTAAAAAAGGCAAAAAAGTTTTTAAAAAATACATGGTATTTTTCCATGTGGGCTTTTATGTCTATGGTCTTTTTTCTGAGTGGGCTTATTTCCATGTGGGCATTTTTCAGTGTGGACATGTTTCCAAATGGGCTTTTTTCCTGTGAGCATTTATGTCCGTGGGCTTTTTTCCTGTGGGCTTCTTTTCTGTGGGCTTTTTTCCTAGAACCCACCTGGCCAGGCATTTGTTAGGAGGCTGTGTGAGTCCATGACAGGCCTCCATCTCCCATATCATAGGACCAGGGTGTCCAAGGGGATAAGGGACAACCTCCTTGTATGGAAGGAACTTTTGGACTCGTACAATGGGGTCTCCTTTTAGTGGGAAGACTTTTTAGTCAAAGCTGACCTGCAGGTCACATCTGATGCTGCTGGCTCCTCTGGCTTTGGAGTGTATTTCTGTGGACACTGGTGTGCTGAGGACTGGTCCGAGGAATGGTTCCAAGCAGGGTGGGTCAAGGACCTCACCTTCTTGGAATTTTTTCTGATTGTCATAGTGGTGTGGATTTGGTCAACAGAGCTTGCCAACCATACTGTCCACTTCTGGTGCGACAATCTGTCCACAGTGCATGTAATTAACTCTTTGACTTCCAGGTCTCCTAGGGTCATAGCCGGCAAGGCATCAGGGTTTGAGGATAAGACAGGTGACTTCCGCATGAAGGCTGGTCAAGGGAGGGTGGCAGGGTGGTTGAATCCAGGGAACCATTGACTCCAACAGTGCTGATGGGGCTCAGAGCACAGTGGCACACACTTTGCAGGGATGGATATGAGGCTGCGCAGTTCCACACGGCATCACTGATTGTCTTTTGGGGGGCACTGCAAATCAGTGAGTTGGTGGCTGGCTCTTGCCGGGATGCATCTGGCCTAACACTTGACTGGTGTGATATTCACATGCTGGAGGCCAAAGTTAGGAATACACTTCAGTGGTCAAAGACTGACCAGTGGGGCAAGGGTTCAGTTACTGAGTTGGGCCAGTGTTCTGAGGCTGAGTTATGCCCGGTGCGGGTGTTACGTCGATATTTAGCCATGCGGGGTGAGGGTGTAGGCTATTGGTTTTGGCATAGTGAGGGCACTCCCCTCACCAAGTTTCAATTTTGGGCCCTAACTCATAAAGTGCTGGTCCAATTGGGATTAGGCGGGTTCCGCTTCGGAACCCACTCCTTCCGGATTGGAGCAGCTTCAACAGCAGCAGCCATGGAGTATTCCAATAGCGAGATTCAGCAGATAGGTCACTGGAAATCATGTTGTTACAAGGGTTACGTGTAGGATTGCAAAGTTTAATGTTATGTTAGATCATTAATGGGGTTCCTCTTACAGGCGCTTTAGGCCGTGGGGTGAGACAAAGAGTCACTGTCTTTGGTCACAGCATGGTCTTTTGGGCCACTCATCGGGCCAGGAGGACATCCATCGGTTCTCAGCTGGGCCTTAGCAAGTTGGCTGTCATCGAATTGTTGGGAATGAGGGGCATGAGATGGCCTGTGCTCCTTCCCCTGTTTTTCAAAGAGAGGTGGGGGGCTCCTCCACATGTTTTGGTGGTGCACCTAGGGGGTAACAAACTAGGTCTGATGAAGGGCAGGGCCCTTGTGTTACAAGCCAAAGCTGACCTTGCAAGGATAAGAGCAAGATGGCTCAGTGTGCGGATAGTCTGGTTGGCTATCCTGTCCCACCAGGTGTGGCGTAACCTGGGAAACCCCCGCTGCATTGACCGTGTCAAGTGTAAAGCCAACCGCCAGATAAGAAAGGCCATGGAGGGTGATTTAGGGCACTTTTTGCCACAGCCCAACATACGAGTCAAGTTCCAGGACCTGTATAGGGCTGATGGGGTGCACCTATCTGACAAGGGAAATGGGTTCTTTTTGCAGGACTTGTGGCAAGGGATTAGCTCAGCCTTGGCCTTTTAGTGGAACAAAGACCAAAGCAGAGGCTCGGTCTTGGCAGGTTGGTGCGCACAAGAAACTGGAACCAGTGAGCATTTTCCCCATTAGGGAACAGGGGGTCATCAGGAACTGCCTTCGGATATTCAAGGTCCAGGGTGGGGAATGGTGATCACCTCCTCTGGGAACCTCTTAGGGTATGCTCCTCTCTGCAAGTTGGAAGGCTTCAGGGGTAAGCGCTCCTAGGTGGCAACCAGTTTGCTGGGCTGCCAGTCATGAACCAGACCGATGGCTCAAGACTGGAGCTGGGTGACCCACCCAAGGAAAGAGCAAGGAGGTTGGTCAGGGGAATGACACTTGCCTTGCCTGTTCCATGCTCGCTTAGCTGGTCCCTTGCTGAAACGTTACGTTAAATAGTTAATAAAGTGGACCTTGTTTACTTCCAAACTGTAGTCTGTCTCATTATTCCAACTGGGGCGGGGGGCAAACTGCTGACAACCTGCTTAATGGGATGGATGAGATGCTTCCCCCCAAAGGAAGGACATGTTAGTTTTTTAACATAAGTTTATGAGATCTTAAAAAATAGTGACAAGGCCATCTTCTCTCATCATTCGAACTGTAGTTGCCTTAGTGACATTCTTTCTCTCTCCCTCTTGTACCAACTGGATCTGTGTGAGGTTGTAGGAATGTGTGTGAGGAGAAGTAGCAACACCATACTGACCCAATGCAAGCAAAATGTAATTGGATGTCAAGATTTAGAAAGCTCTCTGGTATTAACCATGAGAAATCTATTTTGTCTATGACCTCCATAATCCCCATTTCATCTCGAGAAACATAGTCTAGTAGTGGATGACACATTTAGGTTCCTTTGGACAAGACAGACACAAAAGTAGTAGGAAATATAAGTGCATTACCATCCCTGTTTCTGTGTTTTTCTATCACACCAAAAATAAAACTTTCACATCTCCCCTCCCCCCATCTGTGGTGAAATACACAAGCTGTCTTTGCATTGGGAATTTGGATACAAGGAGACTCTTTACAATGATTCATTGCCCATCTGGTCTACTGTCCTAATGCAAAATACAGAAGCTGCTTATGCAATGTGCAGCGCCAAAGGTTGTGATAATGGAATAGATCATTAAATCACGTCATGATTTAGGATGCTTCCACAAAGGGATGTTTCCCTGTTGTGCTCTCATCACTGCCTCAAACAGAACATCCACATGGAGGTATTTTCCAAGATACCTTATTTTGTCTGCCATTTTTTGCCTTTTCACTGATGGAGTGCTTTTGGGTGTTTTGTTGTTGTTCTGTAAGGTAGAAGGTATATCACTGTAGTGTTATGATGCCCTAAGAATAGCACTAGTACCGATTTTTTTAAAAGTAATCAAAAAGCCCAGAGGAAGGGGGAGGACGAATGGTGGGTGTGCTGGGATACAGAGGATTACATCATTGGATGTGGGTGGGAAGGTTCAGAGATGTGAACCATCCAGTCTACACTGTGGGCAAACCCATTCTGACTCTGATTTTTATGCAAAGATCAGAGCAAAGCAGGTTTGAGGCAAAGGAAAAAGATTGGAGGGAAATATTATGTGGGAGCTCTGAAAGCTAAGAGCCAAGGTGGAGCAAATCCTCTGCAAGAAAGCAGCAACTGTTGTCTGAGCCCACCCCACCTCCCATGCTATTACTATTAATTTGATCACATACCTACCTTGCTTGAACCAAAAAAACCCTTGCCATAACTCTGCTTCATAGTATGGATGCATAATATCAAATATCTCCACATTTTTCTTTACAGTTATAATAATTCATGCCTATTCAGCAGTAGCAGAATGATTGTGAAGAGTCACTCACAGTAGATAAGAATAAAATTTCTCTGCCCTGTAGTAGTTTCTTTTTAATATGGACTGGGGATAAGTGGCTAGATGAGGAGTGGTTAATTCTTCCCCCTCATGCACACACATAATTTCCCTGATCAAAAATTGGCCCCTTCAGGCTGCATTTAACATTAATAGAGAAAAAAAGCAGATGACTGTATAGGGTCTGCCTTTTTTGCCTTCTGCAGCTAAAAGCAGGCAGAGGTGTTTCCAATCAGATAAACGGAGTTTGTGGGGAAAGTTAGCTTCCCCTTCCCCAACACTGCAGCCCCTGTCCGTATTTCCCCCATGATGTTGCTTTTTGAAACACTAAATTACACAGTGGTTGATCTGATCATAAATCCTCAATGTCACATACAGTTTTACCCTTACAGAGCAGTGTAGCCTGTGTCTATGCATGTGTCCGTCTCAGATCAACCCGTATATTTGTCCACCAAACTTTCTTTTCAAAGGCACAAATGCCTTTTCACAATGAAACTGATCCTGCAACAGGCTTCACTGAAACCTCCTGTCTCTCACGGAATGGATAAATGTTTTACTAGTGCATCAAGCGCATGCACTTTCTTTCCTGTAATGTATTCTTTTATTTATCAGATATTTATCAGAAGATGGTTTTATGAATATTCATAAAACTGAGTAAATAGAACCCCAGCTCTACGTGAATAAAAAGCCCATAAGTGTACTATTGAAATGGCAGGTTGCGATCAAGGATTCTGTCATTCATCACAATCAGCAGACTGAACGGAAAAGCATAACTTGTTGACTTAAGATTCAAGTAGAAAAAAGGATTAGTCCTCCTAACTCCTGGCAACCATCATGAATGAAAGGTGAAGTAGTCAAGGATTAAGCCTTATCACTGGACTCCTTTTGCTCTGTTGTTTCTGCTCACATTCTGACAGTGTTGTTTACATGAGGGGTAGGGTTTTGCTTTGTTCATTCTGGGAGGAGACCTTGTGTACACTGTGTCAGGAAAGGAATGTACAGAGCGTATGTGTATGCACTGTCAGAAAGTAAACAGGAGGGAGGGGAGAGCATGGGGAGAGGGTAGTGGTGATGATATGGATTAAATGGAATGTAAACAGGGTGTGTATCTCAAGGGCTCACTAGGCACCATCGCAAATCAATAATGCTGATAAGTGTCCCCCCTCCACATTCTTTAAAGGAAGTGGGCCTTTCAGTGTTGTACTTATTGTACCTGAAGAAGTGAGCTCTGTCTCATGAAATCTCACACCAGAATAAATGTCTAAAGTTGCAGAATCATAAAGTTGGAAGGGGCCCTAAAGGTCTTCTAGTCCAACTCCCTTCTCAATGCAGGATTAGCCTAGAACATCCCTGACAAGTGTTCGTCAAGCCACTGCTTGAAGTCTGCCAGTGAGGGGTAGGTCATCACCTTCCTAGGCAGCTGATTCTACTGCTAAACTACTCTTACTATATTTTTTTCTCTAATATCCAGCCGGTACCTTTCCACCCATAATTTAAACCCATTAGTGCTAGTCCTATCCTCTGCTGCCAACAGGAACACCTCCCTGCCCTCCTCTATGTGACAGCCTTTGAAATACTTAAAGAGAGCAACCATGTCCCCACTCAGACTCTTCTTCTCCAGATCGACCATCCCCAAGTCCCTCAGCCTTTCCTCAAGGGTTTGATCTCCAGGCCCAGATTCTCATTGTTGCCCTCTGCACCCGCTCCCTTCTGTTCACATCCTTTCTGAAGTGAGGTCTCCAGAACTATGCAGGTGAGGCCACCTCCCAATAGACTAACACAGCTACCACAATGGAACTTGTTGGACAGTCTCCCCATCAAATAAATCTTATCTCTTTGTCCTCTCTTCAGTGGGTTTTCAGGACATCAGTCACAAATGGAGGATCCTTACTCTGGAGAACAGTGGGGGGCTAGATTCTGATAAATTACTGTGCTAAGTCATAGTTGGGGAAGAGAGGAAGAGATGAGCTATAAAGGAGGCTTAATTAAGTCTGAGCAATTCTGATGGCATTTTATTCTGTGTCATAGACTGAGTCCTATGATACCAACAGTAGTTAGGACATGTTGTATAGTTTTGCCAAAATCCAGATTAGTTTGGGTCTATGAGAATGTTGGTTTTGACTTTAATGGGGAACAAAACCCAACTCTGTATTTAAGTAGACATGTCAGTATTTGATTACTTTAAATCTTATAAACCAATGCTTTCATCACTACCTCTTATCATTGCTAATATACTTAGATTAATATACAATATATAATTAATATAGCTCTAGTACCATTAGTACCATGAGCTCTAATGTCACTAGTAGCTGGTCTGTCTACCTTGAACTAATTACAAAAATGAATATATGTTCATTATTTATAATGCACTGGTGTCAGGGAGAGATGTGTTCTTGTTCCTAGAAAAGTCAACTGATGTATTCCGGGAGAGCAGAAATTAGTAAAATGAGTGAAATTGTCAACAAATTATCCTAACTCATATTATCTTCCAAAAGTCTGAAATGATTTTTTAAAATTTTATTACCCCCTGCATCTATTTGCCATTATGGATTCTATAATATTGAATCTAACTTAGCATTATTGCCTTGGCATTAATCAACTTATGTTACTTAGTTTTAAGTCAGATTTCAATGGGAAATGCTAACATTTTGAAAAATGAATTTTACTGCCAAGATGCAGATACTTTTTAGTGTTTGTGTACAATTTCACATAATTTCAGTGTCATGGTGTTCTGGGTCAGCAAGGACTGAGCTCATTTAACAATATATGGTTTTTATGTTTTACATACATTATGTATTTAGACACAATATCTCTATAAATTTAACAATTCTGAATATTTCATTCCTGCTGTTTAGTCCAAAAATCCATGTCTAGATTTTGTTTCTCCCTTGTATGACATAGAAGAGTAATTTTAAAAATGTCTCCTCGTGCTGATTTTTTTCTATAAAATTCAGTTTTTCAAATATTATGTATGAACCAGCATTTGACATATGTAGGTGGGAGACACGAGACATGCAGGGGTAATTCTGTCTTTTTGTCCCACCCCTCTTTTGCTGGGCTGCTCACCCACTAGCCAGGCTGTCCACCTGCACAGCTGCTACCAGTGGCCACCTGGTTCCAGATTCTCTTCCTCTCCCCCAACCTTCCATAGTATTGCCACCCCCACTTACCTGACACATGTGGTTGTAGCTCTGGCTCTACTCTCCTCCTGCCCACTTGGCTGGCAGAATTTTTCTGCAAACCTTATGGGGGTTCCCCAGGGCTGCAGAATAATATTCCTGAACCTAGCCCCATTTCCTGGGTCTAGAGACCTGCATGGGTGTCAGGTTCAGCATTAAATATGAGATGACATATAGTGTACGTATAAACACCAGATGCATCTAAAAACATAACACAAACAAGTCTATACAACCAACAGTAAAAAAAAGGAGAAAAGCACTGACGAAAGCATAAAGAAATATTTTTTTAAAAAATGGAATAGGGAATAATTGTTCAGTCCTTTGTTACCCTTCAATACAGGCTTCTGTTAGCTATCTCAACGTGGGCAACTGAAATCGAAAGACAGTGGTTGGCTTAAAGTCACCTACTGGAGTCAGATCAGTGTGAGATTTGAATAAGAAACTTCCCTGGCCTCAGGAGACAGGTCACTGCCTGGTGTACCCAGAAGGATTGGGGGGGGGACAGGTCACTTCCCATTTTTGCCAGAAATTATGTCTGATGCTGGTACAATGCCAGTGCACCCACCCCATTCCCACCACTGGCCTTTGAGACAACGGTGGGCAGTGGAGGGGATGACCAGGCGGTCTCCGACTACAGCATTCCATGGCCACAGCGACTGCTCCAGCTCATTACTTCCCTTCATGCCCCAAGATGGCATCAGCTGAATTTAAGTGAAAGACTACACACTTGGGTAGTGTAATGTGGTAATTACAGATATGGGCCTTTCATCCTGCCAGAAATATATTTGGGTTGTTATTCCAGTCCTGGCAGCAGTCTATGAAGATGTAGCCTTTCTTAAAAGGCTGCCTGTGAATGAGTTGCGACTTCTTCCCTCTCTCTTCTGCCTGTCTCCCAGTTTCACGTGTTCCAATTCTCATCCTTAGAGAGTGGGCTTAATATAGACATCTGGTGCAGAGTTGGGAGGAATCTGAAACCCTCTTCCAGACAGCCTTGCCATGTTTGTCTTAAATGTCCTTATAAAATTTTTGTTAAGAGTTTAAGCCTCCACTGACATCTGTAATTCACATTTATTTCTAAAGAATGACTTGGCTCTTGTCTTCTGGTGCTTCTCTGAACAACCCATTGAATCATTTAGCACTATTGTAACTCATTTGCTTGGCAACTGAGCATCTGCGTTTGTCATTCATGCCTCCTCTCTAAGGCCCATGTTAGCCTCATGGCTCTTCCAGAAGCAGAGTTGAAACTGAACAGTCCCACTGATCCGAATATTCATGTTTGGCAAAGCTTTCACCAGTCTTCAGTGTGCCTTCAGTACTGCAGCCATGTCAGTCTGTATCTCTGAAATGGAATGGCCAGCATGTTGTTTTATATCTATTTTTCATTGACTATCCGGTGGATAAAATATTAGGATAGAATTTATATGATATAGTTATCAACAGTGTTTGAAATAGGAAAAATGCCTAGCAACTGGTACACTGTAGTTTGATGCCAAAGACATCACTCAGACATCTGGTGCTTGGATATTCCACTGCTGAGAGCTGAAGAAGAGCATTCACAGGAAATCTGGAATTTATATGCTTGAATTTCTGAAATGGTAACATTGCAAAAAAAACCAAAAAAACCTGTTATGTCCCATCAGACAGGAATCCTGTGGGTCATTATAGATAGCAAATAGCCCTTCTCCAAGGCATAATAGCTTTCCAAAGAAAGTAGCATTCCCTATCCAATGGTATGCCAAACTAGGATGGAGCAGGATCCTAGCAGTTTTGTAAAAAGTTTATAAGAAAATGTTTGATGCCCATGCATATCTGGGCAAAAGAACATAATAACAGTCCTGAAGGATCTAACCAGTGGTCCATCTCGTCTAGCATCCTGCCTTACGCAGTGGCCAACAAATTATTATGGAGGGACAACAACATGGCATAATCACTGAGTAAAGAAGTATTTTCTTCATCCTGAATCTGCTGCCCATCAACTTCATGAGAAGTTCTAATATTTTGGGAATGGGGTAAAAGTTCCCTCTACACTCTCTACCTTGTGCATAATTTTATAAACCTCTATCATGCTATGATGTATTCTTTGAATGTTGTAAACCGCCTTGAGTCCTATTTGGGGGAGGGCAGTCTAGAAATCTAATAAATAAATTTTAAAAATATGGTGCCCCCCAGTCATCTCTTTTTTAAACTGAAAACTTCCAGACTCTTCAGCTGTTCTGCACAGGAAAAGTAATCCAGCCCCTTAATGAAACTGGTTGGTCTCTTCAGTACTTTTTCCAGCTCTAAAATGTTTGTTTCAGGATATGACCAGAACCTCATACAGTATTTCAAAGGTGGTTTCACTGTAGATTTATACATGGGCATTATAATATTGTCTGTTCTATTTTCACCCCCTTTGCTAATAATCCCCAGCATAAGAGTTTGCCTTTTCCCTGCTGTGATGCAGTGGGTTGGCATTTTCATTGAGCTGTCCACTATGACCCAAGGGTCTCTTTCCCTCTCAGTCTCAGCAAGTTTGGATTCCATTAGCCTATACTTGAAGTTGAGATTTTTTTGTTCCACTGTGAATCTCCTTACACTTACCTATATCACACTTCATTTGCTACATTGTTGCCTGCTCACAGATGGATTTGATTTTCACCACCTTGAATAATTTTGTGTCATTTGCAAATGCAGCCACTACACTGCTCACCTCCAGTTCCAAATCACTGACAAAGTAAATAGAGCCAACCCCAATACCAATCCTTATGGGACCCCACACCTTACTTCCCTCTGTTGCAAGAATGTCATTTAACCAATTTTTAAACCTTAAAAGGGTCCATCTTTTTATTCCATGACTACTAAGCTTACTCAGGTACTTTGTCAAAAGCCTTTTGAAAGTACGGATTTATAATGACAACAGGACCACCATTATCTACAAGTTTGTTCACTTTCTCAAAGAACACCAAAAGGTTGGTGAGGCAGGACTTCCTTTTGCAGAAGCCACACTTTGTTCCTCTATGTGCCTAGTAATTCTGTCTTTGCTTACAGTTTCTACTAATTTGCCTGGAACAGATGTTATGCTAACTGGCCTGTAATTTCCTGGTTCCCCTCTGTATCCCTTTTCTAAAAAATCAGTGTAACTATTATGTACTGAGCCTGAACGAGATTCAGTGAAGGACCTAGCCTGGGGTTACTAAACAATAGATAGCCAGGATCCTGGAAGGGACCTATAGAACAACAGTTCTTATATAAATAGCCTATCACAGGGAGTGGGCGTGTGTTGTGTGTGCTGTTGTGCATGCATTTTTAAGCAGGCATTTTAAGCAGGCATTTTTAAGCTCCTGCTAGTGTTGTCTTTAGTTTAATCTACTCTCCAAAAAACCATGAGCTGATCACTCTACAGGGCTGAACCCAGTATATTTCAGTAACATTTGCTGCTTTCTAGCCCTATGGCACAGTGGCTGATTTTAGTGACAAGTTACACATACTGCTTAGTAGATCAACAGTCTCAGATTTGAGTTTCCTAAGAACTCTTGGGTATATATCATCAGGACCTGGAAACTTTCTGTTTTTTTAATCTTCCCAGTAGGACTTCATCACCTTAATTGGGCTCAGTTCTTCAGACTCCCTTCCTGAAAAGAGTGGCTGTGGCCAATGCTTCCTCTAAGCTGTAGAGTCTTGTGAGCAAAAATTCTACTTTGTGACCTACTGGCATTAAAGTTGTGAGCCAGCGATTTGGCTACTGCATAAATTAGTTTGCTCTGGAGCCATTCTTCCTGAGCTAAGACAAAAATGTGTGAGCCAGAGGATAAAAAACTGTGAGCTAGCTCACACTAACTCAGCTTAGAGGGAATACTGGCGGTGGCCTGGCTATTGGCCCCATACAGGGCCAGCTCCAGGTCTCTGGACGCCCTAGGCAGGACAGCCTGGGGCCCCCCCCACTGGGGATGCCAACCTCCCGGTGGGACCTGGAGACTGGGGGCGGAGCACTGGCTTTCCCGGGGCCTCCGCGGCTGCGGGGTCCCCGGGAAGCGGGAAGGGGGCGGGGGTCTAGCCGCCGCCGCCCCCTCCCTCCCAGAGCCAGCTTTCCCGGGGCCTCCGCGGCTGCAGGGTCCCCAGGAAAGCGGGAAGGGAGCGGGGGGGTCTAGCCGCCGCCTCCTCCCTCTCAGAGCCGGCTTTCCCGGGGCCTCTGTGGCTGCGGGGTCCCCGGGAAAGCGGGAAGGGGGTGGGGGGTCTAGCCGCCGCCCCCTCCCTCCCAGAGCCGGCTTTCCCGGGGCCTCCATGGCTGCGGGGTCCCCGGGAAAGCGGGAAGGGGGCGGGGGGTCTAGCCGCCGCTGCCCCCTCCCTCCCAGAGCCGGCTTTCCCGGGGTCTCCGCGGCTGCAGGGTCCCCAGGAAAGCCGGGAAGGGGGCGGGGGTCTAGCGGCGGCCGCGATAGCGGGCACCCGGTTAGGGTGGCGGGGGCGCTTTTGGGGGGGATTGGGGTGCCATTTGGCACCCCTGAGGCCGGGGCGCCCTAGGCGAGCGCCTAGTTCACCCAATGGGCAATCCGGCCCTGGCCCCATACTTTCCACAATGGATACAGATGCAAAGAATAGCTGGAAACAGATTCTTCTGGGACTTGGTTTTCAGTTAGTGTAGAAAGAAGAATCTTTCTCTTTATGGCTGCCTCTGGAGTCCCTGCTTGCCTCTCCTGTCTGCATGAACAACTCTGGCTGAGCACGGCTGCTATCTAGGTGGACTGTGGTACTACGCAACAAGAATATCTGGAAAGTTTTTGAAGGTACGCCCTGCCTGATATTAAGCTACTTTCATTAATATTTTTGGCTTCACTTACAGCAACTCTGGTCTTGCTAATGCTTGATAACTGACTGCAGTTATTCCAAACATCTAAAGTTAATTTAATTTACCATACTGTTAATTTACACAGCAGTTATATACCAAAGTATGTTGAATGGACCACAGGTGTGAAAAGATACCATGCCACTTTTTTCCTCTCCCATTGCTCTAGCATTGCCCTCTTTTACAATATTAGCTACTGTAATTCAGCAACACTGAAAAAACCATACAGGAGAAAATGAAACATTCCTTTGGATGTGTAAAAAAACAATCAAAATAGTCATACAGCATCTAAATGTATCGTCTCCCAGTGTGTATTGTTCTCCTGTTTCATTTCCTGTTCTTGAGGAGATTAGAAGTTTAAGCTCATGAATCACTGAAGAAACCATTAATGCTGCCAGCCCAGCTTGGTAGTGGATATAAAGAAACGGATAATAATACCATCTTAACATTAATTCAGCCACCACAGCTCAAAGAAGATTTTACTGGCATCTTAGAGGTGCTTTCACTGCAGGAGTATAGAGAAGTCATGTACCATCTCCTCAACTTGGCTAATAATAAAAAGGCAAAGTTCAGAGGCAAAGTTAAAAACTTTCATCTTCAAGCAAGGCATTTCCCCCCCACAGGGAGCACACAGCTTCTGAGTATCTAAGGATATATCACTGATATTGGCTGTGTGATTATTAATCATGGCAATGAATTACAATGCCCTACATGTCTCATGCTTAAATTTGTATCTCACACTTTCTGTCTCACCTGTTAATTTGTAGTCTTTTTCTCTCTTACCAAAACAAGGACCTAACTACGCATTACCAAGTCTTTGGGTCATGTCTGGGTTCAATACAAGAGGTTTCAATAAAAATGTGCAGCAAATTTCCTACTGGGAACTCAGGTCCCAGGCACACTGGAGCCTGATTCAGATCAGGACTGTGGTACATGGAGAGTAGATCTTGAGGTTTTCCCTAGCACCATTTCTGCAACTTAAACAGCCATTGTTGGTAGGGTTCCTTACTCCAGGTTGGGAAATACCTAGAGATCTGGGAAATGCAGAGAGGTGACAGCAAGGTTTGGGGAGGAGAGAGACCTCAGCAGGGTATAATGCCATAGAATCCACCCTCCAAAGCAACCATTTTCTCCAGGGGAACTGATCTCTGCTGTCTGGAGTCATGTAATTCCTGGAAATCTCTAGGCCCTGCCTGGAGGTTGGCAACCTTAATTATTTGCCCTACAGGAGAAATGTGCACATGGTCCTTTAGTACACATGACACCCCCAACTGAACAAATAGTGGATCCCTGGAACCCTTTCAGGCTGTGTAAGCAAGACAGAGAGAAGGTTTAAGTGACCTCTTCCAATCCTCCATGATTCCAATCTGAATCAGGCCCCTGCCATCTGGGAACTGAGCTCCCATTTGCAGTGCACATTTCAATAGAATGCAAAGACTGTATAATATGTAGTTTGGCTAGGGCCACCAACTCACAAAATTCCTGGAGATTTGGGAGCAGTGCCTGGGGAGGGCAGTGAGCCTAGTGGGAATGGAATACCATAGAGTCCTCCTTCTGAAGTGTCATTTCCTTCAAGGGAAATGCTGTCAGATTAAAGATCTCTGAAAATAAATTGTAATTCCTGTAGAGCTCCAGGCCCTGTCTTGAGGCTGGTAACTCTAAGTAGGGATGCCAGCTTCCAGGTGGGACCTGGGGATCCCCTGGAATTACAGCTCATCTCCAGACTACAGAGATTAGTTCCCCTGGAGAAAATGGATGCTTTGGAGTGTGGACTCTATGGCATTGTACTTCTCTGAGGTCCCTGTCCTCCCCAGGCTCCATCCTCAAATTTCTAGGAGTTTCCTACCCTGGATCTGGCAACCCTAACTCTCCATCCCATGCTGGTGGCCGGGGAAGACCTGGCAACCCTAACCCTAAATTAGTCCCTAATATTTTCATGCTTCTGGTGATTTCTGTTGGAAAATTTGGTAAAAGTAGTTAGAGCATGCAATGGATCTTTGTTCACTGAAGAGGAGGCATATTCTTTCTATATAAAAATCTTTATTTCTAAATGGAAAGGTACATGGGAAATCTACAAAACAACAAACACTTAAGACTACATCCTTACCTTTACAAGTACAACAACAGACTGACTGACCACATAGTTGGTAATGGAGATTCTTCTTTCTTCTTGACCATAGAAGGAAATCACCTGAATACATTAACCAATGATTGTTAGTAAATAGGCTCCAGTTTCCCAGGCTTTCTCCACGTTGGCTTTGTGCCAGGTTACCTTCCAGGTCAGTTTAAATAATAGCACACAAAGTAAACACCTATAATGACTGAATTTAGACCTTGCAACACACGTATTTCCAACAATTTCAAAGAAAATGAATTAAACTCCCAAATACACCAAACCCAGGAGCAGAAGGCTGCCCCATATTAAAATCTCTTCACATGAACATCTAGATGTTAGAGGCCTTTTTTAGCCTGGTCTGTTCTAATTCTCTGTGATGCTTGTTTTACATGTACAGTGATGTCTGTGTGAGAGACAGAGGAAGAGGAGAGGTTTAAATATCCAACTCCTAATATTACCCTATAGTTTGACTCCTCACAATCCAGAATCAGTTTTAATACTTCATCTCCTGTGAACTCTTGTTATTTATCTTCAAGGTTTCAGAGAAGATGGTAGAAGATCTGCCAGAAGGGCTGTGAGGGAGGTCAAAACTTGTATAAATTGCCTATAGTACCTGGACTGACTAAGCCCGGCACTTGTGGAGATGTTGCTTAGCAGTGGGTGTTGGGAGTTCTCTCGATATTTTCTCCGACATGAGTTCTATTTTCTCACCCCAACAATATGTTCTGGTTAGCGTATGTGGGTTCTGGTCACTGCATACTTCTTGTGTGGAGACATAGCTCTTTCACTTTCATAGAAGACTGTTTGGAGGTATTCTAAGTGCTCTCCCCAAGTGCTGTTAAAGACTATTATATCATCTGTACAGGCAGTAATGAATTCCTCGCAGGGAGTTAACAATATGTTTACCATCCATTGAATGGTTACTGCAGCTATGTAGAGACCAAAGGACACAGTAACAAATTTGCTTTTGAAGATAGGAGCACTGTTTTGAGATGGACAGTTGCTCAGCTTTTGTTCTTAATCAGAGGAAATGGCCTGCATTGATAACTGTCAGAGTCAGCCTTCCTGGGGGGCCAAAATCCAGTGCTGGTGCACCCTCCAGCCTCCTCCTTTCTTTAACACAACCAACATTTGTCTCAGTAAAGAGGAGGAGGAGGACTTATAACACCCTTATCTCTCTCTCCCCAGCTACCCTCTGATTGCATAGGTGCAGCTGGGCCTGTCCTCCCAATCTGCTCTGTGGTTGTGCCTAACAATGGCCCAGCTAGAGGTGAAGCCATCTCAAGCTCTGCCAATGCCCTCCAATTGGGGGTGGGGGACTGACTCAGTCCCAGTTTCTGAGCCACTGGGCTTCCCTCTATGCTTTCCTTCCTGACTGGCCCCACCCAACCTGAGGCTTCAAAACAACATCCTGCTGGCCAGTGCTGCTCCCAGGAAGTCACTGTCACTGTCTCTGGGACTCCCGCCCCATGGCTCCTGCCCCTGGCCTACTGCAGGACCCTTGGCTTCTGATGGCTGTGTCACCCTGGCCATCAGTGTGCTGGGAGGGCCTCTTCCCTGCTTCCCCCAGGCTGTTCCTGGCAGTTGAATATGCCTGGGCTCATCCTGCCCACCTTCCCTAGCTGCTTCCACCACTTTGCTGCTGCTACAGGTCTTCAGAACTGTTCTGACAGGCCATATGGGTGTCAGGAGGGTTTTTGTTCCCCTGCCAATGCTGCTGCAGCTGCCTGGCCTAGTCCTG
Source organism: Gekko gecko (assembly GCA_029375565.1). Lineage (NCBI taxonomy): Eukaryota > Metazoa > Chordata > Lepidosauria > Squamata > Gekkonidae > Gekko > Gekko gecko. The sequence continues at coordinate 99,142,588 of JAPDNY010000002.1, read as the reverse complement.
GCACTAATGGTTGGCATGGGGGGGGCCTCCTCCAGCACTGACATTGCCACAACATCCTAGCCAGCTCCCAGAGCTGCAGGTAAATGCAGGAAGGGCTTTGCTAGCCCTGGACAACAATTTAGTGCTTTGATTAATATTCTTTACCTTCACAGCTATAAGATTACTATGAAGATACAATTTCTCTTCTATCTAGTATTATAATGGTTTCTGTCATTTTTGTCACACATGTATGGACTCTCAAGAGGTTATTGTTTTCTTCTTTATGATTGTACAGCTTGACCCTTATTCTTCATTTTGTCTGAAGAAGATATTAGAAGGATATCAAAATAAGTTTGTATCCAGGATCTCATCATATCTCTCCTTATATATAATTGTGGAGTGGCACTTTGCAGCTCTCCCATTGGCTGTGCAATGTGCTCCCTCAGCCGTTGGCCCATCAGCCACCACTCAAGAGTACTCATGTGCCATTGGCCAGGTGCAGGGTCTGCTCCTCTTCCCCACCCACTCCCCCTTCAGCCACTGTGTCCTGTCAGAATTACTGGCACAGCTTTCTCTCTTGACAAAGACGATTCTTCTGTTTGCCTCCTGTGTGGGACTAACTTTCCCCTCAGTGGCTGTTGTGAGGAACTCATTGGGGCCAGTCCTGACTAGGGTTGTCAGCTTCAGGTTAGGAAATTCCTGGTTATTCTGTGTCTAAGGAAGCCAGTGTAAGGAAGCCAGAGTTTGGGGAGGGGAGAGAAGAGGCCTCAGCCGAATAGAATGCCATTGAGGCCACCATCCAAAGTAGTTATTTTCTCTGGGGAGGGGAAGAGATCTGTTGTCTGGAGTTCAGTTGTGATACCCAGTAAACTTCAGGCTCCACTTGGAGATTGGCTATCCTAGGTGTAGCAGTTAGCGCTTCAGAGCAGGGTCAGCCAGACCCAGGTTCTTGCTGTGGAAGCTGTGATTTTGGACCACTCACAGACTGGCGGTTATCTGTATTTGTAAGATGGCTGCCATCTGTGGTTGTTTGTTTAACATGTTCCCCCATAAGGTTTAATTGAGCTGTTGTTCCAGAGAGGGGCCTGCAGGGGTATCACTCACTGGGTTAAATGGGGCTTCCTCATCTGCTGGCCTACAGTTCCCAGCTGCCCCAAGGCCAAAAAGTGTGGGAAAACAGGGACTGTCCCAATGGGTGGAGCGGCATCAATATAGACTGCAGGCCATCCAGGGAGGAGGCAGTCTTTATCCCTGGGAGGCAGCAGAAATTCAGCCACTCCACAGTCGGCTGGACTGGGGAATGAGTATAATTTTTCCTGCTCTGTTGGGCACGAGAGAGAGGCTGAAGTAGAGCCAGAGGCCGGTCCATGGAGAGATCCTATCCGGAGCCCACAACCTCCAGTGGTAGAGAGTATTATGTGTAAGGAAAGAGGATTGTGTTTAACTCCTGTTGATTTATGCCCTGTTGGTTCATAGTGTGTGCTTACTCCTACAGTGTGTACGTGCTCCATAATTGTGTAAATAGTTAAATTCTTTTATTTGGGCTAATAATCTGTGTTATGCTGTGACCACAGTCTCCCCCACTCTGCACAATACCAAAGGGAGGGGGTAGCCCAGGGAAGCAAGGAAAGGACAGACCCTTGAGTTGCCAACTTTCCAGGGATACCCCAAAGATTGGGGATTACATCTTCAAATAGGGAGATTCAGCCAGAGGGGTCTCACTGTCCTTCTAAAAAGGCAGTGACAATTCAGTGAGTGGTGGCAGGAGTGAGATACGCCCATGGGACAAGGATGGGAGGCAAACAGCTGAGTTGTAAACTGGAGCCCGTTTCACCACAGTACACAACCAAACTTGTAGGCCTTTGTGAGGAACTCATTGGGGCCAGTCCTGACTAGGGTTGCCTGCTCCAGGTAGGGAGATTCCTGGAGATTTCCTGGTAGAGCCTATGGAAACCAGGGTTTGGTGAGGGCAGAGGCCTCAGCTGAATAGAATGCCATACAGCCAAGCTTCCAAAGCAGTTATTTTCTCCAGGGGGGAGAGATCTGTTGTCTGGAGTTCAGTTGTGATATCCAGGAGTCACCTGGAGGTTGGCTACCCTAGGCATAGCAGTCAGTGCTTCAGAGCAGGGTCTGCTAGATCCAGATTCTTTCTGTAGAAGCTGAATGGGTGATTTCGGACCAGTCACAGACTTTCAGCCTAACCTACCTCACAGGGTTGTTGTGCAATTCACAAGGGGGAGAGGAGAATGATGTAAGCTGCTTTGGTCCCCATTGCAGAGAAAGACTACTTTTCCTCCTGGGAAACCATTGTTGCCAATCTCCAGGTGAGGGCTGAAGATCACTCAGAATTAAAACTGCTTTCCAGATGGCAGAGATCAGTTCCCCTGGAGAAAATGGTGGACTCTGTGTCCTTATACCCTGCTGAGATGCCCTCCATGACAATCAATGTGATATGGCAGTCAGGTTTCAGAGCACAGAAGAGGCTGCAGGTGTGGAGGCGAGATGGAAAGCTGAAGAGTGAGGGGGAAATAAAGGTAGGTTGATGCTTGGTTGGGAAGGAGATTAGAAAGATGGAACCTGGAGAAGGTGAGGTTTGAGAAGGGGTGGGACCTCAGACAGGTACAATGCCATAGACTCCACCCTCCCAACCAGCCATTCCCTCCTGGGGAACCACTGTTGCCAATCTCCAGGTGAGGGGTGGAGATCACTCAGAATTACAACTGATCTCCAGGAGGAAGGAGCGGGGAGATGGAAAGTTGAAATCAGAGGGGCAGATAATGGCAGGTTGCTGCTTGGTTGGGAAGAAGGTAGGATTGCCAACTCCATGTTGGAAAATTCATGAAGATTTGAGGGGTGGAGCCTGGAGAGGGTGAGGTTTGAGTAGGGGTGGGACCTCAGACAGGTACAATGCCATAGGCTCCACCCTCCAAACCAGCCATTCCCTCATGGAGAACCATTGTTGCCAATGTCCAGGTGAGGGGTGGAGATCACTCAAAATTATAACTGCTCTTCAGGTAGCAGAGATCAATTCCTCTGGAGAAAATGTGCCATTCTAGCCTGCTGAGGTCACCACAGCAAATTGACGCTGAGTGCCCAAGTCCTTGGCACTCTCCCAGAGCCTCTTTCTAGAGCTCATTGCATTTATTTCCACAATGGGCCTTATTCCTAGTTTTGCAATAAAAATAAAGTTTTAAAAGGAATGGGGTGGGTGGGGAGAACTGGGACAGCACTGGGATGTTTATGAAGTTAACTGGATACAAGGGAAAAAAACCTGGTAGCATCAGGGAATGAAAGTGGAATATTAAGGCAGTCTGGAAAATGCCAGAGAGGCTTATTTGTAGTGCATTCTCTGAGTACAAGTGCCAACATCTGCCCGGCCGGCAACCTTTTTGTAGTTGAAATCACCTTGGAAGAACCAAAAAGCCAAGATCAAATTGTATGTAATTTGCTATACTTTCTACGAAGTGTTTCTTCTCTGATGGCTGAGTAATGTCTCTCCAGCAGATTATCTTGTTGTTATGGTCTTCAGAGCAAAAAGAGAGATCACTGTCAGAGATAATTTCATTAGCAGTTTATAAATGGGCAATTGGGTGTTCTTGTTTTCAAAAAGGGCATTAAGTCACCGTAAAAGAGAGTTATACATCTGGGACACATCAGTGGCTATTATGGGTAGTTATTGTGCAAAATATAGCTGAAACGCCAGCACCATAACTGGCAAAACCATTTTGTCCTAGCACAAAGATAAAACACCATTTTCTTGATAAAGAATGAGAATATGCCTGTTTGTCAAGTTACCACATTTTTTCAGTATCGTGATTCTCCTCACCAGGGCTCTTTTTGGAGCAGGAACTCCTTTGCATATTAGATGACACATCCCTAATGTAGCCAATCCTCCAAGAGCTTACAGAGTTCTTCTTACAGGGGCCACTGTAAGCTCTTGGAGGATTGGCTACATTAGGGGTGTGTTGCCTAATATGCAAAGGAGTTCCTGCTACATAAACAGCCCTGCTCCTCACTTTTGTCTTTGGCTTTCTGTCCTTCCCAAATCTGACATCAGGCTGGATACAGACAATGGTTTTAAGAAAGTGGTTTAAGAGAGACATTGCTACCTGTGCTATACACACCCATTTCTTTGGTTCTGCTGTTTGCTTGTTTTTGTCATTTATATGCAACTTTTCTTCTGAAGTACAATTTGCTAAGGTACAAAAATAATGCAATTAATAAAATGAAACAAATATATCTTGAGCTAGTCCTGATAGTTTAAGCTGCTGTGACAGATTGCACAGAAAAGCAGGCTTTTAAAATGCTGCTTGTGTCAGAGAGTCAGGGAGTTCAAGAGTTAATCTTCCCTAGAGAGAAGGGCTTATGTGATCGGCAGCTCTGCTTGTTCTCTGATAAGCCAACATCAACTGAGAGAGGAAATAAAGCAGCTGATCTGGAGGGGAAAGAGGTCTTTTGCCTTTGAGATTCACCTTTTGATACACTTTTGGTCTTTGTCTGAAAACTAATATCTGGATCAGTAGCCAGAGGGTTTGGCTTATGAGGTAAAAGACATTTGGGAGTCAGTGTTTTCTGACAGGCAATAGTCAGGAAAGTAACTCTACAGAGAGAGAAATAGAAACCCCATTGTCTTAAATACATTAAAACTGCTCTGAGGGAGGATTTAGATTCTCAGGAAAGCTACAGAACAGCCTTATACAGATAAAGGATACTGGAGAAGGATTTGGCAGAAGGTCTGGGTAGTTAGAGTGAACTCCCATACAAGCCAAATAGTAAAAGGAGTTATTGCTTCTTAGGACAAGGAATTTAACTTCCTTCCAGTTAGAGGGGCTGAGAAGAGAACCCTGGTCTGTGATAAAGGGAAGAAGCTTAGACAACTCAGGAGTCAGTGAAAAACTTTAATATCTACAAGAAAACCTAGAACTCTGAAGGAATAAATCTAGTAACATTAAGCAAATGCTGTCCTTTAAAAGAAATGTCAAAAAGCACTGTGTTAGTGCTGAAATAGACTAAACATAGTACCTCTCAAAGAAAGAATTAGAAAACCTTGAACAAAACTACAAATACGCTCTCTTGAATGTTCTAAGAATTCACCTCTTTATATATATATTGGAAAGTTTTTACCTTAGCAAACTCAAAACCTTGACTATTATTTTTATACATATATTCCCTGCCTGTTTAATAAAATCTTTATTCTGTTTTTGAAAGTTAATTTGCCTCAAGTGCCATTTCACAAGGGTTTATATACAGGACAGCTCCTGTCTTTCCCACAGGTTCCTGGACTGAGTCTAAAGCCTAAAGAAATGTCTAAACAAAGGGTGGGACAGTTTCAAGTTTATATAAAAAGGAAAGGAAAGATATACACGCTACTGTAAGGCAACTCAGATACTGAGGGGAACTGAAGTTTTGGTGGAAAAAATCTGCCAGATAGTTGGGGAGTTATGGGGGTCCATTATAGCTGCCTAACACAGGCTCCAGTTTGTGAGACACAGGCCAAGGGCACTTTGGCACTTGTCCTTTGTCTTTCACTTTAATACCTGCAAGGAGAGGAGAACTGTGATTTCCACACTTCCCTTTAAACTTTTACCCCGAAACTGGCCTCCGTGAGATCCCGAACTCGTCTAAACACTAAAACTAGGCACCATTTAAACTTTGGTTTTATTAACTTAGGAGCAGAGCTCCACCTATGCACACACCGCCAAGGCATAAAAAATAATGGCAGACAAAAAGCGGAAGCCTTGGGCTTCCATGGCAGCTTTCCAGAGGGGAGGGGGTTGAAGCACCAGGAAGTGGCTCGACACCGCAGGAGCGATCAGATGTCAGAAAAGTGCGGCTAGAACCGGAGAATCAGGAAAACACCACTTGGGGACCTGGTATCAAAATACTCTGTTTCAAAGGGGGTTTGATCCAGAAAGCGACAGCTGGGGACGGTGCACAGATGTTGGGTGTGTGAACGTGCACATAAAATCCGTTACTGGAGCATGCCGAAAGCGGTTCAAACGGCGCATCTGAACGCACCCTTAAACTGTTAAACAACTTTTGTCACAAGCCTGCATGGATAAAATACATGTCAGGCATTACTGAATTCTGAATTACTGAATTCTGAATCCTTAAATCTGTTTTTAATTTGTCGGAATAACGAGACAGACAACAGTTTGGAAGTAAACAAGGGCTACTTTATTAACTATTTAACATCATTGCAGCAAGGGACCAACTGAACGGGCACGGAACAGGCAAGGCAGGCGTCGCTCCTTGATCAACCTCCTTGCCCTTCTCACAGGTGGGTCACCCAGCTCCGGTCTTCAGCCAGCTGTCTGGCTCATGACCGGCAGCCCTGCAAAACTGGTTGCCACCTAGGAGCACCTACCCCTGAAGCCTTACAACTTGCAGAAAGGAGCCTTACCCTAAGAGGTTCCCAGAGGTGATCACCATTCTGTACCCTGGACCCTAAAATCCAGTTCCTGATGGCCCCCTGCCAAGTGACCAGCCTATTTAGATGTCGACCACCACAACACACTATTCAATCCACTGCTCTCAGTGCAAGGTAGGCAAAATCACCTCCACCCTTTCAGCTAATCCTGGGTAGAGGTGAAAAATTCCTACCTGGCTCCAATAGGCAGCCAGCAACAGCCCACACTAAGATCAGGGCAGGAGGGTGGGCGAGCACAAGTTTGAACTATCTGGGTGGGAGCGGAGCCCAGCCGTTTAAGTGAGCTGGCTCCACCCCCCCCACCCACATCACGGCACACTGCGTCGTGGCTCTGTTGCTGCTCCAGCTACCTCTGGGGTGGCAAAACAGTCCCCAGGCCTCCAACGGCCTTGCCAGAAGGCCGGGAGCTCCATTTTGAGCATGTGGAGGGCACAAGTCCAATTCTTAGAACAGAGGTCTGGTAGTTTACAGAACAAAAACTGTTGTATCCCAGTTAATGTCTACAGACTACCCTAGGATGGGCTAGAAGCAAGCAAGAAAGCAAGCAATCCTTGGGTGGTATCCAAGCAGGGTATAGCTTTCCAGGGACCCTCCCTAGTATGTTAGAGTGTTGTTATTTTTTAAAGTAATGCCCAAATCTGTAAAATCTCTTTCCCAGTGGCAAGAAATAAATATCAGACCCACAAATAGTGAGCCCTCTGGGGATTAAGAAATCCACAAGAGATCACTGTGATGCCAAGGTACTTATATTGTATAGTCACTTAACCAGAGAGGCTCATTTAGATATATGGACTGTTTTTTGCCAGGGGTATAGATAAACACACGGAACCAGCAAAGCAAACCCCAAAGATGCACCATTACTGTGGAAGGAGGGAGGAAGCAAGCAAGTTTTAGACTCAAGTTTCAGTCTCTGAATGAAGGTCTCAGTTTAGCTGGTACTACTTGCTAGATACAAAAGAAGTCAGGACTCCTTGTTTTCATCAGTTGAACTTGCAGAAATGTGAAATCCCCTCATCTATCAAAGTGATCCCACTTTGTCCCTTTATGCTTTCTGTTTTGGACTGTATGTTCTCATTCACTATTGTCTATATAAGAATTCTCTAGCTTAGGGGTCTCCAACCCTTTTGAGCCTGTGGGCACCTTTGGAATTAGGGATGCCAGCCTCCAGGTGGGACCTGGGGACCCCCTGGAATTACAGCTCATCTCCAGACTATAGAGATCAGTTCCCCTGGAGAAAGTGGATGCTTTGGAGGGTGGACTTTATGGCACTGTACCCCATTGAAGTTTTTGTCCTCCCCAGGCTCCAACCCCAAATCTCCGGGCGCTTCCCAACCTGGATCTGGCAACCCCCACCCCCATGTCCTGCCAGTGGCATTTGGAATTCTGACACAGCATGGTAGGCACAGTCACAAAATGGCTGCCACAAAATAGCTGCTGCAGAAAGCAAAGTCAGCCACCAAATGGCTGCCATAGCTTACCTTCAGTCACACAGTGAAGATTTTTGTGTTGTGGTGGCAGCTGCCGCCGAAGCAATAGTTTTAAAAATCTGCACAGCTAAGCAAATCTCCAGTGGTCAATCAGAAGTCTTGCTGGGCAAAACACCCATCTGGCCCCACTCACTTTCTAAAAATACTTCATGGGCACCAGGAAAGGTGTCAGTGGGTGCCATGGTCACCACATTGGGGACCCTGGCTCTAGCTATTATGCTAATTCTAAATCTGTTTGGTTTTAATTTGTTGTGGTTATATACAATAGTTGTGGTTCTGGCTATATACAATAGTCCCATCCTCCCAAGTATTCATAATCGTGCTTTCTATTTTGTTACTACGCTTGATCTTAGCCAAAAGGCTGAGAAATTCCATTCTCTCACAAAAGTGGGTGCAATATTTCTCTGAACAGTGGTGGGCAAGCTCCCCTCGGCTCAGTTTATAACTGAGCTCATTAAATTGAGCAACCCACCCCCACCATCCAAAAAAAAATCAGTGATAAGGAGGATTCCACAAAATGTCAGGTGTAGATGTGTGCTAAATTTTGCAGTAGGAGTAAAATAGTCATCTGCATGCACTTTACCTCTTCCAGCAAGTAGTCATGCTTGGCCAGTGGATTACAGGAAAAATTGGAAAACAAAGTTTCTGCACTTATGCTCTAGCAGTAAAATGGATTCTAGAAGAGTGTATCTCAGGATCACATTATTAATGTACCAGTTTGGATACACTGGTACTGTAGGATTTAGGGGCGAAAGAGGAAACATACTTTACATCCCTTTCTGCTTAGCCCCCCTCCAAGTTGTTATGGGTCAGTCAATCAGCAAGCAGAAGAAACTGAATAACAGGCTACGCCAGGATTCAGTCCTCATTGCAGTTCTTTTCAATGTATACATCTCTGATGCTCCCAAGACGATATCCAGGAAGTTTGCTTATGCCAATGACATGGCAATTGCAGTAAGCCACAAATCAATTCATAGGAATTAGGAAATACTTATATGTTCCTTGCTTATATGCTTTCGTGCCAAGCCCTATAGATAGGAAATAATGGAAATATATGGAAATATATCATATCGAAATATTGATTATTTTACCATATTTTGATTTGTTGTGCTGCTTTTCATGTTTTATGCTCTTGTATTATGCAATGCCCTTAAAATGTGTTTAATAAATGATGTTTTATGCTTCTCATTTTCTCTTTTGTCCCTTTTTATTCTATATCCCTTTAAATGGGATTGCCCAATTGGTCTGCATACCCATTGCATCAACTTGGTTACATATTTTAAATTATTATTATATGCTTCCTGCGGGTAACTCTGCCATACGATTAATAATAATAATAATAATAATAATAATAATAATAATAATAATAATAATAATAATAATAATAATAATAATGCTTAGCCCACTTCCAGTGCCATGGGATGGAATTCACTCATTTCTGTATTGTCCGGTACAGAAAACATAGAACTGATAGGAACAAGAAGTCTTGCATCTAACCTAGGATTTTAACTTCTGTGGGCTAAATATAACACTGTATGGGTACTCACTGGCACTTTGGATGGGGATATTGCACCAGCTGAGCAGGGGAAAACAGCATAGTTCCTCCATATCATCCAAACCACCGCTAAATCAAACTAATATACAGTTTGATATTATTCAAAAATATATATTTTAATCTCTGTGTATAAGGGAGATTGGGTAGATTAATCTTTACTCTCATTTGATGTTTGGTGGAGAAATCTAAGCCAAGGTATTTCATTTTGAAAATTGGATCCAGAAATTGGGTGCAAATGACTTGGATAGGGCTTGAAGATTGCAGTTTTTTTTCAGTACTCAACACAGATAATTTTTTCCAAAGAATTCAAGATAGCCCTGCTACCACTGAACAAAGCTCTATAAGTCCAGCAATGTTTGAGTTTTTATTTTACTTTTCAAGGATAGTTTTTCTATCTGTTTGTGTAACGACTCACAGAAACCTCCTAGTATCAGTTTGCACCTGAGGCCAGCAATATATTAGGGGGAGAGGCAAGGATTTGCAATCTATTCTACCAAGCTGAAATTGTTGTTATGTAACAATTGCACAATTGAAGCTCAACATAAAAAAAAACTAAGATCATGGCATCCGGCCCCATCACTCCTTGGCAGTGTCATCGATACAACGAACATGAAATTGAGCAAACTTCAGTGGAAAGCAGAAGACAGGAGGGCCTGGCGTGATCTGGTCCATGGGGTCGCGACGAGTCAGACTCGACTGTGACTGAACAACAACAACAAAACAATTGTCTGGATGACTGTACAATAATCTAGAAAGAATTTTAATTCATTCTTGTGCTTCATAATGCATACACTATATAGGAAAGTCTTTCCTTGGTGATAATAAAGCCCTTTAAAGGACAGCATTTGAGAAGCCTTTTTCTGATTTGACAGTTAATATTGTTCGGTGCAAAAAATACAAGTTCTTTAATATGGTCTTCTTACTAGATATTGGAATTAGGAAACCACCAGGTATCTTTCTACAGTCTCTTAATGAAACATTAGAAGGCTTGCCCCACTGATACCAAAATATGTGGTTACAAATTATTAGACAAGGTTGTGGCAATATTCCTACAAATAGCTGTTTAACAATGAAAGGTAAATGGAATCTCCAGAGGTGCTGTGCCTCTGAGTAAAATATACTGGAACAAAGAGCAGGTATCTCCATCACCTTCATGCTAGGAGTTAACATCAGAGGCAAGACTCTGGATTCTGTACCCTGTTTTTTGGTCCACCAGAGCAGCTGATTGGCAGCTGTGTGAAACAGGATGCTGGACTAAATGGATCACTCACAAAAGCTTAGATGAGATTTGGGGCAGAGTGGTACAAAAAATTCACATGCTTTCCCAAAGAACATTAACAAACCCTGCTGTTGATGGTAGCAGAAAGAGGCCGTGTGTATCACAGCTTTTTAAAACATATATATGTGTGTGTTCTTTGATTTATTACATTTGTATTTCATTCTTCATCCCAGGATCGCATAAGAACAGAAGATCTCTGCTAGACAGGGCTATTTTGGGGCAGGAACACACAGGAATGGAGTTCCGGCTGGCTCTGGAGTTGGCCACACCTAGCAGGAACTCATTAGTATAATAGGCCACACCCAACAGCAGAAACTCATTAGGATTGGGCACATTAGGGGTGTGGCCTAACATGAAAGGAGCTCCTGCTACAAAAAAAGCCCTGGGTTTTGACAATAACAAGGGTGATTTTCCACTAAGCTGCCTGCGTCAGTTGCCCGAGATTTTAGTCAATTTCACACCAAGCCGTGGCTGCTGCCGCAGCTTCGTTTGAGTTCGAATCGAAATCGGGCGAAGCCGCGGGTCAAATGCAGCCCGGCTTCGGTGTGAAATTGACTAAATCTCGGGCAACGCGGCACAACCCGCGGCAAGCTTATTGGGAAATCACCCAAGGTAAACAGAATAAGAAGCAAAGGTGGGTGGCTGGATGACCACACTTCTGGTAACATGGGAGTGTGGTCTAATATGCTAATGAGTTGTGCTATCAGGGGTGTGGCTTATTATGCTAATGAGTTCCTGCTGGGCTTTTTCTACAAAACCAACCCTGCTGCTAGATCAGACCAAGTCCATCTAGTCCAGTATAGAGGCTGAGACCCTCCCCTGATGTTGCCTCCAGGTTCTGGGATTGAGAGATTTAGTGTCTCTGAAGGTGGAGGTTCTCCTCAGTCACCATGGTGAGTAGACCCTCATAGACTCATGTAGCATTCAGGACAGCATTCATAGATTCCCACTCATCTTTTTAAAATGTTAATTATAGTTTTATTTTTTTAATTAAGAATAAAAAAAATCATTCAGCTTAAAACAAAACATTAAAAACCCAAAAGCAAAATTTACATATTCTGAAGTATCAGCAATATAACTATCAAAAAATAAGGTTAACAACAACACAATACAAAAACAATCAAACATTTCAAATATCATATTCTTAAATAAAGCAGGAAGTCAACATAGCGACACTATCAGATGCAAAATTCTAAACCTGGGAACCAGACCAATTCAAAATCTGATGAATAAAGACTAGAATCACCCTGCGCCAGTTTAGATGACAATTTATCCATCAAGCAGAAATCAAGCACTTTGTCAATCCAGCTGACGATTCTGGGTGTGTCTGAAGTCCAGGGCTCTTTTTGTAGCAGGAACTCATTTGCATATTAGGCAACACACCCCTAATGTAGCCAATCCTCCAAGAGCTTACAGAGCTCTTCTTACAGGGGCTACTGTCAGCTCTTGGAGGACTGGATACATTAGGGGTGTGTCACCTAATATGCAAAGGAGTTCCTGCTCCAAAAAGAGACCTGGTGAACATTTCGAAAACTTAACTATTACCATTCTTCTGCAGCACATAGTTTCACTATTAATTCCTTTCATTCCATAAATTGAGCAGTAAAAAAATCTATTCTTAATGGAATTGTATAACCAATAATATGGAAATTTGTTTTTGTACTTGTACCCAAAACTCCTGGATAATCCGACACTCCCACCAGCAATGTTTGTATGTATCTACAGCTCCACAACCCTTCCAACAAAATGAAGAGTAGTTTGAGTCCATATGGTACAGATTCCCACTCCTCCATTTTATCCTCACAACAACCCTATGCTATGAAGTAGGTTAGTCAGAAAAAGAATGATTGGCCCAAGGTCATGAAGTGAGCTTCACGGTTGAAATATTGTAGTTAGCATAACAAATATAGTTGGTAGGGGTGTTTATTAACTTGGAAGGGAAACTTACCATGATGATGTTTTGAAATTCAAAAATAACAAAATATTTTATTTAACATAGAGGAGAATGGTGAGATGAAATCTGAGGTTGAAATTTCTGAGGAAAAACTAGTACAGGCACAGACTTGAGGTCTTATGTTTCAGGCTAATGAGAGTTTCGTAAGCTTTTCACAGTGACTTAAATCTTTATGTTGAGAGGCTTTTGTTCCAGTGTTGTCCCCAAATACTTCAGTACCCTTTCTTTGAGTATTCTTAAACTCTTCTGGTTTCCAGAAGGCTGATACACTCTTTTCAGTACCCTTCTCTTGAAACCCCAGTATTTGTCTTGAGTTTTTAACTGACTCTTAAGGCCTCTATAGACAGTTTCTAACCACACCAGACCAGGGATCTCTGAACTCTTCAGAGCTAACTCCCTGTTTGGCTGGGTAGGGAAAGTCTCCTCTCACTAGAAGATTTATCCCCAAATGGGACTCTGCATCTAACTACTCACTCGTGCTTGCCAACTTTCCCCAGTTCTCCTGTCTGTGTTGAACTGTTCTCAGTCAGGGCTGAATTCTGAAACTGTCAGTACTCAACTCTTCTCATCTAGGGCTGAAATCAAACTGAATTCTCCTCAGCATCCAGTTCTAAAGTCTCTCTGCTCAGCTGATGCTAACCAATTAGATTGCTTGGAGAAGCCAGTCGCTCAAGGCTTTCTGCTTCTGTGAAAAACTAACCCTTCACAGTCCTTTAGCTGTTTGGACAGCACTTCTAAGCATTTAAAAGTACAGTCCATCACACTTACTCAAATCAATTTCCCCCATTTAAGAATCTGAACTGACTAGGCCTGGCAGCATCACCTGGCAGCATTTCCTCATGCTCTCTTTAGATCCCTCTGTTAGCCAAATTGCCTTATTTTATTAATAAATGTGGGGAAACATGAATTATTAAATGGCAATAGGCATTTATTATAGGACCATAACCCATGTATACCAGAGTTTGAGTTCCCAGTTCCCAGGAACAGACGATGAGGCTAGATTGCTAAAGCAGTAATGACTTTACTAAAGGATTCTCACACATACAAATATAAAAGCAAGCATACACACAAACAATACAGATCTAGGAATTCAGGCAGAAAAGTACAGAGACGTTTGCATTAGCAAGAAGTATCGTTGGTGGGGTGATACTTTACCAGTCTAGTGAGGCAAGGCAGCAAAAAAGGGATAAAAATATGGGAAGGGGCTGTGAGTTGGCCAGCAACACATGTGGGAAGTTCCAAACAGAGCTAAGAATGGAACCAGCAAGATAGGGTGGGGTTAGGAAAGATAAAAGCAAGAGAGAGAGCAATGGCTGGATGCTCTCTTTTTATATCCAAAATGTGACCTGAGGCAGTTGCCTGTTGTCACATGGTCCCCAGGAAATATTAACCAAAAACTTAAACTATGAATAGGGCAGAAAAGGGATCAATGGTTGTGCAATTGCAGGTAATCGCTTGGCTAGGAGTGACCCCTTGTAGGAGAATGGGAAAGACAAAGGAGGAAACAAAGAAAACCAATCAGGTTGTAGGACCGATACTTTGGGTTAACAACCAGATGCTTGACAGCTGCATTATCTTGATTGGTAGCAGGAAGACTTGATGGCTTGCTGCTGTCATCATCGAGCACATCCTTTTGTTTTAGTTTTGAGAGGAATGTGTGCTTTTTTTGGTGATGTTAATACGTGGAGGTGGGGGGAGGAATTGTCTGCGTGGTGGAGAAGGAAATTGTTCATGGTGTTTGCGCAGGAACATCTTGTCCTTTTTATAGATCATGGCTTCTCTCTGTGATCTGCTGCTGTTTCTGCGTGTATGGAGGTCAGGGCTGCTGGTCTGCATTCTGGGGCTGGAGATGCAGGAGCAAGAGACTTCTTGTAGTCCAGGAGCCCACATCTGGTTTGGCATGCTGCTTAGGTGCAAGGCTCCCCTTGGCCAAAGCACATCCCTTCAGTCCAGTATAAAGGCACTACTTTTGGGCTGCAGTATTGTCCATTGCCCTGACACATTCTTTTCACAGTTCAGCATGGCAGTCATATTTAAGAGTCTTTAGTGATGCCATTTGAAGTGGCTGCTTGGCAACTCCTCTTTTCCTGCATGGGGTGGAAGGATTAGAATCCCTAAGAATATCACCTCAGTTGGATGGAGGGGGAAGGAAGTTTGAAAATATGCTTTCTGTTGCCTTTAATATAGTGGAAATTGCGATCAAGTTGTAGCCAACTTATGGTAACCTTATAGGGTTTTCAAAGCAAGACGTTCAGAGATGGTTTATCCATGCCTCTCCATTCCTGCCCTATTCTATTTTAAATTATTTTGAAATGTTGGTATAGGATGCTGCATTAAAATGTTCAACAACATCTTATTTGAATTTTTACTCTTTACTAACATTTTCACATGACAAATATTGATTTTTTTTCCATTGAGAACTTAGATGTGAAGAGGGAGGAGAGAAAAATAAACAATACCCAGAGCCATATTCTCTGTTAAATATCACAACAAATTTATCTCTGCATTATCCAAATCATATTCCAAAATATACCTATGACTGTGCATGCTGTTTAATCAACCCGTCCCTCTTTTTCTGGGTACAGAGGAAATCCAGCTTTGTTTGTAAACTGCAAATTCTTTCACCAATATCTTCCCGTCCTTTTAATCCCCCCACCTTTGTGTCTTTGTTAAAGAAGCATGAAAGCAGTGACTCACAGCCACCTTCTTCAGTTTAAAGCATAATTCATGTTCATCTACAGTGAACCAACCATAATCAAGATATTCTCTCTTTGAAAAGTGTGGCTTCCCTTTCTCTTCTTTTCCATCTTTATTTCGACTGGCTCTTCTCTCTGCATCGCAAAGGGCTGTTCATTGTGAGATTTTGATCAGGAAGTACCCTCTGCCCAAATACAGACAATATAAAATCGAGCCAGAGGACCATGGTCTCCATTGATTCTTCAGCACAAACCAGAATGTGAAAGAGCTGACAGAAGCACAGCAAGGGAAATACTCTCTCCTCCCCCTCCCCTTTACTTCACCCTTTTATTCAAGAAATAAGGTCGGATTTATATGAATGAGGGGCTGAGCCTCATTCACAGGGTGAGTGAATAACAGATAAGCCAGACAATGGCAAGTGGCTTCCTAGCTGCAGAACAGCCTGGAAATCCCTAAAAAGAGGGGGGGATTTAATTTAATTCATGATGACTCACCAGTATGTGACAGATGGAAAGGCTGCACATTAAAATATGGAGGAATTAGGGTGTCTAGATCTTTTTATCTTTCAAGAGAGTGCATGCTGCACTGCTGAAAACAAAGAAAGGGGGATCTCCTTTGACAAATGCTGCTCTGTGAATTGTGGTTGCAAAGATGGAGCATAAAGGTCTCTGGTTCAATAAGGTGCATAAAACATGTGCTTGACTTTGAGCATTCCCATCACTAGTCGGGAAATGTGCTGAATACTAAGCAAGTAGGGAAGCTCTTGTGATGCCAGTCGGCTGCAAGCAAGCACGCACTCAAATGCTTTCCTGAACTGTGCTGTGGGAAAACTTTCTGCTGCTATATACGCATCACCTTGTGCATTTGTTGGTTCATGCATAAGGCAACTTTCTATTCTGTTCTTTCAATATCTGAAGAAGTGAGCAGTGACTCACAAAAGCTCATACCCGGCCACAAATTTTGTTAGTCTTTAAGGTGCTACTGGAATCTTACTCATTGCTACAGACAAACATAACTACCCATCTTTATCTGGTTTTTTTCAATATATCTAATCAACATGGCCAAATCTGTAGATACTTAAATCCAGATACAGGAGCCATGAACAAAAGACACAGATCTTTCTACAAACCTAAAAAAAGCCCCAGGTTTGCAGATAAATCTGAAATCTAAAAAACAAACAAACAAAACAAAACCTGGAGGTTGGGAAATTCCTGGAGATTTGGGACAGAGCAGAGTTTGGAGAGGGGCTTGGGGAGGATGTGAATCCATAGAGAGTCTGCCATCTGAAACTGCCATTTATTTCAGGGGAACTGATCTCTGTATTCTGGAGATCAGAATACCTGTAATTCCTGGAGAAATCCAGGCCCTACCTGAAGGATGGCAATCCTATCGGCAACCCTATTCAAAGAGTGCCTCCATTTTTTGGCATTTGATTACGTTTCGCAAGTTGTTTTTATGTGCATCCTATGTTGTCATTTTTAATTTTATTATAGCTAGGTCCCTCAAAAACTGGGAGTAGCCTGGGCCTAGGAGGGCTTATCTACACATTGCAAGTTCTCTGTTCATCGCAGAACAACATTAGGACTTTGTATCCGATGTGTGACAGCAGTTTTTACCTCCCCCACAAACGTCAGGTTGGGGTTTTTTGCCTGTAGACAGAGAGAATGAAGTTTAGCCCCCCCTTCTGTTTCCACATTTGCAAACTGCTTGGTGAACCCACTGCTGGCTCCATTGTTAAAACCACCTGTCACAATGGACTCAACAGCAGCCCCACTGGGTACTTGGTAAATGCAAAAACAGGAGTAGCGGCGGGGTGGGGGGAGGACAGGCTAAAGCTGTTTCTTCATTCCTGCTTTGGTTGCAAGCAGAAAAGAGCTGAGGGGGGCAGAAAACTACACCAAATTGGGAGCCAGGTGGGTGAGCTTGGGTCAGTCACAGCTCTCTCAGAGCTCTCTCAGCCCCACCTACCTCACAGGGTGTCTGTCGTGGGGAGGGGAAAGGAAGAAGATTGTAAGCTGCTCTGAGACTCCTTTGGATAGTGAAGGGCGGTGTATAAAACCAACTCCTCCTCCTTCTCTCCTCCTCCAGTCTGATACAGATCCTCCTGTTTGGATTTTGGAATGTGTAGAGGGATATTGAGAGGGCCAAATCAGAGTAATAGTTGTGTCTTGTTACTTTAGCATCCATGTAAAGAATGACAGCTTTTTTTAACAAAAAAAAAGAATGTGGGGAAATTAGGATTGCCAGCCTCCAGGTGGTGGTTGGAGATCCTCAATATTACAACTGATCTCCAGTCAACAGAGATCAGTTCCCCTGGAGAAAATGGCTGCTTTGGGGGGGGAGGGACTCATCACTGTGGCAAACCCCACCTTCCCCAGGCTGCACCCCCAAAATCTCCAGGTATTTCTCTACCTAGAGCTGGCAACCCTCAGAAAATTCTAGTTTAAAAGAAATGACCGTGGAAGGTGCACCCTCTAGTCTCAACCTAACTGACCCTCCCAGCCCCAAGAGAATAAAAGGCAACTAATTAGGCTGATAATAATGGAACAGAAGGGAAATTGTAGGGAGAAGCAGGACCTTTCCTGAAGAGGGTTTATTTCCTGTACAAATAGGTGCGAGGATGGATTGTTTATTGAGAAAATGGCACTTTCCTGTGTAGAACCCATAGAATGTGTCACTGCCACACTGCACAATGCCCTGGGGGGGGGCGGGGGGACACTGGCATCTGTATGTATTGAGCAGCAAACAGTGATGAACCACCCCAGAAGAAGAGCCAGATCTGGCCTATTTGGTTCAGATCCAAAGACCAGAAGTAATTTCATTCAAGCTGGTTATCATCCCAATGTTAACAAAACGACTGTTTCCACATGAGGATTTTTCCCTGCAGGAAAAGCAGGAAGCCCTTGCAATACAGGGGCACAGCCATATGTCAGTGCATTCATTCTGAGTACAACTTGTGGCATTCTCTCAGTCTTGTTTGCATCCAGCTGAAAGACTAATTCATGGAGTGGCACTTCCTTCATTGCCGTTAGAGGCTGGGGGGGTGGAGCTTAGTCCCACTTTCAGAGTGGTGCAAAGAGCTCACTGCTTTATGCTATTACTTCCTCTTAACCCTTTCAAAGTATTTTACCTGCCAAGCTCAGTAGGGGAGAGGGAAGGGAAAGCGAAGGTGAAATTGCAATCAAATTGCAATCAAATGTTCACTCAGGACTGGTGCTACCATTAGGCCAACCTAGGTGACTTCCTAGAGCGCAGACATCAAAGGCATGCAGAACTGATGGCAGGGGTGTAGGTGGGGCTACCTGGCAAGGCCAGTCATGGTGCTCCTCCATCTCTGCTCCCTCTGCACTCCTTCTGGCTGAAGCTCTGCTGAGGCTGGCCATCGGGGGACGGGTGGCGGCGCCAGCTCTTCCCCCTCACCCTGCTGCATGCCTGGAGCATGGCCCACACTGCCTGGTGGGAGACTCGGAGCCCAAGTGCAATGGGACATGCCCAGATCGGCCTGTGGAGCAGAGAGGTGCCTCAGGCTAGCTGCCCCCCCCACCTGCTCCTGGCCAGATGCCTCTTTGAGGGGGTGGCATTGGGGCAAAGGCACCAAGACTGCAGCCCCCGAGCTTCAGGTTGCCCCTCTGGGGAATATCCATGCCTCTAGGGGAGGAGGCATGATGACTCAGCAAGCAAGGACCCACACACACACACACACACACACTGCCTTCACTCACCTTTCAGTGGCCTGGCGAGCCTTTTGCATGGAGCAGAGTTGGCGCTTGCCTGTCCCACAACACCACCGAGGAAGCAGCCACACAGCTGGATTGGTTGTGTGCAGGCACCTGGTGCAAAGGGGCATTATGCCAGGGCTGGGGTGAAGTATTTGGTGGCCCCAAGCGAGGAACGCCCAGGATTATGATGCCCCAGTATGGGAAACTGTGTGCAGTTCTTCTGCTCCAAAAGGACATCACAAGACTGGAAAAAGTACACAGAGAAGGGTGATTAAGATGATGAGGGGATTGGAGCACCTTCCCTAGGAGGAAAGGAAAGGCTGAGGGGGCTGAGACTTCTCAGTTTAGAAAAGAGATGACTAAGGGGGGGCATGAGAGAGGTGGATAAAATTATGTGTGAGGTAGAGAGAGTGGATCAAGAGAAAATTGTCTCCCTCTCCCAGAACACTAGAACTCAAGGGCATCAAATGAAACTGATTGGCAGTAGGCTCAGGGTGGACAAAAGGAAATACTACTTT
Source organism: Gekko gecko (assembly GCA_029375565.1). Taxonomy (NCBI): domain Eukaryota; kingdom Metazoa; phylum Chordata; class Lepidosauria; order Squamata; family Gekkonidae; genus Gekko; species Gekko gecko. The sequence goes on along the minus strand of JAPDNY010000002.1, from coordinate 99,122,970 downwards.
ACACAGAGAGAGATTGGAATTTGCTGCCAGAGGATGTGGTGATGACAACTTGAAAAGGGGATTAGAGAGATTCATGGAGGACAGATCTATCAGTGGCTTCTAGCTATGGTGACTGAGGGGAACCTTCACTTTCAGAGGCACTAATCCTCTGAATCCTAGAGCCAGGAGACAACATCAGGGGAAGGCCTCTGCCTCTATGCCTTGTTGTTGGCCCTCCAGAGGAACTGGTTGGCCACTGTGGGGAACAGGATGCTGGACTAGATGGTCTACTGGACCAATCACACTAGGCTCTTCTCTCCTGGGCCACACTGCCACCTATAAGTCCAGGAGGGGATGCCATTCCGCTGTTGTGCCTGGGACCCCTTGCGGTGCATCAACCTCCTCTTTGTGCTGCTCCAAGCAATTGCTTGGGTGACATGCCCAGAGAACCAGCCTTGAAAAATTCAAGGGGCTGATTGCCCATGTTTTTGAGGGATAGATGCAAAGCTTAGGGGGTGACATTTAGGAACATGACTGACACATGTGAGAGAGCAGCCAAATGTCATAGGCTTCCAGGAAAGTAAAAAGCAGTTCATGCACACTTAACATGGATTTTAGAGGTTAATGTAGTCAAAAGAGATGGGGTGAAGCCCCTCGTGTACATCCAACTTTGGTTGTTCATTACCTGCCCATGTTCCTTCAGTGTCACAATGCAGAATTGTGGCTGGAGCCTCACAACAACTCTGTGAGGTGGTTGAGACTGAGTGTGTAACCAGCCCAAAATCATCCAGTCAGCTACATGACTGACTGGGGAGGGGCTGTGGCTCACTGATACAGCATCTACTTTGTGTGCCAGAAGTCCCACGTTCAAATTCCTGCTTTGCCAACTAAAAGGAGGTTGATAAGTACGAGACAACACACCGGAGGTAAATTCAAGAAGTGATTTCAGCTTTATTTCAGCTCCAAGTTAGACCAGCTAAGGACTAGACCAGCTAGACAAAATAGTCCACAAACAGAAGGGTTTAAATACAGTTCTGGCTGTAGTAGCCACACCCACAGAATGTAAAACGCGCCAATAACATTTGAACAGGCAGCCAATCATAATACAGTTATAAGGACCAATCATCATGTTCCTTATGACCAATCACAGTTGTTCCTTCTATGAGCCCTCTGATTGGGCCATACTGTGCAGCACTTTGAATCCGCATAATGAGCACCTGCTTACTTATGCTAACCTTATGTCTGTAAGGACATAACAACTCCTCCCCCCTTAGATGGAACACACTCGTAATCAGACAAGTGGGGAGGGGCCCTTCGGCTTCGTTGGGACCGCCTCAGCTCTGGGGCTACAGATGGTTCAGGGTCTGCACTAGGCTCAGCGCCAGGCACTGCTGGGCTGACAGGCTCGCCAGGGTCCGTGAGTCCAGGGTTCTGCCCTGACTCAGGTTCTTGCCGAGAACCAGCAGCACTCACCTCGACCGGAGGCAAGTGGGACTGCTCCCTGGACCCGTACGAATCTCCGGCCTCTTGCTCCTGTTCCGCAGGAGCCCACCGTTGCCGGAGTTGATCTATGTGGCGGCGTATCTTTCGGCTGTCAGATAGACTCACCACATACATCCTGGACCCTAGACGGTGAGTGACTTCGGCGGGAAGCCACCGATGCCCCACGGAGTAGTTCCGGGCGAAGACCCAGTCTCCGGGCTGGAACTCCCTGGATGGAGTGGCTGGTTCGGGCCGCACGGTTCTGCTGCCATCCAGGTCTGGGTGCAGGCGGTCGAGGAGGGTTGTCAGTTTCCTCCCCATGAGCAGCTCGGCCGGGCTTTTCCCTGTGGCAGAGCTCGGTGTGACATGCTGCCACAGGAGAAAATCGGCCACTCGATGGTCCCAGTCCTCGCCAGCCAGTCGGGCGAGGGTTTCTTTCGCCGTCCGAACCATTCTTTCTGCCTGGCCGTTGGAGGCGGGGTGGAATGGTGCTGTGGTGATGTGCCGAATGCCGTAACCCTCTAGGAAGCTGGCGAACTCCTTAGAGGTAAGCTGTGGCCCGTTGTCACTGACAAGTACGTCAGGTAGCCCATGGGTGGCAAAAAGTTGGCGCGAAGCCTTTATTAAGTTTGCCGCTGTCGTTGACCGCATGGGAACTACCTCCAGCCACTTCGAGAAGGCATCTACGACCACCAGAAGCATCTGGCCGTTGATAGGGCCAGCGAAGTCGAAGTGTAGCCTTGACCAAGGCTTTTCAGCTCTGTTTAGTTCAGCCGGAGGGGAGCGTGGCGGATCTGGCCGGGACTGTTGGCAGCTAACACAGCCTCTAACTCGCTCCTCAATGTTAGCATCGAGCCCAGGCCACCATAAGTATCCCCTAGCCAGGGCCTTCATTCTAACAATTCCCAGATGCCCAGCATGTAAAGACTTCAGAACACTTTCCCTTAGTTTGGGGGGAATAATCACCCTATTTCCCCACAGGATGCAGCCGTTTGAAATTGAGAGCTCAGTTCGTTTCTCCCAATAAGCCTTAAACTCAGGCTCGTTACACACACTCGGCCACCCCCTCCACACCCAGTTTAGAACGCGGGACAAAATTAAGTCCTTTTGGGTGGAAACCGCAATGTCTTTGGACCGTAATGGAGACTGTGGAAGTTCATCGAGGATGAAAACGTCTGCAGTTGGAGCCGGAGCCGGACCAGTCTCTGGCAGGGGGCATCGGCTCAGGGCGTCAGCATGGGCAATACATTTGCCCGGTCTGTGCTCCAGATCGTACTCATACGCGGCGAGGAACAGAGTCCATCTTAACATCCTGGGCGACAGGATGTTAGGCGTGGGGCGGTCAGGGGCGAAAATTCCAAGTAGCGGCTTGTGGTCAGTAACTAAAAGAAAATGTCTGCCGTACAAAAAGTCATGGAATTTTTTAACTGCACTCACAAGAGCCAGCCCCTCTTTATCAATTTGGGCATAGTTCTTTTCAGCCCCACTCAGAGACCTAGAATAATAGGCAATTGGCACCTCAGTCCCGTTAGGCATGACATGGCTTAGAACTGCCCCAATACCAAACGGCGACTCGTCAGCCACCAGAACCAACATTTTTGTCTCATCATAGTGCGTGAGGACACTGCTAGACGTCAACAACATTTTAACATTTAGAAAAGCTTCTTCTTGACGCTGCCCCCAAACCCATTTTGCATCTTTGTTTAATAAGCGGTGTAACGGCTCAGCTACCGAAGCTTTGTGAGGCAGGAACGCATGATAAAAATTAACGAGCCCTAAAAAGGCTTGTAGCTCTGTTTTGTTTTGTGGCCTGGGCGCGTTGTGAATAGCAGATACCTTTCCCGGGGTTGGGTGAACTCCCTGCTCGTCGATTTTGAATCCCAGGAATTCAACACTGGGAACCCCTATCGTACACTTTTCTCTTTTTACACGTAACCCAGCTTTATGAAAACATAGTAAGACCTGCTTGACTCTTCCAAGCAATTCCTCCTCATCTTTCCCTGCAATAAGCACATCATCGAAGTAAGGAATTACTCCCTTGAGGCCTCTAAGCAACCCTTCCATTAATCCCTGGAAGATTCCCAGTGCGACATTAACCCCGAATTGGAGGCGCTTGACTCGAAACGCACCTCTATGAGTTATGATGGTTTGTGCTTCTGCTGCATTGCTATCCACAGGCAGTTGTTGATAAGCCTGGGCAAGGTCCAACTTTGCAAAAACCTTGCCCCCCCCAGAGACGCAAGTACATGACTTATCACAGGTACAGGATAAGAGTGCTGTTGCAACGCCTTATTGATTGTACACTTATAATCTGCACAAATTCTTAAAGAACCATCGGGTTTGACAGGAGTAACAATGGGTGTTTCCCATTTGCTGTATGGTACCAGTTCTAAGACCCCTTGCACAATGAGCTTGTCGAGCTCCATTTCTATCTTTGGTCGCAATGCTAACGGTACCTTCCTATATTTCAACCTGATAGGCCGTACATTTGGATCCAGTTCAAATGAAACCGGGGGACCTGTATAGGTTCCCAATCCCTTTCCAAAAACCTGAGGAAACTCGTTATACAAGCAATCCCATTTATCACAACACACTGCATTAATGCCAGAAATAGCAATGCCCAATGGTTCAAACCAATCAAGCCCTAAGAGGCTTACCCTGTCCCCTTCAGCAACAACTAGGGACAGAGCCGCCTTTCTCTCTTTGAATTTGACTTCAAATTCAGCCTCACCAGCCAACGGAATTCTGTGCCCTTGAAAATCGGCAAGACAGGCGTCAGTTGGTAGGAGACGGCGGTGGCTTCGGCGAGGGAAAAGACGATCTAGCGTATGCGTTGAAATGATGGTTCTAGCCGACCCGGAATCGACTTCAAACGGGCAGGGAATTCCGTCGAGGAACAAGGTGACGAAAATCTTCTTCCTCCGGGGTGCTCCCGTGGTGAGGACGGACGATGAAGAGGGGTTGGACGACAGGGTCGGGTTTCGGGACGACAGGGATGAAGAGCAGGTTGTGTTGACCTTGCTTCAGAATTGAGAGCGCTGCGGAGGCGACGTAGGCGGCGATCTCTTCGACTTGCAAACTCTGGCGATGTGCCCGCGTTTTCCGCAAGCCCGACAAACCAACCCTTTGGCCCAACAGGTGTCGCGCTCGTGCTTCCCGCCACAACCAAGGCACTGACGCACTGGCGCAGTCTTCACTTGGGTTCGCGGCTGGCTGCTGGAACAAGGCTCTCGTACGTCATCCACGGCGGCCGCCGGCTCACGGTCCTCGACCTGTTGGTGAATGCTGGATTCGGCTGCCGCAGGCCGCTGTCGCACTTCTTGCGCCGACCTTTCAGCAGCTTCAGCGGCGATGGCTTCCTTGAACGCGACCTTGAAAGTCAGCGTCTTTAGGGCGAACAGGCATTGTTGCAGCTTTGCATCGCGGTGGCCGCAGACCAGCCGGTCTCGCAAAGCTGTCTCGAGATCGGCGAAGTTGCAAGCCCTTGCCAACTTCCTCAATGCCGCCACAAACTCGGCTACTGATTCGCTGGAGCCTTGGCGCCTTTCGTAGAACGCGTGCCGGGAAGCGATCTCTGAAGGCTGCGGCGCGAAATGAGCCTTCAACTTCTCCGTCAGTGTGGCGTACGGCACGGTCTTGATGTCATCAGGCGTGACAAGTGAACGAGCAATGTCGAACACCTCTTTGCCACACGAGCTAAGCAGTGCAGCTCGTTTCTTCGCAGTATCCGTCACCCCGCCACTCTCGAGGTGAAACTCGAACCAGGTGAGGTACGCCTCCCAGTCCTCGATCGTGGGCTCGAACGGCTCGAACCGGTGCTTGGAGCTCATCGCAGCGCTTCCTGGAGCGGACGGCCCGCTCGGAAACTCGCGGTCGATCGGAACTTCCTCCGTGGTGTCTCAGCAGGGCTGCCTACCCGCTATATCCCATCCTCGTCGCCAGTTGATAAGTACGAGACAACACACCGGAGGTAAATTCAAGAAGTGATTTCAGCTTTATTTCAGCTCCAAGTTAGACCAGCTAAGGACTAGACCAGCTAGACAAAATAGTCCACAAACAGAAGGGTTTAAATACAGTTCTGGCTGTAGTAGCCACACCCACAGAATGTAAAACGTGCCAATAACATTTGAACAGGCAGCCAATCATAATACAGTTATAAGGACCAATCATCATGTTCCTTATGACCAATCACAGTTGTTCCTTCTATGAGCCCTCTGATTGGGCCATACTGTGCAGCACTTTGAATCCGCATAATGAGCACCTGCTCACTTATGCTAACCTTATGTCTGTAAGGACATAACAGAGGTGATATGAAAGACCTCCACCCAACACCCTGGAGAGCCACTGCCAGTCAGAGCTGACAAGACAAACCAAAGATCTGACTCAGTATTAGGCAGCTTCCTCTGTGGATCTGAATGCAGAGCTCCCAAATCGGAGTTCAGCTCTCTAAGCATTACCACACCAAGTACTTTCATCTGATCTGAGTAATGAATTTATAAGATGGGGACAGGGGGAGTTTCCTCTCTGGGTGTCCTGCAACCCTGGAACTCTGCTGGAATTCTCCCTGCTGATATACAAGCCAGAATGTCTTTGGAAGACTTCTGTCACTGCCCTATCGCTGCACCTCTTGTTTCCCTACTGTGGAGCTCTAATTCTTGTCAAGGAGCTGATTGCTATACAACAGGGGTGTCAAACATGTGGCCCGGGGGGCAGATCAGGCCCCCGGAGGGCATCTATCAGGCCCACAGTGGAACTGGCTGTCTTCTGCTTCTTCTTCCAGTTCTGCTGCTGCTGCTGCGTCATGGTAGGTTTGCAGCTGACAAATGCACACCTGAACAGCATACTCAAGATTACGACAGCACAGACATTTTGATGTAATAATACAGAGCAAGAGATGTCAGTTATCAGACATTGTTAAATAAACAAAATATTGCAAGAGTGCTAATGTTTTAAGCATATTTTTATTTTAAGTAAAAAGAAACCCTTTGTGTTTGTGTCCTTTATAAAGTTTCTATCCCCGCTACCTGGCATTACATTTTATGACGCTCATGGCCCGGCCCAACAAGGTCTCATTTATGTCAGATCCAGCCCTCATAACAAATGAGTTCAACACTGCTGCTATACAACATTTATAACAGAACCAATCCCAATCCATCCATCCAGTATTTAAGATGCTAGCAAATCTGAGTAATTTCTGACCTGGATGGTCCAGGCTAGTCTGATCTTGTCAAATCTCAGAAGCTAAGCAGGGCTAGCCCTGGTTAGTATTTGGATGGGAGATTGCCGAGGAAGTCCAGGGTTACTGTGCAGAGGCAGACAATGGCAAAACACTCCTGTTTATCTCCTGTCTTGCAAACCTTATGGGGTTGCCTTACATTGCCTGTGACTTTACAGCACATTCCACCACCAGTTCCCAATAAAGGAATGATCGTTTTCCCCTGGCTCTGCACTAAGAACTCTGCAACTGCTCCCACACCTTTCCCTAAAGCTATATGAATGCCCTACTTACGTCAGCAATGGGACACAGCAACGGTGGCTGGCAGTAGATTACCTCAGCCACAGGTGGCTGAGAGATGGCAAGCTAAATTAATAAACATGCTGAAGCATCAGCACTGGACCTGAAGGACTTAGTGACAAAATTTGCAAAGGAAAAGGCATGCAAAATGAGATTTTGATGTGCCTGAAATGGAAACATTCAAGAGACTATAATTTTAACATCACGATTCACAGGCTCATTCAAAGGGATTTGTGATTTGTGTGCTAAAACTGTTTTCTGTTTGAGAAAGAAAATCAGATTGTTGTATTACTTATTCTCGCATTTTTTTAAAAAAAAATAGCAATTTTAGGTTTTGTGCTTTTCATTTTTCCTACAATTCATCTAATTTTGAAAATTGGTTAGCAGTGGGGGGAGTGCAAGTAGCTAGCCTTGCCTAGGGTGCAAAGAAGTCTGGCACCGGTCCTGTGCGCACTTTTGCACCAGCATTAGGGTTGCCAGGTCCTTCTTAGTCCCCTCTGCTTCTTGCCCAAAGCATTTAAAGGAAGCAAGAAGTGGGGATTAGGCGTGCCTGAACTCCAAGTAGCGAATTCTCAGCTTGGAGTTCAGGTGTGCAGCCAGCAGCCACCTCTTGCCCTCCTGTCTTGCAAGATTTAAAGGGCCCTTCAGCTGGTAGGCGGGTCATGTGCTCCCACCAATCAGCTGGAGGGCCTTTTTGCAGAAGGGGGGGGAGTGGGGTGGCTACCAGTGGTCGCTGTTGGGGGCAGGGCTTAGGGCAGGACTTCCCCTGCTAGCTAGCTGACTGGCAGCAGGCAGGAGCCCACCAAATCAGGGGTTCCCCTGCCCCCACCTGGGGACTGGCATCCCTAGCCAGCATAATGGGGAAAATAGGAGGAGTGGGAATGTTTTGGCAGTGGCAGCCAGTAGCACAGGAGCAGGAGCATGTGGATGCCATTCCTGCACCATTCTCATGCTGCTTCCTGCTACTACCATTGGGGGATGCCACATTTCCTTCATATGGAAGCATCCTGTGTATGTTCAGCCTGTGGCTTCATTTGTCATTTTCCAAATGCACACCCCTCCCAGTAACACATAGAGGGTAGAGGGTTGAGATGACAAATGCACAGAAAGCACTAGGCCAACATGTGCATGCTCCAATGCTGGAACTGCTTTCAGAAGTGGTCTTTGATAAATCAGACTTAAGAAGAAGGTAGAAATCAGCACAGAATGAAATACTGGAGCAATACAGCAACAGAACAGGAGAACTCCCTTTTTTGTCTCTGTTGCTCACTTTGGCTGGCATGGAAACAGCAGCAGCAGTCACAAAATCACAAAAGCAGCGGTGGCAGCAGCATTGTGGAGAAGCCACCACTAGCTAGCAAGCCTCTGCAGCTCCTCACTACTGGCAGGGCCATCCTGGCTCAAGCTTTTTGATTTTCGGCTCCAGAGAGCTACAGGAAACAGCAACATGAGGGGATGGGAATATAATCATCCTGTGTGTATGAGAAACAGCTTTTAGTGTGTGTGTGTGTGTGTGTACTAAGAGTGCATGTAATGAAAGAGTGCGAAAATGTATGTATGTACTTTCAATTTCTCCAGAACGTTTCATCAAACTGGATGTTAAAAAAGAGGGGAGGAATTGTTTCAGACTAGGTCATTTGTGCATAGTCATGCAGACTTAGGAGGCAGTGGGGCCTAGGGCAGAGTTAGTATCTGGTACTCTTGACCTTGTGGGAAGAAAATGGTGAAAACAATTACTGCCTTAACCGTGAATATAGTACCAGTAGTTAAATGTCTATATTGGAGTATTTCGGGGGATTTGCCTGTTAGTTCTACTGACTGTACAGTGGTTAGTATTATGCATCAGAACTTGGATTTCTTTTATGACAATGCTTCCTCTTTTTGCATGGTGGTTGTTTTTTAATGGTAAAATACATGTCAGCAATTTTTTTCTGACACAAATGTTCTTTAGTTGGGAAATAAAGAGCATTTCTTTGGGACCAAATACGTAATACAGCCTATATTGCCAATGTCTTTTCATTCTGACTGTAGCAGGGCTGCCTGATGTTTCTATACCAAAAGGCCTTGGTAATTCCACCACCATCACCAAACACACACCCCTCTACTTGTACTACAGATGTGTCATTTTGTGGTTGGTGCCTAGTGATATGACTGAGAAGGGGAGGTTACACACAAAGAAGAGGAAGAAGAGATCAAGTTTCTCTCTCTTTCCCATCAAACTATATGGATTTTAGGGGCAGTGATTCATTTAACCAAAGGAAGCCCATATTTGGTGTCTCAAACCCAAAGTTAGAAGATACAACCATCATGTAGGTCTACCACATGCACCAGAATGAAGATCACCTCTGACAACGCACCTCTTAATGATCCCTCATTTAAGATCCAAATTTATTTCTGCTGCCACAAACCCTTAATTATGTCAATTTTCTTGCCCTAAGTTATAGGCTTCAGAAATGCCCAACATGAAACTGAAGACCTAGCAAACTGCTGGTCAGGATTATGGGAGCATGAGGGTGTTTGTCGCTATTTTAAGGGTTGGTGCAATGTACCTGTTTTAACCCTATATTCCTCAAGTCTGTGTATGTGTCTTTATGAAGTCTCTTTTTCTTCTACGGGACATGGAACTATGCCTATAGTTGTCTTAAATGCATGGACTAGAGAAAGCAGAGAAAAAAGTACTTTTCTCCCTTTCTCACAATACAAGAACTCATGGGCACTCAATGAAATTAATGAGCAGTAGGCTTAGAACAGATCAAAGGAAATAGTTCTTCACCCAAAGAGTAATAAATACATGGAATTCACTGCCGCAGGAAGTGGTGGTGGCTACAAGCATAGACAAAGAGGGGACTAGATAAAAATATGGAGCAGAGACCCATCAGTGGCTATTAGCCACAAGGTATAGATAGAACACTATGGCTCTGATCAGATGAGCTATTTGATCTGATGTTGCCGATGTTGCCTTGTGGATTTAAAATGCACATCAGCCAGCAACATCTGTGTCCCGTTCCCCAGTTGTTAGCTACCTGTTCTTACCCCTCTCCAAATTGGATTTATTTGATACCTGAGAAAATTTGGTCTTTACAATGGATCTGGCTTCATCCCACATTTCTGGATGTCTGAACTCCCCTGTTGCAATCTCAAGCTGTATGGGATCTGAGTACCCTCCTGTACATCTTGCCATGAAGTTCCTGACTCTGGCTTTCTGGCTATCCAGGTAGCATCACTGGAGAATCGCCCACCTTCTGCTGATAACTGTCAGCCTCTGGTGCAGATGGCACAGGAGTATCAAGCACATTTACAGGATCAACACTTGCACTCCAAAATATTGCTCCTGAGGATCCATCTCTCTCAAAGCAAGATTCAAAAATAAGCAGGAAAAGGGAGTTAGATTGGGTGGGAAAGGGAGTGATTTCGGGTGAAGAAATACATTTGTGTAAGAAACTAATGTGATCACAGTGCTTGGAGAAGGGATTGCAGAGCTGTCAAAAAGGAGTAGTGCCTTGATTAGGCACTTCTACACATACACAAGCAAGAAATAATTCTGTTTGATGCTTCAAATGTGTATTTATGCGCATGTGTGAACTACCAATTATTTAAAAAGTCGCCCACTGCCCATTCTGTGGCTGCTGCACAGCACTAATATGGATGAGCAACCGCAGGGTGAGTGCACAGTGAAGCAGTTTACAGGTGGATGTTTGATTGAAATTCCTCGGCACACCAAAAAAAAAAAAAAATGGATCAAATTAGAGGCATGGTCAGAACTTGGAAAGTAGGTCATCTGACTGCAAACTATATCTGGAGCAGTGATTTTTAGTGCTTGGGAGGAAATAGAGGGAGGGCTTCTGGAGTTCTGGCCCTGCTGGTGGACTATGTGACACAGAGTCTTATATTGGATGGGCCATTGGCCTGATTCAACATGGCTTCTCTTATGTTCTTTTATTCATTCCCTCACAGCCTTATTGATGATTAAGAAGAGGTATAGCGTATGTCTCCCTCATGGATCACTGCCTTGTCGTGGCGAGGGGGCTTGTGTGGTTCGATGAGGCTGTGGGCTATGCCGTGGAGGGCCACCCAGGACGGACAGGCCACAGCAGAGAACTCAGACCAAGTGTGATCCCCTGGAGAAGGAAATGGCAACCCACTCCAGTATCTTTGCCAAGAAAACCCCATGGACAGTAACAAAAGGCTAAAAGATATGATGCCGGAAGATGAGCCCCTCAGGTCAGAAGGTCAGAAGGTGTCCAATATGCTACTGGGGAAGAGCAGAGGGCAAGTACGAGTAATCCCAGAAAGAGTGAAGCGGCTGGGCCAAAGCCGAAAGGACGCTCAGTTGTGGATGTGTCTGACGGTGAAAGGAAAGTCCGACGCTGCAAAGAACAATACTGCATAGGAACCTGGAATGTAAGATCTATGAATCAAGGTAAGCTTGACGTGGTCAAAAATGAGATGGCAAGAATGAACATCGACATCTTGGGAATCAGTGAACTAATGTGGACAGGAATGGGCGAATTTAACTCAGAAGACCATTATATCTACTACTGTGGCCAGAAATCCTGTAGAAAAAATGGTGTGGCCTTTATAGTCAATAAGAGAGTGAGAAAGGCAGTATTGGGATACAATCTCAAAAATGACAGAATGATCTCGGTCCGAAGCCAAGGCAAACCATTCAATATCACAGTAATCCAAGTCTATGCCCCAACCACTGCTGCAGAAGAGGTTGAAGTGGACCAGTTCTATGAAGACCTACAACAGCTCATAGAACTAACACCAAAAAATGATGTCCTCATCATCATAGGGGACTGGAATGCTAAAGTAGGAAATCAAAAGGTAACCGGAATAACAGACAAGTTTGGCCTTGGAGAACAAAATGAAGCAGGGCAAAGGCTAACAGAGTTTTGTCAAGAGAACAGGCTGGTCATAGCGAACACCCTTTTCCAACAACCTAAGAGGCGTCTCTACACATGGACATCACCAGATGGGCAACACCGAAATCAGATTGATTATATAATTTGCAGTCAAAGATGGAGAAGCTCTATCCAGTCAGTAAAAACAAGACCTGGAGCTGACTGTGGCTCAGATCATGAGCTTCTCATTGCAAAATTCAGACTTAAATTGAAGAAAGTTGGGAAAAACACAAGGCCATTCAGATTTGACCTAGATCGCATCCCCGATGAATATACAGGAGAGGTGAAGAATAGGTTTAAGGGACTAGATTTGATAGACAGAGTGCCTGAAGAACTATGGACAGAGGTCCGTGACATTGTAAAGGAGGCAGCAATCACCGCCATCCCAAAGAAAAAGAAATGCAAAAAAGCAAAGTGGCTGTCTGATGAGGCTTTACACATAGAAGAGGAGAGAAGGAAAGCTAAAGGCAATGGTGAAAAGGAAAAATTTGCCCAACTGAATGCAGATTTCCAGAGAACAGCAAGGAGAGATAAGGAGGCTTTCCTGAATGAACAATGCAAAGTAATAGAGGAAAACAATAGATTGGGAAGAGGACTAGAGATCTCTTCAAGAAAATTGGAGAAATCAAGGGAACGTTCCATGCAAAGCTGGCCATGATAAAGGACAAAAATGGTAGGGACCTAACAGAAGCAAAAGAGATTAGGAAAAGATGGCAAGAATACACAGAAGAACTATACAAGAAGGACCTCGATGTCCTTGACAAGCACGATGGTATAATCACTGACCTCGAGCCAGACATCCTAGAAAGCGAAGTTAAATGGGCCTTAGAAAGCATTACTAACAACAAAGCTAGTGGAGGTGATGGTATCCCAGCTGAGTTATTCAAAGTCTTAAAAGAAGATGCTATTAAAGTGCTGCACTCAATTTGCCAACAAATTTGGAAAACACAACAGTGGCCACAGGATTGGAAAAGGTCAGTGTACATTCCAATCCCAAAGAAGGGCAATGTCAAGGAGTGATCAAACTATCGCACAATTGCACTCATTTCACACGCTAGCAAGGTCATGCTCAAAATCCTACAAGCTAGGCTCCAACAGTACGTGGATAGAGAACTGCCAGAAGTACAAGCTGGGTTTCGAAGAGGTAGAGGAACTAGAGATCAAATTGCCAACATTCGCTGGATTATGGAGAAAGCAAGAGAGTACCAGAAAAACATCTACTTCTGCTTCATTGACTATGCTAAAGCCTTTGATTGTGTGGATCACAATAAATTATGGCAGGTTCTTAAAGAGATGGGAGTACCGGACCACCTCACATGTCTCCTGAGAAACCTGTATAAGGGTCAAGAAGCAACAGTTAGAACCAGATATGGAACAACTGATTGGTTTAGTATAGGGAAAGGAGTACAGCAAGGATGTATATTGTCACCTTGTTTATTTAACTTATATGCAGAGTACATCATGCGAAATGCTGGCCTGGATGAATCACAAGCCGGAGTTAAGATTGCTGGGGAAAAGATCAATAACCTCAGATATGCAGACGATACCACTCTGATGGCAGAAAGTGAAGAGGACCTCAGGAGCCTCTTGCTCAGGGTGAAAGAGGAGAGCGCAAAAGTGGGCTTGAAGCTCAACATCAAAAAAACTAAGATCATGGCATCTGGCCCCATCACTCCTTGGCAAATAGAAGGGGAAGTCGTAGAAGTAGTGACAGACTTCACGTTCCTAGGATCCCAGCTCACTGCAGATGGTGACTGCAGCCATGAAATTAAAAGACGCCTGCTCCTTGGGAGGAAAGCGATGGCAAACCTAAACAGCATGATAAAAAGCAGAGACATCACCTTGCCAACAAAAGTCCGCATGGTCAAAGCAATGGTATTCCCCGTAGTAATGTATGGCTGTGAGAGTTGGACTATAAGGAAAGCCGAGCGCCGAAGAATAGATTCTTTTGAACTATGGTGCTGGAGAAGACTCTTGAGAGTCCCTTGGACTGCCAGGAGATCAAATCAGTCAATCCTAAAAGAAATCAACCCTGATTGCTCCCTGGAAGGCCAGATCCTGAAGCTGAAGCTCAAATACTTTGGCCACCAAATGAGAAGGGAGCATTCACTGGAGAAGACGCTGATGCTGGGAAAGATTGAAGGTCAAAGAAGAAGGGGACGGCAAAGGATGAGATGGTTAGACAGTGTCATCGATGCAACAAACATGAAATTGAGCAAACTTCAGCAGACAGCGGAAGACAGGAGGGCCTGGCGTAAACTGGTCCATGGGGTCGCGAAGAGTCGGACTCGACTGTGCGACTGAACAACAAATAGCGTATATAGTATAAAATTCATCCAAATCTTATTGCTTTGTTTATTGGAAATCCCATCCTATTGATTGTATTTTACTTACACTGTGTAATCTGCATTGAGTCTCAGTGAGAAAGACAGACTATAAATAACATAAATATTAAATCAAATAATTCTTTGCCTCCTTTCCATTTTCACTAGGGCAATTGTTTGCTACTTGTAACATGATAACAATTATGTTCATATTTCTGTGCTGGATGATCACCTAGTAAACCTTGAGTAAATCATCAGTGAAGTACTTCTACTGCCAACATACCTAAAAATTACAAGCTAAATATATCAGGTGAGTATCTCACCCTCCAAGTAAATACTTCATTTATATGGGCTAAGTAAATGAAAAACAATATTGACATTACAATCTCAGTCCTTTGCTGCTTCTCTGCATGTGGGTTTCAGTGATAAATACAGAAAGACAAGCAACATAATGAGACCTAAATCTTCCATTTCCAAGGAAAACCACATTGCATAACCCAGAATAATTACTGTATGGTCACTGGGGATATAATTTTAGAAACAAGTTTAATGTGCATGTAGGTGTGACATGGGGTTTCCTGCATTATCATATCCTGCTTAACATAACTTTTCTTGTTTTGCATTAATGTCGGTTCTATAATTAGTCATGGGAATTGTATCCCTTTAATCTTTTAACCATGATTTGAAGTAGAATGTTCCAGAGGAAGGGGTTCTGTTCACCCCCTGATTACATTCTTGGAATTCAGTGTCTTGGACCTCCTGATGACCAGATTGACAGCCTACTTTTGGAAAGATAACGATGACTCAATTCAGACAGCTCAATGAAATCTTGTGATATTGTCCTAATGTACACCTGATGCTGGGGAGAAAATTGACACAATCCATGCAAAAGATGGTGGATCCTGTTCAAGACATAGGAGCAGAATATCTGGGAAACCTGATCCAAAATGATACAGGATTAAACCAGTCGACTGACATAATTGGGTGTGGTTCTTCTGGGAAGCACAAACAGAAAAGTTGAAAGATATATTTTTTAAAAATGGCTTATTTCAACTTGAAATGTGAACTTAAGACTTTTGTTTTGCTGTTCTTTCTTTCACCTCTCTTCTGGTTTTCATTTTCCTCTCAAACTCTTCCTTTACACCTTCTGCTTTTCATCTCATTCCTCCGGATTGCTCCCTTATTTTCTTTCCTTGGCTCTTCCTTTCTCTCTCTCTCTCTGTTTATTTGTTTATTTATTGGATTTTTATCCCACCCTTTCCTACATGCAGGGCTCAGGATGGCTCACAACAATTAAAACACAAATAAAACAATGAAAATGTTCTGTAGTTATACACAATTAATCACACCAAGATGCCCCATAAACCTAGAAGCATGCTCCTATGGGTCTATAAAAATACCCAAGATTAACAATGGGTAGTGGGCAATCACCCCCAGCAGTTGCTGAGCATACCAGGTCAGGGGGTAGAGCAGAGGAAGCCAGAATAACGAGGCACCCATCACCTCAACCAAAGGCCCAGCAGAACATCTCCATTTTGCAGGCTCTGTGGAATTGAAGCAGATCCCACAGGGCACTGATCTCCTTTGGGAGAGTGTTCTACCAGGCTGGAGCCAGAGCTGAAAAGGCTCTGGCTCTGTTTGAGGCTAAATAGGTGTCTTAAGGACTGGGGACCACCAGCAGCTGTTGTTCCAATGAGCATAATGCTCTTCAAGAAACATAGCGGGAGAGGCAGTCCTGTAGATATTTAGGTCCCAGACTCCTCAGTGCTTTGAAGGTTAATACCATAACCTTGAACTGGATTCGGTACTCCACTGGGAACCAATGCAGCTGACAGAGCACTGGTTGTATACACACTCTAAAAGGTGCCCCTGTAAGGACATGCGCATTTTGAACCACTTGGATTTTCTGAGTCAACCTGAAGGGCAACCCAGCATAGAGCGAATTACAGAAATCCAGCCTGGAGCTGACCATTGCATGGATCACTGTGGCTAAGTCATGAAGAGAGAGACATGGAACCAGTTGCCTGACCAGCCGAAGATGGTAAAAAGCTGTTCTGGCAATGGCAGTGACCTAGGCCTCCATATAAAGCAAGGCATCCAAGATCACACCCAGACTCCTCACCATCAGCATCAATGGCACCCTGCCGAGGGTTGGGAGCTGGATCCCTAAATCTACCCCTCCATGACTCAGGCACAGGACCTCCATCTTTTATTTATTTATATGTTTGTGTGTGTGTGTGCACATGCATGTGAATGTGTGTGCACCTGGAAGTCATGGCAACCTCTGGTGACTGACCCCTAATGTGGGCCTGGAGATATTCAGAGAGGTGGCTGAGTAAAGCCTGTCCCCGCCTTTTGCCTCTGGTATTTCAAGGAGTTCTCCCATCCAAGTACTTGCCAGAGTTGACCCTGCTTAGCTTCTGAGATCTGACAAGATTGGGTCAAGGAGGGCAGTTTCTGTTGATGGATTTAGTTTCAGGTGGAGCTCTGCTGTAACCAACCAGCCATAGCTTCTAATGCTCTGGCCAGAACCTCTGGGGTGGCATCCAGTTGGTCATCCATCAACAGATATAGCTGGGTGTCATCAGCATACTGGTGACAATCCAACCCCTAACCTCCAGACCAGCTGAGCAAGTGGTCACATGTAGAAGTTAAATGACATAGTGGAGAGGATTGCTCCCTGTGGGATGCTGCACACCAAAGGGTAGCACGGTGAAACCCTCTCCCCAATCGCCACCCTCTGCCCCTATCCATGGAAAAATGAGGTGAGCCACTGCAAAGTGGCCCCTCATATCCACACCTCTGCCATAAGATCGCAATTGACCATTTTAAATGCCGCTGTTAGATCTAGTAATAACAGCAGCACTGACCTGCCTTGGTCAAGATGCCTCCGGAGGTCATTCGTGAGGGTAACCAGAGCCGTTTCTGTGTCATAGCCAAGGCAGAAGCCGGACTGGAATGGGTCCAGGATAGAAGAGTCATCCAGGAAAGCCTGGAGCTGCTCTGCTACTGCTCTCTCAGCTACCTTACCCAAAAACAGGAGGTTCAACACTGGGCGGTAGCTGCCTGGATCCCGAAGATCCAAAGATGGTTTTTTCAAGAGCAGTTTCACCACTGCCTCCTTCAAAAACCCCAGGAAGGCCCCAGGACTCAGGGACAAGTTGATAATATTTCCCTGGGAGGTCTGTATTCCGTCACCACCAGCCTTCACCAGCCTTCACCAGCCTTCACCAGCCTTCACCAGCCATGACAGACATGAGTCAAGGGGGAAAGTGGTGGGCTTCACAGCATCCAGGAACCTGTCCACTTCATCCCGCAAGAGCTAACTGAAATGGGGCCCAAAGACAGCCAAGGGGCCTCCAGTTCACTTACTGTATGTTTGCCTAGGTCTTTCTGCCTGGCATACACTTCCCAACAATGGCAATCAGGAAATGTTATTTATTTGATTGGTTGGTTGGTTGGTTGGCTGGCTGGCTGGCTGGCTGGTTGGTTCGATTTGCATCCTGCCCTCCCCACAAGCTAGCTCAGGTTGGGTTCCATCATAAAATTCATAATATAACAAATCATCAATTAACTAAGGTTGCCAACCTCTGGTGGGGGGGGGGAGAATTCCCAGAATTATGAGTGATTTCCAGACTATACAGATCAGGCCCCCTAGAGAAAATGGTAGCTTTGAAAATGGGCTGTATGACATTATATTCTGCAGTTACTTCCATCCCCAAACCCTGTCCTGCCCAGGCTCCACCCACAAATCTCCAGAAATTTACCAACCTGGATTTGACAACCATAATAATGCTGACCATACCACCTGTGAGAGACCCTTCTGATTCCCTAATCGACCTTTTACTGCTGGGCAGCTGAGCAAGAACCTTTGTAACCAGATTTAGAATCCCTTACCATATTGCAATTTAAATTATGTGAGAACCAGTGAGGAACTGATAAATGGGGGGAGAGGTAACAAAAGAATGAACTGAGTCCTTCAGTAAACAGTTCCTTTGGAGGGGAGTTCAAGTAGATTCTGAGGTCAATTACACTATAGTGGAATTCACAACCAACCAAGTAGCCTGACAACCAACAGGAGACCCGGGGCAGAGTTGTAGAACATAGGGGGTTGGATCATCAGCAAAGGTTTAATGTCACTTCTAGGGGGGAACTAGAAGCGATCTCACCTCTCCAACAATTGCCAGAAACTCTATGGTTGATTCCTAGAGAGGATTGGCATTGCTTCCAGGTTCCTGCCAGAAGGACGTGTGGGTGACAGCCAGCCCAGCAACAGGCACAGTGTTAATATATACACAAACAACAATTTAAATGGAGGGGGAGATCTGTGCAAATTTTAAGGAAGCATTTTTGCAGCCTAGTCCTAAGGATATTTACTGAGAAGTTAAACCCCACACATTTTATTCCACCAGGCCAGGGCAGCTCTGCCTTGCAAGACCTGTGCTTTGGGAGCTTCATTCTGAGAACCCCCTCACAGTTGCCTTGTCCCGCTCCCCAGCAAAAGGCACTGGTACTCCTTTCCTCTCCTGCCCCCAGTCCACCAGGCTGGGCAGCGCTGCCTTGCAAGCCCCCTCTCCAACTTCTACACACCGATGCCCTGCATGAACACGAAGCCCATGAACATGAGGACTGAGTGCCAGTTGAACTCAGTCAGCCCGTCCTGGTAGTGGAGGACCCAGACCTGAGTGAAGATGATGGAGAGGAAGCCAAGTAGCAACACTGAGACCAAGAAGCACCAGGAAGAGCCCATAGCCCAACTAAGTTCTGAATCCCTAGACTTATTTGAGGTGCCTGCATCCTCCCCCCCCCCTCAGCCCCAGTGGCTCCAAAGGGGGGTGAGAGGGGGTGGGAGGCTGGGGCATGCAATGCTACCCTCTGCTCCTCCCTGCCGCTGGACCTGAAAGCTCCGTGCCAGGACACTTTGCCCACAAGGCATGCGGGGCAGGGGCTCGATTCAACTCTTCCCGGTTCCTCTGTTTGCATCCCACCGTCAGGGATCACCTCAGCTTGGTATCCCTAAATGCAGGGGGTGTTTGATGCCCTCCACTGCCCTAGCAGCGTGGAGAGGAGCCGCTGTGCTTTGTGTGGTGCACCAAAACAGCCTTCTTGCACCAGCCAGCCAGGCAGGAGGGACTGAATGAAGAGCGGGCAGCGTCTGGCTCAGCCCGGCCCTGTATCCAGCACCTTGCCAAAGCAGCATGCCTGGTTGCCACCATCTGTCATGAGTTGCAAGCTATTTGGGGGCCCAATAGAAAAGAGCAGGAATTCAGGAGCACCTTTAAGACGAACACAATTTGTAGCAGAGGAAGAGTCTTCAGAAGTCACTGCTCCCTTCTTCAGATAAATTTCCAAGCCTGAGTCTTTGAGACAAGGGAAAGAGGCTTCAACATGCATCTCCAGAAGGGGGGGTTCTTTATTTACTAGGGTATTTGTTTTAGAGTAGGTGCCCCTCTTTTCCTTGAGAGAGATTTGGGCCCAGCTGCCAGCACTGCCTTCCCCTTCCAAGGCAAAAGTGTAACTAATTAGCCTTTGGGCTAATTAATTGAGCTAATTTAATTACCGGTACGGCTCTGCAGCAAAGCATGGGCAAACTCCCCCTAGCCAGAAAGCATGCCACAGGGGGTCATTGGACCTCCCTCCCAGTCCCCCAATTAAGCTGCCCAACGGCAGTGAGGGCCTGGCCCCGAGGGCTCTGGAAAGCACCCAGGATGGGGGGATGGGCAACACCACCACCACCATTGCTTGGGACTCAGGAGCCCAGTTCAAGTCCACCCCAACAAGACAAAGAAAGATATCTTCCTAGCAAGAGGGACCCCCACAGCACAGAACAACCCTCAATGGTTGGCTCAGACTCCTCTGATTCAGTCAGCTCTGGAGTGTGGCAGTGGCTGCTGCTCAGCCTGAGGCCTCAAGTTGGTTGGACTCGGGAAGGATGTGCAGGCAACAGCCAGCCCAGCAAGCAGACCACCCAGCACCACCTGGCCAAATGAGGGCTGCCAGGAGTGGGGACACCCTTATAGGCAGCTGCTAAACAGGAAGGCGGGGTTACCGGAGCCTGGCATCTACTCCTCAGAGCCAGTGCCCAGCCCACCAGCCAGTTGGAGGAGACCTGTGTGTTGGGGCAGGGGAAATTATCAGTGTCGTGGCCCATGAGCTAGTACACCTTAGGGGGAACAGCAAACTCATGGCTCCTTGGAGACCTCCGGCTGTGGTGCTCTAAACATGGTCGACCATCAGTTGCTCGCCCACTGCCTCGCCGACGTGGGGATTCGGGGCCTTGCCTTGCAATGGCTCGTCTCCTTTCTCCAAGGTCAGGGACAAAGGGTGGTACTTGGGGAGAAGCTGTCCCGAAGGCACCCACTGGTATGTGGAGTGCCCCAAGGGGCAGTTCTCTCCCCGATGCTATTTAATATCTATATGCGCCCCCTTGCCCAGATTGCCCGGAGGCATGGGCTAGGGTTTCACCAATATGCGGACAACACCCAGCTCTATCTGTTGCTGGGCGGTCAGTCTGGCTCTAACCTGGAAGATCTAGACTGAGCGTTGCGGGACGTAGCGGGCTGGCTTAGGCTGAGTCGCCTGAAACTGAATCCGATGAAGATGGAGGTCCTGTGCCTGGATCGGAGCAATATGGGGTTAGGGGTCCCTCTCCCGGCCTTCAGTGGGGCACCACTAGTACCAGCGCTGAGGGTCAGGAGTTTGGGAGTGCTCCTGGACACTTCCTTGTCAATGGAGGTCCAGGTAGCATCCACTGCCAAAGCAGCCTTTTACCATCTTCGGCTGATCAGGCAGTTGGTCCCCTTCCTCGAACGCAATGATCTGGCATCAGTGATTCATGCGATGGTCACCTTGAGGCTGGATTATTGCAATGCTCTCTACATGGGGCTACCCTTGGGGCAACTCTGGAAGCTGCAGCTGGTGCAGAATGCAGTGGCCATGTTGTTGATGGGACTTCTCATGTGGGAGCACATCCAACCTGTGCTAAAGCAGCTGCACTGGCTGCCGATAGAGTTCTGGATTAGCTTCAAGGTGCTGGTTTTGACCTTTAAAGCCCTAATTGGTCTGGGGCCTGTTTACCTGAGGGACCGCCTTTCCCGGTGTGTTGCCCCGAGAGCACTGCGTTCTGGGACTCAAAACCATCTAGTCCCCCCTGGCCTACAAGATGCCAGGCTAGCGACAACAAGAACTAGAGTGTTCTCTTTAGTGGCACCGAAACTATGGAATGAGCTCCCGGCTGAGATTCAAGCACTATGGGATTTACAACAATTCCATAGAGCAGTAAAGACCAAGCTCTTCCGTCAAGCATTTTAATATGCTGCCATATTGGCACTTCTGCAACAGCATTAGCACAACCATTCAATATGCTTACTATACTGGCACCAGCACTTACACAGCACTTTAAACGGAATGCCACCATATCTCACTATATTCTATTGTATTTTAATGTAAGTTAGTACTGACTGTATTTTATTATTGTATTGTTTTTAGATGGTGTAACATTGTGTTAAATTGTATATTGTACACTGTTTTAACTGTTGTAAGCTGCCCTGAGCCGCCTTGGCGGGAGGGCAGGATAAAAGCCTAACAAATAAATAAATAAATAAATAATAAACTTCATTTCTATGGCTTCTATAGATCCTTGGATGATGAAAATGTCCCCACTTGCCAGATTCTTACAAAGAGTGGGATTCTCTGTCCCCACAAGGGGGCTGGCAACCCTTCTGCTGTCACCTCTTTTTCCTCCAAAGTCACACAGAAGGAGAAAAAACAGGGTGGGAGGAGCCAGGTGTTAAAAGGCTGGTGGCATGGTCTGAGAGTTCTAAAGATACAGCAACGGCTAACCCAGAGTAATCTCTTCCAACAGCTGTGATTACTGTCACCCTTTCCTAGGCCAAGGTCTGGTGCTTGTACGCTTCCATCTGCTCCCGGGAATATTGGTAGTATAAGGAAAATATACAAAGGTGGTGGTCACATGTGAGAGATAACATGGGGGGGAAGCGAGGCTATTTGCTCCGTAGGAATTTGACCCACAGTTGCACAATCACACAGTCCTTGGAAGCTGCAGGGGCGGCTTGCCACTGCGCAATCAGATGCAACCGTGGGTGAATTGGAGGGGTTTTTTTCTGTGTGTTTGTGGTGCACTTCAATGAGGAATCAGTTATTCACATCTCTGCACTGAGCGCTCCCTATGTAGTGTGCAATGATGTGCATACCGAAATGGGGGAAAACAACAATGACATGGAGTCAGGATGGCCTGATCGGACCATCCCAATGCCATGGGAGTGCGATGGAGCGATCACACAGGGGAAGGTCCGTTCCTGGCCCATAGCAACCCATTTGTTCCTGGACTGTCCCTAGTGTCTTTTTACTCCACTTCTGCAGCAGAGCAAAATGGGTTGCCGACGGGTGCGGGATGCTTCCCAGATGTTTGCATCTGATCACGACCTTAAAATCTGCCCAGCATTCACACCTACGGCACGTCTAATTCTGATTGTGATTGGGACCAAATATAACTTTTGTCCAGATAGATCTGGATAGGAATGAAAGGTAGGGATATTATTCTGACTCACTATATATTTTAGAAACTGTAGGACACTTCTCCCATTTAGGCACACGGGATTTTGTGTGCAGATATATCATTATGTTAAAAGTAGGTATATATTATGCCACTTTCTAAACCTGTTCTAGTATGGCTCATAGGGCCACAGGCCAAGGGTCAAGAGCACTTGGCTTCAGTCCCTTTGGCTTGCACCAAAGGTTTAGACTACTGGACAAGCTGGGCTAAGTTACAAAATAGAGGGGCAGGAATATATTCAGCCCAAGTCTGCGATGTTTCCAATTCCCACCCATGCCCATATCTCTAGCCAAAATCAGGCTTTAATTTACCTGCAAAAATGCAAACAAATGATCATTCTTAATTTTGACAGCAAGTTATAATAGAAAGTGTATTTGTTGGAGAGCATGTGAGCATATTTGTGCACACTCTGTGTGTGTATGTGTATGTGCACAATCACGTGTGTACCTATACATTTATTTTTGTTCACCCTGTCTTCAGTTAATTTAAGATATCATGTGTCACCCAGCCAGTAATATTTATCATGTATGAATACCTTGACCCTCATTAGATCTATGCAACTTTCATGTATCTAAGATAATCTTTGAGATGACTTGTTTTCAGTTTGAACTAAATAGCCCTGAGCAGATGCTGACACAGAAACGCAGGCCATAAGAGTGCCAGTAAGTGATTACCCAATTTTTATTATCTAGGCAGAACTGGGACTTGCCACCTATTTTAGACATGGATTGATCACCATGATAGAAGGGAAGCCATTATCTGCAATTAGTGTGCTGTTATCTTCAAAGTCTCGCTCAATTAATCACGCATTTGCTGTGACTTGCAACAATTTGCTGCTCTCAGTAATGAATGTGAATGTTTGCACATCAGGATGTCCTCTACCAGCAGGACCAATAGCAATTTCCAATGTTTTTTTTTTCCTTCTGAATGCCAGTGGAAAGCTGGAAGTGATGGAAAATATAGGCAAAAAGAAGGGAATGAAGATATTTGTATTTTTTTCAGCATGTCAGCAAGATAAAGCAAAAAATTGGGGGATCTTTCCTTTTCAGGGCAGGGGACACAAACCCTTCAGTCTAATAATTTCAAAGCAGAATAATAGTCTGGAAAGATTACTGAAGTCCTTGAGCATCAAATCCTTGGTCTGAAGCCATCCTGCAAGGTACTCTGAGGTACTGGCACAGGATGTGGGCAGGTCAGAAACTGCTAGGAGAGAGCTATGCAGCGCTCACATTACAGAAGGAACCAGAAGGGGTCAGCCTCCTATCTTTTATGACAATTACCTTAGGTAATTTGATTAGAAAAACTGAGAGGAACTAAAGGGGATTGTGGGTTCCAATACCCCTCACACACAGATCCCAATAATGTAAGCACTAGAGTCAAAATTGTCTCTCAGGTGGGCTCTTTGACAGATCTGGACTCCAGTAGATGCCAAACCACACAGGGAGGATAAAGTCGGGGGCGGGGGAGGCATACAGCTAGAGTTGCTGTTCCATAAAGGTCAGTGTCAGCAGTTCTCCCAGGTCTCAGTTGCCTTTCATTTCACCTT
Organism: Gekko gecko; assembly: GCA_029375565.1. Taxonomy (NCBI): domain Eukaryota; kingdom Metazoa; phylum Chordata; class Lepidosauria; order Squamata; family Gekkonidae; genus Gekko; species Gekko gecko. Next base: position 99,098,645 of record JAPDNY010000002.1, on the reverse strand, counting down.
TTATCTGATCCTTTCAACTGGAGATGCTAGGAATCAAACCTAAGTTCTTCTGCATGCAAACCATGCCTCACCCAAAGAATAACATGCCCAAATAACTGAGAAATTTCAAGAACCCTTTATTTGCAGAAGCAATGATGATTGACAAATGAACCTGTAAAGTGAAGGTGAATTTTGGAAATGTAGCTATTCATGGATAAGTCTGCCCATCTGAACATTCAAAATAGAAGGCAGAAATGCATGGAAGTTTGCAGCTACCTTAATTCTTTTCTTTCTTTTTTTTGGTCCCCAAAAGGGATTTTTTTATTGCTTTTTCTATTTATTACAAAACTACAATAGAAAATTCCAGGGTGGGGAACTACAATCTACAGGAGAAAGGAAAGATAACCTCTAAAAACCCAAGAGTCGGTGATCATACAATCGATTTAAATAGAAATCTGCTTCATAAATGTGAATTGACTTCCACTAAAAATAATCATCTCACTAAAATATTATTCATTTTTCACTCACTAATACAGATATAGTTTCATAAAGAGCTGCCTCCTGTTAATATACTTCTTGCTAACATCTTCCAGAGAGCATTAACAAACTACTTTTTCCCCTTAAGTGATAGCTTGATTTAGGGGCTACAGCCCCCAATTCAGATACTGAGTCCTCTGAGGAAGATCCAGTCTCTCCTTCTTCTTCGCTCTCCTTGGTGCCATCCGGAGTACCTTCTCCCTCTCCTGGTGGACGCCCATGTTGACACAAAAATTCACAAGCCTTATCGGTTGAATCAATCCTTTCTTTCCTGTTTGCATACCGAAAGATTAGTCCCTCAGGAACCAACCATCTGTATGTGACCTTCTGGGTTTGTAGAAATAGCACCAAGTCTCTGTATTTCCTCCTCTTTCATCTTATCTCAAATGAAATGTCCTTCATAACTTTAATTTCCTTGTATTTCCACTTCAAGGTAATCCCATTAGTCGCTTTCAAGAGTTGATCTCTTGTTCTTCTTCGGGAGAATCTAATAGTAATTTCCCCTGGCAGATTATTCTTTTGAATATATTCCGAATATGATCAAAAAACCGTATCTATTTTGCTTTGAAATTGGTCTGATGTCATATCTGCCAAAGGGTCCAACAAGTCACCAACAATTTGATATAGATTCTCCCCTTTCTCCTCTTTAATCCCTTGAAGTCTCAAGATGTAGCTTGCCTTTTCTATTTGCAGTTGTAGTACACAAGACTCTTCGATCTGGCACTTTTTATCAAGCGCCTTTAGCTTTTTATCCATTTTTTTCTAATTGGAACCAATCTCTTTAAATTCTTGCTCCACTTTTTCGATTTTCTTTGCATTGGCTGCCATCTGTGCTTGTTGAGCGTCAAGCTTATTATCTATAGCTGTGATTTTCTCTAGTAGAGGGCAAAGCGCCTCTGCCAGCAACCTTTGGAGTTCCACAGTTTGATCCTGTCTAGGCACTGAACTTAGAGGGCTGGAGCTTCCAGAAGAAGGTTTAACTTTTGGTATTTTGTCTCTTGCATCTTTCAGCGGTGCCATATTTGGAGATTGTTTACAGTTAGCAAAAGTTCATCAAAGTCTCTGGAAGTTCTTAATCGCACCAGTAAGCTCATGCAAACTCTTTACTTCACTTCCACCACTCTTTCCTTGCTGTCCCCCCCTCTTCCAGTTTTTTTTAAGATTGCTTGCAAGCAGTCCTTATCGGGGGGAAGTTCTCCTCCCCCCTCCTTGTTTTCGCTAGGGGGGAATGCAACTGCACAGGTGCTTCTTGCTTAAACTCGACTCACACTTTCAGTGGTTGTCTCCCTGCATTCATACTCGCTGGATCACTGTGCACTTGCTCCGATGTGCTGATCTTGTTCCCATTTGGGACGCTCTACGATGGGCCCATTGGGGCAAGGAGGAGCCCCCCTTCTCCGGCTGAGTGCACCGGGGGGGGGGTCTCTAGCATCCCTTGGCTGGGAGTTCTACCCTCAGACTCCTGGGGTCACGCGGTCATACATGCCCCCACCCAGCTGTAGATGCTGACTGCCATGACGATCACCAAGACTGGAAATCCTCAGCTACCTTAATTCTGAAGAAGTGAGTAGTGACTCACGAAAGCTCATGCCTTGTCACATATTTTGGTAGTTTTTGTCTTGCTCTGAACTCCACTGTCAGAGATACTGAGGTTCCTCAACTTGAATCTTATTTGTTTAGTAGTCACTTTTGTAGCTCACCCTTCTTCCAAGGAGATCAGTTCAACTACAGAGTACCCTATTTTATTTTCATAGCAATGTCCTTTCCCCCCGTTCCATTTTCCCAAGCTGAAAGGGCCTGGGGGAGGAATTATCTACCCCATTTTGGAGCTGCACATGGAATGTATCATGTAGCCTGGCCCTAATATTCTAGCTACTAAACCATACAGGCTTTCAGAATAAAAGCAAAACTAATCACAGCTTTGAGCATTAAGAAGCCATAACTAATATTTTGCCCTTTTTAAATAGAAATATGTCAAATTTTATCACTTTTTCACTGCTTAGGATGGCACTATTAACCTTCTAATTCTAGCCAGAGTAGTTCACACATGTTCATCATTTGAGAAGAGAAATACTGCATATATGCCATTACAGATCAAGCATAGATGGAAACTTAGTTCCCAGGTATGTGTCCAATAGTAACAAATGGTTACTTGTATATGCAAGTGAGCCATTGCAGATCATTCTCTGTGCAAGGATCATTCAAGTCATCTTACATCCTCTCAAACACAGTGCATCTCACTGAAAGCAGTTCATCAGGCTTTGAATCAAAGAAGCAGTGAGAAATTAAGTGATAAATGTGCATCTGAGAACTAGCACAGAACTTCTGTCTCACTTAATATAATCTCAAACATTATACTTTAAAAAAACTTTATTGATATTAGATTTTTATATCAGCAATTTTAATACAAAGAGATTTAGGATAAGCATACCTTCTCTGCAAAACAAGATAAAAATGGCAGCCATTAAAAAGATAGCTATTGCTTAGGAGTACTAAGTTATTGCAAGAAGCTGTCAAAGGCCTTAACCCAGCCTCTGTGGCTAAGACCATTGATCTCTCAGATTTCCCCAAATGGGGCCTCAGATGAATAGGGGAGTGTGATGGACTGCACTTTAAAAGCTCAGAAGTGCTGTGTAAATATGCAAAGGACTGTGAAGGGTTAATGCCTCACAGAGCCAGAGAGCCTTGAGTGACAGGCTACTCAAAGGAATTTGGTTGGTTAATGTGAGCTGAGCAGAGAGAGACTTCAGAATTTAATGCTGAGGAGAATTCAATCTGAGTCTAGCCCTGACTGAGAAGAGTTGGGTGCTGACTGAGAGCAGTTTAACATGGATGGAGAACTGGGAAGGTTGGCAGGAGACATGGGTAAATTGGTGAAGACTCCCATTCAGATGAGAAAAAGGGATAGATCTTCTAGTGAGAGAAGAAATTCCCTACCTAGTTAAAAAAATGGAGATAGCTCAAAGAATGGAGCAATCTCTGGTCTGGTGTGCTTACAGACTGCCTTCTGAAACCTGAAGAGTCAGTAAAAAGAAAGTGTGCTGGTGTGTTTAGTGAAGGAATTTGGGAACTGGATAGTGTATCCTGCCTTCTGGAAACCAAAAGAGACAGTTAAGCTCAAGAAAGTGTACTGGAGTGCTCAGGAAACACTAAAACAAAAGCCTCTCATTGTAAAGATTCTAAGATTGTGTGAAAAGTTTAAGAAGCTCTCAATTGCTTGAAACATGTGGACTGTAGTCTGTGCCTATACTGATTTTACCTCACAGTTCATTATTGATTTACCTCTGACATTTTAACCCTGATTTCACCTGCCCTTTTCCCTTCTATGTTGAATTAAATGTTGTTGGGTTTTTGGACTTTAAAAAGCCTCCCATGTACCATTTCAGTAGTTTAAATTAAAGGGGTGATCTTGTCCCCTTGGGTTCCTGGGCTGAGGCAGCACCAAAATATCATACTGTGACAGGGTGGGACAGCCATAGATTTTTAGAGAAGAAACTAGATAAAGAAGAAGCAGAGAAGAGATTGGATTTATACCCCACCCTTCACTACCTGAAGGAGTCTCAGAGCAGTTTAAAATCCTTTTCCCCTCCCCACAACAAACACCTTGTGGGGTAGGTGGGGCTGAGAGAGCTCTCTCTAGAATTGCCCTTGAGAGAACAACTCTGAAAGAACTTATGACTGACCCAAGCAGCTGCATGTGGAGGAATGGGAATCAAATCAAGAAATTGCAGATGTTATTTCAGAGCCTCTGGCTCGAATCTTTGAGATGTCCAGGAATACTGGTGTTGTGCCGGAAGACTGGAGAAGAGCGAATGTTGTCCCGATCTTCAAAAAGGGGGAAAAGATGGACCCAGGAAATTACAGGCCTGTCAGCTTGACATCAATACCTGGGAAAATTCTAGAGCAGATTATCAAATGCTCTGTCTGTGAGCACCTTGAACGGAATGAGTTAATTGGTAGTAGCCAGCATAGGTTTATCAAAAATAAGTCATGCCAGACCAACCTTATCTCCTTTTTTGACAGAGTTACTAAAATGGTTGACTCTGGCAATGCTGTGCATATAGTGTATCCAGATTTCAGTAAAGCATTTGACAAAGTTTCTCATGATATCCTTGAGGATAAGCTGGTTAAGTGTGGGCTGGATGGTGCAACCGTTGGATGGATTCATGGTTGGTTAAAAAATCGTACCCAACGAGTGCTCGTAAATGCTCTGCATCCATGTGGAGGGAAGTCTCAAGTGGAGTGCCACAGGGCTTGGTCCTGGGCCCAGTGTTGTTCAATGTTTTTATAAATTACCTAGAGGGGATGCTTATCAGATTTGCAGATGACACAAAGCTGGGTGGGATTGCTATTTCTGAAGAAGACAGTGTCGGGATTCAAAATGATTTAGATAGGCTGGAACAGTGGGCTGAGGCAAATAAAATGAAATTCAATAGAGATAAGTGCAAAGTCCTACACCTAGGCACAAAAAATCAAAGGCACAGATATAGAATGGGAGGGACTTGGCTTGACAGCAGCACATGTGAAAGGGATCTAGGCGTTCTGGTTGATCACAAGCTCAACATGAGCCTGTGGTGTGATGTGGCTGTGAAGAAAGCTAATGCAATCTTAGGATGCATGAACAGAAGCATTGTGTCCAGATCACGGGAGGTGATAGTTCCACTCATTTCTGCTATGGTCAGGCCTCACCTGGAGTACTGTGTCCAGTTTTGGGCACCACACTTTAGGAAGGATGTTGACAAGCTTGAGCATGTCCAGAAGAGGGCGACCAGGATGGTGAGAGGGTTGGAATCCAAGTCTTATGAGTAAAGGCCAAAAGAGTTGGGTATGTTTAGCCTGGGAAAGAGAAGGCTTAGGGGGGACATGATTGCAGTCTTCAGGTATTTGAAGGGCTGTCATGTAAAAGATGGAGCAGATATATTCTCTCTTGCTCTGGATTGCAAGGCTAGATCTAATGGGTGGAAATTACAAGGGAGTCGTTACTGGCTAGATATCAGGAGAAACTTCCTAATTGTAAGAGTGGTTGAGCAGTGGAACAGTCTGCCTCAAGACGTGGTGGATGCTCCTTCCCTGGACATTTTCAAGTGGAGGCTGGACGACCATCTTTCGGGTATGTTGTAGGTATGTAGGCTATCTTTTGGCTATGCTCCTGCAGAGTGCAGGGGGTTGGACTAGATGACCTGCAAAGTCCATGCAGAGTGCAGGGGGCTCAACTAGATGACCTGCAAAGTCACTTCCAACTCTAATATTCTATGATTCTATGTTTCTAAGTTTCTAAACCCAGTTCTCCCTGATTAGAGTCCATGCTCCTAACCACTACACCAAACTGGCTCTCTAAAGGGCTGCTCAGTCAGAAAGGGAGAGAAAAATGGAGGGAAAATTCTGCCTTTGAGGGAGGGAAATGGGTGAGGTCATCACAGGGAGGGAAGGAGGTTATGAGGCACCTAGGTTCTCTTCTTCCCCAACTCTGCTGCCATACCAGCACACCCTCCTCAGCCCTCTTCCTCTCCCCTTATGAAGGCAGTTCTGAAGATAGATGCTTCCAGGGTTCTTCCCTGTGTTCCCAATATACCACCATTAAACAGCAGGGTTGGCAGGCAGAAGCTCCCTAAAAGGCCCAGTATCTCTGGTAAGTTCAGCAGTGCCTTAAAGGGCCCATAGCTGTTACTCGTCTTCTTTTTGTACGTGTGTGCATGTGTGTGTGAATGTGTGCACACCTGGAAGTTATGGTGACCTCTGGTGACTAATCCCTACTGGGGGCCTGGAGGTTATTCAGAGATGTGGCTGAATAAAGCCTGCTCTGCCTCCAGACTGCTGGTATTCCAAGGAGGTCTCCCATCAAGTGCTTGCCAGAGTTGACCCTGCTTAGCTTCTGAGATCTGATGAGATCGGGCTTGCCTGGGCTATCCAAGTCAGGGCAAGCTGCTACTCATCTCTGAGTCAAGCAGTGGTGTTCCACACTGTGGCTGCCCAAATGAGTATCATCATGGAAATAGTTCATATGCTAAGCTGCAGATAATCATATTCGTTCTTAAATAATGTATACACATATATGACTTACACGCTGCCCTGGATAGCCCAGGGTAGCCCAATCTCATCAGATCTTGGAAGTTAAGCAGGGTCAGCCCTGGTCAGAAATGCCAGGGGAGCTATGCCGAGGCAGGCAATGGCAATCCACCTCTGAATGTCTCTGGCCTTGAAAACCCCATTTGTTGTTGTTCAGTCGCACAGTCGAGTCCGACTCTTCGCGACCCCATGGACCAGTTTACGCCAGGCCCTCCTGTCTTCCGCTGTCTGCTGAAGTGAAAACCCCATAGGGTTGCCATAAGTCAGCTGCAACTTGACGGGAGAAAAAATGAATCAGCCTAAACTTGAATGTTTTAAAACAAGAAAGCAGATGTATGGCGATACAGCAGGAAGCAGGAGAGAGAGGAAAAGATTAATCCATAGCTCAAATGTTTGCCTTGCTGCATATCAAGGAACAAGGACAACTGCAAAATGGTGAACTTTGAATTAAGTTTATTATATAATTTATTATATAATATAGTTTGGAGTGATTTTATTCTACAGAAGGCTAGATCTTGTTTGAACTTTAATTGCAGAATAATATATCACTTGCACTTGATTACATGGATGAGACAGAGAGAGGTTACGAGAGAATTTCACAGCATTTGGAGGCAGGTTAATGATAATTACTGCATTTTTGTGATCAAATTACACTTTCTTTTAATAGCTTCTCTTCTAATCCAACATAATCTTCATGTCTCTTATAAATTGTAATACTACTGATACTGAATACTGAAGTGGCAACCATTCAGTGGAAATTCTGAGGAAAAGCAGTGGCCAAAATGACATTAATTTGCATTGAAACAAGTATTACTATTTCTAATAGTAAAGGAGATGGCCACCCTGCCAACAAGCAAGCACTAAAACCAAAAAACTACAAATAAGGTAGGAGTGTCTGTATATTGTGACTGGTAACTGGCACCCAGGGCAGTGGTCACATGTGCTGCATCCCTTCACATGCACCTTCCAGCCCAGGTCTGGAATCCTGGGTATATACATGTGCAATCTTAAGGCAATATTCTGTTTGCAGTTCTAGAAACCTAACTGAAATATCAAGCTTTGACATAGTTTGGATTAGCACTCATTGATTTTTGGACATCTCACCCCTGTCCCAATATCATCCCTTTGTGTTGTAGAAGAACAAGTAGAAGGAGGAGGAGGAGGAGTTGGTTTTTATACCCTGTTTTTCTATACCCTAAGGAATTTCAAAGCAGCTTACAATCTCCTTCCCTTCATGTCCCTACAACAGGCAGCTTGTGAAGTAGGTAAGGTTGAAAGAGTTTTGTGAGAACTGTAGGTGTGGTCACATGGCAAGCTTACCATGATTTGTTCCCACTGTCGATTTGATTGGGAATTTTTTTTTCCGGGTTGGGATGACCACAGATCCCTCCCTGAACCACTTGCATCATGCAACGAGACTTCAGGCACCGTTCAGATAGCTGCACCGTCGCTTGGGTGGCACGGCTTGGTTTTTTTTAAAAAAAAAAATAGCTTTGCACATGCGCATATACACATGGCCAAATCACCACTCCCATTGGGACTTGCCATACTCCCTTGTTCTTGCAGGTCCCCCCTCAAACAGCAAACAAAATTAACCAGTGACATACCAGTGGTATATTGGGAACACAGGGAAGAACCCTGGAACCAGAGTCTATATGTGTGCTTGAACATTTATACATTGAATTTTTTCAGCACAGGATTGCTCATGCGCACAACAACAGAAGCTTGTAAAAGAAAAACATTGTGAGAAGGACATTCAGATGACCTAATAGCGATCATTGCGAGAGATGGCTGTCCAGATCAGCGAAATCGCGGATTCAAAGCACAAATATCCAGAAAGTACTTGATTTTCCGGGTGTAGGAAAACTCACTAGGGAACTGGGAGGATTGTACGAGTGGGCCCACTTCGGTGCAGAAGACGGATGCAGCCATCTGATCAGCAATTTTAAATGTGAGAGGAAACAGCAGTAAAACCTGATCAAAATGATCATGTGACCACAGCCTGTGACTGGCTCATGGTCACACAGGAGGCTTTATGTAGAGCAGTGGGAATCAAACCTGGCTCTCCAAATGAGAGTCCGCCACTCTTTTTTTTAATATATTTTTATTATTTCAACAATATAATACATATACAGTCTTCCGGTTCATGGCGTGGTGAGGGCAGTCGCTCTCCCCAAAGCTTGGGAGAGTGATTTGCACACCAGTGGTTTGGAGGGGGGGGCTACTGATGAGGCCCCCCCATGGAATCCTTGGGCAGGGTTCCAAGCCATAGGGCTTTGAAGGAGTAGCCTCTTCAATGGCAGAATGCCGGGGAATTGAGGCGCTCCTTTGCCCTACCTGTGTGGCTGCATGGCTTTAGCTAGGTTAACGGGGACAAGTGAAGGAGATCGTGCAAGCAGCATTGATTTCTGCGAGGCTGAAAGTGGCTGACGATGAATGTGAGTTGGAGGTGATCGAATTGCTAAAGAACTAGCAAATCCCTTGCCCCGCTTCACATCGGTAAGGATGGATCTTCCCCCCCACAAGCGACAAAAAGTAGCGGGAAAAGAGAGGGGGCAGGGGAAAACTGAAAGTTTGGCTTGTTTTGCGAGACTTACCAGAGTGGATTTTAAGCATAAGCGATTTTCAGAGGTGGTGAAAAAGCAGTTGGCTTTTGTAAACAAACATCCAAAATGTCGGGCCCGGGGAGGAAAGGAGCGAAACCAAAAGTCTTGGATGGTCAAAGTCCAAGGCTGGAAGACGAGGGATCAGATGTCATGAGACTACTGGCGGATATGCTCAAGCCTGTTATGGATCAACTCACTGGTATTAACCGGCAGTTAACCATTTTAAATCAGACTTTGGCAGCGCAACAGCTTCAGGTGGCTGAGACTGTCAAACAGACGGAGCAGACAATGGCACACTGAACACAAGATGTTGAAGAAAAGAGTAGATCAAGTGACAAATAAGCAAAATCATCAGGAAACTAGGCTGTTGTCCTTGCAAATGGAAAAAGCTAACATGATCCTCAGATTCCAGGGAATTCCTGAATCTCCGAAGGAAGATTTGAAGAAGCTTCTAAATGATCTCATCGCACCAGTAGTAGGCTTGAAAGCAGAAGAAATAATGCACGATATGGAAGCAGCGTTTAGGGTGTATTCTAGTTACACCAAAAAGAATAGCCCACCTGGGGAAATATCAGTTAGATTTTCAAGAAGACAAACTAGGGATGCAATTTTAAAAGCGACATCGGCAACTCCACTGAAAATGGGGAACGTTACCATCAAGGTTTTTTAAATAACCAAAAAATTCAAAATAGACCAACATTCAAAATACAACACGTGAATCAATCAAAACATTACAAAACAAATCAAAAAAACACAAAATCAACATATTTAGTAGGCAGTGCAGTCAAACCATCTCTAACATTATTAATATATTCAAAGAACACAAACCATTTTTCCAAAAACTTGGATTTTTTTTTTCAGGGTAATCAGCTTCCAACAACTGTGTTGCTATTTTATCCATAGCTATTATATCCCATAATTTTAAAAACCATTGTTTAATAGTAGGAATCTTGTCTAATTTCCAGACTTGAGCTATTAAGGTTTTCGCGGCGATCAACATAAGAGAAACCAGATCTTCCGGTAAAGGGGGAAAAAGCCCCCTATCCCAATAATTTAATAGAATGGATTCAGGTGTGAAGGGTATCTGAATTCCCAATATGGTGTTCATTTTTGCTATTATTAATTTCCAGAAGTCTTGTATTTTTGGACAGGTCCACCAACAATGGATAAATGAACCTGACTGGTCACAGCCTTTCCAACATTTTGAGTCTTTTTTTATCTTAGCATGATACAATTTCAAAGGGGTTACGTACCATCGTGAAAAAAGTTTATAGTTCTGTAATCTAATATTTAAAGAACGAGAAGTAAATAACCGAGACGACCAAATTCTCTTCCATTGATCCTGAGATAAGAAAATATTGCAATCCTTATGCCAAGCAAGTTGTTGCGCAGACTCCTTTTCCCAATGGTTTTGGGCTAATAGTTGATAGATAATAGATATAGTACCTTTATGGTCTACTAATCCTTTCTCGATTAATGACTCAAAAGCTGTTAATGGTCTGTTAGTACCTTCTACTAGATCATTTCTAGCTATCATGTTAGAAATTTGTTGAAATTCAAACCAGGATATTTTTATATTGTGTTTCAATTCTAATTGTTGAGAGGACCATTTTTGCCCTTTATAACATAAATCAAGGATTCTAAATTTTCCCGCCTTCCTCCAGCTTTGATAACTGTCTATGTGTTCTCCTGGGGGAAACCAGTTTTGCCTAAGGAAAGCAGATACTGGTGAGATTTTTGGAGCCACTATGTTCCTGGTTTTATCCCAGACTTCCAGTGTGCATTTTAAGAAAGGATTGTATTCTATTGTATTAGGTCTATTTTTAGCTTGGGCCCAAAGAATTTCATGCATAGATTTAGGGAGCACAAAGGAGTTCTCAATTTGTACCCAGTCTTTAGAAATATTTGGAGAAGCATAGTGAAGAACTTGTTTCAGTTGTGAGGCCTCATAATATAGTTTCAAATTAGGGACTCCTAAACCACCATATCTCAGGGGTCTAGTCAATAACTGAAAGTTAATACAGGGCCTCCTATTGTTCCATAAAAATTTAGATATTTTAGCCTGCCAAGATTGAATGGTTTGATTTTTAATGCTAAGTGGAAGATGTTGGAATAGGAATAAGATTTTACGGAAAACAATAGTTTTTAATAAGTCAATTTTTTCCAAGAGTGTAAGATTGCATTTAGACCAGTCATAAAAGGAGGTATTCATTGAGTTTACAACTGGATTATAATTATAATCGAATAAATCATTTAAATTTAGTGGTATCTGAATGCCTAGGTGTCTCCAGGACTTGACTACCCATTTAAAGGGAAAAGAGTGTGTTATTTCTTGTTTTTCAGGTTCTGTCAAAAATATTGGATACAGTTCGGTTTTGGAGTAATTGATGGTGAACCCTGAGATTGCACTAAAGTTTTGCAAAGCAGACTTTATCTCCGCCAAGGAATACCATCAAGGTTTTAAAGGACATTCCATTTGAAATTCATCAAAAATGGAAAAGTTACAAGGACTTCTTCAAACCAACCAAATTGGATATAAATGGGTCGTCCCAGAAGGAGTCATCATTAAATTACATGACAAGAGAAAGAAGATCAACTCCGTGTACAAGGCTAAAGAATTTCTCAAACGCCACCTGGGAACCAAAGAGGATGGGGAAACTGGTTCGAGTGGCTCTGCACCCTCAGAGACGGATGAAGACTTGGCTGCGAAAGAAGGCGCTGTTGCCTGAAAACCAACTTATGCATTTAGGGATAGAAAGCCTAAGTAAAGGCAGAAGGACTCTGAAAATTGCCTTTATGAAGCGAGTTTGGGAGATGCTCTGGAATTCTCTCATAACAAGTAACTAGCTAACTTTTAATTAGGGAAAGATAGATAGCAACTCACAGTATTCATTGGTTGCTAACAATATTGTACTAACGTAGATTCTAACTGGGTTAATGATCTCCTACTCTTGGGTTTTTAGTTTAGAGTGGGTTTACTTTTCTTTCTCCCTAGTGTTAGTCCCCTCCCCTTTTTTGAGTTGTAGTTTGTAGTGTAATACAAAAAAGCAATAAAAAATCCCCTTCGGGGGGCCAAAAAACAACAACAATAAAATACATATACAGAAGTGTAAACTATGTATTTTATGGCCAAGTAACATACAGGTAGGTTATTCTTTAGTACCCAGTTCAGTCCTACGTTTAGTTAGTAAGTGATAAGATGTTCCCCTGGGTATATTGGTTTTGATATGTGTTATAATTGTTATTTTGAGCATGTGTGTAGAATTTGTCCTTGTTAGCAGATCCAATTGCTTTGTATTTTTTACAGGTATAACCACTTGTGATATAAGGTGTTTGCTGGGAGTATTTCCTGCCTTGACAAATAGTTTAGTACTGGTGACCATGTTTTAACAAATCTCATGTGAGGAGCTGTGCTTGTCAGTTGTGTTCCTTGTATTGAATCTGCAATTTTAGCCATTACGAACTATTCCCATAATTTGTCATGCCATGCTGCCAAAGAGGATGAGAAGGGTGACTTCCAGGCTGCTGCTATAGTTATTCTGGCTACCACGAGTAGTATTGAGACAGTCTCCATAGTGTTGTCTTTTACTGATTTGTCCCATCTATTTAGGAGTATAATTTCTGTTTTAAAAGAAATTGTCTGAGAAGTAGTCTCATTTATTTGGGCTGTTACTTCTGTCCAGGATCTTTGAATTTGTGGGCAGCCCCACCAGCAATGGAGATATGTGCTTTCCTGTTCACATTTCTTCCAGCATTTAGGATCATTATTTTTACTGATTTTGTGCAGGTTCTGCAGAGTTAAGTACCATCGTGACGTCAGTTTGAAGGTTTGCAAGTGGATGTTGTGCACTGGGGAATTGTTTGCAGGTGATGACCAAATTATGTTCCAGTCTAAGTCTTGCCACTGTACGCTTAATTCTTCTTCCCATCGAAGTTGATACTTTAATTTGGTTTGGTTTTCCGTTGTTATGATCGTTTGTAGAGTGTTGATAAAATTCCTTTTGGTGAGTTTGGATAGCTTTTAATTATCCTTTCTAAAGGTGCCAGTTATCTTTAGAATGTTCCCAGATTCACTAGGGATTCAAAAAGGTTCTTGAGTTGGAGGTATTGATACCACTGTGTTTGAGTCCCAATCTTGATGTTGAAATATTGTTTGTCTAAGAGTCCACCACTCTTAACCATTACACCACACTGGCTCTCTTGTTAGCTGGTTCCTTCTTTATTTATTGCCCATTTTGGGCACTGCTAATAATGATATAATGCAGGCCCTTTCTGCTCGCCAGTTATGAGCAGTTACCATAGTGGAAAGAGATGCCAGTAACTCAGTTCAGCTCCTGATCATTTCTCTACAGAGGAGTCTCTAACAGTGCAATCCTAAGCAGAGTCCTAAGCCCCTTGAAGTTAAAATGAATCATGCTGTACATTTCATACTTGTCTTCCTGGAAAGCTAGGCAATGGGGGCGAGTGAGTCATCAACTTTAGCCTACTGTTCCAGCAGCCATGGACTCAGACAGAAGTAGTTACAGCATCCTCATATAACTGATGAAACAGTAGGAAGTCCTGTTTTGTTTTTGAGAGGCTGTACTCATAGTGATTTCCTAGAAAAGCAGGAAAAAATGTTGCCTATGTTTGTGTTTCCATGTAAACTGGCACAAGGAAATCCACAGACACCATATGTGGTTGAGAAATAGTAGGTGTTTTTTATCCCCATGTCTGCATAATCTCTTGCCTTTGGTATGCAGTAAACATTCCACATGTTTAAGGGAACCTCCTACACAGCTATAGTAAGTACATTCTTAAAACGGAAGATCTGTCTTTCCACGAACAGCACTACTCATTCAGTCTGCAAGTAAATAAATTGATATTTTACTTGCACTGCATGATCTGCAGTCGGCACATGTTTACACAGATACTCACATACACACTTTGGAAAAGTGACTTACACATATTTCTAGGTCTTCCATTATGTTATAAGGATACCTTGATTTTAGTGGTGAATAGGGGTGAAATGTTTTGCAAGCACTCTGTACCTGAAATCTGTTTTTGCCCACTTTGACGGGGGGGGATTAAAACCAACAGTAAGGAGCACAAGAGAAATCCTGGTGCCAAGGGTACCAAAGGACAGGGGGATAGTAAAAGGAACACTTCTAAACTCTAACAGAACTATACATTTGAATGAAAATAGCAAGCTCAGTCTTTGATTATGAGGCAAGATCCTTCATGCCTAGATAACCCAAATCATCCAGTTCCAGAAGGGCAAAGCAATGGCAAGTCACAATGGTTTTGTTTTAAAACTTGAGAGGCTGCAGTTTTGTATAGAGGAGCACCTCCAACCAATAATATGATCAGGCTTTAGTTTCACTGGCTCTTATACAGGACGAAACCACATAGAGGGGGCAAGCAAGGTATAATTGGTTCACTGACAGGCATACAAAGGAGACAGCCCTGTAGCCAGAAATTTTGAGTTGGTGGGCATGGGGAAATTTTGTGGGGCAGGAGGGAAGGGGGGAGGAGGGAGGGAGAGGGGTAGCCACAAGTCTTCCTGGAACTCCAAGCAGCAATTTTGCCGCTTGTAGTTCAGGCATGGACAGCCCCCACTTGAAAAACACCATTTAAAGGGAATCCTTAAAATGTTTTTTTTCCAAGTGGGGGCTGCTCGCGCCTGAACTCCAAGCGGTAAAATTGCCGCTTGGAGTTCCAGGAAGGCATGTGACCGCCCCTCCCCCTTGCAGAAAGTGAGGGAGAGGGGCAGCTGCCAGCTGTGAATTCACCACTTGGAGTTCAGGCACAGGCAGTCCTCACTCGAAATTTTTTTTAAAAGGGTTCCCTTAAATGGTGTTTTTCAAGTAGGGGCTGCCCATGCCTGAACTCCCAGGGGCAAAATCGCCACTTGGAGTTCAGGGAAGGTGTGCAGCTGCTCCTCTCCCCTCCCTTCCTGCAAGATTTAAAGGTCCCTCCAACTGACTGACGGGCCACATGCTCCTGCCAATCAGCTGGAGGGACCTTTTAATGTCACAAGAGGGGAGGGAGGGGGAGGGAAGGGGCAGTAGCTGTTGTGGGACTTGCCTAACATTTGAATGTCCCACCAGGCCTGAAAGGAGATTGGTACACTTTGGAAGTCTGTTTTTCACTGTGCATGAACCAAGAATCTGCCTTTATAACATAGAAGAGGGTTGTTGTTTTTTGTTTGTTTTGTTTTTAAGGCCCCCAAAACAAAACAACCCAAACCAACCCAGCACCTGTCATTCCTTCAGAAAGGACAGACTGCCAGACCTGTCAACTTTGAATTCTTTTTGTGTTTTAATTCTATTATATCAGTTTTCATATAACCTGGCTCAGATAATTTCACATGCTCAGATGTCAGGATACATTTTGATTTATACCAGTTTTGTAACGTCATATTTCATACTGCCTTCTGTCTAATTTTGATCCTGTGGATCTAAAAAAATTCTCTGGAGACAAAGCTGTTTCTGCTAACCTAAGTGAAACTCCAGGTTTGCAGGAAAATACCCAAATTAAAAATAGGGGATTTATTCCCCCTCCAAAAAAAGAACTTTTTAAAAAAGGCTAATTGAAATCACAGTCAGCAACACAATACCACTGAGGATTTTTTTTAAAGGAGCAGCTGAGAGGAATGGGAAGAGGAAGCAGCAGCAGGTGGTGATGGGAGAGCGGGAGGAAGAGGTGTAGGCATGGAGGAAATGAAGGAGGTGGGGGGTGGAGGCAGTGGGAGGGTAGATGTCAGTGGTGGTGTTTCTCCTCCCCTGTGAGTTCTGTGTAGATCCTCTGCTTTTACCCTTTAGAAAGGGAGGCTTTACTGCTTTTCTGGGTAACCAATATTATAATTTGGTGAAAACACTAAAGCTGGGGTCTGTCCAGGTACAAAATTAGCTAGTTACAGTTCAGTTGCCTACCAGTCTTGGCTCGCTGATGTCATTTCAATAGCTACAGTTCCGTTTGAAAACTTAAGTCTGATCCAGTTCAATAGAAAAAATTATCTTGGAAAGACATATTGCCTCTTCTCATAGGAAAAGCTACCTCAGAGTAGGAAGAGGTCTTCCTCCATCACCCACTCCTGTCCTGCCAAAATTTCCCTGTAACTCAATAAAAACGGGTGGCCACTGCATGTTATGTTCTCTAGACAGGCTAAACTGCAGTGTCAAACATAATGCAATATGAAATTGTTTAGTAATAATGAAATCAATCATAAAGAATCTCACAATGAGTGTTGGACTATGAAAATGCCATCCAGTGTGATGGGAAGTGTCATCTCTGGGGAGTGGGAAGGGAGAATGTAAGGTTTAAGGGTCTTTGGAATTTGATTAGTTGTGCTGGTTGTTTGAGAATCTACTACTCCTTGTTTAAATGTTTTTAATGTTTATAGTACTTGGTATATATGCAAACCACTTTGAGTATACAACAGGAAAGTGGTACAAAATATTTTACATAAATAAATGCTTGCCAATTTGTATTACAAGATTGGGGTCCCCAAACTTTTTGAGCCAATGAATACTTGGGTAGTCAGTGTTACCACATAAAGCTGCCTACCCTGAATCAGACCACTGTTCCATCAAGTTCAGTATTGTGTCTACTTAGACTGGAAGTGGCTCTCCAGAGTTTCAGGTAGAGGCCTTCTATATCACCTTCTAAGGTTGCAGTTACACATGCCAGTTGGTGTGGAGGTGAAGTGCTTTTGTGCTGTGGGCTCAACCCATCATGGTGTGATCAGATGCCACCACGGGTGAGTCGTGGGTTTTTTTGCCTTTTGTTTTCCATTTGCATAAACAAGGAATCACACCTCCACACTGAGGGTTCCCCATGGAATATGCTGTTATGTGCATACTGATGAGCGAGAGAAAAAAGGCACCAAGTCAGGATGGAATGATCAGACCATCCTGATGGCATGAGAGCATGCTTGAGCGATCAGACAGGAAAGTCCGTCCATGACCCATTGGAACCAGTTAGAGCCAAACTTTCCCCAGTATCTTTTACCTTCACTTCTGTGGTGGAGCAGCATGGGTTGCCAATGACTGCAGGACCTTTCCCAGATGTTGCTGTCTGATTGTGCCCTTTAGATCCATCAGGCAATCCCAGCTGTGTCGGATCTAAAGGTGCATAGGATCACAGCCTAACTGATCTTTTTAACTGGAGATGCCAGGGCTTGAACCTGGGACTTTCAGCATGCCAAGCAGATGCTGTGCCACTGAGCTACGGACCATAAAATGGCTTCCATGGTAAGTGTGTCTCAGTGATAGACATCTGCTTGATATACAGAAGGGCACAGGTTCAGTCCCCAGGAATCTACAATTGGGGATCAGGAAGCAGGTGGTATGAAAGACCTCTACTTAAAACACTGGGGAGTTGCTGCCCGTCTGAGTAGACAATACCAATCTTGATGGACCAATGGTCTGATTCAGTATAAGGCTACGCAACTAACCATAAAATATTGGGAGACTCCAAATCATGTGTCCTCCTATAATAACAGCAGACTTCCTGAATGGGCACTCCCTGAAGACAGGGCTCTCCTGAATTAACTCCTGCTCATTGAGGGGGAAGGAAAGACAAGACTGTGGCCCAGGACAGACTGGCAATTTGCCCCGGTATCCAGTCGCAGCAAAAAAACCCCGGAGTAAACGATACCGGGTTTTCCCGTCCACACAGCGGGGGCCTCTGCCGGAAGATACCGGATGGAGGCACGCGGGAGCGTTCAGACTGCCGCGCCGGAGGCACGCTATATTCGCCGTTTCCCCATTATTTCGGCTGTGGGCGTATGTGCGCATAAGCGCATTTTGCCGATTTTTTTTTTTTGCCCTGCAACGCCGGCACCGCATTGGGCAGTGGAGCAGAGCGTGGCCAATCACACCGCTGTTGCCTCATGCCCAACGCGGGTTGCTCCCGGCTTTTCGGCTGCGCGTTCAGACTCCCCGGAAGCGGAGAAACGCGTGACGAACGCAGGCTTTCAAGATTTGCGCCGGCTTTTATCAGGTGTTTTTTTAATCCGGCAGTGAAGCGCGAGAGCACCAGTAGGCTACGGGTGGGGGACGCCAGGCAGATGTGCCTGTGTGAACATCCCATTTACCCCGATATTGAGTCGTTGTCAGCCCGGGTCCCATCCCGTGGCAAATTGCCAGTCTGTCCTGGGCCTGTCTCTTTGTTTGAGGAAGAGAGCCTGTAGGGAAGAAGGAAGTAGGCATCTGGAAACACATGGTCAGTGCCATCGTGCTCACAGATGCCATGTGGGGGATTACTGCGCTAGGCTATTTCTAACAGGAGGGAATTAAATAATTGCATCTTAACTAACACATTTTCCTTTAGGCACTCATTAAAGATTCACCTTTGTCTTTTAAATCAGTCTTCAGGAATTAAAGTATTTTATTGGTTGGGTGGGGAAGCCAAAGGAAGGGATATGAAACTGGCAGAGTAGAGCTCTGAACACCTTTCTCACAAATTGAGGTGAGGCAACTTTGTTTCCTGAATTGCCCATAAAACTTCTAGTACATAGGGTAGTAACTATTGATTCATGTGTACTGCAACACAAAGTCTCTTTTCATCAGCGTCCTTCTAGAGAATCACTATCTCCAGGTCACCAGAGTATTTGGACACTCTGCTGTGAGTCTCTCACAGTATTTCCTAATTGTAACACAGTTTATTATGTGTCAGAGACTAGTCAGGTGCTTGTAACATGTCTACAAATCCCAAATGCCTAACACCCTGTGGAATGAAGATGATGTACAGAAATGGCTTCGTGTGAGTATTTGTGGTCTGGAGTGATTGGATGAACAATGCAGACATGGCCATCCGAGTAGCAGCCTGTTCCATGACTAACAGTGCAAGTTTTCTAGATAGTTTCATGATTGCAAACAGTGGGTGTCATACTTTTTGTGATGGAATAAAGTAAAGAAGACGGACTCATCTTATAATGGGAAACTACAAAGAAGACTCAAGGGACTTCGTTCAAATAAACTGTCTGTTTTAGTGTACTTCCCTGTTGGTAACCATAACAGCGAATAGGAGCTTTACCAAGAGAACCTCAATAGAAAAGCCAAGTTTTGTTCATTCCATTCCTTGTTCTCTGGAAGAGGCTGCTAGAGTCTTTGAAAGGTCAGTTTGTCAGAAAATGTTTCTGCCAAATAATTCACCAAGAATAGAAAACTGTATTTTCCTAGTGAATGGGAAAGCCATTGGTGGTGGAAAGTGCCATCAAGTCACAGCCAACTTATGGTGACTTAGGGTTTTCAAGGCAAGAGACTAATTGAGATAGAGTGCCATTTCCTGGCTCTACGTACCAACCCTGGACTTCCTTGGATGTCTCCCATCCGACTACTAACCAGGACCAACCCTGCTTAGCTTCTGAGATCTGACAAAATTGGGATAGCCTGGACTCTCCAGGTCAGGGTGGGAAAGCCTTCAATAATTTGGGCCTGAGCATCAGTTTTGTCATGTGTTCTCTGTAGAACATTGGCCAACCACATCAGAGAACATAAGCCAGTGTAGTGTACTAAGATCTGGGATGTCCAAGAACAAAATCTGCACTCTCTGGTAAACCTTGCTGGATGACCTTAGCCCAGTAAATATCTTTCTCAGCCTATCGACCTGTTATGAGGATTTAAAAAGGGAAAACCTTGCATACCAACCTGAGATCTTTGAAGGGGGGATAAAATGTACTAGATATACATTCTGTATGTTTGCCATAGTGATGAACTGCCCACAAACTCATTAAATGTGACTTTTTATACTAGTCACAACCAGGTATTTATTGATTTATTTTTCATATTTATAGCCCAACCTTCCCATGAACAGGCTCAGGGTGGGTAACAGCATATTGGCAATACAGTAAATAAAATTAAAATTAAAAAACACAATTGTACAACATTAAAATTGGTGGTCACAGCCCAAGTCAGAAACTGAGTGGTTGGGAGAGGTTCTCTGGCCCATTGCTACAAATAAATATAGCCAGATGATTAATGGATGGAAGACAGGGAACAGGGAGTTCAGACATGGACGCCGGCCACCTCAGCCAAAGGCCTGGTGGAGCAGCTACATCTTACAGACCCTGCGAAATTGACAAAGATCCTGCAGGGCCCTGATTTCAATGGGGACCATGTTCCATCAGGCAGGGGCCAGGGCCAAAAAAGCCCTGGCCCTGGTTGAGGCAAGATGGACATCCTTTGGGCCAGGGACCACCAAGAGATGTTGATCCATGGAGTATAATGTTCTTCAGGGCGTATTTGGGAAGAGGCGGTCCCTCAGATATGTTGATCCCAGGCCATGTAAGGTAATCATTTTCATAGACATCAAACAGTGATGACTCCTTCCCATGATATTGCCTAATTGTGGGAAAGTCTCTGATTTATGGTGTAAAATCCATATTGCTGAATTAGGCATCTTTAGTAACACTATGATGAGAAGGGCTCACCATGTATTACTATGTGAAGGCAGTTTAAAGTAGCAGCTTTGTTGTGTAAAGTGGTCCTAAAGCAACCTCTTTTATAAGGCAAACTGAGTTTGTGGGGTACAAGTGGAATTTACTGCGACCTGATTTACAGGTTATGATGGAGGTAGAGAAACTGAAAGAAAGCACTCAGAAAAATTTATTCTAAGGCTATTTATAGACAGTGCTTGGAATGGAAGAAGAAAGGAAGTGAGATGGTTTTGTTTCAAATCAGACCACATTCAATTTAACCTGTGGCCCATTCACCATTTCTAGGTATACACCTGTCACAAAAACTAATTACACGCAAGCTGCAGACTTTAAAATAATTACAGTCAGTTATCAATCATTACCAAGAGAAGAGTTACTATAAATGGGAAAAACCTTTAATGAATGTGGCTTAATATTAGGCATGACAGAATTTCAAGTTACTAGATATTTGTATTATTTAATTGTGTTTACCTCCTCACTGCAGACACGGGGCAAAGTGTATGATCAGCATGACATCCCAGTCTTGCTGAGGACAGAGCTGTTTGTAATGCTGGGAGAGGCAGGAGAGAGTCTTCTCAGGCTTCAGATTAGGGTTGCCGGGCATGGCCAGCCAACTGGAGGAAGATGCCAGAGGAAGGGACTTATGGTAGGGAGGACGGGCAGTCAGTGTCCTCAGAATGATGATGCAACATTCAGTGCAGCATGAAAGTGATGTTCCACTGGGGGTGATGCTCTAGCCTTCATCCAAAACTCTATGGTTTAAACTGTACAATTTTGGCAAATGCTTTAGTGTCACACAACACAATGACATCTCTTCTGAATCACACCAGAAGTGGTGTGATTGTTGGGGGACTGAGTGCTTGTCTCCCCTTTTTGCCCACCATGTG
This sequence comes from Gekko gecko, assembly GCA_029375565.1. NCBI lineage: Eukaryota > Metazoa > Chordata > Lepidosauria > Squamata > Gekkonidae > Gekko > Gekko gecko. Next base: position 99,077,148 of record JAPDNY010000002.1, on the reverse strand, counting down.
CCTGTCTCCACCCTTTTGCCCACATGCTGAGCAGTGGTGGGAAGAGGTAGCAGGAGGCAGGAGGTCTTCCCCACCACCAGCAGGCAATTGGCAACCCTACCTCAGATGCTGGGGGAAGAGGAACTGATCTCTCCAAATGCTTGCTTCTATAGTGCCTGTCTCTCCCTAGCCTAGGTCCATAAACAGCTCTCACCTAAGCAAATCTAGATGGAATGGAACCCAAGCTATTCCGATCTTAAGTTTGCCCAGAGGAAACGAAAGGAATGAGGCAGCAGCACTCCTCCCGCATACCATTAACATGACAGGGCTACCTGACATCCTGCCCGCCTAAAGGCCCCTCCCCCCGGTTTGTTCAGGTAGAGGTGGTGGAACCTGCGAAGGAGGCAGGGGGCATTTATATGTTCTCTTGTGACCCATTCCCTGTGTTGGGGCCCAAAATCCACCCACTCCACAAGATAATACAGTTTATTGTGTTTTAGCTTAGAGTCCAAAATGTCAGCAACTTCAAAATGCGGTTCGCCTTGCACCATAAGCGGGTGTGTGTGTGTGTGTAGCTCGTTGCAGTCGCCAGGCATTAGGTCCAGGATCATGCCTTAACAGTTTGAAATGGAAGACAGGATGTAGAAGTTTCAATGCTTTAGGCAGTTCAAGTTCTACAGTGACGTCATTGATCATACGTTTGATGGGAAATGGCCCTATGAACTTCCAGCCCAATTTCCGATTGGATTGGAGAACCTTAATGTTTTTTGTCGACACATACAGAGTCCCCAGGTTTGAGATCCCAACCCTTATCACATTTCTTATCAGCTTGTAACTTGTAAGCTTGCTTTGCCCCATCCAACATCCAACTGCAAACACTTGCACCAATCTCCCACCTCCCCCTCAGACAACCCAATATCAGACAGAAAAAGTAGAGGCGGAGCTTCATACCCATAGACCACCATGAAAGGAGATATACCTGTAGACGAATGGCAGGCATTATTATAGCAAAATTCCACTAGAGGGAGGAGCCCCTCCCAACCGTCCTGTTGAAAGTTAGTAAAGCAATAAAGGTATTGTTCCAGAGTCTGGTTAACTCGTTCAGTTTGCCCATCAGTCTCTGGGTGGTAGGCACTACTTAGGCCCCTCTTGACCCCCAAGAGGTGCATTAGTTCACTCCAGAATTTAGAAACAAATTGCATGTTCCGGTTGGAGATTATCTTCCGGGGCAATGTGTGAAGTCTGAAAATGTGTCGCAAGAATGCTTTAACCAACATCCGTGCCATCAATAAGGATTTAAATTGAATAAAATGGGCTTGCTTGGAAAACAAATCCATCACAACCCAGATAACCACTTTGCCTTTGCTGGGGGGAAGATCTGTAATAAAATCCATGGAGATTACCTCCCACAGGTGACTGGGAGTGGGCAGAGGTTGGAGGAGTCCAGGAGGCTTCCTGGGTCTTGGTTTGCTCATTAGGCAAGTCTGGCATGATTGAACAAAGAGAGAGATCCTTCCTCATCCCCAGCCACCAGAACTGGCATTGTAGGAGGTGCAGAGACTTAACAAACTCCAAGTGCCCTGCCATCTTGCACCCATGTACAAACAATTTCTGACCATGGTACCAACAACCATTTTCCTTTTCTTCCACCTCCCCCTCTTTATTCAGCTCCGCGCAGTCAGCATCAGAGATTCAGTTCCCAAGAGTCTGCAGTTGGGGGTGGGGCTGGGATTTAGCTTGGGTGCTCATAGTCATCACCCCACCCAGTTGGGAGGGGGTGAACATGGAATCGAGGACCTCCTCCCAGCAGCTGTCGTGTTGGGGGAGGTGGGACAGAGCATCAGCCAGTAAATTAGCTTTCTCCGGGAAATGGTGGAGTGTGAAATCGAACTTAGAGAAAAAATCAGCCCACCGGAGCTGTTTGACATTGAGGTTTCAGGGCTTTCTAAGGACTTCTAAGTTCTTATGATCAGTCCACATTTCAAATGGCACCCGAGCACCTTCCAATCAATGCCTCCATGTCGAGAGAGCCAATTTAATAGCTCCTGCCTCCTTGTCCCAAACCGACCAGTTGCGTTCTGTGTCAGTGAACTTCTGAGAGACATAAGCAAGGGGGTGTAACTTCCCATCCTCCCCCTCTTGCAAGATGGCACCACCCATAGCAACATCCAAGGCATTGACTTGTACGATAAATTTTTTAAGTTTGTTTGGATGCACCAAAATGGGTTCAGAAGTGAACGAGGCTTTTAGGCATTCAAACGCATTTTGGCACTCTGGTGTCCAGTCAAGTTTTGCCCCTAGTTTAGTACTGTCTGGACCCTTCCCTTTCATTTTCAGGAGGTTCGTAAGTGGTAAACTCACTTGAGCAAAATTTGTGAGAAATGATCTATAAAAGTTTGCAAATCCTAAGAATGCTTGGAGCTGCCTCCGAGTCTTGGGAGGTTCCCACCATGTCTTGGACCTTGGCGGGTCCATTTCAATTCCCTGGGGGAGATTCGATAGCCTAGGAAAGCGATTTTGGTGCAGCGAAACTCACACTTTGAAAGCTTAGCAAAGAGTTTGTGCTTGTTTGCAACATTTTGAGAACATCCCTAACCAACCTGACGTGGGGTTCTTTGTCGAGAGAGTACAACAAAATATCATCCAGGTAAACAGGGACACCATTAAACAGATGCCTGTGCAGAACTTCCGCGCGTGGGGGGGAAGAGCATCACACGGTACTCGAACTGACCCAGGGGGGTATTGAACACAGTTTTGTATTCATCGCCCTCTTTAATCTGGACCTGGAAATAGGCATTGTATAGATCAAGTTTCGAAAAGATTTTCCCCTCAAGACCGCTGCTAAGAGGTCTTTAATCAAGGGGAGAGGGTAGGTGTTGGTGGACGAGACAGTGTTCAAACCCCTGTAATCAGTACATAGTCTCAAACCCCTGTCCTTCTTTTCCGGAACAACACCGGGGCTGCGAAAGGTGAGGAGGCTGGTCGAATAAAACACCTTGCCAAGTTTTTGTCACTGAACCTCCTCAACTCCACTTTCTCTACTGGGCTCATGGAGTATAACTTGCCCTTAGGCAATTTCTGGTTAGGTAACAGTTCAATGGAGCAGTCACAGTTTTTGTGGGGGGGCAGTTTGTCCACCTCCTCCTCCCCAAATACCTTGGCTAAGCCACGGTACTTGGGGGGAATCAACTGGAGTTCTGAGCTGGCCAGACAGGTGTGCACTGGCTGCTCTCTGGGAAGTTCAACCCACTCGCTGTCCCAGCTATGCATTAAGCACATCACCAAAATGAAACACTCAATCTCCTCATCCCACAAGATGTAAGGATCATGGTCATGGAGCCACAGGCTACCAAGCACCAACAGGAAATGGGCCGCTGGTGTAATGACAAAAGGGTGGTGTTCCCAGTGTTGCCCTGCACCCATCCGCAATGGCACAGTCTTGTATTTGCAGGGGTCTTTCATGGCAGAGTCATCCATCTGGGTGAACACCAAGGGTTCAGGGAGTTTAACTACCTTAGCCCCCAGTCCAGTAACTAAGGACAGATGGATCAGATCCCTCCCACACCCTGAGTCAATTAGACCCCGCACCCATACGTGGGTGTTTGGCTCCGGGTTGATGATAGTCACAGTCACAAAAAAGAGGGGGGGTAACTGCTCACCATTTTCTGCACCTCGGGACATGGGATCTGCTGGTCAGTGCCATTTACAGCAGGTCCTGTTCATTTCCCACCGGCTGGAAGTTGTCCTCACAGGACAAGTCCGTCTCCTCTTTTTGTAGGCTAGTTTGCAGAGTGTGTGGGGGGGTCTTTGGTCAGGTGGGTGTTTTTTTTGCTGGGGTGTCCGGCCGCTTTTTCTCTCTGCTCTTCTTTGGGGGGGGGGGTCACTGGTCCTGACTCCGGACATGCAGTGGCGAAATGACTGGCTTCCCCACATTTTAGGCACAGACCCTGTTTCATGCGGAGTCCGCGCGTATCCTCTTTAGGTTTCACAGGCATTTTGGTTTTTACAGGTGCCAGAGTACTCTTCCCCAAGGTGGCTGCATCATTGATGCAAATGGTGTGGAGGCAGCTTTCTGTGTCAGCCGCCTCTCTCATCCAGGTGAGTCGGGACACCGGCTTCATGCTGCGGAGGATTGTTCCCCATATCTCCGCATTGATTCCCAAGTGGTAGTGGTGCACCAGCACCCCATCTGGCCATTCCCAGATCTTGGGCACATGGTGATGGAACTCTTCAGTATACTCACGCACAGATTTCTTTCCTTGGCAGAAAGTGCGCAGGAAAGCTTGCGCAGTTTCACTCACATTTGTATCCTCATAATACACCCGGAGGGCCCACATGAATGCATTGACCTCTCAGAGCTCCCAGCTGTCCTCATGGTGTAGGCTCACATACCAATTGGTCACTCCTTCCTGTAACCGGGATGCTATATAGTCCACAATGCGCTCCTTGTTGGAGAGCAGGTGGCCCCAGTTCCCAACAAACTTTTCTGCTCGCACCAAGAAGTATGCCAACTTCTCAGGCGCCCCGTCAAAGGTTGCCTCCAGCAATTCAGCCAGTGGGGGGAGTTCCCTTCCTGGTCCCCCTGGGACCCTTCTCAGCAGGAGGGGAGTGCCAGTTGCTGGACTGGCAGTGGCTGTCTGGGAACCCTTTGGGCAGGCGGTGCTTGCACGGGAGGTGCCTGGGGAGCAGGTACATACTGCTCAAGTTCCCACTGCACCACCTCCATTATCAATTCCAGCAGCTTTTGGAATGACTCCTCGACCATCTGGAAAAGTCGGTCCTGGCCACGCTCCAATAACCCCAAACAGGTGTCAACGTAGTCGTCAGATTCAACTGGTTTTCATGTCCCAGCCTCCAACTCGGACACCGTGCTCAAGCAGTAGACAGCCCGATCGTATTGACTTTCCCGACGGGGCTTGGGGATAAGGGACCAAGCCTTAACAGTGTCTGTTTGGAACCTTCCCCAATCTTGCTTCTTCAGTTGGGTAGTCATGCTGGCGTATGCCCCACCAAATGGGTCAAAGTACCTCTTGTCCAGGTCGTCCTCCAGAGGACTGGTGGTCGGTACCATAGTGGTAGGTACCGATTCTTCCATGGTAGTTACCATGATAACATCCTCCTCTTCCCCTCTCATCCCAGTTGGTGAGAGAGGCAGTTCAAAAGAAGGAAAGGAGGATTACTGACACTCTGTCAAGTTCTTCAGTCAGTCACACAACACAGGGCTTCTCCAGAAGACAGTGTTTAATAATGGAACAGTACTAAAGACACATGTACATTCTCTGTGTCAGTAATGACTAGATACAGCAGCCTCAACTAGGTTATACTACATTCAAACAAACCCCCCTTCAGCAGAAGCCAATTGATACAGTTCACGCACGCAGGAAGCTAAAGTGGGCTAAGAAGCAAAACATTCTAGAAACCATTATAATTCCCAGTGAGGCTCCTGCAGCTGGAGCAACAAGGTCAGAGGCCCGATAAGAGTCTGTGTGGAAAAACTTCAGAGGAAAGGAAAGAGGCAGCAGCACTCCTCCTGCATACCATTAACATGACAGGGCTACCTGACAATCTCCACCAACAGGTGAAGCTTCAAGTTCTGTAGAGTCTGTTTTTAGCTACCATTGCCTACACATGTGTGAACATGAACTGTTTTTAGGGACTTTTCTGGTATGATCCTATTCATTGCTGGGATGGTTTTCAACCTTTGGCAAGAAGTGGGATGGTTTGGGTCTTAAATGGAACAGCATCCTAACCCACTTTGAACATGGTTTTTATATATAAGAACCGCTTGTGACTGTGACCAAGAAACAGAACCCAGGATGGGACAATGCCCATGGGAACAGGCTTGATTTTTAATGGTTAAGATCATCCTGAGCAGGAAACAACTTTAGCCCCTATCCTGATGAAATTCCTGAGCAGATCTTTGCCTCACATGTAAGTGAATGGTTGCCATTCGTTCTGAGGAAAAATGCAGCACAGCACTGAATGTGGGAGACAAAAAAAGAGGGGAGAGAGGTTTGGAGAATTTGTTCTTTTTTTGTATTTTTGCATTTGTGTGTGTGTGTGTGTGTGTGTGTGTGTGTGTATGCCCATGCCTAGAAGTCATGGTGACCTCTGGTGACTCCTACTGCGGCACAGAGGACATTCAGAGAAGTGGCTTGATAGCCTGCCTCTGCCTCCCAACCCTGGTATACTCTGGAGGCTTCCCATGCAAATACTTGTCAGGGCTGGCCCTGCTTAACTTCCAAGAGAGGTTTGGAGGATTTGGAGAGGATGAGAAAGAGAGAGGGAGCATGTGCAAGGGAAAGAACTGACAGAATTCATTACCATTCTGACAAGTTTCAGCTAATTTTTTTCTATAGTGACTACTACTAAGGAATGTGATTACTAATGATACCAGGTGACCGATACATCTCATAAGTAGTCTCCCTTCTGTTTCTATGTGTTCCTGTGTGAAAGCTTTTGCAGACCAAATTGGGACCTTTGAAGTTGGACACTGTAATAGTAACTGTTTAGTAGTGCTGCATTAAGTCTTCACTCACAGAACCAAAAGAGGCTGAGTGTACTGTTCAGTTAAAATGTACATTACTAAATGCAGCCGCAAATATGTACAGGTGGAAACTGAACAGAGTGAAATAGTTCACATGAACTCAAGGAAAAGCAAAACCAGCACAACGAGGGTGAGTAGGTACATCGTATTTTGCCCACTGAATACTCCCTGCCATTTGATAGGAGGATTGTATATGATATTTTGCTCCCAGGTGCTTTTAATGTAGGTTATTAAACCAGCTCTTGAAGATATATGCCTTTTTATAGATATTGCCAATGTGAAGGGCATCTACAGTGCTGAAAAAGACAGATCTCCTTGAATGCGGTCTGCAGTTTTGAAACCATCATTAAAATGGGATGGGGTGGGAGAAAGTGAGCTTAAATTTCCAGTCTAGAGCTGGCAGTCCTCCCTCCCTCCACTCTAGCCTTCCACCCACCTCCCATCCCCAGCTGTGAAATTTTATGAACCTTTAGCTAATATATTAATAGCAATGTTGTTAGTGCTCTTGGGACTAGAAGATCTGGAGCTGCAGGTGACTGTGTGAAGAGAAGATATCTAAGAATAAGACTAAGATTTTTTTTCTCATAAAGAACTTCCTTACTCTAGGTCAGACTCTTAGGTCTGTGTAACTCAGCATACTCAGCTCTGACTGGCAGTGGTTCTCCAAGGGCACAGTCCAGGGTCTTTCCAGCCCTGGGATCTATACCAGAAGTTGACATGGGGTTGAGTTTGGGGCCTTTTCCATGCACTCTGTCCCTCAGCCATGTTCTAGTTTGCTTCTCCAAACCCATCACTTTGTCCTCCTGATACCAAATTTGCCTGCCTGCTTTTAAAAGTAAATCAGTGTTTCAGACAATAGCAATGGAAAACGGAGCTCCTTTTAGCTGGTTCTTTGAAGCCACTTGTAGATGCCAGCATGAGATAATTCATCTCCATAAAGCTGGGATCAGAAGAGACTATATAATTCAGAACACTGCAATTGCTCCCCCCACCACTCCCCCCCAGTGTGGATAATAACACATTACAGACACAATAGCAGTCCAGAGCACTACATGATTAATGGCAGCCCACTGCCGAGAGCACACACACAGAAGAGCCATTCAGCAAAGGCAGTTTCATTATTGTGTTCCACCTACTGCTTCTAACAGAAAGTGATCAGAAGAACAATGACCCATTTTGACAGGAGGGCAACATGCACACACTCAACATTCACTACTCCAATCAAGGAACATTGTGTCTCTTCCAGATGCTGCAGTTGCCCAAAGAGCTAAAGTACAAGCCTTGGCTTGGCAGAGACAGAGCATTTCTTAAAGGCTACTGATTAGCTTAAAACAGTCCAGCACAAATGCCATAATATTCAATCAAAAGGCAGCCTCCCATTGGCTTGATCCTGTTTCTAGTTACATTAATGTTGCCATTGTCTCTGTCTGGGGAACAAGGGAGGACAAATGACAGCTGTGATTGGTCAGTCGACATTCCCTACTTATAATCTGCTGATTGGTAGGCTTTGGTTCCTGTCCTCAGGAAATTACTCTGAGGTTACCAAGAAGCTTTGAAAATGTCATTAATTAGCTATATTATTCTCTGATTTGAGTCCAAGAGCATTTGCATTTTTAAATCAGTTTCATGCTGCATTTGCATTTTAAAATCAGTTTCGTGCTGCTGTGACGCTGTCTTTCTCTATGCTTGATGGCGTCACAGCAGCACGAAACTTATTTAAAAATGCAAATGCAATACTCGACCTTAGAGGAGGGAAGACTGAAAAGCCTTTCCTGCCTGTCATCTTTCCCCATGCTTTGACAGTAACAGGATTCTAGCTGTTGCATGTTGACCCTCAGAGGGCTCTGCTGGCTGGGTCTCTTCATTCTTTTAGGAATAGTTTATCTTCCAGTTTTCTCTGCCCAAAAGGGACTCAGACCCATTTGCTCCACTGTTCTGCCAACTTCTGTTCTGCCCCAAAGGGACTCAAACCCATTTGCTCCACTGTTCTGCCACGCTGGAACAGAAATTCTCTTCTTCATTGCATGCCACTTTCACATTCTTTGATTGTCGGATTTTATTGAACCCTCCACACTGCATACTGGTTTCACTTCCTTTGATCTCTCTTATTTGTTTGTTTGTATTTATATCCCACCCTCCCCTTATTGGGCTCAGGGCAGGTTCCAACAGTATAAAATATAATACAATTAAAACCACATTAAAACACAATATAAAATAACATAACTCATATGTGCCGTACAACTCTAGTAAAAAACAGATACCTCAGTGGTTGATGGTACTAGAATTTAAATTTATTGGAGATTTATAAAATTTAGGATCTTGGACCCAGGCTACAGATGAGAGCCGACCCAAGGAGGGGAACACCATCTTGCAGACCCTGCAGAACTGTAATAAATCCTACAGGGCCCTGATCTCACATGGGAGCTCATTCCACCAGGCAGGGACCAGGGCCAAAAAAGCCCTGGCCCTGGTCGAGGACATCCCTGGGGCTGGGGACCACCAAAAGATGTTGGTTGGTGGACCTTAGTACTCTATGGGGCTCATATGAAGAGAGGCAATCTCGAAGGTACGATCTGCATTGTACCGTCTGCATTGATTTATGGCCATTTTATGGCTGTTCAGGGGTGACTCTGCAGTCAGTGTGGTGTTGGCCCAGGGTATTTGAATGTGGTTTTGTTTGGTAAAACAACGGAGTGAATGCTAGATGCAGAATGGGCCAATGTGAGTGAGCCTTCAGAATTCCAAGCAAGCAGAACAAGACTGATGTCAATTCAGTTGCTTATTAACAGTGAAATAAGTGAACTCTCATTATCAGACTTTCATAAAGTCAGCGTTGGGGAACACCGCAATATAAATGCGTGGCAAAACTCAAGGACACTTAAATTAATATATCTGCCATCTTAGACTATTTATAGGTCTTTAAAGATCATTTCTGAACAAAATATTATCAAACTTCTCACCTCCAGACCTACCAGTGATTGTGGAATACTGAATAGGTGCAAGAATATTTGTCATTCCTTGCCATATATAACTTCAGTTCTAAGTATTCTACTGCTACTTCAAAAGAAATATGAAGATGGAATAATGTGGAGAGCCTACACTGTTTTGCTTGATCTTTAAAGCAGGAGATGTGACATGTACACCCCCATGAAAAAGGACATGTCATCAATGACTGATAAATCTTTTGGAGTTCCCATGTCCCTTCTTGCTACTTTTTCTTTGTTCTGGGAAAAGAAAAGGTTATTCAAAAACTTAGAGAAAAACAATAAATCTAAAAATGTTTCTCCTGTGCTTTATCAAGGAGCAGGTACCTCTAGCAAGTTCACATGCATACAATTAGTCCGTGTCCTTTGTGATCCACCCTAGAAACTAAAATAAAACTTATACTTATAAATTATTAAAGAGTAAGTCTTTTTCTTCAAATGTATTTTATTCATATAGACATAAAATGGAGATTATTAGGACACAAGGAAAGCTTCCCAGAAAAGGATATTTACCTGTAGGCAGGGGTCTTTTCGTAGAAGAACAGCTGCAGGAGCTCATTAGCATATGGTATGCTAATGAGCTATTAGGCTATTAGCATATGCCACACCCCCTGACATCACCGGAAGTGATGTCAGAAGGGGAAGCAAAAGGGGGGGAAGCATCTTTAAAAGCCTCCCCTTCCCTTCCCCAGCTGGTCTGGGTGGGGGAGCTAAGAGAGAAGGGGTTTAAAGTTTAAACTCCTTCTCATGAGAGTTGGGCCACAGAAGGAAGAAAGAGGGAAGGAAAGAGAGAGAGTAGAGAGAAGGAAAGAAGGAAGGAAAGAGGGAAAGAAAGAGAGGGAAGAAGGAGGGAAACAGGGAAAGGAGGAAAAAAGAGAAGAGAAGAAGGTGGGAAAGAAAGAAAGAAAGAAAGAAAGAAAGAAAGAAAGAAAGAAAGAAAGAAAGAAAGAAAGAAAGAAAGAAAGAAAGAAAGAAAGAAAGAAAGAAAGAAAGAAAGAAAGAAAGAAAGAAGGAAAGGAAAGGAAAGGAAAGGAAAGGAAAGGAAAGGAAAGGAAAGGAAAGGAAAGGAAAGGAAAGGAAAGGAAAGAAGGAAGGAAAGAGGAAAAAGAAAGAAGGAAAGGAGGGAATGAAAGAAATTCAGTGGCAATTCAGCCCCATTATACCCTATGGGCCATTGAAGTCAATGGTGAAAACATAGGGTATATTCTGGGGGCTGGAGGGAAGGGGTTTGAGGGAGAGGCTCCAAGATCACAGGATAGCTGATGGAGCCTCTCCCCAAGATACCCACCAAGTTTCAAGAACATTGGACCAGGGGTCCAATTCTATGGCCCCCAAACAGGTTGCCCCATTTCCTCCATTGTTCTCTATAGTGGGAAAAAAGTAAGTTTTTTTCCCACCATAGAGAACAATGGAGGGAATAGGGGCAACCTGTTTAGGGGCCCATAGAATTGGACCCCTGGTCCAATGTTCTTGAAACTTGGTGGGTATCTTGGGGAGAGGCTCCATCAGCTATCCTGTGAGTTTCGAGTCTCTCCCTCAAACCCCTCCCCTCCAGCCCCTAGAATATACCCTATCTTTTCACCATTGACTTCAATGGCCCATAGGATATAATGGAGCTGAAATTGACATTCGGCTTCCTGAAAGACTCCGGGACGCCGGCTGGGGGCGGGGCTTGGCTCCTGAGCTCCCGGAGCTGCGCTCTGGTGCGCTCCCCCTCCCCCCGAAAAGACCCCTGCCTGTAGGAGTATACAGAGCTGGGGATCATTTCAAATTCAGTAGGTAAATATTTATTTATTAATTAATTTATTTATTTTTGGGATTTTTATCCTGTGAGAAATAATCCTGCATTTGCTGAACTAGTAAAGGGGAGGAGAAAACAAAGGGTACAAACTTCCAGGGCCTCTAGTCACCCTGGGGACCCATGGAGCTGGGCAAGTCAAGTGATTTGCTTTCTTATGATGTTTCAGTTGGGTGTTGTTGGAGGGCCCAGCAGGAATCTTTGCCTGGGGACCCACAGTAGTAGGGTTGTCAGGTCTCTCCAAGCAGCCAGCGGGGGTTGGGCGTGCACACCAGAAGCAGGGAGAAACGCCCAGTATTTCAGCAACATGCCTACATGACTCAGAAGTGATGTGGCTACATCGGGGACATCGGGGGGGTGCTCTGGGTCTTGGACAAAACTCTATGGTAGATACCATAGAGTATTTGCCCAAAACCTAGAGCATTCCCTGACATCCCAGCCACGGCTGTGTCACTTCGGGGTCACGTAGGCACATTGCTTTAATTTCCAGTATTCCTCCCTTTTGAGGGGGTAATTCCCCCACACACCAGCCAGCTGGCCAGTGGCAGACAGGTGGGGTCTTGCAGCAGGAGACTATCAGCAGTGGAAGCTATCAGCAGTCCCATGTGTTTATCATGCTAATTTTTATTTTCATGGGGATAGGAGTAAAAAGTGAAGGAAGAGAAGGAAGCTGCTGCATCATGATGTCTTCCTGCATCACCAATATAATGTCAGGATCCTTGAGACATTTGAGAAATCTGTGATGCAACCTCTTCTCATACTAGCATTGGCCTTACAGTGAACGGTCAGTACTTAAAAGTATGGGTGATAGTAGTAAGATTCTTCTCTACCAGGGAAGGATGCAGCCAAGCATATCAGATACCATGTAACTGATATAGTATATTGCTAGCCATGGACACAACGTGCTGCTGTACACATTGCAGACAGATGGAGCAGTACAGTGAATGCAGTGTGTTATTTGCTGGGTCTGTCAAATAGCCCTTTTCAAGTAGCAAATCTTATTTTCATTTAGGCTAAGTTAACTACTTTAGAAAGACAATAGTGTCTTTAACATGATTGCCAGTGAACTGTTTGGGAGGCTTATCTCTCCACAGAGTCAAAGCTAATGGATGGCTTGGATGAAATCCAGTAGTTAAGGGGAAACCAAGTGTAGCCTTTGGAAACAATAGCCTTTGATATGTAAGAAAGAACTTGCATCCAAAGGTAATGGTGGGGAACAGTAATTATCACTGCATGAGTAATAAAATACATGAGCCACTCTTAACCAATGAATGGCTAATGATTTCAAACAATTTTTGTCCAATGCAGATGTATTGTGGAATGCTGAGAATAATTAACCATCCATCTCTTCTCAAACCTGGAGGCGATCTTACAACTAGAAAGGGAAATTGCTGAGTTGCAAGTTGTTATAACACTCAGAACAATGGAATCCCCAGGACTTACTAGGGATATTGGTTTCTTATCTCACTACATATGCTAACCTCATTCAGTCTTTACATTTGTATTCTTATCAATTCCCCAGAAGGGCTATACACCCTCTTTATTTTATTTTATTTTATTTCTTATTTGGAACAGTAGAATAGTAGATTGTAATGTAATGTAATGAATAGTAGAATGTAACGTAATTTGGAATGGTAGATTGGAATGTATTTCTCCGGTCTGGGGACAACGAAGATACTCTACACAGCCAATCGCTCCATGCATGAGAGGAGACGATGGCATGTAATGGCAGGATTTCAGTTAATTACTCTCAGCATTCCGCAATTAAGGATACATATGCCCACCAATCTCCAATTCTGACATGTTTATTTCCTTCACTATGTCCCCTTCTCCCAGAATTAAATCCAAACAAATGGTGACTATATAAACTAAGCTTGTTATTCCTGCTTGGTCCTTGAATCTTTTAAGCATCTTCATTATATTGTATGTTAATTTACTGCTCGCCCTCTACCTATATGTATGGACTGGTAACTTCCATTTCAATATATTTGAAGAAGTGTGTGTACACAAGAAAGCTTATACCTTGAATAAAACTTTGTTGGTCTTAAAGGTGCCATTGGACTTAAACTTTGTTCTGTTGCTTCAGACTAGCACAGTTACCCACCTGAATCTTCGTACCTTTCAGTACCTATGGAAATTATGGGAGTTTGTATAACTTGCTGTACATTTTACCAATGAAAAAAATGTGATGTCACTCAATCAACATGCTAACAGAGGACATCAGTGTTCTCATATATTAGTTACTTATTTCATTTTAAAAAATATATTTCATATACTCACAACTCAAAAGCTTCCACGACAGCTTATGAGCATTGTTAATAATAATATACCCTAAATTTGAGACATTTTACAGATTAGAGAACCAGTAGTGACCAGAGTAATGTATGGCTGCGAGAGTTGGACTATAAGGAAGGCCGAGCGCCGAAGAATAGATTCTTTTGAACTATGGTGCCGGAGAAGACTCTTGAGAGTCCCTTGGACTGCAAGGAGATCAAATCAGTCAATCCTAAAAGAAATCAACCCTGACTGTTCCCTGGAAGGCCAGATCCTGAAGCTGAAGCTCAAATACTTTGGCCACCAAATGAGAAGGGAGCATTCACTGGAGAAGACCCTGATGCTGGGAAAGATTGAAGGTCAAAGAAGAAGGGGACGGCAAAGGATGAGATGGTTAGACAGTGTCATCGATGCAACGAACATGAAATTGAGCAAACTTCAGAGGACAGCGGAAGACAGGAGGGCCTGGCATAATCTGGTCCATGGGGTTGCGAAGGGTCGGACTCAACTGTGCGACTGAACAACAACAAGTGACCAGAGATGCTGAGAATATTGATGTAAACATGATGGCCAGATAACTTTACCTTATTCTAACTACTTTGCTTATATGATTGAATTGCCTCAGTGTTTTCTGTCAAAATGTGTCTTGACCTCCATGCCAAGGAGCTTTTGTTCTTGTGCAGTAGCCATTTGGGCTAAAGGTTGATGGCCAGGTCATGCCCTGGCAATAAGAAACAAATGTTACAGCTTGCTGTCCCTTTTTGCTCATTCATAGTCCAAGGACTAAATCCTATCAGAGAAGGGTTACATATCCCCTGCAGTCATGGTTTGACTATTTAAATGGCATAGGGACCGACCCCAAGCAGGTCTACTGAGAAGTCAGGGATACCAGGGATACCAGGTGGGGCAGATATAGCACTGGGCATAGGTGCTTTTCCTTTAATTGGAATGGAAGAACAGAGATATGGAAATGCTCAGACTTCTTCCCATCTATGTCCCATCCCAAGTGATGTTGGTTGTGGGGCTAGGAAAACTTACCCTTCTCTGACACTGGTGTTATTCAATGCCAGGTCTATCAATAATAAGACCAGTGTGCTCAGTGATTATCTCATGGAGTCACGGGTAGACCTGGCTTGTGTGACCAAGACCTGGGTAAGAGATGGCAAAACTGTCACCTTGAACCAGCTTACTCCACCTGCGTTCTCGGTCTCTCACCAGTCATGGACTTATGGGGGGGCGTGGCTTTGCTTATCTATGAATTTTGTTCCTCCACCCCAACAATCTCCGGCATTGAATGTGTAGGTCTAGCATGTGATGTCAAGGAAAGTGGCTATCTGGCTGGTGTACCGACCACCTAACGCACCAGCAGACACCCTGTCTGACCTGTTAGATGCTGTATCAGGCTGGGCATTGGAATATCCCAGGCTTCTGAATCTGAATGATTTCAATGTCCTTGTCAATGATGCAGCATCTGTCCGGACCAGGGACCTAGTGTTGTCCATGGAGGCACTGGGACTCTCCCAGCTTATATCAATTCCCACACACCGAGTGGGCCAGACACTGGATTTGATTTTGGGGATGGGGATACATGTGGATTTGATGACTACAGATGTAGTCCCATGGTCTGACCACTCTGCCCTGAAGGTCCAGCTGAGCATACCATGCCCACCCTGTTTAGGCGGTGAGCACATTTATGCTTGCCCGTGGAGTCAAATGGACCCTAATCGGCTTCAGGAGGCTCTGTGGGATTCAAGGCCCCCTGGCATCTTGTTGGATGAGCTGGTGGAGGACTGGCACAACAAGATTGCCCCCCGGCACCCTCTTCATCCCCCGCACCAAAGCAGCACCATGGTACACCACAGAGTTGCATAGGATGAAGTGGGAGCTAAGTGGGAGCTAAGACGGCTAGAGCAAAGTGTCACGAACATCTTATAGGATGCTTATGAAAGCCTATGAGATGGCAGTGAAGGCTGCTAAGAAGGATTTCTATGCAGTCTCCATTGTGTTGTCAGTCTATTACGACTCTGCCTCAGGGCAGACCAAATAGTAGGGAATTGGCTATTGGCTGTGAGGCATTTGCAAGTTATTTTGCAGATAACATCATGGCACTCTGCCAGGACCTCCCGGCCACAATTGAGACAGTAAAGTAACTAGAATCCCCTTGTCTGTCTTCTGGTCCGCTATTGGACCACTTCAATCAACTCATCCAGGAAGAAGTTGACAGGACCCTGGCAGCTGTGAGGCCTACTACTTGCCTCCTTGACCCATGCCCTTCCTGGCTAGTGAAATCTTGTGGGGACAGAATTCAGGCCCCTCTGGAAGAAATCATCAACTTGTCCCTATCTACTGGGACTTTTCCAGAGGCTTTAAAGGAGACGGTAGTTTGCCTGCTCTTGAAAAAGCCATCATTGGACCCAACAGTCCTGACCAGCTACTGCCCAGTGTCGAACTTACCGTTCCTGGGTAAGGTGGTTGAGAGAGTGGTGTCTGAACAGCAATATGCCTTCCTGGATGACGCTTCTATTCTTGATCCTTTCCAGTCCAGCTTCCGCCCTGGCCATGGGATGGAGACAGCTCTGGTTGCCCTTACAGATGACCTCCATAGACATCTGGATTGAGGCGGGTCAGCGCTGCTGTTGTTATTAGATTTAATGGCAGCATTTGATATGGTCCATTATGATCTTATGACCCACCGCTTTGCCAACGTCTAATCTGCATGTCTAATCTCCATCTCATCCCTCAAAATTTGGTAGGGAGGCTCCATTTCATCCCTCAAAATGTGGGTTGGGATGAAATATTACTGACCAAAAATAAAGAATTGAAATCATTTGAAGTATTACAAACAATGAACATTAACCTTACTAATTGGGAAAAGTTACAGTTGAAATCGAGATTTGCTAAAGATAAAATAATGAACTTTGCAACAAAATCAGAATTAGATAAAATATGGTTATCATCCTCAGATAAATTGATCCAAAAATTATTGTGGGATGAGATGCAAGAGGAAATAGTAAAACCATGTATGGTAACTTGGATGCAAGATATAGGACATAATTTAACTACAGATAACTGGTCAAAAACTTGAAATCTGGCTGAGTTCTGACTGGCAATCTCCAGCGCCAGAATGTGGCTGTGGCATGGAGAGCCGAGGGCAGCAGAGGGGGGTCGGGAGGGCTGTCAGTCATGGCCGCGGCGGTGCCCTCAGGGGAAGGGCAACACGCCGGAGCAGAAGGCCCCGGGGCCAGACAAGGGCCCCCTATTCACCATCCAGCTAAGCCCCATGCACAAACCCTGCCCAGTCTCTGGAGTCCCATGCCAGCAGCAGGAGGGGGGTGGTGGCCCCACCAAGTTGCTGGGTCTGGTGTGCCAAGGACTGGCCGTGCAGGCAACCATCCTCACCGGTGGCAGCGGCGGATCAGAAGCCCACCATGCACCCCCGAAGGAAGGGCAGCAGACACAGGTGGTGGGAGCACAAAACAACATTTATTGGAACACTCAACCATGGTGTTGCGGTGGCTCAAGTGGTTAAGACGCTGAACTGCAGGCTGTGGAAGGTCAGTAGTTCAGCAGTTCGAGACCCGGGTGCCGTATGACGGGGTGAGCTCCTGTCTCTAGTTCCAGCTCCTGCCAACCTAGCAGTTCGAAAGCAAGAAATTGCAAGTAGATAAATAGGTACCACTTCGGTGGGAAGGTAACAGCGTTCCATGCACCTTGGTGTTTAGTCATGCCGGCCACATGACCACGGAAACGTCTTCGGACAGCGCTGGCTCTTCGGCTTTGAAACGGAGATGAGCACCGCAACCCTAGAGTCGGATTCGACTGGCTTTCGAGCAAGGGAGCCTTTACCTTTACCTTTACAACCATGGTGTGGGGTAAACCGGGTGAATAAACATAAGCACACGTATGTGGCTCGTTATGTCAGTCTCATTCTTGGGCGGAGCGGTGAAGGGCTAGGGATGGCGAGGGTACACGTGGCCATCTGGCCCCCCAGGTGGCCCCCTCATCCATCGTGGCTGCTGTCAGTGGGCAGGGCCTCGGTGTCTGTGCCCTCTGTCCTGGGCTGATGGCCCTGAGCCACAAGGAGCATCTGCAGATCCCTCCGCATGGGCCACATGCCTTGCTGCTGGATATTGAGGAGGTGGACCATGCGCTCGACTGTGGGGAAAGCCAAACATGGGTCAGGTCAGCCACCCCATCGTGCCATGTGCACCCCCGCCAGACAGCCCGGTGTGGTGGCAGAAGGGACCCCTGGGGTCTGGCACTGACCCCCCCGCAGGGCCCTCCATGAGGGGCACTGTGGCCAGGCCCCTCATGGAGGGGTCTGGACATGCCACCATGGCATACTCACATCGGTGTTCCATCTGCTCTGCAAGGGCCATCAGTCGTGCCGCCAGTGAGGCCAGGGTGGATGCATCGGCGGCAACCTCCACGTCCTGGACACCAGCAGGACCTGGTTCCTGACCCCCTGAAAGGACATGGGTGGGCCCGTGTCAGTAATGGCAAGCCGCTAGAGCACCATTGTGGGCCGCCAACACGGGGACGTACCGATATCTGAGGCTGACTGGGACTCGACTGTGACAGGCGCCTTGGACGTACTGGCCCCCCTGCCACAGGGGCTGCATCTGTAAAACAGACCCCCAGACATCACATATGTGACCCAGACACACACACGCACATGCCCTGCAGGGGCAGAACCCCCTGTTAGCTCTGGTCCTGCAACCAGCAGCCGCACGTGCCAGGCACCAGGCATGTCACCAGGCCAGCGGCCTGTATGGGTGGTGGCCCAGGCCACCACTCCTGTTGGGGCCCATGAAAGGGTGCCTGCTGCTGCCAACCAGCACAACCCCAGCCCCCCTCCCCACAGTCCACTCCGGGCCACCCCGACACCACGGGGAGGGGTCACCGTTGTTGGTTGCTCGACCCCCCCTACATGGCTGCGCACTCCCAGGGCCATGTCAGTATGGGCTCCTGGAGGGCCAGCTGCTGCATGGGACTCACCAGCATCACTGGCCTCTGGAGTGGTCTGGAGGACAACAACAGCCCCCTCCCTCTGCAGCAGGTCCTCTTGGCTCTATGGGGGGGCAAGGGGAGTGGTTAGCCCTGGTCCTTAGCCACCCACCTGGAACCCGCTGTCAACCACCACAAGCTCCGTGGGCCCGCCCTTGGCCCTGCCACCCCAGGCACGGGTGGGGCCAGGGCAGGGACAGCATGGGCTGGGCGGGCCATAGAGGGGCCTGGTGAAGTGCCGTGCCCTGGATCTCACTGCCACAAGCCCCATGGGACTCCGGCCGCGATGTCCAGGGCCTCTGCAGCTGCCAACCCCCATGGTGCCCCAACAGCTGGCGCCACCTACCTGGGCGAGCTTCCACTGGTGCACCTGTGGCCTCATCCTCAGAGGAGGTCCGGGAGGCGGGCGGAGGTTCCTCAGCTGGTCTCTGGCATCTGCAGTGACAGGGATGGAGGCCTGTGGAGAGGAAGGTATGCCTGGATCGGCTGGAGGGGATCCAGTGTGGGGTGCCCTTGGGTGCCAGCACGCTGGCCTGAGCTGGCAGGTGGTGGGCGCCCTTGTGCTGGGGCACCAGCAGGGGCCGCCGTCTGCTGCCATCACCGCCTACCGAGGCCACGGCCTGGATGCAGGGGAACCCCACCCCCACTGGACCAGCAGCCCTCTGGGATGGCCATCCAGGCTCCCCTGCCCATACCTGCTGGCCCCTCAAACGCATCGGACATCCGACGAAGGGGCAGAAGGGACATCAGGGGTGTGGGGTGTGGCAGCCAGTGGGCCCGAGTGCGGCATGTGCCCTTGAAGTTGTGGCATGGCTGCCAAGGCGCCATGGCAGGGTAACCGACAGGCCCCTCCACGACAGCCAGCCCAATGGCCCTGGGCATCTGTCCAGTTGTCTGGGCCCCCATTCCCCCCTCCCTGTGGGGCCTCCCCTCCCCATGCAGGCATCCCCTGTCATCCCCTGTGAGGCCAGGGCAGTGCTCAGCCATGGCCCCCACATGGGGAGCTGCAGGGGATGACGGTGTGCCATGGCTCTCAGCTCCCAAACCATGCCTGGCACATTGCCACAGCCCATGCTGACAGCTGCTGGGCCAATGTCCATGCCATGTGGTGACCAGACCAGACCATTGGAATGGTTGGGAGGCAGGTGTCCTCTGACACTGCTGCACCCCAGAGCACCAGTGATGCTGATCACCACTGCCCCCGACAGCCTATCCCGACTCTGTGGCCCCCAGCCACAGAGGGCCCTTTGCTCCGCATGTGCATCTACAGCCCTCCAAGGCCACCACCCCCTCCCACCACATGCCATGTCCCTTGGTCTTCGGGTGGGGAGGGGCTCCTATTGCCCCTTGCAGCTGGATCACTGAGCACTTGCATGGGGCGGCGAGGACCAAATGTCCACATGTCCCTCCCCTGGCTGCTGTCTCCTCGATAAGTGGGGACCCGGCTGCCATCCCTGTCTGCATACACTGCGGCCTCTGAAGGGCAGACAGTCCAGCAGGGGGTCCAGGAATTGTGAGGGGCCCTGTGGACACCCACACCTGGGGGGAACTCACCCTTCCTGGTGGGCCAAGGCAGACTGTCCTGCTCAACAACTCCAGGTCCATGGCCATGCACACCTCCACCATGATTCCCGCGACAGTGGACTTGCTGACCCCAAACTGGTGGCTGACCTCCCGGTAGCAGTTTGTGCCTGACAGCCACCACAGGATTATGGCGATGCACTCCTCTGATGAAATGACACGCCTCATGGGTGTGTCTGTGTGACCGATGTGGCAGCGGAGGCTGCCCACTAGCCAGCAGAATGTGGCCTTTGTCACCCTGAAGTTTTTCAGCCACTGCTCGTCTTCCCACACTACACAGACGAATATGTCCCACCACTTAGTGGGGCGTGGGTACACCCACCAGCGACATGTTGCGCCCTCTTCGGCCAGCCTGAGTAGCCCAGCCCTTACACAGGCCTCTATGCACCAGTGCTGTCTGATTCTGGCTGCTCTGTGGGCCCTGTACCGCTGCAGGATTAGCGCCCTCCGAGCATGGATGCTGCGCACCCTGGCTTGGTGGCACTGCAGCAATGTAATGCAGGCCCTGAGGCCCGGGAGTAGGAGTGCACCAGCTGTGGCTTTGACGTCCATGCTGCCTGCCCTCCTCGTCTTGCTCTGCCACAGGGTGGGTGCTGGTGATTGCCTTTAAAAGGGGTGTGTGTGTGGGCGGGTCCGCATTTCCACGGGATTTGCTTCATGGCCACTTGTGCACATGTGCGCATAGGCATACATGCGCATGCATGCACATGCGCACATCGACGGCTCAGGTGACCAGTGTGGTATTCTGCGTGCCTCCGCACTGCAGTCTGAACGCTCCCACCCGGCTCCACCCCGTATCTTCCGGCAGCAGCCCCCGCTGTGTGAACGGGAAAACCCGGTATAGTTTATTCCAGGGCTTTTTTGCTACGACTGGCTACCAGAGCAAACTGCCAGTCTGAACTCAGCCTCTGTTAAACTATTAAGATCTACGTCATATAAGGAAAATATATTTAAAATGTTCTACAGCTGATAAGCTACACCTGATAAGCTCTCTAAATGTTGGAGGTGTAGAAATAATGTGGGAACATTCTACCATATCTCGTGGCGGTGTGAGAAGTTTAGTAAATTTTGGAAAAACATCAAACACCTAATAGTAGAGATTACTGACATAGATCTACAATTTGTACCAGAAACCTATTTGCTTAACATAATACCAGATGGAATTAAACATGATGATTTATGTACTATACTATATATCCTTACTGTATCCAGAATCCTCATCACAAAATGTTGGAAAACTGACATATTACCTAGCAGAGAAGAGTTAATTACGAAATTTTTTGAAATAATGGAAATGGACAAATTAAATATGACATTGTCAGGGAAAGATGAGAATGTGTTCCAAAAAAGATGGTATAAAGTTAATAAATAGATTGAGAGAAATGTCTAATGTAAACTCCCAAAAGTGATTTCTATGTACTATGTGTACTTTTTTCTTTTTTCTTTGTAACAAAAAACTGATAAATAAACTGGAAAAAAAATGTGGGTTGGGAGACTTTGCAAATGCCAGGTCTGGGGGGGCGGGGGAGAGCTCAACATTATCTGAGCTGTTATGTGATCAATACGTTGACCTGGCTTGTTTGACTGCAATATGGCTGGATGACTCTGACAGAGAAGACAGAGCACCCCCCCCCAACACTCCCAAGCTGAACAGAGGAATGGAACACTTTGAAAGTGAGCTCCCCCAACCACAGGTGTGACTACAAGTCAGATCAGGCACCTATGATCTCCGTTGTGTCACAGGTATTGTGTATTTTGACCCTGAGGTATGCCTGAGGCAGGGATGCAGCAGTTGCTTCCTGAGAACAGATGCAGGGTAAGCAGATTGCCTTTCAAAAGCAATGTGGGGATGGTGGAGAAATGAGATAATGCCATGAAATAATAGCTCTAGTTGGCTGTCTTTTAAAATAAAACATGGTGTGGAGGCATACCTCCTCTGACATCAGTGGGAAGTGGGAAGGGGCAGAATCATGACTGTAACAGAATCAGCCTCTGTGTAGGTGGGGAAATTCAGGAGGCAAATGATTTCACCAATACAATCTCCACTGACATGTGGATCCTACCTGCAATTCTACCTGCAGCTAATGCAGGAAAAGCATTGACTGATTTCTGGAGAACAGCCCCAGTGTGGCACCAGCTTGAAGCACACACAATGATATGGCAAGCAAAATGTAGACTGATACTCAGGAAAAAGAGGCATACTTGTTTTGCTCACAGGATTGCCTTCCTGAAAAGTAGATGGAAAATCCATTGCTTTGGTAATTTAACAGAGGTCTGGACAAAGCAGTAAGTGTGTACACCAGGGAGGACATACTGAAAGTTGGACAGAATTGCACAGCATAAGAAGTTTCCTCATCTGGGTTTTTTATTACTTTTGTCAAAGGAAGTGGGGGATTTGCTGTGATGGGGAAAGCAGATGGCCAGATTCTGCAGGCTGTGCTAATACCTTAAAGTCAAACCACTGGAGTGTGCAAGTAAGCAATAGAACAAAACGAAATCCTTGATATATATTTCCTTTGGTCTACAGAGATGGTACATGATTAAAGGAGATTTATAAAAATAGGTAAAAAGCCGATGGTGCAAATGAGGAACAATATTTCATTATTCGGGTTTTTAAAATCCCTAATTTTTACTCCATAAAGGTTCTTCAAAGGACTCTGTAATATAATACACACTTATAAGAGCTGACTTTCCATAATTAGAAATTATAAGAGTTATTTAATTACCAGTACGCAAAATGTATTTTTAAAATGAAGTGTACAATTAACAAGGATTATAATTGTGTATTATATTACAGACCCCCCTAAAGAAACTTTATTGTGAAGCATGTAGGGAATTTTTAACCTGAATAATAAAATATTCTTCCTCATCTGCCCCATCAATTTTTTGTCTGTTTTTAAATTCTCTGTGACTGGTATGGCCCTTCTGTTTTCTCTCTGAACTTTCAAAGGAGCCATACCTTAAAAACAAGTGACTTCTGCCTGCATCTTCCTCTTTTCTCTTCAAAGGGTTTTAAATAATAAATGGATATTATACTGACTTTAACTGAAATTACACAAAACGCCTTGTACTATTGCAAAGTCCTCCCAGTACTGTACCTGTGCATGGCCTGTCAGCAGGGTAGAGATACCAACTGAGAAGTGTGTAACACGCAACTCTTGGTCCTTGCTGCATGAGAAGCACATCCAAAGTGGTGGCAGGCACTATACTGTGTGCTGGGGGGGGGCAGTGAGCTTCTGTTTTTCATGAGACATTCAAACACTAATTGATGGTGAGGGTAGTGAGTCCATGGAAATCACAAGTTCTCAAGTTACTTAGAAGCATTTAAAGCCCTTACTACTACTGTCAGTAGTCTACTGGTGGTGAGTAGTACCAATGTGCCATTTGCTAGATTGTCTGTTGTTGGTTGTTGTTGTTTTAATTGGAACTCTTCTCATTTCAGATCTCTTTTCCTTGATTTAACACATATGTTTTCACCACTGAATCTTCTGAGTAGAATCAGGGTACAAGCCAGTAGACTTTTAAAACTACTCCAGCTATATTCTGTAAATTGTTACAACACATAAACAGGCATAGATTGCATTGCATTAGTAATTTTTTGACCTAGCAGAGGATGCTCCAGAATAGTCAGGTTAATTCTGCAGTCTGTGATCTGCCCTGTCTTTTGCCTCCATCCAATTCATCCTGCTAGTCATCCACACAAGCATCTAATTAATTGATGTAGATAAGAAGAAGCATTCAGTTATTAGGCTAATAACCTTTTGCAATGTCATGTCCTAAAATGTTTTCTTTGTATTCAGCTCTCTGCTTGCTTACATTTGAACTAACTTCTACTAAAGGATCAAGTAATGTTCGTGAGCTGTGTGCTTGAATCTTTTTGCCAAAGAAATGTTAATGGATGCTTTGGCTAGACTCCAAAGGTTCAATTGTACCTATTTGGACTAAACCTGAGAAATTTCAGCACTTAGTAACAAAATCCAGGGTTGGTAACTACAAAAAAGAAAATGATGCAGTGGAGGAATATATTGTAAGCCTGGGGGTGGGGTTGTGAAGCCTGTTGTCCACGAACTTAAATAATACTTAGTCACCAAGAAAATCCTTTCAGAAACAGCAGGACATTCTAGGTACCAGTTTTCATAATGGACAAAAGTTATTGTATGGTCAAAGTTTGAAGTTTTAAATGTTTAGTTCAGTAGCTTTAACAATAAAAAAAAATTGTGCAGTGCAGTGCAGAGAAAAATCGTCTTCCATTTCCAACATTAATTTCCTTGAATTGTGCCCAAACCACTCTTTGTGTTTTGCCAGGTTGCTTGTCTTCTCTATTTTGTGATCTTAGCACCTCTGCAGACCACATCTGCTTAGATCCCATGGAGGGTCTGAGGCAAATTAGTAGAAACTGTAATCAAAGGTAGAATTGTTAGGTACATAGAGTGACAAAGTCTACTGAGGGAAAATCAGCATGGTTTCTGCAAAGGAAAGTCCTGCCTCATCAACCAAAATTATTCAGGATGGTGAAAACTAAGGCTGACTGTGAAGAGCTCTGAAGACATCAACAAACTGGGGTAGTGGACGATAATGAGGCAAATGAATATTAGGAAAGGGATTGAGAATAAAATGACCAATATTGTAATGCCCTTGTATAGATCTATGGTGCAGCCTCATTTGGAATACTGTATACAGTTCTGGTCACTGTATCTCCAATACGACATTTCAGAGCTGGAAAAAATACAGAAGAGGGCAACCAAGATGATTAGGGGGTTGAAGCACCTTCCCTATAAGGAAGGGCTGAAGAGTCTGGGATTTTTCAGTTTAGAAAAGAGACAACTAAGGGGGGACATGATAGAGGTTTATAAAATTATGCATGCGGTGGAGAGAGTTGACAAAGAGAATTTCTCTCCCTCTCCCAAAATGCTTGATCTCGAGAGCATCCAATGAAGCTGATGGGAAGTAGGTTCAGGACAGACAAAAGGAAATACTACTTATACAGAAAATGATTAAAATGTGGAATTTGCTGCCAGAGAATGTTGTGATGGCCACAGGAATAAACAGGGGATTAGACAGAGGATAAGTCTATCAATGGCTCCTAGCCATGGTGACTGAGGGGAACCTCTACATTCAGAAGCACTAATCCTCTGAATCCCAGAGCCAGAAGGCAACATCAGGGAAAGGCCTCAGCCTCTATGCCCTGTTGTTGGCCATCCAGAGGAATTGGTTGGCCACTACGTCAGACAGGACACTGGTCTAGATGGACTATTGGTCTGATCTAGCAGGGCTCTTCTTATGTTCTTAGGAGGATTTCCACAGGTAGTAAAGAGATTATTTTAATCAATTCTGCCCTCCCATTGCAAACCTCTGACACCTCTCATTCTGTTCCTGGGGGTTATACTTTCCCCCAGGAGCAACATTTCACAGGGTACTTTGGACTGTAATAGAATATGGAGGAAAGGAAGTCACACTCTACAGACAGAAATCCTTTCCATCTGTTGAAATCCTCCATGGGATCTAAGCCATAGAACAATAGCCTCAGGATAGTCCATCTAATGCAGAGATGTCAAATGCAAATGTTACAAGGGCCTTATCTGACATAAATGTCATTTTGTCAGGCCGGACCATGTGTGCCATAAAATGTAATGCCAGGTACTAGAGAGATAAACTGCATAAAGGACAGCAGCTGGTAAGCTCTGACTTAATGTGTCCTCACTGCAAGGCCTCATGGGCTGGGAGGGGGATGCAAAGGAAAACTCATGTGGGCGGACTGGAGAGCCAGTGGTACAGCACTGGGCAGATGCTCCCATACTGCTTGACAGCTGCAGGGGGGTTGTTCCACCATGCTGAAGCCACAATCTGAGTGGTTCTTGCTGGCAGGCTGCATAAGAGCCCTGGAGGGGCCTTATGTTTGACACCCCTGATCAAATGATTTTCAGTGGCCAATTGGCAATTACGATGCTTCATCAAAGTAATTATCCTGTTATTTGGGTATTCCCCATGAAATGATAAGCACATTTATGTTCTCTTGGATTCAATATAAAGTATGTATATAAAGTAAATATATAAAGTAAAGTAAAACATAGTTCAAGATAAAGTATGTATCTAATCCTGTTCTTATCAACTCTTAACTTGTCCTCAGAAAATAGATGGCCCTCGTGTACTGAGAAGACTCTCTGTGTTCTCTGTGACCATGGGTTCCAATGATGGTATCAATCAGTTTTGTCACAAGGCTCCTGAGAGCCAATGTGGTATACATGTTTGAGTGTTGGATTGCAACTAGTGACATAGGTTCAGTTTCCTACTTGACCATATACTTCACTGGGTGACCTTGGAACATATATTCTATCTCCGCCTAACTCACTTCATAAGACTTTTGTACAGATAATAGGGGAGGAAGCCATTTATGTTGCCTGATAGTATTTTTTTCAAACTGATTACTGTTAGCATTTATTTATTTGCTTGTTTGTTTGATTGCTATCCTGCTTTTTAACCATAAGGTCATCAGGTTGGAAGACCCAGTAAAAAGTTTGGAGGGTTTCATTTAGGGTTGCCAGGTCTTACTTGGCTGCTGGCGGGAGGGAGGCCCTCCATTAGTCTTTGGCACGCATTCAGAAGTGACATCATCATGCAGGCCATAGAGTTTTTTCTTGAACGATAGAGCATCCTCCCGCAACATGCCCTGTGTGATGATATCACCTCTTGTTCATATTAGGATTAAAAATAAATGGACTAACGCACTTGATGAGAAATGTACTGTACGTTCGCTTTTGGCGGAGGGTATGGCACTCCATTCCAGGATTATGAATTCTCCTGTTGATAGTGATTCTTTACTATCTCTTTATAATGAGCTTATCAAATTTTTCAATCCGATTTTAACGAGACCCAACACCCCCCAAAATAATAAAAATAAAACTTTTCGTAAAAGGTGGTTTGATCAAGAATGTATTCAGGCCAAGCAGATCCTTATAGCGAGTTGTAGGGCAGCTATGATAAATTCTAATAAATTAAATGACTTTCAACTTAGCAAAAAAGCCTACAAGGCTCTCTATTAAAGTCAAAAAAACATGCTCATGTGCTATCTAAGTGGAAAACTCTAATAGAGATTACTAAGAACAGGGATAATGTGGGATTCTGGAAGTTTGTGTCTGGAGTACATGGGAATAAAAGTAATATGATGGCAAGTGTTATACCCGCTGTGATTTGGGAAAAACACTTTGAGGTATTATATTGTGATCCACAGCTGACCCCTTCTATGGTAGTCCCTTCAGAGACCTTGCCTATTTGGCCCCCAGTTACATCAGAAGAGGTCACCTTAATGATTAAGCAGTTAAAAAATGGGAATGCTCCTGGGAGTGATTTCATTCCTCCAGATCTTCTTAAGAGTAACGTTGACTGGTGGTCACCGATACTGGCCAGACTTTTTACCCATATTGACCATACTGCTCAGATTCCATCAGACTGGGGCCTTGCAATTATTAATCCTATATACAAGAAAGGTATTAGGTCAGACCCTAATAATTATTGTCCAATTAGTCTCTTAAATACCATTGGCAAATTGTACTCCAGACATCTGCAAATTAAATTACATAATTGGCTTGAACATGATAATTATTTAAGTAAAGAACAGGCGGGCTTTACCCAGGGTCATTCAACTCTTGATCATTGTCTTGTTCTAGATTATTTTATTCAAAAATATGTTAGAGTAGCTAAGAAATCTCTTTTTGTCGCCTTTGTGGATCTGAAGGCGGCTTTTGATTCTGTCTCTCGGGGAAGACTTTGGGCAAAGCTGAATTCCTCAACTATAGATAAAAGACTTTTACATCTGATGATTAAAGTGCATGAGAACACACAACTACAAATCAGATGTAACAGTGAAGGAATGTTATCTAAATTCATTCCCTCCTGGTTGTTTACTCACCCTCTCCTTGTTTAATATTTATGTTAACTCCCTTATTCAGTCTCTTCATGGAGTAGATGTGCATGCCCCTAACTTTTCAGGAGGAGAGGGGGTTCCAATTCTGATGTACGCAGATGATGCTATCCTACTGTCCCAAACTAGAGTTGGTCTTAACCGGGCCTTAAGAATCTTTAGCAAGAAATGTAATGAGGAACTATTAACGATTAATTATTCTAAAACCAAGATTATTCGTTTTAATAGGGCTTATAAGAAAGATACTTGGAGAATAAACGGACACCCTATAGAGCAAGTTAAAACATACAAGTATCTGGGGGTAACCTTCAGTTATAATGGCAGCTCCTCAGCGCATATAAGTTCTACAATCTGCTCAGCTGAGAGAAATGCTAATGCTATTATTAGATTCTTCAGGATGGAAAGCCAAGGTGTAATTCAAGCAGCCTTAAAATTGTTTGATGCAAAGATTTTAACCCAACTCACATATGGTATGCAAGTAATCACTTTAAGTGATAATAATTTTAAGGACCTGGAAAAAGTTCAATCGAAATTTATTAGAGCATTATTTAATGTGCCTAAATGTACAGCAAATGTAGTTCTTAGGCAGGAGATTGGGGTGCCAAGAGTGAAAACGAAAATTTGGATTGCTTCGATTTACTACTGGTTAAGAACGCATTTGAAGCCTACAGGCCTAATTCCATCCTTTTTAGCTGCCACCCCATATCCTGAATGGTCCTCCAAAATATTGGTCAAACTTGGTTCAATTGGGCTTCACCCTGTAAGTCTTTTCGATCTAGGATTGACCAAAGCTAAATCTATAGTATCCCAACGTCTAATGGATATAGAGGCGCAGACAGAAGAAGCGCTTCTACCCTCGAGATATGGAGTTTTAAAATCTTGGGCAGGTTTTGCACCTGCTCCTTATCTTTCTAACATTATATATGATGGCTATAGATGGGCTTTTTCTAGAGCTCGTTTTGATGCCTTACCCTCTAATTTATTACAAGGAAGGTTCTTGCATTGGCCTATCTCCCAAAGATGTTGTCCCTGTACAGGTCTTGAGATAGAGTCGGTCCCACATATTCTGTTACATTGTAACTTTTACGCTACGGAGAGGCAGCTGTTAATTTTCCCATTGTTGTCTACATTTAAACCTCTGGATGTCCATTTGAAATTTGCGGAACCAAGGATTCTAACCTTTTTGTTGGAAGATCGGAAAGAGGATATCTTTAACTGTGGCAAAATTTTGCTTCCTGGCACTTAAAAAGAGGAAGCTTGTACCTCAGACAGCAAGTTAATGATAAAGTAGTATTGCTCCTGTTTCCACCTTAATGATACACTGTGTTGCTCCCGCTTCTGCTCTTAATGCTGTTTTATATATTTATCTAATTTTATGTATCTACCGTGTATTTTACCTCAATCTTTTTTTTGGAAATGTTTTATATTGGCTGGTCGCTTGACCATACTAATAAACTTGACTTGACTTGACTTGATGATATCACCTCCAGGTGATGTCATTGCACCAGACATGTGGGTGCAAACGAGGCACTTTGGGAGCGGGGTTCCCCTGCCAGCCAGATCAGGGTTGGCAGATTGGGGCACCTGCAAATGGGCAAACCCCCACCCTGTTGGGGGAATGGGAACCCTAATTTCATTTCTTGTATAAGAAACTGAAAATGTTCAAGTTTTTCTGTTCCTTGGCTCCATCGTCCAGCAAAATGGAGAATGCAACCAAGAAATCAGAAGGAGACTGGGAAGGGCAGCCATGAAGGAGCTAGATTCTTAAGTGTAAGGATGTGTCACTGGTGACCAGGATCAAGGTAATTCATACCATAGTATTCTCCATTACTATGTATGAATGTGAAAGTCAGACAATTAAGAAAACTGATAAGAAGAAAGTTGATTCATTTGAAATGTGGTGTTATATGAGAGTTGTATGGATACCATGGACCATCAAAAAAAAAGTGGATTGTAGATCAAATCAAGCTGAACTCCTCTTAGAAGCTCAAATGACTAAAGTGAGGCTATTGGACTTTGGTCCCATTATAAGAAGACAAGAGTCACTGGAAAGGACAATAACATTAGGTAAAGTTGAAGGCAGCAGGAAAAGAGGAAGACCCAGCATGAGATGAATTGACTCTATAAAGGAGCCGAGCAGGCTGTTAATGATAGGATGGTTTGGAGGACATTAATTCATAGGTCACAATAAGTCAGAAGCAACTTGATGGCACTTCACACACACACATTTCTTAAATGCTTATATTGCATATAGTTGAGATTGCTATTAGGATGCAGGATAACAAGCTTAGATAAACCAGTGGGTCTGTTTCAGTAGGTTTTTTTCATCTTTTCTGATTATATATATTATAACAACTATTGTGCTATGTGAACTGTTGTGCTATGTGCTATGCACAATAGTGAAGGAAGGAGCTTGGCAGCACAGTAGTCATTGTATCTTCCTATTTGATGGCTGGAAACTTTTTCAACCAAGTCCTGGCCTTGATGAGGGCACCATAACCTTAACTTGGGCACATCTCACCTTCCTGCTGCCAAGATTCCAGGTATCATTTACAGCTAATTACATCTGGTTTCAATAATCAGTCTTACAAAATCCCATTTGCAGGGTTTTTTTTATCCCTGTGGGTTAAGCAAGTTACCAGGTGGACATCTATTTCCTCTGTGCATCTTGATGCTGGTTTGCTTCTTTTATCTAATGACAATTAAATTAATTAGAGAAGATAACAATGATGGAGGCCAGTTAAGAAGGCCAGTTGCTTGTATAAAAACTGGTACAAGATTAAATTTTTAGAACTGGTCTTAGACTTTGTTTAAGCAGGAAATTTTGATTGTGCTGTAAATATTTATGTGTAAGTCTGGTCAGCATTATCCCTGCACATTTTTTACCATTTTCTTTGCATTTATGGAGCTTGATGTGAAGGTAAAGAAAACATAAAAGTTGCAGATCTTTTTCAGCCAGGAACAATAATAGCCAAAGAAAAAGAATGGTGGAAAATTTACATGACTTTCTCAAAGAAAATAGTTTTCTATAATATGTACGAATAACTCATCTCTGTGGGTTTCACCAGTTACACAAGATTCAAATGATCAGGGCATGGAGCAAATAGTCCAATTACATAAAATAAAATCAGGGACAGTTTCCTCACATGAACACTGGTTAAACATTTGAGAGAAATTAACAGTGCTATTTTGTATAAGTGTTAAAGTTACTGCATAATAAAAAAGATTATGTACCAACTGATCTGTTAACTCTACAGATCTTTATAATTCATAGAAGACTGAGTAAACAACAAGGCCTTCTCCCCCATTAAAAATAATTCCCATTCATAAGAAACCTGCAGGCTTTGAATGAGGATTTATACTTTCCCCTCCGACCATTATCAAAGCCCAGCCATGGCTACTCTAAACGTGGCTGAAAGAGTTCAGTTTCCAATGGGGAAAGAGAAAATGGAAAAAAGTGTGTTTACCCCCACTGCCGGCTCGCCCACTCAGGCGAGCTAGGCGCTCGCCTAGGGCGCTGGGGTCCACAGGGGCGCCAAAGCGCCCCGCCCCGCCCCGCCCCCCGTGAAGCCGGCGCTGGGAGGGAAGGGGCGCCCCTTCAAACGGGCGCCCCTTTCCTGGCTTTCCTGAGCACGCCGCTACTGCGGCGTGCTCAGGAAAGCCGGCGCTCCCCCCCCCATCTTCAGCCGGCGCTGGGGCTGGGAGGGAAGGGGCGCCCGTTCAAACGAGCGCCCCTTCCTGGCTCCCCCCCGTCTCCAGCCGGCGGAAGGGGCGCCCGTTCGAACGAGCGCCCTTTCCTGAGCACGCCGCTACTGCGGCGTGCTCAGGAAAGCCGGCGCTCCCCCCGTCTTCAGCCGGTGCTGGGGCTGGGAGGGAAGGGGCGCCCGTTCAAAGCCGGCGCTCCACCCCCCCCCGTCTCCAGCCGGCCCTGGGGCTGGGAAGGGGCGGCCGTTCAAACGGCCGCCCCTTCCCTAGCTTCCTGAGCACGCCGCTAGTGCGGCGTGCTCAGGAAAGCCGGCGCTCCACCCCCCCGGTCTCCAGGCCCCACCGGGAGATTGGCATCCCCGTGGGGTGGGCGCCCCAGGCTGTCTTGCCTAGGGCGCCCAGACACCTGGGGCCGGCCCTGTTTACCCCTTTTGCTATCGCCATTTTCCCCTCCAACTACCCCCCCCCGCGTGCTGCTTTTCTCTTAGCTCAGTTTTTAGAGTTGTCTTTGAAGAAGAAACACTGTTTTGGAACCTAGGCTGGGGGAAAGGCAGCTAGGGTGGGGGAGTTGGAGGGTGAAAGTGACTGGTGAGGAAGGGATTAGCACTTCTTTCCAATCTACTCTTTCACCAATAGAACTTGCACTCTTCCAGGCTTTTTTTGTCCTGGACAAGGTATACAGTGATCTTAATTCTGACTGGAGTTGAAGGTTTGAAGTCTGCTATTGCTACAGATGTCCTGAGCAGTGCCAGATGGGAGCATGTGCAGATCTTTGTGAAAACCCTAACAGGGAAAACCATCACCCTCGAGGTTGAACCCTCTGATATTATAGAAAATGTCAAGGCGAAAATCCAGGACAAGGAAGGAATTCCTCCTGATCAACAACGATTGATTTTTGCTGGCAAACAATTGGAAGATGGGCGCACTCTATCTGATTATAACATTCAAAAGGAGTCTACCCTTCACCTTGTGCTGAGACTTCATGGTGGTGCAAAGAAGAGAAAGAAGAAGTCTTACACCACCAACTGTGCCTTGCGGGAACGGCATCCCATCAGCAGTTTCTTGTAATTCCTGCACACGCCACACTCCCAGATGTAGCGCTTCAGGTGTTGGACTGAAGGGTGATCCTCGCCCTTTGCAGAACGATGCTCTTTGTCCTTCCCTTGCTGCTGCTTCTTGGAAGATCTAGGATTGTCTTCATCTCCCACACTACTGCACTCGTCCCCCTTATCTGATTCGCTCCTCATTTCTTCCTTGCTGCTACTTCTGCCTTTGGGCTTCTGCGTTCATTTCTCCTGCTGGCTTCTGTTTTTCGCCTTTCCTGCAGATTCGCTGCCGGAATCTTCCAGGTCACTCTCCGATTCCACTTCGTCGACACTTTCTTGCCGGGACTTCTCTGCTCCTTTCTTTTCCGGTTCCTCTTCTTCCTCGCTAGACATGCTCGAAGCATATGTACACTGCTCTTAGAGCCAGTTTGGTATAGTGGTTAAGTGCATGGACTTTGATTCCCCACTCCTCCACTCGCAGCTGCTGGATGACCTTGGGCAAGCCATAGTTCTGACAGAGCTGGCCTTGAAAGGGCAGTTCTTGAAAGAGCTCTCTCAGCCCCACCTACCTCACAGGGTATCTGTTGTGGGGAGGGGAAGGGAAAGAAGATTGTAAGCCACTCTGAGACACCAAGTGAAGGGTGGGGTATAAATCCAATCTTCTCTTCCTCCTCCTCCTCTTCTTCTTCTTCAGACTTTGAAGGAAGACTGGGATATAGTTATAACTAATAATAATAATAATAATAACGGCTTAGATCCACTGAAAGAGTCCCAAAACAGTAGGGCTTGCTGTCAGTGAAGCACAAATTCCTTGCACACCACTCCCACTGCAGCCCCAAACACCCCTCAAAATGCTTCTCCTGGGGGACAGGGGATTCCCTTCCCCATTGTGGAACTCTTCCATTGGATCCAATCCAATGACTTATTTATTTCATTTATACCCTGCCTTTCTCCCCAGTGGGAACACAAAGTACCTCATGTCATCCTCCTTTCCTCATTTTATCTTCTGAACAACTCTATGAGATAGAACAAAGTTTGAGTCCAACACAGCTACCCACCTGAACCTGTGAGATTGTCAGGTTCCCCAGATAGTCACTCAAACACCAGGCTCCTTCAGAAGATAGCGTTTATTAGGACAAAGCTGGAGGACACGTGTACAAGTCCCGTGTCAGTGATAACTTGGATCAATAGGCAGGCTAAGTTATACTCTATTTGAAACTACCCCCCCCCCAACTCCTAAGTCAATGGATACATAGCGCGCACATGCAAAAGCAAGCGGGGAGCTTAAGAAAACAAACCCAGACCAGTTAAAATTCCCAGCGGCTAGGAGTTAGTGGCTTGAGACCCAAGGTCAGGCAAAGTGATAAGAGACAGACAAATATAAAAACAGCACACTTGAGGACTTTGCTCAGACATTATTTAAAAATCAGCTTTGGGACAGACAAAATGTAAATACTTTATGCTCAAAAGGGAAATGTTTCAACATCTTATGTGCATTTGGATCCTGACAACAAAATGAGGGTGAACAAGCTGAAACTTAATCCTGACAATACAGAGGTTCTCTGGATTAGTAGAAAGGCAGACCAGGGACTTCAGATCTCCCTTGAAAAGGCTTATGATCCCCTTGAAAAGCCAAGTTTGCAGCTTGGGAGTGCAGCTTGACACAGCAGTCACTATAGAAAACTAGGTGGCTGCTGTGGCTCAGAGTGCACCAGCTGCATCCATTTGTGATTCAATCAAATCTAGCCACAGTAACCCATGCCTTAGTTACATCTGAACTGGACTATTGCCAGTATGATGTAGTGGTTAAGAGCAACATAGTGAAAGTCAGTGTGGTGTAGTGGTTAAGAGTGGCAGATTCTAATCTGGAGAACCAGGTTTGATCCCCCACTCCTCCACAAGAATTCTGCTGGGTGACCTTGGGCCAGTCACAGTTCTCTCAGAACTCTCTCAGCCCTACCTACCTCACAAGGTGCCCATTGTGGGAAGAGGAAGGGAAGGTGATTATAAGTCACGCTGAGACTCCTTGGGGTAGAGAAAAGCAGGGTTTAAAAAACAGCTCTTCTTGCAATGCATTCTGCTTGGGGCTACCCTTGAAGAGTGCTCAGAAGCTGCAGATACTGCAGAATGCTGTGGCTAGACTGCTGACCAGGACTAACATGTGAAACAACCACCAGAAGCATATGTCCTCAATACTACAGCAACTACAGTGGCTAATGATCCATTCCTGAGCACAATCCAAGGTGCTGTTTTTGATCTTTAAAGCTCTACATGGCTTAGGACCAGCGTATCTGAAAGACCATCTTCTCCCAAATGTTCATGTCTGGGAATTAAGATTATGGGAAGATCACTCCTAGCTCTCCCATGAATTAAAAATGTTTGTTTAGTGGTCACATGAGAGTGGGCCTTTTCCACAGCAACCCCACAATTATGGAACAACTGCCACAGGGAGGTCTACCTGGCCCTCCTCATTGTTGATCTTTAGGAGGCAATTTTGTTTAGGACTGCATCTGATTGATTTAGCTTTTACTCTTGGCAGTTCTAACTGGAGTTTTTAAACTGTGGCTTTTTATGGGTTTTATAATTGTGGTTTTTATTGTGGTTTTATGCATTGTTTTGTTTTTACATTGTAAGCCAGCTTGAGTTCTGCAAGGGAGAAAGGAAGCTAATAAATGTTTTTAAATAACTCGAAAAATAGGATGGAAATGGTAATGATGTCAATCATTACTAGGTGCATCTCAGTGATGTGCAAAGCAGCCATTAAGCCATTCTTTTATAGAGGAAGCTTTCAGTCAGGGAGCCTGGGGTTCCTCAAAAGTTTCAAGGGATACTGCTCAGTAACAAGATCAATATCAGTGGATGAGCTATCTGGAATGGCAGCTTACCAGGCATCAGTCATCTCCTCTTATGATTTGTTGGGTATATTCTGAATGTATCCACTGCTGATATACCACAAGGGCACATCCAACAAATCTGAACAGCATTCACATGAAAATGTGTGTGCTGAGAATTAAGGATATGTACACAAAAAAATCATTTTTATTTCTAGGTCTGCGTGAGTCTTCTTTTCCCTTCATTGCTGTTATTAGGTGAGTTCATTCTTTGTTAAATATATTTATTTGTATTGGTTTTAATGGGTAATATATTTCCACATGTAACTTTTTCTCCCTATCCCATTAGGGTAATATTCTTGGGACAGTACCCCTCACACAAAGGATGGTCCCTGATAAATTTTCAGGCAGATAAGAAAATGTGTCCAGGTGCTGTAGGTAATAAGAATGTTTGGTTGGCAAGCAGGCAGAGGTAGAAAATAGGTAATATAGAGGGAGGGGCATGTGTTGGACAATTGAACTAACAATATTCATGGGGGGATAGGGGAGACAACACATACAATTATTTAATCACACACTGTAGCTGCTCGGGAGGATTCATCTGCAGGCTGTATCAGACGTGATCCAACAGCATATTTTTGTCGGCTGGCTGATGATGTCAGGACTCACGATGTTGCATTGTCACACTGCCACCACCTGGCCGATTTGCTCCACTGCAGGCCAATTTGCTCCACTGCAAGGAATGCCAACACAGATTTTTCCACCTTCCGATCTCACAGTGCAGCAGATGCCTTCCCACAGCAGCCAACACCCACCGAAGGGATTGGTGTGCCCATCCCTAGCGGGTGGTCCCCAATTCATCTATTTGCCGAAGCTTTCGAATCACTGGGTGGACGATGAGCTAGGGACAAGGCTTGGTTGCTCACACCAGCACAGGGCTAGAACTGACAAAGCTTGGCAGTTCAGATGTTATAGTTATGCAGGGATTTTACCCACTGCGCCACCACTCCCCTATTAGTATTAAGGAATTAGTATTAAGGAAAGAATTAGTAGGCACATTAGTATTTACTTAGTATTAAGTTCATATTAGTATAAGTATTAATTAGGTTAGTTATTAGTATTAAAGTTAGTATTAGTATTAATTAGTATTAAGGAAAGAATTAGTAGGCACATTGATGAACAAAAACTGTTGAGACAGACTCAGCATGGGTTCTGTAAGAGAAGATCTTGTCTCACTAACCTGTTAGTGTTCTTTGAGGGCATGAACAAATGTGGACAAGGGGGGCCCAACAGATGTTGTCTACCTTTACTTCCAGAAAGCTTTTGATAAGTTCCTCATCAAAGGCTCCTAAGTAAGCTCAATAGTCACGGGATAAAAGGACAAGTCCTCTTGTGGATCAAAAACTGGCTAATTAACAGGAAACAGAGCATGAGGATAAATGGGCAATTTTCACAGTGGAGGGTGGTAAGCAGTGGGGTACCACAAGGATCAGTACTGGGTCCAATGCTTTTTAACTTGTTCATTAATGATTTGGAGTTAGGAGTAAGCAGTGAAGTGGCTAAATTTGTGGATGACATGATATTGTTCAGGGTGGTGAAAACCAGGGAGGTTTGGGAAGCAGTCCAAAGAGATCTGACGAGGATGGGTGAGTGGGTGTCAACATGGCAAATGGGTTTCAGTGTGCCCAAGCGCAAAGTGATGCACATTGGAGCCAAAGATCCTAACTATAAATATACATTGATGGGATCTGAACTGGCAGAGGCTGACCAAGAGAGAATCTTGGAGTCATAGTAGATACAGAGTAGAACAGAGGCCCATCAGTGGCTCTTGGCCACAAGGTATAGATTGGAGTTCTTGGGTGGGGGCAAGTGATCCTCTGTATTTTTGGTGCTTGGTAAGACAAGAGTGGTAGGGCTTCTAGTGTCCTGGCCCTACTGATGTACCTTCTGATGGCACCTGGTATTTTTGGCCACTGTGTGACACAGAGTGTTGTACTGGATGGGCCATTGGCCTGATCCAACATTGACTTCTCTTATGTTGTTATGTTCTTCTGTCTGTTTTTCAACAAAATTGAGTATGTGGGAGATGGGAACTAAATCCTGCCTAACTGCTGTACTTTAAAAGCCAAAGTATTTTTCTCTTAGACAAAACAGGAGAAAAATGCTTAAAGAAATGGAGCACAATGAGGTTAGACACAGGAGGTGGAAAGTTTTAGTTCTCCCCAGCAAGGCTACTGATACAGAGGAAATGGGGGTGGGACAAAATTCATGGGGGCCAAAACACCTGGAACAGCCCCAAAGCCAGCATCATGCTGCATCCAGCCAAACCCCTTTTCAATTCATACTTTATTTTTCTGAAGTGCACAATAATACAAAATATTAACCTTGTTTTCCCTCAATCCTACAATTATTTAATAATAGAAAGTATTCTCCCGCTATTCCTTTATACCCAATTCTGTTTATACCAATTGCTAATATCTTTCTATTCTAAATCATATTATCATATAACACCCGCTAATATCCTTCCATTCAGTTTCTTCAATACATTCCTGATGTTCGCATCAAATACCTTAATAATTACATTAAGCTTTCTTCAGTTTGCCATTTAATGTGATATCAATTTGCTTTATACTTCAGTAACCTATTCTCCTAATATATATAAAAAAACCGGAGATGGCTCTCATCCCAGGTGCTGAGAAACTCAGCCAGAAGAAAAAACTTCCCTCCTCTTATGAGAGGACTTGGGGGGGCAACTTTTGATTCAGTTCTGGCTGCAGCCACCAGGGGCACAGGGAAATCTGAGTACAGTAAAATGCACTAGACTTTCTGCAAGAGTGAAACACACTTGCTGTTAGTGTGCTGCAACAATCTTTTCCTCAGCTTTCCTTAATTTCTCTCCCTCTTTTCCATGCTTTTCGCATTCATTACTTTCTCCCTCCACCTAAGTTTTCCATATCCCCTCCATTTATTTTCAAGTCTTGTCTTCTCATCCCTATCCTGCTTGGCAACAGAATGTACTTAATAGTAGCATAGTAACAACAACCTTTTGTTAGTATTATGAACAGAAGGGGGGAAGTAATATTTCCTCATGAAGTATCAAAGTTGTAAAAGGATGCTTCCCCCCTCCAACACCATTTACATGCATGGTAATGGAACATTAATCTGTTTTAGTGGTTATCCGTGTGAAACAAAAGTTAGATCTCCCAGTTCAGGCACTGGGTTGTTATCATTATTATTATACTGATGGAAGATCTAATAGTAAAGGTTTCTTTGCTATATGACAAATGACTTAACCTTTTTGATGTTATTAAAAATCAGATTTATTTTTTTTTTTTTTGGTAAAACTCTCCTAAAGAGGAGAGAATTTTATTCTTTTTATAAGAAAAGGGTAGGGTAGACAGCTGGAGAAAGAAAAAAGATGGAGTGAAATTTTTCTGTTAATAAGGGTTAGTTTTAATTAGTAATATTTTAAGCATCCATCGCGGTTAGAAGATCTTCTTTTTAACAGTCCAAAGTCCAAAATAACTCTGTTAATGAAGTTAGTAAAGTCCATTGGGGTTAATTATTAAACAGCTCCTTCAAGATGCTACACGAACAGCCACTGCTCAAGTTGTCTTCTTAAGTCTCTTCAAGTAAGAGTTGAGTCCTTTTAATCTTGATGGCTCCCGCTCCGTCACTCCTTTCCCCTGGGCTGCTGTCTTCTTCGCTGCTTGCATTAATCCCAGTTTTGAGTGCTGCTTCCTCCATGCTGGCGTGTCTCTTCAGAAGTTTTGTTGCTTTAAGGATGGATTCCATCTTCTCTCGTTTCTTTTTTTCTTATATTTCCGACCATCAATTTTTGCGGGCTCCATACTCACTACAGATGAAATTAGATCTCTGATGCATTTCCTGCTCAGCTCGGCATCCCCTTCTTCTGGCAGAGTATTTTCCTTTATATAGGTGGAATAGGCTTTGAGAGCCATGTCCACCTCTTCTTTTAATTCATTCGCTTCACTGCCAGTTAGGGGTGCCAAGTCATTTGTCAAGGTAAAACTGAGATCTTCTTTCTCTTCTTCTTTCTCGCCCAAAGAGATTAACATCAGATCAGCCTTTCTTGTTGTTTCCGAGATTTGCTTTTGCCGACTGATGAGAACACTTTCCACTTTCATCAAAGTTTCATTGATTTTCTGCATTTGCTCCAGCAGGGGCCGCAGTAGCTCCTTTTCTTGTTGAATGACAGCGAGCTCTGGGGGGGGGTTACCCGGACCGGAAGTTCCACCCCTCTTCTCTTCCGGTTTGTGCAGGACAATTTTCAGCGTCGACATTTTCTTTTTTTGTTTACTTTTTCAAAGTTCGTGCCGCATCTTCCAAGAAGCTAAGAATGTCGTAGCCGCCTGCCAAACCCCAACGGTACCTTCACCAACACTTTTTTCTCTTTACCCCCCTCCTCGCACTCCCTTTATAGATCTCGCTTCTCAAAGGGGGTGGGGACTCCTCCCTCCTCCCTACGCTTGCGGGGGATTTTATCTCGCTTCAAATTAGATCTTCAACTCATGATTTGATGCAATTCTTCTTTTTATTTTAATTCATACCGCTTTCTTCACTCCTGGTGGAATTCGGGGCGCTGCTAAGTCCCATTACGGGCACGACGCAGCGGGGCCGATTGGGGCGGGGAGAAAGCCTCAATTTCCCGGCTGTCTGCCGGCAAAGAGGCTACTCCCCAAGCGCCCCCGGTTCGGAGCCTTTACCTAAGGCTCACTAGGGTCTTGCATACATGCAAAGACCCCCCCAAACTGCGCGTGGGCTAACCACCTCCTGGAGCGTCCCGAAAGGTGGCCGCCATTCGCAACGCCTGAAACCGAAACCGGATTAAAAATCAGATTTATAACAAATGTCATATCCAGTCTTTCTCCCCAGTGAGACCCAAAGCTGCATTGTTCTCCAGTCCTCCATTTTGGTTGTGTTATGATATTTGGTTTGGACCATGGTCCTATGGGATCCCAGGCAGAATCTTTGTTGGGGTGCCCATGGTGGCTCTCGGCAGCCCTGCTCCCCAGTTGTGTGCTCCATTTTTGATTTTGGGGTTTGATAGACATACACCCCCTCCTGTTTTCTTGACATGTGAATGGGGCGTTGCTTGCCTTTTTCTCTATGGAAAGTTAGGAGGGTCAGTTTGTACTGGGAAAAAGTATTCTCCTAAATCCCTCCAGGTTGCCTTGTGACGCTCTGCTACATGCTTTGCGTTTTGATCTTAAATGCATTTTTATTCCTTCAAAATGATTTTCTAACAAACTGGCAATGTGTTGCACAGACAGACAGACAGACAGACAGACAGATAGATAGATAGATAATAGTCCAACTTACATACATACTTACATACATACATATGTGTGTGTGTTTGTGTGTGTGCGTGCGCACATAAAACCTTGGACCCATACTACCAATGCTACCCACTAGCATTTCTTATATTTCCGACCATCAATTTTTGCGGGCTCCATACTCACTACAGATGACTTCTTCATTTGTATCTGGCTCCTCTGCTGTCTGCTCATGGTGTAATCCCAGAAATAACATGAGCAAATTCCTGGTTTGCTATTTTTGGCATTGCCTCCCACCAGGGAGAGGGAGAGATTACACTATGGACTATTCAAGCAAATTGGCAGGCAGGCCACAAGAAACTTCCTAGCCCATATGGTTTTAATGATAACTCCTGGCCATGCTCAGCAGAATCTCAGCTTCAAAATTCAGCCTGCTGCTATTCCTGAGCCCAAGCATTTAGACTGTGGTAGTTGTTTATCAGTAGATGTAACAACAAGAAATAAAACACTATGATAATGGTTGTGTGATGTGTGCATGGCGATTCAAATACCCAAGTGTCAGTGTTGCTTCCATACCATATACGTTGTAGTCTTTCCTTTGAGAGGTCACTAGCATGACAGAGGGCCCTGTATCAGGTCACAGAGATGCCAAATTAATCACATTTGACCATGGATAGTGAAGAAACATGATGCTTCAAACCTGGAACAACTTGCAAATGCAGATCTCTTATGCAACAGGAAAATACCATTTCTTCCTGTCTTTTTAATAGCAGCTTCATCGGTTAACACTTCACCATCTGTTTTATGACAGACTAGGAATAAGGCCCATTGTGGAAATAAATACAACGGGCTCTAGAAAGAGGCTCTGGGAGAGTGCCCCTGCTTTGGGCACTCAGTGACAATTTGCTGTGGCAATCTCAGCAGGGTATAATGACAGAGTCCACCATTTTCTCCAGAGGAACTGATCTTTGCTACCTGAAGAGCAGTAGTAATTTTGAGTGATCTCCAGCCCACCCCCAAGATTGGTAACAGTGGTTCCCCAGGAGGGAGTGGCTGGTTTGGAGGGTGGAGTCTATGGCATTGTACCTGTCTGAGGTTCCACCCCTCCTCAACACTCACCCTCTCCAGGTTCGACCCCTCAAATCTCCAGGAATTTCCCAACCTGGAGTTGATAACCCTATCTCCCTCCCAGCCAACCATCAACCTACCTTTAGTTTTCCATCTCCTCCCTGCTCCCTTCTAGAGAGCAGTTGTAATTTTGAGTGATCTCCAGCCTCCACCTTGGCAGCAATGGTTCCCCATCAGGGAATGGCTGGATTGGAGGGTGGAGTCTATGGCATCGTGCCTGTCTGAGGTGCCACCCCTCTTCAAACCTCACCCTCTCCAGGCTCCATCCCTCAAATCTCCAGGAATTGCCCACCTGGAGTTGGCAACCTGATCAGGACTGGGCCCAATGAGTTTTCACCCAAAGGCCAACATAGGTGTGGAAAGGGCCTTTTACTGACAGAGGAGAAAGTACAGGTGCCAACTCTGATTAGGGAAATACCTGGAGATTTGGGGGAGTGGATCCTGTGGAGGGCAGCATTTGGGGGGGGTGTGGAAGGACTCAGCAGGGTATAATGTCATAGAGTCTACCCTCCAAAGCAACCATTTTCTCCCGGGGAACTGATCTCTGTCATCTGGAGGTCAATTGTGACAGTGGGAGATCGCCAGGTCCCACCTGGAGATTGGCAACCCTAGGGAAAAGTCAGCTGCACAGAGGGGAGTTGAAGAAAATGGTTTGATGGTTGCCAGCCCACCTCGTTAGCCAGCCAGCCATGCTGAAGCTAAGCTGGAGAAAGAGCCTTTTTCCATTTATTCTGACAGGAAAGTGGCTACTGGGGAGGGGGTTATGGGCAGGGGAGGGGGTTATGCTGAAAGTCCTTTTTTTTACTCACAGAACCAAGCTTGGCTGCCTACCAACAGCCACTGAGCGGACAGTCTCTCACAGGAATCAAGAGAACTGTCTTCCTCAGGAGGGAGAGCTGTCTGCCAGTAAATCTGACATGCAAATCTGTCTGAAGGGGGAGTGGGTGGGGAAGAGGAGCAGACCCAGCACCCGGCCAATGGCACGCGAGTACTCTTGAGTGGTGGCTGATGGGCCAATGGTTGAGGGAGCGCATTTTACAGCCAATGGGAGCGCATGGAATCTTACGAAACCAAAAGATAATTATTATAATTAAAGATTATGTATCAAATTATCTGTTCTTAGGGAGATTGTATTGTGCTGACCACAGGGAGGTGACTAGAGCGATCGAGTCCCCATTGGGTCTTTTGATCA
Source organism: Gekko gecko (assembly GCA_029375565.1). Classification (NCBI taxonomy): domain Eukaryota; kingdom Metazoa; phylum Chordata; class Lepidosauria; order Squamata; family Gekkonidae; genus Gekko; species Gekko gecko. The sequence goes on along the minus strand of JAPDNY010000002.1, from coordinate 99,033,861 downwards.
TTTTAGCAGAGTTCAGTACTACAGACCATGATATCCTTCTAGATTACATAATTAGGTTAGGACTGCAAATACACAGTAGTTCTTCCTGGAATGTAGGACATCAGAAGAAGGGTCAGGATACTATTGCTCTACCCCATTGCCCCACCACTACAAAGCTCTGTCTAGTCTACTCTGCTATTTAACACCAATATAAATCAATGAGGGGGGAGTTTGGCCACAATTTAGCGCTTCTCACAAATATATGTATGACATCCACCTCTCTCTCCTTTCCATAGAATTGTGGGGAGCCAGTGGAGCCCTTGAACTCATGCTTGACCTCAGTGATAGACTGGATGAGAAAGAACAAACTGAAACTTAATTCAGACTTGATGGAAGTACTTGTCTTCCAGAGTTTGTCATATTCTGGAATAGAAGTATAACCTGTATTAGAAGGGTTTGCATCCCCCTTGTTTGGCTTTTCTCTGTTTGTCTTGTTGCTAATTGATTAATAAACATTTTCTGATTTTTCTATAAGATATGTTTTTATTTTATTGTGATTTTATTCAATAATGAGCAACTTTGAGGGAGAAATAAATGTTTAAATAGCTAACTAAATAAAAAAATAGTTACAGACATAAGTAAGCAGTACCTATGAGTCTACTCAGGGCAAGAGCCACCACAGAGCCATTCACCAAGGAGACAAACTAAGTGGGTTGTGGATTGAATAACTACAGTTAATGACAATAAATTCAAAGAAACAGTCTAAAAAACAGCAATTCTAGATTAACATTTGTGTGACTCACTCCATCTTTGCATAATTATAATAAACTTCTGATACTGACAGATATGAAAAATTATCAACTGAATCATTAGCAGGGTGCAACCATTCAAAACTTACAATTATCACTTTGTTAATAAAAGTCTCCACTGTTGTGTTTGCGTCCCATTTACTTATTAGAAAAGAAAGTTAACAACCCCCAAACATAATTGGTCCAAATTTGACTCATCAGTTTAAGCACAAGGAAATCATGGCCTCTTGACAATGAAAAATTGTGAGGAACCAATCGTACCTATTTCAAAATGCTAATATTTGTTTTTGTAACATACACTTTATGACATGGCACTCATATGAAGGAAGTATAACAGATTTCCATATACTTACTGTACATTTCCCAGCCAAATAAAGCATTTTAATAGTCTGTTCATTTTTTCCCCATGTTTTTATTTAGATTATGTTCCAAGGTAGCCTTTCTTCTGTGATAAATTTAACATCTGCTTGCTCAATTATATTCCCTATAAAGCATAGTCCTTTTGTTCAAAATAATGCTACTTAGGGACTGTTGTAAAATATACACTAAAAGGGCTCTTGTCCAAATTCTGCCCTGAAATTTTTGGTTGGCTATAATTCCTTTTAACATAATCTCACTCAGTTTGTGTAGAATTGTATATAATTTGGTACTAAATATCAGGTTACAAACTTTAACTGTTCTTCTTGTGTAATATAATATTTTCATGTTAAGCATCTCAATTTAAGATAATCAAGTTATTTACAGGTGGAAGTTTATTTTAATAAGCTCTATTCACACATTATACAATTATAGATTACATGTAGTTCCTTACCACTGGGAGATATGAGGAACATAAGAGGATCCCTGCAGGTTTAGACCCAGGGACCATAGTGTCCAGCATATTCAACTGTGGTCACTGAGTTATCTCTTGAAACTCACAATCAGGGCATGATGAATGACTTTTCTCTTGTCCCCTGGGAACAACCCTGGAGATGAATAAAGTTAATTTACTCACATTAGTTTTGTTTTATCTCTTCTGACCCTGATCAGCTGTGCACACATGCTGCAGTTTAAAGTTCCATGCACATAGCCCTGCCAGCAACCGGCAATCACATGTAGCAAATATTTGGTAGGAAAGGGCAGTGCGGCAGTGGGGTTAAATCCTAAATCCTGTCTCCCTGTTCTAGGCATTATGATCACTATTTTCTAAAGAAGCAAAATGCATCCAGCCTTCTCAAGTTAACTGGGGGGGGGGGGACTTTCCACGTGGCACTGGCTTGCCCAGTCATTGAATCATCCAGTTAGAAATGCCCATATGAGTCTACTTACTCATATCCTTTAGCTGAATCAAGGTTTTTTAGATGGAAGTAAAAATATAACAGAACCATTTTCAAAGAGGCATATTTTCTGATCCTGGCAACTCTGGTCCCCGAGGCTCATTCCTTCTACACCATGACCTGGATAGCCCAGGGCTAAGATGGCTAGAGAGACAGTGGCAGTGTGCCCACGATGAGGCTACAAGAACATCTTATAGGATGTTTATGAGATCCTATGAGATGGTGGTCAAAGCTGCGAAGAGAGAGTACAAGGCAGACCAAATGCTAGGGAACTGGATATTGGCTGTGAGGCCTTTGTGAGCAATTTCGCAGATAAAGTCCTGTCGCTCTGCCACGACCTCCCCACCACAATTGAAATGGTGAGTGAACTCAAGGCTCCATGCATGTCTTCTTGTCAGGTTTTGGATTATTTCCGTCCACTCAGCCTAGAGGAAGTCAACAAATTGCTCCTAACTGTATGCCCCACCACATGCTGTCTTGACCGATGCCCTTTGTGGCCATGACAGGTTTTGAGGTGCCCTAAGGAAGATAATTAATAAGTCCCTCTTGGAGGGACTGTTCCCTGGGGCACTCAAGGAAGCAGTGGTTCATTCTCTTCTCAAAAAACCATCCTTAGACCTGGCTGAATTGGCAAATTACCAGCCAGTCTCCAACTTGCCCTATTTGGGCAAGATAATAGAGAGGGCTGTGGCAACTCAGTTACAGAGCTTTTTGGATGATGCTTCCATTTTAGATTCCTTCCAGTCCAGTTTTTGCCTGGGACACGGGACAGAGACTGCACTGGTCACCCTCACGGATGACCTCCAGAGGCACATGGATCAAGGCAGATCAGCAGTGCTGTTGTTGTTTGACCTGTCGGCAGTGTTCAACACGGTTGACCATCAGCTATTGATTCACTGCCTCACAGACACTGGAGTTCAGGGGCTTTCCTTAAAATGGCTTGCCTCCTTCCTCCATTGCCGGGGACAAAGGGTGGCATTAGGAGAGCCGCTATCCCAAAGGCACCCACTAGTGTGTAGAGTTCCCCAAGGGGTAGTGCTCTCCCTGATGCAATTTGATATCTATATGCACCCCCTTGCCCAGATTGCCCAGAGGGAAGGGGTGGAATGCCATCAGTATGCTGATGACACCCACCTCTATCTGTTGTTGGGTGGCCAGTCTGACTCCAGAAGTTCTGGACTGGGCATTACAAGCCATGGCTGGATGGCTTAGACTGAGCCAACTGAAATTAAATCCAACAAAGACGGAGGTCCTGTGCCTGAATCGGGGCGGTCCAAGGGTAGGGATCCCACTCCCAACCTTTGATGGGGCTCTGTTGGTGCTAGCACTGGAGGTGAGAAGTTTGGGAGTGCTCCTGGATGCTTCCTTAACAATGGAGACCCTAGTAGCAGCTACTGCCAAGTCAGCCTTTTATCATCTTCAGCTGATTAGGCAGTTGGTTCCCTTCCTCAAATGCAATGGCTTGGCAACAGTGATCCACACGATGGTCACCTCAAGACTAGACTACTGTAATGCTCTCTACATGGGGCTGCCCTTGTTGCAGATCCAGAAGCTACAGCTAGTGCAAAATACAGTGGCCAGGCTTCTAATGGGCCTCCCTATGTGGGACCACATCTGTAATGTACTCAGTCCAGACCATGTGGCACCCGGGGGGCTCCACACGGTCCTGCTAAACCTCGGAGCTTCGCTCCAGCGAACAATGGACTGGGCTAGGCTCCCGGCCAAGACCCCATGGAACTCACAGCCACTGTAAATAGCCTATTACCGTGTAGGGGTGTGTGTTTGGGGGTATGGTTTCACAGAATATAAGGCGGCCTGCGAGCTGGCTAAAAGTGTCTTGTTCTGCACTAATAAAAGTATGAGAGCTGAAATCACTTGCCAGTCTCGGTACTTTTCACTGGTGACGAGGATGGGATCATACCTTCCATGAACAGAGACCAAGCACCGAGCATCACATTGAGCAGCGCTGAGATCACCACACGCCAGCATCTCCGATTGTTGCTCACCACACCGCTTCTAGCCTAGAGCATCGCACCATTGACCCTGAGAGCAGCACCGCACCACTCCTCATACCACCAACGCCACTCCCGAGCCTCCATATGGGCTCCGTAAGATGACTGCCGCATCCGAGAGTCTCCCTGCCTTCGACCTCTCCCAGCCCGCACAATAGGAGACCTAGCTTGAGACTCTTGAGAGCCACTTCACCATCCATGATGTCACCGATTAGGGTAAGAAGGCATACCTCCTCCGGCACTGTGGCATGGAGGCCCATCTTCTGCTGAAAGACCTGATAGCACCCTGGCTGACCAAAGATGAGTCATACACCACTCTGGTCAAGGCACTAATGGATCACCTGGCCCCCAAACCCACTAAATTTGTGGAGCGGATGGATTTTTTTGCAAAAGTCCAGAGTCCCAATGAAACCGCCTCCGACTTTCTCATGGCTTTGCAGCGGGCCACCACAAAGTGTTCGTTCCCTGATTTGGTGGACGCTCTCCTAAACCAGTTCCTCATGGGCCTATGGGAGCCCAAGCTCCGGAAGAAGCTGGTCAGCCAAGATGACCTGAATCTTGACAAAGCGATCTGGGAGGCCACCGCTTACGAGAAGGCCCATCAAGACTGCCGCACTAAGGCGGTCCACTGCACACAAGTGACTGTGGGTTCTGACGTCTCTGATGACAAGGAGATCCTCCAGGTGCAATGCCACCCAGCCCAGTGCTCTCAACGCTCCTCAGGACTCCCCACTGTGGTGAAAACTGCCCTGACTTCCACATCCTGCAGAAGCTGTGGCGAAGCTCATGAATGCTGGTCTTGGAGATTCTGGGATGCCATCTGCAGAACCTGCTACAAGGCCGGCCACATAGCTAAGGTTTGCCACTCTAAAGGACAGCGACAGAGGACCACAGCTCAACTGGAGGCGGTGGAGCTGAACTCCATTTCGGTGCGCCAGCAGACACTGGTATGTAATTTTACCCCGATGGCCCCGACAAGGTGCACGTGACTGTTCTTATAGAGGGGTCCCCCTGCCAAATGGAAATTGACTCAGGCTCGTCCTTTTCCATTATTTCTGTGGAGACCCTGCGTGCCCTCTGCCCACAGGGGTGGCCCCATCTGCACAAGCCACAGGGTCTCAAGTTGCAGGACTTTAATAAGAACTTTGTGGCATTCCAGGGCTGGGGCAAGTTCCGGGTCCAATTCAAGGATTTCTCGGGATGGTTGGACCTGTTGGTACTGGAAAGGCGCCTCTCCAGTTTGCTGGGCCTTTCCTGGTTCGGGCCTCTGGGACTTACGATTATGGGGGTGAACCAGATTAGGCCACCTGACTTTACCGCTGTATGTGAGGAATTCCCCAGAGTGTTAGATGGGACTCTGGGGAGGTACACTGGGGCCCCCATTTCTCTGGACCCCAACGTCCAGCCCATCCGCATAAAGGCCCGTCTTCTCCCGCTCACAATGAAGCCAAAAATTGAGGCAGAGCTCAATCGCCTGGTCGAGCAGGGGGTGCTAGAACTGGTTGCATCTGCATGATGGGAGACCCCCATCATCATGCTGGTAAAGCTGAATGGGGACGTGTATCTGTGCAGATTATAAATGCACGATTAACAAAGCCTTACAGGACCGTGCTTACCCAGTTCCGGTGGTAAGCCATGTATTGACCACTCTGGCAGAGGCGCAGATTTTTGGTAAGCTGGATTTGACTCAGGCCTACCAGCAGTTACCAGTTGATGCAGCCTCTGTGGAGGCGCAGATGATCTCTATGCACAGGGGGGCATTTAAGGTAACTAGACTGCAATTTGGTGTGTGTGTGGCCCCACGGATTTTTCAATCTTTTATGGATTCCCTGCTCAAAGGCATCCCAGGAGTGTAGCCATTTTTAGATGATGTGATCATCACGGCACCAGACCCATCCTCCTTTGCAGAGTGGCTCCGAGCAGTCCTTCAGAACTTTGACTCCACCGGCCTCAAGATAAAGAAAGAAAAGTGCCTCCTCGGGGTCCCCTGCATTGAGATTCTGGGGTTCGCTGTGGATGCTCAAGGGATCCACCCCACAGATGATAAGATCAAAGCGATCATGCAGGGCCCCCCCTCCTTCTTCCAAGACGGAACTACAGGCTTTCTTGGGCCTGCTCAATTTTTAGCATGCTTTTCTGCCCTTGAAAGCTGTGGAGGTGGAACCCCTACACTGCCTCTTGGACAGAGACGCTCCATGGGCCTGGGGGCCCACGCATGCCATGGCTTTTCGAGGGGTCAAGGAATTGCTGACATCAAATTCTGTGCTGCACCACTTCGATGATTCGTTCCTGGTGGTCCTTGCATGCGACACATCTCCCTACAGGGTGGGGGCAGTCCTGGGCCACAGGTTGCCAAATGGCCAGGAGGTTCCAGTCGCCTATTATTCATGGACATTGTCATCGGCACAGCACAATTATGTGCAAATTGACAAGGAGGTGCTGGCGATAGTGGTGGGCATTAAAAAATTCCACCACTATCTCCACAGGCAGCACTTTACAGTGGTGACGGACCATAAACCCCTCTTAGGTCTTCTGGCCCCAGATCATCAGACACCTCAGATGGTTTCTCCCAGGGTCCTGCGTTGGTCCATTTTTTTGGTGGGCTATGCCTACGCGCTCATCCATCGGCCGGGTATAGCCATGGGACACGCAGATGCTCTGAGCCGCCTTCCACTGCCCGCTGTGGACCCCAATCTGGCCCCAGCCCATGTGGTCACCCTCTTGGAAGCCCTTCCTGAACAACCGGTGCGCATGTGGGAGGTCACCTGCCTCATGGCCAGGGATAAGGTTCTTTGTCAGGTCTTGGACTGGGTGGGGAGGTGGGGGGGCCTGCGGCCAAAGAGGGCCCCAAATTCACACCATTTGTCTCCCAGAAAGATGAGTTGTTGGCGTACAAAGGTTGCCTGATGTGGGGAGGTCGGGGGGTGATTCCAACCCCACTCCAGCAACGAGCCATGGCAGTGCTGCATGAACACCACCCTGGAGTTGTAAGAATGAAGGCGTTGGTGAGAAGCTATGTCTGGTGGCCGGGCCTGGATCAGGACATCGAGGACAAGGTAAAAAGATGTCAACCCTGCCAAGCCTCACGGCCCAACCCACCCAGGGCCCTGGAGAGGGCCTGGGAATCCTCACACCGTCCCTTGTCTCGGGTCCACCTGGACTTCACAGGACTGTTCCAGGGACAGTTGTTTTTTATTCTGGTTGACGCATATAGTAAGTGGCTGGAGGTCATGCTGGTACTGTCAACCTCTTCGAAATCCACCATCAAAGGCATGTGGCGGATCTTCAGACAACCTTGTGATGGATAACGAAACTGCCTTCACGTCCAGAGAGTTCCAGGAGTTCACCAGCTATTATGGGATCCACCACGTCTGCTCGGCCCATTCCACCCCACCACCAACGGACAGGTGAGGACCACGAAAGATGCACTCCACTAGCTAGAAATGATAGACTGGAACTATAAGCTGGCATCTTTTCTCTTTGGCCAAAGAACCACCCCACACACAACCACGGGCCATAGCCCAGCCAAGCTGCTTATGGGCAGGTGTCTCACAATGAGGCTGGACCACCTCCACCCTGATCGAGCATCCAAGTGAGAACCCGATATAAAAAAACTGGGAGTCGCCCGAGGAGGACCCGGTGTATGCCTGGAACTTTGCCAAGGGCCCCCCCTGGATTCCGGTGAGAGTAGTGAGAGTAAAAGGTCCCCGTTCCTATGAGGTCTCCTGTGAGGACAGTCAAATCCTCCACCACCACATTGATCAACTCTGTCAGCAGACGCTGCTGCTGGGACCAGAAGACCTCGAGGAACCAGACACCTCGGAGACAGCAGAGCTGCCAGCTGCGAACCCCATTCCCCAGGACACAGCTCCCAGTCTATCGACAGCCCGCCAGCTTCCAGAGACAGTCGAGGTACCCAGCGACAACACCCGGGCTGCAATCACGCCACCGCCACCAACCAGCACTCCACCAAGTGCATCATTGCCGGCTCTGGTCCCAACTGTGACCAGGATTCGATGCTCCACACGGGAACGTAAGACACCAGCATATCTAAAGGACTTTGAATGTGGGTGTCTTCAGACCAAGGGGGGAGGGGTGTAATGTACTTGGTCTAGACCGCGTGGCACCCAGGGGGCTCCACGTGGTCCTGCTAAACCTCAGAGCTTCACTCCAGTGAACAATGGACTCAGCAGATCCTAGCCCACACCAGAGGGCTAGGCTCCCGGCCAAGAGCCCATGGAACTCGTGGCCACTGTAAATAGCCTATTACAGTGTAGGGGTGTATGTTTGTGAGTGTGGTTTCACGGAAAATAAGGTGGCCTGCAAGCTGGCTAAAAGTGTCTTGTTCTGCACTAATAAAAGTATGAGAGCTGAAATCACTTGCCAGTCTCAGTACTTTTCAACATCCAGCCTGTGTTGAAAGCGTTGCACTGGCTACCAATAGCATACCAAATCTGCTTCAAGGTGCTGGTTCTTACCTTTAAAGCTCTTAATGGTCAGGAACTGACATACCTGAGGGACCGCATTTCCCCACACATTCCCCAGAGAACACTGCGGTCAGGGTCTCAAAATCAACTGACCCTCCTGGGACCTAAAAACTCCAGACTGGCTATAACTAGGGCCAGGGCCTTTTTAGTGGTGGCTCCATACTGGTGGAATGAGCTCCTGGAAGCGATCAGGGCCCTGCAGGACCTTATGTAGTTCCGCAGGGCCTGTAAGATGGAGCTCTTCCACCAGGCGTTCAGCCAGGAGCTGCCCCCCCCAATAATTAATTGTGAGCCCTGCCCTTCGGAATCATCAACAACAGCCTGAGCCAGCCACATAAGAAGAAACAGAATGAGAAGCAAATTAATAGGACAGGATATCAATTTGCTGCCACCATCGCCAAACATCATTTCATTAATATTATCAGAGCAATTGTACTAGCATTTTACAGCATTTGGATTGTTCTTAGAAGATTTTATGATTGTTTTAATGGTTATTTATGCATTTTAAGTTCTGTAAGTGTCCCGGTTCTCCGGGCCTGGAGGGAGGGCCACCACACCCAGCCGCACCTTCCCCGCCACACTTACCCACCGCCGAGCTTGGGAGCAGTGGGAACCAACCAGCAGGCAATGGCTGGGCCGGGAAGGAGCTTCACGGGGCCATCACGAGGAGCCCCTCCGCAGCATCCACAGGGGTGAAGACAGCAGCAGGGCGGGTGAGACCCCGGAATCGTGTGGCGTGGACAGCGCCGGGAGGAGGGGCCGTGGACCGGGAAAAAGCAGACAACAGCGCCGGCAGCACGGCCTCCCAGCCGACAGAACCACCACCAGCCCCGCACCGGCAGCCTTCCCAGAGGAATGAGGGCGTCCCGGAAGATAAAGGGGGCGGTGCCTGAGAGGGTGGGAGCCGGTGGGGTGGAAGGGCAGCTCTGGGTGAGAGGCCAAAGAAATAAAGGACAAGGAGGACGCAGGGGCCAGGGAGGAAGTTCGGTCCAAGGACTGACTCACTACAGAGGAACCTGCAAGAGAGAAGGCACCTCAGTGAGCAGTCTCCTGGGACCGAGGGCTGAGAACACCTGGGGGTGATGCTAACCCCCAGGACCAGCCGTTCTGAGGCCCATACCTCCACCCCCGACTTATCTCCGGCCCCGATCACAGGGCCGACACCCTGCCTTGGAACCTCGGAGTCACGGCTACAGGCGGGGCACCTCCGGGACCGCGCCAGGAACTTGACAGTAAGATGCCCTGAGTCTGCTTCGGTGGGGAGGGCAGGGTATAAATTTAATAAATAAATATATATAATATATCTTTTCCGCTTCTTTTGCACAAAGACCATGCTCACTTAGGGTTGCCAGGTCCTTCTTGACCACTGGTGGGGGATGGGGTAGTAGGGTTGCTAGATCCAGGTTGGGAAACTCCAGGAGATTTGGGGATGGAGCCTGGGGAGAGCAATGCCATAGAGTCAACCTTCAAACACATCCATTTTCTCTGGGGGAACTTATCTCTGTAGTCATAGAATCATAGAGTTGGAAGCAACCTCCAGGTTCATCTAGTGCAACCCCCTGCACAATGCAGGAAATTCACAAATACCTCCCCCTCCAACCCCCCCCCCGGTGACCATTGTTCCATGCCCAGAAGATGACAAAAACCTCCAGGATCTTCAGCCAAACTGGCCTGGAGAAAAATTGCTTCCTGACCCCAAAGTGGTGATCAGCTTTTCCCTGGGAGTGTAAGAAAGGGCCACAAGAACTAAGCACTGATGCAACCCTTCCTGCCCTCCCTCTCATGATCTGCCTAAGTCCACAGAATCTGCATTGCTGTCAGATGGCCATCTAGCCTCTGCTTGAAAACTTCCAAAGAAGGAGAGCCCTCCACCTCCTGAGGAAACCTGTTGCATTGTGGAACTGCTCTGTCTGGCAGTTCTTCCTAATGTTTAGCTGAGAACTCTTCTGATTTAATTTCAACCCGTTGGTTCTGGTCCAACCTTTTGGGGCAACAGAAAACCATTCTGTACCATCCTCTATAAGACTGCCCTTCAAGTACTTGAAGATGGTTATCATATCACCTCTCTGTCCTCACCTTTCCCGGCTAAACATACCAACCTCCTTCAATCTTTCCTCATAGGACTTGGTCTCCAGAGACCCCTCACTGTTGCCCTCCTCTGGACACATTCCAGCTTGTCTATATCCTTCTTAGATTGTGGTGCCTAAAACTGAACACAATATTCTAGCTGAGTTCTAACCAGAGCAGAGTAAAGCAATACCATCACTTTGTGTGATCTGGATACTATACTTCTGTTGATACAGCCCAAAATCACATTTGCCTTTTTAGCTACCACATTACACTGCTGACTCATGTTCAGTATAGGGTCTATTAAGACTCCTAGAACCTTTTCACACATACTACTGCCAAGACAAGTCTCCCCCATCCTATAATTATGCATTTGATTTTTCCTACCTAAATCCAGAACTTTACATTTACCCTACTGAAATTAATTTCATTTGTTTTAGCCCAGTTTTCCAGCCTGTCAAGATCATCTTGTACCCTGACTCTGTCTTCTACCATATATGCTACCCCTCCCAATTTAATATAATCTGCAAATTTAATAAGCATTCCCTCTGTTCCTTCATCCAAATCATTTATAAAGATATTGAACAAAACAGGTCCCAGAACAGATCTTTGAGGCACTCCACTAGTCATTACTCTCCAAGGGGATTAGGAACCATTAACAAGCACTCAGCCAGTTACAGATCCACCTAGCAGTCATAGGAGCCAAACCACATTTTTCCAATTTGTCAATGAGAATATTATGGGGAACATTATCAAAAGTCTTACTGAAATCAAGATAAGCTATGTCTACAGCATTCACTTGATCCAGCAAGATAGTAACTTTCAGAAAGAAAGAAAGAAAGAAAGAAAGAAAGAAAGAAAGAAAGAAAGAAAGAAAGAAAGAAAGAAAGAAAGAAAGAAAGAAAGAAAGAAAGAAAGAAAGAAAGAAAGAAAGAAAGAAAGAAAGAAAGAAAGAAAGAAAGAAAGAAAGAAAGAAAGAAAGAAGGTTAGTCTGACATAACTTGTTCTTGAGAAACCCATTCTGGCTCTTAGTAGTCATAGCTGTCCTTTCTAAATGCTAAAGGACTGTCTGTTTGATGATTTCTTCTAAAACTTTCCCAGGTATAAACATAAACCTGACAGGTTGGTAATTACCCGGATCCTCCTTTTTCCCCTTCTTGAAGATGGGGACAACATTTGCCCACCTCCAATCTTCTGGCACTTCACCTGTTCTCCAAGAATTCTCAAAAATAATGGACAGAAGCTCAGAAATTACATCTGTGAGTTCTTTTAGTACCCTTGGATGCAGTTCATCGGGCCTGAAGACTTAGTTTCATTTAAAGAAACTAGGTGTTTATGTACTAACCCTATGCTGATCCTAGGCTGCAACTCCCTTCCATCATCATGTGTTCTGTTTTTGGCACGTTGAGCACCATTTCTCTCACAAGAAAAGACTGAGGAAAAGTAGGAACTGAGCAGTTCTGCCCTCTCTTCATCACCTGTTACAATTTCACTTTCCTGTCCCTGTAATGGGCCTGACATATCCTTGTTCTTTTTCTTACTTTTTGTTGTTTTTAGCATCTCTCACTAGCCTAAGCTCATACTGAGCTTTAGCTTTCCTAACTCTTTCTCTCTACAAGCACTGGTTATTTGTTTATATTCAACCTTGGTTATAAGCCCCTCCTTTCACTTTCTAAATGAGTCTTTTTTATTTCTCTAGAAAGCTGTTTATGGAGTCATTTTGGCTTCTTTAGGCTCCTCCCATTTTCCCTTCTAATAGGAATCATTTGTGATTGTGCCTTCAGTATTTCATTTTTAAGAAACTCCCATCCCTCTTGAACTCCCTTCTCCTTAAGTATTTCTGACCATGGGATTCTACCAAGCATAACTTTAAGTTTGTTAAAATTTGCTTTCCTGAAGTCCAGCCTATACGTCTGACTACGTACAGCTTACCCAAGACTGTAAGTTCCAAAATTACACACCTACCCAGGGAGCCCACTACTTTTACCTCATCAACCAGTTCTTCCTTGTTGGTAAGAATCAAGTCCAAGATAGCAGATCCCCTTGTTTCCCTCTCCACTTTCTGGAAAATGAAGTTGTCAGCAAGACAAGTCAGGAATTTATTGGACCTTTCCTTTTCAGCAGAGTTGGACTTCCAACAGATATCTGGGTAACTGAAATCTCCCATGACCATCACGTCCCATCTCTTTGAGAACTTTGAGTCTGCAGATAAGCAGTAGTTCCAGGAGATCCCCAGGTGCTACCTGGAGGCTGGCATCCCTGTCCTGTGTGTATTCTTTGGATCATGTTTTGTCACAGTGATTTTGAAATGGCAATCTGCTTTCTCCATGGTAATCTGCTTTCCTCATGGTAAAAAGATCATCATGAATTGCCAGTTCCTCCTTGAATTCCAGAAATCGTTTATTTCCAGTGGCACTTGCAACTTCATTTTGGGCCATCATCTCTTTATTATCACCATTCATTTCTGCACTGTCTCACCCTTGTTTATCTGCTTTCTTTATTCCAATAGAAGAAGATAAGAGATTGGATTTATACCCCACCCTTCACTACCCAAAGGAGTCTCAGAGCAGCCTACAAACTCCTTTCCCTTCCCCTCCCCACAACAGACACCCTGTGAGGTAGGTGGGGCTGAGAAAACTGTAACACAAACTGCTTCTTTTCAAGAACAGCTGTGCCAGAACTTGTGACTGACCCAAGGTCACATCAGCAGGTGCAAGTGAAGGAGTGGGAAATCAAACCCAGTTCTCCCAGATTAGAGTCCACGCACTTAACCATTACACCAAACTGACTCAATAGCCAGATAATTCTATAGAATCATATGAACTTGTTCCTTCTTCTAATATATTCTGCATATATTACAGAGCTTTTACATGGATCTCCTGGGCACAACAAAATGGAGGCACATCCCCAGGATTAACTCCAGGACAGTGCCATGTCTAGTTGTGCCCTCAGTGACTGTTGATATCAGTTGCTGAAATCACTCAACACTTGCTTCTTCTAGGAAGGGGCTATATCCACCACTTCCACTATAGTCCTAAGAAGAAAGTACTCATGGCAGTGCAAGGACCATGTAAGGTCTGGAAGAGGGTTTCTGCCAGCTTTGTCCCCCCAGGTCATACAATAATACCACAGACACAAAAGTGGGCAGCTTGGACACATCAGAGCCTCATTGTATTTTACATTTTAAAGTCACTGTAATTCTTTTGCTTTAGAATGTTTTTATAGCTTTGTAGGTCACCTTGGGCACCATATTGGTAGGAAGGAGGGCTATAAATTTATTTAAATAAATTAATTAAAACAAAGAAACGGTGCTGGGATAATGGTTAAACCTTCTCAATAACAGTGTCATGGCTCCAACCCAAATCCCCCCCAAGTAGCTGCTTTTTGAGAAAACTGAAGACATTGGAAGACCCAGTCACAGGTGTCCTGCAGCTCATCCAGTTAAGCTTTAGTTTGACTAACCCCCTCCATATTTACCTATGGAGACCTCAATGCCAGCCTCCTATATTAGAGTCCATCATTAATCTTAACCTGATTTATTGGCATTGCTACTTCAGGCATGGCTTTTCTAGTTGTGAAAGATGACAGTGAATTGAAATTATGAGTTCTATTTTTGTTTTGTTACAACCACCCAAGCAATAATACAGTTAGATTGAATTGGCCACATTAGAGATTCTGTGCCTTCAGGAAGTTGATTTATTGTGAACTTTTGAATAACGAATTCTGCCTTGTTTGTGCAAAAGGCTACAACTGTCTAATAAATTGTATTAACTGTTACTCGTGGATCTAAATAGCAGCTGGTGCCAAGGGAACATTCTTTCCTAAAAATTATCTATTTATCCTGCAGCCTCCAGCAAATCACTTCTTATTGCTTTAAGGAAAAATCATACATGATTTGTTCAGTTCCAGGTTTCTAAAGATGTTTCTTCAAACTATCAAGCTTCAGAACAAGGTTCTTTAGGGGTGATTTTATAAAGATAATTACAAGTAACTGAAGCCCCATTGATTTTCAGTGGGACTTCAGTGTGATGAACTTTCACTAGATCAAGACCTGGGACACCACATGATGGGAAGATTATACTTTACTGGGACCTGGAGGTCCAGAGGAGCCCAGCAGCACCAGCAGTCCAGGCTGCAATCCCCCATTACCATGAGGGAAAAAATGGAGAATAAACTGAAGATCATGTCTGAGGCTATTTATAGAAATTTATTTCCTTGTATCTATTGTCCAGATTTCTTGTGAAATTTTCTGGAGCCAATCAGAAGCAATGCTACAGCAGCAATCTCAAGCAGCATTATGGCTTCCTTCTGGTGGCAGTGATGTCATGTTAGGTGCCTGGCAGCTGACAGAAGAGAAGGCAGTGTCTCAGAAGAAAAATTAAAAAGAAAAAAAGTCATAATCTACTTATGGGAAATTCTTACTAAAGAGTTTCTGGTGATCCCTAGAGCTACCTGGAAATGAGAAAGGGTAGCTCTAGGAATCACTAAAAACTCAGTGGTAAAACCAGAAGTTCTTACTGCAGAGATTCTGCTGATTTCCAGAACTATGTGTCACTTTTGGGTAGCTCTAGGAATCAACGGGAACTCTATGATAAGAATTACCTTTAAGCAGAAAAGGCCTTCTTTTTCTTTCTAATTTTTCTTCCACTACCACTTCCAGTGGCAGCAGGTAACAGAACCTGGGGGCTAGGGCTGCTGGCAACCCTACTGGAGACAGAGGATCCCTTGCCCCCACTGGAAGCTTGGTAGTCCTATATCCCATCATGCATGACAATGGTGATTTTTAAAATAAATTCTCCCATAGTTTGAAGGAGCATCAGAAGGAAGCACAGGTAGAAAAAGATCTGGTTCCGGTTGTGGCAACGACGGGTAGAGGAAGGAGTTGCTCCTGACCGAAACCGCCAATATTCCTCACCCCCTGAGATCCTAGGCTGCCTGGGATTCCCAACAAGCTCTTTAGGAGAGCTTGAAGCAGAGAGCTCGTTTTGAAGAGTAGAAGCGGGTGGCGGCTCGTCCCCAAATTCAAAACTGCTCCAACACAGGAGGCAGGGAAGATGCTCAGTGTTGTTTTCCCCTCGCTGAACAACAGTCAAAACGATTGAACCCAAACAGACACTTCCAGAAGATTTAGAGCATGGGTGATGGCGAACACAGCAAGATAAGCCCTCTACATTATTTAAGAATTATGAATTACTTTCTTTTGTTAATCTGACCAACTGGACATGCTGACAGGTTTTGCCATCAGGGAAACATGTTTATTAAAGAAGGGAGGGTCGAGGTTGCAGATGGAAAAGCAGCAGAGGAAAGATACCTCGCCTCTCAAAGTTGAACTTTTATTGCTCCTATCTGAAAGAATATATAAGTTCCAAATCGAGAACTGATGATGGATAAAGTCTGGGCTTCCCTAGTGGCTCAATTGATCTAAATATATCCTACAAATGATGGTAACGTATCTTACTAATGGAGTAGAAGAGGAGGAAGGCTAACGATACAGGCTCAATTAGGAGTAGATTCCATAGTCACCAAATATGTGACCTAAGGTCTACGTACCACTTTTAATAAAATATCTACTAAGTACTGTATATGAACTTTCCAGCTTATTAACATCTTTTTATTTGGTAGACATTGATAAAATACCACAAAACTGTCTGCTGACTCGACTGGAGTGGTAAGAAACTGAGTAAAATATAAATAAAGAGAAAGAAGAGAAAAGAAAGAAAAGGGGGGGGAGACTTGAGGAAAGGGAAACATTGAAAATTCTTGTTTTATATCTGCTTGTTATGTGGGACTATAAAACTAGGTAAATAGAGAAATAGGTTTGAAAATAAGATATATTATAGGATAGGATATAAAACATAGGTGTAAATAACTTAGGTAGACAGACAGAGGGATTAGAAACTGGTTAGAGTAAAACATATTGAGAGTTAAAGTAATATAGACACAGAGCTTTAGGAAACTAAGGAGATAAGGAGACCCACAGATTAATAGGATTAATAGGAAATTTAAAAACATGCCAATTTAAAAAAGAAAAGAAAAGGGATAAAGTTAGTTAAGTTAGAACAACACTGATCCCACCACCCATAATGAATTTAACACAAATAAACATGAAAGCTTTACAAAATCTGATACATGAATCAGTAACAGTTGCAGTGAGTCTGGCACTAGAAGCAGCTATGGCCAAAGCATTAGAGCCTATACAAACAAAACTAATGGTGTTAGCAACCAAATTATCCACCCAAACAGAAGAAATTACTAAACAAACTTTTGAGAATTGACAAAAGAATCAAAACCCAATGTCTTTGACAAACAAGATAGAAAGCAAAATTGAGGTTAAAGAGCAACAAATAAAAAAGGTGAATGAAAAACACGACTTAACAGAGACTATAACAACAAAAATTGAGTTGGAGAAAATCTTGTTTACTCTAAAATCTCAAAATATGTGTGAAAAGATGGGAAACATGGGAATAGTACAGGCATCAAAACAGAGGGGGGGGAATACCCAATTAGAGTTATTGGGCACAAAGGAAAGAAAGCCTTCCTTTGATTAGCTGAGGGCTCCTCCCCCCTCCTCCCTCCTCCCCCCCCTCTCCAGCAACATTTTATTTCAGGTATAAGCTTTTATGTGCAAGCACACTTTTTCTTCAGAGAGAGGGAGGGAGGGAAAGACCCAGAGGGAGCATGCCAGAGAGAGAGAGAGAAAGAGAGAGAGAGAGTGTTTTAGACTAACAGTATTTTATTCCAGATATAAGCTTTTGTGTACCTGCACAGTTCAGAGAGAGAGGGGAGAGATGGGGGAAGGGAAAGATCCAGAGAGAGCACACCAGAGAGAGGAGGGAGGGAGTCCCATGGCACTTGGAGAGATTCCCTTTCCACTTCTAACAGATGGGGGGGAACCTAACAGCACAGCTTGCATTCTTTATTAATGAAAAGGAGCAAGAATCCAGCAGCACCTTGATGACTAATAAAATTTGTGGCAGGGCATGAGCTTTCATGAATCACTGCTCACTTCCTCAGATACAGCTGGAATGTGAGTCCATCTGTCCTTATATCTTGGAGAGTGAAGTGATTTCAGACACCAAATGACAATAGCAGGCATTGATAATGAGAGAAGAAACCTAGGTCTCAGTTCAATCCAGGAGTTTGCGTTGTCTTGAGCTTCATGATAAATTGCAATTCAGTAGTCTCTCTTTCTAATCTCCCTTTGAAATTTCTTTATAAGAGAACTGATAATCTTAGGTCAGCAACTGAATGCCCTAGAAGGGTAGAATGTTTCCCCACTTGTTTTTGAATGCTGTGGGTTCTAATAGCAGTAGAAAGAGTAAAAGTCCAGTAGCACCTTTAAAGATTAACAAAAATGTGGTAGGGTATGTGGTTTTGTGAGTCACTGCTCACTTCTTCAGACTTATTTCCATTTATTCTTTGCATCCTCCTGGACTGAATCCTCCTGCACCAAACTAAGACCTTTTAGAAGCAGTGGACTTTGCACTGTCTCCTGCCTCAAACTTGAGAGATGGCACCAAAGAGTTTAGACCAGGGGTGTCAAACTCATTTGTTATGACGGCTGGATTTGACATAAATTGAACTTTGTCGGGCTGGAACATGTGTGTCATAATGCCAGGTAGCAGAGATATAAACTGTCTAAAGGACATAGAAAAACACAATTAAAGATGATATAGCAGATATTCCATTGGAGCCCCAAAGGTTGTGTGTGTTAAAACGAATATTTCTCTCCAAAACTGAAGTTTCTTGAGTTTGTTGAATGCTATATTTTAACTGTGGTTAGTCCCAAACCTCCCCCTCCAAAATATAAACTACAAATATAAATGGTCTGAGCCTAGGATGCAGGGGAAGAATGCAGACACAACCAGGGAAGCAGATGAACAAACACAAGATGAAAATGGCTTCAATACAGACACTGCATTTGTGGCAAATAATTTTCAGTGAAGTCTGCATAGCCCTATGGATTTTTTGCACACTGCCACTGACAGTGGCAGAAGCTGAAACAAGTTTCAGCAAGCAAGCATTTATCAAAAACTGCAGACATTCTACGATGGTGTAAGAATGGTTAAGCCACCTAGCCATCTTGTCTATCAAGTGTGAACTTGCAAGAGAAATTGACCGGGGGGGGGAATCATTTTGCAGAAAAGTAGGATATGTGACAGCATTGTTCTCACCCGTGTCCTTAATTGGGCATGGAAGGGATGGCCAGCAGGAAAAATGGAGCCGGATTTCAAACCATTTGCGTCGCGCCAGAACGAACTATCCGTGTCTAAGGGGTGTTTGCTTTGGGGGAATCGCGTTGTGATTCCCGTCAAACTGAGGGACCATGTTTTAGAAGCCTTGCACTCAGGCCACCCAGGGGTCGTGCATATGAAGGCCCTTACTAGGGGGTATGTATGGTGGGCCAAGATGGACGATAACATCAAGTCCTGGGTAAAGGGGTGCATGGCTTGCCAACAGTCTAGGCCAGAACTTCCTCCAGCTCCCATTCAACCCTGGGAGAAGACCCGGAGGCCTTGGTCATGCCTCCATGTTGACTTCGCGGGCCCTTTTCAAGGTCAGACCTTCTAGATCGTAGTCGACTCATTCTCGAAGTGGCTGGAGGTAGTGCATATGCACTCGACTGGAGCAACAGCTGTGATCAATGTTTTGTGAAAGCTCTTTGCCATCCATGGACTCCCTGACGTATTGGTCTCGGACAACAGGCCACAATTTGTGTTCAGGGAGTTCGAGAAGTTCCTGGCGGACAACCTCATCCGCCACCTCACTTCGGCCCCATTCCATCCTGCCTCTAATGGGAAAGCTGAGAGGATGATACAGCCAGCCAAAGAGGCATTGAAGCGCCTGACGTGTGGGGACTGGGGGCAGAAAATCGCCTTATACCTCCTTAGGCAGCACATAACACCATGTTCTGCCACAGGGAGGAGTCCTGTGGAGCTGCTGATGGGCCGCAAGCTGTCTTCTTTACTAGACCGGCTCCGTCCGGACTTAGACCAGTCCAGGCAGTGATCAGAAGCCCAGGCACAGGGGAGAGTATTTGCGTGCGGGGACAAGGTTTTCACCCGAAATTATACAGAGGGCCAGCTATGGTTACCAGCCATAGTCATAAAGGTCTCAGGTTCAAGACTGTATGTGGTCCGGCTTTCTAACAGACGGGACATGCAGCACCACATAGACCAGCTCAGGAAAAGGTGGGCAGGCTCACACCTGGAGTCAAACCCTGAACCTGAGCTGGTCCCTGACAAGCAGGAGTGGCCTCCGGTCGAGGAGGTGAGTGCTTCCAAACCCAAGTCGGAACAGGAGTCTGGGCAGACCCCAACTCCTGAAACCGAGCCCTCTGTGTTAGATCCCCCTGTCTCTCCTGTGAGAGAGTACACCAGGGTCCCCAACACCAGCAATGCTCCACCACCGCAGGAGCAGAGACCGCTGCGAAGGTAGCAGAGAAACCGTTGTGCCCCCTCCTACTTGAAAGCCTTTGTCTGGAAGGGAAATGTTCCATCTTAGGGGGGAGGAGTTGTTATGTCCTGAAGCTGGAATCAGCCATATCTTTTCCCATGTTAAGCTTCAGATATAAGGGCTTCTGGTCTGGGATTCATGGCGTCCTGACGTGCTCTGGCTTGCTCGTAGAGCTCCCAGAGCAAACGGAGGGTCTTGACGACAGGGTGGGCTTCCAATAGCCCACCGCAGATCCCCCCAGGCAGGGGGGTGACTGGCAGAGAGCCTGGCCCGAGAGAGGAGTTGAGATCGGCTGATAGCGGGGCTTTAAAGAGCGCCGCGACCAGCCTTGATCCCCTCCCCCAGAGAAGGCACTTCGGAAAATCTCTACAAGACCCCACCGAGTTGGATTCTCAACATAAGAACGCATGACCCAGACCTCCAAGACATTCTACGGAAACTGATATCAAGGAAACACTGCTATAACAAGACACTGACTTTGAAGGTAACTTTTTAAAATTGCTCACCGGAGACGCGTTTCGGCCGAAAATAAACAACATCCGATGAAGCGCATGATCGTGCACTATCTGTTGTACTAACATTGGAGCGGAAAAAGTGCAGTTAAACAGCTAAAAAAGGCCAAAAAGCCGAATTGTTGATCATTCCTGCGGTTAAATTATTGACTTTAAAATAGAAACTAACAGTAACTCCGCGAGAATTGCAGTGGAAAAGTACTGTAGCTGCTGCAGCAGAAATCGGCAAAACAGGAAGTGACTTCAGAACAGACAAGTAATCATCCTAGAGAAGACCAAGGAGGCCAGAAGAAGGGAAGAAATCAGGAACAAGGGGGACCATTAAGATTGCCGGACAGGAAGTGAGTACCCGGAAGAACCATTTACCATAGAGAAATTGCGCCCGCCATTTTGGGAAGGTCAGAAAAATTTTCTTTGATTTTAAACGAAAGACTTAATATAAAAAAGTGAAACCAGTGCGATTTAGGTGGGCACAAGAAGGACTTTGATTTAGAGTGAGTTGGAGGGAAGATTGTGAACAACGGCTTACGACCTGCGGCAACGACAGAGGGCAAATACCTGGTCCTCCCCGAAAATGGCTGGAAAAGAGGAAAAAAAGCTACAGGGCATGATGGAAGCTATGGAAAAACGAGTGATGGACGCGATTCTGAAGCTTGAAAAGACCGTTATATCAGAGGTAACAGAGCTGAAAAAAGAAATGTCTGGAATTACAAAAGAGATACAGACGCTGACCAAAACAGCAGATGAGATGGATGTAAGGGTGAAGGGAGTAGCATCCAATATAGCTGAGGTCACTTTAGAAACAGATAAAGTGAATGTGATGGTCCAATACAATGCAATGATTAATCATATGAGATTCAGGGGGATCCCTGAAGATAAGAATGAGGACATCCATTCAGTCATGGTAGATGCTGTTGCAGATTTTTTGAAAATGGAAGAGGAGAGAGTGGCGGCACAGATTGATGTGGTATACAGAGTCAATTCTGCGATTGCGCAAAGGAAAAAATTACCCAGAGATGTAATTGTCCAGTTTATATCTAAGAAGCTGAAGGAGGATTTGTTTAAGCAACAATTTCAGGATGACTTCACAATTGGCAACAAGAAAATCATGGTCCTAAAGGAACTACCCAGAGCAATGCTTCAGGACAGACGACTTTTTAAGGACCTGATTGACAAGCTGAAATCAGAGGGCATAAGATATAGATGGGAAATTCCTAAAGGTGTCAGTTTTTCGTTCAAACAGAAGAGAGTCACCATCAAGTCAGTTGACCAAATGACCAGATTCATCAATGATAATTTTATAGACTCTGATAAATAATTACAGAATTAACATGGAGAGTCAAATAATTTCATGGAATGTTAATGGACTGAACTCACCCCAAAAAAGGAAAAATGTCAGACTCTGGTTGGAAAAACAGAAATGTGATATTGTTTGCTTGCAAGAAACACATATTAAAAAATCAGATGCCAAATTTTTGATTCAAAAAAGATTAGGAGAGGAATTTTATTCACTCTCCTCTCAAAAGAAAAAAGGAGTAGTTACATATATTAAAAAAGAGTTGGAACCAAAAGAAATTTTCAAAGACAATGAAGGGAAATTTTTGGCGGTAGAAGTTGTGCTGCAGAATAAAAAGACATTAATTGTTAATCTCTATGCTCCCAATGGGGCAAAAGAAAACTTTTTTCAGAATTTGTGGGAACAACTACGACAGTTGACCTATGAGCAAATGATTTTAATGGGCGATTTTAATGGTACTGTTGACAATGTTGTTGATAGAAAATCAAAAAAAGGAATTGAGGCCATGGGCAAACTTCCTAAAGTCTTTTTCCAATTGATTAAACATGAACATTTGGCAGACGTTTGGAGAACTAAACATCCCAGAGACAGTGAGTACTCTTTTTATTCATCAAGACATGAGTCTTTTTCCAGGATAGATATGATGTGGATGACAGAGAACCTAATCTTGCAAACACGCAAAATTGAGATACTACCTAGGACTCTTTCTGACCACAGTCCGATAAAATAGTCAACGTATGTTAAGAGAAAAAAATTTCGATGGCGACTCAACGAAGATTTGCTGGACAAGCAAAATATTGTGGATAAAATAAGGACAGAAACCCAAACATACTTTCAACTGAACTTAAATAAAAGTGTACAGATGCAAACGGTATGGGAAGCCTACAAGGCTGTGATGAGAGGACATCTGATTGCAATTAATAATAATGAAAGGAAACAACAAATGAAAATAGACAAAGAAATTATGGAAAATATTCGGAAAAAAGAAACAGAACTTAAGAAAAGGCCTGGTAAAAAGAAGATTTTGAGAGAATTGAGGATCCTAAGGGAGCAATATGCGGCAAGGTTGAACAAAGAAGTATTTTGGAACTTGAAAAAATTGCAACAGAAATCCTTTGAAGGTGCAAATAAACCTGGCAAATATTTAGCATGGCAATTAAAGAAAAGAAGAGAGAATAAAACAATCACTTGTTTGAAAGATGGAAATAAAGAGATTTTGGACCCAGGAGGAATTAAAAGGGAATTTTTCAAATACTATGCGACTCTCTTTCAATCGAAACAAGCAGATCCTCAAAAAATGTTGGATTACCTATCCAAAGTTAATTTGATACAACCAAATCCTGAAATGAAAACACTCTTAAATGCTGCAATAACTAAGGACGAAATTAGTAAAGCAATAGCCGAGGCAAAAATCTCCAAAGTCCCAGGCCCGGATGGCTTTTCAGCTAAATTTTATAAAAAATTTCATGAAGATTTGGTTCCGGTGCTGGAGATTCTTTTAAATGAAATTAGAAAGACAGGAAAGATCCCTGACTCCTGGAATGAAGCTGCAATCACCTTAATTCCTAAAGAAATGCAAGATTTAACAAATGTTAAAAACTATCGGCCCATTTCATTATTGAACAACGATTATAAAATATTTGCAAAAATATTGGCAGAGCGCCTTAAAAAGTTTTTGAAAGATACTATTGTGGAAGATCAAGCTGGTTTTTTACCAAATAGACAAATTAAAGACAATATGAGGGTTGTATTGGACGCAATTGAGTATTATGACAAACATCCTGAAAAAGAAGTCGCTTTTTTATTTTTGGACGCAGAGAAGGCCTTTGATAATTTAAATTGGGAATTTATGTTTAAAGTGCTTGAGAAATCTATGATGGGCGTAGAATTTACAAGAATGATCCAATCGATATATAAAGAACAAAAAGCTTCGGTGATTGTTAATGCAGAATCAACAGATATGTTCCGGGTAAGAAAAGGTACTAGACAAGGTTGTCCCCTGTCACCATTGTTATTTATCTGGATTTTGGAGATTTTGCTACAAGCGGTTAGAGATGATGTTAATATAAAAGGTTTGAATATTGGAGGTTTTTCATTTAAATTAAGAGCATTTGCGGATGATATCATGTTTATTGTTGAAGATCCTGTTAATAATATGCCTAAGGTATTTGAAAAAGTAAGAGAGTTTGGTGATCTTGCAGGGTTTTATGTCAACAAAAATAAATCTAAGATACTGTGTAAAAATATGATTGGTACAAAGCAACAAATGTTACAAAATGTGACAGAATGTGAAGTGGTTAAAAGGGTTAAGTATCTGGGAGTTGAAATTACAATGAAAAATATAGATTTGTTCAAGAATAATTATGAAAAATTGTGGGGTTCGATAAAGAGTGATTTAGAAAAATGGGAAAAACTAAGGTTATCTCTTCTTGGAAAAATTGCCGTTATTAAAATGAATGTACTGCCCAGGTTAATGTTTTTGTTTCAGACAATACCAATTGTGAAAGATGGAAAAGTGTTGGTAAAATGGCAAAGAGAAATCTTTAAGTTTATCTGGGCAGGGAAGAAGCCAAGAATTAAAATGAAAATAATGTATGATACTAAGGACAGAGGTGGCTTCCAAGTCCCGAATTTGCGTTTGTATCATGAAGCAGTATGTATGTCTTGGTTATCTGAATGGGTAAATTTGGAAAATAGAAAACTTTTAGCTCTTGAGGGGCACGATTGCAGATTTGGCTGGCATGCCTATCTTTGGTATGGGAAAAACAAAGCTGACTCTATGTTTAAGCATCATTATGTAAGGAGGACATTGTTTGATGCATGGACCAGGTATAAGGATACAATATCGGATGAAAGGCCTCTGTGGATTGTTCCAGCTGCAGTTATACATTTGTTTTCAGAATATAGAGGCAATGATTGGTTGAAGTATCAGGAATTGTTGCAAAGAGAAGGGAAAAAATATGTTTTAAAACCAAATAATGAATTAGAATTTGAGTATGGTTGGCTACAATATTGTCAAATAAGGGACATTTATAAAAAAGATTGTAAAGAGTTTGGTTTTAGGGCTATGAATGATGATTTTGAGAATATATGGTTGAAAAAGAACGGAAAATGATATCAAAAATGTATAAAACTTAGTTGACTGTATATACTTTGGATGAAACCGTTAAAGAACAAATGATAAAGTGGGCCATAAATATGAACAAAGAAATTTCTATGGAATCATGGGAATTTTTGTGGAAAAGATCTTTTAAAATGTCTACTTGTATTAACGTAAAAGAAAATTGCTATAAGATGATGTATAGATGGTATATGACACCAAAAAAGATTGCTAATATTAGCATGGATAAGAACTTGAGTAATAAATGTTGGAAATGTAAAAAAGTAGAGGGTTCTTTTTACCATATGTGGTGGTCATGTGATAAAGCGAAAGCATACTGGTCTAATATACATTGTGTGATGCAGAAAATATTGAAAATCCCAATTGAGAGAAAGCCTGAACTTTTTCTCCTCGGTTTGACAATGGAAAAAATTCCACAAGAGAAAAGGACACTGTTATGGTACATAATTACGTCGGCGAGAATGGCCTTTGCTCAGCAATGGAAAATGGAGAAGGTACCAGATATACATGACTGGTTGAGAAAATTGTTATTTTTAGCAGAAATGGACAAAATGACAAAGAAATTAAATGGACAAATGGCAGAACAGTACTTAAAAGACTGGGAAGGATTGAAACTGTATCTAGAAGCTTCAGATATAAGAAGGGATTGTAAGCTGTCACATTCCGATTGGTCGGTTTCTGTGAAACCTTGTAAATAACCAATCACAACTGTACATATGCTTCTGGAGGGAACAGACCTCATTGGTCTTTATCCCAGCATTGTTATTGGATGTTAACTTATTTATGGGCATGGCTTTGACAGTCTAGACTGTTTAAAAAAGAAGCTGTGCTCCACTGCTTTGTGTGTGTGTATGTTGTTGAGTTGTCTGATCGTTGAGATTGCCGTTACAATAAAGCTGAATCACTTTGCTGAAATCTCTATCTTGTTGAGTTGCATACTTAACAGTTCCCCCGGAGAAAATGTCTGCTTTGGAGGGTGGACTCTATGGCATTATGTCCATATGAGGTCCCTCCCCTCCCCAAACCCCACCCTTGCCAGGCTCCACCTCCAAATCTCCAGGAATTTCCCAACCTAGAGTTGGCAACCCTAGTTTGCAACCTTGCACATCTGCTATTTAAAGATACTGGGGAAAGCCATTTACAGATCTTCCAGCATCTCATTTGGTTTACACAAACATTTATTCATTTAGTACATGTTCTCTGTTCTTTATTTGTACTATGTCTTTGTAAAGTTCCATGAAAAGACAACTGCAGAAGAAAGCAATTGATGGCTACAAAAATAGGTGATCTTGCCCATCAATAAACATAAGGGAGCTGCATCTAGTAAACTTGTGGTCTTAAAAAGAAGAAATTATGGTTGCTGCCAAATGTCAATGGTTTACTCTTGGTGCCTTATTCAGCAACTGTGTTGACTTTATATTTGCCGAAGGATATGAGAAAGAATTACATAAGCCAGCCCAACTGGGTGATGTATCATGCATTGGAAGAACCTGATCTGATTTTGTAATATATTTATGTTTGGGCAAAAACAATAAAGGAAGTGGAAGAGAAAAGGCTACTGGCAGGGGTGGTGTGGGGCAAAAGTGAGGGAGGGGTATCAAGAAAAACGTGACAGAAGAAATTAAAAATAAAAACAAAGCTCTGTGGGATACCCCATAAATACTACCTAGTTTCTTTTCCCAGGAGGAATACAGGAGAACAATTTTCAAACACTGGCCTCTGAAATTTCATTGGGAGCCAAGAAATCATAACAATATTGCCATGCACAAATGCATGATAGACACCTACAAAATTGCATATAGGGTGGAGAGAATAGAGAGAGAAGATTCTTCTCCCTATCCCTTCATGAACTCAAAGGCATCCAATGAAGTGGATGGGCAACAGATTCAGGACAGACAGGAAGAAAAGATGTCTTCACCAACCAGTAAGAAATTCCCTGCCACAGGATGTAATGATGACTATGAGCACAGATGGATGGCTTTGAAAGGAGGTTAAACAAATTCACTGGTCTGTTCCAGCATCTTTTA
Source organism: Gekko gecko (assembly GCA_029375565.1). Classification (NCBI taxonomy): domain Eukaryota; kingdom Metazoa; phylum Chordata; class Lepidosauria; order Squamata; family Gekkonidae; genus Gekko; species Gekko gecko. The sequence continues at coordinate 99,006,778 of JAPDNY010000002.1, read as the reverse complement.
TGTTCTATAGGCTAAATCATACCATTCGGGAATTAGGATAGAATATTTTTTGCATTCGTTTTATGAAACATTTCAGTTTGTTGAAAATTCTAATTGAACAGCTGATTTGTGGCAACCTTGAGAAAGGGCAGCAGGTAGCAGAGACAGCAACCCTGTGAGTGGCACATTTCTGGTATTCACTCAGCAAAGGAATAAGCTGTTGCCAAAAGTAGAATTATATCTTTTAATAAAGTGAAATGTGCAGCTTCTGCCTGCCAGAAGGACAGGAAACAAACAATGGTCCATTGTAAGTATTCCTGTCATGTGAATGACTACATAGATTTCCTTTTCATTCATACAAAGAAAGTTATGCCTTATTTCCATCATTCCCCTTGTAGACACTATGGTTTATTTGTGAATTACACAATAAATAAAGTAGAAAAGATGTTCCATGGTAACATCTCTCTTTACTCTTATTGAGAAATGAGAACTGGAACCATCCAATGAAATAATTCTATCAATCGATCTAAATCAACCTAACTTGATTACAGTTAACAGAATATTGGTTGTTGATTCCAGCCGAAAATCTGGCCCTGAGGCAATTCAGCATTTACTGCAATCTTTGTATTGCATAAAGCTTAACCAATCTCACTGGAATTTCCTTGTCTAATTTGGGTTTTTTTCATGTCCGTATAAGCACCCATCACAAACTGTGTATAGGGTGGAACATGCGGTGGTTTTATTGTGGCTTTACAATCTTGATTCTTTTAAAAATTGTTAGCTATCTTGTGCACTCTTACACAGGAAATGGGTTAGGCATTTTTCTTTTTTTAAATTATTTTTATTGGTTTTGTTAAAGACTTTGCATAACATTTCAACAATGTAACTAAAAACATCGCAAACTATAAAGCACTTTGACAATTAGAAAGGGTATATACCTGTATAGTAAACTATCCTAATTCTGTTATAATCAGAGAGAACTATAAATATAACCATTTATGATATATTTGCCTAGATGGTAGAATATCATTTGCTGTTGTAGTATGAATGAAAATATAAAGATTTTTTATATAGGTTTTTTTCTTCTTGATTGTTCATATGCATATTTTTGCCTTGGTTTTATGGATTTCTCTTTTAAGTAATATTTTATTAGGATATAAGGAAGGCCTGTAATATTGAAGGCTTTACTCTTGTAGGTCTGATATTGTTAGCAGACAACATAATAGGTACAAAGTTCATGATTCTGTAGTTCTTAAGGGCAAAACCTTGCAATTTCTGGATCAGATAAGATTTTGGTCTCATATCAAGAACAACAAACACTTTTGTTTAGGATATGAAGAATCCTTGCCCATTATCATTTAGGTTAGGTTAAGTAAACACTTAGGTTTTACGTAGATTTGATGTAGATATATGTTTCTTTACATCTGACAAATCAGACGCTCATTATTCAAATTACCACTGTCTTTTTTAACCAATTATGCTTTTTGAATATTGTTTTTTTATGACGTCAGTCCATGTATAAAATATCATGTATTTCCTGAATATGCTCAGAATATGTTCAAGAAGAAGATGATGAAGAAGAAAATGAAAAAGAAGAAAGTAGTCATTTTTTTGATGAGTTGTTGTTGTTGTTGTTCAGTCGCACAGTCGAGTCCGACTCTTCGCGACCCCATGGACCAGATTACGCCAGGCCCTCCTGTCTTCCGCTGTCCGCTGAAGTTTGCTCAATTTCATGTTCGTTGCATCGATGACACTGTCTAACCATCTCATCCTTTGCCGTCCCCTTCTTCTTTGACCTTCAATCTTTCCCAGCATCAGGGTCTTCTCCAGTGAATGCTCCCTTCTCATTTGGTGGCCAAAGTATTTGAGCTTCAGCTTCAGGATCTGGCCTTCCAGGGAACAGTCAGGGTTGATTTCTTTTAGGATTGACTGATTTGATCTCCTTGCAGTCCAAGGGACTCTCAAGAGTCTTCTCCAGCACCATAGTTCAAAAGAATCTATTCTTCGGCGCTCGGCCTTCCTTATAGTCCAACTCTCACAGCCATACATTACTACGGGGAATACCATTGCTTTGACCATGCGGACTTTTGTTGGCAAGGTGATGTCTCTGCTTTTTATCATGCTGTTTAGGTTTGCCATCGCTTTCCTCCCAAGGAGCAGGCGTCTTTTAATTTCATGGCTGCAGTCACCATCTGCGGTGATCTGGGATCCTAGGAACGTGAAGTCTGTCACTACTTCTACGACTTCCCCTTCTATTTGCCAAGGAGTGATGGGGCCAGATGCCATGATCTTAGTTTTTTTGATGTTGAGCTTCAAGCCCACTTTTGCACTCTCCTCTTTCACCCTGAGCAAGAGACTCTTTAGGTCCTCTTCACTTTCTGCCATCAGAGTGGTATCGTCTGCATATCTGAGGTTATTGATCTTTTCCCCAGCAATCTTAACTCCAGCTTGTGATTCATCCAGGCCAGCATTTCGCATGATGTACTCTGCATATAAATTAAATAAGCAAGGTGACAATATACATCCTTGTCGAACTCCTTTTCCTATGTTAAACCAATCAGTTGTTCCATATCCGGTTCTAACTGTTGCTTCTTGACCCTTATACAGGTTTCTCAGGAGACATGTGAGGTGGTCCGGTACTCCCATCTCTTTAAGAACCTGCCATAATTTATTGTGATCCACACAATCAAAGGCTTTAGCATAGTCAATGAAGCAGAAGTAGATGTTTTTCTGGTACTCTCTTGCTTTCTCCATAATCCAGCGAATGTTGGCAATTTGATCTCTAGTTCCTCTACCTCTTCAAAACCCAGCTTGTACTTCTGGCAGTTCTCTATCCACGTACTGTTGGAGCCTAGCTTGTAGGATTTTGAGCATGACCTTGCATTTGATGAGTTATTTGGTCCAATTGTTTTCCTGTTAATTGAAGCATATTTCCTAAATATGCTGAGAAGAAAGTAGTCCATTTTGGATGGACTATTTGGTCCAACTGTTTTCCTGTTAATTGAAATAAAACATAGATCTTCCTCCTCATTTGACTTCATTTTTGACATGGAATCTAATATGTACAACACTGTCATGAAGTCAAGAACTGGAGCCCAAATCCGAACAAACTTAGACATAGTTGGAGTACTATTATTGTTCGCTCTATTCAGTGAGTCTGTGATCTTTGCCATAATGAATTGGTCCCAAATCTTAACTTGCCATGCTAATATAGTTGGCAGTGAGGGTGATTTCTAGGCTGCCGCTATTGTCAGCCTGGCTGAGGTGAGTAATATTGACATCAGTTCTTTGGTGTCCCCTATCAAAGAGTTATTCCATAAGTTTAGCAGTGCAATTTCTGGGCTGCAAGGGAGTGTTTGATGTGTAATCCTCTGTATTTGTGTCATCACCTCAATCCAAAATTGTTTTATTACTTGGCAGCCCCACCAGCAGTGAAGATAGGTTCCTATCTGACCACATCTTTTCCAGCAAGTGGGGTGGATCGTTGGGTTCATTGTATGTAACTGTTGAGGTGTAAGGTACCACCTCGATGTCAATTAAAAAAATTGTAATCTGATGTTGTATACTGAAGATTTATTTGCAGGAGACGCCCATATGCTGTTCCAATCTGATTCCTGTAGATTCAAATTGAGTTCTTCTTCCCATTTATTTTGGTATTTTAATTTATTCTTATTATCCTCCGTCCGTACTACTTTGTAGATTTTTGAAAGCACTCCTTTGGGTGCAACTGGGTAGGCAATAATTATCTTTTCCAGATTTCCAAACTTCGTTGAAATATTCCCATTGGAGTTAGATGTTCTATCAAGTTTTTAACTGTAGGTATTGAAACCACGGAGTTTGTTCCCCTAATTTTTGATCAAAATAGACCTTATCTTGTATTTTGCCATTTTGAACCAAGTCCCTTAGCTGGCCCACGTCCACCTTTGTCCAGTTCTCAAATGCATCAGGTATCATACCTTGAGGGAACCATTCTTGATTTTTATAAGTTGTTAGTAATGATAACCCATGAGGAAGAAGATTCTTCCTTTGGTCCCATAATTTAATTGATATTGAGAGCAAATGATTATTTTTTATTAATTTTGGCCTGTGATTAGAAGAAATCCAAAATATTTCTTGCATTTCGTATGTCTTGGTGTATTTGCTTTCTATCTGTCTCCAGGGATTATGTTGGTCTCTATATAACATCTGGGTTATTTGAGGCAGTATAGTTGCATGGTAATAGGAGAGTAAATGTGAAAAATCTATCCCCCCTAAACTTGATGGTCTGTGTAATATGTGTTGATTAATTCTTGATTTTTTACCATTCCATAAAAATTTTGATAAGGCGTTTTGCCAGGTGTTGAAATCCTTTTTTGCTATGTATATTGGAAGAGCTCTGAATAGAAATAAAAATTTGGGTATAATAAAGCTTTTAACAATGTGAAGCCAGTCCAACAGAGAAGGCTGTAAGACCTCCCATTTTTTCAATTCATCCTTTATGTTGAGAAATAGTATTTTGTAATTTCTTTGGAAGAGGTGTTTTGGATTCAGGGGTATTTGTACCCCCAGATGTCTCCAGTCTCCTGTGACCCATTTATAAGGGTACAATCTTTGTAGATTTGACATCACCGTCTGTTCCAGTTGTATAGGGAATATCTCTGATTTTGAGGGATTGACACGCAGACCTGAGCCCCAAATGTCGACAATGTGTTTTGAATTGCATGTAAAGAGTGTGCTGTGTCTGAAACATATAGTGTCATATTGTCAGCGTAAAGATTTATTTTATGAGCTCTCCCCTCTATTTCAATCCCTTTGAAACGCCGATTATTTCTGAGATTCTCGGCTAACAGTTCTATTGCAATTGCAAAAATTAACGGTGATAATAGGCAGCCTTGTCTTGTTCCTCTTGTTAGTGGAAAGAATGGGGAGGCACAACCATTGACCCTACTTTGGATGTATTCCTTGAGTACAGGGCCGACATCACTCTTAAGAAATTGTCTCCAAAACCTAACATCTGAAATAATTCTCCCATGTATGATGTCTCAACCAAGTCAAAGGCTTTCTCGAAGTCAATTGCTAGAATTAACAAGTCCTTTCCCTGTTGTTTCTCATGGATGATTATGTCGATTGTTCTCCGTAAGTTATCTGTTAGCTGTCGGATAGGGATGAAGCCTGTTTGGTCTGATTTGACATATTTTGTGATGAAAGTTTTTAATCTATTAGCAATGATTGCTGTAAAGATTTTGTTGTCATGACTGAGCAGTGCTATTGGTCTGTATGAAGAGGGATTAGTTGGGTCTTTTCCATTATTGTGTATCACTACAATCGCTGACTCAGACCAAGTAGATGGCATAATTCCTTTATGTAAGATCTCATTACATGTATTAGCTAGATGTTTTCCTAAGGAAGTGCTGAAAGCTTTATAAAATTCTGCTGGTATTCCATCTAACTCAGTGTCTTTATTGTTTTTCAAATTTTTAATTGCCTCCCTCACTTCACTTATTGAAACTTCCTTGTCCATTAACTCTGAGTGCTCCTTATTGAGGTTTGGTAAGGTTGTCAGGGAGCTAAGGTATCCTGCAATTGTATCTCTTTGTGGATTTGTAGAGCTGTACAGGGTCTTGTAGTAATCAGCAAAGATGTTAGCGATTTCTTTTGCGGAGTATTTTATCAGACCCTCTTTGTTTTTTAAAGAACCTATCCTGGTTGATTTCTTTTTATCTTTTAGTCTCCAAGATAATATACTTATATTTTTGTGGGATTTTTGCCAGAACTTCTGTTTAAGGTATATCAGATTTTTCTGTATTTGTGTGACTTCCAGATTTTCCAGTACCTTGCTCTCTGCAATCAATTTCTGATAAGCTTTCCTGTTTCCTGGTTTCCTATGCCAGTCTTCTAGTGTTTTAATGTGGTTGTTTGTTTCTCTTATTAACCTCTCTTTTTCTTTTCATATTTTAGCTGTTTCAACTATCAAAGAACCTCTGATCACAGCCTTCATAGTGTCCCATACCAAACAAGCTGAAACCTCTGTGGTTACATTTTCTGAGAAGAAATTTTGCAGTTCTTTTTCAATTCTTTCCCTCAGCGGTGTATTCAATAAAATACTTCTTTCTAAAGTCCACCTTCGTTCATTAGTTATTTCTATGTTTAGGTCTAATCTGCCTTCCAACCATGCATGATCTGTCAAGTATGTGGATCCTATTTCCATGGAGTAACTGAGCGAGCTAATGTCTGTGAGATGAGGATATAGTCAATTCTGGTGAAATTGTGTGTCTGGGCGAAAAATAGGTATAGTTTCTTTCATTTGGGTGAAGTAATCTTCAAGCATCACATATATGATATTTCAAAAATAGCTGGTTAAGCTTAGTATTTATTGGGGCTTTTAAAGCTTTGCTAGGAGAAGACCATGTTCTATCAAGTCTAGCATTCACTATAAAGTTTAGGTTGCCTCCTATTATTAACTCTCCTTCCTGAAATTGTGTGAGCTCTGCCAAAACTGCATCTAGGAATGGTATTTGAGTTTTATTTGGAGCATAGATTGATGCTAGAGTTATCATTTTTCCCTCCACACTACCCTTCAGAAAAAGATATTGCCCTAAAGCATCTCTTATTGTCCCTTTTATCAGAAAGTTTAATTTCTTTGCTAGAAGAATTGCTACTCCTCTCGATTTAGAGGAGCCTGGTGCTTGCAATTGGATAAAGAACATTTTGCTCTTTAAAATAGGATCATTCTGTGTACAGATATGGGTCTCCTGAATAAACAAGATATCCGGTCTGGTTCTGTTTACATACTGTAACATCCTTTTTTTATCATGTTGTTCATGCCTCTGATATTAACCAAAATTAACTTCATAATTTGTAGTGTGGATTACTCTCTGCTGTTGCTATTACAGAATAAAAACTGTGTGTGGGGGGTTAACTTTTGTTGATCCGGTGCTAAAAAGTCCCTTTGTTCTCAAGAAAGTTAGCAGCTGTATCTAACTATTTCTATACTGGGTACCTGTTCTACAGCAACTGACAGGCTCCACTTCCCCTCTCAGTAGCTGTTGATCGTCTACAGTGATGTCCTTTTGTGTTTTCTTTTATGTGTACACCGTGCTTTTTACTACCCAACAAGTGCTTTAGATATTTATTATACAAATTGACTACTATCTGCTTTAAACAAAACTTTGGAATTAACTATAAACAGGCTATTCAGTGGCTAAAATTAATTTCCCCCTCTTCCCCCCTTAATCAATTTCCCCTCTGTTATACAATAAATAAATAAATTATTATCAAAGTATTAAATTGATTGTACCAAATCTTATACTCTAACAATGCTCTTAATAATTAAGTGGATGTGTTCAATTAATGGAGTTTAAGTAGATCAGTATAATTGGAATAAGCTGGAAAAGAAAATGTCTAACCTGTCGTCCTTGTCCTTCCAGTTAGCCTCCAGTCAAAACCTTTTCTATCCAAGAGTCAGCAAACCCACTCCTCCTCCCCCTCCCTCTAATTTTAACAGAATCATTTAAAACAAGCATAGACTCTAAGTAAGATAAAACAGTTATATAAGTACACTCAGGCAACTTTGCAAAAGTACATTAGTTTAAAGACCCTATGTTAGCCTTCATTCAATTGTATCTGGCTCATCAGCAATCCGGTTCCGGTGACGAAACGGGGCGAAGTGGGACTTTAATATTTTTTTCTGGTATCATGGAGTCTTATAATTTCCTCTTATGCGATCTTTGGTCTAACTCATCTGAGATCTTTATATCCTGTAGTAGCCTGAGGCATTTTTCTAAAATAAATAAAAAAGCACTATATCACTACTCCATGTTGCTGAAAGCAGTTTATTAATTATACCTAACTACAAACATTAATTATATATCCCTTCTTCCCCCTACACCACTGCCTGCCATTTGCAATACTGATCCCAATTGCTAGTTGAGTTCTGACTGACAGTTCTTAAATCACCAGCAGGCTGGCAAATGGAGGCACATCCCGCTGCTACTCTGCAAAACAAATGCCTGACCTAGATTGTTTCCACATACAGAGGACACAGTTCAAAGAATTTGGTCTCCATTTGTGGGGCCAAATGCTAGAGGAGTATTTGGAGCACTATTAAATGTAGCTTTGCCAACCTCCAGCTGGGGCCTGGAGATCTTCTGGAATTACAACTGATCTTCAGACTACAGAGATAAATTCCCCTGGATACAATTGGCAGCTTGGGTAGGTGGACTCCATGGCATTATACTTCACTGAGGTCCCTCCCCTCCCCAAACTTCACTCTCCTCACGTTCCACCCCCAGATCTTCAGAAATTTCCCAGATCAGAGTTGTCAACCCTGACAGATTTTGTTTTGGAGGAATGAGTAAGAGAAGGGCAATGAAAAGACCGAGACCATTCTCTGCACAAAGTCTAAATCTTCATTCTGCAGACAGGATTAGCTTGTTCTAGACTGCCACAATATTTTTGTGGAAATAAGAGGAACTCCTGGGTTTTGTTGCCCTTACCAAGCTGCCAGCTGCTGACCAAGACACAAGTTATTTTAACAGCTCCAGGGCAGCATAAGACCTTACAAATTGCTTTGCTGGATCAGGCCAGGGGCCATCCAGTCCAGTATTTTGTTTCAAGCAGTACCCAGACCAATCAGATACTTATGTGTGCTCATAAACAGACTATTAAAACAATGAGTCTTCCATGTCATTTTTCCTCAATATCTGGTATTACAATAACCCATGATATTGTTCAGAAATAGTTATTTTTTTAAAAAATGGATTTTTATTTGCAGTTCATTTTTTCCTGTCTCTCCCCCTCCTAACAGTAGGCAGCAGGATTCCAGTTTTGCTTCATAGCCAGAGAGAAGGAGAAAATAAACCACTGCTGCAGTAGAGCAGGGATTAACATTCCTGAATAACGTATCATTCCCCAGAAATTGTTAAAGGAGCAGGTACTGCTGGCAGTGGCAGCCCTAAATTCCCATCTCCATTTTATCCTTTGTGGACTTTGTTTAATGTAACTGCTGTATTAGAAAGGACTATACACCAGGCTTTTACACTAGGGCCAAGGTTGTTGAGGAAATCTGTGGATATAAGGGAAATTGTCTGTGGAGAATGTCTATCACTCTCTATTTCATTCTATCTAGCTTTGATTCACATGAACTTTTAAAGTGCTGCTTTTGCCATTTCTTAAATGAGGCTCAGGCCTAGCTGAATTATTTGATCTATACCAGCTGGGGCCTGGGCCTCCAATATCCCAACCAAAGTAGAATCTTTGTTTTAAGTATTTTCATTTGTTCTAATCTAGGCGTATTAAGAATCCAAGAGTGCATTCCACATCTGAACAGGAAAAAAGCGTCACGTCCCTCAATGTTATTGTTTAACCAGCTTTCGTATTATTTTAAAAGGATTTATGGAGTACTTCTGATTCACAAGGCTTTCCCGTAAATGAACATTCCACTGTTCCTAGAGGGGGTTAAGGTGCCTGCCTAAGAAGATATGGAAAAATGAAAAAAGAGTTAAAAATAAGATCCCCCCCATCTGCTAAAATACAGGATTGTGGCAGGAAATAAGGTTTTGCAAGTTACGTGAGCCAAAGTTTTCACAGTAAAATATGTAGTCTCAAGGCTCTGCAGAAACCAGGAATCGGCCCACTAAAAACTGGAAAAGACATTATGCAAACCATACTGACAAAACTCAGACTTAATGTCCAGGCCTTCCGACCAAAGGCAATCCATAACCATGCCTTTCGCCAGACCTCTGGAATGTGCTCAGGTTCCTTGGCTATCAAACAAGAAAATAGCCCCTGCCATTTTTTATCCAAACTATTCCAGAATTTCTTTCTTTCTCTGTTCTGTGGGTGTTTGGAATCCTTCACATCTGTGGGCAGGAACTCATTAAAGCTTATTACACTTCAGAGTTATTTTTTCAAAAGAAGAAAATGTAATAAGTCTGTGGTGTTGACAGGTTGTGGGCTGTTGCCCAGCACTTCAAATAATGAAATAATAGATGTTGCCCCCTTTTGTGAAAAATGACCTGAGACATGGTTTCAAGCATTTGTGTAGTGTGTCTTTACTAGAAGGCCATCTTTTGGAATGTACTTTCTCTAAACTGTGTTCTCCTTTTTTGGCAATAATTTGCACTGTATTTCTTCTCATTCTGATTTTTTTTTACAAAATAAAACAAATGGCATAGTTAAAAAAGATATATAAAAATGTAATATCATGGAAAGAACATTGGCTTGAATCCACTTGAGTGTTTCCACAAGTAGAACTATTTCTGCTCATGGAGTGTAACTTTCCCTCCTCACCCTCCTCCTGTGGCCCAAAACAACTCTTGAAATTGGGTTCCTACACCCATTTCTGGGGGCATTTTGGGCTGCAATAGGAGGTAGAAGGGGGAAAGTCACACTGCACAGGTGGAAATTGTTCCATCCATGAAAACACCCAGGTGGCTCCTCCAAGCCAAGCTCATGAGCAATATAAACATATGTAACTGATTTATTTATCTAAATAATAGCCACACCTCTGGGGGGGGGTTGTAGTAGGAAAACCACTTCATTGTTAATTTAAAGGGACAATGTATCAGTCATTGTGACAGACATTTTTTTAACTAAAGCAGTAATGCAGTCTTCCCAGTTTTATCTAAAATGACCCTTATAAGAAGGGCAATGTACAATCTACTACAACAAATACACTGTCTCAATAACCAAGGGATGAGAATACATGAAACTGCCTTATACTGAATCAGAGCCTTGGTCCATCAAAGTCAGTATTGTCTACTCAAACTGGCAGCGGCTCTCTGGGGTCTCAGGCTGCATGCCAAGCAGATGTTCTGCCAGTAAGCCACATCCCTTCCCCTATTCTGGCATGTTAGGGTCCTGAGGTTATAGCTAATGGAGAAGTCTCTCAAAGACCCAAAGATTAGTTTCACGCCAGCCCCTCTTGCCTTGGGGCCATAAGCTTTATCCTTGAATACCAAAGTTCATACATAGGCCGAGGACAGACTGGCAATTTGCCCCGGTAGCCAGTCGCGGCAAAAAAAACCCGGAGTAAACGATACCGGGTTTTCCCGTCCACATAGCGGGGGCCTCTGCCGGAAGATACGGGACGGAGGCGCGCGGGAGCGTTCAGACTGCTGCACCAGAGGCGTGCTATATTCGCCGTTTCCCCATTAATTCGGCTGTGGGTGTATGTGCGCATAAGCGCATTTTGCCGATATTTTTTTTTTGCCCTGCAACGCCGGCACCGCATTGGGTGGTGGAGCGGAGCGCGGCCAATCACACCGCTGCTGCCTCATGCCCAACGCGGGTTGCTCCCAGCTTTTTGGCTGCGCGTTCAGACTCCCCGGAAGCGGAGAAATGCACGATGAACGCAGGCTTTCAAGATTTGCGCCGGCTTTTATCAGGTGTTTTTTTAATCCGGCAGTGAAGCGCGAGAGCACCGGTAGGCTACGAGTGGGGGACGCCAGGCAGATGTGCCTGTGTGAACATTCCATTTAATCCGATATTGAGTCGTTGTCAGCCCGGGTCCCATTCCGCGGCAAATTGCCAGTCTGTCCTCTGCCATAGATAGCTAACTAAAGTGACTGAGTGGGATTAGCAGTACCTATCTGTGCTTACTCATTGCTGTGCTGACAGAATGGCTCAGGCTCCAATTAGCAATTTTGTTTATACATATTCATGATGCTTCTTGTGTTTTTTGATATCTTGTAACAGAGAGGTTTATGGAGTTATTATTACTAAACTCTAATAACTGAGTAGCCACAGCCAAAGGCATCATAATAGCTTCCCTTTGGGGCTTGAGTTTAATTTTCCATGCAAATCAAACACACAGGCAAACCAGATTTTAAAATAAGAGTTATAATGAAGTGTGAAAGTGTAGCAGGGGAGAAGCATTAGTAGAAGCAGGGACAGTATGCCCACTTTGGGGCTGCTCCAAATTACAGTAGTACATAATCACTATCTAATTGGGCAACGCCTTCTTCCAATTACTTTACTCAAGGGGGTGGGGAAGAAAAGGGCCTTTCTCCATTAAGGCACTTTGCAGTCAGTCATGCCATCTATGCACATCTATATTGATCAGCACTCTAACACTTTAGCAGGGTGTAACCAGTACCAGTGGCTTTGTCAAAAGGAATCCAGAAGCTCCCTCCCTGACCCCACTCACAGAAGGAAGTGTAAATCATTGATGAATTCTAAAACTAAATTCATCTCTTCTCCCAGAGAATTCAACTACAGCTTGAATCCTTGACTGTAGTGTTTCTACCAATAATGCATTTTGAGTTGAATACTATGGATTTTGCCAGGCAGCATGCATGCATACAGGAGGTTGCGTAGGCAAGACATTGGCACAAAAAAACTTTGTGACAAGCAGGATGACTTCAGAGGCTCTTGGTAGTTTCCTTATGTTGGCTGAACAATAGCAATAATCCTTTTTACACACACACACTCTTCTTGAAGTAAATTACATTTATCTAATTTTGTAATCAGTCAAAAATGTAAAAGAATGAAAGAACATTTTCAGATATCTAAAGATGACATTATGGAAGTTGTGTAGATCACTTCTCCATGACATGTTTACTCCCTCTCTCTCCGCTAGTAATATCTATTCAATTATAATTTTTAAATATATGGTCACTGAATTGTAAGTTTCCCCAGTTGCACAGATGAATAATGGGAGTGGGAGAATTTAGAAAGCAATAGTGTCATTTCACACCCTACATTTGCTATTCTTCTTCACTGTGGTCCATTAGTTTCCTTTCACAAAGTGAAAGTGGCTTCTTTTGCCTGCTCCCCCATCCCTTTCCCTCAATCTGCCATTATTTCCTATGTGGGACAATGGGGTGCTATAGTGGCTGTTTTTCAATGAAAGGACACCAGCATTGTAGCAGAGTGAGTGCTACCTGTTCCATAAAGAAGCTCCAACTTTCAAGCAAATTGGGTCAAGAGGGTGAATTCTACAAGTGCCTTAACAAGGTGCCCCTAGCTCTCTATTTTCCTAGCCATTAGGCTTGCAAAGAACAAAATGGGCTCACAAAGGAGGGAAGGAAAGAGAACTGCATCTCTGTATGACTTGTCTCCAAAGGTCATTGGATGCTTTCTGTACTCCTCCTTTGCAAGGATGCAATTGGAAAGGAGAAATGCCATTGCTTGGGAAATAAGTAGCATCAAAGAAAAACATGAGCATTTGCAGCACCCAAAGATGGGGGGGGAACCATGGATTGTTTGAGGAGGGGTTTTTCATAGCTAAGTATCTCAGATTTGTGTTACCTTTCCAGAAAAGGTAATGTCCCAAACCAGTTATTTCCATGCATATCTTTGGTTCAGGAATTTTGTTATGCACACCTCTAGCAACTATACAATCTGTGGTTTTGGTGTTTAGTTTACCTCCTCAATGTTTAGTTTGAATTTTCTTAGGTTAGTTTGCAAGACCTGAGCAAGACTGTTAATGATAGGACATTTTGTAGGATGTTAATTCATAGGGGCATTAATTCATAGGGTCACCATACATTGGAAGTGATTTGACAGCACTTCACACACACACACACAATCTGCCTCGAGTCTCAGCATGAAAGGAAGGTTATAAATATACTGAATCAACAAAATCTGTCTGTTTAAGGTAAATTGCATGTTTGTACCACTGGGATTCACATAAGGGACCTGCAAGAAAGGAAGAAAGAGGTTTAAACCTTCACCCCTGTTTCATTTCTCTGCAGTAACACTTTGGGTCAGGGCTGTTTGGTAAGAAAAGAGGGGATTTAACCCACTGAAGATCACTCAGTTTTGCTAACTGAAAGGTGGCACCCTATGATATCGTTAACAGTTGTAATGAAAAAGACACATCCTTTAAAACCATTTTTCCTCTAAGATTTATACTATTTGGTTTCAGTTAGCAAAAATGGGTGATTTTAAAGGGTTATATACTTTTTCCCCTTCCTGCATAGCTCTGATATCCAAATTGCAGCTGCATGTGTTCATTCAATTTACTTTTAACAGACTGATGGTGATCCGTGATCTCCAACACATCTGTTTTGGTCCTGTTCCTATATTTAGTACCTGAATAACTGGCAAGCTTGTCTTTGGTATTTAGTGCAATCAAAGGCAGCAGACAGACCTATTACGTTATCTGATTTGTAAGTGGTGATTGAGGGTTTGGTTGTGATTCATGTAAGGTGACTTCAGAAGATGCCTGCTTTCAGTTGCTATAAAACTATGCATTGAAAATAATCATGGTTTATTTATGTGTCTGAGGTGTGTTCTGAGCCACATAGATGTACTTGTTCAACAAACTCAGAAACAAAACATTGGTTGTTCGGGATCCAATGAGCAGATTAGCAGTTCTAATGAGTTACCAGTAATTAAGCAAAACTTCCTGGATACCTTGTCTTTACAGCACCCAACAGCTGACTACCAAAGTTCAATCCTTTCATTGCATTGAACTTTGGTCTTCCCTAGCTTAAGTGTTTGAACCAATACAAAAACTTTGGTGGAGCCAGTGAATGTTTCATCAGTGACAAAGGTTTCCAGGCTTGCTGTGTGTGCATATTTGACATGGATTTGCAGTCAGCGAATTACAGATTTAAAAGTGAAGGGCTCTATTTTTCTCTCTGCAAAGGTTAGCCTAGGCCACTGTGTTGTGTGTGTTCAGTCATTCAAGAACATTTCACTCCCAGAACTTTTCAATTTTAGCTACTTTGAAATGAAGGTAAATCCTACTTACTCTGATGTCACAAGTACCATCCAGTATAGGCTAATAAATTGTTCTATATGTTGAATGGATGAATGTGGCAAACAATCAAACTCTATGTGAAATAGTTTTAAAAACTGCTATGAAATGAAAATGTTTGCTTTTAAATTTTATGACAATAACAAGGTAATGCTCGGACCTCTTTCCTCCTATGTCCCATCCCAAGAAATATCGATTGTGGTGCTAGGAATAAATACCTGTCTCTGGCCTGGTGCTGCTAAATGCCAGTTCTATTAATAATAAGACCTCTGTCCTGTGGGATTATCTCACTGGGCAGAAAGTAGAACTGGCTTGTGTGACTGAGACCTGGATGAGAGAGGGCAAAACTGTTGCCCTAAATCAACTCACTTCACCTGGGTTCTTGCTCCTCCTCTAGTCCCACACAGCTGGGCAGGGGGGGGTGGCACTGCTCATCTGAGACTCACTTTCCTTTAGGGCACTCCCCACACCAAAATTGCTGGCATTGAATGGGTCAATCTGGCATGGGAGGCCAAAGAGAGTTTGGCCATCTGGCTGGTGTACCAACTGCCTAATGCACCAGCAGATGCCCTACCTGACCTTTTGGATGCTGTGTCCAGCTGGGCACTGGAATACCCCAGGCTGTTGATCTTGGGGGATTTCAATGTCCGTGTCAATGACACAGCATCCTCGCAGGCCAAGGACCTAGTGTTGTCCATGGAGACACTGGGACTCTCCCAATTTGTATCGACTCCCACACATCAAGCAGGCCACATACTGGACGATTTGGGGGATGGGGATAAATGGGGTCTGGTGGCTGCAGATGCAGTCCCATGGTTAGATTACTTTGCCCTGAAGGTCTGGCTAAGTATGCTGAATTCTCCCAGTCAGCTTCAGGATGCACTGCAGGATCTGATGCCCCTGGTGATTTGTTAGATGTGCTGATGGAGAAGTGGCATGGCGAGCTCTCCAAGGCCATTGAGGAAATCACTCCCAGCGCTCTCTCCACCCTCAAACCAAAACAGCCCCATGGTATAACCCAGAGGTGCAGATAATGAAACAGGAGCTGAGACAGTTAGAGTGAGTGTGATGGCGTACTCATGACAGAGCTGCAAGAACATCTTATAAAACATTTATGACTCCTTCCGGTCCAGCTGCCATCCTGGCCATGGGATGGAGAAGGCTCTGGGCACCCTTACAGATGATCTCCATAGACATCTGGATTGAGGCAGGTCAGCGCTGCTGTTGTTATTAAACCTAATAGCAGTGTTCCACATGGTCAACTACGATCTTTTGACCCACCGCCTCACTGACGTAGGAGTTCAAGGGACTGCCTTGAAATGGTTTTCCTCCTTTTTCCATGGTTGGGGGCAGAGGGTGGTGCTGGGCAAGAGGCTCTCCCCATGGCACCCACTAGAATGTGGAGTGCCGCAGGGAGCGATCCTCTCGCCAAAATTATTCAACATCTATATGCGCCCCCTTGCCCAGTTAGTCTGGAGGTGCAGGCTGGGCTGTCAAGAGTATGCTGATGACACTCAGCTCTGTCTGTTAATGGACAGCCATCCATCCATCCTCTGTCTCTGGAAATCTGGCTGAGGCTTTGGATGCTGTGAGTAGGAGCCGCCACTATTTTTACCATCACTATCTTTACCATCACTATTACTGGCCCTGTGAGGAGTGAACGACGGGCTGTGTGGAATCTGACACCACTGAATTGGGAGTACCTCCTTTAACATCCAGAGCACTTAATATTGTAAAGGATTGTTTTTAGGTTGTTTTAACCTGTTTTATGTATTGGCATGTGCCCTATTTGTGAGCCATGCTGAGCACACTTGCAGGGAGGGAGGGCTATAAATCAAAATAATAAATAAATAAATAAACATAAGAACATAAGATAAGCCAATGTTGGATCAGGCCAATGGCCCATCCAGTTTAGTGCAGTGGTTAAGTGTGCAGACTCTAACCTGGGAGAACCAGGTTTGATTCCCCACTCCTCCACTTACACCTGCTGGATAACCTTGGACAAGCCGTTGTTCTGACAACAGCTGTCCTTGAAAGGGCAGTTTCTGTCAGAGCTCTCTCAGCCCCACCTACCTCACAGGGTGTCTGTTGTGTGGAGGGGAAGAGAAAGGGAAAGGAGTTTGTAAGCCACTCTGAGACTCCGAGCAAAGGGCGGGGTATAAATCCAATCTCCTCCTCCTTCTCTTCTTCTTCTGTCACACAGTGGCCAAAAATACCACATCCTGTGGCAGTGAATTCCATGTGTTAATCACTCTCTTCCTTTTATCTGTTCTAACCCAGCCACTCAGCAACTTCATGGAGTGCCCGCGAGTTCTTGTATAGTGAGAAAGGGAGAAAAGTATGTCTTTCTCTACCTGCTCTGTCCCATGCATAATCTTGTAAACCTCGATCATGTCACCCCTCAGCCATCATTTCTCCAAGCTAAAGAGCCCCAAGTGCTTTAATCTTTCTTCATAGGGAAAGTGTTCCAACCCTTTTATCATTCTAGTTGCCCTTTTCTGCACTTTTTCCAATGCTATAATATCCTTTTTGAGGTGTGGTGACCAGAACTGTACACAGTACTCCAAATGAGGTTGTGCCATTGATTTATACAGGGGCATTATGATACTGGCTGATTTGTTTTCAATTCCCTTCCTAATAATCTCCAGCATAGTGTTGGCCTTTTTTTTTATTACGGTTGCACACTGTCTCAACATTTTCAGTGAGTTATCTACTATGACTCCAAGCTCTCTCTCTTGGTCAGTTTCTGCCAGTTCAGACCCCATCAACATGTATTTATATTTAGGATTTTTGGCTCCAATGTGCATCACTTTTCACTTGGCCACATTGAACCCCATTTGCCATGTTGATGCCCACTTGCCCATCCTTGACAAATCCCTTTGGAGTGTCTCACAATCCTCCCTGGTTCTCACCACCCTGAACAATTTCGTGTCATCTGCAAATTTAGCCACTTCACTGCTTACTCCCAACTCCAAATCATTAATGAACAAGTTTAAAAGCATTGGACTGAGTACTGATCCCTGTGGTACCCCACTGCTTACCACCCTCCACTGAGAATATTCCCCATTTATACTTACTCTCTGTTTCCTATTAATAAGCCAGTTTTTGATCCACAAGAGGACTTGTCCTTTTATCCCATGACTATTGATCTTACCAGGGCCGGCTCCAGGTGTCTGGGCGCCCTAGGCAGGACAGCCTGGGGCGCCCCCACTGGGGATGCCAACCTCCCGGTGGGGCCTGGAGACCGGGGGTGGCGGTGGGGCGCTGGCTTTCCTGGAGGCTCCGCAGCTGCGGGACCCCCAGGAAAGCCAGGGAAGGGGGCGGGGGTCCAGCCTCCGCCCCCTCCCTCCTGGTGCCGGCTTTTCTGGGGGCTCCGTGGCTGCGGGACCCCCAGAAAAGCCGGGAAGGGGGCGGGGGGGTCTAGCTTCCGCCCCCTCCCTCCCGGCGCCGGCTTTTCTGGGGGCTCCACGGCTGCGGGACCGCCAGGAAAGCCGGGAAGGGGGCGGGGGGTCTAGCCTCCGCCCCCTCCCTCCCGGCGCCAGCTTTTCTGGGGGCTCCGCGGCTGCGGGACCCCCAGAAAAGCCGGGAAGGGGGTGGGGGGGTCTAGCTTCCGCCCCCTCCCTCCAGCGCCGGCTTTTCTGGGGGGCCCGTGGCTGCGGGACCACCAGGAAAGCTGGGAAGGGGGCGGGGGTCTGGCGGCACCGGCGGGCACCGGGTTAGGGCAGCGCGGGGGGGCGCTTTACGGGGGGAAGTGGGGCGCCATTTGGCGCCCCTCCAGCCGGGGCGCCCTAAGCGGGCACCTAATTCGCCCTATGGGAGATCCGGCCCTGGATCTTACTTAGGAACCTTTGATGAGGAACTTCCGAGATCCAGGTCAGGGCTCACTGACATTAACCAAGGTTAACATGTATCTGGGTACTTTCCTAAACTAGCATTTGAAACCATACTATCCATTTAACACATTTTTATCCCATCCTGTCCCAAAGGAACTCAAAATGGTGCAGGTGGTTTTCGCATCCAGACCTCAATTTATCCTCACAACAATCCTCTAAGGTAAGTTAGGAAGAGAAAGTGTGACTGGCCCATGCTCACATAGGATGCTCCAGTGGATTAACAGGGATTTGAATTGAGAGTATGCTTCCAATCCTAGCTGAACCATATAATCACTATAGCACATTGACTTCAAACTTCCTGATATAGCAACATTAATACTAGATTCTCTTATAAGATTGTTAAAATAAATCATGCAAACTTCTCCAAACTTTTAGGGAGCGCTACTTATTTATTTAGAAAATGCACCTCTTGAGAGGCCTCATTAAGATGACTCACAGAGAAAGAACAATATACTATTGCAAAATATACTAAAATTAAAAATTAAAAATTAAAATTAAATTTTAATTGTAAAACACACAGAATATACTATTGTAAAAATAATATAACAACCCTCAACTGAAAGCCTGGGTCAAAAGCAGTGTCTTCACATGGCACCTAACAGACAGTGAAGTAGGGGCCAGGCAAGCCTCAAGGGGGAGAGCATTCCAAAAGCATGGTGGCACCATTGAAAATGCCCTGTCAGTAGCTGCCACCTGCCTCACCTCTGCTGGCAGAGGCACAGAGGGCAAGATTTAGGAAGATGCTACTACTGTGGCTGGATGGTTATGGCAGAGTCGATTGAAGTTAAATCCATCGAAGACGGGTCGGGGTGTATGAGGTGGGCACAAAGCTTCCCACACTAGAAGGGGCACCTTTGATGCCAGCCCAGTCATTGAGGAGCCTGGGAGTAACACTGGATGCCTCCTTGTCTATGGAGGCCCAGCTTGCTGCAGTTGCCAGATCTGCATTTTTCTATCTTAGGCAGATCAGGCTACTGAAGCCCTATTTTTCCCCCAGGACCTAGCTACGGTGACCCATGTAATGGTCACTTCCAGGCTTGATTACTGCAACTCACTCTACGCAGGCTTACCGCTGAAGCTGATCCAGAAATTACAGCTGGTGCAAAATGTGGCAGTGCGTCTGCTGATGTTGGCTGCATTGGTTACCCACTGAGTACTGGATCCACTTCAAGGTGTTGGTAATAACCTTTAAAGCGTTATACAGCCTGGGACCAACATACCTAAGGTACCGCCTCTTCCCGTATATGCTCCGAAGAGCGCTATACTCTGACAGTCAACATCTCCTGGTGATCCCTGGCCCAAAGGATGTCTGCCTAGGCTCGACCAGGGCCAGGGCTTTTTCTGCCCTGGCCTCTACCTGGTGGGACATGCTCCCTATTGAGATCAGGGCCCTGCAGGATCTTACCCAATTCTGCAGGGCCTGCAAGATGGAGCTGCTCTGCCAGGCTTTTGGCTGATGCAGCAGGCATCCACACATGGCCTCCCTGAGGTTGCTGTCACCAGTCAGATCCATATATCAAGGGGCCGGAATCTCCCAATGGCAAGCTGCAACTACTGATTTCATATGTTTCTAATCTGTTTTAAATTTTATTGTATTTATTAACACGATGTTACCCACCTTGAGCCCGTTTATGGGATAGGCAGGAAATAAATGCGAAAATAAATAAATAAATGAGAGTCTATGAGATGGCAGTGAAGTTTGCTAAAAAGGAGTTCTATGCAGCCTCCATTGCATCTGTGAACTTGGGCCTGACCCTATTTTTTAGGACTATTCAGTCTTTAACTCTATTGCCACAAGGCAAGCAAAATGGTAGGGAGTTGGCTATTGGCTGTGAGGCATTTGTGAAGTATTTCACAGACAAAGTCTTGTCTCTCCGCCAGGATCTCCCAACCACAGTTGATACAGTAAGGAAAATTGTCTGTCTTCAGGCCCAATATTGGACCATTTCAACCAACTCTCTCAGGAGAATGTCAACAAGATCCTGGCTGCTGTGAGGCTGACTATTTGCCTCCTTGACCTGTGCACATCCTGGCTGATTCAAGCCTGTGGGAATGGTGTTCGGGTCCCCCTGGGATAAATTATCAACTTGTCCCTTTCCTCCAGGACATTCCCAGTTAGACTGAAGGAGGCAGTAGTTTGCCCACTCTTTGGACCCTGCTGTCCTGTCCAACTACTGCCCAGTTTCTAATTTACTATTTCTGGGTAAGATGGTTGAGGGAGCAGTGGCTGAATAGTTCCAGGCTTTCTTGGATGAAGCATCCATCCTTGACCCAGTCCAGTCCAGTTTCCACCCTGGCTATGGGACAGAGATGGCACTAGTCACCCTTATGGATGACCTCCAAAGACACCTGGATCATGGCAGGTTGGTGCTGCTGTTGCTTTTAGCTCTAATGGCACCATTCAGCATGGTTGATTATGATCTTATTACCCACTGCCTCACCAACATAGGGGTCCGAGGGATCACCTTGCAATGGTTTTCCTCCTTTCACCATGGTGAGAGGGTCTCCCTGTGATATCCACTGGAATGTGGAGTGCCATAGAGAGTGATCCTCTTGCCAATGTTATTTAACATCTATATGCGCCCCTTTGCCCAGCTGGTCCAGAGGTTTGAGCTGGGCTGCCATCAATATGCCAATTACACCCAGCTCTATCTGTTGTTGGATGGCTGCCCAGGCAGCCCAGAGAACTTGGACAGGGCATTAAGGGTCATGATTGGGTGGTCACAACAGAATCAGTTGAAACTTAATCCAGTGAAGACAGAGGTCTTCTACCTGAGCCGGGGGGGGGGGAGTCAAGAATCAGTCTCCCTGCCTTTGATGGCACATCATTTGTGCTGATTCAGAAGGTGAGGAGCTTAGGAGTGATCCTAGATGCCTCACTTGCAATGGAGACCTAGGTCACCACTGTTCATAGGCGTCATCTTCAGGGGGGCTGGGGAGCTCAAGCCTCCCCGAAAGTACTGAGCCCCCCCGGAGGCAACTGGTGTCAGCCAGAGCCTTGCTACCCCCCCTCCCGTCCTCCACCCCATTTTGAAAGCGGAGGGTTTTCCCCTCCGCTTTCTGAGACTGTTCCGCTGGGCTGGGAGGGAAGTCAAGGGGGTGGGGGCTTGCTTCCTCCTGGAAGCTAAGCTTCACCCACAGTTCCCAGCAGCCCCGCTCAGTTCAACGTGGAGAGCTGCACGTGGAGGCTAGCTTCGAGGCAGCACATGCTGCCTCTGCTTGCTGCCGCCACCAGCCTGAAGGGTAAGTAGGTGGGGGTGTAAGGAGTGGGGGATTGTTTCAGGTGGGGTGGGGTGGGTGGGAGCCCAGGGCTGCAGCCACCCAGCCATCCTGCAAGTCCAAGCAGGGGAGGTGGGAGAGGATTGGAGGATTGGGGAGGGGAGCTGGGCAAGAATGGAGGGAGGGGGAAGGTGGGGGGGCCCTTCTGTGGCCTCTGGTTGCCCCTGCCATCGGTGAGTGGCTTGCTTTCTCCTGCAGTCCAGTTTAAACTGGGCTGCAGGAGAAAACAAAACCCAGGAACCCTTGTGCTGCACGGAGCACATTGCTCCAGGATACAGAAAATCCTGGGCTCACTTTCTCCTGTAATCGGGAAGGGGGGGGGGGCTGCGCTTTCTGTCCCTCTCTCTCTTTCTGTTTCTCTTTCCCTTTCCCTTGAGATGTGTGAGAGCTGGAAACGCTGGGAAGCTGCCCCACCCCCACTCCAGGCTGCTTCCCTTCCAGTCTGACTTTCTTCCCTTCCCTTCCCTTCCCTCTGTCTTTCATTTCTCTCTCCCAATCTATATGTTTTTTCCCCCAGCTTCCCCCCTCTCCCTTGCTAAAATAGCCCCAGTTAGGATTGCCAGGTACCCCCTGGCCACCTCTGGGGGATGAGGGGAGGGTGGCCCAATCCAGGTTAGGAAACTCCTGGAGATTTGGGAATGGAGTCTGGGGAGGACGGGGACCTCAGTGGGGCACAATGCCATAGAGTCCACCCTCCAGAACATCATTTCCCCCCCAGGAAAACTGATCTCTTTAGACTGGCAATGAGCTGTAATTCCAGGGGATCCCCAGGTCCCACCTGGAGGCTGGCATCCCTAGCTCCAGTGCTGAAATTGGAAGCTCTGGTTCTGCTGTGTGACTTGGTGCATGCAAACCTCTGGCATTGGCTTACATTTGCCAAACCACCCAGGTGGAGGAGGGGAGGGGTGTCATTCTACCAAAAATGAGAGTGTTTGGGTTTCTCTGTGAGTTTGAGGACTGGAACTGGCACTGAAGTGAGATTGGAAAAGTTTGTGTGGCTTGTGTTACTGTATTATGCTACAATACAGTTTGTTAGTCCTAAAGGTGCTACTGAGTGTTTTACTATTTTGTATGCTATGGCAGTGATATGAGAGCCAATTGAGCTGTGGGTCCATCTCATGCTACTGACAGTAGTTATACATTACACCTTGCCCAAATGGTTCTGGGCATTAAAGCGCACTTGCCCTGGTGTGATGTAAAATGCTAGCAAGTCATAGCCAACTCATGGTAACCCTGTAGGATTTTCAAGGCAACAGACATTCAAAGATGATTTGCCATTGCCTGACTGTGAATCATGTCCCTGGTATTCCTTGGAGATCTCCCATTCAAATACTAGTCAGAGCTGACTCTGCTTAGCTTCCAAAATCTGATGACATCAGGCTAACCTGAGCCATCTGGGTCCATGGCATGGTGCTGTGTGGGTGCTTCCCAGGCAATAATCTTCAACCTATTCTTGGAAGCCACAATCATTAGGAAAGAGCCATGTGATAGAAGTGTAATAATAATTTACTCATAGTTGCAAGAGCCAATAAGATTTGAGTTTGATGGGGGATTGGGCAAATTGATCTAAGGAACTGAAAGAAGAGAAAGTATTAGCAAGCTCAGTGGTTAAGGATTTGAATAGAGCTCTTTATAGTCCAATCCTGAGGACACTGAGAAAGAATGTCTGAAAATGTCATACAGGTTTCTGTGGACCTTGCAATAGCATTGTAGCTAACCCCAACTAAGAAACTTCCATGCTGTTTCTATAATTTCTCAAATGTACTTCACACCAACTGTGCATCTCCATTCCTTTCTAATTCCTCTCAACTATGTACAGCTTTCTATGTTGTGCTTCATTTGGACTGCTTTGCTTTCTCAGTTCCTAGCCCCCTTCTTTTCTATAACCATGGATCTACATCCCCTTCCTCAAGCCTTGCTGCTTGTCCCAACTCTCTAAAGTCAGACCAGTTTGGCCAGTGGCAACCGAAAATACATCTGTCTGTCCAGGAAGTTCAACTAAATGCCACTAGAGGTTTTGTCACCACTGCTACATCACTTAATGCATTACAATATAGGTTCATGTTCAGGCTATAATTTATGATGTTTTAGTTTGGGAAGATCTGTGTTCTTGGTCACATCAGTTGGTGCTATTTTTTTCCTGTAAAATCCTCTTCCATCCCAATGGACTCTGCTGCTCACATGTTGTCTGTCAATCCCCTCTTTATTCCACCTTTCCTCCAGTCTCCCTTCCCTTATATTGACCTCACAACAATGGCAATATCACCCAGCCTGATGAAGGGGGCTTTGACTCTTGGAAGCTTATTCCCTGAAACTCTTGTTGGTCTCTAATCTGCTCCTGGACTCAAATCTAACTGTCCCAGTATCACCGAGTAAGTGTCATGCAAAATGTAGATCTGAACATGGGTCTCCTCAGTCCACACTGGTCTTCATGCCATTGGTCCATCTACTTCAGCATGGTCTGCTCTGATGCAGGTGAGCTCTACAGGCTCAGACAGAGAAAGATCCTTTCCAACAGCTGTTCTCTTAGACCTCCTCGGTTTAAACCTTTATCCTTTGGCACGCAAAGCATGGTCTCTCTACCATCAGTCCATCAGTGTAATCATTGTCTGCTCAGACTGGCAGTGGTTCTCCAGGGTTCTTTGCAGAGGATTTTGCCCATGCCGTGCTTTGTTTCTGAGCCATTGGGGCTGAGGGGGGAGGATGCAGGCGGGCTGCTTTTATTTGTAATGCAAAAGTATATTACCTCTTTCTAACAACATATGTCCATGCAAGATGTACATATGTTCACTGTAATATGTAAACAGGGCTTTTGTTTCTCCGAGTGGTGAGCAGGAAGAGAGGGAAATGGCAACAGATATGTTCTTGGTATGTACACCACCCAGGGAGAACAGTTAACACTTAACTCATGTTTATGCCACACATCATTATCCTTGATTGGCATGCAGATCAGAGGCCTTTTAAAATTTCCTTTTGCCCTGTGTGCAGTCCAGAAGGAACATTGGCAAGGAATGTACACGCTATACGTGTGGTACAGTTTCAAAGGGACAACTAACTGGGATGTATAAAAGAAATGACAGGATTGCCCATTACAAACAATGGGAGAGACTTGAAGGCCCACTGGAGATAATAGGAGCCAGGAATGCCACATGGCTCCGCCTCCATAAATAGTGACAATGGCCTGTGATGTCACTGGCTCCTCCCTATGATGTCACTGGGCCTCGGTTCTTTTAAGGACCTAGCACAGCAATGCCTCTGGCCCAGCCCCAGCCCCCCCTGGGAAATTGGAAAGTCTACGCCCTTGCCACTGTTGCCAGGTCTGCCTTTTATCATTTTCGGCAGATCAGGCAACTGGTTCCCTATCACTCCCCACAGGACTTGGCTACAGTGACCAATGCAATGGTTACTTCCAGACTTGATTACTGTAACTTGCTTTATGTGGGCTTGCCCTTGAAGCTGATCCAGAAACTCCAGCTAGTGCAAAATGTGGTGGTCCATTTGCTGACTGTGTCACCTATGCAGGCACACATTCAGCCAGTACTATGCAGATTGCACTGGCTTCTGATTGACTACCAGATCCATTTCAAGGTGATGGTACTGACCTTCAAAGTCCTGTGTGGCCAGAGACAGACATATCTGAGGGACCGCCTTTCCTCATATGTGCCCAGAGGGCCCTGTGCACAGCAGACCAACATTTGCTGGTTGTCGCTGGCCCAAAGGACATCTGCTTAGCCTTGACCAGGGTCAGGGCTTTTTCTGCCCTGGCCTTGGCCTGGTGGAACATATTCCCCTTGGAGATCACGGCCCTGCAGGACCTATTACAGTTCCACAGGGCCTGTAAAACAGCTGTTCCACCAGGCCTTTGGGTGAGGTGGCGGGGATCCAATTATTCCATCTACTGGTGTCCCTTGCTGAACCATCCATCTTTGAATGGCCCATCAGGTGAAAATCCAATCTGGCCTATGGCCTAGTGTCTCCAGTTTCAAGATTATTATGCTAAACTGCAGTGCTATCTGTCTTTCATTTATAGTTTGTTTTTAAATTGTTTTAATTATTTATTGTGAAATACCTATTGTGAAACGTTTTAACTTCTATTGTGGATTCACTGTTGTCATCCGCTCTTAGCCAGCTTGTGGGGGGGTCAGAATACAAGCAGAAATTAATAAATAAATGTGTTTCCATATCAGCTTTACTGTAGTATGTTTTCTGTTTTTGAATCCTGTGTCAATGAGCCTTTAAATAATTAATTCTTGGTTCCACTGAAAAATAGAAAAATCACCCTGAACATTTCCAGTCTTTAAAGTCACATAAATAAATTGGCATTTATGTAGATAACTGATCATTAGCTCGAAGAGACAGGAATGGAAATTTTCCTCAGGCAATTTATTAAAAGTTCAGGGTGATTTTTTAAAAAAGGTTATAATTTTAAAACTAGGAGGGTAGAACAAGGCAGTTACCAGTTTTAGATGTAGAAGGAAGGGCTAGGTAATTTAAATCAGGTAATAAGGCTTTCCCTAGATTACTCCACTTTTGGTTACAGGTTACATATTTGATGCAGAAGATAAGAATGGTGGTCTTGCAACAGGGAAACAAAGGTTCAGGTTCCCAGTCAGTGAAGAATACAATTGAAGGCCCCTGGGTGTCGGGTGCACTGCCATGGGTTACTTGGGTGATGTATGTGTGAGATGGAATGTGCTTTGCCTGGCAACTGTAATGTCTCTGCAGCCTCCCTTATCTTACCCTGGCCTTGACTGCTTAGTCTGTTAGGTGCAAACTGCCCCAATCTCCCGCTCGCCTACAAACCGTTAGATGCCTCCCCGTCATTTTTCTAGCTTACCCATTGGTTCCCAGATGTCAGAGGGGCATGTATGAATCCCCTATAATTGTAATAGCCATTTTGTAACTTTCATTCCTAACACTAATGTTATAGACTGCTTCACTTGACTCTGATCAAAATAAAGCTTTACCTGTTTAAGGACCTGCTGTTGAACTGAGTTATTGGAGTGCCTGACACTGGGCAAGTGAATATCCTTCAGCCTAATCTACATTGCAGGTAGGGATGTGCCAGTTTAAAAATTCTACTTTTGTTTTCATGTCAAAAGCTTTGCTTGTTCTCATATTCATTGTTACCTACATTCGTTTTCTTTGTTATATTTATGGCTTTCAGTGAAAACCATACTTGAATTGTAACTTTTTGTTTTCAATGGAATTTGGAAGAAATTTTCAGATATTATAGTTCTCATTGAAGGGGTTCAGTTTTGGCAAATTTGAGATCCCAGTTTTATAGACAGTCAAAGACAAAATAGATTTCTAGCTGAAACGTCTTTGCTTTTTATCCATTGTAGTTTCAATTCTCAGAGTTCTGACCACTCAACCAAAGTATTATTTATGTCAAGTTATAAGAAGGGTCCCAGTTTTATAAGCTATTAAAATTGTGAGGCCTGTGAAGTTGGAAAAAATGGATATTGTAGCATCTAAAAAGTTACCTATGCAATAAACATGAAATGTAAGGAAACATTTGTATCCCTCAAGGGAATTGTTGGGTGGTTGAGTGGACATAGGGAGTCATTTAGCTGCCCTAAGAGGGCAAGCAGCATTACACAATAGGCAATGGCTTTCATTTGTCACCCCAAGGCAGCCTTGTTTCTTGTCTTTTCTAAGTGAAATAATTTTATTGTGACACTTTGATGGAAATCACTTTTCTAGTTGAATGCCTTTTTTAGTCTGTCTTCACTATGAAAGATGAGGGGTAGTTACCTACCCTAGAACCACTGTTTTCAGAGACTGTTTGAAGAACTGAGTCAAATAGAGGTGACAAGAGATAATGTTCTAGGGCTAATTGAAAGAATAAACATGAATAAATCATTGGATCCTGATGGCCCAAAGGTTCTTAAGGAACCCAAGTGTGAAAATGTTGATGACGCAACAATAATATTCAACTTGTCACTAAAATCTGTTTCTCTACTGGTTTTAAAAAGGGATCAAGGAAATTACAGGCCAATTAGCCTAATATCTGTTCCAGGTAATCTAGCAGAAATCACTATATTAAAGCCCTACTGGGGAGGAATCATTATGGTTTCAGCAAAGAGAACTCTTGCCTCTCTAACCTTCTAGAGTATTAACACGTATGTGGATAAGGGTGATCTGGAACAGGTCACAAAAGGACAACTGAAATTATCAAAGCGTCAGAACGTTAGGAAAAAATGTGTGTGTTTTCCAATTTAGAAAAAAAGGGAGACTATGACAGAGGTTTTCTCAGAGCGAAACAACTGGAACTTTTTTATTCTCTGTATATCTGTCCACCAAAAACTTAAAAGGGCTTCAGCCTGAGTGCTTTATGCTGCACTTTCTTGGATTTTATAGGGTCTGAATTTAGTAGAGGGGGCAAGCATTCTGATTGATATGTAATGATATGTTATGCCTTCTTTTCCCTTGGGATTCAGTGTACTGCTGGAGGAACACTGTTATGTTGCATCCCCACTGTATCCTCTTGCCCACTGCCACTAAGAATCATGTCTCCTGGTAGGTATCCTAAAGATTCTGTATTCAGTAGTGTGGGTAAATTCATTGCTCTCTTTATATCATACTGGATTTTCTCTTTTAAGGTATGTATTGCAATGTTCCCTCTAAGCTGAGTTAGTGTGAGCTAGCTCACAGTTTTTTAGCCTCCAGCTCACATATTTTTGCCTTAGCTCAGGAAGGATGGCTCCAGAGCAAACTAACTTATGCAGCAGCCAAATCACTTGCTCACAACTTTAATGCCAGTGGCTCACCAAGTAGAATTTTTGCTCCCAAGACTCCACAGCTTAGAGGGAACATTGATGTATATCTCCAGGTGCTTTCAAGAAGGAGTGAACATTAATCTCTTTATTTTATAAAAATTGTTCTGCCTCTCTGCAGAGGGGCCACCAAAGGGGTTAAACACATTAAAACATACCTAGTAAAATCACATCTTAAAAACATTAAAACCAATAAAATCAATAAAACAATTAAAACCAGAACTAAAATACTTTCAAAAACATAAAAGCAACAATTAAAACATTAGGAAAGAAGGAGGGATCATTGAGCGAACACCAAATGAAAAAAAAGCCTTCATCTGCTGGTAGAAGATGGCAACAGAAAGTGACAGCTGACCATCCCTGGGGAGAGAGTTCCAGAGTTTTGCTGCCATGACCAAGAAGCTTCTCTCCCAGGTTGCCACCCACCTAATCTCAGAAGGTAGGGCACTTGAAGCAGTTGCCTGCAATGGGCGGTTAGGTTCATAAGTGATTTCAGGATTTCTACAGCCTCCCTGGGATCAGCTGGAAGTGTGAGACTAAGCTGTGTGTCATGTGTGTATTGATGACAGTCCAGCACAAAGCTCCAGATTACCTCACCCAGCAGTTTCATGTAGATGTTAAGGAGCATAGGGGACAAGATGCAGGACCCCACAGGACAAAGGCCAAGGCGCTAAGCAGCAATCTCCCAGCACCACCTTCTGAAATCTACCTTCCAGGTAGGACTGGAACCACTGCAAAAGGGTACTTTCCAATCCCAGCCTGGAAAGGCAGTCCAGAAGAATACCATGATCAACAGTATCAAAAGCATCTGAGAAGTCCAGGAGAATCAACGGAGTCTTTTGTCCATTTCCTAGCACAGGTCATCCACCTGGGTGACAAAGGCTGTTTTAGTCCCCCAACCAGGCCTAAAACCATATTAATCAAGGTTCTGTTGGTGGTCTCTCCAAAACTCCTCACAGTCTTGCCATAAGTATTGACCCAAGTTTTCAGGACAATAAGCTTTCCTTTCAGAATCTCCCTCTGGAAACTCAATCATGGGTCCAAGAAAGGCTATTAATACATCCCTGACCATTGTCAATACATCAGATCTGTGTCACACCCCACATATTTGATTCAATCATCAATGAATGAATACACCAGTTTGATGTAGTGAGAGCCAGTTTAGTGTAGTGGTTAAGTGCATGGACTCTAATCTGGGAGAACCGGGTTTGATTCCCCACTCCTCCACTTGCACCTGCTGGATGACCTTGGGCAAGCCATAGTTCTGGCACAGCTGTTCTTGAAAAAGAACAGTTTCTGTCAGAGCTCTCTCAGCCCCACGTAAGTCACAGGGTGTCTGTTGTGGGGAGGGTAAGGGAAAGGAGCTTGTAAGCCACTCTGAGACTCCTTTGAGTAGCGAGGGGCGGGGCATAAATCCAATCTCTACTTCTTCTTCTTCTACATCTCCTTTTCCCATTATCTCATTTACGTACTATTAATTGACATCCCCCTTGCAATACAGAATTTGAACTGTCCAATGACAGTCCAAGTATTGATCTTTGCACCAATGGGGTCTCAGATGCTAAAGTTATACCAATCATAGTGCAACCCAGATTTCACTAGTGGGTAGCTAGATCCTGAATTTTGGCCCAGTGCCATTGAGGATCCTAGTTCTACCCCAAATTCAGCCAATAATATGTTCTTATGCCAGAGGATGTACTGATAGCCACAGGAATAAACAGGGGATTAGACAGATTTGTGGAGGATAGGTCTGTTGGTAGCTACAAGTCATGGTGACTGAGGGGAACCTTCACATACAGAGGCACTAAACCTCTGAATCCCAGAGCCAGAAGGCAACAACAGGGGAGGGTCTCAGCCTCTATGCCCTGTTGTTGGCCCTCCAGAGGAACTGGTTGGCCACTGTGTGAGACAGGATGCTAGACTAGATCATCTGGGCCACTGGTCTAATCCCTCAGGGCTCTTCTTATGTACTAATAGAGTTTCCCCATTTCTGCCCAGCTAAATATAAGTGCACAAAGAGGGCATACCAAGCCCTTTCATTGTTGTAGTTGATTCTGCTCTTGGACCTTCTTCCACCACCATGAGCACTAAATCACTGAACCTTTTCTTTAAGACAGGCAGAGTATGCTTTTGCCTTGTCTTGTTCTGCTTCCCTTCCTGAATTTATCTCTCCACTTCTTCCTATCTGTTCCTGCCTCTTAGCTTCTTCTCCTCCTCCTTCTCCTTCTCTTTCGCCACCACCACCCATTCTCAGTCTGTTCGACAGGATGGACCAGCCATCCTTCCCAAAGTATCCCCACCAGACTAGGGACTTCTTCCTTCATCCCCTAAGAATCCGTCCCCATTTATTCTTCACATTATCTGCCCCTTCTAGGAAAACCCCTCACTTTTTTCTTAGCTATGTGGAGGGAACATAATTTGGGCTAAACGTAACTTTGATAAGACATTTAACTGAACACTAGGATTGTAAGTAGGGAGGCCAGGTCTCCCGCTATAATGGCAGATCTCCTGTCTTGTCCCTGTTCATACTGCCACTTTACATGGTGACAGAGGATCTGGGGGGGGCGTTACTCGGCATCACACCAATGTATGACATCACTTCCAGTGCAAAACTGGAAATGACATCATCACATTGGTGCAACCATCTAATATTCACTCAAAACTCGATGTCAAACAGCTTATCTCTCCCGCGAATTCTCTCACCAGCTCTGGCTGGCACCTCAAATTGCAAGTAAACAGTTTCACTGGAGTGGCACACACAAATTGCTACTGTATTGCTGCTATCTTTTATCACTGCCATTTTTATGCCCCCTTTTTCTATTGTGTATTTGAATAAAGTAATAAATTTACTTGTTTGTTAGGTATGCATCTCCCTTCCATCTTTTTATCTCTGGAAGATTTATTCTGCTAAACTGGGAAATATATTTACAGATCAATTCTAATGATCCTTACCATGGAATCCATATTCTAGTTCTTATGTATAGGAGATGTTGTTCACATGACAGCCCTGACACAGGAATCAATTCGAAGAAAAGCAGATGGTTCAGTAGTTGCTTCATCAAAGTCTAGAGAAGGGCTACTTTCCCAGGAGCAGGTGGAAGGGATGTCTTCTTGTCTTCAGGAAGATCTCCAAAGAACGGGCTATTCCCTCGTGGTCTGGTTCTTGGTCTCAAGTTTATTTGGCCCCCAAGTCTTCACATTCACTCTCTGACAGACAAGGAGCTGAGTCCTGGTCCATGAGAGAATGATGGATACAAACATGACAGATAAATTAAGCACGGCAGCTGTCTGAACTGCATATTCATGTGCTAACTTCCCACCAGGCAATGAATTTTTTATACAAAGCAATAATCTCCATGAAAGAAATTTCATGTATGAAGTAGCCATTTGTCAAGTTGTACATAATATAATGAACACGAAAAAAGAGAGAGACTGCAGCAGTTTCCAGATTGCCAAAATGTCTTTACAAAAGACGCTCCACTGAAAACAGAAGTAATGCTGTTATTTTTAGCACAGTTAAGTAGATAACACAATGCATGCCTTGAAGGAATCCTGAAGAATTGGCAGGCATAATACTGGGAAGTTTAGCATCCAAGCTGTGAAGAATGTTAGTGTCAGATTTTCATGAGTTTGGCATCTGCCATTTAGGACAAAATTCTTCAGGCTTCTGCTATAGTGCTAGTTACAGGGTAAGGGGGGCAGTTAAAACAATTCAAGCATAGACATTGTTTCTTCAAGCACTCAAGGTCTGGTACAGATGAAGAAATGGGGACCCCAACTAATGACTCCAGATGGTACGTCATGGCATCCCTCATTTGCAAAAACAAATATATCCAACTAGTTCAGTGAGTCCTAAGGTTGCCAGTTCTGGGTTAGGAAATACCTGGAGTTTTGGGGGTGTGAAGCTTGGGAGAACGGGGTTTGGTGAGTGGAGGAACTTCAGCAGGCCAATGCCACAGAGTCCACTCTTCAAAGGAGTCATTTTCTCCAGGGGAACTGATCTTTGTAGTCCAGAGAGCAACTGGAATACCGGGAGATTAATATTAAGATTCTATGATGATCTCACCCTCTTCACTCCCTCACATGCAGGATTTTCCCTTCTGTCTTCTTTTTTCCTGAGCAACTCTTTGATCTATTTTTTTGGCCCAGCCCAGGGAATTGAGGGAAGAGACAAAATCAGAGCATATTCTGCTTTTGGAAAGGGCACACAAGAGGCTTTTGAACTTGGAGGAGAAAAGGTCAGGTGGAGTCACGTGTGGGATGTATAAGGTGAACAGACAATAAAACTGAGGTAACTTTGTATTCATACAAACACTGGATAATTCCCCAAATCTTTCTTTATACACAAACCAGGGATCACTCCTCTTTTCTAGAAGTTATTTCCCTTCTTAACTGGGCAGGGATCACTTCTCTTTACCAAAAGCTATTTTGTTTTCTTTTGTTGTTTGAATGAGGATCCTCCTTGATCCACTCACTCTCTTAGCCTCCTTCCCAGTCCACAGTCAGTGCTTAACTGTCTCTTCTTTAAGTGTCAGTTGCCAACTATCATTCCTTAACTGACTCTCTCAACAGAATTCCATTGGAACAGCCTGTCACTCAAAGGTTCTCAGACTCTGTTAGGCAGTCTGTTACAGATCCACATTCAGTATTTCTAGTGTCCTGGCCCCACTGATGGACCCCCTGATGGCATCTGGTATTTTTGACCACTATGTGACAGCGTTTTGGACTAGATGGGCCTTTGGCCTGATGAGGGTTCATTTCATAGAAAAAGAGCTGCAGGATCTCATTAACATACCTAATAAGCTATTAGCATAATAGCTCATTAGCATATGCCATGCCCCCTGACATTACCTGAAGTGATGTCAGAAGGGGAAGCAAAAAGGGGGGCATCTTCAAAAGCCTCCCCTTCCCTTCCCCAGTTGGCCTCTCAAGGTGAGCTGGGGGCAGTGAAGTGAAGAGGGAAGGGGTTTAAACTTTAAACCCTTTCTCTCTTTGCTCTCCCTCCCAGCCTGCCTTGGCAGGCTGGCTGGTGGAGGGGAGGTTTTTGAAGACCCCCCCCCCGTTTTTGCTTCCCCAGCTGGCCTGCCAAGGCAGGCGGGAAAGTTTAAACCCTTTCTCTTTAGAGTCACACCACAACAGCAGCGTGATCTCTCCATTGTATTCTATGGCACTTATGACTTCAGATCAGGTTGTTGGTGCTGCAAAAGCTGATAGGATTAACATTTTCCTCAGGTTGAGTGCTGTGGCTTAAATGGGTTGAGGTTCCCATCCCTCATTTGCACAGACCTGCTCCCTTTTCTATGCACATCCTCCTCATCCCCTGCAAATGGGGCTGCTACTTTCTGCAGCAGCACCATTCCCTCAACTCCCTCTGACATGGGAAAAACCATGCTATCCAGGTGCATCAGCATGGCAGCTCCATGCCCCCATTAGGTCCCAGCTCTGGGTTGGGAAGTTCCTGGGGATTTGGAGGCTGAGACTGGGGAGGGGAAGTGTTAGCCTGATTGCGCGTTATTATGAATAATAACGAGGGGAATTATATTGATTATTAATAAGCAATCAGCTGCGAGAGCGAACACCTATGTATACAGAGGTCAGCCCCGCCGGGAGGAGTTGGTAACAGACCAGGAGACTTTTTATGGTTGAAAATAAAGTCTTTTACTGAAGTTTTGCACACACAAACAATTACACAAGCTCACACACAATTATTCCAGTCCTAAGAAATACAGAGAGAGGTAAGCACGTTTCCATTAGCAGATAAGTCGTTGGTGGGTCATATTTACCAGTCTAGTTGTGTAGAGCGTTCCTCAGGAAAAATAGAGGGGAAAGAAACTAAGAAAAATGGGGCCACGTGGTCTGACCAGCAGATTATCACGTGGAAACTCGGCCTGCAGACCAGAGTTTAAAGATGGAGGCAAGGGTTGGGGATAGCAAGCTGGACATAAGAGGGTCAAAGGTTCGATAGGGGTCGTAGAGCAGAGAGCGGTCCGGTGGTCTGGCATCCCCTTATAAGCAGGGGGGTGGGGGCTGGTTACCTCCCTGATTCCCACCTCCTGGTAGTCCGTCCCTGAAAGCACCCTATTGGTTGGAAGATGTAGGGGAGGTGTGTGGAGGTGTGCCTGAGGGATGGTCAATACTGAGAGCTAGAAACTTACTCATGTCTGACACCAGGTAACAGCCAGGATGAGTCATCCGGCCACTTCTATTGTGTTCTTGATGGCATTAGCCCGGCTGTTGATGGCTCTCAATCAGTAACTAGGCAACGATGAATAGACCCTGCCAGGGCTACGTGAGGTCTTGCAGGTGAAGGTGAGGGAGGGAAAGAGGCTGCCTGCTGTAGAAGGAACTCTCAATGGCGTTTTTGGAGTTCCTATTTCTGGTATTTTATCAAGACATGTTACTGTGCTTTGGTGTATACTGGTTCTGTTTCATATTTCCTTCATGAGAAACAGGCTGGTAACCTCTGCTGGGCACTGGAGCTGCTGGGCTGGTCAGGAGAAACGTCTCTTGCCTGGGTGCAGTCTCTACTGGCATCTGGGAGGGTTACCATGTGGTTCAGTTCCTTACACACGCACTGGCACAGTTTATTATTTTATTGCAGTCCAAAAAGAGGCTCAAAAGCCTTGCAGGGCAACAGAAGGGCCTTAGCATAGTATAGTTACATAGAGTCTACCCTCTAAAACTGCCATTTCTTCCAGAGAAATTGATCTGTATCATCTGGAGATCAGCTGTAATCCCGGGCAATCTCCAGGTACCACCTGGGGGCTGGCAACTCTAGCCGCCACTGCTCCCTCTAATGGGGGAAGGCCCTGACCCATCCCAGTACAGCATCAGCATGCCATGACGGGACCCAGTGCTGCTGCTGGTTGCACTGTTTTCCAGCAGGGAAACTCCCCTGCTGAAGATACTAGTGCAGCATGAGTGCAGCTTGGCGGCACACATGGCTGCTGCTTGCTGTGCTGATGCACCATGCTCCAAAGGGGGAAGTCCCTGGTCACTTATTGCCTACCCTGATGCACTATCATCAGTGTGATAGCAAGGCTGCTGCTTGCTGCACTGCC
Organism: Gekko gecko; assembly: GCA_029375565.1. Classification (NCBI taxonomy): domain Eukaryota; kingdom Metazoa; phylum Chordata; class Lepidosauria; order Squamata; family Gekkonidae; genus Gekko; species Gekko gecko. The sequence goes on along the minus strand of JAPDNY010000002.1, from coordinate 98,971,101 downwards.
TCTCCAGCCTGCAACAGCGGAAGACCCTGACCACCCACTGCACAGCTACAGCATCAGTGCAGTGCAATGGCTCCTGGGGCTGTTGTTACTGTGGTGACAATGAGGGCTGCCAGCTGCTGCAGGCCCTTGCCAATCCTGCTGTATTGTGGGAGGGTCATTTTGGTGCTCTTTCATCACTGGGACAGACTGTCACCCTAGGCAATATCCTTGGACAGCCTAGTGGACAGGTCACCCCAGGTCTCATGCAAGGAAGGCCTTTACCACTCAAATGCCAGTCCTTTCCACACTAAATCCTGGTTCAACCCTGTTCCCGAACTTATATTCTACACTACACGTGAGTTCATCTTTCTAATTATCTCAGGATATTTTTACATTCTACACTACACTCAAGTTCATCCCTGTAATTATCTCGGGGTATTTTTTGTTTCCACATTACACTGAGACCATCCCAGTTTTGCCCCACACTTGTCCCAAGATAAATGGATGCTGGTGTTATAACCAGGGATAAATGCAAGGTACTGTGTCCCAAGTTGAACTCTAATAAAACCTGGGATGAGATCCAAGTGTGGAAAGAACCAAAGTCAGTGAAACAATGAAATGACCGGCAGAAAGTGGAAACACTGGCATAGAAATGCTAATTGGGATGAAACTGTTGGCAGGTCCTGTAAAGTAGGCTATTGCTAGGGCTACCAACAGGCCTGGAGAAAATTGACCCATCCTTTTAATAGAGTTTAAATGTGTGAAAATGGGCAGAGCCAATTTTATCCACATAATTTCCAAAGAATCTGTTGTGCGAGTGGTCAGTTTAAGCTGGGCAGTATAGGACTGGCCAAGCCTCTCCATCCTGAATAAGACCTGGAACTGCAAGCAAGAAGGGCCCAGGTAGGTGAAGCCCGCCATTTGTGGGGCTGGGCGGGGGATGAAGAGGCTGGCCAGATGCTGGGGTGGGGGAGTGGGGGCTGGGTGAGCAGCGGGAAAATAGGCGCCTCCCCTCCCTCCCTGGGCCAATGGCATGGCAACGGGGTGATCAAGAGGGGAGACCTTTAAAAAGTGTTGCAGGCCGCTCCCCACTCTCAACTGACTGACAGAGACCGAAGAGTTGTTTGCCCACCCAGCCTTCCCTATTTCCCAGGGTTGGGGATGGTTTTAGGAAGACGAGTTACAGGCAGAGGGTGTTTGCAGGTTTTTCTTTTGTCAATTGTTTGTGTTAATTTACTATTATTGTTCTAGGGTGCATGTTTCATCACAACTGTTGGTGGTAACAGCATGGGGCCGGATCCGTTTGCGGAAATTGGCCTATGCGCCATTTTCCGGAGGTGGGGACCCCTTTAAGGGTCTTGGTGTGAGGGCAGAAGGGAGCAAGCAAATGCAAGGACTAACAGCGGTTGCCCTTACTGCCAGTTGGCAGGGGAGTTCACGAAGGGGCAGGTGTCCATGTGAACCCCGGCAACCTGCCATCCCACAGGCTCTACCCATGCCGGCTGGCTGGGTAACGGATACCTTGGCTGGCGGATGGTTCAGCCGACGGGTCAGATTTGGTGGACCCGGTCTTAAAATGGAAGAATGTAACGTGACAAAGAGAACATTGTTATGGTATTTGATTACAACTGCAAGAATGACATTTGCTCAATTTTGGAAGCAAGAAAAGATACCTAAAAAATGGGATTGGATAAAGAAGATGCTTTTTATGGTAGAAATAGACAAATTGACAAAGAAGCTCAACAGAAAAGAAGATGAAGAATTCTCAGCAGAATGGAAAGACTTTAAAGACTATTTAGAACTGAACTGGGATGTAAAAAATAAGTTACTCTGCTTTGATAATTATTAAGATTTGAAGTCTAGAAAGTAATGAATATTAACTAAAATGTTACCTAAGAATGAGATATAGAAATTGAAAATGTTAGAAATGAAGAATCAAATATTGGTCAAGTTTTTATTGTTAGAGAATATTGACTGAAACAATAATAGGGGTGGAGCACCGCTGGAAGCCAAGGGGGGGGGAGGGAATACTAGAAAAGGATGTATCAAAAATTATTCTGAAATATGAAACGTGTTTATATATCCTGTCAATAAAAGTTTAAAAAAAAAAAAGATTTGGTGGACCCATGCTGTGCCAATGCCTATTACAGCTGTAACCAATAAAGTTGTGGCCAATTTTATCCACATAATTTCCAAAGAATCTGTTGTGCGAGTGGTCAGTTTAAGCTGGGCAGTATAGGACTGGCCAAGCCTCTCCATCTTGAATAAGACCTGGAACCGCAAGTAGGCTATTGCTAGGGCTATCAACAGGCCTGGAGAAAATTGTCCCATCCTTTTAATAGAGGTTAAATGTGTGGAAATGGGCAGCTGAAGCTTTTCATGGCATAGAGGTAAACAGAGGGTTTCCAGGCAGGGGGATTTGATGGTGACAGGGGCCCCCACTGGCAATATAATGATGTTACTGATTGGGACACTGCTGACATTCACCCCCCCCATTTCCCACCATCCCCCCCCCCCAGCCAGCTGAGTGGCACTGAGGAAGTGCCCACTAGCAGCAGGGGATCCTGTGTCCCCAGCAGGGGAAGAGCAAGCCTGGGTAAATAGCATTACCTGGTAAATAACATCCCATTAAGTTGCTTGGTCAGGCTCTGACTCCTGAGGGATGGAATCCAGGGCGGTCATGCCCTCCAGTGTCTTTTCTTCAGTGAGGCAAGAAGAAGAAGGAGGAGGAGCAGGAGGAGACTGGATTTATACTTCACTATCCAAAGGAGTCTCGGAGCAGTTTACAATCTGTCTTTCCTTTCCCCTCCCCATAACAGACACCCTGTGAGGTAGGTGGGGCTGAGAGAGCTCTTTCAAGAATTTCTCTTGAGAGAACAGCTCTGAAAAACTTATGATTGACCCAAGGTCATACCATCAGCTGCAGATGAGAGTCCACACTTCTAACCACTATACCAAACTTGCAAGTTTAGGGAGAGAAAGGGGATTCAGCTTCCTCTCTCTCTGGCTTTATGTCTGTCCTTTGGCTGTGAAGGCATGGCATGGCCCTTCCTCCTCAGCTTTCTCTAGGACAGCCTAATAACAGCAGCTTCTCCATTTATTCCTCTTGGCTCCCTCTGTTTCCATTCATGAAACATTTGTATTTATTGATTTATTATAAAACTTCTGAGCTACATTCCTAACCCAAAGTAGCAAACATGAATTTAAAATCATTGTAATAAAAGGCACAATTTTAAAATCAAAGAATGAGATAACAGCCACTTTTCTACTTAATATGTCCACGTTTTTTTAAAAAAATAGCTCAGAAACAGTTTGTAAATGTTTATCAAAATTAAGATGTTTTGCATTGTCCTGAGAAGGGACCAGATAAAATATAAATTCCTTGGGGGCAGAGACTCATATGTACTTCTGAAACTCTGTTCTATCAGGGCATTATATAAATTCATCATATAAGATGACAGGTTTTTTTGCATTCATCTAAGTGGGTCTGTCTAACTTTGTTTCTAATGTTGTGTCTAAGTGGTTCTGTCTTTTAAACTGTATGCTCCAAACATTTTTATTTGTTTTCTTCAGTCTTCTACTTTTCTTTTACAGCTCAAAATCCAGCCTGCATTTCTTTATTGAGATTCAGTGCATGAGTAACATCATATTAGTTCTTTGTTTGGCCAAGCCAAAATTCTTTCCCTGCATCCATTGCAGTCTGTTGAAATCTTTCCATTGTCTACAATAGGCCCATGATGTGTTTACTAATGTGACATTTTCTGCACATTTTCTGATCATAAAAGTCACATAAAAAAACCTACTCCCTCACACACACACTTGTAAATCTCTACTGCAGGAGTGCTTGTGGAAGGCAAGGGGAAAAAACAGTGAAAGCAAATTCGCATGTGTGTTAGAACTGGATGTTTGCAGAAATATTTTAGCGGCATTTAGACAGATCTTGCTATATAATTGGGAAATGTTCTTTTGCCTCTCAGTGGCAGAAATTGTGAAAGATCATCATTTTCTTTTCTTTTCCCTTCAGATTTAAAGGGACAATGTCTTAGTCTGCTGCCTACAAAAAAGAGTGGGAAATGAAACCGCTTACTAAAGACATGAGGAGCACAGTGAATGGCTGAGAAAACAGGCGACTGTGCCTTTATTCTTGGGGCTTTTCTTCTGACTACAAGAAATAATCTGGGATTGGTGTGAAATGAATAAATTTCAGTCAGAAGATAAGCACAGACACCTGAAGGTTTCCTGCTCCATGCAGGGCTGGCAAACAGAAAAAGGGTTTTCATTCGACATCTCTGGTAGCTCACTATTATAAACCAGCTTTGCACTCAAACACCTTGAGACAATGATGGCACCAGGGGACAAGGCGAATCCCAGTTGTAAGCAGCAGAGATTCCAGCCTCCAGCTGTGTTTCCCTCAATCAGACACACCACAGGAGTAGAGCATAAATACTTGGCAGGCACACAAAAAAGGCCTGGGAGTGAGCAGAGGTCAGAAGAAGGGCTCGTTTCACAACTGTCCCTGCACTAGAGGAACGAGGAATACTGCAGACATCCTCCTCCTTTTGAAAAGATATGAATAAGGAGAGCATATCAGATACATTGTGTTGGTGAAGTTGAAGAAAACAGAGACGCCAATGGTACAAAATCGTATTTCTGAAGCCAGCCACAATTAGGATTTTCAAAGTCGCTGGTAGGAATTGTAAGGCCCATTGGAGATGAAAGAAAGGCAGTGCAAGCAGACAAGATTTGAAGGAGAGTAGATTGGTGTGGACAAATTATACAGAGGTGGTGGGAGAAAAGGGCTGATTTAGGAGTTCTGGTCATTGGCAGGTGGCTGGTGAATCTGTGGAGGGTTTCATTATTTTTATGGTGGATTTAGCAAGGATTGAGGACGGTGGCTCCAGTCCCTTGGAAAGTTTATATTATGTGTGTACGTTTTGGAGTTGCCCTGGTCCAAATTACCCCCAACTTAAGGCTTTTGCTTCTAAAATTCTGTCTGTGTTTGGGACAATGTACACCTTTGAACAGCACTTTTCTGTAATAAATGTCAGTATATCAAAAGTATGTTCTCTGCTTATGGATACACATCTAAACAGCATACTCAAGGTTGCTACAGCACAGACGTTGGCTCCAGTTTTTGATGCAATAATTCAGAGCAAGAGGTGTCAGTTATTAAAGACTAGTAAATGAAGAAAATACTATAAGAGTGTTAATGTTTTAAGCATGCTTGTACTTTGAGTAAAAAATAATATTGTTATTTGGGTTTGCCTGTATCCTTTATAAAGTTTATCTCTCTGGTACCTGGCATTACATTTTAAGGCATGCATGGCCCGGCCTAACTAAGTGTGCAATCACACGCACAATTAGACCCGCCATAGGCGCAAATGCCAGGTGGATTTAAAGGGCGCGATCAGACACAAACATCTGGGAAGCGCCCCACACCCGTCAGCAACCTGTTTTGCTCTGCCACAGAAGCAAAGTAAAAAGACACTGGGGAAAATCCGGTAGTAAACAGGTTGCAATGGGCCACAGACAGACTTTCCTGCGTCTGATCACTCCAGTGCACTCTCATGGCATCAGGATGTTCTGATCAGGCCATCCCGACTCCATGCCATTGTTTTTTCCCCTTCTCAGTATGCACATCATTGCAAACTCCATAGGGAGCCCTGAGTGCAGAAATGCGATTAATTGATTCCTCATTTAAGTGCATTGGAAACAAACAGCAAAAAGGAGAAAAAAAACCCACTCACCCATGGTTGCATCTGATCATGCAGTGGTGCGCTATGCCTGCAGCTTCTAAGGACTGTGTGATAGCGCAACTGCAGGTCAAATTCCTCTGGAGGAAATAGCCTTGCTCCCCCCCCCGCTTTATCTCGAGCGTGTGACTGCCCCCAAAGGGACATTTGTGTCAGATGCAGCCCTCATAACAAATGAGTTTGTTTGATCTAGAGAGGAATGACCTTTTCCAGGCTTTCCCAAATGTGTGGCTACTCAGGGATCAGAATGATTTCCCACAGCCATTCCTCCGTCCCATCATGGGAAATGGACCTAGGCAACTCAGACTCTCACCTACAGAACTGGCACAAGCAGGCATGAACTGGCAAGTAAGTGGGGCCCTCACATGGCTGGGAGAAGAGGTCCCTTCACTTACAAAAGTGAGGGGGGAGGACCTAACTCCTGCCCTCCTGCCTTTCTTCATCGCCCTCCATTTCTTTCAGTCTTTTTTCCCATACCCCCTTTTGATTTTGAAGCCTGGTTAGGAAAGAACGTATTTCAAGCACAGGCCACAGGATAGAGCAGGTGTAGCTCCCCTGTTCCCTGCATTCTGGCTTTGTTTAAAATACCCACCACCACCACCTTAAAAAAAAACTTTTAGGTACCCAACAACAGAAATCAGTGATTGGGTGATCAGTGGAAGAAAACAGAAGTGAGGAGATCCACTCTTTCCTTTGTGTTGTTTGATAGCCGAAGGTGCTCATTTAATGTTGGAGTCCATGGAATTTGACCCTAGTTGTGAGCTGATGGAAACAGTGGGGCAGTTTAAACCTGGCTGGTGGGGGGATCCTTTTGTGGCTGTGAGACATTTTCCACAGTGTCAAGTTTGCCCACGCCCACCCTTGTATTCCTCCGCTGCTTTCTGCAGATGTTTTTGCAGTCCCAGGCACAAAAACAGAGTTTGTTCCCTGTTGCTCCACAGCCCCAGACTTCCCTGTTTCTGGGAATTCCCATGCTGCTCCACAAGAGGAGGCAAACTGCATTTTTGTTCCTGGGAAGGAGAAATCATCTGCAGAAAGGAGGAAATCTGTGGATGAATAGAAGAGCAGGCCAGGGGAAACTTGACACTGTGGGAAAACATCTGAGTCTTACAGCTGGCTAGTAAGAAGCAACTATTGGGGAACTGATGGTAAGGCTCCATCTGCACATTACAAAGTCCTTGTATGTGTTGGTAAACAATGTAGGGACTTGGTATCACACTTGCAATAGGAGTTTTGTGCCTCCCAAATGCACACTGGATCTTTTCCATGTGTGACCACAACACATAGGAGGCAACAACCTCCCTGCTATTTTCACTTCCTCAAACTGCCCCATGGAGCCCCTATTGTCCCCTTGTAAAAATCACGTTACTTACATGGCTGTGCGTAAATTCCACAACTGAGCCAGCAGTAGATTCAGGGAGTGGTTAGCAGAAACTAAAATGCCATTGGGGGAGAGAGGGTAAATACATGCTTCTCCCTGCATGCTATGTGCAAACAGAAAAAAGAGCCTATATGCATTGGGGAGACAAAAAAAAAATATTTGTGTGTGATAACAGACATGCGATACAAAATCTTCGTATTGTTCCCGAACGAACACGAGGAATTTGTAATGTGTTGATGGACCCTTACAAGATTTCTTGAATGCCTGTCTGCTTACCTCAGCTTCCCTTGTATATTTGTAAACAAACCAGTCTTGCACAATCATCCTAAATATTAATTATTTTTCCATCATAAGAAAAAGGAAGCATAAATGCCACTCTGGAGCTTCCTGCCTCCCAAGGAGGTGTGAAAACAAGAAGCACGAGCAACTTGTGCTTCCTGCTCTCCCCATAAGATACAACATCTGACACCAGAGGAAGAAAGATAGCAAAGAAGGCTTGAAAGCTCTATTCCTTTAATCCTGTGAATGTTTATTGGATTATATGGATGCCTTGGTTTTAACCTCTCTTTAATCTGACAAGGACTGGAGGGAATGTCTCTGAGCCAGAAATTTTGATTTGTCTACATTTTCCATAACCTCTGACTGCAAGCCTTCAGAAGAACCACATATCTTTGCTGAAGCACATTGTGTGTGGCTCTTACGAAATCTCAGACTGTGAATGGTTTTGGAGCTTGTGGTTTTCTCTCCTGTGGAGTTCCAGTCATGTAACGTGGGAGTGTGAGAAAGCACTAATCCATGCCTTACTTTATTTTATGGTTCTGGTTTGGAATCATATCTGCTTTTTCCATAGGAACCTTCATACATACAACTATCATCTGTTTCCCTCCCCCTTTCATCTTATTCCTAAATAGATTTACTTGAAAGTAACATATTTCAGTGGAGTTTATTTTCAAGCAAAGATTCTTAGGATAGCAGCACAGCACTCCCCGATCTGTAAATGTGCCTGGCTTGTTCATTCATAGCCTCTTCTGTCCACAGGCCCTCTGTGAAGGTATCTCCTTTTACTTTACTCACAGAACCTGCACTATGTCAACAGCTGACTGCTGACTGCTTCCCCAGGTGTTTTTTAAATGTTCCATGACAGTCTAGCAGTTTAAGCAATGGTAGTGCAGATGGGTAACAGCTAGTTTTGGCTGTCTATTCAATTTGGACAAGCAAACTGCAAAATGTAAAATACCATCACTGCTAGTTTTTGAAATTTGGTTAGGCAACCATATACTGGATACTGTTTGTTTAAGGCAAGAACAACACTGACTGTGGTTGGAAGGAACACAATGGACTGTCAAGCACTTCTGACTCAGTGTTGATGGACCCTTACAAGATTCTTGAATGCCTGTCTGCCTTAAATACAGCGCTGTGGCCTTGGTCCTCCACTCAGGCCCCCCTTCCTGACACCTGATAGGGAATAAACCAATAACTCAAACTGTTATGTCTCATCTTGATACGGTTTGAACAGTGGATTAAATGCCTATAGAACATCTGTGTAACATTATGGGCACTCGGGGCAAAAGGTGCCACATGTGTGTGTATGCAAATATGCACATGCAGAGAGTTTGAAATGGGAAAGTGATCGACACATATTAAATTTCAGAGAACGCAACAAACTACTGGTGTATATTTGAGTGTCTTTGAGAATATTTAATATTTTTATTTCATATACAACCCCATCCTGCATAGCCCAGGATATCTCATCAGATCTTGGAAGCTAAGCAGGGGTGGCCCTGGTCAGTAATTGGATGGGAGACCACCAAGGAATATTGGGGTCACCACACAGAGGCGGGCAATGGCAAACCGCCTCTGAACGTGTCTGATCTTGAAAATACTATGGTTTATAGTGATAAGTCAGCAATTTGATGGCAAAAAAACCTTGGGTTAAATTAGTATAGAGTACATTCATGAAAACATGATCCATAAACTAGGCCTGGGTTGTAAACAGACATTTTGCTGGATGCCTGTGTCAGGTAAGGATCTCCTCCAGGTGACCAGGAAGAGCAACTTTATCTGGTGGACTCTATTTTTGACCATAAATTACTCACAAAAGCAAATATGGAAACAGGTTTATTTAAATGTTTGTAGGCTTTTGCAGAATTACAAGCTTGAATGTTTTGTTCCCTCCAATGCCCCCATGTCATTGATTGCCATTTTGATTTGTGCCACCTCCTTGCAAGAAGCATACTGAAGTCCTCCAGCCCTTGCACTTAAGAAAACAGTGCATTCCATCTGTTTTGTCATGTGAAAATTTCTTGTACATGTTGCAATAGCAACAACAAGAACAACAAAACTCAGGTCATCTGATCCAGACTCCTTCTCTGTTTGACATAACTTAATCAACATAATGATATAGACGGGACAGGTGAAAACATTGTGACCAGTGTACAATTACCATTTTGCTGGAAAACAATGTAAACTTGGGGTCCAAGAACATTATTCAAAGGAGGGCTGATTCATACAGCTGATTCTCCCCCCCTTCTCTACAGGATAATTATTGCAAAAACCTCATGGTGACATCCACAGGAAAGGTAGGTTTGTCAAGGAGTCCAATGCTTGTGCTGTCCACTTGTGGTGCCTCCATGTACCTAGCAAATTGCAAAAGAAAGTAGTGGGTGTGGGGGAAAGGCAGGTGGTGGTCAGATGTGTCATGCCAGAGGGACTGAGTGCATGTCAGAATCATTCACAGACTCACTTTCCAAGTGATTGTCCCTGGGAAGTGATTGTCAAGAAATGTTAAACAGCTTGTGTGAAGAAATTCACCTTTTTGGGTAGAGGGCTGACCTGGGTAAAACCTTTACCAGGAGGTTTCAAAAGTTTTTTTCTCTCTCTGGGCAGGAAGGGGGAAGTCAGTTCAGTTGCTTTCCAGATTTATCTCAGCCCACCTTCATACACATAATAATCTAGCAGAAGAGATAATGGATGGGTCAAGCTCTCTCCCTTCTCCAAGCAGGGAACAGAGATTTGGAGGACTTTAGACTAGAAAGGTAGGGAAAAGAAAGGTGATAAAACCCAGGGGAGCAGGGAGGAAGGTCTCTCTTTGGTGCTGAGTCCATCAGAGCAGACAGAACTTTTAACTGAAGCCTGGAGGAGGCAGCCATTGTCATGTGCTAGCCTGGACAGATGAAAAGGTACTAGTAACTCTGTAGAGATCTATAACTTTCTATGCTATGGAACCTGTCCTATATTTTAACATCTGACAGGGAATGTACAGAGAGAGAGGGACAGAGGAATTGCATTTTACCCATTTCTTTTGAATACCTTGCTCAGTCTGGTGCTGCGCTAAAAGTATGCTTGTGAACATTTTCTTTTTAATAAATACTTTATAACTTTTGAGGCTGGTAGTGGTTCTCTGTACCACATAGACCTCCACCGTCTTGGACATGCTATTCTAAAAGGAGTGCCAGGGAAAGGCAGTCAGTTGGCGTGAAGCGATTCCTTCAGGGGTGCAGAAGGCAGTAAATTGCCCCTGTAGTGACCAGGCACTGGGCAGCGGGAGACAGAGAAGCAAGGCCTTAATGCTTGGAAGGGAATCTGGGAATCCTGACCCTCCCAGTGGGCAATTCCTACAGAGGTCAAGTGGTGGCGGCGAGTTACCGGAGAGAGAGAAAAACCTCTCCAGGGGAAAACCTTGGAGGGCAGGGTAGAATAGGGCCTGCAGGCTGTAGCAGGACTGTTCCACCACAACTTGGAATGACCATTCATGTAAAGTAAGTACATGTCTGAGTGTGGGTGGAAGACAGAGACCTCTCAGTTACACAAACTATTCTAGTGAGGAAAAGGAAGGAAGTGTAATGTCATTTTGAAATATATACACACCAATTCTTGCTTAGGATGAAAAAGTTTCATTCTGTAAATGAATGTACAGTCTGTTAACCAGGATGCTCTTCCAGATGGCAGCAAGCACAAACAAAGCAAGAAAGGAAAGATAAAAGTGCTTGGTTGGTTTCAAATTTATTTGTTCTACCCTGGGAAATCTAGGCTGCTGGACAAATAAGATGTTGAACTTTTCTGCAAACCACAACTCTTTCATAGGAACTTCCATTGTTGCTGTTCCCCCATTTGATCCAGGAGACAAGATCGTCTGCACTGATGTCCATTGGTGGAAAGACTGTAGCCTATATTAGAGCACTAGCACTAGATGAGAACTGGGAACGTGCAGTCACCAGAACTAGGAGTATTTCCAGGTTCAAATAAATAAAAGAGCTCTAAGAGCAGACAAAGTGCTCTTCACAAAATCACCATGCATTTCTGAGCATCTTTTACATTCTGAATTCTCAATATTTGACTAATTAGGTCTTCTCCTGGAATTTTGTTTTAAAGCTGCAATGTGGTGTGTAATAAGTGTTGTGCTTTCCTTGGAAATTGATAATAACCATTCTACCCCTGACCCCAAATGAATTTCTGAACTGAGTTGTCCCTCCTTCTGGTTCATTTATCTCCCATCTGCAAATAGTGTTTACTGTTCACTCACTTTGATTGTGATTAACCATGGGCCATTACAGCTTGTGATTAATGCCCCTCCATGTATTTGGAAGTCCAGAGCATTTGCAAGTTCATCCATCAATTTAGTTGATCAATAATGGATAGACAAAGTTTTTCTCCTCTTAAGAGGGGGAGAAAGCTATTTAATAGAGGAAAGTATGATATTTGGAGAACCAGTATTGTCCTTGTTACTGTCTATATAGATACAATGTGTCACCATTCATGATTACTTACTCTGTCATAGCAATGCCCTAAGTTTGCACAAATGAAAGCCATTGAAATGGTGGTATGAAATAGCAAATTCAGTGTCATGTTAATAAATATAACTTTTGAAGCAACTTTCAGAAAGATTATGTCTGGGTTTTTCATCACTTACTCTTCCTTCAGCATTTTGTTTCTCATTTTCTCTTCCCAAGTAGTTTTAGGGCTACTTCTCAGAAACATTTTTCAAGGGGACAGAGTTGTCTCCAATCCAAGTTTTCCATCAGCCTGGGGTGGATGTGCACACATAGTTCAAGATGTGTCCAGACTATTGGCCAAGTAAAAGCCCACAGTTTAGCTTAGGGTGCTTTTCAAGGGAAAATAGTTTGGTGAATTCAGATTGTGTCTCTATCTTGACCCAGTGCCTTTTTGCTGCAGTTAAGGGTGAATAAGTTGAAACTGAATCCTAACAAAATAGAGATGATGTTTGTTGAGAAGGCTGAGGACTTGAAGGATACTGTACTTCCCGTGTTTGAGGAGTCCCGCTGATGCTTGCTGACTCAGTTAAGAGCCTAAGGGTTTACTGGTGCCAGCATTATTGCTAGAGAAGCACACGGATATATAAAAGGGCATTCTTCCAGCTTTGTTCAGCCCAGCTCAGCTGATCTGGCCATGTGAATCCATGCTATAGTTAACCTCAAAGCTAGACGATTGCACTTTACATGGGTTTGCTCTTAAAGGTAACTTGAAAACTCCAGGTGTTACAGAACTCAACAGCTTGGTTATTATTGGGTGCTAGGCAGAACATACTTGTTGCACCAATTCTGCAGACATTTCATTAGTTATGGATCAGTTATTAGGTTTAATTCAAGTTCTGGTTATCACCTACAAAAGCCTTAGTGGCCTAGAACCCTTACCCAAAATCTCTTCTGCTATGCTGCACCGTGAGAACTTCACTCATGTGAACAAAACCTTCTGAAAGTGCCATCTTGCAGATGGGTAAGATTGACAACTCCCTGTTCATGTGCATTCTCACTGGCTCCCAGCTTATTGGAACAGCCTGCCTGAGGAGGTCCAGAAGGCCCTCAAGGATCTTGTTGTTGTTAGCCATTCAGTTGTGTCTGACTCTGGGGAATTCTATGGGCCAGCTCCCTCCACATTTTTCGATCTTGTACTGTTTCTTTGAGTTGTTCCGTGCTCAGGCTGGTGTTGACTTTTATGGTGTCTAGCCACCATGTTCTTTGACAGCCCAGTTTCCTTTTGCTGCTAACCAATCCAAGCATAATTGCTTTTTCTAGTGAGTTCTTCCACATGACATGGCCAAAATAAGTCAGTTGCAGTTTTGTGATTTTTCCTTCCAATGGCATGTCTGGTTTTATGCCCTTCAGTACTTGCTTGTTTGTCACCTTTGCTGTCCAAGGAATTCAGTTCATGCTCATTGTTGCTGTTTATGATTCAAGGTTTTATATCTGGACTGGATTCGCCATTTTAGTTGAACTGTGATCCTAAGAAAGTAAATTCTTCCACACATTTGATCTCTTCATTATCAACTGTTATTTTGACATTTCTCTTCTTCTCGGTGGTCATGAACTTGATCTTTTTGATGTTTAGGAATAGGCCAAAATTCTCACTTTCCTCTTTGATTTTCTTGATCAAAGGTAGTCCAGACCTTCTTTAGTTCCCGAGAGGAGGGTTGTGTCATCAGCATATCAAAGATTGTTGCTATTCCTTCCTCCAATCTTTACCCTGATTTTTGACTCTTCCAGCTCTAGCTTCCTGATGATCATTTTGACATACAGATTGAATAGGAAAGGTGAAAGAATGCAACCTTGTTGTACTCTTTTCTCTATCTTGAACCAATCAGTATCTCCATATGGTGGTCGCACAGTGGCTTCCTAGTTTGTGTACAATGATTGTATCAACTTGACCAGATGTCTTGTAGGGCTCTCCACAGTTTGCCATGATCAACACAATCAAAGGCTTTCTTGTAATCAATGAAGCATAAGTAGATAATCTTTTGATACTCATGAAATTTTTCCATGATCCAACACAAATTTGCTATATGGTCATGGGTGCCACACCCCCTTTGGAAATCCATGAATTTCTGATGAATGGATTGAATTTCTGTTGAATGAATTTCTGACAATCATCGGACACAAGCATCTATCATTCCACAAAATGTGCAAAACAGAAATATTTAGGAGTGCCTTTTTTAGAGGGAATTTGGAAATGTGGTGTGATGGAATAGCACAGGAGGTTACTTTAGTTTTGTAGTCTGTTGCTATGGATTTTTGTATCCCTCACCTTCATTTTACTGCATTGTCTTCTATCTTTGTTACCCACTTTCTGTATTATGCTATATCATGGTATGATGGACTGTCAAGGGTTAATTCCTAGAGTCTGAGAACAGGCTGTTCAAATGGAATTCTGTGGAGAGAGTCAGTTAAGAAATGACAGTTGGGAACTGAAAGTTGAAGAAGAGACAGTTTAGCACTGACTGTGGACTGAGAAGGAGGTAAAAGGAGTGAGGGGATCCCCTTCCCAAAAAGGGAAATTGCTTCTAGTTAAGAGAAGTAATCCCTGCCCAGTTAAAAGGAAAAGAGTTTCTACTGCAAAAAGAGCCCTGCTGATGTGTAATTTAAGCAGCCATAGGAGGGGATAGCAATTTGTATTAGGGCCACAGCTTGGAGAAAGGTGTAAGCTCTGTCTCCCTAAGACTGTTTCCAAGAGCAATCTTCCCCAAGCTGCTATTAGACCCAACAGAAAAAAAGACATTATGGCTGTGGTCACACTGGAGGCTTGGTGCGATCTGACAGCACCTCTATTTGTGGCAGTTTAAATCATTGCAGGAAGGGGTGACCAGACAGCACACCCTGAAGTGGCTCCTTCACATGCCAGTCCTGCACTGAAGCATCCATATTACTGACACCTCAACCATGGAGTGTGGCCCTTGCAGACAAAGGGGGTTACTTATGCTCATATGTGCTTATGCGCACTTCCCTACTGGGCAGGGGAAAAAACCACAAGTGAGATGGAAGTGACCATTCACACTTCCCATCTGGCATCCATTCATGACAGGTGGGTTCAGATGTTGGGAAAAGTGGAATGGAAGCACTGACATACATAAAGACCAGATTTTCTCCAGTACCTGCAAACTCTGCTTCCAGGAATGAATGGTCCCAAGTGCCAACTGAGGCATTGAAGGCAGATGTTGTCTGATCATGCTCTTTAAATCTGCAAGAGTAACAATTATATCAGGAACTGCTCGTGTGACCACAGCCCATAGTTACTTTTTTTTTCTCCCTACAGAGTCTAATAGCTCAGGTGGGGTTACAATCCAGATCCCACAATGTACAAATATGATCCTTTCAGGAGAGTGTAACCCTATCCAGCACAGATGTTTTCCCAATTAATCACCCTACTGAATTAATTATCTAATAAAATGGGTGAGCCTTTGACAGAAATTTTGTCTTGATACTAGATCTTCTGGCAATTCCTTTATACTCTACCAAAGTTATTTCCACCATTGTGAGCCATAATTAAAGAAAATATTGCAATAGTCTCTAGGGATGCTGCAAAATTCTCAGGAAGCGTGTTCAGCAAATGAATTTACCTTGTTCAGCACTCACAATCAGACCTGAGCCAATCAAGTATATGTTCAGATTGCACTGAGCAACTCAGCTGCCATACACTAAGTTTGCAGCTGCCTATTGGTCAGGAAAGAACTGACAGACAGTCTGAGGATCAACTGGGAGTAGGGATCTTATCCACCACCACCCCTCAGCTAAATAGCTACACAGCTCTCCCCTCCCTTCTAAGCCGAGCAGGGACAGAAGGAATATTTTTAATGTCTGCATTGCAAGATCTCTACATTTCAAAAGAAGAGAAAGGGCTAATTTCCCTCCCTTCTAAGCTGGGCAGAGACAAAAGGAATATTTTTAATGTCTGCATTGCAAGAGAGGATGCAAAGAGCTCATTTCTCTTCTCCCCCCCACCATGGAGGTAATGCTTTTGATCTCTGCATTGCAAAAGAGAGAAGAGAAAGAGCTTTCTTCTCTCCTTTACAGTCCAAGCTGATAACTTGGGGTGGGAAGAAAGGAGAGGAAATCAGCTGGGCTTCTGATCAGACCCCGTCCTAAATTTTCTGCATCTCAGCAAGTCAGGGAGGCATAAACATTGCTTGGATGGAAATCAGAAGAACCCAGCTAGGAATCAGCTTCTGATTCCCCACCCCATAAAAAAACTTTGCTGGGAACAGAGCAAAATTTTCCCAGCAGGACATCAGAAGGCAGCTCCCAGCTAACCACTCAACAGCTGGGAGTTGGCTTCTGATAGCTACAAGTAGCCTATTGCTGCTGCAAATACGCACAGACTGGTTGAGAACAGCCAAACAGCCTGTAAATTAATTGGCCGCCTGATCACCATTGGTGAATGGGAAGTCAGCCAACCTGGCAGGTGTTCCAGTATCTCTAGAAGTTTCCAAGTTTATCACAGCCCCTTTTAGACAGGGTAGCAAATGAGTTGCTGGCTATGTAGAGACAGACTGAATATTCCCTTCCACAATAATGTGACCAAGCAATAATAGTTCCCTGTCTTATACTTAGGTCAATTGAAGTACAGAGAGGTTATATTTCTTAAAATGTTGACCTCTGTGTACTATTTGAACCTTCAGTAAGGTGACTATAGCTTGGACTTCCCATGCCCCAGAAAGTTGTCATTTCAATATAAAATAGATAACATCAGTCTCCCTAGGCAGTGATGACTGAAATATGGACAGCAAAAGGAAGGAATCTATGACAGAGTTCCTTCACAGTGTGAGAAGCAGGAAGTAGCCTGCAGCATTTATTGACATTCCTACCAAACAGCATTCTCAGTGAACAACACAATTTCAAGAAAAGAGTTTCAATGTTCTGCAAAAATTATAGTCATTCACAACTGGGCACCAAGTTTTCTCTTGGAAATGTTTCCCCCTTCTATCTCATACCACCAAAGAAGAATCCACACAACCATTACCGTTTCTTACAGCTGTAGAATCTAATTTGCCTCAGGTCAGTCAAGCAGTCAGCAAGTAGTACAGCTGTCACAATGATAGGTATCCTACCACTTTCCATTCTCCTGTTTTAAGTTGCTCTCACTTCCTTTTCTCATGAGCTTTGACATGACCACACAATGGGGAAAGCCAAGCTTTTTCATCGGCCTTCTCCTCTCCCAGAGACAGCTTTCAGTTTATTCTGTGGCTTTGCAACACAAGTTTCTGCATAGCTCACAGTAGCTGGTATACATCCAGCTCTAGGAAATATTTTGGTTTCATCCACAAGAGGTCAAAGAAAGAGACAACTTACTTCATGTGGAAGCACAAAGTCTCCCCCTCCCATCTGCTACACAGCCATATTCGTTGCTGTAGTTATTTATTTATTTAGATCATTATACCCTGCCTTTCACCCCCCAACTGGGACTCAAAGCAGTTTGTGACATTGTTCTCCCCTCCTCCATTTTATTCTCACAAAAACCTTATGAGGTACGTTAGGCAGAGAGAGAGAGAGATTGGCCCAAGTTCACCCATATATCCATGGCAAAGTTGGGGTTTGAACCCAGGTATCCCAGATCCTGGTCCAAAACTCTAGCAGCAATTATGGTGTTTCTTAGAAGACTAAGAAAATTGTGTGTGTGCATGTTTAGCATGAACAACATCAGAAACGATTCTAATTTAAAGGCCTACAAAGAACTTGTAGTACAATTGACATAAGCATAACTCTTCCCTTGACATTCATAACACGATTGTTGATATTGGCCACCATGGACAAAAATCAGTCAGACAGACACATAAGGCTGATCAGCATGGGTGCAGCTGTGTATGCAGTGAGAGCCATGTGGCACTCGCATTATATCCACACCATCTTATTGCAATTAAAAACCTATCCTAATCACCCCAACACTCATCACTAACAGCCCTTGGTCAAACCAAGTCTTAGGTGTATCCTGTTCAGACATATGGGAATCACTCTTTTAGGCATGTTGGTTTTCCTGTGCCAAGGTTTACAACATTTTCACACTTAAGGCTTAAGTCAGCAAATATAAAAGCCACATGGGCTAGCATGCACATTCAATTTGTTTTTCTGAATTTTCTCCCAGATTCACAGCATTCATATTTGACTAATAAATCAAAGAAGCCCAAGAGATGCGAGTTTGATTCTCAGTGTCACATAGACAAAAGCCCATAGATTCAAACACTATCAAATGTCCCTAAATTTTGGTTGGCCTTGGTAGTCAACCTAAATTTATAGTTATCATAGACCTCCTTCTTCAGCTTGCAGAAAGTCTGTTCCCAATATTATCCTGAATTTTAGAAGTACTATGAAGTCCCATTGCCTCTGAAGCCTAGTAGTAGGGAAAGCCCTCACCCTTCTCCTGGAAAAGGGAAAGGTAGAATAAAGTTACTTTGCTAGGACAGAACTGACAAAAGAAGCTTGGAAAGGTTAATATTTAATTAATTGCTATGTCAAAACTGATTTGTCCAAAGTGACTGAGTAAATGTGCAATGCATGCATCACAGCAGTAAATGAAAACATTCTAAAATGACAGCTTTGCCTAGAAGTGGTGTGGGAGATCACAGATTGTCTACTTTTGAGAAACTCAGACTTGTATGGGTGACTTGCTCCTCATAAATATATGCAGAGTTGTTGAAGCTCTTCCATTGCTATTAGCATATTCTGTCAGTTACCTCACTTATAACCAGTGATTAAAATCTTCTTGCAGAGATTATTCCAGGCTTTTAAAAATTCTTTTGATAATGTCAAGAATGGCATTATTAGCAGAGAGACTCTTATGCTGCTTACATTTCCTAATTTTTCCATTTGCTTAATTTTTGTAGATCCATATGCATCGTTTTCACCAGCTACTCTTAAAGGAGACATGACATTATTTTCAATGTCCCTGTCTTTTGCCACGCACTTTATGATATCCATGTACATGCCATCAAGTCACAACCGACCCAGCAAGAGGATTCCAAAGCAAATGAGAAGCAGTGGTGGTTTGCCATTGCCTGCTGCCTTGGTGGTCTCCCATTCAAGCATTGACCCTGCTTCCCTCCTTCCCTCTCATGAGACACTGTACACACATGCTTTTAGAAATGAATACAAATGTGAAAGTATAAGAGCATCTTGTTTTACAATAACAAGACCTATGAACTGTCATTTCCTTGACAATTAATTTTTGCATGACATCAAAGGGTAATGACAAAGATGCTGGATTTTTTTTAATTTTAAAAAGCCTCAATAATCTTGAGTTGTTATGCCTTTTTCCCCCATGAGATAAGCCTAGCTTTCTCCTTCATTCAGAATACAAATATATCAGTGAAATGAACACGGCTTCAGTCAACTGACTTACTCCCTCCTCCGATGCTTCAGCAAGATGGCTGGCTTCTTACTTACAATCAATTTTATATTAGTTGAGCAATGTTTTCAGAGATGCACACATGGTTTCATGACATAACCAGTTCTAATCAATCAGAAGTGTGCACAGCCAGACCTCCTATCTTCCACCGTCTTCCACAGTTTTCTTTAGGATTGACTGATTTGATCTCCTTGCAGTCCAAGGAACTCTCGAGTTTTCTCCAGCACCATAATTCGAAAGCATCTATTCATCAGCGCTCAGCCTTCCTTACAGTCCAACTCTCACAGCCGTACAGTACTCCTGGGAATACCATTGCTTTGACCATACGGACTTTTGTTGGCAGGGTGATGTCGCCACTTTTTATTATGCTGTCACGGTTTGCCATCACTTTCCTCGTCTTTTAACTGGAGTTGAAAGAGGAAACCTCAGATTTGCAGAAAAGTCCCAAAAGTTTTAAAATGGGGGCTTAATCCCATGAAAAACAAAGAAAAGATGTGAGCATCTGTGCCTACATTGCAACATCAAAAAAAAAAAAGCTGCCAGAACTTGAGATCATGAACAGCATTATAGGGTTGCCTAGCAACCCTATATAACCAGGTAGTTTTTTGTGTGTGTTTTTTAAAGCAATAAGGAGAATCTGAGGGGAAGTGGGGGGAGTGATGGGAAGGTCTGAAGGAGAACGAGAAAACAGCAGCAGGAAGCCTGGGAAAGAGAGGAAGATGGATGGTGATGGAAAGACTTGGGGAAAGAGAAAGCAGCTGTGGAGATGAGCAAAGAAAGAGGAAGTGGAGGCAAGTGGGAATTCCCCATTTCTGTGAGTTTTTTTATGTCCCCCTCTTATGTAGGGGTGGTTCTTTCTTTAAAACATTGTTATGCTACCTTTCAACTCAGTCAAGGTCCACAAGGTGGCTAACATAAAAACATTGAAACATTTTGAACAAGTAAAATATCGTTAAAATATAAAATTAAATAAAAATAAATAAACAACACTAGAAAGAGGATTAAGAACTATTATTGGGGGTATACCAGATGATACCAAAAAGTCTTCTCCTGTTGGCACAAGGTACTGATAGAGGAAGACAGATGTGGAGGGAGTTCCATAATTTTGGTGCCATGACTGAAAAGGTGCTTTCTCTGGTTACCGCATGTCTAGCTTTAGATGGTGGGGGCAACTGAAGCAGGCCCTCCAATGATTACTGGAGTGAACAAGTATGTTCATATGAGAGAAGGTGGTTCTTAAGGCATGTTGGTCCCAGGCCACTGGGGAGAAAGGGGGACTATACATGAAATAAAGCTGAGGAGTGGGGGGCAGCTAAAAGAAAGACTGGTTGGTGAATGGGAAGAACAGAATGAGTCATTGTGAGAAGAGAAGGTGTGGGTGTTAAGTATGAGACTCCACAACAGGATAAGCTCAACAAGTGATTTCAGCTTTATTTGTAGCAGCAACGCCAACTCAGAACACACCATCAAACACCCACAAAACAGTGGAGCACAGCTCCTTCTTTTAAACTCTCCCAGGCAGTCAAAGCCACACCCCTTGTCAGATAATAACCAATAACAATGCAGGGATAAAGGCCAATCAGGACCGTTCCCTCTCTGATAAATTCTCACATAGTGATTGGGTATTTACAAAGGTTTCACAGAAACCAGCCAATGGCAATGGGACATCTGAGGAGCCACATTCAGACTCAAGCTTTTCATGTGAAAAGATAGCAGCGATTCACATTCAATACACAACAGTGGGGCTGCCAGGAGGAAAGAAAGAGGAAATAGTGTGGGGATGGGAATACAGTGGAGGATGAAGTGACCCCTCTGCAACTCCTTGCAGATTTCCCGCATGTGGTATAAAACTTATTTTGGGCACCGGGGCAAGAAAATTTTATTGACTGAAAAAGTACATTGGTAGCTTTCAGAATGCTTGTAGAGCTCAACTAATGTGTCCAAGGCAGGAGGCAAAGAGATCAGACTCCCATCTTTTGGACAATATTATTTGTATTTTGTTCAAGTACATTCCTTTAGCTATTGACTGGTGTATCACAACAACCCATTTTGCTGATACATCCTGAATGGCTCAGTTTCTGAGACTGGAATACATATGTGTTTTGTTTTTTAGCATTTGGCAAATTTTATACATACTGGTTTTGTATGGCTGTCTGCCCTTGGCTTGATTTGATTTCTTAATTTGGGGTATGTTTGAACATTATCAGCAAGCTGCCCCCAGATCTCAGTTAAGCCATGTATTGGGCTCTCAATTTTCAAAATAAATAAATTCAACATAAGGAACAAGAGTAACAATCCAGCCTGTAAGAGGTATTTGTGCTAATTGTTTTCTTTCTTGAGGAGTGACTGAAGGCTCAAGTTTACTAATCCTTTTCAACCATCAACATAGTGATTTCTTGCACTTTGTTGCCTCCAATTAACTCCATCAGTCTAAACATCAATTTAATTTTAATATGACAAATTGCTTACTGAGTTCTGGCTTGACCCTCAGGATGGTTTCTCCTGCAGATTCTAGTTCGAGCAAGTTCTTATGTTACCCCAGCAGCTCTGGAACTGCTCAGTGCTGAACAAATGAAGCTGCCTTTTATGGTTTGAGACCAACCAGTGTTCTGATACCTGATGCATATGTGACAGGCTCCAACTCCTACAGGGATGCCCTCCAGTATCCTTTTGTGGCAAGGTATGCTTCAGTCATCAGAGACAAGGAGGTTCCACATCACCCAGAACACTCTCTCCTGCCTTACATCTCTCCCCAGACTGTGCAGGAGAAGCCTGGCTTGTGCTCCCTGGACTTTACTGGGCTGGCTTACTAAAGGATATTCTGGGGTGGGTGGCCCTGGTATCATTCAATGCTTCTCAACCAGGATGGGCCTCTGAGGTGTGTGGGAAACTGTTTCCCATGGACTCCCATGTTGGGCCTCTCTTTATGTTGCCCTCCTCCCCAATGCATGAAGGACCACTTCCCCAGCCCACACAGGCCTAAGAAGGCCAGTGCAGCTGGTGACAGCCTCATCCACCCCCCAGTTGCTCCCAGGCACACTCAGCAATTGCATGGCAGACCTGTCTGGCTCTGGGGCTGACCTTCCTATATCTCCTTGGGCAGATGCTCAACTGGCCCTTCCTCCCTCGTTCCCAGCTGGGGCTCAGCTGTCCAGAGGCAGTGAGTGTGGGGGTGGGCTGCCAACTCCAAATAATATGAATGTACTTTTTTAGCCAATGCAGTGCTGAGTCACCAGAGCCAGAAACACAGAATACATAAGGACAATCCAACGTGTGCTGTTGGGGCTTGAACTATCTCTACTGTCCATGTCCCCCTCCACCTTCCACATATACATGTTCTCCTGAATATGGGTACAATGCCTGTACTCTTAGAAATAGTATGTGGACAGGCTTTTTCTCCATTACTGTTCCTTACTGAGCATTTCTAATCATGGTGACAGGGTGTGTATGCATACAGTAGGCAGGGGCAGCATGATCATGTTCCAGTGCACTTGCTCTTGCTCCCCTTCAATGCACAATGATTTGTTCCTACATATGCCATGTGTACATAAACTAAACAAAAGTGGATGAATGGTTATGAATGAATGAATGACCATGTGGGCACTGAGAGGCTGTAGATCAGGCCATGAACAATAAAATGGAAAGGAAACTTCAATCCAAGTCTGCTTCTGCCTGTGACATTGCATTTTGGCTGCAGTCAGTGTTATAATTGGGCAAGCTAATACCCACTAAAGACTTTTATAAAAATACCAAGGATCCCCTGAGAGTCAGTAAGCATGGAAGAGCACTGAAACAGCATGATGTTTAATTAGTGCTAACCTAAGCTCAGAGATGTAGGAAGTGTTTATCTCCACTGGAAGCAGCAAGGCAAGACCAGGAGGTGGGCCCACAGGTGCACACAGCTAGTGAGCAAAAACAGTTGGGCCAAGCTGAAGTCACCATGATTGCTCCTTATCTCAGCAGCACAGGGAGAAGCAGTTTAACAAAATGATAATGGAATCTTTAAGCAGTGCCTTTCATGCACTATGCATGAACAAAAAACTGTTGCAGAACTTTAAATACAGAGACCACTTTGCCCATGACCATTATTATGTTTGATGAATCATTATGCATGATATAGTAGGTTAAAATATAAAATAATTTCTTATGCAGGGGAAATTAATTATGATCTCAGCTCCATGTGAAGATGCAAATTGAGTGCAAGTGCTTAGAGGCCCGAGTTCTCAAATGATTACTTATAAAGTACATATATATCCTACCCTTCCCTCAAGGAGTTCAGAGTGGTGTCCATTGTTCTTCACAATCCTGGAAATTAGGGAAATATTCACAATAAACCTGGAAATTAGGACAACTTGAGAGAGAGTAACTAGCCCCAGGATCACCCCAGTAAGCCTCTGTAGCAGAGTGGGAATTTGAACCTGGGTCTTCCATTCTAGCAGCTACACTGGCTGGCTGAATACATCATACACATATAAATATATGATATGTTTCATATACCTGTTTTTATAGCCCTGACCCAAATAGCTGTCAGAGCCCCAGTCAAGTCACTCTTCACACACACTTTCTTGGTTGAAAGTTTTATTAGAAAATATGAGACGTGCAGGGATTGAACTCTTTTGTTAGAACTGAGGGAATAAGGCGGGAAGGGTGCATATAGTTACAATCACACATTCCATTCGTAATGTCAGCAATCCTACATGGACTGTGAGAGATATAGGGTCCATCTCTAGCTAATCAAAGTCGTTTCTCCCGAGGACACCTTCCTGTGTGAAAGAGTCTCTTGAGGGCTCCATAGAAGAGTTACACTGGCAAGCAAGTCTACTCCTACATGCACACACTCTCTTCCCTCCCCTTAGGAATGTAGCAGTCAGGGTTATTTTTGGGCAGCAACACAAAGGAATGGAGTTCCGGCTGGCTCCCGAGTTGGCCACGCCCAGCAGGAACTCATTAGCATAATGGGCCACACCCAACAGCAGAAACTCATTAGGATTGGCTACATTTGGGGTGTGTGGCTTAACATGCAAAGGAATTCCTGCTCCAAAAAAAGCCCTGGGTTTCGACAACAAACAAGGTAAACAGAATAAGAAGCAAAAGGTGGGTGTGGCTGAATGATCACACTTCTGGTAACATGGGGGTGCGGCCTAATATGCTAATGAGCTGTGCTGCAAAGAAAGTGGCCTAATGCTAATGAGTTTCTGCTGTTGGGTGTGGCCTGTTATGCTAATAAATTCCTGCTGGGCTTTTTCTACAAAAAAAGCCCTGGTAGTGGCAGGCGAGGGTGGAAGATTAGAGCATCAGTGCTAAATTAACACTCTAAGAGGGGTACAGGGGAAAAAGGTTAAGACAACAGAAAAGGCAAAGCATTGAACATCATAATGTCAAGGCACTAAATAACAAGTACATATGGTCAGCCAACCCAAGCCCTACAATAGCCCAGGCAAACCCAATCTCATCAGATCTTGGAAGCTAAGCAGGGCCAACCTTGGCAAGTAATTGGAAGGGAGACCTCCAAGGAATACCAGGGCTCACCAGAAGTTACCATGACTTCCAGGCATGCAAGCATGCACACACATACAACCCCCCCAAATAAATATACCTGTTTTTATGCTATGCTATAGCAAATGGGATGTACTGGTTAGAATGTTGGATTAGGGCCAAGCAGAGTTGGGTCTAAATACCCACTCTATCATGAATGGTATAGTTTTGTTTCAATTCAATACAATAGGCGCCAGGCCCGTAGCCAGGATTTTTTAAGTCAGGGGGCATTTAAATTTCTTAGTGGGCACCGGCTGATCAAATTAATCCAGGGGAGAAGGCCGTGACACCCTTGGCTAGATGGGAAGTCAGGGGGCCT
This sequence comes from Gekko gecko, assembly GCA_029375565.1. NCBI lineage: Eukaryota > Metazoa > Chordata > Lepidosauria > Squamata > Gekkonidae > Gekko > Gekko gecko. The sequence goes on along the minus strand of JAPDNY010000002.1, from coordinate 98,946,008 downwards.
TGCCGGCAAGTCAGGGGAACTGACCCCAAGATGCCCCACTGTAGCTACGGGCCTGATAGGCGCCCACCTAAGTTTGTTTATATGAACTTGGTCTTGAAGCCGGTTCCACTGCAATATAACAATGATTTTGGAATAATCTGTTGCAGTAATCTTGGGAAAATTTCAGTGGCGAAATATAAAGGGGAAATATTCAATCAAAATCAAAGAGCAAAAACACGTGGTATAGCTCAATCTCATCAGATCTTGGAAGTTAAGCAGGGTCAGTACTTGGATGGGAGACCGCCAAGGAAGACTCTGCAGAGGAAGGCAATGGTAAACCACCTCTGCTTCTCACTTGCCTTGAAAATCCCTTGCTGGGATAATTATAAATCTGTTGTGACTTGACAGCATATATATATGTACATGTGAGCAGAACAGTAGCAAATTACTGGTTTCTGAGCACAGGTATTTCCTGGAAAATGTCCATGAAGGGCTAGATCTATTTCATGTTTTTATTGTGTTTTGCTTCAGGGAATCCTCCCAGAAACAATAGGAAGACCATAGGAGAGACTCTCCAAGCAGAAACTGAACATTGTCCAGGGAAAGACAACAGCTTCTGCCCACAGTCAGATTATTGCATACATTTTAAACAAGGAAACTTTCAGTGCAATCCTAAAAATTGGCTTAGAATGATGTAATTCTGTTTAGGATTGCACTGTTTATCTTACAGTTTTAAATGAATGTTTTAGCTGTTTACTCACAAGTACCTGCAATTGGGTAGCAACTAGATAGCCCAGACTATCCTGAGCTTGACAGAGTTTGGAAGCTAAGCAAGGCCGTCCATGTCTAGTACTTGGATGAGAAACCACCAAGGAAGATGAGGGTTGCTATGCAGATGAAGGCAATGGCAAACCATCTCTGCTCATCTCTTGCCTTCAAAACCCCATGACATGGAACTTTATGGGGTTGGTTGCAACTTGATGGCACTTAATTATTGTTATTATCTGGAAGCAGGTGGATAATAATCCAAAAAAAATTGATTTATAATTTATTGATTTATACAATGCTTGCGGGATACGGTGGGATACAAATCAAATAAATAAAATAATAGCATTTTGAGTCAGCCTTTAAATAACAAGAAGTATCTCTTTTCTTCCTCCCCCACTATTTCTCCTTTTCCCTCCTGGCAGTCCCCATGGACTCATCCATTTTCCTGCATCTTTCCGTTCTTCTCACCCACCAGCCAACCTACCTTTGTTGGCCCCACATCTTCAACTTTCCCTCCTGCTCTCCCCCAGCAGCCTCTACAGTGGAAAACTGTGGCCCAATTGTGTGTAGATCAGGTATGTCAATCAGGTATGTAGAAAGATCTGTCTTGTCTGTTCCTAACTCCAATCTTCAGATTTAAGTATCTAGATATGTGGTCGTGTTGAGTATTAGATATATTAATAGGGTTCAGAAAGTCATGATACTGCAGCTACATAACTATATAGGACTATTTCCCAGTCAGTGTGCTAAAATAAGTAGTACTATGCAAATATCTTTGTGCTCCATCTGAAACGACTTAATTTTTGCAAGCTTCTTTGTTGGCTATGCAAACATTTTGAGCATCTGAAAATGTTCAATAGGATGTTCACAAAATTAGTCAATATGTATACACACCACAAGTGCTCTGCCACTGTCCCACACCTCCTTTATGAGTTCCCACCTCTCCAAGCCACAAACCTTAAGTTTCTGAATGGGGGAGAGCAGTCACAGGGATAGTTCTTTCAATAAAGGATTGGCCTGATCTTTCCTGAAAATAACTCTTCCCAGTCATGCACAGCATGCTTTTCTGCTGAGATCCTTCAAAAAACATAGGTCTTGCACCAGTGGAACAGCCTAGCATCAGAGGAAGTCGGCTGTGCAGCAGAAGACCACCCCACAATGGATGAAGAGTAATGCACATGGAACTAAGGTACAGGATCCAAATTCCTGTCTCTGGTCACCACCTACCTCAATTCTGCTGCAAGTGAGCTCAGAGGAAGCAGGACTTGAAAGAGGCTTTTTGCCAGACTGGGGACTGTATGAGAGCAAGCAGGCCACTTTGCATCTTAAAGATAAGAACTAGGACTTTCAGTCATATCTGAACACAGAAGGGCAGCCAGTGCACACCTTTCAACATGAGTGTGAAAATTCCTTTCAATAGCCGAGTCACTGTATTTTGGACTCATAGAAGTTTCTGGTCCATTTTCAAAAGGCAGCCACATAGATAGCATCACAGTGACCTAACCTGAATATGGATTTGTCATGGCTAGGTCATGTTTTTTGAGGAAGGGCTGTAGCTGCTGTATCAGTTTAAGCTGATTAAAGATTCTGCATTTCACAGAGGTAGCCTGGAACCAGCAGCACCCCCAAGCAGTGTTCCCTCTAAGCCAAATTAGTGTGAGCTAGAACAGTTTTTTAGCCTCCAGCTCACACGTTTTTTGCCTTAGCTCAGAAAGGATGGCTCCAGAGCAAACTAATTTATACAGGAGCTGAATCACTTGCTCACAGCTTTAATGCCAGTAGCTCACAAAGTAGAACTTTTGTTCACAAGACGCCACAGCTTAGAGGGAACATTGCCCCCAAGCTATGAACCTGCTTCTTCAGGAGGAGTGCAGTCCCCTCCAAGACAGGCTGACTCCTCTGTCCTTGGCCAACAGCACCTCAGTCTTATCTCGATTGACCTTCAATGTGTACATCCAGTTCTGATGACGTGTTGTGACTGCCTGCTAGATTAGTCTGCATCCCAGTTCTCCATTTGCTGTTGGCCATGTGAAGGTGGAAGGCAATTGTTGGCAGCCCCCCTTCATCTACACACCGCTTCCTCCCAGTCTGACTGTATGTGGTGCACATGTAATACCAAGAGCAAGTCCTGTGAGGAACACAAAGAACATGGGGAACAACAACTGCCATGTTTTGTGTGTCACAGAGAACCTTGAAGTGATAAACATAGTGGAGGCTTTGGGGACTGTCAGACACCTGGTCAAGTTGCTCTCAACAACACTCTTTTTGGCAGTGATATGTTTATTGAGATATATGCATAATCCAGAACAGAACATTACTGTGTTAGAACTGGTGATTTGTCACACACCAAAGCAGATATAGGTAATTCAAACAAGAGTGCTTTGCCCCCAACCAATCACGCAATCCACTCGTCCCACCTAGCCATTGCCCAACTCCCCCCTTGGGAACATACGATCCCTCTATCTATGTGAAGCTGGCACAGAAAGGCTCAAGATCATTCCTCTCCCAGAGGAAGGTATCTTCAGGAAAATTACTGCCTCTATAAGTGATAGGTCCCACTCACACCACACTCACTCCCCTCCCCACAGGAACGCACCCCTCCCCCAGCATCTCTGGCAAACTAAGCAAAGTGAGGTTTGACAGGGATGACCACAGCAAATGCCTCCAAGGAAGCCTTTTGGGGAGAAATCAGGGAGTGCTAACAGTACTACAGCACTTAAGCCATGGCGGGCTAGAAGACAAAGATCCCTCTTCCTGTATTGTCTTTTACATGATATGCAATCACTGACAATTAGCACAATTTGAATGTTAAGTGCCCTGTGACAGACCGGAACGTCCGGTTCAAATCTTCTGATTGTCCCCAAACTTCTGCCAAATATATGACTCAGATTCATGTCTGCAGCTTTGAAATCCTGAATTATGATTCAATCAAGAACTTCCCTTCGTGTTGTCCTTCCCTGGTGCTGTTTAATCAGTTCTATAGTTTTCTCCCCATGAGTTGCACATCTCTCAAGTATTCCTTTATCCTCTGTCATAATCCTTTGTTTTTTGAAAAGAACTCATTTTATGCTCTGGGCCGAAAACAGTATAACTAGTCTGACTTTAGAGCCAGTAATTGGAGTCTGATCCTGGATACCAATGCAACTGCAACAGGCACCCAGCACACACTGGATCCCTCCATCTTCCATCCAACTCCTTGAGCAAACTCTGTATTCTGTTTATGGTCTCTGTCATCCTTTTCCTGCTGCAAACTTACTACTTACAGCCACCTCTTTAGGTAAAAGATCCCAGATTTCTGCACCCTACACAAACATGTGAGCTAATTGCCTGTGTTAATCTGAATGCAATATTTGTGTGTTTGTGGGGGTGTAGTAACACAATTGCCTAAGATTTTCATCTAACTCCAATATGATTGTTTCGAACTATGACACCTCTTTCACAGGAGGGTATATGTGGTGATGGTGAAGGGGAAGTAACTGAGCCTTGAAAAGGAAAAGATGTAGATAAGCCCCACTCTTTTCCATAATTCTTCCCCAAAGATTTCCCTTTTATTCAGGAGTATTCTGCCAGTGACATCCAGTGTATTGCAGTGCCAGCACTGATAAATTGTGCCTCTGCGTTTTGTCTTTTGAGAACACAGAGGGATCTGAGAATATCCTGCCTCCCCCTCCCAGCAGGTATAAATCAGAGATACAATTGCTTTTCTCTAGCTTTCTAAAATATAGCTGCACTGACATGAATCACCAAGAGGACCATACAATAAATGTAAGATATGTAGAACCAAGATTCAAACTGGAAGGGTTATTCTGTGTATAATAATTATCGCTATGTGGCATTCAGTAATCTTCCCAATTAGTAAGAATTTGCATGAAAAAGCCCTTATTATTCTTATAATTGTTGTAATTATTATAAGGTTATTAGAACAGACTATAATCCCCCACTGGCTAAATAGATTTTCTGTGTGAATGCTAATAGCTTCATAAATGGAAGAAGCTATTAGCATTCACACAGAAAATCTATTTAGCCAGTGGGGGATTATAGTCTGTTCCTAATAACCTTATAATAATTACAGCAATTAAGAATAATGAAGCTTTCATGCAAATTCTTACTAATTGGGAAGATTACTGAATGCCTACGCTAGCGACAATTATTATACACAGAATAACCCTTCCAGTTTGAATATCTTACATTTATTGTATATTTGGTGATTCATGTCAGTGCCAGCTATATTTTAAGCTAGAGAAAAGGTGGTGTGTTACTTGGGCTATACTCAGATCCCTCTGTGTTCTCAAGACTGAGAACACAGAGGGAATCTGAGAATATCCTGCCTCCCCCTCCCAGCAGGTATAAATCAGAGATACAATTGCTTTTCTCTAGCTTTCTAAAATATAGCTGCACTGACATGAATCACCAAGAGGACCATACAATAAATGTAAGATATGTAGAACCAAGATTCAAACTGGAAGGGTTATTCTGTGTATAATAATTATCGCTATGTGGCATTCAGTAATCTTCCCAATTAGTAAGAATTTGCATGAAAAAGCCCTTATTATTCTTATAATTGTTGTAATTATTATAAGGTTATTAGAACAGACTATAATCCCCCACTGGCTAAATAGATTTTCTGTGTGAATGCTAATAGCTTCATAAATGGAAGAAGCTAAAAACAACTGCAAACACATCTTTTTAAACCCTACCTATACATTCCAGAGAGCTATGGCCAATTACAACTCCCCATGGAGAACAGACAAAAGGCATACTAATTGCACTGTTGGGTGCATGGTAGTCCCTGCTATTTTTCCTATGTGTGAAATAATAGTTTTGATATTTTTCTGTTGTGTGGGATGAGAAAATGTGTGTATGCTAAAAGCACACATATTTCTATGCTGAAAAGCTATCTAATAAAATCTGTTGTCTTGCCACTTTTTATTTCAGGAAAAGGGGGAAGGACTGTTTAAAATGGGGCGGATGAGCATAAATATATTTTAAGTAGAACAGAAGTCTCCTTCTTGGAAAAGATAATGAAAAGTATCAGCTGTTCAGATTTCATTCTCTTCCACTTTAACCTTCCCTAAATTAAAAATAAAGGGTGAATAAAATGCTCCCATTGACTGGAACATTTGTTTCTTACTCAGGAATCTGGTCTGAATTTCACAAAGATTTCCTGGAAACAGAGATCAAGAGGCTAAAGGAAAGGACCCTCTGGCAGGATGGAGAATCTGCCAAAGGCCCATATTTTGTCATTAATTTATTGGGAAAGCTGCACAGGACTGTTTCTGTTAATTAAAATCAGTGGTGAACAAAGCCAGGTCGCATAAACTGGGCTTTGGGCCAAACATTTGTACAGAAATGAGGAAATGAGCTCATAAAAGTCATGGAAGGCTTCCAGCCTCAGGATTCTTTAATTGCCATTCACACCTTGTTTCCAAGCCCTTCCAACTCCTACATTTCATATTCAAGGAGGGAACAGTATGGGCCCAGCATGCCTCAGGAAACTCCTTTACTTTTATCAGCCCACCCGTTCTCTAAGATCTCAGAGAGGTCTCGTGTAGGGTCCCTTCCATCAGTAATCTGTGCGTACATGGAGTTGGGACAGTGATCCTTCAGTCACAGTCCCCTCTCCCACCAAAATCAATTTATTTCTACCCATCACTATTGCCATTTAGAAAGCGTAAACTATTTTATTTAGGGTACGGTGTTTTTTTAACTTTTTTAATTTTTACTTTTCACTGACGGTTTTGGTTTTAAACAGACCTGCTGTAAGCCATCTACAATGGTATCAAATTTACATAAAAATTAAATTTTTAAAAAGCACCTGTGCTCCATGAACTATAACTGAGAAATCATACCATAAAACTTTTCCTTGGGTAAAAGTTTCTTAGAACTTGAATAGTGTCACTGTACCCAATTCAATTTGGCTAGAGTTTTATACTGATCAATGCACTGCTAAGCAAGTGGGCACCAACATGGCAAATAGGGTTCAGTGTGGCCAAGTGCAAAGTGATGCACATTGGAGCCAAAAATCCTAACTATAAGTACACATTGGTTGGCTGACCAAGAGAGAGATCTTGGAGTCATAGTAGATAACTCACTGAAAATGTCGAGACCGTGTGCAACTGTAATAAAAAAAAAGGCCAACACTATGCTGGGGATTATTAGGAAGGGAACTGAAAACAAATCAGCCAGTATCATAATGTCCCTGTATAAATCAATGGTGTGACCTCATTTAGAGTACTGTGTACAGTTCTGGTCACCACACCTCAAAAAGTATATTATAGCATTGGAAAAAGTGCAGAAAAGGGCAACTAGAATGATCAAAGGGTTGGAACACTTTCCCTATGAATTTTTATTTATTTATAGTCAAATTTATACCCCTTGCCCCTTGAAGAAGGGTTAAAGTGCTTGGGGCTCTTTAGCTTGGAGAAATGACGGCTGAGGGGTGACATGATCAAGGCTTATAAGATTGTGCATGGAATAGAGCAGGCAGGGAAAGAAGCACTTTTCTCCCTTTCTCACAATACAAGAGCTCGTGGGCACTCAATGAAATTGCTGAGCAGTTGCATTAGAACAGATAAAAGGAAATACTTCTTCACCCAAAGAGTGATTAACACATGGAATTCACTGCCACAGGAAGTGGTGGCGGCTATAAGCATGGACAGCTTCAAGAGGGAATTAGATAAACATATGGTGCAGAGATCCATCAGTGGCTATTAGCCACAAGGTATAGATAGGAACTCTGGGGCAAGTGATGTTCTGTATTCTTGGTGCTTGGGGGGGGGGCAACAGTGGGAGAGCTTCTAATGTCCTGGCCCCACTGCTGGACCTCCTGATGGCACCTGGTATTTTTGGCCACTGTGTGACACAGAGTATTGGACTGGATGGGCCATTGGCCTGATCCAACATTGGCTTCTCCTGTGTTCTTATGTTATTAAGCTGATAGTGGTATATGTAGTATATGTGAAGAGTCGGACTTGACTGTGCAACTGAACAACAATGCATTGTTTACGTGCTGGGATTGGACAAAAGGGCCAGGGTTCAAACACCTGCTCAGTCATCAGTTTCACTGAGCAGCCATGAACAAGTCACTATCCCCTGGCCTAATCTATTTCTCAGGACTCCACATAGAAACAGAGGGACACAAAGGCAATAAATGAGTTACTCACTATTGGGGGCAGCTACAAGCCTTCAGGTCATGTCAACGGGCTCTTATGCCTGTGAGTTACTCATGCTTTAAATGTTTCTGAAATCATTCATACAAAACATCTTATGTACATTTCTGTTAGACAGAATCATATCAGACATCAACAGAAAACCAGTTGAGAGCAATGTGAGCAAATATGTTTTCCACATTAGCTAGTAGTATTTCTTGGTGATACCAAAAAGACACACTGCTGGGGTACAGGCATATCTGAACGCAGTGGTAAAATGTTCCCTTTCAGTGTTACAAGAAATGAATGTGTATTTAGCTGACAGCAGTTCTGTGAAGTCCCTCTCAGCTCCTGAAAGCAGAACAAGGAAAGTATAAAATGAATTTCAAAAGTCCCACCAGTCAGAGTAAGTGCAAGAAATGAAATCTTGACTATTTTTGGAGGATTGTGACAAATCAAAGTCCTAGTTTTTAGCCCTTCTGCTAACCAAAATCTCCCCAAGGCTGCTTCAAACACTATGCTAGTAAGTTCAGTTTGTGTCACTTCCAAAATCTCAAAAGAGTCAGTGCCTCCCTCACTGACTCTGGAATGCATAGGGATAGCTACTTTTAAAAAGTCCAACCTCAAGCAGCCAGAGTTCTTATGCCCTTGCAAGATGGAACCACAACAAATCCTTCTTTGAAGATCATCATGACCTCAAACAAGTTTGCCAGCACTACCTCAGCAAATGCCAGGAGAGTTTGGTGGTGGTATCTAGGTAGGGTGGATTTTGCGGAGGACACTATGGGAATTTCCACTAATCTATATGATAAAAACCATAACAGACATGGGGTGGTTCCTAGAGCAGGGATCGCCAGCATAGTGCCTGTTGGTGTCATGGCACACACCAACACCTTTCCCTGTGCCCACCAAATGTTTTTAGAAAGTACGTGGGGCCAAGTGAGGCTTTTGGCCTTTGGAGATCTGATTGGCTGTGGATCTTCATCTCAAAGGTGGCGGATTGGGACTAAGGACAGTGGTTTACCCATTTTGGGAGGTCAAATGGCATATGTATAACAGGCTCATATAGAGACAGATGGTCCTAAAATAAGAGGCTCCTAGATCATGAAGGTCATATATGTATATATGTAACTTTTTTACTACCTTTTCATCCAAGGGTCCTCAAGGTAGTGAACAAAAATCCACAAATGTTGTGAGCACAAAATGCTTTTAAATACAACTTTAAGACTTTTAGTACTATATTATACATAAACACACCTATCTACTCACAATGTTATTTCTTTTGAAGGACTCATCCAGGCCACCCTGAGTGCAACATGCATGTCTGAGGGATGCCCACACAGAATGTGTACACATTATTATAACTGCAGGCACATCCCAGCTGTTAAGGAGAATGAGAGGCCAATATGTGGAGAAAGACAGACTAGCAAAAGTGAAACCACCAGGGAGCATGAGCCCATGAGTGGAAGAGACCACAGAGTTCTCTAAGCTTTTGACAGACTCTTTGTGCCCTCTACTGGAGAAGATGACCAATATCAATCAACAACTGGTAACTTTAAACCAGAACTTTGCAGCTCAGCAGCTCCAACTTTCTGAAACTACAAAAAAGATGAAGCAAATAGCTGAGAAAGTAGAGGAGATGGATGCGAACTCTAAAAAAATTGTTTTAAAGATGCAAATGCTGGAAAAGAAACAAGCTTCGGAGGAGTTTCAGCTTTTACAATTGCAAATGGAGAAAGCTAATTTGGTAGTTCAGGTCCAAGGGGTTGCTGAAGCAAAAAATGAGGATCTAAAGCAACTTTTGAGCGATGCATTAGCCCCAGTAGCAGACTTAAAAGCGGAATACCTTGCAAGCGAAATGGATGTGGTCTATAGGGCCTACTCTGCTTACATTAAGAAAAATAAGCTGCCTGGGGAGATAGTGGTTAGATTCTTGAAGAGGCATGTGAGGGATTTAATCCTGAAAGTGACTGCAAGTACACCCCTGAAAATCGGTGGCAATGTTATTAGGATCTTAAAAGACATCCCATTTGAAATAAGGAAGAAGAGGAAGAAGTATAAAGACTTAATTCTTTTCTTACAAACAAACAGCATTTCCTACAGATGGTTGACCCCCGAAAGCGTCATTTTCAAATTGCAGGATAAAAGAGGAAAAATGGACTCTATCTTCAAAGCACGTTGGTTCCTGAGACTGCAACTGGGAGAGCCAGAAGAGGATGCAAAAGAAGAAGAGGACAGCAAATCCAATGGTGAATTGGACTCTGTGTCTTCCGACGAGGACTCTGCTTCAGAAAAGGGGGCATCTGCCCCCAAAAGAGGATAACAACTGAGGAAGAGAAAAGATAAAGTGAAGGCTGAAGAACTCTGAAGGGTTCCATAAAACATTTGTTATAAGTGATGCTCATGGGGTGGTCTTTAAACAGTTAAAAATGGTTTAAAAGATAAATAACTTAGCTAAATAGACTATGTTCAATGTAATATGAGCTTCTTAGACTAACACGTATGTAAGCTGATGTAATGATCTCCTATTCTTGGTGTTTTAGTTATTAGTAGTTTCTTTTTACTTTCTCCCTAGATGTAGATGTTCCCTTCCTATTTTTTCATTTTAGTTTGTAGTCTATAGAAAATGCAATAAAGAATCCCCTCCAGAGGCTTAAAAAACAACAACAACATACAGGCACCATATCCTGTGCTCATATACTTCCTTCTGGAGGGCAAATAATAACAGGGCAATTCAGATGACAAAAATGTTTCAGGGGGAAGAGTTAGATTCCCATCTGTCATTCCCCAATCTTAATCAGATCCTCACATAGCTAAAACGTGTTAAAATTTTAGTGAGAGTCCCATTCGTAGATCTGCCATCATCATGTGCTATTTGGCCCTTAAAGACTCTGCATGTGTTTCCTTGATTCAAAGATCCAAATCTGTACAGGAGCTTTTTATATACCAAAGACAGAATTTCTCTTAAGGTCCTGCATAGAACTTCATTATTAAACAGCATCATTCATTATTCATCAAACAGCCAATGGGACCACTAAGTCTCCCAGCCTTTGAAAACCCTATTTTTATATACTACTGAAGGAAACAGGGATGAGAGAGTTGCATGTCTCATCCAAGAATCACAAAGCAGAAGTCTCCTCATCTAGTGCATGCACATCCCTCATAAAGATCCCTTCTCTTACAAAAGCCTCAGCAACAATTTCAAGGAGCAAAAGCTTTTAACAGCTGAAGTGCATGTTGCTTTTATGCCTTGATTTAAAACATAACACTAAGTCAAATTGGGGTGAGAGTAAGAAGAGTAGAGATGCTACAGGAGAAAAGATCAACCTGTATTAAACGACAATTCTAATTTATTTACTTTTCATATTTACTTTCCTTCCCCTCCCAGGGCCATGACTTTTGGGGGATCTAACAAAAAGGCCATTTATTACCCTGCTTTTCTCTCCAATGGGGCCCAAGTTACTTACAAAAACATCTAAATATAATTTAAATAAATAATAATGTAAACAAACAAAACATAATTCCATAAAGAAAGAAAGAAAACACAAAGATCTTAATCCCATGCAGGGATTTTATTTGTGTTGCAAGATAGTGTTGAAACAGGATACTGTTGCAGTTCCACAGGGCCTGTAAAATGGAGCCGTTCCACCAGGTCTTAGGTTGAGGTGGTGAGCATCAAATAACATTGGCCACCCTGCTTCAAGTACTCAATGGCTCTATTTACACCATGGGTGCCAGGAGTGACTGATTGACTCAAATAGAGTAATCCTCTACCCCACCCTCTGGCATGAGCTCAGCATACAGTGGACTCAAATGAACCACTGAGCTCCCACTTGGTATTTTAAATTGGTTCTTAATATAAGGCTGAGGTCAGACTGGTAATTTGACCGCTATAGCCACTTTTCAGCCGCGTTTTCCAAGTGGATTAAAGGGGGCATTCACACAGGCACATCTGCCTGGTGTTCCCCACCCGTAGGCAATCCGTGCTGTTCTGCTTCACTCCTGTGTTAAAAAGATACCTTACAAAAATGGTAGCAAATCCCAGAGAGCACCTTTATCCTACATTATTCTGCTTCCCAGAAGTGTGAACACAAAGCCAAAAATCCGGGAGCAACCCGCTTCTATAGTGTGCACTGAGTGTTTCCGCACATAAGGCAGCAGCGATTGGATTGGCTGTGCTCTGCTCTACTGCTCAATGTGGTGCCGGCGCAACGGGGTCCACCCCAAATCAGCCGGATGCACTTATGCACATGAACGCATATGCGCCCATGTGCCCATACAGACATAGAGGGAAAAGCTGTTTACAGCCATGCCCCCGGGCCAGCAGTCTGAACGCTCCCGCACACCTCCTCCCGGTATGCTCCTGCATCAGTCGGCCTTGTCTGACTGGGAAAACCCGGAACAGTTTGTTCCGGAGCTTTTTTGCCATGACTGGCTCCTGCTGCAAACTGCCAGTCTGAACTCAGCCTTATTTTCTATGAATTGATGTTTTAATTGTACTGTGTTTAATGACATGGTTTTATTGGTTTTATGACATGTTGTAAGCTACCCTGAGCCAGCTTGCAGGGTAGGATGGGACAGAAATCTCAAAAATAAATAAATAAATAAATAAATAAAACTCAATGTAAGCACAATAGTACACAGCAGCAACTGGATACAAATAGGAAATAGTCACATCTGCAATGGGGAAATGATTCAGGATTCTATTCATTATATTATTACAGTTGTATCTAATGTCAAGAATCTGACAGGAACAAACTTGCAAAGTAAAATTCAGAACAACCATAAAATGTCAATTATATATAATTTATGTCTCTGGCCATGGCCATAAACCATGGGTTATGTTTGTGGTCATGCCCAGCTGAGCTACATGTTATGCAGCTGGCAGGATGTTCCCAAAAACTCCCTCCTCCTTCTCTGCTGCCAAGAAAACCTTGCCACATGCCCCCTGATCTAATCTCAGATAGAGGAGGAACTTAGAAAAGCACCTCTTCCAATGATCTGAGAGCACTGGGTAATTGACAGTTTGAGATATTACCTCAGCTCTTGTCAGCCATTTACAGAATTTATTCCTAGCCTACCAGCATAATATATGCTGGGGCTTCACTTTAGGTAAATAATATGCTTTCTGGGTAGCAGCAATTGTAGGAAGCCCATCTCTCTCTCCTACTTCCAGCTGTCATTGGAAGGAGGGGAGAAAGCATTCAATCACTCCTTCATCATGCCTGGATCCATCTCAGCTGAGACAGCTTTTTTCTCAACAGACATCAGTCTTGAATTATAATTCCAGTCATATTGAGAGCCAGTTTGGTGTAGCGGTTAAGTGCGCAGATTCTTATCTGGGAGAACCGGGTTTGATTCCCCACTCCTCCACTTGCACCTGCTGATGTGACCTTGGGTCAGTCACAAGCTCTGGCACAGCTGTTCTCTCAAGGACAGTTTCTGTCAGAAGTTCTCACAGCCCCACCTACCTCACAGAGTGTCTATTGTGGGGAGGGGAAGGGAAAGGAGTTTGTAAGCCGCTCTGAGATGCCTTTGGGCAGTGAAGGGCGGGGTATAAATCCAATCTCTTCTCTCTCTCTTCTTCTTCTATTGGGTCTGTTTTTTATTGGGAGCCAACATTGTCCTTCCCCATAGGACCATAGAACTGGATTTGTTCTATTGAGCTGAAAGGTTATGTTAATTTTTTAAAAATTAAATTGTGAATAATTACTTCTATGAGAAATCAGAGGAGCAAAACCTGCACTGACACAAATTGTATTAAGAACATAAGAAGAACCCTGATGGATCAGACCAATGGTCCAGCATCCTGTCTCATAGAGTGGCCAACCAATTCCTTTGGATGGCCAATGATAGGGCATAGAGGCTGAGGCCTTCCTCTTGAGTTGACCCCTGGCTCTGGGATTCAGAAGGTTAGTGCCTCTGAATGTGGAGGTTCCCCTCAGTAATCACCACGACTAAGTAGCCATTGATAGACTTATCCTCCATGAATCTATCTACAAAGTACTGAGACTGACACATCGCTCAGAGATTTCACCTCATACTTTACTTAGTGTTTTCAGAACAAGAGATACAGGGCAAGCCCATGGGCTGCTTAAATGCACAACAAACGACTCCACCCAAACACCCCCCCACACCCATGATTGGCCTATTTACATAATTCTACATCTGATAGGGTTCCTCTAGGGTCCTGGTCAGCTGATAGGCTGCTACTAGGATCCCCTGTGCCCATTGTCCCTGGGATCAAAGCTCTGGCTATTTGGCTGACCGCATGTGCAGAGCAACCATGTGCGCGGTCTCTGTTAGAACATAACACTCCTCCCCCCATAGTCCTGATCCCTCCCTATCAAACATAGTCCCACAAATATTCCGGTTGGTGCCGTGTTCTTGTAGAATGGCGCAACCCTGGGCTTTGTGTCAGAGTTCCTGGGGCCAGGCTCCCGGTTCCTTGCGGAGCGGTTGGGGCTTCAAGCACGATGGGTGCACTGCTTGGGACTGGTGTTGGGTCCTGTTCAGGGCTGTTGCTGTTGGGGTCTTCCATTGGTGTGCCCGTGTGCATCATCTGTGGAGCGGGTCCTTCCTGCTCCTCGGTTCTGGCATCCTCGACTTCACAGTTCTCAGGTGTCTCGGGATCAGAGCTGATGAGGCAGCACCGCAGTTGATCTATACGCCTTTTGAGCAGCTGCCTGTCTTCACAGGATACCTCGTAGAAGCGCAGTCCCATGACCCGGACTATTTTTGCTGGGACCCATAAAGGGCCCTGGGCATAGTTTCTGGCATACACCAAGTCCCCGGGGAAGAATCCTCTGACAGCAGCCTGATCCTGGGTTGTGTTGTCGTGTTCTGGGGCCCGGTCAGGGTGGAGGCAGTCTAACCTGGTGGTGAGGTGCCGGCCCATGAGGAGCTCAGCTGGAGAACTACCTGTAGTAGTATGGGGGGGTCATCTGCTGACCTAACAGGAACATTGCCAGTTTATATTCCCAATCCCTGTGATCCATGAGGTGGAGCGCTTCTTTAGTCATTCTAACCATGCGGTCTGCCTGGCCATTAGTGGCAGGGTGAAAAGGGGCCAAGCATACATGCCTGATACCGTAGTATTGTGTGAATTCCTGGAACTCTGCTGATGTGAATGCTGTTCCATTGTCTGTTACCAAGGTGTCAGGTATCCCATGTGTGCTAAAAATTCTCCACATTGCTTGGATGGTGGACCGGGATGATGTGGAGGCTAGGGGGGTCACCTCCAGTGTGTACACGTTAACTAAAATGAAAAAGGTTTGCCCCTGAAATGGCCCTGCAAAGTCCAGGTGCAGCCTGGCCCAGGGTTTGTGTGAGGATTCCCAGGCCTGACTGGTGCTTTTGGTGGCCCGGGTTGCAAATCCTGGCATTTCTGGCACCTCTGCACTTAGTCCTCGATTTCCTGGTCGAGTCCCAGCCACGAGGCATAACTCCGGGCTAGTGCCTTCATGCGCACAATCCCAGGGTGGGTTTCATGTAGCACGTTGAGTACTCATTTAGGAAGGGGTGTGGGCACTACCACCTGGCCACCCCACAGGAAACACCCTTTGTGTGAAGAGAGTTCCCCCTTCCTAGAGGCAAAGGCTGTGAATTCGGGTCCCACTGAACCAGAGGGCCAACCCCTTCCCACCCAGTCCAGGACCCGGGATAAGATGCGGTCCTGGGTGGAGTGCCAGGATACCTTGGAGACCTGGACCAGCCAGTCGGGCAAATCCTCAATCAGGATGATGTGGTAGGCCAGGGCTGGGCCGGGGTTGCAGGAGGGCAGGGGTAGGTGGCTGAGGGTGTTGGTGTGTCCCATCGCTTTGCTGGGCCAGTGCATGAGCACATACTGATAGCCACGAGGAAAATCAACCAGCGCAGGACACAGGGGGACAGCATTTGGGGGGGTCTGCCAATCTGGGGCTAGCAAACCCAGCAGTGGTTTGTGGTTGGTAACGATTGTGAAGGGGTGCCCATACAGGTAGTCATGAAACTTTTGACCTCTCCCACAATCGCCAGGGCTTCTTTATCAATTTGCGCATAATTGCACTCAGCCGGTGATAGTGTGTGGGAATAGTAAGCAATCAGCACCTCCTGGCTGTTGGCCAGTGCATGTCCCAGAACTGCCCCCACCCTGTACGGGGAAGCATCACACGCTAATACCACTGGCAGGGACTCAGCAAAGTGTATGAGAACCGCATTAGACAACAATAGCTCTTTTACAGCTTTGAAAGCAGCTGTGTGTTTGGTGCCCCAGGGCATGCTTCTCCAAAAGCCTGTGGAGCAGCTCGGCCACTGCCGCTTTGTGGGGCAAAAATGTGTGATAAAAGTTCAGAAGTCCAAGAAATGCCTGCAGCTCTGATTTGGAAGATGGGGCAGGGGCCTTGACGATAGCTCAGACCTTCTCTGGCATAGGATGGATGCCCTGAGCATCCATGGTGAACCTCAGGAACTCCACCTGTGGAACCCCCAGCAGACATTTCTCCCTCTTCACCTTCAATCCTGCATCACTGAAACATTTGAATACAGTCCTGAGCCGCTCTGCGAAGAAGTCCGAGTCCAGTGTGGCGATCAAAACATCATCAAAAAATGGTTGGACTCCGGGGGTTCCTTTAAGGAGATATTCCATTAAATTCTGGAAAATCCCTGGAGCCACACTAACCCCAAATTGCAACCATGTCACCTTAAAAGCCCCTGTGTGTGTCACAGTGGTCTGAGCTTCTGCGGTGGCCTCATCCACCAGAAGTTGCTGGTAAGCCTGGGCCAAATCCAGTTTACCAAAAACCCGAGCCCCCACCAATGATGCCAGCACCTGACTGACCACTGGTACCAGGTACGCATGGTCTTGCAACACCTTATTGAGTGTGCATTTATAATCTGTGCCAATGCAGACGTCCCCATTCGGTTTTACCAGGCTGACTATTGGGGTTTCCCATTTGGCATGGGGCACCAGCTCTAAAACCCCTTGCGCCATCAGGCGATCCAGTTCCACCTTGATTTTCAGCCGTAATGCGAGCAGAGGGCACCTGGCTTTCATGCAGATGGGCCTTATCAGGGGGTCTAAGTCAAGGGAGACTGAAGGACCAGTGTAACCCCTGAGCATTCCATCAAAAACCTCCAGGAATTCGTTGCACACACCATTAAAGTCTGGGGACTGTACCTGGTTTACCCCCATCACCCCAAACCCCAGGGGCCCAAACCACAAGAGGCTCAGTAGGCTGGTGAGCCTCCCTTCCCCCACCACCAGTTCAAAAAGTCCATTAAAACCCTTATATTGCACCTGGAATTTGCCCCACCCTCGGATGGCGACAGGGTTCTTCTGAAAATCCCGTAAGGAGAGACCCTGCGGCTTTTTCAAGGGGGGTCCCCCCTGGGGGCAAAGTTTCTGCAAAGTTTCTGCTGAAATTAGAGAAAAAGATGATCCAGTGTCCAGTTCCATTCTACAGGGGGACCCCTCAATTAAAACAGTCACATGCAGTTGGTTCAGGGCATAGGGGGGGCAAATTCAGTACCTGATGCTAGTGGTGGTTGATGGTCAGGGAGTTCAGGTCTGAGGATGCCATGTGTGCCGGCTTCCGTCGCTGAGGTCCTTTGGAGTGGCAGACCTGTGCAAGGTGGCTGGCCTTCCCACAGGTCTGGCAGATCGCAGAAGTGGCAGGAACGGCACTCATGATCCTCCCTGCAGCTGGCACATGCTGGTGTCACGCTGGAAGGGTGGTGTGCTGGCCCGGACCCATGGAAAATTGGGGTGCTTGCCTTTTGGTCATTGGCCTGGGCTAGTTGCCACAACTGGTGGACGTTCTCATTGTCAGAGCCATCAATGTCCTGGGAGGTGATGGCCTGGTGCGCGGTGGTGGTCTGGCGGTCCTGTTGAGCTTTTTCAAAGACCGTGGCTGTCTGTAGGGCCCTTTCAAGGCTGACCAGCTTCCGCCTGAGCTTCAGTTCTTGGACCCCACACACAAACTGGTTCAGCAGGGTGTCCTCCATATCAGGGAACTCACAATCGATGGCCAGCCGCCATATGTCGGCTAGAAATTGGGGGGTGGCCTCACCGGATTTCTGGATTCGCACAAAGAAATCCATGAGCATTGCCACAACTGGGGCTTGGGAACATAGTATCCGTTGAGGACCTTGACCAGCTCATCATAGGTGGCTTCTTCCATCGTCTTTGGGGCAATGAGACTCCTTGCCAGGTGGATTGTGGTGACACCGCATGTGCTCAGGAGCCATGATTTCTTCAGGTTCTTATCCATGGTTCATTGGATTTTGAAGAAACGTTTCGGTTGCTCGACCCAGGTTTCCCAGAGCTTGGGATGTGCTGGGTCAAAAATGGCAATTTGTCCCAGAGTGGCAGCCATGACTGGGTGGGGGTACTGGATCTGGAGGCAGAGATATGGAGGCCTAGGTCAGCATTTTGCCGGGGGAGCATTGTGGGGCAGAGAGCGCTGGGGCTCTTAGGACATCACTGATGCAGTGCTCAGGGCTGCAGGGGAGACAGGCTTGCCCATCCTCATCACCAGTATAAAGTACTGAGACTAACGCATCGCTCAAAGATTTCAGCTCATATTTTACTTAGTGATTTCAGAACAAGAGATACAGGGCAAGCCCACGGGCTGCTTAAATGCACAACAAACGACTCCACCCAAACACCCCCCCCACACACCCGTGATTGGCCTATTTACATAATTCTACATCTGATAGGGTTCCTCTAGGATCCTGGTCAGCCAGTAGGCTGCTACTAGGATCCTCTGTGCCCATTGTCCCTGGGATCGAAGCTCTGGCTATTTGGCTGACCGCATGTGCAGAGCAACCACGTGCGCGGTCTCTGTTAGAACCAGGGGTATTTTCATAGAAAAATAGCTGCAGGAGCTCATTAGCATATGGTATGCTAATAAGCTATTAGGCTATTAGCCTATGCCACGCCCCCTGACATCACTGGAAGTGATGTCAGAAGGGGAAGCAAAAGGGGGGGAGGCATCTTCAAAAGCCTCCCTTCCCCAGCTGGCCTGGGTGGGGGAGCTAAGAGAGAATGGGTTTAAAGTTTAAACTCCTTCTCATGAGAGTTGGGCCACAGAAGGAGGAAAGAGGGAAGGAAAGAGAGAGGGTAGAGAGAAGGAAAGAAGGAAGGAAAGAGGGAAAGAAAGAGAAGGAAAGGGGAGGGAAAGAAAGAGAGGGAAGAAGGAGGGAAACAGGGAAAGGAGGAAAAAAGAGAAGAGAAGAAGGTGGGAAAGAAAGAAAGAAAGAAAGAAAGAAAGAAAGAAAGAAAGAAAGAAAGAAAGAAAGAAAGAAAGAAAGAAAGAAAGAAAGAAAGAAAGAAAGAAAGAAAGAAAGAAAGAAAGAAAGAAAGAAAGAAAGAAAGAAAGAGAGAGAAGAGAAGGAGGGAAAGAGGAAAAAGAGAGAAGGAAAGGAGGGAATGAAAGAAATTTGGTGGCAATTCGGCCCCATTATATCCTATGGGCCATTGAAGTCAATGGTGAAAACATAGGGTATATTCTGGGGGCTGGAGGGGAGGAGGTTTGAGGGAGAGGCTCCAAACTCACAGGGTAGCTGATGGAGCCTCTCACCAAAAAATTACTTTTTTCCCACTATAGAGAACAATGGAGGGAATAGGGGCAACCTGTTTGGGGGCCCATAGAATTGAGCCCCATGATCCAATGTTCTTGAAACTTGGTGGGTATCTTGCAGGGAGGCTCCATCAACTACCCTGTAAGTTTGGAGCCTCTCCCTCAAACCACCTCCCCTCCAGACCCCAGAATATACCCTATGTTTTCACCATCGACTTCAATTGCCCATAGGATATAATGGAGCTGAAATTGACATTCGGCTGCCTGAAAGACTCCCGGGATGCCGGCTGGGGGCAGGGCTTGGCTCCTGAGCTCCCGGAGCTGCGCCCGAACACTGAATGTTAGGGCAATCTCAGTTTGGCTGCCACCCAGCAAGCAGCAACCCTAGGCACACTCATCTCCACAGATAGGCAGTATGGCTGTGATGATCACCAAGCCAGCCACTGAATCCCAAGAGTGCCTTTTCCACATATCTCTGCCCTGGCAAGTGAGAAGAGAACTGCCAACAAGAGAGGTCACAGAGAGAGGGCTAAGAGACGTGAAGTATCCAGCCAAAATAAACAGCTGCATACCCAAGGAGTTGGCCTACCAAGGATATTGATCAAATAATGCTTGCTGGCTGAGATCAGGC
Source organism: Gekko gecko (assembly GCA_029375565.1). Lineage (NCBI taxonomy): Eukaryota > Metazoa > Chordata > Lepidosauria > Squamata > Gekkonidae > Gekko > Gekko gecko. The sequence continues at coordinate 98,925,921 of JAPDNY010000002.1, read as the reverse complement.
AGTCTTAACGGAGAAAGACAGAAAGGGCAGCAACATATACAGTAGTAAGACATAAGAATTTCTTTTTTGCCACGAGCAATACCAGCTTCACACTGCTCCTTCCAGCATATTAGTGAAATTAGTCCCCTAGCTGAATGTATGAACTGGGCCAAAGTGTACAGTGTTCAAGTACAGAGAAATCAAGTGATGTTTATGCACATGTGAACTAGTCTGAGCTGATAGCTCATTTGGGGATCACTTATAATCTGGAATATTGTAAAAATCAATCTCTAATTATTAGTTACTTTCCTTGGTCTCCTTAGGACATAACTCACTAATGTGTACTAAAAGGGGGGGGGAGTTGGATATCAGGTGCTCCAGCAAGGCTGGCTCACTCACTAGGCGAACTAGGCATTCGCCTAGGGTGGGCTGGCCCTTAGGGCACCAAACTACGCCTGCCCCCACACCAAAAGCCCCCGTGCCTTCCCCAAAAGCCCTGCATCACCCTGATCTAGCCAGGGACAGGCAGCCAAAGTGGTAGGGCAGGGGAGTCCGGCGCGTGGCCAGGGCCGCCCCCTCCTGTCAAGTGCCTGGCTGGGGTGGGAGGGTGTCGCTGAGAACCCAAGTGCAGGGGGGGTGCTGGCCTGGCTGGGTGCCACTGAGGCAGGTGGGCGGGGGGAGGGCCCATTTGCAGGAATCCGGGTGGTGGGGGGTGAAGGCGGCCCTCCCCTAGAAGAAGCCGCCTGGGCTCTCTGTCACTGAGACCCAGCAGCCAATAAGCGCTGCGGCCTCCTCTCGATGCAGGTTCCCCTCCTCCTTCGCATAGGGTGCTGATCACACACACCCGCATTCCCCACAGCAGCCAAAGCGGCACTTCTCGGAGCCCAGCCGGCCTTCCCCAGCCCGACAGGTGTGCTTCCTGCCAACGTGGGGAGAAGTGCCGCAGAACACCTGCTGCCAGCCAGGCCTTCCGCTCCTGACAGCTAGCCGGCAGGGTGGGGCGGGGCATGTAGGAGTACTGGCTGGCCGAGAGAAGAAAGGAAAGGCCAAGCAAGGGGTCTGGCTCCGCTGTTGCCCTGGCAACCGCCCACAGCCATGGCTCCGTGGCTGTGGCTACCCGGCCATGAGAGGCCCTGCCCCTGCCCCTCCTCCCTGGCACCCTCACTCTGCTGGGCTGCCCCCGCCCCCCTAGCACCCCCCCACAGGCTCTGTGCCTTCTGCACCCTCGAGGGCTTGCCCCTCCCCGCGCCATGGGCCGGGAGTGCTGCAAGAACAGGCCAGGCTGGCATGGGGGGGGTGACTTGGGGGGCAAACACGGGGTCAGTTGAGTCTCAGGGGCGAAGTCCTGCCCGGGCACTGAACCTCCCTTGCCTGGTGGGACACCCATCCTGAGACAGCTGTGTCTGGTGGGCAAGAAGCCGCGTGCTGCGCAGGGAGACCGCCAGGCTGCCTGTCCTCCTCCCATGTGTGGTGGGCTTAGCCCTCACCCCCTTAGAGCCTCTCCCTGGGGAGGGCGTTTGGGGCTGGAGAAGGCCAGTGCCACCTGCCTCCTTGCCCGCCTGCCCGCCTTCCCTCCCCAGGGGCCAGGCGGCTGGCAGCATTTTCCCCACTTCTATTTTTGCTTTTATTTTTGAAAATTGGTGGGCACACGGGGGAGCATCAGAAGGGTTCCTTGTCTAAGGTGCAAAATAAGCTGGGGCTGGCCCTGTGCTCGAGCAATTTGTGTCCTCTTATTTTAACTGCTGCAAAGGTGACCGCAAAGAAGAAATTGGATTAAGACTGGGACTCAAGACAACAACTGCTTTCTTCTACTGATGCTCATTAGAGCAGAAGCCAAATAAAAACATGTATACTGTGTACCATTAAATGCTTTTTTCCTAACATGGTACAAGATGCTGCTTTCAAAATTCACCTTATAAAGAACTGAAATTTGCAAAAATTTTGAAACTTTGATTTCAGTCTCAACATAGCCTTTTCCAGTTATTATGGCCACACATACTTGAAGTCTGGCAACCATGTGTGTCAGGACATACTCTGCATGTGATCTTCCCAATCTGTGTGACTGGCATTTGGTCTGAAAGGAATAATGTGTGTATTGCCAGCTTCAGTGTAACAGGTGCGTGTGTGTACTGAAGTTGAATAATATATGAATGGCTCCTTTTAGGGGGGAGTATTCCCCGCAGCTCTTGGGTGCCCAGCCACTGGATGCCTGGCCCACAGAAGCAGCAGGAGCCCCAGACGAAGGAAGAGGAGGAAGTGGCTGCAGGTGAGCCCAGCAGGCAGGGCCACCCAGCTCACCAAGGCTTTTCCCCCCTGCCCCCAACAGCAGCCACAGTGGTGAACTCTGCATGGCTCCCAGCTGCTGGGCCCGCCAAGGTGCCCCCCCCCCCCAGCAGCAGTGGTGGCAAGCCCTGTGTGGTTCCCAGCTGCCAGGCCTGACAAGGCTTCTCCCCTACCCTTCGACACAAGCAGAGCTGGCAAGCCCAGCTGCCAGTTCCCAGTGGTAAGTGTGTTCTCTGCGCATGTGCGGGGAATGCTCTTTTACTTTGGGGGGATTTAAGTATCCCCCATATTGTTTCTCCAACATTTCAGATTTTTCTGCACACCTGGGGGGTGCCCCAAGTGGGAAGGAAAATCTGTTTACCCTCAATGTGCTCCTGATGTGTGAATTTAGATATCTGCACAGTAGGGGTATCTTGGCTATTAGATATATAGATGGCAATTGTGCATTTGGGGAGGTTCTGTGTACTGTACTCTCCTAGTACACATGGTAGGAGCACCAGAAACATATCAAATTAAAAGTATTAATTTGATCTCCATTTGTATCTTGAAATCAAAATTCAGTATTAGATTTGAACTTAAGTAGACATTTGTTTTAGTATATTGCATTAATGTTAGCATTAGTTTCATATATATTATTCATTTAATCTTGCCCCTGTAGAAGAATTTTAGCAAAACATGCTGGATGATTGACATAACTCTTGACTTCTGAGGACCAGTTTGTGGCTCTGCTCCTCTTGTATTTTCTTGTCAATTATGATTACTACATTTCTAGTACTGTGAAATACTCACTGCTACTGTTCATTGGCTGTCAGATCTTGTTAGATATTCACTGCTACATGCCAGGTACTGTCAGTTATTGACTGCTCACTGATACTGTATGTCAGTAAACAAATATTGTTCAGTGGTGGTTACTACATATCTAATATTCTCAAGTACTGACACAGATGTCTGATAGGATAAAAGTCAATGTTTAACTATCTCAGCTGTTAGATTCTGTTAGTTACTGAATGCTACTGCACATTAATTATCAAATATTGCTACCATCATCACTTTCAGGTATTTCTTGAAGTGATGACATCACATGGGCGACACTGCCCTGCACCTATCCTTACTCTCCTGCCAGTAGCCAGGCTTAACAACCTAAAGCAATACAAAGAAAGAATTACAGGAAAGAAATAAAAAACAATACAAAAACAGTGTGATTTAATTTTATGAATATACTCTAACAACCTGGCAACCCTAGACTGATTGGTCTATCTTTCCAAGGTGTTTAGATTGTACCAATAATATTGCTGGCTCAGTGGCTTAGGGTGGGCCTTGATTTTATATAAGCAGTGGTTCCTGTTTGTTTGATTGCTGTTCCATCCTCTCTAGTGCTGTGACTGCTAGACACTGTAACAAACATTTTGTTTATGCCCCCTGGTATACAGGTGGAAGTCAGGACACAAGCAGAGGGATGTTATACTTCCCCCCTGCCAAGTATAGGCAGCACACCTTGCACTAGTTTGTCAGAGACTAAATCAGTTCATCATGCCCAAGGACTGGAAGGTAGCTAATATAACTCCCGTCTTTAAGAAAGGTTCCAGAGGAGATCCAGGAAATTACAGGCCAGTCTAACATCAATACTGGGTAAGTTGGTGGAATCCATTATTAAAGATAGAATTAGTAGGCACATTGATGAACAAACGCTATTGAGGAAGAATCAGCATGGATTCTGTAAGGGAAGATCTTGTCTCACTAACCTTTTAGAGTTCTTTGAAGGGGTGAGCAAACATGTGGACAAGGGGAACCCAATAGATGCTGTTTACCTAGACTTCCAAAAGCTTTTGATAAAGTTCTACATCAAAGGCCCCTAAGTAAACTCAGCAGTCATGGGATAAGAGGATAAGTCCTCTTGTGGATGAAAAACTGGTCAGTTAACAGGAAACAGAGAGTATAAACGGGCAGTTTTCACAGTGGAAGGTGGTAAGCAATAGGGTACTGCAGGGCTTGGTACTGGGTCCAGTGCTTGTTAACTTGTTCATTAATGATTTGGACTTGGGAGTAAGTAGTGAAATGGCTAAGTTTGTAGATGACACTAAGTTGTTCACAGCAGTGAGAACCAGGGAGTGTTGGGAGGAGCTCCCAAGGAAACTGTTGAGGCTGGGCGAGTGGGCATCAATGTGGCAAATGAGGTTCAACATGGGCAAGTGCAAAGTAATGTGCATTGCAGCCAAAAATCCTAACTGTCAGAATTGGCAGTAACCAATCAGGAGAGAGATCTTGGAGTTGTAGATAACTTACTGAAGATGTCAACTCAGTGTGCGACTGCAATAAAAAAGGCAAATGCTATGTTGGGGATTATTAGAAAGGGGACTGAAAACAAATAAGCCAGTATCACAATGCCCCTGTATAAATCTATGGTGCAGCCTCATTTGGACTACTGTGTACAGATATGGTCATCGAACCTCAAAAAAAGATATTATAGCATAGCAAAAGGTGCTGAAAAGTAAAGTTTCTTTAGCTTGGAGAAACAACAGTTCAGGTTTACAAAGTTATGCATGGGATAGAGAAGATAGGGAAAGAAGTACTTTTCTCCCTTTCTCACAATCCAAGGACTTATGAGTACTCAGTGAAATTAATGAGCAGTAGGCTTCGAACAGATAAAAGGAAGTACTTCCTTACCCAAAGAGTAATTAACACTTGGATTCACTGCCACAGGAAGTGGTGGTGGCTACAAGTATAGACAGCTTCAAGGGGGGATTGGATAAGCATATGGAGCAGAGGTCCATCAGTGGCTATTAGCCATAAGGTATAGATGGAACAATATGTCTAGGGCAGTGATGCTCTGTATTCTTGGTGTTTGGGGGCAAGAGTGGGAGGGCTTCTGGGGTTCTGGCTCCACTGATGGACCTAGGCCCAATCTGCATTTGCTATGTAAAACTATTCTGTGCTGCTGTGGCACTGGCTTCCCATCTGGCTCAGTATAAAGCTCTCCTCTGTCTGCATCAGGACACAAGTTGTTTGGGGAGAGTGCACGAGAGGGGGGGAGGAGCAGCCTCCCAGGAGCACTGGCAGGGCACTGCACTGTGCTGCACTGCAGGGAGGAAATGGCACCAGCACCACCACCACCACCTGGCAGAGGGGGAGCAGGAAGGATGGAACGAGCTGGATAAAAACACAAACACCCAGCAGTTGCCAGGTGTTGCCAGTTGCAGAAAAATGTTCCCTGGCTGCTTTTAAATGCAGATGACTGGATTTTCAGCTAACTTGTTTCCTTTGTGACAATTTGCATCTCTCCTTAGAAAATATGGGAGGGGGAGAATTCAGCTCCAGTTGTCTGCTTTTTGCTCACAGTGGCTCGACGGTGGGGAGGAGCAGTTGTACCACCTTAAAAACACATTCAGATAAGGCGGTGAGACCCATAGTGACCTCAGGGTCACTACTAAATGGCAATAAAATGATGCAGACAGCCAATGCTGAGATGAAACAATAGGAGAGTGGATGCAGCATGAAATGCAGACAAAAATTTGTGAGATGATGTGAGATCATTGGCACAACGGTGGGAAATACCAATGCAGATTGGACCCTACTGATGGTACCTGGGTGTGTTGGACTGGATGGGCCACTGGCCTGATCAGACATGGCTCTCTTATGTTTTTATGTACCACTTCACTCTTTGTTAAGGAATTCTATAGTTCTATGGCCTGGCATTGAAAAAGTACAAGACAGCTTTTATATTGAACTGCCTGAACACAGAATAATTTTGTAGCATGTGTGGCAGTCTTGAGTTGAAATGACAGATGCAGCCTTTCCTCACATTATCAGTCAATTCAAAATCCCACTGCCAAATACATGTTTCTTTTCTGCTGCTATAATCCTCTCATCACTCCCTTTATAGGCTTAAAAGGCCATGTCATCCACAGTGCCTTCCTCAGACCAACATAAAGTAATCCATTTAGTAATATTGCTTCTAGCTAACCCTTCTCTATGCCCATGTTTGTTCTTCATTCATTAAACCAGACAAACAGGCAAAGAAATGTTGTTTCTGAACACATTGTATTTAACCCTCTCATGGTAAATACATATGAAAAATACCAGTAATGACTTACCAGAAAAGTAATGCATGTGGCAGAACATAGTGTTAAGAAGCTAGAAAGGAAAGGGAGTTAAAACAAAATTCTGCTCTACCAGTAACTGTTGCTCTTCCAGTGGTTCTGAACAGGCATATATATGTGACTGGCCAAATCACAAAATCTTCTATATTGTCCTTCTTTCCACTCAACAAGTGTGCTCACTAAACATGACTTTTTAGGGACAGGAAAGAACAAGAGCCTTAGAGGTTCTGCTCAGACTTGGGCATGTTGGATTTCAGTGTTTTCTGTGCAGGGACAGACTAGTGTGATTTCCCCATTGCTGCCAATAAAGTGCAGCTGCAGTAGGGCTTCCATCACATGACCAGTTTCCCTCACAGTTTTCCTGCCCCAGTCTCCCCTCAGTAAACACCCCCACCCCACCCCTAGACCACCAGGGCTTTTCAGTTTTGTTTTGTTTTTAATTCAGCAATTGAATGTTATTATATTGTCACAATAGGGTTGACATCAGTGTTCCCTCTAAGGTGTGTTAGTGTGAGCTAACTGACAGCTTTTTAGCCTCTGGTTCACACATTTCTGTCTTAGCTCAGGAAGGATTGCTCCAGAGCAAACTAATTTATGCAGCAGCCAAATTGCTCGCTCACAACTTTAATGCCAGTAACTTATAAAGTAGAATTTTTGCTCACAAGACTCCACAGCTTAGAGGGAGCATGGGTTGCCATCCCCCTGATGGGGGTGGGGCTCCCCCACTTTTGCAGGCCCCAATCTGCTGACAGCCAGCTGGCTGGTGGGGGAGCCCCACCCTCGAAGAGCTCCAGCACAACTGACGTGCCTGGCACGATAATATCACCCAGAGGTGACGTCATTGTGTCAGGCATGTCACGCAGGGGGGTGCTCTAGCATTTAGGTTAAAACTCTATAGTGACCATAGAGTTTTTTGCCCAAATGCTAGTGTCCCCTGCACAATGTTCCTGGCATGATGACATCACTTCTAGGTGATGTTATTGTGGCACGCACACCAGAAGATCCCAGAACCGGCCAGGAGCACCCCCGCTGGCAGCCAGGTAAGACCTAGCAACCCTATGTTACAATGTTCCACCATTCTGTGTATCAAGTTCTCCGAATTCTCAGCTTTCTTTTTTAAAAAACAAAATACCGTAAGTCTCAAGCTTAGGGGTCTTCATCCTTTTTGAGCCTGCGGGCATCTTTGGAATCCTGACATAGAGTGGTGGGTGCAGGTATAAAACAGCTGCCACAAAATGGCTGCTGCAGGTGGTGGAAACATCAACAAAATGGTTGACACAGCTTACATATAGCCACATAATGAAGATCCCTGTGCTGTGGACAGCCTATTAAATCTCCAGTGGCCAATTGGAAGCCATGCTGGGCAAAAGCCACACATGGCCATATCAGCTTTCTTTAAAAACTTGGCAGGAAACAGGAAAGTTATTGGCAGGTACCATATTGGGAACCCCTGCTCTAAGCTTCTTTAGTTGAAGAATTCTATAAACTCCCATATGTGGGACTGCAGAGCCCAAAATAAGAAATAGAATTACACTTGCCTGTTACTGATTCTGTCACTCAGCCCACCTGCCTTCTTTGTTGAAGAGGCTTTTTATAAAATATTGTGCCTCAGCAGTGTCTAGAAAGAACTGAGTGGGTAAAGTGACATGTTCCAAAAATATTGGAGGAAGGAACATTAAGCTCTAGAAGGTGCCAAGCAATCATAATACAGGACTAAAATACTCCTAGAAATACTTTTAAGAGAGATTAACAAAGCAGAACTGGGGATAGCTAAGGCTTAGCACTATTTTCAATGACTGAAGATATAAAGCAATATTAGAATGTCTTTAAGCAGTTACAGAGTGCTGCTCCATTGTTTCTTTTGTGTGTGTGCATTTTGCATGTGTGTGTCTGTGTGTGTGTGCCTGGAAGTCAAGGTTGACTTCTGGCAAGCTCTAGTGGGGCTTGGATGTTTCAGAGAGGTGGTTTGCTATTACCTGCCTCTGCATTCCAGCCCTGGTATTTCTTGGAGGTCTCCCATCCAAGTACCTGTCAGGGTTGGCCCTGCTTAGCTTCCGAGATCCAATGAGATCGAGCTTGCTCTCCAGGTCAGGACCTCATCCATTGTTTCTGACACATGTATGGGTTTAAGAGCCTGAATCCCTCCACTTCAGGTTCTAGAAAGTAACCACTGTGCATGAGTTGTGAAGACAACAGGTGAGTGGCCAAAATCATGTGAATTACCAATCCATGTCATTTATCAGTATGTTGTGTTAAAGCCTGTGGGTAGGTCTCTTCAGTAGATTAGGTTAATCTCTTGAAACCTTTCTATCTTGACTACCAGAGTAATGAGGTATTTGTTAGCTTCAGTGCCTCACAATGGCTTTTAAATTTATCCTTGTCACTCTGCTCAAGTAATAAACAGAACTGTATCAATGCAATATGACAGAACAAATGCTAGAGGGTAATGAAGCACTCAATGGAATATCCACACAATCATGGCATCAACCAATCTCAAATTAAATTATCTTTCACCAGAAGAAGAAGGAGAAAGAGGCATGATATTCTCAAGAAGCCTCACTGCTCTTTTTTTTCATTTCTTTTTAAATTATTATTAAGATGTCAAACAAAAACAATACGATAAATAAGACATGTGATAACACAAATCCCATTCCAGTGCTATAATTACAACAAAATGTATCTAAGAAACTACACAACTACTCTTATATTTTCTAAAAACCTTTAAAAATAAAGTAGCTCACGAAAGAAAAGATTGGATAACATAATTTCCTTTTCTTGAAGAAACTGTATGATCGGAAATCAGACCACTTGAAAGTTTCTATAATAAGCATCTAAATTCTGCAGTTCCAAGGATTGGTCTAATTTTTCTAAAACAAAATGAGTCCATATACCATTGTACCAGTCCATTAAAGAGGGGCCTGTTGCTTTTCTCCATTTCCTTGCTATTTCTATCTTAGCAATTGACAATAGAGTTGCTATCACAGTTTGTTTAGATTTATCTAAGTGACTCAGTTGGCCTATTTCCAGAAGGATTACTTCAGGTTGTCGAGAGATTGTTGTTTCTGAGATTTCTTCTATTTATGGAAGTACCTGATTCCAGAATTTCTTAACCACAGGGCAACTCCAAAAACAATGTAAATAATCTCCGTATAACCCACAGCCCTTCCAACATGTTTTTTTCACGCTATTATGATATCGAGAAATCCGTGTGGGTATAAGATACCATCTATTTAAAATTTTAAAGGCATTAAATTTAATTGTCAGAATTTTAGAATGAAGGCTAGGGCTTTTCCAAGCTGTTTCCCAATCTTCTTTTTTTATTCTACCCTCACAATCCCTTTGCCGTTCTTTCTCCGTTGTTGTAGTGTCCTTATTGAGTGTAAAGCTCAGTAATTTATAAATTTTAGAAAGTAACCCTTTATAAGTTACTCCTTGATGTTTTAAGAGTGTTTCTAAGTGTGTGACTGGCATATTCCATGTCCTTATTAATCCTAAGGTATCTATAACATGCCTAATTTTGGTCATTAACATGAATTTAGTTGAAGGGATGGGGGAGGACTAAGTATCTTATTGTAAGATCAAGGTGGGCAGCCATGTTGGTCTGAAGTAGTACAACAAGTTAGTCCAGTGGCACCTTTAAGACTAACAAAATTTTATTCAAGATGTTTGCATGCACACTTTGTCAGACAATGAAATGGAATTATATATCACAGTTGTATATATGGGATGGCTTGTTAAATTAGCAAGCAAAATAGTGAAAATATTTTTAAAAGATTGTCATGCTCAGTTTCTGGTTATCATCTGTTTCGGTTCAACAGGGGGAAAACAACATAGGTAATAAATATGTTAGAACTGGAGACTGATGTGTCCTAATTTGTGAGAATCCCGTCCTTAGACCCCCATCCATCTTCTTTCTAGCATGTAGGCGAACTTTACAGCATCTTGGCTGTGCAGAGTATTTTCCTTGTCCCCAAAACAGAGAATTACATTTAAATCTACCATTCCAAATTACAGCACATATTCAATTACATTCTTGATTGCTAAGAGTAGTAATAACATTTTGTTTCACTAAAACATGGAGTTAACTGACAGAATCCTTTTCCTGGGGTACAGTGTTATGTCAGAGATCAACAAGATAATGCATTACATTACAATCACTATTACAATATACTATTTCAAAAAAAAGAAAGAAAAGAAAAACATCAAAATATAGGGGATGTATAGCCCTACTTAGTGAGAATACATATGTGAGGATTGAATGAGTTAGCATATGTAATGGGATAAGAAACCAATATCCCTGTTAAGTCCTAGCGGGGTGTTTGTTCCAAGTGTTGTAATAACTTGTAGGTCCACTATTTCCCTTTCCATTCTGTTCCTGAAGTTCCTTTGCAATAAAATAGCTAGTCTGATGTCAGCCATTGAATGCCCTGGAAGGTTGAAGTATTCCCCTACAGGTTTCTCAGCCTTGTGATTCCTGATGTCAGATTTGTGTCCATTTGTCCTTTGACATATGGTTTGTCCTGTTTGTCCTATGTAGAGAGTCGAAGGACAATGCTGGCATTTAATGGCGTATACAATGTTAGAAGATGAGCAAGTGAATGCACCTGAGATGGTGTAGTTGGTGTTGTTGGGTCCAGTGACTATGATGGCAGGGTGTATGTGGCAACAAAGTTGGCATCTGGGTTTATTGCAAGCTCTGGTAGCAATGTCCATGTTCAAATTAGATGTTGTATTATTGGGGGTGAAGAGTTGTTTGAGATTGGGGGGGGGGGTTCTGCATTCAGCCCATTAAGGCTGCACATAGGCATCTCCCACAGCAGGTACCTGCATGTTGACCATTGCCTCCATGCACTGTATCACAAGGTGGTCCAGGCAGGTTTCTTGCTAGCTCAGGGCCCCAGCAGAGCCACAAGCAAAATCCCTATGGGGAGGGAAGATTGGTACACTGCCACTTGCAGGACTGTTGGGACAGTCACAGCCCTGCACAACATGGCCAAGCTATGCCCAGACTGTCAGATGACAGAGCCACTGAGGAGGCGGATCCACACACCAGCAGGGTGATTGTGGAACCACTTGTGGGTCTAGGGGGGAGAACGTTGGCTCCCTTGTAGACCCACCAGCCACAATGGGTGACCTCTTCGAGGAGCCCAGGTCTGTGGGGTGGCAACCTTTATATGGGATCTGGGGATCACCCAGAATTACACTGTTATGTCCTCAGAGACATAATGGTAGGCATAGTGAGCTAGCCTCATTATGCGGATTCAGAAACTGTATAGTATTGCCCAATCATAGGGCTTGTAGTGGGAACAACTATGATTGGTCTTAAGGTACACAATGATTGGTCATGCCTATACTCTGATTGGTTAATTCGTATGGATGTGATTGGCGCGTTTTGGATACTGTGGGTGTGGCTACTACAGCCAGAACTGTATTTAAACCCTTGTGTTTGTGGACTATTTTGTCTAGCTGGTCTAGTCCTTAGCTGGTCTAACTTGGAGCTGAAATAAAGCTGAAATCACTTTTGAACTGACCTTCAGTGTGCTGTCTCTTACTTATCAACTGGCGACGAGGATGGGATATAGCCGGTAGGCAGCCCCGCTGAGACACCACGGAGGAAGTTCCGATCGACCGCGAGTTTCCGAGGGGGCCGTCCGCTCCAGGAAGCGCCGCGATGAGCTCCAAGCACCGGTTCGAGCCGTTCGAGCCCGCGACCGAGGACTGGGAGGCGTACCTCACCCGGTTCGAGTTTCACCTCGAGAGCGGCGGGGTGACGGATGCTGCGAAGAAACGAGCTGCACTGCTTAGCTCGTGTGGCAAAGAGGTGTTCGACATTGCTCATTCACTTGTAACGCCTGATGACATCAAGACCGTGCCGTACGCCACGCTGACGGAGAAGTTGAAGGCTCATTTCGCGCCGCAGCCTTCAGAGATCGCTTCCCGGCACGCATTCTACGAAAGGCGCCAAGGCTCCAGCGAATCTGTAGCCGAGTTTGTGGCGGCATTGAGGAAGTTGGCAAGGGCTTGCAACTTCGCCGATCTTGAAACAGCCTTGCGAGACCGGCTGGTCTGCGGTCACCGCGATGCAAAGCTGCAACAACGCCTGTTCGCCCTCAAGACGCTGACATTCAAGGTCGCGTTCGAGGAAGATTTTTCTCTCCGTTTTCCTTTCCCTTTACTGACTGAGCCATCCTAGTAATGTTTTTTCTTCTTTGCTGAAGAAATCTGGCTGTCCCACCCTGTCACAGTATAATATTTTGGCTGTTCTCAGCCCAGGAACCTGAGGGAAGGATTGGAAGCCCCCTTTAACTTAAATGGCACTTGAGACAAAATGACAAAACATTTTATTTAGCATAGTGGAAAAAGGTCAGGTGAAATCAGGGGTAAAATTTCTGAGGTAATACCAGTACATGCACATACTTTATTTCTTATGTTTCAGGCTACTGAGAGTTTATTCGGCTATTCACAATTACTTAAATCTTTATGTTGAGAAGTTTTTGTTCCAGACATGTGAGGAAGAAATTGAAAGGAAGAGTGGAGAAGGTCAAAACCATTGGGGAGGCTTGGAGACTATTTAAAAAGACAATCCTAGAAGCTCAGAAAAAATATATACCGCAGGTTAGGAAAGGTACAAATAGGTATAGAAAAAAGCCTGCATGGTTAACAAATAAAGTAATGGAAGCTGTAAAAGGTAAGAAGGATTCCTTTAAGCGGTGGAAAGCTAGTCTTAGTGAGGTTGATAAAAGGGAACACAGACTATGGCAAATAAAATGCAAGTCTGTGATCAGGCAAGCAAAAAGGGAATATGAGGAGCATATCGCAAAAAACATAAAGACCAACAATAAAACTTTCTTCAAATACATTAGAAGTAGGAAGCCAGCCAGGGAGGCAGTGGGGCCCTTGGATGACCAAGGGGTAAAAGGAGTAGTGAAGGATGATAGGGAAATGGCTGAGAAGCTGAATGCATTTTTTGCCTCTGTCTTCACTGTGGAAGAGGAGAAGTGTTTGCCCACTCCAGAAGCACTGATTTCGGGAGGGGGTTTGAAAGACCTGAATCAGATTGCGGTGACAAGAGAGGAAGTCCTCCGACTGATGGACAATTTAAAAACTAATAAATCACCAGGCCCGGATGGCATTCATCCGAGAGTTCTGAAAGAACTCAAATGTGAACTTGTGGATCTCCTGACAAAAATATGTAATCTTTCTTTAAAATCTGCCTCCATTCCTGATGACTGGAAGGTAGCTAATGTCACTCCCATCTTTAAAAAGGGCTCCAGGGGAGATCCAGGAAATTACAGGCCAGTCAGTCTGACATCGATACCGGGTAAGTTGGTGGAAACTGTTATTAAGGAAAGAATTAGTAGGCACATTGATGAACAAAAACTATTGAGGCAGACTCAGCATGGGTTCTGTAAGGGAAGATCTTGTCTCACTAACCTGTTAGTGTTTTTTGAGGGAGTGAACAAACATGTGGACAAGGGGGACCCAATAGATATTATTTACCTTGACTTCCGGAAAGCTTTTGATACAGTTCCTCATCAAAGGCTCCTAAGTAAGCTCAATAGTCATGGGATAAAAGGACAAGTCCTCTTGTGGATCAAAAACTGGCTTATAAATAGGAAACAGAGAGTGAGTATAAATGGGAAACTCTCTCAGTGGAGGGTGGTAAGCAGTGGGGTACCACAGGGATCAGTACTCGGTCCCATGCTTTTTAACTTGTTTATTAACGATTTGGAATTGGGAGTAAGCAGTGATGTGGCTAAATTTGCAGATGACACGAAGTTGTTCAGGGTGGTGAAAACCAGGGAGGATTGTGAGGCACTCCAAAGGGATCTGTTGAGGATGGGTGAGTGGGCGTCAACGTGGCAAATGGGGTTCAATGTGGCCAAGTGCAAAGTGATGCACATTGGAGCCAAAAATCCTAAATATAAATACACGTTGATGGGGTCTGATCTGGCAGAGACTGACCAAGAGAGAGATCTTGGAGTCGTAGTGGATAACTCGCTGAAAATGTCTACACAATGTGTAGCTGCAATAAAGAAGGCCAACGCTATGCTGGGGATTATTAGGAAGGGAATTGATAACAAATCAGCCAGTATCATCATGCCCCTGTATAAATCATTGGTGCGACCTCATTTGGAATACTGTGTACAGTTCTGGTCACCACATCTCAAAAAGGATATTATAGCATTGGAAAAAGTGCAGAGAAGGGCAACTAGAATGATAAAAGGGTTGGAACACCTTCCCTATGAAGAAAGGTTAAAATGCTTGGGGCTCTTTAGCTTGGAGAAACGACGGCTGAGGGGTGACATGATCGAGGTTTATAAGATTATGAATGGGATTGAGCAGGTTGAGAAAGAAGTACTTTTCTCCCTTTCTCACAATACAAGAACTCGTGGGCACTCTATGAAATTGCTGAGCAGTCGGGTTAGAACAGATAAAAGGAAATACTTCTTCACCCAAAGAGTGATTAACATATGGAATTCACTGCCACAGGAGGTCGTGGCAGCTGCAAGCATGGACAGTTTCAAGAGGAAATTAGATAAACATATGGAGCAGAAGTCCACCAGTGGCTATTAGCCACAGGGTATAGAATGAGAACTCTCAGTCTGGGGCAGGTGATGCACTCTATTCTTGGTGCTGGAGGGGGCAGCAGTGGGAGGGCTTCTGGTGCCCTGGCCCCACTGCTGGACCTCCTGATGGCACCTGGTATATTTTGGCCGCTGTGTGACAGAGTGTTGGACTAGATGGGCCATTGGCCTGATTCAACATTGGCTTCTCTTATGTTCTTATGTTCTCTTATGTTCTTATGTTTTTCCAAACACTTCAGTACCTTTTCTTTGAGTATTCTCTGGCTCTTTTGGTTTCCAGAAGGCTAGTACACTCTTTCCAGTACTCAAACACCTTCTCTTGAAACATCAGTACTTGTCTTGGATTTTTAACTGACACCTGAGGTCTCTAAAGGCAGTTTCTAAGCATACCAGACCAGGAATCTCTGCACTCTTCAGAGCTAACTCCCTATTTGACTGGGTAGGGAAATTCTCCTCTCAGTAGAAGATCTTTCCCCTTTCTTTGGCCCAAATGGGAGTTTCCACCTGAAATGTACTGGGTTCGACATGCGTAAAGTGAACAACTCATAGTTTATTAGTGAATCAGCTTAACTCTAAGACCCTCTAGCTGGACTGAAGCCTGCTTAAATCTGTGCACAACACCACACACAAACACACACACACACACAACCCATGATAGGCTATTTACAGTGTGATTCTAGGTCTATAGGTTCCTTCCAGGATCCTAGCTATCTATTGTTCTACGTTTCAAGCTTGGGCTGTCCATGCCGGGCCCAGGACATAACACCATCTGACTACACACTGGTCCTTGCCAACTTTCCCCAGTTCTCCTGTCTGTGTTGAACTACTCTCAGTGAGGACTGAATTCTGAAACTGTCAGTACTTGACTTTTCTCAGCTAGGGGTGAAATCAGACTGAATTCTCCTCAGCATCCAGTTCAAAAGTCTTTCTCTGCTCAGCCTATGCTAACCAATCAGATCTCTTAGAACAGCCCACCACTCAAGGCTCTCTCAGTCCTTTACATCCTTGTAAAGCACTTCTAAGCTTTTAAAAGTACAGTCCATCACACACCTCATGTCCAAACTACACAGATCAGTTCCCTTGGAGAAAAGGGATGCTTTGGAGAGTGGACTGTATGGCATTATCCTCTGGACATGGGGTTTCTCTGAAGCCACTGGCTGTAGCAAAGCCCTAGCAGTAGCTAGATTCAAAGTCCTCAGATGAAGAAGGGCGGGGGGCTGCAGAGGATGGGGATAGCTGGTAAGGAACTGTTGCAGCATGAGTTGAACCTGGTGCAGCAGCTGGTGCATTCTATGATGGGGCTGAAAATTCATAGCCAATGGTCATCCTCAGGATGTGACAGTCATGGCCAATGCAGCACATCACCTCTCAACTATTGTGGGTAGCCATTGAGAGGGAGCATCTGGAGGTGACTGGAGAGATCCTGTGTCCCAGGTTCAACAATACTTGGACAGCCTTTAAGGAACCTGGAGATCCCCAGGAATTACAGTTCATCTACAGTGTTCCCTTGGAGAAAATGAATGCCTTGAGGGATGGACTTTGTGGCGTTGTATCCTACTGAGGTCCCTGTCCTCTCCAGGCTTCATCCCCAAATCTCGAGGAGTTTCCCATCCTGGATCTGGCAACCCTACCTCCCCACTCACCATCAGTGGCCAAGGGGACCTGATAAGTCTAATAGTCTTGCAGAGGGTTAGGGGATGTCTACTGGCCACCATGAACAGTTGGTGGCTGTTGCTGAGAACATGGACAGCTGGCAAGTTTCAAGGGGCTTCTCAAGGATATGTTGGCAGTGCTTCATGGCCTCAGCTGTCCCTATGAGCCCCCTCCCACTCTACCAGCATTAGAGGCTGGGGCCCCAAGGGGCAGTCCCAGGAATGGGCTCACCAGCTGTTGTGCTGGGAAGTGCACCCACTGCTGAGTACTGAATACCTATGGTTGGCCCCATGTTCCTATGATGGCACATAGTAGCCTGGGGCTAGACAGGCCTTGGGGTACAGGCATGCCTTTGGTGATGGTGTATGGAGTAGTGGGGCTCCCTTTCCCTTTTCATGAGACTACTTCCATTCTGGTTTTTGGAAACCTATGCCTTTAAAGGGGTAGGGTAGGGGCTATGAGCCTGCCTTGGCACTGCAGATCCCTCTTCTCCCCTCCTGTGTCTTTGGGGCTGATTCCACAGGCTGCCTGTGGTTGGTTGGTTCCTCCCTGTCTGTCACAGTCATGTCATTTCACACTTGTGATATCTTTTGGGCATAATAGTACAACTGCTGAAGATGCCGGCACCATCATGGCCCCTCTGCAGGGGTGTTTGTCTGGTCCCTGGCCTGTGCAGAATCCTCTTAGGAAATGCTCCAGTGGGACTGCTGTTGTGGTGATGGATGGCTGCATCCACCATCATAACCCTCAGGATTGCATTGCTGGACTTCCGGTTTTGGCAGCTGCTATGGCAACAGCGATCTCCCAAGCTCCCAGGAGTCACTCACCAGCACCTGTGGCTGGGAGGGGGTGCAATCGTCCACACCACCCCCGGAGCCCTTGGGTTGGGCTAGGAGAGCCCCTTCCCCAGTGGCTGGCTGGTAAAGGGGGCTCTCCCATGCCCTGAAGGTCCCGCCGCAAAGCGTCCGAATGGAATGAGGCACGCACACTGGGACAAGCATTTGGTGGCCAAGAATGTGAGCTTCTAAAGTGACTAAAGTGAAGATATCATTGAGCTGTGAGTCAAAGTACAAGCAAGAAACACCAAAGTTAGCAGAAACCCCTTCTCAAAAGGTGGGGGGAGGGAACTAAGAAGAAAACAATCAAACTTTTTACTTTGTACTGGAGGGTGGGTGTGCTATAAAGGCATGAAGGACTAAAATAAAGAATTAGTAAGAACTTACCAGGCTTTTTAAAGAGTATTAGAGATTGTAATAACTTCTTTAAAAAGTAAACAAAATTCTCAACATGGTGCCAACACGAAAGGACAAGAAAGAGAAAACGAAAGCTAAGTTTCCTGCCCAGAGTGCCAAAAGCTCAGCGAGTCCTGATCCTAGACAGGACACGACAGCAGAGCTGCGAAGGATGCTGATCGAAACATTGCGACCTCTGCTGGAGCAAGTCACCGCATTGCATCAGAAGCTAGATGCACAGCAGACCCAGCTCAGCAAAACAGCTAAGAAAGCAGAGAAAACAGAACAGGAGCTTAAAGTGGTCGATGCCAACTCCAAGAAGCTTCAAAGTCAACTGTGTTTGATGGAGAAAAAGAGACAAACTAATGAATCCCATTTGTTGCAGCTGGAAATGGAAAGGGCGAGCTATGTCTTAAGATTCCAGGGGATCCCAGAAGTGAAAGCAGAGAATCTGAGACTGATTATGTGTGAGGCATTGGCCCTGTTGGCAGATTTAAAAACAGAGACAATACAAAGCAAAATTGATACGGTCTTTAGATCGTATTCAGAATTTACAAGAAAAAATAATTTGCCCCGGGAAGTGATTGTGAGATTCTCTAGAAGACAAGTGAGAGACCAAATTCTAAAAGCGTCAAATGGGGCCCCTCTGAAAATCAAAAACAAAGAAATAAAAGTGTTGAAGGATATTCCATTTGAAATAAGAAGGAAAAGAAGGAAATATAGGGATTTGATTTTATTTTTACAGGAGAAAAACATCGCTTACAGATGGATCGTACCCGAAGTCTTAATTTTTAAATTTACAGATAAAAAAGAAAAAGTGGACTCTGTTGAAAAGGCACAGGAGTTCTTGCATCTTCACAGACGGCCAGCAAAAGGAAGAGAAAGGACAGAAGACAACAGCACCAAAGAAAGTGAAGAAGAGGGTGCAGTGGCATCTTCTGACGAGGACTCAGATCCTGCATTGGGGGCGGCAGCCCAAAAACAAGTTATTGATTGAGAAAGAAAAAGAACAAATGAACAAATGGCTAGTTGTTACGCTCTAAATCGCTTGAATGTAGTATAATGACTCTTGTTTTGCTTACTTTATTCTCTATTAAGGTCAAAAGGGGGGAGGTTTTCGAGTCACGGACTTTAAAAAGACTAATAGATGACCGCATTCAATGTTTCATATGTGTAAGCCTTAATTAAGAAGCAAAAGCCTTTTTTTTATAGGGAAGCAGTTTGTATGACCACCATCTCTTGGGATTTTAGTGGGTTTTCTTTTACTTTCTCTCGTAGTATGAAGTTATTCCTTCCCTTCTTTCATTTGTAGTTTTTAGAAAATGCAATAAAAAATCCTCTACGGGGGCCAAAAAAAAAAAAGGATTGCATTGCTCATACATTTAAACATTACTTTGCAGACAATGACAAATACTATGAGGAAAAATACTCAAATGACCAAAGCAGAGAGATACAAACAGATTTTTCAGATTTTTTTGAAAAAAAATCTTGCATATATTCACTTAGATGTGCCATTCCTAAGCCTGTTCCTAACATCAAAGAAAATATGCTGCAAAGCAGTGAAACAAACGACACTGTATTGCACTCATCAAACTATAACTCTCAGGGATTCTTGAGAGAGTACAACTACATTGAAACTGAGGATATGTACAAATAGGAGAGTGGTTGTGCTGCTGAAGTATGCTCACTGCACAGTATACAGGAATGGTTGCCCCACAGCAAGTTCAGTTCTGCAAATCTGCAGAAGTCTGCTGTGTGCAGCACTGACTGGCTGCCAGCCATGAATCACAATCCTGTTCTCCTGCCCAAATCACTGCAGGAGTTTTGCAGCTCTTTTAAAATGGGTTTTCCTTTTGGAAAATAAAGTAAAATATTTAAATGAACAGATGCTCATGCTGTACTTTAACAAAAATCAAAAGGTGGGCAAACCGCCTGAATATTTGGGAGTGGTGAAGCAAAATAGATTACTGAGATCAGCATTGTGTTTAATGTGTTATGAAGGTGGAAGGAAGCTGAGCTGCATCCCTGGAGAATAAATCTGCAGCAAGATCTGTTTAAAAGTAGATCTATATAAATCCTGACATGAGTTTACAGGGCCACTGAGCTCAAAATACAAACAACAAATTAATATAATTGTGATATACTTAACACTCTAGTCACCAAATAACAACTCAGCAAGGGGAAACTGTTGAACAAATCAAATAGTATTTAGTATTTACATCTGCCACACAAGCTGAAAATGGCTAAAGATTGAAAGTGTGTCAGCCCATCCTAGGACAAATATCAACAGTTTTATTGTCTTAACTTCACTGATTTATGGGTGAAGTCACTGGTCATACCATGATGTTGGCAGGCATAGAGGCCTGAATATAAAAGCAGGGCTAGTAAAGTTAAGACAATAAAACTGGTATTGGTCAGATTGGTATTTGTTATTGGTATTGTCAGATTCAGATTTCAGGGACAGCATAATTATCAGTATTCCAGGCTACTTGGGTCCCAAATACTGATTTGATATCCAGATGTAGGCTTTTTTCCAATTCTGAAAAATTATTCAGGTCCATTATTCCCTAATAGGGATGGGAACCCCACAAACAACATTTTTGTAGTTTGGTTCGGTTCACAGTTCATAGCTGAAACATAAACCTACACAAACTGATATGCCGGTTCACAAACTGAGCCAGTATGTATAGTTTTGTGAGCCATTTAAAGTTCAAACCCCTGCTTTCTTCTTCCTGTGAAAGTGGCCAGGAGCATAAAGTGGCCAGGAGCAAAACCAGAGGGTTAAATGGCTCCATTTAATGATCTGGTTCTGTTCCCTCTCTCAAAGTGGAGGGGACCAGATTGGGAGAGTTTAAATGGCTGGGAGCAAAAGCAGGGGGGCAAAACCAGAGTGTTAAATATGGAGATGTAGTCCTTCCTGGAGGCATTTCACCCCCTCCTTTCTGCTGGCTGCAGCTTTCTCCAACTAGCAAAAAGAAAAGGGTGAAGTGCCTCCCATGGGGCCTGTCTGTTGGTGGTGGCTTTTCCTGCCAACAATCCAAGGCAACAAAATATTGTGAAAATATGCTAAGCCAATTTTTATCTAAGTTTTACAAATCACAAAAACTGTATACATTCTTGTTGTATCAATTGTTTAACAAAGTACACACTATTATTTTGGTTATTTAATAGTTGTTGACGGTGGTCTCCGGAATGCTCTACCGTTTCGATAATCTCTCTTTCTCCAAACGAAGATAAATATTGAAGCAAAGTAGCATTCAGTAGCGTTCATAAGTAGCGTCCTGGCTACTATGGAGCCTTACAAAATAATAACAACAGCAATTATTTTCATACACATTCTCAATGTAGCACACCCCATAAAGTACATGCAGGAATAAATGCCTTACAAACCTTGTGTCTGGTCAATTTTCTTTGTAAGTATTACATCAATGGTTATACTCAATTTATGGTTGTAGAGCATTCCAGAGACCACCGTCAACAACTATTAAATAACCAAAATAATAGTGTGTACTTTGTTAAACAATTAATACAACAAGAATGTATTCAGTTTTTGTGATTTGTAAAACTTAGATAAAAATTGGCTTAGCATACTTTCACAGTATTTTGTTGTCTTGGATTGTTGGAAGGTGGCTTTCCCTGGCCAGCAGAAAGGAAGTGGTGAACTGCCTCCTAGGGGGCACATCACTCCCTCCTGTGTGCTGGCCATAGCTTTCCCCAGCCAGCAGTCAGGGTGGGGGTGAAGTGCCCCCTGGAAGAGCCAGTTTGGTGTAGTGGTTAAGTGGGTGGACTCTAATCTGGGAGAACCGGGTTTGATTCCCCACTCCTTCACTTGCACCTGCTGGATGACCTTGGACAAGCCATAGTTCTGGCACAGCTGTTCTTGAAAGAGAGCAGTTTCTGTCAGAGCTCTCTCAGTCCCACCTACCTCACAGGGTGTCTGTTGTGGGGAGGGAAAGGGAAAGGAGTCTGTAAGCTACTCTGAGACTCCTTTGGGTAGTGAAGGGCATGGTATAAATCCAAACTCTTCTCTTCTTGTTGTCTGCTGGCTGCAGCTCTCCCCAGCCTTTCTGCTGGATGGGGAAAGCCAGTGAGAGAAGTTGCCCTGCCAGCCCACCTTTGGGCTCTCTTATGCAACCCCTTTGGGGGGGGGGAGGATGGGGATTTATACCCCCATCACTCAGAGTCTCAGAGCAGCTTGCAATCTCCTTCCCTTCCTCTCCCCACAAGAGACACTCTGTGAGGTAAGTGGGGCTGAGAGAGGTCTTTCAAGAACTGCTCTTTCCAGAACAGCTCTGAGAGAACTGTGACTGGCCCAAGGTCACCCAGCTGTCTGCATGTAGAGGAGTGGGGAAACAAACCCGGTTCCCTAGATTAGAGTCCACCGCTCTTAACCACTACACCAAACTGGCTTTCATTTAAAGGGGCTGCACAAGGGAGCCCAATACAGCTGAGCCTGCGGAGAGCAGTCTCCCCGCCAGCCCTGTTTCTTGTGCAGCCCTGTTTAAAGAGCCCAAAGTGGGCCAGTGGGGAGACTTGTCTCTGCGGGTTCAGCTATATTGGGCTCCCTTGTGCAGCCCCTTAGAATGCACCTGTCTAAAGGGACTGCACAAGAGAGCCCAAAACAGCTAACCGGTGGGGAGATTGCTCCCGGCCAGCTCAGTTGTTTTTCAGGCTGTCTTCTGCAGTCCCTTTAAAGTTTGCAGCTTTCACAGGGAACAGAAAGCAAAAGTTTAACCCCTGCTTTCTGCTCCCTCCATGAACCACCATGAACCGCCATGAACTGCTTTAAAAGTTCATGGAAGTTTGTAATGGCAGACATGTCACAGACTTCTGTTCACAAGCCACAAACAGGGCAAAAGGCATGACAAATTTTGCTTCATGGTTCATTCCATGCCTATCCCTATTCCCTATGAGGAATAATTCTGGGGAGCTGGAATGGCTTTAAAGCTAATGGCACCAAAACTGCAATATAGCTAGTGCTGCCTGTCCATGAAAGAATTCCCAATTTTCAAGTAGATTGGATCAAGGGGTCCATGGCAAATAAGCCTCTGAGGCAGTTCAACAACTTTAGTGCAGGTCACTACCTTCCTGTTTTAAATGTAGAATATAAAAACTCTGTATTGTTTTCCCCCTTTCCAGTTTAGTAATTTAGCACTAGACCAGAGACTTGGGAGATGTCCTTCAAAAGAATTGCATATATAGCATGGAATAGCACTGTTTCATGGGCGGTAATCCTGCTGCACGGAATGTCATATGAAGAATACATGCTTAGTACAATCTTAGTACAAAGTGGTTTCAGATGAATTGGTAAGAATATATATAATCCTCTAAAAATGCATGTGTGCCCTTTGTCACAAAAGGAAGAATTTGTCCGTTGAGTAGTGACTTGCACATGCTCTGAAGTAACATCATCTAATGTTTAATATATTATCTCCATATTCCACTAATGCGTAACATTCCCTGGTAGAAAACCATGACATCTGAGCCATCCAAACACTTGCACATGGTTTGGATCTGAAACATTTGTACATTATCCTGTCCTATTAAATAAAAGGGTAGTGGTCTGGCAAGATTCTATGCTTGGCAAAATCAATTCACTCCCTGATATGTCGCTCAGAATCTGTCCCTATCCACTGGCTGCGTTGCCTGAGTTCTCTCCCAGCCACTGCAGCCTAGGCCACTCTTCTCTGATTGGGCCAGCATTTCAAGCTCATTTGCATATAGAAGCTGATTGGATTTCACTCCATTTCGCACCTCAAACTCCCCCCCCCTGTTGTATTCTGAGGTGAAATATGTCCTCACTCACAACACTTCCCCTTCAAAAGAAACAAACCCAATAACACAACCATGCCACACCACAAAAAAGACAGGTCACACCACAAGCAGAATACCACAAGGCAAAAAAAGCTCTGGTACCAATTCTGGCAGGGAACACTGTGAGTGTAGAAAATGATTTATCGACACAGTGGAAAATCTTTAGGAATTGTTTGGTGCATTTACCATGGGGCACCCACCCAGAGCCTCTGGCATTTTCTCACTCTGCTGGCATCAAAACCAATTGAAGGCAAAATAGAGATATGGAGACTTTTCCATCCTGCTTTGCATCAATTTGTCTTTGTTGGCAATGGCAACCGTAGGCCTGGCTGCTTGCTCCTGTTCAGCAGGAGCATCCCTATGGAAACTGCCTGGGTGATTTCAGACCAGCTGGAGACTTTCTGCCTAACCTGCCTTACAGGGTTGCTGTACAGATCACAAAGCCAAAAAGAATGAAGTAAACTGCTTTGCTCCCCACTAATGAGAAAGACAGAATTTTGCCTGGGAAGAGGCTGCTGAGAGGGGATGAGATAAAGTTGCCAACTATAGGTATGGAAATTCCTGGAGATTTGAGGGGTGAAGCCCAGAGAGGGTGAGGTTTGAGGAGGGGTGGGACTTCAGACAGGTACAGTGCCATAGACTCCACCCTCCAAACCAGTCATTTTCTCCTGGGGAACTATTGTTGCCAATCTTGGCCCAGTGGCCATCAAACCATTCTCTTCCACCCCCTGCTGTGCAGCTGTCTTTCCCCTAGGGTTGCCAATCTCCAGGTGGGACCTGGAGATCTCCTGCTGTTACAAGTTATCTCCAGATGACCAAGATCAGTTCCCCTAGAGAAAATGGCTGCTTTGGAGGGTAGACCCTATGGCATTATACCCTGCTGAGTCCTTCCGCCCTCTCCCCCCAATGCTGCCCTCCACAGGATCCACCCCCCAAATCTCCAGGTATTTCCCTACTTAGAGCTGGCAACCCTACTTTCCCCTCAGTGCCTGTTGGTAGGCAACCAAGCTTGGTCCTGTCACCTGTTTTGGCCTTTGGGAGAAAACTCATTGGGGCCAGTCCTGATAGAGTTGCCAACTCCAGATGGGAAATTCCTGGAGATTTGAGGGATGGAGCCTGAAGAGGGTGAGGTTTCAGGAGAGGTGGGACTTCAGATAGGTACAATGCCATAGACTCCACCCATCAAACTAGCCATTCCATCTTGGGGAACCATTGTTGCCAATCTCCAGGTGGGGGCTGGAGATCAATCAGAATTACAACTGCTCTCCAGGAGGGAGGGGGGAGGAGATGGAAAGCTGAAGTCAGGGGGCAGATAACGGTAGGTTGACAATTGGCTGGGAGGGAGATAGGGTTGCCAACTCCAGGTTGGGAAATTTCTGGAGATTTGAGGGGTAGAGCCTGGAGATGGTGAGGTTTGAGGAGGGGTGGGATCTCAGACAGGTACAATGCCATAGACTCCACCCTCCAAACCAGCCAGTCCCTCATGGGGAACCATTGTTGCCAATCTCCAGGTGAGGGCTGGAGACCACTCAGAATTACAACTGCTCTGCAGGAGAGAGGGTAGAAGTCAGCTGAAGTCAGAGGGGAAGATAACAGTAGGTTGAGGGTTAGCTGGGAAGGAGATGGGGTTGCCAGCTCCAGGCTGGCAAATTCCTGGGGATTTGAGGGGTGGAACCTGGAGAGGGTGTGGTTTGAGGAGGGGAGGGACCTCAGGCAGGTAGAATGCCATAGACTCCACCCTCCAAACCAGCCATTTCCTCCTGGGTAACAATTGTTGCCAATCTCCAAGTGAGGGCTGGAGATCACTCAAAACTACAACTGCTCTTCAGGTAGCAGAGATCAGTTCCTCTGGAGAAAATGGTGGTCTCTGTCATTATACCCTGCTGAGGTCACCACAGCAAATTCACACTGTGTGCCCAAAGCCAGGGCACTCTCCCAGGGCCTCTTTCTAGAGCCTGTTGTATTTATTTCCACAACGGGCCTTACTCCTAGTTAAATATAAAACTGGTATACATTTAAGCAAATTTAAACAAACCACTGACAGCAAGGAAAAGTGGAGGCAATCTTTTCAAAAAGCCACTTTAAAAAGCTTCTTCTATACATGTACCATTGTCTCTCATAAGCCCCATTTTCTTAGATCCTTTTTTTCTACAACTTTTTCATAACGCACAAGAAAAGCTGCCAATTCAAGCAGCTATTTGTAAACCTACTAGAGTGCAATTTATTTCTTTAGTCAGTAGCTTTCATCGAAAAGGGGGTACATCTGAAAACCAGGAAATCTAAATATGAATGGTAATGTCTTACTATCGCTATCCCTTCACAGACTGACCCTCAAACTTCATGTATGCAGTCTAAATGTTTATAGTGCACATCCTTATAATTATAAATAGAGAGAGGGAGGGAGAGGGGAGAGGGAGGGAGGGGGAGAGTTTATTTCACTACATGGATAGTCCTGTTCTTTGTTATATTCTGAATGAGTTTGCACTGAGTTTCATTCCTGAGAATAATTGAATGATTTTACCATCCAGTGGATTCCTAATCTTAATCATGAATTTGGCAGTTTGAACTAAGAACATGAAATTTTTCCCATTTCCATTTCAAAAGCACAATTCGTTTTGGTCATTTGTGATTATACATTTGCATTACTGCATGAATTTTGTGGTGGCAGCCAGCCAACCAAAGGGCAAGTGGATAAACTGTCCCACCACCATGGGCACCTTGGACACTTGTTTCTGTAGTGTCCAGTGCATCACACCTGTGTGCACCCTAGGGAAAGCAGTTCTTAGTGAGTCTGACAGCTGATGTAACTGCTGTGGGAGTTACAGAAGGAGGGAATCTTTTCATCTTCCCAGGGAATTAATGAACAAATTACATTATTTGTTGATTTTTCCAAACAAACAAAATTAATTAGATTTTAGTGGTTTTTTAAAAATTTGTTTAGCATCTATGGTCCAGAGTGTATCTGGGACTTACTTCCTACTACACATGTAGGTGTTATGTACTGAATGTGAATCACTCCTATCTATTCACATGTTAAGCTTGAGTCTGAATGTGGCTCTTCAGATGTCACATTGCTATTGGTCGGTTTCTGCAAAACCTGTGTAATTACTCAATCACTGAGTGATATTGTTGCAAAGAGGGAACAGTCCTGATTGGCCTTTATCCCTGTATTCTGATTGGTCTTTAACTTGTAATGGGTGTGGCTTTGACAGCCCAGGAGAGTTTAAAAGAAGGAGCTGTGCTCCCCTTGTTGTCTGTGTTCCTGACTTACAGTTGCTGTTTAATAAAGCTGAAATCACTTGAAGCTGAATCCTTTGTTGAGTCTCATACTTAACAATTGGCGACAAGGATGGGATCCTAGAGCGGGTAGGCAGCCCTGCTGAACCGAGACAGCAATGGCGGATGAGGACACACACCTGGTCGAGTTGTCTGAGGCTCCACGAGCAGTAGTGGCAGCAGCGTCAGTCCAGATGGCCGTAAATCCGGCATTCGAGGCGTTCAACCCGGTGACGGAGGACTGGGACTCTTACCTGGCACGGTTTGAGTTTCATCTCCAGGCAAACCAGATCACGGACGAGGCGAGGAAGAAGGCGACGCTACTGAGCTCCTGTGGCAAGGCCATCTTCGACATCGCTCGGTCCCTAGTTGCGCCCACCGAGCTTAGCACAGCTACATGGGCTGATATCACGGAGAAGCTCAAGGGCCATTTCGCACTGCAGCCGTCAAAGATAGCCTGCAGGCACGCTTTCTACAAGCGGTGCCAGGGCCTGGCTGAATCGATAGCCGAATTCGTCACCGCCTTGCGGAAGGCGGCCCGGCCTTGCGGTTTCACTGACCTGGAAGAGGCCCTCCTTGACCGACTGGTGTGCGGCCTTTGGGACGAGTGCCTCCAGCAGTGCCTGTTCACCCGTTTTGAGTTTACGTATGCTGTGGCCTATGCTGAGGCCGTCATCACTGAGGCCGCCGACAAATCAACCCAAGAGGTGCGACAACAACCACCACCGGCAAGTAAAGAGCCTGCGATCCACCAGCAGTCCACCAGTGAGTCCAATGGCGAGGCTGACGGCATATGCAGAACCAGGGAGACATGCCCACTGCAGACCAGACCGAAGACTCCAGTAGCGCGACCTCTGTTGGGCCAAGGAGCTGATCTGCCACTCCTGTGGCAAGCGGGGTCATCTGGCCTGAGTCTGTCGTGCCACCAAAAGATCTTCACCGTCTTCGCAACGTGCAGACCCCAGGGTTCGTGTTCGAAACGGTGACAAGGCATCTGGCTGTCATCAAACTGACTCCTGCTGCTGCCCATCAACGATCCTGGCCACCGGAGGCAAGCCCAGCAAAAAAATCTATGTGACGGTTCATCTGGATGGCATTCCCTGCGTCATGGAGGTGGACTCCAGATCGTCTGTCACCTTAATCCTACAGAGACGTGGCAACGCTTGTTCCCAAGGCGAAGCCACCACCGTTTGGCACCAGTGTCGACCCGCTTGACCGACTTCCAGGGATGGCGCATTCCGTTGGTGGGAAAGGTGACCTTCCACGTCGAGTTCAAAGACCGTAAGGCTGAGTTGTCCCTCCTGGTGGCAGAGGGTGAGCGGGTTAGCCTGTTGGGCCTCGACTGGTTTGAGGTATTGGGGATCGCTATCACTGGTATCAACAAAATTTGTGTAAATAAACAGGCCTCATTGTATAGCGAGTTTCCTGAAGTGTTTGTTGAGGGGCTCGGCACGTACACCGGCCCCCCGGTTTCTTTTGATTTGGACCCTTCAGTTTGTCCGATACAACTGAAGTACAGTAAGGTCCCAATCGCGCTCAAAGCAAAAATTGAGTCAGAGTTAGATAAATTGGTCAGTCAGGGTGTTCTTGAACCGGTACCCTATGGGAAGTGAGAGACTCCAATTGTGATGCCTGTCAAGGCCGACGGGTCTATACGAATATGTGCAGACTACAAATGTACAGTTAACAAAGCTCTGCAGCAGCATTCCTATCCGGTGCCGGTAATCAGCCACGTACTGGCGTCACTGGGAGGGGGAAAAGTTTTTGCCAAGCTTGACCTGGCTCAAGTTTACCAGCAGTTGCCGATGGACGACGCAACTGCTGAAGCCCAAACAATCGTTACCCATAAAGGGGCTTTCAGGATAAAATGATTACAATTTGGAGTAAATGTCGCACCGGGCATTTTTCAAGGGCTAACAGAGGCGCTCCTGCGTGGGCTACCCGGTGTCATGCCCTATTTCGACAATGTTTTAATTGCAGGCACAGATTATTGTGAACTGATGGCTCATTTAAGAGCAGTGTTGAGTCGTTTTAAAAATGCTGGGCTGCAGGTTAAGCGTTCGAAATGTGTTGTCAGGGTAAAAAGAGTTGAGTTCTTGGGGTTCCTCGTAGATGCAGACGGGGTCCACCCCACACCCGACAAAGTAGCAGCAATCCAAAATGCACCTCCACCCCAGTCCAAGAAAGACCTCCCGTCCTTCTTGGGAATACTCAACTTTTATGGTGCCTTTCTGCCACACAAGGCATCGGTCACTGAACCTCTGCACGCTTTGCTCCACAAGAACGCTAAATGGGAGTGGGGTGAGTGGCAGAGGCGTGCATTCGATTCAGTGAAGGAACTTTTGTCATCGAGTGTAGTCCTGACGCACTTCGATGCAAACAAACTGCTGGTGCTTGCAGCTGACGCGTCCCCTTATGGGGTGGGTGCCGCTCTCAGCCATCTGATGCCGGACAGATCTGAGGCACCGATCGCATTTTATTCCCGATCCCTCACTAAGGCAGAAAAGAACTATACCCAAATCGACAAGGAGGGCCTTGCCTTAATCGCAGGAATAAAGAAATTCCATGACTTTGTTTATAGGCGGCAGTTCCTCCTTGTGACTGATCACAAATCTCTCCTGGGCATCTTCTCACCAGACCGGCCGACACCGGACATTCTATCGCCCCGGATGCTAAGGTGGGCGGTTTTTCTGTCGGCATACGATTTCGAGCTGGAGCACCGTCCAGGGAAGGCTATTGGGCACGCAGACACCCTTAGCCACTGCCCCGCACCACTAACTGACTCTGACGAGGAGCCAGAACTGGATGTTTTGGCGCTGGAAGAGCTCCCGGAGGCACCAGTCACCTCCACAGACATTGCCGCTGCGTCAGCAAATGACCCTTTAATCACCCGAGTTCTCAATTGGGTGTGGAGGGGGTGGCCGGCCGGGAAAGTGGAGGCGGATTTCAAACCGTTTGTTTCCCGCCAAAATGAATTATCTGTGACTAAGGGCTAGTCTGCTTTGGGGAAGTAGAGTTGTAATTCCCTCTAAGCTAAGGGAAAGAGTCCTGGAGGCCTTGCATGTGGGCCATCCAGGAATGGTTCATATGAAGGCCCTCGCCAGAGGGTATGTGTGGTGGCCAAACATTGATACGGACATTGAGGTTTGGGTTCGGAACTCCATGTCCTGCCAACAGTCCCGGCCAGAACCACCTCATGTTCCTGTCCAGCCCTGGGAAAAGTCAAGGAGGCCATGGTCCCGCCTCCATATTGATTTTGTGGGGCCGTACCATGGGCAAATGTTTTTCATATGTGTAGACTCTTACTCCAAATGGTTGGAGGTTGTAAATATGAGATCAACGAATTCTGGGGCTGTGATTCATGTCCTGCGCAAGTTGTTTTCCACGCAAGGGCTGCCAGACTGTGTCATCTCCGATAACGGGCCACAGTTCATTTTGGCAGAATTTGAGGGGTTCCTGGCTGACAACCTTGTACGCCATGTAACGTCGGCCCCGTTCCATCTGGCCTCTAATGGACAGGCCGAACGTATGGTTCTGACGACAAAAGAATCGCTTGGGCACCTGACGTGCGGGGACTGGAATCAGAAGCTGGCCTCTTTCCTTCTGAGGCAACACATCACCCCATGTTTGGCAACGGGGCGGAGCCCAGCTGAACTCTTGATGGGCCGAAAGCTATCTACCCTCCTCGACCAGTCCAAGCAACAGTCTGAGGAACCAGCACAGGGGAGAGTGTTCCAGTGTGGGGACAAGGTCTTTGTCCGGAACTACAGGGAAGGTCATCAGTGGCTACCGGCCGTAGTCACCAAAGTTGCAGGGTCCAGGCTGTATGTGGTCCGGCTTCCCAGCGGACAGGAGATTCGCTGCCACATAGACCAGATCAGGGAGCGTTGGGCAGACTGCAGTGCCGAGTCGGCGCCCGAAACTGAGCTGGTCCCCGAGCAGGAGAGGCCTCCCGCTGAGGAGGTGAGTGCTGCAGAGGGGGACTCGGATTCTGGGCAGATCCCAACTCCAGAGCCTGTGATCCTTGTTTGTGTTCCCCCTGTCTCTCCTGTGAGAGAGGTTACCAGTGCTCCAGAAGAGTGTACCGCTCCAAGTCCAATGGAGCAGAGACCACTGCGCCAGTCGAACCGAAGCCGAGGTGCCCCCCCACCTGAAAGATTATGTTTGGCAGGGTAATGCTCCATCTTAGGGGGGAGGAATTTGTTATGTACTGAATGTGAATCACTCCTATCTATTCACATGTTAAGCTTGAGTCTGAATGTGGCTCTTCAGATGTCGCATTGCTATTGGTCGGTTTCTGCGAAACCTGTGTAATTACCCAATCACTGAGTGATATTGTTGCAAAGAGGGAACGGTCCTGATTGGCCTTTATCCCTGTATTCTGATTGGTCTTTAACTTGTAACTTTGACAGCCCGGGAGAATTTAAAAGAAGGAGCTGTGCTCCCCTTGTTGTCTGTGTTCCTGACTTACAGTTGCTGTTTAATAAAGCTGAAATCACTTGAAGCTGAATCCTTTGTTGAGTCTCATACTTAACAGTAGGGATCAATGTCTAGATGGACTCTGGTGACTCAAAAGACCATCCAGCAGTTTCGGGCAAATAAAGCAGTCATTTTATCTCTGATCCAGAGTAGGCTATCAGTAGCTCCCATGAAATCACCCAGAGGCATTCATGAGTTCACTGACATGCTTGTAACTTGAAGAGGATTTCCTGGAAGTGCTAATTATACCTCAACTTCTAAGTAGGGTTGCCAACCTCCAAGTGGTAGCTGGAGATCTCCTAGGATTACTACTGATATCCAGGTTTGACAGACCCCTGACACTTCCCCACATTCAGGCAGACTTTACCACCAAAAGTATTTTTAGTTTGCTTCAGTGACTGAGCCACCTTCAGTAGTGTGCATTTCTTTATTTTATAAGGTTTACTGTCCCACCCTGTCACAGATATTAGTTTAGGCTTATGACCCAGCACAGGAACTAGAAGGAATATAGGAGCTGTCTTGTTTTAAAGTACCCTCATGAAATGGCACATGAGTCAAAATTAACATTCAAAAACAGAATAAAGATTTTACAGGCAGGGAATATATGAGGATTCAAGATGTAGACGTTGCTGAGGTAAAACTTTTAAATATATGTATATACACAGAATTGAAGTTTATGAACAAACAAGAGTGTTGTTGTAGCTTAATTTCAGAGTTTCAAGTCCTTTTCAGTGAGTTTTTTTAATTATATATTTCAGCTGTTACACAGGATCTTGAATACAGTTTCTCAGATACTAGTTTTGTCTTAGTGTTTCTAGGTTTTCCCTTCAGAGTTCTGGGTTTTACGTTTAGCTTTTACAGTTTTTCATTAACTCCGAGTCCTGAGGTATCTAAGCTTCTCCCCTTAATCACAGACCAGGGTTCTCTTCCCAACCCCTTTCTCTGGCAGGAAGTTATTCTCCTTTTCCCCAAGAAGCAATCATTCCTTTTACTATTTGGCTTTTATGGGAGTTCTCTCTAACTACCCAGACCTTCTGCCAAAACCTTCTCCAGTATCTGTTGTCTGTATAAAGCTATTCTGTAGCTTTCTTGATTGAGGGAGGAAGGGAAAGATCCAGAGAGAGGGTGCCAGAGAGAAAGGGGAGGGACTCCCATGGCACTTGGAGAGATCCCCTTTCCATATATCATACCTAATCCAATCACGCCTGCTATTGCCATTCGGCATCTGAAATCATCTTTATAAATTTATATCTCTGGTTCTCGTTCTCTCTCTCTCTCTCTCTCTCTCTCTCTCTCTCTCTCTCTCTCTCTCTCTCTCTCTCTCTCTCCCCCCCCCTTATACCTGGAATAAAATGTTGCTGGTATTCTTAAAAGTCCCATGAGACACCATTTTCTCCTCTCTCTCTGGCTCTTTCCCTCCCCCTGGCCAATCAAAGGAAGGCTTTTTTCCTCTCCTCTGAAGCAGGAAATAGAAGAGACTGGCCAAAAGGAGTTGCAGTGTTAGAAACAGGAAGCAGGAAGTAGCACTGAGTCAGTTGCTCTCAGGCCAGATTGGAGCCATACATTTGACCCCCCCTGATCTAAGCTAATTTCTCCCAGAAGGAGGCCTCAGTTTTTAATTCTTCCTATTCCTTTTTTTCTTATGAATTCTTTATCACATACTTCAGCATTTGGACAAGCATCTTTCTTTCTAACATAATTAGAAATAACTACAGGGTTTTAATTCTGCATAGAAAAATTACAAGACTTAATTAAACAGGATTGTCTGTATGTCAAAAAACATAAAATACTTGTACTTCATCCAGTTTCACAACCTGATAAATGTTTTTAAAGTGGTATTTAAAACTCAAGTTGCGTAGTTGGTATTTTACTAGTCATAATCCTACTTGAAACATGCTTTATTTGTTAATATTTGAAACGTTCTGAATCTGAACAAAATTATTTAAAATATTCAGGAGCCTTTTTGATATGACATCTCGTCCAAGAATAGATGTATTCAGTGTCCCATCATATGCCTGCAGTCATATGATCATGAACATTTTGTCCAATAGAGTTGTGCCATCAACCAATACTTCTTCAGACCATTCAGGTCCAGAGAAGAAAACTTCAGGAGAAGCATCACAAACATGAACTCCAGAGCTAAAAGAGAAGTAATTTTAAATAGTTACTGTAAATTATGTTTACTTATTAGTTATTTATTTAGGATATTACTATGCCGTCTTATCAGAGTGCCTGATCAGAGTGCTGCTTGAGGCAGTTTACAATCAAAACAGCATCACAATATAAAACAAGACATTAAAATTATAGATATTGCAAATTAAAAACAAAACAAAAATGGACAGGAATGGTCCGATAAAATAGTGAAAGTCCCAGAAGGCATATATGCTTATTGGAACTGTATACAAAGAGACATGAGGGAATTTCACATTACTGAGACTCTGCCGGATTGAAGCCGTTTCTGATTCGTCTTGAAGTAAACCGGTACAGGGCTGCCATTTCACACATGGCTTTCCCTGACCGGAAAAGAGCCGAATCAGAAGCGGTTTGGCAATTCAGATTGCACCGCTTTGTTTTCCCGCCGGTTCCCGCCACACTTTTTTTTAAAAAAAATGTTCGCTTTAGAGCGCTATAGCGCTATAGTGCTATAAAAACAACACTGCAGGCATTCCAATGGGGTTGCTATGATGCTATTGTGCAATTGCGCTATAGCGCTATAGCGTTATAACGCTATAAAGCGAACGTAAAAAAAAAAAAAAGCCGGAGATCACCCGCGCGGGCGAAAAAAGGCGGGAAAAAAGCGTATCCGATCCGGGAGAAGAAACTGACGACTACTTGGAAGCGGTTGACAGGTAAAACGCTTCAGCCCCGTTTCCTGAACGGGACAGAAGCGATTCTGTGTGAAATTACAAATATATTCCGGTAGGGAACCGGTTCTAAAACGGTTCTGTCTGAAATGCCAGACCAGAAACCGTTTGGGAACCGTTCCTCTTCTGGATTATATCATCTGTCTGAAATTCCTTATGATCAAAATTTAAAGACAATCACGTGGAGGTTTCCCGTGGTTTGGGTGCTGACCTGCAGCAGTTTTTCTCCTAGGTTCCTCATGTCCTTGTTGTCCACTTGATATTCTGCCATGGTTTCTTTGTTTTTTTCTCTGTGCTTTCTCAAGTCAGATAAAAGGTGGTTTGAGAAAGCATGAAGAAAAGCTGAGGAAAGCAGAGAAAGAGAGCAAACAGAAAATCAGGGCATGAGGAAGCTTGGAGAAAAAACAATGCAGGTTGGCGCCCAACTTGTGAGAAAACCTCTGTGTGAAAAGACCCTAGAATCATATTCCACAAAACTGAAAACAAGATATACAAATCCTGTTCACAAGTGAGTACATGAGCAAACTGTGTACTTACACGCATTACTGTCAATGCAGGTACAGCTGAAAACGTGGTACAAACCCCACATTTATCCAGGTACTGATCCCTAGTTTCAGTCATAAAGTGAATGTGCATATGCATGTACAGATAGGATGGAACAGGGCTACTGAATTCCAAACATGGGAGTGATATATGAAAGGAACTATATATTAGCCAGACATAAGTGCTAGATTGAGAACTCAGTACAATTATGTACCAGATGTCAAAGCTTTAAAAATAAAATCCAGTGTAGGGAACACTCTATATTGCAGAGGGGAATAATTACTTACTCTTGAATAATTATTATTCCAAATATTTGAAAATATGTTTGTTAGTTTAATAATATCATTTATTTACTTCATTTATACCCCAATTTCTCTCCAATGGGAACCCAAAATGGCTTACAGCATCATTATCTACTCCTCCCATTTATCCTCACAACAACCCTGTGAAGTAAGTTAGGCTGAGACTGTGTGATTAGCTCAAGGTCACCCAGAAAGCTTCCATGGCAGAGTGGGGATTAGAACAGGGCTTTCCCTACATCCTAGTTGGACACTTTAACACTGGCTACACTAATAAATATATTTAATTCTCAATATTGCATCATCTATGGATACTTAAATCCAGAGACTGGGGCCATGGACCAACAAGACAAATCTTGAGAAAAGCCCCAAGTTTTCAGAAAAATCTGAAATCTTTTTTTTAAAGCATTGGGGAAGGATTAAAACAACCAAAAAATATAAAAGACCTTCTGTAGCTATAAGAAATTGGTGTTCCCCGTGGCTTTTGCTAAGCAATCACAATGGAATTGCCAGCCTTCAAGGCTCAGTTTCTGTCAGTAAATGGCGGGGGAGGGAGCAGAACCTTTTACAGGGCTATTTTGGCCTTTGAGGGAGGACTTATAAGGGGCAAGCCTACTAGCAACAATTGGGCAGCTTGCTACCTTGTGACCTGCGTGTCTTGCCCAGGCTTGGCTGGGCAGCAGCTCCCCCAAATGGCAGTCCTGTATAGTGGTTAGAGTTTCAGACTAGGATATGGAAGACCCAGGTTTGAATCACCACTCTGCTGAGGAAGCTCACTGGGTGATTTGTGGCCAGTTACACATTCTCAACATAACCAACCTCACAGGATTGTTGTAAGGATAAAATAGAAGGGAGGAGAATTATGTCAGCTGCTTTGGGTCCCCATTGAGGAAAAAGGTGACATATAAATGAAGTAAATAATAAATGTCGTTGAACATGGGGAGCTGATAAAGGGTTAGTTGGTGGGCTGAGTGGGAAGAAGAGAAAGAAGCTGGGAAAGACAGTGGTAGATTAACCATTAAGCAGACTAAGCATGTGCTTAGGGCACCAGGGCCAAAGGGGGCACCACAAAGTTGGGGGAAGGGTGAAAAGAAAAAAAAAGAATGAAGATTTGTAAAAAAAAAAAAATGATAAAACTAGTGCAAATTGATCATGGTGCATCCTATTCTATTTTTTGTTGGCAAGGTGCAGTGTCATAGGCTATGTTTAAAAGTAAAATGCATGTGTTTAAAAGTAAAATGATGGAACCAAATTCAGTTGTCATGACAGTCATTTCAATGCCCCTCTCTACCCCTTTTTAATTTCAACCCCATGTAAACATTAAAAATGAAGCGTGTTCAGTTGAGTGGTGCGCAAAAGAGAAAACGTGCAAAAGAGAATGAGCAAAAGAATCTGTCTGTTGTAGCCAAGACAGGAAAGCTGACAGATTTTTTTCTTATAAACTGCAGAGAAAGATGATCCAGACCAAAACCAGTGTCAGTCTTCAGAGACAGGAAGTGAATCAAACTTATCTCCTTCATCAGAAACAGACAGTGCTGGTGCAAGGCCAGATTTTCATGATGACGTTGCACATGATGAAGTGCCACAACATGGACCTATTTCAACGACAAGATGTGTAAATGCTTTTGAACTGTCCAAGGAGTTTAGATAACTGACCAAGGATGAAATGAACAAAGCTAAGGACCCAGGGTTGTGGGATGAATTTTATGGTGATGATGTGACTTATTGGGTTCTTTGTGGACCCAGTGAATGTCAGCACCACAATGGGCCATTTGACAAATCGTGTCACAATTTCATCAGTGGGAATCCAAAGAGATACTGTTCACAGAAGATATTTTTTGGAATAAAAGCCAATGGTGAACACTACAAGAGAGAATGGCTGTTGTACTCTCCTTCAAAAAGATCAGTTTACTGCTTTGTTTGTAAACTATTTGCAACCAAAGGGTCAATGCATTTTGCTAGAAATGAGGGATTCAGTGACTGGCAAAACACTGCTGTAATTGACAACCATGAAAAAGTACAACTCACTGAGATGCCATGTTGACATATTTAACTTGGAAACAAGGCTTAGGCCACTGGAAAAACAAATTGAAGAGGAGTGCAATTACTAGGAGAATGTTGTATGTTGTAGCAGTCATTTGCACACTGGCTGAACAAGGATTGGCATTCCAAGGAAAAGTGGAAAAATTTGGGTCTCTCAATAATGGGAATTATTTGGGGCTACTGAAATAGATAAATCGGTTTGACCCATTCTTGGCTGCTCACATATCACGGTATGGCAGTGCTGGAAAAGGCAACCCTTTGTACCTGTCCAAAACGACATGTGAAGAACTTACTGAGTTAATGGCAAAGAAAGTGCACTCCATCATCATTGAAGAAATTAATGTTTCTGGGTACTTCAGTCTGTCTGTAGACTCAATGCCTGATCTTTCGCACGTTGACCAACTGAGCATAGTGCTCAGATACTTGCAAGATGGACAGCCAGTTGAATGATTTATCACATTTTTGGAATTACAAAACCACACTGGCGAAGCTATGGCACAGCAGGTGTTGAAGTACTTATGTGATGATTGTAAATTGGATTTTGCTAAATGCAGAGGGCAGTCATATGAGGCCAACATGTCTGGACATTACAATGGCATGCAGCAAAAACTTTTGGATGCAAATCAGTTTGCCATTTATGTACCCTGTGCATCTCATTCACTAAATTTAGTTGGACGAAGTGCTGTGGATTGCTGTCAAGTTGCAGTAGATCTTTTTCCCACTGTACAACTGCTCTACACATTCTTTTCAGCCTCAACTGCTCAGTGGAGAATTCTCAAATATTGCATTGGAAATGAAAAAGTGTAGAAATCACTTTCAGACACCAGATGGGAAGCACATGCTGTGGCAACTGCAGCAATTATCAACTCTTTCTTCAAGATTCTTGAAGCTTTGGAAGATTTATCAGATGACCAGTTGTAAAAAGGTGACACTAGAAGGGAGGCAAAGAACATTGCAGACAAGATGCAAGAACTGGAATTTGTGTTCATGCTGAATTTTTGGAATGAAACTTTAGAAAAATTTCATAGAACAAGTCAACTTCTTCAAAGTGAAAATGTGATCTTGCAAACATGTGCAGATTTGTATTCATCATTGGCAGACCAGTTGCCATACATCAAGAAATGAGTTTGAGAGATTTGAATCACTTGCAAAGGACATGCTTCCTGATATAGAATACAACGCAACTCAAACACATAACCATATAAGAAAGAGAATGCCCCAGAATGGAAATGCACCAGAGGTCATTCTCAGTGCCAGAGACAAATTCCGTATCTCCACTTTTTATGTAATTGTTGAAAAGTTAGAAACGGAAATGAGGAGGAGACGAAAGATGTACACTGAAATAGCAGACAGATTCTCTTGTCTGACAGATGTTCCTAATGCCACCCAACAAGGTGCTAATTCCCAATTATCAGAAAGTGAAAGGTACGCAAAGACTTGTCAGACACTCATTGATGCTTATCCAGATGACATGAACAATACTTTGTCTACAGAGCTTCAGCAGTTCCATTCATATGATCTTTTTTTTAAAAAAAAAAAAAAATTATTGGGATGCATTCAACATTGTTAAACATCATTACCAATACAATTTAAAAAGATTTTCATCCCATCCTCCCACCCCCCCTAATAGGCTTCCAACACTGCTAATAACAAAAAAGAAAAAGTTAAAAGGTAATCAAGTTTAGACTTCTAACAATCGACAAATCAGGTAACCCAATTTCAAATACATAAAAGCCTGACTTTTACAAACATAATTTCCAATAAAGGTACAGTACAATCAAATGTTCATTTCATTTCTCATTCAGTTTCAATACAAATCAAGATTGTACATTTTCCCTTTCATTCTATATTCAGTTTCCATATACAATTTCAGGCCTTCCCAGTCTTTTAAATATTGTTCTGCCATTTGTCCATTTAGCTTTTTCGTCATTTTGTCCATTTCGGCTAAAAACATCAGTTTTCTTAACCAGTCATGTATATCTGGCACCTTCTCCGCTTTCCATGGTTGAGCAAAAGCCATTCTCGCCGATGTAATCATATACCATAATAGTGTCCTTTTTTCTTGTGGAAATTTTTCCATTGTCAAACCTAAGAGAAGAAGTTCCGGACTTTTCCTAATAGGAATTTTTAATATTTTCTGCATCTCACAATGTACATTTGACCAGTATACCTTTGCTTTATCGCATGACCACCACATATGGTAAAAAGAACCCTCTATTTTTTTACATTTCCAACACTTATTACTCAAGTTCTTATCCATACTAATGTTAGCAATCTTTTTTGGTGTCATATACCACCTGTACATCATCTTATAACAATTTTCTTTTACATTGACACAGGTTGACATTTTAAAAGCTTTTTTCCACAAAAATTCCCATGTTTCCATAGAAATTTCTTTGTTCATATTTATGGCCCATTTTATCATTTGCTCTTTAACAGTTTCATCCACTTTTCTAAATCACGCTTTATCAAAACCCACAATTTTTCATAATTATTCTTAAACAAATCAATATTTTTCATTGTAATGTCAACTCCCAGATATTTAACCTTTTTAACCACTTCACATTCTGTCAGATTTTGTAAAATTTGTTGCTTTGTAACATTCAAGTTTTTACACAATATTTTCGATTTATTTTTATTTATATAGAACCCTGCGAGGTCACCAAACTCTTTTACTTTTTCAAATACCAAAGGCATGTTATTAACAGGATCTTCAACAATAAACATAATATCATCAGCAAATGCTCTTAATTTGTATGAAAAACCTCTAATACTCAAACCTTTTATATTATCATCATCTCTAATCATTTGCAGCAGAATCTCCAAAATCCAGATGAATAACAATGGCGATAGGGGACAGCCCTGTCTAGTCCCTTTTCTGACCCGGAATGCTTCTGTTGATTCTGCATTTACAATCACCGTAGCCTTTTGTTCTTTGTATATTGATTTAATCATTCTTGTAAATTCTGCACCCATCTGCAATTTTTCAATCACTTTGAACATAAATTCCCAATTCAAGTTATCAAATGCCTTCTCCGCGTCTAAAAATAAAAAGCCAACCTCTTTTTCGGGGTGCTTATCATAGTACTCTATTGCGTCTAAAACAACCTTCATGTTGTCCTTTATTTGCCTACCTGGCAAAAAACCCAGCCTGATCTTCGGCAATAGTGTCTTTCAAATACCTTTTACGGCGTTCTGCTAAAATTTTTGCATAAATTTTGTAATCATTGTTCAGAAGTGAAATTGGTCGATAATTTTTAACATTAGTTAAATCTTGAGTTTCTTTCGGTATTAAGGTGATTGCAGCTTCATTCCAGGAATCTGGAATCTTCCCGCTTTGTCTAATTTCATTTAAAAGAATCTCTAGAACCGGTACCAGGTCTTCTTGAAGTTTCTTGTAGAATTTGGCTGAAAAACCGTCTGGTCCTGGAACTTTGGAGATTTTTGCTTCTCCTATTGCTTTGCTGATTTCTTCTTTAGTTATCACAGCATTTAACATTGTTTTCATTTCTGAGCTTGGTTGTGTCGAATTCACTTTTGATAAATAGTCTTGAATTTTTTGTTGATCCATTTGTTTTGCTTGAAAAAGAGTAGCATAGTATTTATAAAATTCTCTCCGGATCCCTCCTGGGTCTATAATTTCTCTATTCCCATCTTTCAGTTTAATTATTGTTTTGTTCTCTCTTCTTTTCTTCAATTGCCATGCCAAATATTTCCCAGGTTTATTCGCTCCTTCAAAGGACTTCTGTTGCAATTTTTTCAAATTCCAATATATTTCTTTATTTAACCTCGCATCGTATTGTTCCCTTAGGATCTTCAGTTCTCTCAAAATTTTCTTTTTGTCAGGTCTCTTCTTGAGTTCTGCTTCTTTCTTTTGAATATTTTCCATAATTTCTTTATCTATTTTGAATTGTTGTTTTCTTTCATTGTTGTTAATTGCAATTAGATGTCCTCTCATCACAGCTTTATATGCCTCCCATACCGTTTGTGTCTGTACATCTTTATTTAAGTTTAGTTGAAAATACGTTTTGGTTTCCGTCCTTATTTTGTCCACAATATTTTGTTTGTACAGTAAATCCTCATTGAGTCTCCATCGAAATTTCTTTCTTTTGACATATGTTGACCACTTTACTGGGCTGTGGTCAGAAAGAATTCTAGGTAATATTTCAATTTTACGTGTTTGCAAGATCAAGTTCTCGGTCATCCACATCATGTCTATTCTTGAGAAAGACTCATGTCTTGATGAGTAAAAAGAATAGTCTTTGTCTTTAGGATTTTTAGTTCTCCATGCATCTTCCAGGTGCTCATGTTTTGCCATTTGAAAAAATACTTTCGGAAGTTTACCTATACCTTCATTTCCTTTTTTTGATTTTCTATCAATAGCATTATTAACAGTACCATTACAGTCACCATCAGTATCATTTGCTCATAGGTTAACTGTTGTAATTGTTCCCACAAATCTTGAAAGAATTTTTCCTTGGCTCCATTCGGGGCATAGAGATTTACAATTAGGGTCTTTTTATTCTGAAGCATAACTTCCACTGCCAAGAATCTTCCTTCTTTGTCTTTAAAAATTTCCTTTGGCTCCAATTCTTTTTTTACATATGTAACAACTCCTTTTTTCTTTTGTGAGGAGAGGGAGTAAAATTCCTCTCCTAGTCTACTTTGAATCAGAACTTTAACATCAGTCTTTTTAATATGTGTTTCTTGTAAACAAACAATATCACATTTTTGTTTTTCCAACCATAGCCTAATATTTTTTTCTTTTTGGGGGTGAATTAAGTCCATTAACATTCCAAGAAATAATTTGACTCTCCATGTTGGCTTTGTATTTATTTATCAGAGTCTTTAAAATTGTCTTTAATGAACTTGGTCATTTGCTCTACTGACTTGATGGTGACTCTCTTCTGTTTAAATGTAAAGCTGACACCTTTTGGAATTTCCCATCTGTATCTAATGCCCTCTGTTTTCAGTTTGTCGGTCAGGTCTTTAAAAAGTCGTCTGTCCTGAAGAATTGATCTGGGTAGTTCCTTTAGTATCATAATTTTCTTGTTGTCAATTGTGAAATCTTCCTGAAATTGTTGCTTAAACAAGTCTTCTTTCAATCTTTTGGATATAAACTGGACAATCACATCTCTGGGTAATTTTTTCTTTTGTGCAATCGCAGAGTTGACTCTGTATACCAAATCAATATGTGCCGCCACCCTCTCCTCTTCTAGTTTTAAAAAATCTGCAACAGCATCCACCATGACTGAGTGGATATTCTCATTTTTATCTTCAGGGATTCCCCTAAATCTCAGATGGTTAAGCATTCCATTGTACTCCACCATTACATTGGCTTTTGATGCTTCTTTAGCAACCTCAGATACACCAGTTTCCACTCCTTTCACTCTCTCCTCCACCTCATCTGTTCTTTTGTTCAATGTCTGTATTTCCTTTGTAATCCCAGCCAAGTCTTTTTTCAGGTCAGTTACTTCATCAGCCACTTTTCCTAGAGTTTTTTTCCATTTTTTGTATAGCATCCATCACCCGTTTTTCCATGGCTTCCATCATGCCCTGTAATTTCTTCTCCTCTTTAGCAGCCATTTTCGGGGAGGACCAAGAGTTTGCCCTCTGTCGTTGCCGAAGATCGTAAGCCGTTGTTTACAATTATCACAAAACTTACATCAAATTAAAGCTCTTCTTGTGCCCAGTTAAACCGTTCTATTTTCACTTTTTTCTGTTAAGTCTTTTGGCTAAAATCCGAATAAATCATTTCGACCTTCTCAAAATGGCGGGCGCAATTTCTCTATAGTAAATAG
This sequence comes from Gekko gecko, assembly GCA_029375565.1. Classification (NCBI taxonomy): domain Eukaryota; kingdom Metazoa; phylum Chordata; class Lepidosauria; order Squamata; family Gekkonidae; genus Gekko; species Gekko gecko. The sequence continues at coordinate 98,882,970 of JAPDNY010000002.1, read as the reverse complement.
CTCTTCCTGTTGTTTACTTCCTGTCCGGCAATCTTAATCGTCCCCCTTGACTTCTGGTTTCCTCCCTTCTTCTGGCCTCCTTGGTCGTCTCTAGGAAATGCTACTTGTCTGGTCTGAGGTCACTTCCTGTTCTGGTGATTTCTGTCGCAGCTTGAGTAATTTTCCACACTGATTCTCGCGGGACTTGGTGTTAGTTTCTATTTTAAAGTCAATATCCTGACCGCAGGAATGATCAACAAACCGGCTTTTTGGCCTTTTTTTGCTGTTTAACCGCGTTTTCCGGAGTCGGTGTTAGTACACAGAATACAGCACGATCATGCGCTACATCGGATGTTGTTTATTCTCGGGATCAGCATGTTTCCGGTGAGCAATTTTTGAAAAGTTACCTTCAAAGTCCGTGTCTTGTTATAGCAGTGTTTCCTTGGTATCAGTTTCCGTAGAATGTCTTGGAGGTCTGGGTCATCCATTCTTATGTTGAGAATCCAACTCGATGGGGTCTTTTAGAGAAATTCCGAAGTGCCCTCTTGGGGGAGGGGATCAAGGATGGTCACAGCGCTCTTAAAGCCCCGCTATCAGCTGATCTCAACTCCCACTCGGGCCAATGCTCGTTGCTAGTCACCCCCCTGCCTGGGGAGATCTGCGGTAGGCTGTATAGCCCACCCTGTCATAAAAACCCTCCGTATGTTTTGGGAGCAAAGCCAGAACACGTCTGGACGTCATGTATCCCAGACCGGAAGCCCCCATTCATATGATCTTCATAAGTTTAAAACAACCAAGAAAACATCTTTCACTCACATAGAACTTTACAACACAATTACAGAAGACAAACTAGAGAGTGCCTTTCCAAATGCTGAAATTGCCTTAAGAATATTTTTAACACTAATGGTCACCAACTGCACAACAGAGAGGTCTTTCTCACAACATGTAAACACGTAAACATGTAAAAAAACCAAATAGATCAGTTATGCTTCAAGAAAGACTCAACTCACTGTGTATATTAACAACTGAAGCAGACATTCTGAGAAGTATTAATTTTGAGGATGTTATCAGTGATTTTGCGAAAATGAAATGTAGAAAAATGCCTTTCAGGTCATGAATATTGGAACTTTGATACATTTAACTTTTGAAATATTAAAATAGATGTTGTATTGTATTTTTGTAGAACTTTCTGTGGCCAAAGCTTGGCTTAGTTTGTATTGCTGCAATCTGCATTGTATATCTGGTCAGACAGGTCAACAACTAAAATGGACTGGGTCAGTGTGGAAAGGAGGGGGGGCACCAAGACTGGTCAGTGCTTAGAGCACCAGTGAGCCTTAAACCACTCCTGGGAAAAGAGGAGAGTCTAAGGGGGCAGCTGTGGAAGGGGAAATAAGTCCTCTGTTTGTACTCTATATTTGCAAACCAGAATGCACCCAAAAAGACTGTGTGTGAGATTGCCCTTCATTTTTTGCTCCAGACACTTCAGGATCATTGCAAAAGAATGGGACTTGAACCCATGCAGGCATTCAATATTTGTGTATAGAAATTATATGGGGTGAGTCAGCATTGCACCTGCTTCCCTTGCCCATGACCTTTTTGCATTCAAGGTTCCATCAATTCAGAGACCCTATACATGTGCACCTCAGAGGGTACAGGCTCAGATCATGCAATTTGTTTACACACCACAGTGCCCATTAGTCCAGAGGAAATAAAGGGAAAAGAAGGTTCCTAAGAAACATGATCTGGACAACACAAACCCATGATTTAGTCCTAGCAAATTATGGCACATGACCACTTCACAGTGGTTGCCAGAGAGAACTTCAGCAGGATAATCCATGCAGCAGTTTTGACACTCAGCTGATGTACTAATGATCTCCCCGATACAGGTTGATAGTGGGAGATGTTAAAGCAGCGCTTGTACTTGATACCTCAGTGTTCAGCAATACATTCACTTTGACAACCTGAGAATAGGAGCTTATATTGGCAGAGTGTTTTCGTATGATCAGCTTATGAATCTTGTTTCAGAATCAGTTTTACAAGCATGTAAACAGTGCAGCAGTTTCTGAGATTTATTACTTGTCTGTGGGATCAGCTGCATTTCATGTCACTAGAGTGAAGCTTTTTAAAAAAAAATGTTGGTCTGGAACAGCTGCCTTTCACTAGCTTATTCCTTTGATGTATGCCTCAGTATTATGCTACATTTCCAGCCCTGAAAGACTGGCATCTTTAGGAGAAGCCAAATCTTACAATTCTGCTTACTCTGTGGAAAGTGATATTAAACACCCACAATCCATCAAAAATTAGGACCAACAAAACCCCATTTAATTTTAAACAAATAGAAGTTAGACATCTCCCATTGCTTTCAATGAAATCACTTGAAGTACCTCAGGAACCTTGTGTACTCCAGTTTTCTGCACACATTAGAGGCAGTAAATGTTGTTAATGGAAGTACTGAACAGAAACAGATATCATCCAGAGTCACCATTACAATGAAGTAACATGACACAGTCAACTAGGACAGCAGATGCCAGAGATGGTGTGTTGGAAGCTGTGTGGACTCCAACACAATTTGGGGCCAACAGCACTACAGCCTTGCTCTGTTCAGAGAAAGGTGCAAACCCAGTCTCCTCTGCACCACAGTGTCAAGTCTTGGACGCAGTCACTCTCACCACACTCTTGTATCAGCAAGATTTGTTTATTGAGAAGTAAAACAAGTTCCAAGCATAGACATGTTCTTTTTCAGAACTGACACCCAGGTTTCAGGACTGAACCTATACACTATGCAAGACATCCCCCCTAAAGCGCAGTACCCAATCATTACCTGCATTCCACCTGCCAAAGATCCAAACTATCCCAATACACCACCCCCACACTTGCTACTAGCTGTTGCACTATCTAGAAATTCCCTGCACCCAAGGTCGAAGTGGGCACTGAGATCATGTGTTTCCCAGGTACTGCATAAGCCAACACTCACACACTCTCATCACTCCCTCCCCCTTAGCCAGAAGGATACACAGCCTAGAGAAGGAAAGAAAGAAGGCAAGAGGCGCAATTAACCCTTGAGGCCACAGAGTCCATAACAAGCAAGGCACGAGCTTGACACACAGCACTACCCTTGGGTAGTGAAGGGCGGGGTATAAATTCAATCTCATCTTCTTCTTCTTCTTCTTCTTCCTCAAGATGACCAGAAGTTGATGCATTCCCTGCTTGCTGGAACTCTTTCCCTCCTCCTGGCAGCCCACACTTCCCCTCATCCTCAAGATGATGATTAAGAGAATGCAGCATCTTTCTTATAAGGGAAAGCGAAAGAAAGAATCTGGGATTTTTCACTTTAGGAAAAAAGACAACTGAGGAGCTATGATACAGAGTTATAAAATTATACATAGGGTGGAGAAATTGAATAGAGGTAGGACTTCAGGGCACCCAAGTTGATGGGCAAAAGGTTCAGGACAGATGAAAAGAAATACTTATTTACAAAATGAGTAATTAAATTGCAGAATTCACTGTCCGTGGATGTAGAGCTGGTCAAGAGCACACATAGCTTTAAAAGAGAACTGGATAACTTCATGAACTATCATTACATCAATGGCTACTAGCCATGGTAACATAAAGGAACATCCATTTACAAAAACAGCAAGCCTCCGAAAACCCATGCTCTAGGGAACAGTATCAAGAGAAGGCCTTGGCCTCTATGCCCTGCCTGTTGGCCCCCCAGGGCAACTTTATTTATTTATATATACATGACCCTTCTCAACTAAAGGGAGAGGACAGTTATGTCAGTGTTTGTGAAGAAACACCAATTCTGAGTTTAAACATGGTAATAGACAGTTACTGCAGTGAGCTGACTGATGGACTTAGGTGACCACAGGGTTTTTCTTTTTCTCTGAGGATCCTGCATGAGACAGAGGATCTTGTGCCTTGTAGGGGTGCCTCTTGAACTCTTTCTGTATATTTGTAGACAAAGTGAATACTATAAAAAAATCATTAATTTCTATTTTCTCTCCTCTAAAAGGAACCACCTCAAGTAAATGCTGCTTGTGGAGGTTCACATTGCTTTATGTCTTTCCCACATTGTTAACTGTTCTTGGAAGTGACTGACCCAGGTCTTGTGCTTGCAAAGCATACACTCTACCACTGAGCTACAGCTCCTTCTGTGATGCATGGGGTGATTTAATAATCAGTGTTAACTCAAAATTCCTTGAAAACCTTAAGCAGATGTTCACTGGGTTTTTGCCCCATGGTTTTTTTGTTTGTTTTGTTTCATTGCTGTTTTTTTAAATATTTGATTCAGGGCTTAAAAAAAAAAAGAGGTGCTGCAGCTCTCAAGAGGGAAATGAAGTTTTCAATCTGTTTACTGAAAACTCATGAACTTTTAAACATTTTTTAAAAAAGAATTTTATTAAAGAGGTTCCAGAACTCTGGCACATTCCCTCAGCAAAAGAAAACAACCCTGATTTTATCGAATATTTTAATAGATACAACAATAACAGAACAAGTATAAATAAACAAAGTTCACTACATTCTGTTTTGTCACTATATATGTGTTTGCATATTAATGCTCATTCTACAACAGGGCAATAAATTTACTATTTCTGTTATTTTCGAATGAATTTGGATTTTCTTGGTCAAAACTTTGTTTTTGAGTGACAGATGCCATCCACTGAGTTTTTGCTTGCTGTTTTTCAAGGAAATATTTTCTATCACATTTTATGAGAGCAGCAAACCTCAATAGATCATGACTAGGGATGGTCACAAACTGAACCACAAAGCAAAATTCAACATGAGTTTTGCCCTGCTTGTGGTTCATGAACCAAAGTTCCTAACAGGTCTACCATCACATACTTCCATGAACTTTTAAAGCAGTTCATGGTGATTCCTGGCAGTTTGTGGATAGAGCAGAAAGCAGTCCCTTTAAACCAAGTCCCTTTAAACCTCTGCTTTCTGTTCCCTGCAAAAGCCACAAAAACAGCTGAGCAGCAGTCCACCACTCAGCTGTTTTGGGCTGTCTTGTGCAGTCCCTTTAAAGTTTAAAGGGAGTACACAAGAAAGCAGCTGTTTTTCGGGGCTGCAAACCAGTTTGGTTTGGTTCATGGTTTGGCCACGAACCATGAACTGCATTTTTCTAGTTCATGCCCATCCCTAATTGTGACTTCTCCAAGTTCAATAGACAGTGCCAGCAATTGGTCTCTGAAGCACAAAAATATTGACTCTTCAGTATCAGACCCTAGGCTCAATCAAACATTCACATTTTTAAAACATTCATTCTTTCAATAATGTATTTGATTCTTTGCTTTAAATATGATTCTGTCTCTACTTCAAAGCGACCTCCTGTTGTAATAGTTCAGCTAATTCATAGCAGAGAACAGTTTCCAAAAGCCTCATAATTAGGGCTTTAAACTTTAAAGAGACTGGTGCATTTCCCCAGGTGCCAGAGTGACTGGAATATTTCTTTCTTCAGCTCTTTTGTCTGAACTCTAAAAGGTGACAGGTTTGTTAATTAAAACAGTAGTGTGTGTTAGATTTTGAAGTGAAGCTAAAAATTATTCATTTCAAATTTCCTTTTTCAGTTTAGTATAGTTAATGTATTTCAAATAAATCATCTTCATTGTTAGGGTAACCCTGCCTGGAGTTTTAAAAGGGCCTTTTATTTTTGCACCCATAACATTCAGCATATTGCTCCAGCTTTGGAAGATCTTTGGGGAAACTTTGACAGATGTAGTTTAAAGGGTAGTTCTTTTTAAAGCAAGTGAATGCTGAGTTAATATGCTTCAACTTCTCTTTCTAAAAATATTCATTACGTTTACATCCCTCCTTTCTTCCATCTGAGCCCACGTCTTAAAACTAACTAGCACTGCAGTGACAGAGGCCATTTCCACATAGGTAATCCTCCCCAGGTTGAATGCTGTTGGGAGGCAGTGTTTTTTCCCCACTTCCCACAGAACTGTGGTATATTAGTACACCTCTGGGGGCTTTCTCAGCTTTTTCTTTGATCATTCTCAAACTTGCTTTGCTGAAAAGTTTTGGGAAAGGTCACAGTAAAGCCTGGATGGCTGCAGTGTGGGTGAGAAAGCCTGCGTTTTCCTACTCAGATGGCAGCCATCCCTGATGCTGTCATCCCCCCAGAGGCCATTTTCTCTGCCTGCCACCTGGTGGCTTTGTGTGTTTGTTTTTAAATCACCAATTGTATATCAATATACCATTTTAAAATGTATATGTATCAAGTTCTCTGAATTTCCAGTTTTCATTTTTCTAAGTTTCCAGTCCCTTCCATTGTGTTTCCCCATTATCTCTTATACCTTTTAGGAAAGAAAGCTGGGCACTGGGACAAGCTGTTACACGTCATTTTATAATAGTATGTTGAAATGAGGCTATTCGGTTGCCAGGTTTTTTTTGTTTTCTTTAATGAAAAAGTACCAGAGATCCAAGGGAGTGGGGATGGCTACTGCCAAGGGACCCCGGGGCACAAAAACTGCAGGGAAATCTGCCACGTAGAAGCCCCATTGTTGCTGCACTGTATCAACAACTACACCAGCACTGGGGAAAACACAAACCTGGTACCCTTGAGGAAACCACCTAAGACTGGAATAATTCTACGTAGGATTGCACTAGAAGGATCTACTTTCCCAAAACCTTTGTATGCTTTCAGATAATATTGAGTAATACTCTGTGTCAACATAGATGTGTCTTTTAAAGGCAAATTACAGAGCCATGAAGGGATAGTAAAAAGGGTTTAACATTCCACCCCTACTAATTAACTCCACCACCACCACTTTCTGCTAGTAGCACTTTAAAGAAAAAAAGATGAGTACCTATCTCTTGCCTATTGGATTGGTGGTGTGATGAACTATCAAGAGGCTTGGTCAAAAGACCTTCAGTGCCAAATCTCCGAGGATCAATGGAACGCTATTTGGCGAAGTCAGAACTCTTCCTCAAAATCCTTATACATTATTGAGGCAAACATGAAGGTCCTGTTGAGATGGTATTTAGCACCAACCAAACTAGTTCATTTGATACCTACCATGTCTCCACTGTGCTGGAAGCAGTGTGGTGTTAAAGCAACCTACTTCCATAACTGGTGGTCATGCAAATTTATCCAAAGCTTTTGGCACCAAGTAACAGACTGCATTCACAAAATAACAAATTATAATTTACCTTTGTCACCAGCTATTCTTCTCCTCGGTCTATGGCCCTCTGATGGTCCTCCTGAAAAAGACAAAAAACTAATCAGTATTCTCTCCACAGCTGCTAAAATTCTAATTGCAAAGCATTGGAAAGATACCAAGGTGCCTAGCATAACACAATGGTGGTATAAAGTATGGGACCTATTTATGCTAGACAATTTTTCAATTTATCACTCCAATACTCAAAACGAGAGTGACTTCTCTAACCCTCTAAGTATCTGGTACCCTATCCTAGAGAAAATAGACATTGACACCTTTGATTGGGAAACTATTTCTAAGGCCAAATACAAGTTACTGTTATTCAGATAGTCTATGTTTGATATGCGAGGTTTTATAATTTTTTATGCTTTTATATATTATGTAATTGATGTTAAGTAATTTAAAAAAAAAAAATTAAAAAATTGTGTGCAGGTTTTCCACACTGCATCACCCATGAAACTGAGCAATGTGTATTTACATAGCAAAAGTTCATATTTTTGCATGTAATGTTTTGGTTTTCCGTTTCTGATCTCCCACTCTTTTTATGTGTATATAAAGCAATTAAAGATTTTATTTTAAAAAAAAAAACCCTATCTCTTGCTTATTCTTTTTCTTTAAAAAGCTACAGCAGTGAGAGAGCTCCAGTTTCAATTTGTGAAACTGTACAGTGGTTAAAGAGTGAAATCCACTCTTGTCCTTGTGCAAACCTGATAATATCATGTGGATTCAATTGAATGTAAAGAGATACTAGGAAGATCCATTCACAGATTTCTCAGTATTCTTTTTGTTTAGAGGTATACTTTAGAGGTATGTCACCAGTAAAAAGTGAAGCAGTAAACTAGTGTATATATTGAGCATTTCAAGTTACTGAAATATGTAGCACCTGAAACATATTATCTATATTTCCATATAGAGATGGGCATAATTTATCATTTGAGTTTTACATTGTACAAACACAGGAATTTAAAGGCAAAATTACATGAAATATTGAGTCTGTGACAGCACAATTACATGAAATATTGAGTCTGTGATAATTTTAAAAGACTCTATTTGCCCAAAAGCAACCACTGAAGATGCATTTTTTAGAAGAAAGGCTTTTTAGATCTTTTGTCTCCTCCTGTTTTCCCACTGAAAAATGGTATCCCTAACCCATTTTTATTTTCACTGGGGAAAAAATACAGGTACCCATCTATTTTCCCCAACAAGAGTAAAAGTGGCTCAGGTCTTGTTTTTAAGTGGATATTTGGCCTGAGTGAAAACTTACTCTGTTATCACATGCCTTCTGACTTCTTTGTGACTGCAGTCTTTGAACTATAGGGTCTAAGTTAATATTATGATTGATTGTTTTTAGTATTTTACACTGTTTGCACTATTAGTTACCTTAGAATTCTTTGAATTATAGGGCTATAGTAAAACTGAATTCCTCAGGAAGGTATTCTTGTAAGGGAATAGGGTTTAACCTCTGAAAAACAGGTGGTTGTTATTGCACTGTTTATTGTACATATTCTGTTTTTATGGCATTTTATTATTATTGTAACCCATTTTTGCATTGTTGGTTGTATATATTATACTGTTTTATTGCACTGTTTTTATTTTTTTTTCTTTTGGGTATTTTTTTTGTATTTTTCGTGTGTGTGTGTGTGCGCGCACACCTGGAAGTCATAGTGATCTCTGGTGACTGACCCCTACTGGGGAACTGGAGGACATTCAGAGAGATGGCTGAGTAAAGCCTGCCCCTGCCTCCCAACTCCTGATATTCCAAGGAGGTCTCCCATCCAAGTACTTGCCAGTGTCAACCCTGCTTAGCTTTCAAGATCTGATGAGATTCGGTTTGCCTGGGCTATACAGGTCAGGGCTCACTGTTTTAAACTTTTTGTAATCCCCTTGCATCTCAGCAAGAAGGGTGGACTTAAACAAATTACAGAAGTAAGATATTCTGCAAAGTAAGATAAAAATGCTAGTAAATATATTCTTTAAGAAACATAAGAAAACAGGAAGTGACCCATGTGGACTTCTTAAGGAAGGGAATCCCAGTTTCCTCCTTCTTGCTAGTGCCTCACCTACAAAACTTGTCCTTCTCTCCCTCTCCAGCAGCTTGTCTACCTGCCCCGCCCCCACATTGGCTCACCTTTTGCTAGTTCATGCTCGCTTCCCCCTCTCTTCTGGGTGATCATCACTCCCTCAGTCCAAAATGCAACCCAGACACCAGCAGATTGGGAGGAGGCTCCTCCAATTTTTATGCTCACAATATGCTCTTATTAACTTTTTGAGGGCTTTTGTTTTGTTTTACAGTAAAACCATCTTTGGGTGGGGGAAGTAAGGCTGTTTGCAGGGGGTCAATCTTGATGTTTCCTCCAGCTTTCAGTGATAGCTATAGCTGGCACTCATATGGCTTAGCCTAGCCACACAAGCGGCAGCCCTTAGTGATCCACAGAGAAGGCTGATGAGCCTTACTGTATTGAACTCTCTTTTTTATATATAAGTATTTTATTGATTTTGCAATACTATGGGATTTGGGGAATGGTTACTCAATCCCTACCTCTAAATTCTATAGGAAACGGAGAAGGGAAAATAATACAACACAAACTACTGGAATGGGGGAGGGAGACTACCACTCTAACTCTAAGCCAACTAATGGTTATAGGGAAGGGAAGACTAACAAGGTGACACGATTTGGTTACATAGGTATATATCCCTGTCACCTAGTGATACAGCGCTGTTATTGCTTGTAAAAATTTAACAAAAAAATAATAAAGAGTTCCATTAACTAGCTGGATAACAAAAACTGCATTATCAACAATTATCTTGGTTTTAGAGTCTTTTCTTCTTGCGTTTCTTTTTTCCTCAGGGTTTGGGAGTGGCTGCTCCTTTTTCTGATTCTGATGTATCTGAAGAACTATTAGGTTTGTAACTGTCGCTTGATGAATCCTGTGAGTAGAATTCTTCTTCATCTTCTTCCTCCTCCTCTTCTGTTTTAGATTTCTTGTCTTTGTTGCATTGCTTGGGATTAAAGTATCGGTCTACAGACTTCTTTGCCTTAGGAACAGTGTCGATGTTGAATTTTTTATCTTTATGTATTGAACTCTCTCATCGCCCTTTCCAGTCACTGTATTTTTGTGTGCATGTTGGTCATAAGAAATTCACTATACTAACTAAAATTCTCAAAACTCAGATGTCAAGCAATCTTAAATGGTTGTGTATGCTTGAGAGGGCTCATCCAGGTGCATCGAATAGCAATTACATGAGAATAATATTGTTGTGTACTAAGCCTAACCTTAACAGATGCAGCTTGGGGTCACAGAACAATGGACTGCTAGGATCCTGGGATGGACCTATCGCCCAAGTGTGCCTCTGTAAATAGCCTATTGTTGGGAGTGGGTGTGTGACGGGTGTGCCATTTTACGGGCTTATAAGCAGGGCTCTGGCCCTGCTAGAGTGTCTTTTAGTTTAATCTAACTCTCCAATAAACTGAGCTGATCACTCCATGCATCTGAACCCAGTGTCTTTCAAATATATTACTAGCAGACCCAAGCAAACTGACTTTTACTGGCTTGAAGCAAAGTTTTTCACAGTGAAAAAATTAATGTTTGCGTAAATTTGTACAGTAGACGGGCTTCAGCTATTAATTTCAGTGATATAAGGGATGCATTAAGGAGGAAAAATGAAGAGTAAGATTTCATATATTGGGATAAGGTATATAGCCTGGAGGAGGCCACGGTGGCTTAGAGGTTAAGATGCTGAGCTGCAGACCAGAAACAGGGCTGGCCCCAGGTTTTTTTACACACTAGGTGAGGCTACCTTGTGGCTCTCCCTAAGCGAGGCTACCTTGTGACGCCCCCCCCCCCAGTGCCAGCCCTGCATGCAATACTGCAAAAGAAATCGCAGGCTGGGCTGGGCAGCGAGGGCAGCCACTCTCTGCTGAGATCTGCCGCCACTGCCTAATGACAGAGGGGGCAGCGCCTGCCTGCTCCTCCACTGGCAGAAATGCAGCCTTCACCACACACACCCTTCCCCTCCATCTTTCCCTGCCCCTCGCACCAGAGAGGCATGCACAAGATGTTGGGAGGTGAGCAACCTCCCCAGGCAATCACATGTCCTCACAATGGCTTTCATTTCCACTTTCCTGTCCCCTTCGATGGTTAAGGAAGTGTGTTCACGGGTTCACTGGGTTGGGAGGGGAGCACGCTGGTGCGAGGGCATGCACGGTTGCTGATGTCGGTCTGTGTGTTCTTCCCTGGTGTAAGGTACACTTCAGCATTCCACAGTGAAGGAGACTCAGGGCGCAAGGCGAAGCGAGGGAAGGGAGGAGAAGACGGGGCAGCAGGCAGGTCATAGTGGCACCCTCATCGAGCCAGTACCCTAGGCAACAGACTAAAATTTGTCAATGACGGGCCAGCCCTGACCAGTAGGTCTGTAGCTGGGCACTTTGAGACCCTAGTGCTGCGTGACGAAGTGAGCTCCCGTTTCTGACCCCAGCTCCTGCCAACCTAGCAGTTCGAAAGCAAGAAATTGCAAGTAGATAGATGTACCACTTTGGTGGGAAGGTAATAGTGTTCTGTGTGCCTTGGCATTTAGTCATGCCAGCCACATGACCATGGAGAAGTCTTTGTACAGTGCTGGCTCTCCAGCTTGGAAAGGGAGATGAGCGCTGCCCCCTAGAGTCGGATTTGACTAGCTTTCAAGAAAGGGAAACCTTTACCTTTATGTATAGCTTGGGACCAATATACCACCAACTCGCACATAAATCTACTTGAACACTTCAGTCATCTTCAGGGACCTCTCTTTCGGTACCCTCATCATCTGAGGCTAAATGGGTAGCCACCCAAGAAATGGCCTTCTCAGTTGTGGTACTAAAATTATAGAATTCCTTCCCCAGGGAGATTCATCTGTCCCCCTCAATATTGTCTCCCTCCAGTAGGTGAAGACTTTACTGTTTTGTTTGGTGTTCCCTTGGGGTGTTCCCTCCTTCCTGTTTATGTGTTTTGTTTAATTGTTTTATTATGTGTATTTTGAAAAGCTTGTTTTAATGGCTTTCATTGTTCACTGCCTTAGCTGGTTGAAAGGAGGCACAAAAAAAAGTTTTAAACAAATAAATAATCTCTAGGACTGGGCCCAGTTATAAATAACACTGGAGCTCTATGGTTAGAACTCAAGATGAGTTATTCAAAAGCAGCAATGAGAGGGGGGGAAAGAGGCACTGATATGGATCTGTGTTCAGGCATTGGGGAAGGAAGAGTGCACTCTAGCTGTCCAAACCATTTCTCCAATTGAAAATGGTCTCTTGGCCTGCTTTAAGCACCACAGTAAAGGAGAAAGGAAACTAAGCAATATACAGTACCCTTTTCTCCCTCTACCAGGGCTAAAAACATCCAAGGGACATTTTCAATATGGGAAGTGGCATGAGTGGGAGAGAATTTTTTTTAAAAAAACGTGGATATATATCAGGCCTAGGGTTGCCGGATCCTCCCTGGCCACCAACAGGGGATGGGGGTAGTAGGGTTGCCGGATCCAAGTTGGGAAACTCCTGGAGATTTGGGGATGGAGCCTGGGGAGGACAGGGACCTCAGTGGGGTACAATGCCATAGAGGCCACCCTCCAGAGCATCCATTTTCTCCAGGGGAACAGATCTTTGTAGTCTGGAGACGACCTGTAATTCCAGGGGAACCCCAGGTCCTACCTGGAGGCTGGCATCCCTAGGGCTCCTTGCTCTGGATGTATTTTTAGAGCCTAGTAACCCATCTGGAAAGAACATCAATGTTGTGGGTAGTTTGGCCCTCAGTCACTTTCCTGCCTAACCTTGGAGACGTTCATAAAACAAATAGAATAATTAATGGAAAAATCAGAAACATCCCAGAAGATCATCTCAGCAGGTATACCACAGCAGGTGGCCTGAGACAAGCAAAAGAGAGAGGAATGTGGCACATTGGATGGCTTCAGAGTAATAGTAGCAAGTTTTTAATAATCTACTTTGAAGTAATAAGCTTTCATCTTTTTTTAAAAAAAAACTGACAGATACTATTCATTACCAGGGAATTCCAATAGCTTCATTGATGCTCTGCTAATTAGCAGGTTGGTCACAACAAACATCAAAGTGAAGCTAATGATGAGAAGCAGAACACTGGTTGCAATGTACTTTCCATTTCACTACAGTTGCAGTGTCTAAAAGCATCTGGCAACCAAATCTTTTTGCCAGAAGGGCCACTAGGTGGCACTGCACTCAGGCTGCTCTCTGCAGCATTGTCAGAGAAGAGGGACAGTGCCCAGCCACAGCTAGGAAGCTCTTGTAGTACTTGGCACCCGATGATTCAGAGGAAACTTTAGGGTTGCCAATACAAAGTTTGGAATTTCCTGTGATTTGGGGGTGGAGCCTGGGAAGATGGGGTTTGAGGATGCCATAGAATCCAGCCTTCAAAGCTGCCATTTCCTTCAGCTGAACTGGTATATGTTGTAATTCTGGGAGAACTCCAGGCCCCACCTGGAGGCTGGCAATCCTATGAAACATCCTTACCTCAGGGCTTCTCCGCCTCACCAGCATTTGCCCAGAGGAAATTTCATTTTGTTTCTGAGTCAATGCATGTAGGGAGGAGAGAGGTATTTTGTGTCTAGCAGCTATTTAATGAACTATGAGTTCTATGTGAGTTGATTTTTCAGAAAATTTAGGATAATGATTACAAGGTTATAGCCTATAATATTTTAATATGTGTAGATCCGTGTGTGTGTGTGTGTGTGTGTGTGTGTTTTATGTACCATCAATTCACTTCTGACTTATGGCAACCCGATGAGCTAATGACCTCCAAATCATCCTATCATTAATAGCCTTTCTCAGGTCATAGGTGCCCCTCATACACATACACATTTTTCAGTAATTCAGTTGGGAGCCCTTATGTTGATGCATGAGCCCATTTCATTTACAGCTTTACTTTGAGATAAATCTGATTATTTCTCTGCTCAGTTCTTGTATAGTCTGGCACTATTTTGTGGGGCTGTTGGGATGGTTTCCATTCTGAAGACAACACAGACTGCAGGGCTGTGTGTTTGAATGGTCCTTGTGATAGACAGGAGGCTGCCCTGCCCCTGTAAGGTAAAACAGCCAACCAGTTTTTTCACACCTGAGCCTATGGGAGTGCTGATCCCAATCACCTTTCAGAGGGTGGCATGCTGGAGGGAAGTGCAACAGCAGTCAGTTTGGGTCTGCCTCAGCATGAGTACAGACAGTGAAAAGGTATCTCTGTTTGGTTGTGTGGCAGTGTCTTAATTTTACCTTTGGGAGAGAACAGAGTTCCTAGTCGTGAGGCCTATCTCTGGTGATGAGCACTTGGTACAGTTGAGTCTGACTCTAGAAAAAGGGCATGGTGGTATGGGAGAAAACCTGTGTGTGGGTATGAAAGGATCCAACCCAATGAGTAGCGATAAGTATTTAAGAAAATACAGACTCAAAAGGGTAAACCCAACTATCTGTAGACTGTAGAGCGGGCCATTTCCACCTTCATTATCATGCAAACAAACGTCTGTATAGATTTCTTGATGAGGATAATCTTTCTCTACATTTTTGAGACCAGGAAATGAGCAAAATGCTTTCCTGGACAGTCTCTTGTTATGCCCAGAATGTACAAGATGATGTTGCAACCTACAATTGCATGAAATAGAATTATGACAGTAAGATCTCCTAGTGAATTAGACAACGTGTAAGAGATATGATGCATAGGAGTATACTTAGGCTTCACTAGCATGCCTGACTTCATCATCAACCTTTCATGAGTCTTTCTGCTGAAATGAGCCATTATGCCATACAACATCAATGTCATATACTAATACAACAGAGTTAGCATGACCATGTATGCAGTGTAGTATAATTCTTTTATCAGCCTCCTCATGATTGGTTATCAATACACTTGAATCAACAGTGGGATTGGAAGGCTTTGTTCTATTACCTTCCTTGAATCCTCCAGAAACAATTATGGTCTTGTTTGCAGGTATTTGGGGTATGAATTGTTCAAAAAAGATCAGCCTTATTGTTTGGGATAGCCAAGAAATTTGGCAAGTTCTTGGAAGTGCACACATCTCTGAATTGGCTGACATTCTTTTGCTTGTTTGTCTCTTGTCCCTTCTTTGATAGATTCTGTCCTGCACCTGTCAAGTGCAATGTCAATCCTGTCAAAATGGTTTCCACTGTGAAAATCAGATTTCATAAAATTGTCATCCAGGTCAACAAAACTGCTACAGCCAGATGTTTCCCTAATGCTTCTATACATTTGGCCATCAATCACAGGATATGAAGTACTATCAAGTGTCATATGAGCATGACAAAGAATATTGCTTGCCAAGATATCGGCAAAGACCAATTTGTTTCCTGCTCTGAGGTTTCTGTTCAGTTCTGCCAGTGCAACTGGCACCGGCCACAGATCATGTTAAAATATACTTTGAAGTTCCACTACCTTTCCAACTTCATAGGTAATAATGATTAAGCAATGTAAGATCTCCCAGTTAGGTTTTACAGTAACATCCTTGTCTGTTGTTTGTTTCTGCACCATAAGAAGAGATGCAGATATTCAAGCTATGATGCCCTGTCCACTTTCCTCCCTCAGAGGCCAGATTTTCCCAAAGTTTTCCTTTCCCCTTACTGACTAAGCCACCCTAGTAACGTGTTTTCTTCTTTGCTGAAGAACTCTGGTTGTCCCACACTGTTACAGTATGATATTTTGGCTGTTGGCTCAGCCCAGGAACTGAGGGAAGGATCAGGAACCTGCTTTCACTTAAACAACTTAAATGATACTTGAGGCATTTTGAAATCAAAAATAACAAAATATTCTATTCAACATAGAGGGGAAAGGTCAGGTGAAATCAGGGGTTGAAATTTCAGAGGTAAAGCCAGTGCATGCACAGACTTTTGGTTTTATGTTTCAGGCTAATAAGAGTTTCTTAAGTTTTTCACAGCGACTTATATGGTGAGAGGCTTTTGTTTCAGTGTTTTCCAAATAATCCAGCACACTTTCTTTTGAGTATTCGCTGACTCTTTTGGTTTCTAGAAAGCTGGTACACTATTTCTGATACCCAAACCCCTTCTCTTGAAACACCGGCACTCATCTTGAGTTTTTAACTGATTCTCAAGGTCTCTAAAGGCAATTCTAACCATACCAGACCAGGGATCTCTGTATTCTTCAGAGCTAACTTCCTGTTTGACTGGGTAGGGATAGGGAATTTTCTCCTCTGTCTAGAAGATCTATTCCCTTTCTTTGGCCTAGATGGGTGTCTCCATCTAACTACCCGCTGTTCCTTGCCAACTTTCCCCAATTTTCCTGTCAATGTTAAACTGCTCTCAGCTAAGGTTGAATTCTGAAACTGTCAGTATTCAACTCTTCTCAGCTAGGGCTGGAATCAGACTGTCAGTGCTCAACTCAATCAAGGCAGAAATCTGACTGACTCTCTCCTCAGCATGCAGCTCTCTCTAGACTTTCTCTGCTCAGCTGATGCTAACCAATCAGATTGCTTGAAACAGCTAATCACTCAAGGCTCTCTGGCTTCTATGAAGAATTAACCCTTCACAGTCCTTCGACTGTTTGTACAGCATTTCTAAGCTTTTTAAAAAGTGCAGTCCATCACACAAGCCTTTTAATGGTGTATTAAATTTGATGGTGTATTAAATTTGATTTCCATTGTTTCCTCAGATCTTTCCCAAACAAAAGCAATTAATTGCTTCTGACCAGTTGTTCAGTGTTCTGCAGAAATTCATGTAGACTTTGCTGCAGAATTTGCTACAAATGTGTTTAACAGTCAAACTTATCATGTTCAAAGGTGTCAATCAGATGTGAGCCAGTTATTCAGCCTGTTCAGTTTGTGCTGAACTGCCACAAATGTCTAGTGAACAGGTTTCATCTGGTTTTTGCAAAACTCTGCACGTGCAAGGATGCTGCCAATTCAAACCTATCAGCAGCCATTAACATCAATAGGGACTACTTAGATGAACACCACAAGGTAGGATTTTATTAAAACAGCATTAATTTGTGACTGATTTATATGGTTTGTGACTGACTTAACAGCCTAGTTAAACAAATGCCTGATTAACAGAGCAGTTATGCACTGAGAAGGTGGAGAGGTGGTAGAGCTCAATCATGTTATGGGTGAATGTGCCTATGCAAAAAGCCAGCTGCACTGTACTTCATGGTTAGGAGGAACACAGTGAAGCAACCTGCTGAATGGCCATCAAATTGATCATTTAAAAAATCAGCTGTCACCAGTGAAAAAGAAATTAGCTGAACAGGTGGATGTTCAAGCATCCCCACATGCATTTATCTCTGTAGCCATATCTATTGTTACAGTGGCATGAAAGGCTGTAGTGGTGAGGCAAGAGACCATATAATGAACCTCTGTAGAGTTTGGAGCATTTTACATTTATCACAATAATCTCAACACATTCTTACAGGAAACAACTTGCTGTGGGTCACTCGATTATCTAGTGCAAGTACAAACATTGTTTGTCTGAGTCACAATATAGCCAGCATGGTGTAGTGGTTAAAAGAGGTGATCTCTAATCTTGAGAACTGGAATTGATTTCCCATTCCTCCACATGAAGTCTTCTGGGTGACCGTGGCTCAGTCCACCATTCTCTCAGAATTCTCTCAGCCCCACCTACCTCACAAGGTGACTATTGTGGCGATAGGAAGGTAAGCCATTTTGAGACTCCTTAAACTAGAGAAAAGTGGGGTATAAAAACCAATTCTTCTTGTTCTTCTTCTTCTTGCTGAGTGCTGAATAACTTTTTATAATTCCTACAACTTCTTTCCTCATCTTTTCGGTAGCATTCAGCTATTCTTAACTGTAATTGGGAGCAAATTTATTGACTCTTCCATCTAACTAGTTGCCCTACTGGAACTGAGGAAAAATCTCTTGGGGATGTTGTTGCATTTGTGTAAAGGTACAGCATAGTTTTTATGTTTTTATCTGTGAAAATACAGCATCCTACTTATGAATACATGGAAATGAAAACCTTAAATGCCATTTCCCTGAGCTCTTATGAAGAGCAGGAGGATAGAAATGACATCTACACATGCCCACCATTACGCTTGTTGTTACTTGAAGGAATGGCAGACCACAAATGCAGTATCAATTACCACAATATCCTGTGCCAATGAATCCCATCAACTAAGCTTATGACACAAATAACTACTTCAGTCTTTATGGTACGACAGAAATATGTTATATTTGCTGCAACAGACTTAATATAACACAACTAAGTCTCTGAAAATTCCATCTATAACAGGAATCAGGAGAGGGTGGTAGTAAAAAGAGATTGGGTCTGAACTAGAGGGAAGATTAGCTTTTATTTACGGTCAGGTGTCTTTTTTTTTTCTTTTGCAAGCCTGCTTCTTCACCCAGACACAAATGCCCTTGTTTTCCTTTTGGTTGCCAATTAACTTAATTTTTCAAGTATCTAGAAATAAAAGCTGAATTTCTAAAGGGTAGGTCTCTTCCCTTCCAAGCTACTATACTATGTGTAAAGGGACAAGGAAGGGAAACATGTGCAACTATAATTTTCTTTTGCCACAAGTCTGTCAAAGAATCAAAACCTATATTGTGGAATTAAATTGTGGGATTCGTAGCCAGCAGATGTAAGAACATAAGAACATAAGAGAAGCCAATGTTGAATCAGGCCAATGGCCCATCTAGTCCAACACTCTGTCACACAGCGGCCAAAATATACCAGGTGCCATCAGGAGGTCCAGCAGTGGGGCCAGAACACTAGAAGCCCTCCCACTGCTGCCCCCTCCAGCACCAAGAATAGAGTGCATCACCTGCCCCAGACTTAGAATTCCCATCTATACCCTGTGGCTAATAGCCACTGATGGACTTCTGCTCCATATGTTTATCTAATTCCCTCTTGAAACTGCCCATGCTTGTAGCTGCCACCACCTCCTGTGGCAGTGAATTCCATATGTTAATCACTCTTTGGGTGAAGAAGTATTTCCTTTTATCTGTTCTAACCCGACTGCTCAGCAATTTCATGGAGTGCCCACGAGTTCTTGTATTGTGTGAAAGGGAGAAAAGTACTTCTTTCTCAACCTGCTCAATCCCATTCATAATCTTATAAACCTCGATCATGTCACCCCTCAACCGTCATTTCTCCAAGCTGAAGAGCCCCAAGCATTTTAACCTTTCTTCATAGGGAAGGTGTTCCAACCCTTTTATCATTCTAGTTGCCCTTTTCTGCACTTTTCCTGATGCTATAATATCCTTTTTGAGATGTGGTGGCCAGATCTGTACACAGTATTCCAAATGTAGTGATAGTCATGAATTTAGATGGCTTTAAATGGGGATTAGACAGATTCATGGAAGCCAGGTCCATCAGTGGCTACTAGTCACGGTAAGTAAATATATTATATAGAGAGGGGGGAAACCTCTGAATACCAGTGCCAGGAAGCAATATCAGGGGAAGGCCTCAGCCCCTATGCCCTGTTTGCTGGACCTCAAGAGCAACTGATTGGCTGCTGTGTGAAACAAGATGCTGACCTCAAAAGACTACTGGTCTGATCCTGCAGAGCTCTTCTTTTTGCAACTGTGTTATTTTAGTCCTTTTGTGTCCTGATTGAATCAGCCATCTGAATTTGTTTTACTCCAACTTTCCTAGGTTTTCATGTGAGAATTTATCTTTTAAAGTGAATATTTGGATTTAGCATATTCAAATTATAGTTTTTAAAAACCCTGCTTAATAACTTTTCAACAAAAATGCCTCTTCCTTTGTAAATAAGCACATTTATGGAAAATTGTCCTAGACAACAGAGTTTCAACAGCCTTCACACTCATTCTCCAATGTGCCTATAAAGTATCCAACAGTAGTTTATAAGGGCAGCCAGGGAGCACCATGCCAACACTTTTTGTGCTCTTGCACATGGTGGTAGCTTAGAGACTCCAAAAATTAAATTGACAAATAAATCATACCATGGCATTGGTCATTAAGGATTTTTTTTCCTGGTCTTTTCCAAGATGGCATTTGTCAGCATAAGAATCTACTGCTGCTCAAAAGGCACAGCTAGTATACAGTGTTTCAAATATAAAATATCTGCTTTGAACAGCAAACCAAGCATGGCTTATCGGGCCTCTTCTAGTTTAAATTTAGCACATATAGATTAGAACGGAGAATGTAATCCAGTTCTGTTTACACAGAGCACTAGGCTGGAGCCACAATAGAAAACAGGGTCTGAAAAGAAAGGAAGACTGAAGGTTCTGTTCCCCACAGTGCTCTATGAAATGAAACACTACATATCTCAGGCAACTGTAATGCCTTGGGCTTGCCCTAACAATTGCAATGGAATATACATGAATCTATAAAGATCTAAACTGTGCCATTTTATATCAGGCCTGTAGCTACAGTGGGGCATTTCGGGGCCTGGCCCCCTGACTTCCTGCCAAGGCCCCCCGACTTCCAGCCAGCCCCCCGGCTCTCTGGGCCACCCAGAGGACCTTCAACTCTCTGGTCCACCTGGAGGACTCCCCATCACTGCCCCTTCCCCTTCTGCAACTGTGGCTTGCTTCCCCATGTAGGCAAGCAGGGTGGAACACTGAAAAAGTGGTTTTTACAATTTTATTTTTATTTCTTTTTTATTTTGTGATGTCAGTGCCCCCTAGTTTATTTAAAGGCCCCCTGAATTACAAAATCCTGGCTACGGGCCTGTTTTATATCCATTTTGCCCTCTACACTATTAAATCATATGAGGCCCTATGAAAACAACAATTGCACACAGAGAGACTGATTTGTTTTTATAGAACCTTTGGTAATTGGAATACAAATATGCTGTTCTTCAGCCTGCAACAACAAACTTCTCTCTTGGAATGAGAATGTCTTAGGACCTGTCCATACAGTACATTTTCCATAGGCAGAGACTGTCCCAACTGTGATGGAGAGGGGTGCAGGTTAACATAAGAACGTGAGAGAGAGAGAGAGAGAGAGAGGGGGGGGGGGGGGTTGTCAGACAATTAAGCCCAAGGCAGAGGCCCGGATAGCACCTTTTGTCGTGAGATAATTTTGTTCTCTTCTGTTAACTAATATTCCTTATTGAATTACAGTGATGGTTTACTATTCCCATTTAATATATACGAGACTTACAGCCATTGTCTACAGCAGCACTTCACAATCTTCCTCCATGCCTAACACATTATCCTCATAGCTCCAGTGATTTAATATTCTTTATTAAACTCTTATGCTCCTGTCAATCCCTGTTACCTTGTAGTCTGAAGCTAGTAGCCAAAGAACACTGCTTATTCAGAGAGTGTAACCATCTTTCCCTTCACTCTGTATTACTTCACTTGCAGCTCTCTCTCTCTCTCTCTCTCTCTCTCTCTCTCTCTCTCTCTCTCTCTCTCTCTCTCTCTCTCTCTCTCTCTCTCATTCTGGATGGCGATGAATTACCAGGATGAAGGCAGCTGGAGAAAGATCTCACTGCATAGTTATGGTGAGAGAAGCTTAGGATATAACAACATGGCACAATTAAGAGTACTTACAATCTTCATCAGCATCTTTAGTTCAAAGCCCTTTGACCTGAATGGAATTAATATGCAGCATGCAACACTGATCAGCATAATTATATCACTTGTTGATGTTGCCTCTGAATCACACTGTAGGACTATATGAGTGAACCTCTGCCAGAACACATAACTTTGCAACCAGCAATACCTCTACTAAATGATCGTTGTACTTGAAAAAAAATCAGTATTTTTTTAATTCCAATTTTGGGATGTATATCAAGATTCTGGATCATTCAGGGCCCCAGTACCATTTGGGAATTTGGATTCAGGGTTTTAAAGACACCCTTCCCAAGTTTCAAGTGAATTGGATCAAGAGGTCCAGTTGTACGGGCCCCTGAACTAGGTTCTACAAGTCTCCATTGTTTTTTTTTTTTTGGGGGGGGGGAGTTTCATGCTTTCTCCACTGTTGCAAGCCCAACAGAACCAATGTAAAACCAGAGAATCTAATCATCATGATTGGGTAGACCAAGTGCTCCCCCTAATGTCTAATGCCATTACCTAGAAGAAATGCCACCCTCCTTCCTGTTGCCTTGGAATCCTGTGGAACTAAAGGAAAACGGGCCCCAAATATTCTCAGATATTTCTGTAAAGGGGGTTGGGGCAGATTACTGGTATTCCAGAAAACCCAAATATCACTCCAGATATATATCTGAACTAGAATATCTGAATGCACCTCCATATCTAGATCTAGCTATGAATGTGATCTAGAGATATAGATACACACACACTAAAGTGGGGGACCCACAAGGACTTGCATGAGGCATCTAATCTCCCCCTCCCCGGCTATTTCCTCTTTTTCTTCCTTGAAAGCCTTGATAGCCCCTCCCCTTTTCCTGCCTCCCCTTTTCCCATTTTCCTGCTTCAATCTCTCTTTCCAACCCACTGGCCAATCTAAAGATCTGAACCCCTGCCTTCAGCTTTCCCTCCTTCCCCCCCCCAACAGCCTTTCCTTGGGGAAACTCTGGAGAGAATCTTGCTGTTTGACTGGGCTGGACTCAGTTGTGCAGTGAGGGCCCCCAGATCAGACCAGTTCCATAGTAAGGAACCAGTAAGGACTTACAGGGGGAAAGTCACTTTCCCTTTTTCCCCCCTCCCCACATTATTTCCTCTTTTCTTTCTCCTGGAAGCTCCCATAACCTCACTTTTCCCTGATGACCTCTCTCCTTCCCACTCATTCATCAGCCAACCTTTTAGTTTTCCCCTATCTTTAGGTAGATTTATTATTTATTTACTTCATTTATACATCACCCTTCTCCACAATGGGGACCCAAAGCAGCTGACAATATTCTTCTCTCTCTTTTTTTTCAATGTCCACAACAACCTTGTGAGGTAGTTCAGGATATGAGTGTGTAATTGGCCCAAAGTCACCCTGTGAGCTTCCATGGCAGAGTGGTGGTTTGAACCTGGATCTCCCAGAAACTCTGAAACTCTAACCATTATACATCACTGGCTTTTGTGAGGTGGCTGCTGTTGAACAGCAGTGAGCAACCAGGCCAAGATGACTCATGGAAGTCATATGGTATCAAGCACTTTTCAATATCTAGGCAATATGCTGGGAGAAATCATTTGGAGTTTTAGGCTGAATTGCTACCAATGCGCAGATTACAATCAGATCTATCTCATGCTTCCAGCAGATCCTAGGGAGGCTGTGGAAACTGTGTACAGGTGCTGGGAGGTAATTCTGGAATGGATGGGAGCCAACAAGCTGAAAATCTTGACAAAACAAAGGTACTACTGGTGAGGAAAAGGTGTTACCCAGCAAATGGGTTGTTTCTTGTTCAGGATAGGGTTGCACTCTCCCTAAAGCTGCAGGTTTGTAGCCTGGGGACAATCCTGAAGTCAGGTCTCCTGTTGTGTAAGGTGGCAGCAGTAGCCAAGGGTGCCTTTCACCAGCTTTGGTTGCTGAGCCAGCTGCAGCCCTTCTTGGGGAGAAAGATATTGCCACTGTGGTGCATGGGGCCTGATAACATCTAGATTAGAATACTTTATGTGAGACTGCCTTTGAAGACTGCCCAGAAGCTACTGCCGGTACAGAATTCTGCAGACAGAACGTTGACTGAAGTGGGGTGTAAGGGCCATATCATTCCATCTACACTGGTTTCCAGTTTGTTTCAGGGCCCAATTCAAGGTGCTAGTATTGAGCTTTAATGACTATATAGCATGGGGCAAGCATACCTTAAGGATTGCCTTTTCCCACATGAACCTACTCATTCACACCAGTCATCCTCAGAGGCCCTGCTTTGGGTACCCCTGTCATTGGAGGCTAGACAGGCAGCAACCAAAGAAAGGGCCAACATTTTGGAACTCCCTCCCAAGCGAGATTAATCTCCTGCAATTGTTGTCTCCCATCAGTCGGTAAAGAGCTTTTTGTTCTAATCGTCATTCCCTGAATTACTGTTATTGGACTCCTTCCTGATTTATTTTTGTCTTGTTTGTTTGGGATGTTATGTGTGTCTATATGTTTTTATTGAATTGGGAGGGGGTATATTTGTGTTTGTGTGTGATTAACCAATCGTTCTGAGAAATAAGGCCCTAACTCAAAAACATGCTTAAACTTGTGTAGCTCCTAGTAAAGCTGGCCTGAGATTTTGGTTATTATAAGGCAACATGATAGCAATAGATAACTCAAGACAGAGAAATATACATAGATAATCCAGACACAGCTGAGAGACACAAGATAATGAGATATTAATTTATGACTATGTTCCCATGAACAGTTAATTGTATTTAATAGACCCTTATGATGCTCCACTATCTTCACTCAAAGAGGAGGGTGTGAGGAAGTTGAGGAGCTGGAGTACAGACACCTGTTTGTAAGAAAGAGCAAATGTGTGTTCATTTACAAATGAAAGTTGGGTCCAGATTAATTCCTGGATAAACTTGGATAAACCTGCAGTTTCGGTCATATATTCAGCTGTACATTCATAATATAAGAATTATTCAATGGATATATAAAGAAAGTTCAAGTACACACTGTACATGGACTGTACATGTATTCACTGTAAATTGTGAACAGAGTTTTTAACCTATAACCATTAGTGATTTTAAAAAAGAACGTCAGTAGAATCTGAGTCCAGTGGCACCTTTAAGTCCAACAAAATTTTATTCAAGGTATAAGCTTTCATGTGCAAGCACACTTCTTCAGATACATGGAAACATGTACCTTGAATAAAATTCATTGTTCTTAAAAGTGCCACTGAGCTCAAACTTTATTCTGCTGCTTCAGACCAACACAACTACCCACCTGAATCTACTTCAGTGGAGTCTGAAATGCAAAAAACACTGGATCAAAATAAAAAGCCAAGACACTGGTACACCCAGAAAAGTGTAGGCCCTACCATTTCACAAGTTCCACTTGCCAAAATTCCCTTTTCAACACAACCCTTAAGAGTACAGGAGTCTGTGAACATAAGAACATAAGAACATAAGAGAAGCCAATGTTGAATCAGGCCAATGGCCCATCTAGTCCAACACTCTGTCACACAGCGGCCAAAATATACCAGGTGCCATCAGGAGGTCCAGCAGTGGGGCCAGGGCACCAGAAGCCCTCCCACTGCTGCCCCCTCCAGCACCAAGAATAGAGTGCATCACCTGCCCCAGACTGAGAGTTCTCATTCTATACCCTGTGGCTAATAGCCACTGGTGGACTTCTGCTCCATATGTTTATCTAATTTCCTCTTGAAACTGTCCATGCTTGCAGCTGCCACGACCTCCTGTGGCAGTGAATTCCATATGTTAATCACTCTTTGGGTGAAGAAGTATTTCCTTTTATCTGTTCTAACCCGACTGCTCAGCAATTTCATAGAGTGCCCACGAGTTCTTGTATTGTGAGAAAGGGAGAAAAGTACTTCTTTCTCAACCTGCTCAATCCCATTCATAATCTTATAAACCTCGATCATGTCACCCCTCAGCCGTCGTTTCTCCAAGCTAAAGAGCCCCAAGCATTTTAACCTTTCTTCATAGGGAAGGTGTTCCAACCCTTTTATCATTCTAGTTGCCCTTCTCTGCACTTTTTCCAATGCTATAATATCCTTTTTGAGATGTGGTGACCAGAACTGTACACAGTATTCCAAATGAGGTCGCACCAATGATTTATACAGGGGCATGATGATACTGGCTGATTTGTTATCAATTCCCTTCCTAATAATCCCCAGCATAGCGTTGGCCTTCTTTATTGCAGCTACACATTGTGTAGACATTTTCAGCGAGTTATCCACTACGACTCCAAGATCTCTCTCTTGGTCAGTCTCTGCCAGATCAGACCCCATCAACGTGTATTTATATTTAGGATTTTTGGCTCCAATGTGCATCACTTTGCACTTGGCCACATTGAACCCCATTTGCCACGTTGACGCCCACTCACCCATCCTCAACAGATCCCTTTGGAGTGCCTCACAATCCTCCCTGGTTTTCACCACCCTGAACAACTTCGTGTCATCTGCAAATTTAGCCACATCACTGCTTACTCCCAATTCCAAATCGTTAATAAACAAGTTAAAAAGCATGGGACCGAGTACTGATCCCTGTGGTACCCCACTGCTTACCACCCTCCACTGAGAAAGTTTCCCATTTATACTCACTCTCTGTTTCCTATTTATAAGCCAGTTTTTGATCCACAAGAGGACTTGTCCTTTTATCCCATGACTATTGAGCTTACTTAGGAGCCTTTGATGAGGAACTGTATCAAAAGCTTTCCGGAAGTCAAGGTAAATAATATCTATTGGGTCCCCCTTGTCCACATGTTTGTTCACTCCCTCAAAAAACACTAACAGGTTAGTGAGACAAGATCTTCCCTTACAGAACCCATGCTGAGTCTGCCTCAATAGTTTTTGTTCATCAATGTGCCTACTAATTCTTTCCTTAATAACAGTTTCCACCAACTTACCCGGTATCGATGTCAGACTGACTGGCCTGTAATTTCCTGGATCTCCCCTGGAGCCCTTTTTAAAGATGGGAGTGACATTAGCTACCTTCCAGTCATCAGGAATGGAGGCAGATTTTAAAGAAAGATTACATATTTTTGTCAGGAGATCCACAAGTTCACATTTGAGTTCTTTCAGAACTCTCGGATGAATGTTCCTTGGTAATACCTCACATAAAAATGGCCTAAAAGCTGATAAAAAAGAAACTCTAAAAAAGAAACTCTAGAACATGTCCTTTGTCTGAAGAACATAATTCCACCAAAATAGCTAATATGTTCAAAGAACAAGTATTCATTAAATAAACCAATAAATAAGCAAATGCCTTCAGTGTTCTATTTGTTCATTTCAGCAATCCACTTTTTAAAACTGATGTTCAAGCTACCTGGGTTTTGTTTTTATATACCTGTCCTGCCCTTATTCCTGACAGTTCTCCTCTCCTGGGTTTGGCAGTGTCAAGCTCAACAGTTAGGATTCCTCCAAAAGCTTCCAAGAAGCCTCCATCCTTCCAATACATCAAAAAATGGCTACATCATTTTCTCAGCAGTACCAGGAAATAATTTTGTACTGTATCCCCCCCTGTACTTAATGTGCACATGACTTTTTGGGATTGAGCATGCATGAAAGAGAACAATTAATCTTAGCAGGTTCTTATGACCAGCCTCCTCCTAATAACAATAATTTTAAGCTTTACTGTGCTAGTTAGTGATAAATGAGTTTAATCCTCGGATTCAAGGTACTCTGGAAATATGTTGCTATGTGGTGCAGAAGAACAATGAGCTCTAGCTTCCTTCTTTTTAGGGGAAGAGACAACATTATTTCCTAGTTTCTATTTACAGATCTTAAGCAAAAAATACCCAGCCATTTGTACATACATGCTAAAGCTTCTACTACAGCAGAACTCCTTCCCAGCGTTGGTTTAAATTGCTATGACAGAATGAGAAGTTGCTCTTTGGATGAAGTTCCCCTGAGGGAGTATCCCAGCAGGAAGTCATATTTCTTGCCTTGCACTTTTCCCAGTAGGTAATGCTACACAGTCATCCTCTGCAGGAAAGCAATTGTTTACTCTGTGATGCAATGCTGCTACCAGTATATGCTTTGTTGTTTGCTCAGCAAGCCTCCTTTCTGCAGCTGTTAAGATCAGTGACTGTTTACCCAGGGCAGTGGTGCTCATTCTGTAGCTTGCTTAGAGTAACATTTGCAGCTGCCAACAACCAAAAAGAGCCACATTACTTCCGTGCCTGGCATAAGGCCTACACCTCAGCAGCTGTTTCAAGGTGGGAACCACCTTCCAACCACAGACCCTACTGGAAGTGATACAATCGCTCATGGGATATCCTGCCCCCTGCCCATGGCCCCAAACCTCCTGCCAGTTGCCAGACATGACCTTGCAGCTCTAATCAGACTCAAGGCTGAGGGGAAAAGGCACCCAACAGTCAAGTAAATCATTCTTCCCTATGTCACTTTCAGGAAATAAAGATGCATCAGGTAAAGAGAAGATTGTGCTAACCTTTCCAGGCTTGGGAACAGCACATAACAGACTGCATGGATGTGAAGGCAAAGGAGCACCTGAAGACTTTTGGCAACCTGGCCCCATTTTAGACATCTTCTTAATGGATTTTTTTAAAAATGGATCATTTTCAAACTAGACTTGAGGATTAACTTACCTCTAATAATGAATGACCTCATTTCTTAATTGGTCTTCTTCAATAGAAATGATGGATACAACTGTCACAAATATAATATCACAAACTCTATCATCTTCTCTAGAATCCATAAAATAATACATTAGTTGAAAGAGAGAGAGATTTTTTGTGAGGACAGTAGGAAGGGATAGGTATTTCTCAGGCTAGCAAGGAGGGACACAGACACAGCAGCAGCTGGCTTTGCTCTGTGCCGGCTGAGGCACTGTGTGTCTGGAGAATTATGGCAGTGCCCACCTTTGTCCTGCTGGTTCAGGTGGAGTGCAGCCAACAAGGAGGAGCATGGTGGTGCTTCCTTCCTCTCCAGCCGGCTCTTTGGCCTAGGATTGCCAATTCTGGGCTGGAAAATACCTCAAGACTTTGGGGATGGATCTAGGAGAGGGTGGGGTTTGGGGAGGGGAGGGGAGGGGCCTCAACATGGAACAATGCCATAGAGTCCACCCTTCAAAGCAGCCATTTTCTCCAGGGGAGCTGATCTCTGTCAGCTGGAGAGCAGTTGTAAAGGCGGGAGGTCACCAGGCCCTCCATGAGGTATGAGGGCATGGCTACAGGAGGTGGTGTGGCCATTTTCCAGGTCGTATTGCCCTCTTAGATCACAAGTGTTGACTTAACAGAGTCATAACTGGTAGGAATAATTCAACATGTGAAACTCTTGCCCAAAATTGGGTGAATGGAGAAAACGTCATCCGTTAATTTTGCTGTATGTCACACAACAATTACCTGCACAGGAGTCTGTCTGGAAAATAATTAACCCTAGTCAAAAAGTGGCTGTGCATCTGCAGCCTCAGTCAAAAGAACAGTGCTTCACACCAGACAGAGCCTAGGTCTGTGTGGCTATGCCCCTGCACTGAAGCACCCTGAGCCTAATGGATTATGAAGCCTGGGGAAATGGAAGGAAAGAACATTCAGTGAAAATAGAGTGAAGGGGGGGGATAATCAAGGTGAAAAACTGACAGGATTTATTTTTAGCTGTAACCTTTCAGACACAGGCAGCCCAGTAGTTGCCACAGTAACACACGGCCACAAGAAAAAGGCATGCATTTATCAGGGAAGAACTAGCACAGGCCCCTTTGTCAGCTTCTCTCCCCTCCTGTCTTCTAAAGTGAGCAAGCTATAGGAAGCAGTGAACTCCTACAGAATTTTCTACCAGTCCTTTGTTGACATTTTTCCAGAGGCATACACACGGACTGCAAGTAGGGCTGCCAACTCCAGGTTGGGAAATTCCTGGAGATTGGGAGGAGGAGCCTGGGGTGAGCAGGGTCTGGGGAGGGGAGGGCCTCCCTAGCCACTGACAGGAGGGTGCAAGGGTTGCCAGCTCTAGGTTGGGAAACTTCTGGAGATTTGGGAATGCAGCCTGGGGAGGACAGGGACCTCAGTGGAGTACAATGCCATAGAGCCTACCCTCCAAACAGGCCTGTAGCTACAGTGGGGCATCTCGGGGCCTGGCCCCCTGACTTACCACCAACGCCCCCTGACTTCCCATCCAGCCCAAGCACTCCCTTGGGGTGTGTGTGCAGGTGCCCCCAGCTTATTTAAAGGCCCCCCAAAATTAAAAAATCCTCACTACAGTCCTGCCTCCAAAGCTTCCATTTTCTCCAGGGGAACTGACCTCTGTAGTTTGGAGATGAACTGCAATTCCCGGGGAACCCCCACATCCCACCTGGAGGCTGGCATCCCTACCCTCAGTGAGCTATAATGCTGTACAGTTCACCCTTCAAAGCTACCATCTTCTCTAGGGAAACTCATATCTGGTGCTCAGTTGTACTTCCAGAAGATCTCCGGGCCCTACCTGGAGGCTGGCAATCCTAACTGCAAATCAGTTTTTTCAATAAATCATGACTTGTTGAAACTGTTTCATGTCTCCCCCAATGTAACTAATATGTCCAAGTTTGCACATAAATGCTGGTTTGTCAGCTTCTTGCTTTCTTTCTCACTTCCCAGCAGAGAGGATATTCTCTTGGCCATCTTTATGGTCAAGCAGCTACTCAATAAACAATAAGTCTCACATGCATAATTTGTACCAATTGCAGTTTGTTAGCAAACCCTCTACAAACCCTAGTTTGATATTTAGGGGTTTTGGATCATCTGCATTCAGACAATACAACTAATCTAGGTATGATCAAATTATGCTTTGTTGTATGTCTAAATGCAGACCAAGCTTTCCAGATAAAAAGGAGGACCAACAATAATTATGTAGAAATAGAGGTTCTGGTACACGCAGCTTATCCTGAAGGGTTAGTAAAAGTCATATGTGACAGTTTCCCTCTCACATAACTATTAAAGATACAGGAACGCTTTCCATCTCTGCATCTGCTGGGATTGGGGGGGGAGGACAACAACAGCCAGATTCTGAATAACCCCATATTGGCAGTCGCAGGAAGATCACCATTCACTGATGGGTTTAGTTTGGAAGGGCAGGACTATCCTAGCCACTTTCTTAAAGCAACCATTCTGACCGTGAACAAGGCCTAACTCTGCTGAAATGTCTTTTCCCAGGAGGCTCAAGGTAGACTGAGTAATTAATCAGAGCTTGAATAGAGGAGGATAAGGAAGCGTGAATTAAAGTGTTAATGACTCTTAAAAGCTTTCCACTTCCACAAGGGCATAGCTTCTGACTGATTATCTTGTTAGGTCTAATGGGAAATCTTTGCAGCTACTCAAATCTGCTAAGGTAACACATGTTTATTGGCAGTGTGGAAAGGCGGGGGGGGGGGGCTCTGTTGCTGGATCAGCAATTAATTGGTTTATCCCTTTCCCACAGTTATTTTCAATAAATATCCACCAGGATACCAATGGCTGCTTTGTCCTTAGTGCAATGTTGTGAAAGCCATGAGGATTTGTACATTATCCAATTGAGTGGAGGCCTGGGACACTATGTCCCTTTGGAGGGGGGAGTTTCTGCCTGCTAACCCTTGTTTACTTAGCATGGTGCTCACTTCATCAGACTCTCTTGGACTTTTAAATAAGGTGTAATCAGGATTTCCTGAAAAAGAGAGAAAAAACATCACTTAGTTAATGAGAGAGAAAGAGAACAAAATCATTGACGAATAGCTGAAGAATGAAAACCTTGTTGGGCTCTGAGCTGGATTAAGAACTGAATCTAGACCTTGTTCTCCAAAGGTAGTTGCCCTTGCTCACCTTCTGGGGACCCTACAGCAAAGGAAGCCATTTAGAGCTGCCCGAGTGCCCTCTAGAAAAACTGTCTGCTGCAGTTTTCTGTTAGAAATGATGAGGGTTGCCAGCTTTTAAACTGGTCCTTCTAGCTGTCCCTTTAATATCAGAGGGATCTGCAAGCAATTATCAGAAACAATCCATTGTACATCCTTGTTGGGCCAGAGTGCCGCAAGATGAAGATTCACAGTGAAGATAGTCCTAAAGGCGCAAATTTAAGATCAATGGGAGTTTTTTAACTGGTCCAGGGAGGAATAGTTTGAACCCTACATGTAGACACTCATATAAGACCTTAGAAATAAGAACTTATCTTGATATCCTGCATATCAGTGTGGTACATTTAAAGCTGTTTTCATGTTCTGCAGTAGCCACTGCAGCCTTTGGAAAAGGATGGACTATAATCTAAATAAGACTGCTGTGTACATATTCTCTAAAATATCATACCTCTTTAATCTGAAAGGGCCATGGTGGCTCAGAGGTTTAAGATGCTGAGTTGCAGACCAGAAGGTTAGTAGTTCAGCAGTTCGAGACCCTAGTGCCATATGACAGAGAGAGCTCCCATCTCTGGCCCCAGCTCCTGCCAACCTAGCAGTTCGAAAGCAAGAAATTGCAAGTAGATAAATAGGTACTGCTTGGTAAGAGGGAACAGCATTCCATGCACCTCAGCGTTTAGTCACGCGAGCCACATAACCATGGAGAAGTCTTTGGATAGTGCTGGCTCTTCAGCTTGGAAATGAAGATGAGCACCGCCCCCTAGAGTCGAATTTGCCTGGCTTTCAAGCAAGGGAAATCTTTACCTTTACCTTACTTACATCTGAAAGTAAAGTTGCCTACTCTGTATTGGGGAAATCCTAGAGATCTTTGAGTGGCACCTGGGAATGGTGGGGTTTGGGGAGGGGAGAGGAGAGGAGAGGAGGGCAGTGTTCCTTCTAAGCTGAGTTAGTGTGAGATAGCTCACAGTTTTTTAGCCTCCGGCTCAGACATTTTTGTCTTACCTCAGGAAGGATGGCACCAGAGCAAACTAATCTATGCAGTAGCCAAATTGCTCACTCATAATTTTAATGCCAGTAGCTCACAAAGTAGAATTTTTGCTCACAGGACTCAACAGCTTAGAGGGAGCACTGGAAGAGGGACCTCAGCAGGGGTATAATGCCATATAGTCCACCTTCCAGAGTTTTCATTGCCACCAGAGGAACTGATCTCTGTAGTCTGGAGATCAGCTGTAATTCCAGGAGAGGTCCAGGCCCCACCTAGAAGTCGATAACCCTAATACTGAGAGAGTGAGGTTTTTGTATCAGTATTTAACCATAGCCTGATGGTGCATGAGACAATCCAATCCTATGTGTATTCATTCAGAAGTCAATCCTACTGAGTTCAGAGTGATTCACTCACAGGTAAGTGAACATTGGCTTGTACCCTAATTTGTGATCTCTGAATATGCATGCTAGGAATCATATGATTATGCTTTCCAACTCTGAATCCCAAGATCTGAACACACAAGACAGAAGAGACTGTTAGAGCAGTTAAAGTCTGGGGTAGAAATGAGATGAATCAAGTCACAAACTACTTAGAAACATAAAGCAAATGCACGTTCTGCTACAAGTGTCTATTAATGAAGGGGAGAGACCTCCTGGTTACCTCATGCTCAGCTACCCAGTGAGGCCCCTGTCCAACAGTTCTGAAATATTTCTGTCAGCAGGTCTACTTTGCAACTCTGTAGCAAATCCACTCCTCCCCTCACCCTGAAATCAACCATATTTAAATATTTTGGAAGGGATCAGGATAGTTTGCCAGAGGAAGGAAACCTAAATTTCACAAGTCCCAGGTTCCCCAGAACACAGAGATGACATTTATTCACTTTCATGTTAAAAAACACTGCAGGTAAAAAGGCAAACAACCCAATGCTCCAGCTCCTTGCCATCTTATATTTTCAGCATCACAGCATATCTAAGAACGTCTCTCCTTCTGGACATTACTTCCATCAGTTTAGACTTCTTTTAAGGACATGGTTAGAAAATACAAAAATTTGCAAAACTTCGGTATCTCCAGATGACACTTGGAAATTGTCAGGCCTCAATTTGTACCAAGTTAGAACTGAACTATAATACAACAACAAATCTGTATCAGCTCTGGAGTAGCTGGATTGGAGGGGGGGTTGTCTTCTGAAATCACCCTAAATTAAAGGAGATGGCAGAGGGGGGTTGCATCCTATTTAAAAGAATATATATGTGTTGTAAAGACAGTGAGTTATTATTTAATAACAGCAAAAACAAATGTTGCCAGATTAAATTATTAGGCTACAGAATGGCTGCCAGAGAGTGTTCCTCTAGTCTACATGCATTGGTAAGCTCTGTGTAGTTTGCCAGCCAAGAAGAGTTGAGTTGTGGTTATTTTTTATCACTATGAAAAGCCATAATATTCTCTAAAATAGCCCACTGAGCTATTTTTCTTCAGAAGAACTGGAGATGAGCAAAATACCTATATTTATTAGAGCTGTGCAATTTTTTTGTTTTTTATTGTTTTTCATTTAAAAAAAAACTACACTTTTCTTCATCTTGTCTTTGTAACTTATCATTTCCCATTTGTTTCAATGGGAAATACGTTTCTAGCTATCTTTTCTTTTCTGTTTGATTTGGATGAAGGTTCTGGATTGTACAGCTCACCCAAACAATTCTCCTGACAAATGTAAGTTAATTAATTAAAATTCTCTCTTGCAAAGCAGGCAGGGGCAAACATATTTAAACAGAAGAAAGGCAGAGGCACCCAGCATCCCAAGAAGGGCAGGCAGAAATGCTCAGCAGAGATACAGACCTACATTTGGCAACCCAAGGAAACTGGCAACGTTACAGACAGAATCATGTGGTGCCTCAAAAAGGGCAGGGAGCAGGGCAGAGTAGACACAGGCGGCTGCATTAAGAATCTCAAATGCCAGGCAGCAGCATAGGGGCAGCTGCTGGCTTGGATGCCCAGGAAAGTCAGGCAGGCGGCAGCAACCGCAGCACACTGGGCTGGCACAGGTTTGCATTTGGCCTCCCAAGAAAGAAAGACAGCATGGCGGAATGAGTATAGAGGCCTGCATTACTCAAGTCGATGAGTGTGAATGCTTGACTGAAAACCAAGACTAGGATGACTGGACTCATTGGAAATCACTTTAAGTGAGGAGGGGATGGAACATTCCTCTGAGGGCTCGGCTTTTCTCCCTGCTGAACTCCAGTCCTGGCTAATCGAGCCTAAAAAAAGGAGCAACTGCCTGGTGCAGTTTTAACCCCAAGCCCATCCTCCAGAGATTTAGAAAGTTGTGTGAGGGCAGCCAAATAGTGGTCTGACAGGCTGTGATAGTACCATTTTCCTAATTTGAAATATCGGGCTGGAAGATAAATATGTGGTAGCAGGGTGGCTGTTTTGGTCTCATTATTATCCTTTTTTTAAAAAAAAATTGTAAGCTGCTCAAAGTCATGCTTTGCAGGAGGAAAGCAAAATAAAAATATTTAGATTTAAAATAAGCAGAGTTTGTACCACAAAGGAACATTAATATGTGTATACTCACACATCTTGTACTAACATACAAGAAATCAATATTTTTGTGTGTACTGTAGTCACGAGTAACACAAAATGTCAATACCAACAGAATAATTGCAGTATACAGAGCAAACAGATTTACACTTGACCTAACATGAAAGACAGATGTAGTAAGGTGACTGGAAAGGGTTAACTGACTGGTCAGTTATTAGATGCATATTCTAACCTCCACAATTCTTTTCTTTTACTTTGATCTTCTAGTAACTGCTAAGTAGTTGTAGTTTTTGGAGGCTGCCTCCTTCTTGCCTGAAAGAAACAGAATTCCTATTAAAATAAACATCACTTTGAGGACCTGGAGTTTGTGAAGGAATACTTAATGGTCCCAGGTGTAACAAGAATAGTTGTTAGCCTAATTGCCTTAAATTATTAATTATAATGGGGAATTTGCGATATTATAAATAGGCAATAAGGGAGCGAACACATATATATACAGAGGTTCCGCTTCTTCCAGAGGTACCAGAAATAGACACGGAGGCTGGAGTCAGTATAAAAATGATGTCTTTTACTGGAGAAACTTCACATTCAAAAAATACACAAATACACACTCAGTTACACAGCTTCTAGGAAAATCAGATAGAGTATAGAGATGTTCACATAAGCAGAATATTGTTGGTGGGCAATATTTACCTGTCCAACGTGATGATGCATCCCAGTGGGGAAAATAGGGGAGACTAACAGGAAGGGGGGGGAATTGTGTTCTGAACCGGAAGACACATGTGGAAGACTCTGGCTGCAGTCCAAGAGTCTTAGAGGCAAGGTGAGTTTCAAGATAGCAAGAGCTAGAGGGTTAGAAAGGGCTAGAGAGGACGTATAGAGGGCATAGAGAGAGAGAGCACGTTGCTGGGTGCCCTCTTTTATTAGGGGGGCATTGAGGGGAGGGCTTGCTGGGCACCTCCCTTGGGCCAACCCCTTGGTAGTCCGTTCCAAAAGTCACGTTCACAATGGGCGAGGAGCTTAAGGAATTGGTTAATATTGAATTCTAACTTGGCTTGTGACAGAGACACCTCCATGGTCATGATGACTCATCAGCTAGCACCTATTGTGTTCTTTGTTTCAGGGCAGCAAAACCGGTTCCTTCAGGTGGATTAGGACAGCCAAGTCCTTTGTCAAACAGAAGGCGGGAAAGAGTCTTTTGTGCCTTCGACGCAAAGAAGGTTGGGGGAAGGATTGCCAGCGTGATGAAGAGGGACTCCTTTAATGGCAGCTGGAGTCCCTGGTTTAAACATTAATGGCAGATAGCTGTTTTTGGAGTGCTTTATGTGTCTAGGGCAACATCTGAAATGGGACGACCTTGGGAACCATGGGCACACTGTCTCAGGCATCTGCTGGCGCATGTCTGGCATCACAATCTGGTCACCTTACATTAGAGGCCCTTTTGCACATTTTCTACACAGTTCATTTATGTCTATAAGAGAGCACAAAACTCCTTGCTGGGCAACATAATAGTCTTTCTGTTAAGTATGCAACTCAACAAGAAGCAGTGATTTCAGCAAAGTGATTCAGCTTTATTTGTAACAGCAACTAGACAATCAGACACAACGACAACACACAACAACAAGTGGAGCACAGCTCCTTCTTTTAAACTGTCCGGGCTGTCAAAGCCACGCCCACAAATAACATCCAATGGCCTAACAGAGATAAAGGCCAATTAGGTCTGTTCCCTCCATAAACACATTTACAATTGTGATTGGTTGCTTTAAACCATTCCATAGGAACGACCAAAAGAAATGTTACAGTTTACAATCCTCTGCATAGAATCAAGCTTAACATGGCACAGAATAGGCTCAGTTACAGTTAAGACATTACAATTCCTCCCCCCTAAGATGGAACATTTCCTTGCCAAATGTAATCTTTTAGGTAGGAGGGGGCACAACGACTTCAAACAGATCTTCGCAGAGGTCTTTGCTCCTACAGTGGTGGAGTAATGATGGGATCAGGGGCCCTGGTGGACTCTTCTAGGGTCTCTATGCTAGAAGGTTCGGAAGCAGGAGTTGGGGTCTGCCCAGATTCCTGTTCCATCCTGGGTTCTGCAGCACTCATCTCCTCTGCCGGGGGGCCCCGCTGCTCTTCGGGGACCAGCTCAGGTTCAGGGTGTGACTCTAGGCTTGAGTCTGCCAACCATTCCCTGAGCTGGTCTATGTGGCGCCGCACCTTCCGTCCGTCTGGAAGCCGGGCCACATACAAATGGGAACCCAGGATAGCAGACACTATGGCCAGCAGCCATGGCTGTTCCTCTGCGTAGTTGCGGGCGAAGACCCTGTCTCCCACTGTCAGGGTTTGCCCAGTTCCCCGGATCTCAGCCTGGTTAGGCTTAGACTGGTCTAATTTCGGGTGCAGTCATTCAAGCAAGGACGACAGCTTGCGGCCCATGAGAAACTCTGCGGGACCCATACCAGTGGCTGCGCACGGTGTTATGTGCTGCCTTAAGAGGTAGGAGGCGAGCTTCTGCCCCCAGTCCCCGCACATCAAGCGCTTCAACGCCTCTTTGGCCGACCATACTATCCTCTCAGCTTGCCCGTTAGAGGCAGGAAGGAACGGGCCTGAGGTGAGATGGTGGATGAGATTAGTACACAGAAACTTTTCAAATTCCCCAGACACAAATTGGGGCCTGTTGTTCGAAACTGACACGTCAGGCAAACCGTGTGTCGCAAACAGTTTCCTCAACACATTTATCACAGCGGTTGCCCCGGTCAAGTGCATCTGCACCACCTCGAGCCATTTTGAGAAAGAGTCTACAACAATCAAGAACGTTTGTCCTTGAAAAGGCCCAGCGAAGTCAACGTGGAGGCATGACCAAGGCCTCTGCGTCTTTTCCCATGGTTGAATGGGAGCCGGTGGAGGTTCAGGCCTTGACTGCTGACACGGTATGCACTTCTTTACCCAGGACTCTATGTCCTCGTCCAGTTTTGGCTACCACACATACCCTCTCGCAAGAGCCTTCATGTGTACAATTCCCGGGTGGCCTGAGTGCAATGCCTCTAACACCTGCTCTCTGAGTTTGGCGGGAATTACTACACGGCTCCCCCACAATAAACAGCCCTTGCTCACAGACATTTCAGTTTGGCGCGAAACAAAAGGTTTAAATTGTGGTTCAGTTTTCCCCGCCAGCCACCCCCTCCATGCCCAATTAAGGACACGGGCAAGAACAGGGTCCTTGGCCGACGCAGCAGCAATGTCCTGTGAGGTAACTGGGGCCTCAGGCAACTCATCGATGGCCAGGACATCAAAGTCCTGGTCAGAGTCCAAGTTCGTGTCCCGGGATGCCCAATTGCCTTTCCAGACCGGTGCTCCAGTTCAAAATCATAAGCTGCTAAGAAGATCGCCCATCGCAGCATCCTGGCTGATAAAATGTTCGGTGTTTGGCAGTTGGGTGAAAACAGTCCCAGCAGCGGCTTGTGATCAGTGACAAGGAGGAACCTACGCCCGTACACAAAATCATGAAAGGCCCTCCTTGTCGATCTGCACAAAGTTTATCTCAGCAGTCGTTAGAGACCGTGAGTAGTAGGTGATTGGCACCTCTGAACCATCAGGCCTGACATGGCTAAGTACAGCGCCCACCCCGTAAGGGGACACGTCGGTGGCTATCACAAGCATTTTGTCTTCATCAAAATGAGTCAATACAGCGTTTGATGACAACAACTCCTTAACAGCAGTAAAAGCCCGCCTTTGCTTTTCCCCACACTCCCACTGTGCATTCTTATGGAGGAGTGCATGTAACAGTTCTGCCACTGATGCCTTGTGAGATAAAAACGAATGATAAAAATTAAGAATGCCCAAAGAGGATTGCAGCTCTTTTTTTGTGGCAGAGGAGCTTGTGGCAGAGGAGCATTTTTGATGGCAGACACCTTGTCAGGTGTGGGGTGAACTCGGTTAGCATCTATTAAAACCTCAAAAAACTCAACCTGTTTCACCCCCACATAGCATTTCGAGCATTTTACTCGCAAACCAGCTTCTTTGAAGCGACACAGTACCGCTCTGAGTTGAGCCATTAACTCATTTTCATTTTCACCCGCAATTAACACATCATTAAAGTATGGTACAACCCCTGGTAGCCCCCTCAGGAGCCCTTCCATCAAACCCTGGAAAATACCAGGGGCCACATTAACCCCAAATTGCAAACGCTTAACTCTGAATGCACCCTTGTGAGTTACGATGGTCTGTGCCTCAGCAGCTGTGTTGTCCACTGAAAGCTGCTGATACGCTTGCGCAAGATCAAGTTTCGCAAAAACCTTGCCCCCACCTAGAGACGCCAACACATGGCTGATTACTGGCACAGGGTATGAATGCTGTTGCAGAGCCCAGTTAAGTGTACATTTGTAATCGGCGCAAATTCTTACAGAGCCATCAGGTTTTACAGGCGTTACAATTGGGGTTTCCCATTTAGCATATGGGACCGGTTCAAGAATACCTTGCAGAACAAGTTTGTCTAACTCAGCCTCTATCTTAGCCTTGAAGGCTAGAGGCACCATTCTATATTTTAACCTTATCAGACAAATTGAAGGGTCTAAGTCGAAAGTTACCGGGGGTCTGGTATACTGACCGAGCCCCTCACCA
Source organism: Gekko gecko (assembly GCA_029375565.1). Taxonomy (NCBI): domain Eukaryota; kingdom Metazoa; phylum Chordata; class Lepidosauria; order Squamata; family Gekkonidae; genus Gekko; species Gekko gecko. Next base: position 98,843,388 of record JAPDNY010000002.1, on the reverse strand, counting down.
AACACCTCAGGAAACTCACTGTACAAGCATTCCCTTTTAATTTGAGATATTTGGTTAATACCAGTAATGGTGATGCCCAGAGCCTCGAACCAATCTAGGCCCAACAAACTGACCCTCTCACCCTCCGCAACCAGGAAGGATAGCACTGCCCTCCGATCCTTGAATTCCATGAGGAAACTTGCCTTTCCCACCAAGGGAATGCGCCTGCCCTGGAAATCGGTCAGACGGGTCGAGACTGGAGACAAACGGTGGTGACTCCTTCGCGGGAACAAACGCTGCCACGTCTGTGTTGAGATGACCATGACGGACGATCCAGAGTCCACCTCCATGGTGCAGGGAACGCCATCCAAACGAAGTGTGACGTGGATCTTCCTGCTGGGCTTGTCTCCGGTAGCCAGGACCGTGGACAGACAACAGCAGGTGTTGGTTTGATGGCAATCAGTCACCTTGTCATCATCCCAACCCTAGGCTTTGCACACAGAGTAGAAGGTGGAGACTTCTTGGCCACTCAGCAGACTTGGGCCAGATGACCTCACTTACCACAGGATTGGCATACCAGCTCCCTCGCCCAACAGTGGTCTTGCTCATGCTTGCCGCCACAACTGGCACAGGAACGCGATGCTGTAGTTCTCGGCTGAGTCCGTGACGGGCGTGCATCCCTCGTTCTGCAGACATCATCTGGTTCCCCTTCAGATTTGCTGGTCGATTGCTGATGAACTGACGGCTCTTTACCACTCGGGGCCTGGCTCTGGCGGACCTCTCATGTTGACCTGTCAGCAGCCTCAGCGGCGACAGCCTCAGCATATGCCACGGCGTAGGTCAGCTCCGTCCTAGTAAACAGGCGCTGCTGTAAGCGTTCGTCTCGAAGGCCGCACACAAGACAATCGAGGAGGGCTTCCTCGAGGTTGGTGAATCCGCACATCCAGGCAGCCTTTGGTAAAGCAGTCACGTACTTGGAGATGGATTCTGTAGGCCCTTGACAGCACTTGTAAAAAGCGTGTCTACATGCGATCTTAGACGGTTGAGGCGAGAAGTGTCCCTTTAGCTTGTTCATGATGTCGTCCTGTGAGGCTGCACTGAGCTCGGTCGGAGCGACCAGGGACCGGGCGACATCGAACACAACTTTGCCGCAGGAGCTCAGGAGAGTCACCTTCTTCTGCGCCTCGTCAGTGATTTGATTCGCTTGCAGGTGGAACTCAAACCTTGCCAGGTAAGAGTCCCAGTCTTCAGTGTTCGGATCGAACGCCTCGAACGCTGGGTTGACAACCATCACAGCTGGGATTCTGGCCACCGCACTGAGTGGAGTGTCAGCTGGCGCAGCCGGGTGTGTGTCTTCATCTGCCATTGTTCCTTCGGTTCAGCGGGTCTGCTTACCCGCTCTAGCATCCCATCCTCGTCGCCAATTGTTAAGTATGCAACTCAACAAGAGGCAGTGATTTCAGCAAAGTGATTCAGCTTTATTTGTAACAGCAACTAGACAATCAGACACAACGACAACACACAACAACAAGTGGAGCACAGCTCCTTCTTTTAAACAGTCCGGGCTGTCAAAGCCACGCCCACAGATAAGTTAACATCCAATGGCCTTACAGAGATAACGGCCAATTAGGTCTGTTCCCTCCATAAACACATTTACAATTGTGATTGGTTGCTTTAAACCATTCCATAGGAACAACCAATAGAAATGTTACAGCTTACGATCCTCTGCATAGAATCAAGTTTAACATGGCACAGAATAGGCTCAGTTACAGTTAAAACATTACACTTTCACATCAGGGTTGCCAACTGCAACCGGTGGGAGACTCATGGTGGGGGCTCACTGCTGTGCCTGGAAGTGAACTCATAGCATAGGCTTAGCCATAGAATTTTGGTTGAATACTAGAATGTCACCAGATGTGATGGTGTCACTTCTGGGTTGCACAGGAAGTGATGTCATGGCATTGGTGTGGTGCTAATTGCCCCCACCCCACTAGGGCTGCCAACTCCAGCCTGGGAAATGTGTAGAGGTTTGGGATGAATCTATCAAGGGATTTCACCTACAACCTATGACATTTGTTATGAGGGCCGGATCTGACATAAGTGAGACCTTGTTGGGCCAGGCCATGTGTGTCATAAAATATAATGTCAGGTAGTGGAGATATAAACTTTATAAAGGACACAGATGAACACAGGTAAAGCTTTTTAAAACTTTAAATAAAACTTGCTTAAAACACTAGCACTCTTGCAATATTTTGTCTATTTAACAGTCTCTGATAACTGACACCTCTGCTCTGAATTATTGCATCAAAACGTCTGTCCTGTAGCGATCTTGAGTATGCTGTATCTGTAAGCTGCAAACCTACTTTTGATTTATTGACTTTCATTACAGAAATCTCATGCTCACTGTTCGTAGCCTAGGACCCAGGGGAAAACATGAAATGGCTGGGCATTATAACCTTTTGTACTTAATTTGCTTCACGAGAAGGCAACCTAACACAGACTGAGGGCCATGTGTTTGTCTACAAAACTATAGTCTTCCCCAGAGAAATAATTACAACTTCCTACAAAGGAAATGTGCTGGGTGACTTTGGTCTGGACACACACTCTCAGCCTAATTCACCTCACTGGCTTGTTCTTATTCCTCCTCTAAAATAGTTCACATTGCTTTCCTACTGGGAAAGACTGGATCATGAGGGCATGAATACAGTGAAAAGGGGAAGAGAACCCAGTTGCACACTGGAGAGTCCTGGCATAAGGAGCCCAACAAAGCAAACACACACACACAGCATAAGGAGCCCAACAGAATACACACACACATACTGTACCAAGGTACAGTAAAGTTCCTACCTTGAACAAAACTTTGTTGGTCTTAAAAGTGCTTGGTATTTCTCCCATGCAATTGAGGCAGCCCAGCAAAGCAAGCTGTCCCTCATTCCCTCCCTCTCTTCAGTGAGGAACCTCAGACAGTGGAAGGAAAGGATTCCTTTTGTCTCCTGCAGTATGGCCAGGAAGCAAGCTCTGGCTGTTCCCTCCCATCCCTTGGGGGGAGGAGGGAAAAGAGCCTCAGCCAGTTCTTTACCAGACAATCTCAATTGCACAGGAGAGGTTTACCTATCTATCTCTCCTGTGCGATTGAGAGACTGGTAAAGCAAGCTGTGGTGTGGCAGCAGCAAGAGAACTGGAAAAGGAAGTAGGAAACAGCCAGGGCCTTGGGGGCCAGATTGGGGCCCCCGGAGGGCCTGATCCGGCCCACGGGCCACATGTTTGACACCCCTGATCTATTATATACCATAGAGTTTGCCCTCTAAAGCTGCCATTTTTCTCCAGAAGAACTATTCTCTGTAGTCTAGAGATCACTTATAATTCAAGAACAACTCCAGGCTCCGCCTGGACTTTGGCAACTGTACCCATTTTCCCCAGCACTTTCCTCCCCTGCCACCTGCCTGAGTGTCAAAAAGCAAAGATAGCGGGGAATGGCAGGTCTCACACCAAAGTGAAAGACTTGGTCTCATTTCACATACTGGTTCAGAATAAGAGATGCTGGGAGGAGAATATGCTGCTTACACAGAGTCAAGACTTCCTTAATTGGATACAGACTTGGGTTGCCAAGCTCCAGGTGGGACCTGGAGACCTTTCATAATTACAACTGATCTTCAGAGAACAAAGATTAGTTCCTCTGGAGAAAATGTCTGCTTCACAAGGTGGACTCTATTTTACTTTGCTGAGATCCCTCCCCTCCCCAGGCTCCATCCCCGAAATCTGCAGGAATCGACCCTAGCACAAGCACAGTGTTAAGAATGACAGGAAGATAACAAGAAAGATCTTCTCTTCCAAGATCTGGTTTATTTTGCTGACTGGCGTTTCATGTTGGTTTAATTATCTGCTAACTCTCATTCCCCCTCCTTCTGAATCTGATCTCAGCTTGAATCATCTAAACCAGAGAGCCAGGCATCAGAATAACAACTCTCTTTAGTGTTCCTAATGTATTGTTATAATAAGGACAATAGCAATTTTTTAAAAAATGATCAGTTAATAAATACAGTCCATCAATAGTATATACACACAGGAACCTGTGAGAAACTCATGGGAATATTCCCCCGCTAATTCTATGTTTGAGTATATGTCCCAGAAAAGGACTTGAAGCACAGTGAATGTTTGTCACGTATTATACAGCTGCCACTTCTGTTTACCTCCTTGGCTTGTAAGTGCATCTGTTATACACTCACCTTTGTCTCTCTCCTTAGTCACTAGCTCTTTCATTCCTTGTCTATTACTTACCCCCCACCACCACCATCAGTGAAGTGCTCGCTTGGTTCTGGTTCCCCCATCATCAGTGATCCCCCCTCCCCGTCAGCTTACTGCTTGCTTGCCCACTCCCCCCACCAATCCTCACCACCGAGCAGCTGAGGAAAGACGAAGAGGCCTCAAAGGCAGGGCAGGCTGAATAGGAGTAATCTCCATGGTGAGTACAGCTCCTTTTCTGATGGCATGGTAGGCAATCATTCCTCTTTCCCACCACACCGCCATTTATCCTGCCCTCATCATCGCTGTGCCTGCGTTGCCTGTGCTTGCAAGGTGGAGAGCTGTGGCGGGTGCTGCCTACCACAGCTGCACTGGTAGGAAGGGACAGAATTTGAGAGCCCCTCTCCCAGCCAGGTAATATGACAGCCATGGCTCTCCCTGGCTAGTGCTCTGCCCTCCCACCCTCCTCACTTCACTCACCAGCGGTTGCCTGCCTGAAGTGCCTCCCCCTCCCACTGCTCCAACAGAGAAGTGTTGTCCACACGTGTGCAGATAACACTCCTCTGCTTTAAGGGAATTTAAAGCCCCCCATGTATTTTTTTTAGTTTTCAGATTTTTCTGCAAACCTAGATGGTAACCGAAGTTTGCAGAAAAACTTGCTTGGGGTAAGTACACCCCCTATCTGCAGATTTAGATATCTGCACATGGGGGACTGTTGAGAATTAGATATGCTTGTATTAATGTTGTTGTTTCCTTTTATGCAAGGTAATGTAACATATAGAACAGCAAACAAACCTTATGGTGCCATCATGAGTTACAGTCTTTTAAATTCATCTGTTTCCCAGCACAATTCAAAGTGCTCGTTTGTACATTTAAGATCCTAAATGGCATGGGGCTGGGTATCTGAACGGCCACTTCCTCCATTACTATCCAGTCCTCCAGTTAAGATTTGCACCTCAAGCCCTGTCTGGGCCCTCACCTTCAGAGGTAAGGTTGCTGGCATGTAGAGACAGGGCATTTTCTGTAGCAGCACCTCACCTCTAGAATGCCTCCCCCCTTTAAGTAAACTGCGTTACCTGTAGAATTTATATGATAATAGTGAATTAATATTATGCATTGATAAAATGGTGGAAACAATGCTGGGAGCCAACAGGGGGGAAGGGGAGTTTGGAGAAAAGGATATGATTTATATTATTTTAGCTAAATTGTGAAGTATTGTATATCCTAATAAAATTTGTTTTTTTAAAAAAACAGAATGCCTCCCCCTTGAGACTTTCTTGTTGGCAGCAGGCCAAAACACATCTTTTTACCCAGGCTTTTAATTCAGGGGTTTATCATCTTTTTAGTGGTCTGTTTCATGGATAGTCCAATGCTGTTTATGTCCAATGGCTTGTTTTTAACAGTTGATACATTGTTTTATTCATAACCCACCTCAAGCAGGACTCTGAAAAAGGCAGCATTTAAATGTCTTAAATAAATAAACTCATATGGACTTAGAAGGGTGTAACTCTGTTTAGGATGGCACTGGTAAATTGTGTTTTGTTGTGGGTGAATATAACTTAAGGAGTCTGCAGAATGCCATGGATGCAATGTTGGATTTGAATACAGAAAAGCAAACTTCAGGCTATCTTCCTGTACATTCCAATCTAGTAGCAAGCAGCTTGCTTATGAGCTAGCATGAATCAAGACAGGCAGGCAGTCTTATCTGACCTTTACATGTTTAATCAGAGGTAAGCCCCACTCAAATGAACCAAGCCTGGTTCCTAATCAGCATACTTAGGTTTTCAGCCTTAATCAATCTTAATGAACTCCCAGTATTTTCTGTAAGGCTTACAGTGTAATCCTATGAAGAGTTGCATCCTTCCAAGTCCATTGACTTCTGTGGAATTAGAAGGATTTAACTCTGCTTATGCCTCTTTCAAATTCTGACCCAACTCTGAGCTGTTTTTCTATGGCATAATTTCCCCTCATAACTTCATGTAAGTGTGTGGATGCTGCAACTACGTGGGTGTGGCCAATGTCATGAGGTCTCTTATACCTGATCAATACCCTGTGGTTAACCTCCATTACTGGCCCCACTCATGCAGTTTCAATATTCAGAGATGCACTACAGAGTCATTCTAATTTTCTGCGTGCATAACTTATTCCTGCTTTTCTTAACAGTCAATCCACTAATATCAGAATTATGTTGAGCGTGGGGATTCCACACATATCTTCCCTTCCTCCTTTTATTTCCAGTTGTTAGCAGGTGGGGTGGTCCCACAGTCATGGTCCAGCTGCAGAAAGTGGGTGGGAAGAGGGTGGAACTAACAAAAGTGCAGGGAATATTACACATACACACAAACGCAACTCAGATCTGATTGCTAGGAAAGACTGGGGTAAAAGTGGCCTTAAAAGAACCAGAAAAATAAGAGGAAAAATGTGAGGCAAAAGCTAATGGCTCAAAAGAACTTGTGGAAGACAGAGGATAAATGGAAGAGGTGCGGGCCAGATGGAAAATCCCATTGTTAACTTTGTTGGTTTCAGTTTCCTGCTGATGTGAAGAAAGATATCTTTACTGTATTTAATGGGATCCTTTACAATAGCCATACAACAGACCTCTCTTTTGACCCCTCAGGTTCTCCTTTCAAAAATACTGTAGCCACCTTGACCTGGATAGCTCAGGCAAGCCCAAATCTCATCAGATCTCAGAAGCTAAGCAGGGCCAACCCTGGCAAGTATTTGAATGGGAGACCTCCAAGAAATACCAGGGCTCAGAGGCAGGCTGTCAAGCCACCTCTCTGAAAAACGTCCAAGCCCCCAGTAGGGGTTGCCAGAAGTTGCCATGACTTCCAGGCATGCAAGCACATACATACACACGCACGCACACACTCCCTCCCAAAAAATACTGTAGCCAATCATTATATTCCGTGTGTGTGTGTGTGCGTTACAGCTTTGTGCTTCATATTAAAGCTTCTGAGCATTGTAAAAGTAACTTCCCTGGTTCATAGAGTGGCTTGATGGTCAATGAATAGCAAGCACCTCTTTTCTGAAGTATTTAGTAGACAAGAGCAAGAGTCCAGTAGCACCTTAAAGATTAACATTTGTGGCAGGGTAGGAGCTTTTGTGAATCATTGCTCACTCTTTTCTACTGCTCTTTTCTTCTGCTACAGACAGACTAACATGGCCACCCACATTGATCTATGAAGTATTTAGTGTACCACTGGTAGGTAGTAGTGATATCAAGAGACAAGCACTTCCCAATCTTCTTATCCCCTCATTGCCCTCTGGGGCTTCCTCACTACAGAGCCACTCTGCATACCAGGTAGAAAACATCCCATAGCCCCTCCTTTGCTTTTTCGTTGTCCAAAATCAGGGAAGTGCTTGAACCAGCACATTTCTTAACTTGATGACTAGAACCTTGGAGTTCAAGGGGTGCATTGAATGGGCAAGTTGATGCCTGTGCTAAATTTCTGAGCAGCTTTCAGTCACTGTGCTTTGGTTTTAGTTTATAAAAGCATTGGCATCCTAGGTGGGAAAGAGGAAGCAGGGAGTTTATAAAAGCTCATGTTAATCTTATTACTAATCACCAGTGCCTGTGAGACAGACTTTAGTTTGTATTTCTAATTGGTCATTAGCTGTGTCCCTTTGAGGGCATTGTATAACAATGCGAGTGAGTTCATAGCATGTCTTTTTGTTCTCTCTTCCCCCACCCTTCATCTTGCCCTGCATGACTAAAATATTCCTGCAGATCCCTTAATCACATCCCATTTCTCTCCATTAGGTAACATGGTGATGTTGATGATCCCCATCATTGCTTAATGGCCACCTCATGTTTTCCTGAGTACCAGCTCATACCCAAGCCAGTTAGTGATCAGGCAAGAAAGTTCTTGCTACTGCTGATCTCCCATTTCTTATCCCTCCTTTTATTATTAGTTCATAGTACCACATTATTGGTTTTAGTTTGGGGAAAGTGTTGATATAATGGGTGGGAAACAGGAAGAAGAGGTCTGAATACTAGAAATAGGTAACTTTTAGACTATGATTTGACCTGGGGTCATTGCATCTTTTTCATTTTAATTTATTTATTAAAATATTTATACCCTGCCCTTCACATAACTCAAGAAAGCTTACAAATTAAAATTTAAAACATACAGAATTTACGCCAGTTTGGTGTAATGGTTAAGTGTGCAGGACTCTAATCTGGGAGAACCAGATTTGATTCCCCACTCCTCCACTTGCACTTGCTGATGTGACCTTGGGTCAGTCACAAGCTCTGGCACAGCTGTTTCTGAAAAAGAGCAGTTTCTGTTGGAGTTCTCTCAGCCCCACCTACCTCACAGGGTGTCTGTTGCAGGGAGGGGAAGGGAAAGGGAAATGAGTTCGTAAGCCACTATGAGACTCCCTCGGGTAGTGAAGTTGTTGTTGTTGTTCAGTCGCACAGTCAAGTCCGACTCTTCGCGACCCCATGGACCAGATTACGCCAGGCCCTCCTGTCTTCCACTGTCCGCTGAAGTTTGCTCAATTTCATGTTCGTTGCATCGATGATACTGTCTAACCATCTCATCCTTTGCCGTCCCCTTCTTCTTTGACCTTCAATCTTTCCCAGCATCAGGGTCTTCTCCAGGGAGTGCTCCCTTCTCATTTGGTGGCCAAAGTATTTGAGCTTCAGCTTCAGGATCTGGCCTTCCAGGGAACAGTCAGGGTTGATTTCTTTTAGGATTGACTGATTTGATCTCCTTGCAGTCCAAGGGACTCTCAAGAATCTTCTCCAGCACCGGGTAGTGAAGGGCAGGGTATAAATCCAGTCTCTTCTTCTTCTTCTTCTAAAAAACCCACATAAGCCCCTTCCCCTAAAAATGGTTGCACCCTACAAGAAGAAGAAAATCTTTTTTTTTCCTCTTTAAAAATAAACTGATCATGCTCTGCCTCTCCAGGTCAAAAACTGGCACATCCCACCGCTAATGCCACCATGTCATGACCACAGTGGGTTGCCGCCTTCCGCTGCCACCACCCTGGACTTACGATCCCTTGAGAAGGCCCAGGGTACTCTCAAGCCCACCCAAAAATGCCCCTTTTACAGCTGAGAAAACACAGGCGTGATGACCAGGCAGAGTACTTAACAATGGTTTATTAAGAACAATACTGGGGCAAGGCAAATAAGGCAAGGTGCTTTAAAAAGGTATAACAGTATTGAAAGGCAAAAAGAACACAAAGCTAATGCAGTTACCTATTACTCCTTAACTGTTACTACTTAAGGCCTATAGCCTTCTTACCAGGCTGCACTACCAGTAACAGTCACTTTGACTAGTGAGGGACCTTCTCCTCTCAGACCAGCTCTTCTCCCTCAGTGACTCCATGAGAGGGAAAACTGCAGAGAGACAGCAAGATCCGTTTCCTCACAACACACAGAGTTTATCACAGTCCCCTTCAGTTCACTCCTGTGCGAAGAAAGACACCATTTTTCCACAGCCTACAGTTTAAGACACACCTCCACCAGAATGCAACAGTCTCCTCCCAGAATCCCTGCACTCCCATTGGCTAAAAACTGTCCCCAAGCATTGTGGAGATTGTAGGCTGTCTGCTTTCCACTTCCAGACAGGCCCCTCCTATAGTTTAGGCCTCTAGGCCCTATCTCCGTCTTGCACAGATCATGACACCCCCAACAAAAAGCCCTGGCTATGAGCCTGGGCACAGACAGCTTGAAAAGGAGATTAGACAGACTCATGGAAGATAGGTCTATCAGTGGATACTAGCCATGATGATTAAAGGGAATCTCCACATTCAGAGGCAGTCAGCTTCTGAATCCCACACAGGCCTGTAGCCAGGATTTTGTAATTCAGGGGGCCTTTAAATAAGTCAGGGGGCACTGATGTCACAAAATAAAAAAATAAAATAAAAAATCTAATTTTAAAAACTCAGTTTTGCAGCGTTCGCACTCTGCTTGCCTACATGGGGAAGCAAGCCACGCTTGGGGAGTCCTCCAGGTGGCCCACAGAGTTGGGAGTCCTCCAGGTGGCCCAGAGAGCCAGGGGGCCTGGCTGGAAGTCGGGGGGCCTTGGCAGGAAGTCAGGGGGCCAGGCCCCGAAATGCTACACTGTAGCTACAGGCCTGATCCCACATTCAGAGGCAGTCAGCCTCTGAATCCCAGTGCCAGGTAAACTTCTGAATACCAAAGCCAGGAGTCAAAATCAAGTTAAAGTCTCAGCCTCTATGCTGTGTTGTGGATCTTCCAGAGGAACTGGTTGGCTACTGTGTGAGACAGGAAGCTGGACTAGATGGACTATTGGTCTGATCCAGCAGGGCTCTTCTTATGTTCTTAACAACCAGCAGGTGGCAACCTGAGGATGACAACTACCCCACATACTAGGGTTCCTAACTGTCTGGAGGGGGGGGGTCTTTTCTTAAGGCCTAATGGCAATTGTACCACAAAGACATACCCAAAGAGACAGTTTCTGAGGGTAGCCATGTTAGTTTGCTGTAGAATATCCATATTGGAGTCCAATAGCACCTTAGAGAATAACAAGATTTTGGAGATAATAGCTTTCAAAAGTCAAAGCTACCTTTGTCAGATGGAAGAGACAGTGCTTTAGATATGTGGGATCATAAGGGATAAAGAAAGGAATCAGAACTCCAAGCAAGTACAAAAAACAGCGATCCCATAGTAAAGTACATGGGAAATCATGGCCTTATTCATAGTTGACACAAAAGTTCAGCTCAGCTTCTCAGGCTTCCTTGAGACCTCTGAGGTATTGTAGCACATGTTGCTTTGTTCCTTTATAACAAAGTTATCTTGTCCTGTCTTGTGCTGAGGTCATGTAGCTTTCCTGTGGCTAGTTTATTATTGAAATTGAGCAAATTTCAGCGGACAGCGGAAGACAGGAGGGCCTGGCATAATCTGGTCCATGGGGTCGCGAAGAGTCGGACTCGACTGTGCGACTGAACAACAACAAGTTTATTAGCATAACATGAAAGCAGAAATGGGAGGAAAGGTTGCATATAGGATGCCAACTCACAACCTAGACAATACATGTACAACATTAAATTCTCTATGTAGAACACACAGCCACAACTACTTCTGTTTATTCAGGGTCCCGTTGAGAGATGATCTCTTCTTCACACCACACTGGGAAAGTCCAAGTGAAACATATAGAGCAATACTATTTGATGTTGGGAGGAGGAGAGAAGACTTTCTTGGGGACAATTGGAACTAAACTACCTGGTTGCACAAAATGTAGAGGACTATAATGGGACTCATTCTCTACAGTGGGGGGGGGGGTATCCTGACCGGGAAGAAAGAAAAAAGGGGCAGATAAGAGAGGGAAGCAACTGTATGTGTTGGTTTTACAAAGCAAACACATGTAAGCTAGCCACAATCTGCATTCTCATAATTCCAAAAGAGCCTGGATGCTCAATGTTGGGCACCTCTACATCATGCACACTGTCTGCTCTTTACTGCTATTGGAGTTCTGACTATTGTAGCATGAGAAGGCAGACCACAGGGTTTGAGATGAGAGAAACAGAATGGACCAGTCCCTTCTGCTACCAAAAACAATTTCAAACATTCATACATAATAGGTGCTGTCTGGGACTGAACCTGCAGCATTGATTCTGATGGTCCATGTTTGTCATCTGAACTTCTAGAGAGCTGTGCTAATGCAATAAATGCCATCCACATGGAAAAGTCCTCAGTGGGCTTGCCCCCTTTCCACGCGAGTCCATACATGATATTGTCTGTAATCACCACCCCTGGATACAGATTCTGCCTCATTCTCTTATCCAAAGTAGGATTGCCAACCTTTAGGTGCTGGCTGGAGATCTCCTGGGGTCAGTATTCCCTCTAAGCTGAGTTAGTGTGAGCTAGCTCACAATTTTTTAGCCTCTGGCTCACACATCTTTGTCTTAGCTCAGGAAGGACAGCTCCAGAGCACACTAATTTATGCAGTAGTCAAATTGCTCACTCACAACTTTAATGCCTGTAGCTCAGAAAGTAGAATTTTGCTCACAAGACTCCACAGTTTAGAGGGAGCATTGCCTGAGGTTACAGCTGATCTCCAGGCAACAGAGTTCAGTTCCCCTGGAGAAAAGGGCTGCTTTGGAAGGTGGACTCTGTGGCATTATATCTCATTGAAGTCCATTCCCTCCTCAAACCTCACCCTCCTCAGGTTCCACTCCCAAAATCTCCAGGTATTTCACAAACCCAGGGCTGGCAACCCTAATCAGAAATCTTTTCCTTCAGTGGGAAATTATAGGCCCTGTTCACACGGAGCATTTGCCCCGCTGAAGGCACGGGAGCCCTGCGGACTTTCCGTGCTCGATCATACGAGCACATCTGGGAGGCGTAGTGCTCCCGTGGCCAACCCGCGGCTTCCCCTGGAAAACGCGGGGTAAAAAACTAGTAGGTCGGAAGTACTAGTTTCCGGAAACCCCGGGGCAAAGGCTGGCGTCTGATCGCGGGAGCGCCAGTATCCCGCGGCTTCCGACGCCCGCCCATGTCCCCAGGGTTTCCGGATGTTGTCAGTTTCCATGGGATGCGCACCAACGCTGAACAGCGCATGCGCACACACAAGACACCGACAGCGGCCCGCCCCCCCCCAATGGCGCATGCACACTGCGCTGCTTTTTTGCTGCGCTGCAGCAGCGCAGTGTGATCGGGGCGCAGAGCTGGAGTGTGGCAACCCGGTGGCCCGTATGATCGGGCTACCGCGCCTTATTTAGCTCCAGGGCAAACTGCCACGCCTCCCCCGCGCGTTTTCTGGCCCGTGTGACCGGGGCCATAGTTGAGCTGAGCCTCAGAACCAAATTAGACATGACATGAAGTGGTATGTATTTCCCCTCACCCATGTTCTCTATCTAAAAAAAAAAGAAGTATCTGGAGACTGGGTATTTGAGTGAAAGAAAGGTGGGTTGGAGGGGATGCTTTATTTATTATTTTTCCTCTGGCTATTTTCCTACTCAAAATAACTCCCCCTCCCTCCTTTTTTACCTTTAAGGGAAAATATATATATGCCTATGTCTTATTCCTTTTCCAAGGACAAAAATAGCTTGAGGGTTCATTTTGAGCAGGAAAATAGCTTAAGGGAGGAAAAATAAAGCCCCTCCCCAATTTTATCTTTTTTGTTTAGATTTATATCTCACCCCTCTCCCACAATGTGGAGCTCGGGGTGGCCCACAACATTTAAAAGACATAATTGAACCATAAGGCTCATCATTAAAACAGTTAAAATAACCATTCTTCTGTCTCACAGCCTCCTGAAGAAGGGGTAATACATACAACTCTGTCACTCTCCAGGCCCATTTCTTTTTCCAGATCTCCAGGCCTCCAGAGCCAAAGTGTTCGTTCAGGTGCCTGGACCAGCTTTGAATCATGGTAAAACTACAAATGAATAAAGCAGATTGGCAAAGATCCTTTGCAGCATCAGCAGGTGAAAAAGAGAAGGAACAACCATTTTCCAAGGTAACTTTTCTTTAGAGAGTTACTTTTATAAACAGAGTTTTAGGCATGGATACCTATTAATAGTCAGCAAGAAAGCCTCTCACGGCAAAGGAGAAGTCTGACAAATGACAAGCTGGGGGTGTTTGCTCCCAGCGGACTGCCTCACAAGCATCATGAAAAGGCAAGCCCCGGAGGCGAGTCTGCCAGAATATCCCCAAATGACAATAATTAAATGCCTTGCTGCTTCGTGTCTGGGAGCTGCTCCCCTCCCAACCCTTCTTGGTTGATTAGGAGGAAGCATATAATGGCAGTGAAGGAGGGAAACAGTGCTGGGATCAGGAGGAAATAAATTGCTTCGGATGCTGAATTATGTGTTGTCTTTTCAAATAGCATCTGTGTGGGCTGCTAGAAGCTGAGACCTGAGTTCCAAAAAGGCAAAACCACAGAGCAGTGAGAGGGCTGGCACTGCATGAGTAATTGTGAATGGGAAGTGCAGATGACACAACATCTGTGGGGAAGTGCATAGGAAACCGCCTACCTGAGCCTTATGCTGAAAAGTTCCCTACTGTAATCCCTTGACAAAGGCAAAGAAGCAAATATGAGGTGGAGTTTGCCCTCCTCCCTTTCCTTGAAAAGCAAGTGCCAGGCTGGCTGCTGCCACAGAACTTTCATTAATTAAGTACCACTAAGCATAGAAAGTGTGTATGGTTCACATTTCTTTCTGCCCCTTTTCCCCACAGTGAGCCTCTAAGGCAAGAAAATAAATCCATATATGAAGCACATGTGATTTGTCTCTCATTCATGATGCTTTTCTGAGCTTCTGCCCAGAGATTGCTGCTTCAGTTTGCACATTTTTTCGTATCAACTCCAAAATGTTTGGAATGGAAAGAAGAATTAAAGGGGAATGATAGGAAAAGTTTGCAAGTGTGGAGGAGTTCTTGGTCTTAATGGGCAAGTCAGTTAGGCAGGGACCAAACCACTTCTGTGTTTGCAGCAGATTACATAATGGTATGCATTCTGAAATTCCCAAGCCCCCAAATATACACAAAAGTCACTGTTACAGTTTATTACCATGATTTTATGGAACAGTAACACAAATCTGGGATTCTTAGACATTACAAAAAAAAAAAAAAGTCAAAAAAAACCCATGTTGTTTTTCATGTTTGGATGTTTACCATCAGCAGCGGCAGGAGTCTTGTTTTTCTTTGATTCTCCTGATTTCTCCCTTTCAATAGGATCCTTGCAGGGGCATTTCTCCCTTTCAATAGGATCCTTGCAGGGGATCAAGAGGTGCTCCAAGGCAATTACCTTTGGAAACAAGCTCCAGAGAAAGAATGTCCGTGGAGAAGTCTTATGGCGAACTGTGAATGCTTGGGCTTCTCCATGTGCATCTCCCAAATTTTTTTGCAAATAACTCCCCACTGAGGGTTCTTTAGGATCAGAAAAAAGGCTGGGGAGAACAAGAGCCCCCTCCTCTATCTGTGCCATTTCTGAGCAGGAAAATGAGCTTCTGTGGCTTTTAAGGGGTGGAGCTGAAGTGCAAATATGATCAATGTGCTAAACTCAGAGACAACTCTTAAACAAGTAATGTAGCTCAGCCTCTGGACTCCCATGCCTCAGCCCCCCGCTGCCTCCCCTATCCCATCCCACCCATGCAACTCATTCTGGGCAACCACTAGGGGGTGGCCCCTGAGCAATGGGCCCCAACTGTCCCTAAGGAAGTGGCCAACATGCAACTGGTCCTGGGCTAGCATGGGCAGCAACCACACAACTCAGCCAGTCTTTTTCCAAGAATATGCTACTGGGGGAAAGATAGAGGAAAAACAAGAGACAGGTAAAAATAGGTCAGCTGATAGATAGGAAGGAAAGCAGGAAAAGGGAGATTATCCTGGGGCTGTCAGCAGAGGGAAAGAGGAAATCATGGAGAGGATACAGGGGGAAATGAAAAGTCCACTGCAATTCATTGTTTCTTTGTTTTATAGCCTTTTATAAGGGCTATAATGGGCCCTTTACAGCCCTTTATATCTTAATAGCCCACCTTTCTCATTGTAGTGTATTCACATGTGCTCGGACCAGTTTCAGCAGGTCCAACATGCGGCCGGGCAAAGTGCTTGAGCTTCGCTCCAGAGGACAATGGACAGTAGGATCCTAGCTCCCTCCCAATCAGGGAGCAGGAATCATAGGAGATAACTCAATCACTGTAAATAATCCAATCACGGGGTGTTGTGTGTGTTGGGGTGTGGGTTCCTTTGGGAATAAAAGCCGGCCTGCGAGCCAGCTTCACTTGTCTTGTTCTTGAGAGATGAAATCACTCGTCAGTCTCAGTACTTTTCGCTCATTGAGACTCAAGGCAGATTGCATGATATAAAATCATTCAATCTAATAGCATGTTAGAGTGATAAATATCTAATAAACAGTGCAATAGAACTACGATGCTTTGTTTGTTTGGCCCTCCAGGACAGCTGGTTGGCCACTATGTGAAACAGGCTGCTGGACTAGATGGACCACTGGTCTGATCCAGCAGGGCTGTTCTTATGTTCTTATGCCATATATCGCATCTCATCAACAGCATGATGAACATGTTTTTGCTGCCTGCCTTAAACTGCAAAAGGGAGGGGAGCGTCAAGCACATGGCAAGCGTGATTCGTGACTAGTAGGCTGCATTCAGCTCGGCCGTGTGAGATAAACAACCAGCACAAGCTGAAGCAGGCTCCGTGGATCAGATGCACATAAACAGCATGTCCAAGGCCCTAAATTAGAGTTGCGTGGGTGTGACCTAAAAGAAAAATGTGTTTGCAGCCCATGCTCCTATCATAGGTGGTTATTAAAGGAACATTCAGTTCTGTTTTGCCATTGTTATTTTCCATGCCCAACATCTGAAAGAACTCCCCCTGAACTCAGAGGGATGCTTTAGATCCAGCCCAATGATCATAAAAAGGACTGGCAGTTGGTAAGCATTTAACCCCAAGAGGAACCTCCAGGGATCCCACTGTATGGATCAGGAATGACGGATTGATGTGGCAGGTTAAGGAGCAGAGGTTAAGCAAAGTCTAATGATGGATGGGAAATGTAGTTGCCATGGAAATTACCAGGTAGCAGGCACAGCGATAAGACCCAAATGTAATAGAGGTTTGATTAATGAGATCTTTGCAGGGATGTTTTGTTTTAAGCTGAGATCCTGCTATAAAATCTCTGCCCTCTGCAAAGAGGGAGCAAACTAGACAATTTTTCAATATAGTACGTGCCTGACAATGTATTTCTGTTTGGCATTTCCCCTTCAGCTGCTTCAGGTATATGAGTTTCCTACTGAACTGTTGTGCTACTCATTGATTTATTCTCTCATTCACTGCTTTCTTCCTCCATTCATTCACTGTCCTTCCCATTCATGTTTTCTCTGTAGTTTAATGAGCAGTGCTTAATTTCAGGATTGTTTCTGCTGAACTCTCCCAGTCTAGGCCACCGCTATTTTGGAGATAAAACAGCTGCTTAAAAGGACCATACAGAAAATGATGAATTGCCAAATGAGCACACTCTCAGTATACCTAGTAAAATTACAGCACATGGCTATATTCACCCAAACCCCACTATGTGTCCCCCTAGTTAAAGGTCTGGGAAGATCACAGTGAAAACTTGCCTCTGCTGCAGATTCAGTAAAGCAAACCTCTGTGCCTTTGCTGACCCCAACCACCCCACCCCACCCCACCCCAACATAAAGATAATGATATCAACTTTCCTTACAGAAATAATGCATATGAAATATGTCAAATACTTGCAAGTCTGACATAAATGCTAAATAAGTTCTCTTTTTAGCAGAAACTTTGGCTCCAGATTCTCACAGTGATGAGTAAGGAAACATTAAGAATGAGTATCTTCTGTTAGATAGCTGGCTATCTCAGCGAAACACTGCTTTTCGTTGTAAGGTTTTGATTATATGCAAATATATTTAAAGTGAACCAATTAAAAGCCAGCTGATTAATCAATGGAAGCCTGTAATCAGTTTTCAGTCCCAGGATTTATCAACATACATGAAGCAAAGCCAGCCTTCCTTTCCTAATGGGGACAGTGGAATATATTCCAGGCCTATTACAAACTGTGCTCTCCCATTGTTTCCTCTTGCTCAGTTATTATCTCTGAATGGTTGCTTTCACTAGCCTATGCTGATGGGTTCTCTACTCTTGGCAATTATAGGTTTGATCATTCCTGCCATGATGCTGTGTTGTGGAAGGAGGCTGTGTGGTCTGTGGCCAAGGTAAACTGAGGTGAGCCATGCTGCTGACTTGCCCGTCAAGTTAATTAGGAGTGGGCGGTTGATATCCCTGTGAGATCTAAGACAGTGAGGCAGCAAAGATTGGATCCAGTCATCTTCTGAATGCAAAAAACAAAAAGGGCAGCAATAGAGAGACGCAGCTGAGGGTTGGGTTTGACATTCCTTTGCAGTCTGGAGCAGGATAATTTTAGGGAAACGTCCTCTTCTGCTCCAGTCTTCTGTTAGTAGTTGGACCATTGTAGAACCAAGCCTACAGAGCGCCCCCAAGTGTTTCTGTATAAAAAGAGAAAAACATCACTGTGGATCTTTGAAATCTCAATAGACTAGAAAAAGGGATACAAAGTGAGAGGAGGAACCATTAAGCAAAGTGACAGATTGACTTGTTTGACATTACTTACTAGACTACAGCCAAGCTGGGAATTCTGCCTGGATAATAAAGGTAAAGGTTTCCTTTGCTTGAAATCTAGTCCAATCTGACTCTAGGGGGCAGTGCTCATCTCTGTTTCCAATCCGAAGAGCCAGCGCTGACTGAAGACATTTCCATGGTCATGTGGCCGGCATGACTAAATGCCGAGGTGCATGGAACACTGTTTCCTTCCCACCGAAGAGGTACCTATTTATCTACTTGCAATGTCTTGCTTTCGAACTGCTAGGTTGGCAGGAGCTGGGGCCAGAGACAGGAGCTCACTCCATCACACAGCACAAGGATCTTGAACTGCTGAATTACAGACCTTCCGGTCTACAGCTCAGCATCTTAACCTCCAAGCTACCACAGCCTAGATAACAGGCACAGATTAATGAAATGTACACATATTTGAGCTTGATATTAACAGAGTTTTAAGAATGGAGATTTACAGATGTTATTAATATGTGGCTTTGATTTGCTGTGAATGCTATTGGCTTGCTCATTGTTGATTCATATTTTGAAATCAAATCTGTAAGATGTACATCTTGCTTGTACCTACTCTACACTCAGTGATTTCTGATTTTAATAGCATTTTTCTTTTTTATGAGTTTGAATATTTGAATATTAAAACCCTATTTATCTCAATGGAACTTAAAAGTCACTTCAGCTGGTGCCCTATTTCACCATCTCTCCATTGCTTTGGTCACATAAACAGTGGTTTTTGCTTATCACCTTAGTCCATATTTGCTAAGCTTATAATTTTAAAATAAACAATTTGAGGAGATGGAGGTGCATTTTTTGTTTTATGTATTTACACATAGTCAGTAATTTTGCTCATATTTTCCACTGTATGGCTATAGAAGACGACTCCAAACACCAGCTAGGTCTCTTGCAAACTCACTGGAGGCTTGAATGTCAAAACCAGTTTGTACTAAGCACTACCAGATGTGTAGCACATATTACCTGGCCGTTCCTTTGTTAGGTTAATGACTCAGAATGGTCAGCTGATGCTTCCTCAAGGGCAGCTAGTTATTAGGAGATGGAAGCTGATGGCTCTGCTGTGAGAGCTTGAAGAATGTGACCCTTCTGAGCTCATGGGGAAGAGGCAGGTAGAAGAAACAGCAGAGATTTGGGGACAGAGGAAAAAGCAGAGTTGACTGAAGTATTTCTTTGAACTTCCCCACCAAATGATCCCAAGAGGGCAAGAAGTTACCACCATCTCAATATCAAATGATACATTGGCAGACCCTTCTGTGGAAGATGAAAACTGCCCAATGGACTGTTATGTACGTGGACCGCCACCAGGGGTCCATGGATAAAATAAGGATCTTGGGTCCCAAACACAAAGGGACCTCGGATCCTAGACCACCTAGTGTCCACCAACAGGCCATCTGGCAGGAAATTCAAACCCTCCAGTGGGACCATGGGTGCAGAGCCGCTTTTCAGTCTTGTGTGTGAAGTACAATAAACACGACTGAACGCATGTCATAGTCTGACGCCAGCAAAAGACGGGCCCTCCTCCTCAGTTCCTGTGGTATGGTCACCATCCGGCTCGCAAAGAGCCTCCTGGCCCCTAAGGCAATCCTCGAATGCCCGTACGAAGAGACAGTCGAGGCCTTGACCCGGTATTTCACACCGAAGCTGACAATGATGGCCAGACAGATGGAGTTCCAGGGGCACATCCAGAAGCCCAGAGAAACAGCCACCACTTTTATGGCCATGCTGCACCAACATGCCATGGAGTGCGCTTTCACCAAGGTGGAAGAAAACATCTTGACCTAGTTCGTCTGGGGTACCAGCGACATAAAACTCTGCGGCAAGATGATCGGCACCACTGACCTCAAAATCGACAATGCACTCCAGCTCACCATCGCCTACGAGGTCTCCCACCACAATCATCCACCGGCAGCGTCCCATCTCGTGCTCCCCAACTCTGCGCCTGAGAAGTCTGATGAGGAAGACATCCGTCTCATCTGCCCCACCAGCCGCAGGAAGCCACAGGGTGCCGCCAGAGCCTCCGAGCACACTGGGAAACCTGCCGGTTGAGCCACGTGCACCAGCTATGGGGAAGTGCACAAGAGAAAGTCGTGCTGGTTCCGTGAGACTGTCTGCCATAAGTGTGGGAAACAAGGATGCCTCGCCCACTTTTGCAGGTCCAAGGGCAACCAGAACCAGCCACCCCAGCCACAGCCATGCCACCAGACCTCAGCACACTACGAGGCCACCGCAGGAATGGATGACCTCTACCTCCTGACCAGCCAACCCTCGTTCCAGGTACTATGCCTCCCCAACACAATGGCCACCCTGAAGATACAGGTACAGATTGAGGGGTCCCCCTGCTTAATGGAAGTGGACTCTGGGTCAGCGGCATCCATCATATTGGTGGAAATGCTAAACAGACTTTGTTCGAACGGGGCCTCGTACCTGCATCCTTCGCTCCTCAGCCTGGTGGACTTCCAAAGGAACCCGGTTCCAATTCGGGACATGGGGACTTTTTGGGTGAAGTACCAGGGGTTTGTGGGTTTATTGGACTTGATTGTGGTAGAAGGGAACTTGGTTAGTCTTTTGGGGCGGGCATGGTTCATGCCGCTGGGCATCACCATTGGGGGGGGGGTGAGGCAATGTGCGCTGAGGGATCTTGCTGAGGTTTGTAGGGAATTCCCCAGGGTTTTCGATGGGGCTCTGGGTTGCTATAAGGTGTCCCCAGTTTCACTACCACTAGACCCCCTGGTTTCCCCCATCCGCATGAGGTTCCGCCGCACCTCGATAGCATTGCAGCCAAAAATAGATGTGGAACTAGACCGTTTGGTGGCGCAAGGGATTCTGGAACCCGTCTCACATGCGCTGTGGGAGACTCCTATCGTAACCCCCATAAAGCCAAACGGCGACGTCCACATCTGTGCTGACTATAAATGCACATTAAATAAGGCCCTCCAAGACCTCTCCTACCCGGTCCCGGTCATGAGTCACGTGCTAGCGTCCTTAACTGGGGCCAAGATCCTCAGGAAGTTGGATCTTGCACAAGCATACCAACAACTGCCCGTGAATGAGACCATGGCCATCGCTCAGACCATCGTGACACAACAGGGGGCATTCAAAGTCAAGCGGCTGCAGTTCAGGATTAGTGTGGCCCCAGGGATTTTCCAACAGCTAATGGATTCTCTGTTAAAAGGGATCCGTGGAGTGATGCCCTTCTTTGATGACATCTTCATTGCCACGGCCACCCCAGATGACTTCACCTCCTGTCTCCATGCTGTCCTTCACCGCTTCAACTCGGCGGGCCTGAAGGTCAAGAGGGAGAAGTGCCTTCTCGGAGTCCCAGAGGTGGATTTCTTGGGGTTCTGGGTCGATGCGACGGGCCTCCATCAAGCAAGGGACAAAGTCAAGGCCATTGTAGAGGGCCCCGCGCCCAACAAGGCGGAACTGCAAGCATTTTTAGGGCTTCTGAACTTCTACCATGCCTTTCTCCTCCACAACGCGGTGGTAGCCAAGTCCCTGCACCGGTTGTTAGACAAGTCAGCACTGTGGTCCTGGGGCCCCAGAAAGGCAGTAGCGTTCAGGGGTGTAGGCCCTTCTGATCTTGAACAAGGTGATGGCTCATTTTGACGAGTCCCTGCCAGTGGTCCTCACATGTTCTGTCACATATCTCATATCTATCAGTGTATCTTAAAAGAGGACAAAGATTTAAAAATTATTCCAACAGCCAAGTCCTATGGATCAGATTCAGCTGCTATTGCAGTCCAGTGCCAACTAGTGCACCATCAACCTGTGAATTGGTACAGATTGTGCCAGATGATTATAGCCTAAAGCATCTCCTTAACATGTTGGTAAGATACAGTGAACTTAGTCACACTGCTGCCATTTTTACTGAGAGGATCTCAAGAGTTCATCCAGGAAGTATTAGTGGTGGGTCAACACAAAAAGTCAAAATTTAAATAAGCTGTTCCAAACAAAAGACTAGTTGTTTTTAGTAATAAATTCTGTAAATTATGACTTGTTTGTTGCAAATCTCCTGAATAAAAAAAAAATGTGGCTAATGTTATATAAGAAGGCCACAATCCAATGCAGACTGAAGCCCATTGAATCTAGCGGGTTTAAGGACACTAAAGTCTGTGCTGGGTTGCAGCTAGGTCATTCAGGTGGAAAAGTTTTGGGAAAAACTCACATTTTAGGGTCACCTGCTCATATAAGTACCAGTGTGTGACATTTTAAAGCTGCCACTAAGTCAGCAAGAAGAACATTTTTCCCACCATTTATTAAACTGGGGATTAGGGAGATTTTATGCCTTTTAAAAAAATTCCCACAATGAAGAAAATTTTAAGAAGCATTAAACACAACCTAAATAGTGAGTCTAATACTATCACATGTTCTCAAGATATCAGTCCAAATAAATGCCACTTCTAACGTATTTCTGACATTCTTACAACTCAAGGCGGTAATTACCTAAACCAACTATTGTCAATAACAGGGCAGATTTTACTGTGGGTATAAATATTCAAGATTATTGGGTTTTGTCAGTTCTGTAAGCCATTTCATAAGTCTGCTCCATGTAGCCCTTAAGCAGTTGCTAAATAATGCATACGGGGGGGGAAATGTGGTCATTAAACAGGTCTTTATTTTTGCAGGCAAAACATGTGCTTTGCCATACAGCTAGGATCCAGGGCCTCTTCTGTCAACTGGCTATAGCAGGCATTTGAATTATTCCATAGAGATTCATCATCCGCATTATCATAATGGTGTATTGCTTCTTGTTCCAGAAGTAATTCTTCCAACACGATATAATGGAGTCCACCAATGGGATCTACTCCATCTACTGGGACAAAGGCCTTTTTCCAGATCTCAGGTCATTTAAATAGGAATGCTAGGGATTGGTCCTTGGTAGGGATGCCAGCCTCTAGGTGGGACCTGGGGATCACCCAAAATTACAGCTCATCTCCAGACTACAGAGATCCCCCGAGAAAATGAATGCTTTGAAGGGTGGACTCTATGGCATTTTACCCCACTGAGATCCCTGACCTCCCCAGGCTCCACCCCCAGCATAGGCATAGAGTAGGGGGGGGCTCAGGGGCACAGGCCATCCCTGAAATTTTCTGGGGAGCCTTGAGAACTGCTCTGCCCCTCAGCCCTCGCCAAAAGAGTCATGCCAGTCGCCTCGGGCTCCCTGTTTTCCCGGCTCTGGCTCGGTTGTCTGTTCTTCTGCCGCAGGCCCATGGCCACCGGGCAGTGAGTGAGTGGGCCACAGGTGAGTGCAGTGCAGCCCCCGGGCAGTCGGGCAGGATAGGAGGAGATGGGGAGTGGAGAGGCAGTGGCTGAAGGGGATGCCTGGCTGAGCCCATCTGCCTTCATGCTCTGTCCTCCCTAGCAAGCCAGCATAGTAGAAGGCACCCAGCACCCACGTTGGAGGACCGTGGCCCCCCCAGAGCCAGCAGCACAGCCAGTGTCCCAGCAGCAGCCCAGCCCTGGCACCACCTCCTGCCCACCCAGCACAGCACGTCAGTGCTGATGCCTCACCTCGGCCCGCCCTCTTCACTCGGCACTCCATCGCCTCCACCTCCTCTCAGCCTCTGAGCTGCTGGCCTGTCTGCCACCAGCCCCTGCCCCACACAGCCCAGCCAGAGTCCCAGGGCTGCCAGCTCATTTGCTGTTTCACCCAGAAGCGTAGGTCGAGCTGGGGAGGGGAGGCGTTGGTAAAACTGACCGGGCCAGCTCGGACGGGAGCATTCCCAGAGGGATGTCGTCCCTCCTCTCTCTTTGCTTGCCTCACAGCCACTGCCTCACCTCCAGTGAGGTGGGGGGGGTAAGCTGCAAGCTCCCCCTCGAACCCCCCTGAAGCGGGAGAGGGAGGCAGTCCCATCCCATCAGGATGGAGAGTGATGCTTCTGTGGGCAAAAGGGAGACGCTGTGCCCGGTGCCTTCTGGATCTGGACCATCCGATCACCACCACCCCACCACAGTCCCCGGTACAAATTTAAAAAAACAAATCTCTACTTCTGGTACTAAAAATCTATCAAGTATGATAAAAAGCTATCAACTTGTTTGTGGTACTGATACCAACAAATTCAAGTTTGTATCCTACTGTATTTTAAGACTATGTCTTCTCAGACCCTCAAACAATATAAACAGAAATCCATCCAGTGATCCAAGCTTAGCATATTATCTTAAAATATTTATCTCACCTACAGTTCCAATGGAACTGTCAATATTTCTCACAAAGCAACATTAAAATAACAACTCCACCATGACAGCATACATCATAAATTAAACAGAAACATTCAACTGCACCATGGCTCAAGGATTTTTTGTTTAATTTAAACAATACTTGATTGTTTCCCTAAAACCAGAAAAACAGCAAGTGAAGCAGGCCTCTCTGGGAACATAATTCCACAAAATGGGTTCTGCAACTGAGACCTTCCTTCTTGCAGACTAAACTTCAGAAGTCTAGGTTATCTCCTCTGATTATCCAAAGTCCAAATGATATGGGATAGATTGGGTGATACTGTTTGTAAAATATGAGTAAAGATGTACAATAGTGTTAATAAAATGCAGGTGACAGTAAATAGGCTTTTAAAGGTGTATATTCTCTTCCTGCCTTAACTATGGCGTATTTTATAATTCAGAAAGAACAGGGTTGTCAACAACCTGGAGAAATATAGGAAGAGGCTTATGAGGTTTGAGAGAGATTGTATTACCTGTTCTCACAATTAAAAAAAAAAAGAAATTAGCAATTTCAAAGTTTGTGTTTTTCATTCTTCATAAAATGTATTTATGTTTGAAAATTGGTGGGCACATGGGGGGGCCGCCAGAAGGTAGCCTCACCTAGTGTGCAAAAAAACCTGGCACTGGCCCTGTCTGTGGACTTGCCTCCCCTATTATATCACACAGACCTTGCAATAGCATTGTAGCTAACCCCACCTAAGAAACTTATATGCTGTTTCTATGATTTCTAAAATGTACTTCCAACTGTGCATCTCCATTCCTTTCTAATTCCTCTCAACTATGTACAGCTTTCTATGTCATGCTTCTTTTGGACTGCTTTGCTTTCTCAGGTCCTAGCCTCCTTCTTTTCTATAACCATGGATCTACATCCCCTTCCTCAAGCCTTGCTGCTTGTCCCAACTCTCTAAAGTCAGATCAGTTTGGCCAGTGGCAACCCAAAATACATCTGCCTGCCCAGGAAGTTCAACTAAATACCACTGGAGGTTTTGTCACCACTGCTACATCACTTAATGCATTATAGGTTCATGTTCAGGATATAATTTATGATGTTTTAGTTTGAGAAGATCTGTTTTCTTGGTCACATCATTTGGTGCTATTTTTTTTCTGTTAACTCCTCTTCCATCACAATGGACTCTGCTCACATGTTATCTGTCAGTCCCCTCTTTATCCCACCCTTTCTCCAGTCTCCCTTCCCTTATATTGACCTCACAACAATGGCAATATCACCCAGCCTGATGAAGAGAGCTTTGACTCTTGGAAGCTTATTCCCTGAAACTCTTGTTGGTCTCTAATCTGCTACTAATCTCTACCAGTGTCATCATTGTCTACTCAGACTGGCAGTGGTTCTTCAGGGTTTTATGTAGAGGATTTTACCCATGTCATGCTTTGTTTCTGAGCCGTTGGGGCTGGGGGGGAGGATGCAGGCGGGCTGCTTTTATTTGTAATGCAAAAGTATATTGCCTCTTTCTAACAACGTATGTCCATGCAAGAGGTAGATATATTCACTGTAATATGTGAACAGGGCTTCTGTTTCCCTGGGTTGTGAGCAGGAAGAGAGGGAAATGGCAACAGGTATGTTCTTGATATGTACACCATCCAGGGAGAACACTTAACACTGAACTCATGTTTATGCCACACAGCATTATCCTGACTGGCATGCAGATCAGAGGCCTTTTAAAATTTCCTTTTGCCCTGTGTGCAGCCCAGAAAGAACATTGGCAGGAAATGTACACTCTGTATGTGTTCATGCTCTTCATTTTGTTGTTACTTAAAATGCTGTGGTACAGTTTCAAAGGGACAACTACCTGGGGCGTATAAAAGGAATGACAGGATTGCCCATTGGAAACAATAGGAGAGGCTTGAAGGCCCACTGGAGATAATGGGAGCCAGGAATTGACTTGCATGGGCTCCACTGAAATACATTGTAGCACAAAAAAAGTTGCAAAGAAAATGTGGAATGGTTTTTCCATTAAGGTGTTTGGGCCCAGATAAGCTACTCTGGGACTGGAATGACAGACCCAGAGTGGAATGACAGTCCCTAGGAATAGAATCTGGCTCTGGGACTAGACTAACAGCCCCCAGAGTGGAATTACAGTCCCTAGGAAGAGAATCTGTGCTTGTGTACTGGAATGACAGTCCCCAGAGTGGAATGATGATCCCTAGCAATAGAATCTGTGCTGTGGGACACTGGAATGACAGGACACCTACAGGCTTTTCTGTGTTGTTGCCCTCCTTACTTTAAATTTGTGACCATTTGTTTGTCCCGTACGCATGGTATGTATATTTGCAGATCTTAAAGTGACTATTCTAAAAGTGAATTTAAATAAAGGACACAGCAAGAGACTGCTGAGATACCACTATAACCACTGGCCAACTCCCACCTTTCCCTGGGTTTAGCCCAGTTCAGGGGCCTGGCTAGGGGGTTCCGAAGGGTTCCCAGGCCCCCTAAATTTCTGGAAAGCCCCTTCCTAAATCCAACATGGTTCCATAAATAGTGACAATGGCCTGTGCTGTCACTGGCTCCCCCTATGATGTCACTGGGCCTTGGTTCTTTTAAGGACCTAGCACAGCAATGCCTTTGGCCCAGGCCCAGCCCCCCCCCGGGAAATTGGAAAGTCTACACCCTTGACCCCCAGTTCTCCAGAAGTTCCCTAACCTGGAGCTGGCAGCTCTACCTGCCCATCTCCCACTGGTGGCCAGGGAGGACCTGGCAGTCCTTGGACCTTCGTGTATGAAGCATGTAGTGTAAGATTAAGCTATGACCTGAAATATGAAGTAAATACTAGTCCAACCTGACTCAATCAAGGAAGTCACAGCCCCCCGTTTGCAAGACCTGAGCAAGGCTGTTAACGATACGAAGTAATTCATAGGGTCGCATAAATCAGAAGTGATTTGACAGCACACACACATACACACGTCCTACAAGTTTGGAGGGGAGTTGGCTCATTTCTATAGAGCTAAATTACTTGGTCACATGAATTATTCATTTACTTTTACTTATTTTTTTTTTAAAAAAAAACCTCTTCCTCCAAAGAGTTCAGGGCAGTGTAAATAGTTCTTCTCTCCTCCAGTAATCTTGTAAAGTAAAATAGCTAAGAGACTGACTAGCCCAAAGTCACCTCCCTGGAGTTTCATGGCAGAGGGTGGATTTGAACTTGGGTCTGCCTATTTCTAAGCTAGCACCTCGAACTACTACACACTACTAGCCTTCATAACTGAAGAAGGCAGCAACTGAGCCAGTTTGCAGAAGTTTAGCACTTACTCCAGGATGTATTATTTGGGGTATGAATGAACTGAAAATATATGATTTCTTGCAGAATCATAATCTATTAGTTTGGAAGGCTTCATGTAGACAAGAGAAAAGGAAGCTGTCAGATGAGGAGTTCATAACACAGATGAAGGACCAAAATCAATGTTAACACTCAATAAGACTGAAAACAAGCCATGGTGCAGCTCAAGCATATGGTCAGTAAGTCTGATCTGTGGATGTGCCTTTAATGGAGCCCTACTTATCTGCCACTGCTACTCTTGATTTGATCTGATATTTTGTTTGCTTTATTAGTTGTTTTCGAGCATTTTTAATTTAAAAAATATTTTTCCTGAGTGATATATGGTAAAAAGACAATATATAAATATTGCAAGCTTTTGGCCCAAGACCTAGGGAGCCTTGGACCTCTAAGAGATTCTGTTCCATTTTCCCCTTCTAGTTCCTGACTATTTTATGCATTCTTCAGACTTCTGAGCAATATTGATTAAGGAGAGCACAGTGGCCACCTCTTAAACTTCACAGCACAATTGTTTCTGCACAGATTGAATACTGTTTCCCCCACACACCTCACTGTCTTGGCCCATCTTACTCACCAGTTGCAAAATTTACAATAACAATGACAGCTTGGGGGCATCTTCATAAATCCTCTCTTTGCTTTATGGGCACTGGCTCATCCAGTGCAGTTCTATATACCATTTACCAAGAAGACAAAGGATGAAAAATGTCAAAGGACTCAATGGAAAGACAATGAATAAATCTAGTTAGCACTTGGCTGGTGTAGATGTCAGGGACCCACTTAAAGGCCGTAATATTCTATACAGCCAGCTTCTCTGTAAGCTGTATTCAGACTTGCTGGAAGGCTTTTCATTAAATGGCAGAGGAAAGAACAGCACTATACTGAAGAAAAAAGCAATATACTAATTGAACTGGAAAATAGCTGTGTAGCTTCTACATCCAGAAATTCTTTGCATGACCACAGACCAGGTCCTATGTGTATACATGATTCCATGGCACTGAAAATGGTGTGCATCACTTTTCTTATGGAATTGTGCACATTTCCTGTATAACATCTGGAATGTGTTACTTCTGGAGATTGAATTATGGGGTAGAAAGTGCCTTTGTCTGACCCCTGAAATCTGGTTATGCATTTGATGTGCTATACCGCCAAAGCTCTGCACCAAGAACAGCTGGATTCTACCATCTGAAGCACAATAGGCTTTGTTGGATAATTTGTTCTGTTTCTACTTGTCCTGGGAGGAGCAAATGGTAGTTCAGGAATCTGAAATTCCAGTACATGGCACATCACATTCAGCATCTCTCTGGCTTCTGAGATTTCCTCAGGCATTGCACATTCATAATAATCTTTATAATCTTAATTGTTAAAAAATATAAAGTACTTGGATAGTAAATTCCAGTGCTTGCATGCAATACATACTGGTTATGAGACTGAAACAGCCTTTGGTTGCCCAGGTGGATGATTTCCACTGGAAGGTAGACAGAGGGAGCACAACTCAGTCGTTCCTCCCAGACTTCTCAGTGGCTTTTAATACCATTAATCATAGTATCTTTCTGGACTATTTGAGTTGTGAGTGAGAGGCACTGTGCTCTATGGTGGCTCTTGTTCTACCTGGAGGGTATGTTTCATAAGGTGGTACTGGGGGACTGCTACTCAGTCCCATGGCCTTTGACCTGTGGAGTCCCACAAGGTTCCATCTTGTCTCCTATGCTCTTTAACATCTACATGGAACTACTGAGTGAGATTACCTGGAGATTTGGGTTGAGTAGTCACTAATATGTGGATGACACCTTTATCTCGTGCTTTCAGCTGATCCCAGGGAGTCTGTAGAAAGCCTGAACCAGTGCCTAGAAGCAGTTTTGGAGTGGATACAGGCTAATAAACTGAAGCTTAATCCCAGCAAGGTGAAACTGCTACTGGTGGTGGAAGGTCTGACACAGGATTCAAGGTGTCACCTGTTCTGGATGGGATTGCAGTCCTCTTCAAAGAACAGGTCCATAGTTGGGGGGGGGGCTTTTGCATCAGGCCTTCTGCTATTTAAGCAGGTAGCTGTGAACAGGAGTGCCTTTTACCAGCTTTGACTGGGTAGCCAGCTGTAGCCTTTCCTGGGCAAAAAAAGATCTGACCATCGTGGCTAATGCCCTGGTTACATCTAGATTAGATTACTGCAATGCACTCTGTGTCAATTGGTACAGAATGCTGCAGCCAGTTTGCTGACTTGGGTGGGTCGTAAGG
This sequence comes from Gekko gecko, assembly GCA_029375565.1. Classification (NCBI taxonomy): domain Eukaryota; kingdom Metazoa; phylum Chordata; class Lepidosauria; order Squamata; family Gekkonidae; genus Gekko; species Gekko gecko. Next base: position 98,813,344 of record JAPDNY010000002.1, on the reverse strand, counting down.
GCCATATCATTCTAGTCTTGGCCCATCTCCCAGTTCTTTTCTGGGCACAAGTCAAGGTGCTGGTTTTGGCCTTCAAAGCCCTGTATGTTTTGGGTCCAACACACCTGAAGGACTGCCTGCTCCTTTTTGGACTTTCTGGATCACTACTGTCATCTTTGGAGGCCCTGTTTTGGGTGCTGCAGCCTTCTGAGATTAGATGGCTGGAAGAGGGCACCAAACCTCTGAGAGTCTCTTCCCAGTCATCCGTCTCCTGTTGCTGTCTTCCACAAGTAGGTGAAGGTTTTTGTTTTGTTTTGTTTTGTTTGGCATTCCCATAATGATCCCTTCTTCCTAACCAGTGTTTTAATTGCTTTTTAAATTTATTTTATGCCTTTTCACTCTGTTTTTGTTTTAATTATGTGTGTTGGGGGTTGATTTTAAACAATTTTAGAAGGTGATTTTTATCATGCATGTTTTGTTTTAAATTATGGCACCTTGGTGGACCTTGCAATATAATAATAATAATAATAATAATAATAATAATAATAATAATAATAATAATAATAATAATAATAATAATAATAATAATAATAATAATAATAATAATAATATCTGATTACATGTATATTAGTCTCTATTGTCCAATCCCCAAGATAGCTGCATCCTCAAAACCTATTATGTATCAAGTTTCAGTTTAGAAGAAAAATATATACTTATACAAATAGGATACCAGCAAGGACATGTCATTTTCCCCTCCACCACCATTTCTTCTTTCCATTCCCTGAATGCCCCCATAGCCTCTCCCCTTTTTCTGCTTCCTTCTCTCCTTGCCACCCACCAGCCAACCTACCTTTATCTGCCCTCATTTTCAGCTTTCCCTGTTTCCTTCTCCTGGCAGCCTCTACCCAGAAAAAATATAGCCCAGTTGTGTGTTTCTGGCTGCCAGGGTAGGCAAGGTTGTATGATGCCAGCTGCTGGGCTGGGCCCAATTATGTGGTTCTAGCCTCAGAGCCAGGCCCAGTTGTGTGGTGCTGGACTCAGGGCTGGGCCCAGTTGTGCACTGAGAAACCCACAAGTATTTGCACAGGGCACTTCATTTTCTCCTGTATCCCCTCCCCCACACTATTTCCTCTTTCCCTCTTCAGATAACCCTCATACCCTCACCTTCCCCTGCTTCCTTCTCTCCTTCCCACATACCAACCAACCTAACTTTTTTTAGCCCCATCTTCAGCTATATTTATTATTTACTTCTACTCCTTTCTACACAATGTGCACCCAAAGCAGCTGACATCACTTTCCTCTCATCCATTTTATCCTCATAACAACCCTGTGAGGTAAGTTAGGCTGAGAATGTGTAATTGGTCCGACATCACCCAATGAACTTCCATGGAAGAGTGGGGATTCAGATATGGGTCTTCCAGAACCTAGTTTGAAACTCTGACCACTACACCACACCAGGCCCATAGCCAGGATTTATTTTTTCGGGGGGCATAATTTTTTAAAGAACCCTTTCCTGGGAGTAAGCACCAGTGAATAAGAGAGGACTTACTTCTGAGTAGACCCACCTTGGGTTTGCAGTTCATTAGAAACACAAGCAGGGTAAATGTGAGGTGAAGCGAGGGAGCTGGGACTGAATGGCAAAAAGCCCTCCCAGTCCCTGTTTATGGAAAGTGAAATCTGTTTTTCTCTGCCTAAGCCTCTTCCTTGAACTCCACAAGGGGGGAGGGGATATGGGGAAGGAGTGGAGGAAGAAGAAGTAGTGCTCCGATCCCCTGAGTTGCAGCCTGCTGCCACCTCCACCACACCTGTTCCTGAAGAAGACACTGTGGGAACGGGATTTTTACCAGTGCCCCGTAAATAGGATCACTTTGGCTCCATTAACATCAGACTTTATTGCTTCACTGGGAAGGACTGCTTCAAGCAGGAATCTTGTTAAGACTTTGAGGTGTCTTCAAAAATTGGGCTGACACCAGAGACATTTAGTATGATATTCTTCATTCATAACATTTGTTATGGGTTCACATACTATTTTTATAAATTTTTAGTTATATTCACAGGTTTCTGGTCTATTAGGAAATAAGGAGAATCACAGTAAAGCAAGACTGCTGTTGCTGCTGCTGCTGGTGGTGGTATTCAGTAAGCACCTAAAAAAACACATACACTAGACATGGATTTTCCAGGAGGTGTTTTTCGAAATGCCTAAAGATCCCATTCCTTTGAATCATGGTAATTACCTAAGACAAAGTTATTGTGTATATTTTTGGCTCAGGAGTTTTAGAATGAACACCCCGTGGCTGTGAATAAAGGATCAACAAACAAGGGGTAGAAGGAGGGAGGGGGGAACTTATTGAGTTATGTAAAGTAAGGAGACAAAAGATATTGTGTAATATATAGAAAATTCAAAAAATGAACCTATTAAAAAAAATTTAAAAAAATAAACACCCCTATTTACTGTATTACTATTTGGTCCCTTTTTGAAATCTTTGTCATAGTAAATGAAATGTAGATTAAGCTGCGTGTTACGGAGCACACAGTAAAACCACCACCTATTCATTTCTTCACAGAAGTTTAATTCTGAAGCAGTCATTTCAGTCTGCTTTCTCAATATGCCAGTTTGATGTGGTCTGATCAGAACATAATGCCTAGACTGCTATTCTCCCTAGCTGGCTTATGTGAAAAACCAGTGGAGAACACTTCCACCATGGAATATATCTGCTATAAGAAAAATCAAACTGAAAAAGAAACAATACAGAGAATTAAACAGGTCATTGAAAACAGAACTTACTTTAACCAGCCAGCTTTCCCAGCTGTTTTGCCGTTTGGAGCAGGGGTATCAGGCATTGCATACATTACACTACTTAGTACATTTTGTTTAAAATAATTTTTATCATCACCTTTACTCCACTCCCCAAATGGAGCTTAAGTTTATACAAGGAAAGGGTTAAGGAAGGAATAAAGTGGGTATTATTTTATTCATATTTGATCTCAGTAAATAATCTTTCTCTTCTGATCATGCCTCAAAATTGAAATTTAAATGAATTTTTAAAACCCTGCAAGACTGGGCTGGTTTGATCCAGTTTCTGTTAAGCCACTATATCTGCAGCTGAACAACCTTGCTGTCACAAATCTAGTCTTGCTCGCTACTATAATGAGGTTAGGAATAGCTCCAAGGGCTTCCTTGCTTCAGGGAGTCATATGATCTCCCCCATTCATTATGTAGGAATCAATGAAATAATGAATGCAATTCAGGTCAGGCAGTCCTTCCCCTGTAGAATCTCTCTCTCTCCTTTTTCAAAATAAGTGAATGGAGAAGGCGCTAGTACCTCCCCCATCACAAACCCATTCCATCAGAATAACAGGTTTCAAAAAGGAAATACCTTATTAGTTGTTGCAAAGAATAACTGAAAAAAATCTGGCTAGCTAAGAGGAATTATTTCCTTATTCCTCTTAATGATGTATCAGTTCACCCTTTCAACAGCTTTTCCTCATAAATATGACCAGCCTCCGCCATGTAGAAGCTGAGTTTCTACAGCATTCAAATGGAGTTTCTACAGCATAAAATAAAACTATATCCTATGCTGGGTGTTTTAAATTAAAAAAACAAACAAACCTAGACTAACAGTGCAATTGTAAGCAGGTCAAATCCTACTTGGGTCTATCCAATGGGACTTACTCCCAGGAAAATATTCTTAGGATTCCATCATAATATGCTCTAAGAGGAAACCCATAGTACAATCCTACACACCTTTACTCAGAAGTGGGACATACTGCCTAAGTATGCTTAGCATCACAGGATAACAGTGGATTAGAGATGTGGAGAATTGCTCTCCATCAAGAATTTATCCCAATATTTCAATTATTGCAACTGCTCTCTGCCCATGTACAAGAGCTCAGCTGCAAACTAGTAGCTGGCAGAAAGAATAGAACTGGAGCTGTCAAGCTTCCAGCACAGAGCATTAAAGCTGTTGTTTATGCTAATAAGTCTGACCAAAGTGGGACAATGGTGCACTACGTCACACCCTACTGGAATGTCACACCTTAAGGTAAAGGTAAAAGTTCCCTTGCTCGAAAGCCCGTCGAATCCAACTCTAGGGTTGTGGTGCTCATCTCCGTTTCAAAGCTGAAGAGCCAGCGCTGTCCGAAGACATTTCTGTGGTCATGTGGCTGGCATGACTAAACACCAAGGCGCATGGAACACTGTTACCTTCCCACCGAAGTGGTACCTATTTATCTACTTGCAATTTCTTGCTTTCGAACTGCTAGGTTGGCAGAAGCTGGAACTAGGGACGGGAGCTCACCCTATCACCTTAGAGACTGCTAAAAGCCACATATCTAGAAAGTAAACTCTTCCTTTTGGGGTACAAAGATCCAAATGACCCCCCAAGATAGATTATAAATCCTCAGGAGGACACAAGGAACCAGCTTTCTTGCATCTTACTCTTGAATTTGGAACCTAAACCATGATAGACTAAGCTTTTACCAACAGACTTGTCCATGCAGCAAGGGGTAATAGATAGAAGTCCTAACCAGATCTAGGGTAATGCTGAACATTAAACAACTGCTTCTTCAAGTAAAGCTAGCCTCTCCTATTTAAACATTGTTAGGATAAGAATCAAGTTGAGGGTAGGGAAAGGGGACTGCCTGTTTTCACCTTTTCTTTGTCCCTTTGCTCAGCCTGAAATGTTGGAACAGAATATGTGTAATATTTTTATTCAATTATTAAACTTTCTCATATTTCAAAAGCTGTAAGCCTTATCTCTGGAAAAACATCACACCTATGTGGTCTTGCTATCTGAAGAGTGGTAATGGGGAAGGGCAGTGGGTTAGCTCACCTTCTCTGGAGCACAGTAGCTCAAAATTATGAAATTGTGATAGATCACCCCTGCATTTGCTTGTAGGAATATAGTGGGAGGATCAGCCACTAAACAGAGGCTGAATCTGCATTTGTCTTTCCCACCGGTGTCCCCGCCTTTTGACCATCTTCAAAAAAGTTGTCCACATTTGGTGTCATTTTCACACCTCAACAGTGCTAGCATACTTTTGCACATCCACATATGTTTATCGTCCTTTCAGGGTGGCTCCACTGTCATTGCCCCTCTGCACTGCTTGAAAAGAATGTTCTCCGGTTGAATCTGCATTTGCATTTTTAAATCAGTTTCATGCTGCTGTGACGCTGTCTTTCTCTATGCTTGTTTGAACGTTGTCTGGAGAAGATTCTTTTAAAGCAGTGCTGAGGTGCAATGACAGTGCAGCCACCCCGAAAGGACGATAAAAATATGTGGATGTGCAAAAGTATGCTAGCACTGTTGAGATGTGAAAACGACACCAAATATGGACAGCTTTTTTGAAGATGGAGTCAAAAGGCGGGGACACTGGTGGGAAAGACAAATGCAGATTCGGCCTCCAAACAACATTCAAACAAGCATAGAGAAAGATGGGGTCACAGCAGCACACAACTGATTTAAAAATGCAAATGCAGATTCGACCAGAGTCTCTAAACAGTAATACAGGTACAGGGTAGTAGATGTACATCCATTCCCATCAGTTTCCAGACAACCAACCTCACACCACTGTTGCGAGGATAAAATAAAGGAGACGAGAACATCGTCACCTGCTTTGAGTAGCCATTCGGGAGAAAGTCAGAGTATAAATGAAGTAAATAAATACATTAAATGTCCCAATTTCAGCCAACCTTGTTCAAACACCTCACTCTCTATCATCTGTCTCTATACAAACTGCTAGCCACATTCTCTTCTCTCTTATGACACTCCTCTTGGTAAAGGCCATGTTACCCTTGTTCTGCTGTGACCTTCCCTGCAGTGGAGGACCTGCAAGACCTCAGACTGAGAGTGAGGAAGGAATTGCACCACCTTATTCCTCTGTTCTTCCACTTTCTGAGCAAGGATACTTATCCTCCCTGTCACAGATTATCCTCAAATAGGATATCCTTCCAATCTCCCCCCCATGGTTTACTCCTCCTCTCTACCCCTTCACTCAGCTGGAAGTGTCCGGAAGCCCTGTCTCAGCTTCAGCTGCCACACAGGTTGCTCCCTGGACGGGGCTTGATGATGTGACTGATTTTGCCTGGCAGCAGACTCTATTAGTGAGCATAGAGTCTGCAGCCCTACCCTACCTGTTCTGGGTGCCTCCTGGTCTGGCTGCAGCAGCTGCTGGCTATGTTGGGTTTATCTCAGCCAAGGTGACTTGCCCCTGCAAGTCTAGGGTGTGTCCCATCACCAGACATCCCCAAATGAGGACAAATTTACACCTTACCGTGTAGGTATGTTGTTATTCAGGAAGACCTCTTCTGTCTGTTAGCTTAGAGGATATATATCAATCAGTAATCCCTGACCATTAATGAGCAATCTCCTTAAAAAAAGGCCTACCTCTTCCTTATAGGGTTTCTGGTGCAATACCATTAGCTGTGATGACAAAACTGCCCTTGATGGGTAAAAGAAGGTTGCAACCTATTACTAAGCAATTATGGTGATATATTTGAATAATAGTTTTGGTTCATGAATTTTATAAACCACCTCAAGAATTCTGGAGGGACAGGTTAATTAGAAACCTCTGCGGCAATATAAAACAGGAGACAGAACAAATTGCTCCATTACTGTCATTGTACTACTTTAAATGTATTACTTCCCTTATTTCTGATACTGCCATCTGAAAGTTGGAAGGGAGCTACTTCCCTCTGTGAGAACTTTGTTGGAGGAATGTTGTCTTTGCAGCAGCACTGGATTTGGTAGCAAATTACCAGGGCACAGAAATTCATGTCAAATTCTTTTCCTGTTGCAACACAACTGGTGAAAGTCCCAGCAGCTGCAAATCAAAAATAACAGCTACTGTTCCCTCAGCCTGACTGATTTATCTTGTGGTTTTTTTCAGTCCTTTAATCTCCAGTAAATAATATCTCACTTCCTTGTGGTCTTTCTAATTCCATGCTTTTAAATGGAACTTCCTGTAAACAGCACTGGTGGATCAGTAGCAGAGTGTACCCTAACCTAAATGCGACTTTTCCAAGTGACGTGAGACATATTTCAGAGGGGTAACTTCAGGTCGGATATAGCTGAAGAAGATGAGCCAAACCTGTTATTCCTTTCACTATTGCCTGTTGTCAAGAATAACTAAGAACTAAGTAGGAGTGCGTGTGCTGGGTTATAGCTTGGAATGTTATTTGCATTCAAAAAGTCCAAGTGTTCTGCTCTCATTCTTTTGCTTATTGTGGTTTTTTTTTCAAGGAGTTTTTAACAGAGAGGTGTATTCCACTTCCACCATTCATGCTCATCCCTAGTTTACATTCTAGCCTCAGAGGTAGAACTATTCTTGGTAGTGGAAAGTGTTGTCAAGTCACAGCTAACTTTAGACAACCCTGTAGGTTTTTCAAGGCAAGATAGCTTTAGAGACTTTTGCCATGGGATTGAGCAGGTTGAGAAAGAAGTACTTTTCTCCCTTTCTCACAATACAAGAACTCGTGGGCACTCTATGAAATTGCTGAGCAGTCAGGTTAGAACAGATAAAAGGAAATACTTCTTCACCCAAAGAGTGATTAACATATGGAATTCACTGCTACAGGAGGTCGTGGCAGCTGCAAGCATGGGCAGTTTCAAGAGGGAATTAGATAAACATATGGAGCAGAAGTCCACCAGTGGCTATTAGCCACAGGGTATAGATGGGAACTCTCAGTCTGGGGCAGGTGATGCACTCTATTCTTGTTGCTGGAGGGGGCAGCAGTGGGAGGGCTTCTAGTGTCCTGGCCCCACTGCTGGACCTCCTGATGGCACCTGGTATATTTTGGCTGCTGTGTGACAGAGTGTTGGACTAGATGGGCCATTGGCCTGATTCAACATTGGCTTCTCTTATGTTCTTAGGTTCTTATGTTCTTATGTCATTGCCTGCCCCAAGTCACAACCGTGGTTTTCCTTGGAAGTCACCCATCCAAATACGAACCATGACCAACTGTACTTAACTTCTGACATCTGATGAGATCAGGCTAGCCTGGGCCGTTCAGGTCAGGGTGTAAAACCAGGGGTCATTTCGTAGAAAAAGAGGTGCAGGAGCTCATTAGCATAACTCATTAGCATTTGCATATGCCACATCCCCTGACCAATGCTCCCTCTAAGCTGCGGAATTTTGTGAACAAAAATTCTACTTTGTGAGCTACTGGCATTAAAGTTGTGAGTGAGCAATTTGGCTAGTGCATAAATTATTTTGCTCTGGAGCCATCCTTCCTGAGCTAAGACAAAAATGTGTGAGCTGGACTCTAAAAAACTGTGGGATAGCTCACACTAACTCAGCTTAGAGGGAACACTGCCCCTGACATCTCCCTTCTCTTCGCCTCCAAGCAGGGTGAAGGAAAGGGGGGGAGGATATCAGGCACTTCTGCCTGACAGAGGGGCCAGAGTACCAGCCCCTCTGACAGGCAGAAGCACCTGGGTTCCATTCCTTTTCCCCTCTCCCTTCCCTTTGCCTCCAAGCAGGGTGAAGGAAAGGGGGGGGATCTTAGGTGCTTCTGCATGACAAAAGCTGGCCAGGGAAGGTGGCAGGTGAGCCACGGAAGGTGAGAGGGCTCTCCAGGCTTTCCCAGGGTTGCCTGCTTTGGCAGGCGGGCCAGGAAAGGCAAAGGAAGGCATTTAAATGCCTCCCCGCTCCATACAGAGCCTTGCCCAGCTCACCCACCTTGACGGGTGGGCCAGGGAAGGTGGGGAGGGCTCTCCAGGCCTTCCCAGGCTCACCTGTTTTGGCGAGAGGGCCGGGGAAGCTCCCCGCTCCATACAGGGCCTTCTCCGGCTCACCCATCTCAGTGGGCGGGCCAGGGAAGGCTGGGGAGGCTCTTACCAGGCCTGCCCACCGAAGCGGACGGGCCAGGGGAGGCAAGGGGAGGCATTTAAAATGCCTCCCTGCTCCCTCCAGGGCTTTCCCCGGCTCACCTGCCTCAGTGGGCGGGCCAGGGAAGGTGGGGTGGCTCTCCAGGCCTTCCCCGGCTCGCCTGCTTCAGGCCTTCCCCACTCACTTTATAACGTTTACCAGAGTTATGATTCATCCACAGGAAGACGGACCATACAATTTCCTGCACCAAGTATCTATTAAACTTTGAAACTTATGCAACTTATAACAGATATTCTTTAGTTAAGTACCTACCTTATTCTTGCATACTAAAGTTCCAGAAACTGACTGGCAGATGGTCATCTTATATTGCAGAACACATTCCCGAAGTGTCCCTAATGATTTCATATGTCTCAACTGTTCCTGTTTACCAGGGATTGTCCTTATTTCCTGACATTTATCTCTGGTACATCATGGCCCATATTTTGCTTTACATGCTTTCATGGGAGTAAGCAGCAGTGAACACAGGAGGACTTACTTTTGAGTAGACATGCCAAATACAGGTTAATAAAAGATTCTTAGGTTGTACTCCTATGCACTACTAGGCACGATATATGCATTAATTTTGTTAGTCATTACAATTCCATGTATCATACTAAGCGTTTATGCATAAACTTTTAGAAACTTTAACACTGCATTTTTGGAGCTATAAGCAAGAATGCTATTAATTCCTTGCAAATCTTTGGAATATAGGTGTCTTCTGTATGCCCCAAGGGAATTGCAATTGGTGAATTAGAAATTTTACAAGTTGTTATTTTTCATTGTCACTAATTATTCTATCTTAGAACCTTCATACCTTTGGACAAGACACCAATGATGCAGAGAACTATGTGTAACAGTAGCTTGAGACCAATTTTGCAGTGTAAGAAGTTTTACTTGCAAGAAGTAAGTGCAGTGAGAGCTGATACAGAGTTCTCAAATATCAAAACAAGTCTTGCTCTGGAGTGAATACCTAGCACTTAGCTGCCTGTAAGCACTCTCTCATATCCCTGCCCCTTTTTGTGCAAATTCCTTTTATTAAAGCATTTTTGCCTATAAATATCACAGTAGGATGGGGAAAGGATCTTAAATCTCTTGGATATTTGCAAAGGGGTTGGGAACTTTGTCAAAAGGAAATTCTTATATCAAGGCAATTGTAAGTTACAGAGAAGCAATGACAGTTTCCACACACACACACTTAAGTCTATGTTCTGGTGAGCTGGCAGCATAATTGAACAGAAAATGGGTGCAGAGGAAATTTTAGCATTTCATAGATGTCTGAGGAAAAGAAGACGAAGAGTTGGTTTTTATACCCCACTTTTCTCTACTCTAAGGAGTCTCAAAGGGGCTTACAATCTCCTTCCCTTCCTCTCTCCAGGCACCTTGTGAAGTAGGTGGGGCTGAAAGAGTTCTGAGAGAATTGTGATTGGCCCAAAGTCACTCAGCAGGCTTTATATGGAGATGCGGTGAATAAAACCAGGTTCTCCAGATTAGAGATGATGATGATGATGATGATGATGATTTCAATTTATACTCCACCCTCCTCAGAAACACGCTCAGGGTGGCTTACATTGGTTCATACATAAATAACCATTAAAATCCATATAAAAACATTTAAACAATTCAATAACAAATAAGAACGTAAAATCCTAAAATCTTGAAGTTCTGGGAATATTTCCATAAATACTTCAGATGGGGTACTGAAGAGTGCATACAGACAAACAGTTTTTCAGCTCAGTGATCTTCCTAAGTCACATGGCAGCACAGGCCAGATGTCAAAAATAAAATTAAGGGCCAGGATCTATAACTACAATTTTGGTGGTAGTAGTGAAGGTGGCTCCTTAGTTGAAAGCCTGGTGGAAGAGCTCTATCTTGCAGGCCCTGCAGAACTGTAAAAGATCCTGCAGGGCCCTGATCTCTTCCGGGAGCTCATTCCACCAGTATGGAGCTGCCACTGAAAAGGCCCTGGCCCTGGCCCTGGCCCTGGCCCTGGCCCTGGCCCTGGCGGTAGTGAGCCTGGCTTCCTTGGGACCCCAGAGGGTCAGTCGATTTTGGAACCCTGACCATAGTGCTCTCTGGGGTATATATGGGGAAAGGCAGTCCCTCAGGCATGTCAGATCCTGGCCATATAGGGGTTTAAAGGTAAGCACCAGAACCTTGAGGTGAATTTGGTATGCTATTGGCAGCCAGTGCAATGTCTTCAGCACAGGCTGGATGGGCTCCCACCTGGGAAGGCCCATCAGGAGCCCAGATGCGGCATTCTGCACTAGCTGCAGCTTCCAAATTTGCGACAAGGGCAGCTCCATGTAGAGAGCATTACAGTAGTCTAGTCTTAAGGTGACCATCGCATGGATCATTGTTGTCAGGTCATTGTGGTCAAGGAAGGGAACCAGCTGCCTAATTAGCTGAAGATCGTAAAAGGCCAACCTGGCAGTGGCTGCTACCTGGGCCTCCATTGAAAAGGAGGCATCCAGGAACACTCCCAAACACCTAACCTCCGGTGCTGGCACCAATGGTGCCCCACCAAAGCTCGGAAGTGGGATCCCCACCCCTGAACCACCCCGACCCAAGCACAGGACCTCCGTCTTTGTCAGATTCAGTTTCAGTCGGCTCAGTCTAAGCCAACCAGCCACGACTTGTAGTGCCCAGTCCAGATCTTCCAGTCTGGAGTCTGACTGGCCACTCAACATCAGGTAAAGCTGGGTGTCATCAGCATACTGGTGACACCCCAGCCTGTGCCTCCAGGCAATCTGGGCAAGGGGGCACATATAGATGTTGAATAGCATCAGGGAAAGCACTGTTCCTTGAGGCACTACACAATCCAGTAGGTGCCTTCTGGACTGCTGTTCCCCTAGTGCCACCCTTTGTCCCTGAACTTGGAGAAAGGAAGCAAGCCATTGTAAGGCAAGCCACTGGATTCCCATGTCAGCAAGGCGATGGGTCAGTAAAAAAAACAGGTTGCTTACCTGTAACTGATAATCTTCAAGTGGTCATCTGTGCATTCACACCCATGGGATCCAGTGCGCCTGCGCTGACCTGGTCAGTATCTGTGCAAAGCTGAGAAAGGGATTTTTGCGCCCTCCGCCCTGAGCCTGCACGGGAACCCCCACCGTGCATGCCCAATGGGTGGGGGCACGGAGATTCTGCCAGTTCCTGCTGACCGCTATCAAACCTAGCCATGTATGAGAATAGATGAGGATGAGAGCAGTGGGGAAGGACGGGCGGGCGGTGTGAATGCACAGATGACCACTTGAAGATCATCAGTTACAGGTAAGCAACCTGTTTATCTTCTTCGTGGTCTCTGTGCATTACACCCATGGGAGATTAAAAAGCAGTGGCTCACCTGGAGGTGGGTGATGGCAGACTCAGCGAGCCGCCGTGGAAAGCACTAGACGACCCAAGTCACCCTTCTGTTGCGCATGAATGTCCAGAGCATAGTGCTTGATGAACGTGGTTGGCGTGGACCACGTAGCTGCTCTGCAGATGGACGTGAGTGATGCGCCCTTCAGAAAGGCAGTAGAGGTCGCCATAATAATAATAATAATATACTTTATTGTCATTGTACATAGTACAACGAAATTAAAAGTGCAAACATTTCAGTGATCTACCACAATAATCATGCGCGCTCACACAGCCATTCACAACTGCTTCATAGCTCCCCTAAAGTTCACATAGCAGCTAAACCACTGATGTCCCCAATTCCAATCTCATGCAGCATTTAGGGCAATAATGGCTCTTGGATAAAAACTGTTTTTTAATCTATTTGTCCTTGTTTTAATTGTCCCGAAGGCAGCAATTCAAACAAGGAGTGTTCAGGGTGTGATGAGTCCTGCAAAATGTTCTTTGCCTTTTTTAAGCATCGAGAACTGTACAGTTGTTCCAGGGATGGGAGAGGGCAGCCAATGATCTTCTGAGCTGTGGTGGTAACTCTCTGGAGTGCCTTCCTATCCGCAGCCGTACAACTGGCAAACCAGGCACAGACACAGTATGATAAAATGCTTTCTATTGAGCAACGATAGAAAGACATCAGTGTTTTCTCACTCAAGTTGTTTTTCTTTAAGAGTCTGAGAAAATAAAGCCTCTGCTGGGCCTTCTTCACCAGAGCAGTGGTGTTAGCGCTCCAAGTCAGATTTTGCTCGATAGTCACTTCCAAAAACTTAAAAGTAGCCACCCTCTCCACACATTCTCCACCAATAAACAGTGGCTTAATTTCCGTTTTGTTCTTCCTGTAGTCCACCACCAATTCCTTGGTCTTGGTAGTATTGAGAATCAGATTGTTTTCCCCACACCAAACACAAAGCCGTTCCACCTCATCCCGATAAGCAGACTCGTCATGCCCAGAGATGAGCCCCACCACAGTGGTGTCATCAGCAAACTTGATGATAGTGTTGCTGGGGTGAATGGGGTGAGCCATGGTTGCTGGGGTGAGCCATGGACCTGGTTGAGTGAGCCCTCAGGTGAGCGGGGAGCGACTGCTTTGCCAGGGAGTAGCAGAGTTTGATCGTTCCAATGATCCACTTGGAGAGACGTTGGGAAGAGATGCGCAACCCTAAAGACGCTGCACTGTACGACAGAAACAGTGAGTTGTCACGTCTGGTTAGCTGGGTCCGATTCAGATAAAAGAGAAGCGCTCTCTTGACATCCAGGGGGTGGAGCAGACGCTGCTGTTCTCTCTCAGGACGTGGGAAAAGTCCGGCAAGAATATCTCAGCATTAAGATGGAACTCTGAAACAACCTTCGAGATGAAGGAGAGGTCAGGCACCAGACCCCATTAGGGAGGAAGACCAGATATGGCAGGTCATGATGCAGTGCCGTGAGTTCACTGACCCTCCTGGCCGAGGTGATGGCTACCAGGAAAGCCATTTTCCAGGCCACATATTGGAGCTCACAGGTAGCCATGGGCTCAAATGGTCGTCTGATGAGCTGTCGGAGGACCAGAGGTAAGTCCCAAAGTTCTGCGGGAGCAGCCACAGGGGGGATGCAGTCTGATCAGGCCCTTTAAGAATTGTTTCGGATGCGAAAAGATTGTATAGTCATCCAGACCCTGATGGTATGAGGAAATTGCAGCCAGTGCGATAGCCCTTGATCCTTGAGGGACACAAGGAAGTCAAAAATCCGGTCCAGACCGATGGAATTAGGTGACTCTTGAGGGGAGTCTAGGAAAGAGAGAAACCTGCACCATTTCCTTCTGTATGACTGGCACGTGGATTCTCTCCTCGCATTACAAAGGACCTCTAAGACCCTGGCAGAGAAATTTATGGCTTTATTCTCCAAGCCGTAAGTTTCAGGGTGTTGATTTCTGGATGGAAGAGCATTCCCTTCTCTGCAGACAGGAGGTCTGGAACTCTGGGGAAGTGGTGGTACCTTCCCTTCACCAGCCGAAGTAGGATTGGGAACCAGGGTTGCCTGGGCCACCATAGCATCATGAGTATGCAGTTCGGACAGACTTTGGAGAGCTTGTGGACTACTCTCAGAAGCAAGGGCAGAGGGGAAAACATGTACAGGAAACCCCATTCCCAAGGAAACAGGAGGCCATCTCCTAGGGAGAGTGGATCCTTCCCCCCTTGGCTGCAGAAGCGTGTGCACTTTGCATTCTCCCTGGAGGTGAAGACATCGATGGTTGGAGTGCCCCATTGATGGTACAGTGGTAGGAGGTAAGACCACTTCAGTTCCCACTTGTGGTGGTGAGTGCGACCCCTGCTGAGGAGGTCCGCCTCCACGTTCAGAGTGCCCAGGATGTGAGTGGCAAGAGGGATGATCTGATTGGCAACACACCAGTCCCATAAATTCAATGCTAGGTGACACAGGCTTCTGGACACCGTTCCTCCCTGACGATTTATGTAGATGGTATTGTCCGTCAGGACAGCTACGTAGTGATCCCGTAATAGTAGTTGGAAGGCTTGCAGGGCCAGTTTGATGGCCAGCAGTTTGAGGTAGTTGATATGCCTGGCCGCTGTCTCTGCATCCCACCGGTATCCGATGCTGACACCATTGAGATGGGCTCCCCATCCCCAAAGGGAGGCGTCCATCGATATCATGTAGAGAGGGTTGGGGAGGATGAAGGGGGCGCCCTGCATGATGTTTGGTATGGACATCCACCATATAAGAGAATCCCTTACAGGTTGAGGAGGAGTGAGGGATTTGGACTGAGGCATGGAAGCCGGTTTGAAAGCCCTCAGAAACCAGAGTATGCGGAGTTTCGCTAGAGGAAGGACAGATGTGGTAGCTGACATGTGCCCCAGTAGGCGCTGAACATGGAAAGCCGTGGATGACGGAGAAGTATGGACAGACTGTGCAAGGGAAGACAAGGTCAGAGCCCTGTCTGGTGGCAGGTAAGCCCTGCAGGAGACTGTGTCCAAGAGCGCCCCAATAAACTGCACCTTCTGAGACGGCTCCAGGTGGGATTTCTGTAGATTGACTTGAAGTCCCAGGGAGGCCAGCAGTCGTAAGGTCTGAGCGGTGTGCTCCCGGAGGAGCAGGGGGTTGTCTGCCACCAGAAGCCAGTCGTCGATATAGGGGAAAATGGCCCCAGGTTAATGTTTCTGTTTCAGACAATACCAATTGTGAAAGATGGGAAAGTGTTGGTAAAATGGCAAAGAGAAATCTTTAAGTTTATCTGGGCAGGGAAGAAGCCAAGAATTAAAATGAAGATAATGTATGATACTAAAGACAGAGGTGGCTTCCAAGTCCCGAATTTGCGTTTGTATCATGAAGCAGTATGTATGTCTTGGTTATCTGAATGGGTAAATTTGGAAAATAGAAAACTTTTAGCTCTTGAGGGGCACGATTGCAGATTTGGCTGGCATGCCTATCTTTGGTATGGGAAAAACAAAGTTGACTCTATGTTTAAGCATCATTATGTAAGGAGGACATTGTTTGATGCATGGACCAGGTATAAGGATACAATTTCGGATGAAAGGCCTCTGTGGATTGTTCCAGCTGCAGTTATACATCTGTTTTCAGAATATAAAGGTAATGACTGGTTGAAGTATCAGGAATTGTTGCAAAAAGAAGGGAAAAAATATGTTTTAAAACCAAATAATGAATTAGAATTTGAGTATGGTTGGCTACAATATTGTCAAATAAGGGACATCTATAAAAAAAGACTGTAAAGAGTTTGGTTTTAGAGCTATGAATGATGATTTTGAGAATATATGGTTGAAAAAAGAATGGAAAATGATATCAAAAATGTATAAAACTTTGTTGACTGTATATACTTTGGATGAAACCGTTAAAGAACAAATGATAAAGTGGGCCATAAATATGAACAAAGAAATTTCTATGGAATCATGGGAATTTTTGTGGAAAAGATCTTTTAAAATGTCTACTTGTATCAATGTAAAAGAAAATTGTTATAAGATGATGTATAGATGGTACATGACACCAAAAAAGATTGCCAATATTAGTATGGATAAGAACTTGAGTAATAAATGTTGGAAATGTAAAAAAGTAGAGGGTTCTTTTTACCATATGTGGTGGTCATGTGATAAAGTGAAAGCATACTGGTCTAATATACATTGTGTGATGCAGAAAATATTGAAAATCCCAATTGAAAGAAAGCCAGAACTTCTTCTCCTCGGTTTGACAATGGAAAAAATTCCACAAGAAAAAAGGACACTGTTATGGTACATGATTACGTCGGCGAGAATGGCCTTTGCTCAGCAGTGGAAAATGGAGAAGGTGCCAGATATACATGACTGGTTGAGAAAATTGTTATTTTTAGCGGAAATGGACAAAATGACAAAGAAATTAAATGGACAAATGGCAGAACAGTACCTAAAAGACTGGGAAGGATTGAAACTGTATCTAGAAACTGAATATAGAATGAAGGGGAAAATATATAATTTGGATACGTATGGATATTGAACGAGAAGTGAAATGAATTTTGAACTGTATGTACTGTTATATATAATATGCTGAAATTGTAGAGGTTATATACAATTTAAATGTGTTACCTGGTTTGTCGATGTATTTAAGTCTAAGCTTGATTGCCTTATAATTTTTTTGTTTGTTATTAGCAGTGTTGGAAGCCTATTAGGGGGTGGGGGGATTGGGACAGGGATCTTCTTTTTTGAAACTGTATTGGTAATGTGATTGGAAATGTTGAATATATCCCAATAAAAATTTTGTTTCAAAAATTTCTCAGCCCGCGAAGCAGTGGGAGTAGAAACCTTGTTGTTTTGACACCGTCGATACCGGTTCTATCGCGTCCTTCTGCAACAGGGAGTCGACCTCTTGTAGAAGAATGGGAGAGGGAGGGGTGGGGCGGATGACCGGGAGGGGTGGGAAATCGACAAACTCGATCACATAGCCATGAGTCACGATTGATAAGACCCATATGTCGGTAGTGATCGACATCCACATAGGGATAAAAGGTGACAGCCGAGTTGGATGAAGGGGCTCGACACAGAGCGAGCCAAAGACCCTGCTTAGGGCCACGTTGATTTTTAGGTCTGGGCTGCTGTTGCTGGGAGCTGGAGCTGGAGCTGGACCTAGGCTGGTAAGAGTAGTGCTGACGATTTCCCACAGGAGACTGACGGGGTCTCCAAGCAGCGTCAGGAGATGGTTTGGCTGGGTACGGACGTTGAGGTGGATACCGGGACCAAGATCTCTGGTGGTAAGATCGTTGGGGTGCCGATACTCCCAAAGCCTTGGAAGCCTTAATGCTCTTATCGAGCTCCTGTAAGGCAATATCCGTCGATGCATGAAAGAGACCTTCGCTGTCGAAGGGGAGATCCTCGATGTAGGATCTGGTATCGTTCAGCAAGGAGGTCATTCTGAGCCAAGCATGTCTCCATAGAGACACCGAGGAAGCCATGGACATGGAACAAGAATCCAGGGTATGTTTGGCAGTATTAAGGATCTGCCTCACCATAAGGAGACCCTCCTTCTGTACCGACCATGCCTCTGCCATCCTATCCTCCAGTATGGAGGGCAAAAATTTGGACATTCTTTGCCACAGGGAGTATTGGTATCTCCCTAAGCACGCCATATAGTTGGAAGCCTTGATTCCCAATGCAGCAGAGGAATAGAAGCGTCGGCCAAAAGCGTCGATCTTCTTGTTTTTCCTGTCCACAGGCGTGACGCTTGAGCGTTTATTACGCGATGAGGTCGAAACGACCGTCAAGCTAGGGCGAGGATGCACATACAGGAAGGAGGCCCCGTCCTCCTGGACTCGATACATATGATCGAGCCTCTTTGTTGAGACAGGAGCTGAGGACGGTTTTTCCCAGGGTGCCTTAACTGCACGGAGAAGCACCTTCGACATCGGAAGGGCGATTGGAGTGGAGGCATCTATTTGGACAATATCGTAAACCTCATCAGAGGCGACAGGCTGCAATTGGGTTACAGGCAGTCCCAACGAATGGGCCCGCTTTATGAGGTCTCTGTAGGAGGTCATATCCTCTGATGGCGAGATCAGACTATTCCCTGACACATTAGGTTTGGGAGGTGAATCCATGGGAGAAAGGTCTACTTCCAAGTTCTCACCTTCCGAGAGTTTCCCGGATGATACCGAAGGAGAAACCGTTTCCTGTATCGGTGTCGGTGTCGACAAGACCTTAGGTGAAGGCTGACGAGGGTGGGTCGACTGGGGTGGGGAGGGCAGTGGTTTGGAGATCGACGTGGATGGAGGACAACGATGTGGAGAACGCGAGCGATGACGACAGGGCTCGCAGAGCTCCTGTTCTCTCGGTGGGAGCCATGGAATAGATGAGAACCAGTATGGTATCTCTGGACGATGCTCATAAGCATACCCTGGCGGTCCATATGGATACCCCGACGGGGATTCATGAGGTTGCCGAGAGGAACGGTATCTATCTGCTCATCGGTCGAACTCATCCCAACGAACACGCTCAGGCCGGTATGGGGAGCAAGATCTTTCCCGAGATCTATATCGAGACCGATGGGAGTGATCACTTGCCCAGGAGGCTGTCGAAGGAGAATGCGGAGTGATCTCCTGAGTTTCAGAAATTAAGTCGACCTCGAGGTCGGGGGGCGTGCCCTATGGCAGATTTTTTGGTTGACGCCAGGAGTCCAGCACCGGAGGGTTCAGCTGCCTTGGTGGGGAGTCCAGGATCTCCACGGGTGGTTCAGCATGTACCCTAGGCAGCTCTGGTTCATTACGCTGGGTCTGAAGAGGTTGCTGTTGCTTTTCAGACTGCGTAGCAGAGCCCCTGGGAGGATTATCACCACCCACACCATGGGACTTATGCACGTCTCCCTTCTTATGAGCGATATCGCCCTTGGATTTATCCTTTTTGGATTTCTTAACAGGCGTCGATACTGTAGAAGCCGGCACAGATGTGCCCTTCTTCTTAGATGCCAGTACCATATCGGACGGGGACTTGCCTGGTTTAGGCGGTCTCGGTGTCGAGTTGTCCTTCGATGTCGATGCCGTTGAAGATCTCAGGATCGATTGATCACCCTCCATGGCTGAGGAGGCTGGAGCGAGAGCGGACTCCCAGAGCACGACCTTGAGTCTCACCGCCCTGTTTTTCCTGGTTTGGTTGGAAAAATGGGCGCAGTGGGGGCAGGTTTCAGGACGATGACTCTCCCCGAGGCACAAAATGCAGAGAGAGTGCTCGTCTCGCAGAGCAAGTTCACTTCCGCAGACGGAGCACCTCTTGAAACACCCCCAACATTTCCTTTCCATAGACTGACTCGGCTGAGGCAGTCTGAGGAAACGGGGGGGAGGGGGGGGACCAGGTCCGAAGACCAGGGAAGATAGAAGAAAAAAATCTTCTGAAAGCCCCTTAAAATAAGATAAAATAATAAAGAAATAATGAGAGAGAAAAAAACTGAAGAAAAAATTTAAGATCACTGCCGTGAGGCAAAAAACAGTTCCCCTCAGCACCAACCAACAAATGCTGTTAACAGCGCGGCGGTCAGAAGAGAACTGGTGGGATCTCTGTGCCCCTGCCCATTGGGCATGCACGGTGGGGGTTCCCGCGCAGGCTCAGGGTAGAGGGTACGAAAATCCCTTTCTCAGCTTTGCACAAACACTGACCAGGTCAGCGCAGGCGCACTGGATCCCATGGGTGTGATGCACAGAGACCACGAAGAAGATCAGGTTGCTTACCTGTAACTGATGATCTTCGAGTGGTCATCTGTGCATTCACACCTATGGGATCCAGTGCGTCTGTGCTGATCTGGTCGGTCTTGTACAAAGCTCACAATGGGATTTTCGCACTTCCGTCCTGGGCCTGCGCAGGAACCCCTACCGTGCATGCCCAAAAGGGCGGGGCATGGACATCCCGCCAGTTCCTTCTGACCACTATCAACTCAAGTCATGTATGAGAACAACTGAGGATGTCAGCAGTGGGGAAGGACGGGCGGGCAGTGTGAATGCACAGATGACCACTCGAAGATCATCAGTTACAGGTAAGCAACCTGTTTATCTTCTTCGTGGTCTCTGTGCATCACACCTATGGGAAATTAAAAAGCAGTGGCTCACCTGGAGGTGGGTGATGGCAGACTCAGCGAGCCACAGCGGACAGGACCAGATGACCCAAGTCACCCTTCTGTTGCACACGGACGTCCAGAGCATAGTGTTTGATGAACATGGTTGGCCTGGACCACGTAGCTGCTCTACAAATGGATGAAAGTGATGCGCCCTTCAGAAAGGCTGTAGAAGTTGCCATGGAGCTGGTTGAGGGAGCCCTCAGGTGAGGGGGAGCGACTGTTTCGACGGGGAGTAGCATAGCCTGATTGTGCCAACGATCCATTTGGATAAACGTTGGGGAGAAATGCGCAATCCCAAGGAAGCTGAACTGTAGGAGAGGAACAGCGTATTGTCATGTCTGGTAGGTAGAGTCCGATTCAGGTAAAAGAGAAGTGCCCTCTTGACATGGAGGGTGTGAAGTAGGTGCTGCTCTTCCCCATCAGGATGTGGAAAAAAGTCAGGTAAGAATATTTCGGAGCTGAGATAGAACTCCGAGATGACCTTAGGGACGAAGGAGAGGTCTGGCACCAAATGCATTCCGGGTTGCTTACCTGTAACTGATGATCTTCGAGTGGTCATCTGTGCATTCACACTGCCCGCCCGTCCTTCCCCACTGCTGACATCCTCAGTTGTTCTCATACATGACTTGAGTTGATAGTGGTCAGAAGGAACTGGCGGGATGTCCATGCCCCGCCCTTTTGGGCATGCACGGTAGGGGTTCCTGCGCAGGCCCAGGACGGAAGTGCGAAAATCCCATTGTGAGCTTTGTACAAGACCGACCAGATCAGCACAGACGCACTGGATCCCATAGGTGTGAATGCACAGATGACCACTCGAAGATCATCAGTTACAGGTAAGCAACCTGATCTTCTTCGTGGTCTCTGTGCATCACACCCATGGGATCCAGTGCGTCTGTGCTGATCTGGTCGGTCTTGTACAAAGCTCACAATGGGATTTTCGCACTTCCGTCCTGGGCCTGCGCAGGAACCCCTACCGTGCATGCCCAAAAGGGCGGGGCATGGACATCCCGCCAGTTCCTTCTGACCACTATCAACTCAAGTCATGTATGAGAACAACTGAGGATGTCAGCAGTGGGGAAGGACGGGCGGGCAGTGTGAATGCACAGATGACCACTCGAAGATCATCAGTTACAGGTAAGCAACCTGTTTATCTTCTTCGTGGTCTCTGTGCATCACACCTATGGGAAATTAAAAAGCAGTGGCTCACCTGGAGGTGGGTGATGGCAGACTCAGCGAGCCACAGCGGACAGGACCAGATGACCCAAGTCACCCTTCTGTTGCACACGGACGTCCAGAGCATAGTGTTTGATGAACATGGTTGGCCTGGACCACGTAGCTGCTCTACAAATGGATGAAAGTGATGCGCCCTTCAGAAAGGCTGTAGAAGTTGCCATGGAGCTGGTTGAGGGAGCCCTCAGGTGAGGGGGGAGCGACTGTTTCGACGGGGAGTAGCATAGCCTGATTGTGCCAACGATCCATTTGGATAAACGTTGGGGAGAAATGCGCAATCCCAAGGAAGCTGAACTGTAGGAGAGGAACAGCGTATTGTCATGTCTGGTAGGTAGAGTCCGATTCAGGTAAAAGAGAAGTGCCCTCTTGACATGGAGGGTGTGAAGTAGGTGCTGCTCTTCCCCATCAGGATGTGGAAAAAAGTCAGGTAAGAATATTTCGGAGCTGAGATAGAACTCCGAGATGACCTTAGGGACGAAGGAGAGGTCTGGCACCAAATGCATTCCATTTGGCAGGAAGACCAAAAATGGTGGGTCATGTCGTAGTACCATGAGTTCGCTGACCCTCCTGGCTGATGTGATAGCCACTAGGAAAGCTGTCTTCCAGGCTGCATACTGTAGATCACACATAGCCATAGGTTCAAATGGGCGTCCAGTGAGATGACAGAGCACCAGAGGCAAGTCCCACAACTCTGTAGGCACAGCCACCGGGGGATGTAATCTGATGAGGCCATCCAGAAATTGTTTAGATGTTGGATGGGAAAAAATTGTGTAGCCACCCAAGTCCTCATGGTACATGGAGATTGCCGCCAGGTAGAACCTTATAGATGAGTGGGAGAGACCTTGGTCCTTGAGGGAGATGAGGAAGTCAAGGATTCTGTCTAGGCCGACAAAAGTTGGAGATTCCGTAGGAGAGCGGAAGTAGGAGAGGAACCTGCACCATTTCCTCTGGTATGACAGACGCGTGGATTCCTTCCTCGCATTGCAGAGGACCTCAGAGACCCTGGCAGAGAATTTCAAGGCTGTATTCTCCAGGCCGTCAGTTTTAAGGTGTTCACTTCTGGATGGAAGAGCATTCCGTTCTCTGCTGTGAGAAGGTCTGGAACCCTGGGGATGTGATGGTACCTGTGCCTTGCTAGACGAAGTAGGACGGGGAACCAGGGTTGTCTGGGCCACCATGGTGTCATGAGTATGCAAATCGGACAAAGTTTCACCAGCTTGTGCACCACTCTCAGAAGCAGGAGTAGAGGGGGAAACATGTAAAGGAATGCCCGGTCCCACGGAAACAGGAGGCTGTCTCCTAAGGAGAGTGGGTCCTTTCCCCCCTGACTGCAGAAGTGTGTGCATTCCACATTCTCCCTAGAAGCAAAGATGTTGATGTCTGGAGTGCCCCATTGTTGGAACAGGGGCCAGAGGTAGGACCAATTCAGCTCCCACTCGTGATGATGAGTGAGACCCCTGCTGAGGAGGTTTGCCTCCATGTTCAGGACACCTGGTATGTGAGTGGCTACTGGGACGATTCGATTGGCAACGCACCAATGCCACAAGTCCATCGCCAGCCGACAGAGGCTCCGGGACACCGTCCCTAATGGTTTACGTAGCTGAGTGCTGTGGTATTGTTTGTTAGGACAGCTACGCAATGTCCTCGGAGGAGAGGTTGGAAAGCCTGTAGAGCCAACTTGATTGCCAGCAGTTCAAGGAAGTTGATGTGCCTGGCTGCTGTCCCAACATCCCAGTGGTAACCGATGCTGATGCCATTGAGATGGGCTCCCCATCCCCACAAAGAGGCATCCATTGTTATAGTATAGAGAGGGTTGGGGAGGACAAAGGGGGCACCTTGAGTAATGTTTGGAATGGCAGTCCACCAGATTAGAGAATCCCACACGCTCTGAGGGGGAGTGAGGGATCTGGATTGAGGCATGAAGGCTGGCATGAAGTTCCTCAGAAACCAGAGCTGGAGGGGCCTCATATGGAGTTTTGCCAGAAGGAGGACCAATGTAGTGGCCAACATATGCCCCAATAGGTGCTGGATGTTGAAAGCCATGGATGATGGCGAAGTGCGTACAGACCTTACAAGGGAGGACAGGGTTAGAGCTCTGTCTGCTGGGAGATAAGCCCAGGAGACTGTGTCCAAGAGTGCCCCGATAAATTGCACCTTCTGGGATGGCTCCAGGTGCGACTTTGAATGGTTGACTTGAAGCCCTAGGGAGGCTAGAAGGTGCAAAGTCCAAGCGATATGTTTGCGTAGGAGCGCTGGGGTGTCTGCCACCAGAAGCCAGTCGTCGATATAGGGGAAGATGGTGATTCTCTGAAGACGAAGGTGGGCCACCACCACCACCATCGTTTTGTTGAAGATCCTCGGTGCAGTAGATAAGCCGAAGGGGAGGCACTTGTATTGATAATGCTGGTCCCCTATGGCGAAGCAGAGGTATTGCCGGTGGGATGGGTGAATGTTGAGGTGGAAATAGGCATCCTGGAGGTCGATGGTAGCCATCGAGGAGCCTTGAGTTAGGAGAGGGAGAATAACCTGGATGGAAGTTCATTTTGAACTTCCGGTATCGAATGTAGATGTTCAGATCCCGAAGATCCAAGATGGGCCATAGTCCCCCATCGCGCTTTCTTACCGTAAAGTAGCAGGAATAAAACCTCGTCCGTTCCGATGCTTTCGATGCTGACTCTATCACATCCTTCTGCAGCAAGGAATTGACCTCTTTTAGAAGGATGGGAGAGGGAGGGGTGGGGCGGACGACTGGGAGGATAGGGAAATTGACAAATTCGATGATGTAACCATGGGTCATGACGGATAAGACCCAGGTATCTGTGGTGATAGTTCTCCATGCGGAGAGAAAGGGAGAGAGACGCGTTGTCTCTGACGACACAATGTGGAATGAGTCAAAGACCCTACTTAGGGCCACGTTAGTTTTTCGGTCTGGGCTGCTGTTGATGGAAGCCCAACCTTGGGTTGGTAGGAATACTGCTGGTGATTTCCCACTGGAGACTGACGGGGTCTCCAAACGTTGTCAGGTGAAGGCTTGGCCAGATACGGACGCTGAGATGCATAGTGGGACCCAGATCTCTGCTGGTAGGAACGTTGGGGTGCAGATACCCCCAAAGCCTTGGAGGCCTTAATGCTCTTATTGAGCTCTTGTAAGGTGGTATTGGTCGACAAATGGAAAAGACCTTCTCCATCGAAAGGGAGATCCTCGATATAGGCCCTGGTGTTATACAGCAAAGAGGTGGTTCTAAGCCATGCATGCCGCCGGAGAGACACAGAGGATGCCATTGATGTTGAGCAAGCATCCAATATGTGCTTGGCGGTATTGAGGAGCTGTTTCGCTACCAGGAGACCTTCCTTCTGGACAGTCCTCGCTTCTCCTATCTTATCCTCCAGTATGGAGGGTAGAAATTCAGCCATCCTCTGCCATAAGGAGTACTGGTACCTCCCGAAGCATGCCATGTAGTTGGACGCCTTGATCCCCAAGGCAGTGGAAGAGTAGAATCGGCGACCGAAAGTATCAATTTTCTTGCTTTCCCTGTCTGTGGGAATGGCACTGGAACTTTTGTTTTTTGATGACGTCGAAACGACCATTGAGTTGGGGCGGGGATGCTTGTACAGGAATGAGGCATCATCTTCCTGAACTCGATACATGTGATCGAGCCTCTTTGTAGACACTAGAGCCGATGAAGGTTTGCCCCACAGTGTTTTGACAGCCTGAAGGAGTACTTTTGACATAGGAAGGGCTATCGGTGTCAAGGCATCAATCTCAATGATATCATAAACCTTGTCAGAGGCAGCGGGTTGTGATTAGGTTATTGGTAGTCCCAAAGAGTGCACAATTCGTTTCACGAGATCTCCATAGGAGGTCATATCCTCAGACGACGAGATTGGGCTATCCCCGATACGGTCTGCTTGGGGGCTGGAACCGGAGGAGAGAAGTCGTCATCAGAATGCTCTATATCCAACATACCCCATGACAATTCAGACTGAGAAACCATCTCCTGGAACGGCGGCGGTGTCGACAAATACTTAGTTGGGGACTGATGGGGGAGGTTCAACCGAGGAGGGGAGGATGGTGGTTTGGAGATCAATGTGGAAGGTGGATGACAAGCAGAACGCGACCGATGACAACGGGCGTCGCAGCTCTCCTGTTGCTTTGGCGGCAACCAGGGAATGGAGGAAAAGCAATATGGCATGTCAGGATGATGCTCATAGGCGTACATTGGTGGTCCATATGGAAATCCCGACAGGGATTCACGAGGTTGCCGAGAGGGATGATATCTATCCATCCGAGAATTGTAGTCATCCCACCGAATGCAGTCAGCACAGTACGGAGAACAAGATCGTTCCCTAGGCTGGTATTGAGGGCGAGAGGATCGCTCACTGGCCCAGGAAGCTGTCAAGGGAGAGGGAGGACCCATCTCCTATGTATCCGAAATCAGGTCAACCTCGAGATCAGAAGGTGCGACTGAGGGGGCCTTCTTTGGAAGGCGTCTAGAGTCCGGCGCCGGAGGGTTCAGCTGCTTTGGAGGTGAGTCCAAAATCTGCACCGGTGGTTTGGCATGGACCTTTGGCAGCTCCAGCATAATACACTGGGACTGAAGGGACTGCTGCTGCTTGTCGGCCTGCAGTGCAGAGCCCTTAGGAGGAATCTCACTGCTCACACCGTGAGACTTACGCACATCTCCCAATTTGTGGGCATTGTTGCCCTTTGACTTGTCCTTCTTCGCCTTTTTAATGGGCGGCGATACTGAGGAGGTCGACTTAGAGTTGCCCTTTTTCTTTGAGGTGAGTGCCGTATCGGAAGCGGATTTGCCTGGTTTTGATGGTTTCGGCATCGAAGGTTCTTTCGACATCAATGCCGATGAAGTCAATGGCCTCAAGGCCGTATGCTCCACTTCCATTGCCGGTGACAAATGTGAGAGAGCAGACTCCAACAAAGTGACCTTTAGTCTCGCAGCCCTGTTTTTTCTAGTTTGATTTGAAAACCGGGCGCAAAAGGCACAAGCTTCTGGCCGATGGCTCTCACCAAGACAGAGAATACAGAGAGAGTGCTCATCCTGGGGAGCTAGCTTGCCGCCGCAAGCAGAGCACCTCTTAAAACACCCCCAACATTTGTTTTCCATAGACTGACTCGAGCCCGAGGCAGTCTGGGGGGTGGGGGAGGGACAGGGTCCTAAGACCGCAGGAAAAATTGGAGAAAAAAGCTCTCCAAGTGTCCCTTCGCACAAACAATAAGATAAAAGAAAAAAAGAATAAAAAAACTGAAGAAAAAAGTGAGGTAAGATCCCTGCTGTGAGGCAGAAAAATTCTCTGAGCACCAACCGACAGAAGCTGCGTACAGCGAGGCGATCAGAAGACAACTGGCAGGATGTCCGTGCCCTGGCCCTTTGGGCATGCACGGTAGGGGTTCCCGCGCAGGCCCAGGGCAGAAGCGTGAAAATCCCATTGTGAGCTTTGTACAACACCGACCAGATCAGTGCCAATGAATGTTGAATAACTCTGGTGTCTGAGCAGCTTGGCAGTGGGGGGAAGATGAAAAGGATGATAGCAAGAGTTAATTAACAGAAGCCACAATAAAGGGTTGCCACTATGCCCTAAGCCTGCTTTTTAAAAATAGAATAGTCATGTTTAATGTACAGTTAATCTTATTCAAATGACCAAAAGCAAATTTTAAAAATCTAACTTCCCCACAGTCTTCTTTAATGTGGTAAGATGAAACCAATACACTGGAGACAAAACTTGATGCAGTAATATATCATCTGCTTGGGTCTGTAATATTTAAGCACCCGGTGATGAGGTAGTGAGAACTTATTAAGTGTAGCTGAAGACAGAAAGTGCCTTCTGTATCACATGTGGACCATATGGGTACCACATGTGAACAGGAACTAAGCTAGGATTTAGGATTTAGGAGACCAGGGCTCAGAACTAGGGATGGACATGAACCAGGAAAATGCAATTCAGTTCATCGTTCGTGGTATGCCTGGTTTGTAAACCATGAACCGTCACGAACTTTTAAGGGTTAAATGAACCAGTTCAGTTTTTGAGGTTTATGAGGTGGTAGAACATCCCTCTGGCATGACAGAGACACCAACCTCACAGGAGATCTTTGGCTGACTCTTCTCTACCTTCCCTCAAATTTGGTGAGGAGTGGATTTACGGGATCTGAGTTATGGCCCCCCAAAGAAGATGCCCCCAGGAAAGTGCTTCCTGGGGAAATGACAGGTGCAGGTTCCGGAGGTTCAGGATTGTATAGAAGGATCCTGTACAAGCTAGAGACATAACACTTGCAGAGGATTTCTGGCTAACTCTCCTCTACCTGGCCTCCAAGATTGGTGAGGACCGGATTTATGGGGTTCAAGTTATGGCCCTCAAAAGAAGGTGCCTCCATCCTCCATTGTTTCCAATAAAGGGGGGGAAAGCAAAAAAAAAAACAAGGGCAATAGAAGCCCACCAGAGAAGAATCAAAGTCCCAGAGAATCTCTGCAGTAGAAACTGAAGGGGGAGCATTTTTGTAAACCTAGCAGAACCAGTGTCACTTTGGCACTGCAAACTAAACAGGACTAAGGTCAAACCAGAGAATGTCTTCAATAGAAACAGAAGGGGGCATTTTTGCAAGCCCAGCAGAACCAGTGCACTGTACTAGTGTCCAGCAGAACCCAGTGCCAATGTGGCAATGTCAGCTCAATCACTATCCAAGCAAGGGGGGCATTGTGCAAACCCAGCAGAACTAGTGCAATGTACAGAGTGCCCAGTATTTTCAAGCTCTGAGGAAGAAAGGAAGGGCAAAGGGGAAGAAACCCTTTTAAAACTGGCATGACTAGTTTGAAACTAACAACAGTGTTTCCAAGGCTAGAGAATTCCTCCTCCCCTGTTGCTTTGAAGTTTGGTAAACATTTTGCTTGAGTGGAGACAGTCTGGATTCACAAACTGACACAAAACCTCCACGAACAGTTTGAAAGTTTATGGAAAATTCATGCTGGTTGACCTGCCACAAACTTGTAATGAACTTTAGTTTGTGAGCCAGTTCATGCTCATCCCTATTTAGACCCCACTTCTGTCTTGCAACTCATTGGCTGATCTCAGCTCTATCATAATCTCTCAGCCTAGTTTATATTGCAGGATTGATATGCAACCCTGAGGACAGAATGGAGTGGGGGGGGTAGGTTTGCCAACAGGCTGGAGAAAAATGCCCTGTCCTTTAATAGAGACTTAATGTGTAGAGATGAACAGCTGAAGCTTTTCATAGCATGGAGCCACTGACCCCTTCCACCTGTAAGTGAGCCAGGCAGCTGTCGACAGCAGCTCAGCAGGTGGGCAGCCCAGCAACAGATCAGGGGAGACAAAAAGGATGCCCCCTGCAAGTCTCACAGAACCTCTGCTCATTGCTCCTATTTTGTAGTTGCTGCCTTGGTTACCAATTAATTACTGGGTCCAATTCAAGGTTCTGTAATGCATATAAAGTCCCTCATGGCCCAAGACCTAAACATCTGCAGGACTGCCACTCCTGGTATGTTCCATTGTGGCAGCTTCATTCATCTGAGCAAGGCTTTCTGAAGGTGCCTCCTTGCAAAGGAATAAGGACAACAGCTGGTGGAATGGAAGGCTAAGGAACTGCATTCATAAAATTATATAGAATGCGTAAAGCAATTGTTCAGCAGGGCGTTTTTATAAAGAGAATTGGAGCCATAGTTAATATCTGTAAAAATTTTAGGCCTTTCATTGCTTTATGTGTTCTATATATTATGTTGTTTCACAATTTTTCTAATTTTGTAATCCAGTTCCTTACTAGTTTATTATTAGTTTTACATTGCTTTCGGTATGATGTTTCCTAATTTTGTAGTGCAGTTTTATTACACTATTGCTTGTATGTGTTTGGCATTGTTCTTAATTTGTATAATGTGCTTTGAGTCTAAAGGTGAAGTATAGATTAAGTAAATAAAAAGAAACAATGACCAAGCTCAGTAAAGCTGTACAGACATTTTTGCTGTTCCTGCTTTCCCAAAGCCTGGCCCAACTCTCCCCTGCAAACAGAGAAAGGATTCCCAAGATAGTACAAATCTCACTCCAGTTTTCTGCCCAATGTCCTCAGAGCACTGTGGACATTAAAAGGGAGAAAAGCAAAACATGCGGGGAGCAAAGAGCCCACAGGAAAAAGGTGATGGGACAGAGTAAAAGGTAATGAATGCAGTCAGGAAGGTATTAACTGATTCAGCTCCAGCCCTCTTGAATCTTCCCTGCCCCCAAGCCAATCTAGACCAAAATAGCTTGCACTTTTCCCATTATATCTCTGCAATAAAAAGTGTGACAGACAAAAAAATCAAAACTGAGAATTCAAAGGGAGGCTTAACATATTGCGACCTACCCACATCTCTCATAACTATGGGTTTAGGAGTCCCTCACTTCTCCAAAGTTTCTGCTCATACCTAGAGGCTGGACAAAATGAAATATATACTTATGAACAGGGCCAGTGGAAGTTTTAGGAGAAGAGAGAAAGAGGCCCATAAGAATATATGAACTGCCTTGCTGGGAAGTTCTCAGCAAGGGCATAGTTGGCTATTCTTTGTCATTTGCTTCAAGAGATGCTGCCTCTAAATATGGAGGGTCCTGGTTAATTGCCACTGATAGACTAGTCCTCCTTTCATTGGTTGCCAACTCTGGGTTTGGTGATACCTAGAAATTTGGGGGTGGAGCCTGGAAAAGTGGAGTTAAGGGAGGGGAAGGACCTTGGTAGGGTATGATGCCCTGCAGTCCACCTTCCAAAGCAGCCATTTTCTCCAGGAGTAGTAGAATAAATGTTTTAAGTAAATAGGCAATCTATGTAGTCTAGGGATGAGTTGTAATTCCAGGAGATCTCCAGCCCCCACCTGAAGGATGGCAACCCTCATTCATTTTCCTATGACAATTAAGTTTGCCAGCATCCAGGTGGGAAATACAAAATCTGAGGGTTACAGTGTTAGGAAGATATGCAAAAGTATATAGCACTGTGTATAACAGATGTATGTTCAAGGTGGCTACCTGTTAGAACTTTAGGGATATGCTGTCCTAGATAGGTTGTTATGTCTGCCGCAAGGCTTCCAATGGGACCCTAGAAAATATGAGTTTTTGTGCTCCCAAAGAGAAATTATTGCACCTTATGTTCTTTATATACATCACAGTCCTTGAAAAAGATTGTATTCTTTTTCCAAGGGGACTAGTGATTGTGATACTGACAAGATGCTGTCTGAATATTTGTACAGAATGTAAACCTGCACTTTGATGTTTTGTTTGGGTGAAATATTTGATACCATAATATTTGATACGATAATATTTGATGCCAATATTTATATAATAGTATAGAAAAAAGCACAAAATTGATTTACCTTGAACATACATCTATTATACGCAGTGCTGTATACTTTTGCATAACATCCAGGTGGGGCTTGGAGATAAGAACATAAGAAAAGCCAATGTTGGATCAGGCCAATGGCCCAGCCAGTCCAACTCTCTGTCACAGTGGCAAAAAATACTAGGTGCCATCAGGAAGTCCAGCAGTGGGGCCAGGACACTAGAAGCCCTCCCACTGTTGCCCCCACCCCAAGCACCAAGAATACAGAGCATCCCTTGCCCCAGACCAAGAGTTCCTATCTATACCTTGTGGCTAATAGCCACTGATGGACCTCTGCTCCATGTTTATCCAATTCCCTCTTGAAGCCGTCCATGCTTGTAAGCCACCACCACCACCTCCTGTGGCAGTGAATTCCACGTGTTAACCACTCTTTGGGTGAAGAAGTACTTCCTTTTATCTGTTCTAACCCAGCTGCTCAGCAATTTCATTGAGTGCCCACGAGTTCTTGTATTGTGAGAAAAATAGAAAATACTTCTTTCTCTACCTGCTCAATCCCATGCATAATCTTATAAACCTTGAGCATGTCACGCCTCAGTTGTCATTTCTCCAAGCTAAAGAGCCCCAAGCATTTCCAACCCTTTTATCATTCTAGTTACCCTTTTCTGCACTTTTTCCAGGGCTATAATATCCTTTCTGAGGTGTAGCGGCCAGAATTGCACACAGTATTCCAGTTGCTTCTCAGGATGTACCAGGACACTTTTTGGAAGACTTCCCCAAATGAGCCCTACTGGAGGTGCCATCTGCCTGGTTTCTGCCAGCCAGTTCCAGGCTCCTCCCATCACGTCCAAGCCTCTGCTCCTGAGCCACCAGGTTCTGCCCTGGATCCACCTACCTGACCCCCCACCACAAGAGCATCACTGGAGCTGGCAACTCCCCCCTGCCCCATCCTACCTCTCAAGACAAGCCCATGGCAGAGCCTGAGCCTTGGGCCTCAGAGGTGTCACAAGCCAGACGAGGATTCCAGCTGGCATTACAACTGATCTCTTGGCATTACAATTGATCTCCAGATGACAGAGATCAGTTCCCCTTAGAGTTGCCAGGTCCCTCTTGGCAGCCGGTGGGGAATGGGGGGGTGAGGTTACCAGGAGCAGAGAGTTTCATCTGATGATTCAGCGATGTGCCTAAGTGATTTCCAACGTGGCCCAGAAGTGATGTAGGCATGTCAGGGACATTGGGACGATGCTCTGGTTTGGGGGCAAAATCTCTATGGTAGAATTAGCTTCTACTATAGAATTTTTGCCCAAAAACCAGAGCATTGCCCCAATGTCCCTGATGTGCCTATGTCACTTCTGGGTCACATTGTAGTCACATAGACACATTGCTAAAATGTTGGATGTTCCTCCCTGTTGGGGGCGTAAGTCCCCCCACCAGCCAGCTGATCTTTGGTAGAGAGGTGGGACCTGGCAGCGAAAGATCCCCACCCCCAATGGGTGGGTCTGGCAACCCTAGTTCCCCTAGAGAAAATGTCTGCTTCGGAGGGTGGACTCTGTGGCATTATACCTGGCTGAGGGCCCTCTCCTCCCCAAACTCTGCCCTCCTCAAGCTCCATTCCCAGACCTGGCAACCCTTTTGTGTAACCTGAATAACCCAAACCAGTTTCACTTGAGGGCATGCAGAGGAAATGCTTGGCAGGAAGGTTATCATAGAGAAGGGTAGAGGCCAGGGTGCAAAGCCTTAGGCATCCATATGACTTCAGCGACACATTCTTTGTTCAGGACATTGTCCTCTCTGAAATCCCTGAACATTTATGAAGTCTGTGCTAACAAGCTTACGCTTGCCTGTAGTCAGAAAAATGGGAGGTTCATGAGCACACACAGCTGTTGCTATGACAACATTCACAAGGAGACTCACAAAAGGCCCCAAATATATAACGAGGAAGGATATCGATGTAAGCAAGCCTTTGTGCAGGACTACCCTTTTTTCTCCTTGTTTCCCTCTCTCGTTCCATCCCTCCCATTCCTCCCCTCCCTCCTCACAACACTGACAGCAGCCTGTGCTCCAGCAAGTGCGAGAAACATACACTCTCCATGCACCTACAGCAAAGAGCTGTGGCCACAGACCTCAGCTCTGATAAGGAATGACAAGCCTTCAGTTTCAAGGTCAATATGATTTAATTCACTCCATCTTGAATGGAGGAGACTTCAAAGAGCACAAAGCTCTTTAGCCTTTTCTTTGCCTGTTGTAATAATCCCCACAGGTATTGATGGGAACACCACACCGTGTTGGAGTCTCAGTGCTTGTTCACTCACCGGGGCCGGTGCATGAGCTGTCAGCAGCTTTGAATATCATCAGAGCTGGGTAGAACAGAAAAGTCAGGAGTTAGCATCGTTTGGCAAACACCTGCTGTCTGATCATAGCAAGTGGCTTTCAGGCCACAGAGATGCTCAGTGATGAAAGGCTTCTTCAGTATCTTTGTGCTAAGCCTGGGTTTGCAGGAGGAAACTATGGCCCATTATGCATGCTCATCTTACTGCAGATTTTCAGAGCAGTAAGCCTTCAATCTTCACTTCAGATTCTCTGCCCACCTTATGCACTATTCTTTTTCCTCCAGTGTATTTATTCTGCAGCCACAATTTTAAAAATGCACTTTTCTAAATTGGGTTGGAATGTCACTTGTGATGTGGGGGGGTGGTGTCCAAAGGTTTTTTTAAATTTACGCAATTGTCCTAGTGCAGCTACGCAGTAGTGTCCAGCAAGCACCTTCCATTTAAATCCTCATGATTCAGGTTTTCCACATGCATTTTAGTGTTATTTCATTGAATGAAAGGGAACAGAAAAGAATGCAGGCAAAGGATGCAAACCCAATGATGAAACTGACAAGAGTTTTTTAAAAAAAACTGACAAGCAGCTGTGAAGCCCTGTATTTCCATATTGCAGAGCACTAGGGGATTCTCTGCTGTATTATCAGCCACTATGGAAAATGGAAGTCACATGAACTCATAATAGGGGGGAACATGAGTGTACCGAATGCATGGTAGAACCCACTGACACTGACATTGCAAGCTATCATCATTGGCAATGTGTGTGTGTGCGTGCCTGTGCAAAATTGGCTGCAACTCCACCATGCTTCGCACAGGGCTACAGTTGTATGAGGGAGGAGTCCTCTGGCAGAAGCTCTGAAGAGCTTTTTAGTCTTGTGCCACTAAATTGGGGGGGGGGAATATGGGGTATTTTCACTGATGCCCTAGTGTAGCTGCACAGGAACTCTAATTTCCTGCCATTCCTTGCAAATTTTCATGGTTTTCTCTTTGGAAATCTCAATTTGACCCTGCACACTGGTTGTGATCTTGGCAGTTTTTAAAAGCCTGTCCTGTGTGGATTGCACTCTGCCCTCCAAATGGATTGATCCCAAGCAATTCTTAAGTTTGGAGGTTTGCAGAAAACCCATGTGACTCGAACACCATTTTAATGTTAGGCTGCCAAAATGGTTCCCCCCAAAAAACTTTGTTCACTAAAACATTAAAGGGGAAAATGTTTTCAAGGCTTTAGGTTTCCCGGCCCAGTCTCTCTCTCTTTACATCTCATATCAATTTCATTCCGCACTAACGATCCCCCCCTTTAATTTTGTTTGCATGCAGCACTGCAATCCTATTTTTTATTATTATTATTTTTGCACTGGGGACATCGCCATTTGCCTCCTCTCTGATCCTCGTTTCAAGTCAATACCAGGAGGGACCTACACCTCACACAGCTCCTTTTAATTCCCTCTCACGGTCATTTAAATATTTTTATTCAGTGATCTGAGAATAGTGATAGTCTCATATCACTGGACTCGTGCCACTTGTCAAAAAATTAAACATTTAAAAATGAGGTGAAAATGGAGCTTGTACACTGATTAATGGGGGAGGATGGCAGAAGGTGCAAAGTGGGCAGAACGACCTTGATGTGGAGGGGGGAGTGACCTTTAAGGGGTGGCAAAAGGGCATGGGGGAAATTTGAGGGAATCTGTATGCTTTTGAATTACCTTTGGCTTGGAAGCGAAACAAGGGGGAAATCAGCACAAAAGCACTCTCAGAAAAACTGGGGAAACAGTGACCAGAAAGTGAATTGAGTGCTGAAAGGAGGAAAATCAATGCAGAATGACAAAGAATACCCAACAATCATGCACGGTGAAAGCAAGGGAAAGGCCTATGTTTCCAGAAAGGCCTCGTTTAATACCCGTGCATTCCCTCTTCATTTACAGACCATTTTAAAGGGGGATCAGATTAATGGAAGGTAAATCTATCAGTGGCTACTAGCCACTGTGACTGAAGGGAACCTCCATATTCAGAGGCAGAACCTCTGAATACCAGTACCAGGAGGCAACTGGAGAAGGCCTCTATGCTCTATTGTTGGCCTTCCAGAATAACTGGTTGGCTATTATGTGGAACAGGATCCTAGACAGCACCCTCCCTTTAAAATCCTGATTATTTAAGGCATATGCAGAAGAAAATAAAATGGAAACTATAAAAATGCAGAGGGAAAGTAGACATACAGAAGAACTGTGCCCAAACTGATTCCAATGCTTGCAGATCAACTGCCAAGAAGATCAGGAGTAAATCAAGCATACAGAAAAGCCTGTATGTATCCCATATTCATGTATTTAATTTCAAAAGGGTTACAAAAGTAAATTAAAAGTTAAGTAAATAAGGGGGGGGGTTAATGAAAAGGAAAGGGGATCCTATAAATCCAGGAACAACCCATATAGTAGTCATACTGGGTTGCCAGATCAGGGTGGGAAATATCTTGGGATTTTGGGGGTGGAGTTTGGGGGGGAAGGATCTCAGCAGGCTATAATGCTGTAGAGTCCATTTTCCAAAGCAGCCATTTTCTCCAATGGAACTGATCTTGGTTGTCTAGAGATCAATTGTAATAGCGGGAGATCTCCAGGTGTCACCTGGAGGTTGGTAGCCCTGTGGTCACACCACCTGGCTGATTCGGTGCATTAAGTGTAATCTTTGTAACTGAGATCTCTTAGTGAAATCTAATTATTGTCTTTTTTTAGTCTATCCATGTGTTTAATCCAGGCAGAAAGGGCACATGAAAAGATATCTTTAATAGCCAGCTCACCTCTGTTTGGTGATGTTAGATTCACACTAGCAGTACAGGCCTAACCAGAGTTACACTCTCCTATGTCCTATTGAAGTTAGTGGGCTTAGAAACATGTAATTCTGTTTAGGACTCCACTGTTATTTTCCAGACTGTATATGTTTATGGAGCCACAATGAGCATGAGAAGCTACTTTATACCAAGGTAGATTCAGTTGGTCTGAAGTAGCAGAACAAAGTTGGTATATGTATGTACTAATATGTACTAATAAATCCATTTCAATAAAACTTTGTTGGTCTCAAAGGTGCCACTGGATTCAAACGTTGTTCTACTGCTTTATACCAAGTCAAACTATTGGACTATCCAGTTTATTAGAGACAGAAATTATATCTGGAACGTATTTCACACACATCTATCTTTATCACTGAATATGGCCTCTGCCATAATTTGGGGGATTGTATTGTAGCCACATTTATAAACAATACTGCAATGTTTTCCTTTCATCTGAAACATTGCCTGAGGTCAGACTGGCAGTATGAAGCACGAGGGAGTCGTGGCAAAAAGACCTATAACATGTTTCAGGTATTCCCGGTCACACTGTACCGACTGATGCGGGAGCATACCGGGAAGGAGGTGCAAGGGAGCATTCACACTGTTGGCCCGCCCCTGGTGGAGACGCAGCTGTAAGCTGCTTTTTCCTCGCTCTGCGGCAGGTGCTTATGTGCATGGGCACATAGGCACATCAGCAAATAGGCCCTTTCCAGAACGCTCCTCGCACGCCTGCCATTTTGCCGGTCTGTCTCTTAAAGCTGCCTGGCCAGAGCTTTAAGTCTACGAGGCGGAAGCGTCCCACAGGTGCTGTTGTGTGCTCCAGCGCATACCGTGAATGGGTGCTTATGTGCATCCCTGCAGGAACAGCCAGCACACATTATCAATGTGGATTGTTCCTGGCTTTTAGTGTTTAGTGTGCACACGTCTGGGAAGTGGGATCAACGTGTTCCCCAGGGTTTGCTACCACTTTCACCTGGTACTTTTTAAACTCGGGAGGGAAGTGTTACAAGATGGGTTGAGTATGACTGGGGAACGCCTGACAGCTGTGCCTGTGTGAACTGGCCCCTTTAGGCCCGATCTGCATCTAGCATTTGCTCCGCTGTCTTACCAAATCTACACTGGAACAGAAATTCCCATCTACATTGCATGCCACTTTCACTTTGAGTGTCGCATTTTATGGCAGTGTCCAGACTGCATGCTGCTTTCACTTCATTTGATCTCTGGTTTTATTGTGGCTGTCTGCATAGATTTATGGCTGTTTTATGGCCATTCGGGGGTGACTCTGCAGTCAGCACAGTGGTGGCCCGGGATAGTTGAATGTGGTTTTGAACTGCATCTTTTTCTGTTCCAGTGTGAGTTTGGTAAAAATGCTAAATGCAGATTGGCCCTGTATCCATTTGTGAAACGTGCCTATATCAGGCCAAACTGCCAGTCTGAACTCGGCCACTGATAAAGCAATATGACTGCCTACAAAAAGCTAAATTTAGGGTTATGGTTTTCAGTGTGTAAGCATTGTATTTAGTTTTGTTGGAATTGTTGCTTCTTCACTCATGTTTAATAGAAAGAAAAAATCTAAGCAAGCATTGTCTAAAGTGCTTCATCAGGCAGAGAGATGGTGAGCAGAAATGCTGTCCTGCACTATTTAGCAAGAGTGGGAACTGTCAAAGATCAGAAGTAATATATATGAGCTTGCTTCTCAGTCACAAATTCAGTAGTAGAAGCAAGCATGCCACTGGGAATGTCGTTTTAATTATACCATACACTTAAACTATAGATAATTCCATTAAAGTAGTGATCATATGATGTCACTCAACTTCCAGTAAGTATGGAACAGAAATACAATCCTCTTTTGGCAACCTGTTCTACCAAGCATAATGCCCCTACCTCTGATGCCTACAGATTCATGAAGATGCCCTCCTGACTAGTAAATGGAAGCCTCACTTTAAAGCCTAACAACTTTTATTGCAGCCAAATCTTTTGTGTACTGGATACCATTTCCTCGGAACCCTCCTGTCTCTCTTCTCTTTCTGCCAGTCATTCTCTTTCCTTCTCATCCACCTTTCGTTCATGATATCCCTCACCTCTTCCTTGCTTCACGGCCCCAGGTGTCAAGAAAGCCTCCCTCCTTCTGTAGGAAAGAGAGCCCTGAGCAGTTCTCCACTCTCTTGGAAGACAGCAGAAGAGTCATGTAGATTTCCCGAGTCTCCTCCTCCTCCACACACACAAACACACCCTTCCACTTGGGTGGGGGAGAGAGCCAGAGAGTGGACCAAGCAGAGGAGCAAGCAGGGGAGGCAGGCAGAGGGGGAGGCTGGCCAGGGGGTTGGGCCAGGGGAGGAGGCAGGCAGGCAGGTCAGCAGCAGGGGAAGCAGCACTGGAGGCAGGCAAGTGAAGGAAGCAGTGGAGGGTGGTAAAAACAGTGGGAAAGGAGAGGCTGCAGGAGGAGGCAGGGACCAAGGGGAAGAATTTCCCCTCCCCCAGAAGTTTTTGGATGCCCCACTGAAGTCTCTGTTACAGTCAAGGGGCATGTCACTTTACAGATCTAAAAATCTGTATGAAATCTGTCTCCTCTGTTTTTAACTCAGACCCTCCTTCAGAGTGCTAAGAGCTGTGTTCATGGTTTTCTCTTCCCCATTTTAGAAGAAGAAGAAGAGGTTTTTACACCCTGTTTTTCTCGACCCTGAGGAGTCCCAAAGCAGCTTACGATTGCCCTCCCTTCTTCTCCTCACCAAAGGCACCCTGCAAGGCAGGCGGGGCTGAGAGAGTTCTGAGAGACCTGTCACTGACCCCAGGCCATCTTCAGGTGGAGGAGGAGTGGGGGATCAAGCCCAGTTCTCCAGATAAGAGTCCATCGCTCTTAACCACAAGGCCCCACTGGCTCTCACAACAGCCCACAGAGGGAGGTGAAGTGGCGACATGTGAGCAACTGGCTCCAAATCAGCCAGCCTCCCCAGTTCTAGGCCAGCTGCTCAACCACTTGGCCCTGACCCCTCCCCTGAGGGATTTCTGAGCTAAAACTTGGTCTAATGGAGGGAACAGAGGGAAGGAAGGCAGCTGGACGTGGGGAAAAGGGGAAGAATGGGTCTTCATACCATCTGTATGGGTTCAAGACTGAGAGGAGATATGATAACCATCTTCAAGTACTTGAAAGGCTGTCATCTAGAGGATGGTACAGAGTTGTTTTCTGTTGCCCCAGAAGGTCAGACCAAAACCAATGGGTTGAAATTAAATCAGAAGAGTTTTCGGTTAAACATTAGGAAGAACTTCCTGGCAGTTAGAGCATTTCCTCAGTGGAACAGGCTTCCTAGGGAAGTGGTGGGCTCTCCTTCTTTGGAGATTTTCAAACAGAGGCTAGATGCCATCTGACAGCAATGCAGGTTCTGTGGACTTAGGCAGATCATGAGAGGGAGGTCAGGAAGGGTTGCCTCAGTGCTTAGTTCTTGTGGCCCTTTTTTACACACCCAGGGAAATGCTGATTGCCACTTTGGGGTCAGGAAGCAATCCTGGAGGCCCCTTCCAACTCTATGATTCTATGATTCTAAGATGAAGCTTGGGTAGTGGGGGCTGGATCCTTCTCCAAGAGGTGATCTTTTCCCCCCCATGCAAGGATAATTCAGGAAAATAAATGGCAGGTGCTTCAAAAATGCAACATCCCCGTGCACGCATGTGCACAAACACAATGGCACACACGTGCCCCTGCAGTCTGAAGCAGTGCAGTTCAGGAAAGATGACACTGCATCTTTCTGTCCAAGAATTAACCAACCCCCCATTTTAAACTACAGCTTTTCTTTCCTCATCTTTGCCCCAATTCCACCAATAGAACCTTCTCGATTTATGCAATAATTTCACATTAACACCCTCCCCATCTCCCTTCTCTCAGCAGCTTCGACTAGTCCTGAGCTTCACTCAGATGGTGGCACTACACCTTTGGACGCCCCCCCACCCCACCCAGGAGGCTCTCCTGCCTACTTTACATTCCTTTAGGTGCTGAGCCAAAACACGTCTTTTAACCTAGGCTTTTAATAAAGGATTCAATAGTCCACGGCGTTGTATGGATTTTCTACTGCTGATGTCTAACGGCCTGAGTTTTCTGCTGGGGTTTTTAACTCTGAGCCACCAGAAGAGGCAGCATAGAAAGTTTCTAAATGACTATATAAATACACAATATGGTCTCGGGTAGAGATCTCTCTACAGTCCGTGTCCCCACCCCCCTTCTGAACATTGATAACGAAATTTCTCCTGACTACAAAGCCCGACATTGGTGTGAAACAGAACAAGCTTGGTGTGGACTAAAAGCCAAGATGCAGACACCAGCCTGGCCATTGCTGAGCCCAGTTCGTAAGTGATAGGGACATGCCCTCCTTTGTGGAATCACCCCCTGCTGGTGATCTGGGTCGTAGGTTGGCGGGTGGGCTCTGTGGGTTTGTGAGAGGCTCTAGAGGTGGTGGTGTTCGTTGTCAAGGAGTGTTTTGATTATTTCTGGTTGTTGTTTTGTTCTTTTCTTGCCGTTTTCTTTGTTTGGTTTGATTTTAATATTAGTTAGATCGTGATAGTTTTGTTTTGAAATTTTCCTCAGTTTTGTTTGTTTGTTTTATTCTGTTTATAGTTGTTTTGTATTTTAAATTTTATTCCTTTTTACTATTTAAGGTTCTTATTGGTTTATTTGTTTACCTTGTACATAGTTTTCTTTCCTGGATTTTCAAAGTGTAAATAGTAGATATAGGCATTTGTTTTTCAGTGTTTTAATCATTCATTTTTGCATTTTACTAGTTTTTTAGGAAATATAGGTTTCTGGGTGTGGTTTGTTTGTTTGCTTGTTTGTTTTGTTGTTTTTTGATTATTTTTAGAGCTAGGAGTGTTAAGGAGGGACATGAACCAAAAAAGCCAAAAGATGTAAGCAGAGTTTCTGCATTTTGCTCCCATCTGTTTTTTGGTCCTCTCCCCTAGCTCACCCCTCATGGCAGGGGATCGCGATCAAAAACTGTAATGCTCTGGATCTGTCTCTACTGGCCTTCTCCTTTGTGGGGGGGGAGGGGACGAAATCTCAGCCCGATATTGTCACATTCCTTATCACCCTCCACCCTCCCTGGAGAGAAGGAGCCCCAAACCAGGTATCCAGACACTGGATGCCGCTTTGAGCTGGAGAAGAGAAGATTTCCTTGTTTCCCTCAGGCGCCTCAACTAAACTCTCCATTTGGACACTTTCCAACGGATTGTGCAGCCTTTCTTGCAATAATTCTCCTCTGGGCCATCTGAAATCTGTACTGTTTTGCATGGGTTTGGGTTATCAAAAAGAATGCAGCGCTCCTGGAAATTGGCATGCCGTAACGGCTGAGTTACGATGGGGGAGCCTGAGGGTTCAACTCTCACCACAATCACAGACCCTTCTGGCGGAGGCTACCCTCAGCCATTCTCCTTCCAGAATGTGCCAGCAGGGGGAGGAGAATACTGGCCTGCCTTGCAGGGCTG
The DNA here is from genome assembly GCA_029375565.1 of Gekko gecko. Taxonomy (NCBI): domain Eukaryota; kingdom Metazoa; phylum Chordata; class Lepidosauria; order Squamata; family Gekkonidae; genus Gekko; species Gekko gecko. The sequence continues at coordinate 98,771,874 of JAPDNY010000002.1, read as the reverse complement.
TTGTTAGGATGCCTGTGATGGTGAAGCACTTTGCACACTGAAAGTTCTGTCCCAGTCTTCTTGCTGACTAAACAGTAATGGGGAGTCCCAAGGAGCCCCAGACTTTCACTAGTACCTAGGAAGCTGCCCCAAATGCGAGCAATGCCCATGAGGGAATAGGGTCTGCCAGAAATGAGCAGGCCCTGTGAAAGAGGAAAGGGTACCCATGGCCACTCCTGACCTCAAGTGTGAGCAAAACCTCCCCCCCCATGCAGAGAGAGAGCCCAGCACAGTGAGACCAACCCTCCACCCCCAACCAAATGGTTCCAGCCAGTCCCAGTCAGATGCCCACTATAATTCACCCAGAGAACAGGAGATCTGTCCCCAGAAAGCAAGGCAAGCATAGGGGAGCCAGAGAAAGCTGCAAAGCTCACTCCTCCCCTTCTCTGTCCTCTTTTCCAGGCTCCAGCACCTGAGGGCCATATTTCCTCTGGGGAATGTTAAGTATGCCACTCAACAACAGGATTTCAGCAAAAAGTGATTTCAGCTTTATTTGTAACAGCAAACACCAACTCAGGAACACACCACAAACAAGTGGAGCACAGCTCCCTTTTTAAACTGTCCCGGGCTTTCAAAGCCACACCCATAACAAGATAAGATCCAATAATAAAGCAGGGATAAGGGCCAATCAGGACCATTCCCTCTTTGCTACATTCTCACATAGTGATTGGATATTTACAGAGGTTTCTCAGAAACTAGCCAATGGTAATGTGACAGATGAAGAGCCACATTTAGACTGAAGCTTAATATTGTAAAGCATAGGCTTGAGTCACACTTCAATACATAACAACTCCTCCCCTCTAAGATGGAGCATTACCCTTCCATACATAGTCTTTCAGGTAGGGAGGGGCTCAACGACTTCTGTTCGACCGGCGCAGCAGTCTCTGCTCTGTAGGTGTTGGAGCGGCACACTCTTCGGGGACCCTGGCAACTGCTCTCTCAGGAGAGACAGGGGGAACCAAGACAGGGGTCTCAAGCTCTGGAGTTGGGGTCTGCCCAGACTCTGAGTCCCATTCTGCAGCACTTACCTCCTCGTCCAGAGGCCCCTCCTGCTCAACGGGGACCAGCTCAGAGTCAGGCACCGACTCGGCGCTTGAGTCTGCCCAGCGTTCTCTGAGCTGGTCTACGTGGTGGCGTATTTCCTGACCCTTTGGAAGCCAAACCACATACAGCCTGGACCCTGCAACTTTGGTGACTACGGCCGGTAGCCACCAATGACGTTCCACATAGTTGTGGGCAAACATCTTGCCCCCACAACGAACACTCTCCTCTGTGCTGGAACCTCAGACCGCTGCTTTGACTGGTCTAAGTTGGGGTGCAAGCGGTCAAGCAGAGAAGACAGTTTCCTGCCCATCAACAGCTCTGCTGGGCTCCTCCCTGTGGCACAGCAAGGCATGATGCGCTGCCTCAAGAGGAACGAGGCGATCTTCTGCCCCCAGTCCCCGCAAGTCAGGCACCCAAGTGACTCCTTCGCTGTCCGAAACATCCGCTCCACCTGTCCATTGGAGGCCAGATGGAACGGGGCAGAAGTCACATGGCAAATGAGGTTGTCACTCAGAAAGCCCTCGAACTCGGCTGACATGAACTGTGGCCCATTATCTGAGACCAAGCAGTCCGGCAACCCGTGCGTCGCAAATAGTTTGCATAGGGCGTTGATGACTGCACCCAACCCTGTTGACCTCATATTTACAATTTCCAACCATTTGGAATAAGCGTCAACACAAATTAAAAATATTTGCCCATGAAAGGGGCCTGCAAAATCAACATGGAGGTGGGACCACGGCCTCCTTGTCTTCTCCCACAGCTGAATGGGAGCCTGAGGTGGTTCTGGGCATGACTGCTGGCATGACATACAATTTTTTACCCACACCTCTATGTCTGCATTGAGATTGGGCCACCACACATACCCACAGGAGATGGCCTTCATATGTACCATGCTGGGATGGCCAGTATGTAAGGTCTCTAACACTCTCTCCCTCAGCCTAGAGGGAATCACCACCCGACTCCCCCAAAGCAGACAACCTTTTGCCACAGACAGTTCATTTTGGCAGGAAATGAAAGGCTTAAACTCCAGCTCCGTTTTTCCCACCAGCCACCCCTCCACGCCCAATTGAGAACACGGGCAAGCACCGGGTCTTTTGCCAATGCAGCGGCAATGTCCGCGAAGGTGACTGGTGCCTCAGGGAGTTCCTCCAAGGCCAAAATGTCCAAGTCCTGGTCACTGTCCAAGTCCTTTGGTGGAGCAGGGCAGCGGCTAAGGGTGTCCGCATGCCCAATAGCCTTCCCCGGTCGGTGCTCCAGTTCGAAATCGTATGCGGACAGGAACACTGCCCACCTTAACATCCTTTGGGAAAGGATATTAGGAGTTTGGCAGTCTGGAGAAAATATGCCCAGAAGCAGCTTGTGACCTGTCACAAGGAGGAACCGTCACCCATATACAAAGTCATGGAACTTCTTTATTCCGGCAGTTAGGGCGAGGCCCTCCCTGTCGATCTGGGCATAGTTTTTTTCCGCTGCGGTGAGGGACTGCGAATAGAAGGTGATGGGTCCCGTCCAGCATAAGATGACTCAATATGGCGCCCACTCCGTAAGGGGACATGTCAGCGGCCAACACGAGGTGTTTGTCCTTGTCAAAGTGTGTGAGCACTGCGTCCAAGGAAAGGAGGTCCTTGACCGCTTCAAATGCTCGCCCCACTCTCACTTTGCATTCAAATGCTCGCCCCACTCTCACTTTGCATTTTTGTGAAGCAGGGCGTGCAGGGGCTCTGCCACTGAAGCTTTGTGTGGCAGGAACGAATGGTAAAAATTCACTATGCCCAAGAATGACTGGAGGTCCTTCTTGGACTTAGGCGGGGGTGCGCTTTTGACGGCGGCAACCTCATCCAGTGTGGGGTGGACCCCATTTGCATCGATGAGGAACCCCAAGAACTCCACCTTGTCCACACCGACAACACATTTGGACCTCTTTACCCACAGCCCAGCGCCTTTAAAACGGTTTAACACTGCTCTCAGTCGAGCCATTAGTTCACATTTGTCTGAGCCAGCTATCAACACATCGTCGAAGTAGGGCACAACACTGGGTAGCCCATGCAGGAGCCCCTCCATTAGCCCTTGAAAAATGCCCGGGGCAACATTGACCCCAAATTGCAAGCGTTTTACCTTAAAAGCCCCTTTGTGGGTCATGATTGTTTGGGCTAATGTCACTCCCATCTTTAAAAAGGGCTCCAGGGGAGATCCAGGAAATTACAGGCCAGTCAGTCTGACATCGATACCGGGTAAGTTGGTGGAAACTGTTATTAAGGAAAGAATTAGTAGGCACATTGATGAACAAAAACTATTGAGGCAGACTCTGCATGGGTTCTGTAAGGGAAGATCTTGTCTCACTAACCTGTTAGTGTTTTTTGAGGGAGTGAACAAACATGTGGACAAGGGGGACCCAATAGATATTATTTACCTTGACTTCCGGAAAGCTTTTGATACAGTTCCTCATCAAAGGCTCCTAAGTAAGCTCAATAGTCATGGGATAAAAGGACAAGTCCTCTTGTGGATCAAAAACTGGCTTATAAATAGGAAACAGAGAGTGAGTATAAATGGGAAACTTTCTCAGTGGAGGGTGGTAAGCAGTGGGGTACCACAGGGATCAGTACTCGGTCCGATGCTTTTTAACTTGTTTATTAACGATTTGGAATTGGGAGTAAGCAGTGATGTGGCTAAATTTGCAGATGACACAAAGTTGTTCAGGGTGGTGAAAACCAGGGAGGATTGTGAGGCACTCCAAAGGGATCTGTTGAGGATGGGTGAGTGGGCGTCAATGTGGCAAATGGGGTTCAATGTGGCCAAGTGCAAAGTGATGCACATTGGAGCCAAAAATCCTAAATATAAATACACGTTGATGGGGTCTGATCTGGCAGAGACGGACCAAGAGAGAGATCTTGGAGTCGTAGTGGATAACTCGCTGAAAATGTCTACACAATGTGTAGCTGCAATAAAGAAGGCCAACGCTATGCTGGGGATTATTAGGAAGGGAATTGATAACAAATCAGCCAGTATCATCATGCCCCTGTATAAATCATTGGTGCGACCTCATTTGGAATACTGTGTACAGTTCTGGTCACCACATCTCAAAAAGGATATTATAGCATTGGAAAAAGTGCAGAGAAGGGCAACTAGAATGATAAAAGGGTTGGAACACCTTCCCTTTGAAGAAAGGTTAAGATGCTTGGGGCTCTTTAGCTTGGAGAAACGACGGCTGAGAGGTGACATGATCGAGGTTTATAAGATTATGAATGGGATTGAGCAGGTTGAGAAAGAAGTACTTTTCTCCCTTCCTCACAATACAAGAACTTGTAGGCACTCTATGAAATTGCTGAGCAGTCGGGTTAGAACAGATAAAAGGAAATACTTCTTCACCCAAAGAGTGATTAACATATGGAATTCACTGCCACAGGAGGTCGTGGCAGCTGCAAGCATGGACAGTTTCAAGAGGAAATTAGATAAACATATGGAGCAGAAGTCCACCAGTGGCTATTAGCCACAGGGTATAGATGGGAACTCTCAGTCTGGGGCAGGTGATGCACTCTATTCTTGGTGCTGGAGGGGGCAGCAGTGGGAGGGCCTCTGGTGCCCTGGCCCCACTGCTGGACCTCCTGATGGCACCTGATATATTTTGGCCACTGTGTGACAGAGTGTTGGACTAGATGGGCCATTGGCCTGATTCAACATTGGCTTCTCTTATGTTCTCTTATGTTCTTATGGCTTCAGCAGTTGCATCGTCCATGGGCAACTGCTGATAAGCTTGAGTTAGGTCAAGCTTAGCAAAAACCTTTCCTCCTCCCAGTGATGCCAACACGTGACTGATCACAGGCACCAGGTAAGAGTGTTGCTGCAGGGCTTTGTTGACAGTACATTTATAATAGGCACAGATATGAATTGAGCCGTTGGCCTTAACAAGCATTACAATGGGAGTTTCCCATTTACCATGGGGTACCAGTTAAAGGATACCCTGTTTAACCAGTTTGTCTAATTCAGATTCAATTTTTGCTTTTAAGGCAAGTGGTACCTTCCTATACTTCAGCCGTATCGGACGTACTGAAGGGTCTAAATCAAAAGAAACCAGGGGGCTTCTGCAGCGACAGCCTCAGTGTAGGCCACTGCATATGTAAGCTTGGTGCGGGCGAAGAGACACTGCTGAAGGCGTTTTTCCCATAGGCCACACACCAGGCAGTCGAGAAGAGCCTCCTCCAGGTTGGAGAAACCGAATGGTCAGGCCGCCTTCCACAGGGCGGTGACAAACTTAGCTATCGACTCTGCCGGCTCCTGGCTCCGCTTGTATAAAGCATGCCAACATGCAATTTTTGATGGTTATGGAGAAAAATGGCCCTTGCGCTTAGCTCAGTGGGAGTGACCAGGGACTGGGCGACATCGAAAACGGCCTTGCTGCAGGAGCTCAGGAGTGTTGCCTTCTTCCTCGCCTCGTCAGTAGTTTGGTTTGCCTGGAGGTGGAACTCAGACCATGCCAGGTAAGAGTCCCAGTCCTCCGTTGCCGGGTCGAATGCCTTGAATGTCGGATTGACGGCCATCTCGACTGGTGATGCTGCCACTACTGCTCATGGAGCTTCAGTCGGCTCAGCGGGTGTGTGTCCTCATCTGCCGTTACTGCGTCAGTTCAGCGGGGCTGCCTACCCACTCTAGTATCCCATCGTCGTCGCCAATTGTTAAGTATGCCACTCAACAACAGGATTTCAGCAAAAAGTGATTTTAGCTTTATTTATAACAGCAAACACTAACTCAGGAACACAACATGAACAAGTGGAGCATAGCTCCCTTTTTAAACTGTCCTGGGCTTTCAAAGACACACCCATAACAAGATAAGATCCAATAACAATGCAGGGATAGGGGCCAATCAGGACCATTCCCTCTTTGCTACATTCTCACATAGTGATTGGATATTTACAGAGGTTTCTCAGAAACTAGCCAATGGTAATGCGACAGATGAAGAGCCACATTTAGACTGAAGCTTAACATTGTAAAGTATAGGCTTGATCAGGGGTCTTTTCGTAGAAGAACAGCTGCAGGAGCTCATTAGCATATGGCAAAAGGGGGAGGAGGCATCTTCAAAAGCCTCCCCTTCCCCTGCTGGTCTGGGTGGGGGAGCTAAGAGAGAAGGGGTTTAAAGTTTAAACTCCTTCTCATGAGAGTTGGGCCACAGAAGGAGGAAAGAGGGAAGGAAAGAGAGAGAGTAGAGAGAAGGAAAGAGGGAAAGAAAGAGAAGGAAAGGGGAGGGAAAGAAAGAGAGGGAAGAAGGAGGCAAACAGGGAAAGGAGGAAAAAAGAGAAGAGAAGAAGGTGGGAAAGAAAGAGAGAGAGAGAGAGAGAGAGAGAGAGAGAAAGAAAGAAAGAAAGAAAGAAAGAAAGAAAGAAAGAAAGAAAGAAAGAAAGAGAAGAAAGAAAGAAAGAAGAGAAGAGAAGAGAAGAGAAGAGAAGAGAAGAGAAGAGAAGAGAAGAGAAGAGAAGAGAAGAGAAGAATGAGGTAAAGAGGAAAAACAAAGAAGGAAAGGAGGGAATGAAAGAAAATCGGTGGCAATTCAGCCCCATTATATCCTATGGGCCATTGAAGTCAATGGTGAAAACATAGGGTATATTCTGGGGGCTGGAGGGGAGGGGGTTTGAGGGAGAGGCTCCAAACTCACAGGATAGCTGATGGAGCCTCTCCCCAGGATACCCACCACGTTTCAAGAACATTGGACCAGGGGGTCCAATTCTATGGGCCCCAAAACAGGTTGCCCCTATTCCCTCCATTGTTATCTATGGTGGGGGAAAACTTTTCCCCACCATAGAGAACAATGGAGGGAATAGATGCAAAAGAGCCCGACTCTGCAGTAGGGCAGGAACAGATCCAGGAGCATTGATTCCTCTGTCCCCTCCCCTGTCTCTTCCAGGAAATCATGGAGGAAGACTTCTTCCAGGTGTCGCCTCGCTTCCTCCAGGTGATGGACACCGTCAGTGATTTCAGGTACGTCTCTTGTGGAGGGAACCTTTCTCCACAGCAGTCAGACGGAGCAGAGCTCTGTGAGGAGCAGATGGAAAGGGAGACATCCACTGATCCCTGAATGGGCTGCCCAGGGGGCCCTCCACAGTCAGATCCGAAATCAGAGGGCCACCCCAAAGAGGAAGAGTTTTGCTCTGAGAGGGGCCAGCCTGGACCTTTCAGCCCTCCCCCCACAACCTCACAGAGGTCACACCATCATGGGTTTGCTTCCCACTGGGAAAACATGACTGGTGTGCCACAAGATCCAGCCCTGTTCTCCTTTCATCCTCCCCGGAGGCTCCTTTGCTTTGGGAGCAGCTACACTGCTGTGTCCCCCCCCTTCCCCCAGGCCTGCCTGACGCCCTGAGCCTGCCGCTCTGAGCACATCGTGGTCCCTGGGGGAGTGGAGGGTGGCTCAGGGACCGGTTGCTAGGTTTCCAGATGTTGATCCCTCCCTGGCAGCACAGAGTCTAATCCTTCCCTTCCATCCTGACAGCCAATTCCAGCCTCTCCTCGGCAAGGAGCTGCGTGGCTCCATCGTGGCCTGGGCTCTGCAGCTCGTTGTCAACAAGCAATGACAGCCCCCAAGGCCAGGTAGGTCCCATGCCGATTGATCACCTAGTCAAGAGTGGGGGGAACAGGCCTGCCAGAAACTGTGTCTTGTCTTCTAGACTGCTGAGGTGCAGTTTGGGGGAGAACTGTGCTCCTCAGGCGAGAAAGGACAAGGCTGTAAAGTACTGGGTTTCGGGCCTCATGACTCGGACGACGACATAAGAGAAGACGCGTTTATTCGTACTTCACACAAGACAAGAACAAACAGTAACGGCCGGAGGCCAACTATATACAGTTAGGGGGGGGGACGGCCCCATATTCCTATTGGCGGGTTTGAATCGCCCGCCAATGCTGCCATTGGTTCTCTACTGGCGAGCTCAGGAACCTAGTCCCTATTGTTCTCAGAGAGCGAAGCTTGGCTGTATTTTGCCAGCTCTGCCTTCTGATCCCAGGACACAACACCCCTCCCCCCATAGTTCGTCTCCTATCAGGTGACGTAGTCTTTTAAGTATGCTGGTGCCCTCCGTTCCCTTAGTGATCGTCGGGGGGGCATCGGGTGGTCCTCCCGCACAAGGAGCTTGGATCTCCGGTAGTAGCTGTGGTGGTGACGGTGGCGGCTGTAACGGCGGCAGCGGCGGCGGCGGTTCAGCTGTCTCTGGGACCCCCTCCGGACTCCGTGGTCTTTCAGGCGCTGGCTCCGCTGGTGGTGCCTGCAGCCGATCGGATGCTGGGGCAGCCGCGCCGTTTCCCGGTAACGGGGCCTAGATTCCTGTGGCGGGGTCTTGCCGCCTCCGGAGCTGGTCCACGTGTTTACGGAGGACCCTGTCCCCATATGCTAGGACCTCGTATGACACTGGCCCGGTGGGTTTTAGGATGCGCCCGGCCACCCACTGAGGCCCCGCCCCGTAATTCCGGAAGTAGACAGGTTCCCCCGGAAGGAAGCTTCGGGGCGCCTCCCGGGTTTCGACCAGCTTTCTCTCTGGGGCTCGGTCCGGGTGGAGCCTGTCTAACAAAGTCGTGGGGCGGTGGGCCATCAATAGTTCTGCGGGGCAATGCCCGGTGATGGGGTTTGGGGTGGTGCGGTGTGTTAGGAGGAAGCGAGCCAGCCGGAACTCCCAATCCCCCTCCGTTATGCAGCTCAGGGCTTCTTTGGCGGTGCGTACCGTTCTCTCCGCCTGTCCATTTGTTGCCGGGTGGAAGGGCACTGATCGTATGTGCCTGATCAGGTTCCTTGCGAGGAACGCTTGAAACTCAGCAGATGTGAACGCTGCTCCGTTGTCCGACACGATTGTGTCTGGCAACCCGTGCGTAGCGAATATTTTCCGCAGAGCCCTTATTACCGCTTTGGCAGAGGTGGTAGACACTGGGCTTATTTCCACCCACTTCGAGTAGGAGTCTACCGTCACCATGAACTGAAGCCCCTGAAACGGCCCGGCAAAATCTACGTGTAGGCGTGACCACGGCTTGTGGGTAGACTCCCAGCTTTGGGTTGGCGCTCTCGGGGGATTGGGGCGGACTTCCTGACACCGTGTGCACCCTCGGACCCAGGTTTCAATTTCTGCATCCATCCCGGGCCACCACACGTAGCTCCTTGCCAGAGCTTTCATTCGTACAATGCCGGGGTGGGCCTCGTGCAGCGTTTCTAGAACCCCTTGTCTCATGGGCCCCGGGATGACCACCCTGTCCCCCCATAGTAAGCACCCTTTCAAGGCGGATAACTCTTCCCTCCTGGCTTTGTATGCCGTGAACTCTGACCCTGTCTGTTCCGCTGGCCATCCCCTCACCACCCAGTTTAGGACCTGGGAGAGAATGGGATCTCGGGACGTGCGGGCGGCCACATCTGCAGCCTGAAGGGGAGGGGTTGGCAGCTCCTCCATTAACAATACTGCGGGAGCTGGGGCCGGATCTTCCCCTGTATGCGGCAGCGGCAGGCGGCTCAAGGCATCGGCATGACCCAGCGCCTTGCCCGGCCGATGCTCCAACCGGTACTTGTAGCCCGCTAAAAACAAGGACCAGCGCAACACCCGGGGCGACAGTACCTGCGGTGTTTGTTTGTCCGCCGCAAACAGTCCCAAGAGCGGCTTATGATCGGTTACGAGCGTGAAGGGCCGCCCGTACACAAAGTTGTGAAACTTTTTAACCCCCGCCACCAGTGCCAAGCCCTCCCGGTCGATTTGCGCATAGTTCCGCTCCGCGGGGGACAGCGTGTGGGAGTAGTAAGCCACCGGGACTTCCCTCCCATCTGGTAGCTTGTGGGCCAAGACCGCCCCGACCCCATACGGTGATGCGTCGCACGCAAGGATTACCGGGAGCTGTTCATCAAAGTGGGCGAGTACAGCGTTAGAAATCAAGAGTACTTTCACCCCCCGAAACGCTGCCTCCTCCCTCGCTCCCCATGCCCAAGGTGTCGCCTTGTCCAGCAGCCTGTGCAGGGGTTCGGCCACGGCGGCTTTGTGTGGGAGAAAGGCGTGGTAAAAGTTCAGGAGGCCTAAGAACGCCTGGAGCTCTGCCTTGGACTTCGGGGCGGGGGCCTCCACGATGGCCTTCACCTTGTCCCTCGCCGGATGCAGGCCTGTTGCGTCTACCCGGTACCCCAAGAACTCCACCTCCGGCACCCCGAGGAGGCACTTTTCCCGCTTCACTTTCAGCCCCGCGGTTGGAAGCGTCCCAGTACAGTTCGGAGGCGGGCGGCGAAGCTTTCAGGGGTGGTCGCGGCGATGAGGACGTCGTCGAAGAACGGCGTCACTCCAGGGATTCCTTTTAACAAATCATCCATGAGATTTTGGAAGATCCCTGGGGCCACACTGACCCTGAACTGCAGCCGCTTCACCCTGAAGGCCCCCCGGTGGGTCACTATGGTTTGCGCCTCAGCAGTGGCCTCATCCACCGGGAGTTGCTGGTACGCCTGCGCGAGATCCAGCTTTCCAAATATGCGCGCCCCCGCCAGTGTGGCTAAGACGTGGCTGACCACGGGTACGGGGTATGCATGCGCCTGAAGTGCCTGGTTAATGGTGCACTTATAATCCACGCAGATGCGGATTTCCCCGTTTGGCTTTACGGGTGTCACAATCGGGGTCTCCCATCGAGCGTTCGGGACGGGCTCTAGGACTCCCTGGGCCACTAACTGGTCCAGTTCGGCCTCTATTTTAGGGCGGAGGGCCAGGGGCACGGTGCGGAAGCGCCGTCGGATGGGCGTCACTGTGGGGTCTAAGTTGAGCGACACCGGGGGCCCTTTATAACACCCCAGTTTCCCGTCAAAGACCTCAGGGAATTACTTGCACACCGGCCCCCAGTCACGCATCCTGCACTTATTCACTCCCCCAATCGTGATGCCTAGGGCCTCGAACCACGTCCGCCCCAGGAGACTCACGAGATTTTCCTCCACCACCACCAAGTCCAAGTTCCCCTCAAAGTCTCAGTACTGCACTCGGAAAGTGCTGACTCCCCGGATGGGGACAGGGTTCTTTTGAAAGTCCACCAAGCTTAGGGGCGATGGACGTAGAGGGGGTCCCCCTAACGGGCAAGGTCTTTTTAAAGTGTCCATGGAAATGATGGACGCCGCCGATCCCGAGTCCACTTCCATGCAACAGGGGGACCCCTCGATCCGCACGGTTACTTGGATCTTCGGGGTAGAGAAGAGGTTGGGGTTGGGGAGGCGAAGTACCTGCAGTGGTTGGTCGGTGAGATGGTACAACTCGGCGACCTCTTCCGTCGTCTCGTAGGCGGTGGATGATGCGCGGTGCGGTGAGACCGACGATCTCGAATTCCGGGGGCCCTTGGACCAGCAGACCCATGCGAGGTGTCCCTGCTTCCCGCACCCGTGACAGACAGCATCCCGGAACTTGCAGGATTTCCTTCCGTGGCCTTCCCCGCAGCTGGCACAGACGGTCCGGTTGCCGGAAGGCTTGGCTGGCTCCCTGTTGGCCTGCTGGAACGGCACCGGCCGGCGGGGTTGGGGTCTGAGGGCGAAGACCTCTTCGGTATCTGAGTTCCCGGGGCTGGGACTCCTCCCGACCACATGGGCGGCCGCGGCCGGGCGTTCCCCTTCAGCGGCCTCGTGGGCTGTTGCGGCGTCGATGGCCTCGTCCAGGGAGAGCCTCCGGTAGCCAATCAACTTGCGCCGCAGCTTGGAGTCCGCCAGGCCCCACACGAACTGCGTTAGCAAGTTGTCTTCCACCTTCGGGAACCCGCAGTCTACCGCGAGCGCCCTCAGCGCGGCCAGGAAGGTGGCAACGGATTCCCCTTGGGCCTGGACTCGCCTCTGGAACTCCATCCTCTTGACCAGGAAGGTCGGCCGGGGGCTGAAGTACACGTTGAGGACGTCCAGGATCTCCCCAAACGAGCTTTCCAAGGCCGTGCGGGGCACCAAGAGGCTCTTGGCGAGGCGGACGGTTTGGGTGCCGCACGCGTTCAGCAGGAGCGATCGTTTCTTGTCTGGGTGGCGGATCTCGTTGAGCTCCAAATAACTGATGAGCTGGTCGACCCATGCGTCCCAGGTTTCTGGCTGCGACGGATCGAAGCGCTCGAGTGTTACATGAGAGGCGGCCATGGCTCTGTCTGGGAAGGCGTGCGCCGGGGCGAGCGGTGCGGTGCTGCTCTCGGGGTCAGCGATGCGATGCTCGGCGAGCGGTGCGGTGCTGCTCTCGGGGTCAGTGATGCGATGCTCGGCGGTGTCCTTTTCGTCGCTCATGGAGTCACGGAAGGGGTTGAAATCCCATCCTTGTCACCACTGTAAAGTACTGGGTTTCGGGCCTCATGACTCGGACGACGACATAAGAGAAGACGCGTTTATTCGTACTTCACACAAGACAAGAACAAACAGTAACGGCCGGAGGCCAACTATATACAGTTGGGGGGGATGGCCCCATCTTCCTATTGGCGGGTTTGAATCGCCCGCCAATGCTGCCATTGGTTCTCTACTGGCGAGCTCAGGAACCTAGTCCCTATTGTTCTCAGAGAGCGAAGCTTGGCTGTATTTTGCCAGCTCTGCCTTCTGATCCCAGGACACAACAGAGGCCATGGGGTCCCTCTGTGGGTCCTGAATCCATGGCCTCCTTCCAGCAGGAGAGTGACAGGCTGGCCTTCAAGGCTTGCTGTGGAGCATGGGCAGGAGACACAGCACCTCCACATATACACACACACCGGCTCTTTCTTTCAGGGTGCAGGAGAAGCCACTGAGGAAGGCCTGAAGCGAATGCTGCGGGAGCTGCTGAGGGAGGACCCATTCACTGGCCATCTGGTGGGCCTCCTTGAAGTAAGTGTGAGGGAGAGAAGATGGAGGTGGACGGCCATCCCCGTTGAGGCTGGGGGTGCAAAAGGGAGACTGCCAGGGAGGATGCCTGATGACGCTGCCCTGGGTCACCTGCTGGTGCAGCTGGCCATCTCCCTGGTCGACCCCAAAGCCAGCATCCGGGCACAGGCCAGGGCGACTCTGGGCCAGCTGCACAGCATGCTGCTGTGCCATTGGGGTAAATGAGTGGGTGGGATGAGCCCAGCAGCCTTTCTCAGTAGCCAGTCATCTCCTGTCTGACCTCGGTGCAATCAGGCAGCAACCTCTGGTCACAGAACCTGCTTTTTATCTCCTCCCTTAACATCACTCCAAGATGCTCGTCCCACTTCTCCAGAGCCAGTTTGGTGTCGTGGTTAAGAGCAGCGGACTCTAATCTGGAGAACTGGGTTTGATTCCCCACTCCTCCTCTGCATGCAGCCAGCTGGGTGACCTTGGGCCATTCACAGTTCTCAGCGCTCTCTCAGTCTCACCAACCTCACAGGGAGTCTGTGATAGGGAGAGAAAGGGAAGGCGACTGTAAGCTGCTCTGAGACACTGAGTGAAGAGCAGGATATAAATCTAACTCGTCGTTTTTTTCTTCCACTTGGCCCCAGCCCTTCTGATCCCCAGAAAGGTGGGGGGAAGGACAACAGAGCCATGTTGTTAAGTATGAGACTCAACAACAGGATTCAGCAAAAAGTGATTTCAGCTTTATTTAACAGCAAGACTTCAACTCAGGAACACACAACAACAAGTGGAGCACAGCTCCCTTTTTAAACTCTCCCGGGCTGTCAAAGCCACACCCACAGTTAGCTAAAGGCCAATCACAATACAGAGATGCTGTGACGTGGATCTTCCGCGTGGCCTTGTCACCGGTAGCCAGGACGGTCGACGGGCAGGTGTCGGTCTGATGACAGTCAGGCAACCTGCCGTCATCTTGGGGTCGAACCTTGGGGTCTGCACTTCGCAAAGATGGTGGCGATTTTCTGGCCGCTCGACAAACTCGGGCCAGGTGACCTCTCTTCCCGCAGAAGCGACAGATCAGCTCCTTTGCCCAACAGAGGTCTCTGTCATGCTTACCGCCGCAGCTGGCGCAGGGATGGGTCATTGTAGTTTTTGGTCTGGTCCGCGGTGGGCGTGTCTCCCGAGTTCGGCACACGCCATCGGCGTCGCTGTCGGACTCGCTGTCAGACTGCTGGTGAACTGCAGGCTCTTTGCTGACCTGGGTCTGCCGCTGCCGAACCTCTTGCGTCGACTTGTCAGCGGCCTCTGCTGCGATGGCCTCGTGCCAGGTAAGAGTCCCAGTCCTCCGTCGCTGGGTCGAACGCTTCAAATGCCGGGTTGATGGCCATCTCGACCGGAGGGGTGACCACTGCTTGTGGAGCCTCAGTTGGTGTGGCCGGGTGTGTGTCCTCATCTGCCGTTCTGCGTTGGTTCAGCGGGGCTGCCTACCCGCTCTCAGGATCCCACCTTCGTCGCCAATTGTTAAGTATGAGACTCAACAACAGGATTCAGCAAAAAGTGATTTCAGCTTTATTTAACAGCAAGACCAACTCAGGAACACACAACAACAAGTGGAGCACAGCTCCCTTTTTAAACTCTCCCAGGCTGTCAAAGCCACACCCACAGTTAGCTAAAGGCCAATCACAACACAGAGATAAAGGCCAATCACAACACAGAGATAAAGGCCAATCATAACACAGGGATAAAGGCCAACCACAACACAGAGATAAAGGCCAATCATAACACAGGGATAAAGGCCAATCAGGACTGTTCCCTCTTTGCAACATATTTACCAGATGATTGGTTCTGTACAGAGGTTTCTTAGAAACCAGCCAATAGTAATGCCACAGCTGAAGAGCCACATTTGAAATCAAGCTTAACATAGGAATGTATAGCCCAGATTCACATTCCAATACATAACACATGTGACAGTCCCTCTCAGCAGCTTGAATCTCCTTGGCAGTCTTTGTATACAGTGACATCACATAGGTGACACGATGATCATCACCAGATAGGAGGTAAATGATTTTGTCTGCCACTGACTATGAGGCTAGCCTGGCGGAAATGGCTGCAAGGATCCTAGGAGCGTCCTGCTTTTCAAGACAGGCCGGGGCAAGGCCTCAACCCAAAGGAATGATGTGACAAGCACAGAATCTCCTGGATCCTTCCTGTAAGAAGCCGAAGCCTGAACAAAGGTGGTTAACAGCAGCACAAGACTGGATCTGGGGGCAAAGGAAATGCTGTTAACACCAACACTTTTCTCAGGTCAACTCCTTGGGTTCTGAAGGATCCACAACATTCTCTTTCACTTTGCCTGTCTCAGATCACCAGGCTGACTCTTCTGAAACAGATGATGTTTAAGCATCCAGCTTTTCAACAGCTCTTTTGCTAAGGCTTTCAGGGCCTGGATTAAATCACTTCTGTGTGTGTTGAGGGGAGGGGAGACCTGGCCTACTAGACACCACAACCTTCAGGGCCAGAAATGTCAGCCAAGTCGTGGAGGTTCTCAACCATGACCTTCTCAGCCATGACAATGGAGCACTGGGCATCTCTGTCATAGCACCATAAAGAGTGAACCTCAGGATCTTCTCCAGGTGGTTCTGCCCTGATCCCTCCCCCATGTGAGATCTTCTCTATAAGAAGCATAGCCAATGGGGGAGGGGCCGATATGGAGCCCATGGTAAACACTCTGTTCCTCTGAGAGGGGCACTTATTCAATTTCCTCACAAATCACAGCCACTGAGCGATATATCCAGGTGTGAGATGAGGCCTATACTCAACAGCCAAACACCATCCAAGCTCCAAGTGACACACACACAAGAAGTGAAAGCCAGGAACAGAACCAACGGCATGCAGCAAAGGGCTGCCCTGCTTGCGGGAATGTGTTCTCTTTCAGTGCTGCCTTTGCAGTACTCACTCAATTGTTTAGTTTGGCTGTGACTGATTTTCCCTTTTAATATGGCAGGCTGAATTTTATATCCAGATAGAAGAAACCATGCTTAATGTCTGTTCTGTAAATACTTCTGAGACAGGCATGTAAATATCTTGTTGCCATGACATTGGTGCTCTGCTCCACTCCACTGTGACGTGACATAATCAAGAGGGCAATTGCTGATAGCTTCCAACATTGTAAGTAAAGTTCAACTGCTTGTACAAGACGTCTATTCAAATGAGCAGTACAGAGGCAGAAGATTCCACTTGTGAGATCACTGTAACCCTCTGTGAATGAGAGAATCACAAGCAGGGCCGGCCCCAGGTGTCTGGGCGCCCTAGGCAAGACAGCCTGGGGCGCCCACCCCACGGGGATGCCAATCTCCCGGTGGGGCCTGGAGACCGGGGGGGGTGGAGCGCCGGCTTTCCTGAGCACGCCGCACTAGCGGCGTGCTCAGGAAAGCTAGGGAAGGGGCGGCCGTTTGAACGGCCGCCCCTTCCCAGCCCCAGGGCCGGCTGGAGACGGGGGTGGAGCGCCGGCTTTGAACGGGCGCCCCTTCCCTCCCAGCCCCAGCACCGGCTGAAGACGGGGGGAGCGCCGGCTTTCCTGAGCACGCCGCAGTAGCGGCGTGCTCAGGAAAGGGCGCCCGTTCGAACGGGCGCCCCTTCCGCCGGCTGGAGACGGGGGGGGGAGCCAGGGAAGGGGCGCTCGTTTGAACGGGCGCTCCTTCCCTCCCAGCCCCAGCGCCGGCTGAAGATGGGGGGGAGCGCCGGCTTTCCTGAGCACGCCGCAGTAGCGGCGTGCTCAGGAAAGCCAGGAAAGGGGCGCCCGTTTGAACGGGCGCCCCTTCCGCCGGCTGGAGACGGGGGGGAGCCAGGGAAGGGGCGCTCGTTTGAACGGGCACTCCTTCCCTTCCAGCCCCAGCGCCGGCTGAAGATGGGGGGGGAGCGCCGGCTTTCCTGAGCACGCCGCAGTAGCGGCGTGCTCAGGAAAGCCAGGAAAGGGGCGCCCGTTTGAACGGGCGCCCCTTCCGCCGGCTGGAGACGGGGGGAAGCCAGGGAAGGAGCGCCCATTTGAACGGGTGCCCCTTCCCTCCCAGCCCCAGCGCCAGCTGAAGACGGGGGGAGCGCCGGCTTTCCTGAGCACACCGCAGTAGCGGCGTGCTCAGGAAAGCCAGGAAAGGGGCGCCCGTTTGAAGGGGCGCCCCTTCCCTCCCAGCGCCGGCTCACGGGGGCGGGGCGGGGCGCTTTGGCGCCCCTGTGGACCCCAGCGCCCTAGGCGAGCGCCTAGCTCGCCTAGTGGGCGAGCCGGCAGTGATCACAAGTTGCACTGGGAGCGAAGCATCAGTCTTGTACACATTTGATTTCCCAACACTGTTCTGTTCATATGAGTACACCATTCATGTGAGCAGCTATTTGTGGTGGTTGCTTAGCTGGCTGCAGTAATGTCTGCATGAGTTCTATGATTCATCACAATGCGTGCACACAGGTACCCAATTCAACTCAGGCCGTAAACAAAGCAATCTGCTACTTCTGTATAGTAATTGTGAATTTTAGGATGCTAGGTGTTGTGTATGCGGACTGCCACTAGGGTCCGCCATCTAAGTCCAAGAGCTAGATACAAAGACTATCAGACCTAGGATCCTAGTCCACCTGGAATCCAGCAATGAGGCATTGGTGGGAAGTTCAAACCCACCAATGGGGCTATAGGGGTACCGGGTGGGGGTGTATATAGTTGACCCTTGCAGGGCCATTTGTGTTGTGTCTGTTATGTGAAGTACAATAAACGCGTCTGAACGCATGTTGTAGTCCAAGTCTCCATGCAGCGAACCCAGTACTTTACACCAGGACTTGTGGGTGAAATCAGTCAGTAAGATGTAGACCCATGGGAAAACATGAAATCGTCATCTTGCTATGCCAAAGCAGCCACATTGGATCTCTAGGAGTATCTGGTCTTAGCTGATGCCAGTGACACTTAGTGGTATCTGTCTTTTAAGCAACAGCAAGTGTTGTCTGTCTCTACATTTTCATTTTTAAACTCCAAAACTGGTCACAATTTGCACTCACTGTGCCATTAAGCAGTCAGTGGTATGTAGGCAATGTTTACAAACCTTCATTTAACAAACAGTCATTGAAATTACAATTCACATACTAAGATCTCCCCAGGTTTGCATTTCAGCAACCACAGCAGCCAAGAGTCTCTGTCATCAGAGCAGTTGCTCAGAGGAACTGGGATGCCTTTGTTTGCCTTGTAGAACAGATCAGCCAGGATGGGCAGGCAGAGGGGTCAGACTTCAGGAATTGGGGCCTCTTTACACTTTATAAAACACACAGGTTGGATCTGGGGTCCACACCATGTGTCTTGTGTAACCATCAGATGTGAGTTGCAGGTTCTCAGTACTCATGGGTGTAATATCTGATCCAGATTATGAGTGTGGCAGATGCAAAGAAAGATCAAGATGGGTAGCCAGCGCTCCCTCTAAGCTATGGAGTCCTGTGAGCAAACATTCTACTTTGTGAGCTACTGGCATTAAAGTTGTGAGCAAGTGATTTGGCTATTGCATACATTAGTTTGTTCTGGAGCCATCCTTCCTGAGCTAAGACAAAAATGTGTGAGCTGGAGGCTAAAAAACTCTGAGCTAGCTCACACTAACTCAGCTTAGAGGGAACACTGGTAGCCATGTTAGTCTGGACTCTTGCTCTTTTCTACAGATGCAGAGAAGGAGCTTCAGCCTTCTCTGCACTCTGGACCTGAGTTGGTCCTGGTGGACATTATTTGAGTGGTTGTTGTACACATGGGCTTCCCCTATACCCTATAAGCCAAATAGTGCTCCTGCAGGACTATTTCAGGTTAGGAACATAGTACAGGGAGCAAGCTGAAGCCCCTTCTTCATGCACATGATAGCCACAAATTGGGCATCCTTCGCTTGGGAACTGAGGCAGACCTGTACATCTGACTGTTATACTAGTCACAAGATGGTGACCCCAGACTCAACCTGGGCATGCAGTAATGTGTACAAGATGCAAAATTCAAGAAGTCAAGGGATAAGGAGAGGAGTGCTGAACAACACTCACATGCTATAGGTTCTTACTGTACTAGTTACAACATACAAATAATCATATTTATTCTTTTCTCCTCTAAGGAATACTTAATTTCCTTTTACATTACATATAGAATTTGTGAGATGGTTCTTTGAGCTCAGTGACAGAAGAACTCACTTAGTTCTGCTACTGAGGTGCCAAAGCCATTTCACCGAAACACTCCACCCACTGAGTTAGAGGACAGTCAGGTGTGATTAATCCTTCCACATTAGCCAGGCTATGGTGAAGTGAGATTCAGGACAGGAACTGGTGGAAACAGCAACCGATGGCGATCTAACAAAGACCTTCAAGCAGGGTTCAGTTATGGAACCAAACTGTGAAAAGAGTTTGCATGCCTGAACATATGAAAGGCCAAATTATCAATTTCTTTTATCTCTTTGGAATGCTGTTTCTCCTTTCTATGCTCCAAAGCAATCCTTGTTTAGCCTAATTTGTATCCTGCTTATTTCTTCAGCTCCTGTGGCGTTGTACTTCACTAGTAAAAATAACAGCATCTCTTCTGGGCCATGTTGGCATTAAACCTTTTATTTTATTCATCCTCTGACAGACTAGAAAGTTCTTTTGACTCGAAACTGAGAAATTCTACCTCTCTTATTGGCTAAACCCACAGTTATTAGACAACCCTATGGTTTCTGTGCCAAAACATTTTATAGAAGGACACTGCACCCATCCCATTTACTTCCCGAAGTTTATGAAAACAGTGCAGTGTCTGCTGATTTTAACACAGCTGTTCTAACAGAAACTTTTTCAGAAGGTCATGTTAATTAAGAGACCATACCCTTGTCAAAACCACTAATACAACTACATCTCTGTATGCCTCATAAATACTGTAAGACTGGCTGCAAATTAAGACTGTCTCTCTTGGAAGTCTGGTTAATATCCTGGCTCCCAGCTATAGGAAATTCCACAAACAATCCTGTATTAAGGATATAAATTTTTAAACACTTCACTGCCACCATCTTTTACACAGTCAGGCCAGGCAAAAGTCTGGTACAGATCATGCATGTATTTAAAATCAAAATTACATTTTCATGGCCATATCATGAGGCTGTGGGCCAACAAAGAGATGCTTTCCTACGCAACTCAAGCTCTGTATGCCAGGTGCATACTTTTAAAACTTAATTGGTGCCAGATTTATCTTCTGCCTATATGTGAACAAAGGCCTTCTACTTCCCCTCTAAATCCGCATCTGACATCTACCATAACAGAAAGGGCCAGGGTCATGTTACTTCTTGCACTGAGCAGGCCACCTGTATTTAACCTGTATTTAAAACATTTACATAATTCAGATGTTGCTACTTTCCTCTATCATAATACGATACAGAAATGCAGGTGCCCATGAAGTTTAAAGTATTTTATTTTGTTTAGTTAATTTATACTCCACCTGTCTCCCCAAAAGCAGCTTACATCAGTCTCCTCTCCTCCATTTTATCCTCACAACATCCCAGTGAGGTAGGTTACATTGAGAGTGTGTGTGACTGGCTCAAGGTTTCATGGCAGAGTGGAGATGCAGACCTGACTTTCCCAGCCTTAGTCCAACACTCTAACCCCACACCACATCATCTCTCAAGAGTCTGAAGCTGCTAACAGAGGCACCCTGTTATGAGCTGTGGGTGCTTTTAATGGAGCTCAATGTACAGAATACTGTGTAAATGCACTCAGATATATCTGCTCCATGATTAGGGTTTCCATTTGCCCACTGATGGCAGGAAACCTCCAGGTAACTGTGTCCCTTGCGTCCAGATGCTCACCTGATTAGTGGGTGGAAACTGGGGCCAAATGAGGGAGGTGCAATCTCCCTCAGAAGAAAAATAAAAAATAAAAACAAGTCCTCACTTTATCTCCAGGAATGTTATGGTCAGAACTTCCTGTACATAGACCAAGCCTTATTTTTCTGTCTATGATTCAAAAATACCCATCACCGTCAAAGTCATTGATGACAGTAGCACCATACAGCAAGGTATGACAAAGGAACAGTAGAAAACAGGTAACTGATAATTAAGTGAACAGCAGTCAGTCTCCAGCAAAGTACCACACAGATCTCCTCAAATAAAAAACAAGCCTTTGGCAAAATAAAGCTAGAAGAGTGACCGTGAAGACTCCAGTAGCATTTAAGTTTGCCTTCATAACAGTCAGTCCTTCAACATATAAAACTTTTAGAACATAAAAAAAATCAGTCCATGGTGGAGCAGATCCTGTGGTACATCTTAGCATCTAACAGTGACCTACACATATATTTTAGCAGTGGGAAAGAAAACTATATGTTATTTATACCAAGCAGCCTCTGGCCAGACTCAGATCTGTTGCAAATATGTGCCTCCCCTGATTACAATGCATCTCTTAATGCCAGACTGAGTAGTTTTGTCTCTTTGAAGATCTCATGATAAATTGTGCTACATAAAAACACACTGATCATCATATCAAAGCAAAGTGCTGAGTATTCTATGAGAAACAGAGAGAACGAAAGCAACAAGAGAAAAGTGAGCTTCTCTCCAAAATTGTTTCACAGGTGAAATACGTGGTATAAAGAAAGAGAAAAGAAAATATCTTCTTTGCAGGGGTCTTTTCGTAGAAAAAGAGCTGCAGGAGCTCATTAGCATATGGTATGCTAAACTTTAAACGCCTTCTCTCTTAGCTCCCCCACCCAGACCAGCTGGAGAAGGGAAGGGGAGGCTTTTGAAGATGCCTCCCCCCTTTTGCTTCCCTTCTGACATCACTTCTGGTGATGTCAGGGGGCGTGGCATATGCCTAATAGCTCATTAGCATACCATGAGCATGAGCTATTAGGCTATTAGCATATGCCACGCCCCCTGACATCACCAGAAGTGATGTCAGAAGGGGAAGCAAAAGGGGGGAGGCATCTTCAAAAGCCTCCCCTTCCCTTCTCCAGCTGGTCTGGGTGGGGGAGCTAAGAGAGAAGGCGTTTAAAGTTTAAACTCCTTCTCATGAGAGTTGGGCCACAGAAGGAGGAAAGAGAGAAAGTAGAGAGAAGGAAAGAAGGAAGGAAAGAGGGAAAGAAAGAGAAGGAAAGGGGAGGGAAAGAAAGAGAGGGAAGAAGGAGGGAAACAGGGAAAGAAGGAAAAAGAGAAGAGAAGAAGGTGGGAAAGAAAGAAAGAGAGAAGAGAAGAAGGATGGAAAGAGGAAAAAGAGAGAAGGAAAGGACAGCAATTCGGCCCCATTATATCCTATGGGCCATTGAAGTCAATGGTGAAAACATAGGGTATATTCTGGGGGCTGGAGGAGGGGTTTGAGGGAGGGCTCCAAACTCACAGGATAGCTGGTGGAGCCTCTCCCCAAGATACCCACCAAGTTTCAAGAACATTGGGCCAGGGGTCCAATTCTATGGGCCCCCAAATAGGTTGCCCCTATTCCCTCCATTGTTCTCTATGGTGGGAAAACAAGTTATTTTTTTCCCACCATAGAGAACAATGGAGGGAATAGGGGCAACCTGTTTAGGGGCCCATAGAATTGGACCCCCTGATCCAATGTTCTTGAAACTTGGTGGGTATCTTGGGGAGAGGCTCCATCAGCTACCCTGTGAGTTTGGAGCCTCTCCCTCAAACCCCCTCCCCTCCAGCCCCCAGAATATACCCTATGTTTTCACCATTGACTTCAATGGCCCATAGGATATAATGGAGCTGAAATTGACATTCGGCTGCCTGAAAGACTCCCGGGGACGCCGGCTGGGGGCGGGGCTTGGCTCCTGAGCTCCCAGAGCTGCGCTCAGTTGTGCTCCCCCCCAAAAAGACCCCTGCTTCTTTGTAATAAAGTAAATGATTTTGGAAAATGTTAACGCACAAAATTAAATAATATTTTAACCACTTCACAAATACTCCCAAGAGCCCTCCCCTCTACCCCCATAGTGTTTGCATTTCCTACACACAATTCAAATATTGTCAGACTTCCTGATGGATAAAAAGGTCAGTGCTGTTGCTCAGAGCACCTTCTTTCAGTTACATCTAGTTGTAAACTGGCCCCTTATTTAGGCTCTGCTGGCCTAGCCACTTCGATCATTTCAACTGTCTGTAATATACAGATTAGACTACTGCAACTTGCTCTGTATGGGACTGCCTTTGAAGACAACTTGGAAGCATTAACAGGTACAAAATGTGGCAGGAAGACTCTTGTTTGGGGTCAGCTGTTTGGAACATACAACTCTAGTGCTACATCAGTTTCCCTGGTTACCTATTGGCTTCTGTACTCAGTTAAGGGTTGCTAACTTTCAAGTAGTGGACAGAGATCTCCCAGTATTACAACTGATCTCCAGGTGACAGAGATCAATTCACCTGGAGAAAATGGCCACTTTGGAAGGTGGACTCTATGGCATTATACCCCATTGAAGTTCCTCCCCTCTCCAAACCGTGCCCTCCTCTGGCTCCACCCCCAAAATTTTCCCAACCCAGAGCAGGCAATCCTAGCTCAGTTCGAAGTGCTCCTTATTACCTTTAAACCGCTTCATGGTCTGGGGCCCTCATCAAACTGCATCCCCCAGTATACTCCCATGAGCAAGCTGTGCTTTTCAGACAGCCTTCTCCTGGTAGTAATCCTGTTCTTAGGATGGTCTTTCTGGCAACAAGTCACAGGCTCTTTCTGTGGTATGTCCAGTTGTTTGGAATGGGTTTACTTGATTGAGTCTAGACTGTGCCCTCACTTTCTGCACTCAGGAAGGCATAAACAGTTTCATTTCAAAAGGTATTTGGATGGACAGTAGCTTTGGCAGATTTGGCTGTCGTTTTACCATGTCCATGGTTTTTATCTTGTTGAGTAACTGTTATATTGTTTTGTGTGTTTGCAGCTTGTTGCTTTGTTAGCCACCTTGAGTCTAAGGAGATAAGTCTAAAGGGATAAGGTGTGTTAATGGCATTTTAAATTAATCAGTAAATATAAAAATCTAATTTCAGAGCATACAGAACAGGGTACAATAAACGGTGCACAAAATTGTGGGGAGCACACAGTGACTGGTATGGAACTTTCACAAGGAATCCCTCATACAGCTGAACATCAAATCTCTAATGTTGAAGAGAAGAGCTCTAAGAACCCTGGAAACAGAAATAACTGCTATAACAAGAGTTTACTGATCTGATTATATTGTGGTTACAGCTGGAGAAAATATTCTAGAAATGACAGCACAGTTTCATTTATTTATAGTCACTTCCTTGATGTTTACAATCCTGTGTCTTTCATACACACGCACACACATTAACACACAGAGACTTCCAATTTCTTCACAAGAAAAGCATTATTTTTGTCCTTTGAATGCCAGAGCTAAACAAATCCAAGGTAGCAACTAAAAACAAAATGAATTTACCTCGTTTCACATACCAGAATTATTACGGGGGGTGGGGGGAGACTAGCTGATAGCCGTACTGCTGAGGACCGCGTGCAGTCTGGCTTCTTGTTAGTGCTGCTGGGGGAGTGATTTAAAGGACATGGGGTTCTGCTACAGAACCACATTACCAAGGCTAACATTTTAAAATGTACCTTTTAGTTGTTTGCGTTTTTAACTAATTAAACTGCGAGCAATTTAATCTCAAGCAAGTCTGATAGCTTGATTCTGGAATAACAGAAAGCTGCATTTTCGGCTGCTTTGCCATTGATTTAAATAAACTCATTTAACCCAATGCTTGGTTGTCTTGTGTCTTCTGGGTGGGGGAGGGTATGGCAGGACAAACAGAAAATGTTGGTGGTTGTAGCACCACACTGGCACAATGCAATGAATGTTGACATGACCTGCTTATGTCAATGTCAGTTTTTTAAAAAAACACAAACTAGTTAGGTTTCTATTTCTGTGGGGTACAGAGGTGGCAAAGTAGAGAGAAGATGGGTATAAAAGAGAGTTGACATCCTGCTGAGCCTGGGATCTGGACTTGGGAATAATCACAAATGCATGCATTGGACCTGTATTTTTGCCTAGAGCTTCTGTGCCCTCCTTCCTAGAATAAGATGATCAGCAGCTGCAAAACTTCCTTCTCAGTATAACAACGAGATACGAGTCCAGCAGCACCTTAGACGCCAACAGAATTTTCAGGGTCTAAGCTCAAACACACAAGGTTTATCCTTGAAAAACCTGTATCACAACGTTTCAGTTTGCATCTGGCACCCATGCAAAAGTAGATAATGACGAGAGAAACAAAATTCCGCCACGTGCAATGGGATCTCATCACTGGAAAGCAAAAGCAAATGTGCTCACAAACATACAGTCAAAAGGCATCATCCCTAAAGGTGAAATTTAAAAAATCTCCTTAGCATAGCTCCTCATAGTAAATGAAATGGCTGATGATCAGCCTTGTTTTTTGCTAATAGAACATACTGTATGTGCCAGTTTGAGATTTCACAGAGACACCTGATCCAAATGTAAATACTGGGAAAACAGTTTCCATCTTCAGACTGCCAGTGTTCTAAAGTTACAGAATTACCTTGCCAGATACATGAGATCATTATAATGTCTTGGGATATCTCTTCTAAAGTTCTGACAGATTTCTTAATTGCCAAAGAACATCCCTAGAAAATAATTTCTCAGTTTCACAGGTCACCTGTATAGGAACCTTTGGTAGCTTATTTGTTTTTTGTGGCCTTCTTTTGCTCACCCTTCTACTCAAAGGGTACACAAATCAGCTGACAAAATTGCAATTTAAACACATAAATTAGAGACAAGCACAGTACAATAAACGGAAATAAAAAGCACAACAAACATAACAAAAACAACATGTTACAAATGATCTTGGGCTGATCCTGGATTCACAGGACCAGGTCAGCTCACACAGAGTTGCAGGCTGTGGGCGAAGAGCCAGGGGCCATAATCCCTTTGGTTCTTGTCTTGTGGCCAAATACCTGCAATAGGGTTGCCAGGTCCAAATCAGAAAATATCTGGGGACCCTGGGGATAGAGCCAGGAACAAGGATATGACATCACTTTTGTGATGTCACTAGGCAATTGAACTCCAAAGGGAACTCCGAAGGGAGTTCTGGCAGTCACATTTAAAGGGACCATATTCCTTCTAAATGCTTTCCCTCCATTGGAAATAATGGAGGAGGGGGTACCTTCTTTTGGGGCTCATAGAATTGGACCCCCTGGTCCAATCTTTTTGAGATTTGGGTTTTTTTCAGGAGAGGCACCACCAGCTATGTGGAAAATCTGGTGCCTCTGCCTCAACAAACAGCCCTCTCCAGAGCCCCCGATACCCATTGATCAATTCTCCATTATACCCTACCTAAAAACTTTGCACCCTTTATTCTCTTATTGGTTGATAAGCTCTGGAGTGGTATGAAAAGAGTGACAATAAAGATATTCATAGGATGTTGAATGTAAACCTGGAAGAGCTGGATTAATTCAATGCCTAATTAACTGTGGGCTCAAAGGACAGACTTGTGCACATTACCTTGGACTCAATTTGCTATAGGTACTTAGGGAATTATAGTGTTAAACCTCACAGAGCTGCTGAGAGTAGGGCCAGTCTTAAGCACAGTTTAATTGAATCCACCTAACATTTGGATTACATCAAAATGTAAAAACAATTATTCAAGTACATCTGAAAGAAAACCTTTAGTATGCAGGATATAATAACACAATGGTGCTTGAAATTCAGTGGCATAGGTTCAGATTTATTATTATTATTATGACAATTATTATTAATCATTTATAGCCCACCTTTCTCATTGAGACTCAAGGCGGATTACAAAATAAGAAAAATTATTCAATCAAATTGCAAAGATCTCTAATAACCTTCCCCCAAAAATGCAGTGGGGCTAGGATTACATAACTGGAAATAATATGAGAAAAAACTATCTAAGGCTGCATTCAGATGGCCAGTCAATTGCGCCATGAGCCCTCCTAAAATTTTATCCCGATTTTTTTAATCCAGCCTAGCACGACCAGACGCCCCCCCATGAAATAGCCTCACCGCGCGTTGTTCCCGCCGTGATTTGTCTACACGGCATCCACCGAGGATTTTTTTAAAAAAAGTTTTATACATTCGCATAGGCAAGGCTGCGCCTCCTTGGAGAACTGAGGCGATCGCGGAGGGTTTTCAGCAAAGTCCCGGTCCTCCCCCTTGCCATTGCCATCATGATCAATGGAGGGACTATTTTGCAAGTTAGAACAGTCCTTCCCCCCTCCATCTCCCATCGCGGTAACATCTTGTCCCTAAAAGAAATAAGCATGAATATTACATTCCTCGTAGCGCTTATCGCTGAATGCATTTCCTCGTTAAAGCGCACATGGGGTTTCAATTTTTAAAAATCGCGCCCCCGTCGGCTCGGTCTGACGTCAGCTCGGTCTGACGTCAGACCGAGCCGACGGGAGCATCGCGCGCTAATGGAGTGACCAGACGGAAGAAAGTCTGCAGTTGTTGCGCGGGTAAGCGAAAACCCTACATTGAAACTGCTGCTTTTTAAATCAGGATTGGAGGCGCAGCAGAACGGGATGCCTATGGGACCGGAATATTTCCCAGATGTTTCTGTCTGGTCGTGCATTTTTGATCCGCAAGGGAGTCGTTCCTATGGCAGATCAAAAGATCCGTCTGAACACACCCTAAGGCAACAAACTGTCCAAGGTTTGACATACCATAATTCAGGAAGGATTTCAAAGGCAGAAGGCATCGCCTTGCAGGAAGATGGGGTACATTGTACATTGCAATAGACTACAATACTATCCTTATACTATAGTTCTGATCCCTTTGCAAGAATGCCCTCCTGAACATTTGTTTTGCACATTCTGCGGAACAATAGAAGCATAGGAGCCCTCCTGATAACCTCAGGCAGGCCACTCCATAATGTGGGATCCACCACAGAGAATGTGTATAAACAGATAGTTGACAACTTTACCTGTTTGCAGGGTGGTACCTTCAAATGAGCACAGCTGCCACAGCAGAAAAGGTGGTGGTGCAGGTATGTGGGCCTGGTAGCCAATAGAGTGTCTGCAAAATGTGTGATATCTGCATTCAGCTTAGCACCTGACAATAGCCAGGCTACAGTGTTCTCTTATCAACCGTAGTTTCCAGGTTGTTTTAAGGACAGACCCATGTAGAGTGTATTACAATATCCTAGCCACAAGATAACCATAGATCCATATGTCATTCTAATGTGAAGGAGGAGACTGGAGCAAAGGGGAGATTCTAAGCAAGGATTAAAGGTTCAGTCTTAGATATATTCAAGATTAAATTGCAAAATGGCAGTGTAATTTAAAGGGCCTTGTTATAACTCCTTTTGTACAAAGCATAAATATTATAGCAATGTTACCATAGGGAAAACACACCTCCTTCTTAAACATACAAGTTATCTGCACCTTTTGCAGCATACCTACTATAAAGGACCAATAGATCTAATTCTCATTGAGGTAATAAATCTTTCTAAGGTTAAAAACATTTTCATCCTGCTTTTGTCCAGCAGCAGACTCATTTAATACTTTGCTTTACAAAGCGAATCACTTGGGATTGTACATGGGGGCTCACGTGACAAAATGGTCCTCCATACTAAATGACTAATTGAGAACTCTTCCCGTTTATGATAGGGAGAGGGTGTTTGTGTATGGAGGAGGATTCAATCATCTGAAACTCTAATGGTATAGAATCCAGAGGTCAAGGTGGGAAAGCTGCCCTGGGGTCCCTGAGGGTCCACCTGACAAGGGTTGCTGCTGCATACTTTCCATGTTACACTAGATGTGCTGATGTAATCCTTTCCCTAAATGGAGCAGCAGAGGCCTGATCATGTCTCTACATCCTTGCCCTTCAGCAACTCTTCCTCAACACTAGGGATCCTATGGATCTACCAGCCCTGGATGTCCTGAGTAGCTCTTGGCAATATAGGCCAATAGTCAGTGTAGGGCCAACAGCTATCCTGGGTAGCTGCCTTCCAGAAGGGCAATGTTTTTGTTTCAATTTGTGTATGGCATTAAACGTATTGTGGAAATGTGTTACTGTATTAACATATTTGGTAAGGCATAGCATCCCAAGGAGTCATTTGTGCTTTGTTCATCATGTGCAATGCAATTTTGCGTACACTCACATGGAAATACACCCAACTGAAATGTGTACACACAAAAATAACAATGAATGAATGCCCCAGAACTTGAATTGTAACTGGGTTGTGAATTAGGAGTGGCATCTATGAACACTTCAGAAAAGATCTCTTTACACTGGGGGTTATCACATTTTTTGTGTATTCACATTCTTGAACAGACGCTTGGGAATTGTAGTGCGGGTATGTAGGAAGGTCGTGCATTAGCTAGGCAACCATACAATGTTCCTTCTCCTTCCAGTTATGCAGTGTATCACTATACCTTGCTCCATATTTAACCACCATGGATCCTCTCGTGAAGAAAGAGACACAGGCAGAAGTCATTTCAGCAGTTACACTTACAAAAAAAACCCTTCAAATCAGTGTCGGCTATCAAGACACTGTCACTAAGACCAGGTAAGGGTTTGAAGTAATCAGCCTCTGAGCATGTGCAAACATCAAGTCTTGGCTTTGGTCTCCTCATCAGATGAATTGTGTCTCGACGATAAATGGCCAACTGTCCAAGTACAAAAGGAGTGCATACATCTGATTTTTACTTACAAACAGAGTCATCCTTTCAGGGCATAGTGGCTTGACTCAAAATAAAAAGAGTGTTGTTATGATCCTGTTATTTTTTAACTTTGCAGCTTCACTATAAAGTATGTCTGTGATTATAATGCCAGTTGTTTAGCTAGAGGCCTGATCTCTTGTCTTCCAAATCTCTGCTATAATTCACAAGGCTATTCTTTCTGCCTTCTTACAGATGAATGCTCCCTGACTGAAGGCCCCTTTTGAGGCCCCAGACAAATTGTGGTTTGTTGATCTCAGAGAAATCTGGAAGAAATTCATTGCAAAAGAATTTATCAGCATCAAAGCGTATTCATTCTCAGACTGGATCTTTGTTTGCCAAGACTTCTAAGAACAATTACTTAATTAGTCCCTTTCTGTGCCTTTACTGACCCCTCAACCAGCTGCAGAAGGGATTCCAGAGGCAAACCAATACCACAGCAGGAAATGTCCAGAAAGGAGGCAATAGAAAATCCTAGATTACTTGCTTCAGCAGTTTAGCCAACACATACAGGCCTCCGCTCACAAGTCACTCATGCCTATTTCCTCCCCAAGTACCAAATAAGATAAAAAGTAGAAAGGCAATGAAAGGAACACAAATTACAGCACTAGCACTAAGCAGAATATGAAGATGAATTGGGAATGGACTGGGATTTGCAATTCTTGTGAAATGTATGGTATTATGAGAATTACAGTACCATCTGAAGCCTTGCCTCCGAATGGCTTAGGATGACTCTAATCTTTGCAGTGGTATATAAATATACTGGTGCCAGGATACACCAGTGCAATGTTACTGTTGAGCCAAGGTAACCCCAACACTGGGACAAAAATAAGCAACATTGTAGGACTGCCATCTTCAGGTGGGGCAATTCCTGGAGATTTTGCAGGTGAAGTCTAGGAGGGTGGGGACTCAGGAGTGAAGGGACCTGAGTGGGTTATAATGCCTCAAAGTCAGCTCTCCAAAGCAGCCATTATCTCCAGGGGAAAGGATCTTTATTATATGGAAATCAGTTGCAATTCCGGGAGATCTCCAGGCCCCACCTGGAGCCTGGCAACTCTAGGACATTGTGAGAATATAAAGCTTCAGATTCTGCTTTAAGAATTACTAATCCACAATGGCTTTTAAAGAGGAAGCGAATGGGTCAGATAGGAGGTCCTTGGACTGCCAAGATTATAGTACACACATGGTCTACAACCAAGAAAACTGAAATCTTTTGGGTTTAGATAAAGGAAAGCTGTTTGGGCCATTGTAGCTTGATTTATGATGGAATGCAAGACAGATTTCCTTTATTTTAAACTAAAAGATTTGTGTTTTCTTGGTTGCAGACAGGAGCCTGGAAAGCCAGATGAGCTTGGGCATAACAACCCAATTGACCAGGACACTTCTGTCTGTTCAGGTCCATTGCAACATCTGAGCAGATAACCCAACATCACTTTATTTAAAGTGACAAAAGCAGAAAGGTCAGAAGTCAAGCAGGACACCTTAGAGAATAAAAAATATGTCAGGTTTATTTCAAAGTTGCTTTCTACAGTTTGTTGGTGAGATACCCATGCAAATTATCATCCATTGCCTGTTCATACCAAATGGTCACAGAAAACATTCACTGCCTATAGGTTACTAACATGTTCCTCTAGATGGATCATTTAGAGGGGAGCATGAGGAATGGTAGGGAAGAGAGTTTGGAAGGAGGAGCCATGGCTCAGTGGTAGAGCATCTGCTTAGCATGCAGAAAGTCCCAGGTTCAGTCCCCAGGACCTCCACGGGGGGGGGAATTGAAGGATTGAGTTGTAGGTAATGTGAAAAACATCCAACTGAGATCTTGGAGAGCTATTGCCAGTCTGAGTAGACAATGCTGAGTAGACGATGCTGGCAATATAAGGCAGTTTCATGTGTGTTTGTGTGAGGGGACGGGAGAGAGGGCACCATGATGGCCTCCTCCATGACCCTTTTGCCTTCCTGTCCACCCCTGGATTTAAAAGTATGGGAATGAAGCCAAATCATACTCCTCTTTCTATTATAAAGAAGTTCTATTTACTTTACTTTCCAGGAGCAAACACACCTCCTCTCTCCCTAACAATAAAAAATGGACACACAGATGAAGAGGGAGAAGTTTAGTAGGGGCTAGAAGTATACCCTTTGATTAGTTAGTTGATTAGCTTCAAACAAGAGTCTTGAGAGCTCACAGAAGTGTGCTGAGTTGCCCATCAATGCATTTGATTCAAAGCAATGTAACTGGCTGCTCTTAATGCCTCCTTATTAAAGAATCTGCAAAACTTACGAGCAGTGAAAGGCTCACACTGGAAAGAAACGTTTCCTTTCTTGTTCCAATTCTTCAGCACCCCTCAGGGCCTTCAGTGGTAATTCCAAGAGAACTGCTCAGATGTGTTAAATCAGCAGAGCTCTAGCTATCTGCACAGAATCTCTCTGATTTATGCCTGCTGAGGATTTGGCTTTATGTTTTCCATTTCCTGATTTCTTTGTCTCTGCAGGAGCTGCCCCCAAAAAAGCAGTAGCCAGAGTTCCTCTCCGTAATTCTTCTTCATACTCTCCACTATGTCATGAGCACCTTGTTCTTTTAACAGCTCTGTTAAAAGCTATTTATAAATGCCAGGCTGCTGCATCCAATGATCTTACTAGCTGATTCCAGGTGCATGTGTGTGTTTATACTGGGATGCTGCACAAAGGGATGCATCTCGTGTAGCCGTTTGAAGTTACGGTGGCACTCCAATCTCACTCCCATAGCTGAAAATGAGGCTTTCCATTTGCCCACCTATGATAAAGTAAGGTGTGAATGAATAAACAAGAAACTATAGGTTAATTTCAAAAGTTTGCATCTCATCAGCAATAACCTTTAAAGCAGCTGATTATCTATCCTGTTCTCTTATGCTAAAGAAGAAACATATTTTACTGACCACTTTGAAAATAAACTGCTCAATGTTTTCTTATCATCTGTGCAATAGCTCCGTCTAGTGGCAATTCTACTCCTTCACATCCCTTTCTACTTCATCCCTTAACTCTCATTTTTTTTTCTATGAGGTTCTTGACAAACTTGTTTCTTTAGTGACTGTGATGAACCCCCTTATTTCTGGGTATGTGGTGATTTGTTCCTTCTCTCTTTTACAAGTTGGAGCAGTCTTATTTTTCACTGACACTGTCACTGTCTGACCAGGAACCCACCCAGTTCGTCCTTCTGTCACACACCCAGCCACTTATTGATGAGGTCTTTTTATAAATAATTCCTGTGGCTTTTCATGAACACCACCCTTTTTCTGAGATGAATCTTGTGAATTAACTTTGTCAGGTACTTCACTTTGTCAGACACTGAGGCACATGCGACTGGGAACAATAAAACAAACTGAAGATTTTATTTACAAGGGCAGGCAGGCAGGCAGAGAATATAAAGCTGATGCTTGTTTATACGTTGGTTCAAATGGTATAGTTCAACCTTAGGTCAGTTTACTTATAATCACTCACTTCAGAGGCTACAGTACAAAACACACTCTCTCCAATCTCAGCTCCAGTGCTATTCTAGATTGTCAGTTTCTGTGTGGATTTCTCAGGTGTGCCTTTGCTGTGCCTTGGTTTCTGGACACCCACTAGTCCTCTAAACCCTTCTGGCACACACTACATCCACTGAATCTGACTGTCTCTCCAGCAGGGTATAGATCTTATGTGAGAGGTGCAAGAATCTCTTGTTTAACCCCAAGGAGCTTATTTTCCTTTTAAGACTCCTTAGTTTTAACTGTAGTATAGAACTACATTTGGCATTTCTCAAGTTCCCTTAATATTGGAATCTGTGAAGAAGGCTCATTTGCTCCTCAGACTCAGAGATGTTCAACAAGACTTGTCAGACCTCTGGTGCAGTACCAATTGACTACACACCAACTGCCAGTCTCAACTGCCAAATGCCAACTGTCAAGAGTTTGTTTGTTTTTTCATTAGAAACACACACACCCTGAATTCTGCACCAGAATTATATCACCAATGCTAGTCACGTGACTGCAGGTGTCTTTTCTTGCAGGCTGATCTCAAGCTTGGAGTCTGTCACAGTGACCTTTGCAATCCATTATGTAACAGCAAAGTATCCCCAGACTAAATTATGGAGTTGCCTTGTCTCACGCTCACTGAAATGGTCCTCTGCAAAGGCAGCATTTTTAGCTATAAAGAACTGCTTCTGAAGCTCCAAATGCGATTTTGAAGAATGTCCCACACAGCAGGTCCTTTGGGGGCATTTTGGATCTATAAACAGCTGCCTACTTCCTGTTTCTGCACAGAACCACTGGGGACCAAGTAACTAGCAGGACCATCAGTGCTCTTGGTAATAAACAGTTAGTACACCTACAACTGGTGTGTGCTTTTCCGCTGCAGCAATATGTTCTGGATCAAGCCCCTTCAGAGCAGCAGGGAAAAAAAATCTTTCAATGTCAAAATTACAATTCCAGAAAACTCTGGACAATCTGGTATTTCTATGAGTCCACTAATCTCTGGTTTTAAAAAGCAAGCATGTTCCATTAATGCAGCTATAGAAAAACTGAGAAAAATTGTTCAGAACAGGCTTACATTAGGCTGCCACTAGATAGTAAAAATGGAATGTGCCATATGTCAAAAATCTTATGTTAACTGTCATAAGGACAAGGTCTGGAGAAAATCGAAGTATAGGGGTGACAGTGTGTAGTACAGCACAACAATTCCTGAATAAGTACCCCAGGTCAAATATCTTACAGTGCTGTTCTAATTAGGGTTGCCAGCTTCCAGGTGGGGCCTGGAGACCTCCTGCTTTTACAGCTGATCTCCAGCTGACAGAGATCAGCTCCCCTTTGAATTGTGGACCATGCTTTGAATGGTATTGTATCATGCTGAGGCCCCTCCCCTCCCCCAAACGCCTCCCTCTCTTGGATCCACCCCCAAAGTCTCCAGGTATTTTCTAACTCAGACCTGGCAACCCTAGTTCTAATCAGTTATACCCATCTAAGTCCACTGGAGTAAATGATCTTGGAAGAGTGTAACTCTGTTTAGGATTGCTTAGTCTCTGCAAATCCAGAATTCACTTGGTGTGTATACCAATAACCAAGGCTGACCATGGTTTGGTCCAACTCCAGGTAGCAGATCACAAATAATGAGATAATCATGTTGCCCCTTGCAGGTCAACAGTCTGCAAGAACCTTACAGGAACCATTCCTGTGAAGTCTATAGTTAGGGCTGGCGATCAGTTTGTCAGCTACATGAATACACTGTGATCTGTATTATGGGCTGCTTGTGGTGAAAGTATATTGCACATAGTTCTGCATGCCTGAAATACAATAAAACCAGCCTGTAAACAAGAGAGGCAGGGAGTTTCAACTATCTGTGTGTGTCCAGCAGCTCAAGAAAAGAATCCAATGTGTCATTCCCCTCTCCAGGGAACACAACAATTCTGCATTAGGAAATACCTAGCAAAAAACTATTTATGGGCCTCACTTTGAAAATGTAGCCTCAGACAATTCCAGTCAGCAGTTTGGCCTTGTGTAATTTTTACTGTGTGTAAACTCTTCAGGCATATTCTTTCACAGGAGAAGCTGCAATTTAAAGAGAGATTGAAAGGTACTGCAGTGCAAGGGCAGAGCTTTTTTAAAAAAAAATAGGATGAGGTTTTGTATAATCATGAATTCTGTAAATTGCCATAATTAAGGTGTAGCAGAACCACACTTGATTACCAACTTCATTGTACGCATCTAAGAAAAGGCTAGCGGAGCATAAAAACAAACAAAACCCAGAAATATAAAACAAGGAAGATGACTGTGAACTCAAGAAACACAAAGGACCTAGGTTGTGATCATCCTTCACCCAGTAAGCCACTCAGCCCACCCTTCAAAAGCCAGGTTTAAAAAAATGAAGAGCTGCATGAGCAATCTCACTAGCCATGTGCAGGATATTGCTTTGGTATCAATTGTGCAAACCTCTGTTCTCATAAAGCCAAACCAGCTTCTTAAGATCACACATCAAGGGAATGTGTTCTGAAAGGAAGTAATCAAGACCTGAACCAAACATATTAGTTGATTAATCTTGGACAGACAACTAATATGAATGAAATTACCTCTGACTTTTGAATCCAAATTGATTATGTCAGATCAAACCACTGTTCTTCCACACTGTCTGTGGTTGCACTTTGCTTTCAGTTTTCCTCTCCCTATGATGTCTTTAAAGTTCCATTTCCCCAGCAAACAGTGATGGGTAGATAAGGGAGGAGACACTGAGTCAGGATGTGTGTGCTTGATGGGCATGGTTTTCAGCTAGAACACTTGGTGCACATTTGCACAGCACACCAGTGTTTCCACCGATCACTTTGATTGCTCATTGGGAGGAGGAGAGCATTTATTCTATATAAAAAGGGATGCTCCCTGCCTGAGCCATTCCAGCTATTAGTAGCCTGATTGCAGGAACATGAAAATAGTTAGCTTCTATTATAGGTGTCCAAACACCTGCAGAAGAAGAAGAGTTGGTCGTTATATCCTGCTTTTCTCTACCGTAAGGAGTCTCAAAGTATCTTACAACTGCATTCCCCTCCTCTCCCCACAACAGGCACCTTGAGAGGCAGGTGGAGCTGAGAGAGTTCTGAGAGAACTGAGACTGGGCAAAGGACACCCAGCAGACTTCATGTGGAGGAGTTCTCCAGATTAGAGTCTGCCACTCTCTTAAACACTATACCATGTTGGCTCTTCAGCTCAAATCCTGTTCACCCATCATGAGCAGGGATCCAGTTGTTTGGCAGGCAGTCTTTGTTGCTTGTGCTCAGCTACAGCCTGTTTACCAGGCTGCTTTCCACACATGCAAACATTCATACATAGTGCACATTTCTCCACCCATCATCGCTGCCTTTCTATCCTCTGCCACAAATTATTTTAAGGCAGGGAAAAAAATTGTCAGTGATATATAAATACGGGTCAGGTTGATAGCTGTGTTGGTCTGAAGCAAAAGAACAAAGTCTGAGTTCAGTGTAGGTTTTCCAGTCCCCAGGAGGGAGTGGGAGATCCCCCAACAGCCACAATCCACACAATGTCCCTGACATGATTACATCACACAGGAGTGATGTCATCACACCAAGGGGCAGCACATGACAGCATTCTGGTTTGGGGGCAAAACTCAATGGTTTGAGCCCAATTTTACCATCAAGTTAAACCAAACCAGAGCATCGCCGCACGTCCCTGGCGTGATGACCACTTCTGTGTGATGTCATACATCAGAGAAGTTATACACTGTGACATCACCCCCATTCCTCTGCAATCCCAGAAAGCTCCCTCCCACCCCCTGCCAGCGCAAAGTAAGAACCTGGCAACCCTAGTCCAGTAGCACTTATAAGACCAACAAATTTTCATTCTGGGTATATTTATTTATGTATTTATTTATTTATTTATTTATTTATTATTAAATTTATACCCTGCCCTCCCAGCCAAGGCCGGCTCAGGAGTATATGCTTTCATCTGCATGCACATTTCTTCAGATGCATTGAAACAGACTTTGCCAACCATTACACATAGGTGGGGGGGGTTAGTTGCCAAGAAGGGCTAATTGGAGTCAAGATGCATAAGTAACTGAGCGATAAGTATAGCTAAGATTGGATTAAAGCAATTGGTAAGACCTGTGAACAGCAACAAATTAACATAAAATACTAAAAGAGTTACCAAACAGAAGTGACAACTGAGTAACTTAGCATGTATAGTGAGATAAGAAGCCAATATCTCTGTTAAGCCCTGGAAGTTCCATCGTCCTAAGTGTTGTAATAACTTGTAATTCAGCAATCTCCCTTTCTGTTCTGTTTCTGAAATTCCTTTGCAATAAAACAGCAACTTTGAGGTCCCCCACAGTGTGTCCTGGGCTTGAAATGTCCTCCTACAGGTTTCTCAATTTTGTGATTCCTGATGTCAGATTTGTGTTCATTTATCCTTTAGCATAGGGTTTGACCTGTTTGCCCTATGTAGAGAACTGAACAGCATTGTTGGCATTTAATGCCGTATACAATGTTAGAAGATGAGCAAGTGAATAAGATGGTGTAGTTGATGTTGTTAGGTCCAGTGGTTGTGTTGTCTGGGTGTCAACAAAGTTGTGTTGTCTTTGCAGCAGCAAAGTTGGCATCTGGGTTTATTACAAATTCTGGTACCAGTGTCCATGTTCAAATTAGATATTGTGTTATTGCGGGTGAGGAGTTGTTTAGGATTGGAGGGCTGTCTGTGGACAAGATAAGGTTTGCCCCCAGTACTTGTGAAAGAGAACTGTCATTATCCAGTAGAGGTTGTAAATTGCTGATGAT
Source organism: Gekko gecko (assembly GCA_029375565.1). Lineage (NCBI taxonomy): Eukaryota > Metazoa > Chordata > Lepidosauria > Squamata > Gekkonidae > Gekko > Gekko gecko. Next base: position 98,734,108 of record JAPDNY010000002.1, on the reverse strand, counting down.
GCCTGGAGAAAACTGTTTGAAAGACAGGTCCAAAAGAGACAATAATAGAACACCACTAGTGGTCATACAGCTCTCAAAAACAGTTTGGGCGTGATCACACGCACAATTAGACCCACCATAGGCGCGAATACCATGCGGATTTAAAGTGTGTGATCAGACATGAACATCTGGCAAGCGCCCCGCACCCATTGCCAACCCGTTTTGCTCCACCACAGGAGTGGATTAAAAAGTTGTTGTTGTTGTTGTTCAGTCGCACAGTCGAGTCCGACTCTTCGCGACCCCATGGACCAGATTACGCCAGGCCCTCCTGTCTTCTGCTGTCCGCTGAAGTTTGCTCAATTTCATGTTTGTTGCATCGATGACGCTGTCTAACCATCTCATCCTTTGCCGTCCCCTTCTTCTTTTACCTTCAATCTTTCCCAGCATCAGGGTCTTCTCCAGTGAATGCTCCCTTCTCATTTGGTGGCCAAAGTATTTGAGCTTCAGCTTCAGGATCTGGCCTTCCAGGGAACAGTCAGGGTTGATTTCTTTTAGGATTGACTGATTTGATCTCCTTGCAGTCCAAGGGACTCTCAAGAGTCTTCTCCAGCACCATAGTTCAAAAGAATCTATTCTTCGGCGCTCAGCCTTCCTTATAGTCCAACTCTCGCAGCCATACATTACTACGGGGAATACCATTGCTTTGACCATGCGGACTTTTGTTGGCAAGGTGATGTCTCTGCTTTTTATCATGCTGTTTAGGTTTGCCATCGCTTTCCTCCCAAGGAGCAGGCGTCTTTTAATTTCATGGCTGCAGTCACCATCTGCAGTGATCTGAGATCCTAGGAACGTGAAGTCTGTCAGTACTTCTACGACTTCCCCTTCTATTTGCCAAGGAGTGATGGGGCCAGATGCCATGATCTTAGTTTTTTTGATGTTGAGCTTCAAGCCCACTTTTGCGCTCTCCTCTTTCACCCTGAGCAAGAGGCTCTTTAGGTCCTCTTCACTTTCTGCCATCAGAGTGGTATCATCTGCATATCTGAGGTTATTGATCTTTTCCCCAGCAATCTTAACTCCAGCTTGTGATTCATCCAGGCCAGCATTTCGCATGATGTACTCTGCATATAAATTAAATAAGCAAGGTGACAATATACATCCTTGTCGTACTCCTTTTCCTATGCTAAACCAATCAGTTGTTCCATATCCGGTTCTAACTGTTGCTTCTTGACCCTTATAGAGGTTTCTCAGGAGACAGGTGAGGTGGTCTGGTACTCCCATCTCTTTAAGAACCTGCCATAATTTGTTGTGATCCACACAATCAAAGGCTTTAGCATAGTCAATGAAGCAGAAGTAGATGTTTTTCTGGTACTCTCTTGCTTTCTCCATAATCCAGCGAATGTTGGCAATTTGATCTCTAGTTCCTCTACCTCTTCGAAACCCAGCTTGTACTTCTGGCAGTTCTCTATCCACGTACTGTTGGAGCCTAGCTTGTAGGATTTTGAGCATGACCTTGCTAGCGTGTGAAATGAGTGCAATTGTGCGATAGTTTGAACATTCCTTGACATTGCCCTTCTTTGGGATTGGAATGTAAACTGACCTTTTCCAATCCTGTGGCCACTGTTGTGTTTTCCAAATTTGTTGGCAAATTGAGTGCAGCACTTTAACAGCATCTTCTTTTAAGACTTTGAATAACTCAGCTGGGATACCATCACCTCCACTAGCTTTGTTGTTAGTAATGCTTTCTAAGGCCCATTTAACTTCGCTTTCCAGGATGTCTGGCTCGAGGTCAGTGATTATACCATCGTGGTTGTCAAGGACATCGAGGTCCTTCTTGTATAGTTCTTCTGTGTATTCTTGCCATCTTTTCCTAATCTCTTCTGCTTCTGTTAGGTCCCTACCGTTTTTGTCCTTTATCATGGCCAGCTTTGCATGGAACGTTCCCTTGATTTCTCCAATTTTCTTGAAGAGATCTCTAGTCCTTCCCAATCTATTGTTTTCCTCTATTACTCTGCATTGTTCATTCAGGAAAGCCTCCTTATCTCTCCTTGATTAAAAAGACACCAGGGGAATTCTGGTAGTAAACGGGTTATGATGGGCCACAGATGAACTTTCCTGTGTCTGATTGTTCCAGCATGCTCTCATGGTATCCCAACTCCGTGCTGCTGTTTTTTTCCCCTTCTCAGTGTGCACATCATCGCACACTCCATAGGGAGCCCTCAGTGCGGAGATACGATTCATCAATTCCTCATTTAAGCGCATCGGAAACAAACAGCAAAAAAAAACCCCAACTCACCTGTGGTTGCATCTGATCACACAGTGGTGGGCTGTGCCCACAGCTCCAGTGAGTGTGTGATTGTGCAACTGCGAGCCAAATTCCTCTGGAGGAAATAGCCTTGCTCCCCGCCCCACTTTATCTTGTGTGTGTGACCGCCTCCTTCAATGCATCATCAGCGACTGAGGAATATATGGTTTTTAAAAGCATCAAATGGGGAGAATTGATATAGTTCTTAAATCCACTTTTTTCCTTTGATGGTGTCTCTATAATTATGCCAGAAAAGCATGGTGGGGGGCCTTGTCTGAAAGGTAGTTCATAAGAACTAGCAGATTATTATTTAGGCAGTTATCATCATCAGTCTCTTTCTTCAGCCATTACTTTCACTTCAAGGAAACAACTCCAGTGTGACCAATTTGAAATTGGTTATACAATATTGCGTTTTTTGTTGAAGTCAGCAAGGCTTGCATGTCAGTCCTCTTTGAATGTTTCAATGAAATAGCGGGATATAAATCTAGATTAGATTAGAGCAATGCACTTTGCATGGGGCTTCCCTTGAAATGTGCTCAGAAATTTCAATGGGTACAGAATCCTGCAATCAGGATGTTAACTGGAGTGGGTCATGGGGACTATACGACTCCAGCCTTGGCCCACCTACACTAGCTTCCAATTTGTTTCCAGGTACAATTCAAGGTGCTGGTCTTGACCTTCAAAGCCCTATATGTTTTGGGGCCAACATACCTGAAGTACTTGCTAATTCTTTATGAAGTACCCAACCACCACAGTCATCCTCGAAGGCCCTACCTTGGGTGCCCCCCACCTTCTGAGATTAGGTGGTTGGCAACCTGGGAGAAAGCCTTCTCAGTCATGGCACCAAAGCTCTGGAATGCTCTCTCCCCTTCTGTTGATGTCTTCTGCTAATGCTTAAAGAGCCAGTTTGGTGTAGTGGTTAGGAGCGTGGACGCTAATCTGGGAGAATCAGGTTTGATTCCCCACTTCTCCACATGCAGCTGCTGGTGTGACCTTGGGTCAATCACAGTTCTCTCAGAGTTGTTCTGGAAAGAGCAGTTCTTGAAAGAGCTCTCTCAGCCCTACCTACCTCTCAGGGTGTCTGTTGTGGGGAGGGGAAGGGAAAGGAGATTGTAAGCCGCTCTGAGACTCCTTCAGGTAGTGAAGGGCAGGATATAAATCCAATCTCCTCCTCCTTCTCTTCTTCGCATCGTTTTGCATTCCCTCAATGATCCCTCCTTCCTAACCAATCTTTTATGTTTCGTATGTATTTTAACAGATTTATATGTATTTTAACTGCGGTTTTTTAACTCTTTTAAAAGTTGTTTTAATGAGGTATGTTTGGGAGAGGGTTCATTTTAATGGTTTTATAAAGCAATTTATCATGTATGTTTTGAAGTGTTAGCCACCTTGGCAGCCCTTGTAGAGGCAGAAAAGCAGGATATAATTTTTTAAAATAAATAAACCTTTTAATGCAAAATACATTGCATGGAAGTGTCCTATCAAAAACCAACAGGTACATTCTCATAACTACCTAAATCCATCTACTTTCTGATCTGGTTCTGGAACTGAAACAGCTTTGGTCATCTTGGTAGATTATTGACGTTGCCGGGGAATTGGTTGACCACTGTGTGAATCAGGCCACTGGACAAGAAGGACCACTAGACTGATCCAGCAGGGCACCTCTTAAATTACGTTTTTATTCCTGCTAGCTGTATTATTTATTTGTCTGACTTTATTGTTATTTATTTATTTATTTATTTATTTAATCACATTTATACCCCACCCTCCCCACAATGCAGGCTCAGGTTTACTATTCTATTATCTTTGTATTTTTATATTCTGTTTTTAAGTTCCCTTGATGGCTTTATGTCATAAATCAAGAAGTTAATTTTTAAAAACAAGTCTAAAAATAAATAATGTGTATGCATGACTATATTCAGACAACTGAATTTAGAAACATTGGTCTCTCAGTTGCTCCTGGACTCGAATCTGACATGGCTATCTCTGAAACACCTGGAATTAGAAATCGTGTCAGGGATGTTGGTGCCTGAGGTGGAAAATCCAAATGATGCTTCCCCACATAGTGTGCATGGGGCTGTGGGTCATGGGCGGAGTATTTAGGTGGAGCTGATGTTTTGCTCCTGCAAACTGCAAGAAGGGGAACAGGGCAGCGCAGTCAATGGGCCACCCTAGAGATCTATCATTTTGGGACGGATGCCTCTCCATATCCCTGTCCCTGCAGCACTCATGGCAGTGATTACCTTGGGTCCCCTTCACCTGCACCCCCAAGCTGTACAGCTTATCAGATGCCAGAAGTGACTGCCCCCATATGCCAGAGCAACCATACATACCTTCAGGCTACCCACCAGCCATTCCCTATGCAAGCTACAAACAGCAGCCAGTGATGTTTGTAGGAACGGGGGTGAGCACCACTATGTGGGTGCCACTGGACCCCTGCTATGTTTTGCAGCTGAACAAAACAGAAGTCCATTGGCAACAGAAAGACCAACAATGGTGATCCCAGGATTGGCATCCCAGAGTCAGAGCTCACTCTCTCTGGGACACGTGAAAGTGCAATTCTAAGGGGAAATCACAGATAGGGAGAAGAGGTAAGACAGGGAGGGGCATGGAGCTGGTCTTATCCACTCCAACTTTACTGAACTGCAATTGTGAAGAAGTCCAATGAATTGGGTTGCCAACTCCCATCCAGAGGTCCAGTACAGCACCCATGCCCTTGTGGGTTGCTCTCAGGGGTTGTGGGGGGCGGGGGACAGGCTGGACCATCCCTAGCACAGCATGCATGAGTGACAGACCTGCAAGTTAGAAAGCTCCCTGAGGCAGGAAGCTCCAGGAACTGGGTTGGAACTGGTGACTGAGCAGAGTAGCAGGAACTGCACTGGTCACACTACCAGGTCTCCCTGTTGAATCACCATCTGCACAGATACTAGGCAGAAACATGTGCAGCAACAGCTAACAGCACAGATGCCTTGCCAGCCACAACCATGCCTGTAGGGCCCTGGCAGGTCTGCAGTTCTACTCCTATGGAGGGCACTGCCAAGAAACACCCTTGAGGGAGATCATGTAGCCATCCAAATGACACTTATGGATCCCATGAAGGAATGTTCTGCAACTGCTCCATCTGCTGCTGTTGCTGCATAGGGCTCGAATCCTGCAAGGCAATGCATCCCATTGGTGCTTGGCTAGCTGATCCAGAGAGCACAGTGGGGCAGCTGCCAGGAGCCTCTAACCACAGTTGTGCCCTGTTCCCACCTGGCAAAGGAGTGTGCTAAAAGCCTGGTATGGAGCCGCAAACATCCCTGCCCCCTGTCCAAGCAGCTCTCTTGGGTGCCATTCCCCTGGGAGTAGAGACCATTGCATGACATGGGGCATGGTGCTGGTGGGCTGGCTTGGGCCACTCCCATAGACATACACATATACATAGCTACACCAGAGCCTGCCAGGCCTTCAAGGAATTTAAGGCTCAAAGTCAGTTGCAGCAGTCATGGCAGATATAGGGAGGATCATCCCAGCGTGGTCAGTCAGACTCTTTTCTGCCATATTTCTTCTACCCTCCCACCAGCTCTACAACACTTGTTTGGAAAAAAGAGATCAGAGAGCAATGTAATGACCAGAGAGAAAGAAAGAGAGCAACGTAATGACAAGATTTCAGGAAGTAGCATAATACATAAATGTTTGAAAAGATCCTAATAATGTTATACTCATCATTCATATAACACTGTTGAGCATTTAAAGCTTTTCCCTTGTAATCTTGTAAGGAAGGTTCTGCCTTATTACAACTGTACAGCTGAAGCTGGGAGAGTCTAGCTTGTCCTAAGGCCATCTTGTGAGTCTGTCAGAGAAGAGATTCATATCGAGAGCTTGCTGATGAGCAGCTCAGTCCGTCAGTGTATAAAATGTGAACAGGAATAAATAAATAAGCCAGGAAAACTATTATGAAATCAATACCTGAATTTGTAACACATTAGAACAAAATATTAGAAATCTTCACATATAATATGTGCAATAAGGTATAACCCTTGATTTCCAGGGATCAAATAGTTCATTCAAGTGACAGTTTACATAGTGAACTTCACAGCTGATCAGAAATATGTGTTTCCCACCTCCAAAGCCAACTCTCTAGCCATTACATAATGCCACACCAGATGTGGTACTGTCTGAAGTGACTAGCTTGAAGGATACAATAAGCATGATATGAAAATCTGCAAAGTTAGTAAACCTTAAGTGGGATACTCTCCCTCATGGATCACTGCCTTGTCGTGGCGAGGGGGCTTGCGTGGTTCGATGAGGCTGTGGGCTATGCCGTGGAGGGCCACCCAGGACGGACAGGCCACAGCAGAGAACTCAGACCAAGCGTGATCCCCTGGAGAAGGAAATGGCAACCCACTCCAGTATCTTTGCCAAGAAAACCCCATGGACAGTAACAAAAGGCTAAAAGATATGACGCCGGAAGATGAGCCCCTCAGGTCGGAAGGTGTCCAATATGCTACTGGGGAAGAGCAGAGGGCAAGTACGAGTAACCCCAGAAAGAGTGAAGCGGCTGGGCCAAAGCCGAAAGGACGCTCAGTTGTGGATGTGTCTGACGGTGAAAGGAAAGTCCAATGCTGCAAAGAACAATACTGCATAGGAACCTGGAATGTAAGATCTATGAATCAAGGTAAGCTTGACATGGTCAAAAATGAGATGGCAAGAATGAACATCGACATCTTGGGAATCAGTGAATTAAAGTGGACAGGAATGGGCGAATTTAACTCAGAAGACCATTATATCTACTACTGTGGCCAGGAATCCCGTAGAAAAAATGGTGTGGCCTTTATAGTCAATAAGAGAGTGAGAAAGGCAGTATTGGGATACAGTCTCAAAAATGATAGAATGATCTCGGTCCGAATCCAAGGCAAACCATTCAATATCACAGTAATCCAAGTCTATGCCCCAACCACTGCTGCAGAAGAGGCTGAAGTGGACCAGTTCTATGAAGACCTACAACAGCTCATAGAACTAACACCAAAAAATGATGTCCTCCTCATCATAGGGGACTGGAATACTAAAGTAGGAAATCAAAAGGTAACCGGAATAACAGACAAGTTTGGCCTTGGAGAACAAAATGAAGCAGGGCAAAGGCTAACAGAGTTTTGTCAAGAGAACACGCTGGTCATAGCGAACACCCTTTTCCAACAACCTAAGAGGCGTCTCTACACATGGACATCACCAGATGGGCAACACCGAAATCAGATTGATTATATAATTTGCAGTGAAAGATGGAGAAGCTCTATCCAGTCAGTAAAAACAAGACCTGGAGCTGAATGTGGCTCAGATCATGAGCTACTCATTGCAAAATTCAGACTTAAATTGAAGAAAGTTGGGAAAAACACAAGGCCATTCAGATTTGACCTAGATCGCATCCCCGATGAATATACAGTAGAGGTGAAGAATAGGTTTAAGGGACTAGATTTGATAGACAGAGTGCCTGAAGAACTATGGACAGAGGTCCGTGACATTGTAAAGGAGGCAGCAGTCACCGCCATCCCAAAGAAAAAGAAATGCAAAAAAGCAAAGTGGCTGTCTGATGAGGCTTTACACATAGCAGAGGAAAGAAGGAAAGCTAAAGGCAACGGTGAAAAGGAAAAATTTGCCCAACTGAATGCAGATTTCCAGAGAACAGCAAGGAGAGATAAGGAGGCTTTCCTGAATGAACAATGCAAAGTAATAGAGGAAAACAATAGATTGGGAAGGACTAGAGATCTCTTCAAGAAAATTGGAGAAATCAAGGGAACGTTCCATGCAAAGCTGGCCATGATAAAGGACAAAAATGGTAGGGACCTAACAGAAGCAGAAGAGATTAGGAAAAGATGGCAAGAATACACAGAAGAACTGTACAAGAAGGACCTCGATGTCCTTGACAACCATGATGGTATAATCACTGACCTTGAGCCAGACATCCTGGAAAGCGAAGTTAAATGGGCCTTAGAAAGCATTACTAACAACAAAGCTAGTGGAGGTGATGGTATCCCAGCTGAGTTATTCAAAGTCTTAAAAGAAGATGCTGTTAAAGTGCTGCACTCAATTTGCCAACAAATTTGGAAAACACAACAGTGGCCACAGGATTGGAAAAGGTCAGTGTACATTCCAATCCCAAAGAAGGGCAATGTCAAGGAGTGTTCAAACTATCGCACAATTGCACTCATTTCACACGCTAGCAAGGTCATGCTCAAAATCCTACAAGCTAGGCTCCAACAGTACGTGGATAGAGAACTGCCAGAAGTACAAGCTGGGTTTCGAAGAGGTAGAGGAACTAGAGATCAAATTGCCAACATTCGCTGGATTATGGAGAAAGCAAGAGAGTACCAGAAAAACATCTACTTCTGCTTCATTGACTATGCTAAAGCCTTTGATTGTGTGGATCACAATAAATTATGGCAGGTTCTTAAAGAGATGGGAGTACCGGACCACCTCACATGTCTTATGAGAAACCTGTATAAGGGTCAAGAAGCAACAGTTAGAACCGGATATGGAACAACTGATTGGTTTAGCATAGGGAAAGGAGTACGGCAAGGATGTATATTGTCACCTTGCTTATTTAACTTATATGCAGAGTACATCATGCGAAATGCTGGCCTGGATGAATCACAAGCTGGAGTTAGGATTGCTGGGGAAAAGATCAATAACCTCAGATATGCAGACGATACCACTCTGATGGCAGAAAGTGAAGAGGACCTAAAGAGCCTCTTGCTCAGGGTGAAAGAGGAGAGCGCAAAAGTGGGCTTGAAGCTCAACATCAAAAAAACTAAGATCATGGCATCTGGCCCCATCACTCCTTGGCAAATAGAAGGGGAAGTCGTAGAAGTACTGACAGACTTCACGTTCCTAGGATCCCAGATCACTGCAGATGGTGACTGCAGCCATGAAATTAAAAGACGCCTGCTCCTTGGGAGGAAAGCGATGGCAAACCTAAACAGCATGATAAAAAGCAGAGACATCACCTTGCCAACAAAAGTCCGCATGGTCAAAGCAATGGTATTCCCCATAGTAATGTATGGCTGCGAGAGTTGGACTATAAGGAAGGCCGAGCGCCGAAGAATAGATTCTTTTGAACTATGGTGCTGGAGAAGACTCTTGAGAGTCCCTTGGACTGCCAGGAGATCAAATCAATCAATCCTAAAAGAAATCAACCCTGATTGCTCCCTGGAAGGCCAGATCCTGAAGCTGAAGCTCAAATACTTTGGGCACCAAATGAGAAGGGAGCATTCACTGGAGAAGACCCTGATGCTGGGAAAGATTGAAGGTCAAAGACGAAGGGGACGGCAAAGGATGAGATGGTTAGACAGTGTCATCGATGCAACGAACATGAAATTGAGCAAACTTCAGCAGACAGCGGAAGACAGGAGGGCCTGGCGTAAACTGGTCCATGGGGTCGCGAAGAGTCGGACTCGACTGTGCGACTGAACAACAACAACAACAACAAAGTGGGATACTGGAAAAGTCACTAATCACTACAGCTTTACTGTGAGGCTAAAAACACACCAGCCTCAACACATAGTTATGCACATACTCAACTTGGAAAACACACACATGATAAGGGGATCTTTCCTATAAAATCTGTTGTCACTGTTTTGCAAATATCTGCAGTGCTGGACAGCTTCCCTAAATCCTTACCTTCTGGAATCAAATTTGCACAGTCTGTTTTATTTTATTTTCCCGGAGATGGGAGAAAGCTTGCAAATCTGACTCAGCTGTGTTTTAAAAGTTCAGATTCAGTGCACTTTAGAACAAATACTATATACGCCTATATAGACAAGTCCTTTCTGTACTACCCCTGATAATATTACTGCTGTATGAAATGGCATGATGATGATGATCCTGAGAGAAGCCAGCAAGAGTCTCTTTCTGAGGGGCTCTATTATAGAAGCGGGGAACGTCCTGTGATCTCAGATCAGGCCACATTAGCGACAAGAAATTTACTTAAAAATAAACAACAACAAAAGACTCCCATGAGCTGGCAGAAGAAGTCTGGAGGAATTCGATTCTGATTGGACACACAGAGAAACAACGTAGAAATAGCCCAGGCTATCCTTTCCCTCATCCTAAAATACGGGTGTTTTTCGTTCTTCCTTTCACCGGAACTTTTCTAACGACGGTTCGTGTTTCCAGCCGGACACGAAATAAACCAGCTCTTTCTGGCCGTTCATTCTGTCGCCTCTGTGCTCTATGGCGGAGGGCTTCTTACTTCCCAGAATGCCTCACGAGTCTTCCTTCTCTTCCGGTTGTAGTCCGAGTGGCGGTGGAGGCGGAGGTGAGAGTTTCCTTTCTTAATCCAGCGCCATCCTTCCCGACAGCGGTTCAGGTGTGGCAGGCGAGTAGCTGAGGAGAGGTGGGATGCTGTCCTCAGCGGCTGTGTTCCCGGGGCGGGGGGAAAGGGTGGATGGAAGAGGAATTAGCTTGGCGTCTCTGACGGGGGGGGGGGGTCAGAGAAAGAGCTGGGTAGCAGACGGGATGATGGGTAGCTGGATCCTGGGGACTTAGGGACATCACTCTCCGCTCTTGGAAGGGACGGTTTGGGCGTTAAGTCTGTGAACACGGATTGGGGGGATTAGACCAGAAGCTTGCCTAGTCCAGCATTGCGTTTCCCCTGCCTGAAGCGGGGCACGCAGACCAAAGCCTTTCCCTTTTGTTGCCACTCTCCCCGATACACTTCCACTAGCCATGGAAGTCCCGTTTACTATTTCCATTGCTAATACCCATTGATGTGGATTTGCTTGATCCACTTTAGGAAGCCGTCAGCGTTATATCTTATATTTGCGAATTCTCTTGATGTATTTTTGGAGATTACAGTATATTTGGTTGATTTGTAATGTTAGATCAGCATGTGTGGGGATTTATGTATGTGTGTCAGTCACGGCAATGAAAAGTGGCGGCTACCATTAGCATAAATGGTTTTGGTTTACAGTGGCAGGGGCTTCCTGGAGCATAAGTCTGTCGACAGCTACTAGCTGTTGATAGATAGCAGTTCCACATGTTGCGTGGTCAGAACCTGTGCTGGGAATCTTGAGGATTCATCTAATGGATACAAAATATTGGTCCAGATGAATCTTTTGGCCTGATCCAGCAGCACTTTGCTTATGTTCTTAAAAGGGAGTTTGAGATGATGAAGCTGTTAATGTTTTTAAAAGCTGCCTGCGGAACCTACTTTTTAAATTGGGGAAGGGGGGTTTACTTCTTCCATGCAGTTTATATATATATGCCCTATTCCTTTAGCTATTGTTAGCCCCAGTAGATAAGAGAAAAAACTGTGTGAGTGCATGGCTTTAGTTGAGCTGATAATAGTGTTCCCTGCTCCCCTATTGCTGTGAGGAAAATGGGGGGGGGGCCTTTAACCTACATACTCCTTCACCTCGGCCCTGATCCAATCCCTACTGCAACAGTTGCTTTTTCACAATAAAACTGAAAATATCTGATCATGAATTTCCAGTAGAATGTGCAGTTAAGCCTTAGAAGGACAAGAAAGGGCTTCAATTTTCAGAACTCGGAAGGGACAGCTATGATTGTTTTGTATGTGTGATAGGAATGCTTCTGATATTTACTTCTTTCAACAGGTGTAAGCAATGGCCAAGTCCAAGAACCACACCACTCACAACCAGTGTAAGTTTGTGCAGGAGATAAGAGGCATTGTGGTCAATAATTCCTTTTTCATAGGAGATATAATTAAACTTAATTATTGGCATCTCCACTGTTAGTCATAATTTGACTTAAATATGCAAAAATGTTCAAATGTTCAGTAATGGCAGTTGTATAGAGATATAAACCAAAAGATGTGTTGACAAAACTGTAGTTCATGATTGTAAATGGCAGAATGAAATTCATAGAAAAGCTTACTAATAATTGCAAAACAATGGGCATCTGGCAGTGCAATTCTAAGCAAAATAACACCTTTTTAAGTTCCATTAAAGCTAGTGGGCTTAGAATGATGTAACTCTGTTCAGGATTTCACTGTAACTCTTCTCTAAAATTGAGGTTTGAAAAGTTCCATAAAACTATTAATATAATCTATGTTTAGCCTGAATTCTCACTGAAGTCAAAGGGTTACATTTTTAGTGTTATTGTCATGATTAAAAATATAGCATGTTAACTATTTAGCCTCTAGATAACCCTTATTTAAAAGCTGTCATGGATGTAATCTTTAGCAGTATTGAACAAACATTTCCCCATGTTTAGAAGATATTGTTGGTAGTTAACTTGAAATATTTATTTATTAAGATTATTTATAGTCCACCTTTTCTCACTGAGATTCAAAGTGGATTACACAGTGTGAGTCAATACAGTCGATGGAATGGTACACCCAATAAGCAATGTAACAGGACTGGGATTACAGAAAACTGAAACAAAGAATAAGTATTATCATGACACATTAAAATTGCAGAAATTACATAGGATAATACATACAGCAGCACATAGTACATACTGTATACAGTGGTATAGTCCCTTTCCCTTTATCAAAGCATCTTTCTGAACCATTCCGTTGTAGTACATCTCAATTACCTGTGTAAAAATGCCTTACTAAAGAATGCAGTTTTGCATAGTTTGCTGAATGCTGGATGAGTGGGAGCCTTCCTGAGTTCATCAGGCAGGCCATGCCATAAGGTGGGGGCCACAGCAGAGAATGCTTTTAAGGATGCAGAGTATACGCTTTGACAGGCATAAATTCTATGTGTGGATCTCACTGGGAATGGCAGAAGAGATCACGTGACTGGAGAAAATAAGCCGTGTGAGTTAGCTCTGGCTTACAAGCAGTCGGCAGGCAGGCTCACTGTAATAGTATTGTCCTCAATACAGTACCCAAGGTACAAGCTGAGTACATTGTTACTATACTTCATGGTGGATATTCCTAAATAGGTTTATACTGCAGTCCTAAGTACAGGCAGGTATGTACCCCTGACTTTGAGGTCTGCTGTCTAGATGGTAGCAGCCCTAGTAGCCCAGCCTAGCCTGATCTCATCAGAGCTTGGAACCTAAGCAGGGTCAGCTGCTGTTAGTACTTGGATGGGAGACCTCCAAGGAGGAGTCAGGTTGCTGTGCAGAGGAAGGCAATGGCAAACCACGTCTGCTTTTAATGTTCAAAGTGCTTCACGTGACACTACCTCAGCCATGGGGAAGAGAGACTGAGTGAGCATGGCTTGCATACAGCCATGTAGTAAAATCATGACAGAAATGTCAGTTGAAACAAAAATGTGCTACTTCTAGCCCAGTCTTTGGCCACTGTGCTATCTAGCTCACTCGTTGGATGAAAACTGTGCAAATGTGATATGGTAACACATGTTCCACTTTTTGCTAATGGAGGCTGATAAAGCTTATACAAAAATATAAACATACTTTATCAGGTATCTTTATTGTAAGTGTGATAATTGTGTCATCTCAACAGCTCGCAAATGGCACAGAAATGGCATTAAGAAGCCCAGATCACATAGATATGAATCGCTGAAGGGGGTAAGTGCATTTCTAATGTGCTGCTTCAGAAGTAACTCCTGCTTGAGTCTGAGGAGCTAAGGCAGGATACAAATATTTTAAGTACATAGCTAAATGTATGTCTGTATAGACTACCTCTTGTTGCCTTTTGGCAAGGTTGTAGTGGTCTCTCAGCAAAAATTATTCACTTGTGTAAAGAACACTGGGAGGGGTATGTATTAAATCTCCATCCCATCATTTTTATCTGTATTGGAGGAGTGGATGACCTTCTGCTCGTCTTAAAATATTAGGAGACTTCATTCAGCCATCTCAATACTATCGAGATAAAAATTGGAGGATTTGCAGCTAGTTATGCACCAGACTACAAGTTTAAGTTCTTTGCAAGTTGCCAAGCAAGTGATATTTCTTTTTTTCCCTTCCTCTTAAGGTTGATCCCAAGTTCCTGAGGAACATGCGCTTTGCAAAAAAACACAATAAGAAAGGGCTGAAGAAAATGCGGGCAAACAATGCCAAGTAACTGGCCTGCCTTTGGATAGGAAAAGGAACTGACTTGCTTGGAATCTGATCAGCAGTTTTTCCTTAAATTGTTTTTCACTCAAGGCATTTTGTATAAATAAAATTGGGTGTAATGTACAGGTGGAAATGTTGTGCTCTCTGTTCTGATTTTATAGGAGGCTGGACCTTCTACAAAGCAGTTTTTGTCCCTTAGTATTGATTTTGGGGGAATGGGAGTGAATCTTGCCAGCTGTTCCAGTATTTGGTGTCCTGTTCTCTCTTCCTGTGTTAAACGCACCACTGAATTTACACAGGGGAGCTGATCCAGCTGCTGCATGCTGGATCAGGAGAGGGATGCATTGGGTGAAGACAGGAGATATGGAAAGCAGGGTAGTCGAGGGGATGGATAAGGTGGGTGCAAAATCTTGGGCGAGGCTGTATTCTGCCAGGGGATTTTTGTGGAGGTCAGTAGGAGATCAGGATTTTGCATGTGTTTGGGGAACTGTGTTAGTGGGGAACAGGTATGAAGGAGCTGGGTACTTAGTTTGAAATCTTGATTATTCTAAGCTGATCACCCAGAATTTTGGCTTTAGGTCTCTTACAGCCTCTAATTATTACTGACTGAGGATGCTGCATTCATCTGTGGTTTCATAGTCTTTCGTTCCCACACAACAGGCAAGAACATGCTAGCAAAAGTCTCAAACCGTTTTAGAGGAATCGTAGCTTCCTCTTTGTAAAATCTTCCAACAGCCATGATCAGTGTCCATTGCCATAAAGCCACATGTCCAGTAGATGGTGCCAGTTTTCAAAGCACTCTGACTATTAAACTTAAAAACTTCTGATTTTAAAGGTGGGAACTGTTGTAAAGTCATAATGAGGTGATTTGTTCATTGTATCTGAAGAAAGTGCCATCAGCTGTTAAGTGCCACCAAGTAATCAGTGTAAGTAATATATAAGAAGACCTCTTCTAAATCAGGCCAGCTGTCCATCTAGTCCAACATATATACCTCTATAAAGATACCAAGCAGGGCATGGCAGCCATTTGGTAGACACCAAGATTCTCTTTAATAGCTAACATTGGTAGCCCTATCCTACATAGCTTTGCCTAATCCACTTTTAAAACCTTTTAACAATCACAACTTCCTATGGAAGTGTTTGTCCTACCTGAATTTGCCAGTCAAAGCCCCATATGCTGTAGCCTTTTCTCACAGTGAAGGTGTTTTCGCCCTTTGATAATTGTAGTCTTTTTGCGCCTTTTCTCACATGGATAACATTTTGATGTAGGGAAATGGGAACTAGATTCTAAGCGTGGCAAGTTATATATTTAAATAAAGGCAATACAATTATTACTATTTTTTTTGTACCCCCCGAAGAGGGAATTTTTTATTGCATTTTCTGTAAACTACAACAAAAATTAGGGAGGGGAAAACAAACTACATCTATGGGAGAAAGGAAAGAAAACCACTAAAAACCCAAGTATAGGAGATCATTACAATTGCTAATATCAGTTTTAGTCTATACTGCTATTATTACATTGAGCATGGTCATAAACTAGATTAACTAAAAGTTATACTGTGTAACCGTTTAAAGAAAAATCCAAGAGCATCACATTTAATAAGTGCATACAGAGTACAAAACATTGGCCTTCATCTTTTTTTATCCTTTCTATCCCTCAAATCATATCCACGTTTAGGGGCCGCTGCCCCCTTCTCAGAAGCAGAGTCCTCGTCAGAGGAACAGTTCGATGAAGTAGCTGTACCACTAGATTTACTGTCTTTGTCCTCCTCTCCAGACTCTCCCAGATGCAGTCTTGTGCTTTAGAGACAGAGTCAATCTTTTCTTTTTTATCTTTAAGTTTGAGAAGGACCCCTTTGGGCACCAGCCATCTGTATGGGATGCTGTTCATTTGTAGAAACACAGCCAAGTCCTTATACTCCTTCCTCTTCTTCCTTATTTCAAATGGAATGTCTTTTAAAATCCTGATGGTATTCCCTCCGATTTTCAAGGGAGCTCCTGATGTAGTTTTCAAGATTTGATCACTGACATGTCTTTTTTAGAATCTTACCACGATCTCTCCTGGCAGGTTATTCTTTTTAATATAAACAGAATAGGCCCTATAGACCACATCCATTTCGTTTATAAGCTTTTCCGCTCTCAAATCCATCATTGGAGCCAATGCCTCGCTCAAAATTTGCTTCAGATTCTCATCTTTGGTCTCAGGAACTCCTTGGAAGCAAAGGACGACATTAGCTTTCTCTATTTGCATTTGCCATTACTGTGTTTCAGAGGAGACTTGCTTCTTTTCCAGCATCTGCACCCTTTTTTATCTTCTTTGATGAGGTGTCCATTTCCTTCACCTCTGTTTGCTCTGCCAATTTTTTGATTTCACTCAATTGGAGCTGTTGAGCTGCAAAGTTCTGATTTAATGTTGTCAACTGTTGGTTGATGTTCGTCATCTGGTCCAGTAGAGGGCGCAAAGACTCAGCTAACATCTTAGAGAACTCGATGGTAGGATCCTCCGGGCTGGGGCTCATACTTCCGGGGGGTTTAGTTTCGTTTGCTTGTCCTTTTCCGTTTTTTTCCCCACCATGTTATTTGTTTACTTTTACGAAAGACCTGATAATGTTTCTGCTAGTTGCCCGACTTTGGCGCTCTGGTATATTTCCGAAAACGGGTTTTAGTGCTTGTACTTCAGCTCCCCTTTGAGAGTTAATGCTTCATTTATGTGTAAGGGAGGGGGCCCTCCCCCGCTCACCAGCCTCGCCGTTCTTGGGGGAGCTTACTTTTTATAATCCATTGTCTCGCTTAACTCGACTCCCTGTTCGATGTCAATCCAAAGATCTCGCCCAAGGTATGTGTAAAATGCCCGATCTCCAATGCTTGTCCCGGTCAGCAGCTCAGGTTCCATTACGGACACACAGTGGCCAGACCATCAGGGCGGAAGAGCGCCTCAATTCCCCAGCATCGCGCTGGCAAAGAGGCCACCCTTCAAAAGCCCCATGGCTAGGAGCCAAACCCGTAGGCTCCTGGGGGGTAGCGAACAATCCCCCACCCCACCCCGGCCTAGCCGCTGGTGCGCAGCTCATCTCCCGGGAACTCCCGGAGAGACCTCTGCTAGTGAGTCGCCATTAACCGGAAGTCCCAATTATTACTATTCCAGAGATTAAAATTTGTTGAAGCAGGTATCTCCTATGGATATTTGAGCATAGCAGGGGTTAAAATTAGACAAGTCCATTTGATCAATTTGTATTTAAAACTTTTAGTGGACATCTGGGAAGACAGAGAAGTGCTTTCTGGAGATCAGAACTGAAGTCAGTTTTAATATGTTCTGTAAAACCAAAGAAGCATGCATGTACACCGAAGCTTATACCCAAGTTAAACTCTGTTGGTCTTAAAGGTGTCAGTGGAATCAAACTTTGTTGTAAAACTGACTGGTGAGCTGTTTGAAGATCAGAACTTGGAAGTGTTATTTCAGAACAGTTTCCGCATATGATATCTCAGTGTAAGTGAATGTGTAATTATTTCCATGTCTGAACTACTTTGTGATCAGTGCTGATTGCATGTTATTGGCTGTAAAGAAAACTGCTTTTGAATCACATACTTCTCATGGATGTCACCCGAGTTGCATTTAATAAAAAACATGGCATTTTCAAAGTCTGAAAAGAGCATGACCATGTTGACACTTGGTGATCCAAAAAGATGGTTCACTGGACTTCATTAAACCAGGAGGGGTTCAGGAATGTGGCATGTTAAAGTATCCACAATTCCTTTGAATGGCATCCTGTTTTGAGGCAATGTTCATTGCAGACAACCCTGTGTACAGAGCATTGTGTAGAACATTTTGCCCCTGATAATCTGAGACTGGAGCAGGCAGATGAGAAGTGCTGAAAGCAGGAGCTCACCTCAAAGAGTGCTTTAGTTTTGTTTAGAAATAGATTCATCCACCCCACCCATTGTGCTTGAGGGTCTTGGTAAGGGAAGAACAATGCTACCAACTGCCTGTTCTTTCTGCCTGTGTGAAAGAATGTTAATTGCCTTAAAATGGAGGTGCTGCCTGAAAGCTGACAGGCAGGGTACCTTGGACCAGGAGTACAATCCCTGTTTATGTTACCCAAATTGGTTGGGAGAAAAAAAATTACAGGTACAAATGCCTCCCCCACTGAAACCAAAGGCAACAAAAAGGAAATGTAACCACATTTATAGCATTAAAAATTATCATAAAGAATATGAAATCTTAGAAGCAAAACAAATTCTTATCCATATCTTTAGTAAATGTTACGATAAAAAGATATGGGAAAGGGCTTGAATAGAATTAGGTTGAATGGAATCCTAGCATAGAATCCTGGGATAATGTTGGGTTAGGTATGCATAGGGGTTTGATCCTTTTATCTCCTTTTGGCAACTTCTCTGAACATTTTCCACAATACAGTTGTCAGTTAAATCAGAACAATCTTGTGCTAGGCATAGTCATGACCTAGCAGATTCCTAAAAGTGATAACTAGTAACAGAAAAAGAGAATTAGTTTTGCAAAGTCAGCTCAGGACCAAAAAGTGTTTGGTCCTTTTCCACTTGTCTTGGAAGCTTTTTGTCACCACTGACCTTCAACACTGTCCTGCCACACCAGAGTTTCCCAAATATGGTCTCCTTTGCTTCCAGCCCGAAATAGCTGCATGTGACACAATGGAGCGCGGAATAATGCTCTCCAAAAGCCAGAGCTTCATTGTGTGCAGAGGCTTGGGAACCTTGGCAGCAGGAAGGTATCGGGTTTGTTTCCACCCACTTGCCATTTAGACTCTGCTGCCTCAAAGAATGGACTTGGCATGAGAACATCATCCTAAAACTCTTGGGGGCAAAGGTGTCATGCTTGTCACTCTGGTGGATGGGCTGTGGAGGCACAAAAAGTTATTGCTGTGCTACTTTTCATGTGTGTAAATGCATCTATGTTTCTCTTCATTCCATTCTGTACTGGGCATACAGCCAGTGGTTTAGTGCAGCCAGTCATTCAGCATACTCCTAGCTAAATGTGGAGTAATTAAGCACTTAATTGCAACCATTTCCTGTTCTTCACATGTTCATCAGCCTTCCCTAGGCCCTTTTTTTCTTGGTCATTGTCTTTTTTCTCGGTCATTGCCTTTATGCCAAGCTCCACCCCTCACTCAGGTGTTATCCACATATGCCAGCTAAGATAGGGAGTTGGGTTTTTTTGTTTGTTTGTTTTTTTGGGGGGGGGGAGCGGCAGATACTATCAAGAGAATGAGCAGTGCCAAATGGACTACTGAAAGACAGAATCATGTTTGGCAACAGCAGGTTCTGATACTCGTTTCAGGGAGTATCCTTCTTGAATTAACCAACCACTGGATTTTCCATAGTTCTGATTTGGCATAAAATGCACACGCCCCTTCTTCCCCCGTTCAGGCAATATGATGACCACATGTATCGGGAGCATTACAGGTAGTTCATGCTCCTGATATGCATAGTCAAATTGCTCCCCAAGCATGAGGATGTAACATCTGAAAAAGCCTTAGATTTTTATTTTATTTCCAATATCTTACATAGTGTATAATATAAATATTTACAATATCAGAGACAGCAGTCATTTCCTATTGGGGATGTACTTTTTTTTAGAAGATACACTATTGGGGCAGGTTGAAAGATGACTAGATGGTGATCTTGTTCCTTCTTTAATCTTTTGTGAGGTGCTCATAAGCATATAGCTTGATTTAATTGCAAAGTATATGTTCTAGTCATGTGAGAGAACCCATGTAAGTACAAATGTACATATATAGATGCAGGGGCTCATTGCACATACTGACCTTAATACATGAATGATATGAGCAGGGCAGGAGGACTGATCCTGTTCCCTTCTATGTACATTCTGGGAGCGCCTGAAGAGGGCTAGTGTAAACATCTATAAAGCCAGCCCAAAGTCCAGGAATGTTACTAAATGTTTAGCTTAGAGCAATGCTAACCCAAATGGAAAAGACTCCTCCAGTTTCCAAGTGCTGATTGATCAGAAGCCTGCTAGGAATTTATACTTTTCTGGTTCATTTGTTTCAAACTTAAAACTTCAAAAGTTTTGTACAAAGCTGTGTGGTAAGAGTTTTGTTTCTCTTCCACAGTCAGGCGTTGTAGCATTTTACTGGACTGAGGTGGTAAATGAAAATAATCTCATTTATAATTTGAAGCCTAGGACACCAAGCCATTAATCTGAGTACATCTAGGCTGCATTTCTTTCTTCCGGGATAAATGGCAAGGCCTCCATGCTGAAAGTGCATTACTGAGGGTGTAACATAGAAAGGAAGCCTGTGAAGGATTTACCTGCTTGTTCAGACATATATAAGCCAATGGACTGTTGCTCCCTGTTTTGGCCATGGATATGGGCGTGGTCTAGATATGGGTGTCCATGATGGCTTCTGGCTTTGCTCTTTGGTCATAGACTCATAGAGTTGGAAGGTACCTCCAGGGTCATCTAGTCCATCATAAGAACTTAAGAGAACATAAGAACATCAGAGCAAAGGCTGCATAAGGCATCCGACTGAGAAGAATCACCATTATGACAGGAGAGTGGGATTGCACCACTCACTTTGCTTCTGCCATCTGTGCCTTCAACGAAGTGCCTGAAGTGAGCTGTGTACATACATGGGGTCCCAAACATGTGGGGAACCTATGTTTATGTGTTTGAATTGTCATTTATTTGTTTTTATAATATGAATATTTTAAAAGCTGTTTTAAGGGTTTCAGTTGTTTGTTGTCTTGGGGACCCTAAGCTGGATGGAAAGATGGCTTAGAAATGTTCTAAATAAATAGGACAGTCTCTGTCACCTGCAGGGGATGGGGGGGGGTAGGGTTGCCAGATCCAGGCTGGGAAACTCCTGGATATTTGGGGATGAGGCCTGGGGAGGACTGGGTCCTTAGTGGGGTACAATGCCATACAGTCCATCCTCCAAAGCACCCATTTTCTCCTGGGAAACTGATCTCTGTAGTCTGGAGATGAGCTGTAAGTCCCACCTGGCGGCTGGCATCCCTATGTGAGAGGTGGGATCCCAAGGTAAGAGCAAAAGGTGGGAGGGGAGAGAATCAGCATCCCTTACCCACTTTGCAGCCCCCACCTTAGATCAATCCCATATTTTTCCAAGGAACAAATAAAGGCAAATAACATAAAGAATTACACAGACTTATCTAGAAACACAGTATATTTTCTTCTCTGTTTCTGAAAAATAATTTTATTCTTTGTCTTCCAAGGCAGTCGGTTCTCTAAATAGCTTGCTCATCACTTGCCTATTGTGGCAGTTCTAATCCCATGAACCTCCCTTACCTCTCTCAAATGCTTTGACTAAAAGCAGGACAGGGATCGGTGGATGTGAAGAAGCCAAAGGGGGTGGGACTCTGGGAACAACAATAGATGGACAGGAGGATGTGACAGCTGCCAGACAGTGCCTGCCCCAAGGATTCCCAGCATGCCCTGAAATAATATGCCTATAAATAACTGCGAGTCATAATAGTGTAGAGGACATACCTAGCTTGAACGTTTTAATTAAGGTCAGGCAGTTGTTTCTAGAGCCCAGCTAAGCATATACAGCCTCCAGAGCTGCATGGTCTCTCCCCCCCCACCCCCATTTCCCCCTACTTTCTTAAGGTAAACATCAGGTGGAAAGTGATGAACTTTTGCTTGGGTAGATTTTTTGGCAAGGAGGCTTCTCTGTTTGCTTCAAGGGAAGTTTCAACTCCACACACATACACACACACCACCCTTTGCACATACTGAACATGGAGAGCACTTGAAGGCAGAGGATCTGTGTGGGCACAACATAGCTTCTGTGCCTGTAAGAAATCACCAGTGTTTTAAATCACCAGTGTTTTCCAAAGGGGGGCGGGGGGAGACACCATTAGACTACCTTAGATAGAATAGAAATTCAAATCCAAAATATGTATTCTGAAATAGGACTGATTGAGTTCAATGCAACATCCTTCCAGTTTTTTTAAAAGTCAAGCTTTCTTCTATAATTAGTCTAGGCTTGGTCTATTTGCAAGTACAAGAGGAGCCTACACCCTATACCTTTGAGCAACCATTCCCCAGTGTTGCTTATATAACAGGTGGTATTGTGGACATACAGCAAAAAGCAAGTCCACAGCAGCAATTCAACACTTCCCTTATTGTGACCTCTAAAAAATGTGTCTTTCCTAACAATGAATTATTGCTTGAGATATCCATGATAATTCGTCCATGTAAGCATGATTCCACAAATTCTTGTGGCTGTTCAAGTGCCAAAGTACAGTATGTGGATGTTCTTTGCTTTAAATATATATATTGGAACTGAACAAATCTCAGCCAGGTAGCAACTTGCAGACCAATTTAAATAGGGCATTAGCTCCCATGGAATGCATATGTATATACGTATTATGTATACACATATGTATGTATGTATGTATACACATAGTATGCCTTCAGTGCATCCCCCACATTTGAATTAAAACAGCAAAATGTAGTTTTTTGAAAATTATAAACTCAGAATAGGAATGACTGCTGATACACTAGTTGTGATAGCTGTTCTGTATGAAGGAGGCTTATCATTCTCCCGATCAGAGCAGGGCATCGCCTGCCCTAAGCTCTTGTTGCGTGCCAGTGCTCCAAGGGGTGGCAAAAGAAAAACTGTTTAAAAAACCAGAGTCTTGTGTGCGCTGCTATGTCACTTCCAAGTTTTCCCCGAAAGTGATATCATTGTGCCTGTGTCAATGCCCCCGCCATGTTCCTGCTCCCAACCCTCCTGCCAGGTGCCACACTAATATGTGCTACCCTGACATGTGCTGAATGGCTTATGGGGCACCTTTCTGGAGTGCTTGGTATGCTGCCTGAAAGCAACAGCTTTTGCAACCTAATATCTCATCTGGCAGTGTGTCCAGTCAACATGCAAGTCCCCTCTCATTCCTCCCCTTCTTTTTTGCCTCCTCCTCAGGTTCCGTGGTTATTTTTCTTAACATTTAACAGTATGCAGCCTAAGAGCTGCGATTTAAGAAGGGGAGATTGGGGAAGGCATAATTTTTTCACCTTGATCTCTTTTCCCACCAACAGTCATCATCCCAAAGCAGTTTTACCCCCAGCACAGGTAAAAGCAATTTAGAGTGACAATTTTCAGCAGGAAAACAGTACTGAGGAGATGAAAATAAATAGGCCTTCCATCCTACCCCTTTCATTCTTCCTCATCAATTGCATCTCCTGACTCTGCATTCTATTAAATAATAGGACACCATGAAAAATAATCACAGAAATACACACAATGTTCCTTTTTTATTTAAGCCTGAGCTCACAATCTAATTACAAGGAGCCTCTTCTGTATTTTCACTCCTGGATTCCAAGGTGTTTTAAAGTGTTCCTCCACCCCCCCCCCCAATAGTTTTTGTTGAAGGAATTGAATCATATTATGGCTATTCAGCTGTTTGCCTTGGAAAACCAAGGAATTGTGAATAGATTGAATTTTTTCCCGTACAATTGGGGCCAGGTTGTGTTACATGTAGATTTAAATCTGTATGTGCAATTGGGGAGGGGGTGCATATGTAGACAGATTCATGCACAGACTGCTTAACCCTGCATACTAATGTTTCCCATGGAATCCACACAGCAGAATTTCAACTAATAAGGGCTTATCAATAGGTAGTTGGAAGAGGGACAAGCATTCACCAAACCAAGTGACACAGAAGCCCTGGAAGATGCAGAACAATTTCCTTCAGAAGCTGTTTTCCTTGCCTCTGTGGTGGGACAGAGTCCAATGACAATGCCGAAGATGTCCACAACTGACAAGTTCACCACAGCACAATTTAGAAGAGCCCTGAGATACTTGTTCCTGATTGTTAGTACAGTGACACTGTTTAAATCAGAGACTTAGCAACACACTGAGAACCATTAGCACCCCAAGATTCCATTTATATGTCGTTTTGCTGATTGTGTCCAAGTAGTTAATGAATCATTCATTCAGGATTTTCTTTGTAGAGCTGACAAATAAGTGACTTCTCCAGAAGACAACAGGAGCAATACTGCTTGTATTTAGGGTTTGTTTTTAAAAAAAGATTTCTGTGCTATCTCTCCAGCCATCTGTTGAGGCAGCCCAAAGTGTAAACACAGTACAACAATACATTCATAATAATAACAAGTATAAAAATTATTGATATCAACCTCAGCGATAAAACAAGCAAAAACCCTCTAGGAAAATAAAAACAGCATGAACAACAATATTCATCAGCCTAAAATACTATTCATAAATACTCTCATGCTGGACGCAGGCCATAAAAGCAATAATTAGAAAGAGCCTTTCAATGAATAAGATAAATGTTTTGACCTGGTACCTAAAAGACAGTTAAAAAAAATGCCTAGAGAGCTTTGAGGAGGAGAGCCTTCCGAAGACAAGGAATGACCAATGAGAATGCCCTGACTCTAGTCATTGCATGCATTACCTCTGCTGGCAGAGATGCAGAGAGCAGGGCTGGGGATCTTAATGGGTTTACTAGACAGTGCAGAAGGTGTCCAGTTTGCCCATTTTAAAATAAGACAAACTTCTAGTTGGTACACAGTGCCACGGGTGGGGGTTTCTCCCAAATGCAATAAACTCCAACAGGAAGTGAGCTTCTTTTGATAACTGCACTGCAGCCACTAAATCGGGATTCCTTGAGCCAAACAGCCATTCTAGTCTTTAAATTATTTTATTAGCATTTCAAAAAGAATTTATTTTATTTTTGTACACTTAGTATTTTTACATATCACATGAAAACAGCTGGAGATGATGTACAAGAGGGAAGACATGGCATATTCCACTGTTAAAGAATCTCAAATATTCAAGCCTTAACTGTTGCAACATAGCATATTTTTCATTAGGACCAGTGTAACCCATTATCATCATTGAAACCAACAACAATAAAGGGATTACAATAATCTGACTCAATAAATATCCCCAGAGTGATGATTTGAGGCATTTAAGGTGAAATGGCTCATGTTTTCAACAATGTTCAGTCCACCAAGTTTGCTGCATGCCTTCATGAAATTAGCAAGAGAAACAAAACTGATGAAATGGTGCAAGACAAAACTGGAGATGTTCAAAAGAGGAGGTTGTTCCTGCCCATAGCTGAGGTTTACTCAACACCTTTCATGAACTCCAGGAACTCTGCCAAAGAAAGGAAATAAAGTATGTGAGAATCATTTGTACTGCATTTGGAGAGACGGGATGATCTGGTGCTTTAGCCTCCGCCCCTTCCCTCCCAGCGCCGGTTTTCCTGGAGGCTCCGCAGCTGCAGGGCCCTCAGGAAAGCCAGGGAAGAGGCAGGGATTCTAGCCCCTGCCCCTTTCCTCTCAGCGCCGGCTTTCCTAGAGGCTCTGCAGCTGCAGAGCCCTCAGGAAAGCCAGGGAAGAGGCAGGGATTCTAGCCCCCACCCCGTCCCTCCCAGCGCCAGTTTTCCTGGAGGCTCCGCAGCTGCAGAACCCTCAGGAAAGCCAGGGAAGAGGCAGGGATTCTAGCCCCCACCCCGTCCCTCCCAGCACCAGTTTTCCTGGAGGCTCCGCAGCTGCAGAGCCCTCAGAAAACCCAGGGAAGAGGCAGGGATTCTAGCCCCCACCCTTTCCCTCCCAGCGCCAGTTTTCCTGGACGCTCCGCAGCTGCAGGGCCCTCAGGAAAGCCAGGGAAGAGGCAGGGATTCTAGCCCCCGCCCCTTTCCTCTCAGCGCCGGCTTTCCTGGAGGCTCCGCAGCTGCAGAGCCCTCAGGAAAGCCAGGGAAGAGGCAGGGATTCTAGCCCCGACCCCTTCCCTCCCAGCGCCAGTTTTCCTGGAGGCTCCGCAGCTGCAGAACCCTCAGGAAAGCCAGGGAAGAGGCAGGGATTCTAGCCCCCACCCCGTCCCTCCCAGCACCAGTTTTCCTGGAGGCTCCGCAGCTGCAGAGCCCTCAGAAAACCCAGGGAAGAGGCAGAGATTCTAGCCCCCACCCTTTCCCTCCCAGCGCCAGTTTTCCTGGACGCTCCGCAGCTGCAGGGCCCTCAGGAAAGCCAGGGAAGAGGCAGGGATTCTAGGCCCTGCCCCTTCCCTCCCAGCGCCGGCTTTCCTGGAGGCTCCGCAGCTGCAGGGCCCTCAGGAAAGCCAGGAAAGAGGCAGGGATTCTAGCCCCCGCCCCTTCCCTCCCAGCGCTGGCTTTCCTGGAGGCTCCGCAGCTGCAGGGCCCTCGGGAAAGCCAGGGAAGAGGCAGGGATTCTAGCCCCCACCCCTTCCCTCCCAGCGCCAGTTTTCCTGGAGGCTCCGCAGCTGCAGAGCCCTCAGGAAAGCCAGGGAAGAGGCAGGGATTCTAGCCCCTGCCCCTTCCCTCCCAGCGCCGGCTTTCCTGGAGGCTCCGCAGCTGCAGGGCCCTCAGGAAAGCCAGGAAAGAGGCAGGGATTCTAGCCCCCGCCCCTTCCCTCTCAGTGCCGGCTTTCCTGGAGGCTCCGCAGCTGCAGAGCCCTCAGGAAAGCCAGGGAAGAGGCAGGGATTCTAGCCCCCACCCCTTCCCTCCCAGCGCCAGTTTTCCTGGAGGCTCCGCAGCTGCAGAGCCCTCAGGAAAGCCAGGGAAGAGGCAGGGATTCTAGCCCCCACCCCGTCCCTCCCAGCACCAGTTTTCCTGGAGGCTCCGCAGCTGCAGGGCCCTCAGGAAAGCCAGGGAAGAGGCAGAGATTCTAGCCCCTGCCCCTTCCCTCCCAGCGCCGGCTTTCCTGGAGGCTCCGCAGCTGCAGAGCCCTCAGGAAAGCCAGGGAAGAGGCAGGGATTCTAGCCCCCGCCCCTTCCCTCCCAGCGCCGGCTTTCCTGGAGGCTCCGCAGCTGCAGAGCCCTCAGGAAAGCCAGGGAAGAGGCAGGGATTCTAGCCCCCACCCCTTCCCTCCCAGCGCCAGTTTTCCTGGAGGCTCTGCAGCTGCGGGGCCCCCAAGAAAGCCAGGGAAGGGGTGGGGGTTCTAACCCCCGCCCCTTCCCCCCAGCACCAGCTTTCCTTCCCAGCCCTTCCCTTTGAGCCCCAGTGGGCACTCAAAGGCAAGCCGGCACTCGATTCTAATGGAAGAGGCGGGGGCGAGCCAGCCATGCTTCCTGTTTCTTTCATTCCTTCTCCCACATGTGCTGTTGCATCTAGGGATGCTAGCCTCCAGGTGGGACCTGGGGATCCCCCAGAATTAAATCTCATCTCCAGACTATAGGGGTCAGTTCCCCTGAAGAAAATGAATTCTTTGGAGGATGGACCATGTGCATTAACTCCACTGGAGTCCCTATCCTCCCCAGGCTCCACCCCCAGATCTCCAGGAATTTCCTGAACTGGATCTGGCAACTCTAGTCCCCATCTCCCACCAGTGGACAGAGGGGACCTGACAACCCTAGAGTATCTTTGTGATTCCCCACCACTAATATCCTTTCCTCATAGTCTTTTCTCTCTGTGTGCAGAAACCTGTGCTCATGCATGGGCTACTGCATATTTGTTGCTGTGCACAGGGTATGGGACTGGGTTAGTGTTGCCAGCTCTGGTTTGGGAAACACCTGGAGATTTGGGGGGGGTGGATCCTGGGAAGGATGAGGCTGGGAATGGAGGGACCACAGCAGGGTGTTATTCCATAGAGCCCACCTTCCAAAGCAGACATTTTCTCCAGGGGAACTGATTTCCATAGTCCAGAGACTATAGTCTGGAGATCAGATGTGATAGCAAGGGATCTCCAGGTGCCACCTGGAGGGTGGCAACCCTAGGCTGGGTCATGGACTTAATCTATATTACTTAATATCTTTTCTAGGCCAGATTCACCCTGCTACCCTTTCTTTTATTTTGTTCTTATTTCTGGAAGTATCATCAACAGCTAATTCAGTATAATGAAAACTAAACCATAGATTCACGTGAACTGTTGAGATCTAACAATAACTTGGTGATGCAAAGCAGAAAGTTATTTATTTCAGTTCATTGACTCCTCAGTGCCAATGCAAATTAAGACTTCCCTTTCATTTAACAGAAGGAAATACATTTGGTTATTAAAACGCGGTTCTAGATTCTGAAGTTCTGGGTAAACTCATGTGTCCTTTTATTTTTACAAGAGTTACTATCTAAGAGCACTTCAGTTCTTGCTGCGATTCTTATGCAAAATAATACACAAAAAGATACTCACCATCATAGTCAATCTTGCCGTCATTATTTTTGTCTCCATCCTTCATCAGTTCTTCAATGTCATCTTCAGTGATGGTTTCTCCTGTAGCCTGCAACATGAGCTTTAGTTCATCCAGATCTATGTATCCATCTGCATTTCTGTGAAATAATTCATGTGCTCAGAAAAGGAAGTAGTCTATCTACAAATATTTACTCAGGTTGGGTAATTTTCACCAGGGGTGGCATTAAGTGTCTCTTCAAACAATACCTCCCTAATGCATGGCAAAAATAAGTAAGGAGACATCACTTGCCATAAATCTTTATAAATCAAAGGAAATGATTGTGTGGGGTTTTGTCTGGCTTGCAATTTACAAAGGGAATAGGTTGAAAGCAAATGATTTTCAAATTAGTAGGACAAACAAATACATATTCCTACTTAAAACATGACAGGAAACTAATAGCAACTAGAAAATAGTGAAGGTAATAGCAGTCGTGAATGAAGACTCTAAGCTCCAGTGCTAATGGTAGCCATTTTCAGTGGTCCAGTCTTCTCAGGAGCTTGTGAGCCTTCTTTCAGATTCTGATCTGGCAGCTATTATTCATGCCTTTATAAACTTGAAGCTGCTGAACACTGTAGGACTGCTGAAAAATTGCAGCCAATGCCCAACTCAGCAATTCTCTTCTCTTGTCTTATACTGGGTGCGTTCAGACAGCATGCTGGAATGGTTTAAATTGCTCCAGTCCCGTTGTGGGGGGGTTAACCCAGAGAATTATGATCACACTGACCTTCCCACCGTCCACACGCAGGTGGGGTGTTTTTTTTCCCTCTCAGTTTGAGCATACGCACAGGCAGCCATCTCTAGAGCTAAAATTTTCGCACGTGCACAGAACAGTAATTTCCACATGTCCCTTTAAACTTTAAATGAACTCTTCTCTTTAAACTTTTACCCCAAAACTGGCCTCCCTGAGATCCCGGACTCATCTAAATGCTTAAACTAGGCACCATTTAAACTTTTATTAACTTAGGAGCGGAGCTCCGCCCAAGCGCACACCACCAAGGCATTAAAAAAAAAGGCGGACGAAAAGTGGAAGCCTGAGGCAGCTTTCCAGAGGGGAGGGGGTTGAAGCATCCAAAAGTGGCTCGATAGGAGCGATCAGACGTCAGAAAAATGCGGCTTGAAACTGGAGAATCAGGAAAACATCACTTGGGTAAGTGGTATCAGAACACTCCGTTTTAAAGGGGCTTTGATCTGGAAAGCAGTGGCTGGGGATGGTGCGCAGATGTTGGGTGTGTGAACGCGCACATAAAATCCATTCCTGAAGTGTGCCGAAAGCAGACTAAACGGCGCGTCTGAACGTACCCACTGAAATCTCTAGAATTCTCTGTGCAACTTCCATAAATAGAATGTGTTCTCTCTGTATGTGTACATGGTGTAGAAGCACAGAATGGCATTCTGAGAGGCTTCTCGACTGTCATGGAACTCCTTCCCATTCAAGGTTCACCAAAGCCAGAGTCTCGCCAGAAGTGTGTTCAAGGTCTTAACTTTGAGCTAAATACATGCTAAATAGTAATTGTCATCATCATTGTTGTGTTAGGCGCTTATATTAAGATACTTTTATATATTGTGAGTTTTATTTAATATATTATATGTTGAATCCAAAAGAATCACAAATGGAGTAAGTCTGCAAAAAGGGATTTGTAACCATAGAGTTTCCCCCTGAATACTAGAGCGACACTTCTTTCGGGAAGAAGCTTATTTAGGGAAGAAACGGTAGGGAGAAGCTTCTTTGGGGAAGATGTGGGGGCAGCATGTGCCTGCAGTTCAAGCTGCAAATTTGTAACCATAGGGTTTTCCCCAAATGCTAGCACATTGCCACACAATGGCCCCAACGTGATCCCCAAAATCAGGGGATCCCCTGGCCTGACCAGGTGGATGGCAACCCTAATTATTATTCCTAGTTATTATCCATCTTATTCATTGTCTCTGTTGTATCAGTGTATGCAGTCACAGAGGTATTAAAGTTACTTTTATCTAATATAGGAAATCTGTTTAATCTGTATTGTGTTAGCAAAATTTTGCACTAGGCCCAGAAGTTATAGAGTCTAAACGTTAGAATCTAGCATTTAGATTCAAGCCACATCTCCCTTTGATCATGCTGTCCTATCCTGCCTGTTAGCTGTGCAAATCTTTTCTGGATAATAGAATTGATTTCTCTAATCAGATTTCCTCACCAGTATGTATAATCTGCATATAGATTAATCCCGTTTTAGCTGAGATACTTCAAAAGAATGTTTACAATTGGCTGCCTCCCCACATAGAACTCTAACGTGACTTTCAATCTGATGATTTGGTTCCTGAAAAATAAGTTTGCTTGCTATCAAGAAATGTGATCAGATGTACTTAGCATGTTTCCATGAACAGCTTCTTGTAGGATTTAGGGCCAAGCTAAACACAGAAGGGAAATCCACTTGTGTTTATTTATATGCCTTACTATTTACAAGTAGAGTGGGAGAGTGGTCCTTTTAATAGAAAATTGAGTGCATGGGTGAGAGAAGCTAACCTCCGCACCCTTCCCATCCTTACTGGCTGACAAAGTGCCTCACAGGATTTAAAATCTAATACAAAAGATTTGATAAAACTATTCTTTGGGGGAGTAACTGCCTGCTGGATCAGGGTCCAGTCATTGCAGAATACTGCTTGGCTGCTTTCTGCCCTCCTTCTGATGTTCGCTGATGGCAGCTGGAAGCCAAAGGGGGTCTTGATCTGCAGCTAAGTAAAGCCATAGTGGAAATATGAGCTTTTGAATTTGGCATTCCCTTTCATTTACCTGTATTTGATGTTTTTATGGTATTATGACCTTTTGGTTAAACTGTATAAATTGACAACTTGGATTAAAGCAATTAAGCATAATGAAGAAAGTAACAGGGGAGAGGCAATGCTTCACCTGTGTTCTTCATTTTCTGTTAAAAATAGAAACACATGCATACATGCTTTATAGATTAATATACACACACATAAATAAATGCCAATGAACCCTTTCATGTCTATTTTGGCCTTTAACCTTTTGAGGAAAAAATCATTTTTCTCCTCAAAGGTTAAAGGCCAAAATAGACATTTTTTTCCTCACAGGCAGCCATGTACTAGGCAACCAGAATGTTTTAATTTTCACATATGTAATTCTTCAATCTGCAAGACCTGAGCAAGGCTGTCAATTATAGGATGTATTGGAGTTTAGTAATTTATAGGGTCACCTTAAATCAGAAGAGACTTGACAGCACGTAACGGACACACATGGTTTACCCCACTGTGTGCATCAAAATATCTGTACAATGGGGCCACCCATGGCAAGGGTAAATCTTTCTGCAAACTTAGGTAAATCCCAAATTTACAGAAAAATCTGAACATTTTATATAAAAATGATAAAATTATAAAAAATAGGGTAAGGCCTTAAACCCACCCAACCCCCAGTAACTTGTGATATCTGTGTTTGTTCAGGCATTGCAGAAAAACAGAACACACACACATGCTGTTTAAAAGACAGGGAATGACCAAGTGAAGGAGGGAGATGTATAAGTGGAAAACTGAAGAGAAAGGAGAGGGAAAGAAAGTGATGAGAAGGCTGGGGCCAATTCTGAGGATTGGTGGGGCCAAGCAAGAGGAAAGGAAGTGGAAACTAGCTGAGGTGATGGGACTTTCCCTCCCTTGAAGGTCCTCATGGGTTTCCCCCTTGTATTATAACATTATTAAATAGAAATATTTATGTCAGCTCAGTGTGATCAGTCCATGATGTAAACTAATTAAAGCACTTACTTATCAAACATTCTGAAGAGATCTGAAAGCTCCTCTTCTGATTTTCCTTTGCTGTCATCTTTCATACACCTGACCATCATAACTAAGAACTCATCAAAATCTACAGTGCCACTGCCTGTCAACAACAAAGGATTAAAAAAAACACAGAATAACCCATCTCTCAGCTTGAACAAATTCTGCATAGATAGAGTTTAGATTTCAAACATGATGAAATAAGACCCAGTTAAAATACTATAAATAGTTGATTGAATTCAAAGAATTCCAAAGCAGTTAGTTTGTCAAAGGTCACCCTCTTTTTCTTATTCCTCCTCCTACCATCCCTCCACCAAAGACATTTCATTAAATTTAAAGCATCCTTTCTAAATGCTTTATCCTAAAGCATCCTAAAGCATCTACAACTCTGGAAGAAGATGCTCACCATCTTCATCTACTTCATCAATCATCTCCTGTAGCTCCTCAGGGGTAGGATTCTGCCCCAGCATTCTCATAACTTTTCCCAGCTCCTTTGTGCTGATGCACCCGTCCTCTGCACCAAGGACAAAGATGTCAAAAGCAGCCTTGAATTCTGTAGAGAGAAGTGAAATCAGTGCTTGTTATTGTATTGTTTTTAACAATAGAAAAGTTCACAAAGTCTTTTGCGGCCTTCCCAGCCATGATGGTCAGTAGATGCCCAGTTTAGCTTTCCCTTGTTTCCTCATTATACAAATACTTGACTTACATCACACGTGTGTGTGTATATAGCAGAAATGCAGCATTAACTAGCAACTAAGGATTTTTCTGTGCTTTTGTAATATTGCATCTGTGCAAAGCAGGATCTCAGGAAGCAAGGCTAAGTCCTGTGTACATACAAGTGTACACACTGACATCCTTTGTAGGCACTATTAGGAATCCTGTGAAAATAAGGATTCCAATCATTTGTACAAAGTCATTTATATCTATATAGATCTATAGACACAGGCATCAGAGGTGAATCCAACAGGCACAATTGGGCTCCCCTCTATGTGTCTGGAACTGGACACGCTTTGAACAACTGAACAACATTATACTTGTGCCTCTCAAGCAATACATAGAAAATCTCCATGCTGCATTCCTAGGTGGGTACTACCAAAACAGTCCAACTCCAATGAACCCATGTTTTTGGCCTGAATGGAATGTTAGCAGCTCCTTTAGAGTTTTTCTTAGAACTATTTGAAACAAACTGAATTCTATTGAAGGCTTTCACAGTCAAAGTTAATTAGTTGCTGTAGATTTTCTGGGTTTTATGGCCATGGTCTTGGCATTGTAGGACCTGACGTTTCGCCAGTCACAGCTACTGGCAAAACCTCAGGTCCTACGATGCCAAGACCACGGCCACACAACCTGGAAAATCTACAACTAACCTGAATTCTCCTGCTCAGCCTTAAAAGAAAACAAAATGTATCCCCGAGCAATGTTCCCTCTAAGTTGTGGAGTCTTGTGGCAAAAAAATCTACTTTGTGAGCTCCTGACATTAAAGTTGTGAGTGAGTGATTTGGCGACTGCATAAATTAGTTTGCTCTGGAGCCATCCTTCCTGGGCTAAGACAGAAAATGTGTGAGCCGAAGGCTAAAAACTTTGAGCTAGCTCACACTAACTCATCTGGAAGCCAGATCTGAATGGATATGGAAGGATTCAGCTCTCTGCCTCTACTTCTGAATACCCCTATATGGAGAAGACATTGGTTGTTCAGGATATTATTATTTTTTTAAAAAAAATCAAAGCAAAAACTCAGCCTTAAAGAGGAAATATGAAGACCAGGCAATGCTGCCAAAAGATTACTGTATAAATACATCCCCCAACCACAACTCTTTAAGGCAACAATAATTGTCTTTGGATTCTGGCTGATTTTCATTGGTGGTGGTGAACTGGTCATTCTCATGACTTTCATTCCAATTATAGTCTAACAATGGGGCAACGTTCAGAGTAAGATTAAGCGGCATACACTCACCATTTTTTTGTTCTTCTGTCAGCTGTTCAACCTTTTCACATAAAAATAAAAATAATCATTAAGTAAAAAATGCAATGTGGTTTGGCTAGTATGCACATTTCCCCCACAAGGAGCCTTCTGCCAATGCAAAGAGTCTTATGTTCCACTGGCAAATGGCTTTTTTCACTGAAGGAAGGCTCTGCCATTAGTGAAATCCAATAATAAAGCCCAACTAGAACAAAGTTTGAGTCTAGTGGCTCCTCTAAGACCAACAAAGTTTTATTCAAAGTATAAGTTTTCATGTGCATGCACACTTCCTCAGATATGCATCTGAAAAAATGTGCTTTGTGCATGACAGCTCATACCTTGAATAAAACTTTGTTGGTCTTAAAGGTGCCACTGGACTCAAACTTTGTTCTGCTGCTTCAGACCAACACGGCTACCCACCTGAAAAGCTGACTAGATTAGTTTAAATCACCCAAGTACAATGCCATCGTACACAAAGCCCATTGATTTCAATTGATTTAGAGTGCAATTCTGCTTAGGATGGCACTGCAAATCTCACAGTGATCAACTGTATCTGCAGACAGAGCACACAGTGAGATCAATTATTTCCACCTCTTGAATTCATTGGTTCTTAGTACTATGTTTAATAGGAAATCATAATATCTCCCAGCCAGTTTGGCCGGGGATCCTGGAGGCTTTTTGTCATCTTCTGGACATGGAGCAGAGGTCACTGGGGGTGAGGGAGAGGTGTTTGTGAGTTTCCTGCACTGTGCAGGGGGTTGGACTAGATGACCCTGGAGATCCCTTCCAACTCTATGATTCTGTCTTCATTTGTCATTGGTTTGTTTGCGTTTTACCTAGCACATCATTTAGTGGCACTGAATAACTATTTACACAATTGCTTTGTGTGTGTTGAACTCAATAGTTGTTACTTTTTCAGTAGATTTTGTAATTTTGAACAATCTTGTGAAGTTTCCACATATCTTTAGATTACACTCTTCTGGGTACAGAAAAACTGTGGTGTCAAAGAATTTGAACGACCATATCAACAAGTTGAAGAGAGCAATCTTTTTTTCTTTTTCTTTTAAATCCCCCCGAAGGGGGTTTTTATTGCATTTTCTAAACTACAGAAAAAGGAAGGGGTACTAACAAAACAAACTACAAGGAGGGGGAGATAGAAAAGAGAGTTCCAAACGTGGTGATTTTAGATAGTGCTTACAAATATGGCATTGACAGATAGATACTTTCAGTTGTTAACCTCGAAGGTGACATTTGAGTACATCGCTTGTGAAGCTCTAAGCTCCTACAGACTGTTTGGAGTATACTTTGCAACATGCTAACATATCTTTTGTACAATCAGACAATCTCATCATCTCATTACAATACATTCCGCTTATTACTTTCTGCCCCCCTAGCTGTTAAAAGAAAAAAGAAACATCCGTGTCAGGCTTAAACATGATTCTCTTCAAGGAAAGAAACCTCTCCAATTATCCTCTCATTAAAAGGGAGAAAGAAAAAAAAACAAGACAAGAAGATAGACGAACTGGAACACCCCTTTTCCCTCTTCCTTTTATGGAATTAACCTAAATTAATAAAAACCTTCTAAAATTAATTTAAACCATTCATTATCAATTTCTGTAAAAACCCTTTCCCTTGACTTTTCCCATCATACTCCCTTAGCCAGCCATCTCATCTCTAAAAAGGGTACCTCACTATAGAATCTTCCTTAATCTTCTTTAACTCAAAATCCATTATTTATTAAAACATATCCCCCTTTCGCCCAACCTTCTGTTAGCTTTACCCCCCATCAAAATATATAGTAACTTTATTTTTTAGGAGGAGAAATTCCCCTCCCCGCTTATCGGGAGAGACAGAGCTACTTTGCTGCTTCATTTAAACTTTCAGAGATTCAGTTTCATTTTAATTTTAAAGTGCGACACACAGATGCCATTTCCAAGGAAGATATCAAAGGAAGCACTCGAAAATCCACAGTCTGTTCCTCCTCTCCTTATCATCAAGCCGCCAAGGTCCCATAAATCCATCGGGTCTTTACACCGCCTCTAAAAGTTCTCTAAATTAATCAGCCTTATTTCCAGCTCGTTCCGAATTGCACTCTTTTCGTTTTCTTTTCCTTTTCTTCTTTAAGGTGGAGGGGGGTTCCCCCCTCCCCCAATCTTCCGTCTTTCTCAATCACCGCTTACAAGATATTCAAAGTTTCTCCAAGAAGAAAGAGGGTTCTCAAAGTCCCAAAAGATCACCTTCAGATATTTGCACAGTCAATCTTTCTAGAGGAGGAAACTCCCCCACTTCTGCCTGCCGAAGAATGAGCACTCCAAACTAGTGTAAGTTTTTTCTTTTTTTCATGCTCCCTCTTCTCTCCCCTTCCCTATTTTAAATTATTAATTGTTATATGTGGGGAGGGAATTCCCTTTCCCCCGCTTCTTTTCTGGGAGAGAAGGGGAGAACTGCATTCGAGCTCAGTCTCTCACTATGATATTAACAGTCTTTAAAGGAGATTCTAATTCTTCTTTCTAGCCATTTCTAGCTAACCAGATACGCCGTTTTCAGTTGCTATTTTTAAAGTCCCAAATATTTGCTTGTGTGTTGCTCAATTCATGACTCTCAGTACTCCTCCATCACAGTCCCTTCATTTTCCATTTCTCCGATGTTAATTTTCTTTATCTAGTTCTCCATGGGGGGGTCTACAACTGTTTCCCCCACCCATGCTTGAGAGGGTATATTTTTCTCTCTGATGCTTCGTTAGAGTTGTACTCACACTTCTTCAGCCAAAAAGCCAATTCAGCCAGTCGCTTGATTACATCTTAATCACCATCCGCTTGGTTCCCGGTACGCAAAGCCTCGGCCATTACTGGAACACAGCAGGGAGACCGTCGGGGCAAAAGGACGCCCCCACCCCCCAGCTAGAGGCCGGGGGGTGAACCTCAGCGCCCCCTGACTCAGGGCTCATACTGAACCCTGGGGGAGGACGTACGATTGCCCCCCCCTCTCTACCTGCTGGTCTGCAGACCTTTCCCCCAGGAGAGGGGAGAAAGGCTGCCGTCAGCTTGCCAATCCGGGCGGAAGTCAAAAGAGAGCAATCTTAAACAGGTTTTCTCAGAATCTTAGGTCTAGTCACTGACTCTTGAAATCAACAAATAAATATTGATTCTGTGACCTTTACCTACTGTTTTCCAGTTTTAGGACTGTTTTGCTCTATGCTTTTTTAAAAGAAAAAATTAGTGAGCTAAAGCTGGGTTCAAAATGATGTCAGCAATGATACACAGATTTAAGAAAATACAAAACCATTCACTTGGGAACATTGCCAGAATACTTGTGGTCACATGATTTACATTCTGTTCTAGTATTTCTGAAAAATATTAGTGATCTTTTTTTTATTAAAAAAAAAGCTTCCCCTACTAGCAGAATTTCAGGTGCCTGAAGCCTTCCTCCAGAATGAGGCCTTTCAACCTTCAGAGATGCATGTAATAATCAAATACGAAACTGATGGTTTTATTACTTAAAATATATCCAAATGTTATTTGTTTATTTTACTCCTGTTGTTGAATTCTTCCTGTTCATCAATAACTACTGTCAAGTACTTAGAATTCTTATTGTGGCCTAATTCCCATACTCCTTCTCTTCAAGAGGCAGTTCTTTGCAAAGATTCTCCTAGACAATCCAAGACTCGGTTTATGTGCTGACTTTCCCCTGACCTATGCCATCCTGAGTGCTTTTTGTTGCTCAAGCTCTCAGGACTGTTGGTTCTCCATCTGGGAAAGCACCATTATGCCCATCTGTAAAATCCCTAGCATGTAGCTGATAAGAAATACAAGAAACAGCATCAGCAGCATCAGCAATTTCCTGTGCTTGTTCTGCTTTTCAAAAGAATTCCATCATCCTATTGCTCCTTATTCCTAATCAGCAGCAGTACCCTTCTGTTCACCTTGGGTTCTGAGTGCTTCTTTAGAATAAGCTGATGCTTCTTACTCATGTTTTTTTGGGGGGACGGGACATTAAAACTAAACAAATAAAGTTGGTTGTGAATCCAGAACCGTTCCATAGAAGTACTAATCTATAAAAGTAATGCCTCTCTCCTACTAAGCTACTACGCCATTAAAAAAAGATCTGGAAAGCCCCAGAGATGGCAAGGACTATCTGTACTGGACGGTTATAGACAACAATAGTAGCAAGAATTCTGTGCAGAATTTCATAGTGAAATCTAAATCCCTTTATCTAAGCCTCTGTGATAGAAGTGGAGCAGCTGGGAACTGCTTTTTCATTGTGATGGTAGGAAAAAAAATAGAGGGTTGCTGGAGACAGCAAACAAATGCCTCTTGTCACTTTTATGCATCTCACATAGCTTGACTATTTTGGCATGTGGGCTATTTTTATGCCCTACTGAGTGAGGTGCTGCTGGTAAGAATACTGATTGTTCACAGAAGCTGATTGGCATGGGTATTTATCTATGGAGCCTTTTATCTTGACACATGTCCCTGGCAGTGTTCTTTGTGCATCTCTCTGGCGTCTGGAAACCATACCAAAATTAGCTCTGCATAAAAGAGCTGTGAGTGGGCAAGGTGGTAAATCCACCGGGTTCCTTTAGTCCAGTTGAGCTGCTGCATTTTAAAAGTATTGGATGGATTCATTCGGTACACAATTAAATTTGCCTGTCTCTTTGCAGTAAATTAGTTCTTTAGTTCTTTCATCTCCAGCTAGACTGGCTGGTGACTATATTGTTGTTGTTTTTGCAGAGTTATGACTGCACAACTGGAAAGACTTGGGTTCAGATCTTTGCTTACCCGTAAAGCTCATGTGGGGACAGGCTCGTAGCCAGGATTTTTTTAGGGGGCACTGGCTAACCAAGTTAATCTGGGGGAGAAGGCTGTGACACCCTGGGCTGGATGGGGAGTCAGGGGGCCTTGCCCTGAGATGCCCCACTGTAGCTATTGGCCTGCTTGGGGGCCATTAATGTCACATTGCTCAGCTTAACTTACTTTACTGAATTGCTGTGAAGATAAAAAAGTAAGTCCTTTGAATTTCTTAGAGGAATTGCTATAAAATAATGCTATATGAATACTATAGAATCAATATGTATAAATCACCTTAAGCTACAGCAATAATAATAATACCTGCAATTTATGTTAGCACTTTCGGTGTTCAAAGCACTTTTCATACACTTCCCTTACGACAGCCCCATAAGGTAGGCCAATAGTGTCATCAGCTTTTGCAGATGGGGTTTGTCTGTGAGACCAAGCAGGAGGGGGGAGCTTGGCCTAAAGTCACCTAGTGACTTGTTACAAGGGTAGGACAAGGCTTGAGTCCAGTGGCACCTTTAAGACCAACAAAGTTTTATTCAAGGTATGAGCTTTCGTGTGCATGTGCACATTCTCAGACCTTGGGTTCTGTTATTAGAGAGACAACATGGAATGTTTCCTTCAAGAGTTGATAAGTAGTAATTGATAAGAATTGTGATTGCTACATGCTCAGATAAAGCAAATATTATGAAACGAATTGTTTACATTGCACAGCATTCATTAGCATGCGAGCAACAATAGAAGAGAATTTTATTCAGAATT
This sequence comes from Gekko gecko, assembly GCA_029375565.1. Classification (NCBI taxonomy): domain Eukaryota; kingdom Metazoa; phylum Chordata; class Lepidosauria; order Squamata; family Gekkonidae; genus Gekko; species Gekko gecko. Next base: position 98,694,421 of record JAPDNY010000002.1, on the reverse strand, counting down.
ACTACAGTAAATGATTTTGTAACATATCTTTATTGACTCTTTGTTATTTTTGTCATGGATGTTGTTTTTGGATTTCTACAACCTTCAAGTGACACTTGGAGATCTCCTACTAGTAGAACTGATCTTCAGACTACCAAGATCAATTCCCCTGGAGAAAGTGATTGTTTTAAAGGGTGGACTCTATGGCATTATGCCCTGTTTAGGTCCCTCTCCTCTCTAAAGTCTGCCTTCTCCAGGCTCCACTCCCAAAATCTCTAGGTATTTTCCAATCCAGAACTGGCAACCCTAATCTATCTTGTTACAAGGGTGAAATTCAAACCAGGGGCTTCCTTGATCACTGCTGAGCTTTGCCATCTCCCAAGCAAACACTTAAAGCATCACTTTGTCTCACAGGAGCCCCAAAAGAACAAATGCAAGAATTTCTGATGTCATCAAGGCCTGGACTCTACTAAAGGTCACTTATGGAGAATGGTTCAATTCCCCCCCCCAATAGGAAATTCCCCTGTAATACCAGAACAGTAATGATGTTAGTCTGTTATAAGTATAACAAAAGAGATTTGTGGCACTTCAAAGAATTTATTGTGGCATATTTAATTTTATTTAGATATTTATACTCTGCTTTTCTTCCCCATTTAGCCTCACAGCCCTGTGAGATAGATTAGGTTAAGAGAGAACAACTGGCCCAGAGTCACTAGAGAATCTCTAGTCTGGCTTTCCAACCACTACGCCATCAGATGCTTGAAGAGTGTCCTTTGTTGGCAGATATACATGCTTGGGGCATAGAACAAGAGAGATGATGTAAACAGTGGGGTCCAGGGTAATAAATACAAGAACTCCAGTCTGTGTGATTTCTATGCAAAATCAAGCATACAGGTAACCATTCACAATGGCACTAGTAACAGTGACTTATTTCGGAATTGTGGGAAGGATGATTAAGATAAGAGAACCAAAAGGATGTGACTATACTAAAATCAATATAAAAATGCTTTTAAGAATTTCCGTCACTGGATTTATGATCCTATGCATTACTTGCATTCCTTGTAAGATTGTCCTGCATTCCAGTAATGACCAGCTGGGTGGTTGCAGCCTCTTTTCTCAGTATGCAATGCAAAGCACGTGGAACCAAATCCACAATATTCCCTTGGATATTCTTTTGGTTAAAAAAAATACTTCCACATTTTAGGTAATAATGTGTCCACAACCTAAACACTTTGTGGATTATTTCCAGCCCAGAGCAGCTGTTTAAACCTCCTTTTGGGAGCTTACCACTCACCAGGATATATTCATCCCTTTTCCACCTGTCAGATAGCCCACGTAGTTTCTAGCACAGCAAGAACTGCACTTTCTTTCCTTTCATAATTAAAGCTGGATTCATTTGAGTATTTCTATTATTATCTGGTTACTCCTCTTATTTATTTTGTAAGCTAAAATCAGAAATTGGCCTAATTCCATTAGGACTGTGGTTCCTTCCTCTCCTCATTAAATAGAACATTTTATTTTATTACCTCTTTTACAGAGTTGCTGTCAAAAGCAAAAACAGAACCATTATAGCAGTGCAGGTTTTTTGAGCACCCTCACTGTTGAAAATTAGGAATAGGAAAGAATTCCAAATCAGATTATTCACAATAAAATTATATCTCTATACACACATTTATCTGGCAAAGGGAATGCTAGAAAATTAATATTTCAATACATACAAAATAAATGGTTGAATATTCCTGTGTTTCCTATAGATTTTATTAGTTAGTCATAAAAATGCAAAGTAGATCTAAGATTACTTTTAGTCATCTGAATGCATGTATACCCTACAGTTACTCATATCACCCCATTAAACACAATGCACTTAAACATGTCACAATAAAATAGTAGCATCAGAAAGAATAGTAATGCTTTTCATGACCTTAGAAACAAAGGGAATATAAGCAAGACTCCTCAGTAAGCTCCATGTTATTCATTGGGGTTTACTCCCAGAGAAGTGTGTCTAAAACTGCAGCCTTAGCCTATCACCCAGCCCCAGCCCCCCAGCCCCCCAGCACAGCATCTCCAAGGAACTGGACTGTTCTATGAAATCCAGGCAATATAGTTTCACTGTAATTTATCCAAACCCAAAATCATATCAAGCTATGTGGAAATCTTACTTACTGCTGCCTTATAAATATCATCCATGTTTGGTTATTGTTGGTCAGTAGCTGGGCTGAGATGACAAATTGTACAGAGGCAAGCTTCAGCTCTCTGGCACCCTCTGTTCCTTGACGCTTTGCTTATATAGTGGGCTCACAACCCTAAATGTGTCAGTCATGGACTCCTCATCACTTCACAAGCTGGCAGATATACACCCGGGAAAGGCTACGCTATCCACTTTCAAGCAAGATTCTTCTCACCGTCACAAGGGGAGGTATGCAAAGTTTGTTTCAGCTGGCATTCCTAAAGCCTGATCCTGATTCCACTGATGCTTTGCCTTTTACTTCAATAGACACAGAACTGAAGTTGAATCTGATTCTTGCTACATTTATATTTATTTCTGTGATCATAGTGCCCACCCATACAAAATTGGGGTCCCACAATTAATATTCACTGAGGGCTTCAATCCTGCTGGTTTTTCATCTGTTCTAAAGGCTGAAGGTGATGACAGTAAGATTAGTGTGAGATAGACAATCAATTTCTTTATTCGGCCAACGACTAATACAAGTCAAAAATAAAAGCTTTACAGTAAAGTCATTAGAAAGTAAGATTGGTCTGATCTATTGGCAACAATTAGTTAAATCTGTACATAAAATTTCTCTACAAATTCTACAGGCTACTGAAAGAAATTTGGCACAGTGAATGGTAATCTGTTGATTAGCACCCATTAAAAGTTTCTTTAAAATATAAACATCCGAACATCCTGAAAGATTATTAAGTAGAGGGGAAATTATATTAGAACAAGCTTCCTGATAGAAGTGACAGTGGAACATTACATGCTCAACTGATTCCACCTCTTTGGGACCACACAAGCAAATCCTCTCCTTCATGGGAGTCTTTTTGTATCTCCCCTCTAGGACTGCAGAGGAGGGGACTCGCCATCTCACCAAAGTAAAAGCTCTCTGTTGACTGGGTACTTCCAGGACAGAGAGATAAGGTGCCAAGGCAACAACATATTAAGCTTCTCTGGTATCAGGAAGTTTGGAACATTGTTAAAGTCTCTTTGTCGCTCTACGTCGAACAACCTTTGTTTCGATCATTGATTTTGCTTGATCAAAATCCATTTTCAGAACAAATTCAGAGAAGAAGTCCAAGTTCTGCAGTTTTAGACGACTGGCCTTCTCCCAAGAGGATTGAAAATGGTCTTGCAGGACTAAAGCTATTAAACCCCATGGGTTATGTGATAATTTTAACCAATAGTTGATGGAGGCGAGGCTTGCCCTGGCTTCTACATTAATCAAACCTGACTCAAGATGTAAGCTGGCATTGGACATGCAGCTTGGTACCTGAAATAAAGCTCTCAGAAATCTTGATTGAATGTTTTGTAAAGAGGCAAAGTGGGAAGGGGGGGTGTCAAAGTTTTGTCCCATACATTAATTGGGGGCAACGTTTTTGCCTGAAATAACTGGAGGGCAGCTGGTACATATATGCCTCCCTTGGAACGTGCAAATTTAAGAATGGCCTGTGCAGATTTTTGACCAATTGCTGCAGCATAGTCATGGTGGGTAGTTCTGCTCCCTGAGAAGTTAATCATCACCCCTAAGTATTTGAAATAAGACACTTGTTCCAGCTTATGGCCATTGATGTTCCAAGACCTTCTTTTCCAACCTTTGCAGAATGCAAGGATTTTAGTTTTTTGATAGTTAATCTCTAATAGAGTCTCTTTGCAATAGCAACTGAATGTCTTAAGCACTCTTTTCAAGCCCACTGGGGTTCTGGACAGTAAAACCATATCATCAGCGAATAGCAAAGCCGGGATTTTCCTATTAGCTAAAGCAGGGGGGTGGGGGTCAACAGAGCTTATACTACTGACCAGATTATTAATGTAAAGACTGAACAACATTAGTGCCAAGACACACCCCTGTTTTACTCCTTTAGTTGTAGTTACCAGGTTGGAAAGGTGCCCAGCCCTATCGCATCTAACTCTAAGAGATGTATTTGTATAGAGGGTTTGTATTAAATATAGAAGTCTAAGATCTATGTTCATGGCTTTCAATTTTTCCCACAACAACCCCCTAGATATAGCATCAAAAGCAGATCTCAAGTCAAGGAAAGCAGCATATAATGGTCGACTTACTAGACGAAAATTTCTCTATTAGATGTTGCATAGTTATACAATTACCCAGCATAGATCCTCCCTCCCTGAGAGTGTGAGATAGATACTGCCCATGAAACCCTTTTTTCCCAAATAAACTTTCCATGATACCACCTGTGTGAGTTGGTTCAATTCTTATTCACGAGATTTGCAAAACAAGTTGCCTTTCCAGTCAACTCCCTAGAGTTTGTAAACATACAAATTTCACAGTACAACACCCCTGACTATAACAATGCTTCCAGGGATACAGAAGCCAAATATAAACTATTAACACACATTCCCTGAATTTTGAGATGTTTATTTTCAGGAAAAGACTTCTGCAACCTTGTTTAAATATCATCAAAATATGTAATTCTCAACATGGCCAAATCAGTCGATACTTAAATCTGGTGACAAAAGCCATAAAAAGGCAAGACAAATCTTTCTACAAACCTGAAGAATGTCCCAGGTTTGCAAAAAAATCTAAAATCTAAAGAAAGGGGGATTAATTCCCCCAAAATTATAGAAGCAGCACCTGTAGTGTTATGAAACAAATGCTATCGGTAGCTGTTGCTAGGCAGCCAGACCAGTATTGTCAGTCTCAAGCCTTGGTTTCTCTCAGTAAAAGACTGGGGAAGGATGCAGGGTCCTTTTCAGGGCCATTTTGGCCTTTAACAGGGGACTAATTTGGGGCCAGGCCCAGCAGCAACCACCAGGCAACTTGCAGGAGTCACTCCAGCCCTGCTGTTTGCTTCTATTCAACAGAAGCCACCCTATGAAAGCAAGGGTGGTATACTGGTTAGAATTTCAGACTAGGACCTGGAAGACCCAGGTTCAAATCACTCTGTCCTTGGAGCTGAGTAACCTTTGACCAGTCACACACATTCAGCCTAACCTACCTTATAAGATCATAGTGAAGATAAAATGGAGGAGAGGAAAATGATGTACACTGCTTTGGCTCCCCATTGTATAAGTGTAGTAAATAACTAAAAAATATAGCTGAAGATGGGGGCGGGGGCAGATAAAAGATAGCTTGGTTGGTGGGTAGGAAGCAGAGAAGGAAGCAGAGAAAGGTGAGGCTATGGGGGTTGCCAGGAGACAAGAAACAGGAAATAGTGTGGGGAAAATGAGGCGCCCTCTGGAGGTCCTCACTGTTTCCCCACTGCAGCCTGCACTGTATAACTGAGCTAGAGTTTTCTGGAGATGTTGCCCAGGGTGAGGGAAGGAAGACAAGCTGAACACAGGGCAGATAAGAGTAGGTTGACTGGTGGGTAAGAAAGAGAAAAGTAAGTAGGAAGAAGAACAGGTATGGGTGCTTTCAGCAACAGAAAGAAGTCAAAGTGGGGAAGAGGAAAATGAGATGGCCTCCTCAAGTCCTTATGGGCCATCTAATTCCGAATACGGTCTTAGATGTGGAATAATCCACATATTATGGTCACGTAGAGGTGAAAATTTTTTCCTGGGATTGCCCAGGCTTGCAGAAAAATCTCAAATCCAAAAAGGGGTGGGGGGGACACACAAAGCACAGAAGTATTGTTTATCTAAGTACAGACTATGTAAGTGAAAACAAATGCATAACACTTGAGTGCCATGGGGGGAATACATAGGAAATTGAGTAAGGATTACAAGGGCAACGGTGAATACAGCCACTAGTAGCAAACAAACTGGGAGAGCAAGTGGGTGGGGGAGCAGCACCTACAGATTTTGCCTGGATTGGGAAGAGAAAGGTGGAAGGCAGCAGAAGCCACTGCCAGCCCTAGAAGCCAGGTGGGCAACAAGTTGGCCAATAGCACTGTGGTTACATTGTCCCCCAAGCCACTATCATTCAGCCCTGACTCTGCCTGAGAAAGAAAGCCGACAAGTGGGGGGGGGGTGTACAGGAAGAAATTAGGTAGCTGTGGTGCTGCTGTTGTTGATTCTTTCTCCTTTCCTGTGCCGGGAGGGAAGCTGGGGAAGAAATGAAGGCAGACAAGTGGCAGTGGGTAGGAAGAGGCATACTGCTGCCCCAGTCTTCAGTGGAGAAGAGGTGGGCAAACAGTGTTGGCCAGGTGGTGCTTTTCTTCCACCCCCTCCCACAAGGTTTTCTAGGGCCATTTGTTAGCATCTAAAGGCCAAAAACAACTGAAACAAGGTCTAGCTAGAAGATGCAAATTGCAGTCTTGTGCAGTCTTAACTTGCCTTTGGGGCTGTGCAAGAAAAAGAGAGGCAGTTAATCCTTCAGCCTACACTCAATCTTGCTGTCTGAAACCAGCACCCTTAACACACACACACCATGTTTTAAAATAGCAGACTTGGGCTTGTAACCTGTGGGGGGAAGAGGAGACAGTTTCTGGGGAGATAAAGGTTAAGCACCCCAGTACCTACCACTTTCTTGCTGCCCTGCTGAAAACTCCTCTTGTTTGCAATGTGGTAAGCAGATAGAAATGACAGGCAGGAAAGTTAATATTTGGAGGCCAGGCTATGTGTCTCCTGGTGGTGTCTAGGAGGAAAAAGCATTGTGGTGGTTGTAACAATGGTAGGTAAAGCTGTTGCTATTAGGGCTTCTAGGCCCAAGTTGTAGATATATACAAACCTGTTCCACTCCTTATCAAGAGGCTGGAATCAGTTTTTGGAATCTGGAGGGATCTTCCTAAGTTCTCATTATAACACATCACTGTTTATTTACTGTCATTAGGTCTCCATTATGGCAATAAGCTTCAATTAAGGGTATTTGCATATAACTTCTAGTTAGCCCAAGCCTCCACTTGCCACTACATAGAGGATGGCACCCAGACCAGGTTAGGGCCAAAGTTGGCATAGGGCAAATATAGCCCTCTCTTTGTACAGTGCCAACTAGCCCAGCCCTGTACTCAGGACCATCTCTCTGATGCAATCAGCTATCTCTTCAGATACAGCCTCTAGCAGAAACATATCTGCCATCGGAAAGGACAATGTTATCTGCTCCGCATCTCCAGACTTTGCAAGTTGATAGTGGGACCACCCTGGCCACAGCCTATTGTCATTATTGTTTCTTGAACACCCAGCCATTAATGGAGGCAAGACTCTGCAGTTGCCCAATGCCTTGCCAAGGCTTCCCTTCCCCAACCTGGACTTTTGTCCAAAACCTCTCTAGAGCCATTACTGACCATTCTGGCCCATCACGGACCATTTCCCCATTGTGCCTATATCAGGACTCCAAACCCAGCCATCTTTGGTTCAGTCTCCTGGAATGTATACCAGCTGGATCCCCCATTTCTTTTAGGTCTTCTCAAGACATACTTGCCGGCCAAGCAGTCTGTTTCTCTTCACCATGGAATCTTCTCTTCAGAAGGTAGCCATACCCCTCTCCCACACACACACTCTTAACACTTCACCCTCTTTTGTCACTGATCTCTTTAAGATCGCTTCACCTCTTTATTTCCTAGCTCTCTGGGTGTGTGTGTGTGTGTGTGTGTGTGTGTGTGTGTGTGTGATGTGATGTATGTGTAGATATTCCATTGATTAGCTGAGTGTATTAGGGTAACATTTTTAATAAATTTCACAAAAGACATTTCCTGTCTGTCGTCTGTACAGCTCCAAGAGGGGTTTGACTCTGGTATAGTTGGAGACCTGGTGTTGTGGCTAATATTACAATCACAAAGTTGAAACCTTCAATCTAAATTCAAGTTCAGATGTGCATGTAATCTGAGTTAGGATCAGGAATAAGAATACCTTTTCCATTTCTCAGGCCACTGAGATATCTGATCCCTCACAGCAGGTCTTCCATGACTTCTTTAAAATTCTGGAACACCTACATTTTTCCCATAATGGTTTGGGACCATGATTTATACATGTATTTTTAATTGTTTTCTGTAGTGTAAACTTGTAAACCACCTTGATCATTTTTAAATTGAAAGACTGCATATAAATACATATGTAATGAATAAGCAAGTATTAGATTGTTTTAAATTACCAGTATTCTTAATCAACTGTGGTAGGAGAATACAGCATTTCCTTCAGAAGAGTCCAAATAAGAGAATAATTTCCTGAGTTGTGGACACAAGAATGCTTTCTCATTTCATCCTAAATTATTGGTCTTTTTTACCCACATTTCTACCTTCACTTAATCTTCATTTGTTTATGGATTCTACAGTTTAGTTTTCCTGTAGCAGTGAAGATGCTACCACTGCATGACTGAACTGGTGGCACACACAATGTTCACAAGCCTATCAGATGGTCCAAGAACAAAGCTGTCAGAACGTTTGCAACTGATGACAGTGTTAGGTGGGTTATAGTTAAAACCTGACACATACCATAGAGACTGGTGCATTGGAAGCAACACAGTATTGATGCAGTATAATTTTATCTCCACATTTGTCCAAGGAACTCAGGGTAGTGAACATAATTCTCCTTTCCCCATTTGATCCTCCCACCAACCCTGTGAGGTAGATTAGGTTAAGAGTAAGTGGCCCAAACTCATTTAATCTAGCAAAAGTCATGAAAAAAGTAGAGATCCAGACCAGTGGCTCCCAGCTGCTATCCTCTCTGCTTTAAGAGATAAAAGGACACCCCAGATTCTTTTACAGAATAGAAAAGGGGGGGGAGGGTGTAAGCTCTCTCCTTCAGATACTGCTGATACTTGAGGCAGCCACTTCATTTGCACGCTTTTAAGATGTGTTATTAAAGATGTTGCCTGACCTGGGTTGCCCAGCCTGGGCTCAGAATCTAAGCAGGGCCCGCTCCAGCTAGTATTTGGATGGAAGACCACCAAGGAATACCAGGGTTGTGACACAGAGACAGGCAATGGCAAACCACTTCTGCTCACCTCTTCCCTTGAAAACCCTACAGGGTCATCACAAATTGATTGCAACTCGACAGCCAAGAAAAAAAAATTAAAGACAGATTCCATACATAAAACCCATTGCTAATAGATTATGCTCTATAAAATTCTTCATTAATGACTTATATTTCTGCTTGTAAGTCTTCAGGGCCAAAGAACAGCTATTTTGCAATTCCAACTGTCCTTGTCCCACACAGGGCTTTTAATACACGGTTACTAAATCAAGTTGTGTGGGACAGACCAGCCTGCCTCTTAACTGCTACCCTCTGAGAAGTACCTAGAATGTGCCATGGGATTTATCACACCAATAAAGGCTACAGACACTGTGACCAGTACCTACTGGAGAACAGGTTGGTTGATCTGCAACTCACGCTGTAACACAATAGACTGAATTTTTTTCCCTTGTGCCCCCAGCAGATCTGGAATGGGGCTTGGATACAGAATATCGAAATGAGCATAGAACTAGAAATACTAGAAGTACACACCTCCATTGGTTTCTTGCTTGATGTGGACACCCATTGATCTCCGGCTGAAGAGGGCCAACCCTGATCCCAACAAAAAAGGGGTGGGGGTAAATGCATACAGCTGTACCTGTTGTAAGTTTGGTAGCGCAATGACAATACTGTGCACTATGGATGATACATGTATGTGCAAATAAATGAATTCGACAGCAGACTCCAAGAGCCAGATTGTGCATGACGAGAGCATCCATGTACATTTATTGATATTCATTCTACCTGTTCATGTGGCAGCCTATTGAGTGAAGGGAGTTAAAACTCCCTTATCTCATAGCACTTCTTGAAGCATTTGCTTCTGCTTGGCTTTCTTCCAGTACTGGCATCAGACTGGGACAATGTTTTAGATAACAAGACCATGGTAGGGAAGGATGAGGAGGGGGACAGGCTTTAGCTCATCTTACACACACATTCACTTTTCCTGTTTAATAAAAATAGGCCTCCACCTCCACACTTTCCATTTGGCTGCCTTGTCACAGTAACTAGGACCTGGACACGCAAAAAGCCAAACAAATCAAGAAAGAAGTGAGGGAAGTTGGCTGTACCAAAAAAAATCTGTGAAAGGTGCCAACCCTCTACAATCATTCTAAGGCCCAGATTTTTAAAAAACGATGGATATTTGACAGAAAACCCCACTGAACTTTGGAAGACTTACATTCAGGTATATTCTAAATTAATTAATTAATATGCAATGCATAGAATTACCACTTTGGTCAAATTTAGGTTGGGCTGCATTTCATCTGCACAGGTCGTACTCCTCTGAGCTCAGAACATAACTGGATTGCCAACTGTGAGTGACATTTCCAAATGCTTCCAAAAAACACTGCTCTGATTGAAAGCTCTGGGCAAACATCAATAGAGATGCTAAAAAATATATCCCCTAAGTGGTCAGACTTGTGAATTACTTTCACAGACTTCACGCTCACAAGTTCTGCTGCAGCAGCACACATGGACATGCCCAGCTGCAGTGACTGCTGGAGTAAGGACCTCCTCGGGTGTTTCTTGGTAAGCTACTTTCCTGAATATATTGAATGGGCTGGCTACAGCTGGGGCTTGCTCTTGTAATCCTGCCCTGCTGTCCAGATGGGCAGGTAAGCATACACTCTTAGGAAAGTACCCTCCTGCCTAAGCAAGTAAATCAGCATTTCTGCTTTAAATGAGGTCACCGAAACAGCAGTGGAGGGTTGGGAATGGGAAGAGGAAAGAGATGGAGGTAGCACTGATCAAGGAGTCAAACCTGCAAAACTGCTAGTTCTAGCTGTGATCTATTTTTCTCCACTGTCCCACGTCCGTGTCTCTTCTTCTGCAGTAACTGTCATATGAACCCAGCCAGCTGCCATTTCTAGCCAGCATCTACCTACAACCCATCCCACACAGATTCAAACCAGTTTCTGCTCTGCACAAGGATGATGCAAGCCCAATTTAGACACACACGCAAGCAACTCAGGTAACTCATATATTACAAAAAACAAACGCCAAGTGAAAGGACAGTCCCAGAGCACTACACTGGCCCTTTCCTCCCCGAACGTCTCTGCTTCCCAAAGGCTCCTTTTCCCTTTGGCGCCTGCTTCCTCAGCAGTCCAGGCTTGCCCTGTCTCCAGGGCCCCTGAGGCTTTGAGCCACGCTGCTGCTTAGTGTGGTTTCGCCCTGGACCTTGGGCTTGCTTCCGCTTGGCATTCCGTGCTCTCCTCGGCTGTCTCGTGTCCTGCTGCTGTTCTCTAAGATCAGGTGAGTCTCTCGGCTGCCAGCCCTGCCCGGGCCGTGGAATCCTCTTGTGCTTCACCTTTGGGCTTCTGCCTACAGGGGCTGGGTTCTGATCATCTGCAGAGTGGGAGTATTTACATCTTTTTCGTGGCTTGATGGACTGGCCAAAGCCTCGTTTCCTCTTGGTGCTTTGTGGGAACAAATCTAGAGTGGGTTCAGCAAAGAGAACATCAGCAGAGAGGTGGTGAGGACAGGCATAGTGGCAGCAACAGCAAGTTGGGATCCACCCCAACATCATCACTAGTGTAATTTTTGGAAGAGCAATAGGAAAAAAGGGGGCATCAGACCCAAATGCAGCTGCTGTCCCTTTCATTTTTGTGCAGAAGAAGGAATTTTAGCAGAGGCAGGTTTTCAAATCACAATGTTGCAAAGACAGAGAAAAACAGCTCCTACTAACCTTCCCTCTTCTATACAACTCTGAAGCCCTCCTAGGTTTTCTTTTGCATCTCCATACAAACCAAAAGAATACAGACATATATAACTACGAAATTAAAAGTGTGTCCAGGATTAGGAGTCAATGTGGGCACTATTGCTGAAGAGGTTGAAGGCTGCTTCCAGGCAGCTAACACAAATTAAGAACTATACAATGCAACTACATTAAAACACTAAAGTCAAAGGCCATCACAAGCGACCGCCGTCTTGTTTCTGCTTCATTTGGTTGTATGTGAAGACCAAGCCAGAACCAAAACTTTTGGAATGCTATACTAAGCATTCACTAAGAACTGCAAGCAGAAAATCCCAAACAAATGACTGGGATAATGAATGCACATGGACTTCACACCCCTTCTCGACTGGATGCATCAGAACATTTATTGGGGTGGGGGAGTCGTACCATGCTCAGCATTGTTTTAATCAGCCAAATCCAACCGAATGTTCCACTCCTCCCATCAAAAGTATTTGACACCAACCTTCATCAGGCTCTTCTCCCACTTCCTGGCGGTAGTATTCTGTGTCATCATCTGATGGTTCATCCGCATTCTGGTCCTCCTGCATCCCAGGATCCTCTGCATCACTGTCACCTCCCTCTGCTTGCTGCTTCTTTTTCTTTATCCCCTCCAGGCTCTTCTTCCTGCAGCCCCCAAGCCAGTAACACTATCAAACACACAGGCCAAGCCTTCCCACACACCCAAAGCATGGCTCTTGGCTTTAAGTGTGCCTGGACAAAAACTGTGCCTACATCCCAATTCCCCCCTCACCTGTGAACTGTTCTCTGCTCCTGCTTACGTTCCACATCTGCCTCCTGCTTGCGGCGGCGCTCAGCTTTCAGCTGTAACTTCTCTTCTTTCCTCGCTAGGGCCTCCTGGATCTCTTGCTCAGTCTTGTGAACTGTGGACAGGAGACAGAATTGGGTGAGTGTGAAGTCACACAAGACAAGAAGTACACACAGTCTACTCTCTACTCTTTGGCTGCCTATTTGAACCGATGCACCATGGCAGGTGGGTATAATCTGTTTTGGAGATTAAGTCACCAGCTTCTGGGATTCCTGAAGGGTGGTTCTGAGCCCAGTGGGAGCAGTGAACGACTGCCACAGAACCATCTGTCCCAGGCAGGATGTGGAAGCATTTCACATTAGCAGTTGCTTCCCTGAGGAACCCTGTAAGCAGTGGCTGGAATGAAAACTCTGAAAGCAAAGACCTGGCAGGGATGAATGCTCCAACATTACAGGGTGCACCTATACAAGGATTTCTTAGGGTAACTCATTTATGCAAAGCAAAAATGCCAGTAAGCTTCAAATTCCCCGCCCCCCAACTTACTTTCTCAAGTCACTAGTGCTCAGTGCCACTGGGAGCTCCACCAACAAAAGGCTGGAGCTATTGTATGCACCAGTGGCCTTCTCAAAGTTGGGATTCATCTTTACATTTACAGCCTGTAAACTTGGACCCACTATTAAAATCTGCATCATACCATAAGAAGATAAGAAGAGCCGTGCTGGATCAGAACAAAGGCCCATCTAGTCCAGCATTTTGTTGACACAGTGGCCAACCAGCTATCTCTAGGAAGCCCACAAACAGGAAGACTGCAACAGCATCATCCTGCTTGTGCTCCCCAGCCACTGTTTTAAAGAGGCATACTGCCTCTGGGACTGGAGGGAGCAGATATCCATCATCACTAATAGCCACTGAACCCCATCCTCCATGAATTTGTCCAGTCCCCTTTTAAAGCCTTCCAAGTTGGCAGCCGTGACCACACGGCAGCCATGGCAGCTAGTCTTCTCTCTGTCTTGAATCTCCCATCCTTCGGCTTCAGTGGATGACCCCAGTTTCTGGTATTATGGGAGAAAAAAAAGGTTTCTCCCTGCCCACTCTTCTCCACACCATGCATAATTTTAAAGACCTCTACCATATCTTCCTTACCCACCTTTTTCTAGGCTAAACAGCCCAAAGTGTTTCAACCGATCCTGATACGGCAGCTGCTGATCATTTTGGTTGCTTTTTCTGCACCTTTTCAAGGTGTGGTGACCAGAACTGTACACAATATTCAAGTCCAGTCTCACTACAGATTTGTGTAAGGGCAACATGATAGCAGCTTATTCTCTATTCCTGTTCTAAATACGGCCAGCATGAAATTTGCCTTTTTCGCCGCAGCAGTAGCATACTGGGTTGACATTTTCATATCCATCTTTCTCTTTCCCCTCTTAAAACAGACTTTTCCAACTATGTGGAGTTTTTTAATAAAAAAGACTGTCACTGCTGATGTGACCCACCTCAGCTTTACACCAGGCCTGCTTACACAATCTCTGCCCCACCAGCCATATAATGTGGTCTGGCCAGATACCCAATTGCCTGCTGCTTTTGTCAACTTGGGATTGCAGTAAAACCAAGCCTACAGAGCTACCAGCAATTCCCAAGTGATCTAGAGGGGCTTGAGTTGTATAAGCCTTGTCTACAAAGCCAATTAAGTCCTGGAACACAAGAGACAAATCAAGTGCCCCATGACAAGGGATGTTGGCTCTTTCACTCTTTTCCAGCTCCCTGCTCTTAAAAACCTGTGAAAGAATCTGAGACCAGTTACCCCAGTCTGCTATGAATAGGCCCATAAAACACATGGAAACTCCTCCAAGACAGACCTGTGTTGCCCTTCCCACACCTCTTCCTTCTGCTGAGAGAAATCAGATTCCATTTCCATTTAGGTTGCATTTCCATTTGCCCAGCTCTAAGGGCTGGGCAGGCTTTCAAGGCACTGCTGTTCACAAAGGTAGGGCTCTACAAAACAATCACTGTCTTCTCTCGTCCTTGGGGAAAGGGATCTAAATGGAAGACCCAAGATACTCACTGAAGCTGTGGTACAGCACATTGCCCTGGCCTAAGCCTTCTTCCACCTTGATGAGCTGCAGCTTCATGCGAGGGCCGATCTGGATAGGGAGAAGATGCAGCAAACCAATCAGGGAACAGAAACGCAGATACATCCTCAGGCAGACAACAAAGTAGCCCGTAGAAAGCTGGGAAATCTTATGGCCAATCCACTTCCAGAGAGATGGACCAGAATATCTGAGATAGCGGCAACAGACACGAGGTATTAATTTTCCATTGCATCGCCCAAGCCTTGTTCTGTATGCCTTACACCCACCACCACCTCCTCACAAACAAGCACAGGGGCCTCACGAACAAGCACAGGGGCCTGAGACTGACCTCGGTGAGGCGTACTGCACTCTGTTCAGATTTCATGTTCCCACGGCCTGCGTAAGCCTGAGGCAGCTCTGTGATGTTGTGACTGCCATCCTGCTCAGCTTCACTCTCGGAGAGGGCAACATCTCTGTGCAGTGAGAAGGGAAACAAGATACAATTGATCTTTTCTTTACCATGAATGAGGTATCATATGTAACACAGAACAAGGGACACAAGGCATACTTCATGTTTAAAAGAGAAAGGCAGAGGAGTGGCAGAGAAAGAAAGAATGGAGGGGGGGGGGACAACAACAGGAAGCAAAACAGAGATATTTTGGGTCAAGAGAAGCTTCAGCAGAATAGAAAAAGGGAATCAACGTGAGGAACAGGAGACAGAAGTCACAGGCTTATGCGACAGGGCATGAAGCACATGTTGCAGCCTCCCCTTCCCTCCCTACTCAGTAGTCACTACCCCACATAGCCCCACTGGGAATCAACCACCCTCACTCAAGTACCCAGGGGGAACTTGGCCTTAACCCAAACCAACTTCCTTACTTGACCAACAGCTCACTGATGTCCTGAAGGCGGCTCATGTTGGGAAACTTCTCCTGCAGGAACTTCTTTAACCCTTTGCTCATCCCTACAGGTACCACTTTCAAACTGCTGCAAAACACCAGAAGGGGGAAGGGTGTCTGTGAGGATTCAGGCAGAAGGTATGTCAATGCTACTGGAAGAGGGAGGGAGCTCTGGGCTAGAATAGATGCTTTCCATGCCTGGGGTCCCAAATTCAACATCAGTTTCCAGGATTCCCAGGTAACAGAGCTAAAGACCGTCAACAGCTGCTGTCTATGATGAGGCAATTACTGGACTAGATGGACCAGTGGCCCAACTCAGTACACAGCAACTTTATAGGAAAGCAGCCTTGAGACCAAGATAAGATGACCACGGTGATATCTCCTTGATCCTATATTAGCAGAAATGATTTTCATATTTTATTTCCTTAAAATAAAGTGGGTCTCCAGCCTCCTGAAGATAGTGGGGAACATTCTAGGAATTAATGTGGCCAAACTGGAATGGGGTGTAAGAGAAGAGCATCTTTGATATTGGTCGCAACTGAACACACCAAAGCCTGGCAATGTTATCACTGCTGGCAGAACCTGACAAGGAAGATGGTGTGATGTACTAGAAAGAGAAGTTGGATGGACAAACTTCTCAGATTTCTAGAGAACTGTGAAAGCAAAAGCAGCAGACAAAAGTTTGGAGCCCTCCAAACAGCACTGCTTTACATTTCCAATCGCTTGGGTGCATCAGAGCGTTTACTTCAAAATAAAATCAGAGACATCAGCAGACTATACTCTCATCATATGCACCCAGCTCATCACTAGGATGGGAATTTTCCTGTTCCTGTGCACAGGTACAGTCTTTTATATGCAGTAGAGCCAAGGCAGTGTAGTGGACAGTGTTTGGAACATGAACCTGAGTTCAAGCCATTACTCAGTCCCTAGGGGGACCAGAGTCTAAACTACCTCATAGATCTGTTGTGAGTACAAATGGAATAATCTGCTCTAACCTGAAGATGGACAGCTTTCCTCCCAACAAGGCAATATGGTGGGCATTTCTACAAGCATGAAGACATGCATTTAAACCACACATAACACAGGTTAAATGACAGTTAAATGTACTGATTAAATATCAAGAGTGGAATTTGGGAGTTCTGTGTACAAATCTTCACTTAGTCTGGAAGCTCACTGAGTGAACCTAGACAAGTAGTGTGTGTGTCTTTCTCATCCAAGCCTACCTCACAGGGCTTTTGTGAGGATAAAATGGAGGAGGGAGCCAGGATATACAACATCTGAGCTCCTTGGAGTAAGGGTGAGATAAAAATGTGATAGGTGGGTGGTGTGTCGGCAATGAATTGCTGGCCCAAAAGTCAGTTTAGGCTTCTCTTACAGCAGTGGCTTGACATGTTGTCTGATACTCCTTCCCAGGCACACACCTAGTTTTGACTCATCAGTGGAACTTCACAAAAACTTACTAGTGACGGAATTCAAGAGTCTGGCTGTCTGCATCATAGCTGATCAGTACACAGCGCTTGACGGCATTCAGGTTAATCTGGGGGACAAGGGACAAGCAACACATACCATGAGAACCAAGATACATAACAGGGAGAAGATCCTTCTTTTAACTAGTATTCTAGGTAGTCTTTCTGAGGAGAGGTTTCCTTCCACCACTCCTGCTTCGAGCAACAAAAACCATAGAGTGATAAAGCAGAACAGGGAACACTGTCACAGCGTACTTGCTTTCCAAACAAATGTGGTGCCAGCAGCCAGAAAGGATCTAAAAATCTCTTTCACCCACACACACTCCCCTGGCTATATTTTTATATAGGATGGGCAAAGCTGCTCAGCCAAGGAAAAAAAGGGCTGTACTCCTGAATGTCAGTGCAGTGAAGAGGCCAGAGCTTAAATTCCCTGCTTGGAACAGATAGCTCCCCAAGAGAACTTGGGTCAATGATTTGTCTAGTTCTTACTGAATGGAGAATTTGCATCTTTACTGTATCATTTCAGGCTGCATTCTCCTTCAGACAAAAAGGATGTTTTCCATTTAGAAAGCTAGCATCTTTAAGCCTAGCCTCCTCACATCTTTTCTATAAGTACGGCTGTTGTTTTTTAATGAAGCAGCATTTGGCTACCTGAGGGACAGCAGTCTGAACTGGTATGGCCCAGATCACAAGTTTGCCATCTCAGCAAGAACTAAGCCACATTCTCTCAGCTTCATCTACCTCAACAGGTCTGCTTCAAAAACAAAATGGGATAATCTTTGGCAGGATACACCTGTGGTAAATACACATTTTCTTGACGTAACAGGGCACAGTTGAGGTGCATACAACACAGAATTCAAAGCCCAGAGAAACTTAAGGCAGCAGAACACAGCCAACAGTTTGACTCTGCACGATCTCCAGGCTAGGACACACTCACCTTGTGGACATTGATGGAAGGAAACATGTTCTGGAACATGCTGGCCATGACCTTGATATGCATGCCTTGAAGGCCAAAGTTGTTGAGTACCAGGAGTGGGTGGTGGGTGAACTGCTGCTCATGCATCCGATGCCGCTTCAGGGATGACACAACATCCTTGATGAGCGAATACTGAAGAGAGGAGCAGAGTAGAAGGGTTACACGGCACAGGGAAGGAGCTCTGCTGAGGAGGAGACACCACAGGCCTGTGAACCCTGAAGCCCAGAAGTCTCTTTCCAGAAGGGACTCAGCCAGGGCTGTATAGAAGTCATGATTTTGAAGGAGCACAGGATGTCATACTGGGAAAGGTTCAGCTTCCTGAATAGCTCAGCTTCCGTATTTTTAAAAGGTACACATTTCTAGTCCTTATGCCAGATGTGGTTGAAAATGGGGGTGGGGGTTGTCTGCACCTATCTTAAAAACCAGGCGAGTCGGGTGGCTGAATATGATTCCCAGTGATCCCCGGAAAAGCCAGAATAATGTATGCTATGTAAGAGAAATCGCACAGGGCTGGTCAATTTGCACAGTTTTCATAGACTGAATAATTCTGTTTTTCAGACTGTGTTAACAAAAATCTGCACTTCGATAAAACATATGAAGACCTAGGCTTTAGATGCCTACATAACACACATCAGGGGGAAAAAACAAGCCACAAAAGCCCTAGATACAGTCTCTAACTAACAAGGTTTTCAGAGAGAGCTCCAGCCCCTTCTACCCTTCTCTGCCAAGGACATCACCACCCCATGCTGGTACCTGAATAACCCTGAAGGTCAGAGATGGTCCACCAGGAAGACGGAAAAGTTTCTAAGAAAGAAAAAAATCCAGTCAGCAGTAGAAAAGATGAAGTCCAGGATAGCCACTGCCACACAGTTCAATACTTTGCAGCAGTCACTGTTACAGACAGCGTGTCATCATCAACACAACACATACAGTCCCATGCAGTCTTGCTCCAGATGCATCAGTGCGTTTACTTTGAAGTGAGAATCACGGATTTTACTCAGCAAAATGCATTGTCATCATTTGCATCTGGTCAGCAAGGAATTCAGCTGGGCATGCAAAAACAATGAACACCAGGTACGTACACAGCAAGGAAGGGGGCTGTAGCATTTGGAACAACCCCTAATCTAAGGCAGCAGTTTTCAAACTTCGTACTCCGGGACTCTGAGATCTCTAGGACATTTATTAGAGCTTTTTCAGTTACACATTCAACGGCAGGCAAGCTTTCCTGAAAACTAGCTTGTCCCCTAACACTGATCATCCCCTTCTGGGCACAGCCATTGTGCAGTGTGGCAAAGCAAGGTACCAGGTGTGTTCCAGGTATAAAGATGAGGGCTTGGCCAGTGCCACATATGAAATAACTGCACACCCTAGAACATGTAGCAGAATCCCCTGCAACACAGAGGTAAATAGGTAGTCTGGGAGTTTTATGAAGCAAAGCAAAAATATCCTCAGCAGGAAAACTGATTGGGAAAGGGTTTCTGAACACAGAATATTTGAAAATCACACAGATCTACAGGGAAAGGAATCAGGCTGCATTGTGATCCAGAGACAGATTGATTAAGGAAGCAGGACCAATTCAAAAGTGCCTAAATTCCAGATTTGCCAGAGACCCCAATCTTGAGGCTACTTGTTGTCTGCACTGAGCAACGCCTCACTTGTCACTTACAAGATTAATAGTGGTTGGGGTTTTGGTGAACACCAAGAAGTGAGTGATGCCCAAGGGTCCAGCCACAGCCACAAAATCTTTCAGAGTGTTCTTCTTTCGTACCTGAAAGAAACAGACCCATGCCATGAGACTCCATGAGGACAAAATCCAAGAGAGAGAATCCTCAACAGTCATAAAGCTGCACAGGATATTTTCCTGAACCATGGAACATTTCAGAGATAAATATCAGATGTAAAGTCTGAGTGCAGTATCTCTGAAATGTTGTAGGGTTCAGGAAAATACCCTGAGTGGTTTCATTACTCTGTTGATCACAGCCTCCATCTTGTTTCCCGTATCTGCCATTTCTGCAGAAACTGCACACCTGTCAACACAGCTGTCTCACAAATAAAGAAAAAAATATTGTCATTGCTAATACACTGCATTTCCTTAAAGGCATACAAACTGGTTTATAGATAACGTGGTTCAAGTTGCATAAACATTTGATTTGTAAAATTAATTCAGTGTTTGTTTTTCAAAGATTTCTTGCCCAAAAGGTTTGGATATTGATGATGAAAAACTCTGATCACAGCTACATTTTTTGCCCACATATGGTGGGCAGAGAAGGTTCAGGAAACATTACTGACTGCAATTACTTGGCCGTGGCCCTGAACAGAAATGACCCAAGTCCTTTCTCTTCTCCCTATAGTTTCCATTTAACCATTAGGATCCCATTTAGTGATAGGGGGGGGGGGCACACGAAATAGAATCCACTCTTTTTCTTCAAATACAACCATTAGATTGCATTCCCTTCAGAACCAGGATTCAAACTTAGGACTCCGAATTTCCCTTCTTCCATTCTATTGCACAAGATGACATTTCACTGTCAGTAGGCCTGCTTTTCTTTCATGTCTCATTTTTGGTGCAGTGGTTTGGTGTAGCGGTTAAGGGTACGGACTCTAATCTGGGAGGACCAGGTTTGATTCCCCACTTCCCCACATACAGCTGCTGGTGTGACCCTGGGTCAGTTACAAGTTCTCTCAGATCTGTTCTCTCACAAGCAGTTCTCAAAAGAGTTCTCTCAGCCCTACCTACCTCACAGGGTGTCTATTGTGAGGAGGGGAAGGAGACTGTAAACCACTCCAAGACTCCTTCAGGTAGTGAAGGGCATGGTATAAATCCAATCTCCTCTTCTTGTTTTAAAAAAATTCCTAAATTAAAACCTAGCAATCTCACATAGAAAGGGGGCACATAACAATCTTGTACTCTCCACCAGAATTAACATTTCATACTCCTCCACAAGTAGATTAGCGCTGTTATATCAATGAACCTTCTCCTTAACAATTTTTTGGGTTATTTTGGCTATTGCAATAATCTATAAATGGTGGTCATCTTCTCCAAAACAAAACATCTGCATCGATTTCTTTCTTCCAAAGATGTCTATCTGCAGATAATTTATTCATGACCTTTGAAATTCTATTTTCCCATGAACATATTTCAGATAAATGATCTTACATCCAAAAAGAAGCAATCAACTTTTCAGGTAAAGTCAACATCTTAAGCATTTATGCATTTCCCTCACAGATCCTGTCAAATATCCCAACAGAAACAGTAATTTTTTTGGTACATTATTTGAATAATTCTAAACCACTGCTCACTAACATCATACATGAAAGTACAATCCTCACCACAACACTAAGCACAGCCTTATTCTTAAAACATTCTTCCAATTTTTTCAATGGTATACCAGCGATACCATCTATAAAACACTACCTTGAGATTAGTGGCTGTATATGGCTCCATCACACGCCGGACATCCAGGATGAGCTGCTGCAAATTTTTGCCAACATGACCCCGGTGAAAGACAAAGGAGTGAGGTACACAGCTATACTCCTCCTGAGATCGATGCTGGGCTGCTGCACGCTCTTTCTTCTGGTTCTTAGTCTGCAGGGAGGCAGAGGGAAAACAACACTAAGAATGGCATAGAGTGTGGGGTATTCCTGAGAATCCATTGCCCCACTCCAAATTCTCTTTCCCCATCCCCCTCTACCTAATTACCCTTTCCAAAGAGTCCCACCAACTGATACCACCAATGGATACTTGGATTAAAGATAACAAAGGTCAATATTAGAAACACATAATTCTGGAATATCATCCCTCAAGCAGTCACACCAGCTGAGGATCTTGGTAATTTCAGAGCACAACACATTTAAAACAGCATTGATATGACTGTTTGGCATCCTTTTGAGAAGTAACAACTGAGACTGAAAAGATTTAAGTGAGTATAAAATAGCAAAATGGATGAGGCAGATGTATCAGTGTGTTAAGATTCTCTCTTGGTATTTTTTTTCTTCAGAGGGGCAAGTCCTTCCATAATAGAACTGGTTAGTAATCTCAGATTTTTCTTCAAGTGGTGGAGTGGCAGTGCTTCTCTTGCAACATCTAACTTGGCTTAGTTGCTTCAGCCATTTGAACTATTTTACTAAACTACTATTTAAATGAGATGGGTACCAGTAGTATGCGTGCAATTGTGAACGACGTGTATTAATTCATAAGGAAGATGACAGCTAGTATTTTATAGAAGGTCATGTGTTATACTAGGATGGCCCAGGCTAGCCCAGTCTCATTGATCTTAGAAGCTAAGTTCATACTTGGATGGGAAACCACCAAGGAAGTCCAGGGTCATCAACACAGAGCCAGTCAATGGTAAACCACTTCGGAATGCCTCTTGCCTTGAAATGGGGTCACCCTGAGTCACCTGAGATTTGACAGCACTTTCCCCCACTACCCATGACAAAACAAGCTCTACTCCATAACAGTTTGTGCTGGAATAAAAGCTTAATATTATGAGAGCTTTGATTTTATTTATTTATTTTTGCTGTACAGCAGCTCCTTGGGAACCCACACAATATGTATTTTTAACTATTAAAAGGAAAATCTTTATCAAATCTACACTAAAAGAAAAATCTTTATCAAACCTACACTAAATTGTTTTTTCCCCACAATCATGGCCTTATCCAACCATAACATTTCAAAAGCCCTTCTGCTCAAACCCATTGAACCCCAGCACTC
This sequence comes from Gekko gecko, assembly GCA_029375565.1. Lineage (NCBI taxonomy): Eukaryota > Metazoa > Chordata > Lepidosauria > Squamata > Gekkonidae > Gekko > Gekko gecko. The sequence continues at coordinate 98,671,754 of JAPDNY010000002.1, read as the reverse complement.
GTACTCAATCCATTACAAGGAAAGGCAGTCTCGTACAGTGGTCCTAGTATGAGGCCAGTACCTAGGAAACCTGAGTTCTAATCCTCCCCCTTCAGCTCAGTAAATCACTTTAGTTCGACCGGCCCCCAATGATCTCTCTCGCAGCCTACCTTACCATACCAGGAAAAGCAAATAGAGAAGGGAAGAATTATGTACATTATCCTGAGCTCCTTGGAAAAAGAACGAGATAAAAAAACAATAGTCTAGCCCCTTTTCCCTTTCCCTATAGCTCCCCCTTCTATTACCATCACTAGCCGCTCTTTTTTATTTCAATTCATTCTAGAGCCTCCATTCCAGGTTTCCACCCTCCCCTCACACAAACAACCCCACAAAAACCCTCACTTTGCTCGGCCGCCCCATGGTGCTCACACGTCCCTTCTGTTTCTCTTACTGCGACCATGCGACTCACAGCGATTTTCCTTCACGTGCGTGTCTCTTTCAGCCTTCCGGTTCCCCCTCGCTCCCGTCTCAAATAGTTCCGGCTCTGTGCTCTTTAATCAGCCGTCCGGCTGCCTCTTTTGTGGGAAACGGAGGGTGTTTAAAAAAAAAAAAATGACGCCCGGATTTCTCTACCCACCCTCTAGGCAACACATAACCTGCGTTGGGAAATTCCTAGAGATTTAGGGCTTGGAGCCCTGAGAGGGTGGGTTTAGGTGAGGGACCTCATTTGGTTTAATAGCATAGAATCCATACTCCAAAACAGCCATTTCCTCCAGGGGAATTGATCTCTATAGTCCAGAGATCAATTGTAATTCCGAGAGATCTCCAGGACCCACCGGGAGGATGGCATCCTTATTTAAAAGGCAGAGGGTTTCCATCTCTGCCCAGGAATGCTTCACAAGCCTTGCAGCTTTTCAAGGTACAAGTGCCCTTTTAAAAAGGCAGTGAGCGACATGAATGTGAAAAGAGGAGTGTAGTAGCAGTAATGAGTGGTGATGATGATGATATTAAGAGGGCAGTTTTATGGAACAAGATACAACCACTGCCACCGGGCTTATTTTTTTATTTAAAGCATGTTTATGCCCCCTTTCCGTTAAGCTTAGGGTTCCCAAGGGTTGGTTCTCTCTGTAGCCAACCCACCTGAGAGACAGTTCGGGATGGCACAATGAGGAGGGTATTGATGCTTGGCTGTCTCTTAGCCATCATCAGCATTGGAGCTGACCAGCATCTCCTCCTGGGCCTGCATCACTGCCAACCTCGTTCAAGCCAAGGCAAGATAATCACTTGGCTTGAACCTGGTCAGCAGAGGCTCACAAGGGGATGGGAACCTTTTGCTTGGGGCAACCTTGAACCACCTTGCATCATCATCTGGAAGCAAATAAAATTCTAATAACAACCTCTCCCTTCTTCAAGAAAGAAATCCATTGTCAATTGGTCTTGGAGATCCCACAGAACTGTTTGTGGTTGTGGGGATAAAAATTAACCTTTTTCCCACCATAGAGAACAATGGAGGGAATAGGGGCAACCTGTTTGGGGGCCCATAGAATTGGACCTCCTAGTTCCAATGTTCTTGAAACGTGGTGGGTATCTTGGGGAGAGGCTCCATCAGCTATCCTGTGAGTTTGGAGCCTCTCCTTCAAGCCCCCTCTTCCAGCCCCCAGAATATACCCTATGTTTTCACCATTGACTTCAATGGCCCATAGGATATAATGGGGCTGAATTGCCACCGAATTTCTTTCATTCCCTCCTTTCCTCCTTTCTTTCCTCCTTTCTTTCCTCCTTTCTTTCCTCCTTTCTTTCTTTCTTTCTTTCTTTCTTTCTTTCTTTCTTTCTTTCTTTCTTTCTTTCTTTCTTTCTTTCTTTCTTTCTTTCTTTCTTTCTTTCTTTCTTTCTTTCCCACCTTCTTCTCTTATCTTTTTTCCTCCTTTCCCTGTTTCCCTCCTTCTTCCTTCTCTTTCTTTCCCTCCCCTTTCCTTCTCTTTCTTTCCCTCTTTCCTTCCTTCTTTCCTTCTCTCTACTCTCTCTCTTTCCTTCCCTCTTTCCTCCTTCTGTGGCCCAACTCTCATGAGAAGGAATTTAAACTTTAAACCCCTTCTCTCTTAGCTCCCCCACCCAGACCAGCTGGGGAAGGGGAGGCTTTTGAAGATGCCTCCCCCCCTTTTGCCATATGCTAATGAGCTCCTGCAGCTGTTCTTCTACGAAAAGACCCCTGATCAAGCCTATACTTTACAATGTTAAGCTTCAGTCTAAATGTGGCTCTTCATCTGTCGCATTACCATTGGCTAGTTTCTGAGAAACCTCTGTAAATATCCAATCACTATGTGAGAATGTAGCAAAGAGGGAATGGTCCTGATTGGCCCCTATCCCTGCATTGTTATTGGATCTTATCTTGTTATGGGTGTGTCTTTGAAAGCCCAGGACAGTTTAAAAAGGGAGCTATGCTCCACTTGTTCATGTTGTGTTCCTGAGTTCCAGTGATGTCAGGGGGCATGGCATATGCTAATAGCCTAATAGCTCATTAGCATACCATATGCTAATGAGCTCCTGCAGCTGTTCTTCTACGAAAAAACCCCTGAATACACAAATATGTAAGAAACATGAGGTATAAATATGTATGTGTTTGTATTTATGTGAGATGTTTGAAAATTCTAGTCCACAAAATTCTAGCTGCAATATAGCCAATTTATTTGGGGGGTAACGATCAGAGGCTGCAATCTATATATGCTTATCTGCGATGAAGTCCTACTAAACTCATCGAGTCTTCTGGGGCTGAGTTCAGACTGGCAATTCGCCCCGGTAAGGACCTGAGCCAGCGACGATTCAATCCCGGAGTAAATTGGGTGGTCACACAGGCACATCTGCCTGGTGTTCCCCACCCATAGCCAACCCGTGCTGTTGCATTTCACCACCGGATTAAAAAGATGCCTCATAAAACTAGTTGCAAATCTGGAAGCCCGCATGTGTCGCGTGTTTCTCCATTTCTGGGAAGTCTGAATGCGCAGCCAAAAAGCCAGGAGCAACCCGCGTTGGGCAGCAGCGGTATGATTGGCCATGCTCCGCTCTACTGCCGGTGCTGCGGGGTCCTCCCCGCCCCGTATCTTCCGGCAGCAGCCCGGGCTGTGTGAATGGGAAAACCCAGAACAGTTTATTCTGGGGCTTTTTTTGCTATGCCTGGCTACCGGAGCAAACTGCCAGTCTGTCCTCAGCCAGAGAATTGCATTACAATAATTTTGCAATTGCTACCTGCTTTAGGGGAGGAGAGGGATGGAATTTGTGCCTGTGTATTTTAGTCTGGATGGAGCTGTCTCATTATTAAATGCTTTGCTTGCCTGTCTAACCAGCTAGGAACCTGAGTGACAGCAGTGACAGCAGCTGCTATGGGTTGGAAGGGGATACATCCACTCAGTGGTGTCAGTCCAGTGGTGGCAGGGCCCACCTGGAGGGGATGCAAGGGCCAATTCACATGTTACATTGTCCCCGAGTTTAGAGGGAAATCATAAATTATCTTTTAATTAAAATACTTATATCTTACCTTTCCTCATGGCTCAAGGTACTGTACAAGTCACAATTTAAAATTACAAGTAAAACCAATAGAATAAAACCCCGGTAAGAGCTTGCTTTTCCACTTTTAAATTATGCTTGCTTTTCCACTTTTAAAAAAGTCCATTTTATTTCCCATATGTTCCAATGCTATTTCCCATATGTTCCAATTGCTTTCCTTAGTATGTTTTTCTGTTCTTTCATTTTTACTTTTTTGTTGTTTTTGGTCAACCCATTTTTAAAGTATTCTTCTGTTTCTTCTTCTGACAGCTTAATTTTGTACTTTGGCAAAAAAGAAGACAAGCTGGCCAGATTTAAGCTAATGTGGTGTCACCTGGTGCAGCTGCTAGAAGAAGCACGATTGTGTCTGCACAATTGTGTATGAAGATGATTTGCACTGCTCACAAAGAGGCAGAAAAGGGGCACATAGTGAAGCCACATTGAGAGCCAATTTTGGCTGAAAAGCAGGATAAAAATAAAGAAATAAGTGGCCACTTTTAAATAAAGTCAGTTTGGTGTAGTGGTTAAGTGCACAGACTGTAATCTGGGAGAACTGGGTTTGATTTTCCACTCCTCCACTTGCAGCTGCTGGATGACCTCGGGCAAGCCATAGTTCTGTCAGAGCTGTTCTTGAAAGAGCAGTTCTCAAAAGAACACTCTCAGCTCCACCTACCTCACAGGGTGTCTGTTGTGGGGAGGGGAAGGGAAAGGAGTTTGTAAGCCACTCTCCCAAGTGAAGGGCGGAGTATAAATCCAATCTCTTCTCTTCTTATTATTTATTTACAAAACATACTATCTTGTTTTCTAGGTTTATTCACAAATGGGGCATGTATCTATCTGAAACGTCCAAATGAATCAACAGGGTCACACTGCCCCTGTCCATCTCCTGGCACACACTCACAACAATAAAACTGCAATCCAAGTGTTGATACTTTTTTCCAGGACTTTTTTGTAGAAAAAGCACAGCAGGATCTCATTAGCATAACAGGCCACACCCCATGACAGCACAGCTCATTCGCATATTAGGCCACATCCCCATGTTACCAGAAGTGTGGTCAACGAGCCACACCCACCTTTTGCTTCTTATTCTGTTTACCTTGTCTGCTGTCAAAACCCAGGGCTTTTTTTTTGTAGCAGGAACTCCTTTGCATGTTAGGCCACACACACCTAATGTAGCCAATCCTAATGAGTTTCTGCTGCTGGGTGTGGCCTATTATGCTAATGAGTTCCTGCTGGGCGTGGCCAACTCGGCAGCCAGCCGGAACTCCGTTCCTGTGTGTTCCTGCCCAAAAATAGCCCTGCTTTTTTCTGGTTATTGTAAAACCACTCATGTCATATCTCCATAGTGGTTTCATCATTTACAACTGCTGATATGAAAAGCCAAGAAAAACAGACCCTCCATCTAGATGTGTGAGGTAATCTTAAGGTCTATTCAGAAGTTAGATCTATTGTACTCAATAGGGCTTACTCTCAGAAAAGTGTTCAGGATTGCAGCAAAACATTTTTTTGCCTTATCTCCTTAGGGCAAAGCAACTGGTGCTTCCTGACTGTGTAGCAACTGTAATAGACCAGACTAGCCTGATCTTGTCAGAGCCTGGAAACAACCAGGGGTTGGATAAGAGTCCACTGAGGAAGACTGGGGCAGCTATACAGAGGAAAGCAAAGGCAAAACACCTCTGCTCATTTCTTGCCTGAAAAGCCCATGAGGTTGAATTTTATGGGGCTGCCATGAGTTGGGTGTGACTCAACAGCATGCTTTGCCTTTTCTGGCTCTAGTTTTTAGGTAATACCAGGCATTCTCTTACCTAGCTAGTGCAACCTGATTCTGGTGGACTACTTTTTCCTAATGGCCACTTGCACCCCACATGACATCGTAAAAGTCTTCCATGTTTCAGCAGACACAATAGTACTCCAGGGGTCATTTGGAGCAGGAGCGGAGCTCCGGCAGTTAGAAGCACAGGCAGTGGCAAGCCCTGCCCCCAGCAGGAGCGAAGTAGCACATGTAGCATTCCTCCTGGGTGAAGAGGAGACAAAATGCACCCCGCCTCTCCTTTCCTCCACCCCTGCTCCAGCCCTAGCTCGGCTGCTGCCTCCAGCAGGCGGCCGGCCTGCCAGCCGCTCCCCCTGCATCACCCAAGCCCAGCAAGCCCAGCGCCCAACTCACCCACCAGAGCTCCCCGCACGGCTGTGACCAAATGGTTTTTCCATTAAGGTCTTTGGGCCCAGATAGGCTACTCTGGGACTGCAATGACAGCCCCCAGAGTGGAAAGACAGTCCCTAGGGATGGAGCCTGAGTGGTGGGTGTTGCCTTCTGAAACACTCAGAGCTCTTTTTGTAGGAGGAACTCCTTTGCATATTAGACAACACACCCCTAATGTAGCCAATCCTCCAAGAGCTTACAGAGCTCTTCTTACAGGGGCCACTGTAAGCTCTTGGAGGATTGGCTACGTTAGGGGTGTGTCACCTAATATAAAAAGGAGTTCCTCCTATAAAAAGAGCCCTGCTTCCAGTGATGCCAGGGAGTGTGGCATATGCAAATAAGTTAAGCTAATGAGTTATGCTAATGAGCTCCTACACCTCTTTTTCTAGGAAATGACCCCTGGTACTCCTTAAGTTTCTCCTTATTGGAATAAATAAAGTCCATACAAGCACAGTACCCTTCACCTACCCACTTTGCCCCTTCAAAACCTTAGGGGGCTGAGCTGTACCTCTGTCTTGGGCAGTTCTACTAGGCATGCCCACATCCGGTAGCATTATCTTGTCCCAAGGTCCAGTTCCCCCTTCTCTGCACTCGCTCAGCCTGCCGGCCAGCTTGCCTTCCTCAACTCCCCCATCTCTCCTGACATCTACTTTTTTATCCCTGGGGTTCCACCAATGCTGGCCAAGCCCCGCACTGCCCCTCCCTTCTCTGAGCCTTGTTTCTCTCTTAACCCCTTCCTTGGCTTCCCCAAGCCCATCTGGGTTTTCATGGGGTTAGCTAGATGTTGACAATGAAAAAACTGAAATTGTTCAAGATTTTCTATTCCTTGGCTCCATCATCAACCAAACGGGAGACAGCAACCAAGAAATCACAGAGAGTGATTAAAATGTGAAATTTGCTGCCAGAGGATGTAGTGATGGCCACAGGAATAAAAAGCTTTGAAAGGGGATTAGATAGATTTATGGAGGATAAGTATATCAGTTACTATCCATGGTGACTGAGGGGAACCTCCACATTCAGAGGCACTAAGCTTTTGAATCCAAGAGTCAGGAAACAACATCAGGGGAAGGCCTCGGCCTCTATGCCCTGTTGTTGGCTGTCCAGGGAAACTGGTTGGTCATTGTATGAGACAGGATACTGGACTAGGGTCCCAGTCACATGGAGAAATAGCTACGCGGATGGGACGGATTAAGGGCGGATCAAACCTGCGTGATCAGATGCCAACATCTGGCAAGTGTCATGCACCCGCCCCTAACCCGTCCCATCTGGCCGAAAATGCGGATCAAAAAGGTACTAGGCAAAATGCAGTACCTAGCTGATGATCCGCAGCAAGGGCGCACGTGAGATCGCCGACGCGCCCGACTCCTGTTGTAAGCAAGGCTCTGCCAAACTGCACATGCCCACAAATTCGCAGTTGCCTCACCTTGCCCGTCATCCCGTTGCTTCCCCCTCAGCATGTGATTGCGCCGGGGAGCAACTGCGTGCCAGCTCAGGGGATCTGTGTGATCCTGCTTCCTCACTTCTTTTTGCCGCACCTCTGAAAAGCTGCACTTCTGCCACGGCTTTTCATGGTAGTGTGACCGGGGCCTAGATTAACTATTGATCTGATCCAGCAGGGCTCTTATGTTCTTAAATCAGGAGGAGATTTTCAAGCCAGTTTGGTGCAGTGGTTAAGAGTCTAATCAGGAGAACATGGTTTGATTCCCCACTCCTCCACATGCAGCCAACTAGGTGACCTTGGGTCAGTCACTGTTCTCTCAAAATTCTCTCAGCCCCACCTACCTCACAGGGTGTCTGTTGTGGGGAGAAGAAGGAAGGAGACGGTAAGCCGCTCTGAGACTCCAAGTAAAAGGTGGAGTATAAATTCAACTCTTCTTCTTCAAAATGTTTTGCTCGCAATGAAGATCCAGTTAATTTTTGCCATGGTATTTCCCATTACTATGTATGGATGCGAAAGTTAGACAGTGAAGGAAGCTGACAGGAAGAAAGTTGGTTCCTTTGAAATGTGGTGTTGGAGGAGAGTTTTACGGATACTGTGGGCCACCAAGAAGACAAATAAGTGGGTTCTGGTTCAAATCAAACCTGAACTCTCCCTTGAAGCTAAAATGACTAAGGTAAGGCTATCATACTTTGGTCACATTATGAGAAGACAGGAGTCACTAGAAAATACAATAATGTTAGGAAAAATTGAAGGCAGCAGGAAAAGAGATGGATTGACCAAACATGAGATGGATTGACTCAGTAAAGGAAACGACGGCACTCAGTTTGCAAGACCTGAGCAAATGATAGAACATTTTGGAGGACATTAATTCATAGAGTCGCCATAACTTGGAAGTGACTTGATGGACCTCAACACACATGCACACACAGGCCCTTGCTGTGTCCTATGCTCCCAGCTAATGCCCTGGGCTGGCAAACTTCCTGTCCCTGCTGCTATGCTCAGCTGGGCCCATCAGGCAGCTACTGCCTTCACAAGAGGTGCACTGCCCTGTCCTGAAGGAATTGCTGCTTTTGGCACAGTTGCTGGGACCTCTGCTGCTGTGTTTGTGCCACACCACTGCAGAACTTTTAAAAATAGTCAGTTGAAATGAGAGGACTGGCAAGGAGATAGGATGAATGAAAGATTACAGTAGCTCAGTATCCCACCAGTGTGTGGAATGGATCCTCCATGACAGTGCTTATCTCAAATGTTGTATCAGGACTGTGATGCTAATATCTACATAGGAGTAAGGAAACTGCAGTTAGAGACAGGCACACTAGATAAAGACACTAGTTCCCTTCTCCCCGCCCCCCCAGCCAGTTTGGTGCAGTGATTAAGAGCAGCAGACTCTAATCTAGAGAACTGGGTTTGATTTCCCACTTCTCCACATGCAGTCAGCTCGGTGACCTTGGGTCAGTCACTGTTCTCTCAAAATTCTCTCAGTCCCACCTACCTCACAGGGTGTCTGTTGTGGGGAGAGGAAGGGAAAGGAGATTGTGTGAAGAGCGGGGTATAAATCCAATCTCCTCCTCCTCCTCAGTATACAACAAATCGACAATAAAATAACAGTTGCTTTTGCTGCGGGACGTACTAAAACTAAGGACAGTGATTGCCCATAGGAAATACATGGGTGCCCACTGAGAATAACGGAGAGTAGGCTTAGTGCAGTACATAATTGCCATCGGAATGGGCCGCAACTGGACTGTTCTTCTTACACCTATTAAAAATATTATATCTCAACAGCTATTTCCAAATCTCAGATTATTGTTGTTGTTGCTTTTTCCTCGAGTTCCACTTAAACGGGATCTCGGAGATTCGTCACTGTTTCCTATATCTGTCCACAGCCCTGTCTGAATATCTACAGGCACGAATGGAACTTTGACTCTCGAAAGGTCTTGTTGTTCTCTAAGTTGTTACTGGACTCGAATCTAACTATTCTATATGTAAAGTACTGGGTTTCGGGCCTCATGACTCGGACGACGACATAAGAGAAGACGCGTTTATTCGTACTTCACATAAGACAAGAACACACAGTAACGGCCGGAGGCCAACTATATACAGTTAGGGGGGACGGCCCTATATTCCTATTGGCGGGTTTGAATCGCCCGCCAATGCTGCCATTGGTTTACTACTGGCGAGCTCAGGAACCTAGTCCCTATTGTTCTCAGAGAGCGAAGCTTGGCTGTATTCCGCCAGCTCTGCCTTCTGATCCCAGGACACAACACCCCTCCCCCCATAGTTCGTCTCCTATCAGGTGACGTAGTCTTTTAAGTATGTTGGTGCCCTCCGTTCTCTTAGCGAACGTCGGGGGGCCGGTACCGGACTGGCGGGGCCCCTATCGGGTGGTCCGCCAGCACAAGGAGCTTGGACCTCTGGTAGTAGCCGAGGCGGTGACGGCGGCGGCTGTAACGGCGGCGGCAGCGGCGGCGGCGGTTCAGCTGTCACTGGGGCCCCCTCCGGATTCCGTGGACTTTCTGGCGCTGGCTCCACTGTCGGTGCTTGCGGTCGATCGGATGATGGGGCGGCGGCGGCATTTCCCGGTAACTGGATCTCTGTGTCGGGGTCTTGCCGCCTCCGGAGCTGGTCGACGTGTTTACGGAGGACCCGGTCCCCATCTGTTAGGACTTCGTATGACACTGGCCCGGTGGGTTTTAGGACGCGCCCGGCCACCCACTGCGGCCCCGCCCCGTAGTTCCGGAAGTAGACAGGGTCTCCCGGTAGGAAGCTTCGGGGCGCCTCCCTGTTCTCGACCAGCTTTCTCTCTGGGGCTCGGTCCGGGTGGAGTCTGTCTAATAAAGTGGTAGGGCGGCGGCCCATTAATAGTTCTGCGGGGCAATGCCCGGAGATGGGGTTTGGGGTGGTGCAGTATGTGAGAAGGAAGCGGGCCAGCCGGAACTCCCAGTCCCCCTCCGTTATGCGGCTCAGGGCCTCTTTGGCGGTGCGTACCGTCCTCTCCGCCTGTCCATTGGTTGCCGGGTGGAAGGGCGCTGATCGTATGTGCCTGATGAGGTTCCTTTCGAGGAACGCTTGAAACTCAGCAGATGTGAACGCTGCCCCGTTGTCCGACACGATTGTGTCGGGTAACCCGTGCGTCGCGAATATTTTCCGCAGGGCCCTTATTGCCGCTTTGGCCGAGGTGGTAGACACTGGGCTTATTTCCACCCATTTCGAGTAGGAGTCTACCGTCACCATGAACTGGAGCCCCTGAAACGGCCCCGCAAAGTCTATGTGTAGGCGTGACCACGGCTTGTGGGTAGACTCCCAGCTTTGGGTTGGCGCTCTCGGGGGATTGGGGCGGACTTCCTGACACCGTGTGCACCCTCGGACCCAGGTTTCGATTTCGGCGTCCATCCCGGGCCACCACACGTAGCTCCTTGCCAGAGCTTTCATTCGTACTATGCCGGGGTGGGCCTCATGTAGCGTTTCTAGAACCCCTTGTCTCATGGGCCCCGGGATGACCACCCTGTCCCCCCATAACAAGCACCCTTTTAAGGCGGATAGCTCTTCCCGCCTGTCTTTGTATGCCGTGAACTCTGGCCCTGTCGGTTCCGCTGGCCATCCCCTCACCACCCAGTTTAGGACCCGGGAGAGAATGGGATCTCGGGACGTGCGGGCGGCCACGTCTGCTGCCTGAAGGGGGGTTTGGCAGCTCCTCCATTAGCAAGACTGCGGGAGCCGGGGCCGGATCTTCCCCTGTCTGCGGCAGCGGCAGGCGGCTCAAGGCGTCGGCATGACCCAGCGCCTTGCCCGGCCGATGCTCCAACTGGTACTGGTAGCCCGCTAAAAACAAGGACCAGCGCAACACCCGGGGCGACAATACCTGCGGCGTTTGTTTGTCCGCCGCGAACAGACCCAGGAGCGGCTTGTGATCGGTTACGAGCGTGAAGGGCCGCCCGTACACAAAGTTGTGAAACTTTTTAACCCCCGCCACCAGTGCCAAGCCCTCCCGGTCGATTTGTGCATAGTTCCGCTCCGCGGGGGACAGCGTGCGGGAGTAATAAGCCACCGGGACTTCCCTTCCATCCGGTAGCTTGTGTGCCAAGACTGCCCCGACCCCATACGGTGATGCGTCGCACGCAAGGATTACCGGGAGCTTTTCATCAAAGTGGGCGAGCACCGCGTTAGAAATCAAAAGTACTTTAACCCCCGAAACGCCGCCGCCTCCCTCGCTCCCCATGCCCAAGGTGTCGCCTTATCCAGCAGCCTGTGTAGGGGTTCGGCCACGGCGGCTTTGTGGGGGAGAAAGGCGTGGAAAAAGTTCAAGAGGCCTAAGAACGCCTGGAGCTCCGCCTTGGACTTCGGGGCGGGGGCCTCCACGATGGCCTTCACCTTGTCCCTCGCCGGATGCAGGCCTGTTGCGTCTACCCGGTACCCCAAGAACTCCACCTCCGGCACCCCGAGGAGGCACTTTTCCCGCTTCACTTTCAGCCCCGCGGCTTGGAAGCGTCCCAGTACAGTTCGGAGGCGGGCGGCGAAGCTTTCCGGGGTGGTCGCGGCGATGAGGACGTCGTCGAAGAACGGCGTCACTCCAGGGATCCCTTTTAACAAATCGTCCATGAGATTTTGGAAGATCCCTGGGGCCACACTGACCCCGAACTGCAGCCGCTTCACCCTGAAGGCGCCCCGGTGGGTTACAATGGTTTGCGCCTCGGCCGTGGCTGCATCCACCGGGAGCTGCTGGTACGCCTGCGCGAGATCCAGCTTACCAAATATGCGCGCCCCCGCCAGTGTTGCTAAGACGTGGCTGACCACGGGTACGGGGTATGCGTGCGCCTGAAGTGCCTGGTTAATGGTGCACTTATAATCCGCGCAGATGCGGATTTCCCCGTTTGGCTTAACGGGTGTCACAATCGGGGTCTCCCATCGAGCGTTCGGGACAGGCTCTAGGACTCCCTGGGCCACTAGCCGGTCCAGTTCGGCCTCTATTTTAGGGCGGAGGGCCAGGGGCACGGTGCGGAAGCGCCGTCGGATGGGCGTCACTGTGGGGTCTAAGTGGAGCGACACCGGGGGCCCTTTATAACACCCCAGTTTCCCGTCAAAGACCTCGGGAAATTCCTTGCACACCGCCCCCAGTCGCGCATCCCGCACTTATTCACTCCCCCAATTGTGATGCCTAGGGCCTCAAACCATGCCCGCCCCAGGAGACTCACGAGATTTCCCTCCACCACCACCAAGTCCAAGTTCCCCTCAAAGTCTCTGTACTGCACTCGGAAAGTGCCGACTCCCCGGATGGGGACAGGGTTCTTTTGAAAGTCCACCAAGCTTAGCGGCGATGGACGTAGATGGGGTCCCCTGACGGGCAAAGTCTTTTTAAAGTGTCCATGGAAATGATGGACGCCGCCGATCCCGAGTCCACCTCCATGCAGCAAGGGGACCCCTCGATCCGCACGGTTACTTGGATCTTCGGGGTGGAGGAGAGGTTGGGGTTGGGGAGGCGAAGTACCTGCAGCGGTTGGTCGGTGAGGTGGTTCAACTCGGCGACCTCTTCCGTCGTCTCGTAGGCGGTGGACGATGCGCGATGCGGTGGGGCCGACGATCTCGAATTCCGGGGGCCCTTGGATCGGCAGACCCGTGCGAGGTGTCCCTGCTTTCCGCACCCGTGACAGACAGCATCCCGGAACTTGCAGGATTTCCTTGCGTGGCCTTCCCCGCAGCTGGCACAGACGACCCGGTTGCCGGAAGGCTTGGCTGGCTCTCTGTTGGCCTGCTGGAACGGCGCCGGCCGGCGTTGTTGAGGTCTGAGGGCGAAGACCTCTTCCGTGTCCACATTCCCGGGGCTTGGACTCCTTCCGACCACATGGGCGGCCGTGGCCGGGCGTTCCCCTTCCGCGGCCTCGTGGGCTGTTGCGGCGTCTAGGGCCTCGTCCAAGGAGAGCTTCCGGTTCCCAACCAACTTGCGCCGCAGCTTGGAGTCCGCCAGGCCCCACACGAACTGCGTCAGCAGGTTGTCCTCCACCTTCGGGAACACGCAGTCCACCGCGAGCGCCCTTAGCGCGGCCAGGAAGGTGGCAATGGATTCCCCTTGGGCCTGGACTCGCCTCTGGAAATCCATCCTCCTGGCCAGGAAGGTCAGCCGGGGGCTGAAGTAAGCGTTGAGGACATCCAGGATCTCCCCAAACGAACTCTCCAAGGCGGTGCGGGGGACCAAGAGGCTCTTGGCGAGGCGGACGGTTTGGGTGCCGCAGGCGTTCAGGAGGATCGCTCGTTTCTGGTCGGGGTGGCGGATTTCGTTGAGCTCCAAGTAGCTGATGAGCTGGTCGACCCATGCGTCCCAGGTTTCAGGCTGCGACTGATCGAAGTGCTCCAGTGTCACATGAGAAGCGGCCATGGTTCTGTCTGGTAAGGCGAGCGCCGGGGCGAGCGGTGCGGTGCTGCTCTCGGGGTCAGCGATGCGATGCTCGGCGAGCGGTGCGGTGCTGCTCTCGGGGTCAGCGATGCGATGCTCGGCAGTGTCCTTTTCGTCGCTTATGGAGTCACGGAAGGCGTTGAAATCCCACCTTCGTCGCCACTGTAAAGTACTGGGTTTCGGGCCTCATGACTCGGACGACGACATAAGAGAAGACGCGTTTATTCGTACTTCACATAAGACAAGAACACACAGTAACGGCCGGAGGCCAACTATATACAGTTAGGGGGGACGGCCCTATATTCCTATTGGCGGGTTTGAATCGCCCGCCAATGCTGCCATTGGTTTACTACTGGCGAGCTCAGGAACCTAGTCCCTATTGTTCTCAGAGAGCGAAGCTTGGCTGTATTCCGCCAGCTCTGCCTTCTGATCCCAGGACACAACACTATAGGCACTGAAAATGTCCAGAGATCACGGTTGTGGTATTTTACCAACAGGGCTGCAAACAACTTGCCCACTCAAAATGAAATCACTGTGCTTCCTCACGAAACAAACAGGCAGCGACTTCCTGCATCTATTTTAGAGCAAAGTTCATAGGACAGGGTGAGGGGGGGCCCTCCCGCCCCTCCCGCCCCTCCCGCCCCTCCCGCCCCCCCGATCAGGCCCTAGCCTTGTCCTCTAGTGTCAGTTTTTCTGGCTATTGACTCTCGGGGCTGAGCAACAACCGGACTACAAAACGCCCCGCGTCTGAGTGCAATCCTAAAGAAAATTACTCTAATCTAAGCCCATTGATTTAAGTAGTCTTAGACTGGAGTAACTCTGTTTAGGATAGGATTACACTGTCCGGCACCCATCCACCCCTGCAAAACCCAGATTGTCGGGGCCCCCACCCCCGAGAGAACAAGACAGCTCTGCGATTTAGCCTCGCCCTTTGGGCTTTAGCCCCTCCCCCTCGTGCGTGTCTCCTTATCTTGTTCCCGAGGCCGCGAATAGAAGTTGTGCTGTGATAGGCCCGCCCTTCTCTTCTCCCCGCCCCATCGCCGGCGCTGACTAGCAAGCGCCCGGGAGGCTGACTGGGTGGGCTGGGGAATCTGAAAGCAAACATGGCGGCCGTGACGGTGGTTGTTGCGCTAGCAGCGGCCGATACGGAGGGAGGCGGCGCAGCAGCAGCAGCCACCGCCGGAGCTGGCCTGAGGAGCGCGTCCGAGTGAGCGGCGCGGCGGGCCCAGCTGCCTCTTCCCTCCCTTCGCCCCAGCCTGTCCTGCAGTGGCCGAGATGGAGGCGGTGGGGGCCGGGGAGGAGGGCGAGGAGCCTCCCAAAGAGGTCCGGATTCTGGGTTCGGAGCTGGTGGAGAACTACACGGTGAGAAAACTGGCCTCGGGGGAGAGCCTTCCACTTCCCGCGTAGGCTTTGGCTTATTCTGGGCGTCGTTTTAGCCTTCCGGGGGTCGTCTTAAGTGATCGAGGTCCGGTAGCCGCCCCTTTCACTAACCAAATCAGATTAGGGCCGGCCAGGATTTTAGGAACGCTTCGGCTAGCCGAGTTACGCGGAGCTTTCCCCCGGACACAGCCGAGCGCCAATACCCTAAAGGGCGAAAATATATGTTTCCAAGGCGTGGGGTGGCTATGGTGCGATCTAAATACTCTCCTGTGAATTGGACATTTCGCAGCCCTCAAACTAGGGGTCTCTTGGTGCTGCGGCTGACTTTAAACAGTGGCTTTCCGTTCCGCCCTCTTGCTCCCTAATAAAGCGTTTCCTTCGCAAAACAGCCTTTGGAATCGGACAGCAAATACATAACGCACTTGAAGTGTTTTCGTTTCTGCGTTCGTGACCCGCAGACTAGCTCTAATTAAAATATATGTGACTTGCACATCTGTTGACAACCCCTCAGATGCTTATCCTCTTAAACCATAGTGTTGTGGAGGAAAACAAGATCTTAGTTTGCTTAGCAAGGTTTATAGCAATGCTTCTATTGTTGCTGCCTTACACTGTTTTATGGGTAAAGCTATATATTATATTTAATGGTAACACAATAGAAGCAAGCATACCCAGGGTCTTCCTGTTTAAATACTGTATCTCCAGCAGCTGTTACATAATTGAAAATGGTTGCACCAACTGCTGTCTTCTAATGATTTTTGGTGAGGAATACCCATGTCTAGTCCCATTCCTACTTGGAATTTATGCAGTATGAAATGACAAAAACTGACACTATGTCATTTTAAAAGTATTACTTATTCAGTCCTTAAGGCTCTGCTTACAAACAGGCCTCGCTGAATCACAGTTTTATTTCTTCAAATTCTTTACATAATGCTCAGTCTTACTTGTAGATGGAATTCTTAGAGAGGTAGGTATCCATTGTGAGGATTTTGAAAAGACATTTTACCTCCCCCTTACCTGATTTAGCTACAGAGTGTGTGCAGGGGGGGGTGTTTCTGGCTGTTTTTGAGCATTCTGAAGCCAGGTTCTGTGTTCATAGGACATTATGAAATTACAAGGCATGATTGAGGTAGATTTGTGCACTCTTAAGTCCGTAACAGTGCAATCCTATGGAGAGTTATTCCAGTGTAAACTGATACTTAAATGGACTGAACTGCTTAGGATTGCACTGTTAGCTTTCAGTGAAATAGACACATGCTTAAGACCCCTCCCACTGAAATCAGTGGTGTCAAAAAGTATTTGCTGGTTTGGTCACCAAGTTGGCTTGTTACCAAGTAGTTTATCCTGAACTTCCTACAATGAGCTCAAGGATGGTGAGCATATGATGCCCTTTCCATTTCCATTCCTGCCTGGGAATTAAGATCACAGAGAGAGGGGCCCTCCTGACTATCCCACCAATCAAAGAAGCTCATCTGGTGGGTGCACAAGAGAGAGTCTTTTTGGCAACAGCCCCATGATTATGGAACGGCATCCCCCAGGGAGGTGTGGCTGTGGCCCCCTCACTCGAGGAGGCAGTTAAAGACAATTTTATATAGAACTGCATTTGAATAATTTGGTTTTTATTTATTGGCAGTCCTAATTGAGATTTTTAAATTGTGCTCTTTTAATTTTTTTAATATTTACAGTGTAAGCTGCCTTGAGTTTCACAAGGTAGAAAGGTGGCTAATAAAATGTTTTAAATAAACAAATGTCACCTTCATGCAGCCTTGTGAAGTAGGTTGGGCTGATGGAAGTAACTGAGGGGTGATGGTCCAGTAAGCATAATGGCCAAGTGGGGACTTGATCTTCCTGTAGGCTCACCCGGACACCATACCTACTGTCTGATGAAAGTGTTCCCATAAAACCACTGTAGCGGGCTCATGGGAATAAGAAGCAAAACATCAGTTATGAGTTAATAATAAAAAGGAGGTTGGCAATTGTATGTATGGCATCCCAGTAATTATCTTGGAAGATAAACAGTGATGCATATAATGGCCAATGCTTCTGCTAACCTGTATGCCTTCTCTTTCCTGAACAATGTCTCTAGTCCATGTGGGAGAGGTTCTTCCAGAAAACTCTAATGAAAGTAAAGATGATAGGCTCTGAGGAACATTCAGTCTTTCATATGGGATTCTCCCCCAGTGCCTTTTCCCAGGGAACTATGCAAAGGAATAGCACTATTTTCCCTTGTTTTAGGAGGAAGTACATTTTATCGTGTAAGAATTTTTTATGCCGTCCCCTTCATTTTGGATGTATTTGCAAGCTTGCCAGCCAGCCATCCAATCAACTCTGAAAAAGGGGACAAACTCTACTACTCTTAACGAGGCAGGAAGAAAAAGTTCTACAACAAATATAAATATTATAGAGGTGAGCAATCACCAATGCAGCTAGGTCAAACAAGTGAGTGACAGTGCATCTCACTCTTCAGATGTGTATTTAATCAGGATAGCTAAAACCTTATTTATGTTATGTACTACCTACCTGATAGCAGCTTAACTTTAAGATAATATACTGTCATTTAAAGAATACTTCTGCTTTTATGTTGTAGTATACAGAACAATTGTGGAAAACAAACAAGGGGTATGATTCTGCCAAAATTAAGTGCTTTGGAGTCTCATTTATTTTTATGGGAGACGTACAAGGACATGTTTTTCTCTTAAATTTAAATTAATCAGAAGTGCTACCTTTAGCTGGATTATGGCCATGACTAGATGGCACATGTGTATTTCTTTAAAAGTAATTTCCATATAACAATATAAACATTTATTTTATAAGGTATGCATTTTTAAACATGTGTATTTATTGCCTTTTGGGATTCTGCCCTGTTGACTGCTGCAAGATCTGAACATGCTATTTTTGTATCAGTTTGGATAATAACTATGTTCTTATGTAGTTGCAGTCAGTAACAACAAAGTAGAGGGGAGATATGACTACTCTGGTGATGGCATTGCACATGCTTAGAAACATCAAAGTTTTAAAAGAGTTGAGTGGTACAAACTGGTTATAAAAATCCTATTTCTATGCATGTAAATATATATACATTATTCCTGTGATTGAAGAACTGCAATCCAGGCTATGCATGGGAAAGAATGGAGTGCACAACCTGAGGATTCTTTGAATTCTTTTCTGCAGCAGTCTTTGATGCTACTGTTCAGATTGCAAAACAGCTTGCTGCTTTGACAGTCAGAGCTACTGCCTGAAATCTTCAAAGAAACTTGCAGCTGCAGATTGTAGCCAGTGTTCATAGCCAGATTTTTAGTGTCACTTCATCAACACTGTTGTTTAGAAATAGGCAGAGAGAAGAATGGATTTGGGGTGAAAATAAGCATGAACATATTGGCATTGAGAAATGAAATGCATTCATTACGGACTGTATGAGTTCGCCGTATCATATAACTGTGGAAGTTAAAAGTGACTCCTATGATATTTTAAAGTCATATTCCACTGTGTTTAAAATACGAACTTAGAGGTATGAAGATAACAAATCATTTTCCTCATGAATATTGATAAATTGCTAATAGTGATCATTCATACTATTGAAGTCATATGAATTTTTTCTGTAGTACATAGTGACATCAGTATGGAAATAAATGCAGTAATTTGTCTGTTTGATAAAATACATAGTTCATTAAGAAAAATGTTTTCTGATTCAGCAGTAGGCTACTATAATGTTTGATGGTGCCTTATCCTGGTTATTTAAGAAGTATTTTAATATAAGTGTTACAGCAGTAATAAAAAACTCTGTGTCAGTGTTTAATGCTCTGGAATTAAATGGCATCCTACATGCATGACGGATGACTTCTGTATATCTTTTTATCTCTGCTTGAGCTCAGTGGTGCTGGAGGCAGCAACCACTACTTATCAAATGACACCTTGAACCCTGCAGTCTTGGACTTGCATTTCTCAAAAAGCAGCCCTACTTGCTTGTAACAAAACATTTTTTGAAATTCCTGCTAACCCAGAACTGGAAATTATGTTTTGAACTTGAGCTTTAAGTGCTTTTTAAAAGGCTGCAGGAAAGGGGTTGGTGGGCGCCTTGCTGCCCATGGGCACCATGTTGAGGACCCCTGATTTATAATATTTCTGTGCCACCTCTTGAGAGACTCCTGCTTGAGGTGGTTTATGGTTAAAATCACCACAATATTAACAACAAGCTGTTGGACATAAGCAGCTTAAAAAGTATCCATAAAACAGAAGCAGACCATTAAAATGCTGCTAAGTTAAGACTCCTAATTAAAAGCCTGGATAAAAAAGATACGTTTTGACCTGATCTAAAAGAAAGTAAAATAGGTGCCAGGTGAGCCTCAAGGGAAAGGGGTAAGGTAAGGTGACACAAGAAAACGCCTTGTGTCTAGTCTTCACCTGTCTCACCACTGAAGGCCAGGGCACAGACAGCAGGGCTTGAGAAGCAGTTCTTAACCAGCAAGCTGGACAGTATGGAAGGAGACATTCCTTCAGGTACCTGGTCCCAATCTGTTGAGGGCCTTAAAGGTAAGAACCAACACTTTAAACTGTGCTGATAACAGATAGGTAGCCAGTGCACATCTTTCTGCGCAGGGGTGATACGATCCCTGTAACCCTCCTCTGACAGTAGCCTGGCAACAGCATTGTGGACGAGTTGCTGAACCATTTTCAACCTGCAAATAACAAACATAGCCAATATTCGTGTCTTTTTATTTTCAAAGGCAGCCCCACATGGAGTACATTACAGTAATTTCATTTGTATGTGATCAAAGCATGAGTTACTGTGGCCAAGATTATGGTTTTTGAGGAGTGGCTGCAGCCAGCAAACCAACCGGAGCTTATTAAAGATGCTACATGTCTCAGAGGAGACCAGAGGAGCCAGGATCCTGGAGTACCCCCCCAAGCCATAAGTCACATGCTATCCATAATAAGCGTACATATTTTTAGTGGCAAGATATACGTGAGGGTGAATTCTTTTACTAGGTAACTGGTTTAGTTTAAGAGCAGTTAGGTTTTCTTTCTTTCTTTTTTAATAATTTTATTTATAAATTTTCAAAAATACACACTTCATATACATCACATATCACAATACATAAGGAGTGTTTGAAGAATTATTCATGTTTTCTTTTGTATCCATTCATATATTTTTTTCCATCTTTTTACATATATTGATTCATCTTTCCCTGAAAGTATAAGATTTAGTTTATCTGATTCAGCTATTTCTAATATTTTATCTATTATTTCTTTTATGTTGGGGACGCTCTCTTTTTTCCAAAATTTGGCTACCGCGATTCTTGCCATTGTAATTATATAAAGAATAATTCTTTGGTCTTCTTTTTGAATCTCTGCCGGTAATATGTTAAGTAGGAATATTTCTGGACTTAGTTTTAAATTTACCATAGTAGATTCTTGAATTATTTTTTTAATTAGTTTCCAGAAACTTCTAATTTTTCCACAGTTCCACCAGATATGTATATATGTTCCCACCTCCCTTTTACACCTCCAGCAGACATCTGATACTTTCCGATAACATTTCGCTACTTTATCAGGAGTCCAGTGCCACCTATAAAACATTTTATAGATGTTCTCTTTATAGTTTACAGCTCTAAGTAGGCTGAGTGATTTCCAAAGCCTGGACCATTGTTCTAAAGTAATGTTCTGTCCTATATCTTTCATCCAGTGGACCATGTTTGGTTTAACGGACTCTTCAAATAGTTCCTCTACTAAGAAGAAATTATACAATTTTTGAATTAGTTTATCTGCTGAGGAGAGCCAAATTTTATCCAGTTGAGTATAGGTATTCATAAAATTCACTTTTTTATCCTTGGCGTATCTAGACTTTAGTTGAATTATTTTCCCATGTAGTTAGTTTTATCTTTTGAATTTCTTGTACGTCAAGATCTTTTATTTCTTTATTTTCTGTCAATAGTGTTTCATAAGTTAATTTTTTCTCTTTTGACCATAATGATGGTAATGTAAAGGCTTCTACTGGGGAAATCCATTTCGGAATTTTGGGGTAGTACCTATTTTTAATTCCTTTCCAAACTTTAATTAATGGGCCTCTTATTGCATGGTTCTCAAAGATTCGTTGACTTTTATCTATATTATACCAGATGTGAGCATGCCAGCCCATAGGTAAATCAAATCCTTCTAATTTCAAAGTTCTTTCCTCTTCTAATTGTATCTAATCCCTTATCCATCCCATTGCCGCTGCTTGGTAATATAGATTCCAGTTTGGTAGTCAAGAGCAGTTAGGTTTTCTTAAGAGAGGATACCGAGTCCCATAAATCCTCCCCCTATCCCACTATAGAACCCTCCTTTTGTCCCTAAGCTGTTTCTGTGGGTCTGATGACCCGAAATAACAAAATTGGGGAGGGGAGCAGTTGGCTGCAGTGGAAGGAGGCAATTGGCAGAAATGGTTGCTGCCACTATGTTCTTTTTAGTATTTGGTATGTGTGGTTGGATACAAGTCTTCTGTTCTCAAAGCACAAGTTTGTTCAAACAGCTCTTAAATACCTCTAAATGCCTCACACTTTTAAATGTAAGCAACTAGATAATTTTGAGAATAAGGCAAGTACTATAAAGACATCAGGACAATTCTTGTTAATATGATTCTCAAGAAACATCCTAATCTTTCTATACCTGCAGTGCTTTGGAGAGTACAAGTATGCCCTTTATCTGTTGGAATTATCTAGTATAACTAAAACTCCTTCTTCTATAGACTTGATGGCTTATGAGAACAACACTAATGTAACAGTCTCACCACTGCTACATAAAACATTATTATAAATTTTTATTGTTCCATGCATAGGCTTTTGATCTGACAGTAATTAAACACTGTCCTGTGTTATAGTAATCTCTATTCCAAAAATAGTAAAAGAAACAGTCCTTTTGTATAAATGTGGTAAAGCCAGAGACATGCTAAATCCTGCATGCTGTTTCTAAATCCATGACGGGAGCGGTGGTTTTGGAGTTTTTTAGATCACTGTGTCAGTGTTGTGAGCATTCACATGAAGGGAATGCCAGGCATAGATCTCTACATGTTTTAAGAATGAATGACTCACAACCCACTTCTTAATAATGTAACGTTTTATTAAGATGTAATTGAAATGTATGTGCTAAGAACATACCAAGGCATCTTCAAATGTCATTCATTTTTATGTTGCAGTAATCATATATAATTCTTGCTTCTGTGAGGAAATACCCTTTATTCACTGTTCTAAAATGAGTGGCTTGCATGCATCATACTGCACATACATCATTCCATACCACTATATTGCATTTAATTGCAGTAGTATTCAGGCATATTGCTTTTCCTCTGTATAATCCAGTCTTTTGCCTAACTTTAGCGAAGTACAAAGCCTTGTAGAATTGTTTAAAATACCAGAATAAATATTTTGATGTAACATTTTTTGAGCTATTGTTGTGCGGAAGAATCTTTTTTATGATTCAAAAGCTTGCCTCTAGCATTCTGAGCAATAGCTATTACAAATTAAACCTTGTCTCAGTTACTCAGTGTCTTCTGTTCTAGAATGCTTGAGAAGTATTTTACTTTACTATAGTACTAATGTGGTGGGGAAAGGCTTGGATTCAGCCTGCTTTTTCACTCTGTCTTGCCCAATTCCCCTCTGTAATACAGTCTCCAACCCACACTTCTTTTGTCCGTGAATGTCAAATGATCTCCATCATAGCCTTGGCAACGGGTCAGAGGGTATCTTTCCTTTCTTCTTCACCAGCAGAAAAGCTGGTTGAATCCAACCCAAGTTATTTTACCACATAGGGCTACGTGTTCAAGGCATTTCTGCAGTTTTCTTGTTATTGAATGACTTCTAATCTATCCAGGGTGCTGTTGGATCTTGTACAATATTCAGTGCTTAACTTGTAAGGGTTTAATTCTTTAGCTAAAAGATTTCTTTCAGTATCTTTTTAAACTCAGGCCACTTCTGCACTGTCACTTTTGTCACTCATTTTTCCCTATTGTGCTCCACAAGCAGAAATCACCAGTGAATCGAAAGAAGTAGATTAGGGTGTACTACACTTAACATCAGATTCATTCCTTTCTCTCTGACCAAGTTTAGGTTCTGTGATTCATCCAAACCTTCATCAGGCTAGGTAGGAAAGAGGGTTCAAAGGCAGTGTGAAAGATTATTTCCCACCAACCCCATGTTGAAAAGTTTCCAGCATTACTGCCACCAGTTCTTGTTGTGCTACACATGAGCAATGATTATTCACAATGCACATTGTGTAACTACTGTAGTGTACTAATTACATGGCAAATTACTGAGTCTTTGTTTTAACTTAATTTCTTATTTGTTTTTGCTGTTTTTTTTAGTTTAGATTTTTGATGGAGCAATTCTAAACATGTCTGTTCATAATTTATGATCATATTAATAATCAGGCCTTACTCTCAGGACAGCACCCTTAGGATTGCATCCCTGTAGTGCTATCCTGAGCTTAGAATGGCATTTTAAGACTGTTAAGTAAATACATGGTCATAACTGCTTGAGTGCTAGTTTTCACTTTGGTATGCTAAAGTGGGATTGACTTTGAACTTCATACTGTGTTCTGTTCCATGGAATGTTCTGTGGAGTCTCAGCTAAC
This sequence comes from Gekko gecko, assembly GCA_029375565.1. Taxonomy (NCBI): domain Eukaryota; kingdom Metazoa; phylum Chordata; class Lepidosauria; order Squamata; family Gekkonidae; genus Gekko; species Gekko gecko. The sequence continues at coordinate 98,648,228 of JAPDNY010000002.1, read as the reverse complement.
TTTGTCAAGGCTATAGTTAGTTCATCTTCAAATTATCCCAAGAAACAATAGTGGAATATTTGGAAACTGGCTGCTTTGGGCATCTGAGCTTGGTTAAACTGCCTGTATGAGCTTAAAAGGTGTATATCCTATGCACGAGTTGTCTTGGTTTAATTTATTCACAAGTAAATAATATAAGACACATACTGGATGGATCTTATGAATATGCATACATTAGATTTCTTAGTTTTCTTTGTCAGTTAAAGAACTATGTTTCATTTAGGTATATATCATTCAAGTGAGTGTTGGGAGCCATCACTGGATAGTCAAACATCGATATAATGACTTCCATGACCTGCATGAAAAGGTAAATATTATAGTCTTAAAATGCTAACTATGGTCTACTCAGCAGATTCTGTTGCAGTGAATGCCCACTGCACAATGTGCTGGCATGCTTCATATAACTGCACAATAAGGAATGTGAACCTGTTAAGTAAACAGTACTCTCAGGCTTTGTTATTTTTATTATTTACTTCATGTATATCCCACCTTTCTCCCCAATGGGAACCCAAAGCAACTTATATTGTTATCGCCTGTATTTTATCCTCACAACAGCTATGGGAGTTGGCTAGGCTGTGTGACTGGCCCAAAGTAAGCTTCCAGGGCAGAGTGTGGTTTTGAACCTGGGTCTCCTAGATCCTATTCCAGCCCTCTTGCTTCCACACAACACTGGCTGACAACACTTAACAGTTTGAAGCAGTTAGTAAAAAAAATATGATTTATTGTATTTAGTCATTGGCCATTACAAAATACAGAATACAGCGGAACATAAAACGTTAAAAAGCACCCTTAATATCCAAGTTAAAATTAACTACTAATCAGTGATAAAAAAGAATATAATAGGTTTAATCACAATCAGGTAGCCTGCCCCTTAGATCTTATCTTAGATGCTGCTAAAGCAAATAGGGAAACACTATGGGATAGATAAGGAGCATATCTGAAAGCAAGAACGCACTCTTCTCAGTTTCTGGATATGCTTGCATGACCAGTAGAATTCCTGCTAAAAATTTCTCTCTTGGAATGCTGTAGAGTGGACAGTAAAGTATGTAGTGAGGAAGGTCCTCCCTCACTGGCAAGCCACAAATACAGAGACATTGCTCTTTTGGGGCTTGCGAATAACAGCCAGCCAAAAGGGCTGTTTGCATAATTTGGAGAAACAGTCAGTATAGGCAGCACATATAGTCCTGTCTTAGAGTGACTGCTTTTAGCGGAGGAGAAATCTGTATTTTCTCAAGTGTTTGTTTTATTTTTGATAACATTCTCCATGAAGGATAGCTAGTGTTGGGAGTAAGCACTGCCTAGTATAGGGGTCCCCAGGATTTTCAAGTTTGCAGGCACCTTTGGAATTCTGACACTGGGTAGTGGGTGCACTTACAAAATGGCTGTCACTGGAGATGGAACCAGCCACAAAGTGTCAGGAAGTGAGATTATGTTAGGGTTGCCAGCCCCCTGATCTGAGAGGGGGTTCCCCCACTTTTGTGGGCCTCTTTCTGCCTTCGTCCAGCTGTCTGGTGGGGGAAAACCCTGCCTGCAAATGCTCCTGAACACGACATGATGTCATCACCCAGAAGTGATATCATCACATTGTACAGTGACACTCTAGATTTTGGGCAAGACTCTATAGTAAAATTGGACTCAAACCATAGAGTTTTGCCCAAAAACTAGAGTATGGTGTTATCGCGCTGTGTGTACTTTGCATGCATGGCAGAAGACTCCCAGAGAAGGCCTGTCGATCCCCCACTGGCAGTCAGGTAGGACCTGGCAACCCTAGGATATGTATAGCTCTTAATAGTAACTCTTCAACATTTCAGGTAGAAGCTCTGTTTAACGGGGTGCCTTTTAAAATGAATACACATTAATGCAGTTAAGGTCCTTGTGCTGTGGAGGCGGCCATTGCTGAAGCAGTTTTAAAAAGGAATCTGTACAACCAATCAGAATCCCAAAGGCCAGTCAGAGGCTCTGCTGGGCAAAGTGCACCACCTGGCCCCACCCATTTTCTGAAAACACTTGGTGGGTGCTGGGAAAGGTGTTGGTGGGCTTCACAGAGCCCAGAGGCACCACATTGGGCATGCCTGGTCTAGTATCTTGTAGTACTTTACCATATGTTCCTGGCTCACAGAGGCAATAAAACTTCATTATTTATAAGATCCGGAATTGGCTCATTTGAAGTCATTTATAGTTACCAGATACTGGATCACTTGCTTGTGAACTTAAGAAGTCAAAAAATTGTTGAACCTTGTAGTGAAAAAGATACATTGTATGCAGGTTGCCTGTGGGTAATCAGTAGTTTTGGAAGAGAAATGATTAATATGCAGTCTGCTAATGCCTGAGCTTACCTTAAAACAAAATTAAAGAGGGGTTCAGCAGAATGATAACAAGACTAACATTTATTCCTGCATAAAGATCCATAGACTGTACCGATGAAAGAGACAGGAAGGGTGATTTTAGCTCCTTCTCCATCCCTACTGCATCCTTCTGACTCACATAGCATTTACTCCATGCATGTCCCTGAACTCCAGAAATAAACTTTCCCAGGGTCAAAATTAACTCTTGGGGGGAGGGGAAGGCAGAGAAGATCGGTGAACCTTGTGTTGGATCCATCCTTCTATGCTTTTCCTTTCTGTAACCAGTGTCCTTAGTTACAGCTAAAATCACATTTTTTTCTTTTAATGAAATTGCTATTCCATTTTTCCACATGGAAAAAACTTAAGCTGGGCACTTGATTACAAAGATACAAGTAGAAGGTGGGAGAATCACTCAGACAAGCTGGACTCCTAAGACCTTTCACTTTGATCAGGGTACATTGTACTAGGTAGCCCAGGAACTGCCTGTGATGACTAAATCAATGAAATTTTGGGGGGTGGTAGGAAGACTAAAAACTTCTCTTTTCCTGTTGGTGGTAGAAATTAGAGGTTCTTATGTCCTTGTGGGGAAGGGAGAAATAAGGTTAAAGACCTGAACTCCCCTTTAAGGTATAGTAAATTTGGATCTGGGCCAGCTCAGGAAATTCTACCTCTTTTAATAAAACTGAGGTGCTTGTGCAGCCTATGTATCATATTATAAACAGCCAGCTCCTTTTGATAGCTGAAAGGGCATTGTATCTCTTGTGTTACAAATTCATCTTCCATGATACTAAGATTGCACCTTCTAGCCAAAATAAAAGATTATATTTCAGGGCTGTCCTGTTTCTTAGTGTAAATGCTTTAACAGTATGTTTCTCAGAATTCCAAATGAAATTAAAGAATTATGGTTTTCTTTCCAGCTTGTTTCAGAGAAGAAGATAGATAAGAATCTACTGCCTCCTAAGAAGATTATTGGCAAAAATTCCAAAAGCTTGGTGGAAAAAAGACAGAAAGAATTAGAAGTCTATCTACAAACTCTCCTTGTTAAATTTCCCTTAGCTGCACCCAAAGTATTGTCACACTTCTTACACTTCCATTTATATGTAAGTTGCATCCTACCAGGCTTTAATGTCGTTTGCATGATTCAATCTAATTAAGCTGTTATTCTGACAAGTTTCATCCAGGGCAGCCTGCAGATGGAAACCATATTTCTCATATTGCCTTGTCAGCATAGATGCATACCACATCAACATAAAGGTCCCAAGGCCACTGCATGTATGTGTGTATATTTCAGTGCCTAGGAATCTGGTCTAGTGAGATAAAGACAATTTTTGAAATATGGTAAACTGAACATCCCTCCCCCCTTTTTGGTCAGAAACCAAAGCCCCAGTCTGCAGGTTTCCTGGTCCCCATTTCTGTTCCCTTTATCTTGTGACTTCATCTTCTCTTATTCCATAGTAATGCTTTTCAATAATGTTTTAGGTTAGTCTGTTTGGCATGCCAGTCCATTTGCTAGTCATACAGAACTGGTTGGTTCTCCACCCAAGCAACAGAGGTGAGGAATCAGCAGGGCTGCTGGCGCTGGTGGTATGGGAGATTACTTCCTGGGCCTATACAGCCACCAGCCTGGTTGGAGGCTAGTCCTTGAGATGCTGGCTGCACTGCTAGGGCTCAGTTTACTCTGTGTGGCTAGGCAAGTGCAACCTTTATGTCTGTCATCCTCCCTTTTGTTTGCTAGCAGACCAACACTTTCATAGGTAGATTGCTTTTTTTGGCACTTTGCCAGAAAGTTGTTTATTTTAGATCCTTTTAATCATAATTGTGTGTAATAGGTTTCTGTTGAATTCATATTAAGATATGGTGTTAAATAAATCTTTTATGTCATTGAAAGGATTGTTATATTAACTATGGGCAGATGCTTAATCACTACGCACCTTATTTCAATGATGTGTTCTTTGCAGGAAATTATTGGGATCACAGCTGCACTGGCTGAAGAACTCTTTCACAAAGGTATTTTAGGTTTCTAAATTTCTTAGTGTCTGTAGCTATTTTTCACTAAGTCTACGATTGTTTCGGAGATAGTGCTGAACAATCAAAGCAGACTTTTCCTTTAGTGGATTGAAAGATAATAATACTGCAGTGATATGTCTTGTCTCCTTTATAAACTACATTAGTGGGTTTAAGGTGGCTAGGTTCAAGTATCTGTATTGTGAGATGATGGAACTCTTGCTAGAAAGGAGAGATGTAAAGACTCAGGTTCCATTTTAGGGAGATGTGTGTGACGTCTATGTCCAGAATCACATCCTGTTTCCTTTGGACTTCATTGTGGTTACACGTGCTCTGAATCACCAGTCTGATCTCAAACATGGTAACAGAAATGTTCTGAGAGTCAGTGTTGTGTAGTGGTTAGAGTATTGGATGACAACTAGGGAGACTCAGGCTTAAAACCCCACTCTGTTATGAAGCTAACAGGGTGGTGTTGGAGTATTTATTCATCCTAACATACTTCACAGAGTTGTGAGGACAAAATAAGAATAGGGACCTATGTATGCCACCCTGAACTTATGGAGAATTTAGTAATAACAAAAAATACAGAGATACTGGTAAGAAAATGTCTGAAGTACTTTTGCTTTATAAGCTGTTCAGTCAGTAATATAATTTCCATTTTATTGGTTTGGATCCAAAGATCCATTAAAAGAAGGTATGTGGGTTTTTTCCATGTCCTCTTCATTCTAGCAGTCTCTTGCAACACCTGGAAGGATGGCTTCCGGTAGTGCAGAATCTGCATGGAAGAGCAGCAACATGAATCGGTGGGCTAATTGAGGAGGGGGAAGGGGCTGAAATTGTCCATTCTCCCTCTTTTATTAGCTGAACTGCCCTTGTGGTTGAGGTATGATTTTGCCTTCTCGCCACTGGAGCCTGCCAAATCCCACGGCTGTTTTTCTATGCATGTCTCACAACTTCAATGGTAATCTTTCTGTGGTTGAAAGGGACTGCTGTGAGTAGGGGAATCAGTGAAAATCCATGTCCAACTGTCCCTTCTGCTGAAGAGCTGCTGTATCCAAGCTCTGGTTCTTAGTAATATAGGTGAATGCTTGCCAAATCTGTACTTTTGCTTTTCAGGGGAGCAGTTGCTTATGGCTGGAGAAGTCTTTACCATTAGACCTTTGCAGTTATACGCTGTTACTCAACAGTTGCGTCAGGGAAAACCTACGTGTGCAAATGGAGATGCCAAAACAGATTTAGGTCACATTCTGGATTTCACGTGTAGACTCAAATATTTAAAGGTAAAATATTCTGTTTTGATTATCTTATTTGCTCTTAGCGCTACCCACATTTTAATAAACTCTCAATTCTTATGTTTTAAACTGCTGTCTTAATATCTGACACTGAAAAAAAGATACCAGGACTATTTTTTCATGCCTTTTGTTTTCAGGATAGTATACAGTTTACGGATGTGCACCTGGGAAAAATGGTATATTTTAGATTTTTGAACGGCCATAAATACTGGTAGTCTGGGTAATTTAGGTCCCCCAATATCGTTTTAGATATTCAGATTTTTTTGCCAGCATTCTGAAATTTTGGGGTCCATTATTTTGTATAGGGAATTTTCTGAGGGGCTGCAGTAACTGTTTTTCAAACAAATGATACCAGAATTGTAGAGAACCTAGCCCTCCCTGTCTACTAAAGACCTCTCACGTTTTAAGTGGATTGGATCAAGGAGTCCAGTTCTATGGACCCCAGAAGGAGTCCAGTTCTATGGACCCCTGAAGGAGTCCAGTTCTATGGACCCTTGAACGAAGTGCCTCCAGCTGGGAAGCAGAGGTCCATCAGTGGCTGTTAGCCACAATGTATAGATAGGGACTCTGAGGAAAGTGATGTTCTGTATTCTTGGTGCTTGGGGGGGTCAACAGGGGAGGGCTTCTAGTGTCCTGGCCCCACTGGTGGACCTCCTGATGGCACCTGGTATTTTTGGCCACTGTGTGACAGTGTTGGACTAGATGGGCCATTGGCATGATCCAACATTGGCTTCTCTTAAGTTCTTATATCCTGCTTGCCTCCATTGTTTCCTATGGGGGAAAATGCCATGTTTTCTCCAAGCAAAGTGAGTAGCCAATCGTGCAAGAGCAAACAGCCACTGGTCAGAAACCTCCCAGTTCAAACAGAAACCCTACAGAACCAACATTAAACTAGAGAATCCCAGCAGAACCACAGGCCAATATGGGAAACCTAGTAAAACCAATTTCAAACCAGAGAATCCAAGCAAAACCAACCTAACAAGCCAATACCAAGACCTAGCAATAAGACATTGATGCAGATACAGTAATGGGGGGGTTCATTTACCAGTATCCCAGAAAATCCTGAATACTGTCCAGACACATGAATATATCTGAAAAATATCAATAAGGTATTTTTTGGGTACATATTCAGACCATAAATATCCAAACGTACAACCCTAATACAGATGTTTCTTTTTTTGCCTGCTAATTGGAGTGACAGTGATACCTTTCTATTCTAGTTTTTGTTTGTCCAGCAGTATGGAAGAGGGACAATATGTACAAAAGCTTCATCCGAAACTGTGATTCTGAACAAAATATGTGCACATAATTTCAGTGTTGCAAGTAAACCCATATCCTTCAGTGGAGTTAAGCATGCATGTAAGAGACAATTCACATTTCCCATTTGAGGTGTTTATGGTGTTCATAAGAAGAGACCTCATCATCACAGAGAAGTGGCTTGTATTTTGAGTGGTACATTCTCTTAATGAGGACTTTCATAAGTATGATTTGTCCTTAAGAATAGCTGTCTACTTCCTTTGTAAAACGGATAGTGTCCAATATGTTGTCGAAGGCTTTCACAGCCGGAGTTCATTAGTTGCTGTAGATTTTCCGGGTTGTGTGGCCGTGGTCTTGGCATTGTAGGACCTGACATTTCACTGGTATCTATGACTGGCATCCTCAGAAGTATAACACAGAGGTATAACTGTGTTCTGTATCCACAGCTGCTGGCAAAATGTCAGGTCCTACAATGTCAAGACCATGGCCACACAACCCGGAAAATCTACAGCAACTAAGGATAGTGTCCAAATTTGATCAAAAGTGAAGAATTTACATCCTTTCAGCACCATATGGTACAACATGCAAGCACAAGGTGGCAGCCTTAGTTTAGATGTTTGTTGAATCTTTAGAAGTGTGCTGATAAGTTCTCAGTTGTACACTGTGTACGAATGTAGTAGCCAATAGATTATACTTTTACACTTGGCAGAAGGGTGGCTGTAAATATTTGTGAGTCATAATTCCACAGACATTCAGTTTGGCAAACATGTGCATATTTTTGTGCATCTAATACCTTAATTTCTGTTGTTAGATAAATGGTGCAGGTGGATCTTTTGGAACCAGTAACATTCAGGAACATCTTCTGCCTTTTGACCTATCAATATTTAAATCTCTTCATCAGATACAGGTATGGTTGAATAATAGCTTGGTGTACTATACAGTTTTCTAGAAATTATTCAAATGCAGGCTTTCCAGATGTCATTCTTTGTGATTACTATGTGTTGTACTATTTTTGTCCATGTCATGTAAATATATAAAGCTGCCATCTACTGAATCAGGTAATTGGTCCATCTATGCCAGTATTGCCTACTTGTACAGGTGACAGTTCTCAAAACCTTGGGGCTGATTTAGATGTTACAAAGTCCTCATAGCTGTGAAGAGGACTTTTGATCAGATGTGTGCTGGGAACGTAATTCCCAGTTATATGAACACAGTTCAAAATGGAAATGCTATACACAGGGAGAAAGGGCTCCAGGGCCCCTCCATCATTCTTCCAGCCCTGTGGAAACTGCTGTTTGCCCTATTGGGGAGAGTAACATGTATTCATTGGTATATGTAAGTTTAACCAACAGGCTCCTTGGGACTGTTTCAGGTTGGAAATATGGTTCAGGGTGTTGACAGAAGGATTAAGCTCCTTATCCCTTCATATTGCACTCCCAATCTGCATTGGGCCTATGCACACCTGTGAATTAAATTCCCAATAGTGAAGTCCCATCTTTCAATAATCCACGTATGTTTGTGATTTTTTCTTTCCTAGGAATTACACATTGTTCCGGTGTCTTTTTTGCCTTTCATATGAACAAATGTTGTTGATTGTAATAAAGTCCATTGCTTGGTCATTCTGTTTTTAATATTTATGGGAAGTTGATCTTAGGCAGTATTACTAAACTATTATTCACTGTTCATGCAATTGCGTCGTACCTGTCACTGTCACATAATGCTGTTATCAAAGAGTTTTGCTTGCCAATACTGCTGTTTTATTTTATTTTTATGTTGTTTTTTAAACATAAACCAACAGATAAATCACTATGGAGCAAAGCTTGTTAAAGGGCTGACAGCTTCAAGGCATACTTTAGCAACATTGAGTGTTCAGTTTTCAGCAACTTCAATGATGGTAAGACTGAAATTTTAACCAAATGCATCTTAACCATATGGGTTGGATTCTGAGAACCTCCAGTGTAAGGAACTGAGGATCCAGAATCTTCCCCACCTCCCCTGCCCACCCTAGAGTTTATTCCAGGGGTTGCGGGACCCGTGTGGACTAGTAGCAGTGTGGGTCAGGAGGCTGCACTGGGGAGAGGAAGGGGATGAGAGAGCCCTCTTGCATGAATGAAGTTCCACTCACAAAAGAGGAGAAATGGAGCAATTTTGCACTGTTCCCACTGCAGGTGCATGACTTACATGGCTGTAAGTCCATGCAGGTCCATTTGACCCTAGGAACAAACTTTCCCAGGTTCAGAAAAGGTTTTGGGTGTAGAGTGGCAGGAATTATTGTGCAGTTCTTATGTCTGTAGATCATGGGTTCCAACCTACTATGTATTCAGTATGCAGTTTTGCCCAAATAATTTATGCGTGTGTATGTAAAGCAGCTTCCTGAATTTCCTCTTTTTAAAAGCAGTGGCCAGTATCCAAAGAGATACTTAAGACCATGGAAGGAGCTTGTGTTGGCCCAGTGAAATTTTTCACTTTTAAAAATGTAAACAATGATACCGGTCTCCTGTCCCGACAATATAATCAATTCTTTTCAAAACCCATCAGTTTTAAAAACAGTTTGGAATGCATGAGAAAGCATATTTTAATAACATGAGTATAGTACTGAAGAGGAGTTGTTATTTTGTACACCAACATCAAACGCTTTGTACTAGTTATTTTCCAGTTTGTTGAGAAGATTGCAGCCTATTACTCATGCTAATTTGATTATGTTTAGTTTTTAACATTGTTCAGGCATCCATCCAAAAATGATTGTGTGTGGTAAGCATATTTTAGGGAGATGGCATAGTGAGAGTTTTGCAGCTCAGTTGTAAACACTTTTCTTCCAAAGCGCATCCTGCTGAACTCGATTAGGTTTATTTCCAAGTACATCTGTATAGGATTTCACCTTTAATCTTTCATGCCTGTTTCTGCTTGTAATAATTAGTAATTATTTTCTGATCTAAAACTTTAAGTAGAAAGAACTAAAAAATAATTATGAAATACTGTAAGGAACAAAGTTCTGTTTAACATTTTCCTATGTGTGTCCTGAACAGGAGGTCCTAGTGCCTGAGGCTTATGAATTTGACCAGTGGGAACCAGAGGGTGCACCTTCAAGTTGTCCTGTGACGGCCATTATTCCAACATGGAAAACATTAACAACCTTAGATATGAGTCACAATAGCATATCTCAAATTGATGATTCTGTGGTAAGGCTTCATTATAGATGTCTTTAAATATTGGGGTAATAAAGGGGAAAGTATGAATGTCACTTACAGATATTAATTACAAAGGGACCGAGAGTTTTGAACATTGACTTGTTTTAAGTAGCTTGTTTGATCCCAGCCAAGGGCTTGGATGTGCTTAATGGATTGTCCCTATGACAAACTGCTTTTGCAATTTCAGAAGAGGTTTGCTGTTTGAGAAACCTGAATGTAAATCTCTTTGTATACACAGTACCAGTACCAGTCACGTGGTTATTTGTGTTGAGGCCAGTGAGTATAAAGACACTCTTTTCTTTGTTCTAGAAACTAATGCCGAAGATAGAGTTCTTGGATTTGAGCCACAATGATGTACCACTAGTGGAGAACTTGCAGGTTGTTTCTTATATTTGTGGGGTTTTTTTAATGTTCTCCTCTTTATTTGAGATTAATGCTACTTTTTAATTGGAGAATGGCATAACTGCAAAGATTACCAAAGCTGTAATAATAAAAATTAATTGCTGTGATGTTCACTGCATATATTATAGAATCTTTTCATTGGTTGCATTCTCTCTTTTTTAAATCCTTTCCCTGTGAGTTCATTTAAGACTGTTGGTCTGTATTTAAGACATGAAGACTTTGGGTTGAGTCCGAAGTATAAAGAGCAAATGGAACTTTTCTGCTTACCATACAGAACAGGGGACCTTGGGAATTGCTTTGAGGCATGACACAGAAGGGAATTCATGAAAATCATCCTCTGTGCTGGTGGAAATACCGCTGTGCTTGTAAAACATGAGGCCTGACTCTAATTTGTTATAATTTACTTTACTTGCCAAGAGTTCACTGAGCAATATTGGCCTGTAAAGCTAAGCTGGTATGCCTTTTCCATTTATATCCATGTAGCAAAAGAGGAAGATTAAATGCCTTGTCTTTCTAAAAGTGCTACGTATTGCACAATAGAATCCTGTCTCTCTTACAGTATGGCTTTAATAGACAGTACTTGAGATTAGCACTCTTAAATATACATTTGGTAAGAGTACAATTCAGTTGCTAAGCCTGTTCTGTCAGGAATGTTATAACCCACTTCTAAGATGTCTTATGCCAGTAAGTTAGTATTTGAATGTCTAGCATTTTGAGTTTAGTGGTGTCAGAAACAAAACTTAATAAAGGGAGTTTGTCTAGTTACAGTAGGTGGCCAACAACAACAAAACCTAACCCATTACTTTTCCTGGCACAGAAATTAACACATGTATTGTAAAATGAAGTCTTTAAAAATTTGCACATTTAAGAGGAAGCTAAGTTACATTGACAAAGAAACACAAGTATATGTGGTAGCTTTCCAGTATTCTTACCTCCCCTCAGTTGCTATTGGCATTTAATACTAAGGAAGATTAGTTAGCCATAAAGGGCTTGTATGGCTCAAACTTCTAATTTAGGCTTCAGTGAGTCAAATAGTACTTGGTAATAGAAGGTGAGCCAATTGGTAGGTTTGATTGTTACAGGGACACAAGGCCAGTCTCCAGTAACCTTCCAGAATCACATTTGATACTTTTTATACTAGTGTTTAAGAGAATTAATGGTAGGAAGCATGACTTCACTAACCCTTGGTGTGTTAATAAGATACATAATATGAATCTTGTTTAATTAGTATGTAATCTGTTTTTGTATTCTTTTCTAGCATCTTTACAATCTCGTTCATCTGGATCTGTCATACAATAAACTTGTGACATTAGAAGGCATTCATACAAAACTTGGGAACATCAAAACTTTGAATTTAGCAGGGAATCTTCTAGAAAGGCTTTCTGGCCTTAACAAACTGTACTCCTTAGTCAACCTGGATCTTAGCAACAACAAAATAGAACAGGTATTTTAGTGCTGATGAGTAAAACTCCACTTTTAGTCAATATATTCAGGCCCAGAATCTACACATCTGCGTTATTTTGTGATGCAGATTGTATAAATTTGTTCTTATTGATTCATACAGAATCCTGGCTGTTTTAGCTGCTCTTTTTAAATGAGCAAAGTTTTAACCATTGTGGAGTGGCATAAGGATTCAAAGAAAGAAGCTAATGGTCAGGTGGCCTTGAAAGAGGTTTTAGTGCAACTTAAACCCATCTTTCCCTTCAATAGCACTATTTGTTGACAACAATAAATCTATATCCACTGGGGGTGCGGGATTAAATTCAACATAGAATAAGACTTGCAAAATAAGCAAATTGCTATTAAATTTGTTCTTGACACAATATTTGAGTTTTCACCTGTAAAATAGGAGTTGAACATAGAACTCTACAACTGTCATCTATAGCTAATCACTTTAAAGAACGTAGTGATTAAGTAATATAAAATATTAAAAGAATTGTTGGTTTGCACCAGCAGTTGCAAGTGGTCCACATCCACTCTGATGAGATTCTTTACTCTTTTGATTAGATCTGGTTTTATGTATGTTTTGCAGTGCAATGTAGTGTAATGCTCCTGTGCTTTGGAATACTATGCATTCTAGAACCCTTTTGCAAGAACTCTGCCTTCAGCCCGTCTTCTTCTGTAACTGTGTGAGTTTAATTAAATATATAGGGTTGGATCATACTATTCTTTCCACTGAGTTGAATCATGTGACTCTCTTCTGCTAAGAGAAAGACTTTTGCTGGTGGAGTAAGCTTTCCTTTGATACAGAGCGTTGTTTCTTCGTTGAAGGAAGTCTTTCTCTGTTTGATCTTAGCAGAAGAGCGTTGAAAGATCCAGCCCATAGTTTGTGTATAATGTACAAGGTACAATATATTTTAGTTGTTGGAGCATTATTCACTTACATAACTTTAAATGGTAATTTGAAAAGATGTCTGATATTTTAAAAGATGTCTGATATTGAATTTTTGTGCATACCTATATTTTTCAGATTGATGAAATAAGGAATCTAGGAGGCCTTCCATGCTTAGAAAAAGTGGTCTTATCCAACAATCCTCTGAGTATTGTTCCTGATTACAGGACCAAAGTACTAGCTCAGTTTGGTGACAGAGCCTCAGAGGTAATTCTTCATAGACATGTATTTAATGGTTTATCTGAATGTTTCACTTTCATGTAATGTACAAAGTGAAAATGGTCAGCTTTACTGAGCAAGCAATTCAGTATGACAGTTTATAAAAGAGGAGAAAGGGCCATAGCCTGATTTCTTATTTTTAATAAATTATAAGTATTTATATCATGTTTTTGACCAAATTGGACCGCAAGAGAAAGTTTCTAACAGTTACTTAAGGCAATCAGAATGGTTAACAGTGTAAAAAAAATTTAAACAGCAGTGAAAGAACAAATAATTAACATCTCCACATCAAGTGCATCTGTAAATACCTTCAACTGAGGTCTGAAGAAGTGCACCTCTGCTGAATGTGCTTGAATTCTATGACTAGGGTGCCTTTGCAGAGCAAAGTCTGTTTGGGCAGCTACCTACCTCACCTTGAAAGGTGAGACCTGGAACTTGGAGCAAGTCTTCAGCGGAAGATATATAAACAGATATGGATCCAAGCCATCCTTCACATACTCTGCTATCAGACAGGCTTTTAGAGGCAAAGCCTGGCACTTGGAAACCAGCCGGGAACCAGTGAAGATATTCGAGCACTGGTAAGATATGGTTGATTCTCGAGGTCTCATCCAGTAATCTAGCTGCTGAATTTTTTTAACCAGCTATAGTTTCCAAATACCTCACTTACCTTAATTAAGGACCATTCGCTTTGTAGTTATTTGTACCATATGCTAGTCATGCAGAAGATCCCAAGTTCAGTCCCTAGCATTTCTACTTAAAAGATTTACATTACAAAATCAATCAATCAATCAATCAATCAATCAATCAATCAGCGGAACTAGGAAACATTAAACAAAGAGCTGCTGCCAATCAGAATTAACACAACTGATTATACATACTAGAGAACTGATTCTGTACAGGCACCTTCTCATGTTCAATTATGCCAGGCACCTTTTGAAATAGTTCAGCATGAGATACATCAGGTTGAATTTGTTTCAGCCAGATAGTCAGTTCAGACAAGGTGATTCTTCTAGGAGTTACTATCTGGGAAGCTGAAAAGTTAGAAATATTCCAATCACAGGATCTGAGTGGAAATCACAGAATATTAGATACTTAGGGATTAATTTTTCAGAAAACATTGGTGAGTTGGCACTGAATAAACTAATACCGGTCGTGCAGAAGGCAGCGCCTGATTGAAAAAGATGGGATTAAGCTAAATTTATAGTAGCTAGGCTGGATAGCAGTCTTAAAAATGAAAATATTGCCAAAAGTTTTGTTCCTTTTAATGGCTTTTTCATTATTGTTCTCTAGATATTTACTAGTTAAAACTCAGAAAATGTTTGATTGGTTTCCTTGGGGATAGAATAAAGCTACAATTCAAAGAGAGATAAAGCAAGCCTAGGGTGGACTGGGAAGCAAAAAGGACCCCGTAAAAAGCCTTCTCTATGCATAGCCCCACTCACAATGGAGGGGGAAAGGAGCAAAAACCAGCTCACTTGCTGCTGCAGCTACAAAGGTTGTCCCATGCTTGGGGTCATGGTGGCCCTGGTGTGTGCAGGTGGCCTTGCAGGCTGTCAGCCCACCAGGACTTTTCCCAGTGGCCTTAATGGCCAATCTGTCTTGTGCAAGCCCCAAGAAAAAAGTGTATTCTGGCACCACCTTCTGTCATGGTGTTGGAAAATACCATCAAGTCACAGCTGATTTATGGTGACCTTATGGGGTTTTCAAGGCAAGAGATGTTCAGAGGTAGTTTGCCGTTACCCAACTCTGTGTCACAACCGTGGTATTCAGGGGTCATTTCGTAGAAAAAGAGGTGCAGGCGCTCATTAGCATAACTTATTTGCATATGCCACACCTCCTGATATCACCAGAAGTGTGTCAGAAGGCAACATCCACTGCTCAGGCTCCACCCCAAAAATCTCCAGGTATTTCCCGACTCAGAGCTGGTGAGCCAGCTTTACACTTTGACTAAAGACACTTTAAGGTTTCCTTTGTTCTTGCACGGAAGCTACCCTACAACAAGCATGAAAATACAGATCAAGTTAGTATGCTTTTACTTTTTCTGCAATAAATCAGGAAAACAAAAGATTATTTTGGCAACAACATGCCTAGGAGAGATATTAATTAAAAGATTTGCTGGGTAATGACCAGGTTCTACACATTTTGGCTGGCCTTGGTAGATGGCCAAAAGTTGGTGCTTACCACCATGCCCTTAAAAGAAAACAGCAACATTTTGATTGAAATAAGCATTGAACTTAATGGATGCTCTTCCCCTGTCTTCTCCCCAGTAGTGAGAAAACATATAAGAACATAAGAGAAGCCAATGTTAGATCAGGCCAAAGGCCCATCCAGTCCAACACTCTGTCACATAGTGGCCAAAAATACCAGGTCCCTTCAGGAGGTCCAGCAGTGGGGCCAGGACACCAAAAGCCCTCCCACTGTTGCCCCCCCCAAGCACCAAGAATACAGAGCATCACTTGCCCCAGACTGAGAGTTCCTATGTATCCCTTGTAGCTATAGCCACTGATGGACCTCTGTTCCATATGTTTATCTAATTCCCTCTTGAAGGGAAAGGAGTTTGTAAGCCACTCTGAGACTCCAAGTGACTGGCTTGCCCAAGGTCATCCAGGAGCTGCAAGTGGAGGAATGGGGAATCAAACCTGGTTCTCCCAGATTAGAGTCTGCATACTTAACCACTACACCAAAGTGGCCGGGGGAACCTCAGGTATGCAGAAATTGTAACCCCTGTCCCCCCCAAAAGTCTCCTGAGTATGCACCAGGAAGGTTGAGGGCAACTGAGGATCATTGGGGGGGGGTTGGAAGAGTTGAGGAAACTGGTCTACTGAAACCCTTAAGAGTTTATAGCATGCAGGAAGAAGGGATCAAGGAGTCATTCTTCCCACTTCCTCACAGGGCTGCCAGGTCCATCCCACACCCACCCCCGCCGCTGGTGGGGGTTTGGGGGGGGTAGGGTAGTCAGATCCAGGTAGGGAAGCTCCTGGAGATTTGGGAGTGGGTCCTGGGGAGGACAGGGACCTCAGTGGGGTACACCGCCATAGAGTTCACTCTCCAAAGCATTCCTTCACTCCAAAATGACCTCCTCCCCTGCGCGTGCATGCAGTCCTAATCTGCAGATGCCCGGGAACCAGGGCAGCGTGAAGTGCAGTTGAACCTCTCAGCTTGCTTGGTGGCACAAGATGGTTGGAACTGCAGCCAGGGCCTCCCCACCAGCCTAGTCTCAAGGTCAAGGGACAGAAGAGGAGCTGGCTCCCAGCACACCGCTACAGGGCAATTTCCACACGAGGCAGACTTTTGGAGTGCCAGGACCGAAAGGGCCAGGCTGCATCCCCGGCTAGAAGAAACGGTGCCCTGCGACCTGTGACTCCACTGTCAGCCCTGCCTCAGGAAAGCTCCTACTGAAGCAACTGTTGCTTCAGGTGCCTGTGGGGGGGATTATTGGGGGGGTTGTGCAACATTCACTCTGCCAGTATGCATCATTTTGTCGCAGGCTCCCTGGCTGGCTCTGCATTATTGCTCTGGCAGAGCTGGCCACACAAGCGCGGGCAGCGCTTCTGTTTATGCGGCCCCATTCTGCCGCCTGCATTCTCCAACACTGCTGCTGTCAAGGAGGCAGCTGGAGTGAAGGGGACAGAGCCCATTAGAGCCCCGGAGGAGAGGCAACAGGCGGTGCTGCCCACTCCCCATGGAGTCCCCGGGATGAGATCACACTCCTGCTGCCTTCACCCGCCGAACAAATCAAAGCCTTTGGAGAGCTTCGGCATTTTCATGATCTCATACCCCCACACACACACCCTGGGATGCCAAGTGAGGTCACGCCAGCACTTATTCAAGGACCTGGGCTCTCTGCCACCTCCCGCTCCGCTCGCTGCATGACAGAGGCCCGGAAAGGAGACGCCTTCTTGCTGGCTGTGGAGGCCCATACATCTGCTGCGAGTGCGGGAAGGCCTTTGTGGACAAGCAGTTTTTCACCACCCACCAGAAAAGCCATGGTGGAGGAGGGACTTACCCTGCTATGGATCCCAGAGGGGGCCTGGCGCCGAAGCCAGCCCCAGTCACTCCCCCATGAGCCCAGACTCCTGCCCGTCCCAAACTTCCCAAGTGCCCTGAACCTCAGAGGAGCTCCAGCATCAAGCCCGTGGCCAGAAAGCGCCCTGGAAACCACATCATGGAGCGGCCCTACACCTGCTCCCAGTGCAAGGAGAGCTTCAAACTGCCACTCCGGAAGAGGCAAGGCAGGGCTGGGCGGGGTGGGGCAGCGTGCCTTTCATCACTGTCAGAGCAGCGTTCTGGCCCGCTCCAGCTCAAAACAAGCATTGATGGTATTCTTTGGATGTTTCCCATCTAAATGCTAGTCACAGCCAACCCTTCTTAGCTTCCAAGATCTGATGAGATCAGGCTAGTCTGGGCTATCCAGGTCAAGGCCCACCTTCTGTAGAAAAATATTATTGCTTTTTCAGTCTTACGAGTATTTGGTATAGGTACAGGGATAAACAGAATGAGAAGATCTGGAAAATAGAGCAAATGTGCTTTACAGGGCCTCTGACAACATGCTTATAGTCTAAGAAAATAGACTCTTTAGGAGAAGATCAAAACTCAGATTTGTTTAGAACTGCATTGATGACTACATGGAATAGATTTAAAAACCATTTGGAACCCAGTGCTTCTCTATTAATGCTGCTTATTTGTAGTTAGCAATCTGAATATTCTAAGTTATCAGAAAAGGGTCATGTAGTCCAATGTTGATTCTTTTTTGCACAGATAGAAAAAAGATTGGGAAAAGAACGTGAATACTGAGATGGGAAAAAGAGCATACTGAGAAATATGATAGTTTCAGCAAGATTACTTATAGCAAAATTATCGGCATAATAAAAGATAAGTCCAATAGAATTATGGTTAAGAACATGCTGGCATAGTATGATTGTGAACAAAACTACCATATACAAACTGTTGAAAGGAAGAAAACTGTACAATCAGGATTTATTTGTGAAAAATGGGATGCGCTTTGTTAAGTATTAGAATACATTTAAACCAGAGGAAGATATGAAGGCTGAGGTACTGTCATATATCTAGATGTTATTTCTATGTCTTACACTATTATAAAAACGGTCAGTGGGTTATATATCTATATTTAAGGAACTCTGATTAGAATTAATTATTATTACATAGTTAAACTTGATTTTTAGAATATGTTCTATGATTTTGCTATAATACTGTAATATTTATTAAGTAAATTATATTTTTTCTTTTTTCTCTTATGATTCAAGTTTTGCAAGCACAGTAATAAAATAGATGCATGTTTTATTATTTGTTTTTGTATGGAATACTTCTAAAGACTTCTTTAATCTTTGTTTTAGTGTTGTGTTGCTTTAACTTCTGCACTGATTTTGGTTGGTTTGTTTAGTTTTATTTATTTGAAATATTTCTGACCTGCCAGATGTTTAAAAACTCCAGGGCAGCTGATGGCTGGGTTAGTTTGTTTTTCAGAGCCACAGTATCTAATGAAGAACAGTTATGACCAATGTCTTGATGTTCTTTAGGTCTGTTTGGATAACACTATAACCACTGAAAAGGAACTTGACACTGTAGAAGTGCTGAAGGCAATCCAGAAAGCAAAAGATGTTAAGTACAGAATGAATAACTCTGATAAAAAGGTGAGAGCTCAGTATTTTGTTTATTTTACTTAAAACATCTGTATCCTACTTTTCTCCTGATCAATAGGGTTCAAAGTGGCTTACATAAATTTTAAAAAACTGATTGATGATTAAGAATCAATTCAGTAGGATATTTTTGGTGAATATTATCCAGCCTATAGGCCAGTTAATATCCCCAATGGATGTGGCCCATATGAAGGTGATTTCTTTTAGGATTTTAACACTTTATTGATGTTCAATGAAATCAAAGCATAGCTGGAAGAATTTGAGGCACATTCAGAACATCATCAATATATCTAATTCTCAATATGGCTAAATCTGTAGATACCTAAGTCCAGAAACTGGAGCCAAACAGACAAGACAGATCTTTTCTCAAATAAGGAGAGGCGGCAGATTTGCAGAAAAATCTGAAAGCTTAAACAAATACTTTGGGTGGTTAAAATCCCCTGTATTAATAGAAATAGTGCCTGTAGCTTTAAGAAACAAATGCCTTCTGCAGCTGCTGCTAAGCAACCACAACATGCCAGCCTTCAAGCCTTGGTTTCTGTCAGTAAAGGCCAGCAGGAGTGGGCAGGGCTTTTTCTAGGGCTGTTTTGGCCTTTGAGGGAGGACTCCATGCAGCAATCATGGGTGATCTGAGACCACATGACTTGCTTGACTTACACAGACCCAGCTCCTTGATACTGTTCAGCAGCAGCCACACTACAAAAGCTAGTGTGGTGTAGTGGTTAGACTTTCAGACTAGGATATGGGAGACCCAGGATCAAATCCCCCACGCTACCTTGGAAATTAGCTGAGTGACCTTGGGCCATCACTGTCTCCCAGCCTAATCTACCTCACAGGGTTGTTTTGAGGATAAAATGGAGGAGAGAACATACTGTAAGCTGCTTTGTTGTCCCCATTGTGGATAAGGTATAAATGAAGTAAATAAATGATAACTATAGTTGAAGATGAAGGGCAGGTAAAAGGTCGGTGGATTGGAAGGAGTGTTTAAGGAAGCAGGGTACAGTGAGGATATGGGGAGTTTCCAGGAGAAGGGCGAAAGGAGCATATGGTGAGAGGGATACATAGGAGAGTGAGGTGCCACCCATGTCTTGGCACCACGCAACTGTCTAGGCAGCATAAAACTGCACTCAGCCTAGCAGACAGCACTTGTCAGCTGGGCCATAATTTCTCTGCATAGAGGTTTCCATTGGGAAGGAAGGAGGGAGGAGCTGAGGACAGAGGCGCAAGTAAAGGTAGATTGACTGGTGGGTGGGAAGGAGAGTAGGAAAAGGGGGTAGGTTGTTGTGGCTTTCAGGGAAGAGCATAAGATCAGCTCTGTGTGGTAAGATCTGCACTGGTTACCCATCTGTTTCCAGGCACTATTTAAAATGCTTGTTTTTACCTTTAAGGCCCTAAATGGCTTGGAGCCATGGTAGCAGAAGGACTGCCTCCTCTCATACTATCCAGCCCACCAGTTAAGATCTGACTCTCAAGCCCTGCTGTCTGTGCCCCACTGTCAGAGGTGAGGCAGGAAGCAATTAGAGATGGCACCTGACCTTTGGTTTGCCCTTCCTCGTTGGGGCTCTCCTGCTGCCTACTTCACTTTCTTTTAGGCTCCAAGCTAAAATGCATCTTTTCTCCTAAGCTTTTCATTAGGAGTTATCTTGTCCTTTTTAATGGTCTGTTTCTGTTTTATGGATAATTTTTATGCTGCTTATGTCTAGTGGCGTGTTCTAGTGGCTTATGCTTAGTGTTGTAGTTTTTAATTGTAAACTGCCTTGAGCAGGATCTGAAGAGGCGGTATAGAAATATTCTAAATAAAGAAAAAGAGGAAGACAGAAATAGGAAATAGTGGGGAAAGTGAAAATGAGGCGCGCTCTATAATTCCTTGCCTTGTTTGCTATATCTAATTTTGCACCAGGCCTTAGAGTATGGATTAAAAATTCTATATAGGTGGGTCCAGGACAGGTTGGAGATTTTTCTACAAGCCAGAGGACAACTCCAAACTTGCAGAAAAATCTGAAATCTTATATACATGCTCATGGGGGAGGTATTTTAAAAAACCAAAAATAACAAGCAACATCTGTCACTTTAAGAGATAAATGCTCACTGAGGTCTTGCAATGCTACATGCGATCTTGGTGGCCATTAGGAGGGGTTGTTAGACAACCGCAACAATTTCACCAATCCTTTCAAGCCTTGGTTTCTGTCCATTAGGGAGGGCATGACTGAAAAGTGTAGAAATGAAAGGGAGGAAATGAAACAAGAAAAGGGGAGAGAAGATAAGTTGAAAACAAATGAGAATGGAAAAAGATAGGAGGGTGAGGGAAAAGCAAAAGAGAGAACCTGCCAGGGAGAGGAAAGGAGGGAAAAGCTGAAGTCTGGTGGGGTAGGTAAAGGTGGATGGGAGAGAGGGAAGCAGTGAAAAGGGTGGAGCTATAGGGATTGCCAGGGGGTAGGGAAAGAGGAAATAATGCAGGGAGGGAGGAAATGAGATTCCCCATGTGATAGACCATGAGTCCCCTGCTTGTAACTTCTACTGAATGATGGACACTAGATCTTCTAGCACAAGAAAGTTCAGAAACTGTAAATTTCCCAGTGTGTGCACAAACCTTTCTTCATGTTCAGTTATCTTTTTAAAGTTATATTTTTTAAAATTTAGAAGTTTCACAGTGTGGTTAGACTAATTTGTATTTTATCATAAAACCTACATGAAGGTGGTCATTCAACATGTTCTTCCAGTTGCGTAATCTTGGTTTCTGCTGATGCTGTGTATTGTTGGGCACTTTTTCAAGGGAGATGGAGCTTAGAAATACATGAAGAAACCTTTGTCCATTGATCCATCCCTGGAAAATAATATTTAGGGTCCTTTTTGGAAATGTCTCTGTATTCCAGTTATCTCAATGTCATTTGTTTCTGAAGTTGAGTTGTGTGCTGAAAGATCTATCGTAGAGGATTTGCTTGTATTCATACTCTTTTGTGAACTCTCATGTCAGGTTTCTGACAGTATCTAGTGCCTTATTCCACAGTTTATTTTGCAAGATAATTTGATTTTCGTAATACTGAATTATCAACATTTTAGATAAGAAGTTGAAGAAGTCAAAAAGGCACTAGATAGTGTCAGAAATTTGACAGGAGAGTGCACAAAAGAATATGCTATTTGTTTTTGTTCTGGATAATGGATGTTTGTAACCTTTGTTTCTAGCCCTTCCTTTTTGTTCTTTCTTAGATCACTGAAGATTCCAAGCTTTCTGCTGCCAGTTCAAAATCAAACTGTTCTTCTCTTACTGTACATTCTTCCTCTCCTTCTCTGCCTCATCCTGTCAGCTCCAGTCAAGGTAATCATGTATGTATCATGCTGCTAGGCTGGGCCTCCTGGTTCTGCCTTTCTAGGCTGCATTGATATACATGAATTTCTGTACATAGAAAATGGGGTGATACCATCAGCGGAAGCGTTAAGGCAAATGCTCTCTGTATCACCCCACAGCTCTTTGGTAATATCTGTTCAGATATCTTGGTAATACCTTTACAAATAGTAAGCAAAAGTGCTCACATACTGTGGTCAGTTCCACCTTTATAAATCACAAGAACACGTCAAGCTGCCTTACACTGAACCTGACCAGTAGTCCATCAAGATCAGTATTGACTACCCAGACTGACAGCTTTTCTAAGTCTCAGGTAGAGGTCTCACACATCACCTGTTACCTGATCCTTTCAAGAGAGCATGCTGGGAACTGAATTTTTCTTTGAATGTTGAAAAGATTGTTGTAGGAAGAGGGATATTTCCAGAATATGTGCTCTTGATTTGGGAATGTACAAGATACAGCACTTTACTAAATCGTCTATTTGAAGGATATTTTGTCTTCGAAAGAAAGCATGGACTCTTGCATTACTGATTATTTGTGCAAGACAGTGCATAGCTGATTATGAACTTGCTGCTTCTCACTATCAGTGTTTTCTGTCATGTACCAGTAAAAATGAGATTTCCCCCCCAAATTATCTGCTGATGCTTTTTAATGTGATTAATTTTGTAAATTTCTTTCCAAACATCAATATGACTTATCCAAAGGGTATACTTATTTAATTCAATTGAAATTAATTCATTTCATTTATTATGATCCAAGATCAGCCAACATAAAAGCATAAGCTAAACACAAATAAAACATATATAAAAATAAACATTCTTAACTTTGTTGAACACTAATTTCAGTGATACAAAGTGGTTAATAAGAAGACTGAAGCATCTGCTTCTTTATCAGCACAAAATGTATCCACCTTAAGAGTAATTTCATTAAGCCAATTTGCAAGAAGAATGGATATATAATACTTATCAGATCTGCCTGGAAACCTGGATAAAGTAGCAGTAATATACAGAGAATGAATATCCTTATAGAATTAACAGGAAGTAATAAGTGTTTAACTGTTTCAGCAGTGTTCAGTTGGCAGAAATACAAATGGTGGCTCTTCTAACGGTACCATCCCCAACTCTATTCTGAGGAGGGCATTAGAAACACAGCATTGGACCGAGATGCTTCCAGGAAACAGAAGTCTTTATAGAGGCAGATCTGTGTACCATATAAAATTTGAGGTATCACCTTGCCCTAAAAGATTTTAATCACATGAGGTAAATGTGAACCTCCTTTAAAAAAAAAAAGAATCTCAGGGAGATATGTGGCTTATCATATAAAATTATAATCACATAACTAGTTTATAGCTGATTGTGTAAATATGTATTTTGATAATAGTCAAGATTGCTTTATAGGAACAGTTACATAGGGTTTTTTATAAAGGGGTAGGGCCTTGTAGAAAGACAAAGTAAGAATGAACATTAAAAAGTTGTAATTTTTAAATTATCAGAAGACATTTGATCATAAATCAGTAATTTTAGAAATTTTTTTTGATTTTGTAAATTCTTATTGGGCTTGTTATCCAAAAACATCCAAAGATTAATGTCCATTGTGGCATTTTATTTTCCAAGATATGACAGCTGAAGGTGTTTTTAACAGTAGCATCTGTTTCCATTAATTATTAACTGTGTCACATGTCACTAGTAAAGTTGTTTTTATGGGAAGAACTAGGTTTAAATATTTTTACAGGAAATAGAAAAGTACAAATAATGCTTCAGCTTCCTCAGAACTTTTATCTTCTGCCTACTGCCAGAATTCAGTGGGTTGTTTCTTTTCTCTGTTAAAGCAATGATCAGAGTGTGATGTTGCAGTACACTTCTGAATACTTTGAAACAATTAAATGTTACTTGGCATGTATTAGTATTCCGTACAGAAGAAGCTGTGAAATGGAATTGTATTTACAGTGATGCATGGTGCTTTTCTCCTGTGATCCTAAAGTACCAAGTGCCGTTGAAATCTGTTAGGCTGACTTCTAAGTATTAGGATTGAGCTGTCAATTGATTTTACTCAGTTCTGTCATCATGGACTACCTCATGCAATCAATACAGCTACATTTACTTTAATTGAATGGTTTGGTAGCTAAGAATGCTTAGATACCTAGTTTTTATTTGTGTTTTAGGGAGTCAGAATTTAAGGAGATTAGAGTTTTACAGAGTTTGAGAACCACAAACTAAAAAGGTTGTGCATTTTTAAAGATTAGGAGGCCAGTCCTACTGGTTCCTTATACATGTCATTGGGCACATGGCTCACTCCTGTACATGCAGCTTCCCAATTACGGGAGGGCTGCCTAGAA
Source organism: Gekko gecko (assembly GCA_029375565.1). Taxonomy (NCBI): domain Eukaryota; kingdom Metazoa; phylum Chordata; class Lepidosauria; order Squamata; family Gekkonidae; genus Gekko; species Gekko gecko. Next base: position 98,623,755 of record JAPDNY010000002.1, on the reverse strand, counting down.
AGGAGAAAATTGGTGGTAAGCAACTCTGCGTGCAGTTTCATGCATAGCACAGGTGGAGAAAGTGTGGGAAAATGTACCCTGATTTTTTTGTTGTTGGTAGTATACTGAGTACCATAGAATTCCTCAACTGGTTAAGAATGCTGTCTAGAAAAATCTTCATAATCCCAATCCAGAATCTTCACACATTTCAGAGTGCATAGAGAACAATTAGAGAACATGGGCTATCTTGTTTGTTTCAGTGGAGTCTGGAGATTTACTTGTGCATGCAGATAATTTGTTTCCATGGAACATGGACAGCCTGGGAGGGATGGACATCAGAGTTCTGGGATCCCTAAGTAATCAGTGTGTTAATATGTCAAATAGATAACGTTAATTATTAAACCTATAAGATTTACTGCATATTAAGTATCCTTGGAATCTGGGATATGCAGCTGAGTGAGATGATAATAAGGTGGTAGAATGGACTCAGCAGGTGAGGAACTGTATTTTTTTTTTCAGAGCTACCTGTTGTGATGGACTGCACTTTTTAAAAGCTTAGAAGTGCTGTACAAACAGCAGAAGGACTGTGAAGGGGTAATTCTTCAGAGAAACAGTGAGCCTTGAGTAACAGGCTGCTCCAAGCAATCTGATTGGTTAGCATTAGCTGAGAGCTGCTCCAAGCAATCTGATTGGTTAGCATTAGCTGAGAGCTTGAATTCTGAGGGGACAGTCAGATTTCATCCTTGACAGAGTGCAGTCTTTCAGCCCTAGTTGAGAAGAGTCGAGTACTGACTGTTTTGGAAATCAGCCCTAAATGAGAGCAGTTTAACACAGAGAGGAGAATGGGGGGAAAGGCAAGTAGGCAAAAACTCCCATTCAGGTCAAGGACAGGGAATAGAGCTTCTAGAGAGAGAAAAATTCCCTAACCAGTCAAGCAGGGAGTTAGCTCTGAAAGGTGCAGAGATCTCTGGTCTGGTGTGGTTAGAAACCGCCAGTAGAGACCTTAAGAGTCAGTTAAAAACTCAAGATGTGTACTGGTGTTTCAAGAGAAAGGGTTTGGGTACTGGAAAGAGTGTACCAGCCCTCTGGAAACCAGAGAGTCAGAGAATACTCAAAGAAAGTGTACTGAAGTGTGTGGGGAAAACTCTGGAATAAAATTCTCTAAACATAAAGATTTAAGTCACTGTGAAAAGCTTAAGAAACTCTCATTAGCTGGAAACATAAGAACTAAAGTCTGCGCGTGTACTGATTTTACCTCAGAGTTATCTATATCGAGTTACCTCAGATTTTACCCCTGATTTCACCTGACCTTTCCCCTCTATGTTGAACAAAATATTTTGTTATTTTTGAATTTCAGAATGCTTTGAGTGCCATTTAAGTTGATTAAATGAAAGTGGGCTCCTGATCCTTCGCTCAGGTTCCTGGGCTGAGCCAACAGCCAAAATATTGTATTGTGACAGGGTGGGACAGCCAGAATTCTTCAGCAAAGAAGAAAACACATTACTAAGGTGGCTCAGTCAGTAAAAGGAAAGGAAAATGGTGAGAAAAATCCTGCCTCTGAGGGAGGGAAGTGGACGGAGCTGTCATACCTGTCCATTAATAATTTGTAAGTGGAAAACCAGTATAACATGCAAAGGAAGGGCAAGCTAGAATGAAAGGGCAGGCCAGAACCTTTCTGCCAAAAATACTAATGGTTTATTTGCAGAGAGCTTTAAAAATATGACTTTTTTGATCTGCAGTTTGAAGTGGCACACCCCATTCTCCCACCTCATGTGTAGACTAGGCATGAACTGTCTCAAGCACAGGGTAAGGCATGATATAAATTTAGACATAAAATATGTGTAGCATATTTTGAAGTCAGTTTTGCTTGATTTCACACCCATGTTATTAAAGAACTCTGTCTATCTGTTGTAGGAATAACTTGCAGAAAAACAGCCCTAGCCAGCAGTTTTTCATCAAGTAGTTTGACTCCTAAAAGCCATACAGTTACCCAAAGATGCTCTGAAACACCAGAAGCAGGAAGCAGAAGTCAGGTAATGGCATTTTTCTCCAATTGAATATAGTTGTGACCCTTTTCTGTGAATGAGGTTTCTCAACATTTACATCATTTATTCACTTGTATTCGATCAGTGTAATCCTAAATAGAATTACACCTTATAAGCCCATTGACTTAAATGGATTTAGAAGGGTATAACTCTGCTTGGGATTGTGCTATAGGTTGTGCTTGGCTTTGTGATGCTTACTGAGAATTCTGATGCCTGCAGAAAAAGTCATTTAGCATCTAAATTCTACAGCAAGGGCAGCCCCATAGCTAACAACTTTTTGCTTGGGGGGCCAATGTTTTTCTCAGGGGGCTTGCCATGATATGTCTGTGTGGTACTGCCATGCGATGCTCATACTTCTAAAGTTTAACAGTTTAGTAACCTGACCAGTTTACCAAGAACAAAACATGCAAGAGTTATATATGTCTTTAAAATGGCCAAACTGATACAATTTTTAAAAAAATGCATTTAAATTTAATACAGAAGTATAAAGAAGGGAAACAAAAGCAAAGGAGGCAGATTCAGTGGAAATTCTCCCCCCCCCAATCCACCTCTATCCTCACACAAACCCAAATACTTAAAGCCAAATCAGCTTTGCAATTCCAACTAGAGAAGCCCCTGAACTGAAACAAGGGCCCAGCCAAGCCTCAAAGTATGCCATGCTGGAAGAGCAAGGGAGGCAGATTCAGTGGAAATACCCGCCCCCCATCCACCTCCATCCTCACACAAACCAAAGTACTGGAGATGGAGGCTTAGCTTAGGGCAGGCAGCAGCCACCAGGACTCATCTCTTTCCTGGGGTCTTTTTAAAAATTACCCCTCTTCCCCCATGCACTTGGACTTCTTCTCTGCCTCCACCACCCACAGCTGCCATTCTGTGGTTGGGTACATATCCCAAGGCAGCAATTTTGTTGCACCCCTCCCATCAGAATTCCAAAGACGCCCACAGGCCCATGCTGTATTTTATTTACATGAGACTACATTGGAGGAGGCCCCCACCCTCACATGAGGGATATACTAAAAGGAAGGACAGGATTGCCCATTGGAAACAATAGGAGAGACTTAAAGGCCCATTGGAAATAATGAGAGACAGGAATGCCAATTGACTTGCATGGGCTGGAGTAACCGGTTCCAGAGTGGACTGACAGCTCGGGGGTAGGAGATGTGTCCTGGGACTGTAATGATAGGCCTGGCATTCCACTCCCAGAACATTCCTGCTACCCCCAGGGGCCTGTCATTCCACACTGGGGCCTGTCATTCCAGTCCAATAACACTCCTGCCACCCCCAGGGACTGTTATTCCACTCTGGGGCCTGTCATTCTAGTCTGAGAGCAGTGTATTTGGGACCAGAGACCTTAATGGAAAATCCATTCCGCATTTTCTTTGCAACTCTTCGTGACCTGTAATGTATTTCAGTGGAGCCCATGCAAATCAATTGGCATTCCTGGCTGCCATTATTTCCAGTGGGCAATCCTGTCATTCCTTTTAGTGCATCCCCCACATGAGCCCCTCTGGTCCCTACCTGAACTTGGAGCCCTGCAGGCTGCACAATGATGGAGGGAGGAATTGTTGCTGGAAATGCAGCAGCACAAAAATGAGGGGGTAACAACAAACCCCAGCCAGCCAGCCCGGCACCACGGAAGATGACCAGGCTCAGCAGAGGAGACTTCCTCCAAGACTGCTGAGTTGCTGAAGGCGGAGCTGCCGGGTCCAATCGTCGGATGGAGGAAAAGAAGGAGAAGGAGGAGCTATGGCCCGGGGCTGTGCAGGAGGACAAGCAGAAGGCTTAGATCCTCATGCTCTGCTGTTGCTGCAGTTTGCTTGGAGTTGGAGGAAGTGGCAGGGTGGCTGGCTTAAACTTGTATTTGGCAGGCTTCTTGCTTAGAGCCCACCCACTATTCTAAATAAGGCAGCCAATGCTGAGTCTGAGGTTGGTCGGGGCAGGAACTGGCTCTGCTCCTCTTTCTGTTTTCCCCAACAAGTCCTGTTGCTCCTCTCCCGAGTCAGCCAGCAGAGTGCCAAAAATACGATCGATCAGGGGGTGAGGGGGCTGGAAGGAGGGAGGGGAGCTGAGGATTGGGGGAGGGGCCCACAAAAGCCATGGGGGGGTAGGCCCCATGGGCCCCTTGATAGCTACAGGCCTGATCAAGGGTGTCAAACCTACGGCCTGCAGGCCAGAACAGGGCTTTAATCTGCTCTGATCCTTGTGCTTTTCCTTCATATTTTATTTTAAAATTGCATTGCCAAATCTCACTATTCCCCCACATTTCCAGTTTAGGTAGGCATCTTTTAAGGGGTGGGGTGGAGGTTTGGGAGGTATCAGTTATCAAAAATAGTTAAACAAAATATCGCGAGAGTATTACTATTTTAAGCGTGTTTGTATTTTAAGTTAAAAAATAATATTTGTGTTTGTGTCTTTTATAAAATTTATATCTCCACTACCTGGTATTATATTTTATGGCACACATGGCCAGGCCCGACAAAGTCCCATTTATGTCAGATCCAGCTCTCATAAGAAATGAGTTCAACACACCTAATCTACAGTATATCAGACAGGCTCTACAATGAACTAAAATCTATTAAGAAATCCCACATTAACATTGTTCTGTGATTAGGTTCATATGTTCACAGCAATTCCATAGAAATTAAGATATGCCCTTTTCTAGTGTGGTATAAGTATTCTGTTGTCTGTTTTGTCTAAGGTACCTGCTTCAGAATTGGACATTTCTAAAGAAAACGAGAATGCTCATCACATGTGGTGAGAGAGAGGTTTCACTTTGATACCAGTCTGCTTATTGAACTATGACATGTATCTGTAATGGTCAGAGACTTTTTCTAAAAAAGAGGAAAAACAAACAGTTCCATAGTAATACCTCAGTAAAAGTATACCACAGTATGCTAGAATTATTTCTTGAAAAAGGAGATAGGGAATGCAGAGACAGGGCTGGCATCAATATATGCCAAGGTGGGGCAGCTGCCAGGGCCCAGGACTTCTGGTGTGGTCCACAGCCACTGCCCCTCACCCATTCACCTCCCCTGCCACCAGTGTGTGCCCATGTTCCCAACTGCCCAACCTCATTTAAGGAAGGGTGTATTGTTGGTGCACAGCAGTGGCACTCCTGATGGGAATGGCAGAAGCACCCTTGGCTGCATGTACTGGTCAGTGCTGTAAGAAAAAGGGTGTGTAGGTGGTGCAGGCTTGCAGGTGGGAGAAGGATGCACAGGCAGGTGTGGGGCATGCAGGTGTCAGGGTGGAAAGGAAGGCCTGAGGGGGCTCTGGTGGTGAATAAATGGGTCCCCTAGGCACTCTCTGCCCAGGATCTTCCCAAACCTGGAACTGGCCCTGAGCAGAGATACAGGGGGGTGGGGATAGGCTCTGAAAATGTGTTGAATGTGTGCATCAACTAAAATGTTTGCCTCTGTCACAATGGCCATCACCTTAAATATGCTGTGTATCTGTAATATTAGATAAGCAATGTGGCACCAGTTTGAGATATTTTAGAAATAGAGTGACTGTTTTTAAATTGGACTAATATGATTTCTTCCTTTCTTTATTTCATTCTGTTTAAAGCTTGGATCAGTCCGAGGGAGAATCTGATGCCTTGCCTGACCCTTTTAATACTGTTATCCTACCTTTCACTTGTATGTTGTACACTGCCACAAATCAGGATTTTGTGCAACATCTCTCTGCCTTGATAGCAGAGGCTATGGAAAGTGTGGACCCTTTCATGGTGGAAGTTCAAAATACAGGGAGCCTTCTGAGTGATTCTAGCGTTACAGATTCTGAAGATGGCTATTTTGAAATGGGACTTCATGAAGGAGACCACGTATTAGAGTTCACCACTTCAGATATTGTTGCAACAGCTTCTGACAGCACAAAAACAGAACAGGATCACATACTCAAAGTCCTCTGGAGTTTTTCTATTCAGGTTCATAAAGAAATCAGGCAGTTTGCCTCCTGCTTGGTTTTGACCCATAGCGTGGTAGCTGTATTCGAGATTCCTCAAGACTCCAAAGGAAACTGCCAACACCTTTTTTCTGCCTTGAAACTAGCACTGTGTTTTCCATATTCTGATCTTACAGAATTTGGCTTTTTAATACCAGAAATCTGTTTGATGCTGAAGTTAAAGAACAGTGACACCTGCTTATTTGTTGTTTCGGATTCTCAGAATCTGCAAGATTTTTATTCCTGTTTACATAGGTGGTGGTCTCAGTGCTGTGTGCCCAGTTCAGCAAGCTCTGTACTGTACTGTGGCAAAGCAAGTTTGCAAGAATTTGTTTACCAGCTGATGGGATTTTATCACATTTCATCTGAAAACACAGAAATAAAAGGCTGTTTCCCTGTATATCTTTTCTGTCATGATAAAGCCAATGCTCAGAAAGCCACATGTCAGCTAGAAATAGCCAGTAGTGACAGAGCTTGTCCTAAATATGTTGGTGGTTCTGCACTTTATTCAGTGCTTCCTAAATCTGCTGAAGAGAGCCACTGTATGTTCCATCCCTGTTGGATATTTCTAACACCCCAGCACCTGCATATAGTGCAAGTCGACTTTAATGTATTGCCAGGTGAATACAGAGAGACTAAGGATGCACGGAGCGTATTCAACCTGAGCAGGATTCCACTGGCTTCTGTTCTTTTGCATCCTGCCAGTCATTCTATGCAGCAGGAAGGTTCATTTTCAGATGGGCATGTGCTGGAATTACTCATTGGCTACAAATTCATCACAGCCGTATTTGTCCTACCTCATGAGAAATTCCATTTTCTAAGAGTCTATAGTCTTCTGAGGACACTTCTGCAAGACATCAAGACTATAATTATTTTCAAAGCTTCCAACAATGTAGAATCAGTCAGAAGATCCCTCTCTGACTCCAAGAGGCTTGGCCAGACTGCAAGGTGATGACCATTTTTAAAGTATATGTTATGACCTGGGAAAGAGGATGTGTGCTGGAACATAATGGTGAAAGCTTTATACAAGTAGTCTATTTCATGTAAACTGTCAGTGTGATGGCTTTGACTGCTGTGAGTTACAGCATGCTGTAAGTTATTGTTAAAATTCTAACCAAAAGTTCTGAAAAGCAAAGTAAGATTTTATTGATTGATTGATTGATTGATTTAACTTTTATCCTGCCCTCCCAGCCGTAGCTGGCTCAGGGTGGCTTACAATCAGGTAGAATCCAAATATATAAATAACAACAATAAAGTTAACATTAAAATACCATTAAAATCATAATAATAAAGTGCTAGGTACCACTTCGGTGGGAAGGTAACAGCGTTTCGTGCACCTTGGTGTTTAGTCGTGCTGGCCACATGACCACGGAAATGTCTTCAGACAGCGCTGGCTCTTCGGCTTTGAAACGGAGATGAGCACCGCAACCCTAGAGTCGGATTCGACTGGCTTTCGAGCAAGGGAACCTTTACCTTTACCTAGTCTTATCCATTAATGCTGATTGATCTTCCGATATCAATACAGCTTTAAATGTCGTAAAAGGCAGCCTCAGATGTCATTAAAAGGGGGGGGAGAATCAGCATGGGCAGAAATTAGGGTTCAGCGGATCAGGGCTCTTCAGTTACTAGTGGCAATGGAGTTGTGGTGGCAGCTCAAAAGGCCTTGTAGAAAGCTCCATTTTACAGGCCCTGCGGAACTGTGGAAGGTCCTGCAGGGTCCTGGTCTCCTCCGGGAGGTCATTCCACCAGAGTGGAGCCACCACCAAAAAAACCCTGGCCCTGGTCATCACCAGCCTGGCTTCCTTAATACTTGGGAGGATCAGCTGATTCTGGGTCCCTGATCGCAGTGCTCTCTGGGGTACATATGGGGAAAGGCGGTCCCTCAGGTATGTAGGTCCCTGGCCATAAAGGGCTTTAAAGGTAAGAACCAACACCTTGAAGTGGATCCGGTATACTATAGGCAGCCAGTGTAATGCCCTTAACACAGGCTGAATGTGTTCCTGAATAGGGAGACCGATCAACAGCCTGGCTGCAGCATTTTGCATTAGCTGCAGCTTCTGGATCTGCGACAAGGGCAGCCCCATGTAGAGGGCATTACAGTAATCCAATCTTGAGGTGACCATTGCATGGATCACTGTTGCCAGGTCACTATGTTTGAGGAAGGGAACCAACTGCCTAGTCAGCCAAAGGTGGTAAAAGGCCGACTTGGCAGTGGCTGCTACCCAGGGCTCCATTGTTTGTGAAGCATCCAGGAGCACTCCCAAACACCTGACCTTCGGCACTGGCTCCAACGGGGCCCCATTGAAAGTTGGAAGTGGAATCCCTACCCTCGGACCACCGTGACTCAGGCACAGGACCTCCATCTTCGTTGGATTCAATTTCAGCCGGCTCAGCCTAAGCCAACCAGCCACGGCTTGTAACACCTGGTCAAGGTCTTCCAGTTTGGAGTCGGACCAGCCGCCCAACAACAGATAGAGCTGGGTGTCATCCGCATATTGGTGACAACCCAGTCCATGCCTCTGGGCAAGAGGGCGCATATAAATGTTGAAAAGCATCGCTCCTTGGGGCACTCCACACTCCACTGGGTGCCTTTGGGACAGCTGATCCCCCAGTGCCACTCTTTGTCCTCGATCTTGGAGAAAGGAAACAAGCCACTGCAAGGCTAGTCCCTGGATTCCAATATCTGAGGAGAATCTGCATAATTCATATAGAATCATAGAGTTGGAAGGGACCTCCAGGGTCATCTAATCCAACCCCCTGCACAGTGCAAGAAATTCACAAATATTTCCCCCTCCACACCTGCAGTGACTGCTGTTCCACGCCCAGAAGATGATATGGGGAAGGATGTATAGTTGGGCTTTGCTACAAAGGCTCAGTGATATGTAAACATTAAATGCTGTTTTTGTGGCATACATTTGGTTTTCATTCTGACAGAATTTTAAAAAATCTCTTTTCTTTTTTAGCTTTTCCAAGCCTCATTTGCCATTTTCATCCCTCTACCCATCTGACTTTCTGATGCACAAGATTACTGAAGAAAACCAGATACCTGTGCACCTTCCAGTCTCTTCATCTCTTCAGTACATAGCTGGGCTAAAGGGGAAAGCCATTATGGAATTTTTCCACTGCAGCATTGCTGAGGTATTAAATACAAAAAACAATTCCTGGTGGGAGAGATTCCAGAAGAGTAACCCCATTAGTTTGCTGAACAAACCCCACCAAAACTCCTTTGGCAACATTTGTTGTAGCATTAAGTCTGTTTGTGTGAGAGAGTGCAGATTCTGTTGAAATTAAATGCAGCAAAAACTTCATTGTTTGATATTACCACTTATTTCATATGTACAAGCTGAACAACGTTTGAGTCCAATGGCACCTTTGTTGGTCTTAAAAGTTTTATTCTGGGTATAAGCTTTTGTGTTTATGCACACTTCTGCTGCTTTGTTCTGCACAGTTTGTTCTGTAGCTTCAGACCAACATGACTACCCACCAGAATCTATATTTACAAGTTGTATTTGGAAGGAACTTCACCTCGTAAGTGCTACCAGCAACTGATTAATAATTATTATAAACAGGCTTAAGCCTGATCAGTTACAGGAGCATTATAATTCATAGCCACCTAGTGCAAAATGCTCTGATTACTTGAAGAGACTGAAACTGGTTTTTTTGAAATGATTAAAATTAGTATGAGGAGATTACCTTGTTGTCATCACCAACACAATCCAAGCTGCAGGCATAAAGAAGGCAGGTGCTTGGCCTTGTCTCCTTAGATACATCTTAACAAATCTGCACATGCGGCTGTGCTAGAACAGTTGACTGATTGTATTGCCGATATTATAGGTGGAGAATGAAGAGCTGAGACATCTCATGTGGTCATCTGTTTTGCTTTACAAAGTTCCTGATGTGGAAGTCACAGCTTGTGTACTACTCTCAACTAAAGCTATTTACTTTCTGTTGGATGATAATGTGATTCATTCCAATGAGCATCATTTGGGTAAGAAAATCAGCCAATTCCTGGTTTCTGACAATGTCTATAAACAGGATTAAGGATGCTTGGGATTAGAAAAGAGGGTGGTCAACTTTCCCAGCTTTAGAATCTGCCGTTCCTGCCTTGATCGTATGATGGAGTGGATCTGATGCTATATTTTGGCAGGAAGACTTATAGTCAAGAGTTTGCATAACCTGCAATTCTGCAGAAGCACAGAAACAGTTTAGAAATAGTGCTGAGTACAGAAGACAGGAATACCAGAATATTTATTGTGTATATAGCCAAAGGCCGTCACAATACAGGATAATAAAAAGAAAATAATTCTAATCATATATAGGTAAAACAGCGATTAAAAAGAATTTTTGCACCAGTAAATACGGACCAGTTATAAACAGTAGAACAATAAATCCAGTTAGTCATAAAAAGGTTAATTTTCTGAAGCTGCAGTCTTAGCTCTGATTTTTTTGGCGTCCAAGGCGAAAAGAGACACTTTGTACCTGACAAGTGGATCAGTGTCAGATAATAGAAAGACCAACTTGTCAATGTGCAGAAGATAGGAGGAGGAGGAAGGAATGGGGATTTACCCTTTTCAGAGTTAAAAACTTGGGGTAGAACTACACAGTACAAGCAAGTCACAGGCAGGGCTGGCCCCAGCATTTTTTTTACACACTAGGCAAGGATACCTTCTGGCGCCACCCCTCACCCCCCGTGCGCCCACCAGTTTTCAAACATAAATGCATTTTACGAAGAATGAAAAACACAAAATTTGAAATTGCTAATAATCTAATAATCAAGAAACTCCCAGAGTACAGTGGTTTATTTGACCAGCAAACAGAACCAGGGAAATTGCATCATATAGTTTATTCTTAGCCTGAATGGAAAGCTGCATTCAGACATAATGGTAAATCACAGTTTGCTTTAAGCTCAATATCTGCAACAAACTGCAACAAAATCTGAAACACTATCTACAACAAACTCTTTTCAGCAAACAGTAACTCCTGGCTTGAGTCCAGTGGCACCTTTAAGATCAACAGATGAGCTTTTTTGTGCACAAACACTCTTCTTCAGATACAATGAAATATAGAGAGAGGGTTGGGCAGTAACTTAACATGCATGTATGTTAAAGCTCAGACTAGGGTTGCCAGGTATCTCCTGGCCACTGACGGAGGATGCCAGATACAGACTGGGAGACTGGGGATAAAGGGGGGGGGTAATGCCATAGAGTGGGTCCCCTTCAAAATGTTCAGTTTTCTCCAGGGGAACTGATCTCTCATGTCTGTAGATAAGCTGTCCATCACCTTTTTTTCTTTTCCTCGCCCTCAAGCGCACCCCAAAAAGCTCCCTGCTCCCCAGATCGGTTGCTACTGCGAGAAGACAAACTTCCTGCCCCTAGCACAATCTGGGCAGCTCTAGGACTCAGAGGACTCAACCCATTTAACCCTTCCTCATCTGGTTTAGCTAAAACTAGGCTGGGTTTGAATCAGAGCTGAGGATCTTGAACCTTTTTAAAAACAAAAACAACCTGGGGGACCTCAACACTCGGAGCAGGCGATCAGCCCTGGGGCTCACCAAAGGTATCGTACTTCTGCCGTCCCAAGCTGCTGGATCAATGCAAATATCCTGAGTGTTTTATTAAACCCAGAGGTGTAGGACGGGGAAGTATTGTACTTATTCCTTTCCCCTGTTTGCTTTGCACAGTGGTAGACCATAGAAATGGACAGTTCATCCGTGGCACGATGAAGAATGCTGTGTAGCCTAGAGATGTTTTGGGGAGGGAGAAAAGGGCCTCTCCCAGGGGGAGAGGGATGGGAGGGAATGGCTATTGCTTATATGTACATATTACTATTTACTGCTTTAAAAAATGCTCCTTACTTGACTTTCAAGCTGGGGGGGGGGACAGACCCTGCCAGACCAGTTTTAAAATGGTTAGCAGGAGGCATTCAGGAGGAAGTGTTTATTTTTAACTGTAAAGGGGGAGTTTAGAAATGCTGCTGATGGGAAATAGTCTGGATAACTTGGGGGGAAGCCCTCCATCCCGAATTATTCTCCTTGGCTGCCCTGCCAGCCCTCACCGGGCTTTCCGCGCGGCCAACCACAGGGAGGGGGTGGGCAGGACAGCAAGGGCGCCCAGGACCTGCAAACCAACAGGGGCGCCCAGGACCCTGTGGCTATCAGGATGCGTCCCCTGGCAGCGAGTTGAGCAGGCTGGGGAGGGGCGGGCCCATAGGCAGTTCTGCGCCCCTCTGGGCTCCCTGCCATAGGCAGTCGTCTTGTTGGCCTGGTGGGAGAACCGGCCCTGATCACAGGGATTCCCAAACATTTTCCTCACAATACTAACGTGAAGATGAGGGAAGTATTTGTAGGGAAGAGACAACAAACAGGAGTGGGATTGTAATTTGTTAACCCTTCCCTAACCAGTTCTCCATTGTAGTTCCTCCAGTGATATTTTTCACACATTTTTGCCTGTCAGGCTCCATGGCTGAAAAGGGGTGGGGTAAGGATGGCTTCAAAAGGGGGGAAAGAATGAATCAATAGTAAATCAATAGGTAGGAAAAGCACCCTTGCTGTTCACTGATGCTTTCTTCCCTCTCACTTGAATATCTGACATGCATACGCATGTGTGGTTTTAGAGTCATATTCTTATCCATTAAAAAGCAGCCATTGGGGGTGGGGCTGTGATCATGGTGACAATTTAAGACATCTGTGCCACATGCCATTTTCCTAATTGCCTTCCAGACTTGAGAGCTACTAAGAAAAAAGACAGCTACCCTGTTGTACCAGTCTTTTTTCCCAACTGAGGCTAATTGTGTTCTTATAAGGAGCACATTTCAAGTAAAGTTATGAAATGTAATAGTGATTCTCATGAAACTTTAAAGTATATTTACATAAAGTTACTAATCACTATATGTTGTCTGTTCAATAGGTTTTTGGAACAAGGGTCCATTGGATCATAAATTCAGCTCTTTCCATCTTTCTTGTTGCTTAGTTATAAAATTGAATGATCTGCACTCTGTAAACATTGGACTTTTTGATCAGTATTTTCGACTTACTGGTGAGTAAATATGTGTTAGCCTTGCTTTTCCCTTCCCTTTGTTCTCTCTGCTGTTAGAATTTAAGTTGCGTGCTTCTTTCTCTTTCGTGTCAAATGTACACTTTATTGTGTATATTGATAGCTTTGTGTAAACAATACATTATCCTTATACTGCTGCCACAGTTAAGCTTCAGTACTGATACTGTCTAGCATCATTATTAACCACATTTTATGCTTTGTTATTTTTACTAAACGTAGCTAAAAGGGTGTTTGTTTTTCAACATGTTTTGATGTTCTTGTGCTCTTACTGGGAAGGCTTATCATGATTTCTTTCAGCTCATGTCAAGCATGGAGTTCCAGAGTGGAAAGTATAAAAACTAAATAAAAGAACTTTTTTTTTGTTAATTACAATTTCCCTCCTTCACCTTTCTCCATTTACAACATGATGTATGATGGAGGTCATGTAACAGGAACTGCAAAGTCCATTAAGTCAAGCTTCATGACTGTTGTTTTCAGAATTGTAAGCGAGCCAAAGATTTTATAGTGTTTTTCGCAACACTTTTTAAGGGTATATCTCTGACCATTACTGCTATAAACAACAGAAAATTAGGGGGGCAGCTGGAAATACCCCATGAACAGGATTGAAGACAGCCCCATGAGTGCCTGGACACTTTCTTTGCAATCACTAAAACTGTATGATTAGCAGAGATGGAATTCTTGTCCTCTGTCTCCAGAATACTGCTGTGTAGATACAGAAAGTATTACACATAAGCTTGATCTTGATGTATTTTTAAAAGTTTCTAGCTTAATTATGTTAGACTGTTGGAACCATTTTGCCCCCAGCAGTGTTGTACAAGTGGAGGTGGCTTAGTAATATATTTAGGAGAACAAGCTAATAAAAGATTTGTCCCCGTGAATGATGTGACACACCAGAGAGACTGTCAGCAGAAAAAAGCTGCTTAGTGATAAGGACAGTGCAGATGATAGAAGCAAGTAACCAGTGCACCAGAAATTTCCAAAATAATAGTAGGAAATAGGTATTTCCTGAAAAATCACAATAAAGGTGTTAATGGAAAATTTCAACTTTCTTGGCTCTGTTTCCGCTTTAGGACATTCAGCAGAGCATATACTGACTTGCCTAACCAGAGACAGTTACAGTACTCACGCCTTTATTCAGCACCTCATGGCAGTGCTCTCATTACTTGCAAGGACACCATCTCCAGAGCCGGTGGATAAGGACTTCTATTCCGAGTTCGGGAAAAAAAATACAGGTAAAATTATTCCAAATATTGTCATAATAGGAGTAACTAATACACTTTGCCATACCATTTAGGAGAATGTTTGTATGCACATGGAATATTTTTCTTTTTAAGATTCTGTCATGGGGGAGGGGGCATTTAGTGTATTCTCATCCCAGGTAGATCAGGAGTGCTCCTTTTCAGGGTCTTGGGAAGGCACGCCCCCCCCCCCAAAAAAAAAAAAAAAAAAAAAGATTTATCTGCAGTTTTCCATAGGCAGAAGTTCAGGGAACCTCCCAGATCTTGGTCTGAGCAGCAGATTGGGAATCTATTGTACCCTGCTGTCTTTTCTGAGATTCAGCAAGGATTAGGGAGATTTCCTTCTGCTTTTTCTTGCAGAAGCAAAAGAGAATGTCTTGACTGTATGGATAGCCTGAGAGAAGCAGGGTGACCTCAAGTTCTTCTTTTGTCATCTTCCCCAATCACAAGGGCCACTTATGCACTGTCATTTTTGTCACTTGTTCTTCCCTGTTGCTTTGGGTTTCCCCCCCTTTTCCACATGTGTTTTGCTTCCTGCTAGAGGAAGTCTGAATACTTCACCCTGAAGGTCTGCCTGTGTATACCATGCCCACCTTGTTTAGGTGGCGAGTGCATTTATGCTCGCCCGCAGAGTCAAATGGACCCCAATCAGCTTCAGAAAGCTCTGCAGGATCCAGTGCCCCCTGGAATCCTGTTAGATGAGCTGGTGGAGGACTGGGATAACCAGCTCTCTGAAGCCATCGATGAGATTAACCTCCAGTGCCCTCTGCACCCCTGCACCAAAGCAGCACCATGGTACACCATGGAACTGCGGAGGATGAAGCAGGAGCTAATACGGTTAGAGTGAAGGTGGCAGCGTGCTCGTGATGAAGTGTCATGAACATCTTATAGGACTTTTATGAAGTCTTATGAGATGGCAGTGAAGGCCACAAAGAAGGATTTCTACGCGACCTCCATTGTGTCTGTGAGCTTGTGCCCAGCCCAATTATTTAGAGTTATTCGGTCTATTACAACTCTGCCTCAGGGCAGACCAAATAGTAGGGAATTGGCTATTGGCTGTGAGGCATTTGAGAGTTATTTCGCAGATAAGGTCATGACACTCTGCCAGGACCTCCCAGCCACAATTGAGACAGTAAAGGAACTAGAAGCCCCTTGTCCATCTTCTGGTCCACTACTGGACCACCTCAATCGACTCACCCGGGAGGAAGTTGACAGGATCCTGGCAGCAGTGAGGCCTACTACCTGCCTTCTTGACCCATTCCCTTCCTGGCTAGTGAAATTTTGTGGGGAGAGCATTCGGGCCCCTCTGGAAGAAATCATCAACTTGTCCCTCTCTACTGGGACTTTTCCAAAGGCTTTAAAGGAGGCGGTAGTCAACCCACTCTTGAAAAAGCCATCATTGGACCCAACGGTCTTGACCAGCTACCGCCTAGTGTCGAACTTACCATTCCTGGGTAAAGTGGTTGAGAGAGCAGTGGCTGAACAAATCCAGGCCTTCCTGGATGATGCTTCCATCCTTGACACAGTGGGGGGAAAGAACTTTGAAGCAATAAGGACAAACAAGTGACCAAAATGACAATACGGAAGTGGCCAAGGTGTGAGAGTTTCACTGTTCTTCTCATGGTTTGGGATGAGTGCAGGGAAACATGAATTCCTTCCCTCTGTTACCATATAGGTATTTACTATATTCTGATGTGGCCAAGTATCTCATGTCAATTAGAGACTCCTCATCCCTTTTATTAGGGCCATCTGGCATCTCATCTTTTCCCAGGCTTTGTGTGTGTGGCTTCGCTTCTGATTTTCTTGAGATTAACCATGTTCCAAGTCTGGGGCTTGATGTTTCTGGGGAAGCACAAGAGGGTCTCTGCTTGACCTGAACAGCTTGGCTGTGTAAGGTATTCCTGTTATTGTGGTGGCATACACATGCTGGAGGAGCTGCAGTGGCTCAAGAGGTTAAGATGCTGAACTGCAGGCTGTGGAGGGTCAGCAGTTCAGCAGTTCTAGACCTGAGAGTGCCGTATGACGAAGTGAGTTCCCGTCTCTAGTTCCAGCTCCTGCCAACCTAGCAATTTGAAAGCAAGAAATTGCAAGTAGATAAATAGGTACCACTTCAGTGGGAAGGAAACAGCGTTCCGTGCACCTTGGTGTTTAGTCATGCCGGCCACATGACCACGGAAACATCTTCGGACAGCGCTGGCTCTTTGGCTTTGAAACGGAGATGAGCACTGCAACCCTAAAGTCAGATTCGACTGGCTTTCGAGCAAGGGAACCTTTACCTTTTACACATGCTGGAGTAATTTTGACAGATACTTGACTAGACTCTTGTTATAAGTATAAAAAGTTATTACCCAAAAATATAAAAATAACCTAACAGGGTTTTATTTCAGCATAAGCTTTAGTGAACTAGAGCTCACTCCTACAAATGCAATGTAGTATATCCTTAATTGGCAGAGATTTAACTATAAAGTGTTAAAAAATGGTAAACAGCAGGGCAAAGCGTGAAGTGGAATTTTGTAAATCAAGAAAGTACAGACACCATTCACAAGAAGAGTAAAGGGCAATCTCTCTTGTTTTGCTAAGGTAATTGAATGGTTTTGCTAAGATAAAGGTAAAGGTTTCCCTTGCTCGAAAGAAGGTAAAGGTAAAGGTTTCCCTTGCTCGAAAGAAGGTAAAGGTAAAGGTTTCCCTTGCTCGAAAGCCAGTCAAATCCAACTCTAGAGGTGTGGTGCTCATCTCCATTTCCAAGCTGAAGAGCCAGCGCTGTCCGAAGATGTCTCCGTGGTCATGTGGCCAGCATGACTAGACACCGAGGCACACAGAACGCTGTTACCTTCCCACAGATTAACACAGCTAGCCTTCTGGAATTTTTATATTTCTGATATGTCCTTATTTGGATTTTCTAAAACTCTAGATTTGGATGTTGCTATTACCTGATGTTTCAGAATCAAAATATGAACAACTTCTTAAAATCCAGACTTCAGTAAAGGAAAGGTATTCAGTTCTAGAATAATGTTCACAAGAATCTATCTGCAGTCTACCACTACACATGTTGACAAGTATATTCCCTCTACCTTATTTTCAGATTGCAGAATCCTTTAAATAATATTTGCTAGAATCAGTGGAGCAGAAATCAGCAGGGGAAGCAAAGAGGTGTTTTCATTGGATAATAATTATTGTTTCCTTTGTGTGTGTTGACTTATTGGTTAAAAAACAAGAGCACTGAAACTTTTGATGGTCACTACTTGGTTTCTTTCAGAAAATCAGTCAATTTCCAACATATCACTATTTAGCATCATACTTAGTATTTGCAGAGCACTTTCTAGAATTCTGAGTGCCTCCACGGGTCTTGGAACAGTCCTGTCAGACCAGTAGTCTCCCTGAATGGGGAAGGGGCTGAGGCTGGAAGAGATTAATTTGTTCATGGCAGAGGTGAGACTTCAGTCCATGACTAATAAATGCAAAGTACAAGTCATCTGTAACTTTTGCTTGCAGGAAAAATGGAAAACTATGAACTGATTCACTCCAGCAGAGTCAAGTTTATATATCCCAACGAAGAAGAAATTGGGGACCTTGCCTTTTTGGTAGCAGAGAAAATGAACAGTGTGGTTAACTTCCAGTCTCTGAACATACTCCTCTATGTGTTGGCATTTCAAGTGAATGCCGCAGAAGGACATCTTCAATCCAGCAGCTCCCTACAACCTAAAACGCTGATCCTAACCAGTTCAGATTTGTTTCTCTTTGATGAGGATTACATTGGTTACCCGCTACCTGAATTTGCCAAGGAACCACCAAAGAAAGATAAGTATCAACTTGTAGATGGGAGAAGGATTCGTGATTTAGATAGAGTGCTCATGGGCTATCAGACATACCCTCAGGCTCTCACGTTTGTCTTTGATGATGTTCAGAATTTAGATCTCATGCAGAACCTGACCCTTGATCACTTTGGCAATGTTGTCAGTTTTCCAAAAGGGCAGGCAGCACAGGAGGTCAGTAACAATCGAGAGATCCTGTGGTGTGTCTTTATCCCAAGTGCAGAAAGTCGTGAGAAACTAATCTCATTACTTGCTAGGCAGTGGGAGATCTTATGCGGCCGAGAGCTGCCTTTGGAGCTCACTGGGTAGTTTTGTTTAAAATATAATTTTGAAATATATATTTTGTCAATTATTGCAGAGCTAAAGGATTGGTTGAAGGTTATGAATTAAAGCACAGTATTGAATTAAGCAGGGATTGGCGTTCTCTTCACAGCAAAATAATGTGGCATTGAAGCTTGCCTGTGTATCACCATTATAGTTCCTTGTGCAGTGAAGAGTTTTTTAATAGTATAATCTGCTAATGAGTTAAACTGGAATTTTTTAAACTCTATTTTTATGTAACAGTGTATATTCAGGATTCCTAATTAAGCATCCCAGGCAACTGTATGGAAAAAAGGAGTCAAAATAAACACAATTTCATTTAGGGCTGTTACGTTTCCACTGTGTTTTTGTAAATATATATATATATTTCAGTCTTGCTATTCTATACATAAAATGTGTAAATAATGGTAAAAGATGCTTGAGCTATGTCAAAGTGCAATGTTCTTTGTACAAGATGTATTTTATTGCCTATGCTGCTAACAATTATTTAATGATCCTTCAGATAATTTGTACATTTGTCTTTTTATGATATGTCAAATTGAATTTTGTTTGTTATTCATGAGTGTGATGGCAAAATTCACCCTTTAATCAAATGCTGCTTTTGCATCTGACAAACACTTTTAACGGTTGGGGAAGTTACCAATTTCATTTTATCATCACAGACATGAAGACTGGACAGAATTGATAAGAGTGCCCTTGTTGCTGGCAAATAATGGTGCATTTGTATTTCAGAACACTGTTTCTGTTGCCAGTTTTCTCAGTACAAATAAAATGAAATTTGACACAATTGCTCTTCTCACTTTGGTTCTTTTTTGTATATGTTTTTATAGTGCTATCATTTTCCATGTACTTGGATCATATTGCAGGTCAGCAAAACAATCACCTTCCAAATAGACCATTGGCCTATGAAGGGAAATCTTCAAGGGAAAAATAAAGAGGATCTGATACAAGTAGATACCATGAAGGGTTCATTTTAGCACAAAAATACATTTGAGGAAAACAAGCAAGCTGGATGGCATATACTCATATGGAGGATTGTTTTATTTTCTTCAATTTCTATCCCACCCTCCCTGCAAAGCAGGCTCAGGGTGGGTTCCAACCTGTGATAATCTGCTAAGTGCAGATTTACAGCAATAAAAACAAGATAACAGAATACATACAATAAAATAACTACAACAATAAATACTTTAAAATAAATTATACCTCAACAGATACATGAGTGTGACACACTGGGGGGAGGAGTGGGGAGGCCAGATTGAGTTGGATATCCACTGCCTCAACTGAAGGCCTGGTGGAAGAGCTCTGTCTTGCAGGCCCTGAAAAACTGTAAAAGCTCTTGCAGGGCCCTAATTTCTGATGGGAGCTCATTTCACGGCCCTGGCTCTAGTTGAGGCAAGTCGGATATCCCTAGGGCCAGGGACCATCAGCAGATGTTGATTCATAGAGCACATTGCCCTCTGGGGCTCATATGGGGAGAGGCGGTCTCAAAGATACGTGGGCCCCTGGCCATATAGGGCTTTAAAGGTAAGAACCAGCACCTTGAAACGGATCCAGCATTCAATAGGTAGCCAGTGTAGTTCACACAGCACTGGATGAATGTGAGCCCACAGAAGCAATTACATCAATGCCTGTGCTGCTGTGTTCTGCATCAGCTGCAATTTCTGGAGCAGACTGAAGGGCAGCCCCACATAGAGAGAATTACAATAATCTAGCCTGGAAGTGACCGTTGTGTGCATCGCCACAGCCAGGTCATGAGAGGTGAGATATGGAGCCAACTGCCTGACCCGCCTCAGGTGAAAAAAGGCTGATCCAGCTGTGGCAGTGACCTGGGCCTCCATAGACAATGAGGCATCCAGGAATTCCCAGACTCTTCACCAGCACCAATTGGGCCCCACCAAAGGCTGGTAGCCTGATGCCCAAACTCAACCCCCCATGGCCCAGGTGCACGACCTCCATCTTCGATGGATTCAATTTCAGTCTGCTCTGCTGTAACCAGCCAGCCATGGCCTGTAATACCCTGTCAAGATGTTCAGGGGCAGAGTCTGGGTGGCCATCCATTAGCAGATAGAGCTGGATGTCATCAGCATACTGGTGACAACCTAGCCCACATCTCTGAATAATCTGGGCAAGGGGGTGTATATAGATATTAAATAGCATTGGGGAGAGAATCGTGCCCTGTGGCACCCCACATTTAAGCAGGTGTTACTGAGACAGCTTCCCCCCCAGTGCCACCCTCTGTCCTCAACCTTGGAGAAAGGAGCCCAACAACTGTAAGGCTAGTTCCCATATCCCCAGATCAGCAAGGCAGTGGGTCAACAACTCCTGGTCAACTGTATTAAATGCTGCTGACAGATCAGAAGACAGACAAGGAGCTTCCAGTTCTCTTATATCAAGCATGGCTGAGAGCTCGTGGTGGAGTGCCAAGACTTTATCTGCAAAATGCCTTGCAAGTGCCTCACAGCCCTAGCTTTTGGAATGCCCTGAGGCAAATATGTCAAGGACCGAATTATTCTAAATAATTGTGCCAGATGCAAGCTTGCAGATGCGATGGAGACTGCATAGAAGTTCTTCTTAGTAGCCTTTACCACCGTCTTGTAGGTTCTCATAAACGAGCTATAAGATGTTCTTTTGGCTTTGTCACAGGCTTGCTTCCACCTTCTCTCTAGTCATCTTAGTTCCCGCTTTATCTCCCTCAGCTCCAGGGTATACCATGGAGCTAATTTTTGCAAGGTGAAGAGGGTGCTGTGGAGCGATCTCATCAATGGTTTCAGAGAGATGGCTTTGCCAGTCCTCCATCTGCTCATCCAATGAGCCGCCAGGGGGAATCAGATCCTGCAGAGCTTCCTGGAACCTACTGGGTTCCATTTGACTCTACAGGTGAGCATAAATCCGCTCGCTGCCCAAACAGGGGGTTATGTGTGTTTAACCGGGCCTTCAGAGCAAGGTGATCTGGCCATGGTACTGCATCAGCAATTATCCGATCCATCATAATCCCTCAGGCAAAGATAAAATCCAGCATGTGGCCTGCTTGGTGTGTGAGAACCAAAACAAACTGGGTGAATCCCAGTGCCACCATGGACACCACTAGTTCCATGGCCTGTGAGGAGGTCACATCACTTGTAGAACGATGAGTTGCAGATTGTTGAAATATTTTATCCTTACACTTGAGATATAGCCCTTTTTAAAATTCAAACTGAGCTGCCCAGCAGCTTACATAGAGCTATATGTTGCCCATCTGGTGTTCATATTAAGTAAGACATTTACTGTTATGCCAAATACCTGGGCAGTAGCTGTTTGCATTCTTTCAAAATCAAAAGCTTTGGCTCTCAGGATTCCTTTGCTGCCCATCTTTCTCTAGCATTACATGACAGTATACCAGCTATATGAAACACTATTGCTACAGGTGGGGGAAAGATCTGGCCCAGGAATTGAGATTTTCCTGCTCTGCATGGAGTTATACTCCCCCCTAAAGGAGCAGATTTGTAGCTTGGGGAGTGGTGCTGGACCTGTGTCTCTGATTGGATAAACAGGTGTCAGATAGCTCTGCCATGAGCCTGGAATGTGCGGAGGGGGAACCGTACCTCTGCCTCACTCTGAGTTTCACTATCTGTGTATTATCTGTTATCTGACCCTGAGCACCAGCTGCCTTGCTCTTCTGCTGGGAACCAACGGTGTTAGCTTTTGCCCACTTTCTTTACACACACGCGCAAACTTTGCTTATCGGCTTCAGCTTGTAAGGGGGTGTGTTTAATTCTAGTATAATTCAGGGTGCCTGTCAGAGTCCTTAACTTAGTCAGCAAAATACCAGGCCTTGTTCAGTGAAGCAAGAATAGTATTTATTTTAAAGCTGCAATAGTAGGTTACTGGAACAGAAGCATTGTTAAGAATACCTTGGTTACATGAAGCAAGCAGTTATGCCAGAAGGGGGGAGAATGGGCCCCCCCCCTCCACCAATAGAAGCATAGCGCGCGCGGGGGAACTGGAGACAGTGATAATTAATGTAGTTCCCACCGCCCCCATTTTCCCAGCCTAGCTGTTGCTTTTGAAAGTGATAGGAAGCTAACAGCCTGTCTCCTCCAAGGTCAGTGTGTTAGGTCTGAAGAAGATACGGCCTGCACGCCCAGGCAGACGAGGCAGCTCCCCGCATTCCATTCGAACACTCCAGGTGCATAAATCAACACCCCACGAACCCATCCACCCTCCCTTCACAAAACAAAGCCCATCCTCCCTCCCTTCTCCATCCATCATGGCAGGGCTACCTGACATGCTGCTCTCTCGATAACAAATCTATCCCTTTGGCTTGTGGGGATACAATTTATGAAAAGCACGGACCATCTTGGGGGCCAGAACATGTTCCGCCCGCACCCACTCCCTCTGTTCAGGCCCAAAATCCGTCCATTCGACCAAATAAAACAAGCGGTTGCGAGAGATTTTAGAGTCCAAGATCTGCGAAACTTCATAGTGTGGCTCCCCCCCCACCAGCAGCGGAGGTGGGGTGGGCTGTCGCGGTCTCCATTTGTTCTCCTCAGGCGCGCGGCGTAGGAGCCTTACATGAAAGACAGGATGAACAGACTTTAGTGATTTAGGCAAAGCAAGTTCCACAGTCACATTGTTAATCACTCGCACAATGTCAAAAGGTCCAACAAACTTCCAGCCGAGTTTACGGCTCGGTTGAATTCCACGCAAGTTTTGAGTGGAAAGGTAGGCAAACTCCCCGCATTTTGGGACCCAGGAAAGGTTGCGTTTTTTATCAGCCTGGGTTTTGTAAGCCTCCTTTGCATCGTCCAGAGTTTTAGATAACAACGGCCAAGCCTCTTGCAACTTTTTGCACCAGTCACCAGCATCTCCCGCCGGGAGGTCGGGAGAAGTCAAAAACGGTAAAGGCGGGGCTTCATATCCATGGACCGCCTTAAACGGGGACATACCCGTCGAAGAGTGCTGAGTATTATTGTAACAGAACTCGGCTAAAGACAAAAGGAAATGCCAATTATCCTGTTGAAAGTTCGTAAAACACCTTAAATATTGTTCAAGGGTTTGATTGACACGTTCAGTCTGTCCATCAGTCTCTGGGTGGTACGCACTGCCAACCCCCCGCTCCACCCCAAGCAGTGACATGAGTTCACTCCAGAAATGAGAAACGAATTGCACCCCCCTGTCTGAGATTACTTTAGCTGGCAAAGTGTGGAGCCTCACTACGTGTTGAAGGAACGCCGAGGCTAATTTCTTGGCCGAGGGGATTGATGCAAACGGAACGAAGTGGGCTTGTTTAGTGAAAAGATCCACCACAACCCAAATAACAGTATTCCCCCCACTAGAGGGTAGGTCCGTAATGAAGTCCATTGAAATCACTTCCCATGGTCGAGTCGGCGTGGGGAGGGGTTGCAGCGCCCCTGGGGGTTTACCTGGCCTGGGTTTGCTCATTAAGCACGTTTGGCAAGCAGAAGTGAACAAAGAAATGTCTTTGCGTAGCCCAGGCCACCAGAACTGTCTCTGCAATAGTTGGAGTGATTTAACAAACCCCGTGTGCCCCGCCAGTTTCGATCCGTGCGCCCAACTCATCACCTCCCCCCGAAGGGAATGGGGAACAAACATTTTGCCATTCTTCCGCCAGCAGCCCTGTGCATCTTGAGTAACTCCGTCCTCCCCCCCCACCTCCTCTCTGTCGGCGTCAGACATAGCCGTAGAGAATTTCGCGGCTCAGTCATCTGTGGGAGGGGTAGGGGAACGGGGGGAAAGCTTCGCTTGCTTACGAGTGGTTACCGCTCCTCCCAATTGGGAAGGCGTGAAAACAGAGTCACGAATCTCCTCCCTCTTGCTGTCGTGTTGTGGGAGGCGTGAGAGTGCATCAGCTAGCGAGTTAGATTTACCGGGAAAATGGTGCAGAGTGAAGTTGAACTTAGAGAAAAAATCAGCCCAACGCAGCTGCTTGGCGTTCAATGAGCGGGGGGAGCGGAGGAGCTCAAGGTTTTTATGATCAGTCCAAACCTCAAATGGAACCCGCGCCCCCTCAAGCCAATGGCGCCAGGTCGCCAGCGCTAAGCGGATCGATCCCGCTTCTTTCTCCCACACCGACCAATTTCGTTCAGTATCATTAAATTTTCTGGAGACATAGGCGAGGGGGTGTAGTTTACCATTGTCCCCCTCTTGGAGGATCGCCCCTCCCATTGCAACATCTGATGCGTCGACTTGTACAATGAATTTTTTTTTTTGGTATCTCAGTTTTTTATTGGATATATCACATGTTCATACAATTTAAACAAATCACTACATATCCATTTTTCTTACTCCCTCTCCCCCCCAAACAAGGCTTCCCTCACTGCTCCAACCCCATTAATGTCTCTCTTATTCTATTACAATTACTTCTAAACTTATATTCTCTTACTAACGGTAACAATTCAAAAAACTAACTCTCTTTCATTTTCTTCTTAATAACTATCAAAACAAATCAAACCACGTTTAATATCCCAATTTTTCAACAGATATTCTTGAAAGTCCAGTCTTCAAAAAAAGTTTCATCTTCTTCGTTGTTTAACTTTCTTGTTAATTTGTCCATTTCTGCCATAAACAACGTCTTTTTAATCCATTCCCATGTTTCAGGTACTTTATCTTGTTTCCAACATTGAGCAAAAGTCAGTCTAGCTGCTGTAATCAAGTACCATAATAGTGTTCTCTTGGCTACATTTATTTCTTCCATTTTAAGACCTAGCAATAACATCTGTGGGTCTTTCTTAAAAGTACATTTCAGAATTTTTTGTATCTCATTGTGGATCTTAGTCCAATAACATACTACTTTATCGCATGTCCACCACATATGGTAAAAAGACCCTTCATGTTTCTTACATTTCCAACATTTGTTAGACATACTTTCATTTATAATAGCAATTTTTTTAGGCGTCATATACCATCTATACATCATTTTATAACAATTCTCTTTAACATTTACACATGTTGAAATTTTCATTGACCTTTTCCACAAATATTCCCAAGATGTCATTAATATCTCGTTATTAACATTTACCGCCCATTTTATCATTTGCTCTTTTACAATTTCATCCTCAGTATACCATTTCAATAAAACCTTGTATAGTTTAGAAATCATTTTTTTCCCCTTTTCAAGCCATACAGTTTCAATTTCCATATTATTTTCTCTAAAACCATGTTCTCTTTTATCGGTCTTAAATAAGTCATGAATCTGTCTATACTTCAACCAATCATATTCAAATTCCACATCAAATCTCTTTTAACACAAAATTTTTCCCTTCTAATTTTAAAAGACTTTTATAAGGTAGCCAATCTAACCCTTGATTTCTTGAATATGGATTAATCACTTCTGCTGGTACTATCCAAAGTGGTCTTTCTTCTGAGAAGAATTTTCTATATCTCATCCAAGTCTCGAACAGTGATTGTCTTATAAAGTGGTGTTTGAAGAATTTGTCCATTTTTACTTTTCCATACCATAAGTATGCGTGCCATCCAAACTTGTTGTCATGCGCTTCTAAAGCCAATAACTTCTTATCCTCAAGATTAATCCACTGTTCCAACCATGTTAAACAGACGGCATCATAATACAGTCTTAGATTTGGTAATTGTAGACCTCCTCTTTCTTTTGCATCACATAAAATTTTCATTTTAATCCTTGGCTTTCTTCCTGCCCATACAAATTTGGATAATTCTTTCTGCCACGTATCCAATATTTTCCTTTGTTTTAATATTGGAATAGTCTGAAATAAGAACATCAAACGCGGTAAGACATTCATTTTTACAGTTGCGATTCTTCCCAATAGTGATAAATTCAACGTGTCCCATTTCTTCATGTCTTGCTGAATCTTGTACCACACCTTTTCATAATTATTTTTAAACAGATCAATATTTTTCATGGTTAATTCAATTCCTAAATATTTAGTCTTTGTAACTACTTCACATTGAATTTTCTCTTGTAATTCTGTTTGCCTTTGCTTCGTCATATTTTTGCACATCACCTTGGTTTTACTTTTATTAACATAGAATCCCGCAACTGAACCAAATTCTTCAATTTTATCCATCAATTGTGGTATTTTCTCAATTGGATCCTGAATCATAAACATTACGTCATCTGCAAATGCTCTGTATTTATATGCAAAACCCTTCACTGTAAGTCCTTCAATGCTGTTATCTTTTCTTATCGCTGTCAATAGTATTTCCAATATCCAAATAAACAACAACGGGGATAGCAGGCAGCCTTGACGTGTTCCCTTTTGGACTTGGAAGAAATCCGTTCTTTCTTTATTTATATTCAAAGTCGCTTTTTGTTCTGAATAAATTGCCACAATCATGTTCAAAAAAGACTGTCCTATATCCATTTTTTCAATAACTTGCAGCATAAATTCCCAGTTTAAATTATCAAAAGCTTTTTCCGCATCAAGGAAGAGGAATCCAACTTCTTTTTCTGGATGTTTGTCATAGTATTCAATTGCATCAATCACCACTCTTAAATTGTCTCTGATTTGTCTATTTGGTAAAAAACCAGCTTGTTCTTCCGCTATTGTATCTTTCAGATGTTTTTTCAGTCTTTCCGAAATTATTTTTGCAAATAATTTATAATCATTATTTAATAGCGATATTGGTCTATAATTCTTGACATGAGTTAAATCCAAACCTTCTTTAGGTATCAACGAAATAATTGCTTCTTTCCATGAATCTGGGATCCGTTTAGTCTTTCTTATCTCATTCGACAGAAGTACTAAGATAGGGGTTAGCTCCTCTTTAAATTTCTTGTAGAACTTTGCAGTGAAGCCATCTGGACCTGGAGCTTTCCCCAACTTTGCATCTTCTATCGCCATTGTGACTTCTTCCTTCGTTACTAAACCATTTAATAACTCTTTAATTTGTTTTCCCAGCTCTGGAACTTCAATAGTCTCCAAATATTTCTTAATTTTCTGTTGATCAATTCCTTTCTTTTTAAACAGTTTGGCGTAGTATTTAAAGAAGACTCTTTTTATGCCATTCAAATTCATAACATCCTTTCCATCTTCAGTAATCTTATTTATAAAATTCCTTTCTTTTTTATTTTTCAATTGCCACGATAAAAATTTTCCTGGTTTATTTGCACCCTCAAATGCTTTTTGCTGTAGTTTCTTCAGGTTCCAGTATAATTCTCTGTTGAGTAGAACATTCAATTGATCCTGTAGAAAGTGGATCTCTTTAATAATCTTTTTCTTCCCTGGTCTTTTCTTTAGTTCCTTTTCCTTTTGCCGAATTTTTTCATGAAGGTCCTTTTGTTGTTGCATCCTTTGTTTTTTATCTTTAGAGTTCAGAGAGATAAGCAAGCCTCTCATTACCGCTTTGTATGTATCCCATACAACTTGTATATCCGTACCTTTGTTTAAATTCAGTTCAAAGAAGCTTTTTGTCTCTTTTTTCAAAGTTTCATTAATTAATTTTTGATCCAATAAGTCCTCATTAATTCTCCAATGTAATTGTTTAGGCTTTTCTTTAGATATCCAAAGTAAGGGGTTGTGATCTGAATTAGTTTTCGGTAAGATTTGTATTTTGTAGGGTTTTTGCACCATCTCCTCTGACATCCAAATCATATCAATTCTGGAAAAGGAGTTATGTCTGTTAGAATAAAACGTATAATCCTTTGACTTGGGGTTCCACTTCCTCCAAACATCTTCTAGTTTCTCTTGCTTCATTAGCTGAAAAAAATTTTTGGCAACTTTCCAACCGTCTCTCCAGTTGCTTTGGATTTTCTGTCCAATACATTATTCACTGTACCATTAAAGTCTCCTGCAAGGACTATTTGATCATAATTTAAACAGTCCAACTCTTTAGTCAAATCTTTAAAAAAGTCTCTTTCGCACCATTGGGTGCATATATATTTACAAGCAATGTCTTTTTTCTGTTCATCGTTATTTCCACGCCAACATATCTTCCTTCTTTGTCTGAGAAGATTTGTTTAGGTTCCAATTCTTTTGCAATGTATATCACTGTTCCTTTTTTCTTATTAATTGCTGAGGAATGAAATTCTTCCCCCAATTTTTTATTAATCAAATATTTATTGTCTTGTTTTCTGATATGTGTTTCTTGTAGACAAATTATGTTACATTTTTGTTTCTCTAGCCAATGACTCACTAATCTTCTTTTGTTTGGTGAATTTAGTCCATTTACATTCCAAGATAAAAATTTGTAATGCATAGTTGTTTTGAATTAAATGTCTTTAAAGTCATCAAAGTTGTTCTCTTTAAATCTGTATATATCTCCTTCCGTTTTGAGAGTAAATCTCACCGAATTGTAAACAAATGATAATCCATATGGAATCTCCCATCTAAACCTGATGCTCATTTCTTTTAGTCTGTCTGTTAATTTCTTGAATTTCTTTCTGTCTTGTAAGATCGATCTCGGAATTTCTCTCAGAATTATTATTTTTTTTCCATTAATTTCCAACGGTTGTGTAAATTGCTTCTTGAAAACGTCTTCCTTCATTTTTGTAGTCACAAATTGAACAATCACATCTCTGGGTAATTGCTTTCTCTTGGCATAAGCTGAGTTTACTCTATAAATCAGGTCAAAGTCTGGATCCAAGTCTCCAACATCTTCCCCTATGTAAGTTGTCAATGTATTAATTACTAGGGCCCGTAAGTCCTGATCTTCCTCCTCTTCTATTCCTCTCAATCTCAAATGATTCTGGGTAGCCCTATATTCCATCATGGACTCCAATCTTGTGTTTTCTGACAAGGTTCTTTTAACTTTCTGTTCCATTTCTTCTGATTTTGTCACCAGACTTTTAACCTCTTTTTTAACGTCTTCCGTATCTTTTTTTATCCCTGCCACTTCTGTTAGTACCAGTTCTTTTAATTCTTCCATATTTTTTTTCTGTACTTGGACTTGGACTTGTTCTATTTGCTCTAATTGTAATTGCAGCTGTTATTGCAGCTGTTGTTGCAGCTGTGATTCTATTTGCTTTCCCAAACTCTGCACCATTTCAGTCATCCGTTTTTCCATCGCTTCCATAGCGGCCTGCCACTCTTTTTTTCCTTTGCAGTCATTCTTGGGCTGGGTGATGAGGCCGCTCTTGGTCTTGACCTCAAATCCGTCTTGAAAACGACTTCCGGGCTAATCAATCTTTATATTAGCAATCTTCAAGCCAAATCGCCACCTTTGTAACTTCTTCCAATGCTTTCTCGGCTTAAAAATAACTTTTTAAAATTTAGTCCTCCTCAAAATGTCGGGCGCAATTTCTCTATGATTTTCTGGCTAGAGTAGGCTCTTTCCGAACTTCCTGTTTGTCTGTCCGTCACTGTAATCCAACTTCCGGTGGTGGTGGTGTCACACACTAACTCAACCGTCTACTTCCGGTACAGCGACTTCGAAAAACATCCACTCTAGTCTGCTTCCTGTATCATAGAGTCACAGTCAGTTTCGTTTCTGCTACGCAAAGTTTAGACTTAGCTGACCACAGGAATGCAAAACAAAGTCAATTTTCGGCCGTTTTCTCTAGAGGAAAGCTTTCTTTTAACTTTTAAATCAAGCGGAATAGTTCATTAAAGGTTTCTACGCTTATCCGTATGTTTCGATTTCGCGTTCTTCTTTAAATCGGTAAGCAATTGTTCTTTTGTTACCTTACTTGTAATCTCGGGGTTTCGCAGTGCTTCTTCTGTAATCGATGTTAATCTTGATGTTAAAGAGGTCGGTAGATGACGAATTTATGCTGAATTCTCAGCCCAGCTGGTATCTGTAGTGCTGATTAGCAACTGCCCTCTCCGTGGAAGGAGATCAAAGTGTAAACAAGCTTCCTTCAAAGCTTATCCACACCGATCTCAACTCCCCCTTAGGCTTCGCTGCTTGCTTGCCACCCCCCCGTCTGGGGAGTGCTGCGCTGGGCCAGGTAGAGCCCAGACTGTCGTCAGATACTGCTGTACACCCTGCACAAATTGCAAAGTGTGTCAATTCGCCATTTTAACTCCGACCGGAAGCCGACTTGTACAATGAATTTTTTAAGTTCATTTGGGTGCGCCAACACAGGCTCCGACGTAAAGAGAGCTTTTAACCGGTCAAAGGCGCGTTGACATTCCGGGGACCAGTCTAACTTTGCCCTGGGACGTGTGCAGTCAGGAGGCTTCCCCTTCGTTTTAAACAAGTCAGTTAGGGGGAGAGCCACTTGATCAAAGTTTGAGAGGAATGATCTGTAAAAGTTCGCGGATCCGAGGAAACCCTGGAGTTGCCTCCGAGTTTTAGGGGTTTCCCACCCCACCACATCTTTTACTTTGTCAGGATCCATCTCCATTCCCCTCTGCGATATGCGGTAGCCCAGGAAGGGGATCTCTGACTTGTGAAATTCGCATTTGGACAGCTTAGCAAAGAGTTTGTGCTTGTGCAACGTTTGAAGAACTTCTCTCACCAGTTTGACGTGTGATTTTAGGTCGGGGGAGTACAAAAGTATGTCATCAAGGTAAACAAGGACCCCCTTGAACAAATACTTGTGGAGCACCTCATTAATTAAGTTCATGAAGACTCCCGGCGCTCCCTGGAGTCCGAACGGCATGACTAAGTACTCAAATTGACCCAGCGGAGTATTGAAAGCCGTTTTGAACTCATCCCCTTCCCTTATCCGCACCCTGAAGTAGGCATCCCTCAAGTCTAGCTTCGAGAATACCTTCCCCCCTGCCACCGCGGCCAACAGGTCTTTGATCAGGGGCATAGGGTAAGCGTTCGTGTTAGAAACTGCATTTAGCCCTCGATAGTCAGTGCACAGCCGTAGCCCCCCGTCCTTTTTTTCCCGGAAAAGAACAGGAGCAGCAAACGAGGATGATGCGGATTGTATAAACCCCCTTTCTAAGTTTTTGTCGATAAACTTTCTCAACTCCACCTTCTCCGAGGGGCTCATGGAGTATAATTTCCCCTTGGGTAACTTTTGGTTTGGTAAAATTTCAATAGCACAGTCAGAGTTTCTGTGGGGGGCAGTTCATCCGCTTCCTCCTCCCCAAAAACGGCGGCTAAGTCTCGGTACTCTTGGGGAATCGCCTCCAGTTCCGTTTCAGCCACCCCCGCCATTATGAGGTCTCCCCCGCCATCGGGGCACCCCACTCCCGTTTCCACAGATGGGGTTGGCATTTCTCGGAAATGAAATTAACTTTCCCCTCTCCCCATAGGACGTGTGGATCATGGTCGAAGAACCACGCGCTACCTAGCACTAGGGGAAATCGAGCAGAAGGGGTGACGACGAAGGGCCTCTCTTCCCAGTGGTTCCCAATCCCCACCCGTAAGGGAACAGTTTCATATTTGCACGGCTCTTTCATTGTAGAGCCGTCCATTTGCGTGAAAATCAGGGGATCAGTCAATTTCACCACCTTCGCCCCCAGTCCCATCACCAGTGTGGGGTTAATGAGGTCTTTCCCACACCCAGAGTCAATGAGAGCTCGTACTCTCACATGGGTCAGTAGACCCGGGTCCATTAAAGTCACTGTGAGAAAGAAAAGAGAGGGGGGTCAGCTCACCGGGATTTGCGCTTGAGAGTCCGGGACCTGCTGTTCAGCGCTATTTACAGCAGGTCCGTCTCGTTTCCCGGCTGCGCGGTCTTGCCATCCGATGAATCCGACGCCTCGCTGAGGGGTTTGGCTTGCAGGGCCCTCGCCCCTCTCGGTTTCGCCACCGGCTTCGGGGTGGAGGTGTCAAACTTCTTTTTGGTCCCTTTCAGGGCCCCAGTTGGTGCGGGGGAGCCTGGGCAATTCGCTGCAAAGTGGCCCCCCTCCCCGCACTTCAGGCAGAGCCCTTGCTTCATCCGGGTCTCCCTCGTGCCATCTCTGGGTTTCGGGTTCGGTGGTTGATTCTTCCCTCGTGGAGCAGGTGTAGGACCCGATTGGCCCCCTTTACTCATCGCCGCTGCATCGTCCAGTCGGATGGTTTTCAGGCGGTTTTCCATGGTGACAGCCGCTTGTATCCAGCCCGTCAACGTATCCGGATCCTGGGTTCTCGTGACGGAACAGCGGATCTCTGCGTTGAGCCCCAACTTGTAGTGGTCTGCCAAGACCCCGTCTTGCCAGCCTCGTGTTTTGGTGGCGCACCTGCGGAATTCCGCGGTGTATTCTCTCACCGACTTGGAGCCTTGCTTGAGGGCCCGTATAGCCGCTCTGGCCGTCTTGTTGGCGTTGACATCTTCAAAGTGTTCCTTCATAGCCCACATGAACGCATCGATCTCTCTTAGCTCTCGCCCGTCAGCCTGGTGTAGTGCTACATACCAGTCGGCCGCCGCATCTTTCAGGTGCGAGGCTATCGCATCCACCATCCGATCCTCACTCTGGAACAGGTGGCCCCAGTTCTCAATGAATTTTTCAGTTCTCACTAAGAAAAAGGGGAACTTCTCCGGGGTCCCGTCGAAGTCTGCGTCGAATAGCTCGGCAGGTTTCGGTGGCAGGAAACCCCAGGGTCGTTGGGGTTTTGGCATCGGCGGCCCCTGCGGCCCCTGTGGCCCCGCTGGTTGGTCAAGGGGTTGGGCAGGCACATTCTGCTGGTCCGGGACCGGCACATTTTGCTGGTCCTGAGGTTGCTGGTCGGGGGCGCCTCCCGCTGTTGTCGTTCCCTCTCCTCTCGGATGCCCTCTGCGATCATCTGGGGGATGCAGGCGAGGGATTCATCTAGGATGCGGAACAGGCGGTCTTGGCTTGGGTCGCCACTCCACCTCTGGCTCACCACGGCCCCTTCCAGGTCACCGGAGTCTCGGTAGGTGTCCTCCAACCCTTCTGCGGTGATCAGTCGGCGGACTGACCTCTCGGTTTGACTCACTCGCACTGAGGCTCGCGGAGTCGTGAACCACGTCTCATGGGTTTCGGCCAGGGGTTTCACCCAATCTCATCTTTGCTTAGGTCGGGTGGTCACCCCTCCGTAGGCCGCTCCATAAGGGTCCCCGTAGGGCCCCCCAAAGTCGTACTCCTGCCCCCATGTCACCGGCACATATGGGCCAGGGGCTTCCATGGGTACCGTCGTCACAGGAGGTTTCTTGTCCTCCTTCTTTTCGTCTTTAATCGGGAGAGTGTCTTCTTCACCGCCACTCATGTTGGAGTCGCGGGTTTCCGACCAGCCCTGAAAATGAGGATTCTTAACAAACTGTCAGAGTCCTTAACTTAGTCAGCAAAATACCAGGCCTTGTTCAGTGAAGCAAGAATAGTATTTATTTTAAAGCTGCAATAGTAGGTTACTGGAACAGAAGCATTGTTAAGAATACCTTGGTTACATGAAGCAAGCAGTTATGCCAGAAGGGGGAGAATGGGGACCCCCCTCCACCAATAGAAGCATAGCGCGCGTGCGGGAACTGGAGACAGTGATAATTAATGTAGTTCCCACCGCCCCCATTTTCCCAGCCTAGCTGTTGCTTTTGAAAGTGATAGGAAGCTAACAGCCTGTCTCCTCCAAGGTCAGTGTGTTAGGTCTGAAGAAGATACGGCCTGCACGCCCAGGCAGACGAGGCAGCTCCCCGCATTCCATTCGAACACTCCAGGTGCATAAATCAACACCCCACGAACCCATCCACCCTCCCTTCACAAAACAAAGCCCATCCTCCCTCCCTTCTCCATCCATCATGGCAGGGCAACCTGACAGTGCCATACTATCCCTCGGCATTCCTGACACAAACAGTACACGTGTCATAGTTCTGGTTTACCAATAAACAGCATTCTTCTGATGAAGCCCTGTGTTGTGTGACCTGACTATTGAGCCTGACAATAGGTGGCAGTGGTGTCCAGAGATGCCTTTCACCGGCTTTGGCTGATGAACCACTAGCAGCCCTTTGGGGGAGGGGAGATCTTTCCTCTACAGTGCATGCCTAGGTAGCATCTAGGTTAGATTACTGCACTGCACTCTATGTGGGGCTGCCCTTGAGGACTGTCTGGAAGGTTCAATTGGTACTAAACGCTGTGGCCAGAATGTTGCCTGGGCTGGATATTAGAAACAGTCTTGTTCCATGTACACTGGCTCCCAGTTTGCTTCGGGGCCCAGTTCAAGGTGCTGGTATTGATCTTTAAAGCCTTTTAAGACCCTATACTGGCCACTATTGACCTGTCCAGTCCTCTTCAGAGGCACTGCTTTGGGTGCCCTGCCATCTGAAGCTAGATGGGCAGCAACCCAAGAAAGCCTTCTCGGTCATAATGCTGAAATGTTGGAACTCTCTGCCCAGAAAGATTTGGCTCTCTCCCTCTGTAACATTACATAAGAGAAGCCAGTGTTGGATCAGGCCAATGGCCCATCCAGTCCAACACTCTGTGTCACACAGTGGCCAAAAATACCAGGTGCCATCAGGAGGTCTAGCAATGGGTCCAGGACACTAGAAGCCCTCCCACTGTTGCCCCCCCCAAGCACCAAGAATACAGAGCAACACTTGCCCCAGCCTCAGAGCTTCTATCTATACCTTGTGGCTAATAGCCACTGATGGACTCCTGCTCCATATGCTTATCTAATTCCCTCCTGAAGCCGTCCATGCTTGTAGCTGCCACCACCTACTGTGGCAGTGAATTCCATGTGTTAATCACTCTTTGGGTGAAGAAGTACTTCCTTTTATCTGTTCTAACCCAACAGTTCAGCAATTTCATTGAGTGCCCACGAGTTCTTGTATTGTGAGAAAGGGAGAAAAGTACTTCTTTCTCAACCTGCTCTATCCCATGCATAATCTTATAAACCTCGATCATGTCACCCCTCAGCCATCATTTCTCCAAGCTAAAGAACCCCAAGCATTTTAACCTTCCTTCCCTTTTATCATTTTAGTTGCCCTTTTCTGCACTTTTTCCAATGCTATAATATCCTTTTCGAGGTGTGGTGACCAGAACTGTACACAGTACTTCAAATGAGGTTGCACCATTGATTTATACAAGGGCATTATGATACTGGCTGATTTGTTTTCAATTCCCTTCCTAATAGTCCCTTCCTAATAGCATAGTCTTGGCCCTTTTTTATTGCAGTTGCACACAGTTTAGGCATTTTCATTGAGTTATCTACTACGACTTCCTCTCTTTGTCAATCTCTGCCAGTTTGGACCCCATCAATGTGTATTTATATTTAGGATTTTTGGCTCCAACGTGCATCACTTTGTACTTGGCCACATTGAACCCCATTTGCCACACTGACACCCACTCACCCATTCTTGACAGATCCCTTTGGAGTGCCTCACAATCCTCCCTGGTTGTCACCACCCTGAACGACTGTGTGTCATCTCCAAATTTAGCCACTTCACCACTTACTCCCAACTGCAAATCATTAATAAACAAGTTAAAAAGCATCGGACTGAGTAATGATCCCTGTGGTACCCCACTGCTTACCACCCTCCACTATGAAAATTGCTCATTTATACACATTCTCTGTTTCCTATTAATTAGCCAGTTTTTGATCCACAAGAGGACTTGTCCTTTTATCCCATGGCTATTGAGCCTACTTAGGATCCTTTGATGACGAACTTTATCAAAAGCTTTCTGGAAGTCAAGGTAAACAACATCTATTGGTCCTCCTTGTCCACATGTTTGTTCACTCCCTCAAAAAACACTAACAGGTTAGTGAGACAAGATCTTCCCTTACAGAACGCATGCTGAGTCTGCCTCAATAGTTTTTGTTCAGCAATGTTCCTACTAATTTTTTCCTTAATAACAGTTTCCACCAACTTATCCAGTATCGATGTCAGACTGACTGGCCTGTAATTTCCTGGATCTCCTCTGGAACCCTTTTTAAAAATGGGAGTGACATTAACTACCTTCCAGTCCTCAGGAATGGAGGCAGATTTAATGAAAGATTATATATTTTTGTAAGGAGATCCACAAGTTCACATTTGAGTTCCTTCAGAACTCTCGGATGAATGCCATCTGGGCCTGGTGATTTATCAGTTTTTAAGTTGTCTATCAGTCATAGGACCTCCTCTCTTGTCACCTCAGTCTTTCAACACCCCTCCCGTTATCAGCGGTTCTGGAGTAGGCAAGCACTTCTCATCCTCCACAGTGAAGACAGAGGCAAAAAATGCAGTCAGCTTCTCAGCCATTTCCCTATCATTCTTCACTACTCCTTTTAACCCTTGATCATCCAAGGGCCCCACTGCCTCCCTGGCTGGTTTCCTACTTCTAATGTATTTGAAGAAAGTTTTATTGTTGGTCTTAATGTTTTTCGCTATATGCTCCTCATATTCCCTTTTTGCTTGCCTGATCACAGACTTGCATTTTATTTGCCATAGTCTTTGTTCCCTTTTATCAACCTCACTGAGACTAGCTTTCCACCACTTAAAGGAATCCTTCTTATCTTTTACAGCTTCCATTACTTTGTTTGTTAACCATGCAGGCTTTTTTCTATACCTATTTGTGCCTTCCTAACCTGCGGTATATATATTTTTCTGAGCTTCTAGGACTGTAGTTTTAAATAGTCTCCAAGCTTCCCCAATGGTTTTGACCCTTTCTCCTTTTCCTTTCAGTTTCTTCCTCACATGTCCCCTCATTTCAGAGAAGTTACTCCTTTTAAAGTTAAAAGTGGTTGTGTCAGTCTTTTTGGGCAGCTCCCTATTTATACAAATGTTGAACTCAGTAACATTATAGTCAGTGTTCCCAAGTGGTTCAATCACTTTTACATCTCTCGCTAGATCTTGGGTGTTACTTAGGACCAAATCCAGGATTGCCTCTCCCCTGAAAGGTTCCGTGACCATCTGTTCCATAGCACAATCATAGAGGGTGTCTAGAAACTCAATCTCTTTTTCCCAACTTGACCACATATTGACCCAATCAATATGTGGGTAGTTCAAATCACCTATTACTACACAGTTATTTCATCTAGCTGCTATCTTTAATTTATTCATCATTTTATAATCCTCCTCTATCTTTTGATCTGGTGGGCGATAACAAACTCCCAGTGTTAAGCTTCCTTTTGGGCCCACTATTTCAACCCATAGCATTTCCAGAAGTAAATACAATTCTCTTACCCTCTCTGACATACAAAGCCACCCCACATCCAACCCTTCCCCCCCATCCTTCCGATATAATTTATAACCAGGAATCACCGTATTCCACCGTATCCCACCATATTCAGAAATATCCACAATATCTATTTTCCCCCAACACCAAGCATTCCAATTCCCCAATTTTACCTCGGACACTTCTAGCATTTGTGTATAAACACCTATAGTTTCCCATGCATGTTAAGCCCACAACCTTCCTCCTGCTGCCTCAAGACTTTGCCAGGCAGTCCATATCGTTAGCCACAGTCTCAGTGGACAATTCTAATCCATTTCCTTTGTAGAAAAGTAACAGCTACCCCTTCGTTTCTTTGAGATGAGCCATCCTGAACCAGAGATTTTTCATCTCCTGTCAGCTTTCTTCCTGTTGTCTTCCACCAGCAAAAATACCTTTTTGTCTGGTATTCCCTTACTAACTTTTAATAGCCCCTTTCTGGTTGTGTATTTATAGGTACTTTTATTTTTATTTTGTTAAAATATTTTAATATATTTGTATTTTAAATGCTTTTTTATTGTATGAAATGTTTTACTGTTTGATGTGTTTTAATGGTTATTGCTTTGGGGATTCTGAGTTGGGTCAAAATAAATGGAATGGAGCAATGGAAAGAAAATGTGAAGTGGAATGGCATGAGCTTTAAATAGCTACAATGGAGAAAAATACCAAGCAAGCAATTACTTTTCTCATAACAACAACAACAATCCTGGAACAAATTTAGAGTCCAGTGGCACCATTAAGACCAACAAAGGTGTATTCAAGGTATGAGCTTTCGTGTGCAGGGCACACTTTTCCAAATACACTGGAATGGAAGGTAGAGTTCAAACTTATGGACAGAGGCTGAACAGCAAATCAACACGTAACATGATGAAAATGTTTTAAGATATGCAAAGACAAAACTAAATAACAAGCTAAGGTTATAAGGTCAACAGTTGTTTTGATTCAATTAAGGGGGGAAAGGACAGTAAAACAGTAAATACGTCAAAAAGGGGATAAATGTGTAAAGGTATATTTTCTAATTGTGGGAAATAAAAGATACCTTCACACATTTATCCCCTATTCTGAAATATTTACTGCTTTGCTGTCCTTTCCCCCTACAATTAAAACAACTCTTGAGTTGACCTTAGCTTGTTATTTAGTTTTGTCTTTACATATCTTTGTCATGCCTGCCCCCGACCTGGCACCTGGAAGCCTGGAAAATGAGGACTTGGCACCTTTAACACCATCCGAAGTGCAAGAGTCCTCATTTAACCTAAGTACCGGGGAGGGTGAACTCCAAACTACAGGGCAACTGGCACCTGAAACTGATCAGGCAAGACCTGGCCCTAGTGAATCACCACCTGACTTGCCTCCACGTGTGGACTGGCTGAGAGATCGCAGACGCCAGGATCTGGCAGCCAGGTGCAAGGAGGCACGCGTGCGCGGTCGGCAATCATTAAGTCCTGAGTATTAACGGGAGCAAGGACTTCGCAACAGACCGCTAATGAGTTAACGACGCAGCACAGTATTTGAAGAGATCGCTGGCTGCTTGCAAACCGTGCTGGCAAACTTGTCCGTGAGGTAGACGCCTTGCACCTCCTGCTCTACCTTCGCTCCTGACTGATCTCTTGGCTCTTGAACGCCGGTCTGTGTTTTGACGATCCCGCTGGCTCCTGACCCTCGGCTATGCTTCCTGACTCTGCTCCCGGACTCTCACTACTGGTAACGATTGACAACGGCTTGGCTTTGTGTCTTTGGAACTGTTTGCCTGGACTCTTGATAACTTTCCCGGCTGACTTTTGGAACTCTCTCTCTTGGACTTTCCTCCTTTGCCTGCCCCCTGGCTCTGTTGTGACAATCTTAAAATATCTTTATCTTGCTACATGTTAATTTGCTGTTCAGCCTCTGTCTATAAGGTCAAACTCATGCCCTGAATAAACCTTTGGCCGTGTTAAAAATGCCACTGGACTCTAAATTTGTTCTACTGCTTCAGACCAACACAGATGACCACTTAAAAAAAAACTGAACTTTGATCTCCAAATATAAATTTTCCTGTTTTACACCAATGTATTCTCTTTCAGCTGTACATGGCTGGAACATGATTGGTTATTAGCATTAATACATTTGAATTCTAGGCAACTAATTTCAAAATGTAAGAATATTTGTTATAGTTGAATCCCTTTAATATAAATCACAATTGCCATAAAGATCTGCAGGCCCTATAACTTTGAGCCCGTTTACGGGATAGGCAGAATATAAATGCAAAATAAATAAATAAATGATAAGGGGTATTCCATGGACGTGTGGAATATATTAATACTCTTTGATAATTAGTTGCTAATAAAGTTTGAGACCAATGGTAAACGTAAGACTAACAAAGTTTAATTCTGGGTACAAGCTTCTGTGTACATACACACTTCTTCAGATACCCAGAATTAAAGCTTATACCCAAAATTAAACTTTGTTGGTCTTAAAGGTGCCACCGGACTCAAACTTTGTTCTGTTGCTTCAGACCAACTGAATCTAGCTGCCAATAGTTTCATTACTCCTGCTGATTTTCAGCTCCATGAATGGAGTCACTTTGTGTGT
This sequence comes from Gekko gecko, assembly GCA_029375565.1. NCBI lineage: Eukaryota > Metazoa > Chordata > Lepidosauria > Squamata > Gekkonidae > Gekko > Gekko gecko. Next base: position 98,583,860 of record JAPDNY010000002.1, on the reverse strand, counting down.
GTTTTCCTGGATCTGAACTGCACACCCAGGACGCTCTTCCTCCTGGATTTCTTCTCTACAGGACAGGTAGCTATCACCCCAATATCCCCTATATTTCCCACTAATCCCTTTATTTATTAATTGGTCTTGTATGTGCGTGTCTTCTTCCGTGCTTATTGTATGTTAGTACTTTTATTTTTCTCTTTAATAAAATCAGTCTTTATTTTACTTTTGTACTGGTTATTTGAGAGCTCTCTTAAAGGGAAAGATCCCCATAGACATAGGCAGGAGACCATTGCTAATACCCCACCTCTCACTGAGACCTGCTATTTAGCTAAATTCCCTTAGAGACTGAAGGCGGCAATTCAGCCTCTTAAAATCTATGCTGGTAGGGGTAACAACTTCCCTAAGATACAGCAATGTTCCAAGGAACAGAGAGCCAGTCTAGATCCAGAGATGCTAACTTGAACAATCTCTTTTTTTTTAATTAAAAAATTATTTTGCTTTTCTAAACTACAAACCTACAGGGTCAGGGGAATGGATACAAACTAAAAGAAAGAGTAGCAAGGATCATAATACAATGATTTAAAAAAAAATTATACTTCCCTTTTGCCCCCATAGTAAAAAGTAAAAATTAGTTATAAAAAAGTATAAAGCAAAATATCACATTCTTATTCCACTGTAGTGTGTACATCTTAGCTTTAAGTTTATGTATTAAAGACAAACATCAGGCTATCAAGAATTAATCTATTTTGCTTTTTTCTTTCCTCTAAGCTTCTTTTTGTCAAAATCCAGTTTAATTATTACAGGTTTTGGGGCAGCTGCCCCTAATTCTGCTAACATGCCAGATGATTCTGCCGAGCTGGTCAAGGTGTTATCAGAACTTTCCTCCTCTTTCTCTTCTTCAGCTTCTGTATCTTTGTTATCCTCCACTGTTTCAGATCCCTCTGTCACTTTCTGTTGTTGCTTTAAGAACCTTTTTGCTTTACAAATAGAGTCAATCTTTTCTTTTTTTCTGTTGAAGTTGAAGATAAGCCCTTCAGGTATTATCCGTCTGTATGGTGTGTTATTTTGCTGTAAGAACAATGCCAAGTCTCTGTATTGTCTCCTCTTTTTTCTAATCTCAAATAGAATGTCTTTTAGTACTTTAATTTATTCTCCTTTAATTTTCAGGGTTATTCCGTTTGTCGCTTTCAAAGTTGTATCTCTTGTTGATCGTTCTGACAATTTCACATATACTTCTCCAGGTAGCTTGGTTTTTAAAAAATAATAATTATTTTTATTGGTTTTCCAAAAAGAAAAAGGAATACATCATCCTCCATTCATAGATACATAGCTATATAGTTACGGAGACCTTCATCCTATACATAAAACAACTAAACCTATACCACTCTTAAATTATAGCTCAATACATAAAACCAAAATTAGAATCTTTCAGCCATTTATAGAAACAAGACCAATAACTTTCATAGATCTCCAGATTTTTCTCTTCAATAATGAAAGTTAATTTTTCCATCTCTGCGATATCCCATAACTTAAATATGAATTCCTCTTTAGTTGGAACCTTTCTATCTTTCCACATTCTGGATATGTATGATAAACCAAGTCAATATCGTTTTGTAGAGCTTCCACTGTTAAGCCCACCATGGGGGCCAGTTCCTCGCTTAAAATCTCTTTTAAATTCTCTCCTTTCTGCTCCAGGATGCCTTGAAGTCTCAGGACATATGCTGATTTTTCCATTTGGAAGAGAAGCAGTTGCTGTTGTCCAGAGATTTTTTCTTTTTCCACTACCTCCAATCTTTGTCCAAATTCTTTGGATTTAACGTCAACTTTTTCAGCTTCTTTACTATCTTCTCTGTTTTTGTTGAATTTTCTTTAAGTTCTTTTTGCAACGTGTTAAACTTGTCATTGAGGTTAGTCATCTGGTCCAGCAGAGGGTGCAAAGCAGCAGCAATCATTTTAGGAAAGTCTGTGGTCACTTCCAGTTATTTCCAGTTTAGTAGCCAGAGAGAATGTGCTGGCAGTTCGTGCTGCAAGTTTCCCTTTCGCTGCCATTTTTTCTGCTCACTGCATCATTGTTTATGTTAAGAGCCAGTTTGGTGTAGTGGTTAAGTGCGTGGACTCTTATCTGGGAGAACCGGGTTTGATTCCCCACTCCTCCACTTGCACCTGCTGATGTGACCTTGGGTCAGTCACAAGCTCTGACACAGCTGTTCTCTCAAGGACAGTTTCTGTCAGAAGTTCTCTCAGCCCCACCTACCTCACAGGGTGTCTGTTGTGGGGAGGGGAAGGGAAAGGAGTTTGTAAGCTGCTCTGAGACGCCTTTGGGCAGTGAAGGGCAGGGTATAAATCCAAACTCTTCTTCTTCTTCTTCTTAAGAGAAAAGTTTTTAAAAGTCTCTGAAAGCTTGCAGATTTATTGCTTCCTTGCTGATTATGCCACACTCAGTTAAATATTCACTCACTTCAAAATGCCTTCTCAGACCCCGCTATAAATTTAGTCTTTTTGGGATCGGGTATTCCCCTCCCCAGGGGTCTTTTCGTAGAATAACAGCTGCAGGAGCTCATTAGCATATGGTATGCTAATGAGCTATTAGGCTATTAGCATATGCCACGCCCCCTGACATCACCGGAAGTGATGTCAGAAGGGGACGCAAAAGGGGGGGAAGCATCTTCAAAAGCCTCCCCTTCCTCAGCTGGTCTGGGTGGGGGAGCTAAGAGAGAAGGGGTTTAAAGTTTAAACTCCTTCTCATGAGAGTTGGGCCACAGAAGGAGGAAAGAGGGAAGGAAAGAGAGAGAGTAGAGAGAAGGAAAGAGGGAAGGAAAGAGGGAAAGAAAGAGAGGGAAGAAGGAGGGAAACAGGGAAAGGAGGAAAAAGAGAAGAGAAGAAGGTGGGAAAGAAAGAAAGAAAGAAAGAAAGAAAGAAAGAAAGAAAGAAAGAAAGAAAGAAAGAAAGAAAGAAAGAAAGAAAGAAAGAAAGAAAGAAAGAAAGAAAGAAAGAAAGAAAGAAAGAAAGAAAGAGAAGAATGAGGGAAAGAAAGAAAGAAGAGAAGAATGAGGGAAAGAGGAAAAGAAAGAAGGAAAGGAGGGAATGAAAGAAATTCAGTGGCAATTCAGCCCCATTATACCCTATGGGCCATTGAAGTCAATGGTGAAAACATAGGGTATATTCTGGGGGCTGGAGGGGAGGGGGTTTGAGGGAGAGGCTCCAAGATCACAGGATAGCTGATGGAGCCTCTCCCCAAGATACCCACCAAGTTTCAAGAACATTGGACCAGGGGGTCCAATTCTATGGGCCCCCAAGCAGGTTGCCCCATTTCCTCCATTGTTCTCTGTGGTGGGAAAAAAAGTTATTTTGGAAGGGCCACTGGCCTGATCCAACATTGGCTTCTCTTATGTTCTTAACATTTCAAAGGCCAGCTCAGATGTTTTCTGCTTCAGCTCACAATCAAGCTTCGATAGGAAACAATGAAGGATGGAGGCACTTTCTACGGTGGCCCATAGAATTGGACCCCTTGGTCCAATCTTTTGAAACTTGGGGGGGGAGGTTGAGGAGAGGCACCAGCAGCTATGCTGACTGTACCTAAAAAACAGCCCCCCAGAGCCCCAGATACCCCCAAATCAATTCTCCAGTATAGTCTATGGGGCCCATTGACTACAATGGTCCCAGCAGGCTATAATTGAGCAAGAAAAATTGAGCATACCCCTATTATGCTTTTCAGTATGATTTGTAAGCTGCCTTGACTTACAGGGAAAAATGGGATATAAATATCTGAATAAATAAGTAATTTGGGCAGTTTGATAACATTTATGCAACTTCCTGTTTGTTAGGTTAGGCAGCATTCTGACAGTGATTGTTCCTCCTCTGTTATACTTGACCTGTAATGCTGGTTGTCATATTTCACTAAAAAACCCAAAGTGGTTCCACCCCGCCCAAGTGCTATGTTTCTTAAGGCTTAGCACAGAGCAACAGTCCAAGTCCAGGTCTTCCAGTATAGTGGACTGGAGCAGGTAGACCTGTTCTCCAGAGGCGAGGTCTACCAACACAGTAGAAAGTTTCTGTCAGAAGTTCTCTCAGCCCCACCTACCTCACAGGGTGTCTGTTGTGGGGAGGGGAAGGGAAAGGAGTTCTCCGGAGGCCAAGTATACCAATATAGTGGACTGGGGTGGGTAGATGTGTTCTTTGGAGGCCGGGTCTACCAATGTAGTGGAAAGGGGCAAGTAGACCTGTTCTCCAGCAGCCAGGTCTACCAATATAGTGGAAAGGGGCAGGTAGACCTGTTCTTTGGAGGCCAGGTCTACCAATATAGTGGAAAAGGGCAGGTAGACCTGTTCTCCGAAGGCCTGGCCTACCCTGTAGAGGAGAACATTTTGTGTAATGAAATTTGGCTTGATTTTGTTTTCTCTCATAATGTTTAAATTAGTTTAAACAAGTGGAGACCCACAAGAAACTTGCGGGATGGTCATCCCATTCCTCACACCTTTGCTTCCTCCCCTCTACCCTTACCTATCTCACACTCTTTCTCCCTTATGGGGGTGGAGCCATAGACTCAACCCTCCAAAGCAGCCATTTTATCCAGGGGAACTGTAATTCTGGGTGATCTCCAGCCCTCACCCAGAGGCTGGCAATGGTAGTTCTCATGGAGGAAACGGCTGGTTTGGAGGGTGGAGTCTATGGCATTATACCGGTCTGAAGTTCCTCCCCTCCTCAAACTCCACCATCCCCAGGATCCACCCCTTAAATGTCCAGGAGTTTCCCAATTCAGAGTTGGCAACCCTATTTCCTTCCCATCCAACAGCCAACTTAACCTTTATCTGTTTTCAGCTTGTCATCTCCACCCCTCTCCCCCACAGCTTCTACCAAGGAAAATTATAGTCTTTCTCCACAGTGGGGACCAAAGCAGCTTACATTATTCTCACCTCCTTTTTATCTGCACAACAACCCTGTGGGGTTGGTTAGGCTGAAAGTATGTGACTGGTCCAAAATCACCCAGTCAGCTTCCACCGCAATATGGGCATCTTGCAGACCCTACTCTGAAGCTCTAACTGCTGCACCACTGCTGGCTTTCATAGGGTGGCTGCTGAATAGCAGCAAACAGCCAGGCCAAGTTGAGTCATGCAAATTAGGTGGTATCAAGTCACCCAGAGGGTGCTGCCTAGGGATGCCAGCCTCCAGGTGGGATCTGGGGATCCCCTGGAATTACTGCTCAGCTCCAGACTACTGAGATAACTTCCCTTGGAGAAAATAGATGCTTTGGAGGGTGGACTCTAAGGCATTGTACCCCACTGAGGTCCCTGTCCTCCCCAGGCTCCATCCCCAAATCTCCAGGAGTTTCCAGACCTGGAACTGGCAACCCCACTATCCCCATCCCCTGCCAGTGCCCATGGGGGGACCTGGCAACCCTAGACTGCTGCCAGGCCTAGGGTTGGCAACCTCCAAGTGGGGCTTGGAGAGTGAACTCCAGAGATCTGTGAACAACAGAGATCTGTCTCCCTGGAGAAAATGGCTTCTTTGGAGGGTGGATTCTGTGGCATGATACCCAGCTGAGGCCTCTCCCTTCTCCAAATCCTGCCCTCTGTACACTCCGCCCCAAAACCTCTAGGAATTCCCCAGCCTGGCCCCAAGGCTCCCTCCCTCCAAGGCCGAAAGAGGCCTGGAAAGGGCCCTTCCCCCACCCTTTACTGACAGAGCCAGTCAGAAGCCTCCTCCTCCCCCCCAACGTTCTAATCTCTCACCCTTGCTGCCTGGAGTTAGGTCCCTGCAGAAGCCATTTCAAAAGGTTTGTGGGGGAATTCAATCGTCCCTGAAGGGATTTTCTTTTTGGATTTTTCTACAAACCCAGGAAGTCTACTGACTATGTAGGAAAAGCTGTTGGAGGAGAGTGAGGCCCCTGTTGGTGGGAATAGGTATCCGCACACACACAAAAAGTCTGGGAAATAGAATAAGGATATAGTTTAAAAGAATTCATTCTGAGATTTTTACAAGGTTATAGAAATAATCTTAAAATAATTTATGCAATATGTAGACTTGCTCACAACTTTAATGCTACTAGCTTTTTTTGCTCATGAGGTAGAATTTCCACTCACAACACTGTGGAACTTAGAGGGAACATTGCTCCTAAGCATATTATAGATGTGTGTTGTTGATCCTTAACTAGTTCGCTTCCTGAGACAGTTGCATGTACACATTCATGCAGTCAAATACAACAGCCAATTTTGCCTCAGAATGTTTTGTTTTGCAGTAATGAAGTTGAGCTATAATTTGGTTAGCTCATCCTTCATTATATCCTTTTTCATCCACAGCTTCAGATAACTTAAGCAATCAGCCTATTGTGAACCAAATAGAAACAGTTTCTCTTAAGATTTAAAATGAGGGGTTTTTCAATCTTTCTGAACTGATCTAAGGAATTTGTACACCACTGAAAACCCACACAATGTAATGCATATTTTATGGTGTACCATAAGTCTTGGAAGTCTTTAATTTTTGTCAAGAATACATAAACACAAGATTTCAATTGCAGGAAACTGCCTAAATCTAAACGAAGGCTGTAAATGTTTCACAAAATAATGGTCTTGTTGCCCAGTACTCTCCCCAAGCATTTTCTGGTTTTTTTTAGTTGGGGCAGGGGGAGCACCAAGAACCAAATAACTTACACGTACATACATGGGGTGGAAGCAATTCATGCAGGCAGAATGTGGCTTACAGTTCTGCTGTAGTTCCAGTACTGGAGAGACAAGCTGCATTTACAGCTGAACAATACTTTTTGGTGGTGGAAAGATGATAACAATGGCAAGAAATACAATGAACCATGTGTGTGGAAAGGTAGCTTTGCAAATATGCTAAATAAACAAGGTTCAGGCTGTATGCAAATCTTCCATTTGTATTGCCACATCTCAAAAGGCAAATTGAAAACTTGGGAAGAAATGCAGAAAAGAGCAATCAGTGCAATCCAGAGGGGGAAACGTTTGCCTTATGAGGCAAAGCTAAAGAATTTGTGGCTTTTTAAGCAAAAAAAAAAAAAAAGACTGAGAGATGACATGATAGAGACCTACAAAGTCATCAATGGTATATAGTGGAGAGAGACTGTTCTCCCATAATGGTTAGACTTGAGGAGTCATCCTATGAAATTGATGCAAGCGAGCCAAAAGGAAGCTTTACACAGTGGGGAGTTGACTTGTAAAACTCATTGCAAAGAGATGGGATGGCCATTGGTTCATGGATTTAAAAGGGGGTTGGACAGATTTATGGGGGATTGTATTGCTGGCTATTAGTTATTGTAGCAGAATGGGGGTCTCCACATTCAGAGGCAAAATTTCTGTTAATTGTGAGATGACAGGAGTCAGTCAGCAGGTAAGGGCTGTCTCTGGCTAAATGAGACCCTAACCCCCCATCTTTTTCTTTCTTTTTTTTGCCAGTGTACCAGCATCTACCGAGGCAGACATTTGGGTCATTTTGAGTTTTGGTTCTTTTTTTCTTTTGCCTTTTGGGCCATAAAAGTTGCCTACCCTTGACATGGTTGTTTTCCTATGACAGTTGCCAAATAACATGGTTTGCCATTTTCACTGCCATTTCCTACTACTAGTTTTTGAGTTAATTTACAAATATGCTAAAGGGTCTCTTAGCAGGCATGACACACTGTCGAGGGCTAATGCCTCACAGAAATTTGGGAACCTTTGAGTGACAGGCTGTTCAAATGGAATTCCGTGGAGAGTATTAGTTAAGAAATGACAGCTGGGAACTGACGGTTGAAGAAGAGACAGTTTAGCACTGACTGTGGACTGGGAAAGAGGCTGAAGGAGTGAGTGGATCACAGTGGATCCCCATTCAATCCAAAAAGAGACAAAGCTTCTAGTTAAGAGAAGTAATCCTTCCCAGTGGAAAAGGAAATAGCTCTAAAATGAGGAGTGATCCCTGGTCTGTGTATATAGAAGGATTCTGGGAACTTGGTTGTATGTTCCTGCCTTCTAAACCTTAAGAGTCAGTATAACTCAGGAACCTATGCTTGAGTGCTTAAGCAGACACTGAAAAGAAAGCCACTCTCATCAGTTTCAAAGGCCTTGTTGAAAAGCAAAAAGACTTCCTTGTTGGCAACATATTATCCAGATTTAATGTGGTTACAATGGTTACCTCAGTTTTTATGATTGGTTCACCTCATACATCCTACCTCTGATTCCACTTGATCTTTTCTCCTCTAAGTTAAATCAAACATTTTGTTTATTTTGAACTTTCAAAAGCCTCTCATGTGCCATTTCAGAACTTGAATATAAAAAGGTGATTTTGTCTCTTCCCTCAGTTGCCTGAGGGAAGACCAACAAATAATAAGAAAATAAATATAGGGGCCACTAAGAAAGAAAGAGAATCCTGTGCATGAGGGAAGGAAGAGGATCAGATCGCCATAGCAGGACATTAGGCTGAGCTGCCAAAAAAAAATGTTCTTTTGCTTCTGCACAGTCCATATCCTGTTATTGCAAAATATGTACTCTCATTATCAGACTATATTGTCATCATTCAGTGGAAGTCTACCATTAACACATATGCCCAGTAGTTTTCCCCTTTTCCCCTTTTCCCCATTGAGTCTTGTAAATCTCTAGACACATGCTTATGGATGACCAAAGTGGGTTACATCCTACCGCTTTGCTTAGCTGTGTGCAAAGCCTTCCTCCACCCAAAGGAGCTTTTCTTCAGTAGAAGAGGGAATTCTTTCACAGAAGAGCTCTGCACTTACCTGAGCGAAGTGGTAGGATACAACGTAGTATAAGTAGTTCAGGTGGCCTTAACCTTTTCTGGTTATGTAAGTATGGGGATCATTAGAAAATGATGTTCCACATTTGGTGATATTTCACATATTCTTTTGGTGGTTTTGTAAAGTCCTGTAGCAGTTTATTTTAGAACTGCATATCCCATCTTTTAGGGATACTCTCAAGATAATTTACAAAAGACTAAAAACAAGCACTAAGTTGTCGCAGGAATATATATGATCATATGACACACCCAGTGGGTTTTTTTTTACTTCTGTGATAACCAGACCTATATGGTGAATATGGAAACAAAGCAGAGTGGATTGGAACCTGCCCAAGAACTTAGCTTAAGGTGCCAACTTAATGCTAGTAATTGTCAGGCCTACTACAGTCTACCTATCTAAACAAACTATGTTAGTTCCAATAATGTATCTATTATGAGGGAATCAAACATATTCAACAGTAAAGAATTATTTTGAAAAGGGAGAGAAAATCCTTGCAGTTTCAAAAGTCATCTGCTGTGCTGCAGGGAAGAGTAATTGCTCAAGAAAAATGCTCCTAAAATCCCTTGGGGATGTAGAACTAGCTGTGTGGATCCTTGGATCTTGGCCAATCAGTTTGTAATGCATCAGGTAAAAGTAAATTTTCTATCTACCTGTCTGTCTGTCTGTCTGTCTGTCTATGATCTATCTGTCTCAGGGTGGGGGAATATCAAAGCAGAAGACAGGAGATTGTAGTTCAACCACTTTCTTACTGGTACTTCACACAAGCTTACTTTCACTGCTATTGTGATGTGTACATATGTCAACTGTGTAGTTTAATTGCAGTAATGTTTTAGAACTGATTTGCTTAGTAATCACTCTTTAACCTAAATGTACAATGACCAGTTTAGTGAAACAAGATGTAAATTATATACCGACATCAACTATCAAGCCATACAAAGGCTTTTGGGGAGGCAGGGAGGAGTTTTTCTGGGTGGTGGTGTTTGGCAATAGAAACTCAGCTACAAAGTCAGCCCCTAAGTACTTTATTATTCCAGTGCTGCTGAACAAAACACTAGGCATTAATCTAGCTGTATTGGCAAGACTTGAAAATGGTTCAAGGTATTTCTACATTAATATTTGTATGAAGCTCATCTCATACAGGTTAACATAGCACACTATCCATCAATCAGTGCCAACTTTATCAAATACTTGCACATTACCATTAGAAAAAAAATATATATATATATATATATATATATATATATATATATATATATATATATAATTCCACATTAATGTACCCTTAGGATCAGTAACAAATTTAGTTCACACTATCAGCTTTATCTCACAGTTACATACTATTAGCTTATTTCATTCTGCACAAAGGAAAACAAAGGATTTCCTTCCATCTGTTTTGAACTGATAGATGTGAGAGGAAATCCGTAGACATTCCTGTTTTGAGTAAACTTTTCTTGCTTAGGGTTATCTTTTTACCTCTGTGCTCTTTTCTTTAAAAGATATTCTGTTGATTTCTGCTTAGGGGTAGAAATAATGCTGCTGTTGTGTACTTTGGAATAAGAGATTTGCAGCATGCAAATACTTTTTCCCCTCTGTTTACGTTTAACTTCTGGGTTTTCTTGGATCTGATTTTTAGTAGGTGGAGTTATCTTACAGAAACTGCATCTTCCACATCCCCTGCTAAAAGCACAGAGCTCTTTTTAGTAAAGGAATGAAGATGAAACCTCCTGTCTTATTCTTATTCTTCCTAGCAATATGCTGGATTTACACAGCCAAAGGCCAGAATCGTCAGGTAAGTTTGCATTTCTTTGATTGTCTGAGACTGCGGTCCTGGTTCCACTTGGGAGTAAACCTCACTGAGCTCAGTGAAGAAGTTTATTTCCTTCTGAATAAATGGTCCTACGGTCAGCCCACATGTTAAACAGATATGCTTCAAATGGCTTATGTTGTAAATTTTTTTATTTTGATGTTGAGGTCATTAAAATCACTTTTGGGATTTTATAGCCAAAGACTACCTTTCCTCAGTATGTATTTGTGTGCATATATGTACATACATGTGTGCTCATGCGCACATGTGCAATATTCAATTATTAATCAGAACAATATTATTTGTTATTTTTTATTACAAAAGTGCCTTGGCTTAATCTGATGACCTATTTTAATATAAAATTTACAAAAAGTTCAACACCCAGCACCATTCTAATTATTTCTTCTGACATTTTACTCATACACATACATCGATTCGACCATTGGCAGAGTCAGGAAACTGGATTGGATGAACACCAGGTCAGATCCAGTGCTAGTAGTTGTATTTGTACATAGCTCCCTTGATCAAATGAGATCACATGCTTGCATATATCTTTTAATGTATTTAGCTATTTAATTCATTTGTACCCTACCTTTCTCCCCAGTGGGGCTCCAAAAAGGCTTCCTTCATTCTCCTGTCCATTTTATCCTCACAATAATCCTGTAAGGTAGGTTAGGCTGAAAGAGTATGACTGGCCCCAGGGCACCCAGTGAGATTCCAAGGCCTGTGGGGATTCAAATCCAGGTCTCCCAGATACTAGTTTGACACTCTTAACCATTACACTACACTACACTGGAGTTCACACTTGAAAAAAAGTGGGATTTGAAATATAACATACACAAAGTTGCCACCAGAACAGAAACGGCTTCTTTTCTTTTTTGCCCAACATAAATAGTTCTATGCATGCTTGAATGCTATATTTAAGTGTCATAACTGAGTAAAGATGAGGATGATTGATCCCAAAATGACTGATGCACTTACTTCCAGTATCAACAAAGGCCAGTGCATTATTAAAGGCTTTCCCATTTTGTATACTGGGTTACTTCATCAGTTGCTGCATTGATACAGTTTCCGCAGAGCCTGTAATGTTCCGTCAGGCATTTGGTTGAGGAGAAGCAAGGGCTCCATCTTTCGGGCACTCCCACACCTCCCTGTGAGGCCAGTGGCATCATTAGGGAAAACTTTTAACACCATCTTTTGCTTACTGCTGTGTTTTATGGGTTTTAATTTGTCTTTAATGCTGTTTATATGATACTATGTTGTACACCACCCCGAGCCCTGTTTTTCCAGGGGAAGGTGGTTTAAAATCAAATTTAATTAAAAAATTAATAAATAAATTTTACTTCTCCTCCATCTTAATGGAATGAACTTTGGCATGGGTGCTTATGGCTCTTTGCCTGCACAATTCCCCTTCTGTCTATTCCAGTGGATGTGCAACACTACCAAGAAGCATTGTGTGTAGTGATACATTGCCATGGCTACACTTGGGGGACATGTGGTATTGATGATGCATGGTTCAGATGTGGCTCAATATATATAAGACCACACTAAATTATTGTGACATCTTACTGAGTACTATGATCCAGAATCTGTACTGATGCTGAAGGCTGGAGAAGATAAGCATAGTTGGCTATCTTAATAATATATAATAAATGCAGAATGAATACAGAGGCTAAGGCTAAGCTAGAGGCTCCCTCTAGACTACTTAGAGTGCTACACTGTCTATGATACAGAGTTCTCAGGGATTCATATGCCACATCTTGAAGAAATTCTGGGCAATTAAAACATTTTGGTACTGCCTGTCATGATTTGCCTCAGTTCCACTGGGGAGTCTCTTCAGATGATAAAGAGTCCCTCTCAGGCCCTGAGATCTCTAAAGTACAGGCCTGTCTGAGCACTTGCAGGTGGACCCTGTGATTCTGCCACAGCAACCAGTTGTGGTCTCCGCCCCTAGTAAGCCAGCCCAGGAACCGCCTGGAAACACTCATACCCCATTGGCACCTTCCAATGACTTGGAGTGACCACAGGAGCCCTTCCAAGGTCTCACACCACAAAAGGTCCCCCAGAGGTCCCTCCAGAACCTCAGGGTCAGAGATGAAGGAGGATCAGGGCAGAGACAGACCCAACAAAGGAACACACAATAAGCAGCCTGGGGTCTGCCTCTCTCCAGTCGCTCCTAGGAAGGAGATGAGGTATAATAGCTTTAGGCAGAACCAGGGACTTTAATCAGGTCATTCGAAAGTGCAGGATCCCACCTTCTTATATGAAGCTACGGCAGCATGGAAGCTTTACTGGTTCAACAGCTCTCATAATTCTTGATATCATTTCCTTGGCTACTGACTGCTTGAGTTCTGCTTGCCTGACTCATAACTAGCCTTCCTTACTCCTGCCTGTCTTGTACCTGTCCTGCCTCGCCCACCTGCCTTGTTGCCTGCTTGTGTCTGGCCTGCCTACACACCTTGACTCCTTTCAGCTGCCTGTCTGCCCTGACTCCTGTCTTCCTGCTGCCTCAGGACACTGCCCTACCAGAGTGACTGAGTGAAGATTGTAAGCTATATGGAGAGAATGGTTCTGTGCGGTGGTTCTAGCTTAACCCAGGCTACTTTAGAAAGCAAGAACAAGTTACCACTTGTCAAGTCTTCTTGCCTTTATACCTTCGGGGAGGGGATCCTCTTTGCAACCCTATAATTACACACAGTCTGTTTTGTGCTGCAAAGAATTATTTTCTCCCTCCTAAACACATACACAATTAGGCCCTGCCCTGGTAGTAATGAACAGAGGCCGATGTAGAATTTTGTAAATTTCAAATTTGGGTAGAAGCAGAACCTTAATTATTTCTAATAATAATAACAACAATAAAGTGGGTGGCTTGTAACAATCATGAAAACAGCAAAACCACACCACCATGTAGAGTAGTATGAGGTTATATATACTTGGAAGGCACCTCAGGGATGCAGAAAAATATGACTTTGTCCATTTAAAAAAATCTCCGAAGTAGGATTGCCAGACCCTCTAGTGGAGGTGTGGGTCCCCTGCCACCAAACCCTGCTCCCCAGCCTCCAATCAGCTGTCCAGCAGGTAACTGACTAGTAGAAAGAGGAAGGCCCAGGCCACATTGCTGGTGTTGCACAGGAAGTGATGTCATCACTCCAACAATGTCTGGGCAATGCTCTGGTATTTGGGCTAAAATTCTATGACAGAAGCTGTTTTTATCATAGAGTTTTTACCCAAATACCAGAGCACCACAGGGAGGTCACAGCATGATGATGTCACAGCATGATGATGGCATGATGATGCCAGCAAAGTGGTCTGGGCCTTCCTCTTCCTCCTGGCAAGTCTCCTTGCATCCCCTGCCAGTTGCCAGGACGGACCTGGCAACCCTACCCCAAACTGAGAATGCTCCAGGAGGCATGCACTTTTGAGCCAAGTGTTCTCTACATGGGGATGGGCTTGTGTGTATCCCATTGCCATTGCAGATGCCAACAGAGCACTCTGGCAATGGGACTTCCAAGTGGCAGTTTCCCCCACATTTTCTGTGTTCCGATACCCTGTGGTGGCCATTACTCCCTCCACACACACATGCACCACCAGAGGGTTCTTCAAGGTTGTAAAAAAATAGGCACATTGTTTACTGAGATATAAGAGGAAAGGCATATCTCCTCAAGGGAATGATATTGTTCTAACTAACAGTTTAATAATAAGTCAGTTACTGATTTTAAATAAACCTCTGGTGATAAGGAGGGGTTGTGGCTCAGTAGATGGGCCTCTGCCTGGCATGCAGAAGGTTCCAGACTCAATCTCCAGTTACAAGGACCAGGCAGTAAGTGATGTGAAAGACCTCTTCCTGAGATCCTGGAGAGCCACTGGCAGCCTGAGTAAGCATTACTGACTTTAAGGGACTGATGGTCTAATTTAATATAAGACAGTTTAATGTGTGTTCATGTGTGGGAAGAATGTCCCCTGGGGCAGCATCCAAGTAGATGGGACAGGACCTTCAGGCACCGACACTATTTACAGCCTATACCTCATTCACTTGTGTTCTTCACACATGAACACACATTAAACTGTCTTATATTAGTTCACCATCAGTCTCAAGTCAGTAATGCTTACCAGGTTGGCCAGTGGTCTCTCCGGATCTCAGGCAGTTCATCACTTACGTTCGGTCCTTGTAACTGGAGATTGAGTCTGAACCTTCTAGCAGAGGCCCATCTAATGGCCACAACCCTCCTTACCAGAGTTTATTTAAAATCAGTAACTGACTTATTATTAAACTGTTAGTCAGAACAAATCATCATTCTCAGCCTTTCCTCTATATCTCAGTAAATAATGTGCCCTGGTTTTTTTCAACCTGAAGAACTTTCCAGTGGTGCATGTGTGTGTGAGGGAGGTATGGCCACCACAGGGTATGGAACGAGAAAATGGGGAACTGCCACCTGGAAGTCCCATTGCAGCTGCCAACAGAGCACTCTGGCAATGGGACTTCCAAGTGGCAGTTTCCCCCACATTTTCTGTGTTCCGATACCCTGTGGTGGCCATTACTCCCTCCACACACACATGCACCACCAGAGGGTTCTTCAAGGTTGTAAAAAAATAGGCACATTGTTTACTGAGATATAAGAGGAAAGGCATATCTCCTCAAGGGAATGATATTGTTCTAACTAACAGTTTAATAATAAGTCAGTTACTGATTTTAAATAAACCTCTGGTGATAAGGAGGGGTTGTGGCTCAGTAGATGGGCCTCTGCCTGGCATGCAGAAGGTTCCAGACTCAATCTCCAGTTACAAGGACCAGGCAGTAAGTGATGTGAAAGACCTCTTCCTGAGATCCTGGAGAGCCACTGGCAGCCTGAGTAAGCATTACTGACTTTAAGGGACTGATGGTCTAATTTAATATAAGACAGTTTAATGTGTGTTCATGTGTGGGAAGAATGTCCCCTGGGGTGGGGTGGGGGGCCTGGAGCAGTGTAAATAGTGTCAGTCTGGGCAAGACTCTGTCCCATCTACTTGGATGCCACCCCAGGTTTGGGAAAGGTCACAGAAAAGACAGGGAAACCCTAAGTGGTGCACCACAATGCTTTGGGGAAATGGTGGGAGGACTTGCTTCCCAGCAGCATCCAAGCCAGGGCAAGCAACCCTGTATAAGTGACCTCAATTAAAGTGGAGAAGTGACAAACGGAGGAAAGGAAACTGACCTGCTGAATCCTTTAAGTGCTTACAGTATCCTGGAAGGTATAATTTGGGTTGGTAGATGGAACTCCCAGATCTCTTCACACTCCTCCCCACCATGATTCCTCACCCAGTCTGTTTCTTCTGCTGGCAGACTTCATAATCAGATGCCCATCATGAAGGCAGTGAAAGAAGCTCACCCTCAGGTCAAAACTGGGTTTCTGCATACTTGTCTTTCAGGAAAAAAATGTAAATTAAAAAGGGAGCCTCAGTCCCACCAAAGCAACCTTATGAGGACAGAGCATGAAGACAGGGAGATGGGGAAGCACTTCAGAACTGATAGTACCCTGGAGACTTCCCAGTAATTTATCTCCCCTGCTCCCCCTCCTCCCACAATTCCTTGCAGTCCCCTAGCTTGTATGATTTGTTTTCAAAAAAATATTTGCATCATCCCATGATGAGAAAAAAATGATACCTGGAACAGAAAAGCAGCATCTGACATCTGTTCGAGTGTAATTCATAATGCACCTTGTCCCTCTTTATACACCCTCAGGGAATTCAGGGTAGAGTACATGGGGAGCATTGTTCACAGGGCAGATTCACAATGACATTCAAATGCAGCAAAACATGAGCACCACCATTGTTGAGACTTGCTGTGTTTTGTAGTGATGGATTATGAGCTAAAATGGAAGCCCTGTTTGTGCTGGTTTCAGATGGGCAAATAATCACTTAATGTGCAGACATGCAGTGATGAATTCCCCATAACAAAATGGGGTAAAACAATTTAGTAACAAATAAAATGTTCAATGACTGTAGTTTTTGTTTGTGTGTGTGTCAGGGTTTGTACTAGTGTCTTCACTGATTATGTCTAGAAGCTCTATGGATGTATTATCAAACTGACAAAAACTTTGGTTGTGAATTTTTTGGTAGGGCAGGGTGAAATCATAATTAGCAGAATTATAAATGGAATTTTCTCCTGCCTAAACACATTATAAAATGTTCATGAAAATAGTTTTTTTCTTTCTCACAAAATTAGAGCTCATGTTGTAAGAGGCCCATAGCTACAGTTAGGCCTCTCAGGGCCCAGCCCCCAACTTACTGCCAAGGCCCACAACTTCCCATCCAGCCCAGGCCCCCTGACTTCCAATTTTTAATTTTATTTACGGCCAGCTGTGCAGCTGCTCCCTCTTGCCAGCCACAGCCACTCTCTTTTGTTGCTAGCAAGCCAGCGAGAAATCAAGCCCTGCGCCGCCCTCCAATCCCATGCTACTCTCTCACCTCTCTCACATTCAGCCACAGCTGGAGGAGGAGGAGGAGGAGGAGGAGCTGCCAGGGGCAGGAATGGGGGAAGGAACCATGGTGGCAGGCGGGCAACAAAGGCACCCTCTTCAGGCGGGCTCACTGCTCTCCTGCCCTGGCAGCCTTGGCTCCCAAATGAACCCTGGGTCAACGGGAATAGCCAGGCTCTCTGCCTAACCAAAGGCCACCTACCCCTCTTGTCCCACAGAGTCTGGGAGAAATCCTGCTACCTGCTGGGGTGCATCTCTGAGCAGCCTCTAGGCCTGGCCTCTAGCAGAAGTGGCTCCGTTCTCCAGCTCAGCTCTCTGAGGCTCTCAGGGCAGCAAAGTCTGGCTGGTCTGATTCCCTTCCTGCTTCATGCCTGCGTTGGTCCTTTGTGATCCCAAGCTTCTGGGCCTCTGTCTCCCCCTCCCTCCCCAAGGCACCAATCCTGCCTGTGCCAACAAATCAGCAGGTGGCACAGGATTCCCTCCCCCTCCCAAGCCCGAACCTAAAACCAAGTGGTTGCGGGCAAGGGCAGGAGTGAGACTGCTCTCTTGGGGTGTGTATGTGGGGGTGCCCCCTGACTTTTTTAAAGCCCTCCCAAATTAAAAAAAATCCTGGCTATGGGCCTGATTGGCAGTTGGTTTAGGAGGACATAAAATGGAAGTACTTCTTCATATGCCACACCACTGCAAAATCCACTACCACAAAATGTGATGGTAGTTTTTAACTGATGGGTTTTAGAAGGACTGGGCAATTAATGAGGCTTGGCTCTGTCTGTGGCTGTTAGCCATGACATTTTACACAGAATATCCATGAACTTCAGAAGCAGAATACGTCTGAATACTAATCCCTTGGTGCAAACAGCAGGGGATAGTAATCAACTTTGTGTATTGTTGGAGGAAGGGTCCCAACTTTTTAAAGGCTGTGGGCATCTTTGGGATTCTGACAGTGTCATAGGTGCAGTCAAAAATGGCTGCCACAAACTAGCTGTTGCAGGAGGAGGAGCCAGTCACAAAAATAGCTGCTGCAGCTTACCTTCAGTCACACAGTGAAGATACTTGTGCTGTAGTGGCAGCTGCTGCCAAAGTAGCATTTCTAAAATCTGCACAGCCAATCAAATCTCCAATGGCTCAACCAGAAGTCTTTTTGATCAAAAGCCCCACATGGCCCCACCCACTTTCTGAAAACACTTGATGGGCACCACATTGAGGACCCCTGTTCTGGAGACATTTGGTGGACTGCTTTTGGAAACAGAACGATGGAGTAAATCGAGCATAGTTTTAACCTGCAAAACATTTCTCATGGTGTTGATGTTTCTTAGCAGATGCTAGTTAAGTGACTGATGGTACAATCCTGTGCAGAATTACTCCAGTCTAAACACATTGGCTGCGAGAGTTGGACTATAAGGAAGGCCGAGCGCTGAAGAATAGATTCTTTTGAACTATGGTGCTGGAGAAGACTCTTGAGAGTCCCTTGGACTGCCAGGAGATCAAATCAGTCAATTCTAAAAGAAATCAACCCTGATTGCTCTCTGGAAGGCCAGATCCTGAAGCTGAAGCTCAAATACTTTGGCCACCAAATGAGAAGGGAGCATTCACTGGAGAAGACCCTGATGCTGGGAAAGATTGAAGGTCAAAGAAGAAGGGGACGGCAAAGGATGAGATGGTTAGACAGTGTCATCGATGTGATGAACATGAAATTGAGCAAACTTCAGCGGGCAGCGGAAGACAGGAGGGCCTGGCGTAAACTGGTGCATGGAGTCGCGAAGAGTTGGACTCGACTGTGCGACTGAACAACAAAACACATTGGGCTTAAATTGGAGAATTTCCACTCAGGATTCGATTGTAAATCCTACTGTGATTGTAAGCCTTGGCACTTGGCACTGTGATTGTAAGCTGAGGCATTGTAAATCCCACTGTGAAGCCTTGGCACTTTTTTAAAAAAAGAAAAGCAGGAGGAGTTTGGAGAGGAGAATTTTCCAAAGACTTCCCATGCTTAACGTTTTTGTACAGGGGCAAGTGCTTTGAATCCTGTTGGAGAATGCCATTTAGATATGATATGGATCAGAGACACTGTGGACAGGGAAAGAGTTAGACACCACTTCACTGCTTCTCATTTCCAAATCCCACCTCAAACACATACACAAACTGGGTGCATTCAGATGGGCTGTTTAGTCCGCCTTCGGCACGCTTCAGTAACAGATTTTATATCCACGTTTACACACCCAACATCTGTGCACCGTCCCCAGCTGTTGCTTTCCGGCTCAAACCTCCTTTAAAACGGAGTATTTTGATATCAGGTCCCCAAGTGGTGTTTTCCTGATTCTCCGATTCTAGCTGCACTTTTCTGACGTCTGATCGCTCCTGCGGTGTTGAGCCACTTCCGGTTTAATCCCCCTCCCCACTTGAAAGCTGCCCGAGGCTTCAGCTTTTTGCTTGGCATTTTTTTATGCGTTGGCGGTGTGCGCATAGGCGGAGCTCCACCACCATGTTTAGAAAACCGACATTTAAATGATCACTTGTTTTAGCATTTAGATGAGTTCGGGATCTCACGGAGGCCATTTTCAGGTCAAACATTAAAGGGAAGTCTTTTGTTGGAGGGGTTGGATTGATTCGCTCTGGTGGTTCTGCGCATGTGCCATGATAGTTCTCCGCCTTCTACGGACAGGCGCCTATGCACATGCACAAACTGAGGAAAAATTGTAAAAACCCGCCGACACACGCTCCTGCGCGTCAGTAGTGTAGATGCCAGGGAGCAACATGACTGTGTGGTGAGACGGGATAAGGGAGGTGAGTGTGATCACAATTATCCAGATCAAATATAATCCAGTTAGAACTGGAGCAGTTTAACCCGCTCTCAGCATGCCGTCTGACCGCACCTATTGGGTGCATTCAGATGTGCCGTTTGAACCGCTTTTGGCATGCTTCAGTAATGGATTTTATATGCACGTTCACACACCAATATCTGCACACCATACCCAGCCATCGCTTTCCAGCTCAAAACCCCCTTTAAACCAGGGTATTTTGATACCACTTGTTTTCCTGGTGTTTTCCTGATTCTCCGGTTTCAAGCTGCAGTTTCTGGTGTCTGATCGCTCCTGTGGTGTTGAGCCACTTCAACCCCCTCCCCACTGGAAAGCTGCCATGGAAGCCCAAAGCTTCCGTTTTTCGTCTGCCATTTTTTTTTAAGCATCTCATTTTAGCGTTTAGACGAGTTTGGGATCTCACAGAGGCCATTTTCAGGTCAAAAATTTAAAGGGAAGTGTTCTGTTATGGCAGTTGGAGACACCTCAGGGCTTGCTTTTGGCGAGAAACTAGTTCTGCGCATGCACAAAGATTCCAGTTCTACGGATGACTGCCTATGCGCATGCGCAAACTGAGAAAAATTTTTTAAAAACCCACCGACACACTCCTGTGCGTCAGTAGTGTAGATGGCAGGGAGCAATGTGACTGTGCAGTGAGCCAGGATAAGGAGGTGAGTGTGATCACAATTATCCAGATTAAAAAAAAAATCGCGTCAGAACTGGACCAGTTTAAGCCACTCTCACCACGTCGTCTGACTGCACCCAGTGTTTCTTTTTTAAAATGTTAACCGTTATTGCTCGTGATGTGTGGTTAGACATCCAGACTGTAATGCAGTTATCTGAGTGATTGTGCCTGCATTTAACTCTTAAAGATTTCAAGATATGGTGATCATTGCTGGATTACAGTGACAAATGAGCAATAGCCTCCTAGAGTACATAATACAGGGAACAAAATGGTCCTGTGTGTTTAGGAAGGTAATATTTCCTGTATCTATACGTGAGTGCATGTATGAGTACAAAAAAGAGAATTTTACCTAATGTGTTATTCCAGTCTTAGCTGTATTTATTGCTCAGTTACCTAGGCAACTTGACTCTAAATAGCTCTTTCAGGCAACTTAAACCCCCACTCCACACCTATATGCAATATTTGAGGAAATCTATTTCTATGAATCTGCAGGAGTGTTCATACTAAGTCTCTCAATTCTTGCTTGTGCCCAGTATTCGACTTTATTTGTCTTGTAGGTGCCATTCCCACATCTGTTTGTTAATTCTTGTATTTGTATGCTAATTTAATGCCATTCACAAATCTTTCTTACATCCAATCTCAGCTATAATCACCCAGGACTTATGCATCTTGACTGTAAAAGCCCTTCCTGACAACAACCCCCACCCCCTATAAGTAAAGGTTGAGGAGGTTCTGTTCCCCTGTATCTGAGGAGTGTGCTTGCACACGAAAGCTTATACCTTGAATAAAACTTTGTTGGTCTTAAAGGTGCCCCCACTGGACTCAAACTTTGTTCTGCAGCTTCAGACGAACACAGCTACCCCATCTGAATGTACCACAAATTTTGTTAGTCTTTAAAGTGCTACTGTACTCTTACTCTTTTCTGCTGCTACAGACAGACTAACAAAACCACCCGTCTTAATATATATGGTTCCTCTGCATAGATTCCATAAATCTAGTGTTTTACTTTCCCTCTGTATTGAGATAGAGAAATTATGTGGGCATCAAAAATGACTGCTAACTTTTTCCCTTTTTAACAAGAAGTTGTGTCCTTACATAAATGTAACACATGATTTTCCTCCTACTTTCCAGTTAAAGTCTATGCGATGCAACAAGAAGCTGACCTTTACACAGAACATGCCTTGTACTTCCTGTGCTGTAGCTAGCAGACTGCAGTGCCCCAAAGGGTGGACAAGAATAAGCTTTACAGAAAAAGGCTGCAGGTTGGACTTTCTTTTCCTCCCAGATTGAAGCATGAATCATTACTTCCTGTTCTCCTAAAGCTTTTGTGCCAGTTCTCAACATTTTGTCCCAACATTATAGTGTAACCAAGAAACAGAACTCATGATGGGGCTACATGGATAGAAATAGGCTTGATTCTCTCCCCGCCCCCCGCCTTTTAAAAAGTATTTGTGTGTGCATGGGCTTGTGAGCCTGGAAGGCAAGGTGACTTCTGGCGACCCTTACTGGGGCTTTGACATTTTCAGAGAGGTGGCTTGTGTAAAGTACTGAGTTTCAGGCCTCATGACTCGGACGACGACATAAGAGAAGACGCGTTTATTCGTACTTCACATAAGACAAAGAACACACAGTAACGGCCGGAGGTCAACTATATACAGTTAGGGGGGACGGCCCTATATTCCTATTGGCGGGTTTGAATCGCCCGCCAATGCTTCCATTGGTTCACTACTGGCGAGCTCAGGAACCTAGTCCCTATTGTTCTCAGAGAGCGAAGCTTGGCAGTGTTTCGCCAGCTCAGCCCTCTGATCTCAGGACACAACACCCCTCCCCATGGTTCGTCCCCTATCAGGTGACGTAGTCTTTTAAGTATGCTGGTGGCCTCCTTTCTCTTAGCGAACGTCGGGGGCCGGTACCGGACTGGCGGCGCCCCTATCGGTTGTTCCGCCCGCACACGGAGCTTGGGCCTCTGGAAGTCGCCGAGGCGGTGACGGTGGCGGCTGTAACAGTGGCGGCAGCGGCGGCGGCGACTCGGCTGCTACCGGGGCCAACGGTGGCGGCAGCGGCGGCGGCGGCTCAGCTGCTACCGGGGCCCCTCCGGATTCCGTGGACTCTCTGGCGCTGGCTCCACTGTCGGTGCTTGCGGTCGATCGGATGATGGGGCAGGGGCGGCATTTCCCGGTAACTCGATCTCTCTATCGGGGTCTTGACGCCTCCGGAGCTGGTCGATGTGTTTGCGGAGGACCCGGTCCCCATCGGTTAGGACCTCGTATGACACTGGCCCGGTGGGTTTTAGGATGCGCCCTGCCACCCACTGCGGCCCCGCTCCGTAGTTCCGGAAGTAGACAGGGTCTCCCGGTAGGAAGCTCCGGGGCGCCTCCCTGTTCTCGACCAGCTTTCTCTCGGGGGCTCGGTCCGGGTGGAGTCTGTCTAATAAAGTGGTAGGGCGGCGGCCCATTAATAGTTCTGCGGGGCAGTGTCTGGAGATGGGGTTTGGGGTGGTGCGGTATGTGAGAAGGAAGCGGGCCAGCCGGAACTCCCAGTCCCCCCCGTTATGCGGCTCAGGGCCTCTTTGGCGGTGCGTGCCGTCCTCTCCGCCTGTCCATTAGTTGCCGGGTGGAAAGGCGCGGATCGTATGTGCCTGATGAGGTTCCTTTCGAGGAACGCTTGAAACTCCGCAGATGTGAATGCTGCCCCGTTGTCCGACACGATTGTGTCGGGTAACCCGTGCGTTGCAAATATCTTCCGCAGGGCCCTTATTGCCGCCTTGGTAGAGGTGGTAGACACTGGGCTTATTTCCACCCATTTTGAATAAGAGTCTACCGTTACCATGAACTGGAGCCCCTGGAACGGCCCCGCAAAGTCTATGTGCAGGCGTGACCACGGCTTGTGGGTAGACTCCCAGCTTTGGGTTGGCGCTCTCGGTGGATTGGGGCGGACCTCCTGACATCGTGTGCACCCTCTGACCCAAGATTCAATTTCTGCGTCCACCCCGGGCCACCACACGTAGCTCCTTGCCAGAGCTTTCATTCGTACGATGCCCGGGTGGGCCTCGTGCAGCGTTTCTAGCACCCCTTGTCTCATGGGCCCCGGAATGATCACCCTGTCTCCCCATAGTAAACACCCTTTCAATGCGGACAGCTCTTCCCGCCTGGCCTTGTACGCTGTGAACTCTGGCCCTGTCTGTTCCGCTGGCCACCCCCTCACCACCCAGTTTAGGACCCGGGAGAGAATGGGATCTCGGGACGTGCGGGCGGCCACATCTGCAGCCTGAAGGGGGGTTTGGCAGTTCCTCCATCAGCAAGACAGTGGGGGCTGGGGCCGGATCTTCCCCTGTCTGCGGCAGCGGTAGGCGGCTCAAGGCGTCGGCATGACCCAGCGCCTTGCCCGGCCAATGCTCCAGTCGGTATTGGTAACCCGCTAAAAATAAGGACCAGCGCAACACCCGGGGCGACAAAACTTGCAACGTTTGTTTGTCCGCCGCGAACAGTCCCAGGAGCGGCTTATGATCTGTTACGAGCGTGAAGGGCCGCCCGTACACAAAATTGTGGAATTTTTTTACCCCCGCCACCAGTGCCAAGCCCTCCCTGTCGATTTGGGCGTAGTTCCGCTCCGCGGGGGACAGCGTGCGGGAGTAGTAAGCCACCGGGACCTCCCTCCCATCCGGTAGCTTGTGTGCCAAGACTGCCCCGACCCCATACGGTGATGCGTCGCACGCCAGGATGACCGGGAGCTTTTCATCAAAGTGCGCGAGTACTGCGTTTGAAATCAAGAGGACTTTCACCCCCCGAAACGCCGCCTCCTCCCTCGCTCCCCATGCCCAAGGTGTCGCCTTATCCAGCAGCCTGTGTAGGGGTTCGGCCACGGCGGCTTTGTGTGGGAGAAAGGAATGGTAAAAGTTCAGGAGGCCTAAGAACGCCTGGAGCTCCGCCTTGGACTTCGGGGCGGGGGCCTCCACGATGGCCTTCACTTTGTCCCTCACCGGATGCAGGCCTGATGCGTCTACCCGGTATCCCAAGAACTCTACTTCCGGCACCCCGAGGAGGCACTTTTCCCGCTTCACTTTCAGCCCCGCGGCTTGGAAGCGTTCCAATACAGTTCGGAGGCGGGCGGCGAAGCTTTCCGGGGTGGTCGCGGCGATGAGGACGTCGTCCAAGAACGGCGTCACTCCAGGGATCCCTTTTAACAAATCGTCCATTAGATTTTGGAAGATCCCTGGGGCCACACTGACCCCGAACTGCAGCCTCTTCACCCGGAAAGCTCCCCGGTGGGTCACTATGGTCTGTGCCTCGGCCGTGGCCTCATCTACCGGGAGTTGCTGGTACGCCTGTGCGAGATCCAGCTTTCCAAATATGCGCGCCCCTGCCAGTGTTGCTAGGACATGGCTGACCACTGGTACGGGGTATGCGTGCGCCTGGAGTGCCTGGTTAATAGTGCACTTATAATCCGCGCAGATGCGGATCTCCCCGTTTGGCTTGACGGGTGTCACTATCGGTGTCTCCCATCTAGCGTTTGGGACGGGCTCTAAGACTCCCTGGGCCACCAGCCGGTCTAGTTCGGTCTCTATTTTAGGGCGGAGGGCCAGGGGCACGGTGCGGAAGCGCCGACGGATGGGCGTCACGGTGGGGTCTAAGTGGAGCGACACCGGGGGTCCTTTGTAACATCCCAGTTTCCCGTCAAAGACCTCTGGGAATTCCTTGCACACCGCCCCCAGTCCCGCACCCCACATTTATTTACTCCCCCAATCGATATGCCTAGGGCCTCGAACCACGCCCGCCCCAGGAGACTCGCGAGATTTCCCTCTACCACCACCAAGTCCAACTTCCCCTCAAAGTCTCGGTACTGCACTCGGAAAGTGCCGACTCCCCGGATGGGGACAGGGTTCTTTTGAAAGTCCACCAAGCTTAGTGGCGATGGACGTAGAGGGGTCCCCCTAGTGGGCAAAGTCTTTTTAAAGTGTCCAGGGAAATGATGGACGCCGCCGATCCCGAGTCCACTTCCATGCAACAGGGGGACCCCTCGATCCGCACGGTTACTTGGATCTTCGGGGCAGAGGAAAGGTTGGGGTTGGGGAGGCGAAGTACCTGTAGTGGTTGGTCGGTGAGGTGGTACAACTCGGCGACCTCTTCCGTTGTCTCGTGTGCGGTGGACGATGCGCGGTACTGGGGGACCGACGATCTCGAATTCCGGGAGCCCTTGGACCGGCAGACCCGGGCGAGGTGTCCCTGCTTTCCGCACCCGTGACAGACAGCGTCCCGGAACCTGCAGGATTTCCGTCCGTGGCCCTCCCCGCAGCTGGCACAGACGGCTCGGTTGCCGGAGTACTTGGCTTGCTCCCTGTTGGCCTGCTGGAACGGCGCCGGCCAGCGTTGTTGGGGTTTGAGGGCGAAGACCTCGTCCGTCTCTTCGTTTCCGGGGCTTGGGCTCCTTCCAACCACCTGCGCGGCCGCGACCGCCGATCCCCTTCTGCGGCCTTGTGGGCAGTGGCGGCGTCGAGGGCCTCGTCCAAGGTGAGCTTCCGGTGTCCCACCAACTTGCGCCGCAGCTTGGAGTCCGCCAGGCCCCACACGAACTGTGTCAGCAGGTTGTCCTCCACCTTCGGAAACCCGCAGTCCACGGCTAGCGCCCTTAGCGCGGCTAGGAAGTTGGCAATGGATTCCCCTCGGGTCTGGACTCGCCTCTGGAAATCCATCCTCTTGGCCAGGAAGGTCGGCCGGGGGCTGAAGTAGCCATTTAGGACGTCCAGGATTTCCCCAAACGAGCTCTCCAAGGCCGTGCGGGGCACCAAGAGGCTCTTGGCGAGGCGGACGGTTTGGGTGCCGCAGGCGTTCAGGAGGATCGCTCGTTTCTGGTCGGGGTGGCGGATTTCGTTGAGCTCCAAGTAGCTGATGAGCTGGTCGACCCATGCGTCCCAGGTTTCTGGCTGCGACTGGTCGAAGTGCTCCAGTGTTACGTGGGAAGCAGCCATGGTTCTGTCAGGAACGGCGCGCGCCGGGGCGAGCGGTGCGGTGCTGCTCTCGGGGTCAGCGATGCGATGCTCGGCGAGCGGTGCGGTGCTGCTCTCGGGGTCAGCGATGCGTTGCTCGGCGGTGTCCGTTTCGTCGTTCATGGAGTCACAGAAGGCGTTAGAATCCCATCCTCGTCGCCACTGTAAAGTACTGAGTTTCAGGCCTCATGACTCGGACGACGACATAAGAGAAGACGCGTTTATTCGTACTTCACATAAGACAAAGAACACACAGTAACGGCCGGAGGCCAACTATATACAGTTAGGGGGGACGGCCCTATATTCCTATTGGCGGGTTTGAATCGCCCGCCAATGCTTCCATTGGTTCACTACTGGCGAGCTCAGGAACCTAGTCCCTATTGTTCTCAGAGAGCGAAGCTTGGCAGTGTTTCGCCAGCTCAGCCCTCTGATCTCAGGACACAACAGCTTGATTGCCTCCCTCTGCGTTGCAAGCCCTGGCATTCCTTGGAGGTCTCCCTTCCAAGTACTTGACAGGGTCGGCCCTGCTAAGCTTTCGAGATCTGACAAGATCAGGCTTGCCTGGGATATCCAGGTCCAGAAAAAATAGGCTTGATTCTTAATGGATGGGCTCTCCAAGATCAGAGAATAGATTTTAGCTTCCTCTCAAGCAGTGTCCTGAGTTTGTCCCTCTACAGCTTCCCATGTAGCAGGACGAGCATCAAGGGACAGCAGAGTGAGGCATTGTCCAAGGCATATGGCCTGGCAGAGGGCCCACTGTTGGTGTTGCCAACTTGCAGAGGTGGATCCTGGGGTTCTCCTGAAATTGCATCTGATCTCCCTCCAGACTACAGAGAGTAGTTCTGCTGGCGGAAAAGGTCATATCCATGCTGATCTCTCGAACTCTGCCCTCCACAGGCACGACCCCCAAATCTCTGGGAGTTTTAGAAGTCAGAGTTTATTATTTCATTTGACTTTATTTCATTAGACTTGGCATCCCTACCCACCGTCAGTTGAGACCTAGATTCATTTCTTCCTACTAGCAGGGGCAAATTGGGAAAAGTCCCAAAAGACTGATGGCCGGGGGGGGGTCTGAGTCCTCCCTGCTGACACCACCTTGGTAACCCTTGCCTCGGTTGGGGTAGCCCTCACAGTTGCCACTGCAGCAAGTCATTGTCCCTCTCCATGTGCAGACTGGGCAAGTAGCCATGGCAGTAAGAGAGCCACCAGCCCTTGCCCTGTACAGGGTGAACGAGCAGCCACTGCAGCCAGAGAGTTGGCTCCCCGCATAAGCTGCTGCCATGGTGAGCAATACAACTGTAAAGCCACCCTCAAGCCACCACCACGTTGAGAGAGCTGGCTTCCTGGGCTGCTCTGGTGAACAGCTGCCACAGCATATGAGCCATGCTGGTGAACAGTCATGGTGGCAAATGAGCCAGCTGTTCCAGCCACCTGCGAGCATTCACCACAAGCCTGCTGTTGCTCCTTTTTCCCTCCATTGAGGGGTGGGCCTCTTTCTGGGGGGTTGTTTTAGCCTCCCCATCTGCCCCTGCCCTTTAGGAATCAGAGATCACCCTAGAGACCTCTGTGATGTCACAGGGCCTCAAGGGGAGTCTATGATTTCATGCTGGGAAGGGGACAAGGAGAGAGGACATCACATGTCTTTTAGTCTTGCCAGTGCTGATTGGGGCATGGAGGAAAGTGAACATGTCACACTCGGTTTCCTTCTCCCAGGAGAGACCTTGTGCATGAGTTGGTGGCATGCATAGCATCTTCTCTAGGGTCCTCCAAAATTAGGAGCCAGGCCTGGCTATAAGTGCTTACCATTGCAAGGAAGAGTAAACTGCTGCACTTGGGCATGCTATAGAGGAAAGGAGAAAACTTGTCCTTTACCATAACACTGGGTGGTCTGGTGCTAACTGACAGGGACTTGAGACATATGTGTGCATGGGCAGCATGTTTCTATGAGCAGCATGCACTGAAATGCATTACACCTTCCCTGTTACCTGTTACAAGCATACCTCTGCCAGCAGCAGCCCCAGTAGACCTCTTCACACCCTCTCGGCAGCCATGTATTTTTCCTCTGTAGGTACAGGAGAGGACTTGCAGGGATATCTATGTTCTCAGGCTTAAATTGACCTTGAATATTTCAGGAGTTCAGATTACCCCTGTTCACTGCCTTGCTATCACCTCTTGGGTTTCAGGGCTGGTGCTCTTCTGATTACCGCATTGATCCAAGTGCTTGATATGTTCTCTGACAGCTATTGGCAGATACATGAAGTAGAAACTTTACCATAGCTTTGTTCTGTACTTTAGTTATATATTTGGGTACAGTACCTCTATACCTTAATGGATCCTTTGTCAACCTTTTCGTGTTGCCTTTACTGGAAATAGAATGAGACACTAGGTGAACCCGTAATGATTCAGCAAAGGGCAATAAAAAGATCCATGGCATCTGCTTTTCTGTTGTGCAATATACACATGGGCATAAAGTGCTATGCCAGTGGCCAAGACATTTACATTATTCATCTACTTCCATTTTTTCTAGCCTTTCTCTTTCCCCCATGGGCACATTAACAAAAGCGATTTGTCCTTGCAAAAATGCCATATAGTATTATCAAATGCGGTTGGTCTGGATGAGGTTTGGCAGCCTTACTCTTTGTGATCAAGTTTAGATTTGGACAGACTAATTTTGATTGCTTTACCCTGATGCAAATCACCCATTGTTTGAGAACAGGATGAAGAAGTTGTATATCTGCAACTCTACCTGATGGTGGGAATGACTTCTAGTTTAAATTTCAGCTTCCTTAGGGAGTGACATTTTAATAGAATATTGCAGCTCATGATCACTGGTCAGGTGTTTGTTTGTTTGTTTAATATTTCAGTTATACAGTAAAGCTGGAAGAGAATACACTTTCACTATTGGGCTGCTCTCATACTTGCAGAAAGGAAATTGAAGAGAATCTCTGCTGCCCAGGATACTGGGGTTCTGCATGCTATGGTAAGGCTTCCAATTTAGTGCATCAGGTTCCAGCCAGTTAAGGGCTCTGAATCATGAAACAGGAATCTTGTGGTATGGGGATGGGACCTGGCAAAGAGAGACTTTGGACCGTGCACCCCAACCTTGGAGCTCCCATCAGGCACACAAGGGAATAGGGATGTTCAATACTGGCCCTTACAACTGGCAGGCAGCATGAAGATTGTGGATTGGCCCCACACAGAATGAGAAGCCTAGACTTTTGCCCTTGTTTGATCAATGAAGTATTGCCTACAGGACTTCAGACGCCATCTTCTCTTGCTTTGAGCTACTCCACTGCCTTTCCGTCCACTTTAGGTAGATCTGCTAATTGGTCCTGAAGCACAAATGATTGGCCATAGCATCTACAAAAATGGAGGCATCATAACAACTTCTATTAACTTCACTGTAAAAAAACCACCCTTGTGCTGTGTGGATTAACAAATAAACTGTCACTAGTCTAAGATCCATTTGGCTTAGTGGCAATGTAAAGTGTCATAGCAAATATATTAAGGACAGGAAATAACAGAAGAGAACTAGTATTCATTTTATTCTAAAGAACTGTGGTTTGGCTCTCTTTTGCTAGAATGCCCGAGTATATCTGGAAAACCGTGCAGTGACCATGGGACCTGTTTGGATGGCATAACACAGAATGGAACTTGCATCTGCAAGGTCAGTTGTGGTCACTACAAGTACTAGTGGTGCTTGCATGTTTTCTTGTGAATATGGCTGTAAACATTGTCAGGAAATGCTACAGGTCTCTACACTACAAACTACAAATCCCTGTACCCCACAAAAGCTCTAGATTATTTCTTACTGAAATTCTGAGTGAGTCAATTTGGGCTTCCTTCCTGTTATTCAACAAAGAAAATGTTGCCTTGGGCTGAGAAGAGATGCTTATCTATAAACTAAGGCCTGATATGTATGTGCAACAAAATGAGGGGAAAGAATTTTGGGCGATAGAATAGGCTGCATTAATTCTAACTCTAGATGTGTGTGGGGAACTCTCATTTTTAATGTATCTCCAATGTAAAAATTTTCCTGCAACTAAACAATAACATGTCAGAAAGAGTTATGGCCTAGATGTTCACATACTGTGTAAGTTTGCCATTGTCCGGGAATTATGAAAGTAATGAGAAACATAACTCTTCACCTTCAGTCTGACATGGTACAAGACAGAATTTCCCTGGGTTAGTAGAAAGGCAGACCAGGGACCTGAGATCTCTCCTGTCTTGGATGAGGTTATAATCCCACTGAAAAGCCCAGTTCACAGTTTGGGAGTGCTACTTGACACAGCAGTCACCTTAAAAAACTAGGTGGCTGCCATGGTTCAGAGTGTTTTGGTGTGTCAGCAGTGTCCATTCCTGGTCTAGCCACAGTGATCCATGCCTTAATTACATCTAGACTGGACTATTTCAATGTGCTGTACTTGGGGCTAGCCTTTTGAAGTACTCAGGGGCTGCAGCTAGTGCAGAATGATGCAGCTAGACTGCTGGTCAGAGCCAGCTGTTGGGAGCATATGACCTTGATATTACAGCAATTACACTGGCTACTGATCCACTCCCAATCCCAATTCAGAGTGATGTTTTTGACATTTGAAACCCTACATGGCTTGGGACCAGGGACTGTCTTCTCCCATATGTTGCTGCTTGTGAATTAAAATCACAAGGAGAAGCCCTCCTGTCTGTCCCATCAATCAAAGATGATCATTTGGTGGATACGCAAGAGGACCTTTTCAATGAAAGCCCCACAATTATGGAACAACCTCCCCAGGGAAGTCTGCCTGGCACCCTCACTCAAGGAGACAGTTAAAGACAGTTTTATTGAAGAATGTATTTGGTTAAGTCTACTTGAAATACTGAACTGTGATTTTAAATTTTGGGTTTTATGGTTTTTTATGTACTTTAGGTATTTTATCTATTTTGTAAGCCACCTTGAGCTCCTAAGGAAGAAAAGCAGCTAATGAATGGTTTAAATAAATAAATAGAATAAATGGAGCCCATGCTGCCTCCTCATTACCACCTCATCCTACTGCAAGTGTACAGCAGGCCTAAGTATGCCTCTTTCACTGTGGTGGGACCATTCCCATTTTCCGTTAGCATACTAAAAGTATCACAAAGGAGTTCATATTGATCTGTTCTTATGCTTTTAGAGGAAATCTCAAAGGTATTTTTGATGTGTTTCCTTGTAGGACAACAGGGTTTGCTTTTTAAAGAGGATATATGCAAACAAGGCAACATCACAAAATGAAAAAAAAAATTGTCTTCTTTTTTATAATTTCCCCATACCCCATAAAGAGATGGGGGGGCTTGAGGGGGGTCATCAAGTCACAGCTGACTTACGGTGATCCTGTAGGCTTTTCATGGTAAGAGCCATTCAGAGGTGATTTGCTGTTGCCTGCCTCTGCATAGTGGTTACATAAGAACATAAGAACATAAGAGAAGCCAATGTTGAATCAGGCCAATGGCCCATCTAGTCCAACACTCTATCACACAGCGGCCCAGGTGCCATCAGGAGGTCCAGCAGTGGGGCCAGGACACTAGAAGCCCTCCCACTGCTGCCCCCTCCAACACCAAGAATAGAGTGCATCACCTGCCCCAGACTGAGAGTTCCCATCTATACCCTGTGGCTAATAGCCACTGATGGACTTCTGCTCCATATGTTTATCTAATTCCATATGTTTATCTAATGGATGGTTCTGGTTTTCCTTGGTGGTTTCCCATCCAAATACTAACCAGGACTTACCTTGCTTAGCTTCCAGTACTTTTATTAGGAGGTATTTGAAACACAGATGGAAAGCTTGATTTAGAATAACAATTTAAAACAATCTTTTCTCTTCTTGATTTAAATAGCCTTGATCTTCCATGCCTAAAGTTATTGTCAGTCACTTGTCATAGACACAAGAGAAGCCTACTAACGATAGCACCAGGCGAGCAAACCATATTTCTATATGCCACAAGTAGGCACCACCAAAGTGGCTGTGTATGGATAATTTTTAATGTTCTATGGTTAACCCAGGATGACTTTATAGCATCATATTTACATGGCATGGCATGACTGTATTTTAAGGACTATGGAAGTGACAATGTTAAAAATTGTCTATGCTGATTTATATAGGACAACTATGGAGGCTATGCTTGTCAAGAATGCCGGGATGAGACTCGTTTTGGCCCTGATTGCCAGTCTGGTAAATAGAAAATCTTGTTCTGCTATACTGAGAAGTTCTCAACTGGAGAAGAATGAGGATATTATAGTGGGCAAATGTTGATGGAAATATCCTTTTCTAGGAGCATCTTTCCCAGCTGGATGGGAACAACAGCAGGGGGAGGGATATTGGATTCATGCTGCGCTCTGATGCTTCCTAGGAAATCCGGTTGGCCATTGTAGGAAACAAGATGCTGAACCTAATAAACTTTTAGTCTGACCCAGTAGGGCTGTTCTATTGTTCTTATGTTAACGAGTGGGTGTGAAGAGTCTTTTTCCCATCGTTCCATGAATCTGTGGCTTGGGTTGCCTAGTTATTTCCTTTGTGGAACATAAGCATACTTTAAACTATTCTCATAAACAGTCATAGAATGAAAAAGCAACATGCAAATTGGGTGAAGAAAATAAATAAATTATTTGCAATGTATGAAAATAAGCATTTAATATGCCATGTCTTTTGAAATTAGCCTCTACTGACCTGAAATGAAAAGCTGTTAGCAGACCAGTTTTCTAGTTAGCTAAGAATCACTGACTTTTCCATTTTGTCTGAAATTTCTGAGTAACTTAAAAGGTTGCACAGAAGCTGATATTTTTAAAAAGTTGTATATTTGGATGTTGGCATACATAGCACTTTTCTGAATTGAGCCCTTGTGTAGTTATTATGCATAGTTTCCCATGGCTCTTTTTCACATCTGTTTAGAGATTTGTCATTGCATTCTACCCTTGAAATGGTTAAAATGGTTATTTAAATTTATATCTCAGAAATGGTTATTTAAATTTATATCTCACAAATGGCCCTCAGGTACGTAGCAGACTGCTGTTGTCTCACAGGATATTATAAACCATCCACTTCTGGTTAATGAGAACATCACTTGCAGACCAATCATGCTGCTGTGCAAGCTGATCAAACAGCTGGGCTTTTTCTACCCATTCCTACTTATTTCACATTGTCCATATGGGGAAGTGTATAAGTAAGTTCATAGTGACTGTGGTATATTGGGCCCAGGGGTACAATGGCTCCAGTTTTGCAAGGTGTGTATAACTTTTGTTTGCCTTATCTCTGATAGTTTGTGAGTGTCAGCATGGAATCTGCAACCATGGGATCTCTGGTGATGGACGGTGTACCTGCTATGGTAGATACACTGGCCCCAAATGTGATCAAGGTATATGTGTTTTCCTTCTTCCCAAAATGTGTTGGTTTTCAGGTTACATGTCTCAGAGACAGCTGGTGTGTTTTATGCCACTACTGGGGTTAGTGTCCCTGTTGAGTGCTTCAGGTCTAGCTCTCTTGATCGAAATTAAGTATTTTGTTAAATGAAATGATGAGGTAATCATTTGTTCTATAATGTTTCTTATAATCCTGGAAGGTTTTATGAGCAATACTGGTCTCTAAAAGGCTGCCATTTGGCAGAGCAAGAATGCAGTTTCTTGGGAGTACAGTGACTTGGTTTGCGTCCCAGATTGCCTGGAAATGATAGGCTGGTGTACCTGTTTTGCAGAAACTGCTGTAGAATGAATGCCATACATAGCTTGCAGCTTGAGACTGAAGGCTGGGTGCTTACCTATATCTAATCAGTAGTAAGCGCTTCTGTATATATTCACTAGTAATTTTTAGCAGTTTCATGCTGCTTTTTGCTTAGGAGGGCTGTGAGAAAGACATCAGAAGCAGCTGACCCAGTCTTAGACTGTGTTTAGCACAGTCACTTTTTGACTAATTTGTTCTTGGAGATACCAAATAGTTAAACTACATCTCCTCACTTTTGGCCTGTGAAAGTTGGTACATAATTAAACTGTCTTCTGATATTATGTTTGGAGCAAGATTTCCTGCTCTCATGCATTCCAACCATCAGCCTGCTTCTTTCACAATTATTAAGAATGGTTTCCTGTTTAAAAAACGTTTTCATGCTGATTTTGCTTATGTTCTTCCAATCACCATAGATACCATTAATTTCCTCCTCGAATTTCCTTTTGGAGGGTGAGGTAGTTATTTCTGATCTTGCAGCACTCAGCATCTGCACAATCAGGAGTTTTCCTCTATGAGCCACAAACACAATAGAGGTGTCTCAAAGCACACCCACCCAGTTTTCACATTGCATTGAATGTATTGTATGTTCTTATATATGTAAATAAGTTTGTGTGCATATTTAGCATTTTTTAAAATCCCAAGTCTGCAAGCAAAGAGCTGCAAAGATATAATGAGGGACACAAAAAGAAAATATAAATTCAACAGGGGAGCTCTGATCTGGACATCCCCCTAGTTAGTCCTTTGGATGCTTATAAAGAGTGGAATCATATGAATACTTACCTGGAATTAAGTCCCCCTGACCTTATTGGACCTTACATACAAATCAGCATGCACAGAATAAGTGTGGAAATAATTTTTATTCTTGCTAGGAGATCCATTTACATTTTTTTTTTAAATCTCTGCTTTATAATTCAGAACTTCCTTTTTGTGGAAGTGTAATCTGTGATGACAAATCCCATTGTGTGGTGAAGGATGGGCAGGCAAGGTGTGAATGCTTACCAGGCTATCAGAAGATTGGGACAAACTGTCAAGGTGAGATGAAATACATAGCATTTTTATAAAACTTTAGAATCCTCAAAGAGCTACCTGCACATTCACTTTTTGTAAGCCTTGCAAAAACCCTATAAGGAGGGCTTCCGGGGACCACGATGGATCCATGGACAGAGATTTCCCCATTCCAACCCGAACATTCTATGAAAGCCAATCATATGACTTATCTGGTTCCATGGGCCTCCAGGATGGCCAAGTCCCCCCTCCTCCATTGTCTCTGTGAGGAAGATCTATAAAGTAGCTCCTCTAAGGGTTTTGTGATCAAGCTGAGTAATAGGTGCCTGACTGGACTTTCAGTCACATGTTCACATGGGGACTAACCTTTAAAAACTTCTCTGTCACTCCACAAAGCTCCAAATGTGTGAGGAGGAAGGAGGGCCTTCAGGATTTCTTCCTGCATTGTTTTCACCATGGATGTATGGAAACAGCCATAGGGACATAGACAACATGGAGGCTGAGGAAGCGGCAGGCAGGTCCCCTTGGTGGAAACAATATGGGAGTGAAGCCCAATGCTCCTCCTTCCCCCTTGCAATGTTTGGAATGGCACACAACAAATGTAAGACTTTTAAGTTAGTCCCCATGTGATTGTGTCACTGAAAGTCAGGCTGGGCACCTGCGATCCAACTCATGTCAAATGCAGTATGTATTTTGGCACTAAGACTACTGGAGAGCATGACACTCATGAGATCTGAACATGGGTCTTCCACAGTGCCATCCTAAGAACACTTTCCTGGCCCCGTTAAATAATCTTTAGTACAACTCTAAAACCTGTTTAGGATTGTTCTCATCGTTTCTTAATTGCCTCTCTGCACAAAGAGTATATATAAATCGTTGTTACCTTGTCTATTCACAACATTGAATGTTATGGATGAGGGATAAAAGTAGGAGAGAGACATTTGTCAACCAAAGGTATATTTTCAGCCAATGTAGGTTTTATATTATCTTTACTTATTGCAATGTACTTTGTAACCCAAAAGGTTCTCAGAGCAGCTTACAAATAAAGCCAGCATTAACATTTCCACAGAATAAGTTAATACTGAGTAAATCCCATTAAGTTGTACATAGACAGTAAATGATACTACAGGTCAGTTAAGAACATAAAACCACCTTATGCTCTGAAGACCTGCTGAAATAAAAACTGTTTATGTTTGTATTTGTTTCCTGGAAAGCATTGATGAAATTTGCTGGTAAGTGAGAGCACTATCACTGGAAAAATTCCTGCACCTTGTCCTCCCCAATCCATTCTCAGGCAAAGAAGGGATTTGGAGCAAATTCTTTTCATATATAGGGAGTAATAGGGAACATTTTTGGGAGAGGCCATAGCTCAGTCAGTTGGCTTTACAAGCAGAAGGTTCCAGGTTCAATTCCCAACATCTCCATCTAAAAGGATTAGGTACTAAATGATGTGAAACAACTCTGCCCAAAACCCTGGACAGCTGCTGCCAGTCAGAATACATGGTACTGATCTTGATAGACCAATAGTCTGACTCACTATAAGGCAGTTTCATGTGTTATATAATGATGAGTCTTAAGGGAAAAGGCTTTTCCCAGCGTAACTAAAACTCAGGCACTTAGGGCCTTAAGAGGTCAAAATGAGCATTTTGAATTGTGCTGAAAAACAAAATCAGAATCCAGATCTTTCTATCTATGGCATTCACCAGGGCAATCAAAACTGATTGTGATCCAAAAATCTCTGGTGTAGTGTTTTATTGTTAACACAGGAACTACAAACTACATGTGAACATAACATAAAAACAACCTTAATCCTGAGTTCCATGATTCTCTGCCAACACTGTCCCTATGTTGGAGTTGTGTCTAGAGAACCAGAAACTGGCTTTGATGAGCCTCATGCACTATGGGGCCATGCTTTCTTGTTATTTGATATAGATAGGCTCAATGCATGAAGCCTTCATTAAATCCCCTTTCTTAAACATGTGAGGAGTAATGAGCAGGCCAAAGTCAAGACAAGTGTATGTGAAAAAAATAAGCTAAACCAGATAAAAATCTACAAGATTTGGTCTAGATGACCAGAAATATTTTAGTTTCATTTATCTGTTCCACAAAGTTATCAGAGGATTGAGAGAGTGAACTCCAGGTAAAAGTAATGCATTAATACTTGTAGTATAGAGGTCTTCAAGAGCAAAAGTGTCTTGTAAGGGCACCCAGTGCAGTTCAGCTATTTTGATGCTCCCCAGTACAAACCAATAAAGTATACAAACATAGAATGTTTTCTAATAAAGCATTTTGCAAATATCAGATGTAAATAATCAATGTCAAGCACAGAAGTCTTATGAGGACTACTTGGAGTGGTGCAAATGGTATGGGCCAAACCAGTAACTGTAGTGCCAAGACTGGGCCCTACTTGTATCTTTTGTATAACATTGTAATTACTGAGGAACTTCCATTTAGTAACTACCCTTGGATTCTGGCCATTGAAATTCATCCAAATTTACTGCAATCAATTCTGCTTCTTCCATTGGTTGACCACATTCCTAGAGCAAAAATTCTAAGTTTTGGTGGAATACTTTTGACTCAGAAGCCCCCATTTTCTCATTTTACATTATTTCCAGTTCAAGATCCTTGCAGGTCCTCTCCGTGCTCTTCATTTGCTGTTTGCAAGACTCTTGGCCCAACCAAGTATGAATGTACCTGCAAATATGGGTACCAAGGAGATGGTAGGATATGCCAACCCATAAATCCCTGTGTCAATAATAATGGAGATTGCCCTGAAAATACCACCCATTGTAAGTTCTTAAGTCCTGGAAAGGTAAGTTGATGGACATCATAATTAGATTGCATTGTAATTCATGTTTAAAAATGGACAATTCAGTTTTGCTATCCCATTAAAACTGACTGTAAGATACTTTGTAGGAGCTGCGGTGGCTCAAGTGGTTAAGACACTGAACTGCAGGCTGTGGAAGGTCAGTAGTTCAGCAGTTCGAGACCCGGGTGCCGCAAGACGGAGTGAGCTCCCGTCTCTAGTTCCAGCTCCTGCCAACCTAGCAGTTCGAAAGCAAGAAATTGCAAGTAGATAAATAGGTACCACTTCGGTGGGAAGGTAACAGCGTTCCGTGCGCCTTGGTGTTTAGTCATGCCGGCCACATGACCACGGAAACGTCTTCGGACAGCGCTGGCTCTTCGGCTTTGAAACGGAGATGAGCACCGCAACCCTAGAGTCGGATTCGACTGGCTTTCGAGCAAGGGAACCTTTACCTTTACCTTTAAGATACTTTGTACACTATTTTTCTGGTACTCCATATTCTACAGCTCTATTCCTATGGATTTATTTAAATAGTTAGCCACTTAAAATGTACCTGAAAAGGGCATTTCATAGAAGACCCAAAGCAGTTGACAACACAATTCTCCTTCACTCTGTTTTATCCTCACAGTAACAAACCTGCGAGGTAGATTGAGCTGAGAGAGCATGAATAGCCCATGGTCACCCAGATCAAGTAGCTTATGCTGCAAACCTTCTACATCTGTCTAGAATTGTCTTGGTGTGGGAGGGCACAAATGATGTCTGGCATAAGGTAGGATTAAAATTGGTGGTGGTGGTGGTGGTGGAAAGTGTCATCAGGTCACAGCTGACTTATGTTGACCCCAGAGGGTTTTCAAGGCAAGAGATGTTCAGTGGTGGTTTTGTTAGGAGATGTACTTTGAAAATGCTTTTATTTGTTGTTTTCTGACCTGCACGCAAACCTGAATGGTGCTTGCAAGTGTCTTTGGTTTGGGAGAATTGTGTGCTTTGTTTGATGTGACCACCTGCACTAGGAAGTTGCCCTTCTGTCTGCACTTTCATGCTAATGAAGTCACACACACACACATATGCACATACATCTACCCATCATGCACTGGGAACAAGAAAAGCATCTCCATTATAGTCTGCCAGAAGGATGGTATAAACGACAGCCTGTCTACCATCGAGGAATTTGAATTCCACACGTAACCCACAGGATGCTTGGATTTTGCAAGTGTTAAGACTGTTTCCTGTTTATGGCTTGGACCAAGCTCGAGTCATATGCACTTCTAAGGTTTCCATGACAACTCATCTTCACATCTTGTACCAAATGTCCCCTTTAGTGAAAGGTGTAGATTTTCAATATTGCCCCACCTTAGTAGGAGGGTACCCCACATCCTATAGCCAATGATATAGGAATGGGACGAACTGGAAGATTACCCTAATGCCAGCCCCCCAAAATAGCTGATAAAAACAAGGTTCAACTTTTGTTCCAGGGTCTCCCCCTCAGTGCCTTTTCCAGACTGACTAGCTAGCCACCCAACCTTACCCCATTAACCTAAGAGTCCACTATAGGTAACTCTTGCGTGCTTTCTTGGACTGCAGCCAAGGAGCCCACACGTGTTGGCTGGTTCTAACTGTGTGTAGTAAGAGTTTCCCTTAGTTAGAATCAATTCTTGTATTCTTCACTGTGGAGGTCGAGCTTCAGGAGACAGATAAGTATCACGTGATCTCCCTCTCCTAAATATCTTCTAGTTTAAAACCCCATATGGTTTTCCATTTCTATTGTATCTAAAGGAACTTGTGTGTATGTGTGAATGCATCTGTTTTGTTTGCCTGTGAAACAAAGATATTATTCAGTAAAGAGAATAACTGATTTTACTTAAGAAACCTTGTCACACGTTCTCTTTTGGGAAACAGATTCTTTGGGGCGAAGTTGCTTTCTCTGTATACATAGACCAGAACTCAATATAACTGTGAACCGATCAATGCATAAATAAGCATTTCGGCCAACAGATTCTTGGTGCCCCGTGTGAGGCTGGTCCCGTGAGCATGGAGAACGGATGACTCGACCCATCCCTCCTTCAGGCTACGGACGTGGAGAAACAGCTTCGTGCTGAGAATCTAGTTAGCTGTGTGAAAGGTTTCCGTCTGCGTGCTTGGCCATTAGAAGGCAATCTATCGCAGGTGGGACTTTTCCGTGCCTCCTTTTCTCTCTGCCCCTTGGAGCAGCCCGTGCTGCGCTCCAGTCTTTCGTTCTGGGTGGAAACCGTTGGCGCGACTACGAAGAGGACCTGCCGAAGAAGCCCCAATGTTTGCACAAGCACGCACATACACGTACACACATGCAGGCACATACAACCTCCCCTCCCCATAAAAGCACTTAGGAACGTTCAGGACGGGAAATGAGTTAGAGGTAAATCTCGATCCCGCTAATGTGGCCAGAGAGTTGCTTTTCAGAAACCTCCCAAATTGGTTCAGTGGGTGATCCATAGGGTGGTAGACCTGATCAGTCTGCTTAGCCCAAACCTGCAAAAACAGGCTGCCTGGGTGAGCTGGAATGCCCTCAGAGCATGCCTTGAGGCCAGGACGAAGGAGCCGGTGCTCAGAACTCTGGTTGGCATAAGGGAACTGGGAAAGTTGCCCGCAGCCACCGACTGGTTAACAGGTAATCCGTGAGAGGATAGAGTCCTACTCCCAAAACCTGCCCTTGCTTTTGGTTTTCAGGTAAACCGTGAGAGGATAGAGTCCTACTCCCAAAACCTGCCCTGCCTTTGTGGAGAGAGGAAGCTGTAACTGTTACTGTTGGGTATAAAAGTCTTTTGCTGCAAGAGTGGACTGAAAGATGTTCCTCTTGACTGTGAGATTCTTTTATGACAGCAGGGGACAGAAGAGGTTTTCTCCTGCGCACAAACGCCTTCTCTTTAAGGTTCTTAGGTCACTCCTGGACGGACCGATGTTGCCCGATCCGAAAACCTGTTAGGAGCTTAAGGGTTATTGGGACGCAGCCCACCCTTAGTCTCCATCTTTTCCCTGGTGAGCCATTTCACCAGAAGTCAGGACCTGCAGTTCGAGGCCAGGACCTGCGGCTAAACCCCACGAAGCCCCGATCGCGATTCGCAAGAACAAGCATGCGCACACGCACAATGGAGTTGCTGAAGTGGGTCATGGCCCTCAGCGCATCCACCTTTGATCAGTACGCGGAAGACATTGGAGGACATTCGTTCTGGTGGGATGTTGTTTCTATGGGAAACCTGTTCCTCTGGCATGGGATCGCCAGAGTGGTATGTTTTCTCATGGGATTTATGGCACACCGCCGCAAAGCTGAGAGAGCTAAAAGGAGTTTAATCCATGAACTAGAGGCACTCAAAAAGGTGTCAGAGACCCAAGCTGCACAGCTTACAGAGCGTGCCAGCGAAGTCTCGCAAATGAACAAAACCCACAGTGCTGAATTACCAATGCTGAGGGAAGAGTAGAGTAAATACCTAGAATCTCTTAGGAACAGCAGCAGACATGAGAAGGAAGGAATGCTAGCCGAAATGGAAAGGCAGAGATCCGAGCATGTACATGCGCTCGACTCCTTAAGAAACTATTATGAGACTCTGCTGGAGAAGAAAAAGGAAGAGTTTCAAGTGGAACTGTCAGAGCTACAGAAAACCACTGATGAGGAACTCTATCGATTGAGAGCAGATAGAGTTGACTTGGTAGTAGAAAAACAAGGTTTGGCCGATAGCCTAAGAGAAGCCAAACTCGCAAGCACAGACGCACAGGGGAGAGCAACCAAAGCAGAAACCGCGTTGGCTAAGGTCACTGAGGAACTGGCTGCCACTCAGAAAGCCGCCAGGTATCTCGCTGACCATGCCCAGAAGCGGAGAGAACAGGCAACTCACCACGCATGCCTTAAGACTATTGGCGATCTTAAGGAAAAGTTAGGGCTACAACAGGCACTCATCTCCACCATACACCCTGAAGGAGTGGTAGACGTGGAAAACTGGGAGTCGGACTCCGACGAGGTAGGGCAGCCTCCACAAACCGTGGAGACCCCTCGGAAACAGGAGATCCCTCCCCCTGACCCCCACAAGCCAGAA